>OX578283.1:19785926-24585926 GCA_951217055.1 Gerris lacustris | reverse complement strand
AAACCTTTACTTGAATTTCTGGAGAATATTTATAATTGCGAAGATGAAATGAGTAAATATACGTATATAAATACAAGTTACTGAAAATCAAAAACTTTTTTAATTCAAGGAATAAAAAAAAGTACTAATACTTGTTCTACCAGATCTTGTTTTGCTCTGTGAGGTTTAAGATTATCAGTATAAGACGGTTACAAATTCAGTTATGTATGTGTATTCATTTAAGCGAATGAATCCAGTTTCCATTTCTTTAACATTCATTTATTTATTTATATATTTATAATATTAGTACACATATAGGCTAAAATTGCGAAAAAATAAATAAGAAGAAAGTTAAAGTTGTTATAAGTTAAAACCAGGTTGTCAATCTTTTTTTATTTTTTATTATAAATTGAATTAGCAATCGGATTTAACAATTTTGTTATCTCTTATGTCGAACATTTTTTGCTTCTTTTAATTATGTTTTGTGGTTGAGATAATGTTTAAAGAAGATTTAAAGAAAGTTTTTATTAATAATACTTCTACCACAATTATATTTGCCACTTTTTAGTAGGTACATATTTTATTTATTTGATTGAATTGTCACGGAGTTACTAAAAGTTCATAGCCATAACCACTAGTAACAAGAAAGGTTGTTAATTGGCAAATCTTTGATTGTAATGTTATTTTATTTATGAACTTATCTATACTTTTGTCAAATTCAAATTGACATACTTAGCTACTTGGTTTACTAAACGTTATAAAATATAAGTAAAGACTTGTTATTATTAAATATATTGAAAAGAATATATAGAATGTTAATAACAAAATAACGACCAATCCTTTGTTGTATTTTAACTGCGCGCTACCGGATTTACAAAATTAGCTTTTTAGTCATTCTTATAGTTCGGAACTTGTCTTTAGTTGACATAAATAATTAACATATGTCGAGACTAAAACATGCAATGGTTTAACCTTCTTTATATTCGAGAATATATGTTTAGACCGACGAATATAAATGCTATTACATTAAAAATTAAATCAGATGTTTTTTTTAAAAAATAATTTAATAAAATGACATTTAGCTTCATATAAATTTAATAATTAAAATTAAATATCCTTCTATATTGTATCTCTATTACGTTATATATTAATTTATTATTATTATTAATTTATAACATTATAAATATTTTAAATATGATATTTGGTTTCATATAATTCATTTAAATATCATCGTTGCCTAACTAACAGTTAATTAAATCTGTATTTAGAAAACTTGATATGAACAAAAGGTAAACAAGGTAAAAAGGCCGGTTTTATTTTAATCTTGTATTTTTTTAAAATTGTGAAACTACTGGTTGGAACTCTTAGAGCAAACTTGATCAGTTTATTTCTTTAGAGCAAACTTGATCAGTTTATTTCTAATTAAAAAATAATCAAAATAAATAAATAATACAAGTTGCCATTCTAAGAAGGGCATTTGCTATTTTAAATTAACATTAAACTGATTAAGTAGACTTAATTTGATTTGCTGACTGATCTAGTTTACTAAATTAACTTTATAAAACAGAATTTTTTAAGAGTTTATTAAACTGATCAAGTTAATTAACTTAACAGAGAGAGAGAGAGATTTGCAGAGATAAATCCCAAAGATTTACTGGGGGTAAATCCCAATAACTAACATACAATAATACAATTATGAATGTTATGTTCTAAAGATGGATTTTCTAATATAAATTCTAATGATAAATGTTCTGTTATACGTATAAATAAATTCAAATGATAAATGTTTTATAATAAATATAAATTTAAAATATGTGAGCCGGTTTATGAAAAATCCGTATCTGAATCTGAGTATAAACATAAGCCTGTAGCATGAGTAGATTAGATATCTTAGATGAATATAATTTGTCGTTTTTATTGATTCTTGTCTTAGATCTGATCTTTATCGTAATAAACTTAAATATTGTTAAATTTCAGTTTCATATGCAGGTCATTACATTGAATTGAAATATTGTTTATATTTATATATATATATATATATATATATATATATATATATATATATATATATATATATATATATATATATATATATATATATATATATATATATATATTTATATTTTTTTATTATGATTATTATTATTATTGTTATTATTATATTTTGGGATTTATCTAGTTATTAAATGTTTACCCTATTTTTATTATGTTATTGGATATTGTATATAAGAAAAGTTGCTTTTTCTATGCAAAACAAAAATGAGGAATTAAAAACCACTGTGATTTCGTATAAATAAAAAATATATAATAAGACCGTTTAACACAAAACAAATAAATTATTTTTATATAATCAAACATCAATTTGATTTTTTAAAAAAACAAAATTAGTGTAAACATTTATTGATTATTTTTTTTTTTTTTTTTTTAGCTTTGTATTAATTTATTAGAAATAAATGCAAGTCTTACTTAAAAATAAATTTTATGCAGGATAATACTATTATTTTAAAATTTAATAAAAAATATTTTTGGTTCCAAAAAATGTATTAAGATAAAATTACAAATGATTTTTTTTTTAAGGTTCATCTAATTTTTGTTATTATATTAGCTTCTAGGTATATAAAAAAACAAACAAATTTATCTAATTTTTTTAAAAAGTATTATGTATTTATTTTTTAACTAAACTAAAATGTTATTAAGATAAAATAATTTATCTTATAGAGTTTGGTTGTACTTACAAGAACGGCTTTCATGTTTGAAGACTTGGTAGTTTTGGAACTATGCTTTACTGAAGGGACTACAGAGGAATATATACTGCTGTGTTCGTCCTTCAGCAATCCAAGCACTGGTAACAGACCCCCCTAGGAGTGGGGGATACCTGAATCTTAGCTGGACACTTGGACACTGCATCTGGGGATACCTTAACCAATATCTTTAGACTTCCTTCGACTAACATCGTCATCACTTTTCCTTTCAGTCATCTCCTTAACGGTTCAAACTACGTTACAACTCAGAGTATAAACATTTTTGTAGGAGTCTCTACTGATATATTAATGAAATTTTTTTTTCTTAAAGATCTAATTTCATAAGATTTTAAGATTAATTTTTTTTTGGTTCAGATTTTTTAAAATTTTAATTTTAATTATCAGAAATAATTTTTAAAATAGATTTATTTATTAGTAGAATTTTATTTCTATGGAAATTTCTGATTTTTTTTTTAAAAAAATAAACATTTATCTATAATTAGTGTATTGTATGTATGGAATTTACTTATTGAATATATTTTATGGATGTTTATTAAGTTTTATTAAATTTTTTCAGATAGAATGCAGACATAGCAATATAAAAGGCCAGGAAATTAAAAAGTTATTATTTTATTTATTTTTTTATTTTATTTTTTTTTTGTTAGCCTAAAATCATCTGTATTAATATTTTTACTTATTTTTTAGATAAAATTTTCTAATTTGAAATCTATTTTTAAGTTGAGGTTGGACTAGCCTATATGGGGCATCATGTATAGAAATGCAAAAACTAACAAATATAATGCATCCATAATTAAAGTGTTTCTTGTATATTGATATAAATTGCATTATTTATGTATTCTTTTTCATTTCATACTCTCTTGAAAAACCAGATACGCTACATCGAAGCCCAGGTAATTTACAACAGATACATACGTCCAAGATTCCCAAAATCGACCTGTATACAGCTTTGTCTGAAAATAGAGGACTGAAGATGGAAATTGTATTAAGAGAAAACTTATGAAATGAAGAAGAATCCATAATTGGTGCATTTTTTATCGATATATAGAAAAGACTTTAATTATATGTGCCAGTTTTTTTTCATTTCTATACATGATGCCCCGTATAGGCTAGTTCAACCAATTTTTTTGATAAAACTTAATTTATTTTTTTGTTTAAATAAAATTTAATAAATCCTATTCTTTTTTACTTAAAATTTACTTATAGTTGTTTTTAGATAACATTATACCTTAGTAATATTGTTTTTATATCAAATTTACTTATACTTTTAAAAATAATCGGTCCAACTGAGACAAAATTCCTCATATAGATGGTTAATACTGTATTTCATTTCCATAATATCTCATTTAATTGATTTTTTTAAAAAGTGTTCAACTGGTGGTTATTTACTTTTTGTTTTCGATTTTCAAAAAACCATTTTATTTATTATTTTATTTATTTATTTATTTATTTTTTTTTTCATCACTATCTCGGAAGCTAGGTTATTTCCGGGTTACTTATATTATAATATTCGTATTTAAATGGACTACATTATCTTCTTTTTTTTACAAAATCTTCGGAACAGTTTTCGAGATGTTTTTCAGAGTTTTTTTAGGGATAGCTTTCCCAAATTTAAAGCTAAAATTAATTTCTAGTTTTTTTTTTTCACTTGTTATGATTTTTCTGAACATGTATGCTAAATTTCATAAAAATCGGCCCTGTAGTTTAGGTTTCACGCGTCTGTACAGACGACAGACAACAGACTACTTAGAAACATTTTTAAGAACCACTTTTTTTGGCTCACAGGATCTCAAAACTTGTGAATTCATAAATATCTCAAAATCGAATTTTTGCGCCATCACTATACTTTCTTTTTTGTATAATACAATCTATAATTTAATACAATTCAGTTTTCAATCGAAATAAATATTCAAATAATTGTTGTCTAAATAAATACCAATTAAATAATTTATTGATTTCACATAAAAAAATCTAGTTTGTGAGAAAAATGATTGTAAAACTATAGATTGTTACTAACTATTGCCAGTGACGTTGAGGGATTCTTGAGAGGTAAACAAAAAAGACCAGGTAAACTGGTAACCTGAAAAGACCAGGTAAACAGGTAACCTGAAAAAAACAAGTAAACTTGATACCACACACGCTATGGTTTACCTGTTGGTTTACGTAAATTATTGCAAATCCATTTTTTAATCATATTTTATCATTAAACAGTAACTCATTAAATGCGTTAACTATACCTTAACTACCTGCCACGCTGCGTCCATTCATATTTGTCATCTAAAACGAATTACGTAATGAATTATCATCACATAGTAATCAGTTTTACGTAAACACTCAACAAGTAGTCTCCTCCCACAACTAATTATATTTAGACTCTTTTAGAAACAAGTCTTTAAAAAAAAAAAAATCTCACCCGCATTTTATAGATTAACACTTTGCGACTTAAAAAAAAATAGAAGAAAAGTGCAACAATATTAAAAAAAACCTTGTTTTTTTTATTATTTAATTGGAAGCGATGTTATAAAACTGTATTAACTACAGGCAGATTACAATAATATAGTTAGTATGTTTTAGTTCCCACCTTTTAGACACGACTATTAAAAATACAAACATTTTAATTATTTTATACACACATAAAAAAATTAATTAACGGTATCATATTAATTAGGGTAGTAATTAATCATATTATTCATTTTTATTTCTTTGATATATATGTATATAAATATGAATATGTATATGTGTGTGTGTGTGCATGCGCGTGTGTTTGTGTGATTTAATGTTATATATGCATATCTGTACCTTGAAACAATAACAACCAATGTCAAAATTTTTGCCGGAAATGAATTAGGAATATAGAAAGTGCACTTACGTGACAACGTAAATTTACTGTTAACATAAAAATTCAATAACCTTCTAGCATCAATAACTCCTACAAAATTATGCTAAATTAATCTATTTGTTCGATAAGATATGTATATATGGGTTCAATAAAAATGCATTTTTCAGTCATGTATTATTAATAAGCATTATACAACTTATTAATCAAATGGTATACATTTTGAGATAACCTAAATAGTTAATTTTTAGATAAGTTTATAAACCGTTTGTTTACTGTTAATAACTTTTATCTACGATTGATACTAAATATAAACATTGTATCTCTGTTTAGATACGTAAAAAGTGATTCTTTACGTACTTGTATTCATTGCGCTTGCGCGTTTCATAATTCCTCTTTTTCCGCCCTAGTGTGGTCAAAAAGAAGAATTCTTCACCTTAACGCACGATTAGCGAGTTTGTTTTTACATTTAACAAAACTAATTTGCTGGTTTGTTTAATGAAAGTAACTGTTTATATCGAGTTTTTAGTGAAAAAAAATGAGTGATTTAAGTGATTATGACGAAAATTAGGAGAATAATACGCCTCCCGAAATAATTAATTCGGCACAAAATACAACTAATGAATTAATCTCATCTTTATCAAAATATAAATACGAACTTACATACAGGAAGATTATTAAATATTTGTTTCTGTATTTATTATTAAAATCCAACAATCGTAGATAAACTACGGTACGCAACTCGTGCGAAAACTGCATTTTGCTTTGCACGTGTGGTTTTACTACCCTTGCTGTCGCTCGGGTGCAAACTCCACACTCGCATCCAAAATCCTACTTTCCGCACTCGACGCGTAATGTACTATTACAGATACTTACTGGTTTTTTTACCAATACGATTGTGCTCTGAATTTGTAGTTAATAGTTGTATATGTTTTCTAATTTATGAGGTTTTATGTGAGATGAATATAGTCACTTAATTGTTCCACTTAAGTACCGAAAAGTAAAGAAACATCACTTAAGATATTCAAATAACTACATTAAATATCGTTTGATAAGTTATTAATAGTAAATAATTAAAACGTGAGTGTTTTGAAACAAAATATTTAACACTAAGAATGTGTTACTTCAATAATAATTACTAAGAAAAGTGGTCTAAATTAACAAAGGAAATAAAAATTTGCATTCGAGGTTTGGGCATTCAATTAGGTATGTAGGTCTTTTACGTTATAGCTAGAATCAGCCACAAATTGAAATTGTTTGCCAATTAGTGTAGCACATTGCTTCCTCGCTTCAAATCACTTATAACTATGTTTTGTCTTTAACTCATATTCATGTTGTTTTTTTTACATAAATAAAAGAATTTGAATACTTTTGACAAATTATCAAAATTGCTTAAAAATCGAAAGATTACTTTTAATTATATAGCATTAATATTGGAACAACAATGGGCTAATTACCATTAGTCCAGTCAAATTAGGAAAAATAAAAACATTAAATCATATAGTTCTGGAAAAAAGCTTAAAATGATCGGAAGACCCTACAGTCTAACATACTAAAAGTCCCGAGGGTGGGGGGTGAGCCCCCCCTACAATTGAGGGGTTTAGGTGCCAATTTTGGGTTTTTCACAAATATCTCGTAAAGTATTACCTTTAGGCGAATTGTAGTTATGTATTGTGTTCTACATTACATTTATAACAAAAATAGTCCTTTTCATTTTTTTTCTAACTACAACCGTTTTCGAGATAAATGCGTTCAAAATTTAAACAACAGCACTTGAAGGAAATAAGGGGGAAACTGGATGTCTCATTCATAATTTACTAGCTTAAATTAAGCGGTATTAATTATTCTTTCACATGCTTTTCAATACTTCCCTCTCCCCAAGATTTATAGCTTGATATCCCCCCCCGGTGTGTAAAACCCCCAGTCCCCCCCCCCCCCCCCCCCCCCCCTATTATTAAAAACCTAACTAGACTAATAGCCCAGACAAATTACGATATAACTATGCAAAAAAATCCCAAAGTTTTGAAATTTGGCTTAAAATGTTCGTATGACTTTCCTGTCTAACATGCTAATAGTCCCCTTTGGGGGGGGGGGGGGGAGCTCGCTCCCCCACGGAGCCAATTGCTGCTTTTTTTTGCTCTTTACCAAATATCTCGAAAAGTATTGACATTAGGCCAATTATGGTTATGTACAAATTTGTTCTTCATTAAATTTCCAACAAAAATAGTCCTTTAACATTTTTTTTGAGTTACAAGCCCTCAAAGTAAGGTAATAAAACATAAAGTAGGATTAGGGGGGCAAAAGAACTCTCTTATTAGGGATTTCTCACCTTATATAGACGCAATCTATTTTTGCATAGATTTTTGACTCCCCATTCCAAATTTTTAAGATCTCTATTTTTATTAGAAATATAATGAAGAACAAATTTGTACATAACCAAAATTCGCCTAATGTCAATACTTTTCGAGATATTTGGTAAAGAGCAAAAAAAAGCACCTATAAAGCCCCCCCCCCCCCCCCCCCCCCCCCTAGCAATAGGGCCCCTGGATTTTTAGTATGTTAGACAGGAAAGTCATACAAACATTTTAAGCCTCTTTCCAAAACTTCCAAAACCAGACTAAAGTGGTTTAGGTTCATTACTTACAAAATACAAATTTCCATTTTTTTACGCAATTGCAACAGAACTATTTTGCCTTCAGGCAAAATAGTTCTGTTCAACAAAACAAAAACAAAACAAAATAGTTAAACAAAATAAACAAAAACAAAACAAAATAGTTCTGCTTCATTTTGTACTTGAATAAAAGCCAATTAAATTTACTACAACTTCATTTCTTATGAATTTTCTTGTAGGGGAGAGGTTTCATGCCGATATTCGCCCCGAAACGAGAGCATTACTTAAATTTTCCATTTTTTTTTAATTACTGCCGATTTTTGAAGTGTCATATCTCGGGAACTATTTGACGTACAGAGTTGCCGTTGGACGTAAAAGAATCTAATTATCTTTACTACAACTTCATACCTTATGACTTTCCTCGTAGGTTAACTGTATTACACCGATATTCACCCCGAAACGAGAGCAATACTTAAAATTTCCAATTTTTAAAAAAAAAAAATCCATTTTTAAAGTGCCATATCTCGGAAACTATTGGACGTACAGAGTTCCCGCTGGACTTAAATTGTTGTAAATTTATTGTAGTGAAAAAAATAGTAAGAACAATTAACATCGAACCACGCATAGTTACGAGGTATAGAGCAACAACTGAAAAAAGTCCGGAGATTTCTCAGTTTTTCACATATTACGCGAGCTTCCCCCCCCCCCCCCCCAAAAGGGGACTATTATTGAAAAGCATGTGAAAGAATAATTAATACCGCTTAATTTAAGCTAGTAAATTATGAATGAGAAATGAAATCCAGTTTCCCCCCTATTTCCTTCAAGTGCTAAGTTGTTTAAATTTTGAACGCATTTATCTCGAAAACGGTTGTAGTTAGAAAAAAAATGAAAAGGACTATTTTTGTTATAAATGTAATGTACAACAAATTTATACATAACTACAATTCGCCTAAAGGTAATACTTTACGAGATATTTGTGAAAAACCCAAAATTGGCACCTAAACCCCTCAATTGTAGGGGGGGCTCACCCCCCA
The DNA here is from genome assembly GCA_951217055.1 of Gerris lacustris. Classification (NCBI taxonomy): domain Eukaryota; kingdom Metazoa; phylum Arthropoda; class Insecta; order Hemiptera; family Gerridae; genus Gerris; species Gerris lacustris. Next base: position 24,576,707 of record OX578283.1, on the reverse strand, counting down.
CCCTCGGGGACTTTTAGTATGTTAGACTGTAGGGTCTTCCGATCATTTTAAGCTTTTTTCCAGAACTATATGATTTAATGTTTTTAAATCCCGTTTTTTGGTCTAATTTGACTGGACTACATCTAAATTTAATCAAAATCGGACGAGTAGTTTTTAAGATATGGTTGGCAAAAATGTTGAACAACAGACAGACAAACTGAGACAGACACGAGACCAAAAATGTCCCCATGAAACGGATTTTTTTAAACAGTCTAGGAAATTTCCAATATATAGGGGATACCGAGGCTGGTTGTTACATGGGGTAGGTTGTTACATGCTGAATTTAATTTGAACTGAGGTGGAGAGCATATACAACGCATATCTCAGTCTGTCAAGGACAAGAAACCTTAGGTCTTTCGTTATCAGCTTGAGGACAGGTTCCTTCATTCTACAGATATGTACTGATATATGTTTTAAACCCCTAAAAGTAAAAAAAAGTAGGTGCTAGAAAATATGTTCTGCAGTCTTCATTTGTTTTAATGTAGCTTTACTAAAATACTAGATTGAAAACAGTGTATTGAGCTTAGTTATCACAGTTTATTAGATCATTTAAACTTATGTGGGTAAACGCTTTACTCGATTACGTCCAATATGGCAGCACGGAGCTGGTTATTACGGGGTAAGATGTTACACGGTAACAACCTTAGGAATGTAAATTATTATTAAGTAAACTGTTAATTAATTAAGTTAAAGTTAATTAAATCGAGATTTTGTTCAACGTATACTTATAATGAACAAAAATTATATAAGAAAAAAAGATCAATTATATCGTCAAACGGGTATCGTTTTCTTAATTAGTGTGTTATTTCACCATTTTCTTATTTATGAGTAGTATGAGTAGTAAATTAAAGCAAACTGTTTCAAATTCACTTACAAGCTAAACTTATTTTTTCTTTTTTAATTTTATTGTTAGGAATGAGCCTCAAGCTGTTTTCGAGCAAGTCGAGGTTCAGCGGTTAAATATGATTAACTTTTAAAAATATTTTGCTTTTTTCTCTATTTAAATGGTTTTGAAAAATTCTAAGAGTCATTATTTATCAATTTTTACTTACATTTTATTATTTTTTCGTCCTTACCTACTTTTTCTATTAAGTTCCTTAATATAAAACAAATTGTAGAACTTGATGTTGTTTATTTTTTTAACCCAAGCAACCGAATGTAACTGAAGTTCTTAAAATCATATTACTTGAATCTAAAATGTATAAAAAGGTGTTCGAATGAGGTTTGAGGTACATGATAAATTCAAGACTTTTGGAACGTCCATAAATAATTTCTAACAACTCTCAACTTCCTTTGCAAGTTCCTTTACCAATATCCTTTACCAACTATATGTAACAACTTCCCCCAATACCAGTAACAACTTACCCCCCTTGGCGGGGTAGGTTGTTACAACTTACCCTCCTTGGCGGGGTAGGTTGTTACAATTTAACTTATCTGAGATTATAAGTCACTATACGTCACGAGACGTGAATATTGTGAGTCGAAAAAAATAATTGACTTCGCCAACATTTGGTTTTAAGGAACTAATGTTAAATTACTTTCATAAAACTTATGGCATGGCTAAATAAAAATAAGTAGTAAAAAGTGTAACAACCAGCCCAACCCGAAATAATATTTTTTCAATAAATTATTCAATTTTTCAATAAACAAATGTCATTCTTCAGAATGATCACAACGTTTTTGGTAAACTCGGAAGCCAAAACAATGTTTTAGATTTGCCGACGTATCAAAAACATTTTTTGTGTTCAAGGTATAATGCAAGAATGGAATTTAATTTACATTATCATGGGTAGTTACTGTAATAAATTAAATACCAAACTCATTAACTTGAATTTTTAAGTCTTGTATTAGATCTTTCGTTCGAGATTTTTCAGAACTTACTCATTGTTATTACTAATCTGAGTGCATTAATTTTCATTTTATTGTCCAAAAATCTGAAATGTAAGTATTTGCAGTTGAAGTGATCATAAAAGTATAGGTTTTTCGCCAAAGATATTGCCTTTAAGGATGTGATGTCTATCGTTTTACCACCACAACTGAAAGCATGCTGTTGAATCAACTGAACTGGTTGAATTTTACTGTTGCTATAAGTCAACATCACATACCTATATAATATCTTTAAAAGTACTCATTCGATTATTTAAAAATTAGGATGGTTTGTCGAATGTAGTTTACAGATTGTCCCATATTAATTTCAATTATCTGCTCACATTAAAGCCTTGTCCAGACTGCCGAACCGGACAGAGGAAACGAGCAAAGCATTGGTATCGGCGCATGCTCAGACTGGGATGCGCAGGCGCACTTTAAACTGGGCATGCGCAGAGACCAATGCTACATCGGCGCATGCCCAGACTAAGATGCGCAGACGCACTTTAAACTGGGCATGCGCAGAGACCAATGCTCTGCTCGTTTCCTCAGTTCGGTTCGGCGGTCTGGACGAGGCTTAAACATTGCTAAATTGATACTTTTATTCAAGTAAAAAACAAAACAATTTTGACAGATTTAAAGACAATAACGGGTCGTAAAAGCTATACATCATTAATGTCGCGATAGGATGCGAGGAAGCTATGTGCCACATTAATTTGATTAACTAATTTAAATTTATTTATATGTGAATACATTATCTAGAATGTTTTCGTTTTTTGGGTCCGTAGGCAAAACCAAGGACCCTTACATTTTCCTGCGTAAGTCTGCGTGTGTCTGTCTATCCATCCGTCTGTCGCCTGCTCTCACCTTGTGCCCGATCACTTTGAAATTTGGCATATAATATGTCGATAGTACCTACCCACACATTTTAAAAATATAGCGACTTAAAAAAATTATTTATAAAAAAAAAAATTAGGGTAAAAAATAATTACAATTTTTTGGACGCCGCGCCGTGTGGGGTATCATATGAAATGGTACGTCGAGCTGATTACAAAAATATATAATTTTTTGGTTATAAGCTTTGAGTTTGAAGTGGGTGTGAAAAGTGCCCCCCCCCCCCCCTCACTCTCTATCTCGCTTATGTTAAGTGCAAAAAATTCTTCGACCAAAAGTAAAGATACCACTATTTTGGAAGTTTCGAAAAAAAATTATAATTCTGCTCTTTTCGATGTATTTATATGTTTATAGTCCGGTTCACTGGCAAAAAATACTTTATCAGAAGTTTATTTATATGTTTTGAGAATATTAGACCCATATGATAGTTCAAAGTAGGCTTTTTAGCATTTCAATTTAGCATTAATAAACAATACTGAGTTGCCTACGGTCCCTCGCTGTGGGCCGACTAGCGCTCACTTGACCCGTTTATTTAACAAATATTCTCTAGAGAATTCCAAATATTTTAAGGAAATGCATAAGTCATTTGCGTTTAAGGTGATTTGTTACCTACTTGAATTAAGTAACCTTCAAAGATTGAAATTACCGCAAAAGGACTCTTTAAGACAAAAGAAGAGTGAACTAAAATCAAAGACAACGCTAAAAGGCATAAAAGATAGAAACGAACTCTATGAAGCGTGAAGTCTGTGCCAGACGAGGACCGACATTTCACACATACTCTAAGCTACGACCTCATGTAAATTAGTCACGAAAACACCGCGCGCAGTCACGGCTATCTCCTTATCACTCTCTGATATACTGATAAGGTTTAAACACACACACCTATTCTTTAAAATGACTCTTACCTGACAATAGTAATATGGATAAGATAAAAAAATTTTATTCCCATAGTAAAAACACCATCTATGTTTATTGTTTCATACAAGTGCATTTATCGCTTGTTATTTTACAATAATAACTAGGCATCGCGTGGCTCTATCATTGAAGCGAGCGTATTGCAATAAAATACTGAATATTAAAATTTGTTAATCATGATGAATGTCATAGTTGAATATAAGTGGAAGAGGGTAGTGTGGAGTAGAGTGGGGGTACTCGGTACAAAGCTTTACTTCCTAAACAAACCTAAAGAATCTTAACCACCCTCAGTAGCTTTTAAACAATTATTATAAATGTATCACTTCATTACTCAAATACTACTGCTTGTATCACGTTGAAATTTTACATACTTGTTTCAATCGTACTTTAGACGATGTACAGGAAGTTTTATTAAAATCGTTACGTTAGAACGTAAGATATCGGTAAAAACGTTGTTTTCTCTATTTTAAACGTTTAGGTCCGCTTTAATAGTTTTAGCGATCTTTATTAATTCATAGCAGTGTCGTTGTTGGTTTTAATAAAAAATGTTAATTGAAAAAAATGTTCGTCTCATCGAATAGGTGATGATAGAATTTTTTCCCGTCCTGAAATTCCAATTTTAAATTTGAAGCTCACGTTTACGCGAGCATTGCGCGCGAACTCTTGGACGGATCACGCTGTCCAACGAACTTAGCCTGAGTATTAGTAAAAGGAAGATGTATACCAAATTTTAACCAAATCGGTCAACTTTTACTCAAGTTATCGTCGGACACGTAAACGTTACACACAGACAGACAGACAGACAGACAAGATGCATATTTCGTTGAATGTAAGAAGCTCGCTTCAATTATACTAGTTAAAAGGTGAATATATGTTTTACAATTCATAAAAAAATGCCTAACATGTATAAAACAAATAAAAATTCATTAAAGAAAAATTTATAAAATTAATAAAATGTCTATTTTTATTACAGGTGTCGCAAGTGGCAATAAATCACAATTAAATTACTGATATGATGCATTCAATTCACATAAATGCACAGCTTTAAACATATATGCCATTTTTGTCATAATGACATAAATCACTCATTGTTTTTCACTACAATCTCGATATAAACAGTTTACTTTAATTAAACAAACAGCAAATTAGTTTTGTTTAATGTAAACAAACTCGCTAATCTTGCGTAAAGGTGAAGAATTCTTTTTTTTACAAAGAAGAATTATGAAACGCGCATGCGCAATGAATACAAGTACGTAAAGAATCACTTTCAACGCATCTAAACAGAGATACAATGTTTATAATTCGTATCAATCGTCGATAAAAAAATAATTATATAGTCATTAAAGACAAATGTATAAAATTAATAAAATGTCTTTTTTATTACCAGGTGTCGCAAGTGGCAATATTCAATTATATTACTGATATGATATGATGCATTCAATAAACATAAATGCACAGCATTAAACGTATATGCCACATAAATGTAAAATTGCAAGGTTAAACGTGTAAGCGATCACAGTAAATATAAGCATGGTTTGATTAGCCACTTAACATATTCATTTAGTGAATTTTTCAAACATTTTGTTATTGTTAGGGTTTCGTAGAGCCTCCTCGAAACCTTTATGCATTTTAGGTTCATATCTCCTTAACCGCTTGAAGCTAGAGAGTCATAATGTAAAACACTGCCGCAACTTTTTGACCCACACATAGGAAAAATATAGAGAAATTAAAAATTTAATATGTGAATGCGTGATTCGCACTAATGTGGTAAGCTCCAACATATATATTTTTTTTGTGTGGGTAACAAAAAAAAGCTACTTAAGATTAGATTACAAATATATTGATCTTAGCTGTTAAATTGCATATATATTGCAATTTAACTTAATTTAGCTTAGTCTCTGTTAATTTTATTAATTTTTAATCTGCTATGGTTATATATCGTTATTAGTTTTAAGTTTTAATAGTTTGTAAAATTGTGAGAGAATTTTTGAAGTTAGGAGTGAGCAGAATTTTGTTTCGACTTCTTGTAACAGTTATTATATAAAACAATTCTCATGATAGGAAAGAATATGCTCTGGAGAGGGCTGAAAATATAGTATATAGCCAATTAAAGAGTGAATTCTAAATTCTTTTTAAATTACCTTTAACCAACCTACATGTAACAGACGACAAATATATTGCGTTTTTAAAGCCAACATCTTCCACAGTAAAATGATGCAAGCACTTCCCCGTAATTTTTTTTATTTAGCTATATATTCATTGAGTCTGAATACATAGAGATCTTCTTATTTTTCTTTAAAAAAAATGAGTGGTGCTCATAGCTTCCTCACATCCATTATAAGCAAAAGAGATAAAAAAGCAACAGAATAGCAACAAAATTACTTACTTTTGGACGCGAAAACACTATACCCCCTCTCAGAAACTTATGATAAACTCGAAACGGCCCCAAACACAAAAGTTCAGATTCCGCCACGGAAGCCGCATTCCTTTTCCTTTGTTGTTCCCAAATATCGCTAATTTTTCCACCCATTAATTGGGTTGTTTCAACCGTCCCCGGTCTCCCCTACCCATCTAATAAATAGGATTTATTCTTATATTAATTTTTGGCATAACCTCATTTTTTATTGAAATAGATTTATTTAATCCAAATGCACGTTGTTTTTTTTTAACTTAATTTACAAATTTTGTAATACATTTTAATCCACTTTTTTAAATGCTAAATGTAAATATTAGATGTTAACATTGCTTCAATCTAGATCACGATTTAGTGCCCTCAAATAGTTAAAATATATTGCGATATTATTATCGTTTGTTACATGAATACCTTAGGTCTTGCAAATCAAACTAGAGGCTATTTTCGGGTCTCATCACCTCCTTGTTATGTTCAACTCGTAATAAATAAATCACTGTTCAGCCTGGCCTTTTATACAGAAACGAGGTTGCTAAACCTTTAAACTTGAACAGTATAATACAACAAAAATTTCTTTAAAAAAAGGTATTCATTATTTTCAGTGATGAATCTTCTGTTTTCTTTATATACATATATATATATATATATATATATATATATATATATATATATATATATATATATATATATATATATATATATATATATATATATATATATATATTTGGTTTTTTTTTTTTTTAGCTCGGACTTATAGAAAATACTTTATGCTTTGGCGTTTAAAATTTCTATAATGTTTTTTAAACAGTGTTTTAATGCTGCGACGGAGGCGCTATAAAAACTGTCTGTGAAGGAAGCGCTTTAAACTTTATGCGAAGGAAGCGCTATAAAATTGTCTGCAAAGGAGGCGTTTTAAAAAAATCTGCGAAGAAGGCGCTATAAAATTCTCTGCAAAGGAGGCGTTTTAAAAAAGTCTGCGAAGGAGACGCTCTAAAAAAAGTCTGCGAAGGAGGCGCTATAAAAATATCTGCAAAGGAGGCGTTTTAAAAAAATCTGCCAAGGAGGCGCTATAAAAACTGTCTGCGAAGGAAGCGCTATAAAATTGTCTGCAAAGGAGGCGTTTCAAAAAAATCTGCGAAGGAGGCGCTATAAAAACTGTCTGCGAAGGAAGCGCTTTTTAAAAGCACCTCCTCCCAAGACTTTTTAAGAGCGCCTCCTTCGCAGACTTTTTTAAAACGCCTCCTTTGCAGACAATATTATAGCGCTTCCTTCGCAGATAGTTTTTATAGCGCCACCTTCGCAGATTTTTTTGAAACGCCTCCTTTGCAGACATTTTAATAGCGCCTCCTTCGCAGATATTTTTAAAACGCCTCCTTTGCAGACAATTTTATAGCGCTTCCTTCGCAGACTGTTTTTTCTTCAATTTTCTTTAATTTCTTCAAAATTTCTATAATGTTTTTTTAACAGTGTTTTAATGCTGCGACGGAGGCGCTATAAAAACTGTCTGCGAAGGAAGCGCTATAAAATTATCTGCAAAGGAGGCGCTTTAAAAAAGTCTGCGAAGGAAACGCTATAACAAGACTAAAGTAGTAAGCTTCTCCCTAAACTCGACTGGACAACCGACAGACCCACCTGACATAAAGCTTCACCAGGATGAGTGTGATGTGGGGGCCGGACCATGCCAGTGTGCCAGACTGAAAACAAGTAACACAGTCAAGTATCTAGGTCTCACAGTGGACTCGACACTTAACTGGAAGTCTCACATAGCAGCCCTCGCTAGAAGACTCAGGCAATCCATCTATGCTTTCCACTCAGTAAGAGGATTCCTTAGCTTGAACAACTTAAAAATGCTATATTGTGCTATGGTGGAATCACTGCTGAGGTACGGAATCATAGCTTGGGGAGCAGCCGCACACACAAATTTACTTCCTTTAATAACAGTACAGAAATCTATTATCAGGATCATATTCAATAAAAAAAAACACGAACATACCCGACCATTATTTCAGAAATTCTCAGTTCTTAAAATAGAAGAAATCTTTGAGATGGCTTCTATGACCAGACTTCACAACGGACAACATGACTTACACGAAATAAGACACGTACATAACACTCGAGCCAACGCCCAGTCACTCTTTCAAATTCCCAAAGTACATACCAGGTTAGCTCAAAGGAGCTGGCAGTATGTAGCTGTAAAAGCATTTAACAGTTTACCGCTGGATATAAGAAATATAGCAGATTCGACCTTATTTAAAAACAAAGTAAGAAAACACCTGCTTGAAGAAAAATAGAAAATAAATGCTCCAATTTACTAATTTACTAATATACTTGAAAATTCTAATAATAATCAAGAAATTTTAATCTAATATATTTATTTATTTAATTTATTTATTTATTAAATTAATTAATATTTATTTAATTATGTGTATGTATGTATGTATATGTACGTATATATGTATGAAGGGAAGAATGTGTGTATGTATGTATGTCGTATATATGTGTGTATATGTATGTATATATATTTATTTATGTTATTCTATTATTTTATTTTATTTATTTATTTATTTATTTTTTTCTCAATTAAATAATAATTACTACTGAAAAATATAAATTGTAATTATGCTTATTAGCCTACTCTTTCCTACGGCCACAAGACACTTCGTCTTATAGTAGGAAATATCCCTGTAATAAAAAATAAATGTTATAAATTAAATGTATTAAATGTATTTAAAAAAATGTAACTAACTAAAATGTAAAAAATAAAGGGAATAAAAAAAAAAAAAAAAAAAAAAAAAAAAAAAAAAAAAAAAAAAAAAAAAAATTTTAATAGCGCCTCCTTCGCAGATATTTTTAAAACGCCTCCTTTGCAGACAATTTTAATTGAGTTTTGAGTTTTAAAATTGTGCTTTGAGTTTTAAAATTGAGTTTTAAAATTGAGTTCTAAAATTGAGTTATAAAATTGAGTTTTCAAATTAAGTTTTGAGTTTTTAAATTGAGTTTTGAGTTTTAAAATTGAGTTTTGAGTTTTAAAATTGAGTTTTAAATTTGAGTTTTGAGTTTTAGTTTTGAGTTTTAAAATTGTGCTTTGAGTTTTAAAATTGAGTTTTAAAATTGAGTTCTAAAATTGAGTTTTAAAATTGAGTTTTAAAATTGAGTTCTAAAATTGAGTTATAAAATTGAGTTTTAAAATTGAGTTTTGAAATTGAGTTTTTAGTTTTGAAATCGAGTTTTGAACTTAAAATTGAGTTTTGAGTTTTTAAATAGAGTTTTGGGTTTTAAAATTGAGTTTTGGGTTTAAAAATTGAGTTGTGAGTTTTGAAATTGAGTTTTAAAATTGAGTTTTAAAATTGAGCTGTGAAATTGAGTTTTTAGTTTTGAAATTGAGTTTTTAGTTTTAAAATTGAATTTTGAGTTTTAAAATTGAGTTTTAAAATTGAGTTTAGAGTTTTAGTTTTGAGTTTTAAAATTGTGCTTTGAGTTTTAAAATTGAGTTTTAAAATTGAGTTTTAAAATTGAGTTATAAAATTGAGTTTTAAAATTGAGTTTTGAAATTGAGTTTTTAAATTGAGTTTTTAAATTGAGTTTTGAGTTTTAAAATTGTGCTTTGAGTTTTAAAATTGAGTTTTAAAATTGAGTTCTAAAATTGAGTTATAAAATTGAGTTTTAAAATTGAGTTATAAAATTGAGTTATAAAATTGAGTTATAAAATTGAGTTATAAAATTGAGTTTTAAAATTGAGTTATAAAATTGATTTTTAAAATTGAGTTTTGAAATTGAGTTTTTAGTTTTGAAATTGAGTTTTAAAATTGAGTTTAGAGTTTTAGTTTTGAGTTTTAAAATTGTGCTTTGAGTTTTAAAATTGAGTTTTAAAATTGAGTTTTAAAATTGAGTTATAAAATTGAGTTTTAAATTTGAGTTTTGAAATTGAGTTTTTAAATTGAGTTTTTAAATTGAGTTTTGAGTTTTAAAATTGAGCTTTGAGTTTTAAAATTGAGTTTTAAAATTGAGTTTTAAAATTGAGTTTTAAAATAAAGTTCTAAAATTTAGTTATAAAATTGAGTTTTAAAATTGAGTTATAAAATTGAGTTAAAAAATTGAGTTATAAAATTGAGTTTTAAAATTGAGTTTTAAAATTGAGTTATAAAATTGAGTTTTAAAATTGAGTTTTGAGTTTTAAAATTGTGCTTTGAGTTTTAAAATTGTGCTTTGAGTTTTAAAATTGTGCTTTGAGTTTTAAAATTGAGTTTTGAATTTTAAAATTGAGTTTTAAAATTGAGTTTTAAAATTGAGTTTTAAAATTGAGTTCTAAAATTGAGTTATAAAATTAAGTTTTAAAATTGAGTTATAAAATTGAGTTATAAAATTGAGTTATAAAATTGAGTTATAAAATTGATTTTTAAAATTGAGTTTTAAAATTGAGTTTTAAAATTGAGTTTTGAGTTTTAAAATTGTGCTTTGAGTTTTAAAATTGTGCTTTGAGTTTTAAAATTGTGCTTTGAGTTTTAAAATTGATTTTTGAATTTTAAAATTGAGTTTTGAGTTTTAAAATTGAGTTTTAAAATTGAGTTTTAAAATTGAGTTCGGAGTTTTAAAATTGAGTTTTGAGTTTTAAAATTGTGCTTCAAGTTTTAAAATTGAGTTTTAAAATTGAGTTCTAAAATTGAGTTATAAAATTGAGTTTTCAAATTAAGTTTTGAGTTTTAAAATTGAGTTTTAAGTTTTAAAATTGAGTTTTGTAATTGAGTTTTGAGTTTTAAAATTGAGTTTTGAGTTTTAAAATTGTGCTTCAAGTTTTAAAATTGAGTTTTAAAATTGAGTTCTAAAATTGAGTTATAAAATTGAGTTTTCAAATTAAGTTTTGAGTTTTAAAATTGAGTTTTAAGTTTTAAAATTGAGTTTTGTAATTGAGTTTTGAGTTTTAAAATTGAGTTTTGAATTTTAAAATTGTGTTTTGAGTTTCAAAATTAAATTTTAAAATTGAGTTTTGTGTTTTGAGTTTTAAAATTGAGTTTTGAGTTTTAAAATTGAGTTTTAAAATTGAGTTTTGAGTTTTAAATTGTGCTTTGAGTTTTAAAATTGTGCTTTGAGTTTTAAAATTGTGCTTATGTTTTAAAATTGAGTTTAGAATTTTAAAATTGAGTTTAAAAATTGAGTTTTGAGTTTTAAAATTGAGTTTTGAGTTTTAAAATTGAGTTTTGAGTTTTAAAATTGTGCTTTGAGTTTTAAAATTGAGTTTTAAAATTGAGTTCTAAAATTGAGTTATAAAATTGAGTTTTCAAATTAAGATTTGAGTTTTAAAATTGAGTTTTGACTTTTAAAATTGAGTTTTAAATTTGAGTTTTGAGTTTTAGTTTTGAGTTTTAAAATTGTGCTTTGAGTTTTAAAATTGAGTTTTAAAATTGAGTTCTAAAATTGAGTTTTAAAATTGAGTTTTAAAATTGAGTTTTAAAATTGAGTTTTGAACTTAAAATTGAGTTTTGAGTTTTTAAATAGAGTTTTGGGTTTTAAAATTGAGTTTTGGGTTTTAAAATTGAGTTGTGAGTTTTGAAATTGAGTTTTAAAATTGAGTTTTAAAATTGAGTTTTGAAATTGAGTTTTTAGTTTTGAAATTGAGTTTTGAGTTTTAAAATTGAGTTTTTAGTTTTAAAATTGAATTTTGAGTTTTAAAATTGAGTTTTAAAATTGAGTTTTAAAATTGAGTTTTGAGTTTTAGTTTTGAGTTTTAAAATTGTGCTTTGAGTTTTAAAATTGAGTTTTAAAATTGAGTTTTAAAATTGAGTTCTAAAATTGAGTTTTAAAATTGAGTTCTAAAATTGAGTTATAAAATTGAGTTTTAAAATTGAGTTTTGAAATTGAGTTATAAAATTGAGTTATAAAATTGAGTTATAAAATTGAGTTTTAAAATTGAGTTTTGAAATTGAGTTTTTAAATTGAGTTTTTAAATTGAGTTTTGAGTTTTAAAATTGAGTTTTGAGTTTTAAAATTGAGTTTTAAAATTGAGTTTTGAGTTTTAAAATTGAGTTGTGAGTTTTGAAATTAATTTTTTTAATTTTTTTAATTTTCATAAGTTTTAAAAATTATAAAATATCATATATCATATCATATCAAAAATTATAAATTATCATAATTTTTAAGTACTGAGTACTGAGTACTGAGTACTGAGTAATAAAAAGGGGACAAAAAGGGGACAAAAAGGGGACAAAAAGGGGACAAAAAAGGGGACAAAAAGGGGACAAAAAGGGGACAAAAAGGGGACAAAAAGGGGACAAAAAGGGGACAAAAGGGGACAAAAAAAGGGTACACAAAAAGGGGACAAAAAAAAAGGGGACAAAAAAGGGGACAAAAAAGGGGACAAAAAAAGGGGACAAAAAAGGGGACAAAAAGGGGACAAAAAAGGGGACAAAAAAGGGGACAAAAAAGGGGACAAAAAAGGGGACAAAAAAGGGGACAAAAAAGGGGGACAAAAAAGGGGGACAAAAAAAAGGGGACAAAAAAAAGGGGACAAAAAAAAGGGGACAAAAAAAGGGGACAAAAAAAAAGGGGACAAAAAAAAAGGGGACAAAAAAAAGGGGACAAAAAAAGGGGACAAAAAAAAGGGGACAAAAGGGGACAAAAAAGGGGACAAAAAAGGGGACAAAAGAGGGGACAAAAAAGGGGACAAAAGGGGACAAAAGGGGACAAAAGGGGACAAAAGAGGGGACAAAAAGGGGACAAAAGGGGACAAAAGGGGACAAAAGGGGACAAAAAGGGGGCAAAAAGGGGACAAAAGGGGACAAAAAAAGGGGACAAAAGAGGGGACAAATAGGGGACAAAAGGGGACAAAAGGGGACAAAAGGGGACAAAAAGGGGGCAAAAAGGGGACAAAAAAGGGGGCCAAAAAAGGGACAAAAAGGGGACAAAAAAGGGGACAAAAAGGGGACAAAAAAGGGGACAAAAAAGGAAACAAAAAAGTACAAAAAGTGTACTAAAAAGTGTACTAAAAAGTTTACTAAAAAGTGTACTAAAAAAGTGTACTAGTGAATTAAAAAAAGTGTACTAAAAAGTGTACTAAAAAATGTACTAAAAAGTGTACTAAAAAAGTGTACTAGTGAATTAAAAGAAGTGTACTAAAAAGTGTACTAAAAAGTGTACTAAAAAAGTGTACTAAAAAGTGTACTTAAAAAAAGTGTACTAGTGAATTAAAAAAAGTGTACTAAAGGTGTACTAAAAAGTGTACTATTAAGTGTACTGAAAAGTGTACTGAAAAGTGTACTAAAAAGTGTACTAAAAAAGTGTACTAAAAAGTGTACTAAAAAAAGTACTCAGTACTCAGTACTCAGTACTCATACTCAGTACTCAGTACACAGTACTCAGTACTCAGTACTCAGTACTCAGTACTCAGTACTCAGTACTCAGTACTCAGTACTCAGTACTCAGTACTCAAGAAAAATCAAGTACTAAAAAAAGTACTAAAAAAAGTACTAAAAAAGTGTACTTAGAAAGTGTACTAAAAAAGTGTACTAAAAAAGTGTACTAAAAAAGTGTACTAAAAAAGTGTACTAAAAAAGTGTACTAAAAAAGTGTACTAAAAAGTGCACTAAAAAAGTGTACTAAAAAGTGTACTAAAAAGTGTACTAAAAAGTGTACTAAAAAAGTGTACTAAAAAGTGTACTAAAATGTGTACTAAAAAAGTGTACTAGTGAATTAAAAAAAGTGTACTAAAAGTGTACTAAAAAGTGTACTAAAAAGTGTACTAAAAAGTGTACTAAAAAAGTGTACTAAAAGTGTACTAAAAAGTGTACTAAAAAAGTGTACTAAAAAGTGTACTAAAAAAGTGTACTAAAAAGTGTACTAAAAAAGTGTACTAAAAAAAGTACTCAGTACTCAGTACTCAGTACTCATACTCAGTACTCAGTACTCAGTACTCAGTACTCAGTACTCAGTACTCAAGAAAAATAAAGTATTAAAAATAGTACTAAAAAAAGTACTAAAAAAAGTAAAAAAAAAAGTACTAAAAAAAAAACTAAAAAAAAGTACTAAAATAAAGTACTAAAATAAAGTACTAAAAAAAAGTACTAAAAAAAAGTACTAAAAAAGTACTAAAAAAGTACTAAAAAAGTACTAAAAAAAAAGTACAAAAAAGTACTAAAAAGTGTACTAAAAAGTGTACTAAAAAAGTGTACTAAAAAAGTGTACTAAAAAAGTGTACTAAAAAAGTGTACTAAAAAAGTGTACTAAAAAGTGTACTAAAAAAGTGTACTAAAAAAGTGTACTAAAAAAGTGTACTAAAAAAGTGTACTAAAAAAGTGCACTAAAAAAGTGCACTAAAAAGTGTACTAAAAAGTGTACTAAAAAAGTGTACTAAAAAAGTGTACTAAAAAGTGTACTAAAAAGTGTACTAAAAAAGTGTACTAAAAAGTGTACTAAAAAGTGTACTAAAAAAGTGTACTAAAAAGTGTACTAAAAAGTGTACTAAAAAGTGTACTAAAAAGTGTACTAAAAAGTGTACTAAAAAGTGTACTAAAAAGTGTACTAAAAAGTGTACTAAAAAGTGTACTAAAAAGTGTACTAAAATGTGTACTAAAAAGTGTATTAAAAAGTACTAAAAAAGTGTACTAAAAAGTGTACTAAAAAGTGTACTAAAAAAGTGTACTAAAAAAGTGTACTAAAAAAGTGTACAAAAAAGTACTAAAAAAGTACTAAAGAAGTACTAAAGAAGTACTAAAGAAGTACTAAAGAAGTACTAAAGAAGTACTAAAGAAGTACTAAAGAAGTACTAAAAAATTACTAAAAAAGTACTAAAGAAGTAAGCGCGAAGGAAGCGCTATAAAATTGTCTGCGAAGGAGGCGCTATAAAATTGTCTGCAAAGGAGGCGTTTTAGAAAAGTCTGTTTATAGCGCCTTCTTCGCAGATTTTTTTGAATCGCCTCCTTTACAGGCATTTTAATAGCACCTCCTTCGCAGACTTTTTAAGAGCGCCTCCTTTGCAGACAATTTTACAGCGCTTCCTTCGCAGACAGTTTTTTTCTTCAATTTTCTAATTTCTTCAATTAAACAGTGTTTTAATCCTGCGACGGAGGCGCTATAAAAACTGTCGGCGAAGGAAGCGCTCTTAAAAAGTCTGCGAAGGAAGCGCTCTTAAAAAGTCTGCGAAGGAGGCGCTATTAAAATGTCTGCAAAGGAGGCGTTTCAAAAAAATCTGCGAAGGAGGCGCTCTAAAAAAAGTCTGCGAAGGAGGCGCTATAAAAATATCTGCAAAGGAGGCGTTTTAAAAAAATCTGCGAAGGAGGCGCTCTTAAAAACTGTATGCAAAGGAAGCGCTATAAAATTATCTGCAAAGGAGGCGTTTTAAAAAAGTCTGCGAAGGAAGCGCTATAAAATTGTCTGCAAAGGAGGCGTTTTAAAAAAGTCTGTTTATAGCGCCTCCTTCGCAGATTTTTTTGAAACGCCTCCTTTACAGGCATTTTAATAGCACCTCCTTCGCAGACTTTTTAAGAGCGCCTCCTTTGCAGACAATTTTACAGCGCTTCCTTCGCAGACAGTTTTTTTCTTCAATTTTCTAATTTCTTCAATTAAACAGTGTTTTAATCCTGCGACGGAGGCGCTATAAAAACTGTCGGCGAAGGAAGCGCTCTTAAAAAGTCTGCGAAGGAAGCGCTCTTAAAAAGTCTGCGAAGGAGGCGCTATTAAAATGTCTGCAAAGGAGGCGTTTCAAAAAAATCTGCGAAGGAGGCGCTCTTAAAAACTGTCTGCGAAGGAAGCGCTATAAAATTATCTGCAAAGGAGGCGTTTTAAAAAAGTCTGCGAAGGAGGCGCTATAAAAACTGTCTGCGAAGGAAGCGCTATAAAATTGTCTGCGAAGGAGGCGCTATGAAAATGCCTGCAAAGGAGGCGTTTCAAAGAAATCTGCGAAGGAGGCGCTATAAAAACTGTCTGCGAAGGAAGCGCTATAAAATTGTCTGCAAAGGAGGCGTTTTAAAAAAGTCTGTTTATAGCGCCTCCTTCGCAGATTTTTTGAAACGCCTCCTTTGCAGTCATTTTCATAGCGCTTCCTTCGCAGACAGTTTTTTTCTTCAAATTTCTTTTATTTCTTCAAAATTTCTATAATGGTTTGAAACAGTGTTTTAATGCTGCGACGGAGGCGCTATAAAAACTGTCTGCGAATGAAGCGCTCTTAAAAAGTCTGCGAAGGAGGCGTTTCAAAAAAATCTGCGAAGGAGGCGCTCTTAAAAACTGTATGCGAAGGAAGCGCTATAAAATTATCTACAAAGGAGGCGTTTTAAAAAAGTCTGCGAAGGTATAAAAACTGTCTGCAAAGGAGGCGTTTTAAAAAAGTCTGTTTATAGCGCCTCCTTCGCAGATTTTTTTGAAAAGCCTCCTTTACAGGCATTTTAATAGCACCTCCTTCGCAGACTTTTTAAGAGCGCCTCCTTTGCAGACAATTTTACAGCGCTTCCTTCGCAGACAGTTTTTTTCTTCAATTTTCTAATTTCTTCAATTAAACAGTGTTTTAATCCTGCGACGGAGGCGCTATAAAAACTGTCGGCGAAGGAAGCGCTCTTAAAAAGTCTGCGAAGGAGGCGCTATTAAAATGTCTGCAAAGGAGGCGTTTCAAAAAAATCTGCGAAGGAGGCGCTCTTAAAAACTGTCTGCGAAGGATGCGCTATAAAATTATCTGCAAAGGAGGCGTTTTAAAAAAGTCTGCGAAGGAGGCGCTATAAAAACTGTCTGCGAAGGAAGCGCTATAAAATTGTCTGCGAAGGAGGCGCTATGAAAATGCCTGCAAAGGAGGCGTTTTAAAAAAGTCTGCGAAGGAGGCGCTAAAAAACCTGTCTGCGAAGGAAGCGCTATAAAATTGTCTGCGAAGGAGGCGCTATGAAAATGCCTGCAAAGGAGGCGTTTCAAAAAAATCTGCGAAGGAGGCGCTATAAAAACTGTCTGAGAAGGAAACGCTATAAAATTGTCTGCAAAGGAGGCGTTTTAAAAAAGTCTGTTTATAGAGCCTCCTTCGCAGATTTTTTTGAAACGCCTCCTTTGCAGGCATTTTAATAGCGCCTCCTTCGCAGACTTTTTAAGAGCGCCTCCTTTGCAGACAATTTTACAGCGCTTCCTTCGCAGACAGTTTTTTTCTTCAATTTTCCTTAATTTCTTCAATTAAACAGTGTTTTAATCCTGCGACGGAGGCGCTATAAAAACTGTCGGCGAAGGAAGCGCTCTTAAAAAGTCTGCGAAGGAGGCGCTATTAAAATGTCTGCAAAGGAGGCGTTTCAAAAAAATCTGCGAAGGAGGCGCTATAAAAACTGTCTGCGAAGGAAGCGCTATAAAATTGTCTGCAAAGGAGGCGCTCTTAAAAAGTCTGCGAAGGAAGCGCTATAAAATTGTCTGCAAAGGAGGCGTTTTAAAAAAGTCTGTTTATAGCGCCTCCGTAACTAACTATTTAATTTAACTAACTAATAACTATTTTTATGATAAAGTGCTCAATAATAATTAAATTTACCAACGAAAACTCGAAAACTAATACATG
Source organism: Gerris lacustris (assembly GCA_951217055.1). Taxonomy (NCBI): domain Eukaryota; kingdom Metazoa; phylum Arthropoda; class Insecta; order Hemiptera; family Gerridae; genus Gerris; species Gerris lacustris. The sequence goes on along the minus strand of OX578283.1, from coordinate 24,559,080 downwards.
GAAAACACTGGCCTAAGTAATTATAAACTGGTATATAAGAAAATTTGTCTGAGTTGTCTAGGACCGATTTTTCTTTTTAGGATTATTAGAACAATTCACACTAAAACGAACCGGGACCGTGACGGGGCCGAGCCAGACAAGGTGAGATATTGTCTTTTGGAGCCCTATTCTCTAATGTTTAATTACAGAAATCTAATTAAAGAATTAAAGAAGACTTATTTACATTGCACCAAGCCGGGACAAAGTGGTCCCGGCTTGGATATAATTAAAGTTTAAGATAGCTAAGATTAGTTTAAGTCAATTTTTAATTCGATTTTGCTAAACAATTTAACTCAATTGATATATTAATAATTTTCCATCTCATCTCGTTTTCGTTTTACTTTCTCATAAAGAAAATAGTAATAATTTCAAAAGATGAGAGGTCGGGTTCGATTCACCTCAGGAGAGGTTTATTTTTATGGTAAATTTATTCTAAAATGTTCAATGATAGTTAAAACGAAACAACTAACAAATTGGAAACACTGGACCAAGTTATTATATTCTTGTATATGAGAAATTTTAGTACGAGTTGCACAGGACGATTTTCATTCATATGCATTAAAAGTTACTCACGAATAGCAACCCATATTCATTCATATTGCACCCTAATGTTACTCCTTGATTTTCTTTACTATGCTTTGATGTTGAACTCAAGTAATTCATTAATTTCATTTAGATATGGGAGCATCAATAAAGTTCGTCTTAAGGAATTATATATAAATATTGTCTCTCTAAGTAAACACGTGTCTTACGTTGATCTTCGACATGAAGTAGACTCACTCATTAACTTTTAACTTATTTAATGTAAATCTATTTATGCCTAATTCAGGAACTGATGATGGCCTTATAAAGACTGTAAGCTGCTTTATAGAATAAAATAAAAAAAATTCAGTTTACGTGAAGAGAATTTTTATTATTCTTAATTTAATTTAAGCTTCCGACCGTTCTTTACAAATGTGCCTAGCGCAGTTCAAATTTACCAATACCTATATCTTAGAACCTATGTCTTAGAAAAGTATTTTTTATAGCACTTTCCCAGCTTATATATAGTTGATTTTTTTTTTTCTAATAATATAATAAACTATGGACAATTTAATTTCATAAAAATATTCATTATATTATTGGTTTTGTTTGGTTCACAATATTTAAAAAGAAAAATATTAATTTAAAATAAGTGGTTACTGCACTTATCAAGATATTATAAACATCAGAACATGGACCTTTCTAAAACAACTTTTTTAACATTTTTTCAAGGTCAGCATTACTTAAATTTAATTTAATAGCCATTCTTTTATTTTTATCATAAACACATGTATACTACTCTTTACTACTTTATATATATTTATAAATTTAAATATATATATATATATATATATATATATATATATATATATATATATATATATATATATATATATATATATATTGGCAATGTAATACCGTGTTTTTGCACACTGCAATAAGGTACACAATATATATATATATATATATATATATAACATATTTGTAGCATTGTATTAAGTTTTTTAATCATTACAATTATTACTGACTGGATTCCTATGCTTCGCTACGGAGTGTAATTTTAATGTACACTCCTTAATTTATTTTTTATTTTTATTTTTTTTTCATTTGAGTATATTATATAATACTACCGCGTCAAGAAACAAAAAGTAGTACTTGATTATAACTGCTGATGAATCATTTTAAATAATGTTAAATGTAATTATAATTTATTATAACAGCCATCATCTTGAATGAAAGAAAGCGGGCTGTAAAAGATAGATAAGGCGTTTTGGAATAACCTTTTAAAAGAGGCGTATGTTTAACAATCTTTTAGTTTTTGACATTTCTCATGGGTTAGCCCATAAAAAATGGTCAAACAAATCACTATAAAATAAAAATAGTTGCAAATTATGGTTAATTTTGTTGTTTCCTTTGGTGCTCGTAGCACCGAAACTCGTATTTATGAGACATAATAGGGAGATTAATGTTTTTGATAACCCTCAAAAAGGATTTACAGGACCTAGAGCAAAGAGAGATATTTATTTAGAGATATTTATTCATAGATATTTATTTTGGAATAGCATTGTCAAGCCGAAAAAAAAGAGTTATGTTTCACCACTTTTGATTTTGTTGTGCATTTTTATAAATACAGTGAGACTCCGTTAATCCGAACGCGTGGTAATCCAAAAACCTCTGTAATCCGGACAAATTATTTCACAAATCACTTACAATCATCACTTCTTAGGATCATTCTCACTTACATTGTGCAAAATGACATCTTGAAAAAAAACAAAAAAAACTCGCTAATCCGGAAAGCCAATTCGGACGACCCTTTGCCTGAATTCATCCGGATTAACGGGGTCTTACTGTATATAAAGGGTGATAGGCGATATATGGACAATAATAAATAAATATACAAAATAATGGGTGATTGTAAACCACATTGGCTACAAAAAACGTTATACAAACCATGGGTCTATTCTCAACCAATTTCCCTCAACGTCAAATTTTATGATTTTTGTAAGATCACATACCTTTGCTCATAAAAACACTTATTGCTTCAAAAGTACAAAAGCTATAAAAAAAAAATTGTTGGTTTCGTTGTAAAGCTGACAAAATGTCTTACAAGAAAAGTGTTATATAACTTTCATTACCTCAAGTTACAAAAAAAATTATACAAATTTTATTTTTAAGAAAAAAATCAATTTTTTGTGGTTTCATAACTTGGTAAAGAACCGAGCTTAAACTTGTTGGATTTCAGAAAAAAACATCCTTATTTACTTACGTTTCGAACAATATTAATATTATTACCCATTCATATGGTGGACTTTTGAGTAAATTTCGTTGAAAGTAAAAAGGAAACATGTTCATTATTTTTTTCCTTTGCAGTCCCCTTTATATTTGTTAGTATATTTTTTTATTTTACTTGGGTCTTCAGCGGTTATTAATAAAAACACTTTTTAAAAAAAAGGTGATATTTCATCCCTTAATTGGGATATCTTCAAACCTGTAAAAAGTTGCAGTTCAAAATTGCACAAAGGTGAGTATACTAGACCAACCTTGCTTTTTTAATATGAAAAATGCAAGATTGGTCTAGTATACTCACCTAAAAGTCAATAATAGCAAGAATAAACATTTTTCTTTTTTTATTACTCTCAACGAAATTTTCTCCAAATTCCACCTTATGAATGGGTAATAATATCAATAATGATCGAAACTTTAGTAAATAAGGAAGTTTTTCCTGAAGTCCGACAAGTTTAAGCTCGGTTCTTTACCAAGTTATGGAACCAAAAAAATACTGTTTTTTTTTTTCTTAAAAATAAAATTGATATACTTTTGTTTCATGTCATTTAATGGCATGAAAATTAAAATTACACTTTTCTTGTAAGACATTTTGTCAGCTTTACAAAATTACTAAAAAACATTTTTTTTATAGATTTTGTACTTTTGGAGCAATAAGTGTTTTATGAGCAATGGTATGCGATTTTAAAAAATCATAAAATTTGACCTTGTGAGAAATCGGTTGAGAATAGACCCATGGTTTATATAACGTTTCTTGTAGCCAATGATGTTTACAATCACCCTATTTATTTTTGTACATTAATCGCAAATTGTTGCCACAGCGTTCTGCTAATTTGATCATGTAAATACATATAGTATTAGTTTAATTATTGTAATTTTTGTAGATGTAAGATCAATAAATTTCAATAAGGCTTATTTATATATTTATTTTATACCAATCACCCTGTATATTTGACAATTTTTTGACTAAGAAAGATTAATGGAATCACAATTTAAAAAATATATATATTTAGGTATATATATATATATATACTACATAATAATTTAATTTTGATAGCTCGCGGGATTTAAGTTTTTCAGGGCATAACTATTTTTTAGCTAAAGGCTTTCTGGGTACCATAGAGGTTAACTGGACTTTATTTTAAAAAATTTAATGTCATTAATAATTTTTGATACCAAAAGTGAAAGGTAACACCTAACGGTTAATACGTATTTTGTTTGCTGGTCATGTTAATACAACTATATTAAGAGCAAAAGTTTTTAAAACTATAGTATACAAATTCAAGGTTACAGAAGCGCCACCTTGTCTCAGATCTGTTTATTTTCGACTCCCACATCGGTATTCTTTTATATTTAACAACGTTCTTAGTCAAAGTCAAAGCTATAACGTTGAAATAAAAAAACGACATAAAATAAACCCTGGGAATTCCGGTTAAACCAGTAAAGTATTTATGATATTTCCTACAGCATCTTTCAACATCTGTTACAATATTACTGTATGTAGTGGAAAACGAAGTTAAATAAGTAAATATAAATATACAAATTACGATTGAAATTTATTATTATTTAACATTATTCTAACATATCCTATAAAGTAAAATCCTTAAATACATTTACCTTTTTATTTTTCAAGATTTTCTTATTATAAAAAAATTGAAAAAGTATATATAAAAATAATTAAACAAAAATTACTTTTTCTTACATCGAATCCGAACTGCTGCATTTTACTAATGAGCAATATTTATTCGTTTTATTGTTCAAAAACAGCTGTTAAAATTTTATAACTTTAGAGGGTCATAATCAATAAAAAAAATACATTAAGAACAAAACTAATTAGTTTCTTGATGATCATTTTATTACTGACTGGTTTTAATAATTTTGGCCCTATAGTCAATAATAATACTTAATTATGGAGCAAGATCCCCTCGGTTAATGCGTGTTATAAATAAAAAAAAATACATAAAAACCGAAACTTATTAATTTGCTTTCAAAAACGATAATAACCAAAATTTTATAATTAACCTATTTGGACCACTTTATTGGTTGTACTAGTCATTGCTGTTATTTTTACTTTCTTACATACGAAGTATACTGTAAGTATTCGATAGATTGTTTATGTTTCAGTATCCAAAAACGTGTTTTTTAAAAAAAAAAAAATAATAATAATAATAAAAAAGTACTACTGAGAAGCATACATCTAAGAAATATTTCAACTTTGAACTTTTGAAATTTACACTGGGTGATCCATAGTGATATATAGATGATTAATATAATTTAGAACCTTCAAATTTCAACCTTCTTTTTCAAAACTTATTATACAAATGTATAAGGTCAAAACATTTGACAATGAGTCATATATGTCTAGCATGGTAAGTTTGGAATGAATTCATGTTGAATTAGACCTTTTTTTCAATGTTCTTCTTCCCGAATCATCGAATTTTTATTATGTAGAGTTTTGAGTTTGATAAATTACTAAACTTGAAGTAATACTCCTTGATTGATTTCAACTAAACAGTCATCTTTCAAAAAACTTCCCTTTTAATTCTCATCTTCAAGTAATCTTATGTAATAAAATGCGTGAGTACTTTAAATTATCCATGTATGAAATTTGTCTTTCTGTTATTTGACACCAGCACATGATTTTCAATCATGTGCTGGTGTCTGGACTTTCGATTAATATAAGTACGAGAACCCCTCATAATAAGTAGAGGTATTGGGACGATAAACCCATTTAGAGACTCAAGGATTCGCCTGGCACTTGAAAGAGCTTAAGTTTAAATTAGAGCGCCATAAGCCCAAACACACTAATCTCAAAGTAAATTAATTGTTTCTATTTACTCTTATTGGCACTCAAATCTTATCTAGTACAAAGGTTGAATGCACAAAGACCACAATTAATATGGAAATTGCTGAGTACAATTATCGCGAAATTTCACAAATTAAGTTGTCTAATTCTGAGCAACGGGCATTGGTAAACGCAGTTAAAAATGTGATATATCGTTGATTCCATACATCAGTTTTTGAATTATCTGATGAACCTCTAGATATTTCGCAGTTAAACCTGAATTTGATGGTGGATTTACTGATTTATTTTCACTGATTGCTTAAAATAAGATATTGAGAAACAAAAATAAATGTCAATAATTATGTGCATTAGGGTGGCCTTCATCATTGGTGTGAAAAAAAAAAGTATTGAAATTTTGTGCTACCAACCCCTAACTTTGTGCGAATACATGAAAAAATGATTTTTGAAAAGTTTCAGGTCAATCGGAAAATTTTAAATGGTGCTGCTTTTTATTTGAAAATTGGTATATTAAAAAATCAATAAAATAGCGATTATTTCTAGAAAATTTCAAAATATCACGTTTATAATGCAATATTATCCGTGTTTTTTTTTTTTTATTATTTGCATAAATGATATACTTTTATTAACTAATAAAATATCTCAAAAGTAAGCCAATAAGTAAAGAGATAAAATATTTGGAAAATTGGGAAAAGAAAGTTGTTTTTCGTATGAATTTCGTAATTATTTAAATCATATGAACAATATTTAATGTTTTAACATACAGAGAGAGTTGAAACTTGGCAAAAAAAATCAGTCCTGTATAACAATAATCTGTAGTGGTGCCACCCGGAAAAATCAACTTTTTCCGCCATCTTGAACCCAGTTTGGTAAGTCAGCAAACATTTTTTAAAAAATCGTAATACATTGAAAGTGGTCCTGATCGAGTTGAAATTTGGCACGAATGTACCTCTCTGTATGAAAAACAAGCCCACTAAATTTCATTTTGATATTGGCCACCATTTTGAAGTTATCAATTTTTTAATTTTTAACTTTGACGGTTAATAATACCGAAAGTATAAATAGGGTTTTGACATATAGCATATCGTGACGGTTAATAATACCGAAAGTATAAATAGGGTTTTGACATATAGCATATCGTTGGAACCGGAAAAAATTAAGGAACAAATATAAAAAAAAACCGATGAAATTCCATTTATTAGTTTAAAAGTTATAAGTGAATATAATTATTTATTAGTGCGATAATTTTGATGACGTCAAAATTTGTTTACTTCAGTCAAAATACCGCCAAACTTCAAATAAATAAATAAAATATAGGTATTAAAAATAAGGTTTTTTTTAAGAATGATAATTAATTAGTTAGTTCAGAACGGTCACCCATCCAAGTACTGACCACGTCCAATGCTGCTTCCTCCTGCTGTGAAGCAGCAGGAGAGGCCTCTGAAGTGAGGAATAGTTCCGAGGTACACCATACTCGATTTTTTTTACTTTTTTTTTTGTTTACGTTAATCGCAATGTTATAAGACAATACTCTCTGGGTAATGTATTTTATAAAACATTGCATTGTATAATTTAACCAATAAAGATACTTATTATACTAATTATAGGTCATTTATCTTTACTAATTAGGTACTTTAAAAATAAATTGACGGGTTACTAACCAAAACAGGAATTTTAAAAATATTAATTTATCAATTTCAAAGTGAATAAATAAGTTTTTCGATCACGTTTTAAAAATTATTAGTGAGTAGAGTACAGTAAATAAAATATTACTTCTGTTTTACACTTATAATATCATTTTTAATAAATGAATCATTTTTTAAATATTATTTTTTTCCTATTCAAGTAAATTAATTGTCGTACATGATTTATATAATAGCTTATTGTATGTATTATGATGGATAGAAATAAATTTTAAAACCATATTTGCTACTTACTCATTAGTTATAAAACATGAATAGCTTTTTATTTTTTTTTAACTATTTTATTTTTTATTATTTTTGGCATTGCTCCATGTAAAAAGATCAAGCGGTACTTTTAATGTACCTAATAAATTCTTTTATCCATTTGAAACCTAAGTGTAATTATGAATATTTATATTATTTTATCTTCATAACCTTCTCACGGATATGGCTCTTTACATTTATTTTATATTTATTATTTATAAAAAAAAAAACCGGGTAACTTGTTCAGGTTGAAATATAATAAAATTAGTTCGTGTACCTTCCTTGATGAATCAGAAAATAATAGTCGGAAACGAAAAAAGTGCTAAATGTCAAGAAGAATCATCCTATTTCTTTTTTTTTTTTAATTTATTCATAATACATTTTTTATATAGTATATAGGCACAAAAGAAGAGACAGTAAAAAAATGAGTCTAAAATTTTATTTAAAAAAAAATCATTTTGAAAAACAAGCTTTTATTCGTATTCTTCTCAGCAAACCCTTTCATTTGATACCCATGTCATGAGCTTGCTTAAAAAATAACTAGTCCACCATCTTGGACTGTCAGCCATATTGGATTTAGAACGACTTCACTTAGCTAACCATGCATTGTCATCCAATTTAAACGTGTATGCAAAATTTCAATTCTGCTTCAACTGCTTTAAAATTTAGATGCAAGATTTGACCCGAACGTATAAACATATATAGCAAGTTAAATAAAAGCTTTTAAAAATAAACGTGTTTCATTACTTCAAGGAATTTCTAACCGAGTCAAGATTCATACATACATACACAGGTCACATACATACATACAAAAATTGCAAGTTTTTTAGGGAGCGCCTACTAATTTAGAGCTAAAATTCATTTCTCGAATCCGACTTTCTTTTGGCGTCTGTGCAGACGACAGACTAACATTTAAAAACCACTTCTTTTTACTCAAATGCGTAAATCTATAAAAACCTCAAAAATGATTTTCTCACCATCACAATTCTTTCTCTTTACTACCTATATGAGAAATTAAAAATGAATGAAGCAAGAATAATTTGAAGATTTTTTTTTTGTTTTTATTATTACTATGATTATTATTTCATAATGTCTTTAAAGTTGCGTTGTTAAATATTAAACAATCTTAATAACTTGTTTATAATAATTTATATAAATGTCATTCAACATTTTTTTTTTTTTTTTATGTAGGATATTTAAAATTATTTTGTTTACTTCAAGATTATCCTTCTACAGTTATTCCTGAACGAAGTTAAGATATTTTTCCCCCTATTTGAATATTTTATAATGTTTGTATATTTTTAGTGTTAATGAATACTTATATAAATTCATGTAATTATGCACATATTTTGTTATAATAATTGTTAATTCAACAAATTATACAAATAAAAATTTTAACAAATACATTTTTTTAAGCATTTTAACGGAAAATATATAATACATTATTGTTAATATATTTACAAATATGTAACAATACGTAATTTTTAAGTATTTTTTACCCTCTCTCATTACTACACGTCTAACAATCTGTTGGTGTGCTAAGGATGCAACAAATCCCAAACTAATTTGGAGTCATATATATATATATATATATATATATATATATATATATATATATATATATATATATATATATATATATATATATATATTTATATATATATATATACATATATAATATTAATTTCTCACTTAGCCTATTTTAACAAAGCTTGGTATTCATATACTAATATATTTATATAAATATATACTTGTGCGTGTAACAATATATAAGTATGTATTAAATAATATGATTGAATATATTATTTAGTGTGTTAAAATTATTTGTTTTAACATCTTTTAATTCTGTCAAAGATAATTAATATAAAAATATAAAGGATTCTCATTTAGTAATCAGCTAAGGATCAGTAAGGAACTCGTTTAGTAATCAGCTCATTTTAGTATATGACTGTACAACCTGTTCGAGTTCATTCATACCAGTTCTGTCGTAAGTAAATAAAACTCCTTAGTCCTCGCATATATCTTTCTGTGAATAAAAGTTATTTAAAGTTTGTCAAAGCAACACAGTATATCTTATTTCATTTAATTTTATTCATGACTTTAACCTACATATCAATATTAAAAGAAGCTTTAAGGGGCTATTACTTTTCAAAAATATATTAAAAAAAAAAAAAAAAAAAAAATTTGCATGTCATTCGAAAAATTTAAATCTTATTCACATACAAACAATTCTGATTCAGATCAGGTTATACACATTTCTTCGATTACAAGTACAAGTAGAAACTAATTTATTATTGTACTCATAATAATTTACTTCAATTTAATTAGTTGAGACGCTTAAAGGAATTAATAAATTTAAAAAGTTTTACACCATCCCTACGTCGTCTAAATATATTTCGCCCTCCCTCAGGGCATATTCATTATAAGCTAATGAAAGAATAATAGTTGAACACTAAACGACTTTAAAACATTGATAATTAAGAAGTTATATTCCTTCATCAAAAGTTAAATGAATATTGTAATCAACAATCAACAGAAAGTCAAAATATACATAATAATATAAATGAACACTTTGCTGGAAGAATTCACTGACTGAAGTCTGAATTGACATGTGATGTAAATCTACTGGAAAGGTAATTATTATGTCATAGGTTACAACAAATTTATATGATTACAAAGTAACCTTATTCTTTTTTAGATATATGTAGCACTTCTAAAAGTAATCTTTTAATGTTTTTATTTTCTTGGTTTAATATTTTTATATTTTCGAATTTTAAATCGAGGTTAAAATTCTTAGCATGTTAACTTAAAGCTGTTTTATCAAAAAGTACGTAAAAGATTTTACCTCCAGAAGAGAGAAAAAAATATGGAAAGATTTTAATTTTAAATTATTTTATTCAACAAAAAAAATCCATATTTTTATATTGCATATATTTATTTAAAACAAAACAAAAAAAAAGTTAGATATAATATTAACAATTCTCAACTTATATTTAAATAAAATTGAGCAAATTTAAAAAACTAATAAATTTAACTAAAAACAACACAATTAATAGAACATGTATACTCAAAACACGGAGCGTTTTAAAATAAAACAAAGAAATATTATAATATAAGATTCGTTTGTAATAAACAGTGTTGCCAACTTAAATATTCTTAAAATCCGTTTTAACGCAGTTCTTTTACTAGAATTAAGTTGGCTACACTGAATTTACAGGGAGTTATGCCATAACTCCCTGCTATAACTCCCTGTGGCTCGGCCAGGCAGTTAACACTTAACACCCTAAAAACCTGGCAGTTAAGTTAACTTCTTCTCTCGCCTGGAGGTAAAACTTTTTTACTTTTATTTATTCCTTAAAAGGCCAACTAATTAAGTATAATAACTAAAAGGACGTAAACTACGAAGCGGTCTTAATTTAATTTAATGAGCAAAGATCGGCTTCACTTTTTTTCTTTTTTTTTTATTATTTATTAGGAAAATTGCAACTACATATTTTTACATGTTATAAGCAATATTAATGTGAGTTTTTACAATGACTTTATTGACTTCAAGTGAGCAACTGTCCATTAACAGTACTCACAGATACTAGCTTGAATTAATACAATAATTAATAATTTACACATATATTTAGAAATTAAGCAAATCACGTGGCCACTGCCTCTTTAGACGTCGAGGTGGATTACCAGGAATGAATTGTAATGACAGGTTGTGAATAAAAGGATTTGGGTGTTGGGATATTGAGTCATGAAAGGATTTGTATCGGGATATGGCTAGGTCATTGACGAAGGGGACTTTAAGGTCGTTGTAAAGGGTGAATGAAGTTAGAAACATAGAATGGAGCGTGGACTATTCTTCTTAGGATTTTGGACTGTAGGGACTGGATGCGATAGGAGTTGGAAGGCTTGGTGAAACCCCAAAGTTCAATACCGTATGACAAAATGGGCTTAATTATTGTGTTATAAATTATTAATTTATTATGTGTGCTGAGTTTAGATGTATAGTATAGAAGTCTTTGTAAAAGTTTGTAGCGTCTGTTGCAGTCTTCTCGTTTAAGTTGTGTGTGGTGTGCCCAGGTCAAACGCCGGTCCAGGTGTAAACCAAGATAGCGGACGGAACTGGAGTGAGAGATAGGAATTTGGTTTAGGGTTACTGGCTCACATATGCCATGTCTCAAACTAAACGTTACATGGACACTTTTGTTTTCATTAATTTTGATTTTACACTTCTTGAGCCAAGTTTCCAGAAGTAAGAGGGGTTCCTGAACTTGTTCAGATGCTACTATAGGTGATATGTTAGATGATAAAATTCATTTATCATCAGCAAAGGAAGCTTAAGTGGTGCTAGAATGTTCAGGTATGTTGGAGGTGAAAATGGTATACAGGATTGGACCTAGGGTGCTTCCTTGGGGTACACCTGCTTTTATAGGATAAATTGAGGAAGTGGAAAGGTTGTAGGACACATTTTAAAAACGATTTTCTAGGAAAGATTTTAGGATTAGGTAGTAAGTGAAAGGAAGGACGCCCTTAACCTTCCAGAGCAAGCCAGCGGGCCAAACCCTGTCAAAAGCTTGCGTTTTATCTAGGAAGACCGCCGAGCAGTACTTTTTCTGCTCAAGGGAGGGAGAGGGAGCTATTGTATACTTTTTCTGATCAAGGGAGGAAGCTATTATATCTGCAACTCTGTGACACTGTTGGACTGTGGAGTGAAGGGATCGAAAACTTAATTGGTGGTTTGGGAGTATTTTTAAGGAAGTTATTATAGGATTAATTACGAGAAGGACTTATTTTATTATGTAGATATGGGAGCGTCTATGGAGGTTATCTTAATGAACAATAAAAATGGTGGAGAGACTATTTTTACTGTTCAGTATTTTATTATTGTACTAATATGCATTTAATTTATTGAGTAAAATCAGCCACAGTAAACATTTAAGTGATTAGAAGTAGAACATAATTTATTATTTTACTAATAACAATATAATTTAATAAGTAAAGATCAGCTACAGTAATCATTTTAGTGATTAGAAGATATGTAGAACATAATATTATCTTATGGTACTAATATTCATTTAATGAGTAGAAATCAGCTATTGAACATATTTTACCGTTTATGAGTAGAAAATATTTTACATCTAGGGAAAAAGAGACATTTTTCGATACCACTTACTGTTAATTGGGAGGGGGGGGGGGGGTTAAAAATGAAAAACTTTACGTCAGTGACGGCTAATGCAAGTGTCATGTTTCTAGCTATTTTGGAAGTGACATAAATGTTATCTACAGACAGTCAGTCAGTAACAAAAAAGAAAACTTTGAAACTCTCTCCTTTTAAAATGGCTTAATATTAAGGGCTCAATTTTTGTGTCCTAAGCTACTTAAGCTTAATCTATGTATCAAATTTTAAAGGCCCATTTTAAAAGAAAGCAGAAATGTAAGGGTTAATAAAAAGCGGATGAGTTGGTTGAAGTAAAGATACACTGCATGCTTGATGGAACTTGGACCTGGCGCACTGCCGTGAGCTCAGATATACTTATAGAGGTGTCAAACTAATATCACGTTTTGATAACAGTAAATTCAAAAATAACGTGGAAAAGCAACGAAATCGTGTTTAAATGCAGAAACATTAGTATTAAATGACTATGACTAATAGTATAGGAGAGGACACACATAGTTACATTAAAACTACGGGATTCCCCGAACATCGAACCGTTGTTTACACTGGAAGTTTCTTAATAAAGTCTTCTACTTGCCCACAATATTCTAAAATAACAAATAGCCGGGTTTTTTTAACTTAAGAATATCTCTAGTGTATATGTTTACATTGTCACACAAAGTGTAACCTCCATTATGAGTGATTCCCGGACTCTAGAGAACAGAGACGACACTACGTATTTGACATTGAAATGTTGAGTAATTTTAAATAAATATGTAGTCTGAACAACAACGAAGGAAATGTTTAACGTACTTAATGTCATGTCTATACGTGCATTCTCACTTAATACAAAATATTTGTAGTTCAAATGGAAGAGAAGGAAATCACTGGCTAGTTGGCTAGAATCCTACACTCTTTCTATTTCACCTCAATTCGCCGACGCTGACAACGACATATAATATAGTTGAAATCAATACACTTCATTTTTTGTCGAAAATTTAGAATTCTTCTAGTTAAAATTGACATTTTAACTATCAAGATAAACACTTACTAACACCGAATTTTAATGAGAATTTAGATAATTGTATATAAATATGTTTTACTTTCTTATTGTCCAGGAGATAACGTGCAAAAAAGTGTCTGACTAACATGAAGCTAAAATTTTGTGTATAAGTAAATCTTTTGGTGTCTTTTACTATGGTCGGCTAAGTTCGTCTGCGGGACATAGTTTGGCAATAGGCATTTGAAAAAAACAAAAAGGTGGAGAGCGGCCATGTCCCACACTTTTTGGTGGACAATGTGATTTTTTAGACATGTTCATTTTACCAATGCCCAGGACGAGTTCGTTGGACAACGTTATCCGTCCAAGCGTTCACGAGCAACGCTCGCGTAAACGAGAACGTCAAATTTAAAATTGGAATTTTAGGTCGGGAAAAAATTCTTACTTCATCTATTCGATGAGACAAACATTTTTTGCAAATACAATTTTTAGTAAAGCCAACAGCGACACCGCTATGAAGTGTTAAAGACCGCTAAAACTATTAATAGTTTTTACACAATAAACAATATAACAATAAAGTAATATAACAATAATTTTAATGTTAATATAACAATAAAGTATATGATAGGATGTGAGGAAGCTATGTGCCACACTTATTGGCAGTCTATTTTACTTTAGCTTACGTTTTTTTGGACCATTAAAAAACTGGGTGTAGTCCAGTGCAGTGCAAGAGATGGTCCATAGTTTAATTTAAAGTAACGAGTCTAAAAATATAACACACAATGCGCTCTAGATGAGCAATTTTTGTTCGGACAAGCTGCCACCTATTCGAGTTTTAAGTAAGGTTCAATTTCCTTCCTTGGTCTACCCTTTCTAATGCTCAATTAATCATCGTAAGCAATAATAAAGAATGCTATTCCTTCCGTCAACGTTTACAGTTCTTAATACCCAATATTGTAAGTATTTCAGATAAATTACATCCCGAATGTAAAACCCAGTGGGAATTTACAATTCGTTTGTCCTTTCATTAGTATTCAAAATCCCCACGCGCAAGGACGAATACTTCAATCTTTATTCATTGTTTCACTTCGGACAAAGTTGATTTTAAAAATTATGAAAGGAACTGGATCTTTACTTGGTGTTTGACTAAACTAATAAATCACCTGTCAAGATTCAAACTGAAGGAAAAACCTTTTCAATACAATAACAAAAAATTTAGAATAAGAAGGCATGATTCAAGAACAAGAGAAGTTTAAGGAAGTCATATTCTCTTCGCAATTGTACTTTAAATATCCATTTTTGAAGCAAATAATGGTTTTAATGTCATTGATATGTTAAATAAAGACTAATGTAATGATATTCCTGATTCTCAAAAGATGAATTTCGACGAAAAGAATATTGCATTGATTATTCGTGACCCATTGCATTTTATTTTATAACTAATCAGTTGTCTTCTGTTCGTGAGGCCTTCAGTTTTACCCTCAAGCTCGTCAGACATATCTCTTGTTTATCATTTCGTAAACTTTGTATGAATTACCAAAGCTATTTGTTTAATTTTTTGCACTTCACTAAATACTATTTATCTTTTCTTCCTGTTAAAAGTCCGGGCAAATTAATTACAGTTCGTAGATTCCCGTGGTTGGAATCAAAATTAAGTTCATGGCCTTCTAGTGATGATTGCGTCTCGATGAGTGTGCGTTCCAACGTTTAGCTCCAGATACTGGAAGTATCTTAAAGGACGTTAATGTTGTGTGAGTTTTGGAACCAAGTTCCTTATATGGCACGATCTGGAGCCCGGGAGTGAATCCGAAAAAAAAACGACCAAAATCACCGTCACAAAATCACCGTCACGCAAAATCCGTCACGAAATCTACAGATGACGATAACTTGAGTAAAAGATCACCGAGTTAGATGAAATTTGGTACACATGTTCATTTTACCAATGCCCAGGCTGAGTTCGTCGGAAAACGTTATCCGCCCAAGCGTTCACGCGCAACGCTCGCGTAAACGTAAGCTTCAAAAGACGAGAAAAAGTGTTATTAAGGAAGCCTGTTACTTGACTTGTTTTGATTATTTTTGTTATATATGTCTTTGTTTTGTAAATAAATAAAATATAATCATGTAAAATGTCACCCTGATACAAGCAGAAGCTGTAGAGTAGGGAAGAGATATATTTTATAATATTTTAAATTAATTGGCCAGGTAGGTAGAAAACAGCCCTATTTCAATCCCAACTCCTTTAACAAACATACTCTTTCACTATAAACTCATCATGGTCAATTTTTTTCTTATATTCAATATATATTTATAGTATGACGCTTGCTTTAATTATACAAATAATGATTTTTCTTTTCATTTTGCCTTAACTCTGCTATGTACAAACAGTTCGTTACTTTTAATTTTGTCTCTTTTTTAACTCCGCCATGTATAAGTAGTTACCCATGTATACGTACTTAGCAGTGTGATTTTATAATTTTTATTTAATGAAAAATGTAAGGAACTTCGTTCCTACCGGGTGTCCCGCGACACCACACGTATTTTTTATATGCAGGGTGAACACCAAACCATACAGAACCTTAGTACATGTAAAAACCTATTAATTTCAGGCATTTTTTAAAATGTTAAAAAGTGGAGATATACTTCTTTAATAGCGGTGTATGAGTGCCTATAATATATGTGGACTAGGCATTAATTACTTAAATATATACATATATTTAAGTAATTTATACCTTGACTATACTTACTACACTTAAGTTCAAATTTTTAAGAGACTCTTACCAAACGGTAAGACGTTACATCCGTTACATGTAACGGATTAATAGGAGGACCCGTGGTTCGAGTCCCGGTGCGGGGGTCTTTTTTTCTCTGTATGTCTCCCGTAGTTATTGATAATTATAATTTGATTTACACTGAAGTTGTATACGATACTACATAACATTCTAGGCGGTTGTTTTAAACCTTGAGAAGGGCAAAGGATTTTTTAATTTATCTTTTTTTAACATTAAAATCAACCGCTTTACAAAATTTCAAGCTTCTAGGATTGAAAAGGGCCTCAGAATTTTGATAAGTTAATCAATGAGTGTCAAAATAACAAAACTTTAGGCTCATATATCTTATGAACTAATTTGGGTAAAGGTGTGAACTTTTTACTTCTTATTTAGTTTGTAATTAACTCCATTTTAAAATTAATGTTATAGATCTAAGTATCTTTTAGTGAGTTGGTCCCACTAACACTAAAGGATGGTGCGGCTGTGCTCGATTTGGTAGAGGACATGATAACTAATCTAATTGATTTATTTTTAAACCTATTTAAAAAGTGGTCAACAGGAGGTTGTTAACTTTTAGTTTTTGACTTTCAATAAAATCAGATTTATTTTACTACGTTTTTATTAGCTTGCTTTCTTGTTTGTTTGTTTGTTTGTTTGTCCGGTACAGATCTGGCAATCGATTTCTAACTAACTTCCCGAATAGCTAGACATTTGAAATTTTCAGCATAGCTCAGAACACATGATGACAATGCATTATTTTAATACTTTTAGCCATCTTTCAGCAGAATTTAATTGGTTTTCAGCAAATTTTGTTGTGTGGAAAGTTAGTTCGGAAAAAATCCGAAAGTTATTTTATTTGTTTTGCCATGTCCCATATTTACAATCTTAATTTTGACGGGTTTCAAATTTGTTATTTTTATAAATAAGAGATAAACATTGAATGACAGCAAACCATGAAATATATCGATTATATTATATATTGATTATATTATTAATATTATTTCAAATATATCGATGGCACGGTTTAGATTTGGTGTTGGGGAGATCCGTTGTACAAAGATTTGTCCTTTTATACGTTTAAGATCAGCTCTCTAGATGGTTGACATTTATGTGAAGTAAATAAATTTGGAACTATTTTTTTTTTTTTTTCACTAACATTATATATTATATAACAATAACAATTATATTATCAACATTACATACGATTCAACAAAACATTTAAAAACGTAGTATATAAAAAGTTCTTTTTATCTTGAAATTATTTATCAATGTCTTAAGAACTTGATGGAAACTCCTTCTATGGTATGGTTCTATATTCGCACATAAATAGACAGACTGCCGTTTAAAACCCGCTTTTGTCGACTTTATAACGTGTAAATCCATCGAAATTTTCAAATCTAATTTTGGCACAATCACAATACTTTCTCTTTATATAAACTGCTTATATGAAAAGGTAAAAAAGAGGAGAGACAATTAAATAAATTAGACGGTAACGAGCCTTAAAAGCCAATATATCATTAAAATACGTAATACGCATAAAAATGCGAAATGCAGACTACTTTTAATTTCTTTAATTGGATAGGTAAAAGAAAAATATTATGTAATATCAAATAATAATGATAGCATTAAACAATTAATTGTTTTAATACAGAGAAAAACATGTCTTATCACTGAATTTTTCTACATACTTTTAGTAAAACTGCATTACATTTCATTCATAGTTTATTTTTATTTGTAAAACGGCTTTAATTTTCATTCCTAGTTTACTTGTAAAACAAAATTACTTGTAAAGCAAAAGTCATAGTTCAGTTATGTACAAGTTATAAAATAAGCTGGGTAAGTAAAGATTACTACTAAGTATTTATTTCTCGTCGAAACTACAGCCAATTTAAAAAATAAAGTCTCTTTTAAGAAAAATTACTGTTCATAAATTATTTTATTCATTATAAATTATACGCAAATTAAAAACTAGTTAAAATGTATTATTCTTGTATCTGTTAATTTTTATTTTTATTTATTTATTTTTAAATAGACCTTTGATTTGCTATAAACAACGGAATTCAATTGGAACCTAATTTTATTTTGGCGCATGTGAAGTTGGTAACTATTTACAAACATAGTAATATTTCTAGACTTACATAAGGTCTTTTTTTAAAAAAAATCTGTATTTTTCCGTAGCTTTTCGTTTTGTATCCAGTTGAAAAACAACCTTTGTTTTTTTTCGAACTCTGGGAGGTCGTTTTCTTTGAATTCTTAATATGATTATTCGTTTTAGCATTAAAAATTCATCTTAAAAACTCTTTTTGAGAAAATTAATCAATTTTAAATATTAGTGAGAAATAATATTATTTTTATCACATTTATTTTTTTTTGGAAGAAATTATCCTCGAATGTAATATTAATTTTTAAAATCCTCTTTTGGCATCCTTCAACATTAGTCTATCTTAAGTGTTTTTGCAAAGACAAAACGTCCCTTATATTGTGAACTAAGTTTAATTAATCAAACTTTTGATAAATTATCATTTGGTAGTCAATAGGCCTAGATACAAGTGTGTAAGGACTCTCTTTTTTTATACACATATGAACCCACTTAAACTAGATGTATTACTTTTGTAAATGATATTAATGTTAATGAAATATATAATACGAATAAGTTATGTACTGCGAAAATATTAGCACAGCATTGCTTAAAGGCTTTGCGGGCTAAAGAAATTACATAAAATAATCCAGAGATTATTAAGCCAAGGATGGTGGTTTTCTTCTTTTTTAGACACATTAGCTTATTACCAATTTCGTGTTAAATTACCAATAATTCCTTATTATGATGGTAACAAGAGGGATTTCTTAGCATAAGTAACTATGCCAGAATTATCCAACTTGGGCATTTAACTACAGCTAAACAGTTCATCTGATTGGATAATTTGGATTGATATAATTTGGATTCCTAATTTTTTTAGATTCATACTAATTTATGTAAAACAATACAAGGATCTTTTGGAGAAAAATAAACAAGCTTTGAATTTTTACTGGGATATTAAAAAAATAATAAGTTAGCTTGATTTTCATTCATACAAATTTTTACAAGATTTTCATTTATGTTAAAATGTCCAATTTAAGCCTAAAAATTCAGCTACATTAAATATTTAGGATGCATTGCTTACAATTAATTAAATACTCACTACGCAAATACGTGTTTAGGCCACCATGCACGTCAAAATGTTTGCGCAAACATTTTGACCGTGTATGGGGCTGTTTGATGTTTGCGCAAACATGATGTTTGACATGTATGGCCTAAATTGCCCGACATCAGGTTTGACGTGTATGGCCTAAATTTGTCCGACATCAGGTTTGCGCAAACCTAATCATGTTTGATGTGTATGGCCTAAATTTGCCCGACATCAGGTTTGCGCAAACATCATGTTTGTGCAAAATGTTTGATCGTGTATAGAGGCCTTTAAAGGCCCCTAATCACGGTCAAAATGTTTGCGCAAACATTTTGACCGTGTATGGGGCTGTTTGATGTTTGCTCAAAATGTTTGATCGCGTTTGGGGAATGAATTTAAGATAGAACTTAATTAAATAAGAAAACTAGCAAAAAAAACTAGTCTTAATCATATGGAAATCATTAGATAAAGTGTTTAATCCTGAATGAAAAATAAATTATAAAGATTTGAACAACCAGTTACCCTGACATTCGTAAAATTGTAGAATTTTAAATCTTGTAGAACTTTTTGTCATTTATATGCTAACTTCAAGGACTTGCGATCTCATGAAGTATGTTACATTGCTAGTTGTTTATTATAATTTAAAACTATGAATATGAAATAGCAGTTAATACATTATAATAAATTTACAAACATATTAGGAGAAACCATTAAAATAAAGTTATAATACATGAGTTAACAAGCAATAATAAATATAATATAACATCTCTCAACGACTTACATGTATAGCATAAATAAGAAATAAATAAAACAACAATTATGCAAGCAACTTGATGCCACGGAATAAGGCTTAGTTAGTTGGCATTTGAAGTTTACTGGGCCAGGGTTAATATGTTTTGTTGTATTTTATAACATTTTTATCTTCGATATGAACTTAATATCGATAGGTTGACCTCCGCCTATGTTATTACCAATGTCAAGGTTGGTGTAAGATATATCTTAACAAAAGAAGCATCCCGGTGTTACAGTCTACTTTTTATGATAGCGTCATCTTCGGGTTACAGAAATTTACGCAACTTTGGTGCTTGGAAGGTTATTAACGTCTCAGGGGAATCCCCGGTCATCTGAACCTAGACTAGTACGTTCTAAGGTCATCCCTTTTCTTCTACTTCAGCTTGTTCTATTATGTTTCACATTTTTTTAAACAGTTATCTATATCGAACTTCGTGATTGAGTTTACTAAATCTAATTCTTCATCTGTCCATCATTATAATTCAAATTTTTTTTCTGGTTATACTTTCATCACATCGTCTTAATCAATGACTGCTTGCTTATTCATATCATGTATTATACGTATAAGAAAGAGACTACAGTAGTGCGGTCTGCCTGTTGAGGATTCTGCATATTTATCAAATCTTAAATATGGTTTCTTAAAACAGATCTAGGCTTATTCATATTACTCTCTGGACATGAAAGTCTACTCTATGGATTGAACAACATTTTAATGAAAAGAAAAATACCCAGTCAATCACTGTGACATAGCTTCCTCGCGCCCCATATTGTCTAATTTATTTAATTTATTCTCAGTATATGAGAAAGTAGAGGGAAAGCATTGTGATGGCGTGAAAATTTGATTTTGAGATTTTGACTGATTTACACGTTTTAAAATCCCCTGAGTCTAGTCGGTAATTCCAAAACGGTCATCTTGAGTACATCGATAGCTCAGATTAAAGGATACAGATGAAGATCTTCAATGGTCAAAGTTTTATATTGAAATAGTTTCACTATACCAAATTACGAACATCTCAGTTACAGGAGTTTTTCTTCTTTATCCGAATTGGTGTTACTTAAATAGAATCAAAAGACCTTTTTAAAGAGGTATAAGCAGTGTCTTGATTAAGAACGAAGAATTCGATTCATTAATAAAATTTATTTATTTAAAAAAGTTAGTTTTCAATCTTTATTCGGTCTAAATAGCTCCACTAATTCCTTTTTTTCATAATTTTACTTATCTCTCCAGCTCTGAAGATGACCACTAAAGGCTTTGTACAAGTTACTATTAGTGGAAGGTGTATTTCTTAATCCCTATTTCATAGTATTCTTACGACAACCACACCTATTGAAGAATGCCATTTATCGGTTATGAGTACGTTATTTATAATGAATTATTACCTTCCAAAAGTGCCCAGCACAAAAATGTTGAAACTTTGTAGTTATGTGTACTGTGTCCAGACCCAATAGAGTAAAAACAAAATACAGCTGTATTTTATTTTTTTAATACGTATTTTTTACATTCACCTCATATTTAATTACACCTCAGAAATGCATTAAAGCGCTGTTTTGAGAGGTCATATTTTCAAAATTTTCCCCGGTAATTTTACAAAACTTAATTATTTACAAAATTGATAATTTATTTGTTTTATTTCTTCTTGAAGCCAGGCTCATTGTTGAGCGAAAGCCTCCTCCAATTTCATCCAGTTATTTCTGTCCTTTGCTCCGATGTTCCGCTTAATTTTGTGATTTCGTCCTTCCATCTCTTCTTTTGGTGACCTCTATTCCGAAATCCGAAGCTTGGAGTCCACATAGTGACTCGCTTTGTCCATCTTTCGTCTGTAGTCCTAACCACATGTCCTGCCAGTTCTTCATTTTTTTAACGGTTTTTTTGATGTCCTGCACCCCGGTCTCCTGTCGAATTAGATCGCTTTTGATTCTGTCTTGTTTTCTCACTCCTTTCATGCTTCTTTCTATAGCCTTTCTATTTCTTTTGGATTACTGATCAGTTGACCTAAGTAAATGGTATCATTTTAGTATTTAAATTTCCTTCCCATTACCTTTATATCCTCTTGCCTTCCTTGTTGTTTCTTTGTTAAATTTTGTTGATCGCTTTTGTAATTCGTTAAATGTTTAGAAAGGAAATTGTTTATTTATTTTAATGATGGCTAAGTTATTTATGTTTGTGCAATAAAGAATTAGGCTGATATTAATGTTTGGACTTGGGATATTGTCCTTCATAGAATGGATAGGTTTCGAAGACTAGGGTGCAAAAGCACTTTAAATTTGACGTTTTTGTTTCAAAACAAAATGAGTAGTTCTTGGCAAATGTAAATGATGCTTGATAATGACTCAAGTAAGAGTCGAAATATAGCAAGGATGAGATAGGAGAGTTTGTTTTTTATACATCCCTTTTGACCCACTATCAACTACATACTTATTGAGGGATCACCGTTCAACTACAATTTTCTCCAACTTTTGTGCCGAGACTGCAAACAGGACCAAGTCATCAGCGAACCTGAGATGCGTGAGTCTTCTGTTATTAATGTTCAGCCCATACCTGCTGTACTTCCAGTTTAGCTTTCTGAATACTTCTTCTATCGCACAGTTAAATAATGCGGGAGATAATGGATCGCCTTGCTTAACTCCTCTAAACGTTTTGAAGTATGGTCCACTTCTTTCAGTGGTTATTCTTGATGCGCTGTCTGAATATATTTTTGGTGGATGTCCTAAGATTTTAATGCTTCAAAGAGAAAATAGTGAGATATTGTGTCAAAGGCTTTTTCATCATCAATGAATGAAATATAGATGATTTTATTAAACTCTAGCGTTTTTTCAATTACCTGGTTAACGACGTGGATGTGGTCGATTATGGAATAGCCTGATCGGAATCCTGCTTGCTCTATAAGTTGATTTTGTTTTAGTTGTCTTCTTGTTTTTCCATATAAAACTTTCATAAATAGTCGACTCAAATTAGTGAAATAGTACTTTCCAGCCTAATAACAGTTAAGTAATGCTTAATTTTGCTGCCGTGAGTCGATAGAGATATTTTGGTTCGCAAAGGTGTAAACGGAAAGACCGATGGACAGATAAAAGACCAAAAATGTTTTCCGGATTCTCAAACGGATTTCTGTCTAGGAATTTTTTAATTCGGAGTAATTTTTCAGAATAATCTCAATGATTCTGTTACCTTCGGTAAGCTTGGAAGCAATAATCACGTTAGATAATTAGTCGTCTGTCACAGACTTCAAAATTATATTAAATTAGTTTGAATTCAACTTTATACAACATCTATTCACGCTTTTCAAACATTCTAAATTGAAGTAATTCGGCTTATTTCTACTTTCACCGATATCATACATCATTGTTATACTTCTCATTTATAGAACTTTAATTAATTACCAATGGTGCTTAGAAAGCCTGAGTTGCTGAGAAAGCCTTAGGATAAATATTTTATCTCAATTACGTTCTCTAGAGTTTTTATCTCTCTATAGTCAATTTAACATATAGAATACTATTCCATTTTAATTGAAATAGATAAGATCATATTTCAATCGTTTAATTGACTAAGTATGTATGTTAGATTATAATCTATCGGAACTATAGTTCCGATCATCAATTCCTCATTACTTTCTAATAAACTACTATCAACATTAGATTAACTTGTTTGCACCACTTCAATGCTATCTTGGCATTAACAAAATTTAAACAATTAAAGTACATTACGCGTCTAGTGCGGAAAGTAGAATTGAAAATATGCATGCGAGTGTGGAGTTTGCACCCGAGCGACAGCGAGGGTAGTAAAACCACATGAACAAAGCAAAATGCAGTTTTCGCACTTGTTGCGTACCGTACTTTATCTACGAATGTTGTATTTTAATAATAAATACAGAAAAAAATTAATAAACTTTCTGTCTGTAAGTTTGTATTTCTCTTTTGAAATAAAGATGAGATTAATTCATTAGTTGTATTTTGTACAGAATTAATTAGTTCGGGAGGCGTATTATTCTCCTCATTTTCGTCAAATCACTTAAATCAATAATTGATATTAATAGTTACTTTAATTAAACAAACAGCAAATTAGTTTTGTTAAATGTAAACAAACTCGCTAATCGTGCGTTAAGGTAAAGAATTCTTTTTTACCGCACTAGGGTGGAAAAAGAGGAATTATGAAACGCGCATGCGCAATGAATACAAGTACGCAAAGAATCACTTTCTACGCATCTAAACAGAGGTACAATGTTTATATTTCGTATCAATCGTAGATAAAAATATTATACAGCGCTTCAACTATATTATAAATAAATTATAATTATTATAGAATAATTATAATTTCCATGGATTTTTTTTCATGGAAATTCATTCATGAAACTAACCATTATAAGAACTCATTAATAACTGTATTCTTACTCATTAATTAATTCAGTAAAATATATAAATAGACTATTAAATTGAAACTAATCATTCTATCCTTGAATAGATAATTATATTTTTGATAATGAATACCAAATGTGATAACGTTCATGGCTGATAAAAGCTACAAATAAAGCTCATAACTAATAAGTTATATTATTAACACACGGTACTATAGAAAATGTTAATAACTGTGGTGTAAATAATGAATTAAAAGGTAAATTCCTTTCTTCAGGTTGCCAATAATAGAAATAAAATAATATTATTTTGATTAGAAAATATTACAAAAAAAATATAGATAACCTTGCTTTAATTTCCTTGGTTACCCATCCTATAATTGTTTACCACTTATAAAAAATACTTTTGACAATATAACTAATAGGCAAAAGGATATTTAGTTCAAAGAACTTTGGGATAAAGAACATCACACTTCCCTATGTAAAGATGATGATATCACTTAGTCTAATTAGCTATTAACACAAGGAATTATTTACACATTAAAGTAATTTTGGATAGCTGAGGAAATGAGGACCAATAAACGTTAATAATTACACTGTTTTGCAAAATTTAACGAACTTTCGGGCCCAAAGAAAATGTTATCTGAACTTTATGTTTTCAAAATTGCTGAATCTGAATTCAAAATTTCTTCAGTTTTCCCGGAAAATGCGCCTAAAGTTCGAAAAAATTGTGTTTTTGGGGATTTTTGATCCAATTTTTCGCCCAAAAAAATTTCGTAAAAAAAAAAAAAAAAATTGGGCGTTTGAATATCTTTAAACTTTGAAGAACACGAATCAAAAGTCAAAAAAAATCTGTTGACCTTACTTTTTTAAGATAAATTGAAAATAAGAAAAAGAAAATAGATTTTTCCATTATTCTAGAAAATTACAATATATGTGACCAAAGGGGGGGGGGGGGTCAAGATAAATGGGGGGACACTAAAAAAATGGGCAAAACCACAACTTGTTATTTATTATCCCCCCCCCCCTCCCCCCCCCCCCCCATTTATTTTACCCCTCTTCGGTCACATATATTGTAATTCTCTAGATCAGCGGTTCCCAAAATGTGGTACGCGTACCACTAGTGGTACGCGTATGTCTGTCTGTCCGTCCGTCTGTTACTTCACTAACCTGGCTACACCTTTCATCCAATCACTTTGAAATTTGCCATATATTTGAGTAGAGGGTACTTTTTTAGATTGTTACTCCCCTATGTTTTTTGAGGAAATAAATGACTGACTAAATAACTATTTAAACAAAGGGACGTTAGTTCAATGTACTTTGGGACAAAGGAATATCATACTTCTGTTTATATAAGGCGAGTAACAGTCTAAAGAAGAACATTCTGTACACCTTTTTATGAAGTGCCGAGTATAGTACCTAACCACACATTATAAAAATATAGAGACTTAAACAAATTAATTTTCAAAAAAATTGTATTTTTGGAGACCGTGGGGGTATCATATGAAAGGGTACAGCGAGCTTAGGCGAGTGTGAATAGTGTCCCTTCCCCCTTCTATCTCGCTTATGTAGAGTAAAAAAATCTGAAAAAATTCCTGAATATCCTTCGACCATAAGTAAAGATACCACTTTTTGGAAATTTAAAAAAAAAAAATTGTTTTTATTGACAATAAAAACAACGTTTTTTTTATAATTATGCTCTTTTGGATGTATTTATACGTTTGTAGTCCGGTTTACTGGCAAAAAATATTTTATCAGAAGTTTGCTTATGTGTTTTGAGAATATCAGACCCATTGAATAGTTCAAAGTAGGCTTTTTAGTATTTTAAAAAGCACCATCAATAGGTACTATACTTAAACAATACTGTGTTGCCTATGGACCCTTGCCGTGTGCTGACTAGCTCACACTTGACCTGATTATATTTATTTCACCTTATTATCCTAAGGATCCAACGTCTCAACCTCTCCTCGTCACTGGGCTAGTAATTTATATGCGTCAGTACCAACCCCATATACTCTGCCGTATGCTAAAGTTGAGCAAATTCAACATTATTGTTATTGATCACCAATGCTAAGACCTAAGATTTCCTTCAGCTTTGAATAATTAAACGTTTATTCTTTATAAATCGGACTATAATTTGTAACTTACCCTCCACAAAATTAGAACGATAAATCCGCTAAACTAACCTCTAATTCCTTAAATTTTCGAAGTAAATAGCCTTGAAGCTCAATGGATATTTAAAGGAAGTTACCTTCTTTTCTTAGCGCTTTCCTTTTATCTAAAATTATATATTTAATTATTATTATTTTACTATTAATTATTATTTAGAAAATTAAATAATGGTCAAAATTGGTATCTTTTATGTGAGTTTATTTTCAACTAACTGAAGTTTATAAAAAAATTTCAAATTAACTGTAATTTTTATAGGAAAGCAGAAACAAATCAAAACAGATTCTTATACCTTATTCAATTTTAAATTTTCAAATACATTTAATTTATCTTATGTTATAAACATGTTTAGGTTATCTCTTTGATCTTTACAGATTAACACATCTGGCCTTTGGTGGCGTCACATTTTTGTGTTATAAAAATGTTATCATTTATCACACGATGGAACCCCGACCCCTCAGCTCAATTATTGCTTCTTAATTTAGCAGTTTTATTATTTCGGTTATCCATTATCAGTATCGCAGTTAAGAACAAACTACAGTGTACAATATAGTTTGTCTTGTAAAAATTTCCTGTAATTTTTATTAAGAAGCTCGTATTTGCAGTTACTAAGGTCAGTTATAACACCTGTTAGTTTAATAGTTATTCATGTAACTAGGCAGCAAAATGGAAATTTACTGTCGAGTAATTAAGTTAGCCATCGAGCCGGAGGCGAGGACAGGCTATGAAAATTAACTGCAGAGGCGAAGCCGAGGCAGGTAATTTACCTAATTGACTGCCGAGGCAGGCAATGAATACACGAAGCAGAAAATGTTTCCTTTGCTGCCTTGTTGCATACAATATTTTATCTACTCACGCTATTTAGATAAAAAATGGAATGTTAGGTAAACATATTAATAAAATAACACTGCTTTATAATATAACTAAATTAAAATAACACAAATGAAAACAGATGTTATGATACGCACAGGTAAACACTGTACTTTCTCTGCCTATGCAGGGAAATATTTCTCTGCCTAAGCAGGAATATTTCCCCTGACTGTTTTAATAACTTTCCTGCCTGTTTTTAATATTTTAATGACAAATACTTTCCAGCTTAAAAACAGTTAGGTATAATGCTTAATTTTGCTGTCGTGAGTAGATAAAAAATATTTCAAACTTTCTTTTAAGGCCAAATCCATTTTTAGAAATTGACATAGGATAATGTCTTTTTACACACTTTTACTTAACTTCCTTTTTTTTCTCCGAATCTTGTAATCTAAATTTGACCCACCTCCCGACTACTTAAGGCCTACATACATGATCAAACATTTTGCGCAAACCTGATGTCGGGAAAATTTAGGCCATACACGTCAAACATCATGTTTGCGCAAACATCAAAAAGCCCCATACAAGGGCAAAATGTTTGCGCAAACATTTTGACCGTGTATGGGGGCCTTAGAAAGCTGAAACTTGCACAGATTATGTATTTTCAGTGAAAATACAACAATCAGTCATTAATTTTACAAAGTTACAAAATCTGTAAATTTACTTGTTTTTAATAGGAATCATCCTATATCCGTAAACATTTAGTGAAATTTTATACAATATTTGTTAGTTAAAGAATATTTTTAAGAAAAAAATTAATTATTTTTAGTAACAGTCAGAAATTACAGGTTTTATCGCCGATAACAGTCAGTAAGTATTAAATATTACCTGTTTTCAACTAATAAATTTCGCTCGTAAGTTGTATTCGTGCATAAATTAAGTCCCTCAGTCACAGTAGAAATAGATTGTTATCTAACTGGATAACATAGATATTTAATAAGTCCCAAGACATGTTTGTATAATACAAAACCAATTTATATAACAATCCCCCATTAAAATTAAAATATATATTAAACACTGAAGATAACACATATCAAACCACAAGACATAATGAATTGTGAATTGGCAATGGTTTCCTATTTTGTTTAATATAATTATAATCATTATATCGTCTGTTTATGTTTATTTGAATCATCTTGATAAAGTTTTCATACTGTCAATAGCTCTCGGGATTGCTTTTATTTTAGAATTAAACAATAAGCATGTACTAAAATCCCCAACGCGCATAATACTTCAAAATGCAACTACCATAATCGTTTTAGACAAAGCAGAGAATGTTATCAACATTAAAAATGTAAACAGGTGTTCCGTTATTTTTTACAATAATGTTTGAAGTTTGAAGTAAAGAAAAAGCGGGATTTTCATAACCTTTCTTCGATCCCCATTCGGTTTATTTAAAAACTGAAGTGGCCAATAAGATCCTTGTGTTCTATTCACTGTTTTCTTATTGTCCCAATGGCCAAGGTATAAACTAGATTTAAAGTAAGATTATGTTAATCTGGTACATGACTGTTGAAGGTGCGGCAGAGGTAATTGTATATATATTTTTTTTTTTACATATTAACAATAATTCTTTGCAGACCTAAATACATATATATTTATAGAGGTAGATTCAAAGATCTACATATTAGATGAAAATGTAGAAGCTCAAAAGAATTTACAATCATTTTAAAAATACATATAAGAATGGGTATTTATGTGTTAAATTCGTATTTGAACAGATGTTTGAGAAAAAATAGCTCTCATCTTTATGAGCTAGCACTGGATTTTCGGTTAATATATATATTTTATTTATTACTGATTGTTATCGTTATCCCAGACCTCTGTTAACAAAATGTAAGTGAAACAAAAATGTATTTATATTTTGTTACCTGTACCAATAATATTTTCGTTACTAAGTCGATATTTTAGTACAAGGCTCAGTACTGTGAGGCCGCATTAATGAGCTACCGTGATCGTTGTAAAATATTATAGTTAAATATACCGTTAAGAATTTTCCGTAGTCAAAACAGTGCGTTGCGCGAATTCTATAGTATTTGTTTGCCTTCCTTACTTATATATTGATTTTTGCATTTTATTCAAAATGGCAAGGTATTAAAATACTTAATATAATGTACATATACCTAATATAATATGTATAATTAATATAAAATAAATTAAACATGTAATATCAAATCATAATGACTTTTATTTCTATGTTAAATTCTATTTAA
Source organism: Gerris lacustris (assembly GCA_951217055.1). Taxonomy (NCBI): domain Eukaryota; kingdom Metazoa; phylum Arthropoda; class Insecta; order Hemiptera; family Gerridae; genus Gerris; species Gerris lacustris. The sequence continues at coordinate 24,529,016 of OX578283.1, read as the reverse complement.
ACTCAGTTAATTTGGAACATAGTTGAATCATGGAATCATCTATGGAACATAGTTGAATCATTTTGGTTAAATACTCTAGATTTAAATTTAGTAGTTTAATTATTAATAATAGAAAATTGATTGTCAAAATGTATCTGTTCATTTTCAAAAAAGCGCAATAGGTAATAAACAGGTAGTATACAGATACTAAGTTGTCGAAAAATGATCTTTATTAAATATTATCTATCACTATTTTTTATTACTATAAGCTGATCAAGATTTATTATTATTCACTATAAGTAAGTTTCACAAAATCTCGGTAGAAACAATTTACCTTCTACCGATGTTTAACTTAATCAGCGAAAATTGATCAGCTAGTAGTCAAAATATCACTTTAAATCATGTTTAATAATAATCGGGTTTTCTCGACTTAGTGTCTGTTTTAAGCATAGGTTTTTCCTATTATCGTGGTTAAATTTGCAATCATGTTACTGATAGCTATTATCTCTAATTATTAATTATTAGATTTAGAATTGATACGGAAGTGATATTATGTCATTTTTTTTTTTTTTTTTTTTTTTTTTTTTTAGAGATTTTCAAAATATTCATAAAAGTAAAATTAATCAATGTATTTAAACTTAATTTGAGTTTATATTACCTATACATAACAGCATACATAAATATGTATTCATGTTACAACATATTTATCTGCTCTAATTTTCACCAAACTATAGTTTAATTTTTAATGTTACTTAGAATATGTTACATTCTAGAATAAGTTAGTTAGTTCTTTCCCAACTGCAGTTTAACTACAATTAAATCTTATACTTAATTATAGCTATTGTTAACTGATAAAGTTCAATTTGGTAAGAAGCTGTGGCGTGAGAGACAAAAGTTAATTAAAGACGCTGATAATTAAAGAGATCTCATGTTTACTTATTAATTATTAAACTAGTAAAAATGTACCTTACGGCACTTTATGGCTTCAATAACAAACTTCAAATTAATAATTTTTAGTTTTTCTAGATGAGCAATGGAGTTGCACTTGATTAAGACTAAAGAAAGACGCGTATTTTCGCTTATAGTACATAGCCGGCTTTCAACGACTCTCTCAAAATTTACACTGATTTATATTTCTTCGGCATTTCGAATTGTCTCACCGGCACTGAAGATGGCCGCATACAGTTACTTTAGTAGAGAGACGTCTTGCTTTATTCTTAATTTATTGAAATTATAATGTTTATTATTGTTAATAGGGCTAAGATGAACGATCCAGAACTTTACGTGAGTGCACTTTCTTCAGTGGTGGCGGACATTACAGAACTTCTAAGGAAGGTTAAGAATAAGGTCGAATGGACTCCAGCAGAAACCGTTCTGGATGTGGGAAGCGGTCCAGGCAATATCACCATACAAGCTCTTCTTCCTGCTCTTCCCAAGGATGTTACAGTGGTAATATGATTATTAACAATGGTTTTTATAGACATCTAGAGCAATCCTTGTCTTTAGTTGTGGTTTGTGGTCAAGTCATTAATATAGAACATTTGTAAAACATAAGGAAAAAAAAAATCAATTCAAGGAAGAAATGAGAGTATGGATTTATGAATAATAATAGTTTGAGAAGCTTCTTCAAGAACATGACTAATTTAAGGCTTTACAGTTTAATCCATAATTAATTAATACCCAGCAGACCTTTATTGGCATACAAAATTGCCTTTGTAAAGCACTAACCTTTTTGGTTGTTATTACTTCAGTAGACCAAATTCAAGGACGTTTGTTAGTTTAGTTTTTATTTGTACTATCGTCTCCGGTAAACCGAATTAATCTTCAAGGATTACAACGCGACAAAGGGCTTTCGCGTAAACTGAGAAAATAAACGTGCGTTAGAAATTAAGAAGAAAACCAAGAAGATACTTAAACTTATAATAAGGATAAGGAATTGAAAATAAAGCCATGTATTGTCCAGTAGCGCACCCACAGGTGGGGGGCTGAAGGGGCTCTACACCCCATTTAGACTGTGTACCTTTATCTAAAATGTACTTTTGAACATTTTGTGAACAAATAAATGAGAACTTTCTTTCACAGGTTGGTCTGGACATCTCAGAAGAGATGGTAAAGTACGCTAACGAGTGTTGTTCTGATCCTCGAGTTTCTTACAAGCTCCAAGATATTTCCACTGACATAACACACAGTCATCACTGGAAACCAGAATATTTCAACAAGGTCTTCTCGTTTTACTGCCTTCATCTTGTACCCAACTTAGAGTAAGGATGTCTATCTATAAACTATAATATCATGTGCGTGCCATTATAAAAAGGCTTAAAATATGTATGGTAGAGGGTAATCTCAAAAAGCTATTTTACCAATTCATTAACTTAGTTTTTACTTCTTCTCACCTTTAAAGGAAAAGTATCAATTGTTTCCACCCATAGAATCCGAAGCCGAGATTTCAACGGAACCCGTTTTTGGTGTTTTAAGACAATTTGAGTGGTTTTTATGACCTGGATGGTCAGTCTGTGTGTCTATATATATATCTATGTCACGCATAACTCCCAGTCTTTAACCTAGAGAGTTAAAACTTAGTACAAAATTCAGTCGTTACATGTAATTGGACCACCCACAAAATCATAAATTGTGGGTGTATATGACCATAAGTAGTCCGGCACCCAAAAAAAAAAAAAAAAATCATAAATTTGTAACCCATTTCAGTCAGCAAAGATTCGTAAAAATCTAAATAAATTTTGATTTCGCTGAAACTTGCACCAATTATGCCTTTTTATAAGACAAACATTTCCATTGAACATCGTTTTGATATCTGACGCCATTTTGAAATTATTGGCTTTTGAACTTTGAAACTTTAACGCTAAATAATTTCGAAAATATTTCGCCGGTTGAGATGAAATTCGCGCCAATTATGCCTTTCTATAAGATAAATAATTCCTTTACATTTTAACTTAATGTCTGCCGCCATTGTTATATTGTTTTTTTATCGTTTAAAATTAACTTGTTCAAAGAGGTAATAGCTTTAATGCCTAGATGGGTAAATTGTATTTTTACTTAATATTTTATAGCTTTGTTTTTGTTTTACCTGAAATATCTTACCTTCCCTAAAGAATTTTTTTTTTCAAAAATCAAGAGAAACCATGATTTCTAGGTGTAGAAAACTTTAAGCCGTATGTTTCTGATTATTTATTTTTTTCTTGTTGATATTCTAGTTTGGTTGCTAAGAATCTATATTACCTGATGAAGAAGAACGGGTACTTAGTAACACATTTCTGTATAACCAGTCCATTTAACACTGTCAGGGAGGTTCTTTCGAAACAAGCCAAGTGGAAATCGTATCTGCAGGTTTGTTGCATAAATGTAATTTAGTTAAACAAAAACATAATTGTGACCATAAATCTTCTTACAGCCATTCAAGTATATACATCATTAAGTTCGTTATATCTGCAGTAGTATTTACTGTTATTGGTACTCATGCATTTAAATTACCCAAATTTGTTTATTAAAATAAAAAAAGAAATATAATTTACTATTATTAATAATATTATTTAGTAATTAAAGTGGATTTTTAACAGAACGACGATGACATGAGCATATGCTCAATGCAGAATGCCGAGGACCCCTGCGCCTACTTTTCAACATTTTTGAAAGATGCAGGTTTCACAGACATTTCTTGTCAAACTGATGAATTCACCTATAAATTCGCAAACATGGATGAAGTTCTCAGTAAGTTCATTCATGTGACCATTCTTTATAAAATCTATTATTATTATGCACGCATTCTAAACGAAAGACATTCTAAGACGAAAATGAAGACGATTATATATTATATATATTTACAAATTTTTTAGTTTTAGGTAGTATTCATACTACGGAAAGATTAAATTTTACTTTAAATCAAATTATAATTATCATTAACTACGGGAGACATACAGAGAAAAATAGACCCCCACACCGGGACTTGAACCACGGGCCTCCTATATATCCGTTACAGGCGCTCTTACCACTGAGCTATACGGGTGAATGATTTTTCTCTGTCGTTACCGATAGAAATTCCCTGAATCCAAGCTTTTAGTCTTTTCTACAAGTCTAGCAAGCCAAATATTCACGGCAATAGAACTAGACCGAGAATTAACGCTTATAATCCCGTAGTTAATGATAATTATAATTTGATTTAAAGTAAAATTTAATCTTTCCGTAGTATGAATATGAATACTACCTAAAACTTAAAAATTTGAATTTCTAATTGATTGTACTAGGTACAGGTACTATAATTGAGTACTTTATAATTATAAGCGTTAATTCTCGGTCTAGTTCTATTGCCGGGAATATTTGGCTTTCTAGACTTGTAGAAAAGACTGAAAGCTTGGATTCGGGGAATTTCTATCGGTAAGGACAGAGAAAAATCATTCTCCCGTATAGCTCAGTCGGTAAGAGCGCCTGTAACGGATATATAGGAGGCCCGTGGTTCAAGTCCCGGTGCGGGTTTTTTTTTTCTCTGTATGTCTCCCGAGGTTAATGATAATTATAATTTGATTTAAAGAAAAATTATATATTTAGTAAGTTTATCCAAGCAGCATATCCTGCGTATAGTTAGGATGGCATTTTTTGTGTTAAGAGAACATGAATGTCTGCCTCCATGTACTGAAAAAGCTCTCCTTAAAACTGTACATATGCCCAACAGCCTCTAACTAACCTCAGCCTTGGCTGATTTAATCGAATGTAAAAAAATTGAAGTGTAATAGTAGTTGTAAAAAAAAATATTGTAGATTAATAAATGGTTCATTCATTCATTCATCCAAGCAGCATATCCTGCGTATAGTTAGGATGGCATTTTTGGTGTTCAGAGAACATGAATGTCTGCTTCCATGTTCTGAAAAAGCTCTCCTTAAAACTTTACATATGCCCAACAGCCTCTAACCAACCACAGCCTTGGCTGATTTAATCGGCTATTTCATTATGTATGTTATACAATGCACGTTATTGCTTTAAGCGAATATTTTAATAAATTGATACATTATTTCTACTATTTTGTACTGTTAACTTAAATTCATAATGAGTGACCCCCAAAAAACTTTGGTTAGATGTTTAGTTCTTAATTTATGTATAATTATCACGAATTTCGTATAAAACGGGAGATTTTTCCCACCATCCTAGGGCCGCCATTTTTTTATTTTTTTTTATTTTTGACTTCAAATTCGTAATCAGCGACCCCAAAAACCCTTATTCCTTGTTTGCAATCCAAAGGAAAAAATAATGCATAAAAGATATTCAAACTCAAAAGACGGTCTTTTTGGTTCAAAATGTCGCTTATGTTATAGCTTCTTTGACTCCACCATCCAGTATGTATGTTACTAGTAGTATGTATGTTACTAGTTTAAAGGAAAACTATGATAGGTATGCATTGTTAATACGTATTAGTATGAAGCACATAACCTGTAGTGCCTTTTAATGTATGTTAAAACATTAAATATTGGTCATATGATTAAAATAATTTCGAAATTCATACGAAAAACAACTTTTTTTTCACAATTTTCACTATTTTGCTATGTATGTATATCTCTTAATATTTTATCTCTTTACTTATTGACTTACTTTTGAGTTATATTAGTTAATAAAAGTATATAATTTATGTAAATATTAAAAAAAACACGGATAATATTGCATTATAAATGTGATATTTTGAAATTTTCTATAAAAAAAAAACGCTATTTTATTGATTTTTTTATATACCAATTTTCAAATAAAAAGAGGCACCATTTAAAATTATCCGATTGACCTGAAACTTTTCAAAAATCATTTTTTCATGTATTCGCACAAAGTTAGGGATTGGGAGCACAAAATTTCAATACTTTTTTTTCACCCCTATGATGAAGGCCCAGGGTGGGCCTTCATGAACAGGGTGTTCATGCTATTCTCCAACAAATATATTCGTCCAATATGTATAGAGCCGGAGTTCTTGCAGTTTTTTGTTAATGTATAACATTTTACTGATACATTTGCTTGTATTTTATTTAGAACTGTGCAAGTCTGTAACACCATTTCTCAAGAGAGTGCCAGCTAATCTGCTAGAAGAATACCTGAATGATGTCAGACAAGTAATGAAAAGAATCAAAGAAGTTAAGATTGCCGACAATGACGAAGTTCACGTTACTTGGCTTAATATGATCACAATGGCAAGAAAAAAGTAAAATTTCGCCCTCTCCTGCTTTATTTTAAATTGTTGTGTTCTTCAGAATAAAAGTTTGACTATTTTAATGTTTTAAGATTAATTAAAGAATTCATTTATTCCAATTTAGGCGTAGATATGACTTTTAATATTCCATCCATAAAAGTTTACAGTTTAGGTTAAGAGAGGTAAGCCTAGCAACTAGACTACATTTGGGTCCTTTTTGCTAACCTCTAAAACTCGCACTCATCGAACTACCTCAGCCTGACCCTCGAATCTCCTAGTCTGGGATTACAAAGGAGAGGATGTCTTGTGTCTTGCCACTGAGTAACAAGCACATCTTCCGTAAAGTCTTCCACTTCTAATGTGTGAAAACATAGTCCCCATATCCTTCACATTCTTCCATGAAATGGTAAGCTGTCTCCTCTTCTTTGCCACCACATTGGACAGGTGGAGGTGGGGTCATTTTCGATTTTTAATATTACCAGATGTATCTTAAGTTGACCATATCCAGTTAAGACTCCAACCATGTTTCTCAGATTGGGTCTACTCAGTCCTATGAGCCATTAGGTTTTCTTTTTCTCTAGGTTTGGCGTAGCATTTTCGACTGCCTGCATCCCTCTGTTCTTATCCATCAATCCATCTTGATGGCTGACCTCACCTGTCCTTTAGACCATTCAATTGGGGGTTCTGGTCCGCAAAATGGTATGGAAGCTCCTTTCTTTGCTACTTGATCTGCTTTCTCATTAACCTATAAGTGCTCATAATTGGCATTAGTCATTAATTATAATGCTACTGATACACAGACAGATCGATAGACCGACAGACAGACTGGGGACCAATACAGCTGGTCATCCACCTACATACATGAAGAAGAATTTCTGTTTGTTTTATTCCAAGCTTAATGAAATTTTCTCACTTGACCTAGACGACGTCACTGTAGCACCGGGTTTAAAGTCGGTGGCAGACCTTTCTTTGGTGATTTATTATTTATGTTTATGTGGCCAAGCGGTAAGTAATTTCAAATTCTCTGCCAATTACTTTGGCACATAGCTTCCTCGCGTTCTATTTTGAGTACTTTTATGATTTTATACTATTAAAACCTATAATTGTCAAGTTTATTTAATTTTCCTCCGTTTTTTAAAACTGTCAAAATTGTTTTGATTTTTTTCGATTTTGGATCGGTGTTATTAATGGTGTTATAATTAATGGTGGTGTTTAAATTTCAGCCACTTCCACTAAGCCAACGAGGGCGGTGGTATTTTCAATTTTTCAACGTTTCAAGTTTAAATTCCCACCACTTCCACTAAACCAATCTTTTAGTTAAAACATCTGCCTCTGAGGCAGATGTTTTAACTAAAAGATAAAAAAAGGTGTTCCCACCAGAACTAAAAAACTAACCAGGCTAAACGGTTAAACACAATCACAATAATGAATGTAGTTTAATTATAAGTATAAGATCAGTTGTTCTAGACAACTACAGTATCACTCATTCGTGGAGCAATAAAACTCAAGCTATTCGCATCTAGAAGATATCAAAAGAAAAAAAAAATTGTATAATTTGTTTGCAATCTGATAAAAATTGTAATTCTTAAATTACATATCATATTTTTAGTTTAACTCCGTAAAAGGTGTTTTATTCTACTGTTTATTTTTAATCTGGTTTTGTGGTAGCAGTTAAGTGAAATCATTTATAAAAATTAATATATGTATTGTTTAATTTATATTATAATAAATCGTATATTGAATATTCAAAAAACAAATTTAAATAAACTAAGTATGATTTATAAAATAGATCGCAATTATAAAGTGTTAATTTATTTCTTTTAATAATTATTTTATTATTTTTAACAATATTTTCTTCTTTCTTCTCTATTCAATTTCAATCTAAAAATCACTTTTCTTAAATCTTAGCATGAAAATTTGATAATTTATGATCTTATTTGATGTAATAATTTTACTTCTTTGTGGTTCCCAAGTTTTACACAATTGTTTCATTAGTTATATACATATTCGACTAATTTAACACTACATAAATAATAAAATATTTTTATGATGGCGACAAATAGTTATCAACAATCCAAATATCTTTATGTTATCCCAACACTAGAAACACTTCCATGTGGTCTTAGCTTGTATCAAGGAGCTAAGTTAGTTTCTTCAATAGGAATAGTAAGTATAATTTAACTTATAAAGTTTTTTTTCTTAATATTATGTAAAAAAACAAAAAAAAAAAGAAGATGAATGGTTAGTAGTGAATGTATAAGTTCTCAGTTGAAAAGGAGAATAATGCACAGAAAGGGGGAAAATCAGTTTAACAATAAAATTATGAAGAGAAAATAACTTTATGAATTTCACCATCTTTTAACCATATGTGAAAAACAACCAAGGCCAAGGCCAGCTGAATACAATTTTCAAGATGAATTTAAAAAAATATTGATTATCTCACCATAAGAAGTTATATGATATTTCTGAAAGAACACCTGGTTTTTAACTTATTCACTTATTAATTTCTCATTAAAGTTTAAGATATGGAAGAGACTGGAATGTTGTGCATGAACATATGAATTGAATCCCTACTAGGGTTGCCAGATTTCCAATGGACACATAGTCGGGGATTTGTTTTATTAATAAATATTGACTTTATAAACGTTTGAATGTAAATAAATATATCTTTGCTAACAATGTTTTTCAAAATTGATATGATCTAAAACTTTTTATGTAATTTCTCAAAAAACCACCCCCAAAACAGCTATACCTCAGAAGCTATTTACAATATAAACCTCATATTGGTAAAAAATTATAGGAGAATCATTTTACTTATAAAAGATGGTCCTGATCAATTTTGGTAGAAAACCTTGGCTTCAGGATTTAAAAAAAAATATATTTAAAATTCACTCATGTGATTCTTATATGTGCAGAAAAGTTAATCTTCTTTTTAAAGATGTGAGGATTATTTACTTCAAGGGGAAAACAGGCTAACACTGAAAAAGACAAACTTTTTAAATTGCATGTTTATTCCATGTAGTTAATACAAATAACGCTACCAGTTAACCACTGTTGTTATTTGTCATTTTCATAATTAGAAATGCGCTGGAAATAGAATAGTAAAGTATAGTTTTTATTTTAAGAGATTCAAAATTATCTATCTTCGACGTCTTTGTTGAAAACTGGGACATTTTGGCAAGTTTCTTTTGGACTCCGGGATTTTATGTCCACAACTGGGACAATTCCGGAAAACACCTGGCAACCCTAATCCCAACTCAGATGAATATGTACTGTACACTGTACAGTGTGACAAAATTACTTCTACTATGAGAGCTCCCAACCCCATTAATTTGCACTCAAGTGTGGTCGTCTAACTCAGTTTCTAGTCAAACAAAGCTAGTGCTACCATTTTGAAAACAATATATTGCTTACCTGTAAGGCCCAAATTGTTATAGCTAAACTGTTAAAAATTAAACTAAGTAATAAGTGACTTTGCACATCTACTGATCCAGACGTAAGTGTGTAATTGATGTTACCTATAAAGGACTCACAGCTAGATGTTTGACAAGGTTTTAAAAGTACTGTTCCGTTCTAGGAGAGGAACATCTTAATTTGACCTCATCATTTCTTCAATAGTATTAAAATTTTATTTTATTTTAAAATTAGACCCACTTGTTTTCTTTGGTACTAAGGACAAATTAGATTAATAATACTGTTAGCAAACATTTTTTTTTTTTTATATATTTCAGGTTTACTACACACTATTGTGGTCTTATTCAACTGCTCACCTAATTCTCCGCATCGCATGGTATACTTACAGAATATCATACATAGGTTTCTATATTTTTTTATTTAAATCTACATTAACTAAATGAGATTTTTATTTTTATAAAACGTATGATGTTTATCAATGAATTTGGGAACTAGCATGGGCATGTGTCTTTAGACAGTTGTCAGTTCTGCTAGGCCATTAATGAATCAAACACAAGATCATGGGTTTGATCCCGCACCAAGATGTTCTGATGTTCATGGCTTACTAATGATCAAATCATACTTGCTTCAGCAGTATACTGTGCAAAGGCATGATGTGTGAAGTGGATCACTAAAAAGGGAATCTTTAAGGCCTAATTGGTAGATTCATACAAGTTGTTCTTCTACCCGTCTATATAGACTAGATGTTTGGGACACAAAAAAAAGTTGCTGACGAAAGTTGAATCTCACTCGGGAATCATTGGGTCCGCTCTACAGTAGTAAACCTCTACAACTTCGAACACGCACTCTTTTAACCCCCTTTACTCCACCCTTTACTCGTACATATTTCGTTTATCAAGATAATAGGTTAAAAGAATGCTTATGCAACAATTTGTAAATTGCATTGTCTTTAACTAATTTATCTTTTACGAAATTAATAATAATTAGTTCGCTTTTATTAGATACTTTAAAGCATATTCCATTTTATGCACTACATTATTATTAATCCATATTTCATATTGTCAATTATTAATATAATGTTTATGAATATAATAAATAATAAATTGAATACCCTACATATTTAACATATTATATATTATTTACATATTTAATATAAAACAAATAGTTATGTTGCAAAAATCAAACCAACCGTCTTTAATTAAAATAATACTCAGATTATGTATTAATTTTATAATTTTCTACGCAAATTTATTACAGTGATGTCTGGTAGAAAATCCTTTTTTAAATAAATTAGTTGGTATGAAATGGTTAATTTGACCACCGGTAATAATATTTATTAAAACCATAAAAAGAAAAGGGTCTTTAATAATAATAATAAATATTATATAATGCTTATATTTAAAACTGCTGGGAATTCTTAAAATATGTGGTGTCACACCAAAGAGGATACTCAATAAAACTATATTTCTAATTTAGTAAATTCACTGATCATGCAATAAAATAATTAAACTCGAACTTATCTACTCACAAAGCTTTGTTTTTAATGAAATTACATTTCAATTAAATTCATATTTTACTTTCGTATTTTTTGGATTTATTGCATTTTTCATTCTAGAATTATAATTACTAGTCGTGTATAATATGTGTACTTATTCCATTACAATCACTCTTGGGTTTACGTGATAATATATAAACAATTTAAAAATAACGAAATCATTTAATGTCTATTTTATTTCTATTTTATATCTATGTTTTATACAGGTCTATGTTAAATGATTGTATTATTTTTGCTATAATAATAAACATTTGTATGTTTTAAGTGTTATTATTATTATGAATAGTCATAGACGAAAAGGCATTGAAAGAAATATATAGAGAAAAGAGGGTTGAATGCATAGTGTAGAGGTGGGGTAAGGCCTGATCTTACTCGACTCGTCTCTCTGCATCGGCAACTTTTTTTGTGTCCCAAACGTCTAGTGATGGAGCTCACTAAAAAGGGCCTCATTAAGGCTTAAATTGGTAGACTGAAACAAGTCGTTCTTCCTACCCGTCTAGTACTAATACTAGAGTCTGCTACTATTACTAATCAATGGATACACAGAAAGGGTAAATTAGTAGACTGTTCCTTGTAGTTAAAAATTCTTGACTAGTTGGGTCTTTTAAGGAAATTCAAAATATTATTTAGAAAGGATAAATTATTTTGTTCTAACTAATTTTACTTTGAATCTTTAATTTAACTCGAATAGATTGAAGAACTAATGCTGACTGGATTATTATTAACTGTAAAATAAAATGAATTTTTGTAATTCACAGGGTTATTCTCTTTAATTTCAGGTTTTATTGTTCACCTGTATGCATCCATATTTAACTTCACTGGTCTTCTGATCCACACATTTTTATTGTGTGGTTTAGTCAAGGTAATAGTCAACTGCAAATATATAAATATGAATTCATCAATTCAAACTTATCAGATAATTAACCATGGAATAATGTGATTTGTTGGCAAAGGATTATGTTAGGAAATATCCTAATTTTTTCTCAAATTAATTTTCCAGATAATTTTCTACAACTGTATAGAAATATCAAATTATGAAATATCCCTTTTTATATTAAACAAATCTTGACACCAGTTAATAACAATATCTATATATTAATATATATTATAATTTTTTTGTAATACTTATGAGATAGGTTCGAAGACGCATGATCTCAGCATGGCTACGCATGAAAGCATGTTTAGCAATCATGAGAGTTCTTCACGTCAGTCTCCTTATAACAGTGCTTATTCTAGGATTGGACTTCCCAGCTCTCTCACATCTTCCTCTTGTTCTTATTCATACATGTAAGTATGTACTTTTGAATTTAAAGTTAAGGACTATTGTATATGTATATATTAGTTTATCTCCAGTAGGGACGACATGTAACTTTTCAGGGCTAGTTTATAGGTAATAATGTTTGCCTTTTCATCCCGGTTCTTAAAAACAGGGAAATAATGTAAAAACGGGATTATAATCCACGTTTACCAACCTAATTATTTTGTAAATAGTAGAGAATGAATAGCAAATGAAGTGAATTGGTTGAAATCAGGTTGGCAACACTGCTTTTAAACTCCCAGCTGTATTGCGAGTCATTCTACGATACTTTGTTTACTTTTGTTTAGCTTTCGTTGAACTTCTTTTTTTTATCACTTTAAAAGTGATTTATTATTAATTGTTTTAAATAATTTATATTGTTTTATTTTTGTATTTAATTTGTTTAGTAAAGAAATACAAATTTTTTCTTTATCGATTAAATCTTATACAGCGTTTTTTCTGGAGATAAAATTTTGTATGTACCTCGAGAATAATGCATTATTATTCCCTTGTTATAATTATCTTTAAGCCTCGGGAGCTAATTGGCATTAATCCCTCGGCTTCGCCTGGGGGAATTAAGATACCTAATACCCTCGGCTTCACCTCAGGATTCCGTTACTCAGACACGCAGGAAATAATGTCTTACATTATTCCCTGGGTGCACAAATAACTATTATTCTCTCTCAAAACATAACATTTTAGTTCTCTGAACTACATACCAACCACAGTATGCTTTGAATCAATAGCTCTTTAATCCTGGTAGTTCTTCATACGTCCATAATATGTTTTGTAAATATATTGCTCGCTTTATCATCCTTTCTTGTAAACAAGCCATACATAAACCTGTAGGTGTGTATTAATTTAAAAGTACTTACAATTATTGTAAGTACTTGTTCAAGCCATAACTTTAGCTTTATTTAACTGCTTTATTTAGAGTTTTGCTTTTATTGATTGTTTTAGTCTGGTGTGGATACAGTGCACTGGTAGTTTACAGCTATTACATGAGAACATGTGGTCTATCTGAAGCATGGAGAGACTGCTTGAGACCTAGTTATAGACTACCACCTGCTTACCAGTCTGAGGAACCTCGAATTTATATAATTGGCACTTAAGAACAGAATATAAATTAAATAAATAAGTTTCATTGTTATTTAATTACATACAAATCTAATTTTTGTTGTTTATATCAATCGTAGATAAAACTTATAACATAATCAAATGCCATTACAAACAGAAACAAATATCAACACGATTCTTCTTGAGGATTTTTTAGCCTAACTGGGCAGTGCTTAACCGGAAATTTCATACCATTTTGAAGTCAGATACTTACTTCATCTAGTTTTAGTTCATTCAGTTTATTAGTTCATTTAGTTTTCCTAGCCAGATCCTAATGAAGTTAAATAAAGTAGTTAGCACACACTAAACGATTCTGAAACTTAAGTCTGTAAACCAACATGTCTGGTGATAAATAGAATCCTAGTGTGAAAAAGAGTGAAATTGTCAATTTCCCATGTTCGTGTTTTGTTGAAGAAATATAAATAAAAGCAGTAAATATAAATAATGTGCTCATTCCAGTTCACTGTGAACTCAGAACTAGTTGCTTTTAAAATCTATATTATAAGTATAAAATATAGTAGAAAGTTTTATTATTTATATGTTCTTCACCTTAAATTAATCCTTTGGCAAGACATAGGCTGTTCCGCCACGGAGTTGGTTAGTTTTTAAACCATAAATTAATAAGATTGTTATTGAAAGAAATGAATACAATATATTTAATATTGATTAAACAGTTTTTTCTTTACTAACATGGATCATTTTAAGACAATTATTTATATTTTCTACATAATTACATAATTAAGTATTCAGTAAAATGTATATAAAGTGTTTTCTTTTAATTTAAATTGAATTTACATCATAAAAGATTAAATAAATCACTACACACAATTATCTATACATATATATTAATATTATAACATTTAGATATGAATATATAAATTTAATACACACAACTCCATTGATTCTTTATACTAGGGTCCTTTAAATAATTATTTTTAAGAAGAATGATTCTAGAGTTTATAAAAAAAAATATATTTATAAATAAGATATTTTTTAAAAAATTGTATAATTGTTTTTGTAAGAAAAGTGTTTCAATTTTCATTGGATTAATAAATTTGACAAAAAGGGGAGGGATCCTAAAATTGGTAAGAAGTCCAAAGAATCAAGAGAAAAAACATATTTCATAAATTTACAGAAATAAAAAAATATACAGATTTTCATTAAGATCTATTCAAAATTAAATACATTCAAATTACTTTTAATAAATATGTATATATATTTATTTTTAAATCATACCGATTAATCCAATTATTCTGAAATTTCAGCACGCTCAAGACATTAATAATTATTTTAATCTATAGGGATACTGCCGCTGACTAGCACGAGTCTCAAAGCATTGTAAATATATTTTTATAAAATGTCTCAAAACAACTTTAAACATACACAGTTACTTCCATAACATAGTTTAAATATCTGCCACCATTTCTGCCAAAGTAAAGTAAAAAGCAAAGATTTTTTTGTTCAAATTGCAAAGTAATTAGCGTTCTATAAAAGTTCACAATTATTTCATAAGTTTATTTCATTGTTAAGAAAGGCTCTGTTCTCTCAGTCAAACCGAGGTTATTTTACCATATAAATATCAAGACAAATAATTATAAATACATGTTTTTCATTTTATTCATTGTTGGTTCATCAGGTATTCAAGTATATATGAACAACAAAGTTTTGTGAGCAAGAATCTATGGTACTTCTTTAGATTGTTACTCCCCTATGATATTTTAGAACTTAAATGACTTATACTAAATAACTATTAAGACAAAGGGATGTTTAGTCCAATGTACTTTGGGACAAAGGAATATCACACTTCTGTTTTTATAAGGGGAGTAACAGTCTAAAGAAGAACATTCTGTACACCTTCTTTAGATTGTTACTCCCTTCTGTTTCTTTATAAGGGGAGTAACAATCTAAAGAAGTGCTGAATCTAATAGTTAATCTTTTGTGAAGTCGTGTAAACTCTTAACTGGTGCCAGCATTTAAAATGCACTTTTACCTGGAACTCTATGATCGAACATATGAAGATATAACATCCATTCTATTTGTTGAAGGTCCATAAAGCAGTAAAGCATGTTTGTAGTAAAAAAAAAGTGAACTTTGGTTATGAGCCTAAGAGAAAAAAATTGGTTTAAAAAATAAATTTGTTTTAAAAAACATTAACATTTGCAAGATAAAAAATTTACTTTACTTTCCACCAGGAATTTGGATACATTTTTTTGTACATAAGTAACTAAAACTATTTACCAGACGTTTGAAAAAAAGGACACTCTTTTCTCTTTATTAAGTTTGTTTAAATTTATTGTTTAATTAAAAATAGAACAAGAGTGACCAAAGTATAAAAGAATCCACAGCCATAATATAGATATAATCAGGTTACAATTACTTAAAAATAGAAAATAATTTTAATAAAATATATCTTTAAAAAAAAAAAATAATAATAGTTACACATAAACACAATAATTACAAAACTCTGTGGGAGAAATATCAGTAAACAACTAAATAAATAATAAATAAAAACATTATTACACCTTCTATTTTTAATATTTCAATAGCTGAATATAAATAGATTGGTTTATAAGCGTTTTGGTACAGATAACTGGAAAATTATGTATTTATATTTTTATTACTCTATTAATCTATACATATCCAAATATCAAGATTTATTTTTTATCAAATACATGGATATAATTTAAAACACCAGCTAAGGATTATGTGAAAAACTAACTACCTAATAAATTACTTGACCAATATAATAAGTTCTAAAACTATATTTCTAGAAAGTTGATTTTTTTTTATTACCTTAGTAAGATATTATTCACTTCATTTTTTTCACTTAGTAGACAATAACCTATACCTGCACATTCAAAATATCCAAAATAATAAATCTATAGAATAATAATTTTAAAAAAACATGTCTCTACTTAAACATGATAATAGTCCAAAAATGTTTTCCTACTTCAAAAATTACTCTGTACTTAGTCAGGAAATCAGAAGAATGATAAAAATTGCAAATAATTTACAGCTTTAAATGTTAAACCAAATAAAATGTATAGGTAAGTTTGTGTATAAATAAATAATTATAATACATCCTTAATCCTTAGGCCTAGTGTAAACTTCCCTGTTGAAACATCACAAAGAGGCATGTTTGTTCTTAACTCTTTAGCTTTATATAAATCATACAGAATTTCTACTTCATCAATCCAGTTTTTTAATTCTAAGGCTAAGCCCACACCGGAGCTATCTCGCTTGAAGCCTAGTGGTTTGGTGATGTTCAGGTGTGTATTCCATGTGAAAAAACATTCTATAACAGCGTTTCCCAAACTTTTTTGACCGCGGCCCAGTACGAGATTTTAAAATTGTTCACGACCCACCTTGAAAAAAAAAAATGTATACATTTTCAAAAAAAAAAAAAAAAATCAATTAAAATCAAGTTATTTGTTTGTTAATTATATAATATATAATTATATAAGAAAAACATAAGAAATTAAAAAATTAACAATTAAATATTCATTTAAAACTTTAGTAAATGAAAAAAGCTTTGCTTTCCACATATTTTGTCCTAAGTGCGAAGGATGATGTTGTTTGTCATCACATAACAATTTCAAATTAGGAGGTAATGATGTTAATTTTATTCTCAAATTAGGTTCGACACCCAATATGTTTTGATACTTATTTTTTAAGATCACCAAGGTTGAGAACACAGCTTCACACTTATAAGTAGTGACAAAAGCCATTAAAAATTGTATCGCTTTTTCGCATACGCTTGGATACGCCTTTCGACAGCGCAACCAAAAATTAATTAGTGGTACAGTTTCAAACACTTTTTTCAGATCGCTTGCTCATGAAATTTCAATTACATTATCAACTTCTTGTTAACTAAGATTTAACATTTCTTCCTTTTCAATTTAAATCACCTTCATCATAGTTTGCATGGGTTTCAATAAATGTATATGTCATGTTTCAAAAGATTTAAAATTTCTTCATTAAATTAATAAAGAAACCCCATTTTTTTCTAAGATATAGGTTTAAATAAAAATATTTATTGATAATAATTTATAATTTTATTTTTATAATATAACACCGAATTTTTAACCGAAAGCTTTTTTTCATGTTCTTACAATTTTTTTTCGCGACCCGGCAAAATTTTTCTAAGACCCGGTGGCGACCCGCGACCCACACTTTGGGAAACGCTGTCATAGAACATACAAGACCGGCCACACCGAGAGCTTGGTTACTAGGCGAGTTACCTAGCGGGTCGCTAGACGAACAGCCATTCTGTTCAACCTGGCGACTCACTAAGCCACTAGCCTCTAAGCGAGGTAGCTCCGGTGTGGCCCTAGCCTAAGAGTGGTTTCTAAGTGACTTCCGTCCCTTTAAAATTGAAGCTTGAGTCTTAGCTATCCATTTTTCTACCTCAAATAACACTTCTGCACAAGTGAACTAATAAATAATAACTACATTAATATTATAATAATCTATTCTGAGTAGTCTTCTTACTATTGCACAAACTAACTCTATACAGAAGTAGGGAGAAGAAAGATTAACCAAAAATAATATATTTCACTTGGAATATCGATTCTAAATTATCTTAGGTTCTAACATATTTTATATTTATTTAGCGGCAAACAGATTGCTGTAGGCAAATAGCTAAAAACATTATAACACATGGTGATTAGTCAATATATCAAAACAACAAGGATGGGATACATTGCCATTTAAAAGTCCGTAGATTATAGTTTACTAACATTTTTTATACTTAATTCCAATTATTATAAATACAACCACATTTGACATTTAACTTGATAGATCAAAAGCTTTAATGACAACTTTCAGCAACTCTCTTGTCTCCATCTTTACTCCTCAATAAATTGTGCATCAGCTCTTCCACTCAACAATTTAAAAATAAAAATAAGCAAAAAAACGCCTTTCCTTAAATTAGTACATGTATAAACTTGATTCAGACTTTTTTTTAATACAAAATAACACAATAAGAGCTAATATTTTAACATATATTAAAGAGAACACTTAAAAATTCTGCTTTTTTAACTTTTAAGCAAATTAATATCTATAATTCAAAATGGGTAAAAAGTAACACATATTTTGTTTACTAGTATATTAATGTTCTTTTTCGTTTAACTAGAAGTTTAAAAAGTCTTAGTTTACTATATATAACTTCTTGCAAGATAATTTATCTAATAATATTTTCCCCCAAAAAAATAATATTAAGTTCATTTTTCACAAGTAGATTGACTAAAAAATTTGTTCTTTTAATTTTGATTCATCAAAGAAATTTGTAAATTATTTTCTCCCCAATTTAGTAGGGTTTTAAAAATAGTTTACTCCTCCTCTGACTCATCCTCCAAACATCATTTGTGTGAATGGTAACGTCCTAGAACCATGGAGCAGAGAAGAGGCCCAACTTCTTCGGGATCTTGAAGAGCTTTGACAAGCATTTTCTCAATGTTACGCATAATGGCAACCTTTTGGTCCCCTCTAAGAGGGTATGAAATATCGCCTGTAGGTCCACCCTATAAAATTTAAATATAATGTCAGTAACAAGGTCAGATTAACTAAAATTATCAAAACATTCTTCCATTGAATAACACTTGTTGATAGAATCAGTGATATTCAGATCCAGAAAATATGATTAGTAATTACTTCTTTAATTTATTAATATGTTTAGACGTTGCAAATGTTTTAAAAATTTACATGGAAGTAAGAAGTTTAGTGAAAAGGTCAATCTAATATTTTCAAGGTTAAGTCAGAAATAAAAGTCCAAATGAAATACGTTGTTAATATCATAAAGTATCTTTAAAAAAAATATACAGACATGTATAAACTAGACAGTAAAGTATATTAAATACCAACTACAGTCTGTCCCAAACAAGAGTAAGTGCGTTAACAGCACGGGAAATCGAGTGACACACAGATTGGCTAACCTCTGAGGGAAAAATAAAGCCACTTCATTCTCCTTCTTATATGTTTATTGAGAGGGCAAATCTTGAGTTCTCATTGGCTCACCACTCCATTTGCTAGTTTTTCCCCGCTGTCAACGCACTAACTCTCGTTAGGGACAGACTGTAAAAAAACAAAAAAAAAAATTACTTTTCATTTAAAAAATAGCAATTTTCTAACCTTGTACCAGAAGTTTATGGAGACAGTGTAGCCTCCCCTCATAAGAGATTCAACCTGATGCCACCAGTATATAGGCAAGTAGAGAATCTCTCCAGGACCAACTATTGCCTCATAACCGTCAGCCTCAAGAAACTTTGGAAACCTTTCCAAGTCAATCTTATCTAAATCAACCTAAAACAGATGACAAAATAAGGGTTAATATAGGTATCTAATATAGGATATATCTAATAGGTTGACATCTGAGAGTCAAGAAAAAGACCAACAGAGTAGCTAGTGATGTTATCTAGTGGTGTTTGAAGATTACTTTAACAAACTGGAGAAAGTACTGCAAATAGATGCATGGTAAAACATGGAATAAGGTCAATTGTCTAGGTTCAAGGTGCTGGGGAATAATCACCAGTGTCCACTCAGAGAAAATGGCCTAGGTTCCCAGGAAATACTCACTTCAGAACTCAATTTTATTACTTAAAAATTACATTTTTTTCAATGTAATAAGTCAGTTTAGTAAATTATTTTGGAAGCATTTAAAAATATTGTCTGATTTTTAAAATGATTCTTTACTCTCAAAGGACTAAGGTGGTTATAACCCCTGGACCCTAATTTTATTTAACCCTTTAATATAAGATAATATATGGGTTAAGGTTATCTCTGGATAATTGGGTTATCTCTAGCTAGCACTCACTTTTGCTTTAAGCCTTGTTTGCACGGGTTGAGTATTTTAGTAGAGTAGTTTAGTAATTTAGTACTCGACTCGTTAGGGACACTTAGTTTTTTACTAAATTTATATACTCGACACCGACTAAATTACTTGACCATGGCTACTAATACTAAATTACTCGACCCGTACAAACTAGGCTTTATAGATCTCGAGAAGGCCTTAGACCGATTGCCATGGAAATTAATTTGAGCAACCCTCAGAAAGCATTAAGTCCCAGGCTCATTAATTCAGAGAATCAAAAGTACCTATTTAGTTTGTAAGAACTACTAAAGAACAGGAAATGCAGAGCCCAAGTTTCAAACAAGCTGTGGCATAAGGCAAGAAGATATACTTAGTCTATTTCTTTTTATCCTTCTTATGGATGACGTCATCTTAATCGAGGGTGTGAGAGTAGAACAAGCTATACTATTGGAAATCGGCAGTTAAAGCCAGTTAAACTAAGAGCACTTGCTTATGCAGATGACATAGTAATTATAACTCCAAAGAAAGGTGAACAATTGGGTCCAGGAGATGAGGAAAAGGGTTATGAAAATCAGTGGCGATAAAACTAAAACTATGGTGATATCCAGAGAAGAACAGCATGAAATACTCTAGAATGAAAAGGGCTGGAACAAGTGAAAAACTTAAAATACCTAAGAACAATCCTCAGTGAAGATGGCAAACTAAAAAATGAAATTATTGGGAGGACAGCAACCGCTGGGAAGCTGTTCAGAGCCCTTAAGGAAGTTTTTAGGAAAACAGGAAGAATCTAAAAGTACAAAAATGTGTATATACAAAAATACTTATGTTCCTGTTTTAAACTATGGTTCTGATATGTTGGGCACTCACAGATTAACAGCATTTAAGCTTACAAACCTCGGAAATGAGGCATCTACATAAGGTGGAAGGAAAAATAAAACAAGGTAAAATAAGAAATCAGACCTTCTGAGATAAACACAAAATTATCTCCATTAAAGACTTAGTCCAAACTAATCAGCTAAGATGGTTTGGACATATCACAAGAATGGATGAAGATACCTAAAACCTAAAACAAAGTTATGAAGCCAGGCTGGAAGGAACCACAGTCAGAAGGAGAACCACATGGGAAGACAACATCAGGACCATACTCTAAAAGCGTGGGGTGCCCTGGATCCAAGCAAGAAGGTTGGCTGAAGATTGCAGCACTTGGAAAACTCTTTGTAGACCTTCTATACCTTTAGGTAGAAGATGGTGTGATTAAGTAAGTAAGTAAGTCTAAGGGTACTTTACGACAATTGCTAGTCTAATGAGTGAACACCAAGGAAGGGGGCCAGCCCAAGAATGGAACTTACCCAAGTTGTGACATGCCTAACGCGTTAACTTTATTGATGAGCTCCCATGGATATGCCCACTGGATATGCCTTCATGGATATGCCCACTGGACCTTAGAGGAGACAATAAATTAGGCACTCATTTATTTTATTCCATAAGAATGATTTTAGTTCTTGTTTTTTCTTTCTCAGAAAAGTTCCATTATTAATAAAAGATGTTCTCTATGAAGGTTCTAGTAATATGAAGATTGAATTATTTGTAAATAAGAAAAGAGGAAAATCAGACCTGGCTTTGCCGATCATGAGGATGGAACACTGGGTATGGGTAAAGACATTCGAACTGATCTGGAGGGTACATTATAAACCTCTTGTAGCCTCTGATCTGTGCAAACAAGTTCTGCTGTTCATCATAGTGACATGGTGTTACATTACCTGCAGCATAAAAAACATAAATTATAACATAATGACATACAAACAGGCAAATATTGCATTTATTTCAGCTTACATTCCCTGAAATATAACGTAAGTTCCACAATTATAATATTATAAAATGTATAACTATTTATTATTTAGGTAAATATTAATTTAGCTTATATATTTTTTAAATCGATTTGTACTTATATAAATCTAAATCAAACGAGGGGCAAGAGAGGTAAAACATTAATAACTCCACACCTGTAAATTCTGGGAAAATATTACTAAGAAAATTAACTTAAGGTCTTGATATCTTCAGTGGTAGTACCCTTGAAATTAAAAAAAGGTCTTGAAATTAATCTAAGAATAAATTGGATTCTATAATGTGTAAAATGGCTGATACACTCTGTAAAAACCCAAAATTTTGGTCAGGAATTAAGGAAAGAAAGAACATTGTTATTCCATTAATGTTTACTAAGAGTCTTAATGTCATAAATGCTCTAAGCCTAAATAAAAAAAATAAATAAATAAAACTTAAGTGCATCATACCTTCCTGAGAAATTAGAAGAAGATTTGTAGTGAGAGCACCCCAGTTCATAGCTTTTTGAATGTTTCCAATCCATTTCCAATTGATTTTAACAAAATCTTGGACAATAGATGGGCCAACTGTGCTGTTAAGAATCTGCTGGAGGTAAATCCTATACAAACATTAAAATTGTGTAATTGCAAGAAGGAAATAGAAACATCAATTAATAAAAATAAGGGTGACTTGAGTTAAAAATTGAAATTAGGCGATTAGGAGAAAAATAGCTTAAACTAAAAAATGAGGTTAAAAGTTGGTTTTGAGATTTTTTTAAAATAAAATGACTAATGTAACAAGAATTAAAATTTCTTTCACTAAAGAATATAGAAAAAAAGCTGTCAAAATAACTATAACAGCCCTTTTTGACTTATATAATACCAGGAGAGAAAGGTCGGTGATACGGGTGTTGAATGAAGATTCACCCCCCAGCTGAGCGTCCAGTTAAACCTACCTGTAGTGTTGGGTTGAACCGAGTATATGGCATCTACTGTAATTATAAAATTGATTTTAAAATGAACAAACCTTTCTTCGCCCTTTTTCCAGTCTTTTAATTTATCAGCAAATTCCTTCATAGTTAAATTCTCTTCTCTTGTTGGAGGTACAAATTTAGCCTTGACGTCAGGAGTCACAGATTTTATATCGAAAAATTTGAACTTGTGATTTCTTGAGAAGATAACAGTGCAGGAAGTTTCTTGCATGTGCGTCTGAAGGTAATCCAGATCCCATTGCGAACAAGAGGCTGTCAAATCTGAGCCAGTAATAATCACAGGTCGCTAAAAAAAAAAAAAAGAATAAAATAAACAAAACAATATTACAATGGTTTGTTTCTCATTTTAAATTATAAAAATATGGAAAAGAAAAATATTAGCTCAAAATTGTCAGAAGAGGAATTTACACCTAGCTCCTCCACATTCCACTTCAATAAAATTAGTGAAATACAGTCACTCCTCAATGATTCAGGTTTAATTCCTGGTGCTAGAATATAAACTAAAGGGGGCGTATTTAATAATTCTACTTGATACTTCAGTAATTACTTTAAAAAAAAAAAACACTCACAAATGTACAAATAATAAGTATTATTTATCTATGAAACTTGTTATCTCAAATCCTGCACTAGTTATTAACTAAACAAAAAAAAAAAAAAAAATCTAGATTTAATAAAGAAGTCACAGTGACTTAATTATTAATTCTATTCATTCAAGTATTATACAAGGCCTTATTCAATAGCATAGATTTTCATGATTGGACATCAAAAGCCAAGATATTCCAAGAGACCACAAATCAGATGGTGTAAATTTAAATATTTTTAACTCATTGGAGAAATAATTTTTTTAAAAGATTAATTTAGGACACTTAAGTGCTTTAAGTGAAGTGGCATATATTCAATCGGTTATTAGTTTATAAAGCTGATGGAGTGATAAGCTAACCCCGTGTCATCTATTATATTTATATAAGCCCTTTGGCAGGCTTAAGCCCTCTAAGGGCTTATTCCATTATTTACCAATATGTAGCTATACTCTTCTTACAATTAGAATTGTTTTTTGACAGTGCGGGAAAATAGACAAGAAGCCAATGAGAGCGCTGGATTTTGAATTCTAGAAGGTCGGGCCAACCAGGCAAATAAAAATGTCTCTAGTGGAGGGGAGCGGACCTAAGGGTAATCGTTCGAAGACACTTTATAATCTCCACCGCTTGAATCTTTACATTTCTTTACTGTGCGGAATCCGGTAGCTCAAAATATTTAAATTCAAAAAATCAAAATTTAAATTTATTAAAATTAAATAAGTTTACACAGGGCGACCAGCTAAGTGGTCCAAAGAAGTAAACCACAATTTCAAGAATAAATTAATTTCTTTTATTAAAAAAATTTTTAATTAAATTTTTTTTTTTTAAAATTTGGATTAATACCAAAATTACATTGTTACATTTTTCTGATATCTGGCGAGCATTAGGCTTTTTAATACAACAAAACTCATAAGAGATAGTCTAACTGACTCATGTGATTATTGGCTAAGTTTTTATTAACACTCCAAGTTAAAATTAATATTTCATAAATAGAACCTTTTATATTACAATTTTGTTAAAATATATATATATGTAATAAAGAACTTATTAACTATGTACTTATTACAGTGTCGATGTTTAATTCTTTACTGAACATTTATCCCAAAAAAATGTGTTCACATAAATGCACGTTTTCTTTATATAGAGAAAACTGAAGTTAAAATTATTAAAATTTTTTCTTTTTCCTTTTACATTAATTTGTGTATTAATTAATTACTTTAATTAATCTATAATATTAAACATCATGTTTAATAAATTTGTCGTTAAGCGAAAAATATAAAATTGACTGACCAACCTTTTAGGTTAGGTCTAAACTCCAAAAAGAGTGACTCTTAAGTTTTTTCTAAGTTAAATGTAAAAATAAACGTGATAAATAATTATCATGAAATTTGGTGAAGATTTCTTATGAAGAACTCATGAGACGTTTAACATGAAGATTCTGAAGTAGTTATTGATATGCTGGAACGGCAGCTATGGCCCTTTAAAAATATTACCAAAAAAATTAGCCATGTGCCAAAACTACTCAACTTTTAAAATTACTGAAATTAAATCAAATATAATTTTTTTATATGAAAGTAATTTATTACTTACATTTAGTCAAAATACAGATGGCCTTCCAAATTATGGTGAAGCAGAAAGTTAAAATTCAATTACATAAAAAATTGACCACATCGGCCATTACACATAGCTCAAGCTATAATAAAAAAAGAAAGCATTTTACGTCGCTGACGGATCCGTAGCCTACATCCGTCGTTCTCAGGAACTGGCATACGAATGGCTTCCCCACTCTTGCCTACCTCTAAAGTAATTTCTACATTGTACTATCTATCCAATGCTAATTAGATTAACCTTTTCTCTAATTAAATTTACAAAATAATTTTTTATTAATTTTACGTCAATAAAACTTTTTTTATTTAAGATCAGAGCTAGAAAGAATTACATTGACCTTTACATTTTTATAATTGAATAATATTAATCAATCAAATTATATTAATTAGATTAATTTGGTAACGACGTAAGGTTGTGCAATATTTATGTTTTCTCAAATCCATCAACCTGCATCCTGAGCGCTACATGACTGGTTTATGCAAAGCATCACCAAAACAATGTTAAAACATTACATTTAAATATGAAATATTACTTACTTTTAATTAAACTCATTTTTCTTTGATTACATAAAATATTAATTTTAATTAATTTACATACTATATATATATGTGTAAGTATCGCCAGATACCACAACTGATTATTAGAAAATTCAGCTATACATAAACACAAATGTACAATATTTCCATGTCATGTAATAGGGTTTATTGTTTATTTACCGAAAAATAATAACTACAACTTTTTCACACTGTACATTAATTCAAAAATTGATACATTAAAATGTAAACCTCGACTGAATTAACAAAGGTTTTTACACATCCTTTCATTAAAATTCAACATTTGTTAGCTAAATTAATTCTTCATCTAAGTAGTTTTAAGCCTACACTTTTCATAAAGTTTTATTACCGACATTAAATTTCATGATTCTATGAATGTGGCAAAATCAGGTAAAAAGATCGCAATTTGTTGAAGTAGTAAAATAATCTTCATTTGTTGACAAACTAATGATGCTCTCCCACCCCTCCTACAGGCCTAGTGGCTTTATTTCTTCCCCCACATAGGTTGGTCAACCTGAGTGTCAAAAAACAATTCTAATTGTAAGAAGAGTATAATGATACAAAAGATTATTGCAATAAGTTCAAAACGTAGGGATTAACAACCTAAGAAGTTAATCCCCATCCTAAATGTAATTTAAAAGTACAGGGGAAAAAGGTACCAAAAGAGGAATCAGCAAGTTGGAGGAAGAGCAATAGTTGAAAGTTATTGCACTTCTGTAACCATTGTCCTAATACCAGACATATTTTATTCCAATCCTCAAGAGGTGAGAAATTTTTCATAATATCACATCGAGGGAAAGTTTTAAGCCAATCTTGCGGTGATTCTAAGATATGGAGGTCATCTTAATTGAATAACATAAACTGTCGCTCCTCGTAAATTGAATAAAGCTATCATCAGTGCTGAAATGTGGAAGAAGTAGAGTTACATTAATGAAATGAATTAGTAAAAGGTAAGTCTACTTCATGTCGGAGATCAAAGCGAAGCTCAAACTCTTGATGATGGCCTTATGAAGGCTAAGAGCTGTTATGTGAAATAAACAAGTTTTTAATTTACGTAGAGAGAGTCGCTGATGCAATTTTTTATTTGTTTATGTTGACATTGAATTTATTGACCGAGCAAAGCGAGGTCTATGTTTTAACTTTTTCTTACCCAGGTACTGGACCGTTTTGCATTTTGTTTAAAAATGTTTGTTACGCGCTTACGACCAAATGCTTTGTTCGATTTTCTTTAAATTTGGCACGTAAGTTCTTTGAAGTCATAAAAAATAACGTATGAATTTCATTTTTACATTTTTTATAAAAAAAAAAAATTTTTTGTTTATCTTGAAATTTGGCATGAATATTCCTTCAAGTCTAGACAATAAATATGTATAGTTGTTTTTTTTATATATATTTTCTTTTATTAATTAAAAAAAATTAACTTTTTTTCAAAAATATAAAAAAATGTTTTTATTTTTTCTTGAAATTTGGAATAGACGTTCCTTTAAGACATTAAAATCGATTTATATGGTTTATTTGCTTAAAAAATGTTTAGAATTAGTATAACAATAACCTTCCCAGCAGGGAATCGAACCTGGCCTCTCACCGTCGATGGAGAGTTAAGAGGCCGGCATCATTGCATTATTTATTATTTTACAATACACATGGCCATTTTTCTTTTTTAATTGCTTACTACTGCTCATTACCTACAAGTCTCTTTTGTCTTTCGCCGACGAGAATATGTATGCATACTTCATAATAGTTAAGATTATTTGTTATTATTGTAAGCCTTTCTGCGTATTTATCTTATTTTACTTCCACTTGCTTCTAAATCTTGTTACCTAAATTGCCTTAACTCCTGATTACCTAGCAAGCTGAAACTTGCACAGATTATTTATTTATGACCACCATACCATAATCAGTTAATTGTTAATTAATTAATGAACTATTTATTGATAAGTTAATAGTTTTGTAGGTTAATCTGTCTCCTAATCTTGTAAACTAAATGTAACCAACTCTCCGACTATTTAGTAAGCCGAAACTTTCACAAATTATTTAATACTGGCTACAATACAATAATCAGTAATTAGATGATTCATTTGTTAACTACTATCATTCTATCACGTTCCCAAAGCCTTCATTGAAATTTGATTTCATCGAATTAAAAATAATTTTTCCAAAGTTTGAAGGAATGCTTGGAATCCTTGAAGTCATTACAAGCGACGTATATAAAGGATTTTTTATTTTAGGGCGTCGCGAGGTCTACTGTTCACAGAACTACTAGTATAGTCAGTCGTAAATATACCAGTTAAAGGAAGAAAGTCTGTCTTTATTCCTTAGTTGTAAGGTGGATACAAGACAGAGCGACAGTTTATGTTATTTCTTAAAAGTTATCTTGATTGTTAATAGTTAAAAAAAATAGTCTGCCAATTAGTGTGGCACATAGCTTCCTTGAATCCCATCAAGAACTTTTAACTTATTGGTATTATGCTTTTACAACCCATTATTGTCTGATTTGTTAAATTGTTTTCCCTTTTATTAAATCTGTCAAAAAAAATTTTACACGATTAAAAGTATCAATTTAGCAGTATTTAATGTATGAAGGTGATTGAAATTAATCTGGGGCTTTCGATGCTACTTTCGACAAACTATCCAAATTTCTTAAAAATCAGATGACTACTTTTGAAGATAATAGATGTAAATAAATGTAAGTTGCAGTTGTGTGTATATGGAAGAGAAAAAAATGGGTGCAGAAGGTTGAAACTTATAAGGGATCAACAATGGGCTAATTACGACCTACCATCCAAATTTCATTAAAATCCGACTTCAAATCAGATAGAATTAGAGTTTAAGATATGTTTGTTGAAGATAGTTAGTCATTAGTTGACAGTCAGTAGTTATTAGAGACTGACAAGGGACCAAAAATGTTCTCTGGTGTCTGAAATGGATTTCTGTCTTGGAATTCTTGAAATCGGATACATAAAGAAATTTTCGTTCTTCAGAAAGATCAGAAAACTTCACTTAACTTCAAGCTCGGAAACAAAAAAAAAAGGTAAAACTGCAGTTGTCCAGCCACCTAGGAAGAGAGGTTAGATAATTGGGGGGGGGGGGGGGGGGCTCAATCGAATGTACTGTTTAGATAGAGATGACAAATGTATAAATCTTAAAAATTAACTCTTTTGACAAAGGGATATCTTTCGGCGCTTAACGCTAATCTATGTATTTTTTACAAACAGGCAGTACTAATCACGAATCCAAGTTATTATTTAGCAAACATTTCTATTTTTATATAATACTTATTTATATTTGTTAGGAGTTAATTGATTACTTATGTGTTAATCGTGTTAATTTATTATATTTTTATTGAAATGTAACAAGCCCAAAATCTTATGTATTGATCAAATTTTTATTATTATTATTTTATTTTGATTTTGTTATTATTTATTTATTTTTATTGATTATGTGTTTATTTGTTATTTATAGTGTTAATTTATTACTTTTTGTGTTTATTTATTATATTTATTAGTAGAAATGTATACTACTTTAAGACTAACTATACGTAATATTTACGAGGTGACTTAATGAAAAATAATTGTCAATCCTCACGAACACATCTAACACAAGTGAGTATGTTCGGCAAAGGGAAGGTCTAAACTCTAAATGAAGCACTGCTAGAAAGTGGAGATTGAGTGGTTTACAGTTTTTCTGTGATTCACATTTAACTAAAACTGTACGTAATTTTTACGTACAGCGAACAGTTAGCGTTTTAGGGTTAAGTGTATAAATCAAGTGAAATTGTGCCGCCAAACGATTCTCAAGTATATGGATAATTACAGATTAACCACAAAAAAATATGGGTAAAAGTGTACAATTGTACGGTGCTGTTTAAAGAATCTAAGTACAACCTTTTTTTTTTCACTAGAATTTTCAATGGCTGCTCCGCTCATTTTCTATAGAAAAACAACCCTACTGCATATAGACCAGGTAGAGGTCAAAATCGAAGTAAAAAATTCGATGGCACCGTACAATTCACTTTAGCCAAAATATGTTATTCCCTTGACAAGAATTAATTTATTTCAAGATGCTATTTCGTTTGAAAGTAATTTTAAAAAATTCTAATTTTAATAATAACCATGAATATCTGAACATTCTAGAGTAATATTTAAAACATATTTGTCAAAATTTAAATATAAATTTATAAAGTACCTATACTTATAGTACACAAGTTATGCAATCAGAGATCAAAGTATCTACAAACTAAGAGTTAATTTATTTTATTTAGACTTCCAAGACTAAGTTTCGCATATTTTAACACATACCTAATCAGTTTATGTATTAAAAAATAGGTACGTTTTAAATGATTAGAACTTAATCAAATAACTTTTCAAAACACAGCATATCGCGCCGAACCATTTAGATACAATGGTAAAAACTGTAAAACAAACATTTTTTTAATTTATATTAAGCACTAGTTCTTTTTAGTGAACACAAAATTTTGGCAAATATTTTATTAAACATACTGACGTTTTTTGCTATGAGCTCCATGACTTTGGGGTCATCAAAAGCTAATTTTGGTACCGATTGTAGAGGAGGAATTTTGTATTTTCTTAGTTGAGAATCGTTCCAACCATTCTTCTCCATGATTTAGATGTATTTAAAACTTTTGTAAAAAAAAAAACAAAATAGACACTTAAAACTGTTCCATTTCAGTAAAAACGTAAGCAAGTAGTAACACAACAGTCGCACAGAATTCGAACCAAGAAAACAATCACATTAGATTAAAAGTAATTTAAAGCCAATAATTAAAGATAAGATTAAAATAAAATAGAATTTAATACAAAATAGAAATTTGATAAACGTTTTTAAAGGCAGGAATTAAAAATAAAACAGGAACACAGCACACAAAAAAATACACACCACTCGTTATCGTTATCAGATAAAATGATGAGATAAAAATGGCGAGGTAGCTTCTTCTTCTTCTCCGTCATTTTCATTCACTACTACTCATACACATACAATACAAATAAAAAAATACAAATAACATCGGGTAGATTGTCAGTTACCTGTTACCTGCTTATTACTTTGTTCCTTTTACCGTTAATTATCTCTGCCTTCTGCCTTCAATATAGAACAACATAAAATAGAACTACCCTTGATAAAATTAGCGAACTTAAAATCTTAAATACCAGCACAATCAGTAACACGGGTGTGTTATTATAGGAAACTTATATTCGGTCGAAGTCAGAAACAGAATAGTAACTATTGAACAAAAAAAATTGTCCGATTCAACTCCTTACACACCTCAATTAATTGGTCTAGTGATTTCCATTTCTATTTTTTCGTAATTAAATATAATTATTATTGAAAATTTAATCAAAATTGGCCATAAAAATAACTCCCCTGGCGGGGAAACGAACCCGACCTCTCACCCAATGCCCCATTTCACATGTATGCCACATTTCATCGAAATCACTCCCAGCTTAATTAAGCACATACAACAGACACATGCACATTTTTTATAAACTAGGCATCGCGTGGCTCTATCATTGAAGCGAGCGTATAGTAATAAATATGCATTGAATATTGAAAAAAAAGATTATTGTGAATCATGATGAGTTGATAGATAATGGGTCTGGTAGTAGTGCAGCGGCTAGTAGTAAGGGAACCACCCCGCATTCTTACTATTCCTCTAACCACGCATCTCTATTTCAATATTTATAATTTGTATCTCTTTGCTACAAACAAACTACTGCATGTATCAAATTGAAATTTTGCATGCCTGTTTCAATTGTGCATCAGATGGTGTCTATGAAGTTTTATTGACATCGTTACGTTAGAACGTAAGATATCGGTAAAAAGGTTGTTTTCTCTATTATAAACGTTTAGGCCCGCTTTAATAGTTTTAGCGATCTTTATTAATTCATAGCGGTGTCGCTGTTGGTTTTACTAAAAAATTTTATTTGAAAAAAATGTTCGTCTCATCGAATAGATGATGATAGAATCTTTTCCCGTCCTGAAATTCCAATTTAATTTTTGAACCTCTCGTTTACGCGCGAACTCTTGGACGGATCACGCTGTCCAACGAACTTAGCCTGAGTATTAGTAAAAAGATCATGTATACCAAATTTCAACTAAATCGGTCAACTTTTACTCAAGTTATCGTCACACGCGTGAACGTTACAGACAGACAGACAGACAGACAGACAGACAGACAGACAGACAGACAGACAGACAGACACGGAGCATATTTCGTTGAATGTAGGAAGCTCGCTGCGCTCGCTTCAACTACTTTTTTGGGCTATCTGCAGTTATCTTTACAGTCAAGAATTGCTGGGCAGCACAATTTCGCTTGATTTATACTCTTAAGAGATTATATCCTTTTATCAAAATAATTTATTTTTAAGATTTATACATTTTAAAGATTATATCTATATAATATAATACATTTTAGAGATGAAATTCCTTCATCTAAACAGTATATTCGTGTGAGCCCCCCCCCCCCCTCCCCAATTTTCTAAACTCTTTTCCTAGGTGGCTGGATAACTGAAGGTTTACCCTCTTTTGGACTCAGGGGATATTAAAACATGTAAATCCATAAAAATCAACATTTTCATTATACTTACTCTTTATATATGTAGAGTAGAACCTCCGTTAACCATAAGTAATGGGACCAATTCAACGCGTCTTCCGATTCAGAAACATACCTCTGTGGTACCCGCCAAATATTATATTGGTATTAAATAATACCAAAAGAGATTTCATGATTTAAAAGTGAACCTTATAAAAAAAAAATGTTGTCGATCCTTTGTGGATACAAACTCCAGCGGATCCTTGTAAGAGGGTTCTGCCCGAGACACGAGAAAAAGAGCGACAGAGTGCAAGAAGAGTGTGCTTGGATCCACTAGGAATCCTACCGCCAGCAGCCATAGCAGGGAATGGAACCACAGTGGAACCAAATTCATTCAATGAATTATTAAGGGAGAAAGGGGAAACTTTTAGAGCAAATAGTAAACCCGTTCATTTTGTTATTGATTAAGGCCACATAAACTTTGTCAAACTAAGAGTTAAAAAGATCTAAGACAGAATTTAAATCCATTATACTTGTTTACTTTTTTCAATTTTCTGCTAAATATGATTTATTTTCATTAATATTTTGGAAGCTAGATTTTTCCCAGGTAACCAATTAATGTGGTTAGATTCGTATAAAAATGAGCTACATTAATCAAAACCATTAGAACTGTCTTCGAGAATTAGATTTTTACGGGGACGAAGCCTCAAATTTGGAGCTAAAATTTATTAGTCAATTTCGCCTCGGGATTGATGTTTAATCATACCTGCTCCTAATCTTGGTAACAATATCTAAAATATTGTAATTAAAGAACTATTTAAATACAATTTAATTTATTTAAAATGCCCTCACAATAGAAGAACGCTGTCCACTATACATATATATTTTATCAATGCGTTACTGTGATTTCTCTGTTGATATTTTGGTCCATATTTATCTTAAAATAAGTATCCCTGTATTTCTGGGTCTCATGTGCTGGTTTTGACTTGATTAAAAGTTTACCAATTCAGGTGAAATTTTAGTTATTTTTCATTAAAATGTATATTAAGCTCAAATATAACAGCTATTTTACCTTCTCATATAGAGGAAGTATTGTGATAGCACAAAAATTTCGATTTTGATGGATTTACACGTTTTGAGGTCCCCTAAGTCTAAAAAGTTTTTAAAAAATGTCTCTCTGTTAAATGTCGTCAGTGCAGAAGCAAGTCTATGACGGTTATGATGATTTTGATTAAAAAATTCTAAAATGTAGTCCATTTAAATACGAATCTAACGATATAAGGCAGGGGTTCCCAACCTTTTTCCTTCATCGACCCCTTTTAAAAAAATGATTTTTTTCATGGACCCCCCTTGCATTTTTCCATTAATAGACTGCACACAACGTTAGCAGAATACTAATAATTGCACTTAAAATCTTAAAGATTAAAATTTGAGCTAAGAACTTGGACAAAAAAATTAGCAAAAGTGGTTTTTATAAGATATTAAATAACAGTTATACATATGATTTCAGATATATCCATATTGTAATTGGGCAACAGTTCAATTTTTATTAATGTGGTCAGTGGTCATTGGATAATATATTCATTTTTTTAAATATTTACCCTGAAATTACCTATCATCGTATAGTCACTATATAGCTAACATAACACATTATCTTCTTTTAATTGTTTTTAGTGTTCAGTGTAAATTTTCAAAAAAATCCAAAACAAATATAATGTTCAACTGTAGTGTACATTTGTAACAGTTCGCTTAAATAAATTCTTGTGTCATTTCAAAAATATCAAAAACTGTTTCTCCAAAAAGTGGATTCATCCAATTGTACGGAAAATTTGCTGTTTTGCAATTCACAAATTAAGGATTTGTTAGTATCTTCTGACACTTCGTCCATACGATGTTGTACGGAGCAATAACATTACTGCAAGCAATTATTGAACGGAAACTGGTTCAGGGTTCATTTTCATAACAGTTTTTATTAGCAAAGAAATATTGTAAGAGACTTCTAATCCACCAGTATTATTTACAGAAGTTGGTGGCTTAAGAAATGATTTAATTTCAAATTTTTATTTTAGATTCTTGAAATAATCAATATTCAAACCCTTAAAAAATTTATCAACGACCCCCAATAGACCCCTGGAATACTATAGACCCCTTTTAAATTTCTATAGACCCCCAAGGGGTCCACCTGGACCCCGTTGGGAACCCCTGATATAAGGCGTTATCCTGGGAAAAATCTGGTTCCTGAGAAAATAGCTTTAAACGCGGACGGAGAGGCCTAGTTCAATTCCAAAAGAAAAGATATTTTATGATAAATTTTAATCAAATGTTCAATAATAATTAAATGTAACTACAAAAACTCGAAAATTAATAAATTAAAAACACTGGGCTAAGTAATTATGAACTCATATATGAGAAAGTTTGTCTCAGTTGTGTCGGACTGATTTTTTAATGTAGACTGGTTAGAACCATAAAATTGTCTAAAATGCAATCAGAGGCAAAAAGATCTATCATTGAAATTTTCATGAAAATTTTCACTACCTCATATACATAGTATACAGAGAGAGAGAGTATTGTGTGAAAATTTGATTTTAAAGGATAGATTTATATGTTTTAAAGTACGCTGAGAAAAGTAAGGTTTTCATTTTAAAAAGTGAAATAAATAAAAACACAACATGTAAAAAGGGAAAATACAGTATATTTCATTAAAACAATTTTTGGGTTAAAAGGTACAAAAAAATAATGATAATAATAATAATAATAATAAGAAATAAAATATAATAATAATAAAAAATCAACATATAAACTATAGAGTTTCTAACACAATGTTTTCAACAAAGAAAATTATATAAATCACAGTAAAACTTTTTTTCTTTCTCTCATAAAAAATTGTCTATGAAACAACAAAAAAATAATGCATTCACTCAATTATCATTCACATTTAAAAAATAATATTTTTAACAGATATTAATTAATAAATAAGGTTTTTCATAATTAAAATAAAAACGCAGGAAGAAAAGTACTTCTGTAACATTTAATTAAATAAGCTACATAAAGAAATTAAGGATAAAATATGTTTGGATTGAGTACTATTATTATAAGGATAACCTCTATATTCCCTTAGTATTCATTGTAATGGCGAATGGTTTTAATTTTATAATTTGTATGGCAATTGCAAGCTGTGACAAGGATCTAAGACAAATCACAGTTCAAAATGAATACACAGCACATATTATTGGTTACATCTAACAATAAGATAAAAGATCCTTGCACAGTTAAATTAATTGGTTTAAGGGCTCTACTAAATTTTAAGTGTTATAGAGATCAATTTTGAAAATATACATGTTGCATTTCTTTGTGGCATTTTTAGTTTTACAGTTAACAACAAGAACAAATATGAGAATTTTACATGATAGAGTGGTGTTTATATATTTGTGGTGTATAGAAAAGTAGTGACATACTGCAGTTGTATATAAATGGTACTCTTAGATATATAATGGTGATTTGTACAAGTATTATAAAGATACTCTTTTATGTCGAATCCCAACATCAAACTCTTTGCAGATGACTGAAAACATGATAATCTTATTGTGAAATTAGACTAAAAATAAATTATAAAAATCGGTCTCAACCTTTAACTGGTTTTTATCAGTATTTTATGTTATTAGTATTAAAATCAAGTTAATCAAGTTAACCCATTGTGCCTCGGGCAGAACCCTCTTACAAGGGTCTGTCAGGTCCGCAGTTGTTTGTATCCATAGAGGATCCAAACAACAAATGTTTTAAAAGATTCACTTTTAAATTGTGTAATATCATTTGGTATGATTTAAACCTGCCACAGAAGTACGTTCCTGAATTGGAAAAGGCGTTGAATGGGTTCAGTTTTTTTTGTTTGTATTAAATTGTGGATAAATAAAAAAAAATATCCTAATTATAACTGATTTGCTTATATTATTACCGTTCAATTATTCTTTCCCATTGGTGTCATACTTAAGGTAAGTATGACACCACCCATTTTACCAACATATATACTTTCAGTTTACAACTCATCCTATAATATTTAATAATACCACTTAAAACATTTTTAATACACATTTAATGACAATAAATTGTATTATTTTATGTTTGCTATGCATTTTAACCTGTTTAGGGGCTAGACTAAAAAAAAGTTTATTTCATTTTCTCGTTCAAAGAAATAAGAAGACAAGAAATGGGGAAATTCTGCTGTTTATTAAATAAATAGGTAAATCTCTCATTTCTTTAGAGGATATGACATTTTATTTCAAGCCATTAAACAATTGCTTTTTGTTCTTACACAAAGTGTTAAGTGAGAGGAGGAATCAAATATCCCATTTAACAAAATAAATCAGACATAACAATAAAAGTAAACAATAGACTCGGTTATTTTGTTGTAAACAAAATTCATTTCAGGGTTTTCCGTTATCACATGGATTTTAAGCTCACAGCAATTTGATAAATAAATAATAATTTTAAATAAAGAAGATTGAGGGAAGATTATATTTACAACCTCTCTCCAGGAACTCTATTGCTTGCTTAAGTTAAGATATGAAGCTTTAGTGGAGGTTATCATTATGTATTAAAATAAAAAAGTATCTCCAAGCAAAAAATATTTTATTCAAAGCAGCTTTCAGCCACTATAAAGCCATCATCAGTACTGGAAATTGCAAAACGTTAATTAAAACATAAGAAGCTGGGAATGCAGTGAGTCGTGAGTCATACCAGCCTAGTATTGCTTGCTATATTAGAAGATAATAGACTTAACAATGGGAAAAATGTAAAAGAAAAACCTAGTTTTTAGTACCATGTCAATCGGCCCACCGGATATACACTTTGGTCTCAATAATAACCTGCTTTATTTCAATTTTTATCTGCAGCTCTCATCCTCTTATTGCCATCATCTTTTTTAAATCTTTCCACCTCGATAGCAGCTGCCTTCTCAAAAGTCTCTCATAGGTGATCAAAGTCTACCGCTGGCATTCTAGATTTACAACCCATCTTAGTCATCAAAACTTGGTAAAGCATACTACATCTGAATAATGAAATCCTGCAGTAACCACATTTTCTTTTGCAGGTCAATAGATCCTTCTAAGTATATTTTCACGACAAAATCTTACATCTATACATAACAATTCACTGCATCAGAACTATGGTAAGGGTGCTGTCAAGTACTTCTTATCAACACCAGCTAAATTGCCTTGAAAGCTTATCTGGAAAACCCTGAAAGATGATTTTATTCATCCCCTTTAAGTTTAAAGAACCAATTAAGTAAAAAGTACATTAATGTTTGTTAATGTTAACAAAAAGAGCATTTTTAAACAAACATGCATCCCTGTTTAAAATTTATTACATTTTTTTAATTAACAAGACCTATAAAAAAAATTAAATAAAAAATCATATTTGAAAACAGTTATTGATTATAAGATTAAGATCATCCTGAATAAGTGGTCCAAATTTGAATTTTTACTTTATTTAAACACAGGTATCATTCGTTCCTAATAATGAGATCATTGATAAATTTGTTTGTTAACTGTTACAGTTATATTAATAATAAAAATTTGACAATAATCATAAAAGCATAATTTATAAATCTGTAAAAATGACAATACAGTAGAGTCTCGCTTATCCGGACCCCGCTAGTCCGGACATCCGTTTAATCCGGACGAGCCAAAAACTATCTACAAATTGGAACCAGGGCCTGTTCAGATTTATGAATAATTAAGATCATTGGAGTTTCTACTTTTATTGTCTATTAAAAATGTATAAAATTGTTCCTAGTATAGTATAGTTTACAGGTGTATATTCTAACGTTCTAACACGAGGAATACCCGGTATTTTTGTTAAAAATAAACAGATTTAGAATAATTAGGAATAAGTAAGAACATCGATAAATCTGTTTCGGTTCCATAGAAATGTAAGGGGCGGAAGATATAAAGGTAGTGTATTCCAATAAATACAATTTTATGTGACTGAGATGGGGAGAGGTTTTGAAACATAGCGGCGGCTCAACGCAGTTCCAAGAAATTTCGCCAAGCCGCCAATGTCTAATGTCTTAACTTTTTGTGAAATGATTATCGTTCCTTGAATTTCATATCGGAACACAGGAAGTTCTTCTCAGGAAGTCCCTTCTATATCTGCCACCTGCGTAATAGATTGTCGTTTTATTTTAATTCATTTGATATTTGGACTGGTGATAGTGACAGAACAGCTCTTAACTTAAATAGTGGACCTACGTTGTACAAGCATGATTTGGAGACTAATAAAAGTAATTTTTATGGTAAAAACATCGATTTTAATAGTTTTACCCTACTAAAACTTGTTTTACAGACATTTTAAAACTGATTCCGTTTAATCCGGACTTTCGGTGATCCGGACTGGGTCCGGTCCCGTCAAACCCGGATTAGCGAGACTCTACTGTAACTACATGATATTATATAACCAATTTTAAAATAAATGAAAATATAAATAATAATAAATTAAATAAACATTAGTTATTAATAAGGTGGCAGATTCTAAATAACAGAAAGTAATATGTCAAAATTATAAATACAATAGTAAAAAAAAAAAAAAAAAATGGATTTAATAAAATTCTTTTAAGAATGGACTACAAACTTTAGAGCAAGTCTTTTAATGTGTTAAAGTCATAAATTATTTACCATTCATGTTTTGCCTGCTTCATTATAAAATAATACAATTTTATTAAATGAATAAATTAAATTTTTTAAAACAAGATTTTATTATAATCTAATTTTTTTTATTTTTCAGAACTCAATGCTCAGTAGCATATCTCTATATTATGAATTATGACACCATAACATGAAAAATGGACCAATTAGGTGAAACCTATTGAGAACATTGTTAGGATCATATTATCTTTCCTCTTAACCCTGGAATGCTAATGGTAGTCAAATCGACGAGCACAGTTTGACCCTTAACCTTCCACGCTTGTATGTGATGGTGATGGGTACCCCAGCCTTGCACTGGTTGGAAACACACCTGCCAGTTTAGCAGTGGAAGTCCTTTTAAGCATACACTCATTTTCTGGTAAATTTCCGTCAAATCTACTTCGTCGATTCAACTAACGTTTAGTAATAAACATAGGTAATTAATCGGTCGCCGAATGAGCCTATAGCTTGGGGCAATGGGCCTAGGGTAAGGGGCAATGGGCCTAGGACAATTGGCCTTGGGCCAGAGGCCAGTGGCTGGTAACTTGGGCCTGGAGCATTATTGCTCTACTTCTGATGCTCCTACTAACTTATTTTTCATCACGCGTTTGTATATCTCATTTGAAAAAAAAAAATAATAATAATAAAATAATAATAATGAGTTCTTAATAGTTTTCTCTTTATAAAAGTGTAATTTCGACCCAAAAAATTTATTTTCTGCATATGTTAGTCGAATCAACACATATTTAGTAATACCAGCCATCCAATTTTGAATAGCATTCCAGGTTTAATGAAATTAAATTGATCTAGACATTTGTGCCTCAAAGCAAAAATAGACATAATATCTTGTGAGGGAGCAAAAAATACATTTTACTACTAAATTTACAAAAAGATGTTACTAGACAGAATTTAACTTATTAAATACTATATCATTAAAAACATTTCGCCCATTCTTAAAAACATAATTTACTTTCTTTTCAAATTATTTAATTTAAAAAAAAAATTAAAAATGTAACTAATTGAAAACTCCTTAATTAATTCATTGAAACAATTGTGAAATATATTTATTATTGATCACAGACTATATATATATATTAATTACAATTTTATTTTTTGGTACACTCAGAAGAGTTTCATATATTTAACACTTGAAACTATTATTTTATTTTTTCCCACAGTGTTACAAAAGTATATTATTCTCTAACAGAGTAGATTATTTTTATTTTTATCATATAAATATACTAATGAAGTATTATTAAAATTATTTTTATTTTTTTAAGTGTAAATTGTTTTTGTTTTCTTTTTCTTGGAGATTCTTTCAAATATTAATTGAAATGTTTAATTATAAATTAATTTATAGTAAAATCAATATTATCTACTAAATGTTTTACTAAATCCAGTAGTTTAGCATATTATATAAAAGTTATAATGACATTTCTCTTCTTCTAAATTAATTACATAAATTTAAGTTTAACGGAAAAAAATATTCGTAATTAAATCAATAATAAATAAACCAAGCTTCGTGGGTTCATATCCTTTGAAATTAGCAAATTATAATATGAATAATTTTGAATACATAATAGTTGTAAATATCACCAATTAGTACGGGATTATTACTCAATATGGGATAAATAAGGTGCTCATTAGAAGGGACCACCCGCTAGTGACATGACTCTTTAAAATTAATATTATATTTCAATAACTTCGAGCAAAAACAATACATGAATATTTCTTAAATTTCAAAGTTATCAAGACATATTTAAAACTCCTTTCCAGGGATTCTTCTCAATTAGTTGCTTCTGAAGTGAGCTAGTTACTAAAGATTCACGATTAAAGCAGTAATTTTCTTCATCATCAAACGTCATCATTTACACATTATTAAATGGAAAAGCATACAGCAGAAACACAGACATCCAGTTTGAAATTGGATGCCCAGTATATCTCATTATTCAATTTTGAGAAAAGAATTTTTATGGTAATCATTGATACATTTTTAAAAGGTCTTACAGTGTTGTTTAATTCTTTAGCGTAGGTTTCCATGGCCAGATTCTAATATATAGATCTTACAAAGAATCATCGCCACTAAAGGGATTCACAAAATCTGATGTGGTCTTTTTCTAGAAGATCTAGATTCATCAGTATCATTTAAGTTGAAAGGTTTTTTTTTTTATTTTGCAGGTATTAATTTTTTTTAAATTTACAATTATCAACTTGAGCAGAGTAGTGATAGACTTTTTAAGGTGTGAATGAAAAAAAAAAAAAATAAAAAAAATAAAAATATTTTATGACATGTTATATGTTTATCGTTAATAATGTTTATCGTTAATATAGTTACTATAAGATAGTTTTAGGAAATTTTGTCAATTTTATTTTATTTTTCTATTTATGTAATGTTTACAAAATAATTTTTAATTTTGGTGCTCTCACATTGAGAAAGACATTCATTTTACTCCCCACATACCACATAACGATAAACATCATTAATTTATTAAACTGAAAAAAGACCTCCAAGAGTCAAAATGTTACAGATTATCATGTCATAAAATGTTATTATATTTACACCTAAAAAAGTCTATCAATACTTTACTCATCATGATAATAACAAGGTGTTCTTAAACTTTACGTTTATTATTTTTAAATTATCAACTAGCGTCAATGATATAGGTGAAAAAAATGCAGTTTCCGCACGAGTTGCGTACCGTACTTTATCTACGATTGGTGGATTTTAATAATAAATACAGAAAAAAATATTTAATAAACTTCCTATATCTAAGTTTGTATTTCTCTTTTGATAAAGATGACATTAATTCATTAATTGTATTTTGTGCCGAATTGATTATTTCAGGAGGCGTATTATTCTCCTCATTTTCGTCATAATGACATAAATCAATAATTGTTTTTCACTAAAAACTCGATATAAACAGTTACTTTAATTAAACAAACAGAAAATTAGTTTTGTTAAATGTAAACAATCTTGCTAATCGTGCGTTAAGGTGAAGAATTCTTCTTTTTTTACCGCACTAGGGCGGAAAAAAAGAGGAAAATACAAGTACTTAAAGAATCACTTCCTACGCATCTAAACAGAGAGGCAATGTTTGCAGTTTGTATCAATCGTAGATAAAATACATTTTTGAACCCTTTTCAGGGATTATCTCAAATAACTATTAATAAAGTGAGCCAAGACAGTAGTATTTACACAATCTTCAATACCACCATTTAAAATGTAATATCAGATACACCTCTACTCTATACAATGATTTAGAACAACAATTTTGACAGTGGACAAAAATCAAAAGAAGAGCAATTAAGAGTTTGAGCTTTACAAAACATTTTCAGAAACTTAGCATGTTTCAACTAGATTAACATTGAAAAAAAAATTAAAAATTGTAAATTAAGAGCAGCTTATACCCAGCACAATGAATTCTTTCTTTTGAAATAATAACATCCAAATGACTATAAGAATATGAAAGTTATTAAAAATTATGATCTTATCACACAACCTATTCACTTGATTAAACTACAAATAATTTTAATTATTATGTAATTTTAAAAATAAAAAAAATCTCCAAGTACAACAGTAAAAATTAGGTGCTGTTTTCATTTAATTTATGACAAGCGTACAATATCAACTCAGTTCACAAAATTTGGATGATACAAAAAAAAATTAAGATCACTTTAATTTATGAACAAAAAATTATGTTATTTAAAAAAACAAAAAAACCATTAGAACAGGTATATAGTTTAAAAAAATACAATAAATATAAAGATTTTAATTGAATGGTGTAATTATTATTTTGTCTTAATTTTAAAATAAAAAAAAATCCTTGTTTTTTCCAAATATTTAAGAGGTACTTAAGTTTGTTAAAATTAATATTTAATTACATACTAAATTCCTATCTCTCATTAAAAACCAGTCATTAACATTGTGTTTATTTCGACAGCAGTAAAACTTTTATAACCATCAGTTCCTTACATTCATTAAATTAATGTTAAATTACACGTAGTAAATCACTTTTTTACCTAAATCAATTCATATTATGCTTTAATCAAACAACGAGATTCTAATGGTGTATACTTATCGCTGTATTTGATGGAAAAGAAATTTATTGTAAAAGAATGCCTAGTTGGCTACTGTATGAGAATATCTATGATGTGTTGAGTGTAAGAAGAAACCATTGAAAATAGAACTTGACTCTAAGAGGGACAACTATAAGGTGTTTTAACACATCCAGGTGATGATATGGGTGGAGATGTGGAAGATATTCATGTAAGGGCGGGCGCAGTCGCCAGTATAATAATGAGACTAAACTCAACAAGACTTCCAGTATATCCCATAGTGTCATCACTGTTAAACTCATTAAAACCAAAGA
The DNA here is from genome assembly GCA_951217055.1 of Gerris lacustris. NCBI lineage: Eukaryota > Metazoa > Arthropoda > Insecta > Hemiptera > Gerridae > Gerris > Gerris lacustris. The sequence continues at coordinate 24,485,526 of OX578283.1, read as the reverse complement.
AAATAAGTCCACTGCCAGCAGTTTGTCAGTGCATGAGACCTGGCCAGTACTGAAAGACAAGAAAACTAAACCCAGAAGATTTTTTGGTGGATAGCTGGTAAATCAAAACTTGGTCCTGGTCCTCATAGTTTTCAAAATATGTATTACTGTTGTCAAAGAAAGCAAGGTGGCGGATTAGAAGAAGAGGCTCCCTAATTGAGATTCAAAACTCACTCTGATATTTCAGTAAGCTTTCTCTTACAGAGACCAGACCACCATGTACATGGTGCTGTTTGAAGCCTAGGCCTCAACTACAAATTAACAGAACAAACTGCTGACATAAGACTTGTTGTCTTTGGTTTTGATGAGTTTGATAGTGACGACACTGTGGGATCTGCAGGAAACTTTGTTGAGTTGAATCTCAAATTCAATCATAGATCATCAGTGCCATTAAACGATTGTCTGGGCTATCTATTGTGGAATGAAAATTATATTTCAAAATCAATAGACAGAGATTTTGAAAATTTAAAAAGGAAGAAAAAATATATTAATTTCTTAATACTAAAAAACTGTAGATATTTTAATAAATCTGGATTAATTTAACCATCTAATCTCAAAATTAATGTCAACTTATTCCGACAGTGATTGCAAATTTTTACAATGGTTATACAATCTTCCCTGTGATGGCGAAAAGCATAGTATCGGCGCTTACTCAAACTATGATTATTAGTTTAATGGTATTTTACTGGACATAGATATATACATAACCAAAGCCATTCTGAAAATATTGAGGAATTAAATCAACATTGAATACAACAATATAGTAATAATTAAAATGCTAGAATTATTGTCTCAAGACAGACAATTTGAACTAAATTACACACATTAGAAACTCGCTGCAACCACAAAATTACATATCCAAAAATAATAGTCCAGTTATTTTAGTAAAAAATATGGCTTCTGTATTTTTTCAAATATCTTGGCTCGGAGTCAAATTAAGGTGATTATCAAAAAGAAAGATTATTAAATTTCCCACAGAAAAGGTATCACAACAAACTGTTAAGCAAAAAACCTGGTTTACTATAACTTGCGTAGTGTCTGTTTTGGACAACTTTTACATATTTCTGCGAATATCTCGCTTCCTCTGGCTCGGAGACAAATTAAGGATCAGATCAAAATTAAAGATTATAAAATTTCCCACATGCAACATTATGTTTATTTTTTATGTACAACTAACCGTTTAAATAATAAAGTGCTCCGAAGTTACCACAAAAGGCGTATTAACGACAAATAACAGTAGTTTTTCCTCGAGGCAGCTCCACAGCGAGAACCGTTATTATATACCTACGATCGACATTTCAAGTTTGTTTGGACAAAGTTTGAAAATACTTTTGTTCTAGTGACAATCTCAATGGTGAAACATAACATATAATTGTATTATATGTAACGAACTGTTACAGTACTGTCTTTCAGTACTGGCCAGGTCTCATGGCAGTGGACTTATTTTCCTTGGTTTTAATGAGTTTAATAGTGATGACACTATGGGATATGCTGGAAGTTTTGTTGTCTCATTGTCCAGATAAATGGGTCTTGTCACTTGGACGAAGCTGAACACATCCTCTTTGGATCTTGCCATTGCAGTTTTCGACTCTAGTTTTTGATTTTTGGAACTGAGGACAAAAGAGCCTCCCTTTTATCAGCTCCTGAAGAATAAGGACAATGCATCTTGGCAGAATGGCTGGGTCTTGACTATTTCCTAATGTAGTATAAGTCTTGACGTTACTAGTAGTTCCGTAAGCAAGGAGGAGTCTGTTCTCTCCTAATTGAAGAGATCCATGTCCTTGTCAGCTGTAGACAAGGGGGCATCTATTCCTGGTCTACCAAAGGAGAGAGTACCCTGTGGAACAAGAAGTATATCCATTTCTCATCCCCTCACTTGTCTTTCTCTTAAGACTTTAAGTTAGAATTGTATTCAAAAGCCATATTCTGGGTGGAGTGATCAGAAGGCTTAAAATAAGCGTTCACTATAATAGATTAATCACTCTGTGCTGTGGTCTCTATGGTGGTGCTGAATCTGATCTTCCGTACCCAGTTCTTCTCATTTATAACTGATAAGTCTTAAGTAATATTATATAGGAAAGTACAACCTTTTCTTATAATATTTGGAAAATAATAAATATATTTTTATAATCAACAAAACATCACCCTAGTTGACATGACAAGACATGTCAGACCTCCCCCCCAAGTATGGTAGGTCTCATCTGATCTACATGTTTCCTACAATTTTCCCCATTATCTAATTTTATTTTATAAATAACGGATCCTTCTTTCCCCACTACCTCTCCATATGACCACTTTATTTTTTTTCCATATTCTCTTACTTGAACTCTCTGTCCGATTTCAAATTTTCGTTTTACTTCTTTTCCTTGTATATTCCCCTCTAACTGAACATCTTGAGGTTTCATTAGACTTAAAAATGTTCTTATTTCTCGACCAAACATGCTTTTATATGGTGCCACTCCTGTTGTCGTGGATGGTGCATTTCTTAATTGGACTAAGATAGCATTTAACTTTTCCTCTATAGTTCCCGCATCCATTGTTTTTAACAACTTCTTCACTGTTTGAACAGCTCGTTCCGCAGCTCCGTTGGACTTTGGATGGTATGGGGCAATGGTCCGGTGACTAATTCCATTGTTTTGAAGAAATTCTTTAAATCCCTTTGATATAAACTGGGGTCCATTGTCCGACACCACCGTATTTGGCAAACCAAACGTACCAAAAAGCTTGTTCAGTTTGGCAATGCACCACGTCGTAGTGGTGACTTTAGTATGAAATACCTCCAGCCACTTGGAATACGCATCCACCACTATGAAGTAATACCTTCCTGCCTCGGGTCCTGCAAAATCAATGTGGATCCTCTGCCACGGTCCGGACGGTGGTAACCAAGGGTGATCCGTTTCCTGTGCTGGATTGTTTTTCTTCTCGCAGCATTTCCGGCAGGCTTTTACTACTCTTTCGATATCTTCATCAATGCCTCTCCAATAACAATAATTCCGGGCAAGTTGCTTCATTTTTACAATTCCAAGATGACCAAAATGAAGTTCCTCTAATACTTGTTTCTGAAGAACCTTAGGTATCACCACTCTATTGCCTCTCATTAAACACCCATCTTGCAATGTGATTTCTCCATCTTGTAGCCCTAATCGCTTTAAACTACCCCCTTTTTGTAGAGTCCTAACTACTTCGTATAACTTCTCTTCCCTAAGTGTTTCTTCGGCTACTTTATTAGCCATCACTGGTAGTCTTTGTAACTGCTTGATCTGAAATTGTTCGGCCATGTCTTTTGCATCTCTCTCCTTCGGTCTTTCTACTGGGAATCTAGACAAAAAATCAGCATGGGTATGGACCTTTGAGCATTTGTACTCTATTTCATAATCAAATCCAGATAGAAAAAGTGCATAATGAATAAGTCTCGTTGCTGACAATGGTGGTAGAGCTGTATGAGGTCCTAATATAGCTAATAGTGGTTTGTGGTCTGTCTGTATAATAAATTTTCTCCCATAGCAATAAATAAAAAACTTTTTAAGTCCCCAATAAATCCCTAAGGCCTCTTTGTCAATCTGGCTATATTTAATTTCGCTTTTTGTCAGCGCTCGTGAGGCAAACGCTACCGGTTTTTCAATCCCCTCCTTATCTCTTACCGACAGGACCGCTCCTAGACCAACTGATGAGGCATCTGTTGCCAAAATTAACGTTTTGTTTGGGTCATAATGTGCCAGAACTCTCTTACCTGTTATTTCCTTTTTCACTCTCCCAAAACTTTTTTCAGCCTGTTCCGACCATTCAAATTTAACATTTTTTTGTAGCAGTTTATTTAAAGGATTTAGGATAGTAGCTAAGTTAGGGATAAATCGATTGTAGTAGTTAGCTAGTCCTAAAAACGTTCTTAGTTCACTGACATTTTTGGGGTGCTTGGCTTCGATTATTCCTTTAATCTTTTCTGGGGCTGTATGTACTCCCGTCTCATCAATAATATGTCCTAAATATTTAATAGATTTTTCAAAAAATATACATTTGTCTTGGTTTAATTTAAGGTTATATGTTTTAAGTCGTTGAAAAACTACCTCTAATCGATGCAGAACTTCTTCTCTTGACGATCCATGTACGATTATGTCGTCAAAAAAAAATTTAACACCAGATATTCCTTGCAATATCGTATCCATTACTCGGTTCCACAATTGAGGTGCTGTTTTCACACCGAACATTAATCTGTTTACTTTGTAGAGCCCCCGATGTGTACTCAGAGTCTGCATTAACGCACTCTCTTCGTCCATTAGCATGTGAAGATAAGCATTACTAATGTCGAGCGTACAAAAATATTTCGAACCATGCATTGAAGCATATATATCTTCCACTCTCGGGATGGGGTAAGGCTCATCTTTTATCATTTTATTTACCGTGACCTTATAATCAGCACATAATCTTAGTGAGCCATTCGGTTTTATGACTGGGACCACCGGTGTACCCCATTCTGAGAACTCAATTTTGGAAATTATTTTTTCTTTTTCTAGCCTTTCCAGTTCTTCCTCTATTTTCACGCGCATTGAAAACGGTACAGGTCTTGGTTTGAAATACACAGGCTTTGCCTCTTTTTTTAGATAATAGTGTCCTTTAATGTTGGGTATTTCCCCTATTCCCTTTGAAAATACTTCTTTATATTCTTTCATAAGTTTGTCAAGCCCGTTTGGTGTCTGTTTTGTCTCTAACATCTTTACTTCCGCCCAATCCAGCCTAATTTCTCTAATCCATTCTCTGCCAAAAATCGGGTCAACATCACGGTCTATCACATAGATTTTATTTATACTTTTTTGTCCTTTATATTGCCACTCTACTAGTGCCATACCTTCAGGTTTTATGCGCTCTCCAGTGTAGGTTTTCAGTTCAACATTTGTCTTGTGTAATTTTTTGTTAGTCTGTAATTTTGTCCAGTCTATTAGCGATATAGTACTCAATGCTGCCCCAGTATCTAGCTCCATTGTCAGTGCCTTATTTTCTATAATTATATCAATTAAAAATCTATCAGTATATTTACTTGATATTGTGTGAATTTCATAAGGTTCATCTCCATCACTATCTATTTCTTGATTATAATAAACGTTCTTGGTATTTTTAGATTTTTTCAAACAGCAAGCAGCCTCAATGTGTCCTTTTTTAACACAGAATTTACAAGTTTCATCACGATGTGGGCACCTATTAGCTCGGTGTTGGCTGCTGGTACACCTGTAACATTTTCCTTTTAGATGTTCAAAGAATTCCTTCATGTTGACAGTATCGTTTTTTTCTGGTACTTGTTCCTTTTTCCTGCCATCTAGCTTTGTTGTTTTATTTTTTATTTGCAATATTGGTACGCCTTTTGTTTTCTGCTCCATTTGACTACTTTCATTTTTAGCGAGTTCCATTACTGTTGCTGTATTAATTACTTCATTAAAACTCATTTCTTCTTTAGATTGTAGCACTTTCATGCGGATTTCTGGCTCCCTCAGCCCTCTTATAAACTGTAGTTTCAGAAATAACTCTGCAACCGATTTTTTACAGGAGCAGTTAAATTTGCAATTTGCCGCGGCCTTTCGTAACTGTGCCGCATACTCATTTACAGTTTCATCGGCTTCTTGTAAGCGGGACACAAACAGATGTTGTTGCGTCCAAATACTAGGTTTTGGATCCAGATGTTCTTTCAAGAGCTTTATCAGTTCCCCATAATTCTTTTCTCTAGGGTCATCAGGAGCACATAAGTCAAACATCTTTTGATGAAGTTTCGGTGTTAGTGCATTCAAAAGCGTCAACTGTTTAATGTCATCTCCTGTGTGACCCTTTAACTTTACAAAACTCTCAAACCTGTGTATAAAATTTGTCACTGTTTCGTCTTCTTGGTAGGGGACAAACGTAATATTTAAATTCGAAGATTTCTTATTAATATTTTCTTCTTCCTGCCTTGCATTATTTTTTTCTAACTTTTTCCTTCTTAAAATTAATTGTTTCGCTTCATAATATGTATTTTCAATGTCAATTAAAGCATTTTCATCAACTTCATCTAAGTCTGTCACTTCCATGATTTCATCCTGGATTTTGTTTACTTTCAGCCATAACTGTTCTAGCGGAGTTTCTCTCACTTCACTTTCCTCGATCGTAATATCTAAATTTTTTAAAAAATTACAAATACGTGCTATTTGGCTTTTTAGCAATTCCCGCTGTTTTCGCAAGCTCTCTATCTTGTTCTTTTTCCTCGTCGCCATTTGATAAGTCTTAAGTAATATTATATAGGAAAGTACAACCTTTTCTTATAATATTTGGAAAATAATAAATATATTTTTATAATCAACAAAACATCACCCTAGTTGACATGACAAGACAATAACCTTACACTTAATTATATATGCATTATATTTGTCAGTTTTTCCATTTCTATATGTGATTACCCAGATACGCTACATCAACTGAGCATAATATGAAATGATTAAGGTAAAAGTGGATTTTAATGAGAAATGAATTTAGTATGTAATCAAATATTAATTATAATAAATTTAAGTTCCTCAGAAATATTTTGAAAAAAAACAGGGTTTTTTTTTTTTTTCATTTTAAAATTAAGATGAAATAAAAATTACACCAATCAATTAAAATCTTTATGTTTATTGTATGTTTTTAAACTATATACCTGTTCTAATGTTATTTTTTTAAATAACATTATTGTTTGTTCATTTTTATCATCCAAAATTTGAACGTAAAAAATGAATGAGACTTGTTTTGTGGGACATTTTGCTATCTTTAATTTTGATATCCACCTTGATTGGTTTCCGAGTCATAGGAAGCGAGCTATTCGGAAATAAACGAATTTGTTGCTTTGCCCTTGAATATCTATTAACGCGACCACGGTCTTGTAGCTGATATTGAATATGTTTTTCAGAAAGTCAAAATGAAGTGACCAAAAAAAAAAATTCAGCTCCGATTTTTTTGGAACAGAAAACCTAAAATGACTGGACTAAAAGAAAAAAATAGAACATTTGAAAACATTTAAAAAAATATTATTTAGATTTATTTTTAAATATCATCATAATTGGTATTTTTAATTTTATTTTTTGTATTAAATTATATTTTCGAAATTTTCCTGAAAATAGGTAAAATACTATAAATATTAAGACTATAATAATTATAATCAGTTAAATTTAATTAACAGCAATTAACAAAATATTTATTTTTTTCTAAATATATATATATTTATATATTTTTATTTATTACACAGAAAAATCATTTTATATATATTTCTTTTTTTTGTTTAATTTATTTAAAATAAAAATAATTATACGGACGTGAATTTTAAATGTTTACGTCATGTATTTCATCACAGCACGTAAGGCATACAGCAATTCTGCTTGCATTCTGGCTTCGAGTATCATTAAATTTACATGAATCTGAAAACAATAAGAATCAAATTTATATATTGTAAATTAATTTATTTCACTATTATTTAATTTAATGACCTCAACTAAAAAGTTGGAAAATTGACACCTAACAGTTAAAAAATAAAATAAATAGTTGTTTATAGACAAAAAGGTACTTCATTTTTACCTTTAGTTCAAACTAAGGAATATATTTGTACCTTTATTTTGTGATATGTAATTAAAATCATTGCCTTAAAAATTGATTTGGTAGTCAATCAGTTTATTTAGGAGGCAGAAGAACTTAAATGAGAACTTGAATTGAGAGGAAAAAAGAGCCATTTTGCTGAGTCAACAAACATTTCAAAAGTTTGTAAAAAATCAAAACAATTTCTGATTAAGCTGACATATTGAAAATAATCACATTTGAAATTTTACGTTAAATTATTACACTATTTTGCCGATTGAGATGAAATCCTCACCAATTATACCTTTCTGTAAGATAAATAATTCTTCCATTTTTTAACTTAATATCTGCCGCCATTTTGAAATAATGTGTTAAGGAAAAGTTCCGAGACGCCCTAAGTCTGATTTCTTTTTTCATTTAAAAAAAACCAACCTATGTACTTATAGAATTAAATAGATCTTAAAAAGTTAAGAATGCTATATACTTTTAGTCTTAATCAGTAAAATAAAAACTTTTATAAAACCTGATAATAAAAACTAATGTTCAACAATGAATAAGAAGTAAAGTCTTACACGTTCACTAGGTTTGAGCTCCTTCAATATTGTATCATAATTAGAACTGGCCAGTCTTTCAGGGAAACAGCAGGCAGTTTTAATAAAGGATTTTAGAGATCTCTCCACCAACTGATTGACTTCACTGTAGTCATAATCATCATGCCTGTAATTAATAAATCAATAAATAATTAATTTAGAGAGTGCACACTACAAACATCGATAAAGTGCTATTTACATTAACTTTGTACAGATAAAATTTTGTAAATAATATCAGTTTTTATGTGTTTGGGATAGCCTTACATTTTTAGTGAAAAGGAGCGCCCTTTTTCCTTAACCCCCACTGCCCCTATGGGTTGAAGGGATCTGGTGTCCTACCTCTCTTAAGTGTGTGCCGTCCCCACTTTCATGCCTCTCACTTTTCCCAATTACTCATCTCAACACCAATTACACAACAGCCTGAACACTGGAAGGCCCTTCTCACCGTTCATGGCAGGTACTACAATATCTCCACCTTTAAGTTTTAAGTTCGCCTTGTAATTTTAGTTCGCCCCTCCTATTTAAAAGATTTGGGTATCAAACTTGATGTATTATGGAGATCCCTTAACCTTATACTTAACCGAGGGATCAGCCAATTTATACAACTCAATATGATTTTTAGTGAGTAACAACTCTCACATCTCTGGGAATTATAACAAGATATTTTGGTATTTGGTTCTAAGGAAGATAGATCACCCTTCTAATGATAATTGAACCCATTACAGGGACCACCCTCCAGAGAGTCACTCATGATGTCAGTAATTATCAACTCCCTTGAGAATTATCTCTACAATGAATTTAAAAAATCAGGGTTCAGAAAATCTGTAACAAGTTCTTCTTCAGAAGGTATAGACTTATTAACGAAGAATCTAACTTGAAATCAAGCTTTACTAGATACAAGTAAGCTAAACAAAATCTTGTTGTAACCATAAACTTTATGAAATTTAAAAGAATATTTTTGATTACCTGATGCCATAAACACAATGAATGTAGTTCCAAATGGCCCTTCTGAATTTTGTAGTATCAATATCTTTTCTACCACCCATGGTATAATATGTGAGGTTATAAGCAGTCTTAAATTTCTCATCGATGAGGCTGCCAATCTCATTATACAGCCTATTGACTAGCGAGTAAGCATGATCTCCCCAAGAATAATCCTAAAAGAAAAAATACACTTCTATCATAGTATACAACTTACTAGTTATTTACAGGATAGTGTAGTGGACATTATAACAGTATTTAACATACTTATCATATTTGATCTAAGAGGATCTTAAAACATGCAAATTTAAACTTGTCATAATGACCATGAAATTTTATTCAATGCAAGAGAATTAATTATAAAAATACTGAATAATCTCATAAGCTTTGCTCCATAAGCTTTGCCAGGAGATGGCGTGCAAAAAAGTGTCTGACTAACATCAAGCTTGAATTTTGTATACAATTTAATCTTTTAGTGCCTTTAAAGAATATTAGGTAGGCTAAGTTCGTCTGCGGGACATAGCTTGGCAATAGGCATTTGAAAAAATAAACAGAGAGTGGCCATGTCCCGCTAATTTGACAATGTGATTATAATGATCCTGAGTACAAAATTAGTTAGTAGACCGAAATTCAAGTTGGTGTTAATTTGTCCCTTGAATTGGACAACTTTGATTTGGAGTAATAATTAAATAACTAATCTATTAAGGAACGAACTAACAGCAACTTGATTTTAGATCTACTAACTAATTGTGAACTCAGAATCATGAAAATCACAATTTCCACCATAATTGGCAGGACATAGCCGCTCTCCACCTTTTATTTTTATTATTTTTTTTCAATGCCTATTGCCAAGCTGTGTTCCGCAGAAGAAATTTTTTTGCAGGCTATCTCCTGGACTATACATAAATATCTTGATTTAATATATACCATAGTTTTCTTATTTCAACAAAATCCAATTTAAAAAATTCATTTTGGACTTAAGCCAAAACATCTTGCACAGATGCAATAAATGTAACACCACAACGTAAGAAAGACCTCCTTTTAGTCAAATAAAAACGTGGTTATGAAATCACAAGGGCACATATGGTTAACAGCACATGGATAACAAATGGTAGTGACTAGTACTAAAAAAGCATTCAAACTTTCTTTTAAAAACTAGATAGAATAATCATAAAAAGAAAAATCATTATCAAGGAAAAGCTTCAGCTAAGATTCTTAGGAAAGACTAAATATAGGAAAATATTTATAATGTCAAAGTTTAATAAAATAAAAAAATCAGTCAATCAATTGAACAAAATTAGAACAATTACCCGAGAATATTGACCAAAAATTCAAATGAAGAGTTAACAGATAGGTATATCAAAAAATTTAATACCAAAGAAGTGGACTAGAACGGCACTATAATAAAAATTAAATCATATTGTCTTTCTTACATAATAACTGACTTGAAAACTTAGATATGATTCCATATATTAAGATGAATATTTTTACTTAATAATTAATAATGTAAGAAAGTTGTAAATCAATAATTACCTGAACCCTAAAGGTAGGAATGTGCTGGGTTCTCTTAGCAAAATCTTCATAAGCGAATGTGGGATCTAGTATAAAGTGTTCTATGGAAGGTGGTGCTGGAGGAGGCTTTGGTGGAGCAGAAAGTTCTAATTCAACTTTCTCAAACTGTAAATCCTTTACTTGGTTACCAGGAGTTTCAGTGTCAGCATCCTTTTCCGATAGCGACTTTAACCTTTCCACAAGAACTGCGACACCCACCTCACAATCGCCTTTTGCCCCTAAAACAAGATGGAGCATTGAAAAAGCTAATTATATGTTTTTAGGACCCAAGCTAACAAAAGAAGAAATGCTGTAAATGCTTGCTGGACGAAGGACAGAGTTTATACTATTAAGCAGAAAAAGGGCATTAAAGGGCTGAGGGAGAAATTGAGGAGTTCCATGAGAGCTCGAGTTATTGGTATTATGTTAGTTGATCCAATGAGGTAAATAAAAATGTTGCTCTATCATCAGTTCCTACAATCCAGTTAATGGGTAGTTGTAGTAGGCTCAGTAACTTCCACTGCTAGAAATTTAAGGCTCTGCCGCACTTAATAGTTAAAAAGACATTAAAATGAAAATTTTATTGGTTCTAAGCAAGATATCGAAAATCTAAGGACAGGCTTCATTCCTAATTTTAATTCTGCACAATTTGAGCCCTATTTCAACTCCATACTACAATAAATTCTACAACTAAATGGCGCCTGTACTATTTATCATAGGAAGTTGAAATAGGGCTCAAATTGCGCAGAATTAAAATTGGGAATGAAACCTGTACTTAGATTTTTGATATCTTGCTTAGAACGAATACAAATTTTCATTTAACTGTTTTTTAACCTTTTAAGGGCAGTAGAGCCTTAAACTAACTGTTCCTGTAACTTTTTTCTTCCCTTACATTTGATTGCGATTAATATCTTTAGACTAGAGTTAAGTCCGGTCTTTTCTAAATGATACTGAAGTTGTAAATTCACCGCAAAGAAGAAAACAAATCGAACGGGAGGCGTCTCAGAACTTTTTCTCTACCAAATATTCCTAAAATGGCGGCAGCTATTAAGATGGAATATAGAGGAATTATTCATCTTATAGAAAGGTACAATTGCTGATTGCTGTGAATTTTAGCTTAATCAGCGAAATAGTTCCATCATTATTCAGCATTAAAGTTATAAAGATAAAAAGTCGATATTTTCTAAAATGATTTTTATAAAATGACGCCAGATTTAAAAACGAAATTAAAGGAAATGTTTGTCTTATAAAAGAGGTATAATTGGAGAACATTTCAGCGCAATCAGAAAATGTTTTGATTTTTTAAAGAATTTTTTAATTTTTTGCTGACTGAGCAAAATGGGTTAATGACGTCACAAATGCATGATTTTCCGTGTGGCACATATATTTATAAGGACTGATTTTTGTACCAAGTTTCAATTCTCTAGTTTGAAAACTGTGGGAGTTATGTTAAATGATTTTAAAAACACCCAAAATGGAAATTTCCATTGAAATATCGGTAGTTTATTGTTGTATACACAACAATAAACCTTCGGAGTAGATAAGTTTAAGTAAAAAGAGCTCGAAATAGTACATTACGCGTCTAGTGCGGAAAGTAGCATTTTGCAAGCGAGTGTAGAGTTTGCACCCAAGCGACAGCGAGGGTAGTAAAACCACACGAGCAAAGCAAAATGCTGCGTACTGTACTTTATCTACGATTGTGGATTTTAATAATAAATACAGAAAAAAAAATAAACTTCCTGTATGTAAGTATGTATTTTTCTTTTGATTAAGATGACATTAATTCATTAGTTGTATTTTGGGCCGAATTAATTATTTCGGAAGGCGTATAATTCTCCTCATTTTCTTTATAATCACTTGAATCACTCATTGTTTCTCTAAACAGTTACTTTAATTAAACAAACAGCAAATTAGAATGTAAACAAACTCGCTAATCGTGCGTTAAGGTGAAGATTTCCTCTTTTTTTCCGACCTAGGACCGAAAAAAAGAGGAATTCTTCACCTCATTATGAACGGGCATGCGCAATGAATACACGTACGTAATGAATCACTTTCTATGCATCTAAACAGACATAGAATGTTTATATTTCGTATCAATCGTAGATAAAGTCAATTTTCTTTCAAGAAGCAAAACAAATTTTAAGAATACAGCTAAAACTTAAGCTAAATTTAATGATCTCCAGATCCGACAAGATAACACTACGACCAATATCAGCAATATCTCATTAAAAACTGACATATTGACTTCAAAGTTCTAAGTTTGAATAAAGAAAGTAGAATTGTCACACATATTAGTTAAATCAATACCAAAAACGTGTTTAAAGAGCTTACATTAAACAAATAAACACAATAAGACTTATACACATTTTTTTTTTTCATATTAGTTGGTTTGTCCTGATCAATGCAAGATTGGGTTTTTAAAGGATAGAGTGGTCGGCTATTTTACACATCTCTATTCCATGAGTTAGGTTTAAACATATCTAACCTTTCTCGGATTCGATCGAACTAGATATTTTAAATAGAAAAAGAGTATCAGTTAAACATAAAAATTAAAGTTGTAGATTTACAATTAAAGTTTCAGAACATTTTATTTCTTCAAAATATAAACAAATCCCATCAAGTACTCGCCAGCAAGCGACTAAAAGGGTTTCTTCGGTCTTAAATTCTTATATTTCCTACATTTTTTATTTATTTTTTTTTTACTAAAATATGTATAAAAATAAAAAGTTAGTTGCAATTTGGGGGAGCAAACTGTGCATATATATCCTTTAGCATCTTAGGTATGCACTAATTTGTTTTTTTAGGGGTAAAATGGCCGCCATTTTGAAAACGCGACATATTTAATATCTTTAAAATGATACCCCGCTCAAAAATTAAAATTTACACAAAATTAAAATTTTGGGTCACCACAATTACGGGCACCTAAAATTTGACTTTTTACATTAACTCCCGTAAATGTCATTGGTCCACAGACACAGACAGAGATGTATATTTATGTATTTTTTCCTTGTTTCTAGGACCTGTCTCCTGTCCTTATGGGGTAGCGGAGGGGGGACATTTTTTGGGTGGGGTTTTGTTTTGGTAATTTTGGGGGTAAAATGACATTTTAAAAATGTAAAAATACATTTCAATATCTTTAAAATGATATCACACTCAAAAATTACAAAAAATAAAAAAAGTTGCATCAGTTCGCAATTGCTCGCTGATTGAAGCAAATTTTGAGTTGTGAAGTTCGCAACATTTTTTTCTGTTTTGGGGCAAAAAAGTAAGTTTTATACTAAATTTCAAATCTAATCTTAAGCTGCACTAGGTAAACGAACTACCAAAAGCATGAGGGTTTCTGTTCAAGGATGACCTCGAAACCCTAAAAAGAACAACATTATTAAGAATAAAGAAAGACGTCTCTCCAATACTCCAATAAAGTAACTTTATTGTAAAAAGCTCTAATGCATTTTAACTTTTTTCCTGGGTTATCCATATATTTTTTAATCGATCGATTTTTTTTATCAGGCACTGAAGATGGCCACTAGCTGTTGAAAGCCAGCTCTGTACAATAAAGTAACTTTAGTAGATAGACCGTCTATCTACTAAAGTTACGTCTATCATAGACGTAGTACTTCTTTATTCTTAATCTCAAGTGACCACTCCTCATGTAGAAAAATAAAGTTATTGTTTTATATATTGAAGAAGGAAATACATTTTTCCGAAAAGTCGGTAAATCTATAACTTTAACTTTTACTTTTGACTGATCCTCAATTTCTATTTAAATCACTATCGATATCTAGGAATGGTTTCTGGCGAGTTTGATACATATATCAAAATGCAACATTTAAATGCAATATATTGTTACAAAAGACAAAAGATTAACGTTACCTTTATTTGAGGTAGATATAGGAGGTGCAGCGGGTTGCCTGACAGGTGGCTCTATATCCTTATCCATACAAGCGAAAACAAAGGAAGATAATGAATGGAAGTGGGCTAATAGAACGATGGCATGAACCACTTCCGTTATCGACCAGCTGTCAACACCTTTGGTCAATTTCTGCACATAAACAATTAAAAACAAAACCCAATGACATCATTTATATAAGACCAAATAAACATTTTATAATTGAGTAAATACTAAATTTATCCCTACGAAGAAAAGGAAGACATAAACGAAAATGTTGAAAGAGTAAAATCGCTCTTAATTTTCAGTGGCACCTAGCTTCGAGCATGGAAAACAGACACTGTAATTTTACTTCTGAATAGTAAAAATTAAGCTTCATATAACAAAATAACAATATAAAACTTTTTAAAGGGTTTGGGCGAAACTAAATGGCTGTAAAAAAGGTTTAAGCTGCGCCAGCGGATTCATTAATCCCAGAAGAAAGGCCCTATTTACAAGGGAATACACAAATATCGGCTCGAGTTGCCTCACGACCAGGAGATTCAAGTCTCCTGCCATTATCACTCAACCAAGACTCGAGTTGCGCGTACAACCACGTTGTCTAAGATTTGATTAGAAAGTTAAGCCAGTTTTTACAGGCAATAGGCGATTACTACCCAGTACTCTTCATGGTTGTGTATCCACTTCCCCAAAGAATGTCTAGTGATTCTAGTAGCGATGAGGATATCGTTATCCAGAATTATCATTACCGCCGGTAAAGAAGGAGAAAAGTGAGATAGTTTTGGGTGTATCCTTTTATCGAAAAGAAAATCAATTGTAAATGATTTGATGCTGCAACATAATACAGGATTCGGATTAAAAAATCCTTTAAGCCTACAATTATACAGCACGGGAAACTATTTCGGAAGGCGTATAATTCTCCTCATCACGGAGAGACAAGGAGACCAGCATGCAGAGTCGCCGGTACTGGAGTATCCCCGTCAGAGTAGCACTACCTAATTCTGCTGAGTCTCTTAGTCGCCGAGTTTTGAGGATATTTGCTTATCCCCGAGTAAATAGGGTCTTATTGCTAACTTCTTCGTGTCTCTTATCTGAGACTGGACAGCGTGTTCTTCTCCATTAGTACGAGTAAAAACAAAAATAGTCACTTATTAATAATAACACGAAAATTTAGAGGGAGAGCTTTCGAGGTTGGGTAACCACTTCTTGTTTTGAGCAAATTCAGTATTGTGGCAATTAATTGTTAAACGTATCTCAAATTGTTGTAATATCCCGGTACTTTCCAATAGAGAAAACTTCAGGGCGGACTTATTTTATAAACTCTCAATAGACACCTTTTCTCTCAAGAAAAAAAAGTAAAGATTTAAAGTAAATTGCTTTAAAAATAGTTTTAGAATAAGTGATAATGGTGTGTACCACACATTTGAGAAACAATTTATGTCTTCAAACAATTAAATAGAAAAATTATAATTAGAAATGCAGAGCAATTAAGCAATGTATAATGTATAATAACCTTGATAATGGCCCGAGGAGTGGTTGAAATAGAATGAGAACTTAAAGATTTAATTTATATAAGAAGTCCCATAAGACCATTGAAGGAGATTCACATTGAAACAAAAAAAAACCATAATCCTTCATGATACGGATTTCACTAGTAAACCAAAAAAGTTAAGCATAACACGTGTATAAAATTATAAGAGTTTATGATTACTGATTACCCTAGATGTTGTTTGGGTGTTATAGAATTAAAACCTAGATCTAACACTTGTGACAGCGATAAAATATTATAAAGTAATTATAAATATGCGAAAGGATTTAAAGAGAGCGTAATTTATGAAGCGACAAAGTTTTAGAAGCAGCTCTGAATTGAAAATTAAACTTCACAATTCACGCAAGATCCATAAATCTACTGTTTATCGTACTTAGGTTCAAATTAACATATCCTAGGAAAAAAAAATTACCATTATTAACTCGCTAAGGAAAGATTAGCGTAATAAATTACACAACTTCAGTTAAGACTAAAGCACATTTAATTCATATATTTTTATTGTTTCCGTGTTCCCCAATTATTTTATAATCTGATAATTATTTTTACAGTTGGTATATTTATAATACTCAACGATATTTTTATATGCATTTTATTTCATTCTTCAACAAAATACGAAGAATTTAGAGGTAAATTCTAGGTAATCGGGTGTCGGTACAGTTGAAATTGTGTCATTTCTTTTATCAGAGAAAAAATGTAGCTATAAAAAAAAGTCACGTCTGATAAAAGATAACGGGAGTACTGGAGTACCCTTGTTAGACCACTTACCCCCGGTTATCAGTCGTGCAGAATGCAATAACAAAAAAAAAAAAAAAAAAAAAAAAAAAAAAAAATTATCACGACCATTAAAATGGGAAAAAGAGGCCTCTCTCTCATTAAAAAAAATAAACGTCAAAAGCTAAAGCTTCCTTTAAGAGAGTGAAGATACAGTTCTTCAGGATGAAAAATTAATTATATTTCAAAATATATTTGTCAAGAGATCAAGCTGATATTAATAAAACCTAGACCGCTTGTAATTTAAAATCTCTATGCTTAAACTTGTACATATCAACAAATAATCAAGTTTTGTACTATCATCAGCGATATTGTGCATTATTGGTGGCAGGGGTGCCCGCTCAGAGGGGGTACGACGCAGAGTGCGTCGTAAATAACATTTTTGTGGGGGATTTTCGGGGATGTTTATAATAAGTTTTTTTTTAGGGGGGGGGGGGGGAGTATAATTATCATGCTGAAATCAATTGATTAAGGGAGAAGAATCTAAACAATATTTTTATGCTTTCTCTATACTCTATATTATTTGTAAGTCTACCACTGTACTAATACTATATTAGTATCATGGGCGTAGCCAGGGGGGGGCAGGGGGGGGCCATGGCCCCCCCCCTAGGCCGGCTCAACTCTCTAAAAAAATACGATTATTATACATATACAGGTTAAAATAAAAAATAAATAAATAAAAAGTAAAAATTATTCTGTATAGTAATAATAATAATGTATGTATATATATATTATTATTATTATACAAATTTATTTTATGGCTAGAGTGGGTCTTCAGGTAAAAAAATGTAAATCTCGTTTTAGTTGTCAAGTTACTACAGCTGTGGCGTGGCTGCACTGGTTTGGTTAGCATTGCTTTGATAGAAAAGATGCCTATGATAAGAAAAGAAGCTGGACAATAATTATGTTTCCCTTCTCTCAGCCAGTGGCGCACCCAGGGGGGGGGGGGGGGGGGGGGGGGGCACAGGGGGTCCAGGGCCTTTATTTTGGGGTAAAAAAGAAGATGAAGAAGAAGAAATGAAGTAAGTAAAGTTATCAATCCGTTTACGTCAAGGCTCTATAAAATAGGGATGGGGCTCTAAGTACATATACCTCCTGGGTAAGTGGAAAGTTCTGGTGTAATTGATTTTAGTGGTTTATTTTATGTTTTTGGGGGTGCTGAACACGAATCTGAAGTTGTCCAACAAAATTTCCCCCCTCAAATATGAGAAATCGTCAAAAACAATTTTTTTTTGTGGTTTTCCGCTTATACCTTGTAAAACAATCTATTCACGCAAAAAGTGGTCCAGTAGTAAAATATAGATGATAAAATAACCTTCAATTTATGTCCATAACATTTTTTTGAACGTCATATGGTTTTCACGGAAATGGGAGTTGAAATATCGGGAAAATCGGTTTATTTATGAATGAAAATTTATGAAAAAAGACCAGTTATGCACCATGATTTAACGAGCTAATTTTCAAAGAAATCTACGTATTATTGGCTTATGATAATATACGAAAATTTTAGTTTAGAATTTGGATAAGTGTTAAAAATAATTTGGTACACAGGGGTACGGGGTACAAAAGACAAAATAGTATGTACCCTTCAAGATGCATGTCATTGGAAAGCTCTTTAAGAGTACAGTAATTGTTGTTATGTACAATTTTGTCATATTTTCATATGAGAGAGGGGTAAAATGGAAAAACGCAATAATAGCATAAAAATATGTATTATTTCCATTTTACCCCCCTCTAATATAAAAATATTACAAAAGTGTACATTACAACAATAAATGTACTCTTAAAGAGCTTTCCAATGACATGCATCTTGAAGGGTATATAATATTTTAACTTTTGTACCCCGTACCCCTGTGTACCAAATTATTTTTAACACCCATCCAAATTCTAAACCAAAATTTTCGTATATTATCATAAGCCAATAATACGTAAATTTCTTTAAAAATTGGCTCGTTTAATCATGGTGCATAACTGGTCTTTTTTCATAAATTACCGATTTTCCCGATATTTCAACTCCCATTTCCTTGAAAACCATATGACCTACAAAAAAATGTTATAGACATAAATTGAAGGTTATTTTCTCATTTATATTTTACTACTGGACCACTTTTTGCGTGAATAGATTGCTTCGCAATTTATAAGTGGAATAGGAAAACCACAAAAAAAATTGTTTTTGACGATTTCTCATATTTGAGGGGGGAAATTTTGTTGGACAACTTCAGATTCGTGATCAGCACCCCCAAAAACATAAAATAAACCACTAAAATCAATTACACCAGAACTTTCCACTTCAAACTACCATTTGACTGGACTAATTTGATTCTTAAAAAACAATTAATTACTATTTATTTAAAATTTAAAATTAGAGATGTAGTAGTTCAGACAATATCTCATAGGAAACACTAACGTCGCTTCAAATAATCTCTGTCCAATCTTAATGTGAACTATATTACATTAAGAGTGGATTTAAACAGCAAGTTTTCCTTAAAAAAATCTATTTCAAATAAACAATTTTTTTCTCCTATAATTAATAGTTCTATTGAGTTTTTTTTATTAAAATAAATCATTTTGAAAATATTAATAATGGTACTGTCAGACTCTTGGCATTTTTAAGGAAAACACTTTTTTGGTTTTACATACACCACACCACACACACACACATATATATATATATATATATATATATATATATATATATATATATATATATATATATATATATATATATATATATATATATATATATATATATATATATATATATATATCAAAAAAAAATTAGCCCCCCCCTAAAGGCAACCCTGGCTACGCCCATGATTAGTATAGTATATACGCAAGTACTTTTTAGGGTTTCGTAGATTATTCGGCATATACATATACATATATTTCATTATTTGCTAAAATAACATTTTAGTAAACCCATCCTACCCTAAATGAAAGTAAACAAATTAAATGGATCCCTCAAAAAAGAAAAAAAAGTGTAGTGTAAGGAGAGTAGACTAGATGTCCCTGGCACGATTCCAAAAATTGCAATTTTTAAAAATCTAAAATCCGGACCGATATTATTAGCGCCTCACCATAGGTATTAGCATGAATTATTTTAGGACTAGCCCTAATAAGGGGTAACGGGGGGGGGGGGGTATTTTTTTAGTGAATTTTGGCGGTAAAAAACACAGTAGTTACAAAAAAACTATATATATATTTGTAATCTACTCTTCAGTAGCTTTCATTTGATACCCATCTAAAAAATTAAAAAATATAAATATTTGAGGTTTTCACATTTTTGCGTTCTGCGCATGCACATATTAAATGTTGAAAACCTTCTCTATATTTTTCCTATGACTGGGTCAAAAAGTTACGCCGATATTTTAAATTTCAAATCTCTCTCGTGAATGGTTCAGGCTCAATGAACCAATGAGAGACGGACGGACGGACATATCACCCTCGGCATAAGGGTTTTGAGAAGTATCTACAAAACCATAAAAAGTGTCTGTAATAATCTGAAGATAGAGTATTATCAATAAAAGCTTTATTTTCTCAATTGTGCTTTTTCTTTTCTTTTAGTATGAGTACTGAAGAACTCAAACTACAATGCTAATACCAAGCATAAGTTTCAAAAAGACAAGGAAACAAAGTATATTAAATACTCGTAAATTAATATGTATATTTAAACTGTTCTAGTTGCTAATACAGAGAGAGAAACTATAGAGTTTATTTGTTTCTTTTTCAGTCCTTAATTAACAAAGAGCAAAACAATTAACTAATAAACTTTCCAAAGCGAATTAAGTTTTACAAAATATTAAAATGATTCTCGAAACAAAGCTAAAAATTTGATCCCGATTTTATGAATCAAAGGCATAATATTCGTTATCTGAATAAGAAAATTTACAAAAATTTCCTGAGGGAGAACCCCCAGACCCCCCGCTTAATCGAGGGGAGGGGGCGGATAAGTTTTACTAAGTTTTGGGGGGGGGGAATTTGCGTCATGAGCCTTGGGGGGGATGGGCACCCCTGATTGGTGGGAACCATTATCGTAAGATAACTATTTTCTTCTTTATTATCGTCCATGTCAATAAGTTATACGTTTAGACCTTTTAGAGAAAAAAAAATACCGTCCGTAATTGTAAAATATGTATGTAACTGTAAAAAGGAGACATTTAAAATTGACAAATTATCAGTTTTATTAAATTATTTAAGTGAAATAAATCTTACTTGTATATGATTTGAATCTATAAGCCATGGCCTGTGAGCAAGTATCTTATTAAGTTCATAAAGGTCAGAGAGTTTCCTAGGTATATGTGTTAAACCTTTGAGCCAAGTTTCATCTCCTCCTTCCGCCAAGAAGTCTTGCTTAGCTTGGTCTATCAGGTAACCACATTGATGACGCCCCGCAGCCTGCAAACGACAAACATAAAGTAAAGAATAAAATTTTATTTTATCATGAAAAATGTAAACTAGATTTATTTCCTCCTTGAAAACTGAAAACAACACCGTAAATTCCCTCTTTATAGCGGAATAATTATTTACACCTCTCAACAAAGGATATTGTAAAGGTAATCAATTTATAATTAAATTTAACGTTCTTAATTCTTAGCAATCTCAAAAAAGGTAATGGCTGTTAAATTCAGTAGAGAAATAAGAAATTTCTCAGATGAAGGGTTATTCACCACTATTCACATAAATTACTGATCAGAAATTGAAAAAAGACTATATGACTACATGACAACGAGGGACTTGCTTGCAGGGAGAATTATTTCAACCACTAAAGTAAAACACTATAATTTTAATTATATGGGTACAAATTTTGACTTATTATTTTAAGGTTTTAACAAGATACCATAACGTTACCGTTGCACCCATCGCTGTAATTCTAAATATATCTAAGACAATTTGGATACCAAGTCAGCGATGAGTCAATATTGTATATTATACTCTTCTAGATGCATGTCGTTGGAAAGATCTTTAAGAGAACAATAATTGTTGTTATGTACACTTTTGTTATATTTTCATGTAAGAGGGAGGTTAAAAGGGAAAAAACACGTTTTTATGCTATTTATGACCCTAAATTGTTAAAATTTGACCCCTATATGAACTCCAAAAATTCTGGCCAACGAACTCATCCTTTCTTTTGATATTATTGACTTTGTAAAATTTGTTTGGATTTTTTTATGTGCATTCTAGGGTGAGATATCGTCTAGAGTGGCAGATACATACATATTATATACATAAAAAAGGTTAAATTTTAGGAATCGATTAAGAATGGTCTAAAACGGATTTCCATTTCCATGGAGAAAATTTTCCAACATTCGCATTACAAAAATTTTGAAGCCATTGCAATAGCTTAATTTTCTTCGAAAATTCGCTAAAAACAACTATGAAATACTTTATCAAAAAAAATTGCAATAGCTTAATTTTCTTCGAAAATTCGCTAAAAACAACTATGAAATACTTTATCAAAAAAAAATTTATCTTTCAAAAGTTGTGAAATATCCACATTTTTTCTTTGTACTCGAACCTGAGACACTTGACTTTGTATCTAAATTGTCTTAGATCTATTTAGAATTACAGCGATGTGTCTCAGCTTGCCTCCCTCTTATATGAAAATTGAAAAAAAATGTACATAACAACAATTATTATACTCTTAAAGAGCTTTCCAACGACATGCATCTAGAAGAGTATATAGTATATACTATTTTGACTTTTGTACCCCAAACCTTTGTGTACCAATTTTTTTTTTTTTCACCCATCCAATTTCTAAACCTAATTTTTACCTTCTATATTATCTTAAGCCAATAATATGCAGATTTCTTTGAAAATTCGCTCATTAAGTCATGGTGAATGACTGGTCTTTTTTTTTCATTCTTCCCTAGTTCATTCTTCAAGCGAATATATGCTGGAAGATGAACTTGCAAGGCTTATTCATTGACGATTATTTTGATATTATAGTAGCGTTCTTCTATACCACGGAAGCGATTCTAGTTAACTCTGCTGTTTAAACTCAACAAGAATATGGATGGAACGAACAAGGTATTAAAATTTTAAGTCCGGTCAAGCGTATTTTTTAAATTATGCAGCGCTTACTTATCTTACTGTCATAAAATACGTAAACACTTACGATTTTTAATTTAAACAAAAGGATAAGTAAGTCGCAGGTGTCAAGCCGGCCAAAATGCCCAAGTTCAAAGACCAACAAATTCATGTCGATTAACATTAACACAGACACCGAGGTTTCCTCAATCCAATATAAGGTTTGTTCCAACCAAGCATTGTACCGTCCGCGGGATCGCCACGGGCATGCGCAATGGATAAAAGCCGTTCCAAGCCGACTTGTGACACAGTGTTTCGTACCGTCCACGAAACTGTTTCAACCGTTTGCGAACCGTTCACTGAACGGTCCGAACGATCCTCTGACAATACCATGTACTGGTTTGTGTGACATGCGCAGTTATGTCACTAGTCACAAATATCAACAGGAAGGTTCCCTAACTGTTAGGTTTTCTTGAATGTTTTTAATAAGTGCAAATAATAGTCGTAAACGTAAACCCGCTTGATTATCAACCTGACATGATTTTATTAGTGGGTTTGGAACAAACCTATAATGATGGTTTTGGTGTCATTCGGGGCTCAGAGGGAAAGAAAATAATACATTTACCAACAATAGCAACACTTTAATAAATTGGGCTTAACAAAATTACTTTGTTCTTTAATTGTTTAGTTAAATTAAGTTCTTTACGAAGTAAAATACATTAAGCATTACAAAATACAAAGAGTACGTAATACAATCAATTCTAAAATAGTAAACAAATAATGTTTTAGACCAAGGTCCAAAAGTCCATTTTAGACCAAGTTCCAACAGTCTCATTCCCCCTCGTATCAAGGACAAGTTTTAAGGATTGTGGGACATTTTATGACAGGGGGCGAAGGAGAGCTCAGAGCTATAAAACCTCGGTGATAGCCGAGAAGGGGGGGAGGGGCCGAAACTATATAACGTAACCGCGTTAGTCAGGAGCAATCTACAAAAACCTATTGTATACGCAAGGCCTACATAAAGGCTACTACTATGCTACTAATATAATACTCTACAACACACTGTAGATAACAGAGTTAAAAAGCAAGGGATAATACTCAACTAAATATAATTTAAAGAAACACCAACGGCTTTCTTTTAACCAATTCATATAACGTAGGGATAAAGAAAAAAATAGATTAATATAACAGAGAAAATATTGCCAGGATAATATTTTAGAGTGTTTAACTTTAAGAGAGGAAAAAGGTTATTACTCTTGTACTATACATACGTCATGAAACAGCAATTACGACTAATAATTTACAATTTGTAAAAGTGTAGTCAATTTGAAGAATGACACTAAACGTAATTTAAAGAGGAGGGTATTATTGATAATACTATTTTTATCTACTAATGTGTCAGATGCATTATTTTTTTATAAAGGATCTTGAAATGATCTGACAAATTACACTGAGATAACATATTTTTTAATTTATATAATTTAAAATGAGCAACAATAATTGATACTTAAGGTAGGATGTAATAAGATGCCGCTAATATCAATGATTTTTTAACAGTTTAGAGTGTAAGACAACATTTAATTAAATATCTGCACGTTGCGATTCTACATGATGCAACCGTATAAAACATTAAATTAAAATAACTATTATTAATAGTCAAAAGAAAAATCGGTCCAAGACAACTCAGTGAAACTTTCTCATAGACGAGTTTATAATTACTTAGCTCAGTGTTTTCTATTAATTAGTTTTCGTATGTACATTTAATAATTATTGAACATTTCATCAACATTTATCATAAAAATAACTTCTCCTGGGCGGGGAATCGAACCCGGGCTCTCTCCGTCCGCGTTTTAAGCTATTTTCTCAGGAACTAGATTTTTCCCGGGAAAACTGCTTTTATCGTTAAATTTGTACTTAAATGGACTAAATTTAAGAATTTTTTAATCAAATTCGTCGGAACCAATTTCGAGAAATCATTTTTCTGAACATGTATGCCAAATTTCATGAAAATAGCCCAGTAATTTAGGCTCCAGGCGTCTGCACAGACAGACGACAGGCATTTTTAAAAAAAAAACCAACTTTTTTTTGGACTCAGGGGACCTCCTTAAAACGTGTAAATCCATCAAAATCTCAAAAGCTAATTTTCGCGCCATCATAATACTTTCTCTGTATATGAAAAAGTAAAAAAGGATCTATTTTTGGGGTAAATTTATTTTTTTATTTAAAAAAAGTAAATGGTAACCGACTGAGATATAGTTGAACACATGTGTAGGATTACGAGAGTCCTTTGAACCCCAGCTAAAAACAAAAAATTAACTCAAATAAAAGTAAAGGGAAAGGGCTTTAAAGTTAAATATAAAAGCGGATGACAAGAGATATTAAACCGTACACATTAACCTTAAAACTTTGTAGACAGGTTTAGGACTTACAAAATTTAATTTCAGTGTTATACTGAAATTAAATTATTAACAAAGTTTTTCTTTCTCTTTTTAAAAAATAGGCAAGAGAAAGTGATATTAGCTACAAGGCTTAACCAATTAAAAAACTTATAAGCAAATGCATATATGTTTGTGACACTTATATATAATTACTTCTTGTAAAGCCAATTAAGTATATAAGGCATATAAATTCATGAAAATATAATAAATAATTAGTTAAGTAAAACTCTTAAAATTATTTGACTTAAACCCTTATCTCACTTCGAAAAAATCAGATAGTATAAATTAAAAGAGAGAAAAAGTAGAAAGCAATTTAGATAAAATCATCGTTAAGTAATCAGCGAATGGAAGTGAGTAATTAATTGGAAGTTGATTATTCGCTTCCGATGTGACGCGTTTGACGGCCTAAATGCACTTTTCTTGATAGAAGCAGAGCCGCTTTATCAAAAAAACTAGCCTTATCAGTTTCTAGAAAAAGAGGTCGTTCACACTTGGTTCTTGACTCTTGACATCATACGAAATAACTTCTTCGTTAGACGGTTTTTTTCATATAAACATAGCTTTTAAAAAGAGTGAACGATGAATTAAGAAAGAGATGGGGCTTGTCACTTTGAAACGGGATGGATTGATAAGTTTCAAGAAAAATACTCTGTCAATTATTTGTGTCAAATTTATTTAATTTTCTTCCCGTTTTTAAATCTATGAAAATTGTTTTCATTTTTTACATGATTTAAAATATCAATTTACCAAAAGAGCGCAGACGGATGAAATTAATCTGGGGCTATCTGCGGGCTACTTTCGACGAACCATCCAAATTTCATAAAAACCAGATGAATAATTTTGAAGATAAAGATAAAAGTGTAAATAAATGTATGTTTGTGCGCACGAGGAAGACAAATGGGGGCAGAAGATTGAAAAGTTCATGGGACCAACAGTGGGCTAATTATGACCTACCATCCGAATTCATTAAAATTTGGCGAATAGTTTTTAAAATATGTTGGTACGCATAAAATGAACGACAAACTTACACTTAACTTACAAAAATAGACACGGAATAAAAATTTCCCCAAATGTAGGAAACGGATTTCTGATTTCTGTCTTGGAATTTTTGAAATAGGAGACAAAAAAATGTCCGTTCTTCTACTCTATATATCACATACCTTCCGTTACCTTCACTAAGCTCGGAAGGAAAAATTATAAAAAATACATCGCTGTTTGGCATTGAGGACACAATTAAGAATTTATGATTGATAATGGCATAATACATTCACCTTGATAAAGACTTAACTGGTGCTATGAGGTGATTAAAGCTAGAGATGTGTCATTCTCTCTAATAAAAGTAATAAAAAAGCTAAGTTACTATATTAGAAAAAAATAGAGTACTTTTTGTTGGAGAACGCATGGATGATCGTACCAATGCAACGCCGCGATGTATTTTTACTACCCATTTAAAAAAAAAAATAAAATAAAATAAAAAAATGAAGAATAGCAATAATCGTAAAGTGTTAAAAGGAACTTAAGTGAAAAGTTGTGATTTGTGAGGAATGGAGAAAGGGGAACTAAGTCAGTGACTAAATTCCTTTAGCCGTCTTCCTTTCTTCTTTCGATTCAAGGTTCAAATCCACTACTCTGCTTTTTTTGCATCCGAGCTTACCGAAGGTAACGAAAGCTGTGGTCGTTCTGAAGAACGAAAAATTAAACTTTTTTAGGTCTCCGAAATTTTAGCTTCAAAATTTCCAAGACAGAAATACGTTTCAGACATCAGGGGACATTTTTGGTTCCGTGTCTGTCTGTCGGTCGGTCTGTCTGTGAGTCTGTCGCTCAATTTTTAAGAACCAACTTATCTTAAAAATTACTCGTCCGATTTTATTAAAATTTTTGATGGTAGGTCATAATTAGCCCATTGTTGGTTTTCTTGTTGCATCTTGCAATTCTAATTAGTTAAGCAATTACTTTTTGGTTTTTTAAGAGGATAGATTTTGGGCTTTTATAACAGATGATAATAACCCAAAAAAACTTCCTTTGAAGCGACAGCTGAAGGAAGCCTGAGCAGTTCTAGTTAATTAAAGTGCAGAAATTATTAATGCTAATAAATAATATAAATATTTAACACAGAAATACTGACATTAAAAGTTGATTTTTCTTAAATATATTAAATATTAATTTTATAATAAAAATCCAAAGAATATTTTTTGATACAATAAATCTTAACATATTTTTAATTTTAAACTGAAACGAAAATTGTTTACAACAAGTCCTTTGAAACGTCATAATCTTCATTTAAAAAATTATAATACGTTTAAATATCTAGAGTACAACTGCAGCAGTGCCCTAAAGCTTTTTGATTACTTTTCAGACAGAGCCTCCATAAATGGTCTAAAAATAGTTCTTTGTTAGACAAAGCTACGAGTAATATTAGTTAGACCAAACAATCTGCAACGCTAGGGGCTCTTAAAATAACTAAATGCAGAGTTTGGATTATATACTGATGGATACTCCTATAACTCTATTTTTTTTTTTTTTTTAAATGCACACTCATAATTTTGTTCATTAATGAGATAATAAGCCAGATATATTGTATACAATCATTGGGCAGTTTCTCCCATTATCATAGAGCATTTTTGCCATCTTTTTGATTATTTCGGATTTAAACCAGTGATTCAATCGAATAACCACCATATCTAATTTCGCACAAGAGTTTTCCAGGTAAACGAAAAACAAATTAGTTGCTAAACTAACAATAAGAGCCAATCGATAAAAGTTATCAAAGACCAATTTCAACAAAATCAACCAACTTTCAGTAAGAGACATCCAAAGTATAAACGAAGGTATAAAAGTTTACATCCAAAAAGTTTCCTTTAATTAGATTAGCAATATTCACGGACAACTAATCATCCGTGTTAAGCTTTAAAGCAGGGAGGGAACAAGATAATGATTACATTCTAAATTATATTACTCTCTAAGAATTAGAGAGTATCGACTGTGAAATAATTAAATAATATTTTATGGATAGCGAGGATCAGTCAAAAGTAAAAAAAATTAAAACTAAAACATTAAAAAAACTAAAACATTGTGTTTTGGAACGAAGTTCCTTATGGCACGTTCTGGAGCCTGGGAGTGAATCCGAAAAAAAACGACCAAAATCACCGTCACGCAAAATCCGTCACGAAATCTACAGATGACGATAACTTGAGTAAAAGATCACCGAGTTAGATGAAATTTGGTACACATGTTCATTTGACCAATGCCCAGGCTGAGTTCGTCGGAAAACGTTATCCGCCCAAGCGTTCACGCGCAACGCTCACGTAAACGTAAGCTTCAAAAGACGGGAAAAAGTGTTATTAAGGAAGCCTGTTACTTGACTTGTTTTGATTATTTTTGTTATAAATGTCAAAAATGTCACTTTGTTTTGTAAATAAATAAAATATAATCATGTAAAATTTCACCCTGATACAAGCAGAAGCTGTAGTAGGGAAGAGATATATTTTGTAATATTTTAATTAATTGACCGGGTAGGTAAAAAAATTAGTCCTATTTCAATCCAAACTCCTTCAACAAACATACTCTTTCACTATAAACTTATCATGATCAAATTTTTCTTATATTCAATATATATTTATAAATTCATTTTTTACGATTTTGGTAGTATTCATACTACGGAACGATTAAATTTTAATTTAAATCAAATTATAATTATTATTAACTACGGGAAACAGACAGAGAAAAATAGACTCCAGCGCGGGGATTTGAACCACCGGCCTCTATATATATTTATAGTAAGACGCTTGCTTTAATGATACAAACAGTTCTTTACTTTTAATTTTGTCTCTTTTCTAACTCCGCCATGTATAAGTAGTTAACAATGTATACGTACTTAGCACTGTGATTTTATAATTTATATTTAATGAAAAATGTAAGGAACTTCGTTCCTACCGGGTGTCCCACGACACCACACATATTTTCTTTTTTTTTCTTTTGACTGATCCTTGCTATCCATAAAATATTATCTAAATTATATGTTTATCATAAGTTGTGAGTTAATTTATTATTCACTCTCTTCTAATCAATAAAAATCTTTGAAATTTCGAAAAAACTGCTTAAATAGTTTGCAAGATTACAAACCAATAATTACGTAGAATTTTCCTTACCTATACAAGAAACTTAACTGAGCCAAATTATTAAAAGTAATCAGTGTTGAATACATCCTAATCCAGATTTTTATATTTTATTTTTAATATATATGTCAACACTGCTTCTTCATTCCATATTTACTACTAACTTGACTTTTATTAACTTGATATTTACTTGATACTAATCAAAGAATCAGTATAGTCTTCTTCCTATTTAAGTTATAATTGCACTTTTGTTATTAACATAATTAATGTTGTTACGCTAATGTAATGTAAAGTTATTTGAAACAATCCAGTTAACACTTAACTATACAATACTGATACTAAAACTAATAAAGAAAGTAATACATAATAGAAAGAAAACAAATTCTACACATTTATCTATAAACGGTAAAAAAATATATATATAAAAAAATTATTAAATATTTTATTGCAAACAATAATATAAAAAATTATATAAATGCGCTCATAATGCAATATTTTTGTTATCATTTTAGCCTTTAAAAGGATAAAAAGCGTAAGTGTCAAAGGCTATCGAATATTATGAATAATGTATAGGGAGAACCCTGCAAAATTCATCTGGTAAACAAGATTATATCAAGCTAGAGTTGTGGTAACAGTAAACAAGGCACTCTACATGAAAATATCGATAAATGGTTTATGAAAACCAATTATGATTACGTTTATGTTTACAACGCTCATAAAATTATAATTTATACTATACGTTTGTTGTTTTTGTATTTTTTATAACAGCTATAAATATTTATCAATAAATTTATAGTACGATAAAAAGTGAATAAATAAATTTGCTTAAATGTCGAATGTCATAAACATAAATACAGTCTAATGATTTCAGTCCGTGGCGCCAGAATTCAATAGTTAAACATATTTCTTAAGCGGGTCTTTCGAATAAAGGTCGGAGGTGAAATAAATTTATTATTTTTAAAAGATGAACAAATTTTTTTTTTTTTTTTTTTTTTTTTTTTTTTTGGTGTTTTTTATCTATTTATTTTTAAGTAAAAAACTACTTTTGAGTCAACTATACTTTATCGATATTCCACACTGAAAATCAAATTGATGTGTTAAGTACCTACCAATGACCTAAAGATATAAATTGACACTTACAATAAGAAATATGATAAATAATGGTATTTAGAATTTACATTTCTTATTTCCGCACGGAAAGACAATGTTATTTTTAGGTGATTTTACAGAATATTAAATTTACTCAAGAGTCAAAAAATTATAATTTAAAAGGATTTCCTTAATTCTTAATATGTAGCTACATTAAATAGCATTAAACCTTAAAGATTAAGTTAAAAAATAAAATAAAAATATCGGAAAAGGAATAAACAGGTTTATATTTAGAATAACAAACAAATAATAAGGAATGACACACAAAAGTTATTAAAGGTGTAAATTATAGTCTTATGCAACAGATAAAGAAAAGAAGTACTATTGTTGTTGTTTTATTAGTTTGTTATTTGTTTATGTGGATAAGAAGAAAATAAGACGGAAGGGAATTAAGAAGGCGAGGGTGGGTCAGTTAGTGTGTGGTTGTTTTGATACTTCCCAAGGACCTGTGGACCTTGGCTAGGAGCCATCACTAATACACAGCAAGCCGCTTTAGAGAAGAAAGAGGTACACGCTAAGACCTCATACGACACAACACTGAGCTTGGCTTTCAGAAAAATAAATTCGACGCAGTTGCTCAACTTACTATAATAAAACCAAAAAAATAAGTAAAAAATTTGCTTAAATTTACAGTAAAGTGGTATCGTATTGTATCTATTATCAATTATTTTTACGAGACAGTGACAAAAGTATTTTGAAATCTCTTTAAACCAACTTTAAACATAAATTTGTTAAATATAATTTTTTTTTTTTTAAAGTTTATCTTTTTGAAGTGTTGACTAACAAATCGTGAAATTTGGGTGACGAAAAGTAAAATAATTTTTAAACGCTTATAACTGTTGATGTCACTCAGCTAAAAGTCAATCAGTGACAATAGCAAATTCGTCTTCTAATCATTCAATTTTTTCTGGAAATTTTTATAATAATATTATTATTATCAATGATCGTGTCTTTTTAGGGTTTAGGGTTTCGGGGATCATCCTAGAAACCCTTATGCTTATGGTAGTTCGTCCGTCCGTCGCATCTTGGTTCATATCTCCTGACCTATTGTAGGTAGAGATTTGAAATATGGTTTTCAAGTTACAACTTTTTTGCCCAAAAACAGGAAAAATATTGCAAACTTCACAACTCAACATTTCTGCGATAGGCGAGCAACGGCGAACTCATATTAAAAAATGTTATATTTAAATTATTTTGTGGGGTATTATTTTAAAGGTTTTCAAAAGTAGATCAAAAATATATAACGCGTTTTGAAAAAGCGGCCATTATACTCTCAAAATTACCAAAAGAGTATCAAAAAAATACCCCCCCCCCCCTCTACTAACCCATAAAGACTGATCCCAAAAATATGAAAAAATTACATAAATATATATCTCTGTCCAATGATATTTCCGGGGTCAATTTAAAAAAAATTAGAAAATTTGGGTGCGCATAACCATGATGACTCAAACATTTTATTTTTTGTAATTTTTGAGTGCGGTACCTATCATTTTAAAGGAATTGGGAAGTAGATTTCAAATAGATATCGAGTTTTCAAAATGGCGGCCAGTTTTCCCCCAAAACAACCAAAGTGCCTAAAATTCTGAAGGAAAATATGCGCACCTTCTCCTCCAAAGTGCAATTTTTTTTATACATTTTTTAGTAAGAAAAAAATTAACGTAGGAAATATAAATTGTATGACTTATATAAATATAAATCTGACCAAAAACCACTTACGTGGTAAAAAAAAAAACACCCCGCCAAGTCTGTGGTCCAAAAAAGTTGTGAAATCAACTTTCTGTCCCGCCAAGTGATGTTGGCACTTTCTCCTGACCCAACACTGTCAACTTAGATATTTATCAGCTTCTTCTCATTGGCAGTGTGCCTGCAGTACTACTCAAAGTTAACTGGTTGTATTCCACGCATCCTCTGCAAAGAAAGTAGTAGTTGCATGGGGTCATTCCTTGAGAGCTTAATTTGTATATTACTTATTTCTATTTTATTTGCTTTTTGATAATGGGAAAAATTTAGAGCGATGATCATTGTGGCATCGAGAAGAGCCTTCAACAACACTGTTAAAAGGCTTTCCTCACACCGCCAAGGAGAATAAGCTGATAAATATCTAAGTTGATAGTGTTGGGTCAGGAGAAAGTGCCAACATCACTTGGCGGGACAGAAAGTTGATTTCACAACTTTTTTGGACCACAGACTTGGCGGGGTGTTTTTTTTTTTTTACCACGTAAGTGGTTTTTGGTCAGATTTAATGACTTTTTGTACGGTCCCTAAGGAAGAATTCTCTAAACTGTTTATTCCCACACATTAGAGTCAAATAAAAGCGAAGTTAAGAGCTAGACAAGGTCTATGGAGATTGGAGAACTACGAGACCTATGACATTGAAAGAACTTAACATTCTTATAGTAGGAGCATATAAAGATTTTTAGCAGCCTTTGGCCACCTAGATACACTATCATTGCTATCATTTGCGCATATCCAGCTGGATCCTGACCTTATATAAGTAACGAAGTGACCCCTTAATATTGTCTTAATTATACCTACCTTAATTATAAAGTATATATGATAAAAGTAACTAATTATTATATATATCATTATATTTATTATGATTATTATATATATATATATATATATATATATATATATATATATATATATATATATATATATATATATATATATATATATATATATATATAATGTATATACTATACTACTGTATATGTATATACTAATATAATATATATACATATATATGTAATATATATATATATTTTTTTATATGTAATAATATAATATAGGCTCACTACTTCGCATGACGCTTACTTGGTTTCTTCCCTTTTTAGACTGTTTCCTAGCTTGGTTTCTCGCTCCACATTCAGCGTAGGAATGGAATAAGTTGATTGGTTGTAGGGGGGGGTGAGTTAGGGGGGGGGAATGCACTAGAGCTCTAGACGAATCCAAAAAGCCCTCATTTATTAAAATCGGTTCAGTAGTTTAGGCTGTAGGTGTGTCAACGTAAAATGAAGGAAAAATAAGAATAAGAATAAGAAGTCATCAAAACTATCATTTTCAAACCTATTTTTCTCTACTTCTACTTGACCGAATTCGACATTTTTTTTTTATTTTGATCTACAGGACACGGCCCTTAAAAATATTAAAAAAATATTTAGGTAGCATGTACGTATTCCACGCTGCAGACCCTAAAAAACCCTAGTTTGTCACCTACAGTATATATACACTGGCAGCTTTTGTGAAATTTTGACTTTTTGACTTGGTGGGGCGGAACGCTGCCGCGTTCCTAAATTGTATTGAAACCCTTTTAGTAGCTTGCTAGCAAGAACTTAAGGGGATTTTTGTAATTAATCTATTTACATGAAAAAATGCTTTTCTGTCGCAATCAATGAGTAATGTACTACTAAAGTAGCGACTAGTCAACAGAAATGAAAAGGAAATCTATCACGTTCATTTTTCAAGACAGATATATATATATTTATATCCGTCAGACTTCTGGATGTCCAGGCTCGTCTATTTCTTCACAGAAATAATCATGTTAAGTTGAGTTTTCAATCCAATGAGTAGTGTTACTCATGTTATCGCGCCAAAAATAATTTATGTATTATAATTAGCATTCTTACAATTTGTAAATGCTCGGAGATTGATTATAGCCTTGATTGATTTATATATCCACTACCAATATGTATACTTGAAAAATAATCGAAAACTTAACTGTTAAATCAGACTATGAACGGCGGTTATTTAAAAAACACAAAAAGAATGTTGGCTTGGAGCCCGCCCGGCTGTTATAAGGACCGACACAAGTTAAGTAAACACGAGCAACAAACAATAAGCTATGTTGTAGCCAACTATGTATGAATAAATGGGTCTCATGAGATTTGAAACCTCAAGAGTTGATCTGAGCCAGTCAGGGGTCGATAAACTGTTCCCTTCAACACTCGCTGGTATTTGCAAAAATATAAAGCTGTTTTCGTCAGAAATGTATATATGCATGCTATGTGCCATTAAATATGTGCATAAATAGTCATGCGCCTCGTGCATTTCCCTGATTTGAGTCGAGATCTTCGTGTCTGGTGTAGAACATGCGTCGCGTCATGATCGCACCTCATATTGATAGTAGTCAGACAGTCATGTATGTGTTGATTTTCCAATGGAATGCCTTGTTTATAATTTTAAATGTGGTATCGGTGTCGACGTTCTATTCTACACTGTCTAGTTTGATCTCATTTTATAATAGTGTAACATCAGCTCGGCTTCCCTCGTCAAGGAGGTGATTACTTGCAATTAGTTTACGTTCCGATTGACATTAAAATTATACTACGACTGTTGAAAAAGTTTAAATATATATATATATATATATATATATATATATATATATATATATATATATATATATATATATATATATATATATATATATATATATGTGTGTGTGTGTGTGTGTGTGTGTGTATACGATGGGATAGATTATAATGAATTAAGTCTTGCATCTCTAGGAATCAAACTGATAATTCTTGGTTTTCACACTTAGGTAACAAATGTGCCCCACATAAAAGTTATAAAGGAAACAAACTTTACGCCCCTACATTATTCAAAATAAATCTTGACCATTTATAGGTTTAAAATGTTAGATATTATCCATCATCTACTCTCTATAAATTATAAATTTCAACCACATATCCAAGAGAGCAAATGTCACTGCAAAGGAATGTGCGAGCAAAAACCATGATATATATCACGACGTGTTCTT
Organism: Gerris lacustris; assembly: GCA_951217055.1. Taxonomy (NCBI): domain Eukaryota; kingdom Metazoa; phylum Arthropoda; class Insecta; order Hemiptera; family Gerridae; genus Gerris; species Gerris lacustris. The sequence continues at coordinate 24,450,108 of OX578283.1, read as the reverse complement.
GGAAACATCAAATTTATTTATTACAAAAAAATATATAGAGGCCCGTGGTTCAAATCTCGGCGCTGGAGTGTATTTTTCTCTGTCTGTTTCCCGTAGTTAATAATAATTATAATTTGATTTAAATTTAATATTTAATCTTTCCGTAGTATGAATACTACCAAAACCGTAAAATATGAAAAATAGACTGCCAATTGGTGTGGCACATAACTTCCTCGCATCCTATCATGTACTTTATTGTTATATTAACATTATCGTTATATTAATTTATTGTTATATTGTTTATTATTAATAGTTTTTTGTGATCTTTAACACTTCATAGCTGTGTCGCTGTTGGTTTTACTAAAAAATTGTACTTGAAAAAAATGTTTATCTCATTGAATAGATGAAGTTTGGTTTTTTCCCCGACCTAAAATTTCAATTTTAAATTTGAAGCTCACGTTTACGCGAGCGTTGCGCGTGAACGCTTGAACGGATAACGTTGTCCAACGAACTCGTCCTGGGCATTGGTAAAATGAACATGTATACCAAATTTCATCAAAATCGGACGACAATTACTCAAGTTATCGTCGCACGTTTCAGGATTCGCGGACACACAGACCGACAGACAGACAGACAGACAGACAGACAGACAGACACGGAACCAAAAATGTTCCCTGATGTCTGAAACGGATTTCTGTCTTGGAATTTTTAAAATCGGAGGCATAAAACTTTTTTGTTCTCAAAAGTGAACACAATACTTCCGTTACCTTCGGTAAGCTCTGAAGTAATATAAAGAATAAATAATAAATAGACTGCCAATTAGTGATGCACATAGCTTCCTCGCATCCTATCATGTACTTTATTGTTGTATTAACATTAACATTATATTGTTATAATAGTTTATTGTTGTATTGTTTATTGCGAAAAAAACTATTAATAGTTTTAGCGATCTTTAACACTTCATAGCGGTGTCGAAGTTTGTTTTACTATAAAATTGTATTTAAAAAAAAATTGTCTCATTGAATAGATGAAGTTAAATTTTTTCCCCGACCTAAAATTCCAATTTTAAATTTAAAGTTCACGTTTACGCGAGCGCTGCGCGTGAACGCTTGGACGGATAACGTTGTCCAACGAACTCGTCCTGGGCATTGGTAAAATGAACATGTCTACCAAATGTCATAAAAATCGGTCGACATTTACTCAAGTTATCGTCACACGTTTCAGGATTCACACACAGACACACAGACCGACAGACAGACGGACACGAGACCAAAAATGTTCCCTGATGTCTGAAACGGATATCTGTCTTGGAATGTTTAAAATCGGAGACATCAAATTTTTTTGTTCTCAAAAGTGAAAACAATGCTTCCGTTACCTTCGGTAAGCTCGGAAGCAAAATCAGCTATTTACTTTTTGAATTTGCATAAGACTTGTTTTTTTTTCGCTGTGTTACTAAATATCAAATCAAATTTTCTCTCTGAGAATAAATGCATCCAAAAATCCAACCAGTGCACGATAACTAATAAAGATACAATCGAGCTATCTCAACTGCGTAGTTATAATTTCGATAAATGGTCAGTCTTAAAAAGCGCGTAGCGGATTATTAATGAGTTTATTAGGGAGGGGGACAGACTTTAAGGAGCCCTTCTCCTGGTCTCCAGTTACACTCGTATACATAATATATGCCTTAACTACAGCAAAGACGCAGTGCGTGAACTAAGGTTAAACCCAACATGATCGCTCCACTACTAATTTCTTACTTAGCAAATACCTTCTAAGCAGGTAGCAATTTATCTACTCCATCAACAACTTCGCGATGACATACCTAACTTCAAGCAATACTAAAATAACATTAGCCCACAAAAAAATATTTTATTTTAAAACGCAGTTTAATTTTAGATTTTATGCATGTTGGGATGTCTCGGACAGTTATTCTTTCAATTAATAATAATACCAGCCCATAAAAACCAAGTTTTTATTATAAATCCTTTATATTTTTGCATTTTGGTTGGGAGGGGGAAGTATTGGTAGAGAGTCTATGTGCCAAGTTTTAGCTCGATTGGACGACTGGAAGAGGGTTAACTAGCCCTATAAAGATTTTATATATACCTACCAATTAATTAATTAATTAAATAAATTTTTATTACTTAATTTTTAAATATTAATTAATCCATTCATTTTTAAAAAGATAATTAATTAAATTGAGAAATTAATTTATTAATTAATTAATTAATTTGTTAAAATGTTTTTGTATTGGTAGAGAGTCTATGTGCCAAATTTCAGCTCGATCGGATAAGTAGAAGAGGGTTAACTAGCCTTCCAAAGATTTTATATACCAACCAATTAATTAATTAATTAATTTTTTATTTTACTTTTAATACTAAATTTTTTAAAATTTATTTAATCCATTCATTTTTAAAAAAAAATTAATTAAATTGAAAAATTAATTAATTAATTAATTAATTAAATTTAATTAATTAATTAATTTGTTAAAATGTTGTTTTATTGGTAGAGAGTCTATGTGCCAAGTTTCAGCTCGATCGGATAAGTAGAATAGGGTTAACTAGCCTTCCAAAAATGTTGACGCCAGGCACCCAGGCACTCCCCCAGGCACCCAGGCACAAAAGTGAAGTTAATATAAAGGATTTAAAAATAGCATTAATAATTAGACATTTTTACTGTTACTAATCTACTTAACTAGGCACGCGTGGCTCTATCATTGAAGCGAGCGTATTGCAATGAAATACTGAATATTGAAATTTATTAATCACGATGAATGTCATAGTTGAAGATAAGTGGAAGAGGGTAGTGTGGGGAAGAGTGGGGTACTCGGTACAAAGCTTTACATCCTAAACAAACCTATACACTATACGACTATAACAATCTTAACCACCCGCGGTAGCTTTTAAACAATTATTATAAATGTATCTCTTCACTACGCAAAGAATTCTGCTTGTATCAAGTTGAAATTTTGCATGCCTGTTTCAATTGTGCATTAGATGGTGTATATGAAGTTTTATTAAAATCGTTACGTTAGAACGTAAGATATCGGTAAAAAGGTTGTTTTCTCTATTATAAACGTCTAGGTCCACTTTAATAGTTTTAGCGATCTTTATTAAGTCATAGCGGTGTCGCTGTTGGTTTTAGTAAAAAATGTTATTTTTGTAAAAAATGTTCGTCTCGTCGAATAGATGATGATAGAATCTTTTCCCGTCCTGAAATTCTAATTTAATTTTTGTACCTCTCGTTTACGCGAGCGTTGCGCTCGAACTCTTGGACGGATCACGCTGTCCAACGAACTTAGCCTGAGTATTAGTAAGAGGAACATGTATACCAAATTTCAACTAAATCGGTCAACTTTTACTCAAGTTATCGTCACACGCGTAAACGTTACTGACAGACAGACAAGATGCATAGTTTGTTGAATGTAAGAAGCTCGCTTACGCTCGCTTCAATTATTAATAAAGAAGCAAAATACTGGAATTGAACAGATGTAACATCGGAGGTTTCGTATCCACTGATAGAAGCATCTTCTGGTGGATTTAGGGTATCGTAATGTTGATAGGTTGGTAAAAAGGAATTGTATATATCTATTGTAATAAAATAGTCAGAAGAAGTCCGAATACTTGTGTAAATTACAAGAAACCCCTCTTGAGGATGGTTCCCGTAGCAGAATATTGTTGTCAGTTGCTAAATATTTTTAGAAGCTGCTTCACGTAATGACTACCGAAGTCAGTTGCTGAATATATCAGATTATCTTATGAAGATATGTCCAGTAGTGTTTCTAGTACTAACTACTGTAGTTAGTAGCTATACTGTACATATACCCCTTGAAGATGCTACTTAAACAGACCACTCCAGTCACTTCTAAAGTGGAAGCAAAACTTATCCTTTTCCGGACGATCTAAGTTGTTATGATAATCCAGCCATGGACACCCAAGTGTTGAATGTTCAAATGTACTTGGTAGAGCAGCTCCAAAATTATGTAAACAAAAATAATACACTCGCGTTAATTTTAATACTTATTTATGGTTTAATAAGCCGGCGTTTGTTTACTTAGACCCTTTTCTCTTAAAGTGAAGTGCTAAAAGAAGTCAAGTGAAGCGTAACGGAAGGGGATGACCTTGTGTAAGGAAAAAAACATTGTATGGTCACTCAGAACCGGCGTGAACATCACCACCATACATCCAGCCAACTCTCAAATCCTACAACCAGTATATAATATGATCTCATCTTTTATATTTATTTATATTTCAATGTGTTTAAAGCGAATTTATTTTCCTAAATTAGGTTTAAAAATAAAATTGACAGTAGAATGTGTCTAAAAATCGCTCCGAGACAACTCAAGACTATCTTTCTCATTACTAGTATCTTCTCCTACTAGTATATACATAATTACTTGGTCTAGTGTTTTCCATTCATTGTTGTATCGAGTTATCGTAGTTACGTTTGATTATTATTGAACACTTTATCAAAATTTATTACAAAAATAAATTTCCCCCAGCGGGGAATCGAAACCGGCCTATCACCGTCTGCGTTTAAAGCTATTTTCTTAGGAACTAGATTTTTCCTGGGAGACAACTAGTATCGTAACCATTTAGGATAGATTCCTGTTTAAAGACATTTTAGTTGTCTAGATACAAAATTTACAAAGTTTATCAGATTTTGTTTGGGGGTGGGAGGGGGGTATCGTCCAAAATATTGTAGGCTAAAATTCATTTGACGATTTCGCCATTTTCTGAACCTGTATGACAAATTTCATCAACATCGCTCCAGTAATTTATTAGGCTCTAGGCGTTTGTACGGACTTTAGAAAGACATTTTTTAAAAACCATTTTTTTGGTCTCAGGTCTCAGGGACCACGAAACGTATAAATCCAATTAGCTTTATATATTATACCTAAGTATCCATAAAAGACTATAAGAATGAAACGATGTAAGAATTATACATTAATAACATCCAACTCTTTTACACTAAACACAAAAGTTGATAAATAATATTAATACTGCAAAGATAAACTGATTTGCGCATAATATTATCATTACAGAAGATGAAAACCTTCAGTTCATCAATCAGATTAGTTACTAATTTCTGAATGGTTTTATGTTTTATAAAAACTAATTTATTTAGTCGCATAAGTTGTTTTACAAACCAAACTGACACTCATATAGAAAAGCATATTTGGGAGTATTGAAAACCTATATGCATGAATTTATCACGCACATATTATATCATAAGCAGTTTATTTTTTTAGCTTGAATTTACACTTTTAAATACATAATGAGGAAAAAAACAGGAGATCTTACGTATAAATATACAGAGATCTTACGTATAAATATACAAAGCTTGAAAACAATCCGGGCAGAAGGAATTGTTGTTTTGAGTTTGAGAATTGTTGTTTTCCGTAAGCAAGGCTGCTTGCTTCACGCGACAAATAGGAGCACCGAAATAGAGCCTACAAGTCAAACTCGAGGTATTATTCCCCGAAAGAAGAATCCTATAAGAGTAGACCACGAACAAAAGAATTAAGTTGATTCACCCTTTCGTTCTGTCATAAAAATCTTGGTTTGCACTGCGTTAAGATGTATATAGTGTTTATTCTTACCTTTTGACTGAAACGTTCAACTATAGCTAAAGCCCCAAAACAAATCAAAAATCTCCCAAGAACAACAGCCCCTAACCATACAAGGACACGTTATAAAACAATCATATTTTGCATAGTGCATCAATAAATGCATTGGAAAGGAAGATAGTAAAACAAATCGGGAAAAAGGTTAGATAGAAGCAATTGAAAATCACGGTTTGTTTGAAGGACAATAGATTTACCACGAGATTGATAGTTATACAGTTTACAGTACCATAGTTTATAGTTTATGGTGAATTATAATCCGATCTTTGAGTTTCCTTTTTATTCTTTCCGACTTTTTAAGATGATATTAAACTAATTTTATATTTTTTATTCCAACCAAATGAAATTGGGGATCAGCAATAACAAATATAACTTCAACAGCATAAAACAGTTCGTATTTTATAGGTATCAAACAAACAAAAATAACTTCAACAGCATAAAACAGTTCGTATTTTATAGGTATCAAACAAACAAATATAACTTCAACAGCATAAAACAGTTCGTATTTTATAATGGTATCAAGAAGCTCGTCAAGTACACACGAACAAACAACAAAAGTGTTTGTTTACAGGTGAAAACAATATTTAAATTTAAAACGCGTCTTAATCTTAAATTTTCTATTGACAATGTAAATGAAAGAACAGTGTACAATATACATACGTTCATATCATTAAGGACCTATGTGAGAAGTGCGTAACATTTATACATAGCTTCTTATTTAGACTACGTGAACATAACAATGCAATATAACTTATTAATAAATAACTATGTATAATAACTGTGTATAATATAGAACAATAATTTACAGCTTAGCTGCTTAATAGTTTTATGGTATACAAACAAAATTACGATGTGCAGCAAAAATGTGTGTAACAGAAAATTATATTATAACGATGTAAAAATATAACTACGATGTAAAAACGTGTATAAATAGAATTACGATAAATAACCAAAACTGAACAACACTTTAAAATATAGCGATGTTAAAACTAAACTACGATGTATAATAGGTAATAAATAAGTCAGGCTAGTTAATTAAGAGCTAGATATGTTTCCTTTTTAGCATAAACAATTTAAAACTCTTTGTATAGCACCAATTCATGCGTATATAATATAGTTAAGGATTTATATAAAAAAAAAACCTATTCTAACAAACAAAATCGTTGAATACATATAATTTATTCATATTTAACGAATATGATTATGACGATATTTAATTATAATTAATTTATTAATTACTCGCTCAATTAGCCAATTACTGACTACCTGCACTACGTCATATCAGATGAAGAATGCGATTTTTATGTTTGAGTTAAAACAAGCTAATTCGGTGGAAATGTTTGTATTTATTTCCAAGAAAAAAATGTGTTACATCAGAGATAAACTAAATGTTTTTATTAGGAAGCAATTAAATATAATTAGCGTATTAGATATTATCAAATATACCCTACCTTTATTTTAAAAATGCATCTGCGCTTTTTTTAATTGTTTTAAGCAACCAGCAACTATCTGTTTATTGTATAGATTAGAGTAATGTAAAACCCCCTACACACTGGGCGACACCGCGACACGACTGTTGGCCCCGGCCGTTCATGTTGGGGCCTTGGGGCCTTGCCGACTCGACTACCAGTCCGTCAGGTTAGTCTGTCAGTATACAGACTGCAGGAAGCAGTGCTCGAGGTGTCATGGTGCGTGGTTCTAAATGGTTCCATATCTGTTTAAACACCAAAAAATTCCGACCCAACCAAAAAAAGCGGTGGTTGGATGGTCCAGCCAACCCGACCACCCGACCGTCGGTTACAAGTCACAACAGAATTCATGCCCCGACAGCGCTACACACCAACTGTCGGGTCCGACGGTCGTAGCCCCGACTCTGACCGTCGGACAGTTTGTGGGGGGTTTAAGCAATTTATTGAAGCTGAAATTACACCATGGAATAAAGTTTTAAAATTTTTCAGAGGTTATTGCGAATCGATGGGTGAAGAGGTGTTAGGTCATCAAGAGGGCCGTACAGAGTATAGAGGTACTTAAGTTTCGTTTTAAATCCTAAATTGTCTAAAGTTTACTGATGACACCTGATGAAAAGAAAATTGTTTCCAAAAGCGTCTCTTTTTGAAATAATTTTGTTTAAAAACATTTCAATATAACCTCGGAAATAAATAAATAAACGCAGTTCTTAAAGAAAATGACAAATATATTATCAACAGGCTGATAATTATGCCACTGTTCAACCTTTTTCTAAAAAAAAACAACAAATATGTACCTCTTAAGTCACGTACATTTACATTGAAGTTAATTTAGTCAACGATAATTGATTTTTTTAAAAAAAGTATTAAAGTGAAACAGCAATAACGCCCAGAGATTTTTATAGCACAAACGAGATTTTGTGCAAGAAAATGGGTAGAAACATAATTTTAGTAATTTATAAAAAGTAATCAACCATATAATAGCACCATTTAAAAAATAAAGAAAGACAGTCGTCGGAAGCGACAAAAAATTACGTCGCAGATTATGGGACCGCGACTAACATATACTCTGAAGTGAACTGCCAACGCAGACAGTGAAGGAATATTTATGACGCAGATGTGGTTTCGAGTTCATATTACCGGACATTGCATTTGATAAGAGCATATTCCCCTCATTCGCAGTTATTTATTTTTATTGGGGACAGTGGACACTTTTAGATATAATCTGGTTTTAACTCTCGATACTATTATCTATGGTACGATTTCATGACGAGAGTATATTGATTGTAGAAATATCTTATTCATTTTAGTCAAGTATTTAAAGGAACAAAATTACTATTTTGTGTGTTGGTATGGTATTAACTCGTACCGTATCTATTAGTATTTAAAGTACTAAACCACCAAAACAATGTTTCATCTATTAAATATTCATAAGGGTCTTATACAACGTTGAGATGTCCCCTCATGAATACTCCGGCACTGATGTGAACCTTTCATAACTTAGTTAGCAGCTGAATCCTTTACTTAAACAATATCGTAACGAGTAACGACGAAAAGTTATCTCAAACACTGTCTAACCGGTAAAGTAGAATAGACAAATTATCATTAACTAAAGGAAGCAATGTGATCGTTCTGAATTTTGAAGAACTAACATTTTTTTATGTCTTCGAATTCAAAAAATCCAAGACAAAGAAATCCGTTTCGGACATGTTAAATTGAACCGTCTGCGCAAATCAATTTTGGTAAATTGATACTTATGTTCATATGAAAAATTAAAACAATTTTGACAGATGTAAAATAAATGGAGAGAAAAAATAAATGGAAAACTAGGCTAAGTAATTATGAACTCGTGAATGAGAAAGTTTGCCCGATTTTGATGTGGTACTTCTTTATATTGTTACTCTCCTATGTTGTTTTAGAATAAAAATGACTTTGACTAAATAACTATTAAGAAAAAGGGATGTTTAGTCCAATGTACTTTGGGACAAATGAATATCCCACTTCTGTTTTGATAAGGGAAGTAACAGTCTAAAGAAGAACATTCCGTATACTTTCTTTAGATTGTTACTCCCTCTGTATTTTTATGAGGGGAGTAACAATCTAAAGAAGTGGCTTTTATGTAATACAAGTCAAAGTAAGTTATACAACAATTTTAAACAATAAAGAGAGAAAAAATTAATGGAAATATATTAAATCGATTGTCCTGTTTTGATTTTTACACGTACAACACCAGCTAAAAGTTATTGTTAAGCAGTGCGTAACAAGCACTGCTCCTTTTCTAGCAGCAAATTTTTGGAGCAGCTTTCTTGTTAGAATCAACTAATATTATTTGATACGAAGTCTTCCGCGGTTTCTCTTATAGTTCATCTTGTCATTACTTCGAGTTAACATTATGATGCACCACATCCCTGAAGATGCTTCCAGTAGTGGAAGCGAAACGTCGGACTTCAAACCCATCGTGATGGGGATTTCACCGGAAAATCAAAATATTTATAATATTCTAATAATTTATTTTTTTTATAACTAATTGAAGTGAAACATCTTTAGCCGCGGTAGAGTAAATTTGATTGGATGAAACGACATGGAGCAACGAACTTCGCGTTTCGAGACTCGTCGAAAATATTTTTTAAGTGAAATTAACGAAATTGCAAGTTTTTGTTTTAAGACTCGCCTGTGATAGATATTTTAATCGACTGCCGACTTAGGCCGGCAGTTGATTTACCTGTAAAAAGTCTAACCTCTGGACGAGTCTCGAACACCCGACCCCTGAATTAAAAATGACGCGCGCTAACCACTATACCACGGGAGTAGTTGATTTATTCTGTACACAGAATTGGTATATAAGGGTATTATTATTATATACATTTTAACAATTAATATATATATTAATGATGTTTTTATGTTTTATCTACATTATTCGCTAACATTTTATGAAAATATTTTATTAATTGAAATTATTATGTTTCCCGGAGTTATCTGACTGTGGCGGCATTGTAAACTCTTGATTATAAATATGTATGTTGCATATTTAATAAATGATTTATATAATATGCATTACTTAAATAAAGTGCTATTTGATACACATATTTCATGTTTATTCACTTCTAATGCGTGAGAGTCTCACACATTTTTTTTTATATTTAAATATTTTAGATCTTAAAATTAACAATGTAATAATAATATAATTAATAATAAATCATAAATCCAATTTATATAAACAAACTAACACTGTTGAAAATAAAAACTACAATTACACCGGTATTGATGTTGTTAGGATATTTAATTGGGTTAATATCTTATAAATTATTACTTCAATCATGTTAACGAGGTCAAAAAATTATATTTTTAGTTATGAACAAAATATATTTAATTATTATATTAAAATTAATAAAGAAATTCAAGAAATACGATAAAAATAAATTACCCCTTTTATTGTTACGCATATATAATATAAAAAATAAAAATAAAAATGTGGTATCATTGTTTTATATCACTTCAAGAGTTCTTAAAAACTTTTTATTAACACTTCGCTACATTTAACACGTCACATAATAAACAAAAAACTGACAACTATAAAAAATATATATACAATGTGTATATATATATATATATATATATATATATATATATATATATATATATATATATATATATATATATATATATATATATTACTTAGATTTTGAAGTGGTGGCCAGAGGAATAAAAGAATAAACAACAGACAAGAATCCAAGGCAATTGGGTCTGTTATTGGGTCACACGTGGTCCGCATCTGCTAAACATAGTGGGGAATAATATTCGTCTGCTAACACAATATAAACTGTATAGATTGGTTTCGATGACGATATTTGAATTCTAAATTGGAATATCTCGGTAAGGATTTTTTATTTTAATAGTATTCTCTTTTTTTTGTGTGGTGTGTATATCGAATGTGAGAATCGTAATTGCATATCGAATGCAAAAATATAATAACTTTGAATTTCACAGACAAAACAAAAAGTAGCAATAATAAGACACACTATTTACATAACTATTGCCGTTACTATTAATAAAATTATATAGAGATCTTGTGTCGAATTCGGTTTGGTTTAAAAAATGCAGAGGTAATTTATTATATATAATAAATTACTAATTATTATTAATTAGTAGTTTTTGTTGCATATATGCAACAAAAACAACTTTTATCTACGATTGATACGAAATATAAACATTATATCTCTGTTTAGATGCGTAGAAAGTGATTCTTTACGTTGTATTCATTGCGCATGCGCGTCTCATAGTTCTGAAGAATTCCTCTTCTTTACCACACTAGTGCGGTAAAGAAGAGGAATTCTTCAGCTTTACGCACGATTAGAGAGTTTGTTTACATTTAACAAGACTAATTTGCTGTTTGTTTAATAAAAGTAACTTTTATATCGAGTTTTTTGTGAAAATCAATGAGTGATTTAAATGATTATGACGAATATGAGGAGAATAATACGCCTCCCGAAATAATTCGGCACAAAATACAACTAATGAATTAATGTTATTTTTATCAAAAGAGAAAACGAACTTGTATACTGGAAGTTTATTTCTTTCTGTATTTATTATTTAAATCTAACAATCGTAGATAAAGTACGGTACGCAACTCGTGCGAAAACGGCATTTTGCATTGCTCGTGTGGTTTTACCACCCTCGCTGTCGCTCGGGTGCAAACTCCACACTCCCATGCAAAATGCTACTTTCCGCACTCGACGCGTAATGTACTATTTCTATATACGAGTACACAGAAGAGTGCCAGCTTTGTTTGTTTTACCTACAGCTTTGTAAAATTTTGCACACTGATCTTCAAATCCAAAGAAAGGTCAATGTTTACATGAGATTTCGTTTACAGTCACATTAGGAGTAAACGGGATTGATAGTCAAAATTTAAAAAGGTTTATTTTTTTTGCCTATACATATATATATATTATATATTATATATATATATATATAAGGTTACCATACGTCCGGATTTGAGAAATGTCCGGATTTTACTAAGATGGACGGAAAACGCAGCAATAAAATAAAATACTTGTAGAATGTCATTGAAACTTGAATCGTTTGAAGAAATTGTCTCAGAAACGGTTTTACTTCGGGAATCTCTTTTTCAACTTGTTTTTGTAATGTCAATGTCTGTGAGATGCTTTTTCCTGTTATCGCATCATCACAAAGTTTTCCCATTGTCAATTCGATAATAACTCCCAATCTAGAAACATTATTAAATACTTGCAAAAGTCCTGATGTGCGAAGAATGATATTAAAATATATGAATTTGAAAAACATTAAAAATCTACAAGAATTAATATTTAGGTGTGTTTAATGCTAAGCGTTTTTACGGGGATACAGAGTACATATACGAGATTTAAAAATTAAGTGCAGAATTATCAGTCCTTATTTGAAATAATGAAGTAATAATAAATTTAAACTATAGATGAAAATAAATACATATAATATACATATAGGATAGGAAAAGAAGAATCTAAATCTACATAATGAGTGTGCTCTTAACTACAGCGCTACCAGCAAAATAATTGCAGTTTTATTTCAAATATTGATTTTTTATGTTTATTTATATTAAATTTTTATACCATATAATTTATTTATATGTACAACACAACTTGAACTTAAGTGTAAGTTCACTCAAGGAAGTCATACATTTATTGTTGGGAATAAAAAATAATAAGATAATAAATTTAACGAGTCCGATAATTAAGATATTAAAATTGAAACATGTTCTACACTAATGATTGTAATGATAACCATAAGGTAGTTCAGCATTTCCGTCCTGCTAAATACAATTGCAACCAAAACCAGAAAGCAAATTAGTAAACAATTGTTTTGCTAATAACCATACCGTGCCGGTAGCATATTAGACCCTACAGAGAATACACCTCGCTATGAAAAAGTACGAGTATGGGTTTTTTTTATTGTAGAAGTGAATTAAGTAGAAATGAATTAAGAAGGTATCAAAAACACTGTTGCAGATTTTACTTAAGAATCTACCTGAATAGTCAGCATAATGTGAGGACTATGAAAACTACAGCAACAATGTCAAATGCCATTATAACATTGTGTTTTGTGTGTTTATATCACTAATTTATTCACGATTAACAGTTAAGCACCGTTTATCGGATCCGAGTTTTATTTATAAGCAAATATACCTCATACGTAATGTCTCACGGAATTTTGTAAAAATGTTCGAGATTCCCTCGGAGATCTCGGAGGGAATTCGTACATGATAACAAACTAGTATACTAAGTGTATACATAACCGACATAATGGCTGATGTAAGTTTAAAATAACCAACTGTTAATTTACGTTTACGTTTCCTTTCGAACCGATGAAGCGCGTAATTATGTGTAAAATAGCGCATTCTTACTTTATGTAGACTTTTTGTTTCATTTGTCGTTGTTCTATATGCGGGTCTTGGCTTTGTCATTCGACATGCCATGGTTTTAAGCATGTGCTTGGTATTTTTAGAGTATGTTGTAGATAGATGCCTTTATAGATTATATAGAGACAGGATTAAACTTATAAATTTATCATTAATATAAGCCTTTCATGGTTTATCGATAAATACGAAAATACAAGACACAAACAGATATACGGGACGAAAAAGACCTGCTTTTATGAAGATACACAGAATGTTATAAACAATAGTTGTAATGTTATGTACAATAACGATTTATAACATACTCACTTTAATATTAAAATTAAAATTGTTATCTTTCCCTCTGAACAGACTAGACAGGAATAATCAATGTGTCAAGAGAGAACATGAAATAATAATCAAATTATATGATAAGAGAGAAACAAGATTATTTACCATGATTCCGATATAATGTCTGTAGTGATAAGGTAGCGGTCCGTCTTCATGAAGAATGAAATGTTTAGTCCTTGAGAAGATATCTAGATATGTCGGATGATAGGACATAATGCGGGATAACCTGTCCTCAGCTATACCTCCAGCTAGGGGAACAGTCTGTGAAAACATACAAAAACCTTTATTATAGCATTAGTCTGTCAATCAATCGTATAAAACAAAAGACAATGAAATAAAATAAAAGAATGTAGCACAATTTTAGTTATATTATCATACAATAGGTATGCTGAGAGGGCAAAAAGAAAATATTTAATTTGTCAAACCAATTTTCTTATTATATGCTCAACGTGGTCCGATTTAGGTCACAGTATAATTCTTACAATACGTTTAAACAGGATGGATAGCAGTAGCAGAGCTGCAATCAGTAATAACAGTCACTATCTATGGTCTACGGTTTAAAATTATTGAAGAGGCAGGATGAGGATCCTTGATGTACTCTTTTTATGGCTTCTCCATTCAACTTCTCAAGGAACTTGTCCAAACTCAATATCAGCCAATTACAGCAACGTTTTCGATCATGCATCATATCCCCTCACGAAATGCCGAAGCATTTTGGCTCACAAACATGTGAGCACGAAAAAAAAAATCTAAGGCATGAATCTATGGGTGAACTTAAAATGCAGCACTCAGCTATCTTTAAATTAAAATGGGGAGACAAAAAGACAGGGACGAGAAAACCTTTGAAGAGGCCATTGTCACCTAGTTAAGATTCTATCTTCCACCCACTTCTTGACCGAACTCTCCCTCTCCACAAGTTCTACGTTCTATATCTAGATAACTCATATCAACGACGGAATTTCGTTTTAAAACTCCAATTTATTGTTAAATTTTTAAGAAAATTCCATCCAAATCTAATCTTTAAAAAAGGCATCATGGAGCTCTATGCTTTTGACAATGCTTGTTTTAATTATCATACAATCGTTAATAAGGCCTTTAGACGCAAGCGAATTCTATTTCATAAAACTCGCTAATTCTTCTAAAACGGTAAGAACATTTTGTTTGAGTGTCAATTATTTTATCTACAACGCATTAGACTTAAGCGTGCATTGGTTTAGGAGTAGGCATGCAGACATGCTTGTGCGTAGATAAGACCATAGCCAGACATTTTTTTTTTACCTTTAAACGTGAGTAAATACTGCTTAAATTAAAAAAAGGTCTATAACAGAATAGTTGATTATGTGAAGCTAATAACAGTACTAAATTAAAAAACAAAATCCTCTAAGAAAATAAATAAATTTATCGTGGAGGGGAGTTTACTTTGACCTATATCAAACTTCTATATTTTAAATATATCTTCACCCATTTGCAAGGTCCATAGATTACCAGATAAAATATTTTTTGCAATTAGCAAAATTATAAATATTTGTATGACATAGTTTCACAATGAGTAACACAATATAAACACATACAAGTCGTTGTGTTCCTATTTATATTTTTCTAAAGAGTATTAATTAATAAATTATATCACCACCAAGGTATTTTCTATTCCTATTACACTAATGTCCTACACTATCTATTATTATGCCAACAACAAAAATATCAATAAAAGGATAGTACTATTCAATTATATCCACAGCATATTATAAATAACCGTACTAGTGCGCAGTTTAATCCATAAGAATTGCTCTCACGGTTATATTTAAAACATTATTACTCGCCGAGACATTTGCACCTCATTACATTTGGTACAGTAGGTATATTAAGAGACTACGGCCTCTATTATAATACCCTGCCTACTAAACAACTCGTATACTATCTATAAATAACCTTTTTTTCTTTTTTTTTTATATTTACCGGCTCGGAAATGAATTTCATTAATTTCAATGGCGAATAGTCGAGGCAAGAGGGTATTGTTGAGTTGGAGTTAACAGACAGTGGCGCGCCCAACCTGTCCTTGTTTACGCTCACCAAGTCTTCCCTCCTCGCCTGATTCTGGCTGTAACCTCCGCTTGTTTACACATAGCTTAGAGCTCAGGCATCTAAAACTCCTTTGTAAACAACTCAACGAGATCTGCCCTATTTTTAACTAAAAACAAAACATCTTCTTTCTTTTTCTTTAACCGGTAAATGATTTCTTTTTTTTAAGAAATAAAAGAAAGGTTCTTTTTGGCAGCCAAGCAGAGCAACAGAAATCAACTTTAAACGCATTTCTTTTAAAAAAAACAACAACTCTTTGACTGACACCTTTCGTAAACATTTAAGTAAGTAGGCGGATATTTATTGCCTTAACGTGTAAATAAAACCTAAAATTAGCCAATTTATATTATAACAAGAAAATGAATTCTTTTAGAATTTCGTTTAGAACAATAGTTATTATTATTAAAAATATAAGAAGTCAATAAGGGTGGTGGCGGAGTCGAGCTTCATCACGTACTTTGTCTAATCATGTTTTGCTTTTTAATAACAATAATTGTCAAATTTAGTTCATCCCCCCCTCACTTTTTTTTATCCGTCACAACCAACTGTTTTGCCTTTTTACATGAGCAATAATAAATTTTTGCGTAGATGGTTGAAATTAAAATGATTGAGACGATCCATGAGCTACTTTTGACAAACCATGTTCATTTGTTTTCTATCTGGATGAGTACTTTTGAAGATGTAGGGGTTAAAATAAAAGGTTTGAGGCAAAGAAATTTGAAATCGATATGTGGCCTACCAGCAAACAGAGCAGACGAGTAGTTTTTTAAGATTTGTTGGTTCCCAAATATGTTGAACTACAGACAGACACGGAACCAAAACTGTAACGTAATGTCTGAAACGGATATTTGTCTTGGAATTTTTGAATTTGGATACATAAAATAATTTCGTTCTTTTCAACATGAACACAATTCTTCCTTCATCTTCGGTAAGATAGGAAGCAGAATTAAAAAGAAAAATTGTCGTTAAGGTTTTATTCTTTCAATAAAGCCTTGAGTAAAATCGTGTCTGTGGTGGCAAAATGTACAGCGCCGCACTGAATGCACAAGAAAAAAAAATACCTTATCTGTCTAAAGAAATTAATAGGGAAAAAACATAGGCTAATTTGAGACCTGCCATCTAAATTTCATAGACAATCGGATGAGTGGTTTTAAATTATGGTGCTTATGGTTTTTTTTTTTTTTTTTTTTTTTAGTTGCATGATATAATATAACAACGTGTGATGAAAAATATGCAACAGCTATAAAAAGTAATAAAAGCTTAAACTGTAAGTTTCAGCGTTCCTATACTAAGAGAACCTATCTTATCTATCTTATCTAGAGGTAGATGACAATAAGGCTTGATTAAAATTGGTAGGTAAAAATTAATAATTAATTCGTTCAGGGGCGGATCCATGGGGTGGAAGGGGGAAATTCCCCCCCCCCCCCCCAAATACAACAATATTACAAAAAAAAATATCAATTGAATAAAATAAGGTTGAAAATTTCTTATTTTTTATTATTTTTCATACCCATTTAAAACTAATATTATAATTATTTGGCAAATAAATGATTATTGTTTATGGAGCTATAGTCAAATTGATATTAACATTCAAAACTGAGAATCCCACTTACATGTTAATGTGGGATATAAACATTAAACTATTTTGTGTTTGTTTATTTGCATACCTTAATGGTTGTTTGTTTATATACTCAGTTGAGTGTGTATCCCCTAGTTCAGTTGCTTTATAGGACGTTGTGAAGGTATTTCATAATGAACCAGAAAGAATTAATTGCATAGTATAGCGTTAAAGGTAAAAAAATACAAATTTTTTTAGTATAAAAACCGATTTATTTAATAAATGTTTCAAAAATTCTGCAAAAACAATTTTAAACAAACTTTTAGGTGATGCTATTTTTAGCTGAAAAAAGCTCTAAAAAAGGCCCAAAATTTTCGGGGGGGGGGGCCCCCCTGACCCCCCTTTGGGCTAGGTTCATGTATGACAGAAGAGAGATTAGTAAGACTGGCAACTATTTTAACTGAACTGAACATTAGTTAGCAAGTTATTTACATTGTAGCAGTGATTTAATAATATATTTGGGATAAATTGTGTTTTATTTGTGTTGTTCTTATATTTCCTAAACGTGATTGGCTGAATCGACTGATCCGTTGGCTTAAAAAGATGGGGGGGGGGGGGCCTTATAATAGTTTTGCCTAGGGCGCCAAAACCTCTTGGGCCGGCCCTGTTTATACAACGATGATCTATAAATATATTACATGTAAGTAATTATAAATAATTAGGATCAAAACAGATAAAAATACTCTGTCAATTAGTGTGGCACATAGCTTCCTCGCGTTCTATTTAATATACTACAATGATTTTATACTATTAAAACTAAAACCTATTATTGTCAAATTTATTTAATTTTCTCCCGTTTTTTAAAACTGTCAAACTTGTTTTGCTTCTTTACATTAATTGAAGAATCAATTAAGCAAAATTTAAGGAGTGCAGAAGGTTGAAATTAATCTGGGGCCATCTGCAGGCTACTTTCGACAAACTATCACAACCACATAAAAATCAGGTAAGTACTTTTGAAGATATAAGTGTAAATGTATGATTTTGCTCATGTAGAAGAGAAACAAATGGGCGCATACGGTTGAAACTTATATGGGACCAACAAGGGTAAATTATGACCTTCCATTTAAATTTCAATTAAATCAGATGAGTAGTTTTTAAAATATGTTGGTTCGCAAAAATTGTGCGACAGACAGACATGAACCAAAAATGTTCCCTGTTGTCTGAAACGGATTTCTGTCTTGGAATTTTTTAAATCGCAGAACTAATTTTTTTTTCTTCAGAACGATCACATAGCTTAAATTACTTTCGGTAAACTCGGAAGCATTAGTTCCAAAAAAAATCTCACTTTCACTCTATAAAATATGTAAGGTAACAAACATTATTTACTTAGTTAAAATTAAAAAAAAATATATAATTTAAAAAAGACTTGGACCAATTATGGGTACAAAAAAAACATATATGGTGTCATGGATTTCGAGTGTTTAGAATGAGGTCCATGTGCCAGTAGATTCGGAGCGAGATCAAGGCAATGAGAAAGACAGCTCATGTCAACGACCCTCTCCAGCCTTACAGAACACTATAGTCTAATAGCATTGACTCCGGCGTCCCATTTTAATTACGACATCGCTAATTAAAAACACGCGCCAACTCAAAAACTGTTTTTCGTAAAATATCGTAGAGGTAAAATGTTAATAAGAAAAAACACAAAAAAATGACATTATCGGAACAATTAAATAAAATGATAGACATAAGTGTAATATTAATATTGGTACAGTAAATATTTATAATCAAGTGCCTTAATTTTATTAGTTAGTTCTAGTAGTTGAATTGATATAGTAAGAAGATAATGTAATTAGAATTTTTTACGGCACTTTTTTACTATGTTATACAAAAATTAATTTAAAATAACGCATTCATTTAATAGAAATCTTGTTATTCTGTCATGGAACGAGCAGCTCTATTAATAATAGAAGAAGGATTGGATGTTAAAAACATATTATAAAGGTATATACACAAATTACTCTTTGTGGTACCTAGAAAGGCCAGACGTTACAATTACATACTTAGATAGTATGTTTTTATTCTTTTAATAAGAAGGACCTCGAATTTAAAGCTTTTATATCATTAAAAGAAATAGCCAAAAGCAAACAATTACGCAAAAGGAGTGAAGAAAAACTAGAGCTACTAAACTAAAGCTACCAGAAAAAAGGTTTTTGTTTCTGCAAAAATCTCAGTACTTGCATCCAATTTAGATCATTTTTTAGGGTTTCGTTTTCGAAGATTATTGGGCGTATTATACGTTATTATATGCTGAAATGACATTTTATTATTTCCCTATCTATATGAAAGTCAAAACAATATTTGCCGTAAAAAGTACAATACTCATAAAATGTGATATATGTTAGTTAATCTACTCTTCAGTAGATTATATTTGATATCCCTCTAGAATTTATTTTTAAAAAAATTACAAATTTTGAGCTTAGCACATTTTTGCGCATATTAAATGTTTAACTTCTCAATATTTTTCCTACGTGTGGGTCAAATAGTTATGCCAGTATTTCAAATTTCAACTCTAGCGTGTAAGGTTCAGGTAATATGAACCTAAGTACGACGGACGAACAGACACACCACCCTCGGCATAAGGGTTTCGAGGATGATCAACGAAACCCTAAAAATATTTATAAATAAATTTATACTGTTACTCGCTACTTGAAACGTCATAACAATCTAAGATTTCAAAAAAATACGTACATACTCGTCACAAAAGATTCGAAGCCCAAGGTTTCCCTTCCACTGCTGTAAGTATAGTCTGTGGTATGGAGCACCAAAACGTCCAACTTCATACATGTACTACGTCTACTACGTAATCCTGATAAGCACTGAACACTAAGATTCTTATACTCAGCTCTAAATATTTTGCAATAGCAATCAAATTTACAACTCTGATGGGAACATTTTTTCTAATACAATTTTTTACAACTAAAAAAATAATTAAAATCAGTTGGACTACTTCTTAATTTTATTCTCATTCTTGCTACTTTGTTAATTGACAGTAATATCAGGCAATAATAGGACGATGGGACAGCCAATTTACACATCCATCGATTCCAAAATTATTTTGGATTACATCTCACCTCTTTCTCCATCAAACCTAAATCATTTTTTAAAATGCTTAGACTTTGATTTTATCAGAGCAAGCCTGCTTTGCATGAAATGCTTCAATGTCTTACTTGTATAGACTTTGTTTACCTTTTCACTTTACAGACGTCATTACAGAAGCTCTGGCACGATATTCATTAATTTTAAGTAAAGGACATCACGAGAATAGATTCTTGATTTAAATAAATATTGAAACAGTTGTATTATTTGCTCCTTAATCGAAACTAAATAATATAATTAAACATTTTATTTTTTTTTAATTGTTGAATTAAAAAATATTTCAAATGCACTAATTTGCTATTCATGAAATCAAGAGACATTTAATTGAAACAGCTTTTAAATAACGGATTCTAGGTCATTTAAAATGTTTTTTTAACGTTACTTTTTGAAGAAGTTTAAAGTTCGACAACCCTGGAGTACATGTAAAGATGAAGTCAAGATTATTATGGAGAACTTTCTCTTGACGAGACCTCAGAGTTGTATAGGCCTGGGAGAAAGCAACCGTAATGGAGTAGGCTTCTTAACAACAAACATTATGTAGGCAGAGGGGAATGCAACGACTTATTATACCCGACTAAACATCTCATCCGTCAGTCCATCATTAAATATCATCAGTCAAATACACTAGCCACTCAAACATCCTGGATTCAGTCAAGATCCCTGAGATTTTAATTTAAAGAGAATTAAAGACAAATGTTTAAGCTCATTTTAAGGAAACATTAGTAAAATAAAGTAAAGGGAAACAAGTAAACTGTATAATAATAGCTCAAATGATTATACAACAAACTTTTAACTTAAGGGTGAAGATAAGAAATACCTAAATTAACAGGCAGAATAAAACCGAGATGAAAAATTGATCAGTTTGCGGTAAAAAAAAAAAAAAAAAAAAAAAAAAAAAAAAAAAAAAAACAACTATATATTTTTTAATTCTGTCTGGTTTTTAACACTATCTAGCTCGTTTTATGGGTTAAGCTACATCATCAGTTCAGTAATTTTAACCCATGTTAGAGGCCAAAAATTATACCTGTGTGTTAAAATATTATTAGTTATCTTTGGTTTCGTGATAAACTGGTCTTTTAACACCCTATCGGTTTTAAGCATAGGTTATAGCGGCTCATACACAACACGTGCATTGCACGCCGTGCCAATAAGGACGAAACGTACCAGTGAGTGGAGGTCTCCGTGCATAGCACGGCCGGCAATGCGTGGCGCGATGACAATCAAGACGAGTTTGATTTTCGGCGCACCATGCCATCCGGCCCCGTTCCAACATGTTAGTGTGTGGGCCTCCACTTTCGCTTCTCCTTGCTATCTTCATGAATCGCGCCAATCAACAAAACTGCTTAAGCTTAATTGACATTTTCATGTTTAGGCTATGGAACATAAGTCAAAAACGTTACGTTACTTTTAGCTTAAAAACTCAGAAAAGTGTAACAGGGAGTTAGAAATGTATAGGAGGTCTGTAATCCAGTCTCCAGCTGTAGTGCCTTTCCCTACCGCGCTTCGTAGGGCCGAAGAAAGTTGAAAAGAGTTCCACTGCTAGCAGGGAACTAGGCCGTTGCAGGAGATACTTCATAGTTGCATAGTCTAGTCTTGTTTAATCTTTTTTCGTTACCACAGGCATAAGGCATAACTGGTCGTGTACACTAAAAAATCACAGTATGACCACCAACTTTCAGCACGTCACAGAGCGAACTGCATTTACAGTGTGTGACGCACGATGTGCCATGCTAAGCACGGCGCGCCAAAATAAAAAATGGCACGGCGCGCCAAAATAAAAAATGGCACGGCGTGCAATGCACGTGTAGTGTATGGGCCACTTTAGGTTAAGCTACATCATGAGTTGAGTATTTATGACCAACTTTAGTGGTCGAAACCGGTTTATTGATCAAAAATTATACCTATATATTAAAATATGATTAATTCATTGATTTGTTGATAAACTGGTCAATAATGTACTTTGAGTTTCATTCACAAGGAATCAGTTCCACAAAATCTTGGTAAAAACAAACAGGAGAAGCCGTGATGTGCGGTTAAGAAATAAATATTACAAGTGCCAATACAAACAAATAATATATTTCAGATAGTATAACATGCAACATACAATAATGTATTCATATATTAATATAAATATATTTTAAAAAGCTAATAATTTGCTAAAACAGTATAATCTGATAAATTGCATACAACGAAAGCTAAAATTGTCAACCAACAATAAAAACTGACACAAATAAGTCTACTCGATTTAGAACTATGCATAGCTAGGATCTAAAAACTGGCAGAGAACCTTTATAAATTCTTAGACAAAGTTCTTACAATCATATCCAACACCCACATATGTCCTTTATATAGTATTATATTACATAGTAAACCACGTGAATAAATAGTTACAATGTGAATGAGAACGTTTAAATCCATCAAAATATCAAAATTGAATTTTCTATATGCATCATAATACTTCCTCTATATATTTATGTTGCTCCACGGAATTAGTTAATAAGTTATCCATACGTACTACGTATATTTGTAAGTAAAAACATAATTATTTTATTTTTCCTTTAAAGTTAAAAACCATTCAAGAATTATTCTTTAAAAGAGTAGTCATGGTTTTAAATGCATGAGCGAATAAAAATAAGAACAGGAAACAACAAGTTGTCCATCGTGTGGACGGAATCACAGTCGGCCGAAGACGACATGTTAAAACCTTTAAACCTACAGGTAACATTCTAAATAGAAAGATAAAAAAAAATAAAGAGTTAAGCGTGCAGGAAATGCGTAGTGCCACGCAATAGTGTATAGATTTGATGGATAGATAAAAAAAAAACAAAAAAACTCAAGGCATTTTAAAGGTGGTTAGTAGTCAATCCTTGTCTAAAAACTTTTCATATCAAAAGAAGAGAAAGAGAAAGAACTTTGTTTCATGCTATTATAATACCAGCTGTTAAATAAACAGGATAGAGAAAACCACTATCAGAGATTAGAACACACGAACTGAGCACGGGACACTGAGTCTCTCTTGGCTTCTGACCCTAGAGCTACGATAAATCAACCAGTTCACTAGACCTGAAAATCAACTTGAACTAGGCCAACACTGTTGTTCTTTTTTAATTTCAAAATTAAAAAACAAAATATGACAAAGCTGAAATACAACTTTCTCAATGTTACTATAGTCAGAACATGGATAAGATAAAAGAAGAGAAAAAAAAAAAAAAAAAAATCGAAGAACATAGGCCAAGATAGAAAACAAGCGTGTCATTCCCTGATCAATTAAAAAATCGGTCCGAGACAACTCAGACTAACGTAACTTGTAAGCAAGTTCATAATTACTTAGCCCAGTGTTTTTGATTTATTAATTTTCGAGTTTTCGTAGGTACATTTAATTATTATTGAACATTTTATCAAAATTTATCATAAAAATAACTTCTCCTTGGCACTACTTAAAGCTATTTTATCAGGAACTAGATTTTTCCCTGGAAACCGTCATACATCGATAGATTCGAATTTAAATGAACTAAATTTGAGATTTTGTAATAAAAAAAATTTGGGGGTTTTTGAAAAATTTGAAGTTAAAATTCATACTTTGATTTTGCCTCGGGGTATGATTTTTCTGAAAATGTATGCCAAATTTCGTCAAAATCGGCCCAGTGTAGTCTCCACGTGACTGCACAGACGACAGAGACATTTTTTAAAACCACTTTTTTGGACTCAGGGGACCTCCAAACGTGTAAATTCATCATAATCTCAAAATAGAATTTTCGCGGCATCACAATACATTCTCTTTATATGAAACAGTAAATAAAAACTAGTGTGTAAAATGAAAAAGAAGAAGTGTGTATTTTTGATAAGTTGAGGCATATATTTGGCTTAATTAATTTTTTAATAAAGTCAAGATTGATTGATATGATTTAATTAAAAAAAGATAATATCGGTTTTTGGACATTATTGTTTGTTTTTTGTTTTTTTTACGGAATATGACTTATCTCAACAACTTCATCGATTAGATTGGTTATTTATAAATCCAAAATGATCATCAACAACTTTTCTAGGGTCTAGAAATAGACAGTAATTTTCTACGATTAATCAATAAACGATTTTCTACAATTATCTGGCTAAATGTTTCAATGAGTTCTCCTTTAAAAATGTATTTCTATTGCAAACTAAAAAGTAAATAAGAGCATGCTATAGTCTATAGGTTTTATTTTAAAACTGTTAATAATTTGATATGTAATTGGATAATTACATTTTTATTGAAACAAATAAATAAAAATAAACATTTTTCAATGCAATTTTTAAAACAAACTTTTTTTAAAAAAAAAAATATCCCAATAATTATCTTTAAATTAGTTCAGCTCATGCTTGCAATAAAGCCTGTTTTACTATTTCGAAAAAATCAATATTAATGGTAAACTGCAAAAACAACACCTTTATATGCAATTATTAAACGGGGGGAGGGGAGTTATTTTTTTCAATCACGCTACGTCAGATTTATTGATTCAAATACTATCGCTTACCCAGGATTTAACTATTTTAAACGGGGGGGACATGCCCCCCCCCCCCCCCCCAACGCCAAAGTCCTGAAATTTAAGTATGCAATTCCGCAGGACATTTTAAAGTAATAGTGCTGTGATAGTCAAAAAAATTAATAAATAATTATATACCTAGTTTTGCCCAACACCTTTTTTTTTTGGCGTTTAAAAAGAAGATGAAGAAAAAGAATAGAAGTAAGTTACCAATCCGTTTAGGTCAAGTATCTATAAAAAAGGGATGGAGCACTAAGTACATGTACCTCCTGGGTAAAAAAGTGTCGTCTATAGAACTTGGAAAAAAAACTAACATAAAATTACGACTGCGCATGGTCAGAACTTTTTAGAGGGACGAATTTCTTCCTGTCTATTGTCCGTTGTTTATTTTGAATGAAAGGTTACAATATAACATTTTTAAATCAAGTTTTTAATTAAATATTTTCTTAAAATTTTAATCTACAGTTTTACTTTAATATATTAATTAAATTTAATTAAAATAGTTAGTTGTAGTCATTTTAATAGTTTTTAATTATCGAATAATTAATATTAATTAATTTAGAAACGGGTTCAATTGTAGAATAAGATTTTAAAAATTGCAGATACCCGATCTAAGGCAAGGAAGACTATTTTTGTATTTATTAGCTGGACTGTTAGATACCCTTTACCCTACTATTTTGATTTTTAACCTAATACTATCAGCTAATTTCTGTTGAACTCAGATCATTTGGCGTACTTTTTTTTTTTTGTTAATTCACGTAACTAAAATATTTTTCAAATGTACCAATTTATTTTTCTGGCAACTAAAATAAAACATTAATCTATTATATAATGTACAACTTTTAATAATAAAATATTATTTGTATATAATTTTTTTTAAATAAAATACCCCGGTCTTCATGTCCCGTTCATAAAAATCTTAAATTTATTTGTATAACATAACCTTTTTGATGCTCTTAGAATAGGCTAAAAAGACGTTTTCAAGTAAAGTAAACTATAAACATTTTCCCAGGGGAGGACCCCCGGACCCCCCTAAAAGAGAGCCCAGCCCCCCTTAAAAATTGGCTGGATCCGCCCTTGATATGAAGTAATTTAAGAGCAAAGAAAACCAGACTTCTTAATTGTCTGTGATTATGCTAAGCCCACATTACATCCCCTTCCCCCCTTTTTTTTAATCTGTGCCCCTCCCAAAAACAAATCCTGGGTGCGCTACTGCTTTAAACATTAGATATTAAAGAGGATAGATTGAATAAAAAATATGTTGGCAAACACAAGAATGTGTAGTGCTTGGCTTCATATCGCATATTTGTCTACTTTAATTTTAATTTGGGTTAAAAGACCAACTCGAAACTGGAGCCCAAAATAACGAATACCCCTCCTCTAATACATTAGGCAACTTGTCGAATATTTGACAAATAGCCGAAACTCTGACGTCAGTTTTAGAGTAAATATTTCGATTCTAAATTTAAACAGCTGAC
The DNA here is from genome assembly GCA_951217055.1 of Gerris lacustris. Classification (NCBI taxonomy): domain Eukaryota; kingdom Metazoa; phylum Arthropoda; class Insecta; order Hemiptera; family Gerridae; genus Gerris; species Gerris lacustris. Next base: position 24,423,498 of record OX578283.1, on the reverse strand, counting down.
TATATTAATTTATGAGAGGAGTAGACTGGCCACGGAATTCATAATCCGAACATTTCCTCTTCAGAACATTGAGAATATTTAATTCTGAAGTTTCCGTCCCCAACATTGAAAGCTCTCATTAACAGGAATGATTGAAATATCGTGATACTAAAAAAGAAAATCCAAAAAATGTTATAACATCTTGCTAATTCCTAAGAATAATTCATTAAAAGCTGAAGCGCACTTACCTCCTCTAAAGATCTTTAAGTTCGAGATATCCGACAATCCGACGACGAATTACATGAGGGAGGCAAAATACAAATGCCTCCAAGACAAATTGGTACAAAAATAGACTGCCAATTGGTGTGGCACATAGCTTCCTCGCATCCTATCACGTACTTTATTGATTTTATGCTTTTACAAGCCATTATTGTCTAATTTGTTTGTTTACCCCGTTTTTTTAATCTGTCAAAATTGTTTTGATTTTTTACATGAATTAAAGTATCAATTCAGCAAAAGTTAAAGAGTGCAGTCGGTTCAAATTGATCTGGGGCTATCTGCGGGCTACTTTCGATAAACTATAAAAGTTCCATACAAATCAGATAAGTAATTATGAAGCTATAGGTATAAATAAATGTATGTTTGTGTGCATATGGAAGAGAAACAAATCAGCGCAGAAGGTTAAAACTCTTATGGGACCAACAATGGGCTAATCATGACCTGCCATCTAATTTGCAATAAAATCGGACGAGTAGTTTTTAAGATATGTAGGTTCGCAAAAATTGAGCGACAGACAGACCGACACGGAACAAAAATTGTTCCCTGATGTCTGAAACGGATTTCTGTCTTGGAATTTTTGAAATCGGAGACCTACATTATTATCGTTCTTCAGAACGCTCACATAGCTTCCGTTACCTTCGATAAGCTCGGAACCAAAATTAGTTTTTATACTTGCTACTGATGTAAATTTCGCTTGCACGCATTCCAACACAAAAAACATTCTTGAAGCCAAATTTTGACAATTGCATGATTTATGTACGTGTAAAAAATCATAAAAACAAATCAATTAAATTAAATTTGATCTATATTGGTTTACAAAATTAAAAAATAATAGAAGAACATGTAAGTAATCTTCAACCACAGAATACCACACCTGCATTAATGGCCATTTCATCCAATAAAGAAGGTTCATTTGAACCTTTTTTGGTATGAAGTTATTTCTTTTATATTTTATAAAGAGAACTTAAGTGTCAAAAGCCATAATTTACTAAGAAGAATTAAAGAAGTATACATGTATTGAAGCAATGAATGTTAAATCCGATATAAATTACCTTAAATAAAATAATTTAAATTAGTATTGATCCGAGGTAATATTAACATTTATTTATGGCATTAAAAAGGTTCCAAACTGCGATAGTAAAATGTTGTCAGATTGTATTGTAAATAATAAACATAAGTTTCATTTTGTGTTCTCAAAAAGAAGTATAATTATTCTAAGTTTAATATAAGCCACCGTCCGCCACAATTTGATCAGACATACACCACGATTTAATTGTAACATTAGTTTTTCGCATTATAAAATAGAATATGAAACAAATTATTAAAATTTCAACGAGCTAAAAATCATTTCTATATTTTGCCTCAGGTTATGATTTTCCTGAACATGCGTATGCCATAAAGGAATAATATAAATTATCTCTCCACGTAATTAATACTGGTTTATTATACAAAGCACCTTTCAGCCTTCATAAGGCCATTATCAGTGCCGATTAAGGAAGAAATTGAGTTACATTAATTAAAAATATTAGTGAGAGGTGAGTTTCATTTCATGACGGAATCTTGCGTCGCTCTCCGTCATAAAATGGACTCACCTCTCACCAATATTTTTTATTAATGTAACTCAATTTCTTCCTCAATCGGCACTGATAATGGCCTTACGAAGGCTGAAAGCTGCTGTGTATAATAAACCAGTATCAATTTACGCGAAGAAACAATTTATTTGATTATTTTAAGATGACCTCCATACATGCTCCTATAATCTTAACTTGAGCTATCTAATATGTTTGCCACGTTTATGTAAGTAAAAAAAAAAAAAAAAAATCGATTCCGACAATTGGTGCAATTTAAGGAATAGCAAACAGTTAATACTTTAAAATATAGTTCTAGACTCGTAGAGATTAAATAAAATACTGAACCAATTTAATTAAAATTGGTTCAGAAAAAAAAAAAAAAAAAAAAAAAAAAAAAAATTATAGGATCATGATCATACCCTGAAAATTAATTAATATAATAATTTTCTGACTTAGTTGAGCCGCGTCGGATCAGTTTGTTAATGCAGAAGTGCGAATAATGAAGTAATTTATAATTAGAACTCCGCGGTTAAAATTAATAAGAAAACAGGTGCTATTGTGAGTATATAATTTTGTTAGAGGTGTAAGAAAGTGCATAGTAGTGCATTGAGTCTTCGACGCGATCGATAGCAGACGCAGACACTACGCAGTTTACTTATTACCCCCCCCCCCCCCTCTCCCCCCGACAATTCTTTATTAAATTACTTTACCAACCAATATTACCATGATTAAATTTTAAAAAAAGTTTCCTAAAGAAATTCTGTTAAAAAAAAATCTAAACTACGAATGTTGAACTACTTGAACTTTATAATGTCTCTCTATCTACCATTAAATTAAAAATAGGGTAGATATGTATATTTAAAATATCATGTTAATAAATTAAAATTATTAATCAGTAATGTGCAAAATGTCACAGTGGGATTATTTTACTTCAGTTTTTAAATAAAAATAAACAGGTCAAGTGTGTGTTGGCAACACAGTATTGTTTAAGTAGTAGTACCTATTGATGTAGCTTTTAAAAATGCTAAAAAGCCTACTTTGAACTATCCTGTGGGTCTGATATTCTCAAAACACAAACGGACTTCTGATAAAGTTTGCCAGTGAACCGGACTATAAACGTATAAATACGTCCAAAAGAGCATAATTATAAAAAAAAAAAAACGTATTTTGTCAATAAAAACAATTTTTTTTTTTTTCGAAATTTCCAAAAAGTGGTATCTTTACTTTTGGTCGAATAATGTTCGGGAATTTTTTCAGAATTTTTGCACTTTACATAAGCGAGATAGAAAGGGGGGGGGGAGAGTTGGTGTGAAATGTATTTCACACCAATTTCAAACTCGCCTACGCTCACTCTATCAAAGTTAAGTTCTTAAGACTCCTTGCTGAAAATATAATTTTAGATTCTCTAAGTTATAAATAACCATATTTATTAATTAACTATACATTTTATTTTTATTGTTTATAATTAGTGTTATCTAGTTTTTAAATACCTTTCTTTCACTAACTGTACGATTGTATTTTATTTTATTTATTTAAATGTTGTCTCTTGATTGATTAGTATGCTGTGTTTATAGCAATCCTTTAATGAAGGACAGCTCCACGTTGTACTTTTTTTCAATAAAGTGTTTCTCTCTCTCAAAAAATTATACATTTTTGTAATCAGCTTGACGTACTCTTTCATATGACACCCCACACGGTCTCCAGAAAAAACAATATTTTTTAACCCTTAAGTCTTTTTTCCCTTACTTTTTTAAAAAATAATTTTTTAAAGTCACTATATTTTTAAAATGTGAGGGTAGGTACTATACATATATATGCCAAATTTCAAAGTGATCGGACGAAAGGTGTCACCGTGAGAGCAGGGATAGACGGACGGACAGACAGACAGACACACGCAGGAAAATATAAGAAGGGTCCTTGGTTTTGCTTACAGACCCTTAAAAGCAGCTTAATCGACATATATAATTATGTAGTCTACCAATATATAGTATAACAATATACATCGCATAACAATATATTATACATATATACTTTGTAAATATACATATTTAAGCCGGTTTTTTTTCAATAAAAAAAAGGAAAATAAATAAGATAAAATTCCGTCACTTAAATTCATAGTTACCAATATAGAATTTTTGGTAAAAAAAAAGAAGGGAATGAAAAAAAGCTAATTTGTCTTTACAGGTAAGGGTAAGACCATGTTGTAAATTGTGTAACGCAAGTCGATTGAAGAGCGAGTATTAGTAATTAAACACAATAGTAGGTGGGAAAAAACAATACACATAAACTTTATTTAATGCGTGCTGATTGCTGATTATAAATGTTTGGCGTTCTTACGGTTAATGTGAACTTAAACATTGTAAGTAAAAATATTATTCCAATGTATTTGATTATGCCAGCATGCGATGGTCTGTAGTCATTAATGTTGGTTTTAATTATTTGTATTCGATTGCCAAGCACACGTTCGTATTAAGGTGGCATACGATCGACTAACCGACTGTGTTCATATCTGTAATCGTAAGAGTTCGCTTTTGCTACCTCGCACTTGATTGTATTATATATTATTAGTTTAAATTTTTTTAGTGTTCTCTGGTCTTCTTTATTCAGTTCATAAAAGAGAACCCCCCCCCCCCCCAAGGAGCAAATTCCCCCAAAACTCCGTCACCTAGAATATTTACCCCCCCCCCCCCCCAATCTCTGAAAATACCCCTAATTGGATTCCCCCCAAAAGTTTTGATGGCGCACGCTGCGCCATCAAAACGTCCCTGTGGGCACCCCTGGTCATAAGTAATCTAGATCCCAATAATGTCAAAGCACGTATTCGATAGATAGAATTTGTTTGTGATTATTAATCGTCTTTAAAAAATAGTTTTATTTGCAGAGAGGCGTACGTTTCCGTCTTACATTTCTTACATATATAATTTTAAAAAGTTTTTACTCTTTTTGATCGAAATTGCTATTATCACAGTTTATATTATAGTGAGAAATCTAAGTTAAAGTATCCTAGGTCTACGTCTAAATTCGAATATTTCCTAATCATCAAATGACGCGATCAAGCATGTGTTATGTATGTCATAATGTCAATGTATGTAACACACTTTATTTTAATTCAAACTAAATGAATTTAAAATAAAAAAAATTATATTAAAATATTTGAGTACTGCGTTGTAAATAAACATGTTTACGTTATTTTTTAAAAAATGTAGTAAATCATTCAATTACATAATTACATTTTCAGTACCTCTTAAAAAAATCATACGATGCAACTTAATTTTGTATTTTTATCGTTATTGTGATCACAATTTTGTTTTCTTGGAACTGAATAAAATTTCAAATTAACATTGTTTTTCTCTAGAGAAGATGTTTTACGGCTGTTGAGGAGTGACGTGTATTGTTACAAGAATAAATAAACAAGTAAATAAACAAGAGGAATATATAAAAGAAGAGGGAGGGATGGAATGACGGCATTAACTAGGATGACCCTCTTTTAGTTTTGGCAGTTGAAGTAGTAAGGCTGATTTAAATCCACTCTACGCTTCTACAACCGACCTTGGACGTTTTTCCCTCCTTTTGACTTCTGCCAAGACGTAGTATATAGAATAATCTCGCAAACAAACAAATATTCTATACAAGCACACGAGTTTTATTTACTCTACACTTCACACACGAACAATAACCAACAGTAAACAAACTCGAGCCTTGTATAATACTTAATTCGATTTTGTACTTTCTTTCTTAGATACATTTATGGAGCGAAAGACCTTGATGAAATGTTATATTTAAGAATAAAAGAAGGATACTTGTCATCTAATCATAAGAGTAATTAACATTAGTAATTTTAACAGGATATAGGTCGCAAGTAATTTATGATTATTTTTTTCAAAAGTATTCGTGCTACTTTTCCCCATGAAATATTTCAGACTGTACATATTTAATAAACAGGCCAAGTGTGTGCTAGTCAGCACACAGCGAGGGTCCGTAGGCCACACTATAAGTGTATAAACAGTGTTTCTTTAAAATGCTAAAAAGCTTACTTTGAACCATTCTAAGGGTCTGATATTCTCAAAACACACTCTGATAAAGTATTTTTTTGCCACTGAACCGGACTACAACCATATAAATACATCGAAAAGACAATAAATATAAAAAAACGTATTTTGTCAATAAAAAATAAAATAATATTTTTTTCGAAATCTCCAAAAAGGGTATCTTTACTTTTGGTCGAAGAATGTTCAGGAATTTTTTCAGATTTTTTGCACTTCACATAAGCGAGATAGAGGGGGGGGGGGGGGGGGGACACGTTTCACACCCACTTCAAACTTGCCTACGCTCGCCCTATCAAAGTTATATCCAAAGAATTATATATTTTTGTAATCAGCTCGACGTACCCTTTCATATGATACCCCTCACGGTGTCGAAAAAAAATAAAAAAATTTTAACCCTTAAGTTTTTTTACCCTAATTTTTTTAAAAAAATATTTTTTTCAAGTCGCTATATTTTTAAAATATGTGGGTAGGTACAAGACACATACATGCCAAATTTCGAAGTGATCGGACGAAAGGTGTAGCCGTGAGAGCACGCGAGAGGACGGACGGACAGACACGCAGGAAAATATAAGGGTCCTTGGTTTTGCCTACGGACCCTAATAATAATAAGTTAATAGCCGCATAGTTTTTAACCAAGATTTAGAAAATTTAAAAATGACTTTTATCGCTTGCGGCCTTACAGCAGACCCACAATTAGTATAGGACGGGGTGGGCAAATGCGGCTCCCAGTCCCATGCGGTTCTTCCCCGGTCCCCTTTCGGTAAGTGCCCATACTGCCCTTTCAAAATTTATATCCTTTTTAGTTTTAAAATTTTGAAAATTTCGTTATCTAAATTTGTATATTTTGAAAACCAATTTATTTGTGATATTATTGAAGATAGATTTTCAATTTCTGAAATAATATTTGATGAAAAATTGGCTAAGAAATTTGAGTTATTAGAGGGGAAAACGGATCTGGCATTGCAAATACAGCAGAAATAGTTACAGTTGAATTTCAGTTACTCGTGCCACAAACCAAATAGCCAGACTTAAAGAAAGCTGCTTGCAGTCTAATTTAATTTTTCGGTACAACATATTGCTATAAATCTTTGAGCGCCTCAATGAAGTTCATGAAGTCAAAGTATCGTTCTCAGTTGACCAATCATCATCTCACAGATTTGCTGCGAAATTTACGTAATATTTCCAAGATTTTACCTAAGTTCTTCGCTCAAAGTTTATTTTATTTTAATTATTGATTTTTTTTAAATAATTATTTGCATTGTCTCTCTGTAAATTGTATTTTCTTTAATGTGTACTTTACATAGGACTTAAGACTTGCGTAAAATATGCAAATATATTACCTAATTAAATTAAATTTTAATTTCTTTATTTAATACTATGCAATTATAGTGTGGCTCTATAATACATGAAAAACAGGTACGCGGATCTCATTAACCTCATGCGTGCCCACCACTGGTATAGGATTAGAAAAATACATCATACATGTATTATTAACCTCATGCGTGTCCACCCCTAGTATAGGATTAGAAAAATACATCATACATGTATTAATACTCTTAATTTAAGAGAATATTGTCTTTGACTTTGATAGACATCTCAAAATATAATCAGCATATCTCGTTGTGCTAACTGGACTAACTGTTAAGAAGGATCCTAAATTTTCGGGTAAATAGAATCATAGCAAGAGCACATAAAATGGAAAAAAGGCTAGTGAGAAGTTAAGTTCCTTCGTTGCCTGAAAAAAATGTATCTGTTAAAACTCCTAATTTGAAAATGTTAACTTATCAGACTTCTTCTTAATCATATATTTGTGAAAAGCAATAATAATACTAAGATAGTGGTTAAAATACTTCGTGAAGTGCTTGAAGAGGGGGAAAATATAAATAAATCTATAAGCATATATGCATACTTAATTTTAAAAATGATGTGTTTTGTATTTGCATTAAGCACATTCAATGTAATTATTCTACAAAGTTAATGTAGAATTTTGATGAATGCCTTCGTTTTGTAGTTATATTTAAATTAATTGTACGGTATTTGTTTCTGACTTAATATTAATAGAAGAAATAAAGCTTTTGTATTTTAGAGCCTTATTGTTTTCAATCTATGCATTTATGCAGTGATGCAAATAAAAAAGTAAAATTGAATGAATACGAGGAAGAGAAACAAAAGAGTAATAATAAGGTTTGAAACAAAGTACATAATGTAAGATAATTAACACACTTCAAATTGTCATAACTTCTTCCTGGGAAAAAAGGAAAGAGGGGAAACAACTTAATGATATAGTAACATTTAAATTTAGAACAATAAATTATTAAGAATGTTTTTACATTTATTACTTCAAGGTTAGTTTCGAATTAAAAAAAACAGGTTTACTATTTTCATTTGCTTTTTCTTGTGAAAATCATTCGTCCCTACGCACATCCTATAATAAAAGGGATCATGTGCCCAGCACAAAGTATAATACTTTATAAACGTCTTTATCTATACTTCCTAACAATGTCACGTAATTATACGGCTCTATTTTTTTAAATTTTATTGGAAAAAACTTGTCTAATTTTATTAAATTTTCTGCATCTTATGAGAACATGTTTTAAATCTCCTATTTCTCAACAGTGTTCACATTGATCTAATCCCTTTTTATTTATGTTGTAAGATATTTGGAACATATCCCATGGTTAGATCTGAGCCTATCAATAATAGTTACTAGTTCCTATAGTTCCTTATTTCCTGTTTCACTGAACCACACCTTGACGCGCATGCTTTATTATCACTTAGCTTTATTTAAACTTAGGTAACGCATCACTTATTGTAATTGTATATGGCAGGAACCCAGCATCTTCCATTTCTTTCCTAGACAGCTTGTCAGCCATCTCGTTGACCTTTAACCCGTGCATATATAATAGAATAACATCTCTCAGTAATTGTATAATGTGTTTTTATAATTTCTACAAGTGAGTGATTCTGGAGATGTATTTGAAATATATTCTGGAGTGCATTTAATTATGCTTTGGCTGTCAGTAAAGAAGATAGCACATAAATATGTTAATACTATTTATTATCTTCTCCTAATTGGATGTTTTATTTATATTTTCAAGTACGTAAGTATATACATAAACTATGTATATAATATAATAATCCTACCACGGGTTTCCGCAAGTCGAGCGAATTTCCATTGGAAATTTGTAGTTCAATGTTGTGCAGTTTAAACTTCTTTCAAACTACAACGATTATGTTTGACTAAGCAATATTCTAAAAACCCTATCAGCCTACTTGGAGCCTGTTAGACTTCATTGGTTGGTGTCAGAGGTTTTATGTCTTCCGGTGGTGACCGCGTCTCGAAAGGTAGGGACTATTTTAATTGGGAGATCCTTAATACTTCTACAATTTAATCATTTTTGGGCGAGTCTTACAATAACGTTTAATTAAAGCATGATTAAAAAGATCCACGTCATTCTACTCCAGAACATTCAAGTAGGAAATATTATCCATCAATTTTGTTTATTTTGAAGGTTAAGAGAGCAAGTGAAGTTGATGACAGTAAAATCATAAAAAACGGAAAGCCTCAAGCTTCTCGTTTTTTGTCTCTCATGTGACTCAACATCAGTTTTTTTCCTTTACTTTTTACCGGCACTGATGATGGCCCAGAAAGCGAAAAGTAGTGTTGTGAAATAAACATTCATTTTGTGGAGAGGCTTTCCGTTTTTTCATGATTCTATTATTATTTATTTTCTTCAGGGTCTCATTCTCCCACACTTTATCAGGGATTTTTTTGGGCACTCTTTGGTTACCTTAAGTTTGTATCCAAAACATTTTTAACTGAATGATTTCCATAATTACTAAAATGGCTTTATAATTTTTTCTCACTTATGTGGTTAGCAAAAAGTTGAAAAGAGGAATATAGCTCTTCGTTTATTTTCTTATAGCAGTCGTGATTCAAGATGGCTTCTGAATCGACCAATTATTAATGGATTCCCCATCCCCCTAAGCCATTAAAGTGCAAACCAACCCCCCTCACAGCCAAAGTAAACAGCTCTGAAAAAATAGTGACGTCATACTTCCTCGCATAAATATTAACAGGAAGGCTAATAATATCGGGAAGGAAAAAAGACTATATTCCCCAAATAATACCGAACAAACTCCGCTATAGCTTATTTATATGTTCTTTAAAACTTCATCTTCAAACCAAAAATAAGTAGTCTAGTAAGAACTGTAGCTTACACAAACAGATTACACGTTTAATTATATTTCTTTCCGGAAAATTATATACTTTTCTTCACCCAAAATTGTTTTTCGGGGTTTCAACGGAATTATCCGTTTTGGGTGTTTTTAAGACCTCCTGAGTTTCAGCATGGGGTCTGTATGTATGTATGTGTGTATGTTATCATCGTAGCGCCCAAGGTATTTAACCTAGAGAGTTAAAAATTACAGCAAAATCAGTCCCGTAGTAGTGCCGCCCGGAAAATCAACTTTTTCCGCCATCTTGAACCCAGTTTGCTGAATCAGCAAATATTTTAAATTATAAAATAAAGTTGCGATGGTGTAAAAAAGAATATATATATATATATATATATATATATATATATATATATATATATATATATATGTGTGTGTGTGTGTGTGTGTGTGTGTATATATATTTGTTTTTCAACCAGTGTGAATAGTGAATAAGTGATAAGTATATTTAAAAAAAAATAGAATTACGGAAACACAATTATGAATTAATATCTCCAAGAAAAAATCCTTAATTAGAATAAAAAAAAAAAATAATAATAAAAATGGCTCCCCTTAAAAAAAACTGTTTTTCAGACTTGTTTATTAAATTAATAAATTTTAAATATACTAGAGTTAAAATAACCTTTTATTTAGATAGTTTAATAATTAATTACAATATATATATATATATATATTATTTTTATAAATAAGGATTACATTTTTTGTACTAACTAGTTAGATTATACAAGTTATCATTTCAAGTGAGTAAAATAATGATAAAAATAAATAAGAAAATATGAAGATGTTTACAGCTTTTACTTTTATTAAAAATAATCATTTTTTATAAGGTTAAGGACGATTGATAAAATTAACAATTAACTGGTTAGCGATTGCATTTAAAATGTGTTCACATCACACTCTCTCTCTCTCTCATTACATACATACATACATATATATATATATATATATATATATATATATATATATATATATATATATATATATATATATATATATATATATAAATAGCAAATACCATTATATTAAATGGTATTTGCTAACCCAATGCTCTAAAAATAGTAATACAGACACAATTATTTACAACGCATTTTAAAAAATTTCATCATGCATTATCAGACATAAACATGCTATAATTAATAAAATAAATAAAGATAATTATTCATAATGACTTATAGATAAATAGTCAATATATACACACAATTTGCCTGCCTGTATTAAAAGCCATCACACACATTCTTTGTTACGATTCATTGTTGCAGAGCTGAGCTCCGGGATCATTTCATTTGCGTCCCACTTGCATCCTGGCTGAGTATTCAACAATGAATCTTGTATGTGGCATGTCCTGGAGCTGAATATTTGAGTCCTGTCTGAAATGGGATTCTCGGAACGAAAATTCACACGGTTAAGGGTCAGTTTTGAAGGAAACGTAAAAAAAAACTTGTTTTATAGAGAAGAAAGGTGAAGCCACACCCAAAAAAATGGTTGTTAGTGAAATCTCACATAAAAAGGGTTTTGTTTGTATTGTGGACATGAAATTAATTAGAATAAGGGCATGCTTTTTGACAAAATGGCGTGAAAAATTAAATATGAGTAGTTTACACAAGTTTGTAAACTATTCATCAATACCTTTCATTTGATACCCCACTAAAAATAAATAAAAAAATAGCGTGATATGGTTTGTTTGCCATTTTGAATTTGAACAGCTGATAATTTTGAGTTCACTATATTTTTCCTGTGTGCGCGGCAAAACGATCTTTAAAACTGCAAAATTTCATCTCTTTTGATTCAAAAGTTATTGGAACCTAACAGAATGACAGACAGATACAGGAACGAAACTATAATGCTTTCTTTTTTTGGTTTTACCAACAAAACCCTAAAAAGTATTTTGGTTCGGATATGAAAATTTGTTGTTCCTTATGTCCATAATTAATCAGAGGTAAAATCCCGTGACATCCGGAAATGCAGGGACACAAAATGCCACAGTTGTGGGGCAGAGTCGGGGCAGCATCGTGACAATATATCGGTGCAGCCCGGACGCAAACCCGCAACAAAGAATCCTAGTGTGTACTTAGGTCTTAGCGTTTAACGTTTAACTAATATGTAAAATCTAAATTATTAGTTAAAATCAAGAATATATTACCCCAAAACTTCTATCCTTAAAGATAGAAATAGAACGTACTTATGTGTATATTGTCTATTACCTTTAACGAAAACATATGAAGAAAGGAATGGTAGTTGGTAGTTTATTTTAGAAGAATCAGTGATAATTTAAACATTGGTAGTCAATAAAGTTTAAAAATTAATATTTTCGGCCAATATATACGCATATAGAATGAAGTATAACTAAAAATAAACACTTATTTTTAATAGATACACGTCTTTAATGATTATCATACTAATAATGTAATAGTAAATCTTCTATTATACTTGTTGGAAATGAATTGTAGACGTGATACTAAAGAGTATGCAGCATTGACGTGTTACCTCCTTCCCTTTACCACCAAAAGCAATTCTCCACTCTCCAGACATGTTTTCACAAAGTGTAAGAAGTTAATTTCAATGCAGGAGACGTGTCGTCTTCGTGTCGTGAAGACACAATAAACAAAGCGCAGCAGGGAATTACAACGTCCTTTGAATATGGGATGAGTGTTGCGTATATAGTCGCTCCACTAAATAACCTCTAACAGTTCAGACTCTTCTAAACAAATAACAAACCTTAAACAAGAACCTTATTAAATCAAACTAGTTTATGTGTCTAGCACATGAATTCATTGTTTTATTATTTCACGAAGAAACTTAATGGAAACACTATAGGTTTGTTCTAAAAGCCAATTCGAGAACGGTTCTAGACAAAGTTCAAGAATAGTTTAATGCGTATAAATAAATTCAGTCATTTTTAGAAACATTAATTAACTGTAAAATTACATAAAAATATATATAAAAAAATATATATAAAATATATATTGTTCTAAAAGCCAATTCGAGAACGGTTCTAGACAAAGTTCAAGAATAGTTTAATGCGTATACCTATGCGTATAAATAAATTCAGTCATTTTTAGAAACATTAATTAACTGTAAAATTACATAAAAATATAATTATTAAATACATGGTATTGACTGCTTAGGAGAGACTCTTCCAAGTCTCTCTCCAGAAAGAGGAGAGAGTAATAGGAGAGATTTATAAAAAAAAGTATTCGCTTTTTAAAAATTGTACAGTCAATGTTTCATAAATAACTAAATTTTGTTTTTTAAAAAAATAATATAATTATTGAATACATAATACAATTAATCTCTGCTATTGACTGCTTGCGAGATAATTTTTTGAAGTTTCTCTCCCAAGCAGTCAATAGCATGTATTTAATAAAAATGTTACAAAAAAAATTCTAAATTTAAACAAATAAATGATTATTGATTCATGGTAACCAAAATACAGTCTAAAAAAGCCCAAAAATTAGGGCTAAAGCTATTCAGAAGATAAAATGAGAATTTTAATAAAGCATTTTAAAAAATCAAACCTAATATAAAAAATGGCCAACCACAAAAAAAATAAAAAAATACAAATAAAGGGTTTACACAAGAAAAGATAGTAGGTAATAAGTTTTTAAGTTTTAAGTAGGTAACATTTTATTTTATTTTATTTATTTTTATTTTGTTTTTTTTTTTAATTGGCTTGTGCATAATTTTACCCAGTATTAATTTCGACTCATCATCATCAGATCATAAGATTCTAATATGATTCAATGTCGCTAAAAGAAATATTTTTTATCCTATTAGGGACTTGTCCCTAAAATTTTGACAGAGCGCATGATCCGCACAGTACTAGAACTGTCCAAGGCTCTGTTGGAAAGAACCAACTGATTATGGAAGTTAGCTATATTTATAATAAAAAATGTTCAACTAAAGTCGCTGTACTATAATGACTTTCAATTGGGATTTAAACAAAGACAAAAAATTAAAGATTTAAAACAACGAATACAATTATTAAGATTAGAGTGGTTACAGATAACTCAAGAGAACTTCCGACAAAAGACTGCCAAACAAAAATTGTAAGAAACAAAAAAAAAGCGAAGGCCTAGAAAACAATGGATAGAGAACGAGGACGTTGAAAAAGATTTAAAAACTTTTAAGAATGGAGGGGGGAGGGCAGTGAAAAGGGATTTGCAAAAATGTATTTGTTTGTCGAGGAAAATTTGAATTCGGAGAAATTTAAAAAATCAATAGCTCCAAATTGAACACAATGCTGCTGTTGCCTTCGTTAGCTTGGGAGCAAAATTACTTAAATGATCAGAACAAACAAACAACCAATGAGTTTTAACCATTTCAAATTATGACGCATAATACACCGACCCAAGTCGGAAAGAAGAATGTTTGTCCATGGAATCAAATTAATTTAAGTGCGCCCACACAATAGCCCCTAGAAAGACAAATACAAGCGTTAAAAAAAAGCTTCAATTTAAAGCCTTAAACAAAAACAAGGAATCATAGACCAAAATGTTCCTTGACAGTTTATAGGGTTTTCTACTAACAATGAACTATTTTAATTGAAAATAAGGAAGAGAGCTATAAAGCATGCATTGTTGGGCTGTATTTCTTTCTGCCTCAAGGATAAAAAGCTATAAAATTTGTTTAATTTATTGTATTACTCTTACTTTTTGTCTACTTAAGGTCGTATCTATTTTTCTAAAAAAAGACTAATCATTTCCTGTATTTTAAAACAGTTAATCAATATTATAAAGTCGTGGTTTATGACTTGTTTTACGATTAGTTAGATATGGTTTATTTTTAATCTTCATTCGATTCAGTTTGAATACGAAGCATTTATTCCTGTACGTTTAAGATGAGATTTTCCAAGGCCGCCAACCTACTTAATATTCAGTTGTTACTGCTTTAATTTATTTCACACGAAGATTAAACGCCACTTGGTTAATAACTATTTAAGATTTGTATCATCTATTTCTCTTTTTTTTATGTAATGTCCTTTATTAAGTGTTTATTAAAAACACATATTATTGTTAGAATTAAAAGAGACCCCCTTTTAAACGCATCTGATTACATCGGGTAGTAAATCAATCTTAACTAGAAGAGGCGAAGTAAATGTTTAGTATAAAGATTGCAAACTAAAAAACGAATCAACCTATTAATTAATAACTCAGCATCCAATCTAAAACTTCTTTGTTGACCTCGCTATTCAATCTTGGATTACATGGAGCAATCTTACATGACACATGTTAGCAATAAATTAATATTACCTCTTGAATATGCAAGTATCTTCGGACGGTTTGTTGATCTTTAAAATTACACAAAAGATTATACTCAAGCGAGTTTCTCTAAAATATTTCTTTATTTTATGAACTTTTGAGTTTCGTTGGTGATAAAAGTAAAATTTTTAAAATAATTTTCTTTTCATTACATAAAACATAATTTTTTTTAACACTGCAGAGAAAATTTTTGTCCGGTAACATACTACTTATTCTTACTTACTTAATAAGCGCAAGTCAAAGAAAAAACAAAATGCAGTCCATTTGAAAGAAATTGTTTTTATACATAAAAACGCAATACAAATTCTTAAAGCATCCAGTTCTATTTATGATAGTCCTTTTTTACATCAATGATACATGCTTGAAAGAGGTCTAATGTAACTAAATATTCCTGCAGTCGAAAAAAAAATATACATATGCAATTACTTCTTGACTAATCTCTACATGGTTATGAGCTGTCAAAATATATATCTTGATGATAAAATGATCTAATAGAAAATGGTATATTTAGCTGAGCAAGGCAGTTAAATTATTAAATAGATATTATTAGTTAATAAACTAATTATAAAAGAAGCTCATGAAATCATTTGGGTTTTAAATCTAAGCTGAGTTTTGTTTTGCACTTACGTCAAAGGCAAAAAAATACTTTAGAATCTAAGTTCTTACGTAGAGATTTGTCGTTAATTTTAAACCCCTTTTTAATTTAAAACGAACTCAGAAAAAAAGGAGAAATCGCTTCCTCCTCCTCTTTCGACCCTCAGAAGCAACAAGAAAGACAGAAGGTCCTTTTACTAACCTCCGATCTGTCTTTAAGTCCTCGAAGCCAGAGAAAGAGAGAAAAAAGAATAAAGTCTCTTCAAGAAAAAAAAGTGCTTCAAAAGCAGAGTTCTATAAAGGTCTTAAAAAGACAGAATACTCCCCCCTCCTAGAGCCATTTCTTTTGGTAGAAGGGAGCTATGATACCCCTCTAGTTCTTTGTGACCCCCTTCCAGGGTCACAAAGGATTTTATGCTTGTTTAAAAGCACTCTTCTGACAAGTTCTCTCCTCTTAACTGACAAGCTCCGCTAAAAAGAGAAAAAATGCAAAAAAGGAGATGCCAAGAAGTTCAGCATACAAAAAAAAAAAAGGCGAACAAGTCTTTTCTTTGAATATGCAAAAGAAAAAAGAATGGATTGAAAAAGGAGCGACGTTATTTTTATTTTACTTTTAAATGAATATACATATAAACATATATATATATACATGCACACATACAAAATGCAAATTACATAGGGATTTGGAACAATGAGTGCAGCATGAGAATAATATTTAGAAAGGAAAAGAAAAAAACAAAGAGAAGGAGAAAAAACTCACTGTAAAATAGAAGGGAAAAAATGCAATTGAATAAAAAAAAGGTTTCCGTTGTAATTAATTAAACCACGAAAGAGTCAATATCTTGTACAATTAGAGCTCGTATGGGCATCAAACACAATAGGCATGTAAATTCGTTGAGGCATATTGCAGCTTTGATGTGGAAGCAAGTCAAATCATTTGATTAAACTCAGATGATGTACCAAAGGAAAATTGGTCTGAAAAACATTTCTTTTGTATAATTGATACTTCTCTTGTATCTATGAGCACCGCTAACTCAAGATCTATTATAGATTAACTATGAATGTATTAATAAGTTAAAAGTAATTAATATCGTATCCCTTGTGATACTGTAAAACTCCAATAAATCCGGTCTAATTGGGATCAAAACAGTTCGGAAAATATCCGGATAATCCGATTTCCAATCAAAATTAGATATATTAAAGGAAAAACATCAACAAGTTTTTATTATTAAACATTCTTTTATACAAACATTTACAGATTAGAAACATGCAGTGTAATAACCATAATTTGTGGTAAATATTTAAAATAATATTTTGTGCTACAGTAAGTATTTTATTAATAAATAACTTATAAAATTAATTGTTAGAATTGTGCTTCAATTATTTTATAAATTTTACTATTCAACAAAATCCGCCTCCAAAATTTTAGAACAATCGGTTTATAAACATTAAGACCTATTACAACTCATGTATAACTCAAAATTGAATTTTCTACGCTATTCCCTCCCCTTCAATGTTATTAAGATAGTAAAAAAAATGTATACATACATACATACACACAAAAATAGTTGTAGACAGCAATTTTGAAAAACAAACATCCTATTGAATTCCGGTTAAATAAGTAGATTCAAATATTTAAAAAACAAGATAATTGTATTTCGTGTACACAGTGGACTATTTCCAAGGTTGACCTTTTTAAACATCGATTCTATTTCCCGCTTAGTTAGTCATAACAACAGGTGCTGCATGTTCTGATAACAATATCTCAGGAAATCATCCTAATATAGTAATGCCATGTTTTCCTAGGTTGTTTTCATTTAATCGATAGCTGAAGTGATTATTAAGTAGAACCTTATTCGATTTGTTTTTGTTTCTCTGTATTGCGACATCGTTAGCACTATAGACTATAGAGGACGCAGAAAGAGGATTTACCACTTAATAGACTGGGGGGTCTTGAAGACAAGTATACTCAACAGTCTTAACAGTAAAAATTTGAAGATAAAAAGAACTTTTTATATACTGCGTTTTTAAATTTTCTGTTGAATCGTATGTAATGTTGATAATAATTGTTATTGTTGTATAATATATATAATGTTAGTGAAAATAAAAAAATAGTTCCGAATATATTTACTTCACATAAATAACAACCATCTATAGAGCTGATCTTAAACCTATAAAAGGACAAATCTTTGTACAACGGATCTCCCTAACACCAAATCTAAACCGTGCCATCGATATATTTGAAATAATATTATCAATAATATAATCAATGTATTTACTGTTTTGCTGTCATTCAATGTTTATCTCTTATTTATAAAAATCACAAATTTGAAACCCGTAAAAAATGAAGATTGTAAATATGGGATATGGCAAAACAAATAAAATAACTGGCGGATTTTTTCCGAAATAACTTTCCATACAGCAAAATTTGCTGAAACCCAATTAAATATTGCTGAAAGATGGCTAAAAGTATTAAAATAATGCATTGTCGTCGTGTTCTGAGCTATGCTAAAAGTTTCAAATGTCTAGCTATTCGGGAAGTTTGTTAGAAATCGATTGCCAGATTTGTACCGGACAAACAAACAAGAAATCAAGCTAATAAAAACGTAGTAAAATATAGCTAACATTGCTGACGATAAAAGACAAAATAAACTTTATGATACCTTGTGGTAACTGATACCTTGTGGTAACTGAACCTTGTGGTAACTGATACCTTGTGGTAAACTTTATGATACCTTGTGATAACTTGTGGTATTATAAAATAAAGCTTGTCGCACAGCGGCTTTTAGAATCGCTTATTACATGAAAATTGTAACATAAAGAAATACCGCTTATAACTAGAATCTAAAATTATATAAATTTTATCATCTTTTACATAATGCAATGTTAATTAAGGTTTTGATTTTTAAGTGAAATTGAAGTAGCATTGAATATTATTATTTCTAACCGACCTTTATAAATAGTCTGTCAATTTGTGTGACACATAGCTCCCTCAGATTGAAAATGGTCATACATTTCTGTTTCGATTCCTAGTGAAGTCATATTTATTTTTATGCAAGATCAAATTTGCGGAGGCAGTTAAAATTAATATGTGACTAACTAAGGACTAATTTCGACAAACCATCCAAATGTTTTCAAAATCTTATGAGTACTTTTGAAGATGATTTAATGAAATAAAAAAAATTGGTGTGAAAGCATTCGGAAAAAGTAATGTGCGCAGAAAGTTAATTATGAAATAACCTTTAAATGTCATCGAAATTAAATGAGTAAATTTTAAGATATGGAGATACGCAAATATGTTGCAACCAAACAATTATTTATGATGTCTAATAAGGATTTCTGGCTTGGAACTTGTGCATTCGGAGTTATAAAGAAATTGTGTTTTTTAGAATGTTCACAATGATTCCCTAACCTTCGGTAAGCTGGGAAGCAATAATTTTTAATCCTAGTCAAATAAATAGATTCATAAGTAGATAAATATGTAATAAAAAGCCAAATACATGAGTAAAACGAGATTATGTTTTGTACCCTTGTGTGACTATAGCCAAGGTGACCTTTTAAAATATCGATTATACTTCCTAGCTAGTCATAAACAACAGGTGCCTAATGTTCTGATAACAATATCTTAATAAATCCTCCACACTAACACAGTGTTGCTACGTTTTACTAGGATTTCATTATTCAATTAATCGCACACTTCTTTCTGTATTGCGACATTGGTGAGACACTAAGGCGATAACAGGAAAAAGAAGTCTGACTGTCTGACAATCTAATAGCATTATGACTATTTTATTTTAACACTGATAATATAGCAGGAATTGTCTCGGACAATAAGTTAGTCGTACAAAAACATTTACATATTCTAACACCCAAGATATCACCTTAGATGCCACACAACAATCACAAGTTGAATTAAATAAATCCTTTAAACCTTTGTATATTTATGAAAAAAAATTATACACTTATGTACTACTCCCAGGGAACTAAATATTTAAAGGAAATACTAATTTAACTTTAAATATTATGTAACTTCGTTTGGACAAACAATATTTGCAGTTTTGCTGAGGTAGAAACAAATATTAATAAAACGACCGCTTAGATAATCTAAGAAGTAAGTAGCTGATTAAAAATGTCACAAGGTTAACAATTTCATCATATTACCGTGCAATAGACGAAGAAACTAAAAATCAATGTAATATTTCCCTTCTTCTAAACTAGAGCAAAGCTCAGCCAATTTTTAAGTTCGCGATAAGACTGCACGCTTTCTTAAAGCCACTAACTACCTCAAAGTGAGGTTCGAGCCACATCCGCAATTCCTACGTTGTATTAAGCAAATCAGAGTATTTTATACTAACAAATTAAAACATTGAAAATGTTTATCTCTAGCTATACATTAAAATCACTTACTGTAACTTGCAGCAAAATTGCATCATTCTTTTGTTTGACGCAGGAGAAGCTATGAGTTAAAATGTATTTATTACTTATTTTATTAAAAAAAAAAAAAAAAAAAAAAAAAAAAAAAAATTATATATATATATATATATATACATACATATATATATATATATATATATATATATATATATATATATATATATATATATATATATATATGTATGAAGGCCATTTAAAGTAGACAATATTTTCTATTTTAACTCAAAAATCATTTTATTAAATTTTTTTTTCCGTCTCTCTCCCTTTCCTTAAAAATGCTAACCTTCACCTTATATTTATATATAAATATTAGACTCCAAGCTATTTTGTTCTTTTAGTTTCTAAGCATAGACTTTGAAATGTCCTTATTTCTTTTAGTCTACAGAGTTAAGACTAATAAACAGGTCAAGTGCGTGCTAGTCAGCACACAGCGAGGGTCCGTAGGCAACCCTGTATCGTTTAAGTAGTACCCTATTGATGGTGTTTTTTAAAATGCTAAAAAGTTTACTTTGAACTATCCTATGGGTCTGATATTCTCAAAACCCATAATAAACTTCTAATAAAGAATTTTTGCCACTGAACCGGACTACAACCATATAAATACATCGAAAAGACCACAGTTATAAAAAAAAAAAACGTATTTTGTCAATAAAAAATAAAATAATATTTTTTTCGAAATTTCCAAAAAGTGGTATCTTTACTTTTGGTCGAAGAATGTTCAGGAATTTTTTCAGATTTTTTGCACTTCACATTAAGCAAGATAGAAGGGGGGGGGGCACGTTTCACACCCACTTCAAACTTGTCTACGCTCGCCCTATCAAAGTTATAACCAAAGAATTATATATTTTTGTAATCAGCTCGACGTACCCTTTCATGTGATACCCCTCACGGTGTCGAAAAAAAAAAAAAATGTTTACCCTTCAGGTTTTTTACCCTAATTGTTTTGAAAATTATTTTTTTTTAATTCGCTATATTTTTAAAATATGTGGGCAGGTACAAGTCACATACATGCCAAATTTCAAAGTGATCGGACGAAAGATGTAGCCGTGAGAGCAGGCGACAGGACGGACGGACAGACACACGCAGGAAAATATAAGGGTCCTTGGTTTTGCCTACGGACCCTAATTACTGAAGTAAAACGTGGAAATTTAGAACTAAAGATTACCGTAAAAAAAAAGACGTCCTAATCCGAATTTGAATGTAAATTAGTTAATCAGTTTAGTGTTTTTAATCACATTAATCACACGGTGATTAGAAAGCTATATTCAAGACAAAGAATAAGTGGGGAAAAAGAATAAGAATTATTCTTCGAATAAGAAATACATTTGGTTAATTTATCTGAAAAAAATAAACTTTAGAATGACTCAACCGTTGATGATTTTTGCTGACAAATTGTCAGTTCAATTTTTTGATTAGTAAACAAAGTTCCCCAGACATTATCCTAGCATTTTTTTCGACAATAATTTCATATTTTATTTTCCAATTATATTCTGAAATAATAAATGTTAATTTTCCACGAAGGGCGTCATTTTATATAAAATCAATATTAAGTTTAAAGTCAATAACTCCAATCTTGATAAAATAAGAAGCTGACGCTGACTATACAATTACTTAAATGTAACACGAGACCAAGATGATTCACTAAAGGAGGATAGTAATATTTAAGTATGATTAATAATAAGATATTAAAGGTACAAACGGTAGATAAAACAAAAAAAAATATAAATTTTTCTACATGGCGTACTCTATAATAAATTATGAATAGAAACTATAAATGTGTTCTTCAATAGAGCTTGAGACTTGAGTCATAAAAAATGGGAAACTTGATATCGACCACTTAGAAGTGGTGATGGATGAAATAATATGGTAGAGGTGCTTCCTGTTCTTCAATTTACTTTTGTAAAGTTGAAGACAGTGAAAGAGTTAGTAAAATAAAAAGAAAATGAAAAATGATAAAAGTAAACGGGAAATAAATTGTACATACTACTTTTAAGTGTAATAAACATGATCTAAATGCAGAGTTTATGACGAGAATCAGACGATTCATTAAGATCCATTTTTTTTTTTTCAATTTGAATTACAAAATTTTAATGTAGTCTTCTAGTCAGTCAGTTTGAGAATGACCCAAGGAGGGGTCGAAATATCGCTAAAGGGAGCTTTTTGTTTTTCCTTACGACCAAACAACAATTAAATTAAACATAAAAATAACTTCTCCTGGGCGGGGAATGGAACCCGGCCTCTTTCCGTCCGCGTTTAAAGCTATTTTCTTAGGAACTAGATTTTTCGCAGGAAAACGGCTTATATTGTTAGATTCGTATTTAAATGGACAACATTTTAGTTTAGATCTTTTAAATCAAAATCGTCGGAAAAATTGAGAAATAATTTTCTTGTTTTAAAAAAATTTCTTTCACGTTATTCAGAGTTTTTGGGGGGTAGCGCCTCCCAATTTAGAGCTAAAATATATTTCTCGATTTTCCCATTTTTGTAATGGTATAATTTTTCTGAACATGTCTGCCAAATTTCGTCAAAATCGGCCCAGTAGTCTATGACTGACAGAATGACATTTTTAAAAAAAAAAAAAAAACACTTTTTAAACGTGTAAATCCATCTAAATTTCAAAATAGAATTTTCGCGACATCGCAATACTTTTTCTTTATATAAGAAAGTAAAAACAATTTATTAGTAACAGCTAAAGGATGTCCAGCTGAATTAAATGTTGTTATAAGACTCAAGTTTAAAACTAAAATAAACTTAATATCCACACCAGACGAAGGACATCTTAACCTGAAATTAGGTAACACGGTAACCAAAATTTAAGTAATTCTAGGTCAATTTTTCATTGTAAATAAAATAACAAGAATTAAATTAAATGATGAATTGAAAGCGTTAAAATAGACAAGATAAGCTTATATGATATTGGCTGCTGCTTACACTAGACATAGATAACATGTTCTATCTCTCATCTTCAAACAAAAAAAACTGAATGATGTTGGAAAACAAGGATATTTCATCATCGGAACAAAGTGTCATCCAAGAACAGTTAAAAGAAGGTTATCACCTAGCAATCTATTTTAATGGACCATGGCCAGATGGTTTGAAACGTAGAAGTATCTCATTTTCTTCGACATTTAAAAACTGATTGGAAAATATTATATAAAATGCACAAAACCTAAATTTTTATTAACTGCCCTATTGTAAATAAAATCCTTAGCGATTAAATTAAGAACGTTAATAGCATATTTATCATAATGGAAAATTAACAATTAATTTATTTAATATAGAGATAAAATGATTAACTCCACCACAAACCTATTACTTTCATATACGCCATAAAATGTAACATTTGTATATGATGATACACGGTTTAAATCAGATAACTAAATAAATTCTATTTTGCATTGGGTAATTTTAGAGTATATATCAAGATACTCGTAATTGCTAGACTGACGAGAGAGATTATTTTCGCTAGACTAGTTTCGCAATATAATATCAAACCTATCAAAGTATAAAATACAGCAATACAAATACTGTGGGTAAATACATATAATAACGCACTGAGATTTAAAGAAAAATAGTCTACCAATTCATGTGGCACATAGCTTCCTCGGGTCCTATTTTGTATAAATTAATGATTTTAAACTTTTACAACCTATTTTTGTCTAATTTATTCAATTTCCCACACGTTATTTAAACCTGTCAAAAGTGTTTTTATTTTTCATATGAATTAAAATATTAATCTAGCTAATTTATAGAGGGTAGACGATTGAAATTAATCTGCGGCTATCTCCAGGCTACTCTCGACAAACCATCAAAATTTCATAAAAATCAGTTGAGTACTTTTGAAGATATAGGTGTAAATGAGAGTATGTTTGAGCGCATGAGGAAGAGAAACAAATAGGCGCTGAAGGTTGAAACTTATATGGGACCGAAAATGGGCTAATTATGACCCCCATCAAAATTTCATTAAAATCGGACGTGCAGTTTTTAAGATATGTTGGTTCGCAAAAATTGAGCGACAGACAGACACAGAACCAAAAAATATGCTCCCTGATGTCTGAAACGGACTTCTGTCTTGGAATTGTTGAAATCGGTGACATAAAATATTTTCGTTCTTCAGAACGATCACATAGCTTCTGTTCCTTCGGTAAGCTCGGAAGCAAAACTAGAAAATGTTTATATATTAATGATGAATTGTGTTTGTGTATTCATTCAAGCCGTCAAACACCAATAATGTTTAACGGCTGGATCATTCACACCACACTCTTTACTAGATGAAAATAAAATTCAACAAAAAAGAAGTTAAGATTTAAATCAAGAAAATCATTCAGTATTTATGTGTAACAGGAGTCTAGCAAAAGAAAAAGAAGTGCGTCATTAGTTCGGGTTTGTTTTGTTGTTCTTTAAAACGGGTTTGTTATTTACAATGAAAATTTTATTAATTACATCATCAAGTAGAATAAAAATACGTGCTAAAGACCAACTACATTACTCTTACACTCTTACGAGACACAATAGAGTTGCACAAACACGAAAAATAAAAAAAACAAGTTATTTGACCAAAGTGAGGCAACTACATATACTGGCTCTATGATGGCTTAGCTTCCTTTAGGTTAAATTAATTGCCTCACTCTCGTGAAACAGCTATGTAGTTTCTTTTAGATTTAGAGATTGTTTAACAAACAAAAGCAATGTCATCTGGTTCAGACATCAGGGAATATTGGTGGTTCAACATTTTTAAGAATCATCATATCTTAAAAACTACTCAGCCAATTTTGATGAAATTTTGAGGGTATGTAATAATTAATCCACTGTTGATGCCATATAAGTTGTAATCTTAATTTTTGTTTACCTTTATTCCAGCGCATTCATTTTTTCGAATGGATACAACATTTTTTTGTCTCCATAAAAATTCCAAGACAGAAATCCGATATCCAATTCAGACATCAAGGAACTGTGTCTGTCGGTTGGACATTCCAACAGTTTTGTAAACCAACATAATATCTTAAAAATTACTCTTGACTGATTTTAATGAAATTTGTATGGAAGGGCGTAATTACTCCATTGTTTGGTCCCGTATAGATTTTAACCTACTGCGCCCATTACATATTAAAAAAGTGAGACGTTAATTCATGTAAAAAAATAAAAACAAATCAATTTGATTGTATTTGTTTAATGAATGTCAGTGGACATGACCCTAAAATCATGTTTCAGGTCATAATACTAATGTATTATTTATTTATTTTTGGAACGAAGTGCCTTATGACACGTCCTGGAGCCCGGGAGTGAATCCGAAAAAAACGACCGTCACAAAATCACCGTCACACAACCAAGCGTCACGAAATCTACCGATGACGTTAACTTTAGTAAAAGATGACCGAGTTAGTTGAAATTTGGTACACATGTTCATTTTACCAATGCCCAGGCTGAGTTCGTTGGACAACGTTATCCGCCCAAGCGTCCATGCGCAACGCTCGCGTAAACGTAAGCATCAAATTTAAAATTGGAATTTTAGGACGGGAAAAAATTCATATATTTAATGAGACAAACAACTTTTAAAAATAATTTTTCATAGTAAAACGAACAACCGACACTGCTATGAAGTGATAACGATCGCTAAATTTATTAAAGCGGACCTAAACGAATAAAATAAAGAAAACATCGTTTTTACAGATATATTACGTTCTAACGTAACGATTTAAATGAAACTTTGTATACATCACCTATAGTTAGGGCTACCATAATTTGTAACTTTGCATACATTTTAATAAAAATTCATACATATCGTCTAAAGTACAATTGAAGCAGGCATGTAAAATTTCAACCTGATACAAGCAGAAGGTTTTGCGTAATAAAGTGATATATTTTAAATGGATTGATAAATATGCCGGGGGAGTCTGAGGGAACAGTCGTGATTAACTTTTTCCTCCATATACAATTACAATACATTATTTATTGCAAGACGCTCGCTTTTAATGATAAATAAATGCTTTTCTTTCAATTTTGTCTTAACTCTGGTAAGTACAAATAGTTGGTTACTTTTAATTTTGTCTTAACTCTGGTAACTACAAATAGTTAGTTACTTTTAATTTTGTCTATTTTCTAACTCCACCAATGGTGGAGTTAGAAAATAGACAAAATTATGTATAAGTAGTTAGTATCATAAAACTTAGCAGTGTGATTTTATATTATATATTTAATAAAAATTGTAAGGAACTTCGTTCCTACCGGGTGTCCCGCGACACCACATGTATTTTTTTTGTTAGCTTAACTATAAGTAATTATTAATTACAATAAAGTTTTCTAAAAAAAATTGACAGATTTAAAAAAAGGGTGAAAAGAAAATTATACAATAATAAGGCGTAAATGCAAACCATCATTACAGTACGCGATTAGATGCGAGGAAGCTATATACCACACTAATTGACAGACTATTTTTATTAAAATACCTACATATTTAAATAACTCATAGATAGGCCAATATAATTTCAACTGTCGCTTCTGTGCAAGTTTTATATTGTATAAAAATAAATGTTACTTCACTGAGAACCGAAACAGATCCAAATCTCATTTAACCATTCGTCTAATAATAGGACGCGAGTAAGCTATGTGCCACATGAATTGGCAGACTATTTGTGCATTAAAAGTTTTTTGTAGTATTTAGAATTATGATATTGTATTTATTTGAAATGATGATTTATGAATTGAAATGTACATTGCACAAAATGAATTATATCCGAACTTAAGTCATATTAACTATTAAATGCTTTTTGTACACTTAAGGATTTGTAAGGTTATATTTTTATTTTATTTGAGTGGTATTGCATTAGTATAAGATTTTGTTGGATCTATTTTGGTAATTACTTATTGTAATTTTAAGTTTTACAAAGCAATAAAGGAATTGAATATAGAATATTGTTTTTATCTTAATATCATAGAAATGTACTTTAACATTAGTGAATAATACTCATGCAACATTGACCAGTTTATTATCAACAAACATGTATAATGACCACTTTAGTCGGCAGTGAATAATACTCAACTATGAAAAATTAACCAGTTTATTGTCAAGAAACATGTATAACAACCACTTTAGTAGGCAGTAAATAATACACTACTATGAAAAATTGACCAGTTTATTGTCAAGAAACATGTATAACAACCACTTTAGTAGGCAGTAAATAATGCACTACTATGAAAAATTGACCAGTTTATTGTCAAGAAACATGTATAACAACCACTTTAGTCGGCTCACTCTTCATATTAAATTGGTTTATATTAAATTGGTGTAAATATTAACTATATTAAGTTTTTTAAAACAAAAATAATAAATAATTTTTGTTATCTTGGAACTAAAGTAGCATAAATATATCTTTTATCCTGCCAGAGAGCTCTTATATTGCGAAATCCGTGTCTTTCATCTTGTCATTGAGTTCTACAAAAAATTGTTAAAGCCTTGAGCAAAATGTTAAGAATGTAAACGTCAAATAGTAGAGTTTTGGTCAAAATCATTAGAGTAAATATATATAATCTTTTCGTTAGAAACTAAATTTAGCCTAGAGAAATCGAGGATTTATTCTATTTTGTTGTATCATTGACCCCGTGACTTTTTTCATTTTGAAAGAGATGGATATACTGGATTTTTAGGCTTGTTAAATAAAATTTATTTGGAAACCAAGCCTTAAAAACCAGTTCTATAGTTATAGTTGTTTAGATCTGCGAGTAAATGTCTCTTGTTTGGATTGGAGTTATAGTTCTGAAGAGAGATAAGCCTTTATGAAAATAGAGAAATACAGACATATTTTTTAGTTTAGAAGGGGGGGGGGGTGACCTCTGAAACTCTACGATTTGACCCAAATCTTACAGATAGTTTATTGTTTCTCTTGTTACGACGGAATTCCCTACTTCATCTGACTAACTAAATATATCTCTCTGTTCCATCTATCTTCATGTTTGCAATATAAAATAAACTTTATCAGCTGATTTATTTAACAATAAGTTGGTAGTAACAGTAACTGACTTAGATAACGACCAGGTAATTCTTTAAAATATAATTGTACTTGTAGTTGTCTTAATTGATTCTTTACTCAACAGATTTGCTCTACAGTACTCTGGCTGTGGTGTGTAAAATAAAATGGTGTTCTTGTAGTGGTTAGTAAGAAACCTCGTAAACAAACTTAGCATTTCTGAGTCTTTTAAGATCTCTTTAAATGAAATTGTGATCCCAATCACGTTGTCCAAGATGATAAATGCACATTGATTAACAGAACAACATACATATAGGTACCAAATTATTGTTAAGTTATCGCCACGCGAAAGTTACTGAGACATCAATGAGAGGTATGATACATATTTATACTCAACATTTTAAAATAACAAAAAAATGTATATATGTACATAATACTCAAGTATTGGAGAATTTAAATGAAGAGGGGATAGGATGAAAAAAAGAAGACGTTCTTTATCTTCTTTTGTCTAGGTCATAAGAAAATTTACTGATAAGTGGCCTGCATGATTAGAGAGCTAAGGCACTTGAAAATATCGATCTGGCATATGAGCACACTTGAAATCTAATCATTCTCTAGTACCCTAGCCGCTCGAAGACATAGTAAACCTTCTTATGGAGTTACAAACAAGGCTTTGAATCCGGTGGAAAGTGTAGCAATTACATTTTGTACTTATATCTCGAACATGAATCAAAGACTTCTCAAAAACTGTTTTGATTTTACATAATGATGAAAGGCGGATGAAGTGCACAAGCTGGATCAGCGAATAGCAGCTCTCATTAAATAACAAGATTTCTCTGCATTTATATAAAATTCCTCTTCTCTGCCTTTGACTGTTAAGAAAAATATAAGTTTCTACGGGTAGGTACGTTTAAAAACTCTAGCATGAGAAAATTGAGGAAAGAAATGTTTAATTTGTAAAAGTAGCCCTCTTAGGAGATAGATATTTTGATAAAGATGACTTCAGATTCAAAGTAAAGTGTATTAACATCAATAAACTTCAATGGAGAATTTAAAAATTAATTAAACGATAGTAATGGTCAAGCGACTCTTTTAGGAAATTAAATGAATGTGTAGAAGTAAAGGAAAGAAGCAGTTGCTGCAAAAGCAACATACCACCAATGGAAACAAATAGAATCGGGAATAGAAGCTTACTCCAAAGGAATTGAGGGTCATAACTACTTCTAGGGTGGCATAGAGATCAAAGGGTATGCGTGATTTCACCTCACGACCAGGATTTTTGTTCAACTTAATAAATACAGGGCTTGTAGCAGATTTTCCTCAAAATTAAGTGACTTTAGTGACTACTTTTTTCAAAATAAGTGACTTTTAAGTGACCTGTTTTCCCCAGATAAGTGACTTAATTTTAATAAAAAAAAAAAATGTGTAGTTACTTTTTGTTGTTTAGCAGTGTTAAACAAATGCAATTATAAAAATTTTAGAACAGTTTTCAAAGGTAAAGGTTTGCGCTAATAGCCCAAGTAGTTAAAGCGCACCTTCCTTAGCCGCGGGTGGAGGAGGGATAAAAAAAAAAAAAAAAAAAAAAAACAGTTTTTTTGTTCATTTGATTTTGTGTAATTACAAAAAAAAAAAAAAAAAAAAAAAATTGAAGTTTGGCGGTATTTTGGCAGGTACTTTGACATCACCAAAATTATCGCACTAATAAATAATTATATTCGCTTGTAACTTTTAAACTAATTAATGGAATTTCATCGGGTTTTTTTTTTATATTTGTTCCTTAATTTTTTCCGGTTCCAACGATATGCTATAAGTCAAAAACGTATTTATACTTTCGGAATTATTAACCGTCTAAGTTTATAATTCAAATATTGATAACTTCAAAATGGCGGCAAATATCAAAATGGAATTTAGTGGGCTTGTTTGTCATGCAGAGAGGTACATTCGTTCCAAATTTCAACTCGATCAGGACCATTTTCGATATTACGATTTTTTTAAATTTTTGCTCACTCAGCAAACTGCGTTTAAGATGGTGGAAAAAGTTGATTTTCCGGGCGGCACCACTACAGGTAAAGACTGGTTTTTTTGCCAAGTTTCAAATCTCAAGGTTAAATACCTTGGGCACTACGATGATAACATACACACACACATACATACAGACGCCATGATGAAAACCTCTGAGGAGGTCTCAAAAAACACCCAAAACGGATAATTCCGTTGAAATCTCAAAAAAAAGTTTTTGGTGAAACAATACTTTTCCTACTATAGGTTGTGAGGAAAAGTAATAACAATCAGGAGGGAGTTCGGAATAAAATATTCTTTTCATCTTTATTTCATCCATGTTAATATTGACGATAAAACACAACACACTCCAGCTGAATCTAGTGCAACTGTTACAAACTTTATCATTAATCACAGTTCAAAGTAGGCCTAATATTTAAAAAAAAAGTCTTGAGCTTACAAAATCCCTTTTGAAAAACAGTTAAAATATATGTTTTGTATTTAAAAAACTACAGAAAATTCTTTTTTTTATCCTTGTAAGCCCAAATAAGTGACATTCAGTGACTTTTTTTTAAATAAGTGACAAAAAAGTGACTCTCGTCAAAATAAGTGACTTTTAGTGACTTTCAGTGACTCACTACAAGCCCTGTAAATAGTCAAATCAATAAGGCAGCCAGGTTTCTATACATCAATAAGCAATATGGCAACCCTCGGCTACACGCTGCTCCTCACAATAGCCCATTTATTTCGACAGCCACTTATGTAGTCCCAGCTACTATAAAAATACATTCTCTAACTATATGCTCTGTAGTTATTCTGAGCTCTTATAGATTTTATTCTGGTATTTTCTTTATCATATTTAGTTAAAGAAACATCAGAAATTACGATGGAGAGATACATTAACGAATGTCACCACTCCAGATACATTAATTAATTGGACTAATTTTTTCAACTTCTTAGTTTAAGACTAAGTAGAACTGATGTCCAAAGGCTCAAATTTCAACTCTATCATTTTTTGTCATTACGCCCAACAAGCACTCAATACTCAATCCGTGGACACTGTATATTGACGGCATGTTTTTAAATAGTATTAAAGCATATTTTTAAAGCTCATTTCAGGCCTCAGGCAGACTAGGAATACTCGTGTGCTACTTTCATAATTGAAAAAAATTAATGGCGGACAAATAATTTCTACGCGAATTCTTTAAGAGCCACAACACTAGTGGAAGGAAGGACGAACAGAGAAATTTGATGTATTTATCTCTTTTCTATACTACAAAGAAATATCTTAACACAAATACCTGAAAATTTACAGTGGAAAAAAATGGGAGTTCAAAATTAATTTTTTGCACAAAATAACAATAGCGAATATTTTATACTAAGTCCTGCGTCTTCGTTCAAGCAGGTTCAAAGATTCAAAGCCATTAATGCATTTTCTAATAATACATAGTTAAGAGGAAATTACTCAGTTACGTCTTTTATCATTTTTCTTTCTGGAGATATTAAAGAAATTAACAAAGTAAACTTTTCCGGGGAAATATCAGCATCCCCAGTCAAAGTTTAAATACATTTCATTCAATTTAAAATTCTTAAGAAAGAAAGAAAATATATATCGTCACAAAATTATTTGTAATGATGATGATAATTTCAATAATACCGCAGTTAAGCACGATTTAAGAGATCAGATATGTATATCAGTTAACAGATACATTATCTTATCAAAATAATAAAAATACGATTAATCAAGCTTATCTTTTTTTATTCGAAAAGGCTGTTAAAAGGAACCAGGGATAGACCAAAATTAAAAGTGATAGGGCAGCTATCTGTAAGTATTAAAACAGAGGTGAAAAAAAGTTGTCTATTAAAAAGCGAAACGATAACGTAAAATATAGGTTTGTTTAATTGACATCAGAGGTGCACTCGCAAATTTTCCAGTACCAGAACACCGGGGGGACGTCTTCAAACGCGTTTTTAGGGTTTCGAGGTCATTCTAGAAACACATGCTTTTGGCAGTTCGTCCGTCCATCCGTCCGTCGTATCTTGGAGTATATATCCCGAACTACTTGTAGCTAGATATTTGAAATTTGGTGAAAATAAACATCTCTGTGGTCCAGTACACCCCTGATTGACATTCCTTAGGTTTATACCAAAACCACAGTATAGGATCATTCGGTCTGTGTGTTAGCATAACGTTTTGTCGGTAATAGCTTAATTTACTTTAACATTGTTTATGAGTCTCCTTTTTAATCTCGTAATTACAATATTAGGCTGCGAAATTCGAATGATTCTAAAATCTGAGACTAAAAATTGCGCTGTAAAATCGAATTTCAAAATAAATCACAGTTCTAATTATATTATTTTATTTCAAAAATTATTATGAGAATATTATAAATTAGTATTTTGCGTCTAAAATAAAATAATTATATTTTCAATTAATTAGGGTATTATCCCTAATTTCATTTTATGACTTTCGTAAGCTCTAGGCACAGTGCCTATTGGAGAAGACGGCCCTGATTATTTAATTACTGTATCTTTATAAATACTAGGTGTGCAATGCAGTTGTCTGCTTGCAATATTGAGCTGAGCGTGCATTTTAATCTTAAACAATAAACATTTTTATTTATTAACAGCTGAAATCGCATCAAAAATAGTAATACACATTTCTAATTTTTAATTAAAAAGCATTATTTTCCAGTTTGTTTTATTTTACCCCTCTTTTAAATGAAAATATGACAAAAGTGGACATAACAACAATAGTACTCTTAAAGATCTTTCCAACGACACGCAACATGAAGGGCATATATTATTTTAACTTTTATACCCTGTACCCCTGTGTACCATTTTCCTACTATGACCATGCCGAATTTTGTGTGAATTTTTCAGCCGTTCAGGAGGAGTATGTGTCCAACAAAATGCCAAGTGTAGTATAAGTAATAAATAAATAAATACCAAGTAATAAATACCTACTAAGTATATTAAACTATTGTAACTGTTGAACATCAATAGTTAACACTATATTATATTATTGAACTTAAACAGTAGAGATCCTATTTTCTACTGAACATCAATAGATAAAATATTTTATATTATTAAGCATCCAAGATCCTACTTACTACTGAACATCAATAGAAAAATCATTATATTATTGAGCATAGATAGTCGAGATCCTACTTACTATTCAACATCAATAGTTAAAACATTATATTATTGAGCATCGATAGTAAAGATTCTATTTACCTTTGAACATCAATAGTTAAGACTATTGAGCATTAGATAGTTGAAACATAATTAATAACAAAACATATTTAAATATATTAATTTTAAATTAAATTTAATATTAGGTATATTAATGCTGGTACATAGCTGAATTTACAATGTAAAGGGCGTCTCCAGGAAGGAGGGGGTAAATAAGAGTTGAATATGTAATTCTGAAATGGATTTTAAATAAATATTTTTGAACGCTAAGAGAAAGTAGCTCGACATATATCACAATTACAACTAATATAAACAAAATTATTCCACCCCCTCTTATTTAAGAGGAGAATTATTATTTAGCTTAAATCTATATGGATAATAGTAATGAAAGAGACTGATTTTAAATCTGATTATCATATGATAATTGTAGGTAATCAACAAGATATTGTCTGAGACGATTGTCTTTAAATGAATTAAGAACTCAACAAGTAAAGAGGCAAACAAGAAATGGTTGATAAAAAGGACAAGATAGATAATAAAGGTAGAAGGATTCTTTCTCTATTAAAACAAAATATTTTACAGACCAGATGAAAAGAATAAAACTCTCGCTATCACCCCGCAGTGAAACTACAAAACAAGAATGAAAACGAAAGCTTATTTCTTCTTATCTCACTAGTGATAAACACAGAGAGAGAAATTCAACACAGAACGCAAACAAAAAAGATAAAAACAGCTTATGAGTTAATTCCAGATTAGTTCAAGCAGTGATGATATTAATAAAACTGTGATGAGTTATTTTAAATAATCTAGAACTGTTAAAGATGCGAATATTTAAAATTATAATTGAAATAGAAAATGTACCTCAGGTGTTATGTGACCCATATCTTCCGGGACGGCTGCTTCCGAGCCAGTCTCGTCAAATCTGTTTGCTACCGGAATCTTGAGGCCGTTACTGAAACACCGGGGTGAAGCGTAGGAAAGAACTTCCCAAACTGGACCTTCTAAAATGACGTTGAAACCAAACTGTATAGGCACCTTTTTTTACAAAAAAAAGCCCTGCCGAATCAAAAAATAAACCACACACTAGCTGAAACGATTTAAAGTCCGTTTTATCGTCATTGACAAAATTGGAAAATATTTTTTAATAAAAAAGTGCGATTAAGAGAAGTTAAAAAATAAATTTAATAATATCGTTTAATAGGCCGGTTGGCCAATAAAAGATAACAGGTTCCTCTTTGAAATCCAAATTGTAACTGACTCCGGTCACTCTGGGATGTGGGAATTAAGCGATCATCTGGTCGATGCATGGGGAAGGGGTAAAAGTAGAAAAGTGGGGAAAAATTCTCTGTTCCCATTGGTTGAATGCATCAGCTGTTACTCAATCAGCTGATCAAACAGCCGGTACCAGGACTAGAAGCTAAATACCACGAAAAAGTTTTGCGCCGGGAGGTTACAATCCTAGATAATAGGTTACAATTGAACCTTAACAACAAGAGAAAGTTATAACTTATAAGTCGTGAACGTTGTATGGGTTTACTGAATAGTATGTTATGCGTTACTTTTTTTAGTATTTATCTGTATAATAGTAATTAATAAATAAATTGTAAAATGTAGTAAATCATTTTTTTCCGTATAAAGGTAACATTTAAGTATTTGTAGGAAGCAAGAAAAGGGAACTACTTGTTCATTTTCCAAGACTTGGATAGGGAATGAAGAATGGAGTCAATATTAATTCTTTTAATTTGTACAATCTAAACTTGTGATAACAAAAATATTTTCAGGTACCTAAAAATAACAGGAATCAGTCTGGAAAATATTACATTTTTCATAGAACAATTAATTTGAACTCTGCTAGGCTAAGAATACTAAAGAGGCTGGTCTTAGTTTGAAAAAAGTATTGTGATAGTTTAATTTAGCTGAATTGAATAAGCTTCAATATTCAATAGGAATAGGACTTATAATTTATTACATTTTTTAAAGAAAAATATTACTCATTATACCCTGTACCCGGAGTATAAAATTAACGGTGATATATCACATTAATCTTTGAAATCAACAAAACAGCTCACTTAAATTTCATAAAAGCTGCATTATTCCCTTTATTGTTATAAAAAATAAAAATAAATAAAGGAGAAATAGACTGCCAATTTCGTATTGTTGTAAATTTATTTAATTTTCCACCGTTTCTTACATCAGTCAAAATTGTTTTGATTTTTTAACATTAATTACAGTACTCTTTTACATTAATGAAATTATTTAGAAATACTGAATTCTGAATACTGAATTCTGGCTAAAGAAAGTTTTTCTTTTCTTTTTCGAGGAGTCTGTGTTCACACTAACGTTTTTAGTGTTTTTGCATAAAAATTGGTGAAGTACGAGCTCTCTTTCTCACTATTTTCTTGAAAGGGAGTGAAACAATTTGACCAAAACAATATTTCTTTTTATTAATGAAAGAAAAAATGAAATATGGCACTATAATAGGCACATTAGTAAATTACTCCAATGAAAATTTGCTAAAGAAGAAGAAACATAACTTAAAACTGATACGGTAAATAAAAACTATTATTATAACCTGTTGTTGAGTTCAACTATAACATGACTATAACCTTCCGGCGCAAAATGTTTTCGTTGTTTTTAGCTTCTAGTGGTACCAGGTTCTAAGAAATAGAAATCAAGAAAGCTCAACTACATTTATTCTTTACTTTCGTATTTATTATTTATCGCTCACACAAATTATAACGATATTTTGTTTGAAGACATATCAATGGTAATGGTACAACAATAACTAAGTCTTAAGGTAACTTTTAAAATCGGAAACAAAACATTAATTTCTTATCTAAATTAAAAAAACAAAACAATATAATACTGGTTATTATTTGTGCTTACAGTAGTAACAAAAAATGTCCATTTAGCCTCCGGTAGTCCAACAAACCCAAAAGAATAATAGCTGTGGACAACATTCCTTCCCAATGATCCAGGGGAAAGAATTCGTAGTTTGATTATTATTTACCGTTTACAATTATTGATAACATCTACAGCCCCTATAAGCAGTTGTGTAGAGGCAAATTTTCCAGTGTAGGAAGTCGGAACACTAAATATATTTTGTCAAATTATAAGGAAAGTCGTATTTATATGATTTCAAATTAATATTTAAGATGTTTGTAAAGAATTATTTACATCAATCATTTTACACTACCAAATCAATATTTATCTATAAATTGGCTATTTTTTTCTGCGGAAAACTGGTGTGGGAACACCGTTCCTACGTGATTCCTCTCCACTACACCACTGCCTATAAGACCCAATGCTCACAGAAGAGGTGAGGTATAAAGCACGGCGTTTCTACACCTCCTCTAAGTACACTATGGATATTGTACACTATGGGACATTGTACACTGAGGTGACAAGGTGCCATCCCCTCGCTTGTTTTTCACCTCTCAAATCATTTTGTTAAAGCGTGTCTCCTGCATGCATTTAGTATTTTTTTTTACTGGTGCGTATTAACTTGTGGTTTCATTGATTCTATATTGACTGCTTCTGTGGAGCTTGGGACTCAGCTATGCCACTTCTGTGTGCATCGGTCTTAAGTTTTCCCCACTAATAACATGCTCCTTAAGATTTACATGTCCTCTTTGAAATGCGCAGAAATAAAATACGGTTTTCCTAACAAAAACTGTTTCCTGTCATTTATAATTGTCTATAAATTAAACTAATTAACTTGTCTCTAAATTAAAATGATTTTCTAATCACTGGTAATGGTCAGGTTTGCCGAGCAAAAGCTTACTTAAATTAAAGTTAACCACATAACTACACTAAAACTCAATATTTAACTTCCAACCAAACCACGATAAAGTTAAACTTGGGTATATATAGATATATATATATATATATATGCACTAAAACACCAGAAGTATAGATAGTTCTGGTATGTCTATCTTTTTGATGTACTATAGAAAGGCTACAATGATAAAAATACAATGTAATAGCTAATAATATAATCTTCCATGGTTCAACAATCCCAATATATTAGTGCAAGGATTTCCACATTTTCTTCATTTAATTTTATATGTTATAACTAACCACATTTTGATAAATTATCAGTTTTTCATCATTTCACATGAGGTCTCAAGTAATATTGTAAATCACTAAATTTATCTGCTCCGAAAATTAATCTTTAATCAATAACTTACGCCTAATAATCTTCAGGTTATAATGTCAATAAGTCTACTAAACTCAGCATAATAAATGTGTTTGATTAAAAATGAACTGATGGCATCTATAAATGTATTTAAACTTAATCTGTACTTTACTGTCAGCAGGTGATTTATTTTAAAGCTATAATCCGGAGTAGGGTTGTATCAGAAGGTTATATAAATAAAAGTTCCAAAACACACGTTTTATTTTCTAAATTTATTAATAAGTTAACAGAAAATAATAATGTACAAAATTGATTCAGTATTCCACGAGTCAAAAATCATCTTAACGTCTAAGATGCCTTTCTTGATTATCTTGTTTTTTTTTTTTTTTTTATAAATTTTAAATTTATATATTTTTACTCTTTTTCTTTTAAATAACAACAAAAATTTTTTTTAGAATTTTTTCATTTTATCCCAAAAAATAATATATGATCTTTTTCTATTAAAAAAAAAAAAAAAAAAAAATTAAAATAATATATGAATATATATATTTTTTTTTTCAATGTAAAATTAAATTACATTAATATGATTAAATGACAAAAAAATTAGTATTTTATCAATAAAATATGTATTTATTTCTCTTTCTTTCTTTAAGTCTATATTACAATATATCTTTTCGTCTGCAGTATTTAAAACAAAAATTAAATAAATAAATTGCAAAAAAAAAAAACAATAATGTAAAAGGTACATTTATAAATGAAATAAAATGCACCCAATATGAAAATATATATATTAAACTAAAAAAAAAAAAAAATACTACTAAGTTCATGATTTATAACCAATCATTTAATAAATTTATTAAATTAAAAAAAAATATATATTAAAAAAAATAATAACATGTATATATTGGTTGTCACAAAGACGTAGTAGGATAGAGAATTGCAGCACAGTCCCAGGTCAGAAGGCTTCAAGTGATGAAATTATTTATATTTTTTTTTCTTTTTATTTAATTTAATTTTTTTATCTGTTAGTAAAAGGTTCGGTAACTCAAGCACAACTCATTTACAAGAGTAAGTGGTTGTAGTAATGTTATGGTATTGCCTGAGAAACAAAATTATATTATATATTAATAAAAAAGTAACAAGTAAAACAAATTTTAAAATATTAACTTTGGCCGACTCATTATGTACTAATAATACTAGCCTATATATTTTTATTTATTATAAATCCTTCATATAAATACATTTTGGTTTAAATCAAATTATAATTATTATTAACTATGGGAGACATACAGAGAAAAATATACCCCAGCACCAGGACTTGAACCACGGGCCTCCTATATATCCGTTACAGGCGCTCTTACCAACTGAGCTATACTGGAGAATGATCTTTCTCTGTCGTTACTGATACCAAGTCCCGAATCCAAGCTTTCAATCTTTTCTACAAATCTAGCAAGCCAATATTCACGGCAATAGAACTAGACCGAGAATTAACGCTTATAATTATAAAGTACTCAATTAGTACTTGTACCTAGTACAATCAATTAGAAATTAAATTTTTTTAAGTTAATGATAATTATAATTTGATCTAAATTAAAATTTAATCTTTCTGTAGTAAAAATACTACCAAAAACTTTAAAAAAATTTGAAGACATTTTGGTTGTGTGAGACATCAGCATGTCGTTTGTTTATAAAAACACGCTTTGAAAATTTGTATAACAATAATGCCTATTGAGTTTTTACAAGCAACGTCGTTAATCAGTGTGTATTAGGGTGGGTGACTCTAAAAATTTATTTGTAATCACTTAATTATTTCAAAATATATTTAATTTAAAATTTTAAGTATATGTATTATATTATATAAAAAAAAAATAACTTCAGAAATACTTACTCATAAATTAAATCCTCCCATCGGAACATTTTGGTCGGTTTTGAATACATATTGAGACTCGTTGCCAGTTTCCTGTACACTTGGAGC
Organism: Gerris lacustris; assembly: GCA_951217055.1. NCBI lineage: Eukaryota > Metazoa > Arthropoda > Insecta > Hemiptera > Gerridae > Gerris > Gerris lacustris. The sequence continues at coordinate 24,383,831 of OX578283.1, read as the reverse complement.
AACTTTGATGTCTTCTTCTTCTGCTCCAAAGAACCTTTCGATAATCTCAAATGCTTTCTTATAAATATCGATGTTTTCGTGTGATTGCAAAAATTCTATTTTATCGAGCCCTGAAACAAATTTAGTAATTGTCATCTGAAATTAGAGCAATTCTTGGCAGAAACTTTTAAAATGAATTAGTCTTTTGTTTCAATGGGAACTTTCCTAGATCAGTCTAGATATATATTAAGACTTCTAGATCTATCTGGACTCTTACTGATGATCTTTAATGCTAATTATGACTATTTGTGGATGAATATGATGATGTTAACAAACTATGCATAGTGTCTGTGTGTCGGAAACATATAAAAACATTTACTTGGTTACTCAACCCAAATTACTTTAATGTATAAATATTCCCCTATATTATTAATTAGACTAAGGGATATTATCACTACATACGGAAGAGTAATGTTCCTTTGTCCCAAAGTTCTTTGGTCTAAATATCCCTTTGTCTTAATAGTTAGACAAAGGAATTCTTTATAAGTGGCAAACAAATATAGGGTGGGTAGTAAATTAAATTTATGCCACATTGGCACCTCATTTAACCAAGTAAATTAGTACTGAATAATGCTACCAGAATGAACTATATTCAGGTGGAAAAAACTAAAAAAGTTTATAATGCTTGACATAATAAATAAACGTCATGAAATTTGGCATTGGTTTTTAAGGTACGTTTTCCTAGACGCGACTCCACAGTAGATGCTGAGCGATAGTCTCTGGCACAAAATTATAAGTGTTTGAGTCGCTCAGCTACAGTCGCTGGGCAACTATCACTGGAGTTGTATCTAGGAAAATAAAGCTTTAAACTAAATTCTCATAAACATAATTACTGCATTTTGTCAGCTGATTCACCACAAACATCTTCATCAATTAATATTCTATTAAAAAATAAATCTATTTAGAGAGAAACACTGATTACCATAACATTCTTCAATGAGAACAGCATAAGGATTCACAGAACCCTGGGCTTTACTATCTTGCTCACCTAACCTCAGAATATTTTCTAAACCATTCAAAGTAACCTGAATTATCTTAGCATCCATAACAGTCAGTAGATCACATAAAGCCGGTATGCATCCCTGGAAAGAATTATATAGATATGTATATATTTTTTATTGATAACAATATTTTCAAGTTATAACTTGAACTCAAGTAAGGTTCTTTCTTATATTTCAATTTTATAGAACATATGAATCCAATATCTAAATAATAATGGTAGGATAACTGTTTATAAATAAATTACAACTATTAAATATTTTAAACAAACCTGGCTAACTAGATATCGTATTTGATCAGAGGATCCTCCAGATGTGGCATTGGTTATAGCCCACACAGCTTCTTTCCGAGTTTTGAAATCGGCTTTACCTAATATTTCCATAATAACAGGGAAAATATTTGCCTCAATGACAGCCTAAAACATTTAATTAAAATCAATATAAATTCAAATTTCTTTTGATCTTAAGACTATCTATGTTTCTTAAAAAATAATTTAGAATTATTTTTGTCATAGATCCACATATTTACACCATCAGGGAAATATGAACATAATAAAGATTTCATCAACTTACAGGTTTAAAGGTTCTAAGGTAGGAGTTTTCTGAAGATCACTCTTCCTTACTAACTCATACATGAAGTAAATGTTATAAAGAGAATGGATTGGCACTAAAATTGTAGTTAGAGATTTTAATGGATTTAAACTTTTGAGGCCTCCTCAACTCGAAAAAAGTGGGTTTTAAAAAATGTTTGTGTGTAGACTGTAGTCTGGGCAGATGCGTGGGCCAATTTTAATGACATTTGGCACACATGTTCAGAAAAATTATGCCTTAGGTAAAATCGAGAAATTAATTTTAGCTCCAAATTTAGGGCAATACCAACCCAAAACTGTTAAAACATCAATAAAAATATAAAATCAAAATAAAATAATTGAATCCTGATTTGGAATTGAACAAGCTAGGTGTGTCTATGACTAGTATTGAATCACTACACTTCAGAATTCACTTCAATACACTAATCAGAAAAAAACACAAATCAAAAAAACCTTTTTCTAAGTTACTTTGGTGAAGGTTATAAATCATCAAAAATGGCAATAGCATTGTGAACAATTGCCTCGTCCACTTACTCTAGTTAAAGTCTTATTCTATTAAAATTAGGTTATAAAATATCATCTATAAAATCCCTACGGTCAAAGGCTAGAACAGATTGACAGAAGAATACTCAGGAGCGGCATGTAGTACCTTACAATTGACAACATATCAGCTTGATATTAAAAATGAGCAACAAATCTAGTAACATGAAGCAACAAATCTAAAAATAGTTTTTTTTTAATTATAATTATTATTAAAATTTTAAAAAAATGTTATAACTTTTTTTAACATTGAATAAATATTGTATTTTATATCTATGTTTTTATATTTATCTCAAAATAAAAAATTAAATAGGTACTATAGATAAAAAAATTAGGTACTAACACTTAAAAAAATTGCATTTCAATTTACTGTCTAAAAACTTCTATTTGCCATAGTCTTCTCCAAATGGTAATAGAAGAGGTTTGGACTTAGTACATTAGCCGGTACTTCTTTATGTGATCAATTGTTGATTCATTGAGTTAAGACAAACTTCTCAAAATAGAATCAAGCAGTTGAAATAAACAAATCAAAGTTGATGGATGCATGCTACTATTCTAAAATTTTGGTTGTTAAAAAACCAAAAATTGTGATCAAAGTTTAAAAGGGTTTCCTACCTATTTACTAAATAGGCATGTTTATTCATTGGGTTAAAAAAACTAATTCAATTAAAAAAAAACTTTTCTTTAACAAATAGGAAAGTATCAATAATAATGGATGCTTTTGCCATAAGTTGATGGTTATACTCCTCCGCCAAAAAAAGTCTGCAAATGTTAACATGACAAAACAGTAGAGAAGAATTTCAAAAAGTTTCTGGAAATGGAGATCTTTTTAAATATGCTTCTGTATTATATACCTTCCTTAATTTCGAGATTTGTATTATTTATTTAATAAGTGAATTTATCACAATGAAATTTGTGTATCATAATGTAATGAAGTGTTTCAATGAATATATCAGCACAATGTTATGATCTGCCTCATAAAGTTATAAAAATAATGCGATACCATTTTAAAGCAAGGTATGTATATATACATAATATTACAGCACTAAAAAAAAACAACAAATACTGAGAGATAACCCTATTTTCTCATCAAATAATTACCTGTATCTGTTGGCGATGTCCAGCAGTTATATTTGAAATAGTCCAGCAAGCTTCTTTCCGAACTGACTCTTTAGAAGAGCTCAGCAGTTCTAGAAGACAAGGAAGTACAGAACAATTAAGGATTATCTGTGTCTGTACATCATCTCCAGTCACTATGTTACCAACAGCTCTGAGAGCAGCAGAAACTACGTTGTGCTGATTGTGCCTAAAAAAAAATATATATATTTGTAAGCAAATTTGCAAAAGCAATTAAGGATCAACCAAATATTAGAAAGCAATAACACATTAGGTGAACAAAATTGAAAGAGTACATTTATCTGTTTCTTAACTACAGTTGACTCTCATCAATCCGGCATTCTACAGTTCGACACATTCTGTAATCCGGCATTCTACAGTTCAACACATTCTGTAATCCGGCATTCTACAGTTCGACACATTCTGTAATCCGGCATTCTACAGTTTGACACATTCTGTAATCCGGCACGGATTGTGCAGCTTACATTTAGACTTTTTCAGGTAGATTCGATGACCTTGAATGGTAGAGTTGCCAAAAAGACAAAATATATATGTACTCACTTAGTCTTATATATTATGTACTTATACTTAGTCGGATATTTTTATCGTCTGCACAGTAATATATGTACGGACACAAAATACTTTAATTGTTTGAATTTTTATCTATCTTGGTATTCCCGTAAAAACTATTGACTATTTTATATACTGAACAATTAATAATCCGACACGACCGTGGTCCCAAAAATGCCAGATTAAACTACTGTAATATTGACCACTTTATTTAGTTAACAGAAATGGAGCACAAAAAAGTCTTAGTAAAAATTATTTCTAAAATTATTTAGCTTTAAATAGTATATGCATCTAATGTACAAAATTAAAATAATTTATTTAAATAAATTGTATTATTCAATTATTCTTGTAAGCATAATTATTAAAGAATTAAAAATTAATAAATTATGCTAGATCAGGAACAAAACAAATTCCTTTCGTTGCTAGTCATGTCACAAGATCCATAATTAAAATTTCATTTAGCATAAGGGAAAAAAATGTTTATATGTCCAGTAGGGAGAAAAAGCTATGATTTTAGATTAGTTTACAGAGACTAAAGTAAGTCTTTTCTTCCCAGAACTCAAAAAGTAGGGAGACAAAATAAAACCAGGGAGAAAAAGAAGGATTGCCAACTTAATTATTTTATAAATAGTAGAGAATGAATGGCTTAAGTAGTGAAGTTGTTGAAATCAGGTTGGCGATACTGCTTTTTCGACCTTGTTTATCATTGTTTAAACTTGCATCTAAATAACCTTCTACTCAAGTTTAATAACACTTCTTATTTGTTTTTAATATTGAATCTCTTATATCTGCTATTAAAAGTAAGAATTATTAAAATAATAAATAAAAATTCTGCAATTGATGAAAATGTGTATTTTCTCCCTACTGGAGATAAAATAATGAATGTACCTCGGGAGTAAAGTGATATAATTCCTCTCGCTATAATTATCTCCCTCGGCTGTGCCTCCAGGAGCTAATTAGGGTTATTCCCTTGCCTCAGGAATTAAAAAGTCTAATTCCCTTGGCTTCACCTCGGGATTTAGGGACCGCGGTTCCTTCGGCTTCGCCTCAAGAACCAACTTATTTGCTCAGGGAATAATGGCCTACTTTACTCCCTAGGTGCATAAATAACTATTTATTTACACTTTTATTGCAACAAGTCATATAAAAACTGGAAAGAATTTGTAGATAATTTTATTAACAGTTTAATTTAAATTATATGCAAAAAAAAACAAAAAAAAAAAAAAACTGAAGAGAGACAATGCCATACATATTTTGGTCAAATTTATTTTCTTTTTATTTGTAAATAAGGACAATCTAATCTTAACAACCAGTATTGGGGAGTATACAAAATGATACTCACTATGCTAAATGGACATGTAAGGATTTAATACTAACATTTAAAAAAAAAATGTAAGATCAACACTTCATTAATTCTAATTTTAAAGTTAATGCATTCTAAGCTTGTCTAATATATAGCCTATTTATTATTAACCTCCCTTTAATTACCAAGCCTAACTATAAACTACCCTGGTTCATTTCTATTTGAACAATATGAACTCGTATTTTCATCAGCTGTAATTCTTGAAAAAGAAGAAAATCAAGGAATTTATATGTCCAAGGATACACACTGACTTATAACCACTATCCAAAAAACATATTTAATTTAATCCCCAGAGAGGCAGATATGTTTCAAATAAATGACAGCATTTAATAGATGCTTATCATTCTTTGTTCCCTGTGAATATAAGTAGTTGTCATTTCCCATTTTTCATTTAAACATTTGTTAATAGTGACCAACAGAGTTTCCGGTTGTAAAAACCATTTAGCCACATTACTTGCTTCCTAGAATTGAGATTGCACAATGCAGTATTCAATTTCAAGATAACCCAAATTCCCTAATTTTTAACTCAAGTTATTCATGAGGAACACATAAATATAGATTAATTAAATACAGATTATATAATAATAAAAAGAAAATTATTAAAATAGAAGAAATATTAGCCTTACATGAGTAATTCAACAAGCCTGCGACAGACTCCCGAGTCGATGACAGCCTGTATCTTCTCATTGGGTCCATCTGAAAGGTAAGATAATGCCCAGCAGGTGTCGGCAAGTACATCAGCATCGTTGTGGAAGAGCAATCGAGACAAAACGGGAAGGCAGGGAGAAACAAAAGCGAAGTTCGGAGGTGGGTTCTTACCTCTACATAGATTAGACACAGCCCAAACTGCATTTCTCGTCATACTCAAACGAGTGCTTTTACTCAGTACACTAAAAAGAAGTAAAAAAAAAAATATTAAAAAAAAAAAAAAAAAAAATAGAGAAAATTAGCTCCTTCTAGTTTAAAATTTTATAACCTGCTCCAAGAGAGAGGAAAAAAGCTGTGTATAAAACAGTTAAATTTCTAATAAGCTTATTTACAAATGTTAGCAAACATTACCTATTTGTTTTAATTCAAAAGTAGTTAACATTAATCTTAATTAGTAAATAATAAACTTGATCAGCTATTTTCAAAAGGAGCATAAAGGATTTCCAATACATAGAATAGAAGAGACTTTTAAAAGCATGCAAATAAATGGTTCTCCATTTATTGTGCTACCAAAAAGTTCAATTGATGTCAAGGATTTATGAGTAGCATAAAACCTTTAATTAATTTTACCCAAAATATTATTGTCTAATAAATCATTTCAGGCTCATCACCTTCTCCTCAAAGTAGCCATCTTTTTAAAACATACAATTGAAATGTAACTCATTTTATACTCTGTTTACTGACATATACTACGTTCACACATCGTTTTGAAAGCGTTTCGGATCTAATTCATTTTAAAAACGATTCGTGTTCACTGTGTTTTGTTTTTGATATTTCAAAATGGAGACGTCACGAGTAAAACCTTCTTTCTTGTTAACTAATATGTCTGCGAGTTTTTACATTTTATTTACAAGTTATTAAAACTTTGTACAGGTTCTTTATAGTATTAATTTTTGTTTAAAAACTTTTATGCAGTTTAAAAAAAAGAAACGGAACAAAGAACTTAAAAAGTGGAAAAGAATAAAATAACCTGATATCTCGATCCCCTCCACGACCTGTTCATACGAGCGTTTTGAATTTTGATCCCCCGGTCCGATCATGTATTTTTGGTGGAGTGGATTTAACCCGATACGATCCGTCGATCTCCGTTCGTACAGCGTTTTGAACTAGCGGATCGTTTTCAAAACAACGTGTGAACCTAGTAATAGTTTCATAAACACGTAAACAAAATTTTTAATTTAAGCAAGTATTGAAAAGAACTTGTAGAGTCAGTTGATGAATAATATTTTGAGGCCTAAAGTAGACATTTTGAGGAGTCAGTGATACCAAGAAAAGGAAACACAAATTTACATACTGACACAGTTATAGACCTTATGGTAAATAGTTATATGAGGACAATAGTAAGTAGGTAAATAATTCCAAGGTTGAAACTCCCACCCTAGTTACCCTCTTAATATGTGAAAAATCAGTAGTGTTATTTCTTCAAAACATTTCATTGTCTAGCAAGAAAAAGGGATCACATGATGGATGGTGTTGAATTTCCATTACTTGTATAATCTCAATTATTTTCCTTACATTAAATATTTCAAGTAAATGACTAACAAAACAAACATGGTTTATCTTTAGAGTCAAAACAAAATTGTAATTCCACATGGATTTTGTTATGATTTTATTTTTAAACATTTTTGAATATGGTTATCATTCTTTGTTAAATGACTAATGCAGTTAGATAAGAAGATAATTATCTTTTTTACTTTATTTAATCAGTTAAAAATTTATTTTCCATTAGTACACTTAACATAGTTACTGATTTTAGTTTAATAATATAACAAAGTATTAAGATTGCACAAAGCAAATTAGAGGAAATTATATTTTTTATAAGATTGAGGTCCCATTAGTGGTGTTGCTCTTAGGTGTTGGATCGCAAAGAGGTAAAAAGTGTTAGCATAAATAGTGACAATTTGAGAAGTTAACTGATTAATACACATTAATAGGAATTATAATTTTAATGTAATTTAGTCAAATTGTAAACTTTAGTCGCATCTTAGTACAACCTTAGTGGTATGTTTCTCTTATTGGCACTTCTTTAGATTGTAACTCCCCTTATAAAAAAAACATAGGGAGTAACAATTTAAAGGTGTACAGTGTTCTTCTTTAGATTGTTACTCCCCTTATAAAAACAGAAGTGTGATATTCCTTTGTCCCAAAGTCATTTATATTCTAAAACAACATAGGGGAGTAACAATCTAAAGAAGTACCCTCTTATTACCTTCCTTTGATTTTTGTTTTGAAAAAAAGCAGATGTAAACTTTGTAGCAACCTAATGGAAACTACAATACATTATAAGTATATCAGGCCTAATGATTTACCTCAAGGGACAAAATATAGCAGCCAATTAAATTAAATAATCTTTAGCACTTTTTACACCTTCATAACCCAACACATATGAATGGAAATTATCATTTCTATTTAAAATTGCCATAAGTCAAGTGTGATAATGAACATTTGATAACTACTGTAATTAACTAATACACACTCTATTAAAGGTTGAAGGATGCCACATTCCAAAACATGGTCTCTGCATTCAGAGGAATCACCAGCAATGTTACCTAATGCCCAGACTGCTTGTTCTTGGACATCTTCATATTCTGAGGACAGTAAACGTATAAATTCTGGTACAGCACCAGCTTCTATAACCACTCCTGTCTGAGAAGATGTTCCAGATGCAATGTTGGTGAGAGCCCAAGCAGCTTCAAACTGAAACATAACAGTATCTATTATTTCCCTAATATTTTTAAATATAAATATGGTTGATCATGTAAGCAAATTTTAAATATAGATGGATTTGACCACTCCAATCGATCATATATTCGAGTTGAATGGTGTATTTACTGAGTTCTGACATTCAAATGATGATTCCCACTAAACCTCTTATTTATGTGGGTTGCCTCTGCTCTTGTGTTCTCTTCCTCTCTTATGATGGGCTTCCAAGCTATTAAAAACAATGATTGTCTGCTCTTAAAATATTATTTTCCCATTTCATATCTTTGTTATGGAGTGTAACATTAAAATTAGGGTAAGTAGTAAAAATAAGGACTGAGAAGGTTAAACCTATTAATACATGTTGATTCAAGGAAGCGTGGATGGAAAAATACATTATATTCGATACAATGTGTAATTTTAAACTTTGCTTTAAAATAAGAAAAAAGTTGAAAAGTACTTAATATTAATTGTACAAACAAAAATGCAAGTTGGTGCAACATGGATCTGTCAGAAAATAACATCTTATAATAGCAAAAGTAAATTAGTTTTTTAGGAGATTAAACTAACTAATACAAATCCTAACAATAGCCATGCATGGTAAGCAACCTCGATAATTCGAAATTCTCGGGAAGTCGAAGTGATTTCCGTTTTCCAAATTTGAGATTGCTAATAACAACCTTAATAATTCAAAGAGTACATAACTTGAAGTATAAAAAAAGTTCCCTTTAGGTTTGAGTTATAGAGGTTCCACTGTATTCATAACTAAACCTTAGTCAGGGAATGAAAATGAACACTAAGGCATTATTAAATCTATAAATGTTTTTTTCTTAAACTCGGCTCAAATAACAGGATATTTTTCTCACCTGTAAAGTACAATTTGTGGAATCTTTAAGAAACTGGACAAATCTGGGAACTACACCACTGCAGATCACTTCATCTATGGGTGGGTTTGGTTCTCTAGATAAGAGTTTCCTAAATTTCTGTGTAGCTTCAAGTTGAACAACTGGCTCGTTGCTGCACATAACAGCATTGACCATTTCCTTTGTGATGCCTCCTCCATTTGATATCTCCTCCTGAAGAAATTGAAAAAGTTTATGAAATGTATCACAATGAATGAAACTTATAAAGCTAGAATTGTAACAACACAATACCACCTGTAATTACTAATTCAAATGTTTGAAACCAGCCTACATTTAAATAAGAGCTATTTTATTTTAAAAATAAAGGTTAATTAATTCTGCCTAATCGTAACTTTTATTTTAGCAAATAAAAACAAACACCTCATTTTTCTTTACTTTTTTAAGAGATAGTTTTAACATATAGAGATTGAAACAAGATACACATTTTTACTTGGATTACAATAAAACAGCTACTGAAAAAAATGGCGTCCCAAATTTATGATATTCTGAGTAGCACAACTACATGTAAGGACTGATTTTTGTACTAAGTTACAACTCTCTAGCTTAAAAGCTGTGGGAGTTATTTGTGACAGACACAAACACACACACACAGATAGGCAGAAAAAAAACACTAAAATGGATTTCTCTGTAGAGATCTTGGTTTCGGATATTTTGGGTAAAAACAATACTTTTTCTTTGTAAGATAAGGAAAATTAAAAATTACGGTACATGTTAATTAGAAGCCCTCCCTAAAAGTAAGAGGTGGTTTCCCTAACCACCTCTAACTTTTAGGGAGGGCTCCTAATTAACAAGTACCAAAATAATTAAACAGTAAAAAATATACATTTTATACAAAATCCACTATAATAATCGTTTTTCTCCTTTATCATGATACCTTAATTTGATTAAATAACTATCCATTCATAGAACCCATTTTATGAAAAATTGTAGAATTGGGATGGTAAGTGGAGTTTTTAAGTCCCTAGAAGAGCAGAGCTGCAATAACTTCACTAAAAAGCAACTTTATACTAATGTTTATATTAAGGCTTAAGAGCTTAAGTCTTACCATCATCGGCAAATCAGAGGAGGAAAATGCTGGTAAGTTGACATTACGTTTCTTGAAGAGTTGTTCTTCTCTCTTCTGTCGACGTAATTGGACCCCTTCCTCTTCTCTCCTTCTTCTCAACTCAGTGGAATCCAATCCAGTGTATTTATAACGGATTTTGTGCGACGTGGTAGACATCTAAATATAACGAAATAGTAAAAGTAAGTTAACATAAAAAAATATATATAAATAATTTTTTGTAAAATATAGTCTTAACTATTGTATATATATAATATTTCTTTTTTAAATATTGTACACATACTCATTTTTCTAATAAAGTTTAACAGTAAAGGTAAGTAAATGAGTGAGTAAACAAATTGTCACTCAAAAATATAAACAAACTGGGCAACCAGTGTTGAAAAAAAAAGGTAATAAAAAATAAATATAACAATTATTATTAGGGAGATGCTTCACTTTAATTATTCAATCAGAAACAACTTTAACAAAATGTTTTACATTATTATCCCCATTCTTCTGTATCATTGAGTACTAATGTCTCAGGAATTAAAAAAATTGAATAAAATTGACAGAACTTAAGAATGAAGAAGAAATCTAGTCTAAAAGAAGAAACTGTTATTATTATTATTTTTTTTAATGAGTCTTGATCTCATTTAATTTATAATAGAAATCTTGCTAACATTAAATGTGTTCAGAGAACCAACCAATGAAGAACTTGTATTATCAACAATCATATAAATTAGAATTTACAATGTAATGAGCAAACATTGGTTTAAACCATAACAGTCCTGGAGGCCAATTCCGTAACTTTGAAACCTCCCTTTTCATGTTGTTATATATGAAACTGTTGATATGAACATGCGAGCGCAACCTGGCATCGTGAATCAATAACTTTGTCTATTGTTATATAAGGAGAAATTGATATATAAGGTTAGATATATATCCACTCAAAATTATTGATGATATAATTCGTCAGGTTATGTTGTTATACATCAAATGCTAAGAACCAAAACAAAATGACGCCATTATTGTTGTTTTTATTCAATATTTCTGTTTTCTGACAGAAATAACTACAAAATAGCCACTAAAAAGGACGCTGTCAATCCGTAGTTTGGTATTCGGCCACATACAAGCGTTGGCATCACTTTACAGATTCACTACATTAAATAACTACACTTTGATATATAGAGATCATTGATATATAATGTCACAGTGGATATATATCAAAAAAGTTATAGAATCGGCCTCCTGCAGACTTATCACTGATACAATCCAAATATCAAACAGTAGTTTAGAACTAATGGATATTGTCACTTCATAAAAAGGAGAACTGTTAGAAAGACAGCATCATCCCTACTGTATTAAAGATTTTCAAAACAGTTTATAGGTGGTACAAAGTTACTTTGTCCAAAAATTATTCAGACAGAATTTGTGAATAAAAGAGAAAAATAATTTACTTCATTTTAGTCATTGTAATAATTAAATTGAGTATATCACAAATAACTGTTACAGTGAAATATCAATAAGTTAAAGTTATTTCCGTTTCCCTTGTTGATTCGAAGTTGCTAATTATCTAACCTTGATATCTTGATTGAAAAGTGAGAATCTCGGACTAAAAACATATCCCCTTGAATTTTGAGTTAAATTGTTCCAATGTACATCAATAGGTTTGTTCCAACCACACTTCAAACTGGTTTGAAACTGTCCGACGAGTGCGCATCGGACCACACTTGATTGATTTTCGCTAATGCGCATGAGTCATACAGTTTGAAGTGTGGTTGGAACAAACCTAATATGTTACCAGGAAAACCCAGGAAAGTATATAATTAAGTATTCTTATAAATAAATAAGTTACTTTGGCGTAATTAAAACTCACAACTGATCAATTTCCACATTATGACTCAGTAAAATGTTTAAAGTTAACAATATGTTTTATAAAACAACTATTGTAGTATTTTGACTTGTAAGTTCAATTGAATCAAGTTGTGCAAATATCTCCACAACAACTAAATTATGCGGATTACATTGAAAATAAACAAACTTTGCAACATTTTGAACAAAGAGTAAAATATTCTTATTAAGTTACTCTAATAAAAACTACAACTTTTAGGTTTAGATCGTTCAGAAAACACACAGAAATTTACGATTTTAAGTTCTTTGAAAGTTGGTCTAATAAATTTTCATTCTTCAAAAAATTTATTTATGATGAAATGGGTAAAGTATAACAATAAAATAAAATTTATTAGATGGAGTAAATATCCCACCGTTTAGTAAACCTATTAATAAATTGTTGTAAAAATATAAAAAAGTAATTAAACCAGCTAATATATAACAAATATATCGTTTTAAACTTCAGTTTTACAGAGATAAAAATGGTCTTAATGCTATTAGGTATTTACTTCTTGATTATGTTCATAATTTCGGTAAGTAGTAAAACCTTGAACCTATCGGGAGAATATAAGAAGGTTCCATGTTAAAACTAATAATATGACAAAAAAGAAGAGAATCGTTAAACGAAGAGAAATAAAGCGTAGCAATAGAAAATCTATAGTTTAAATGACGATAGTAAATATAATTTATATAAGTAATTACCTCCAACGTGATACGTTTTAAAAAATTCCAAGAAAATAAGGTTCACTCCAAACCTCTAAAGAGATATACAAAACGCCGAAGGTGTCAAGTTAAAAGAATTTAAAAGACGCCAAAGAAACGTATTAATACGAAAAATATCAAAACAAAAGTTTGTGAATTTTTAAGGATGATAAAACTGCAATAATATGCAACGAGGTTCAGTGCAAAAAGGTAGGAATGAATGCAAATTCCACGAGATCACGCAACTGCCTCGCCTTCCGACGCACAGATGCCCATTATCATATTTAGATAATAACTATTTAGTTGAATAATTTGTACGAGATAAGACAATTACAGAAAAAAACAATACACGGAAAAGCTTGTTGGTTTGCTGAACACATTGATCTTGACACTTGTTTCTAATAATAGATAATTAGCGAATAAAAAGTTATGTGCAAATAAAAAAAAAGAAACATGACCAAAATGCAATCAATTGAACTTCAAAAATTATTTAAGGTAATAGGACTTACCTTCGATCAATCTTTAACCGCCTATTAAACCATAAATGCAAAAACTCTTTAAAAAATAGGAGAACAATTTAGAAAATCTAATAATAATGATCAATGCCAGGGGTAATGTAAATGGACTAGTATTTTTCCTGCGATCGTACGCCAAACGCCATCGATTGTAACAGGGTTGCACATTGCACTGAAAAATCCCCAACGAAGATTCTTTTTTTTAATTCCCTCAGGTGTTTCAGAATGGCGCGAGTTATCTATTATATAAAATTGAAATTCGATTCAATTGAAACAAGTTCTAAATTAAATATTCGCTTTTATGAAATAGTCATCCACTTATGGGGGCTCGAATTTTCTTATAAAAATAATTGTTCTTTTAATGAGTTGTATACAAGCAACTGAAATAATTGTGTTACGATGTTCGAAACAGTGCTGTCATAAGATTATCTATTAAATTAGGATAGCAACCAATAAATAATATACAGGGTTCAACATGAAGGCCGTTTAACGTATTGCACGATATTTTTTCAACAGTAAAGCATTACAAATAATTCATCATTTAATTTATCTAAAATAAAAAAACAAAACCAATCTTTTCGCTGTTACCTACATTAAATATAATAACTAGCAAGAACCAAATACTAGCACTGAATTTGCGAAGAACTTTCTCAAATCCAACTCACTAAAAAGACCATTTAACTAACAAATGATTTTATACTAGCCGAGTGTGTTAATAAAATTTATTTTTTTAATTTGATAGTTTTTAAACCATCAAATTAAAGTGAAGAACATTAAAGTTACTTTACTAAGAGAGAATATCTAGATGCCCCAGTTTCCTACACCCCCCCTTATTGCTATACCCCCTCCTGTTGGATAATATAATTTGTAAAAATTCATTATTAGTAATTGACCCCGACTACTGCCTTTTACGGGGAAATAATTTTAAAAGTTAAACTTCTGGGAAAAACAGAGGTATTTTCCTTCTGCACCAAAGTATCCATCCTTAGGTGGAAATCAGTGCCGTATCCAGCGGCTAGGTCTGGGGGGGGGGGGGGCATTCTAAGTCAGCTTAAGTCCTGAAATCGGAGAGCTGAGAAAACAGTGTCTGAAGCGGAGACGGCGAAGCCAACCATCTCTCCGCCAAACACAAGGAAGCGAAGAAACTTCTCCAAGGGCCATAAAAGAAGTAAGGCATTTACATGGCTGAAGTCCAAACACACTTACATGGCAAGTCTGGCTGAAGAGGTATATGCGGACCCGTGGGGAAAAAAGCTTGGGATGGTATCCCGAACAAGGTGCTTAAAATCGTTTTTTTGTCATAACTCACATCTCCTGCTGAGGATGTAAAATGCACTTTTTTTATATATGTATTTAATACCGGGGGAAATCTTAATCCCAGAGACATGATCAAATGTATAATGCATGTTTGGGCGAGGGCATCTTCTGCACTCACAGGAAAGTTACTTTTGGTTCAGGAACAAACAAAACAGATGAACTGCCAAAGAGTGGAGTTAAAACAGAGATCACGCCATGCTCAGTCAATTGTTTCGAGAAATACTTAACTTTGCAGATGTCACAGACCTAGAAGTAACCATCAGTTATGTGATATTTGACTGCCCTAACCTGCCTTCTCTCCTCAAAATAAGTTTATTTAAATGTTATAATTCTTATTCTTTTGGAAGCAAATGCAGTGGAACCTCGATAACTCCTAATTCAATGGAACATGTTTTCAGCTCGAATAATGTACTTTTTCCGTGGTAAAAAACATAGCTAAAATCCATTTTTTCATTACGTGGGCTTAAAATTTTTTTTTCATTACTCCTAATCTGTATTGAAAAAAATGTTTACATCCTAGGAAGTAAAAGTAAAAACTTGGGTAGTTATCCAAAGTGCCGTTTTTAGCGCTGCAATCAAGTAGACATGCTTCTTAGTGCAATTAAAATCCAATAGATGTCAATGCATTTTATCTTTTTTTATAGTGCAACTCTTTTAGGTTTCTTTATCTCAAAATCTTAACTGGGTACTAATATTTGTTATAATTATATTGATTAATATATATAATTTTTTTTTTTTTTTTTTTCATTGTCTGCAACCTCAGAAAAAATAGCATGTGCTACACGACTGTGAAGTGTTTTTTCTTTACCTTAGCAATATTTACTGTTGAGCGAAGCGAGACCTGTGAGATTCATTTACAACTCGATAAACACAACGTTAATTTATTATGGGATGGGAGATAAAAGTTAAATATAACCTTGATCCAGGTAGAAAGAGTAAATCCAGTAGATCTCAATTAAGGCACTGTAAACCAATTGATGCGTTCACTGCTACAATGGACCAATGCTCCATTTTTTAAAAAATTAGTTATAATCATATTTTAGTAATAGTCCAGGAGACAGCGTGCAAAATAGTGTCTGACTAACATCAAGCTAGAATTTTGTGTATAAGTAAATGTTTTGGTTCCTTTTAAGAATATGTGATCGGCTAAGCTCGTCTGAGGGACATAGCTTGGCAATAGGCATTTGAAAAAAACAAACCGGTGAGAGCGGCCATGTCCCGCTCTTTTTGGCGGACAATGTGATTTTCATGACCCTGGGTACTAAATTAGTTAGTAGACCAAAAATCAAGTTGATGGCTGTTTGTCCCTTGATAGGGGAACACTTTGATTTGGAGTATTAATTGATTAACAAATCTATTAAGTGACAAACTACCATCAACTTGATTTTATTGGTCTACTAACTAAGTTCGTACTCAGGATCATGAAAATCACATTGTCCACCAAAAAGGTCGGGACATGGCCGCTCTCCACCGTTTTTTTTTTTTTTTTTAAATGCCTATTGCCAAGCTATGTCCCACAGACGAACTTAGCCGACCACATATTTTTAAAAGGCACCAAAACATTTACTTAAATACAAAATTCAAATTCAAAGTTAAATCTTATATATGATGTTGGCTCAACAATAAAATGTTTCTAAACAAACTACCACAATTATGGAACAATAACTACTTTAATGGATATAAAATTGCCTAAAAAAAAAAAAATAATAAACTCGGGAATTAAACTAATAATAAAAGGTTTAATTAAAGAACACACAAAACATTATATATCACAGCTTCACATACATATTCATATACATATAGGAAGACAAGTGAACAACATTTAAAAAAAAAAATCTTTTCTGTTACAATATATAAGAATTCTAACATAGTAAACAATTAAAATACATATTTTTTATTTCAACTTGCTTCATAAATTTTTATACATTTATTTCAATTTGTACAACAATACACTTCTTTAATATAATTATGCTTAAATATTTTAGTAATTACTAATTATCAATATTATAATTTGTGTATTTATTTATTTAACTTAAATAATGTTGTAAACATAGTACGAGTATTAGCACCACAAATGCTTGGTCTTTACTCTGACAATTTACACTAAGGTGCTTGCCCCATGTGTAAAAGGGATGGAAAAGTACTATTTTCTTAACATTTATAACTTTAATATTATTAGAGATACAAATAAACCCAGCCGCCTGCATTTCCACACCACAAATCCCTTTGATTACACCTTATCTTACCACAGAAAGAGTAATCAGCTTCTTAAAATAAAAAAAATTGTTATAAATACATTTCCAACTTCAGAACAATTTTTTTAAGATTTAAAAAAAATTTCATTATTTTACACAACAAAGAGCACAGACAGAAACATTTTTTTTTTAGAAATCAAATGATAAATCTAAAATAATTGTTTAAAAAAAGGAGACTAAATAAATAAAATCATAGCAAAGTAGTTAATAAACATTTATAAGGTACATTTATGATTATAACATACTTAGAAAAGAAGAAATACTGAACAAACCTCGACATACAAAATTAGATTAATCCAGCAGCTTATTTCGTAAGTCAAATTTTTCACCTCCTCTCATCCCATTTTCTTTTGCAATGTAGGCTAAAAATAAGAAAAAAAGGCGGATTGTTTCAAATTTAATGGAATTAACAAAATAAATGACTCAAATTAACTAACAAAATATGTGTACAAATAAAACAGTACATTATAAATAAATCGTAAATAATTCAATACCATTGATATTTAAAAAAAAAATAAAAATAAGAAAAAATATTTTGTGTCTGAATTTCCATAAGTCGAGGTTTTATCAGAAATAAATTAAATACAGAACAAGCATACTAGCAATGATTTACAACATGATAAAAGAATAATAAATACTAATTTGGTTAAAAAATAATAAGGAATCAACACATAAACATACACACACGCATATATATTGTAATCATTACTTTTTTTAGATGCTTATAACATTTTTGAATTTATTATCCATTGCTAATAATTATAAGCTAAAGAACTGCTTGAGAAACACTTCAAATTTCATTTAAATTAATAGATCATTAATGTTTTTAATAAAAATAGTTTAATATATTTATAATGTTATAAACCAATTATTTTTCCATTTTAGTAAACAAAATTGAGTTGTGCAACATAATTTTCTGCAATAATAATATTGCAAATATTTTTTAAATTTTCTGTAAAAATTTAATTAAGCTTACACATGCAGTTATATAATAGCCCACACTGGCATTTTTAAAAATTAAACGTAAAAGCAATAAAATATTTTTAAAAAAAATAATAAAATAAAAATTGTTTTTATTTATGAATAACTACAATTTTATATTTATTTAATAAATAAATATAAAAAGTGGATTAAGATATACCGCTTATTTATTTATTGTTTTCATACTTAAACACAGAAATGAAAATTGAGGTAAACCTGATTTAAATGAAAAAAAAAAAAATAAAAAAAATAAATATATGAACTTAATGAAACAACAACATAAATAAAAAATAATTTTTTTTATAAAAATAATTTTGTTTACATGCAAAAAGAACACAAAGCCATATAGAAAGCCACTATTCCCCTCATCACAAAAAGGAATGTTATTGCTCTAGTATGCTAGATTTCAATGTTACTAAAGTGGAAAAGAGCTTATGGAGGATTAAAGGGTTTTTATAGCACTATTTCGCAGATCCAACCTCCATAATAAAAGGTTGGTTGGAATGACGGAATTCCATAAATTGTATATTACAACAATATCTTATCATTTAATATAAAACCAATGATATTTTTGCTTAAGTGGTCTTTTACTTGACATATATCTTTTTAAAATATCAAGAGAACTCAAGCAAGATATGACAAATAGGTATAATTAAAAACTTAATTTAATAGTCACTGGATCACTGAAACTATTGTAGAAAAATAAATTTTAACTTAAGTTGGGTTTACAGATATGCTAGAGCAAACTTTATTTGGGATCTATGGGGGATACATTAACTCAGTAATCGGAACCAATGATTGCCAGGGGATTAGCATGGGAAATTCTAGTAAAACATAAAATATGAATAAGACAAAATATTTTCAAGAAAATATAATATGTTCATAATATTTGAGAAATTTGTAACAAAACATCAAGGAACTACTATCACAGGAAATCTGATGAATGTTTTTGCTAACTCTCCGAATGAATTACCACCGGTGAAGAAAAATAAAGAAGCCAAACCTTGCCTGAATTCAAAAGTTTGGATTACCGAGGATAATTGGTAACTCAGTCTCACTAGTAATTAATTGGGCAAATATGAACAACTTTTGCTGTTCAGCAACTAGAAGGTAGAACTATTTGACTTACATTTTTTTGTTTTAAGAAAATGTCAGTAAGTCATGTGTTGCAAATACTGTCATGTTTGAAGTATCATAAGTTAATCGATAATTAATTATCAAAGTATCATAATTAATAGCATAAATTTGAGCTAATGAATCTTAAAATAAAATTCATCAAAAATTTGACAGTACAGTTTTAATTCTAGTTTTGGTTTTGGTTTGAAATAGTTAAGAGGTGGGAAAGAAAATATCTATGCTTATAATTATTTTAGATAAAGTAACAATTTGATAATAATTGATAGACTTTCAGATTGGTAAGAGGTAATGATCAAAATATCAAACCATTCAAAAAGATTAAATTTATAATTATTTCCATTGTTATTGTCGCATCAAACCACAACCAGAGTAAAAAATAAAAAGTCAATTCGTTATTATTTTTTTTAAAAAAAAACCAAATTATTAAAAAAGTGCGTTTCCTTTAAGGCTTATTTTTTTAACAAATAAAATCACAATTGTGCAAGCTGTCTAACCTAATTAAAATATTATTTAAACCAAAATCACTAATAAATACAATGTTAAAAAAAAAAAAATCTCTAAGAGAATTTATAATAAAAGAACAATGAATATAACTCATAAATTATAACGACAAGTAAAATATACAAAAATAAATATCACAGTAAAAAAATAAGTTTACATTGTGAACAAAAATTAGATTTAAATCATTATTAAAAAATCACAACCTTTCAAAAATTGAATACATTGATCTCATAATGAACAAAAAAACCATTCATATGATAATTTTTTTTTACTCATTTTTGATAAGGATAATTTTATAATATTATAAACAAACAGCCATTAGAAAAATTGGACTGAAATATGACATCAAACACAAATATTAAATTATAGCCTCTACAATTCAAAATCACAATTTTTATATTATGTTTCTTTCTCATCATATATTTAAGAAGATACAATTATTTTATTTAAATATTATATTTAAAGAAGAAAAGTTCCATAAGGTTTAAACTTTAATTGACAGCATTTATCATCTTAAAAAGTAAAACAGATACAATATTGAAGGGAATAAAGGTAAAATAATAATAGTCCATGGTGCAACATGCTACAATAACGGAGTGTATACACAGTAGAAACGTTTTTAATTTTATTTAAATATTGACTCTTACTTAGTTTCAATTCATTACTGAATCATAAGATTATCTTATAGAGGAACTCCATTTTCCCCATTATTTAAAATAAAAATAAAGACCTAAACTTTGGCTTAGATTTGTGTAAGAATTACAAAATGCAAATGCCATTTTTATGACAGTCAAATATCAATAAAGTAAAAAGAAAGCAATGAGATCTTTTTTTCTAGCACTCAAATTATCATATTGCTTATAAACTTATTTTGAACTTTACATCATTTTAGATATAACAAATAACTTAAAAATAATGAAATTACAGAAGTTAAAAGTAGCACTGGTTGAAATTTAGTTGATATATCCACAACTATTTCCTCCATTGAAACAAAAACAATAAAACAAGATAATTTTATAACTATTAATATTTAGTTCAGTGAAAACTGCATCTTGAAGGATGTAAAATGCAACAAAAATTGATCTTATTACTGGAAGTATCTTTAGGAAGATGCTTCCAATGGTAGAATTAAAATGTCGGAGTGTTTACTCCGACAAAATTTTAATGATGACAACTGCAGAAGCCTACTAACTAAATAAGTTAATTTTTAACTCATATAGGATTTTTCGTTAAATATTAGTTAATGTACAATTAACAAAAATAATAAAACAAAAAAAAAATGAGAAAAAGTGTAATTCTATTAATTAGAATAATAAAGCTTTGTAAAATATATAATAATTATCAATTTAAGAATTTATATTAGTGCAAAAAATGCACAATATAAATTTTTTAAGAGATCTTATAAATTATATATCAGATGTATCTTAAAGTAGATCTGTACTCTAAGCGAAAATCATAAGCTAAAGTCATCAAAAGCCTAAGAATATGTCTTTATACCAGCACACATAAGAACAAGTAGACACGAGATACATAAATACACACATAAATGATACTGTAGTGTAATTCATCAGTTTATGTCTACAAATCATCGGCAAGTATTTATGTAGTACCACTTTAAAGTAAAATTAAATTAAGGTAGGATATTTAAAAAAATAAAATTAAGATAATAATATTGAAATTATGACGATCCTTATTTGAATAATTTATACAATGAATTTTTCCTGGTGGCAAGATGAATTTTTATAAACTGTCTCCCTTCCTCTTTAATATTAATTTATAAGTAAAATAATTCATTATTAAATCAATACAGTATTTTAACTTTTTACATAAATATTCTCTGTTATATTTTTCATAATAAATCCTCTAAAATAGTTTGTTTTTTTAAAATGCTGTCAATTAAAGTTTCATACTTACACGATACAATAGCTAAACAATTACTACCTTACATAAAAAACAGTGTTTCTTCAATAATACATATAATCTGTTCCAGGTAATTTACTTACACAATCTTTCTACTATAATTGAATACAAAATACCTGCTAAGTACAATTATACTAACATAATATGCATATTGTCAAAATATTGTCAACTAATTTATTATATTTAAATACATTTTTCTTCCTTTTATTTTATCAACTATAATGTTCCAATTCTCAATTAAATTTAATTAGATTTTCTTTTATTATTTGGAAAATTATACTTTTATAGTTCATTTATTACAATTAAATGTAAAACAGATATAAGAAAATAGACATTGAAAGAAATTGAAATGCTGCGAAAATATGGCAATAAAAAATACATTTCTTTACAATACATCAAAATATATAAATATAAATATATATATATATATATATATATATATATATATATATATATATATATATATATATATATATATATATATATATATATATATATATATATACGTATAATATTTCAATCAAATATTACGTACAGGATAGACGAGTTATTGCAATTCAATTAAGTGTGGAGTAATAATAACAAATAAATTAAGAAATGCTAACTGACTGAAAATTAATTTGGTAGCAAAATTTTAGGATTCAAAGGTTTTTTAAGTAACCAAGTAGCCATGATATAAACAATTCCTGATATTAATTAAAAATATAAGATCTTAAGGCTAAATAGGAGATTTGAGATTGAAACAGACAAATTCTTACAAAGTTTAACATATTGCCTTTTGGAGCCCTAGCTCATATATCCTTCACGTAGGCTAACCAAATGTACCACCTGACAAAGTTATGCTATGTACAATACTTAAAACACATTATTATGCCCATAAGTTTATTAGTTACCTTAAGTCTGTTTTTGTAGAGTTTGTTGCATGTTCTTATTTATTAGAGTAGTAAATTGTTAGTAGACGAAAGCATGTTCTTGCTTAATTATTTATGTTTTAAACAGGTAATTGATTTAACCGTTAATTTAATTTAATATTTATTAAGATTATTGTATTTTAGCACGCTAATTAATTTTTTCACACATTTTTTGTTATCAGTTGTGTAGACATGAATATGCCTCATAGCAGGAGGCGAAATATAGTCATTGGAGCTGTGAATTAGTGCGTAATTTTTTTCCTCTTTCTTGCCCACACATCACCTTACAAATAATTTTAGAATTCATAAAATATTACTGATTTCCATTCTTCGCTACAAATTATATATACTTTTTTTATTTGATAAGCTCAGAAACTACCCCCCTCTTATTTTTAATATCCAATTATTCCCCTCGGATAAATAATTATTCAATATTCTCCAAACCAGCGTTTCCCAACCTTTTTGATGCCGCGACCGTATACATTTTTCCTTATAATTTTCGTGACCCTCCTTGAATATAGTGTATTGCATTTTGCATACCCTGCAAGGATTGCAGGGATATGCATGGCTCCAAGAGCCTGACTTCTCATGAGAGGAGGACTGTAGCCAGATATATTTTTTAAAAAAACTGAATACACAGATCATCTTAACACGGTTAATCGCATTGCTTGATATGTTTATTTTTTTATGTTGTCTGTTTTGAATTATATCAGTTTTGTATTACATAAAGCGATTAATTCCTGGACTTATGTTGGCGGGCCCACAAAGACCATTTTCCCGAATTTTATAGAAAAGAGATTAAAGCTTCTAGGAAGTTTTATTACTTCTCGTTGCAATACCCTTTATTTTTGTCAACCTTTCAAGTGTTCGTTTTCATTTTTTCCAAATGAATTTATCGAAATAATTTTATTATTTTTTACTTAAATAAATTAAATGTATATACCTATTTTAATTCTATTGAACTTATTTATGTATGTTTTTTGAAATTATTTTGTCTGTGTATAGTTTTAAAGATTTTTCACGGCCCTAAAATATTTTATCGCGGCCCTGTTTTGGGTCGCGACCATAGGGTTGGGAAACGCTGCTCCAAACTATAATTATTAAAAGGATCTAACTCATCCATCTCTGCAAGTAAACATTTTTAAGCTCAATATATATTTTTTAATCTCTTAGTACTGAAACTAATATATGGATTAGTCAATACAGAATATTGCATAACATGGAAGACACATTACAATTATTATTAATAATATATCTTTTTTTTATGCAGCAGACAACAAATTGTAAATCTTAAATTGAACACTTATACTTATAATACATCATAGGATTATTTGTACACAACATACACTTCATAATAAAAAAAAAAGATATCCAGTAGTCAGTAGTACAACAAATTACAATGCTACAGAGTTGACTAGGATTTGAAATTCATGTGCATATATTATAAATATTGTGCAATTCATATCTCTATGACTTTTTCTCAGTGTTATAATAAATATTATTTTATTTTATTCAGAAATTCATTGAACATTTTTTTTTTTTTTTTAAAAATAATATTCGTTTGTTTTTTCACTTGTTTTATTTTTCACTATTTCCTCTTTAACAGATAGATGTAAAAAGTTAAATTATTTTAGCACAGTTAAGAACTGTGACCTTCTATGATAGTGGAATTTCCTTTACATAAAGAAATTAAATATCATTATTAGAAACAGCAGGACTTAAAAGAATCCTCTTTATTTTTTTCTATTTATCAAAGTGTTAAACCGGCCTCTATTTTTATTATTATTACTTTTTATTTTTTTATACAAACTATATATTTGTTTGAACCAATGAATAGGCTTATTCATTAATTTTTTAATTTCATTCATGGTATTTCTCATACAATTCAATTTTAGAAAAATCTCTTTGAGAGGAATTCTAAGCCAAAAAAACCCAGTTTAAAGTTCAACTCAAAGTTTTGCAAACTATAATAAAAATATAAATTTAAGTCTTTATTTAAAAAAAAAATAGTGTAGAGTGCTTTTAAAAAAAGTGTCGATTTTATATTTACACAAAACAAAGGAATAAAAATAGAGCAAACAGACTAGATGATTTAACAAGTCAATATTTAATATGAAAGTTAATAAATTAACATATCGAACCCTTGAAAATGTCATGGGGAGGTAACTCAGAACTGACTATGTGAATTGAAGCATTTAACACTGAGATAAATAAAATGTATTGAAACACGAGAAATTATAAGTACCCTAAATCAAATTCATTAATATCTTAAACTATAGGAGTCTACAAATATTATTCTTTTGTGCCGAGGTATTTGTGCATATTTACTCATTTGTATGCAATATAGATTGATCAAATATAAACAAAAAACAGAGTTATAAATGTCAAATTGGGCAATTAACATGTAAAAAAATAAATTAATTGAATCAGTTGTCATAAAAAAAGGATAACTTGCATCAAATTGAGACAGGAATAAAAAAAGTCAGTTAGTATAATTTAAACTTATCTTCTAAGTTATAGTGTTAATTAAGAATGTTCTGAATTTTTTTTAGCAATTCAGTGTTAAACTTCCAAATATATTGCTGATGTCCACTGTATTAAAACTCTATAAAAGTATGAAGTATTTTACATGGGTTCGTTACAATTACGATCAATATCCAGCCCAAATTCTAGCAACAACGTTATAGCTGTTTTCCAGAAGAATACCTTTAATAAGGAAGACCGAAGGATTTATTATACCATTCATTCAACTTGTGTAATAAGGAGATATGATGTTTCTGATACTGGCGTAAGTACCGAAGATAAAACCGGCGATACCAAAAAGCATAATGGCAACATCCTTAAGTATAGTTCCGTAAGAGATGTCCTTGTTCCAAAATGTTATCATTTCAATGATAGGTGGGAATATAAGAGCAAGAGCTGAACTGCTAACAGCACCTACCAAAGATATCACAGCGCCCAAATTTGGAATGGCAGCAGCTAAACTGACTAAAAATTAAAACAATTTTGAATTAATAACACTATTTACATTTCTGTATTATAGTATACAGCATAAATATAATTGAACAAGTTTTCCATATCAAAAAACCTTATATACATTGAGGATCAGCAACCAATTTTTTTTACCTTAGGACAAAAATCATAGATACTTGGAGCCATATCAGCTATGATTTCTCAAATTTCAAAATATAAGTATGAATAAAAAACATGAAATATGAAATGATGAATAATGAAATGAAATATGAATAAAAAAAATATATTTCTTATATTTATATATATATTTTTATATTTTTCAATTGTTATTAGTTTCTAATTCTTATTTGTAGATCACTGATGAAGCTCAGGCTCCCTGAGCGAAAGCTCTGATAATAAAAACATAAACTACACCTATCGGACTTTTATTCCAACAAATCTCCTTCTCTCCTATGAATAAAAAACGTTACGGGGTTCATAGGAACAAATAAAAAAAAAAAAAAAACATTCAATAGCATTTATATTGAAAGCTAGAAGTTGAAACTTTTCATTCTACAACAGGTGGAAATATTTTTAAGTTTTTATTTTTGACATTTTCATGTTTAGGCTATGGAACATAAGTCAAAAACGTTACGTTACTTTTAGCTTAAAAACTCAGAAAAATGTAACAGGGAGTTAAAAAGCTATAGGAGGTGGTGCAATCCAGTCTCCAGCTGTAGGGCCTTCCCCTACCGCGCTTCGCATGGCAAAGAAAGTCGAAAAGAGTTCCACTGGTACCAGGGAAGTAGGTAGTCGCAGGAGGTAGTCGTAGTTGCACTAGCCATTGAACTAGGCTAGAGGAAAAAAACCAACTCGAAGGTAACCGAGGACGCGACATGAAGTTCAGCTACTTTCGGCTCCCCCCCACTCTAGCCCAGCGAACCACCATAACTTAAAAACTACAAGTCCGATTTTAATGAATTTGGATGGTAGACCATGATTAGCCCATTGATGGTCTCATATAAGTTTCAACATTCTGCGTTGTTTTGTTTCTCTTCTACATGCACACAAACATACATTTATTTACACCTATAACTTCGAAAGTACTGATGTGATTTGTATGAAACTTTTGTAGTTTATCGAAAGTAGCGTGCAGTAGCCCTACATTAATTTGTTTTTAAGTTTTCATACTGATAGTTAATAAAAAGGAAGTAGCTTTTCGGATGACTCTTGTACTACTGTACTAAACAAGAATATGAAAATAAATATTAAGTAGAGAAATAGTTTATAGATCATAAATCAGTAATATAAATTCATTTAATATGGGCTGTAACTCTTTAGACTGAATAAAAGAAACTTACAAGTTATAATGACAAGTATGGTTCTAGTACAAAGTTCTGCAGCTTTACGACTGCTCTCTGATGTAAACCGTTCAGAGATAGGAGGCCAAAGAATACCCATGGGGACGTAAAATTGGAGTCCATAAGAAAGAAATATAGCTAGTGCCATCATCAACCTTACTGACTGAGCCAGCCTGAAACAAAAACAGTCATAAATTAAAATCAGGTACTCTAAAATTTACTTTAACAGATAAAATAAAAGATAAATTATAAACATGCTATTATTTCACTTTAGAGGATAGAGCCTTTCTTACTGTACACATCCTATTTCAATAATTCACTGGACAGCTTTTTGTTTATAATATTAAGGAAACTAGCATGGGCTGGATAGATACCTACCCGATACGCAAAAATTTAATAAATAGGTGAATTTTAAATGAAGAATTATATTTTTGCTCACAGTTCATTCTGAGGTAGATTTAATGTGATGCTTCCTTGCTTCATGTGATCACCATATCGTAGATATCCAAAGAAACCTACAGCAGTGTAAAGACAAGCTACAATCACCATTCCTGTGTTCAGAACACCAGTCATGCCACCAAAATCACCTGGATTTGCCATATTGTTTTCAAGTGGAAGCACCTATAAATTAAAACAAATTTTTACATCATTATATGTTAAGGAAGAAAAAAATAAAGTAAACGTAAGAAACATTTTTAAAAAATGACTTACCACACCAATTCCTTCAAAAGCATAAATAGCAGTACCAAAGAACAGAGGAAGCCTATTGAGTGGTGCAAATGCTTCAACACTTGATGTCTTTGGTAGACCTTGTAGGATATAGAAGAAAGTTATACCAAGACCCGTAGTAGTAAGAATAGAAGCTAGTAGAGAGACAGGTGTAAGATATTTCAGATTGTTCACCCAATTAAGTAGTATCATGGGAAGTAGCAATGCAAGTAGGAACCAATGGAGAGGTATACGCTCAAAATAATGTTCCACCAACTAAAAATTAATAAATACATTTTTAAAGGAAAAATAAGTAATTAGTGAAGAGTAATGTGGTCATAGATTTAAAAAAAGGAATATAATAATATTTTCAAAATGGCAGCAGATATCAAAACAAATTCAGTGAAAACATTAATTTTATTAAGAGGTAATTGGTGCGAATTTCAGTGCTATCAGATTTTTTTTTTTTAAATAAATTTTTTGAAATGTTTGCTAACTCAGCAAAATAGGTTAGTAACATCACAAACGTATGCTTTTCTGGGCGGCACAACAACATGTAAGGGCTAATTTATGTACCACTTAAAAACTGACACAGACAGACATCCAGCTAAAAACATTTAAAATGGTCTGAAAAACACCCAAAACTGATAATTCTATTAAAATCTCGATTACAGATTTTTGGGTGAAAAAAATACTTTTCCTTTTCAGGAAAGGAAAAGTAAAAATTAAATGACAGTAAGCAATATAAAGTATGTAAATCGTATGTTGAATGTGAAAGCTACACGGAAATAACAATAATTACCTGCTGTAAATTGGTGGCAACAAATACAAAGTAGACGCAACAAAATCCAAGTTGAGTAATAACAAGGAATATATTTACTAACAATCTGAAAAAAACACATACAAATTAATTATTTAAAAAAACACAAAATGGAAAATTAAACATTGAATTCAATTAACAAAGATATTTTATAATTGCTGATAAGTAATTAAATTAATCAAAATAATATCTAAGTAATATTTAAGAAGTTTTCTTACTTAACACTATATCTATGACGCCTTAGTCGATTAGGTCCGGTCATAAAAGCATGCTCTATAACTTGTGAAAAATTTAAAGAAGGAACCTGAGATCGCCTACACAATTCGTGTGAACAGTTTACCTAAAAAAAAAAAAAAAAAAAATAATAATAATAATATATTTTATAATAACCAATCGTTAACTAAAATATTCTTGCTTTTACAAGTTATTGAGATATAATATCTTTTCTAAACATTCATCAATATAAAGGATTAAAAAAAAACCACAATATCCAATATTTATTGCAGGCCATTTTCGACCACTTGATAGAACTGATAATTAACACATTAATTTATTTATCTCTATTTATATAACATTATTCATAAAGAGAAGAAACGCCTGCGTTGGGTCAGAATGTGTACATGAATGAATACAATTTCGATAGAGTGGAGTCGTTGAAATATCTGAACACGACCATCACATCTGACAACACAAAAAACCGACATCTATGTCCGAATTCAAGCCACCAGCAGATGCCTTAATAGTCTTTGAAGTATCTTCAAATCGCATGACCTTTCGAGAGTTACCACGATTTGGCGTTATAAGACGTTAGTTCACCCTATGGTCAAATGCTTGTGAGACGTAGACCACAATCAAGACAGAGGAGCCAGTTCTTTTTGTCACCGAAAGGAAAGTATTGAGAAAAGTGTTAGGCCCGATCATGAACACCAGGCCAAGGCAGAGGCAGGGCAGGACTAACACAGAACTTGAAGGGAGCTCTATGGTACAGAAAACCTAGTTCGGACGGTAAGAGGCTAAGATGGGCTGGCCCTGTTGTCCAGGTTCCGGACAAACTAACTGATCCAACGTGAATTTTTTGGGAGACCAGTTGAAATGCCTCAGACCAGGTGGCAAAATAATTTAGAGAACAACTCCGAGCCCTCAGTATCCAGAATTGGAATTTATAGGTACAGCTCCAAGACGTGTGGAAGCATATAGCTGTTGTGGAAAAGACCCACACAGGGTTGTAACGGCCAACCATGAAGAGTTTAAAAAAGATAGAAGGTTTGGGGGATATAATATAAGGGGATATTGTGCTGAGCAGACTATGGATGGAAAGGTTGTTGGATACAGGTGAAGATTTCAAGAACAAGGTTACAGTAAACATTTTTGTCAAGGAGGAGTGCCTAGAATAGCTCCTTAATACCCTCATACTAGTCTACTACTTAAATATACATACTTACAAACTCTGTGGTGTAACAGCCCATGTAGAGCCAAGGTCAGCCAAATGGTTTTACACAACTATAACCCTGTGTCATCCAGTACATATTATGTACTGGATGACACAGGGTTAGTGAGTCAGCTGTATAAACTTTACAACTGCCATACAATACCAGTTAGTCGTCACTTCACATAAGCAACTTCTCATTTATATAGTGAAGATTAATGAACACCGAGTGGTGGCAAAATTCATTATTCGCATTTTACTAACTAATTTGATCAACAGCGTACATAAAATAAGTAATTTATACTTAATGAAATAATATTTACCAGCATATGCATGCAGTGGGTACAGATAGCACCCATTAATAATGTACCAAGGGTGCCTATTACCAGGCCTGCGTTGAGAAAAGCATCAGGCATAGCCAAGATTCCAGTTCCAATATTACCTTTCAGTAAGTGGATCATGGTATCCAGATTTCTAATAAAAATACAATAGAATCAGTAAAATGAAATGTATTTTCATATCTAAAATAAAATAACACAAAAAGAAATTTCATTTTTAAGCAATTATACAAATTGAACTCTAAAAGCATATTTAATTTATTTTTAAAAGTAAGCAGAACTGAGGTAGTAGTCAAGGCAAAGAAATAGTTGCCTTACAGTTTCATAAATTAAACTTATAGCTTATTACTTCAATTTAATGAATTAAAGTAAAAAAAAAACTGTTCAAAAACCTTAAATGCCAATCGAGAAAATGTTTTCTGGACAATTTTTGGTTCTCCTAAAAAATTAACTAAATTGCACTAATAACATCTCTTAAATTATATGTAATCTTTAATATTATAATGTTTCTTCTTTTATACTGATCCATCATCTGTAGAAAACAATTATTTATATTAAAATACTTGCATTACAAGAAATGATTTGCCATATAAATATCATATATATATAATATAAAATACAGGATGAAGGTCTTTGGTTTGTTTTGTTAGACAAATTTAAATAAGAGGCAAAACACAAACCTACTTATTCTTGTTTTATTTCCAAATACAATTATTTATACCTTAATTTATCAGTACTGAATTGTTTCTAAATTGATTCAAGTAACAAAAATATTTTTTTTAAACAATTAGCTCATAACATTAAATAAACACATTAATTTAAAGTATATCAACTTACGATGTAGGGTGGTCGAGTTGCCTATTTAATATAGGATCATAGTGACCACCAGGTGCTGCAGTAAGATTAGTACTACTGGATTCCTTGTTACCAGGGGGAACTATGAGGAGATCTGGAGGATCTTCAACTAGCAGATCACCTCGTCTTTCTCCTACCCCAATCATACTGTAAAATTAAAAAAAAATAAAAAGATTAAGATAATTATGAATAAAAAAAAAAAAATACTTTAATAATATGAATTTTGACAATATTCAAAATTTACATTATATCAAAAAATAGATTAAATCTCACATAAAACCATTTTTTGTTTCAAACTAAATTTATAAAAAATAAAATGAGTAATAAAAAAAGAGAATTAAAATAAAATAAAATAGGCAAACCTTCCACTTCCTGATGAGTTAGATTTTATAAACTTTTTAAATAAAAGACAGATTTTCTCTTTGAGAAAATATTTTTATTATTATTACATATCATAAAAAAAAGAAAAAAAGTTTTAGTGATAAAGGTAGTATTTTGGGGAACAAATAATTACCACAAATACTCCAAAGTTAAGTAGGAGATACTTTTGGATGTTCTATAAGAACAATAATTTTTAAGCTTGATAATGGCCCAAGTTGGATTGAAATATCGCAAACGAGAATGAAAACTTAGTATTTATTTATACAAATAAGACCAAGGATTGGTATTCAGAATAGATTAATATAAAAAGAGAATTTAAATAAAATAAAATAGGCGAACCTTTCACTTCCTGGTGATTCAGACGTCACTGTGTTTAGTAGCGGTTGCCTCTCTTCTTTCATCTTAGACCCTTTTGTACTGACCAAATTAACCTAAAAACAAACAACTAATTTTATTAAAGTCTATTTACATTGGTTAATATAAATATATTATATACAGTAGACGCTGCTTAATGAGGTCACTTTGGGACCCAGACAAAGTGGTAACATTAACTGACTGATAACAATAAGCTAAAGGTACCAGAGGTAAAAATCAAAATAAAACAATTTAATAAACAAGGCTGTGTTTATTACACACACTGAGTGATGTGATGACACATAAAAAATCATTTGAATTGCAATGAAAATTTAACTACATAAAATTTAGTTTAATTTACTGATTTTTTTAAAGAATATATGTAATAATTTTAGTGTACAACATATTATGCAAATAAATGTACATGATCGTTTCGAAGGGCTCATTCTACGTTTAAAAATTAAACTTAAAAACAAAACAAATCTTCTTTAAACTTATGTAAATTTGTTGATGAAAGAATACGAATCATTGAAAGACTAAACACAATGAGTTTCTTAGATCTGACTGTGGTCCTTCTTAGTAATAGGGGGAGGTGAGGTGAGTTTTACTTTCTGAGAAAAAAGGATGTTCATCGAAACACAAGTGCCACAGCTCTAGGTTCCCCGAAAATGATGAAAAATAATCCAATGATCTCAACTTTCATCACTATAAAAGAAATATTGATAACAATAAACGGAAAATTTTCAATGTATTGGTATTGGGTGGGGCCGTTGCAGTCTATTTTGATCACACAAGTAGTTTTTTGTTTTTTTTTCCTTTGGAAGGGGGAAATGCTGCATCAGAGGACTTACGGTGGTCCCCTGGTGTGTGAGACTCTTACTCACTAAAACCTCCCTCCCATTCAGGTCTTGAAAACTACTCCGGAACCGCATTCGCATTACTTCAGAGTGGAGACCTCGCATTGCTCTCTGTAGGGGCTCAGTCTTCCTTTTCCTTTCCCTCTTCTTTGTCAGAGGACAATCTCCTCTTCCAATTTCTTCTGCCTCAAGGTCTCTTCGACGAACTTCTCCATGTTTTTCCATCGTTCCTGGCTGCTGAGCATATTTTTAACAACATCCTCAGGATTTAGCTGCCCAAATTCGTTCTTAAGTCTTCTTCTCTCTGCAACCCATCTTGTGCAAACGAAGAAGGTATGGTGGGCATCATCCATGTCAGAGTCGCCATATTGACATGCCGGGCTATATTTCTTTCCCATCCTATGGAGATAGGCCTCAAAATATCCATGACCAGATAGGAACTGTGTCAGGTAGTAGTTTATATCCCCAAACCTACGACCTGTCCACTCTGCTAGGTTCCCTATCAGCCTCTTAGTCCATCTTCCTCTGTTTTCTCTATTCCAACGTTCTTGCCATTTCCGCATGGTGAGGTTTCGCGCTTCTCGTCTGGCTTCTTCGGGTTCAGCTCTCCGTTCGTGGATACGTTTCCTCTCTGATGTCAAGAGGTCAATAGGAATCACTCCTGCTATGACCATTACCGCTGGTTCTGACACCGTACGATATGAGCTTGCTACTCTGAGCGCTCCTCTTCTTTGTAACGAGGAGATCTTTTTCCTGCATTTTTCCTTCTTCAAAGAATCTGCCCATATCTCACACCCATATAAGAGGATAGAGTGTGTGACTGCCATTAGGAGTCGCCTCCTGCTCGCTTTTGGTCCTCCTATGTTGGCCATCAGCCGACTCATTGCATCTGTACATTGTACCGCCGAAGTGAGTATGATGTGATCATTAGTGAGCCATGTAAATCAGAGTATCAAGGCGAGGGATTGAACCCCGACCTCCTGATCCATTGATGGCTAAGCAGACGTGGTTTAACCCACATGGCCACGCTAGCTCCCATTGATCACACTAAATGGTTGATAACATTAACCGTGATTACATTAAGCCCAGCTTTTAGATTTACTCATGGGAAGCATTTCTTGCACACAATAAATAGAAAAAACATTATATGAACATTGATTTCGTCCCTTTAATTAGGCAGAATATATATCATGCAAAAAAAAAAATAAACAACAATAAAAAATGTTTGACTTTACTCTGATTATTTGGAGCAATTGGTAATTTTTCTACAAACATTAAAATAAATGTAATTTTAGTTTATAAACTTATAAAGAAGGAAGTAATAGATAACAAAATAATGATAATGAAAATAAATTTAAAAAAAGTAGATATTAAATTCAACTAAACATACAACAGTAAAATATCAGTTATAATCAGTGCTTGATTTCTAGAAATTGAGGTGCCGGAACTACAAACTGCCCTCTCCCCCCCCCCCCCCATAGAAGGGGGGTCCGGGGGTCCTCCCCCAGAAAAAATTTGAAAAATAAACGTTCTAAAACAGCATTTTAAGCAGTTTTAGACACAAACCCACACTCTAAGTGCAAATTTTAGTGCCGATAATTTTTTTTTATTTATCAGAGAGAGAGAGAGGTCCCGGAACGCCGTTCCGCCTCAAATCGAGCCCTGGTTATAATTAACATAAACAAGACATCTATATAATAGAACATTACGAGTCTAGTGCGGAAAGTAGCATTTTGCATGCAAGTGTGGAGTTTGCACCCGAGCGAGAGCAAGGGTAGTAAAACCACACAAGCAAAGCCAAATGCAATTTTCGCACAAGTTGCGTACCGTACTTTATCTACGATTATTGGATTTTAATAATAATTACAGAAAAAAATTAATAAACTTCCTGTATGTAAGTTC
Organism: Gerris lacustris; assembly: GCA_951217055.1. Classification (NCBI taxonomy): domain Eukaryota; kingdom Metazoa; phylum Arthropoda; class Insecta; order Hemiptera; family Gerridae; genus Gerris; species Gerris lacustris. The sequence goes on along the minus strand of OX578283.1, from coordinate 24,349,159 downwards.
GTATTTCTCTTTTAATAAAGATGACATTAATTCATTAGTTGTATTTTGTGCCGAATCAATTATTTCGGGAGACGTATTATTCTCCTCATTTTCGCAAAAATACAACTATGAAAAGAATCCCTTTCTACGCATCTAAACAGAGATAAAATGTTTATATTATGTATCAATCGTAGATAAAGATTTTTAAAGCAAGAAAAATAAATTAAGCATGAAGAAGACAATGAAAAGGATAAATTATAATTGTAATATTATCTGATTACCAGTGGCGTAGGAACGGGGGGGGCTATCGGGCTCGAGCCCCCCCCGTCAGATTTGAAGGGGCAAAAAAATTACAAATAAAATAAAAATTAGTACATGCTTAAAATTTTGTTGAATGATTTGGAAAATAATACCTTTATATTTTATTTCAAATAAATGTTTTTAACAATAATAAAATGGTATATATTATAAACATTTAATTTATTTAAAGTGCCGACGGGTATGTTTAAATAGGAAGATAAGGGCGGCTAGTAAAGCCAACAAGTCGGCAGTCGGCACATCACAAAGAGTTATTGTGACTTCTATTTCTCACCAACACTAAACTAAATAAAATCTTAATGACGTGATGAACTGAGTCAATCAAAATAAATAGCACCTGCTCTGTCGTTGATGACAAGGAAGTTTCGTTCGATTTATCAGACTGATTTTTGTCAACTTGCTATCAGTAGTTTCAGAAACGCGGCTCAAACCCCGTTTATCAAAAAACAACCACGGTCGTAGTAGGGGGTTGAACCACCCTTATTCTTCTAGACATTATCAACTATGAATTTTAGCTAGATAAGGAGACTTCTCTTCTCTTTCCTCTTTACCCGGCCTTTTTTGATTCTTTAGTCAGGTCCTAGCTCTCTCGCGAATCGTGTCAAACTGAGAATGGTAAATTGTTTTTGACTCCATTCACTTTACATCAATCTCAATTTATTTATTTTCATACTTTTAAATAGTGCATAAAATCTAATTTTTACTTTTTTTTTTTAAATTTTGATAGACATCAAAATAATGTATTAAATTTGTTCTCTAAAAAGTCGAAACCTACGAATATTAGAACTGCTCTAAAATATGTCTAAGACTGCTTAAAATGCTGTTTTTGAACGTTTATTTTCCAAAATTTTCCCGGGGGAGGACCCCCGCCCCCCCTTCTATAGGGGGGGGGGGGGGGGGGGGGGGGTTAGAGAGAGATAGGTTGCAGTCTGATAAAGAGTATCTACCCCCCCCCCCCCCCCCTTTAGCGGAGGAGCCGAGCCACCCCCGTCAAAAATGAATTCCTACGCCACTGCTGATTACTAATCAATTATAGTTTTCATGCAAGTATCATTTTTAAATTTCTATCTTTATTATTTTACTAAGTCTTCTTGAATCTTATCAAGTTAAGACAGTTGGAGGATAAACTAAAGTTAGAATATAAACTTCAAAAATCTACAGATAAACAATAGGTGGTAAACAATATAATTATATCCTTAATACCATTTTGTTGTAGTATGTTTTTTTTACTGCATTTGGTCTAAAATAAAGTTAAATTAATGAAAAAAATCATTTCAATGTGTTAAAAACACACAATATTTGTTACCAGTTATGAATAATAGCAATTGCTGGTAGGGAAATTATAATGAAAAGCATAACTGGATATCTATCTTGCAGAAAAGCAGTTACTTGAGTTTAAAAGACAGCTTTAGGTAGAAGAACTTAAGTGAAAGGAAAAAGCAAGAGGTTAAAAGAGAATCAGTATGTTTGAAAACAGCATTTCTGCTGCTGTTAGATAGCTGTGAGATGTACTGAAGACTTTCAATTTAGAAAACTACCTGAATTCAACAGGACTTAAAATACCAGAGATACCTAGAACAAAAGGTAGTATTATAAAAGTCAGGTTGTTCTAGACTTTAAGTATTTCGCTTAGAGTTAAATTTTAAGTAACTCTAAATCTCTGAACCTAACCAGTTACCCATACACTGGAATATACAAATCTCTTCAAGAATAATTTAATTCCTACAAAGAGATTTAAACCTACTAATAGGGTTTTAAGTTTAATTTAAATGAATAACTTGGATACCGGATTCAGACTAAGGGTATTTCAATTTGTTTAGGGAATTGTGTATTTCTGACTTCATCAGAGGTAATGTTCTTTAATTGCCTATACCTTTTACATCTGCTAAATTAAATCATAAATCATGATACCTGTTAATTAAATATGACTTCACAGCACATACAAATTTATTGGAAGGACTGTGTTATGTGTTCCATTAGATTATTAGAGAATAGAAGTCTCCGGATTTTTCTAATATGCTCAATCCCTCTCAGGGAATTTTACATGGAAAGTAGTTCCATTACTAAAATTTAGCCTCTTAGGCACACTGATTCTCAACAAAAATGCATAGAGATGGTCATTATTATCATTACTATGGCATCACATGATATAGTCTCAAATTTTAAATAATTTTTCACATGATTCAAGGGATACCATATCAAATTCAACGTAAAAAAGAACATACACATATGGGAACCTTTAAGATTATGGCCAATTGAAATAAATAAAAAAAAAAATTAAAATTAAAGATATATAATAAGATAAGAGTACTAATAGAGAAAGCAGAAAAAAAGAGGACATAAAATGCAACATTATCAAAGGGATGCATTCCAATGTAACTCACATTCAAAGGCCGAAGTTGGTTAATATCAACCATCCTGAAAACATTTATAAATTAAATAAATGAGAGGTGAATCTATTAGAGAGAGAGAAAAACACAAGAATACAAAAATTTCTTCTTTAAAATTACCCATTACCTTCCTTAAATTTAGTACCTGAAGAATAGTAAGTATTGAATGAAATGAATAATAAAAAAAGAGATAATATAGTCGGTGCAAAAGACCAAAAATCTGCAAATTACATAAATGATAGATAACTCTCTTTTAAAGTTACGACTTGTCATAAAAATCAGAAAATTAAAATATTACTTATATAGCTATATGAAATTTACACCAAGTTAATAATTAATATTATGTATATACATATTAATTAATTTTTATTAGTTTATAATTTTAAGTCATAATTTAAATAAAAGTAATTAAGTTAGTTTTTTTAGAGAAGATTTAGTTTAAAAGAACAACTGATAAACTTTTTTTTTAATAGTTGCAGTTACCCTAAATTTGGTATCTTAGGCCAATATTTTTTACTTAGGCCAATTTTCGTTATCAAAGATAACAAAAATTTGAAATTTATTTTACTCAATTGCATTATTATTTCCCTGTTTATACTGCAAATGAAATGCATTAAACTAGAGACTTATGTAACAACGTAGTTTAGAAGAGAGGGTAAGGGTACATTATCACACATTATTTATTTTGCAATTTCAAAATGACAATTTTAAATCAGAACATTGTTAAAGAATAATAATAGACACATACCAGTATTTCAAACATGATCTATAAGAAGATATGTAGACAGAAATAAAAATTGTAAAAATAAAGATGTCCCTCACACAAAACGACAACAATGAATGAGAGTAAAAAAAAGGATTCAGGATAAGGACAAATTTGAAGATAGTTGCAAACCTTATCTAAAATACATAATCTTCTCTTGAGTAAACACTAGCCTTATCCTCTTTTACCCTATCATATGACCTGGTAATATTCCAAGATCCCTGTAAAATTCCTTTAAGTATCATCCTAGAGCCTACTTTTAATGAAGATGAAATTTAGAGTGCATTGGAAAAAAATGGTTGAGCGAGAAGTCTCAAATAAAAAGGGTTTTGTTGGTATTGTGCGTTAAAATAAGAGTTAAAATAAGGGGGGGGGGACCCAAAATGTTGATGATTTTTGACAAAATGGCATGGAAAATTAAATTATTTACACAAGTATAATATATATTTGTAATCTACTCATGAGTAGCTTTCATTTGATACCCCACTTGAAGTAAAAAAAAAAAAAATCCTGTAACATGAATTATCTGCCATTTTGGATACCCAATTAATCAGATATTCTTATTCATATTTTTTTATATTTTTTGTAACAGCAGAAATAAAAATTTAGTTTTCTTTTGGGAGGGGGGACACCCAACATTTTGATGTTTTTTGACAAAATGGGATGAAAAATTTAAAAAAAAAAATTAAAACTCTATCCACAAGTGAAATATATTTTTGTAACCTACTCTTCAATACCATTCATTTGATACCCCACTCAACATTTTTAAAAAGTTTTTTTGTGTGTGACATGGATCCGCCATTTTTAATTTTTCTTAAGTGCACGTCAAAACGATCTTTTATACTGCAAAGTTTCATGATGTATCTCTTTTGATTCAAAAGTTATTGGAACCGTACAGAGTGACAGACAGACACAGGAATGAAACTATAAGGACTTTTTTTTGGTATTACCAACAAAACCCTAAAAATGATGATAAGCTTATAATATAAAAAAAACAATACAGTCTGACAAACTTGAACAAAACTTTCTCATATGCATAGTTATACTAGGTAAGTAGTAGTAGTAATATAGTACTTCCTACTAGAATGGGCCAAACCACTTGTTCGAACCTTGCAATTAGGCCATCTGTTAGGCCCTTTTTACGCCCCGTGGTGGAGAGTTCCAACCACTTCACACATCATACATTTGTACATTGTACAGCCAAAGCGATTATGGTGGTCATTAGAAAGCTATATAAGCGTGGAGGAAGCCCACTCCGTCCGCGATTCATAGGTCAGAGTATCATGGCACGGGATCGAACCCACAACCTCGATTTGCCTTGGCTTATTTATGGCTGGGCTAGCGCCTAGAGCCCCTCGGCCATACTGGCTCCCTTTATACTAGGTAAATTTAAATCCTATACCTATAATATCTCATATTTTGGAAACATATTTAAAAGTATGATTGTATACATTCTGTTCTTGCTTTTTTTAATTAATAATATCTCGGGAACTAGATATTTCATGGGAAAACAACTTATATGGCTCAATTCGTATTTACAGACTACACTTTAAAATTGATTAATCAAAACCGGAACAGTTTTCAAAAGTTTTAAAAACAAATAATTTTTAGACTTAGTCAAATGTATTTTTACAAATTTATTAAATACTTAATTAAATAAAAACTTACTTAATTTACAGCAAACAATTTAATTGTTAAATTTCTTACCTGATTAAAATATGAAAGACAATTTCCAAATTAGGACTTCTTGGTGATTACTTCTTATTTTAAGTACTGGATCTCAAATAATTTTTTAAAACAATGTATTTACACTTATTGCAATGGTAACTTTGAGAATAACTCTGAAAAAAATAAAATAAATATATAATAACAATACTTAAAGGATAAAACAAGAAAAGATCTGGTTTTAGGTAAGATTTTAAATTAATATATTTTACACAGAAGAACAGACTTGACACGTTAGACAAATCTTAGGGGTATCGAACAAGAGCTTAATCTCACAAACAAAAATGGTAATTAGGCGTCCTAAGTTAACCATATGGTAAAAATATCGACAGCTTAAAATATCTAATTACTTAAAATTTCTAATATTGTGGCAACGTTTCAACCTATCCTGTCATTATCGAGCCTGAAAAAATTGTTTATTTAGGTATTACATCAAATAACATTGCACTAGGTCGAAACGTAGCCACAATAACCAGTTGAAAATTATTATTTTTACCCTGAATTGGATCCATTTATATTTGTATATTAAAAAATAAAAGGGCACTACCACCAACCATCAAAATTTCTAGCATTATTTCTTTCCTCACTTTGTTTGAAGGCTTGGGCTTCTAGCTAAACCAATAAAGAAATCACAAACACAAAGTGACAAGCAAAAAGTGGTATTTTTTGTTTGTGATTTTGATAAAATTTGTATAAATAAAAGGCAATTTAGAAATTGAAACTACAAGCATTAAAGAAATCAAAAGAACCTTACTAGTTTTTATTTTTCCCCAACAATTTGTGAAAATTCCAATAAGTAATTGTGTTAAATAACTTTCTTTGCATAGACAGACACAAGCACAAAAAAAAAAAAAATAAAAAAAAAAAATAAAAAAAATAGTAAAAATACAAATAAATACTAAACTAGATTTAAAGTAAAAATAATAATATCACTTTTTGAATAAGGTATGAAAAAAAAGAAATTAAAGTTTAATCACCTAAAAATATCAATAAAAAAAAACACTTTTAAAAGCTTTCTCTTAAAAAGACACTTAAAAAAATCTAAAATTAAATAATATAAAAACTATAGCTTCAACATATGGGAACAAAAGAATGGGACATGGAGTGGGAATAACAGATCTGAAGGTTAACTGTTATTTACTAATGTAATTAGCACAAACTAGCAAAATACAAGAAAATATAGAACATTAAAAAAAAATGTCATTAAATATTTTAGGTCAATAAAGGATTAATTATTATAGTGTACATAGTAACGCAAGTTCTTAAATATTAAACATGAAATATTTTAAAATTTGTATTATTTATTACAAAATAGTGATTTTGATTGACCTTCATCAGTCCACGATAAAGTCTACATTAAAGTTATCATTTTATGAAATGTTTAAAAAAGGAAACTTTTCACTGATTATATTAGAGAATAAATAATTATAAAAGAAGGAAGTGGTTCAGCGTAAAATCAAATTAATGTCTAATTAAAAGAAATTATTTTCATTTAGATAAAAGAAAAAGAGGAATCACTGTAAGCAATCACATTTTGTTAAGATAGGTAATAAATCACATTTGTTGAACTCTAAATATATTATTTCTGATAAAGTAAATGCGAAGGGGGGGTTATCATTTCATGTAAATTTAATCACAATGACACATATATTTACAATCGGAATTCCTAAAGTATAAGAAGGTTGATTGAGTAATTATTCTTATAAAGCAATAGGATAGTGTTACCCTATTCAGCTTATCTTTTCCCAAACCTAAATCAAATCAATAATATAACAGCAGCCTTGTATCATCATAAAATGATAATAGATTGAACTTCATTATCTCTATCAGCACGTGTTAGATATGATGCATTTCATAAATAATAAATATAATGAAACACACATTATTAACACCTGTCAATATCATAACTTATCTTATAAATTATTGATTCTGTAATACTCTGACTAATATTTCTGTAATACTCTGATACAATATATTAGATCCATGATAAATGCATAAATATATTATATTTTATAAAACATCAGTATTTCAAGTCTTAGCCAAGGTAAACATATATATTACCAATACTTTGTACTTATTATTTATTTTAATAATAATAGCAGATGTAAAAAAGTTCATTGACCTTCACCCTATAATCAACACCCATTAAAATATGTTGTGTTGTTGTTATTTACTCTAATGCATTGCCCAATTGATTTGATGATTCTTTCCTCAATTGCAAATTTAAATATTTATTAACTAATTATTAAAGAGGAATGAAACTTCATTTTAATGCAGTATTAATGCGCCAATAACACACTTATACATTAAACATTATTTTAGTATATAATAAGCAACCAGATTTTGGTGTTCAAATTTATACCTCCTTTTGAGTAAGTCAAAATTCAAGCTTTTACTCATCAATAAGCTGTTATACTATACACTATTTCTAACAAAATAATTCATACAATAGCAGAGCTGATATACATCTGTGTATTGGAGGTAAAGAGCACTATTTGGACATGTAGCTGTTTACCTCCAAAGAATTAAGAATAAGTTAGCCCTATGTCCAGATAGTGCCCTATATCCACTCCACTTAGTAGAGTGAGAGAGCTACTAGTCTTATCAGTATGGCCTTGCGCCATACATCATTAAAAAATTATTAAAATAGCTCTACCAAAAAATTTACAATTTGGCTCATAGTGCCCTTTACCTCCGATACACAGACATATACATAACTCAAGAATCAATACGGGGGTTCAACAGGGAGTGAATCCAAGTTTTTATTTGTTTTAGTTGTCGGGTTAACACAATCTAAGTATACTTGGTCCAAATAATTTTGATTAAATCCACTTAGTCCAAGTGTTTGTGGAACTTTGAAGTATGGTTTAAACGATCCAAGTATACTTGGTCCAAGAAGTGGAACTTTGATATCTATAAAGTATAGGTTAAGATAGATTGTGCAATGTTTTTCACTCTAGAACTTTCCAGTTAAATTGTACTTATTAAATTTTAAAACATTGGTGATTTATAACCTTTTTGTAAACAAACCCTGGTACAACCTTGCATCTTTGCCATTTTTTGACAGCTTGTTCTAATAATTTGTCAGGTGGGTGCTATTTTTGATTTCATCAAAGCGAGTTTTGAGTCAAAGCTAACTAGGTCCAAGTATAAATAAAGTGTAAATATTATTATTTATTGATAGTTATACCTCTTTCAACTTTCAATGCATTTTTTTTTTTTTTTTTTTTTTTTTTTTTTTTTTTTTTTTTTTTTGTAAAATCTGTAACATTGTCTTCAAAGAGTAATTGAACTGAATAAGTCCTCCAATTGAACAACTAAATAAATTTAATAAAACTGAGTTTCACAAATCAACATCTTATATTGTACCTTCAGACATGACTTCTAAATGTCAAGAAAGATTATCTCACAATGTATAGCCTTTCAACTATCACACCTCCTTGAAACTAATTAGTTAACCCAATATTCTACAGAGCCAAATTCAAAGTAGCATACTCAAACCATAATAAACTTTCATAAGTCAGATTATCCTCCATTCTACCAAAGAATTGCTATGCTAAGAGGTACACAAGAGCCATAGCAGCAAAGCTATCCAACATTTATACAGTTTCTAACCCCTACAAATTACCTGAATTTAGGTAATTTGAATAATTAAAATAAATAAATTATACATAATAAGGGACTTCATATTATACTGGAGCCTCTCGTTCCATAGAAGTATTGATTAAATTTGAAAAAAGAAAAACTGCAAAAAAAATAGAATGAATATACAAATACTAATAAAAGCAAGAGGAACAATTTAAATATTTCATAATTATTTTAAAATATTTAATTATCTTTTAAAATAAAGGTAAATAATAATAAAACTTTAAAAGAATAGTAATACACTAAAATTTACATCTTTATAAAATTGATAGTTGGAAAAACATCAAGATACATTAGAAACTTAATTATCCGTCTCCCGATTCAACACCTTTCTCGCTTAACTGTCAGACACATCTGCTGAATGCAACCCTCTGTTTTTGACTTCGAGCGTTCCCCCAACCCATCCAGTGTTTGACCATGAAGGCACTACCTGCCATTTATTGAGCTCAAGTAAGTGGATGAGTCAAGATATTTTTAACTCTTGGTTTGACAAAGATTTTGTGCCTCTTGTCCTAAAATAAAAATAATAACTAGTCACTTTCAGCCCTAAAATTTTCCCCTTTATTGCTTAACCATATTTTGTTTATCTGTCAAGGCTCAAGTCCCGTGCTTGACAATTGCCTAATGGAGGTTCTACAGTATTTTTTTTGTTTGCTTCTTCAAACCAAGATTAACGTCTTGGATACCTTATTACTATGCTAAAACTTCCAAATTTGTATTTGATTAAATTTAATTATTCAGCTAAGATTTAGAATAAGGTAACCAAGCCCATAACACAGATAGATTACACTTCAAAATTTAGATATACAGAAGATATTTTGCACTTGGATAAGTCTTATCTATAAAGTTTATTAAACAAAGGGATTAACACCAACAGTTTTGCTTAAATTTTTTTGTTTTTATAATTTATAAACACAACAGTGATTATAATGTCCCTTTGTCATAATGGTGTGTAGCTGACTAGGGAATCTAAAGCTGTTCCAATTATTCTAATCAATATGTAATTTTAGTTGATAAAATTAATTTTCAGGAAAAAAAAAGTTTTTGATCAGTTCTTAAGGAAGATTCAAAACTGAAGTTTTGATTTATTTAAAAATATAAGACTAAAAAGAATACAAATCTACCAGAAAATAATTTAGCAAACCTTCAAGAAGAAAATAAGATAATCGAGAAGAAAGCTTCTTTAGAAGTTAACAACCTCTTGTGAAGATTAAAACTAAATCATGAACTGCCTAACACTATCATTAATATGCTATCACATAAGGGGGAAAAAATCACGAGCCTATGTGATATCTAGAAATTAATTAAAAATAAATCCTAAATCCAAATTGGTAGTAAAAATAAAACTAGTTTTTTCCATCTTTGTAATTCATCCGCGGTTTCAATGTCAATGCCATTTTTTGTATATATATTTATGCAATAAATAAAAAACGTCTAGGTGCGTATCAGTTAAGAAATAACATTATGAAGAGTAAACTAAATTCCTTCCTAATGGTGCTGGATAAACAAGCACACAAAAAATGTAGGATGAGGTCATACAGACTGATAAACTCGCAGTCATACGACTGCTAATGATAATTAACTGTTTTCTATAATAATGTAAAGTACGACGGAATCCTGGAAACAACATGGAGCTGAATTATTACGTATTTAAATTATAAAAGGGACTTTAAATAACAAAATATTAAACAGGACTAACTAATTATCTTAAATATGAATAATAATCTTAAAAGAGTGTTGAGATCACAGCTTCGAAGTGATTGTGTAACAGATGGTGAATATAGGAATAAAATTGAAAAAAAAATACACAAAATTATTATTACCTCTTTTAAAATTATAAAACAGATGATAACAACAAGTAAAGATTCACTGGGGAAAAAAACAATAATTAATTACGAATTAATACTGATTTCAAATATTTACAATAAAATTATCAGCAAATTACTTCTTCTTTATCAACTTTCTCAATAAATAAAGTGTGCCAACCTTATCAAATTTTAAGTTTTCACTCTTAACTAAACATAGATTTAAAAATATTTATCTTAGTAGAATTCTGGATTACATGGGCCCATGATGTCCAGTAATTTTCCACACACTCTTATCAGATTCTTTTTAAAAAATAAATAGATAATTTGCTAATCTTTTTCATACGATGTTATTTTACTAAATGATCTATTAAAAAATGTCAATGTTACGAGAACTAAAAATTATTAGAAAAAAGCTCTGAACTATAAATAATTTATATATATTATATTAATTATCATCTATCTAAAAACATAACTGCGTATGCAAGCATGATTTAATAAAATAAATAATGTTACAATTACTTCAGGTTTTAGCTTTTATTATGCTACGCAGCGATTTCCTATAATTAAATTTAGTACTTTAACTTTAAAAAAAAGAGTTTAACTGTTGTAGTCTGTAGTCAGTAGTCAGTAACAATTATTCAGTTTTTTGAGCTTTAAACTTCAACTGAAAATTAAAACTCAACTTTTTTGAATAACTTTGGAAGCTAGAATAATAACGAATATGCGGTTTGATTTGTGTTGGGGGTTATTATTTGTGGTCTTTATGATAGACTCGATTAGCTCACTACTTTATTTATCGCCTCATTCGTTTATTGAATCTTTGCTTGTGAAAAATATTGAGTAAAAAGATTATGTTATGTTTTATTATTTTTTTATTTACGTAATACTCAGACAGAAATCGGAAATATACAGAATGGTGTAATTAAATAATACTATAGACAGAGTGTTGTACTAATAAATGTAATGCTAATTTAAAAAAATGTATCATACTTATTCACCTATTATATATAAATGCCACATTAGCATTCATTTTATTAGCCTTCAGACAACATTTCGCTTTTTAAATCAATATCTTAGTTATACATTTTAAGAAGAGTTTGAGAATAAGTAAGAACTAAAAAACAAAGTTTTAGTTCTATTAATGTTCCAGGAAGTGTATTCTTGTGGATTATACTTCAATCAAAGTATATATGTATATAATACATCAATAATTGTGGTAGATTAGTATAAAAAATGAGTGGAATATATAGGCACATAATTTTATAGGTTTTTATCAGTTATATACGATGTAATAGATAAATAAGTACTACTACCATCATCCGTGTATTATACCTTGAAGGAAATATATTTGTCGAAACGTCAGTTAATATAAAAACTTTTACTTTTGACTCACAGTCGATAATACCTTGGTTATTGATCTGTAAGTAGTTTAGCACCTATCGTGAGGGTACATTCGTTTTTGAAATATTAATCAGCATAGGCCCTAGATCTCTTATTTTATTTTTAATATAGAGGAAGATGGCAGATTACCTTATTAGTCGATAACAATATTTTTATATCGTATTGCAAGATTTTTTTTTAAATCAAGAGTAAGAGAGGTAACGCTTGGTTTCCCGCGTAATTAATTTGATGTCTTTCGATTTAACTCTTTGCTTTTTATTTCTCTGATCAATAAATAATATATTTTAAAGATTTATTTTTTAAATTTACTATCAATCTATAATCATTGATAGATTTATAGACATGACTTTATCCTAATTATAAACATTTAATATTTATCCAATCCACCTTCATTGTTTTAATTTCCCCCTTTTATTACAGCGTTTACGAAATGTTGACATTTGCCACTCAAGTATCAAGAAGAATAAAAGAAAGAAGAAGCAATTCTAAGTGAAAAACAAAAGGATCAAGATCAAGTTCCAAATTTTTTTCCGACATCAAAATATCGAAATCGATACGATCATTTTTCATTTCCATATAACATTGACAACCATTATTAACAGTGTTCGTTAAATTGTATCACATTTTGGATTATCAATCCCTCTCATCATGGGAGGTAAAAAAAATCAAGCCCAGAGAACTAAAAATAATGTCAAGGTATGTTTTATTATATTTATGTAGGCAGTCATATCGACGGATGTAAATATTTATTGGTACAAGTGGTTCAACTTAATAAATATAATATCAAAACCATATGAAATGTTGGTTGTCCTTTTTCTCTTGTTCTCAAATTGATTTAAATTTAATAATCTCAATGTAGAACTACTAACATTTAGTTCTTGCTTTACTTCATTATCAATATGGTATATTTTTATTCGATTTGTACCCATTTTGTCAATTGCTCGGCATTTATATGATTTTTTTTTTTACAAATTAATTTAAAATGAATCTATGTTAGTAACGAATCTTTTGGATTATGACCTATCACAATACAACTTATTTATTATATCTATAATATGTGTATTGTATGAGATAGCCGCTGAAAATTCTAGGGCAAAAAAATTAATTTTGTACTTCGATTCTGTAAACAGAGCCATACATTTCACTTTTACCAATAGGAAAATTATAAATAGGTGGCTAATTAGTGCAGATTTACCCTTTTTATAGTTTACACTCAGTAGAAGCCCTCTTATCTCACCCATTCACTAACCTTTCTTACCTAGTAAACAGATAAAAGGTCTGTTCATCACTGTCCTGTGAATGTGTCAACACATATCTGTACTGGTTTGTTTTGATTCTTTAATGTGAAAGTATTTCTCTATTCTTAATTACTTGTTACAAGAAAAAAATGGTTTTAATCGACCATTTTGTTATCCAACCATAGGTTTGAATCCAAGGTAGCCGGGTCTAGTTAAGAGGCCTTTCACTGTTCACTGGATTTGCAGCCAAGGTTTAGATTAAAATTCATGTCCAAGCCTGCAACAATTTGTTACGTATTCAACTTATTAGAGGACCTCTTAGGGGACTTCCGCCCATGAGTTTTAAGTAATGGCACATTTTACATATTCTGGGTGTTTTATTTATGTAGATTGTAGAATAGTTAACACAACCAAATAATAATAATAGATTATTTGAGGGGTAATATAAATATACTTGTTGCCCAGAGCTCATAATGAACTGTGGATTGGGTAGGTTTATAGAAAGCTCGGGGGTCTGTAAATGAATATTTTTTCCATGCTAGGCTCACCATTGTGTACAAGGCTTTAAATTTTGGGTGTTGTATAACTTGGTCTATTTTGGCAAACTTATCAGTCTCTCCATTGATGACCTATTTATTTTTGCCAGTCCGGTTCTTCAAATTTGTGTAAAAGACTCCTAAACATTGACTTTTATTTATAGAAAACATATAGGATGTTACTTTGGAGCACATTAAAAGTGATAATATTGCTGTACCCTAATTAGAATCTGGAATAGTCAAAACCACAAAAAATAAAGTTTATCTGCACTACAAATGATAATAGACATATAATTAAAACTAATATTCGTATGATATCTTGTGATAATAGATATATTTGTGTGTAATGTTTATATTGGCTGTTGTATTTCTTTAATGCATAGTAAATAAAACTTTATTTACTAGCAATCAGGTTATTGCCCAATAACTGCAATACTAACTAAAGCTTAATACAGACATAAGATTAATACTGATAATTGAACTAAGATTTATACAGATAATTGAAAGCTTTAAATACTACCTTTCAAAGCTATAAAGTGAACACTTTTTAACATTTACCAATTAATAGGGTAAATTTTAAAAACATGTAAAATATTATTTTTGGAAGGTAATGCCCCTTCAGTTCCACCATTCTACTAGGTTTTCTTTTTTGGGAATATAACTTGTAGACCTTTTTGAGTATTTGTAATCTAGGAGAATGTATTCCCTTTCCTAGAGTTCTTTCATGAGAGACTCAATATGGCTCTGCCTTTAGCACCTATGATGGGTTCCCTTTTCTCAGTACCATGTTTTAATTTTCTGATGGTCTTTCATCTGGTTCAGCCTATCTTTCTTCATTTGCTTCTGCTGTTTCACTGACCTATTAAATAAATCCAACCAGTGGCGGCGCATGACTTATTCAACAGGGTGGGCTAGGTAAGCCCACCCTGGGGGGGGGGGGGGGGGGGGTGTCATGCAAGGGAAGAGTATGAGACCTTGACCCATGTCCTCATAGACTGCTGCGACTAAATTTAGCTGCACACCTATTGTTTGCACTCATTTCTGGAGTGTCTACGAGCGTGCAGTACGACCCCACAAACATTTTTCTATAGATGCATCATTGCGGTCTGGTCAGATTCTTAAATATTCTTTTTAGGGAGGAGAAATTTAAATTTAAATATTCTAAAAAGTACGATAGTAACGTCCCAGTCTCTTTTAACCTTAGTTATCATGCTCAAAAAATATTTTTCTTTGACTTTCTAACTAAGAGCCTGGATAGGGAGCTAGCGTAGCCGTGTGAGTTAAACCACGTCTGCTCGGCCATCACTGAATCTCGAGTGGAACGAGACGGGGTTCGATTCCTCGCCGTGACACTCTGATTTATATGGCTCACTATTGATCACATCATACTCGCTTCGGCGGTACAAATGTACATATGTATGATGTGTGAAGTGGCTGGAACTCTCTACCGCGGGGCGTAAAAAGGGCCTGAATGATGGCCTAATTGCAAGGTTCGAACAAGTGGTTCGTCCTACCCGTCCTAGTAGAAAGTACTAGACTACTACTACTAAGAGCCTGGATAGGAAATATAATGTAGTTTGTGATACTAAATATAATTTCTTTCTTATTTCGATGTAATTTGTCGGGAGTGTAATAAAAAGGCTTTTCCCAGCAATCGGTCACGATAGTTACATCAAAATAGTTACCAAGAATTTTGCTACACTGTTTGACTGAGGGGGTATGTCACACAACAATTCTCTTCAAAAAATCATGGTGCGTACGTTTATTCAATAGTTACCATTAATTTTAGTACTTAAAAGTACTTAAGTGAATTTAAGGCGGTACCCCCATAGTATACAGACAAATGTTGCTACTAATACGAGACTGAGAGTGATGCTGTTATATAATTATAATTAGGGAGTTATGATGGTACGAGCTAGAGGTGGATCGAAAATAACAGAACAGTTTACAATAACATGTTATTGGAGAATAACAGTTTGTCCGATAACATATTATTGAAAAAGTCCTGTTATCGAATAACAGTTCACATTATAACAGCTCAGATAACAGAACAGATTTTATAACAATAACAGATCATATCTGTTATTGTTATTTTATAACAGAACAGAATCAATAACATTTCAAGTAACAAGAACGAGATGCAATGAGCTGTTATTGTTATAGGATAACACTTCGTTGCTGTTATTGTTATAGGATAACAGATAACACTTCATGGCTGTTATTGTTATAGTTTCGTTAATGTTATCCTGATTCTTTCTGTTCTCTGCCCTGTTTCTGTTATCAAAGTTTAAATAATTTTATTATAAACGGCAAAGATTTCGCTGTTGTATGGTAGAGATCAGTTCTAACTTGCATGGGACATCTGCTCGGAGTCCCTATGCCCCTTACCTCCTATTAATCCGTTACAGGATCCTGTAGCGGGGGTCTATTTTTCTCTGTATGTCTCCCGTAGTTATGGATAATTATAATTTGATTTAAAGTAAAATTTAATCTTTCTGTAGTATGAATACTACCAAAAACTTAAAAAAAATTGAAGAAAATTGGATGATTATATACTAGTTGTACTGATGATTAAATACTAATTAAATAAAATATTTATAAATATTGTATTAATTAATATAAAACATAATATTATAAAATTTTATTTTCCAATATAGCCATCTAGCAGTAGCCGATCTGCAGACCTTCTTGGTAAAGATGCCACAAAATTTGTCGGTTTAATATCTATGAAACAGTACATGTTTGCTGGGAAAGTTGAACCTATTGCTACAGAAGATATTGAGGGTATTGACCCTAACTTTCAAGTTTCTCTTAAGAAGCTTAGTAAAAAAGATGCAATTACTAAACAAAAGGTGAGGATGTTTTCTTGTTGAGATTTGAATTGTACAGCAATCTTAGTTGCTTTAATATATGTTTACATTTAAATTTTATTTGTTTTATAATACAGTTACCATTATCACTATTGGTAAAGCTAAATTTATACACGAGTGGAATAATTATCCCTAATCAAGATTTTTTTTTTACTTTTGTGTTTCAATGAATAATTGCCTGCTACATGTGTTATCTTCATTGAAACAAAGCCCAGAATAATTGACTCTCATACTTTGCATTTTGAATGTAAAGTGAAAAGTTGTATGGTTTATATTTAATGTATATAATTTGTTCCACATGAGAAAGTTAGGGGGGGACTTCTTTTTTCCCCTGTCCCATAACAAATATTCATACTCAATCATAAAACCATATAAAGAATTGATAATATATGTATGCTAAAAATACATTAAAAAGGAGCAAATTACTTACAGTTAGGAATGTTACTTTCTTTTGTGATTTATTTTTTCATTTACGGCTTGGCTTTTTTTCAGGGTCTACAAGAGCTCACGGAGTTATTTAGGAATAGTGAAGAGGTTGTTTGCAAAAATCTTTTGCCATTCTGGTGTCAAGTATATTGCAATTTATCTCTAGATATAGAAAATAAAGTGAGAGAAAATACTCAAATTGCACACCATGCACTTTCGTCTCGTGTTGGTCGGAACTTAGCGCCATACCTCAGACAAGTAGCACCTTTATGGTTCATTTCACAATTTGATACATATCCACCTGCTGCATCTTCTGCGACAGCAGCATTTAAGGTATGCTAAATTCTATTCCATTTATTTGTTTAAATTATGGTTTTTTATAAGTTTACCCCATTGCTGGGTGGATTCTTATTTACCCCAAAAAAAAAAAAAAAAAAAAAAAAACTGGAAGACAGACTTCTTCGAATTAATACATAAAAGAAGAGTTCTTTGAAATTCAAAATAGTAAAAATTAAATAAAACAATTTTTCCTTGGACTATAATTGTTATGTTCAAGTAGGATTGGATGTTCAAGTACTGTGGAACCTTAAATACTTGAAATGCAAGGGGAATATGTATTTACTTAAATTATATACTTCGTGATTTATCAAGACTTGATAAATCAGAGAGCCAGCGTGGCCGTGTGGGTTAAATTACTTACCACGTCTGCTCGGCCATCACTGAATCATGAGCGGTATGAGATGGGGTTCGATTCCTCACTGTGACGCTCTGATTTATATGGCCCACTATTGATCACATCATACTCCCTTCAGCGGTACAATGTACAGAGGGATAATGTGTGAAGTGGCTGCAACTCTCTACCACGGGTATAGTAAAAAGGGCCTAAGTGCTAGGTTTGAACAAATGGTTCATCTGACCCGTCTAGTACTTGTACTAGGACCTTACTACTACTACTACAATCAAGATTTGATTATTTGCTATCCTAAATTAGCATGGGAAACAGAAATCACTTCGACTTATAAAGAATTTCAATGTTCCACTGTATTTAAATTTATATTAAAAGAGCAAAAAATATATTAGAATATGATCTTTCCCTTAAGGGGGGACCAGTCGAAGACATTGTGTATTCACATTACATCGAGCCACCACCGGGCTTTCATTTTACATTCATCAACAGTGAAGGGAAAGTAGGGCTATTTTTGTGCATGTGCAAGGCAATTTAGGCATATACCCCTGCCGACATTTCCAAATCTAGCTAGAGTCCCAGCTCGATGTAATGTGGCTTTATTGAAACCCCATTAGACAATATCTTACTACACTCTCTGACCAAGGCTTGACACAGTGTAGAGTAGTGTAATTCATCGTTTTCTCTTCAGTTCAATCCTGTGGTGTGTCCTGCCTACAATCATACTCTTGCCAAAGAATAAATTGACACAAGAAATCAAAAGCTGGACTATAGCAAAAGTTGGATGTTTAGTACATCAGAAGAAAACGATTTGTTAATCGTCCGGGCCAATCTGATAAAAAATATGCAGGGCAACAAAAGAAAAATAAAGTAAGAATCATCTACCAAACTATTATTTTAATGGTGTCGATATTTGTTTAGTTGAGTTTCAGCCAGTTGTTTTATAAAATATCATAGTAGCATTATCATAATAAGTTTATACACAACCGAGGATCTCTTTTATCTGAAGCAGAAGAGCTGTGTTGGAACAAACAAATTTGGAAACAAAACAAGTAGAAACAGTGTAAACCTTTTTTTTGTACCTTAACTATTATTTTGATATTAAAAGGGAGCCACAAGAACTTTTATACCTTTGCAGTAGAACCTTCATTAACCGTCAAACACGGGGCCGGAGCCTTGATAGATAATTGAAAAGACAGTTTAGCAAGAATGGGGAAAATTTTAGGGCAAATTTTATTTTTGACTAGGAGCACAAAAATAATTGACAGGTAGTACCTTAATGTGTTCACACATCGGGTGGTTTGGGGGTAGTGGAGGAATGTGCTGAGTCGAAGAAAGCGGAGTGCGCTCAACAGGTGTGGCCTGACGGTTAAGCGAGAAAGATAGTAAATCGGGAGACGGATAATCAAGGTTCCACTGTATTATTCTTTAACATAAGTTTATGAAAACCAATTTTGACATAACTTTATCTAGTCATAAATATCAATTTTATCAAAAAATATATTTATTGATCCAATGAAATAAAATTAAAATAGTAATTGAAACAAGTTAGGCATATTGATGATTCTGAAAAAAAACAAAAAAAAACATCCTAACCACCACCACTTTTAACAAGGATCTTTATGTTAATATAAGTTTTGTGATTGAAAACTGACGGTTGATTTAACCTTATACTTTACCTTTATGAGAACCATATACTTATACCTATTAAGTAACATTCAATCCAAACTGAAACTGTATCTTGTTTCCTTATCATGGTTTACAGTCTCCAGTTTTATTTTACTTCTCATTTTTGTTAACATGGGCTATTTTTACTAATGCCAAAAATATATTATTTGTTGGTTTTAATGATGTTAATTTTGCTTGTAAAGAGTTTTTATAGTGCCATGAAATTATTTCTTATTAACAAAAAAGTCCTTCAAATATTGTTTGAAATATAACTATTTTTATAATTACATATTTTTCCAGGCTACCTTTCCAGGCAATAAGGTGAAAGATGTTGTACATTTTTGTCATGATGAAATTTTCTCATTCATTTACGAACACTTAATCAGTCACACTGCTGAGACCCTTAGTAAACCAGAGTATGTATATTACTTAAATATTTATTTTTCCTACAGCTGATTTAAGTGTTTAATTCATTTCATATAATATTGATTATTGTCTTTTATTTTCATGAGTTAAATAAACTATTGTTTTGATTTTCAGCATGAGTAAAGAGGATACTGAAGCAAAGTATGAAAGAGTGATTATATGCTGCCTTAATGGTTATTCACACTACGTGGAAATACTTTCCGATGGGCTTTCAGATGAAGCAAATCAAAATTTGATTTCTCCAATAAAGATAATGCTTTCATCCAACAAATATTGGAGTTTCGCTTCACATAAAACATCTCTTGTATATATCACTGAGTTAACTCTATATTTATAAATTTATAACTCATAATAATCCATTATGAAGTACCTTCTGCACCCATCTTTAGAGGATTATAATTGCACTCCTCCGTAGAACATAAAACCATACATTCATTTGCTTTCTAGAGGAATTATTCCTCCATTTTTATTGACTTTATTTGATATTGATAATAGGGTTATAATATTTTGTAGTAATCTATTATTATCTATTTGCTTTCAGATTCGTGCTGCCTGGTATGCCTCCCTAGTGTCCATGTGCAAGAATTGTCTTCAGTTTATTAAAGATGAAGCAAAACATTTACTAAAGTCTGTCTTTTCAAATTTGGATGAGCCAGATCCTCTCGTTTTACCCTTAGTTTGGGAATCTGCTCTCTACTCCCTGCAGATTATTAATGTAATGTTATTTATATTATAAATAATACAAATCTAAAAAAAATCTAGAGTTCTCAAACCGCTAATGACCCTTGAGCTGTCAAAGCGTTATAAAAAAAACAAACTAATATTGTTTTTCTCTCTTTGTTTTAGGATGGGAGTCAACAGATAGATCTTGAGAAATTGGTATTTCCAAAATTGTGCTGTATTTTGGAGAAAGGAGGTTTGGGAAATGCAGCCACTATCTATCCTAATCTACTTCCACTTCTTAGTAACATATCTGCTTCTTTAACTTCAGACAAAAACATATTTTATCAATCATTCTTCCTTAGTCTTCGTACTGGGTAAAATAATTATTTGGTTCTTAGTTAATACCAAATTATATTTAGTTAAATACATAGTTAAATGGTTCATATCTCAAGCCCCCATCGAAGATCAAAGATGTTGGCCCAACATGTTGGGTTCGAGCGGCCTGGCCAACATATTCGATCGTTGATGGGCGCCATTCCAACATGTTTAACTGTTTTGTTGGGTTGGGCGTTGAGATCGACAGCATCCCCCAACTTCAACTCAACGTCCAGGTCGTGGATGGTGAACCGTCGAGCGGCTCGCCTGACATGGCCTCAGTCTGGCAGAGATTATTAAAATTTTAAATATTGACATCCAATATGTATGGCAGTATTGAGGGTGGTGCACATATTTTAAAAAATATGATCCAAAATAATTTTAGGTAAGGATTGGAAAGCCTACTTTGTTTTTAAGAGGTACAACAAAGAATTTAATTTAATTTGAAACCTCCAAGTAATTAATTTATGTTTTAATTGATTTTTTAATTTCAGATTAAAGCAACAATCTGTCAAGTTAAGTCACAGTGAGAGTGAAGTTATTGTTAACACATTTATGGAATGCTTCCGATACGTTATTATGTTACATAACGATGATAATAATTTCTGTACTGAACTGATTAAGGAACAGGTAAAAATTTAATCCAATTGTAATAAACAAAACTCCATTAACTCCAAAATAAATTTGTATAATAAATACAAAACAATTGATCCAATACAACATGCTCCTCACTTCTAATGCTTCTCTCCATCTTCCCTCGCTTTTACTCACTCCTGCCAATCGCACATTTAACTATTTTAATAAAGATCTTACACGATCAATACCTTTTTACTTTCTCATATAAAGAGAAAGTATTGTGATTTTGAGATCCCCTGAATCCAAAAAAGTGGTTTTTAACAAATATCTGTCGTCTGTGCAGATGCAGGAGTATTAATTACTGGGCTGAATTTGCCATACATATTCAGAAAAATCATACCTCGAGGTGAAATTGAGTAATTAATTTTAGCTCCATATTTGGGGGCGCTACCCTTTTAAAAATTCTGTAAAAAATCTCTTAAAACTGTTCCAAGGATTTTGATTAAACATTTTTAGAATGTATCCATTTAAATACGAATCTAATGATACAAGCCGTGTTCCCCGGGAAAATCTAGTCCTTGAGAAAATAGCTTACACGGACAGAGAGAGGCCGGGTTCGATTTCCCTCCGAGGAGAAGTTATTATTATGATAAATTGTTATTTTTAAATCCTTTGTATTAACTTACTTTTGTGGATGTTTGGCTGGGTGCCTATCTGCCACAATCTTTGGAAGGCTAGTTTATCCTCTTCCAGTCATCCAATCGAGCTGAAACTTGGCACATAGACTCTACCAATACAAAAACATTCTAAAAAATTAATTAATTAAATAAATTTAATTAATTATCATTTTAAAAATGAACGAATTAATTAATTTAAAAAAATTAAGTAATAAAAATTTAATTGATTAATTGGTAGGTATATATAAAATCTTTGGAGGGTGAGTTAACACTCTTCCAGTCATCCAATCGAGCTTAAACGTGGCATATCGACTCTCTACCAATATAAAAACATTTTAACAAATTAATTAATTAAATTGTACTAAATAATTAATTATTTAAAATTAAAATGAATTAATATCAATATTTAACCACCTCTAACCAAAATGCAAAAATATAAAGGATTAATTATAAAAACTTGGATTTTATGGGCTAGTATTATTATGATATATTTTGATATAATGCTCAATAATAATTAAATGTACCTATGAAAACTCAAAAACTAATACATGGAAAACACTGGGCTAAGTAATTATGAACTCATATATGAGAAACTTTGCCTGAGTTGTCTCGGACTATTTTTTAGTCGTAATACTTATGGAACTCACACTTATGGAATTCTATTGTTTATTTTCAGTTATTGGACTTGGTGAAAGAAATTGAATCTGATAAATCTCATCGTAATACTGTTGCTCCCACTTATTTTGGAGTTGCCGATCTTGTATCTTATTGGCAGCGAAGTATATCTTCATATCCATCGTACCGTGCATTCCTAACTTTGTTCTGGGAATTACTGGGTTCTACCTTTGTTGAAAGTTTCACTTCATCTACTCATGACCCAACTCTTGCTACTCATGTTTTCTACTGTCAGCACAAATTCTTTGAAACTTTCCTCAGACCTCGTGTTAGAAATAAAAAGAATTTGAAGGTACAATACTTTATTTAGAAGTATAAATTTTGGTTTTGTTTACTTGTTACAACTACTATTATTTATGACAATAAAAAACAATCTGAATTTTTTTCTAAAAAAAAACCACATCAATTATGTTTTCTCTCCTCTTTGTTTTAGGTTAAATTTGATACTGATGAAATATCTTTAGAGCCAGTCCTAGTTGAGGAAAGTTTATCAGAGTTAAATATTGATCCAGAGATGAAAAATAATTTAGAAACTCTTGGAGGGCAATTATTAAAAGTTTACTACTCCTACACTGAAAAGGAAGTTTCTGAAGAATTTAAAAATTCTTGTATTTACCAGCTGAGTCTTATTGTTAAATTATTGGGTTATGATTTTTTCCTGCAGTGCTGTGGATTACAATGTTCTGAATTTTGTCGTAAGCTACAAACTTGGTTGAATGATGATAATGTACCTGTCGAACCAATCTTAGTTTTGACATTTACTGCTCTGGCTTCGATTACCGAAGAAGACCTTAAAAAGTCTCTATTAGAAGATCTAATTCAGGTGAGATTATTTATACATTTTTTATTAGAGAAATAAATTATTATGCAACTTCATTAAAATAATTTTTAAATTTATATAAAAGTCTGTAAATTAATCAAAATTGCAAAATTTATAGTCCACAGGCCACCATAAGAAGTGAGTCGCTGATTGATAAAGTTTTCTTACCTTATGGAATCGCTTATTTATGCCTTGTCCACCGATGAATTGGGTATATGGCAACTGGGCGCTGGGCCATTTCTTTTTTGTTGACATGCCAAACTTGCCCTTCTACGGGAACATTGAAAAGAGATAGATAAAGTTTTGATTTTCACAGGATCGTTTAATTAAAGTATTTAAAAAACAGTGGTAAAGGTGGCCACCGATAATAGTGGGCCGTTTGGGGTGTCCACCGCCCCAAACATATCGCTTTGCGGGGACGTTAAAAAGAAAACGGCCCACTCTTATCGGTGGCCACCTTTACCACTGTTTTTTAAATACTTTAATTAAGCGATCCTGTGAAAATCAAAACTTTATCTATCTCTTTTCAATGTTTCCGCAGAAGGGCAAGTTTGGCATGTCAACAAAAAAGAAATGGCCCAGCGCCCAGTTGCCTTATACCCAATTCATCGGTGGACAAGGCATAAATAAGCGATTCCATAAGGTAAGAAAACTTTATCAATCAGCGACTCACTTCTTATGGTGGCCTGTGGACTATTATTATTTACCTTTTATTTCATTTGTTGTGAAAACTAAAACATACCTTAACTATTTTCCTGGCAGTCTGTCTGAACTTGGGGCATGTTTGACTTTATAGGCGCAAAACTGGCTTAGTCAAATTCATTAATTTTCATTCTGTAGTTTGTGCTAACATGTTAGAGGCTTTGTTTCATCGAAAAATATTGATTAGAACATGAGTTATTGATTTTTGTCTGATTCTAAATCCCATGTGCCCTGTTGAGAGAAGTGGATAATTAAATATTTACAGACGTATTTAATTACTCACCTTTCCGATCTTTATAAAGGCATTAGATTAGGACTGCCTGTACTTACCTAATTCATTGTGTACCTGTACCTACTTATTTATATCAGAAATAAAACCTCCTTTTTTGTAATATAATCTCTAACTGTTTCATTATTTGGTTACAGGTAAGGCCTGAGATGCTGATTGTAGAAGCTGTCAAACTCAGTATGACCGGCCGAGCCGAATATTCACAGATCACTTCTTGGTTAAAAAATAAAAATGTTAGATCAGTTCTTCTTTCATTTATCGATATTATTCATGATGAGACTTCTGGTAAAATCTTACAAGTTCTCAAATTTTGCTTAACTTCATCTAGATCAAAAGGTATTATTGTACATAACTATTTTTAAATGACTATTTTTAATGTGTTATGAATATAAACTTTTTTCAATCTCTAAACCACCATCTTAAGGGGTGTAGATCCTGGCTTTTTCAGGAGAATTCATGGTGTTAGCATAAGGTGACAGGTTGAATGGGATAATTTGAAAGGGTTTTTTTCCATTGTAGAATGATAATAACAATTTTTTATTCAGAAAACTATCATACAAAAATATAATTGAATTGATTTCTTACTTTATAATCTAGTAGCTCTTTGTCATTAGCTGCTATTAATATTTTATGCTGTTTCACAAATTTTATACAAGTACTTAAAATCTTTCTTTCACTAAGGACATGTGTACCTCTTTATTTATTTTTTCCCTCCAACATTTAGTGTCTGCAATGGAGAGAGTATATGGCAAAAAATAGAATTGGATGTTTTGTATTTATATTTTTCTTGGAGTTAGTTTTATGTGTTAATCCCCAAAAAGAAATTTTTATTTCTTTGAATATAATTTTATCTTTTTTTTTTAGAGTATATTATTGGAGAACAAACTGTTGCTGAATTGCTAAAGAAACTCAGTGGTATCATTGAAAATGCTGATGTATCTGATATTAAACGCATTACATCACTTCTTGAAGATGTTTTTAAAGAAGACACATCTTCATTTTTCAAAAATCACTATCAATCTGTTTTTACTCTTCTAAAATCTTTATTCTTAAAATCATTTTCATCAACTGAGCCTTCTCTGATGAGAATTGTCAGCAAAGGGATCTCCTGCTGTTCCATGACTTTGAATGTTAATAACAATGAATTCAAAAAATTTATCAGCGATTGTGGTGTTTTAATTTGCAATCATTTTGGAAGAAGGTAAGCAATTTTAAAACTAGAAGAAAAACCTAAACTATTAGCTAACACTATACTAACACTATTAGCTGTCTATGTATGAAGTCTTAGTTTATATAATCAATCATAAATACTTCTAGATAAAGCTTGAATACTGCAGCAGGCTTTACCCACTACAAACCCCTGTGACCTACCTGGAGTTAAATAATTCCACAGAATCACAGTTTTAGGAAATATTAATAGTGTAATTGCTTTAAAATGGATTCTCAGTTTGTTGAAAATCTTCAACAATCTTAAGGGGGCTACACACCTTCAGTTTATCTGGGCAGTTATCTGTTGTAATTAACTGCGTGAACATCCGTACGTTTATCTGAACTGAAGGTGTATAGGATATCGTCCGATTTTTCTTCAGTTTTGTCTTAACTTTGTTCTAAGTGTTTTCTAATAAAATTTACAAAATTGTTGCAAAAGAGGGTTCGGATGCACAGACTTTTTATCTGCGTGAAAACCTGTTCAAACTGCGCAGTTCACACAATTTATAGCTCAGACATGATGTCACATGAGATAAACTGCGCAAATAATCGGAAGGTGTGTAGCCCCCTTTCATCTAGGTAACTCAAGTGAAATAAGAAACTGTGTTTCACTTGTATTAAAGAAACTATCTCGCCATGTAAAGTAATACTTGTTTATTTAATAAAGTGGCATTAGTAAACCTGACAGCTTTCTTTCATATGCTAGAGCTTTGGCTTCCTGGGGACTAGACAGCAGGTTTATCCTTGATTTAGCCCATAAAGTTCTCAGAAACTAACTTCCACTTATAATTTATTTTCCTTTTATTTTCAGTGCCAATAAAAATGGAATGGGCGATTTTGTTAATGTAGTTAACGTTAGTAGTATCTTACTTGACTGCTTGGCTTCTTGTAAATCTAATGAAAATAACAAACAAGAACTTGGTTTAAATCTAGCTAAAGAATTACTTACAGTAATTATAAATATTTCTAAAAAAAATTGGCTGAAGCCAATTGAAGAAATCTCCCTAACTGCACTTGCCGTTGATGGAGATATAATGTTTGAGGATTACGTTCAGAATTATTTTACTTTAGATGAAGGTATTTGGAATCCTTTGAAAGATATAGACATCTCTTCTTATTCTCAAACTGTATTGTTTTCATTGAAATTAATTTATCGTCTCCTTGGTGAAACAACTGGTGAAGTGAATGGTGATTTTAATGAAGGATTATTCACGAATCAAGATTTGAATAAACTTGATTTACTCATCATTGATTATACGTATGCTCTTGCTTTAATGAGAACTGTTTCAAAGTATTATTCTAGTGTAAGTATGATTTATTTTTTAGTCTAATTATCTATTTACTTAATAATTATAAAATGTATTAACTATTGATTATTATTAAAAATTTAAGAGGGATTTTTGTTTAAATTCATAGAAACAAACTTTTAGATGGATCTTATATTTTATGAGCTTTTAAAAGTTTTATACTTTCCATCTTCTCTTGATCTCAACAACAACAAAAATTGATGTACTTAAAACTTTCGTCTGATTGAAAAATTAATTAGTTTCTAGAAAAGATATTGAACAAGATAAGAGAGATTGGTTCCAAATATTTTTATTACGAATGTAGATAAATACATAATGTATTTTAAGCCTTGGAGCTATTTATACTTAAGGGCACCCTTAAATTAAACTTTGCTGTACAGTTTTAGAAAAATAATAGTTGTCAAAAATATAAATATATTTTATTTTAATTTAGACTGAGCAATATTTTAATTCTCTGGACTACATAGAGCCTCTTGCTCCTTGTCTTAAAGAACTTGTGCAGAGATTGGATGAAGCCTCCTATCCAAATTTATTTGAGATTCTTAAAGAAAGGTTTGTATTTACTTATATTTCAAATTATTTATGTGTTTAATATTCTTGAGATTAGATTGTATGTATATAAAATTCTTATTTTTGGAAGTAAAATACTTTAGTTTGTTACATCTTTTGCTAAGAAAATCTAAGTGTTGCTACAGACAATTGACAATCATTCAGTATAATTGAGTGGTAGTCAGGATCCCTAAGCAGTAGCTTTGATTAATTAATGTATTTAATAACTAAAAAGTAGGACTTTTTTGTGGTTTTAGTCCCGTTCAACAGCTTAGGTCATTACAGGATGGGGGTTATCCGGCCACTTTACACATCTAATCGATAAGATCATCAGTGTGAAACATTTCTCACCCCTCTGGGATTCAAACTCACAGCCGGGGTTTAGACCTTGGTTTCAGAGTCGAGTGCGCTAACCCCTCGGCTACACCAGCCCCCAAAGTAGGACTTTATTTTCAAATTTCCTTAATATTCTATTTATTTATTTTTATTGGTATTTCAGAGTAACTCTTCCCAAGACCTTGTGGACCCAAGTAGATGAAATTATTAGAGTAGAGTTTTTAGAATCTGTAAGTATAATTTCTTATGTTACTAATATTTTAGACTTACTATTGTATATTTATTCTTTCTTAGAAAGTATGTGCAATTACATTCACATAATTTCAATATAACTTCTATATATTATGTATCTATATCTTATATATTATGTATATTTACTATGAATCTATATCTTTATATTATGCATGGTTTTATTTGCCATAAATATCTTATGAATGGATACAATGGATTATCTTTTGTGTAACTACGCAGGAGTCCATCACTGGGATACTTTTACCATTAATTTAAAAATAGACTTATACCTTCAGGGAGACGATGTCTCAATGCCACTAATACTATTTACAGCAGTGGTTCTTAAACTGGGGGTCGCGGAAAATATTTAGGGGGTCGTGGAAAATGTCATGACATATTAATATTTTATTAAAATATTTAATCATTTTCTTAAATGTACTAAATCATTGTTAAAAAAATAATATAATTAAAGTTATTAAGAGGAATTTGACAATTATTATAAATCAGGCTTGGAGACAGGTAATTTCTTATGGGTGCAACAACCATATTTTGTGAAAATAGAAGATGTGAAACATCTTCCAATTTCTAGAACTAAGCAGTGATACTAATTTGAAAACTAAATTTAATGTACAATTAAATGTATTTTGGCTCCAATTGAGAACTGAGTATCCATTTCTTTCACAATTGGCTTGGTCCGTTTTGTTGTCATTCTCCACTACGTGTTTATGTGAAATGGCCTTTTCAGTAATGACAAACATAAAAAATAAACTCCGAACGAGGATAGCAAACGTCAAAGTGGCAATGAGACCTGAATTAACGACAATTAAACCTAGATTCAATTTATAAAGCAAAAATAAGCAGGCACACTCCCTCCCATTAAATTTAAAATTTTAATAATTCTATTTTTGTTTGTAATTTTTTTTGTATTATTATTTGTTATAATTATTATTGCCAACATATTATTATTAAAATAAAAAAAACAATTTTTGCTTATTTCATTGATAATTTTTTATATCTATGATTTGTCTAAGTGTACCCTTTTCTATGTATATATTGTAGGTGGATCCTTTTACTTGTTTCCTTATCATAGAAAACAAAGCATAAACACTCATTTATAAACAAATACCATACCGCGTTTATTGAACCCATTGTCTATTGCATACACCGAAAACAAAGAGTCAAATAAAATAAATAAATATTCAAGTTTAGTCAAAGGTTACTATCATACTAGAAATGGCAGACATAAGGGAGCTATGTAATCTAATCTCAAAGTTAAAAGAAGACCTAACTCATGAAATCAGAAATTCTAAAGAGGAATTGAAAAAGGAAATTAAAGAACTAAAAAATAAAATAAATGAACAAGAAAATACAATTAAAAAACAAGATGAAAAAATTAAACAGCTTGAGAAAGCAAATTGTAGAAGAAATATAATTATACACGGACTGCAAGAATATAAACCAGAGACTTACTCAGCTCTTGAATGTATGGTGCTGAAATTTTTAAATGAAAAATTGGATATAAATATAACAGGAAAAGATATTGAACAGATGAGAAGGCTTGGAAAACCAGATAAGGAAAATAGAATGGTTGTAGTGGGTCTTGTCAATTTAAAAACAAAACTTGATATACTGAAGAGGAAAACGATTCTTAAAAATACTGAATATTTTATAGATGAAGATTATCCTTATGATGTCAGGGAAATAAGAAGAAAACTTAGAAAAGATATGTTTATTGCCAGGGATAGTGGCAAAATAGCAGTATTAAAATATGATAAATTAATAGTAAAAGATGTAGATGCAGGAGGTAGTACTAATAGACAAACCAGACAATTAATGGAAAATACTGAAGGAGATATCTGTGTTAGAAACAAAAGAGGCCTGGAAACATCACCAGGAAAGGAACAGGCCCAGAAACAGACACCTGCGGCAAAGAAAAAGATTAGTGGAGGTAGTCTTGGGCAAGGCCAAACAAATCTACTAGCTAACTTCTTTCAGGTCACTCAAAATAAAAAGGTAAATGAAACCCAAACCACAAGACCAGATGAACGAAACACAGACTCCCAATAGCAATTAAAAGATAAGAATGAAACAAACATAAAAATATATACTTACAATTGCCGATCTCTCAGAAACCAAAATAGATTAAATCAATTAGTAGAAGAGTTAAGGAAAATAGAATGGGATATCACAGGAATCAGCGAAGTAAGACGAGATGGAGAAGGGCTAATCACTTTACACAACAACATAGACTTTTATTACAATGGTAATGGCCACACTGGCGGAACAGGCTTCCTCGTAAACAGAAACTTCCCGAAAATTATACAATCATTCAAATGTTACAGTCATAGAGTGTCCAAACTAATATGGAAAGGTAGACCAAAGATTAAGGTTATTCAGATATATGCTCCAACATCGCAGGCAGAAGAATCTGTTATAGAAGAATTTTACGACAATCTTCAACTGGCTATAGATGAAGACAAAAACTGTAAATACACAATTATCCTAGGAGATTGGAATGCAAAAGTAGGACAAGGACAAGACTGTGAAACAATAGGACCGCATGGACTCGGAGTAAGAAATGAAAGAGGCCAGACACTAATCAATTTTATAGAAAGAAATAGAATGTATATCATGAACACATTTTTCAAGAAAAGCGAAGAAAAGAAGTGGACCTGGCAAAGCCCCGATGGTTTGAGTAAAAACCAAATAGACTATATAATATCAAACAGAAAAAGTATATTTAAAGACGTTGAGGTTGAAGAACACAGGCTAACGATAGGTAGTGATCACCGAGCTGTTAGGGGCGATATAATAATACCGAATATAAACAAAAAGAAAAGAAAAATGAATCACAAAATAAGAAATGTAAAACCAATTTTGGAATTAAAAGAAGAATATGAGAAAGAATTAAAGAACAAATCAAGCAACATCAATAAAACCGTAATAGATAAAGACATAAATAGAAAAGAACAACTAATAACAACAATAATAAAGAAAACAACTGTTGAAGTACTAAAACCAGAAAAATTGATTACTAATAAAAACAAAATGCCAAAAGAAATTTCAAAACTGATGAAAAGAAGAAGAAAACTAAAGAGAGACGATATTAAATCAAAAATTGAATACGCAGAAATTTCAAAAATCATCAGAAAAAAGATGTCATTATGGAGCCAAGAGAAGAAAATTAAAGAACTTGAACAAGCTATAGAAGAAGGGTCCAGTCTACGAAAATACTGGCAAGCGCAAGCGGCAGGAAAACATCAAATAATTGCAATGAAGGACAACAAAGGAAAACTGAAAAGAGAGATCAAGGAAATAGCTCAAATAGTATCTGACTATTACAGAAACCTGTACCACTGTGATAATAGACAATCACCATCGAATAAAAGAAAAGAGCAACTAAATTGGAACGAGGAGACGGTAGAGCCAATTCTCAAATGTGAAGTTGAGTGGGCAATTAAAAGACTGAAGAATGGCAAATCAGCAGGACCAGACGAAATAACGAACGAAGAGTTAAAAGCAGGTGGGGAAACATTGGTGAACATCCTTCTTGATCTTTTTAACCAATGCCTCATACAAAGAGAAGTCCCCCAAAATTGGCTAGTTGCTAATCTCCTATTACTTTATAAAAAAGGTGATAAACTAAATATAGACAATTACAGACCTATAAGTTTACTCTCATGTACTTACAAAATATTCATGTCAATTATTACTAAAAGAATTTCCAACAAATTAGAGCAACAACTAAGTATCAACCAGTCAGGATTTAGATCGAATTTCTCAACCGTAGACAACATCTTTACAGTGAAACAACTTATCAGAAAAGCTAATAATTACCAATTCCCCCTAATAATAGTGTTTGTAGACTACAAAAAAGCCTTTGACTCAGTATTTATCGAAGAAGTAATAGAAAGTCTCAAAGAGTCAGGCATAGAAGAAAATTATGGAAGTATATTTGAATTTATTTATAGTGGATTAACACTCCAATATAAAATTGGAACAGTCATAGAAAGAATAGAAGTAAAACGTGGAATTAGACAGGGAGACGTACCGTCCGCTAAACTTTTCACCAATGTCCTTCAGAAAGCAGATAGAAAATTGGAATGGGAGGGAAAGGGTATCAAAGTAGATGGTAGAAGGCTCAACAGACTGGCATTTGCAGACGACCAATGTATAATAGCATCAAGCATCAAGGATGCCGAAGAAATGCTAAAAGACTTAAAAGAAGAATCGCAGAAAGTAGGATTAGAAATAAACTATGGGAAAACCAAATTAATGTGCATAAATGTTGAGAATGAAAACTTAAGATCGGAAGGAAATGTCATAGAAAGTGTAGACAATTTCATATATCTGGGACACAAAATAAGCAAAGAAGAAGAAGGAAAGGAAATAGAAAGAAGAATTGCATTGTCCTGGAATGCTTACAACAAATACAGCCATCTATTTCGAGCAGACCTAGATATAAAGATAAAAACAAAATTGTGGAAAAGCTGTGTCCTTCCAGTCATGATATACGCCTGCGAAACCTGGACTCTCCCT
The DNA here is from genome assembly GCA_951217055.1 of Gerris lacustris. NCBI lineage: Eukaryota > Metazoa > Arthropoda > Insecta > Hemiptera > Gerridae > Gerris > Gerris lacustris. Next base: position 24,316,333 of record OX578283.1, on the reverse strand, counting down.
AAGAAAGTAATTCATAAATTAAGAGTATGCCAAAGGAGTATGGAGAGAAGAATGCTGGGGATATCAAGAAAAGAAAGAAAATGCAATTCATGGATTAGAGAGAGAACTGGTTTAGAAGACATAGCATCAACCATTATAAAAAGAAAATGGAACTGGACAGGCCATATCTTAAGAACAAAGGACAACCGATGGAGTAAGGTTATGATGTACTGGTGCCCAATGGAAGAGAAAAGAAAGGTGGGAAGACCTCCACATAGTTGGGACCACGAGATGACTATAAGTTGTGGAGGGAAGGCATGGCAGAGGATGGCATGGTACAGAATGGATTGGAACAGAATGAGAGACATTTATATTGACGAATGGCTAGATAAAAAAGATGATCAATAATTAAATCAAATGTATGTATGTATGTGTGTGTATGTATATGTATGTATGTGTATAAATATGCATGTGAAAAATATATTTATTTATATATAACAAAAAGAAAATTTTTAAAATGAGTTGAGCAACTCAGAAACCCTCCAAGGGTACCACGGCTAAGTGCCGATTTGTAAAATTACAGCCAATGTTATCTTTATTATTTAAAAAAAGTATGATTTCTGTATTTATATGTAATTTACAATAAATGGTTATTATTATTATTATTATTATTATTAAATGTATTTTGGCTCCAATTGAGAACTGAGTATCCATTTCTTTCACAATTGGCTTGGTCCGTTTTGTTGTCATTCTCCACTACGTGTTTATGTGAAATGGCCTTTTCAGTAATGACAAACATAAAAAATAAACTCCGAACGAGGATAGCAAACGTCAAAGTGGCAATGAGACCTGAATTAACGACAATTAAACCTAGATTCAATTTATAAAGCAAAAATAAGCAGGCACACTCCCTCCCATTAAATTTAAAATTTTAATAATTCTATTTTTGTTTGTAATTTTTTTTGTATTATTATTTGTTATAATTATTATTGCCAACATATTATTATTAAAATAAAAAAAACAATTTTTGCTTATTTCATTGATAATTTTTTATATCTATGATTTGTCTAAGTGTACCCTTTTCTATGTATATATTGTAGGTGGATCCTTTTACTTGTTATTGATTTTTACGGTTTTATTGATATTTTTAACCTAAAATGTATATACTTATTATTAAATAATTGCTACTTATGCAACATTTTGGTTTTTTCATGCTATTTAAATTTAGATAACTAACACATGTTGATAAATAAAATCAAGAAGTTACTAATTAATAAATAAACAGTAGGGAACTTCTGTAATAAGAAATAATTATATTTTTATTAGTAATAAATTATTATTATTAGTAATAATTCAAATTTTAATTACCTTCATATAATACATTCTAATTTAATTTATTCACTTCTACTATGTATTATACGTATTGCTATCTATTTTACATCCAAAGGGGGTCGCATGAAATTTGCTAGCTTGAAAGGGGGTCGCGGTCAGAAAAGTTTATGAACCACTGATTTATAGTAGTCCCATGATTGACCAGTAAAATCTTTTTTTATTTGTGGGTTTTCAAGAAAAATCATTCTTCGTAAATACTTCTGTTTTTAAACTACTGGACACACTGTATATTAATATTTAAATAATAATTAACGGTAAATTTATATTTGTTTGCTTTTGCAGGAGATTGTAGAAGCAGAAAATGTTAACGAAAGAATTTTAACATCTACTCTTGAAGAGAGTTCGCTCAGATCTCTTAGAAGTAAACTAAAAGCAAAGAAAAAAGGTCTTGAAAATTTCATTAATTTCATTTGTTGGAAATTTGATACTACTAACAAAGTTGAAGCTACTGCTGTGTATAATACGTAAGTCTTAAATTGTTAATATTTCTTCAATACTTCATTTTTTCCTCAAATGAAAAGTATGTGATAAGAAAAAGTATTGTGATGGCACAATGATGAATTCACCAATAATGTTGAAAATAATAATAAATTAAATTTTTATTCTGTGGTGTTACCTTACAGAAGTGAGAAAATTTAAACTTTCATTTTTACCAAAGTGTGGAGCCTTAGCAACTGATTCAACTATATTTCTCAATTACACCTCCTAAATTATGACTATTAAATTGTATTTGAAATGGGTTGAGTAGTTAGATTCCTTGTAATTTTCACAAACAACAATCCTCTGACAGATATATTTAACAAATTTTATTTGCTGTTGACTTTTTAATGTTGGATTAATAATTAAACTAAATTAATATTTTTTAAATTTCAGGTCAATGAACAATGTTGGTTTATTAGAGCTTTGCTTATCATCGGAAATTGCCAGATATCTGACGGAGTTGATTAAGTACAATGATATTATAATTGAGACCAAAACTTGGAATTTTATTATGAATTCACTTGCAGCCTGGGCTCAGTCCATAGAGAAAACACAGCATCCTAAGTATTGCAAAGAGGTAACAATTTTGTGTATTATTTATCATGTGAAATTTTAGCATAAAAAAATGCTTTTGCAATGACCAACCCCATGAAATCTTTGTGAGGGGCAAGGGCATAGGGCCTAGGGCTTGTTGCCTGAACCTGGGACAATGACAATGGGCCTTAACAACCCTGTGAAATCTGAATGGAAAAGCGGGGGGGGGGGGGGGGGGGGAGCGGTGCCTACTTGAGATTTGTAAATATACCATTTTTTTTATTCATTAAAATTTGTAAAGAAGGTAATTAAATAAGCAATTAAAGATTTTATATCAACTTGAAATAAACAAATAAAACCAATTATAAGTTTGGATGTATTTTATATTGTTAACCTGCCAGATAGTTATTCAATATAATTTGTCGCATTTTTTACTGTTTTTATTTTTATAAGAAAAGAGCATTAGGGTACTAGGCTAGGGCCTATTATAGTGGGTTGTTTTATTATTTCTTTTATATCCTAAATGGATGGAGGGTAGTATGTGTTGTTACTGGAGTGAGGGGTCACTAGATTACACTACTCCCCCCCCCCCCCCACCACCCTCCTGGGAATTGATTCCTTTGATTCTGAAAATTGAGAATCCCCCAGCACTAACTACAACTCGTCTTTGGTAATCATTACTTTAGAATGATTGTTAGAGGTAACCATACTTCTAAAATAGTGAACATATCTGAATAATGCTAAATAATCATTTAGAAAAATTGTGTAAGAATAATAGTATATTTAATAACTATTACCCACTCTTCTTAAGTTTTATTATTTGTCTTTCATCCTAAGGCTTATACTCCTTCCTTTATATATTTGTTTGTTTCACTTGCTATAATTTTAAAAAATATTAAATAAAAAAATGTGGTCAAACTGATTTGTGATGTATCCTAAAGTGTAATATGCATCTGATTATTCGGAAAAATCTATATTATATTTTAAATTCTTCATATCAGTTCTGTAATAATTGTTTTATATTATTTGTTTCTTTCAGTATGTGGGCTTTGTGGTTTCTTTCTGCAATTTGTTCATAACTTTCTCTGCTTATCTTGAAGCAGATCTATCAGCAGATGATTCTCAAACTCAAGCGAAAGAAGAAAGGAATAAATATATTAGACAAAATTGGGATATTTTTACCTCAGATGTTAATTCTAGTATATATAACAGCTGGAAAAGATTTGCAGGTGAGATTTACAATTTTAAATTTCAAAGTTATTGAGTATATGGTGTAAACCTAAAATCTTGGCCGATCCTGTAATAACCTAAGGTTATGTTGATCAAGATGCTACCTTCATCAGGAATTGCCTGCTTAAACTTGGCAAAATCACTTATCTATTATAATGTTATCTTTGTTTTCCATGTCCAGAGCAATGCACTAAATGCAAGATGGAACCAATCTGTTTACTTCTTATTGAAAGTTTAAGTAATGCAGTCTGTCACATTGCACAAAGTGGAAAGTTAACATTTAAACAGAACTATGAACTTATTGCAATGACTAAATCTTGCAGTGATCTCTTGCTTTCATCATGCCCTGCTGTGCAAATTACTTCTTTCTTAACTCTTCAAAGGTATGACTGGTACTAGTTAATCTAATTAGTAAGTTAGTGCCACATTTAATTAACTTAAAAATAACATATTTTAAATTCACATTAAGTATATTTTCATATGTATTTTTTTCATTTATTTGATCAGTCTATTTTTTTTAAAAAAGAACAAAAGTTTGCGTTATCTAGTAATAAATATGATATAATCTGTAGCAAATGTTAAAAATTTATTAGATTGAGATAATAGGGTTCTACTGTACATGATATTTAAAGTTTTGATAAATTATACACTTGTAAATTTCTTAGCATAATAGTTGTTAAATTGAGGGAGGTCTATTTGCATCTTAAAGGCATTATTCTATTCATTCTCACTTGGCATTATAATTAAGGAAATATTACTAATATTTTTTTATTATTGTTTGAATTAATTACCTATTGAACAAAAAATAAAATAAAGAGTTTATAAAAATGTACCTTAACAATTAAAATTGACTTCCAGATCCCCAAGCTTTTTGAAACTTATCTTGTTTTTATTCCAGTGTTGTTGTTCATTTGGCGAAGTTGGATTCTAATCTTGATGAAAATTCAGCTGATAAGATCTCTTGTTTACTTCTAAAAGATACTCTATTTAAAACTCAAACAGTTGTTGAAGCAATGCTACAAGATTTTAAGTAAGTACTTTTCATATTATGTAGATAGATAGCTATTGGGAGTGGGCTATTAGAGCCTAGTACTGCTACCTGGAGATATATTACACTATCACCCTTCCCTTAGGTGTAAAAGTCCCTTTTAGTAGCTGATTTCCCTTAGCATCATTGTGTTTGGAGTTATTAACAAAGATGTTGAAATTTCTGAGCATAAGCTTTAAATTTGTTGAAACGTGTGTTGCCAATTTTTCATTGTCCTCCCCTGAGAAAAGTCCGAAGTAGTAAAACCTCACATCACAACAATGGTGAAACCCCATTATTTACCAATGGGTAGTTGCCCAGAGCGCCGGTTTTAGAGGGACCAAAATCTTATGAGAAAGGAAGCAAACATTTTTTTGCTCATCAGCTCTATTGGCATTGAAAACTATCCCCTCCCCCCTCGCTTGGGCCAACAATTACCACGGCGCATCTACCTTAAATCGGGGTCTGCTTATAGTACTCTATCCACTAAGTAGACACAGAAAGTTATTAACTTGCTTAGTTCTTCAGTTGGTAGAATAGCTTAGCCAAAGTAACCTCAGATAGGGGTTTTATCCTCTTCCTCAAACAGCCTCACTGTGCTTTTAGAGGTAGACCAAGAAGGCCAATTTAGTCCTTCCTATCAAAACAAAAGATGACAAGATCATTTTTCTGTTTGGTTCCTAGATCATCATTTTGCCCATATAGTATATTTTTGGTTGTACATGTTTTCCATTATTCTTAAATTACGATGGTTAAACATTGCTGCAACCTTCGTAAAGGTTTTTAAGGGCTGTTTTTATTATGCCTTCGTCCAAATTCCAGTGCTCACATTGTTTCTCCTGTTTTCTAATTAGGTTTTATATTTTTGTATTAAGTGGATTTTTGTTTTTTTTTAATTTCCTTTTTATTTATTTGTTACAGGCTTGGAGTAATGTGCCTTGTAGCACCATATACAGATAGTTACATCTACACTAGGGCTAATCTTATGGCTTGGTTGGTTCTCTTAGATATTTTCAAAGCTGCTGATTCTAGAATTAGACATCTTTATACTTGTTGGATGAAGTAAGTCTTTATTTTATTTATTTATTTTTAGGGTCCGTAGGCAAAACCAAGGACCCTTATATTTTCCTGCGTGTGTCTGTCCGTCCGTCCTCTCGCGTGCTCTTACAGCTACACCTTTCGTCCGATCACTTTGAAATTTGGCATGTATGTGTCATGTACCTACCCACATATTTTAAAAATATAGCGACATAAAAAAAAAAAAAAAAAAAATCAAAAAAATTAGGGTAAAAAAACTTAAGGGTTAAATTTTTTTTTCGACACCGTGAGGGGTATCATATGAAAGGGTACGTCGAGCTGATTACAAAAATATATAATTCTTTAGACATAACTTTGATAGGGCGAGCGTAGGCAAGTTTGAAGTGGGTGTGCCCCCCCCCCCCCTCTATTTTGCTTATGTGAAGTGCAAAAAATCTGAAAACAATTCCTGAACATTCTTCGACCAAAAGTAAAGATACCACTTTTTGGAAATTTTGAAAAAAAATATTATTTTATTTTTTATTGACAAAATACGTTTTTTTTTTTTTATAATTATGGTCTTTTCGATATATTTATATGGTTGTAGTCCGGTTCAGTGGCAAAAAAATAGTGTGTGAAAAAAATCAGAGTGTGTTTTGAGAATATCAGACCCTTAGAATGGTTCAAAGTTAGCTTTTTAGCATTTTAAAAAAATCACTGTTTATACACTTTACAGTTAAACACTATATAGTGTGGCCTACGGACCCTCACTGTGTGCTGACTAGCTCACACTTGACCTGTTTATTTGTTATCTTAGATTATTTTGTACTTATTAAAACATTAAAGTAGTGCATTTGACTATAAAAAAGTTTTTATGTTATTATCTTTTCATCAAGACTGAAATTAATTCTAATTTAATTCTTTACAGGGAGGAAAGGATTTTAAATCATTTGATGGACTGTCTTCTACACTTGTTACCAAATCTTGGTGTGTTCACTTCAGATTCCAATACAAAGAAAATTCAAGAGATATTTTCAACAACTCCTTCTTTTTCTTATAGTCAGTATTTAATTTTATCTTTTTTATAAAACAAAAGAAAAATTAACATTATTCAACTGTACATTTTTCCTAGCAGCTTTTAATTATTGAGTAACTTTACTTGACTTATAGTCTTATTCTTTTATTGTCTCTCCTATTGGAATTTGCCCACCACACTTACCCCAGAGTTCCTCATAATTATTGACTAGTTGGGAATTAATGGAATCACATTTGTGATATTTTGGCTCTTCTTAGTTCATTCACAAACTTAAAAATGGTTTAAGTTGTGATAAGGATCAGTGAATAATTAATATATTAAAAGTAGTGCTGGAAAATTCGGATTGGACCATCCATATTTAATAAAAATATTTATTAATCAGATGAGTACTTTCAGAGATATATGTTTTAATTGAAAGAAATATGTGGAAAAGAAACCAATAGTCGCAGAAGGGTGATACTTATATGGGACCAACATTGGGCTAATTATGACCTACCATCCAAATTCCATTGAAATCAGGTGTTTTTAAGATATATTGATTTACAAAAATGTCAAAGGATAGACAGACGTGAGACTAACAATGGTCCTTGATGTCCAAAACAGATTTCTGGCTTGGAGTTATTGAATTTGGAGTTGCCTTCGGTAAGATTGGAAGCAATTTGTTAGTTTGTTTAATTATTGTACCTAAGAGTATTGTAAAGGAGGTTTTAAAGGACTTTTGGCTAATATGTACATAACATTACATTGGCGAAGATAATTTATTCTTAAAAAATTATTTATAGCTAAAGGCGGAGAGCCATCTGCAAAGGCGTATAATTCAAAGTTTTTATTGTATAATTTAATTTTGTTTTAAAAAATGTTAGCTTCAATTATAATCATTTTACATTAAATTCATTATAATTTGTTTTTAAGGTGGTTGGACTAGTGGTAAACTATCAGCTTTAAGTGGTTTTGTCTATATTCATGTTCTTCGGATTCTTCCTCTCATATCTCGAATCTGGTATTCTGAGTCAGAGCCCAAGAAGAGGGATTTCACTGATAAATTTACCGTACCCTATGTGTCACCACTTCTCATCAATGAAGAAATTAATTTTGCTCTCAATGAAACTAAGAAGTGCGATAACTTATCGGTAAGTTATTATTTATTATTTTTTTGGGGAATTATAAAAAAAAAATTGTTTAATCCTACTGAATCTATACATCAAGTTTTATTACAAAGTTTGAGCTTCACATATCTGTGTAGGTGACAGAATCATTGTTTAAAAACTCTCCTATAGAACTAAATAACATAATAAATAAGCCTTTATTTCCCATAGAAGAAACAAAGGCTTTAATTTAAAATGATAAAGATGAAGTCTCTCTAATTGAAATTGGTTATCATATTTAAAAACTACTCTTGAAAATGTCACAATTACTAATTTATTTATCTTCATTTTACAAAAAAGATAAGTGGGTGATGCATAAGAGCTGGAACACCCTGTAGGGTGATAAATAAATTTGTTTGGTTGACTTTACAATAAAACACTTATGTAAAAAAAAAAAACTGTCGTATAAAAAGTTGTATTATCTTAGGTTTAGCCTAATCTCCCCCTGTCCAAGTAAGTTATACTAGGTCTGATTGATCCAGTACGAGTAAATGATGTTTGCCTGTCCCTCCTCTCTGTTCTGTGTCCCTCACTAACTCAAAAATTTTCTTTCCCAAATTACGACATGTTTAAATTTAAAAATATTTTCTGACCTGGCAATTATGCAGTGGATACAAAGTTATGGAACACTGCTGATGTAAAAAATTTTAAGTTTCTAGGATTGCTAGAAGTACCTTAGTATTTTTATGAGTCAGTCAATAAGTGAGTGACAGAATAACAAAACTTTCGGCTCAATATATCTTATGAACTAATATAGGTAGAGGTGGGAAATTTTTAATTATGGTTCAGTTTTTAATTAACCCTAACTTAATATTAAGTATCTTTAATAGGATAATAAAGGGGGATTCAAAGTGCTATGAGTTGTTTCCAGTAAAGGATGGTGCGGTTGTACTTAAACTGTGACGTTTAGTATTGTATTAAATATCTCAAAGGTTTTTTGTTGTTTTGTTTTAGTTGGAAACACTGCCTACTGCAAGACTGGTTAATGCTATATTCACTCTGGAGGATTCTAAAACTGAACTTGGTATACAGTTAGCACAAAATCATCCTTTTACTCCTCCTAAAGTTGACATATCAAAATCTGTTGTGTCTTCTAGCCAGACTAAACAAAAACTTAAACAGCTTACTCTATTCCCGACATTGCAGGTAGTTTTTTAAATACAATATTTTTAGTCACATGTAATTAGAAGAAGAAGAAATCAAAACAATCTTGCAAAATAATTTTCTTATAAAAATTAAATAATCTTATAATAAGACACAATATGGGTTGAGAGGGTAGAGGGGAGGAGGTTCAGTCCTAAGTAGCTTTTAACATTTTTGTTACTTAAAATAATTCTAAAAGATCAATAAATATTGACAAAGAATGAGTATTCGAGGATTAAAAAGCTGATTCCGAATTCACATCTTGTGTCGTGACGTAGTTAAGATGATTCACATGTTGATTCTTCTGAAATTTTATGGAACCATATCAAATAAAATTTAAAATAATGTTTTTATTAATCTAAAAAAATTAAACCAAAAAAACAGATGATACCTAATAATTATCATAGATCTGTTTTGACAGCTTAGTTAGTCATAAAGGTCAGAAATATGTATTTGTTCAGTAAACTGATCAATAGTAAATCAATCTTGAATTTTGCTTTCAGTGTTTTTTTTTAATAAAAATATCCTTTCAAATGAAAATGACCACTAAAGAGATATTATTTACTTTTTCATTAATGAAGAACTATTGCAATGGTGCGAAAATTGGATTTTGAGATTTTGATGGATTTAGACGTTTTGAGGTCCCTTTTGTCTGTCTGTCGTCTGTGCAGACATCTGGAGCTCACACTACCGGGCCGATTTTGACGAAATTTAGCATACATGTTCAGAAAAATCGTACAATGATTTTTATCTTGAAATTTGGGGGCGCTACCCCCCAAAAAACTGAAAAAACGTGAAAAAGAATTATTTCTCGAAAATGTTTTGATTGAATAAATAAATAAAAAAAAGAAAAAAAAGTAGTCCATTTAAACACAAATCTAACTTAAATCAAATTATCGGTCGAATCCTGGTGCTGAAGTCTATTTTTCTCTGTCTGTCTCCTGTTGTAAATAGTAATTATAATTTTATTTAAAATAAAATTTAAACGTTCCGGTTACTACCTACCATAAACTTAAAAATTGAATTTACAAATCTAACGATATAAGCCGTTTTCATGGGAAAAATAGAAAATAGCTTTAAACGCGGACGGAGAGAGCCCGGGTTCGATTCCCCGCCGAGGTGAAGTTATTTTTATGATAAATTTTGATGAAATGTTCTATAATAATTAAATTTTTCTACGAAAACATGAAAACTAATATATGAAAAACATTGGGCTAAGTAATTATCAACTTGTATATGTATTCTATTTTAGCTTGATGATCTTTAACTTTTTAAAGGTAAATTTTGTAAAATAAATATCGATGATGGTCAGGGAAAACCTGAAGTAGGTCAGGGAAAAGTCAGGGAATTTTGTCAAGCTATATTAGTGGCCACCCTGATTACGTATTATTAGGTTTCTGTACGAAGTACGAAAAGAAACCTTATATAACGACTCTGTCTGTCCTTTGGCATGTTTCAATTCATAAACTACTAGGAATATGAAATTCGGCACACAGGTGCATCTCCGCATTTGTGACAACTGCACTCTTTTTTCACACTTAATATTTCCAAGATGGCGGCCAATAAGGTGGGTGACTAAAAAAACAAATTTTAATCACCATGTTATACATCAATTTAGAGATCTTGAAGTGCAACTATTAAACTTTCACACTTAATATTTCCAAGATGGCGGCCAATATGGCTGATGACTAAATACATTTTTTTTAGTAAGCATGGCATGTTTTACATCATTTTGAAGGTCTTGAAGAGTAGGAAAAGAATGTGCAAATATTGTTACAACATTTTCATAATTTTACATAAAGAAAACGATCGTACAGAAACTGGCGATTATCGTCTCACGTACTTACTTGAAGCGCGCCTTACTTTTTTTTAGTTAACTTGGTATCTAAATAGATTTAAATTGTATCACTTTGCTTTCACTGAAATTAACTGTTTGCTTTGTATTAACATCACAATACTCTACACCCCTGAAGGATGTTCTCAGTGGTAGAAGTGAAAATTTAGATTTAAAATCTTTAATAATGCAGATTTTTTTTTTTTTTAAATTGTTTTATTTGAAAGCTTTTTTACTTGGTATTCTAGAATGGATCTCTATGGGATTGTATCATAGTATGGAAGAACTATTTGGATAAGAAGTTTGAGGGTGTTGAAGAATGTTATATATGCTACTCAGTTTTGCATTATGGCACGCACCAATTACCCAAACTCTCGTGCAGGACTTGCAGGAAGAGGTTTCACAGTGCATGCCTGGTAATTGTTTTATACAAAGTTTGATGCATCATTATTATAATATTGTTTATTTATTTATTATTATTTATTTTTTTTTTATTTTTTTTTTTTCAGTATAAGTGGTTTACATCTAGCAACAAATCAACCTGCCCCATTTGCCGAAATCTATTTTAAAATGTTTTGTAATAGATGGATTAAATTTTGTGAATTACATTCTTTTATATATATATTTTTTTTTTTATTTTGTAAAATCTGTGAAAAAGGCTAGTGACTTTTTTTCCTTTTTGTTTTACACTAAGTATCTGTATTTTAAATGCTATTTTAATTTATAATAAAAATATAATGTAAATAATGAGGGAAATTAATTGACACATTATTGTTTTATCAGTCACAGTACTATTTAAAAATTGATCTAATATTAAATATTTCAATGTAAAAAGATGAATGTTTGTTAATTATTATTAAAATACAAATTATGAGTCATTTGTTATTAATAGCTGGTGACTTTTATTATGGTATGTTCACACAAGTATTTATTTTTTGGCACTTCTTTAGATTGTTACTCCCCTTATAAAAAAACAGAGGGGATTAACAATCTAAAGAAGGTGTATGGAATGTTCTTCTTTAGACTGTTACTCCTCTTATAAATACAGAAGTGTGAGATTCCTTTGACCCAATGTACATTGGACTTTCCCTTTATCTTAACAGTTATTTAGTTAATGCCATTTATATTCTAAAACAAAATAGGGGAGTAACAATCTAAAGAAGTACTTATTTTGTTTTATATTTCTATTTTGTACATTACCTCTTGACTAGTCTAATTAATATTTAACCCTGTAATTATCCTTATTTCGGACAGACTAAATATAAATTTAAGAATAACATATTTCAAATCTGTAATGATTTAACTTTCCAAGAGCTGATTCAACTAAATAAATATGAATCTTTAAAAGCAACGTTCAACAATTGCCTTGCTTACAGGTGTAAATAAAAGTAATTTTTCAAAATTACTTTTTATTTGTTGTGTATTTTGCTCAAGTCGAATCAAATTTTGTGCAAATCGAGGTTGAAAGTGAGATACCTAATTATAGTTAAGTATCTAGTCGTAGATACCTAATAGTTAAAAAGATAAAATAGAAATAATAAGAATTAAAATTAATGAGAGGCAAGCATAAAATAAAGTATAAAGACTCAAGGTGTAAATCTAGAAGAGATATTTTAGAAGGATTCTTCACTTCTGGTCACCACTTCCTAGACTTAACTTATAAAAGTTTTTCAGGGATTGAAAATAATAGAGGTGTAGTTTATCATAAAAAAAAACAATTGGATAGTATGAGGAAAAGTGAAAGAATAAACCTCAAGAAAAATTATAATAAATGGATAATAATTATTTATTCTAATTAATTTTTCCAACAGTAAGTGAGTACACCTCAAGTCGGGAATTTATTGGTTTTTTTTATTTTTGTTTGAAGAAATATGGACTGTAAGTTCAATATTTATTTAAATGTTTATTGTTTACATTTTTTTGTTCGTTGTATATTTTTTATGAGGTTGAAATAGTGAAGAACCTTACTAAATCAATAATTCCTTATAGCATATTTTTCTTATTTAAGATTAGTAATTTTGATTATAAAGGTTAACTAATAATAAATTAAAGGGATCTTGTAATATTATGTATATTTTTATATATATTTGAGATATATATATTTGTAATCTACTCTTCAATACCTTTCATTTGATACCCCACACAAATTTAATTTTTTTTTTTTTTTTTCGCATGATGTGAGTTATCCGCCATTTTGGATTTGAACAGCTGATAATTTTGAGTTCACTATATTTTCCCTGTGTGCGCCTCAAAACGATCTTTAATATTGGAAAGTTTCATGTTTCTATCTCTTTTTAATCAAATGTTATTGGAACCGTACAGAGTGACAGACAGATAGAAAGTTTACATAGTTACTACCGTTTACACAGTTACTCTTTACAGATACATGAACGAAACTATAAGGGTTTCTTTTTTTGGTTTTACCAACGAAACCCTAAAAAACAATAAATTGAAAAAACAAAATTTGTGACTTGAGGTGTACTCACTTACTGTTGGAAAAATGAATTAAAGAATAAATAATTCTTATCCATTTAATTATTATTATTTTTCTTGAGTTTTATTCTTTCACTTTTCCTCATACAATCCAATTGTTTTGAAAAAAAAATCCTTAGTCATGAAAGATAATTCGACAATTAATCTAAATGAGGTAAAACCAAAGATAGTCTTAAGAAAAAAATCAGCTTAAGGGTTTAACATATTTAGGTCAGAAAACTAGTCTCTCAATGTTGTTTAGATAACCATAACCAGACACTGTTTTATAATTAGTTGGCCTCTTTTTATGATCTTTTTGTTAACAAAAGAAATTAAAGGAACTCTTGTTACACTATATTATGGAAATTAGTTCCTATTTCTTATTTAAGTTACTAATTAGTACATATAGCTCTCTTCCTGTTTTTTTAAGCCTGCCCTTGCCCATTCAACAATCAGTCACTTGATTGACTCTTTTCCGACTATTCCTTTTAATTTGTTTAATTCTTTAAAGAAAAAATCCCAAGATGTGTGTGTCCCAAGATAGAGTACTGAAAAGGAAAAATAGTAATTTTGTGTTTTTGAGTAAAAGTCTTTTTGTATAAATCTTAAGTGTATAAGTGAAGAAACTCTCGACCCTATTGTCTCTTTCAAATCAGTCAATAATAACTAAGGGTTACTCAATAAAGACAGAGGCTTGTCTTGGAGATTAGCAGTGAATGCTCACTGCACCGTTTATATTTAATTATATTTATTAATAATTATCATAATACCCTTAATAATGATAAATTATTTTTATATTGGTGTAGAGTCTATGTGCCAAGTTTCAGCTCATTGGATGACTAGAAGAAGGTTAATTAGTCCTCCAAAGATTTTGACGACAGCCAGCCACACACAATCAAACAAAATGAACACTAATATATAGGATTTTTGGAATGAAGTTCCTAATGGCATGTTACACCGTCTGGAGCCCGGGAGTGAATCCGAAAAAAACTACCGCCTCGAAATCGACCGATGACAATAACGTAAATGATGACCAATTTAGTTTAAATCTGTTACAAATTTTCATTTTACCAATGTCCAGGACGAGTTAGTTGGACAACGTTACCCGCCCCAATGGTCCCGCCCTAACCCACAAGTAAACGTAAGCTTTAAATATAAAAGTGGCAGGAAAAAATTCTAACTTCTATTTAATGAGACAAACAACATTTTTTAATTACTTTTTTTTAGTAAAACAAACACCGAGTGCTAAAGATTGGTACATTTATTAAAGTAGACCTAAACGTTTTAAATAGAGAAACCCGATATCTTACGTTCTAACGTAACAATTTTAATAAAACTTCATACACATCGTCTAAAGTACAATTGAAACAGGCATGTAAAATTTCAACCTGATACAAGCAGACGTTTTTGAAGTGATATATTTTAAATAGAGTAGGCAGGGACGTAAATGGGTTAGGGACTCACTCTACTATAACCATCCTCTTTAACTATCAACTCAACATGATTAAATTTTTTCTCAATATTCAATACATATTTATTGTAAATCCTTGCTTCAATGATAAAAAAAATACTTTTCTTTTAATTTTTCCTTATCACAAATAGTTAGTTACTTCTAATTTTGTTCCTTTTCTAACTCCGCCATGTATAAGTAAGTTAGCATCGTATACTTAGCAGTGTGATTTTATAATTTATATTTAATGAAAAGCTTAAGGAACTTCGTTCCTAACGGGTGTCTTGCGACACCACACATATTTTAACATTTTTTGTAAATTTAAGGTTGTTTCTCACTAAACATTTTTGAATTTACTGAGGGCTTAGGTGTAAGTAGCCTACACCTAGTGTTATTTGTTTTTGGAGAACATATGAAAAATCCTTTGATATATACTGAGTAGTATGAAGGAAAAGGAGGAAATGACGTAATTAAAATCTAGATATTTATTTAAATATCAAATGCAATATATATTTGATTGTAGAGATTAATTTGATAAGGATTGTTGCTCTTGATCTTAACGTATTTTCCTTGTTCTTCCTTATCCAGTTATTAATATCTCTCTGACCCATTGTAAGTTAAGAAGTGGGATGTAATTTATAATTAAAAGAACACTGACTTCTGTTAGGAAATAATTTGAAATGTTTGAACCCGTTTGTCTGGTTGATTTAAAAAAAAGAATTTATTACTAAAACTGGTTTTAGGATAATGAACACACCTTGATTTCCCCTCCACAATCATCTTTCTCTTTTGCATTAAGTTCAGTTGTTTTTATATTTTCAGAATAGCATTTACTTTATGAAATAATTGTTTTCTTGCAAATTAGTCCATTATTATCTACCTAACATAAATTTTAAACAAGAGCTTTCATTATTTATTTTGTTTTTTTTGTCTCTTATGCCTTTATTTTGTTATTTTTTTTTCTCCTATGTCGTTTCTCATTGGGATATTCTCTAGTTCAAGGACCTCTCACAGTTACTAGTGATCTATGGAGATGGAATTGTTTGCTCTCTTATACCATTTCCTCACTCTAGTTCAATTTTTATCAGCTCATCTAGATTTACCTCTAGGTATAATGATCACTTATGATATTATATTTTCTCACATTATCCCATGAAAAAATGTATGTTGTATGTTCAATGAATATGTTTGTTAAAAGATTTGTTTTTGCTTCAGTTATTATTGTTTTATTGAGAATGAATTTTATTAATTTCTTTTTATTTTATAAGTAATCTTAAGACTATTTTTTTAAAAATAATTTAGCCTTTTTTTGCTGTCATGAAATTGATATTAGCTCTGGTAGCTATTCTTATTTATTTACTGTTTTGCTAGCTCTATTTACTGAATAAAATTAAAACATGTTATCTGTTTATCAGTTCATTGACAGCTTAACTGATTAAGATTAAGGTTAATCTTTTTTGTTTTATTCAGCATTAGTTAATTAATAATTTAATCTCAATTGAAACTAACTACTTCCTCTATACAAGCTTTTTTTTTATTTTGTGCCTATTTTTTTGTAGGTGCTAACTGCCAAGATGACTGGGTTTGCACAACACCAGACATGTGTTCAGCTTTAGGAGACTTGAGAATTTCAAAGCCTCAAGTCTGTAGTTTTAATGATACTCAGCCTATACTGTGTTGCCCTCCCAAAAAGCATTCCCCATATTCTAACAGAATATCAACTTCAGGTAAATTGCAACCATTTTAAGTATTTCATACCACCAAGAGCATGCATGTATATAAGTTTTGCCATCTCTGGTTTGAGCAATAGTTACTTAAATTTAAATGATTAAAAGTTTACTACTTTTTAATAATTAAAATGTAAAATTTTATTAAAACAGTGAAGGTGTTGTTTGGAATAAAAGTCCGTTGTTAATTTCTTTTTTATTTTATTACACAAAGCTTTCTCCCAGGGAACACCTTCACTGTTTTAATTCTACTCTCATGTCCACCTAAGAAAACCTTCAAGTAAAATTTTATAACCTAAACATTTCCAGGCCTCAGGAAAGTAGTGTTTTATAAAGCCTTTTATAATATTTCTAAAAATTGTTCTATATTTTAGGCACCCAGGAGTTTATTCTGCCACTTTATGTCCTGGGTGTGAGTCCTGATAGTGAGCAACCAAAATTTAGTTATATTGCATTTTGTGAATAAAAGTTTTCTACATTTTATTGTTTGAAACAGAAATTAAAAAAAATAATTTGACAGAGGTTATACTTATACTACTTATACTATCCTCACAGCCATCAATGAGTCGAGGCGAATCAAGGTAGTGGCTTTGATCCCGTGCCATGATGGTCTGATTTATATAGCTCACTAATGACCACATACCCACTTCGGCGGTACTGTGTGCAGGTATGATGTGGGAAGTGGCTGGAACTCTCTTCTACAGGGCTAGTAAAATGGGCCAAATGTAGAGTGATTGCTAGGTTTGAACAAGTGGTTCATCCAGAACCAGTTTACTTAAGAAAAGCAACTGGGCAATTAGTGTGTCAACACTAATAGCTCCACCCAGTTTCATTACAGGATCTCACTTTCTTACCCCTAACATAAGACAATCATATCCTTAAGAATGTTAATAAAACTTATTACAGAGTATGTTAAGAATTATATTTTAGGAGTAATGACCTCTTTTGTCATGGTTCAGTTAGATAATTATATTAATTTTTAAATAAACATGTTCAGACTAAAGGCTCTTAAGAGTGGGAGTCCTAGCCATAAATCACTTTACTAACTTATATAGCTGTTATTATATATATATATATACATTTATAACTGTGCTTATCCTGTTGTCTTAGTTATTTATATATTTTCTGTTCTAGAATGCACTCAGCCCTCAATGTGCTATTATATTTCTAAAAAACATGTTCAATCTACGGGACAAAAAATTAATTTTGCTCCTGCAATTGCTGGGGGCTATCCAGTGCCTCCTGGCTCACACAGACACATGGTTAGTTTGTATTTATTTATTAAATTTTATCTTAGCAGTCTCATCAGCTCTCTTTATAAATTTTATTTAAAACATTTGCTTAATATTAATTGTAATTTGTAATGAAGATTTTTATTTTACAGGCTTTAATTGGTTATGGAAACTCAATGAGTTCGGTTAAATGGAGCTGTGGAGGTAGTGTAATCAGCAATAATTTTATTCTTAGTGCTGCTCATTGTGCTGAAAATCATGCTGGGTAAAAGGTTTGTCTTTTTATAACCCGAGGTGGATAGATTTAAGCATTTTAGACTTATAAGTGTGGATTTACTTTAATAAGCTAGCAAAAAAACAAAAATATATATATTAAGTCTTGGCACATTCGACATTTGGGGAGCTAATGATTTCTGAGAACAGCCAACAGTAATGTTACTTAAAGCAAATTCCCGCAACATTTGGGATGTTGAACCATTAGTACACTAATGGCACTCATATAAACTAATAGTTCTAAAGTACACCAACTCCCATCATCTAGAGCAAATAATCAAAACTGCATCTACCAAGTATGTAACAAATTCTGAACTTCAAATAAGCGAAATGACAATGGTCAGGACTTGCTATATTTCTGAACATCTGATTTTTCTTACTTTTTTAATGAAAATAATTTTAGATCACTTTTGAATTATGTACAGTCTTTGGAAATTAAATCGAGTATTTGGAGGTCTCACTAAACTCTCTTCAACCCATATTTGGTCATATCACTAGTTTATGATTAAAATTATAGTCTCAAGCCAGCAAAGGTTTGTTTGTACAATCATAGGAGTATTATCTTGGCTAGGGACTGACCACTTACGTAGTCATATTACTAGGTAAGTTTAATATATAGCTACATGCATGTTAAGTATATGACAAAATTCTTGTGGTTCCCTAACCACAAGGGCAAACCAGGAAATTAAAGTGCTGATCAGGCTGTGAAGAACATGACATTGTTACCTCCTAATCCAACTTTTGACAGCTGAACAGATTTGAAGGTAGAAGTAGAGGGGCGGTTATCAGCAAAATAGGAACAGATCTGGAAGGATGTACCACCCAGCAAAGTCAAACTAACAGATACCCAGGACACAACAATACCATAGATAACTTTTTCCACTTTACTATCACGCAGTTATAGTGGTGAGTCTAAGAATTGGATATTGTCACCGTTGGGGTGGGTCGCTTAGAGTTTACCGCTTACGGAGAGCACAAACTACAATAATTTAAACACAATAAATACGTGAAAACTATCTTTCTATAATCTTCGACTGCTCTCGTAAGAGAATATTTACACTCTAAAATTGACATCAAAAAATCAACAAAACATTACCTTAGCAACAATAATAAATAAAAACAAAACATTGTCGCCGCAGTTACACTCCCGGGCAATTCAGGCTCCGTCCGGAATTATTCTGACTGCATGGGCACCAAAAGGACGACGCTGTGAGCCCGTCTCTCTAAGACGTTGCCTTTTCCAAATAGTAGTCTGACGCGTCGAACTAAGCCGTCGTCGCTAGGCACGGCCTTGATAACTCTAGCCAAGGGCCAAGAGTTTCGAGGAGAATTAGGGTCGTGACAGATCACAATATCTCCTTCAAGTAAGTTCCGTTGTGGGCAGGTCCACTTGCTTCGACGTTGAAGGGAAGATACATATTCCGTCTTCCATCGTGACCAAAACTCTTGAGCTAATCTTTGGACTTGCCGCCGTCTTTTTTTAGAATATGTAGCGACATCCTCAAATACACCAGGTGGAGGAGCTACTGGAGATCCCAAGTAGCACAGCTGATCCAAAAGACATCCCTGGGATATCCTTTTGTCCAGATTTGATCCTGTCCATAATTGTTTATCCATGGGTTCCCCTATGGTTATCACGTTTTGGATACCTCATTGGGTCATCCTAAGGATGTCCTGAGGTAACTTTAAAGTGGTTTTTCGGTCAAAACTTGTCACAATAATTCCTGGTAATCGATAAGTGAGTTCGGTTGTTTTCGCGTGAATAGTCGCTAGATCTAATCGGGTTTGAGTTCCACGTCCACCGAGGTGACGATGGAGTTCTTCAGAGATGAAACAGGAATCGCTACCGTCATCCAAAAGCGCGTAAACAAGCATCTGATGTTGAGGTTGTTCTTCGTGGTGTACATAGACAGGAATAATAAACGAGTATGTTCCTACATCTTGAGCCGTTGCCAGACGTATCATCGTGTTCTCTTCTTGGGGTTTCGAAGGTGTGCGATATAAATGTAAGGAAGTCGGATGTTTTTTACCACAGTTAGGAATCTTACAAGTGGCTCTTTGCAAACAACTCTTACTAACGTGTCCTGGAAATAAACAAGAGTAGCAAAGACCTTCCTTTTGCACATATTGACGAATTTGATCTGCAGTCCTTTTAGAAAATATAGGGCACTCGCTCAACGAATGAGCAGATTTACAAACCCTACAAGGTGATTCCTTTGGAAATGGTAAGTTCTTATTTGATACATCAGGCTTAGATTCTAGTACTACCTTAGCCGTTGTACTTTCCGAGAGGTTTCGAAATCCTTTTGCGGCAGAGGACCTTTTCGTAGAAGTTCCTCCAAACGGCTTCGATGTGCTGTTGATATCGTACACCGGATGATTAAGTGCTCGTGCTACACCTTTCACATATTCCGCGAGGTCGACTATGGTTTCTTTGCCGTTCTTCGGTTCTACCAGAACAATCCAACCTGACAGGTACTTCTTTGGTAATCGTGAAACTATTCCTTTTAGACAAATCTTACTACTGATTTCCGTTCTTGCATCTTCTGAAAGAACTCTAGTTGATGTAGCTAAGTCTTCAGAAAATTCTAACATGGCCTTTGGATCGTAGATGGAAATAGGCGGTCCCTCGGTGAGTCGTTTTACCCATGCTTCGGTCACCGCGGCACTATTTCCAAAGCGTCTCTCTAGAAGGGCCACTGCATCTTTGTATGATAAACCGATGTTCGTTTGGAATACTCTTAAAGCTTCACCTTCTAGAAACCGTGACAGAAACACAAGTCTTTCATTATCGGGAAGAATACCGTCTTCTAAATGAGTTCGAATATGGTCACGAAATATGGGAAACTTTTCGCACTGGCCAGAGAATTTGTAAGGCACAAGAGAGTTTAATATTTGAATCTTTGTCAAAAGTATTGTAGGATCGGTCCAGGATCTTGCCAGGTTTGTCTCTGAGTTTTGGAATTTCTGAGTCTTCGTGTTAATTTTCGATTCAATTGATTTCGTGGTAGTCGGGATATTCCGTGTTTGTTCGTCAGGTAAAGGTAGTTTCTGTATGTCGTTGTCGGTAATAGAATGGAGTTCATGGTTAGGTTCTAAAGTAAGCTTCGGTCTTGAAGTGTAGTCTACTTCAGGCATGGTCGGATTTTGAGTCATAAGCGCTGAAGTTTTCGTTTGAGGCAGGTCGACAGGGTTCGTGAAGTGCGAGGTTTGGGCCGTCGTATCGTTGGTTCCTATGTCAGCTAACAACCTCGTGAGATCTTCACCGTGAAAATCTTGGTCGTTAACCGCTTCGTTTAGGAGTCGGGTTTGGTTTACTTCGGCTTCTATCTCTACCCGTTCGACTTCTAATCTGGCCTCTCTTAGTCGCAGTTGACGTTCACGCTCAGCTAGTTCAAGTTTAGCTTTAAGCCTCATCGCGGCTTCACTTGAACGTGATGTTCGAGAAGAGTGTCGGGAAGCCAAAGAACCATGTCTCGAGCTAGCCGAATCTTCTTGTTTTACTAAAGAACTAGATTTCTTTTTGATGAAGCTATCAAGTTGTTGAAGCATTTCTTGTATTTTATTTAAGATGGAATCATCTTCAACCGTTAGTTTATCAAGCTGTCCTTTAATATCAGACAACTCTGTTCTCATCAATGAAAGTTCGCTTAAAGAAGCGCTGAGAACTCCACGAGATGTACCGTGAGTTTCAAAGAGAACTCCAGTTGTGGATAGTTTCTGTTTGGTTTTATTCAACAATTTACTAGCTTCATCTTTATATAAATTAAAAGTATACTCCTTACCCTTTTCCGTCATTTTACGTTCTCGTTTCTGGGCGTGACTGGTAACCGACATTTTCGTTATTTTTTTTTTAATTTACGTTTAATCGAGCTATTTTTTACTACCTTTTCGTTCTCGAAAACGAGTTATTCTCTTACTGTCACCGTTGGGGTGGGTCGCTTAGAGTTTACCGCTTACGGAGAGCACAAACTACAATAATTTAAACACAATAAATACGTGAAAACTATCTTTCTATAATCTTCGACTGCTCTCGTAAGAGAATATTTACACTCTAAAATTGACATCAAAAAATCAACAAAACATTACCTTAGCAACAATAATAAATAAAAACAAAACATTGTCGCCGCAGTTACAGATATACTCACATGGTCATTTAATGAACCAGGAACCTCCACCCATTTGCGATAGGTGCATAGTACCCCTGACACTTCCCCATAATTTAGAAACAATGTGCTTAATACAATCGTTTATGTTGAAAGCACATGAGTACACCAGTTCTCAGCAAAATTTTGTGACTATCTAGACAGTACTGAAATTTGTGCAACTTTGGACTCAAAACTACTTTGGGCAAGGATATCTAAATTATTTTATGGACAGCTATAACAATGTACAACTGTTAATTAACCTCCTGGCCAGGCCAGAGTAAAGAAAGAAAAACTATTTGATTGCAAAATATAATACCTTGTTCCTAATTTTTAACTTCCTCATTATATTCATACATTTTGCTTATAAATAAAGTTAATAATAATAGTACGTGGTTAACTAACTAAACCTGAAGACTAGTAGGTTTAAACACAAGCATCGTCCTGTTTGAGGACGGGTGAAACATATCCTACCTCAGTAACAGTACCTGATTTTTAAATGAACAACATGTACAATCTTCAACATCCTGCTGAAACTTTCCCTCTCCTAATCGATACTAGAAGCACGCAAGAACTACTATAGAGAAAGGGCAAAACCTCTTTAGCTGCCCCCACCCAAAAGGAGCATTATTTGGAGACATATGTATACTTGTATTTTTTTTTTTTTTTTTTTACTTATATCTATTATCTTGTTGCAGTAATAGAAATAAGGGGTGATGGTATGGTTTATGAGTATGGTTGATATTTTGTGTTTTAGGCAAAAAGCTAGTTGGGTAAAAGTTGGCGATCTTGATTTACAGAGTGAAGCTGATGATGCAAAACCAGAAACCCTGAGAATAATTCAGAGAATCATCCACCCTGATTTCAAGCCACCAGCTTCATATAATGATATAGCTCTGTTCAGACTTGAAAGATACATCTCCTTTAATTTTTGGGTAGGTCCTGTTTGTCTCCAAACTGAACCTGAAGTTTCAGCAAAGCGAGCTACTGTAACTGGATGGGGCCGAACCGATTTTGGTAAAATATATGAATAAAACCAATTTTGTAAAAAAAAAAAAAATAAAGAAAGAAAGAAAGAAAGAAAGAAATAAAAAATAATAAGAATAAAAAAAAATCTTAAAATGTTAATTTTAAATTACTTTTATTTATTTATGATTTTTTTTTTTTTTTTTTCTTATTTTATGAAGTATAAATATTAACTTTTTAGTTGGTGAAACGAGTTCCAAATTGCTAGCTGTCGATGTATCTCTGGTTGCTTCAAGTCAATGTAAGGAACTTCTTGGTACTTCATTAAATATACCAAATAGTATTAACTCTGATACAATGATATGTGCTGGAGAGAAAGAGGGTGGCAAGGACGCTTGTTCTGTAAGCATGTGCTACAATTATAGTTAATTTATTTAGTATTAGTTAAAAGTGAAGTGGCTGGTCGGTACTTTCGATTTGTGTGGTTATATGTCTAGAATATGGTTTGGGGGCTATCCACAATTCTAATGAATGCACTAAATATTTAATTTTAAGTTTGGGAAAAGTGTGAGATCATTATCTTGCTAGCAAGCCTCATAGTTCTTTATTTTTTTTATATCCTGGTTATTGGCAGTCTTCTAATTTGCATTTCACATTTACTTCTGTGAAATAATTGTACTTTAATGATGGTCTTATTTACTAAGCAATTTGTCTAATGCTTTTCATGTTTCAACTCTTAAACTTAGATTTTTACTTTTTAAGCTTCAGAAAATTTGTTGATCAACAAGTTAATAAATCATCAGAAATTATTAAAACACAATCATTGTACAAATGCTACTCCAATTTTCACAATTATCTGATTATCCTGATAATTTTACAACAAACCCTTGTATATTATTACGAATATACTCCTCTATATAAGTAGTTGGTTGTTTTTTGGAATGAAAGTCCTTTATTATATTTTATTCAAACAAGCTTTCGTCCAGGGAACACGCACACAACACTAAACACACATTAGACACAGATAAATATAATATTCTACACACTGAAAAACACCACCAAAAACGACTTACACTGGAAATGTTATACATAAAATCAAATACTAACAACATAAACTTGAAACAAGACACCAATAAATTAAGCAACATTTACACAAATATTATATTTAATACAAATAAAAATAAATAATTCAAAATTTTTGATTAGGTATGTCAGTTAAAAAAAAATAAAATTAATTATTTAAAAAAAAAAAAACAACATAAAAACAATCAAAATTAACTTGGTAAGACTTTCATTTCCAAAATTCGTTTTCATTTTGACCATTTGTTTCTCTAAATTTACAGTATTTCCAAAACCTGAAGAAGTCCAGGTTCCCTGGACGAAAGCTTGTTTGAATAAAATATAATAAAGGACTTTCATTCCAAAAAACAACCAACTACTTATATAAAAAAACCTCAAGTCCACAAAAGAAAAACTTCAATTAGAATACTCCTCTATTATTAATAAACTAGCCATTAAGCCCATGGCAACGGGCAGAATAAATGTGGTTGCCTAATCAATAAAATATCATTTCAAGGTGAGTAGTCACCAGTGTCGGGACACTACTCAATTATGAATGAATAAATTAATAATTCAAATATAAATAAAAAAAAAAAAAAGAATATGCAAGAAAAAGATCTGAAAAATCATTAGTTATATTCAATAAGAATGATTCTCCAGTTATACGTAAACCCAAAGAGCCACGTGATGTCTAGTTATTTCTTATTAATTGCATTCAAAGAAAAAGAGCTGAGAGATAATTAGTTATAATTTAAATGAATGAGTCTCGCGCTATCCAGTTATAATTAAACTGAAAGAGCCACGTGATGTCTAGTTATTTCTAAATAATATATACATAAATAGATATATACTGTTTAAATAGAAAGTTTTAGGCCATAATGTTCACTATGAACAAATAGCACAGTGGATAAGTCACTGCTATGTGTGCTGGAGGTCACAGGTTCAATTTTAGGTTTTTGCACCCCAATTTTTAACGTTATAAATCATTTTGAGGTCGTCGCCGTCGCTGTTGTCGGGACACTACTTGATTATATAAAAGATATTATTGGTGGAGTTTTTCGAAATGACCCTTTTGAATTAACACATTTTCTCTTCTAGGGTCAGCATTCATAATTTTGAGTTTAAAAATATTATAATGATCTTGTTCCACTCACTTTAAGTTAATTATTGCATTATATACATTGAAATACGATTTAGGTTTAATTTACATCTTTCTCTACTATTAAATCATTAAAGTGATCAACCGTTTTTTTTTATTAAAATATGCAAAAAGTCAAAATTTCTGTTACCTTTGATAATTATTTTTTAATGCACTTTTACAGGGTGACAGTGGTGGACCCATGGTGATCAACTCAACTACATGCCAGAAAATTCAGATTGGTATTGTCTCTTTTGGAAGAATGTGTGCTCTTGCCAACACTCCTGGAGTGTACACAAGAATTTATCCTTTCATGCCTTGGATCCGACTCATAGTTTGGCCATAAAATTATTTTTCCATCCATACAAATACTTCATATAAAATCTTTGTTTCATGCCTGTGCAATGACAATTATACAACATTATGTGTCAAATAATCATAATAACTAACTTTCCTTCAGCTAACTTATTCAATTCAGCTTAAAAGTTTATGAATCGTTAAACTAATCATTTTGTTCCATATTGCTTCCGAGCTTACCTAAGGTAAGGCATTTGATCGTTCTTACCAACTTTAGTACGTCTCTGATTTAAGAAAAACTCCGAACAGAAATCTGTTTCATGAATTAGGGAACATTCTTGGTCTTGTAAAAAGTTTGCTAACCTACATAGCTAAAAAACTACTTGTCCGATTTGAATGAAATTTGGATGTTAGGTCATAATTAGCCCCCTTTTGGTTTGTCTTTTACACTTGTGCACAAACTATTTAATATCTTTATTAAAATAAATATATTTTAATTTATGTATTTTAATCTTTTATTTTTATTACATATATTCTTTTTTTATTATATTTTTTTATTTTAATGTGAAATTTTTTATTTTTTAAATATCGCCTATTTGTTAATAATATGGGAATGAAAGAAATAAATAAGTTAAAAACTGATATATAAGCCAATGATTGTGATTGGCACAAACAATATATCAACAATATTTGATTCAAAATAATTATTAAAGAAGGGGAATTTGTACTACATATTTACATCAAGAAGCAGCATTTTTACTTATTATACTGAAGTGAAATTTGGGAAAATAGAAGAGAATACTTATTTAATGATAGCAAACTCCTTGTGGTTCAGAATGTTAAATTTTGGAGTATATAAAAAGTAACTTTTAAATGGTCAAATATACTATAAACATTTCTCTGATAATTTATTAAAAAAAAACTAGGCCCTTCTCTCCATTATTGATACTTTTTAAAAAAAAAGTTATTTAAAATAAAGTGTCTGAGTCTGTCATAGAGAGTATTCTCTACTTAGAAGTTTGGCTATGTAAACTGTAAGTAAACACAAGCGAAAAGAAAAAATGCGTTTTAGAGAAATAACGTATGTACCTATACATCTACAAACAACCGTGCTGCTCGCATTCAGATTTTTTAAGGTGGATTCGTTTTCCTTGACCTGCACAGTTGCAAGAAATACAAAATATATTTGTACTTGGTTCGATATTTATATCTTTTGCACAGGTTCTGAATGTGAAGGGACACATAACATATATGTTTTAATTGTTTCCATTTTAATCTAGAGTGATTTATCTTTGGTATTCCCTTTAAAAATATTGACGTTTGATAATGTTTGACAGTGGTCCTGAACATGACAGATTAAAGAGCACCTACTGTTTTTGGTTTTCTGACATCTACCATAAAGTTAACCCATGCAGTGGATTCGCCAACTTTAATTGTAATGCCTTGAGATTCCATTTCTCGAATATTTTCTATAGTGCTGTAGGAATTACCTATCAAGTTGTGTCCTGTCAGAGGGCTCAATGGATCAACATTTATATGATGAGGAGAATCTTTAATACATCATATGCCTTTGAATCGATCTTTGTTTTGTTTTAATATTTGTTTAAATCATCACAGCTGATAACGTAGGCCATAGCACCTGCATCTAGTTTGAATTGTATTGGACTTTTGTAGTCTATTATGAGTTGCACAGTTCACTGTTTATTGATTAATAGTAAATTAGTTAATAGTGAATTAGATAAATCAAATTCACTATTAACTAGAGTGCCAAACAATAAAATTGGAGTATTTTTCTTTTCTTCTGTCTGAATATGATTGACTTGTTTTTTATTTCTAAAATACTTATAATGACCTTTTTTTACACATTCCAACAACTCTATTATGAGTATAAGCAGGACACTTGTTATTTCTATAAATTAAGCCACATCTTCAATAAGATTTTGTGATAAAATTTATAGTGACCCTTCTGGTCTCTATAAATTTTGTTGATTTGCTCTAATTTTATACAACTTCAAAAAATAATATTTGTGTTACACATAGATTTTTCTTTGTTTCCTTCTTGCTCCCTCATAATTTCTGTTCTGATTAATATAGAAAACCACAACAGGGACCAAATTGTTTAGCTACTTCCAAGAAGTGGTTTTAACGGAATTGAAAACAAATTGGAGGAGATTTGAATAGTTAACAATTACCTTCTCACTAAGCTTGAATTGAACTGTACTAAACTATATTAATAAGTAAGCTATTAGGTGACGTGAAAGTTGGTTTGGTCCTTTTATTAATTAGAGTAATAGCCCGGGACAAACTATTGTCAAATTGAACAAGGTCATCGTGTAAAGAAGTAATACCTGCTCACCTACACATATATTATGTATTCTATTTCACTTTACCCTTCAAAAGGACAATTACTATAGCATATAAAAAAATAAAAATTCAAAAAGCCATTGTTTGACAATTCAATTGGCCTTGGTGAATTATTTTGTTTTTCTATCTTAATCTTATTCTTACAACTTACAACTACATAATTATTATTTTATTTACTAGACATCTTTATTTAACTAAAGAATAGATGCTGTGGGATTTACAGTTAAGATCATTGGGATTTCCAATTATGTTTTTTTTTATATTTAATAACAATTAGAATCTTAAATATGTATTACCGAAGCTAGTTTTTTTCTAATTTATTTTTAATTAATTAACTAGTCTGTAATCTCTATCAGGGGAATTTACAAGAATACTCCCCAGACCCCCCCTCTTAAATCCAGTCACCACTGATGTTTATAATCTGCTGCAGATTTATCTCAGTTTGTTTTGATCTTTCAAAATGAAATCATCTCTCTTATCTATTATACTTTCTCTGGTTAATTTATTATCAGCTCAACAGCTTCAGTTATCATTGGGTAATATTATCATCTTTTTATTTATTTTTTTTTTCTTCTATCTTAGCCATAATAATTAATTATAGATATTATTTATTCAAACTAAATATGCTGTTTGGAATTTCTATATAAACCTTTAATAAATCCTATTTCTTTAGTAGTTGGTTACCCTCTATAAGTATATTTAGTATTTTACCCTCTATATAAGTATATTACCCTCTATAAGTAAAAAAGGAAACTCAGGATTTCTCCTTATGGTCTATTTTAGTACTCAATCATATTTCAAGAATTCACATTCCGAACAATTTTCATCAACATGATATGTATTAACCCTTTTGGGCCATTTTGGAGCTTTTTATTTCATATACCAGGAATTTATATCTCTATCACTATTCAATACATAATTAACATCTTAAAATTACGAACAAATATTAACTTGACTTCCCTTTACACCAGGTAGAGTAAGTAAAACACCAAAATAACTATTTAAGGCCATGCCATGAAAATGACACTGCTGGGCTTGAGGAATAATATTTTAAAACAATAATAACAAAGATAGAATATAGATCAGCCCATTTTATTAATTATTAGTACTCTAAATTATTTGAAACATAAATGGTTAAGGTTGAGGTGAAATGATTGTATATATAAATTAAGCTACATCACATAAAAAAGAAAACTATGCTTTAGAAATAATTTTTCACGTTGAAAGACATCATTATTATTATTTATTTATTTTGTTAATGTGACACCTCTACAGTGTGTTCACAATACAAGAGAGGCACTCTAACACACATACAGCATGAAAATTCATGCTGTCTATTTATATCTTATAATTAGACTAATCCATCTAGATAGATTATAACATCTAAAACTCATAACTATAACTAAATAAACTAATACTTAATTTAAACAAACTAAAACATTATCTTAAATAAACTAAAACATTAAATATACTAAAACATTTACTTAATATAGCTTTTAAGAACCTATTCAAAAAATATTCTTATAATAATAATATGATAATAAACACAATCAAATAAACAGATGACAAAAATATAATCTTCCTTAATAAATTTCAGTAGTTTAAGAAAAGATTAGGGATAATGTGCACTGTTGGGATGCTGAGGCTATACTGAAGTCAAGGAAAGTCAAAGGAGTAGGAGCATTTTTTACATCAAGGTTTCAAGGTGTGTTGATGTGAAAACAAGCATATTTATTTATCTTTAACCCTTCGAATTAATGAAAATAAAACAAACTTTACTATTCAATATTTGTTAATATTTTCTTTATACTTATTTTGAAGTATAAATAAATATATTTAAAATAAGCCAAGAAAAATCATTATTTGTTAAAAATTAAATATGGATTTAATTGTTTAAGTTTTTGGTAGTATTCATACTACGGAAAGTTTAAATTTTAATTTAAATCAAATTATAATTGTTATTAACATCGGGAGATAGACAGAGAAAAATAGACTCCAGCGCCGGGACTCGAACCACGGGCTTCTATATTTCCAGGTTTGAGTCCCGGCGCTGGAGTCTATTTTTCTCTGTCTATCTCCCATTGTTAATAATAATTATAATTTCATTTAAATTAAATATGAAGATATTTATTTACTTTTAAATTTGTTTGTTCTTTATAAATTCTATTTTTTCTTATAAAAAAGGACAAAAAAGGAAATACTCAATTTAAAGAGCAATAGTGTGAGATTTAAGCACCCCAATTAGAAATTAAATAGGCCAACAATTGTGGGCTATAAGAGCTCAATGTCAATTTTTTTTTAAAATTATCAAATTTAGCTCAAACCTAAGGTAGAACCAATGGAGGTACGACAAAAGATATAGTGTAAAGATAAAGCAGTAAGGACCATTATTGATAGATGATTAAAGTGAGTTGACTTGTTAATATTAATTGGAATAATTTTAACATATTATTTCAGTTCTGGCCCTTATTTTCTCAAGATAAGACAATCCTTAAATAATAGTACATTACGCGTCTAGTGCGGAAAGTAGCATTTTGCATGCGAGTGTGGAGTTTGCATCCCAGCAACAGCGAGGGTAGTAAAACTACACGAGCAAAGCAAAATACCGTTTTCGCACTAGTTGCATACCGTACTTCATCTACGATTGTTGGATTTTAATAATAAATACAGAAAAAAAAAAATAAACTTCCTGTTTGTAAGTTCGTATTTCTCTTTTGGTAAAGATGACATTAATTCATTAGTTGTATTTTGTGCCAAATTAGTTATTTCGGGAGGCATATTATTCTATTCATTTTCATCTTAACACTTAAATAACTCGTTTTTCACTAAAATTTTTACAAAACAGTTACTTTAATTAAACAAACAGCAAATTAGTTTTGTTAGGTGTAAGCAAACTCGATAATCATGTGTAAAGGTGAAGAATTCTTCTTTTTTACTGCCCTAGGGCAAAAAAAGAGGAATTATAAAAACGCGCATGCACAATCTAAACAGAGATACAATGTTTATATTTTGTATCAATTGAAGAAAAATGAGGTCTAAGTGTATATCTATTAAAGAAATAGAGTATCAAGAATAATATATGAAATACATACTATTTTCTTTTAATAACAGAACTCAAGTGTCTCCTCTGATAGATTATATTATTTTTAAATCAAGTTAATTTGCGATGTTACGGAAAATATTATTTATTTATTTTTGAAGAATATTGATAAAAATGCAGAAATGTTTCTGATAATTGAACCATGAATTCCTTGCTTTCCTGGATGGCGCTACCCGGTCGTTAATGAGAATAGATGGAACCTGTCACAAGAGGTGGCGCCACCTGCCGGGTGCCTTTCACACGGTGCCACCCAAGACCCTGCCACTCAGCCCCCACTCCTTCAATCAAATATAGGGGAAATCAAATAAGGGGCTGACAGCATCCCTCTTATAAGTGGGTGGCGCAAGTCAGGTGGCGGGAGCAAGTGGCATCAACCAGGTGGCGCTACCGGGGTGGCGAAGTGTGTCACTACCCTAAACTGCACCAGAGAAATAATTAGATTATCTTTTTCTAGGTGCTACATGTCAAGATGGATGGGTTTGCACGACAATAGACAAGTGTTCAGCTTTAGGAGATTTACGTATTTCCAGACCCAAGATATGTAGTTTTAGTTCTGACAAAACACCTGTAGTGTGTTGCCCTCCTGAAACCCTATCTC
The DNA here is from genome assembly GCA_951217055.1 of Gerris lacustris. NCBI lineage: Eukaryota > Metazoa > Arthropoda > Insecta > Hemiptera > Gerridae > Gerris > Gerris lacustris. The sequence goes on along the minus strand of OX578283.1, from coordinate 24,284,695 downwards.
CTCAGTCATCTTCAAGAGTCTCTGACAGTAAATATATTTTTTTTATTAATTATAATTTATAGCTGTTAAACTAATTAAAATGACAGTCATAACATTTCTTGTTATTTTACAAAAATTAACTTTTAAGAAAAAAGTTAATTAATTTCATAATCTACCTATTATTACCCATAATTCCAACTATAGAATTATATACTACAATATTCTATTTTGGGTAAATATCCAAATGGTTAGAAATTTGATACCATTTTTGCATCACCAGCATGCCTGCATCCACTTTCTTTATCCATTTGTTGTTGCATAATGTTGAGTTACTGGAAGAGAAGGGCATACACCTTGTCAATCCAGAAAAATAATCAAATGTCACTAGATCAGGTGATCAGGGTGTGTCCATGCTATTTTTCAGCAACAGCTAATTCAAACAGTAGAGGTGCAAGATAGATACGTGGTGACCTCTCTCTCAAAGTGTGGAGGTATCCTATCTTTTGTCGAAAAACCTCCTCTATCAAGATACTTGAAACATTTTGTTGTTTAATTTTTGTGAACTCATACTTTATTCTCTTTTAACATTAGTAACATTAGTATAATGTTTATTAATTTATTTTATTTAGTAGATTAGTAATCACTTTGTGTTTAGTACTACTCCATGTTTTCTTATATAATTGACTGTTACTGTGTATAAATCTGCACCATTAAGATTAATAACACTATCATTCAAAAACCATTATAATAATCAGGTATTAGATTAGTGGAATCCATTTCAATAAACAAATTTTTTTTATCACTATACCAATACAAACTCACACATTATCAATAGATCTATATTATGTATGTTAAATGAAGAGTGACTATTTCCCACTGACAGAGATTTGAAATTCTGTACATAGATAAAGTGCACTGTAATAGAAAAGAGCGGTCATTATTGACATATGGCCACCATATTGAAGAATAGCCCCCTCTTGGATTTTATCTCAGCTTCCAGTGCACCTACAGATCTGAAAGAACGGTTCCAGTTCCAGGCTCGGCCCAAGAAAGGTGGGGTGTTTTCAGTCTGTAGGACGGTCTTGCGAAGCAGTCTGCTCTTATCATAAGCCGGCAGGCCCGACACTCTGTCGCAGAAGAAGTGTGTGGTTAGCACGTAAATGCGATTTTATCTCCCTTGCCCAAAAAAAATAAATTTGCCACCTAGACTTACAGTACCTTAACCCTCAGGAACGTGCGGTCCTTTGAAGCCTAAAGTTGATTTTTCTAGCTACATTTCTTGCTTTTATCAAGAGAATCAGTCACTGTTTGACATCGTACGTGATTATACTTCAATTCTGTGCCCATATTATCCTGACAGGGGAACTGTGCCACTTTCACTTAAATTTTAGTTTTACGCTAATTTTAGTGAAATTTATACATAATAATACAAAATAAATTAATATGGTACCTGAATTTAAAAATATACATAAAAAAATAATGAATTGAAAATTATAATTGAGACTAATTTTGTGCTTGTAAACTATGAGATTAAACAACGGTATTTTATAAATTAAAAAAATAATAAAGCAATAAAACCAATTTAAATATGTTTTATAATATTTTGCTAAAATGATTTCAAGTTTATATTTATTTTACCTGTTGTGGGCATATAAAACAGATTAAGTCCTATCAGGGGTCCGCGCCTCCTCGTCTGTATTAGACCGCACGCATCCGAGGGTTAAATAGAAAATTGAAGGTACTTTCACTTCAACATATGGGCGCCATATTGAATTATAGCCCCTCCATCCTTAATTTATTACACTATATTACCTCAGCTTGCAGTGGACCTTGAAATTTGGTAAATAGAGTGATGAAGTGTTAAATGGAAAATGAACACTACTTTTATTTTGATATATTGTTGCTATATTGAATGTATCTTTGCTCTATTATATTAGCTTCCAGCATGGGCGTCGTCAGCAGTACAATATTGGGGGGGACACATTTCGGGAGGGGGGTCCGGGGGGCCTCCCCCGGAAAATTTTGAAAATAAGACCTCTTAAAACAGCGTTTTTATGCATCTCTTAGGTGAAATTTGATTTTAATACTTTGTATAAAGTAAACTTACAGTGTAGTTCGTTTGGACAAAAGTATGAACCCAAGTATTTTTATAAAAAATTGAACACCAACTTAAAAATAGAAATTGTAGCATAATGAAAGTTGAGAAGCACCTAATCATTGTAGATTAAATTGATCAGTCAATAGCCATTATGCAATATTATTTCAAATCTATAATAAACTATGTCATTTAATCAATAGTTATGAAAAACATGTTATCTTAGGGTGGTCATAATATAAAGTTTAGTCCAAAACAGGACATTGGGTGGTAGAGCTATTGCAGCTCCCAGACGAAGGTGGGGGAATCTAGGAAAATTTTGGGAATTTTAAACAAAATGTTGAATTCTTTAGAAAAAGTTTTCTCTTTTGACATCAATTGGTAAATCTGCACTATTTGGCCCATCTATTTCGTACTGCCGATTTAGTTATCTTTTTTTAAACTGTTCCGTTTTACAGGATTTGTCTTTTTTACAGTACATATCTCTGTTCATTGAAAAAACGATTCCGGTTGTAGTATCTCGATAAATTCAGTATATTCTTTTTATTGAATATACACAAAGTGTCTCGTTTTCCAGGGTAATAATGGAAGGTTAGGGTTAAGTTAGGTCAAAAAGTACTGAACTTAACCTAAACTAACCATAACCGTCCATCATTTTCCCTAAAATTAAAAAATATCAAGATTGAATTTATTGAGGAGCTACAACATTAATCATTTTTAGGGTTTCAAGGTCATAGAAACCCATATGCTTTTGGTAATTCGTCCGTCCATCCGTCGTATCTTGGATCTTGTCTCCCTACCTATTGTAACTAGAGATTTGAAATTTGGTATACAAGTTAAACTTTTTACCCAAAAACAGGAAAAATGTTGCCAACTTTACAACTCAAAATTTCTTTGATCAGTGAGTAATTGCGAACTGATAGCAGCCTAACCTTATTAATTTTTAAGATATTGAAATGTATATTAAAAATAATATAAATCGTGTTTCCGAAATGGCGGCCATTTTACTCCCGAAATTACCGAACCAAAACCCCCCCAAAAATGTCCCCTCTCCCCGCTAACCTATAAGAAAAGGTCCTTAAAATGAGGAAAAATTACATAAATAAACCTACCTCTTTGTGGGCAAAAGATATTTCCGGGAGTTGATATAAAGAAGTCAAATCTTAGGTGGCCCTTAAAAATGGTGACCCAAAATTTTATTTTTTTGAGTGGTGTATCATTTTAAAGGTATTGAAATCGATGGTGTTGCGCCAAAAGGGCCAATCTGCATTTTGTATTTGAATTCTAAAACTTAAAAAGCTATAATGAAAAATTGAATTTTGAATGCCTTATTTATATTTTTATTCATTTAAAATATACTTGGATACCTAATTAATAAGTCAAAATATCCAAATTTATTTTATTAATTATAAATAAAAAAACAAACGTGATATTAGTTGCAGATTGGCCCTTGTGGATTTTTTCAGATTGGCCCTTTTGGCACAACACCATCGAAATGCAGATCACAAATATTCATCTCGTTTGCAAAATGGCGGCCATTTTACATAAAAGAACCAAATAAGTAACATACCTAAGATGCTAAAGGATAATATGCACTCCTTGTTCATATTTTAGTAAAAAAATGTAGAAAATACGAATTTCTATGATCGAAGAAACCGTTTTAGTAGCTTGCTGTCAAGTACATGATAAGATTTTTTTATATTATAAAAAGGAACAGTTTGATAAATATAGACTGCCAATCTGCCAATTCGCCAATTTGTGTGGCACATAGCTTCCTCGCATCCTATCACGTACGTTATTGCTTTTACAAGCCATTATTGTCTAATTTTTTAATGGTTTTCCCCGTTTTCTTAATCTGTCAAAATTGTTTTGAGTTTTTCCATGAACTCAAATATCAATTTATCAAAAGTTGAAGAACTTTTAGCGAAGATGGTTCAAATAAATCTGGGTCTCTCTGTAGGCTACTTTCGATAAACTACAAAAGTTTCATAAAATCAGATAAGTACATACTTTTGAAGCTATAGCTGTAAATAAATGTATAACAAGTTCGTTAAAATCGGACGAGTAGTTTTTAAGATATGCTGGTGCACAAAAATTGAGTGACAGACAGACACGGACCCAACAATTTTCTCTGATTTCTGTCTTGGAATTTTTGAAATCGCAGACATAAAACATTTTCGTTCTTCGGAACGATCACATAGCTTTAGTTGCCATCGGTAAGCTCGGAAGCAAAACCGAATTAAATCGGACGTTTAGAAATAGGTGGGGCATATATGCAGATTTACCCCACACAATAAATAACATATTCGTCATCATTTGAAAAGAGGGAGGGGGAGGAAACACTAGGTCTTCACACAAAGTATTTGCAATAACTGATAACATCAGGTTTGAACAACTTAAAAGCCATCTTTAGATTCTAAATTAGTTGTTCACTGTTAACAGTAACATGGTATCGAAGTGACATACAATGGATAATAAATATATTATTAATGATAAAATAAATGTAATAAAAGTAAAAACAGGTTAGATATTTTGCACTTTTTTTTAGGTTAAATTCTTTATTACATCTCAAATATTGGGGGGGACGCGTCCTCCTCGTCCCCCCCGGCGACGACGCCCGTGGCTTCCAGTCCAACATACTTGAAATGCCAATACTAGGTGCATGAAAGATGGTTAACCTTAAAACAAAATCGAAGTGAGTCGCCACCTTATAATCAGCCAGCTATTATATTAATTCCCAATAATTTAGAGGTTTTGAATTTATTGATGTACGGTTGATAAGTTGTTTAACTAATGTTTAGACCTTTTTAATGTAGTGTAAATATTAAAGCTTTTTGCCTTAGCTATTTTAAAAAAATAAATGTAGGCTTTATTTAAAATTAAAAAATAAAATAAAAATGCGTGAAAGTTAGATTCACACAGATAGTTCAGTGGTTAGCATCCCCGACTCTCCCTTGGTAAGTATAGGGTTCAAATCCCGCCGTTTTCTAAATTATTTAAAAAATGAAAATAACATGACTTTAATTGATTACATACTTTTATTGATTACATTCAATAACTTGTTTTAAATATTAGAGTCGTGAGTATTTATTTAGGAGATGTTAGTGTTTAGAGCATTTTGATTTTCCATGGCTGGCACCACTGATGCCTGCGTTATATATTCTTTTTTTTTTTTGACACATCACCAACCTCTAGACGGATTAAGGTGTGGGGAGCTCGCTGATAATAATATATAAGGGTCAGAGAAGCTAAAATATCAAAAACAATACATTGTAGGGAAGTACCTTCAATCTCCGTGGTCTTAAATTTACCAACTCAAGCTTTAAGAAAATGTCATAGCTTTAACATCAATATAAATAGAATTTCAAATGCCCAACAGCTAGCAGTTGATAATGTATGAATTATGTGTTATAGTGTGCAGGGTTTATGTGTCCCAGGTATGCAGTTCAAACCGTATGAGAAGACAAGATAGTGATAAATTTCTAATTGAACCTTTCGAATTACCCAGCGAGGACCCACATTTCGCGGTGGGTGGTCATCCTGCCCGGCCTAGAACTCACAGACATATGGTTAGTCGTACTATAACATAGATAACTGAGTTTAAGATAGAGCTTGTGGGGCAAACCTTTTGAACACCACTTGCAGAAGGTCTCTCATACATAATCCTCATGGAACATGCAATAAAATAAATTTAATGAACACCCCCCCTCTCTCTCTCTCTCTCTCTCTCTCTCTCTTTAATATTAAGATAGCTCCTTACATCTCACTACTGAACTGAGGGTCCAAAATCCTTTTCGCCTGATAATTGTTTGGGAGAGGTAAATACCTTGCTTAGGTAGACACATGGTCAGTTTACATAACATAAATATTTTTTGAGGTATCATTATCTTTTTAAGACCCTTAGAAAGGTAATAAAAACGGTTACAATTGTCACAGTTACTTTTATTAAAATGTTTAGACCTTTTTTTTAATGTAGATAGCTACATCCTAAAGATGAATAGTTTTTTAATATTATTTTATCTTAAAATCAAGTGTATTTTTATTGATAAGAATGAGTGTAATTTTGCAAAAAAAATTTGTAATTATTACTTATTTGCTTACTTAATCAACCTAGTATTTTTTCTTTTTTTTTTTTTTCCGTGGGGGCTTTAACACCTAAAGACGCAGACCACTTAGGTGGGTCCATTTAACAAACCCGGGGTAGGGACCGAAATCTTCACACTCGTGTGACGATACGGTCGTTAACCATGAATCCCCTCCTGGTTGTATTACTACCAAGAGTGTCATCATCATGGTTTCCTGGCCGAAACCTGGTGGCGCCACTCTTTCAAGGAGCTTCCCATTTGTTTAAACAATGCTGGGTGGACATTGAGCGGAGGGCCCCATCCGGGAATCGAACCCAGAGCTGTGGTCAGAAGCGGTCACCCATCCATCTTCTGACCCTGCTCGAGGCTGCTTAACTTGCCTTATCGCAAGGCAAGCGCTCTAGCCTCCGAACTACCCAGGCCCCTGGCTAATCAACCTAATTACTTACTGTAACCGTAACCTATTCCAAAAACTTTCCCTTGGCTTTAATTAATGCTGTTTGGCTTGCCTTGAGATACTTATTGATTTTTCTTTAGGCTAAGCTTAATTTTCCTTCTTTCCAGAGCTAAGGTTAGCAGGTTGTTGTACCGAAGTTTTCCTGAACTGTCTGCGATAAGAATTAAATTACTTGAATTTTTAATATTATTTTTTCTTAAAAATAAAGTGGACTTCTTTTGATTATAAGTGTAATTTTGTACAAAATCGTAATTCTCATAAAGAAGTAGTGTTCCTAAATCAATCGACATTAAAGAAATATTCTTTTTTAGTGTGCCACAATTTCAGCCAAATTCTGTGTGGAGCTATTAACAAGAGATCGATTAATGAATTACGGAGACCTGAAGTTGTTGGTGGCATTCTTGTTGAGCCCCAAACACATAGACATATGGTTAGTTGATATAAGTTTACTTATTTTAATTTCATATATAAAATATTTTAAATTTTATCATTAGACAAAGATTAAGCAGTTATCTTGGAAAGCTGCAAAAATGAAAAAGTATCAATTCTTACATAGAATTGAGAAAAGTTATTTTGTTATAATTTTAAGTGCCTGGAGAGGTATCTCCAGACACATAATTGAAAACGGTTCCAGCGATTTTGATTAAAAAATTTCTAAAAAAAAGTCCAGTTTCCTAGATATTTATGAAAATAAATCAGATTTTGTTGAAAATCGAAGACAAAAAGTTTTTGGAATCTAGGACCTAGATTATATGAGAAAGTTAGTCTGAGTTGTCATCCTGGTTACATCCTAAAGATTAATGATTTTTCAATATTATTTTTGTTTAAAAAATAAAATGCCTTGTTATCTATGTATACATCAAATCCAAATACAGCTGACTGAATCATCACAATTTTTCTGGAACCACTGATCCTATCATAGATTTCTTTTAATGCTTGCTGAGAGGTTTCTCCATATGCTTCCTGAGAAATATTTTTACAATCCACCCTCTTGTTTCTAGATGATGGGTTTAATTATGAATTTAAAGGGTAATGAATGAATTATACGTCATGATTTATTATATAGTTACCAATTTATTATGGCACACTAGAACTTAGGTTTTCCAATTGGGCATCTATTTATTTGAAACTAGGTCCCCTTACTTCACCTAAAGCAATCAATGTGAAGCATGTATGTAGATAATTATGGAAATAATTTTAATAATATATGAAATCATCCTAGTTCTTATAAATAGATATACCAAATCAATCCAATTAACATTAAAAAACTATTTTTTTCTAGTGTGCCATAATTTCAGCCAAAGGCTGTGTGGGTCTAATAACAAGAGATTGATTCGTGAATTACGGAGACCTACAGTTGTCGGTGGTATTCCAGTTGTGCCACAAACACATAGACATATGGTTAGTCTACATAAGTACACATATTTTATTTTGAACTATGTATTAAAACAATTGATATTTCTAGTGCTAAAAATTATTATCTTAAGTGGCTGCAAATTGTTTATTACCCAATTTATGCTTGTCTGTGACCCCACAGACAAGCATAAATTCTTGTGTTTTCTTTATTTGTTCCTTTTACTATTTACTATTATCCCTTAGTTAGTCATTTAGGGATTAATGATAAAATAAGATTTTTATACCATCTTCCAGGTCTTATTTTATTTATATTTGGCAATATTTCTTCTCGCTCCGAGGCATAATCATGAAATGTTATAAATTACTTATTTTATAACATATATCCACCATTTTATTTGTTTTGTTCCTTTTATTATTTTATAAATACTTGAGTTATCACTTTTTAAATCCTTTGTATTAGTTTCAATTTTGTTTGTGGCTGGCTGGCTCAAAACCTGTTGAGGCTAATTAACCCTCTTCCAGTCATACAATTATACAATTGATCTTGGCACAAAGACTCTTCACAAACAAACTGATTAACTATATTGCTTGTAAAAACTCAATAACTGAGATTGCTATGAAAATTTTCAAAGCCTGAGTTAATAAATAAACAACTTTGCAATGACTCAATCAACCATAATGCATTGATAAAATAAGTATATTAGTGACTGGCATGATTATGCTAAATATAGCTAAATAAAAAATAAATAAAATAACTTGAAGATGGTGTAAACAAATTGTATAATAAAACCCTAAATGACCCACCCCCAAAGGAATAAAAGAATAAATTCTTATTTTATATCAAATTGTTTGTTTTTTAATAAATGCTTGTGAGTGTATTTAATTATATATACAGTTTTGTTTATTTTTATTTTTTTTAATTTGTCGTTTAACTAATATTTAACTTTTTTCTAGGCTTTAATTGGTTATGGCGATTCTTTGGACACAGTAAAGTGGGAATGTGGTGGTAGCATAATCAGCAATAATTTTATTCTTTGTGCTGCTCACTGTGTTGAAAATAATGCTAGGTATTACTTTTTTTTGTATATCATAAAATTAAAATGCATTAGTTAAATGCAAGCTTCTGCACTCTCTTGAGGAAGAAAGATAATTTTAACTAATAACAAAGAGGATCCTTCAATTTTACTAAAGCAAACGCTTTTTCACTCAAAAATACATAATTAAAGACCTGTTGATGGATTACTTTTGTTTTTATTGGCTAATGTTTTTTTTGTTTTTTTTAGACAATTAGCTCGGTGGGTGAGAGTTGGCGATCTTGATGTATCCACTGCCAATGATGATGCCAGACCAGAAACCCTGAGTATAGATCAGAGAATCATTCACCCTGGCTATAAGCCTCCTACTTTATATAATGATATAGCTCTCTTCAGACTTGAGAGACCACTTGTTTTCAACCCCTGGGTAGGACCTGCTTGTCTCTCCACATCACCATTAGTCACAGACTCTCATGCTACTGTAACTGGATGGGGTCGCACCGATTTCGGTAAAATATTGACTTTCATTGATACACAATTTTTATTTTTCGCTTATCTTGATCAACCAAATATGTATATTTAACAGACTTAATTTAGCTTAAAACAGTATTCATCTATACATTTTATCATACTTTATTTCATGAAGTTAAAATACTGATTGTTTAGTTGGGGAAACGAGTTCACATCTATTGGCTGTTGACGTTTCACTGGTTGCTCCTGCTCAATGTAAAAGACTTCTTGGCACTTCAACAAAGATACCCGCTGGTATTAACGCTGGTTCTATGATCTGTGCTGGAGAGAAAGAAGGTGGCAAAGACGCTTGTTCTGTAAGTATATTGGTGTTACTTCTACCTTGTTATATTGTGAGACTTGTTATATTGTGAGCTATTAAGAGTAAAACATGTTCCTATAAGTTGTCTTACCAATAAGTCTAACTCAGATATCTGCCTTAAATTCTAATTATTCTCTTCACCAACATTCACTGTTAAAATCAATCCAGGAGCAGAAGCTTAACCACTAGGTCCTAGCATTGTTCACTAAATCCTCCTAAAGTATGACCCAATTCTTGATAAGTTTCCAAATTTTATAAAGTATATTTCATAAACTCTAACTTCAGAAACTGTTATTTGCTAAATGCAGGTTACAAAATTCCTACCAAAACCTTGTTCTCATAAATTTGTTAAGTATTACTTAGGTGTACATTATTTCTATTACTATTATATGTAAAATTTTATTATTTATATTCTACGAAATGTACATGGTTATTTATTTTGTTTTAAATGTCTGCAGGGTGATAGTGGTGGACCATTGGTAATCAATTCTACTAATTGCCTAAAAACCCAAATCGGTATTATATCTTTTGGAAGGATGTGTGCTCTTCCCAACACCCCTGGAGTGTATACAAGAGTTTATCAATTCTTACCCTGGATCCAGTCCATAGTGTGGCCTTAAATGAATTATCTTAACATAGTAAAGCTTAATTTCAATCTCTTCTTTGGCAGGCAAAGTTATTTATTTAGCTTGTTTGCTTCTGTACTTAATGAAAACAAGATTCCAGAATCATAGTCTTTTGTTAGATAATGAAAAATGTAAATGAATATCCTGAAGAAAAATCTCAGCTTTATTCAATTTTATAGGATTTACAAAAAAAATACCTAATTTAATAGATCATTGAATTTAAAAAAATAAAAGAAAATTACTTTTTAAAAAGGGTTTATACTACTAACAAAAAATAATTAAAATTTTTCCATCTTTAAATACCAACTTTAATTTCAGAATGAAGGTATCTTGTGCCCTGGGCAAAGATCTTATAGTTGCCCTAATTTTTGGCCCGACTGAAGGGGGGGGGGGGGACTTTCCAATGCCCAAACGGGCCAAAAAGTCTACAATAGTAAAGTTTGCTTTCTCTCTTCGCTTCTCACAAGATTTTGGCATCCCTCTAAAACTGGCATCTTTAGCAAAAATGCTCAGTCTGCCCATTGGTAAATTTGGGCCAGATGCAGACTTTTTCAACTTAATTATGCTAACTGTAAAGTATAAATCTGTGTATCGGAGGTAAAGGGCACTATGTCAAAATTGTAAATTTTTCAGGAGAGCTATTTTAATGATTTTTTTTACTTATTTTTTGTAATATTAACAAGGCAAGGCGCAAGGCCATACTTATATGACTAGTAGCTCTCTCACTCTACTATGTGGAGTGGGTATAGGGCACTATCTGGACATAGTGCTAACTTATTCTCAATTCTCTGGAGGTAAACAGCTATGTGTCCATATAGTGCTCTTTACCTCCCAAGCATGTTGGTTCATAGTGCTTTTTCCAACTGGCTATATCTGTGAGTTTTAGTTTTAGGATTTAGTGCCTTGTACCTCTAAAAAAAGGGGGAAAAAATAAATAGGAAACTGTTAAAACCTCAATTTCGTAAAAAATGGAGATAGTGCCCTTTACCTCCCATACACAGAAATATTGTAAATACTTTTTACTACACCTTTCAATTGAAACGCCTCATTGGCTTTCAGTATTCAAATGTTTGATATTACAATCTAAAATTTGTCCCAGCATACTGTCGCAGTACCTACCATATAATTATGAAATCTAAATTTCTATCTTAATAAAAAGTTTTAGTTTTAAATTCAAACTAGACGAGTTAGAAAAAAAATAGTTTTTTATGTACAAAAATGGTTAGATGTGAAAATTAAATTTCAAATATAAAAAGTACTTTAAACCAGGGCCTAGCCTAACAATTTGGTGTTGATTTACTTTCTCAATACTGGTTTTTGCCCTTTCAGTTTGTTGCTCTGATACTACCTCATATTTAACTACCTCACCAAATACATAATTTTTCAAAAACTGTTTGTGACTAGAAAATGTATTTTTATTGTTAATAATAAAAAATTAACTTTGATATTTGATCAATTTCAATATATTTTGGATGGTATAGATTTAAAATGGAATAAAAAAGTTTTCCTCATTTTATAATTTGAATTATTGTGCGCATATTGCTTTTACTTTACAAAATGTGAACTGACATTATTATTATTATTATTTATTTATGATGAACTTTTTATTTATTTTAATATTAAAAAAATAATTTAGTTGTATATCTTTTGTTTATGTATGAAATAGACTTATTTTGCTGATTGAATTTTCCATTAGAAATTTAAATAGTCTTTTTTATTTGAATTGAAAAATACTGATAAGTTAAATATAACTTTGTTCTTGAACGCATTACCTAACTTATACCTGATACCACTTGTTGTCATTTCTCAAATACCTTATTAAGGGAAATTTCCTCGATACTTGTTAATTAGGAGCCGTCCCTAAAAGTCAGAGGTGGTTAGAGAAACCAAATAAGTACCAATTCCTCTTATTAGTCACCAAAATGTATAAAACAAAGTTTGAATTTAGTTAAAAAGTACTTTATACTTTCCCATACTTGTAGTGTGTATAAAGTTACAGTATTGTGATGGTGTTATTTTGATGGATTTACACGTTTTGAGGTCACCTGAGTCCAAAAAAGTGGTTTTTCAAAAAGTCTGTTTATAAGCTGTGGAGACTAGTGCTGGGGCCTCGATTCTCGAAGAATCGATTACCTGATTCTTCCCAGGCCGATACTTAGAATCGATTCTAACCTGAGAATTGATTCGAACCTGCAACTCTAGTTAATAGGAGATGTTTTAGGTAGGGTAGAAGTAATGGGTAAAACTGCAGAACAAGAGGCTGTTTGTACAAAAGCTAATGGGACCTCCCTCCAACATATTTTTTATTATGGAAATGTGTCAAGCGATTCTAGATCTCATTTTTGATTATTCATCTCTTTCAGTTTAGTCCAAAAATGATAATAAAAGTGACTTGCAGTCTTTTTTTTTATACTATCAAAAACATATTTACTATAAATCTACAATCTATAACACTAGCACTCCTCGAACTCTTTATGATAACAAGGAAAGAAAGTGTTGTCTATTTTTTTCCCTCTCTCTCAGTTGGTTTTATATTCTTGTTCCTACAACCCCTTTCCGCCTTTTGTTAGTGTTTTGTGTCACTATTCATTTCACAATTATTATTACAGTTACCTATTAGTTATATTACAATTGTAATTATCATTTGCATACAGTTTTCCCGCCCTTACTGTTTGTTCCAAGGCCAAATAAGACTTTACAGAATCAATTCTGGAATAGATTCTTGAAATGAAATAGATTTTGGGATTTATTGCAGCAATTCGAGAATCGGCCAGCACAAGTGCAGACCTGTGGAGAACATGTAAAACAACATGTGTGGAATAGTGCAGAAAAACATGTAGTAGATGTAAATACTTTTTTTCTAAATAAAGATCTAAAATTATTTGAATGACAAGCTAAAAGCAACACTGCATAAGAATCACCACCATTTTTAGTTGCTTAAAATGAGTTTGCAAAATGTTATGAAATAATTACTTCTTACTTCTATGCTTCTTAGTCCTAAACTTAATATTTATTTATATTTTAGTATTTAATATTACCTTCTAACTTACAGCCTATATTTGTAGAATTAATTTTTAAAAAAATGTCAAATAGTGATAGACATGGATCACTACTATCTAGCTCAAATTCCTATCAAATAAGTATAGTTCAGTATCTTTGTAAAACAGGGATTTTATCTCAAATAAAAGAACAAGCTGACAAAGTTGTTTCTAGTTGTAACAAAAATGATTTGAACCAGTTACGTTTAACTATTCCTGTTGATGTTATTCTTCTAGCTGATATTTCAGGTAGGTAAAATTTGATTTACTTAAAAGCTATCATGTGATTTAATAATTTCTCTTTCAACGTGTACATATATTTTTTTGTTGGTAAACTCGGATTGTACGGCCACCACTTTGAGGTTAGGTGATAAAATCCTCCATATTAAATTAAAAACCTTAATTTTGTGTACCCTTGAATTTTCAATAGCCGCGCTGCACCGCTTCGCGGTGCTCCACTTATTTCCTGAAGAAAAACAACCCTCCTGTATATAAACCAGGTAGAGGTCCAACTCGAAGAAATTTCGATGGCACGTACAATCTGATTTAGCCTTTTTTGTTATATCTTCACTATTTAGCCGACTTATTTCTAATTGTCCGATTTACTTACTGATTTTTTTTTTTTTTTTTTTTTTTTTAAACTGTTACTTTTTAAATTATAAAAACGATTCCGGTTGTAACATTTCAATAAATTCAATATTTTTTGTTTAAAAAAAGTATGTAAAGTGTGAAAATAAGGGAAGGTTATGGCTAGTTTAGGTTAAGGTTTGTACTTTTCTACCTAACCTAAGCATAATTATTTTCCTTAGAAAGTTGAACTTCCTAAATCTCCTCAATTGGTTTTATCACTACTCTGCTAAAGAAAACTATTTAAAAGTTAAAAACTAAAAAAAAGTTATCTAATGTTATTTCAGATTGATATTTTACTATTGATATCTTCTCAAACCAACAATCTGAGATAAGCATTGTAGAATATGATTTAGCTAGGGTAGTTGAATAGGTACGATAGTTAATCTTGGCACCCCTCAGCGATCATAGAATCCTTAAACGGAATGATTTCCAACTCCCCTCTTTATCTACCTGTGCTAAGACTCCTACCGCTGGTCGAGCTATTTGGCGGTTAAAATTGTAACTAAATCTTTTACACCATTCAAAAGATTTTGAGCTTTTTAATTCTAAGAAATAAATTAATTTGTCAGTTTGCTAGATTCAAACTCGAGATCTCTTGCATTCGAAGCAATCGTGCATGTCTTACAGCCACCGAGGCTCGTTTCTTTTCTATTCGTTATTTACAAAATAGTATAAATGTCTGACAACCAGTATTTGTTTATATCTTAGAATTCGAGGAATGTCAAAAGATCAAAAGTAGTTTACAATTTTAACCGCCAAACAGCTTGACCAGAGCTAGTGGTCTTACACCTCTAGAATACTGGAGTTGGATACCCCTGGCAGCCCTTTACATAGATGCCAATGTTCCCATTTAGGAACACACTTTTTAACTATCTCTAAGGTTTCTTGCATGATTTTTATTCAAATTAATTCTATTTTGTCAGAAATACACAGGCATAAATAAATACTAAATTCACAACAAATAATGTAAAGAAAACTCCTAATAAGTCTAAAATTTTACTGGGTATATTAATATAATGCCAAATAAAAACAAAATAGCTGTGTCATCCAAAATCTAGGCAGTTTTTTTTTTTAGAAAAGTTCCTGCTTCCTTATATTTATGAAATATATATGTATTTTTTTTTTTGGGGGGGGGGGGGGGGGGGGTAGTCTTTCTATTTTATAATGACCTAATGCAGTGTTGTTTGGAACTTATACAAGGAGAGGGTTATAGAAAAGTGAAAGGTTAAAGGTTTAAGAGACCAGTTCAGTAATAACTATAAAACAGAAGATGATTAACTCTTAAAACAGTAAAATAGCAACTCTGGGAATATTTCTCTCCAACAAAAGAAAATTTCTTTAGAGGTTTTTAGATTACTACAAATGTATACACAACTGAAATTCTTCAGCATAAGTTGTAATGAGCAGAGACCTTCAAATGCCTTTTTGCCATGGCGCCATACTAAAATGCCACATTTTGCCTATTTTTCGGTAAAAAGCCACATTTTGCCGATTTTCGGTAAAATGCCACATTTAGTGCCACATTTTGCCTTATTTGGGCTAAGTTCTGAGAAAAAAAATAGAAATATTCTAATATTCTAAGGGGCTACAACCCATAAAACCAGGTAAGATACTGCTCTTGCAGGGCAGGATTCCAAGGTGCTGAGGATTCCCCAAGTGACGTGGATTCCTATCTTAGGGTAGTGACACACTTCGTCTCTGGTAGAAGTTCTAAGGTTAAAAAAATCAAGTTTAAAGCCGCGTGTAGCAAATAATCTGGGGAAAGACGCAGGTAGTGTTGTGTTCAATACCAATTACCCTTAAAAAGTATAAGTAGCATACTTAGAGGATAACCATTGGCACATTCGTAGTAATATTGAATGGTTTAGGGATTAACTCCTCCTTTAGAAACATAGTGTTATATTTTGGGTTTTTTGCTAACGGTGCCTTCCCTCTTCCAGTCTCACTCGCTGTTTTTCACCAGCTGTAAATGACTTAATTTCAGCGGGTAAACAAATTTTTATTAAAGCTCTAAGCCGAGTGCCAATCTTCAAGGAAATGCTACCAGGGACCCCTCTTCCTTCAGAGCCTATCCTAACAAGATGGGAAACTTAAATAAGAGCGGCCCTTTATTACGCAGAACATGGCGAACAAGTGAAAGTTCTATTATAAGAATTTGACGAAGAGGATAACATGGCAATTAAAATAGCCAAGCAGGCACAACCGGCAGGTTCAAACTTTGACGCAGCTAAATTTTATACGAGCTCATTTTTTTAAGTTGCCACAGATGTAAGAAGAAGAGTTTCAAGGCACTTCGTTGACTTCAGCTGCTAAAGTTGTCTTGGAGCTCCAAAAAGCTGCGATGGAGTTGCCGGGCCAAAAAGGAGAACAAGCCCGATAAATACTGGAAGCTGCTTTAAATGTAAATCCAGATTGGAATGAAATAGTTAATGTTATCCTGGGCGCTTAAGGGTTAAAATAATGCAAGGCGGAGACGCAGTATCAAGTTTTAAAGACTGCTTTATATTAAAGTATGTATAAGCCAATTGTTTCTACCAACGTGGAAAGGTCATTTTTGAAATTAAAAAATATACTAGCAAACAATCGCTAGAAATTGACCACAGAAAATATTGAAAAGATAATTATTGTACAGTATATTAATTTGAATTAAAGTATAGAAGTTTAATTAAAGTATAATAATTTTAATTTGAAATTTGTTTACAAAGCAAATTGCT
The DNA here is from genome assembly GCA_951217055.1 of Gerris lacustris. NCBI lineage: Eukaryota > Metazoa > Arthropoda > Insecta > Hemiptera > Gerridae > Gerris > Gerris lacustris. Next base: position 24,267,849 of record OX578283.1, on the reverse strand, counting down.
ACATAAAAAGAAGTGTATAAGTAAGAAACCTTCTTCATCTTATATACATATAAGTATGTATATGCTGAAATTCTGTTATACTCAAATGTGTTTTTTCAAATCCCCCCCCCCCCCCCCCGGTTAGCCTAAATAATTGATAGAGAATATAAAAGAATATTTCGGGCATGCAGAGAGAATGTATTTAGGCTTTTTAGAGCAAATAATTCCTAACCCTAGTAATAATGTAGTTAATAGGACTCAAGTTGCACGATTTAATATCCCTTTTACAATGGAAAGGGGAGGGGGGGGTTGGAAAGTTTAAAAATAAATGCCACATTAGCTAAAATAAATGCCACATTTGGCCAAAATAAGTGCCATATTGCCACATTTTTTAGTGCCACATTTCATAAAAATAAATGCTACATTTTGAAGGTCTCTGGTAATGAGGTAACATGCTTCTAGTCTAGGAGATAGCATGCAAAAAAGTGTCTGACTAACATAAAGCTAAAATTTTGTATAAATAAGTCTTTTGGTGCCTTTTAAGAATATGTGGTCGGCTGTTTGATTGTGGGACATACCTTGGCAATAAGCATTTGAAAAAAACAAACCTGTGGAGAGCGGCTATGTCCCGCCCTTTTTTGGTGGCCAATGTGACTTTCATGATCCTGAGTACGAACTTAGTTAGTAGACCAATAATCAAGTTGATGCAATAGTTTTTCACTTAATAGGTGACCTCTTTGATTTGGAGTCATATTTGACTAACTAACCTATTAAGTGACAAACTGCCATCAATTTGATTTTTAGGGTTTCGTTGGTAAAACCAAAAAAAAGAAACCCTTATAGTTTCGTTCCTGTGTCTGTCTGTCACTCTGTACGGTTCCAATAACTTTTGAACCAAAAGAGATAAAAACGTGAAACTTTCCAGTATAAAAAATCGTTTTGACGCGCACACAGGAAAAATATTGTGAACTCAAAATTATCAGCTCTTCAAATTCAAAATGGCGGATAAATCACGTCGCCCGAAAAAAATATTTTTTTTAAATTTTGACTGGGGTATCAAATGAAAGGTATTGAAGATAAAATTACAAATATATATATCACTTAGGGGTAGTGTTTAATTTTCGGCGCCATTTTGATTTACTGGAAATCCAAGATGGCGGATAATTCCCGTCACTCGAGAAAAAATATTTTTTAAAAATTTTGAGTGGGGCATCAAATGAAAGGTATTGAAGAGTAGATTACAAAAATGTATAACACTTGGGGTTAACGTTTAATTTCCTCGCTATTTTGTCAAAAAAACTTTTCTCCCCCCCCCCCCCCCCCCTCCTTCTAATTTTGTGTTCACAATACCAACGAAACCCTTTTTACGTGAGACTTCACGCCTTACCAATTTATTTATTTATATGATTAAATTTGAAAATTTTGAGAATAGCATTTCAGAGTAATTATAAACTTTTATTGCTTTTTAATTATAAACAATATCATTAATAGCAAATAAACATTTTAGGTTGTTTAGGTGAAGAACTCTACTCTAATCCTTACGGAGTTGAAACCGAATTTAGACGTGTTGTTTCTTCAGTGGTCTGCATATCGTCAAGCAGCCTCGAAGTTGATATCAATTTAGTTATATCATCGCTACCTCCACTTCCACAGATTACTGCTTCTTGCTTGCTAAATGAAACTAGACCTCTTTTCCAACATTCGGCTACTGTATCAGCTTTTTCCACCATTGTCAAATATGTGTAATAATCTCTTCTATATATATATTATTAATATCTATTATTCAGTAATTCAGTTAAATGTTTTAAGGGTTTCAAGGTCATCCTAGAAACCCTTATGCTTTTGGTAGTTTGTCCGTCCGTTGCATCTTGGAGTATATCTCACGACCTACTGTAGCTAGAGATTTGAATTTTGGTATTAAATGAAAATTTGTTAAATTTTTTTCCCCAAAAACAGGAAAAATATTCATTTTTTCCTTTGCTGTCTCCTTTTTCCTTAGGTAAAATATTGCGAACTGATCGTAATATTTCTTAATTATTTTGCTGGTAGAGCTGAAATTTGCACCAATTGTACCTTTCTGCAAGATAAATTTCTCCTTATTTCAACTTCATATCTGCCCCCATTTCGGTATTAGTTTGTGAGGAAATGTTCCGAGACACCTCACGTCCCATTTTTTAAATTATTATTTTGATAAACCCCACAATAATTCTTTATTTTTTTAAAGTTAGAGAACCATCTGTTAAGGGATAAATCTAAATCCACCTTTTCTCCAAATATTTCATAAACCGAAAAGTTTTTAGTCTGTCTACTTTCTACTAATTTGTGGCATACTTCACCTTTATCTTCTTCTCAGATCAGTCTGATTAAAATGCATCATTTACAGGAAGAAAAAAGTGTTCAAATGCGTAGTATGTAAAAAAGATTCAGCAGTCAAACGAGGGGCTGAAGCAGCTGCCACCCCAGCTCGATGTGTGCCAGCTAAAGATTCTCTCACATGTAAGCATTGTGGCGTAGCAATGGTTGAAGATGCTTCACTTAGGCAGAGTGGAGATAGAATCTTTGTCCGTGTATTGCCTATCTCAGCTCTTAAAAACTGTAGAACAAAGTGTCGACAACAGGCTATATCTCTATCACTCACTGGTACAGATAAAAATTATTTGTATAGGCTTATAGTTAACATTAATAACCACAAAAAGTATATCTCATTGGTGACATTACTGATATTGATTCATCAGTGTTCCTTCTATCTGAAGTGACAGACATGTCAAATGTAGTCTTTTGATGTACAAATAAAATTATATAACAAACCTTTTTTAGAGAGAGATGTTTAGTATCTGTTTTTCTGAGATGTTTAGTATCTCTCTCCTCACTGTTTTTTAGCAAGAAGTATGTTTGCATTAAGAGCAACAGACATAAATTTTATGAATTGCCCTCGGTGTAATTTAAAATATACTTATTTAGTTATTTCTCTGAAAACTCATGAGTAGAAACGACCAATTCACTAAATGTGATGACCTATTAACATTCTCAAAAAAGGTTCGTGTTGTGCAATTTGCTTTCAAGGATTAATAATAAAACATTATAGTGTATAAACTGTTATATATATTATTTTATGTTTATTTTTTCAGAAGAGCTATGTTATGGGCTAGAATTAGGCAAGGCATATAACTTTGTGCTGTCTCAAGACCTAAGAGTGTGGGGTTATGAACTTCTTCTACCTTATCCCCTGACTGCACCATCTTGCTTTCCTTACTCTATCAACAGATTCATCTCACACATAAGGTGTTAAAAAAGGACGAATAAGTAAATATGTAATTATAAAAAATAATTGTACAATAAATGTACATTGTCAAAAATAATATACAATTATTGCAATATGCTTATCTTATTTAATTATCAGGCATCATGTTGGTGAAACTCCTCTTGGTTTGGTGACTGCCTTCGCTACTCAATTAGATCGAGGCATATACCCTCCTTCAGCCTTTTTACAGTTGAAGACAGCTCTTCTTCTCAGTATTTCTTCTTTGGTATTGCTAAATTTTAATAGCTTCAAATTGTCACTATTTTAATTAAAATGGTTTTATTTACTTAAAGAAAATTTTTGTTCAATAACTTTCATTTCTTCTTTTCCTTACCTTAGGAAAAGTATTGTTTTCACCCAAAAAATCTGATATAGAGATTTCATCTGAATTATCTCTTTTGGATGTTTTAAAGGCTATTTAAGTAGTTTCTAGTTGGTGTCACGCTTAACTGTCACACTTAGCTAGAGAGTTGAAACTTAGTGCAAAAATCAGTCCTTACATTGTATTTATGGTGCCCGGAAAATTATAAATTTGTGGTATTTACCAATTTTTAAAGATTCGAAAATCCCAAATTCGCTGAAATTATCACCAATTATACCTTTCTATAAGATAAATAATGCCTCCTTATTTTTTACATAGTATCTACCAATCTTTTACTAATTTGGAATTATTTGGTGAGGAAAAGTTATGAGACCCCCATGACCATTTTTTCCTTCTTATTGTTGCCTATTCTTAGAAATTCAATTCTTCCATTGAAAACGTTGCTGCAATGTTGGGAAGTAAACTATTTCATATTCTATTTTTTATATATTTCATTAAAATAAAATAACCCGTGGTGCAATGGCCTGTAAAAGCTTAAGCCTGCCATTTTTGTATTTATGTCTCCAATTTCAAAAATTTCAAGACAGAAATCCATTTCAGACATCAGGTAACAGTTTTGATTCTGTGTCTGTCTGTTGGTCTTTCAGTCTGTCTGTCTGTCGCTCAATTTTTGCGAACCACCATATCTTAAAAGCTACTTGTCCGATTTTAATGAAATTTGGATGGTAAGTCATAATTAATCCATTGCTGGTCACATATAAGTTGCATCCTTCTGCGCCCATTTTTTTTCTCTTCCAAATGCTCACAAACATACATTTATTTACACCCATATCTTCAAAAGTACTCATCTGGTTGAAAATTGGATGGTTTGTTGGAAGTAGCCACAGATAGCTCCAGATTAATTTTAACCCTCTGCGCTCTTTAAATTTTGCTTAATTGATACTTTAATTAATGTGAAAAATAAAAACAATTTTGACAGATTTAATATACGGGGAAAAATTAAATTTATTTGACAATTATAAGTTGTAAAAGCATAGAATCATCATCAAGTATACGAAATAGGACATGAGGAAGCTATGTACCACACTAATTGGTAGACTATTTTTATCCCGGCACAGGAGTGTATTTTTCACTGTCTGTTTCCCGTAGTTAATAATAATTATAATTTGATTTAAGACTATTTTTATTAGTGAACTATAAATTATTAGGAAAAATAGCAGCCACAAGTTATTTTAATTATCTCTATCTAATCATAAGTTGGTTATATTTTAAATATTTAGACTGAGAATGAAGCTGGAATGTCTGTTCTTGCATTGGGAGATAGTTCAAGACTAATGCAAGCTGCTCTTAAATCTTGTCCAAAGTTACTTCGAACAACATTGTCACATCCTCAAGGTACCACGTTTACAGAACAGCCATATAATTGGACTGAAGCCTCTTCTCTTCTTCTTTCTTCTAGAGCTATATCTTACGTTGGTGATGTTTCTCGCGTCAATTCACCTTTCATATCACAGATACTCAAGGGTAAGATTAAAAATAAACTAATTACGTAGGAGCACTTTTGTATGTGATAGTAATTATTTTTTAAATAATTTTGTATCTTTGTACTCTGTATTATACTTATAGCAGATCCTAAACAATAAAATAATGGCTGAAGCAGTAAGGTTGAAATGGTGGAAAAATAACTATTTTTAACAGCCTTTTTTACTTTTCCTCCCTACTAATAGTAGAAAAAGTATTGTTGTCACCAAAAAATTTATTATCCATTTTAGGTGTTTTTAAGACCTCCTGAGTGGTTTTCAGCATGACGTATGTATGTGTGTTATCATTGTAGTTCCCAAGGTATTTAACCTAGAGAGTTGAAACTTGGCAGAAAAATCAGTCCTAACCTGTAGTTGTGCCGCCCGGAAAATCAACTTTTTCCGCCATCTTGAACCCAGTTTGCTTAGTCAGCAAAAATTTAAAAAAAATCGTAATAAATCGAAAATGGTCCTGATTGAGTTGAAATTTGGCTCGAATGTACCTCTCTGTATGACAAACAAGCCCACTAAATTTCATTTTGATTTTGGCCGCCATTTTGAAGTTATAAATTTTTGAATTTTTAAACTTTGACGGTTAATAATACTGAAATTACATATAAAAATTAAGGAACAAATGTAAAAAAAACCAGATGAAATTCTATTAATTAGTTTAAAAGTTATAAGTGAATATAATTATTTATTAATGCGATAATTTTGATGACTTCAAAGTTTGTTAACATCTGTCAAAATACCCCCAAACTTCAAATAATTAAATAAAATATAGGTATTAAAAATAACGTTTTTTTTTTGTAAAAATTATAATAAATCAGTTAGTTCAGAACAGTCACCCATCCAAGTACTGACCACGTCCAATGCTGCTTCCTCCTGCTGCGAAGCAGCAAGTGAGGAAAAGTTCCGAGGTACCCCGTACCTGATTTTTTATTTACATTCATGTTAGAATCTAACAGCATGCTTTTGTTCTTTAATGATTAAGTTTAACAGGTGAAGTTTAATATTTACAGTTCAAGCAAAACACTTTACTAAGATCTTTCTAGAAATAAAAAATTATAACGAAATAACTTTTTTTCTTGCAGCTGTGGATAGCGAGGTAGTGTCACAAGTTGGAAAAGAGATGCAGTCGAAGATAGCTTTAAGAACAGCTGTCTGGGCTCATTGGCATTGTGACAAACATTCTTCACAAGATGTAAACAAACTCAGAACGCTAATAAAGTAATTTAAATTCTTTAATTATGCAAATCTTTGTTTATTTAGGAGATCTTCTTAAAGACTCTTCTTAATATAAAACACTTTCACAACTGTTTACAGTCATAAGTTCATATTTGTATTAATGTATTGATATACATTTTTTGTATTAATATGTATTTATTTTTATTATTGCTTTATTTATGATTTTTTTCCCCCTTCTTATTTCTAAACAGTATATTTGGTTTGCCATTTATGGGAGATGTGTCGAATATTGAAGAAAATGAATTGGCAAGTTACATCCTCACCAAAGCTGTTGAAACAGATGCCAAATTTGATTACATTCTACCTGAAAATGATTTGAGAGATGTTGGTTTTATTTTTTTCTAATAAAAAAAAAATTATTATTATTTATTATAATTTTTTTTCTAATAAAAAAAAAATTATTATTATTTATTATAATACATTTATCATCATTATTAGATAATACATTTAGAAGATTTGTTACATCTGAAAAAAAAAAAATAAAAAAAATAATAAGTTAATAGTTTATTACAGTGTAACCCCTCTTCACCGGCCACGGATCAACCGGTCCTCGGATTAACCGCCTATTATATGATTTTTTATTTTTTATTTTTTTTTTTTTTTTGTACAACTTTATTAGTATCACTATAGTCGATGCAGATACAATTAAAAAACAAAATATTTGATGGCAGGTGGCTCAAACATTGATTGTTTGAAGGCATTTCCTGGTAAATAAAGGGGGGTCACGTGACGTTGATGTGGAGGACAAAATAGGAGCGCGTTTGATTCTATGACTATGTTCATATTTCTAGAAATCAATTAACATCTCTGTGATTCTTTTTTCTTCACCTGTTGTTTTGTCGGAGCCTTTCATCCGAATTTCGTTAGAGCAAATTTCTTGAGGATAAGAGGAGAGAGGACGTTACTCACTCAGTTGTGTGCTTGCCTTATCAAAAAATAAGTTATAAAAAAATTAGGTAATAAAATAAGGTGCAAAAACGTCTTAATTGTTTTTTTATTCATGACATATGATAAAATATATAGGTTCTTTTTGATTGGTTCTATTTTTCACGAGAACCTCGGATCAACCGGCCAAACGGGTAACCGGCCAGGTCCTGGTCCCGACCAGGCCAGTTAAGAGGGGTTACACTGTAGTAGTATTCAAAAAAAGTTTTCTTGCTATTTACATGAGCTCATATGTAATTACGATGAGCTCATATGTAAGCTTAAATAATCAGATCTATTCTGTAAAAAGTGTGTAATGAGAACAAAATATTATATTGACAAAAAGAGTTTCTTATACAGTAGAACCTCGATAAGAAGTGTCTCAAGGGGATTAGGGAAACATTCTTGTTATTGAGGTGCTCTTTTTGTTGAGGGTCGTGTTATCAAGGTTATTTTGGCTATCAGTCGTGTTATCGAGGTAAATGATAATGTTAAGTCTAGACTTGTTCAAAGTCGACCAATTCCTGTATAGAGTAAAGTTATAGAGGTTGACTTCTTAAAACGACTTGTATAGAGGTTCTGATTTATGTTGTGAATTGGTAAAATCCGTGTTATTGAGGTTGACTTCTCAAAACTACTTGTTATAGAGGTTTTGAGTTACGTTGTGATTTGGAAAAAATCTGTGTTATTGAGGTTGTTTGGATAATAAGTTGCCTTATAGAGGATAATTTAACATTATGTGTTATGGCAATCTCAAGGGGATTTCCAAATTGCACTTGTAATTGAGGTTGTCGTGTTATTGAGGGTAAGCGAGGTTCTACTGTACAATGTTGGGCTCATATAATTTTATATCTCTGCTCTTTAGCTTGAAAATGTGTAGCTCATATATTTACCCTTGGATGAGATTAATTACTTTTTTTTTTCAGTTCTTAGAATCGGTTTCTTTGCATAAAGTTGAAATGTCTTCAATAGCTTCATCCTTAATTAGAAATTATTTTGTAGCAAGTCGTCAAGGGAGACCAGAAAGCCTACCTATAAGATCTATTCAAATAATGTAAGAACTGCGTTTCTAAGTATCAAAATTCAAGTTTTTAGGATAGAATAATCAAAAATATAATAATTAATCTTTATTAGTCTTATTTATCTTTACTTTCACTTGTTCAATAATTAAAATGATGTATTATAGGACACGAATGGCTGAGAGTAGTGCTCGCCTGAATCAGAGATATGAAGTTATTCATGAAGATGCTCTACTTGCTGCTTATTTATATGAAGAAAGTATGGAAGCATTATTTGGACCTTCTATATACTCACCACCTCTAAACAGAAACCTTTGTGGAACAGATCGTCTTTTGGATATAGTAACAAAAGTAGGTAGCAAAATTATTAGTATAATTTATCTTCATGGATCCTTTTGATAGAAGTAAAAATATTGTTCTTAGTCGTACTAACTTGGATCACTGGTAACTCTTATTTTTCCTTAATAGCTTGGATCTGTATAAATTTCCCATGATGTTGGTAACTTATAGTGGTCATATTTTTAAAACAAAATTAATTATGAGGTCTACCAATTGTCTCTTCTATAATCTCAAACTAGAAAAAATAAAAATTTAAGGAAACCATCCAATACTTAATAATTGAATTTTATGTAATTAATTATAATTGACATGTTATTTTTCATGTTAAAATTATTGTTAACAAACATTTTTTAATGAGACTTTCCAACTAAACAAGTAGATATACAATAATGCTTTGATTATCCAAACTAATGCTGTGTAGGGTGGTTTTGGATAATCAAAATTCAACAAAAAAAGGCAATATGTATGTAAAATAAATCACGTTTGTACAAAAAGCACATTTGTTTATTTTATAGTGAATTATACAGCTAACGATGCTCTTTTTAAGAATTGATTAAGCGGTGGCTTGTGATTTTTTTCCATGAAGCCTGTTCGGTTAATTGAATGTTAATTCAGAAAACTGATGTTCAGATAATCCACCTACACTTTACTGTATTACAAAAACTGCTTCAGTAAATTGTTAAAACATTCATTATTATTGTTGTTTTGATTAGTTTAAAATTATGCTGTAATTTTCAGTTTACGTAAATCCTAGGTAGTCATAAATAAGCAAAACATATAATTGATTCAATTCAGACCATTAACATTTTTAATACTGGCTATAGAATGCATGTGTACTAATAAGTACACAAAATGTAATGTTATAGTTTAAACTTTAAATACTTATTTTTACATTTTTTATGATTTTTACTAAGAATTGTGATTTTAGTTTACTATTAAGATACTAAACACAATATTCTGATGTCTATCAATCTTAGGATTTGTGTTACTTTTTTATTTCCAGATGGGGCAAGTTTATATGAATTTTTCTCTTTGGTTGGATCAGTATATTAAAACTTTAACTAGTTTGTCTGGTAGCGTTTCTGAATTATGAATTGTATGACAAATTTTACTATTTAAAATATGGTGTACGACTGGGAATGAAACCAAAATGGTAAACTTGGTTTGTCAAAGCTTTACTATTCCAGCAATACCCTACAAAATAGCGCATGTTGAAGGACATAGCTGCGAGGAACACCTGCCTGAATCAGAGACAAAGTTATTCATAACTATGTCCTACTTAATACATTTCCTCGACCTATATCCTATATATTTGCCATATCCTTATGTACAGTATCTTCATTCAGTGATGGTTACAATGAGCCTAGAAAAACTGCAGCTTTTTTATTTTTTAATAGTAGAAATGTTGGAGGACATCCAAACTGAAGAATTTTTGTCCTTTTAGGCTCTTTACTTGGGTAAAAATGTGAACAAAGAAAAGTCTTTTGACACACGTTTTTTTTTTACATTTTTGGGTATATGTCCTAATTGTATAACAAATAATATATTCATGTAAGATATAATAAAAACAATTAATTTATATATAATTTTCTTTGTAAGTTTTAGTTGATAAAACTATTCGACCAGTACATTTATTTTATTATATTTACCAAGAGATTTATTATATTTTCAGAGATGCTCTTTTGATTAAATTATTTTATTTTATTAAATTTCAACATGTTAGACAAAACTTATAAACAATATTTTTATTTATTATGAAAAGTTGTCATACTTTATCTTATTATTAATCAATACCTATACCTTTAAATATTAACAGTGAATTAATATTAAGAAAACTTTTGAGCGAAAATTGTTTTCTTGATTTTGCATTAGAGGCATGCTTTTCCTGAACATGTATAAAAATTTCATCAAAATCATTTTAATAGTTTAGGCTATTGTAGGGCCCAGGGCGGTGGCCCTACAATAGTGATCAGAAAACATTTAAAAATTACAAATATAAATTACGAGTATATGTCGTGTTTTTTTAACAACAAAACTGTGGGCAAACACTAAGCGACATTTCATGACATAGGCACAAGCGTAGGGCCTTTCCTGGAAGCACTAAAGACAGATACATCTCAGTCTAGCTTAGCTGATCAGATCGAAGACTGGGCCTATTTCAGAATTTTTGGCTTCCTGTACTGTTTAAAATAGTTGAATGAACTAAATGACAATGAATTGAAAGAAAAATGTCTGCAGCTAGAACGTGATTCCATTGTATCTGTAAACGAGTTTGAGTTCAACAATATCAATGGTTCTGACTTCTTAACAGAAATAAAAGTGTTCTCTCATTGTTCGAATTGTGTACAGGATTTTGCTGACTGTTCAAATTACTGTTGCAAGTGCAGATTAGACATTTATATACTGATATAATGTTTGCAATAGCAATATAACAGTTTAAATATTTATCTTTTAGGTATTTGTAAACTTTTATTAACCAATAATTTTGTTTTTTCCCCTATAAGATTACATATTATATCGTTTAATAAGTATACTTTTAATTTATTAAATAATTTGTATATATTTATTATCCTGTTTAATACGTTTAAAGTATAGTTAGTCTTCAATTAAAATTTAGCACCGGAGTAAGTGGCAACACTGATGCTTCAAGTGAACGTGAACATGCAAATTATTATTAGTCATTCTAATAGATTTGACCAGTTTCTTTTCTTAATTTATAGACATTTTTGCAAGATATCTTCAATAGTTTAAGTAATTTCATAGTAAAAAAAATCGTTTAACTGTTGTTGGCACTTGATTACTCGCCACTAAAATTCTATTTTGTGTACTTAATAACTATTACAATTTTTAAAAGCGTATTTCTTTTTTTTTTTTTTTTTTTTGTTTGCGATTCTACTGACACTTAGTGGATCGGCACAAGCAACCAACAAATGTTACCATGAAAACCCGAAACAATTAAAAAATGTAGTCCATTTATTTACTTTATCTAACCATATAAGTCGTTTTCACAGGGACAATTTAGTTCCTGAGATAATAGCTATAATACAAAGTGTGAGAGTTTGGGTTCCATTCCCCGCCGGGGAGGAGTTATTATTACGGTAAATTATGTTCAAATTTAATCACTAAAACTTGAATAAACTAAAGAATGGAAAACTCTGGACCAAGATAATAATGTACTTGTATATAAGAGTTGTATTCCTATTATACACATGCCTTATGAACACGAGAAAGTTAAAACAGGAATTCATTAACCGTCTACAAATAATGAAGAGGGGATACTTGCAAATTGTTTCAGAGGAACTGAAGATCTTTAAACTCTAATTACTAATTTGACTTTTATTATTGAATTCCTAACTGATGAAAATTTAAAATTAATTTGGGAAAGCGAAACCTTTCCTTTACTTTCTACGTATAGCTAAATAAAGATTACGAAATCATTTTTGCCCTCCTGGTCATTCCCCCACTATTAAAATCCTTGACAGATTCAGGAAGGCTTCGCCAAGGTTACCTTGTTTAGATTCTGTCATTTTATATTTCATATTCACGTTCACTCATTCTTCCTCTTTCCGTGAGAGCTATCCCATGTTACATGGGGCTCTATTCTCTTTTATACGATTTATTTTAATGTTTCACATATTTTAAGAAATATATCATTTATTTTTTTTTGAAGTCACCTTTTCGAGTATTCGTTTTTGTGTTTTTTCTTGTATTTGTTGCCAATTGACCACAATTTTTTCTGTGATATTTTATTCTTTTCTTTTTTTATACTTAGCTGCTTAATTTAAAGTTTTTGTAAATTATTTTAGTATTTTAATTAATTAAGTAAAAGTAAAAATATGGCGAAGCAAGAAGAGAAAATCATTCCCAATTATATGAAGTTTGCCTTCGGTGGACTCGCAGGGTAAGTTTTATGTTGAAATATTTCTATTTAATTATTAATTTGACATGCAAAAATGTATAATATAGCCTTACAGATTTATTATTTTCTCTTTATTAAAAGTTACATGCTTTAATAAAGTTATAATTAAATAATGGCAATGGCAATTCAGGCTTACATGCACTAATATAAAATAATAACAATTTAAATAACCAAATGAACTGACTAATTTTTTGGCTAATCTCGGTTTGAAGCAACAGATAGCTTTCTCTGACATTACCAATCTATATTTTCTTATATTTCTCTACCTATCTAGGGATGGAGAAATAAATTTGTTCTATTAAGCAGCGTTTACACTAAGCTAGATTGCCTTTTGAAATTGTTTCACAAAACAAGTCTTGCATATTGTAAAAGTGGTCTAAATCTTAAAACATGTAGCGTTTGGCTGGTGGTGAGCCAGCCACGAGTCAGTTTTTGGACGTGCATCAAAGCACCTCACAGCGCTCATACTTATTGCTCATGAGACAATGAACCATGTGAAATGCATCTATTTCTATATGGTTGTCTCACAAAAACTGACAAATCACCTTCTTTGCACGCTTGGTGCAATGTTTCTGATTGTATACAGGAAGAGTGCTACAGCGACCACTGGAGACACTCAAGCAAAACTATTGTAAGTGTAAATGCAGCTTTGTCTTAAGGTGTCTAATGAACAGTCTTAAGGAGTCTAATAAACAGAACTGTAGTCCCTCTAAAATATTTGTTAGGGGTTGTAGACCCTCATTCATACTGCTGCCAACCTTATTTTTTCTAGGGGTCTAAGCTACACCACTGAATTAAAAATCTATTCCTTCATGATTTGTGTTTCTTTGATCTCTTACTTTCTCTTAAGTGTCAAGAGTTAATATATACAGTAGAACCCTGTTAATCTAGACGAATTCAGGCACTGGTCGTCCGGATTAGTGGGGTTTCTGAACTAGCGAGGTTTTCAAAAATAATGTAAAACACTTTTTTTATAGAATTTATGTTTGGTACTGTATTTTATCAGTTTTCTTCGAGTTAGTATACACCATTTGGCTGTAGTTTGTTTTGGTCTCAACTTCCTTGATTCTTGCCCACAATCAAAACTCAAGTGTATTAATTCTTTGATCTTGTCATTAAACTGAGGTTTATCATTATTCTTGGCTGTTATTATATAAAAGAAAACCATATGATGAAGGGTTATCTACTTAATTTTTTTTTCATTACTACACCAATATACAAATATGGGCTTGTCTATGGTACATTTGGATTTAAGATCACTGATCACTACAGCGTCAGTAAGGTCATTTTAATTTTATATCTAATATCACTAGATTAGAAATTAGAAGTTTGTCTCTCCACCATTAAAATATTGTAAACCTCTTCCTACCTCTACAATCTACACCAATAGTAAAATAAGGGAACCAGCGTAGCTGATTTGTTAGCGTACTTTTCACTCTGCCTGAAAAAGTTAATATCACTGACATAGCTGGTGAGTTAGAATCCCAGAGAGGTGAGGCATGTTTCACACTGGCATTAAAGTAGTTGGATCTCCCAATAGTAAAGTGGCTGGATCCCCCATTATATTGTAATAACTTAATGATGCATTGCTCTGGACTTTAAAGAAAGATCAAAGAAAATATATAGTAACTTAATTATGAAAAGACTACTTTCAACTACAATGAGCCATCTTCAGAGTAAAGATAATTCAAATCTGAACTGGTATCAACTCCTAATATTGACATTATTATAAATATGGATTTATAATATCTGTTTTGTTTTTTTTGTTTTTTTCTATTGTTGTTTTGCAGTATGAGTGCCACATGTTTCGTACAACCGTTGGATTTAGTAAAAAATCGAATGCAGTTGAGTGGAATGGTTAAAGGCCCGAAAGAGTACAAGACTAGTTTACATGCAATTAGAGGTATTATTCAAAAAGAAGGATTTTTCGCAATGTACAATGGTTTGTCAGCTGGATTGCTACGCCAAGCTACGTACACAACTGCTAGGCTTGGAGTTTACAATTGGCTCTTCACTTATTTTTCTGGGTATGCTTATTTTATTTATTTCTATTCAATTTTATTTTATTTATTTTTTTAGACATGTTTAACATTGAGAAAATGCAATGTTGAGTTCATCGAAACATAAAAGAAACAACAAGCAAGGAGATATTCTATATATATATATATATATATATATATATATATATATATATATATATATATATATTTTATATTATTCATATAGGGTTTTTAGTAAATATAGTTTATGATTTAAATAAAAACCTTTTTAATGGAGAAAATAACCATACATTATTTAACCATGGAAAAATATAGCAATATTTAAATCTTGTTGGACGACAACTTATTCATACTAACTTATCATTGGATAACCACCTTATGTGTAACCACGTTTACGCATAAGTCTATAAATTAGGTTAAAAGCTTTGTGACAACTTTATGTATGATGTAAACAAACCAACTAGATATTTTAATATTACCCCAATTTTGACTTGGATCAGAGCCAGTTAGCCAATAATATAATTATTAGGCCTTCCCAAACTGGGGTATTAACCCTTTATAATAATAGGTTGAGAGAGTCAAGGCCTTTTTTTCTATCTCTATTCATCTATGTGTATAAAAGTTATAGACACACCTCCCTATAAATATGATCTACTTTCTAAAAAAAAAATATTTGGTAACTTTTTTCCTCAATCTCCAGCCAATATTTGATTGATCTCTTTCTTATAAATTTGTATTGTAAATAATAAAATACAAATAATATTTGTATTATATTAATTTAACTTATGGGAAAATAATATAAATACTTGAGATTAAAAATAAATAAATAAATCCCGTTTCTATGCATTAATTTAGATAATCTTTTAATTAAAAAAGAGAAAATCATTTAGAGAATTTTTTAGAGAAAATCATTTTTCTTATTATTTGTATTATTTTATAAAACCTCTCTCTAAATTATAATATGGTCTATCGTAATTTATATATATATATTTTATTTAGTTCATGCTTTAAGTTTAGAGATGAATAATAGAAATAGTTTAAAATTTCATTTACTCTTTGATTTTTATTATTATTATTTATTTTTTAACGGCTTCAACTTCACTTGAGTTGTTAGGAGGTGAATTTTTATTATTATTTCATGATATGATAATAATAAATAATAATAATTGTTGCGAGAGGACTTGTAGATTTTAGTCAATGTCAGGAGGATATATATATATATATATTTAATTTATCACAAATGAATATATATTATAATTTAGTACTTTACTATATACTATAATTTATACTATTGTTTTATGGATAAAAATTTTGTCTTGCCTACTTAAGACATAACTGTAAATTCCTTTCAGGAAATTAATTTCTTTCCTTACCAAGTTTATATTCATTACCATGTGATAATTCAAGGTTTATATGAGCTTATGTAGCCTTGTATCTTTATGAAAGTTTGTTTTAACCACCAGCAATATAACTGGTACAATGATCTGGTTTTTTTTATATCTCATAAAGAACTTTCTCCTTACTTGACCTTCTACTTTATTAATAAATCTATACCAGGAAGTTTATGACTGCTTACAATATTTACATTTTTAATGTTGTTTTTTTTTCTCCCATAAACAAAATTTTATTTAAAGTTTTATTTCTTCTTCCTTATTTATATTTATGTATATACGTACAGTATTTATGTATTGGCAGATAAGGGTGGAGGGGAGGGTATAGGTTACAAGGTTATAAGATAGATTAGTTTGGTTATACAAAATTTTTCAATGTTTAGGGGCTTGTCTTCGAACCAATTTTCAGTTTTATTATTTTAAGTGTTTATAAGGTGTTATAAGATCAAAACGCTGTACAAGTACTGCATAGACCAATTAGGCTGTCTATGGGTGAGGTTGCAATGCATTACAAAACAAGGAACACCTAATTTATTAGTGTTATAATACTATTTAAAATAAAATTAATTAACTCAGATGTCCCGCCTTATTAGATATATAAAAACCTTTTTTTGCCATTATTTATACTCTTCGTCTCTTTTTCTTTATACATATTAATTTTATTTGAAATTAATAAAATTAAAAAAAAAAAAAAAACATTAAAGCATTATGAGGTTTAATATGTAAAAATAATTTCAAGATAAAAATAACTTTTTATATACTACGTTTTTAAATTTTCTGTTGAATCGTATGTAATGTTGATAATATAATTGTTATTCATATTTTACGATTTTGGTAGTATTCATACTACGGAACGATTAAATTTTAATTTTAAATCAAATTGTAATTATTATTAACTACGGGAAACAGACAGAGAAAAATAGACTCCAGCACGGGGATTTGAACCACTGGCCTCTATATTTCCAGTATAGCGCTCTAACCAACTAAGCTACGCAGGAGAATGAATTTCTCTGACGTTAATGATACCTTGACCCGAATTTAAAGCTTTCAATATAGGTGGTTCAAATCCCCGCACTGGAGTCTATTTTTCTCTGTCTGTTTCCCGTAATTAATAATAATTATAATTTGATTTAAATTAAAAAAATAATTGTTATTGTTATATAATATATAATATTAGTGAAAAAAAAAATTAGTTCCGAATTTATTTACTTCACATAAATGACAACCATCCAGAGAGCTGATCTTAAACCTATAAAAGGATAAATCTTTGAATAGCGGATCTCCCCAACACCAACTCTAAAACATGCCATCGATATATTTGAAATAATATAATCGATAAATAATATAATCGATATTTCCTGATTTGCTGTCATTCAATGTTTATCTATCACAAATTTGAGACCCGTCAAAATGAAGATTGCTTAAATATTGGATATGGCTAAACAAATAAAATAACTTACGGATTTTTTCCGAACTAACTATCCGCACAGCAAAATTTGCTTAAAACTAATTAAATTCTGCTGAAAGATGGCTAAAAGTATTAAAATAATGCATTGTCATCGTGTTCTGAGCTATGCTAAAAGTTTCAAATGTCTAGCTATTCGGGAAGTTAGTTAGAAATCGATTGCCAGATTTGTACCGGACATACAAACAAACAAACAAGAATGCAAGCTAATAAAAATGTAGTAATATGTATTAACTTATCATTTTTAAGCTTTTAGAGTTACTTTAATAAGATTGAATTAAAAGAAATAAGGAAAAATAAGTCGTCTTCCATCCTCTTTAATACTTTTTTGATGATTTGATTCATATAAATATTCTAGCAATGGACTACTATTATTTCTTAATGCAGAACAATGACCGACTTTTCTGTTTATCTTAATAAATAATTGTGTAATTTTTGAATCAATGAATTCATTGTATTATAAGTCTGGTGTATTACTGGTGTGTGTATTGACCATCATTAATAGAATCCAAATATCCTTTACAAACCTATTTAACACTTTTATATAATTTTATTATTTGGTACTTCTTTAGATTGTTACTCCCCTATACTGTTTTAAAATAAAAATGAGTTTAACTAAATAACTATTAAGAAAGAGGGATGTTTAGTCCAATGTAATTTGGGACAAAGGAATATCCCACTTCTGTTTTGATATAGTGAGTCACAGTCTAAAGAAGATCAATCCATGCACCTTCTTAAGATTGTTACTCCCCTCTGTTTTTATTATAAGGGGAGTAACAATCTAAAGAAGTGCCTATTGTTTTTTAATTGAAACTGTCAAAGTGCACAAAAATCAATATATTTAAAAGCTAAATAATTGGTCATTAATCACTTCCTGCATTGAATGCTTTACAATTATGAATGCTCATTATTATTTTAATCCATCTTTGTTATCTCTTATCAATCAATCATAAATATTTCAGCAATCGATCACATAAATCTACAAACACTGAAAATTGAATGCTCTTGAAAATAATTTATCAAATATTTCAGAGTTCAACATTATTTGATAATTATTCTTATCTTCCAGTCAGTGTGGCCTACTTTTAAATTAACCTTTAATAAATTAGTATGAATTATTATTATATTTACTGATCAGCCAGCTGTTCAAGTTTAATTGTTTTTACATTTATTTTATGTAGATGTACCAACAAAAGTTTTAATCCTGTTGGTTTAACTGTATCTTAAACCTTATGTTATTCCAATATTAAACATTTTTTTTTTTTTTTTTATCTTTTGATTTAAAATTTAACACATTTATGGAGCAGACTAAGCTACTTATGTAAAAAAAATTTTTTTGAGGATTTAAAGTTATAAATTTTATTTCTAAAAAAATAATATACAGTAAAACCTCATCACAACGGACTATTAAATGCATTTATTTAATTACAGAAATTATTTTAGAGCATTGCAGTACGTCAACTGTCCAACTAACTACTACGGACAAGTTTTGATAAATATCTTCACAAAACTGTGTTAAACAGACCGTTTATTTTCTAGGAGAGGTCACCCCTAGCTAATGGGCCAGTTAAATGGATGAGAGGACTTCTAAAGTAATAAAATGATACAAATTTACTCTATGCTAATTGAGCACTATACTATCTCGCTTTTAAAACACAAAGCACTATTTAATTTTAACAGACATTTAAGAGAGTCAAAATTAATTGTAAAGAGGGATTAAAAAAAAAAAGATTTTTTATGAATTACATGTCATAGCTTCACTGACTTGGAGAATCCACCCATTAGTAGTATTCTTAGCATAGTTTTACCTGCCCATCTCGTAGAAAGTCTCTGAATCATGTTATATGTGTCTCATTTGAGAGGATATGTCTTTAAAAAGAGTATTAGGATGATTTGATGAGTTGCATAGGAAGGAGTGTTTGCAATTTGGAATGAAGTGAGTTTATAATAAATTTGGATTGAAAAAATGAAATTATATGGCTTTAAGACAGGGTGTAGATAAGTTAAGTGAGTAGAATTAGATAAGTTAAATAAATTATTATAAATCTTAAGTTTGTTGTACAGTGATAATTATTAATTAATTGTTTAATATTTGGTTAATAGGACATGATAAATAATAATAGTACATCCTTAGAAATGTTGTCAGCCCCAGAAAACCTAGAGTTTCAAATAATAATAATTGTTGCGAGAGGACTTGTAGATTTTAGTCAACGTCAGGAGGATATATATATATATATATATATATATATATATATATATATATATATATATATATATATATATATATATATATATGTATATCAGCAGAGTAATACCGTGTTTTTGCACACTGCAAATTGTGTAATATATATATATATATATATATATATATATATATATATATATATATATATATATATATATATATATATATATATATATATATATATATATATATATGTGTGTGTATCATGCAGTGCTATTTTATTTTACTTTTGTGTTTACCTTTTCATTTTATGATTTTTTTGTAAAATATAAACTGTAGACACGATCAATTGATATTCCTCATTAGAAAAGAAAGAAATCGTAAACAAAGTAATTAACTGAAATTGAAAGTAATTTAAAAAAAATCATAGTTATTTTATTCAAGGTCAGCTCAAGTATTGTCTTCATATGGTGTGATGTGTTGCAGACTTGTTATTAATATACTGCTATGCATTTCTCTATATCAAATGTTTTATATGAATAGAAGAAAAGAGGATCCTATAATCCTATTACTAGTTTAGTTAGAAAAAATATGTTTTTATTTTAAGCAAGAACGCTAATGAATAATGTTTTTCTATGTACAGGGTGATTGGTGATATATATTTAAAAATAAATAGGGTGATTCTCCCCATTGGCTACAAAAATCGTCATATAAACCATGGGTCTATTCTCAACCATTTTCCTACAAGGTTGAAATGTATGATTTTTTTTAGATCGCATATCTTTGCTCATAAAAACACTTATGCTCCGAATGTATAAATGTTAAAACAAAATTTTTGGTTTTGTTGTAAAGCTGACAAAATTTCTTACAAGAAAAGTATAATATTAATTTTCATACTCTCCAATTACATCACAATAGATTATACATTTTTTTTTTTTTTTGTGATTCCATAACTTGGTAGAGAACCGAGCTTAAACTTGTCGGACTTCAGGAAAAACTTCCTTATTTACTAACGTTTCGATCAATATTAATGTAATTACCCATTCATAAGGCAGAATTTTTAGTAAACTTCGCTGAAAGTAAAAAAGAAACGGCTTTATAGTTGCTTTTGTTTACTTACAGGTGAGTAAATAATTAAAAACATATTAAAAGAAGCAAGATTGGTTTAGTATATTCACCTACATGTCAACAATAACAACAATAAACACATTTCTATTTTACTTTCAGCGAAGGTTACAATAAATTCCACTTTATGAATGGGTAATAATATTAATATTGATTGAAACGTTAGTAAATAAGGAAGTTTTGTCTGAAGTCCGACATCTACCAAGTTATGGAGCCATAATTTTTTTTTTTTTTTTTTTTTTTTAAATAAATTTTTTGTCATGTAATTTGAGGGCATGAAAATTAATTTTAATCTTTTCTTGTAAGAAATTAGGTCAGCTTTACAACGACACCAAACATTTTGTTTTAGCTTTAATACTTTTGGAGCAACAAGTGTTTTTATGAGCAAAGGTATGCAATCTTAAAAAAAGAATAAAATTTGACCTTGTGGGTAAACGGTTGAGAATAGACCCATGGTTTATATGATTTTTTTTGTAGCCAATGATGTTTAGAATCACCATATTTCTTTTTGTACATATATCGCCAATCACTCTGTATACTTGAAACATTGCAATTCCATTTCTACATATTTAGACACTCTTTTATTCCTAAAATTAAAAGATTATAGATTTACATATACCCATATATATTGTCTGTTTGAAGGTAAAGGTCATTAACAATAAGTCATAACAGGTATAAAATTTTACACTTTGTTTTTAATATAGTGAGTTTTATTCACCACA
Organism: Gerris lacustris; assembly: GCA_951217055.1. NCBI lineage: Eukaryota > Metazoa > Arthropoda > Insecta > Hemiptera > Gerridae > Gerris > Gerris lacustris. Next base: position 24,246,390 of record OX578283.1, on the reverse strand, counting down.
AATATCATAAAAATACAGTGTAATGAGTTTTATTTTTGTGAAACTATGCAGGAATCCTTTTAATCACATAGTTATTTTTACCAATGATTTGAATCGACCATATTATCATTTGAAGACTTCTATCTCAGTTTTGTAAAAAAAATCACTTAGTGAAATTTACCTCTAGGCAGACAATATATTAAAGATAATTCTAGTAAAGAAGTTGTTTGTAAGCTGACCTTGATTAACCAAGTCTAATTATATGAATGATAGATAAGACTTAAATATTAAGCATGTTCCATTGCCTAGTATGTCATCTTATAACTCTTCTAACTTTTGCACCATAGGAATTATAATTAACATTTGCAAAACTTCATAATTCTTTATTGATCTTAGAATAATACTTTATTCCTTATTGCAAATTTGTATTATCCGTTTTAATGTCTACCGGTTTTAAGCTTATTTTATCAATTTAAAAATTAATTTAATTCATAAAAATAGTCCATTTTATATTATGTCCCTCCTCTATAATAATTTGTAAAGAATTGATATTATGGATGAAACAGAAATAATCGATACTATTGGATACAATTATTACATGAAAATCTCAAAAAGTAAGGGTTAAGGCCTTTTTCTAGAGACTATTAATGTATTGATGAATTCTTGACAATGAATGTTGAAGTAAAAAAAAAGAAATCACTGGTTAAGGTCAAGGCTAATTCTCTTAAAGTTCAAATTTGTTCAAAACTTTTTTGCGTAGACAAAAAAAAAATTAACTAGTTGTAATGAGTCATAATTAGTTGATATATTTATATTGGTGTCTAGTTTTGACTAATTTGTTTCATTAAATTGTGTCCTTGCCAATCATTTAAGATGTAGTGTCATACGGGTTTTTTACTATTCAGATGTTATATACTGTTTCGTAACACAGTAAATTGTTTACCCTACCCACCTCACACATAATCATCACTTGATAATCAGATTAGTGCCTTCTTATACAAATATTAGTTTATCTGTAAGAACTATGAGAAAAAGAGGGATTTCTTATGATATATATATATATATATATATATATATATATATATATATATATATATATATATGCATTAGAAGTGTTGCTTCTTCCCATTAGAGTGTGATTGGACTCTGATTCCATTCTTAATTTTTAAGAGTTATTTCAAGAGGACACATAAATATATTTTATATTTGTGTGATCTTCTGACCTCTGCTCTTAATCTATAACAGATATTATGTGTATACATATATATGATTATATTTATGGATAAATGACTCTATTGTTCATTTCAGGATATATATATAAAAAAAAAACAAATAGTTGTTTATCGGTAATAAAATATTTATTTTTATTTTTTTCTCCGCCTTGTGTAGATAACAATATATTTCTCTTTTTCACATATATTTCTTTTTAATAAGATAAAATGAAGTTATGAAATTTCTTTAATGATAAAATTATAGTTATTTTTGAACTGTAAAAATTATATCTGTACAGTTAAATTAAAAATTAATTGTACTATGATTTATGAGTGTTGTCATTTCAATTACATAAATATTTTATAGGATGATTTTTCTTACATTTTATTTTCCTATTTTATTATAACGATTTTTTTTCTCTCTCTCATTGTACTCATAATAAGATATTAAAATTGAAAATAAAATGTATTTATTCAAATTAAATTTTTGTTATATTGCTTTGCTGTCCATGATATTAGATCTTTACACTCAGTGGCGCACCCAGGATTTATTTTTGGGAGGGGCACAGATTAAAAAAAATAAGGGGGGGGGGGGATGTAATGTGGGCTTAGCATAATCGCAGACAATTAACCAGTCTGGTTTTCTTTGTTCTTAAATTACTTTATATCAAGGGCGGATCCAGCCAATTTTGAAGGGGGGCTGTGCTCTCTTTTAGGGGGGTCCGGGGGTCCTCCCCCGGGAAAATTTTTATAGTTTACGTTACTTGGAAACGTCTTTTTAGCCTATTCTAAGAGCATCTAAAATGTTATTATATACAAATAAATTTAAGTTTTTTTAAGAACGGGACATGAAGACCGGGGTATTTTATTTAAACAAAATTATATACATACTAATAATATTTTATTATTAAAAGTTAATAGATTGATGTTTTATTTTAGTAGCCAGAAAAATAAATTGGTACATTTTAAAAATATTTTAGTTATGTGAATTAACAAAAAAAAAAAAAAATAATAATAAATAAAAAAATACGTGCAGAAATTAGCTGATAGTATTAGGTTAAAAATAAACATAGTAGGGTATATAATAGTCCAGTCAATAAGTCCAAAGAATAGTCATCCTTGCTAAAGGTCGGGTATCTGCAATTTTTAAAATCTTATTCTACAATTGAACCCGTTTCCAAATTCATTAATATTAATTATTCAGATTTTTCCAAGTTCAATAGACGACACTTTTTTACCCTATTGTAGGGAGCTATAAGCTCCCTCCATATTATAGATCCTTAACCTAAACGGGTTGATAACTTGACTTACTTCTATTCTTTTTCTTCATCTTCTTTTTAAACACACAAAAAAATATATGTCGGGCGAAACTAGGTAGATTATTACTTATTTATTAAGTGATACTGACTTATTTAAAGTACTTACTTATTTGCATACTTAAATTTTAAGTCTATGGCTTTGGAGGAGGAGGGGGGGGGGGGGGCACGTCTTTTTAAACGCCAAAAAAATATACCGGGCTAAACTAGGTATATAATTACTTATTTTTTTCACTATTACTTTAACATGTGCTGCGAAATTGCATACTTAAATTTTACAACATTGGCTTTGAGGAAGGGGGGGGGGCACGTCTTTTTAAACTCCAAAAAAAAAAAAAAAAATGTCGGGCTAACTAGATATATAATTATTTATTTATTTATTTTTTGACTATCACAACACTATTACTTTAACACGTGCGGCGGAATTGCATACTTAAATTTTAGGTCTGGCTTTGGGGGGGGCACGTGCCTGGGGTTAAACTGGGGTTAAATTTAAACTGGGGTTAAATTCCCAGCACAATGCTGTGAATTTAACCCAGTATTGTGTTCTAGTAAAACCTCCCCTCACCTTAATTATAAATATTGTAAGGTATTCAATTATTTGTTTATGTGCTTAACTTAATGGGACCAATTTATAAATTGGTTTGAATGTAATGTGAACTCTACATTTGATATTTATTTTTTAAAGAGTGATATCTCTGTGTGGAATGATACTTCTAGGGGATTACCTTTTTATCCTAATATTCTAACTATTCACATTTCCAGAAATTCCGACTGTTTGTTTTAATCATGAATAAATAGAAATTCTCAACTGATTCTTTATGATGTGTTGAAGTGGTTAAAATGATTTAAAAACTCCCCATTTTTATTTTTTTTACCCTAAATTCAATTAATCAGTGGTATTAAAACTTGAAACACTACTATACTTTATATTTAGGATAAATGTCTCAGTAGCTAAAGGTAGGCTGTGGGTTCAAGCCTCTCTCCTTAGTCGTCCCTCTCTTTATCTCCTCTTTTTAAGTAGGTGGGTGTATTTATTATAATTATACTTATACAGCCATATATTTATCAGGAAAGTGATAAATTGTGAAAATAAAATAAAAATATAAATAAGATCATTGTGAGAAGCTTAAGGGTTTTTCCTTTGCTTTTTCTAAACAATACTGTGGATGCCTTAGAGAAGCAAGACATGTTTCTCACTAATTGATAGAACAAATTGATTTAAGTTGCTGATCATACTGCCCTGAAATGAACATATAAAACAATGAATATTTTTACATTATAGTCACATATTTTATGCCCAATATATTATTATTTTAATTATAGTCTGCATGTAAATTACTTCTTTATAAAAAATGGCACTAATTGATACAATATTCTTATTACTACATCTGTTAATTGTCTCGTATATCTCAAAGGCTAGAATCCACTTTACTTTATCTATATTAAAGTTAGGTAACAAAATTTATCTCATTGATACTGGCTATCATTGTCTATTTCAACAATATTGTTTGATTGCTCTTTTAACATTTTTCTAGATAAATGTTTGTGTAGATAACAGAATTATTTCTACACTTCCTCTTCAAAATAGACCTTTTAAATAAATATTTGCAAAATAACATTAGTTATTGGGATTAATAATATTGTAAAATTACTAAATAAGGTATTAATATGAAAAATCAGGTACAGAATCTGTGGTAATGTAGTAATATCATAATTTTAGTATCTAGAAACTTAGGCCTATACACCGACATATATTGTGAGTTCAAATCCCAGAAAGGTGAGACATGTTTCACACTGTTGATCACATCAAGTAGAAGAGTAAAGTGGCTGGATCCCCCATCCTGTAATAACCAATGATGCGTTGACAACTTGGATAATATAAATTATTTCTACTCAACTACTTTAAAGTCTGCCTTAAAAATGTAGACTTAAAATAATGTTTGAATTATATGCGAGTGAGATAAGGCATACTATAACTTCAGAGGCTATTTAGAGAACTTTATATTTAAAAAAAAAATCCAACAAAAAATCTTTATAAATTAATTCCTATCAAAATAGAAAAGTAAGTAAGTAGTAAATAAATAAAAAGAAATATGTAATGCATTAAATTTCTAAAAAAAGAACAACACTCTGATGTAAGAAAACCTTTGATTAAGTTTCTTTAGTTTTTCTTAATAAAGTCTATTGTTGTAATCAAGTAAGGTTCGCTTCACGTAAGTACGTGATGCGATAATCGCCGGTTTCTGTACGATTAAGTTAAAATTATAAGTGTAAAATTTTAATAGTTGCATATTCTTTTCCTACACTTCAACCCTTTAAATTAATGTATAACATGTCATGGAGACTAAAAACTTTTTTTAGTCACCTGCCATATTGGCCGCCATCTTGAAAATATTAATTGTAAAATTTTAATAGAATTTCATATTCCTAGCTATAGTAGTTTATGAATTGAAACAAGCCAACGGGCAGTTTCTTTTTTTTACTTCATACCGAAACCTAAAAGTAAATAGTACAAGATTCATATACTTAGAAATCATAGGTTAAATATTTTATTAATGTGAATAATGCTAAATAATTTCTCATTAGTTATTTGGCACTTGTTAATTAGGAGCCCTCCCTAAAAGTTAGAGTTGGTTCCTCTATCCACCCCTAACCTCCTCTAACTTTTAAGAAGGGCTCCTAATTAACAAGCGCCAAATAATTAATGAGAAATGGTTTAGCATTATTCACATTAATACAATATTAAGTACCAATTATTTTTATAATACTTATAATTTATATGTCTTTTAAGAATTTCAATAGTTTTTTGGATTACGCATCTGGTGTTATTAAAATGTATTTAATTTTCAGGCCTGAAGGACAGGTACCCAATTTTGCGAAGAAAGCAGCTATGGGTATGTTTGCGGGCATGTGCGGTGCATTTGTTGGAACCCCTGCTGAAGTAGCTCTGGTTAGAATGACTGCTGATGGTAGACTCCCACCTGAGCAGAGAAGAAATTATTCTAGTGTGGTATCTGCTCTTGTGAGAATCACCAGAGAAGAAGGACTCTTAACACTTTGGAGAGGTAAATATCATGTATCACATAACCATTTCATGAAGCTTGTCAATTTGTTATTAACTAAATCAGTAAATTTCAACGAAACTAATGTAAAAAAATTGTTAATCTAACAATTTAATAGTTAATGAGTTTTATTGTTGGTGATGTTATTAATGTATTGGCACTTATTTAAACTATTACTCCCATTATAAAAACAGAAGCGTGTTATTCCTTTGTCCCAAAGTACATTGTACTAAACATCCCTTTGTCTTAATAATTATTTAGACAAAGGAATGGATAAATGAGGAGCTTAGTATCAAAGACGGACAAGAGCACATTTCAAAATTTTACAGGAGAGCCGAAAAAATGTTAGCTCAAATTCTACAGGTGCTAGAGCAATGATTTTTTTCTGTAGATTCTTAATAGACTCAAAACTAGTTAGAAGTACTGAAAACGTGAATTTCTTTGATATTTTAGCTGCTAAATGGAGTTAAAAAGTGGAGTTGTCCGGTTTTGAAACAAAAACAAGGTTTTGTCCATTTTTGAAGCAAAATGACGTTGAAAATAATGGTTAGAAAAATAATATTGGAGAAATATTTTTTTTTTCACCTTTTTCAAAGTTCTTAGGGGGTAGTGCCCCCAAATTTAGAGCTAAAATTGATTTCTCGATTTCCCCTCGGGGTATCATTTTTCTAAACATGTATGACAAAATGGTAGGAGTAGGTATTCAGATGCTAAAGCCCGCAGTGCATCATAGGAACGTGTTAGTAAAATGCAGCCTCCTGATTGGTTGTTTCGGTTATGTCCACTTTTGAAGCAAAACGTGTGTTGACTTGTCCGTATTTGAAACAAAACTACAAATATTATTGCATTTTTACCCCTTTTCTGGTCGTTTTTGATGCAAATGGATTGCAGAATCTGATGCAGCAGCCAAAAATCTATATGAAACAATCGATAACTGAAATTCGGAAAAAATGTCGAATGTTTGTCTTTGATACTAGGCTCCTCAAATAATGATATCCATTTATATTAGAAAAAATTGGGCACACAACTTTTTCCCTAAATTATTCATTGGACGCACCCAATTACACAATAGCGCAAGTCAAAAAAATATGTGTGAGACTTTCATGCATTAGAAGTGAAACTTATGTTCTAGAAACAGTTGATTTTATGTTCCCCCCTACATATTAATATAATTGAAGCGAGCGTAAGCGAGCTTCTTACATTCAACGAAATATGCATCTTGTCTGTCTGTCTGTCTGTCTGTCTGTCTGTCTGTCTGTCTGTCTGTGTGTAACGTTTACGTGTCCGACGATAACTTGAGTAAAAGTTGACCGATTTAGTTGAAATTTGGTATACATATTTCTTTTACTAATACTCAGGCTAAGTTCGTTGGACAGCGTGATCCGTCCAAGAGTTCGCGCGCAATGCTCGCGTAAACGTGAGCTTCAAATTTAAAATTGGAATTTCAGGACGGGAAAAAATTCTATCATCACCTATTCGATGAGACGAACATTTTTTTCAAATAACATTTTTTAGTAAAACCAACAGCGACACCGCTATGAATTAATAAAGATCGCTAAAACAATTAAAGCGGACCTAAACGTTTATAATAGAGAAAACAACCTTTTTACCGATATCTTACGTTCTAACGTAACGATTTTAATAAAACTTCTTATACACCATCTAATGCACAATTGAAACAGGCATGGAAAATTTCAATTTGATACATGCAGTAGTTGTGTTGTAGCAAAGAGATACATTTTATAATAATTGAAAAGGAGATGGTGTGGTTAGAGGAATAGTAAGAATGCAGGGTGGTTCCCCTACTACTAGCCCCTGTACTACTACTATACCCATTATCTATCAACTCATCATGATTCATGATTATCTATTTTTTCAATATTCAATACATATTTATTACTTTACGCTAGCTTCAATAATAGAGCCACGCGATGCCTAGTAATATAAAGAGTTTAAATCGTTCCTAGAAGAAGCACATAACTCAATTTTACTCGTATATCAAATCAAATTGCTCCACTTATGTACTATGTTCATTGAAATGAGGATTCGTTGGATCCAAGATAAAGAAACATTAGAATTTTTATTACTTAGATTTAATTAATAATGAAATAGTACAATAAACCTTATTTAAGTAATACATATTATATAAATCATTTATTAAATACGCAACATACATATTTATAAGCAAGAGTTTACAATGTACCGCAGTCAGATAACTTCTCTAAGAAAAATAATTTCAATTAATAAAATATTTGCATAACATTTTAGTGAATAATGAAGAAAAAACATGAAAACGACATTTATATATTATTATAATGTATATAATAGTACGCTTATATATCAATTCTGTCTTCTTTAAAAACATTTGCCTCCATGGAGCAATGGTTAGTTGATGAATCAGAGGTCGGTGGATTGAGACACGTCCAAGTAAAAGATTTTTTACAGGTAAATCAACTGCCGACTTAAGCCGGCAGTTGATTTACCTGTAAAAAATCTAGCGTTGGGAACCAATCGATTGAAAACAGGTTGTGGATATTTAGTTTTTATTCGACTGATATCAGTCTATAGTTTGGAGTTGTATTAGTTGTAATTCAGACGTGTATATGTGGACGTGTGTATAACAAGATAACGAGTGTCATGCGCATTCTCACTCCTCCTCAGCTCTGAGCCCTTGACCGTCTTTCCTTTCCCCAACCCAAAACCAAAAAACATCCGAATGAAACATTCGACTGGATTCAGTCTCAGTCTATATTTTTTCATTCGAATGAAAAGTTTGCCACGAGATAATGAGTGTCAAGCGCCTTCTCACTCTCACCCCCCTCAGCTCTGAGCTCTTCACGGCCTTCACTGTGTTCCCTTTCCCTACTACTCTTAAATTAAAAACAAAAACATCCGATTGAAACATTCGACTTGCGGGTTCAGTCTCAGTCTTTATCTTTATTCATATACCCTATTCCCGCTATGAAACTGTTTTCATTCGAATGAATTCAGTACTGTTTTTTCCCGAATCGACTTATTCATTCGGTTGTCCCAACTCTAATAATAAACTCTGGATGAGTCTCAAATCACAAACTTCGTTTCACGATTTCATTTCTTCCAAGCCAATTTACTCTTCCGCGCCTAAAGAAGTTTCACTTTAAAAAAAAAAAAAAACATAGGGAGTAACAATCTAAAGAAGTACCATTTAACACTTATTGTATTGTTTTTTTTTACTTAATGAATCTGTACTCAAGAGATCCTCAGCTGTATATTTTTAGAAAAAGTACAACATAATTCGTATGAAAGACACTATTTTAATATAAATTTCTGATATTCTAGGAGCTATTCCTACAATGGGTAGGTCTATGGTGGTAAATGGAGCTCAACTTGCTTCCTACTCACAGGCTAAAGAGATACTCTTAGCATCTGGAAAATTCCAAGAGAACATCCTTCTTCACTTTTGTGCCAGTATGATCTCGGGCCTTATTACTACTGCTGCATCTATGCCTGTTGATATTGCCAAGACCAGGTATACTTGATTTTTTTATTTTATTTTATTTCTTTTTTTTTTGTTACTTTTAGACTAATTTATTTGCACATTCTATGCGTATTGCTTGCCAAAAGGGCAGGCCAATATAAGTGTCTGCTTTTAATACAATTAAGGAGATGGCTAAGGACTGATCAAAATACGCTTTTAACATTTCAAGTTTGCCGTCATGTATAAAAACAATTAGAATACTTTTTTAGAATTTTTAGGTGATTTTCGGAACAATAGAAAAGAAAATCGCTTTTGTAATATCAAACTCGGTTTTTGGACTATAGAATTTCGGAGCGTAACGGGTATTTTTTCAGAAAATGTAATAAAACCTTGGCTTTTCGTTGTTTATAGCAAGTTACTTTTTTAAGGAAGTTATTTAAATTAGGGTATTTGTGTCCATTATTGATATTGTCTTATTTAGAAGAATTTTTGGATAAGTATTTATTGATGGTTTTACATAAATTACTTTCTATCGTAACAACTTCTATCATATTGATCTATCAGTATGAATGTGGAACTTCATGGAATAGAATAGTTCAAGGCATTCGATTCAGAGTGGTGGATTGAATGTGGCTTCAGTAATTATATTTGCAAGTGTAATGAGATCATTTATATGCAGCAACTGAATATGTTTATTTATATTTCTTCATCCAAAAAGATTTAAACTACGTTAAAATTCATTTAAACACACACCATTCAACTTTTAAATGACCATGTTTTTCTATCTTGTTTTATCTTTTATTAATTATTTTCTTTTTCAAGAGATAATTCCTGACCTTAAATTTATTTTAATATCTGCATTATGCCCTCTGCTTTTTTGTACAGCATGGTTACCATAATAGTTTTGCATTCATACCAAACAATTTAAACATATGTATGAAATAAGGAAATTTTATAGTATTGATCAAATGTAAATATTGAAGGAGAGATAGTAAAACGAGAGTTATGATAATGACCAAACAAGATGATGATAAACTACCATTATGTTTAAATATATTGATTATTTTACTTTTTTAATTTGACGAAACATAAGAAAACCAAGATTTTGTAAACTTACAGTGAATAATGAGGAAAGCCTATTAGTTGATTAAACCTGGTGGTCAGTATTAAAATATTTCCTCTTGTGGTTTTACTGTGTTAATTTCACATTTAGTACTTATGTCCTCTGTGTTACCTTCACCCTAAATTGAATTCATATTCCTGTTTTAGTACTGGGGGAAGCATCTCCATCTGACTTAATACATTCCTTTGATGTCTGACCGGGGTTTCCCCAAGACCCCAACCTCCATGCTAAAACGGGTTTATAGCTCTTAAATTGACAATAGTCTTTGTGGCATAATTAATACTAAATTTTATTAGACTATGTTAATGTGACCAGCTAGATTGTTTAGGCAAATTAGATTGTTATAGAACTCCATATTACTACTCAAGGTTTGTTTGATGGTTATCCGTTTATGTCCTAGTCAAAAAAGTACTTTCTAGATTTTATAGCGTAGATTTCTGTGGCCAGTATATATACATGAGAGCCATATGCAACTGTTTCAGTTTAAATTGAACAGTTGCAAATGACTCTCATTGTGAACAACTCTATTCAGAATTATCCCTGTAGTGGGCTCGAAAGGTCGGGATTCACAAAATCTCCGATGTTGTCTCCTAGATTCTTCCGAAGGAGACAACATTAGAGATTTTGTGAATCCCGACCTTTCGAGCCCATTACAGGGATTATTTTCAAGAGAGTTGTTCTCAATGAGAGTCATTTGGAACTGTTCAATTCAAAATGAGTCAGTTGCATATGGCTCTCATCATAACTCCCTTGATAATGATCCCTTAATGTGTTATCAGGATTCACAAAATCTCTAAGAAGGACTCCTCTGAAATTTCTGGATTTGTACCTACCTAGTAGATAACATTTTTATCAATTTTTTTTTTTTAAAATGATTTCAATTTTTTTCAGGATTCAAAACATGAAGGTAATAGATGGCAAGCCAGAGTTTAAAGGTGCTGTTGATGTTTTACTCAAAGTTGTCAAAAATGAAGGTTTCTTCGCTCTCTGGAAAGGTTTTACGCCATATTACGCCCGATTGGGACCTCACACAGTACTAACTTTCATATTCCTCGAGCAGTTCTATACAATGTATAAACAGTATGCATAGCCCAAATGAAAGGGAAACACAAAGTCTTAGAGCACAACGCATATTTCTTCTACACAGGAGAATAGATTAGTATAAGTCTGGACTGAGGTACAATAAATTATTGGGAACATCAAATATTTCCTTTCCAAAAGAATATATATTTAATGATAAAAGTCCATCGTATTATTTCCCTTAGCTAAATCCTAATGTCAAAGGATGAATTACCCTAAGCAAGTTATATAATGAGATAAATACTAAAAAAAAACCTTTTAAGCAAAATATACCCTGAGCTAATATCCCTAATCCCTTGCTTTATGAAAAACACCATTTCTTGTCCTCCTTGACACCAAATCTAATCAAATATTTTATTGGTGCATAAATGCAATTAATAGTAAGTTATAATTAATTTTAAGAATGTTAAGAAAGTATAGCAAAAGAATCGTGTTCATTAGATTTACTCTTAATATGAGAATAGTGTTTGTAATTCCAAAATATTTTCTTTTGTAAAATGTACTAAATATATATATATATATATATATATATATATATATATATATATATATATATATATATATATATATATATATATATATATATATATATATATATATAATTTACTTTATAAGAAAATATTGTTAGATAAATTAAAAATTTTATTTTTTTAATATGGATTGTTGTCCTATTTTTATTTTTGAATGTTTTCATACTTATGATATTTTCTCTCTTTCCTTAATTATGCCTGTACATTCGTGTTAAAAACATATTAAAATTTATTTACTTATTGCTTATTAAATAGAGCATATTATATACTATAGATGTTGAAAAATCAATTGATAGTTGTCAGCTTAAAAATATCAAACTGCTATTAGTTGACTTTGGGTTAGTTGAAGGCTTGGGTTCTAAACCCGAAGACATAGACCGAAGTAGGCAAGTAAACCAAGTGCACTTGCTGCTGGATAGGAAGCGAATTGGGTCTATTTTAAACATCCACTTAATATGATTATCAGTGTGAAACAGTTTTTTCCTACATTTGACCAATAAAGTGGTTGTTATCACACTCAAAATAGTATGCAAAACAGCATATTTCTGCACTTACTACTTTACCGTACTTGTTTTACTTTACCGTGCTCATTTTACACACTCCAGTGTTCCAACTTACGAACATAAAGAACTTAAATTTAAACAAAGATTAAATAATTCAAATTATAATAATAATAACAATGACAACTACATAATGATTATTTTTTAACTAACTACATGGTTTAAACATTATATATCTAATCCCTCGCCTGTGGCTCGTGCGTAAATATTTCTCTCGTTGCACAAATAACTATTACCACCTGAGATTTATACCATCACCAGGTATATCATTAATGACATTGGTTTCTGGGGAGAGTTAGGGAGTATGTTCCCTATTTATTGACCTTCCACTTATTCAACATCTGTAGTTAAATTATTTTGTTTTGTCAAACTATAAGTTTTGTCTTCTTTAATGAATAACTGCATGTTGATCTAACTATTTAATAATTGTTTTAAGTAATTTTATTTTTGTGTTTCAATTGTTGGTTATTTCTCTTCTTATTTTTTATTTATTTATTTATTTTTTTTTTGGTCAAGTGGAGTTAAGTTGATATGTTACCGATTTATAATGTATTATTCTCTTAATTTAATTATAATCAGTAATAAAATAAAGACAATAAAAATTATAGATATTAGTCCTGGAACATGGCGGATGTATAATCGTACATTTATTATTATTTATATGTTTAATTTATCTTTCATATGGTTTTTTATTTATTTATTTTTTAATTCTTGTACATTAGCTTTAGGTCATTACTGATAAATGTATCAGTCACTTCTCTTATCAATCAGGTGATAAAAAAGTGAAGTATAAAAAGCTACTATTGGAAAATGACCAAACCTTTGAAGTGTATTTGTTAAAATGAAAGTTGTTATGCGGGCACAAGATAGCACTCAACCTGGGGTCACCAGCCAAGATCATCCCATGAAGATGCAACATTCTCCTTTAAAAAACTTATTTTGTTTCTTATTATTAGGGAGCCTATGTGGTTTGTGCCTTACAAAAAGTACTTAAATTGGCCCATGACAAAAAGGCAGCTCTACTCTTGCTTTAGAGATTGTTAAATGAGTAATTCTGAATTTTTTTTATCCAAACATCATTTTATGAACATTTTGTCAATATAATCTATTTGATTCAAATGATAATTATTAAATAATATCTAAACTTTGTGCATGTAAAGCTCATTTAACAAAAATAAATAAATATTAAAGTAGGATAAATGAAATAGAAACAAAATTTTTTGCCGAAAGTTTAAAAAATTTAGTGAACTTCTAGATTCATATTTTAAATTTATTTATTTAAATATATACTGTATTCAATTATTATTTAATTTTTTGTTTGTTTTTGACTGTACTTGATTGGTTGTGTTTTGATTGTTAAAGAGGATTCAAAATTCTTGTTTTTTTTTTTATGAAGAAATTAATATAATTTTGTTTAAAAAATTATAATAAAATCGTTTTATGATTATTATGTTAAATAGAAGTTACCATACTTTTTTATTTATTTTTTCCCCCCCCTTAGACTATATTTTTACTACCTGAAGTTGCAGTTTATCATTTGATGCATAAATGAAGTTGCATCTGTCAATTTAAAATTGACTGATATTTTATGGTATTTATTTATTATTGAATGTTAACATATGAAGGAAAAAAGCACTTAGAAGTTTACCGCTTGTGAAGCTTTTGCTCCTAAACAATTTGAATATAGCACCAAATCCAAATGAGACTTGAAATGAGAGGGCGAGCTGCTATTCAAAGACTTTCTAGACTTCTAGTTAAAGGGAGGAACCTCTTTGATTAAAAATAAGTATCAAAGGAACACTGCAATTTCTCAAGGAAGCAGTGTTAGGGCTCAAATTACCTATTCTCAAATTCCATCTACCAATGCTTCTAGAACCTTAAATGTATACTTATGTTTTTTTTTACCTTTCCTTATTTAAAGGGAACGTATTGTTTTCACAAAAAAAAATCCGAAACCGAGATTTCAACGGAATTAACCGTTTTGGGTGCTTTCAAGAGAATTGGATTGGTAGCCGGAAGTTTGTCTTTGTCACACATAACTCTAACATTTTTAAGCTAGAGAGCTAAAACATGGGACAAAAATCATTCCTTACATGTAGTTGTGCTGCCCGGATGATCATAAATTTATGACGTCATTAACCTATTTTACTGAGTCCATAAATCTGTTGAAAATAAAAAAAAAATCTGATTTCACTGAAATTACTACCAATTATTTCTCTTTAACACAAACATTTTCATAGAATTTCACCAGTTTGAAAATATCGACTTTTGAACTATGAAAATTAAACGCTAAATAATTTTGAAACTATTTCACAGATTGAGCTTAAATTTGCACCAATTACACCTTTCTATAAGATAAATATCCATCTTCCATATTTCAACTTAATATCTGCTGCTATTTTGGAATTATTTGGTAAGGAAAAGTTCCTAGATGCTATGTGTCCGAATTTTTTTAACTATTGAGCCGTCATGAAGATGTGATAATATATATTATGATATGAATTTCAATATATCTCTAATAACATACTTTCATGTGTTAACATTCAATATAACAACTTTACAACCAAGAAGCAATGTGTTAATGAAACCAGAATCCTTAAATTATAGATAACTCAAAAGTATTGAGTTGATGAAAATCCTTGCACCTTTCTCTTCTATCCTGAAAACAAATGAGGGTTTTTCATGGTAATTGAACCATTATTGTAAAATGTTACAAAATTGTAATTTGTTTTTGTTTTAAGGAGAATTAATTCATTTGCCTAAATGTGCTTCAAATTGTGGGAGCATAACTATTACTTATTATTTGGCTTACTCTAATAAATTCTAAAAAACATTTTCTACAGGTTATCGGTCCTGTTTTCCTATTTTGTTCCTGATCTGTGTAGTAAAATTTTAAAAGCCTACTATAATTTATGAATACCTTTAATTTAATTTATTTAATCTGATACCAGGAAACCAAACTGATACTTATGCCATTATGTTTTGTAAATCTTGACAGGAAAGGAAAGTTGAAAAAAATAAATAACGGAAGGGGAGCCAATGAGAGCTCAACATTTTGGCGGGTAGTAGGTCGAGCCAACTAGGCAAACAAAAATATCACTGGATAACCATAAGATAACCACCTAGTGGCTTTATTTTTTCTCTCACTTAGGTTACCCAATCTGAGCTGTCAGATTTACAAAACGTAATGGCATAAGTATAGAGGCATAAATGAGGATTCATTTATTTGTTTAGATCAAGATTTTATGAAATTTACGTATGTGAACAAAACATTTTACCATTTGAACATCATTAGTTGTCGAAAACTGGTCAGTATTAAACATCACCAAAAGTTTTTTTTTGACAATAAACTGATCAATTTTTTTATTTGAGTTTTATTCACTAGGATTAATTTGCTTTAAATCTAATATATGTAATCGATGTTTCATGAAATTGCCTTCCTTTTTTTATTAGTTCTGTAACCATAATTTATAAATCCAGTTATTAAGGGTACGTACTTACCAAATTCAGGATACTTTAATCTGATGGTTATAATACATATATAATACAATGTACATTAAAATATATTATTTAAGTAAAACAGCACACAAAGACACATTAGATGTGTTGATATGAGAATAAAAGCTCTTTAAAATAATAAATATTTATGTCCTTTTAAGGTTTAATGTATTAGTTAGGGCTAAAAAAAGTAGTAAATTATGAATAAATGTGGTAATTTTAAATAATACCATAATATGGTGGTCTTCTTGGTTACCATAGCAATAACTAATAATATAAGTATAAATCTTACTGATCAAACAACTCTAAACATTAAATTGTTAAAAATATCAATATTTTATTGTTTATCTCTTCATTTAAATTTAGTTATTTTATGATTGGTTAATATTGTAGTAATTCTTTCCTATACCATTTGCATTTGCTTCACTAATAAGAATAAGGCACAAAACGAATTTATCAATTAATATGAATTTTTATTTCATTGTTATTATTATTTATTTGTTGAAAACTAATTTGTTCTTTTCTTTCCTCCCTTTGTATCTTTACCCCATGTTAAAATCTATATAGAATTATATGCATTTATGGAATAGAATAAAAATTGAAAAATAATGTGTCAGAAAGAATAATTTTTTTTTTTTTTTTTTCATAATAAAAATTGTCAATAATTTGTTCCTTGGTTTTATAAAAAAAAAAAAATATATATATATACCAATAATATTTTCAGATCTATAGGTGTCATTTATGTACATAAAAATAAGGGTACATTTGTTACTTGTATTATTTGAAAACATAAAATGATATAAACAAAAATTACTGAAATAAGTAAACCTAACTTAATTTCCATAATTTTGAAACCATCCCTTGTAAATTTAAAGCTACACTATTAATTTTTTAATATTTCTATTAAAAAATATATTTATGGAAGCAATGGAGGTGTCGTCTCATGTTTTCTCCCACCCTTCCTTCCTTGTGGGCTTGCACTGCATTCAGGTTTGGTTATTAACGAAGCTGAATATGTTAGTAAAATAAAATACCAACTTCTTAAACAGCTGGTTTAAAAATGAAAAACTAGTATATTTTAAATATACTATGTAAATGTATGACTCCAAAATTAAAACTAAAATATAAAAACGAGGGAAGAGGACTGGTTCATTCCAGTCTTATGTCTTCCAGGTTTAAAGTAGCAAAAAAAGTTGGTTTGGAATCAACTTTTCACCAGCCACCTTTCAACTAACTGTGAGCTTTGATTGAACCCAGCTTAATATATAATAATAAGGAATAATTAACTAAAATCGTTTAACATCTCTTTGAAATCCAAATCCATCAAGGAAAATGTATTTAACTTGAAGTTATTGTAAGCTATGAAACTCGCTTTTAATTATGTATAACTTGAATTAATTATAAGTTTAAACATAATATCATGTTAGTTGGTTTTAAAATAATACAATTTAAATATGATTATAATATTTAATAAATATAAATACATATTTTATCTTAAGCCATTCACCAGCCTTTATGATCATTTGATTTCATGGAACCCAATATAATACTGATAGTTGATCGTGTTTATCAAAGTGCTGATTTTATCTTTTATTGGTTAATATTGTTTGCACAACTTGAGCATTATATGTATATATATTTTAAATTTATTTTCTTTATTTCATAAAGCGCGACAATTTTTTTTTTTTTTTTAGTAAATTAAAAAAAATATTTTTTTTTTTTACTAAATAAAGGCAAATGTTTGTTTTTGTTTTTATAAATCTATATTTTTGTATATTGTCCATGACTAATTTTTTTTAAATTGGTTAAATTTACCAATGTATTGTTAATTGTTCTATTATATAATTATTTTAACACTCAATTTAAATTGGTCAAACTGATTTTTGTCAGTTCATTTGGATATTAATTAACATTGAAGCAGTGGTGCACCAAGGATTTTTTTTTTGGAGGGGTGGGGGGTCTGAAACCTTATAAAAAATATAACTTTCTTAAAGCATTTATGAATGATATTTATGCATATTTATTCATAAATGAGCAGTAAGTATTGAACAGCATTCATAAATGGTTTTCCCCACAAGTATTTAGTAGAAGTAAATAATATTTTCTCAAGTTTATATTATTTCCTTGGGGACTCCCCCCCCCCCCCCCTGGGTGCGCCACAGTATTGAAGAGTACAGGGAAAAACCCGTCAATCACATTTTTGGGCGAAAATGGACTGAAGGCCCTTGTATCTGAGAGATCTGATTTATTGCATCCAATATTTATTTTTTTTTGAAATTATTCTTTTAAAACATTACATTTGCATAAATATATGCTATGGGTGTTTTTGCATTTATTTTGAATTTTTTCAAATAATTTTCCTACTTTTTATTCACAGATAACTTTTCATTTGTCTCAATATGAATTTTTTATACTATGATAGGGGTTTACCCTGTATCTTTCAATATAGCTTTGGATTTTAAAATTTAGGTTATAAAAAAAATAAAAAATTTCTTTTGTACCCTTCTTTATACTTTTTGTAGAAATTTCTTGAGAAATTTGGCCTTTTTTTAGGGGTTTAATTTTTTTTTTTTTTTTTTTTTTTTTTTTTTTTTTTTATATATAAACTTTTATTATATATTAAATATAATAAAAATAAAAAACTTCCACTCTTCTTTAAAAAATGCTATATTTCGCCATCACATTATGGCTTCTTCAGGCTACAACAATAACAAATTGAAAATAAATTATTAATAATGTCATTACATTAAGTTTAAAAAGATTTATTTTAAACTTAATGTAATGACATTATTAATAATTTATTTTCAATTTGTTATTGTTGTAGCCTGAAGAAGCCATAATGTGATGGCGAAATATAGCATTTTTTAAAGAAGAGTGGAAGTTTTTTATTTTTATTATATTTAATATATAATAAAAGTTTATAAAAAAAAAAAAAAAAAAAAAAAAAAAAATTAAAACCTTAAAATTTAGGGTTTTTTTTGTATTTTTTAATGAAAGTGTTATTAAATAAGCCCTCAATCATTTTCCCTTATTATATAATTTGGTTGATATTATAAAATGTTATGTGAAGAAGAAATAGAGAGTAGTAAAAAAAAACTTTAAAATGTTGTTTAGAATTGATGTAAAAAGAATGAGAACAATAAATTGTTATTTTATAGTTGTTACTTCATTGCTTGTATTATTCTTATGAGAGATGAATAATGGTTGACTCAGTGTTTTTCTTTATAAATTGTGTCTTACGAACTTTAGTCAAATTCGTACCATGTTATAGTTCACAAGATTCCACAAATGCCCATTTGTGGGAAAAATAACAATTTGATAAGGAAAGTACATGTGGTGCCTACAAGGTGTTCTTTCCTTATCAAATTATTATGAACCCCAAACTCCTTTACAATAACATAGCAAAAAAAACATCGTTTCAGATAATTAAAAAAAATGTCTGAATTAAGTGAAGACCAAATATTTCTAATCCACTCTATGATTTTCCATCGATTCGAAATTTAATAGTGTAGGGTTTAAATTCAATCATTAATGCTACAATGTTTGTCTTCAATAATTATTTATTTAGTTTTAAATTATACTGTCTTTTACAATCACTTTCAAAATTATTAAAAGTAATTCAAGATACATTGATTTATTCATTCTTAATAGATTGCATTATAATCTATACATCAATACATCTTTTAATGTAAAATAAATTAAATAATACAAATAAATTAGAAATATATGTAATTTACAATTTTCTGCCACAGTATAATAATAGCCAAGAATATTTGTTAGTTTAATTGTAATAATGTTTATACACCAGCAAAATAAAGACCTTTACATAATGACAATTTTGTTTTTGTCATTTTTATTATAAATTGAAAGAATATTAAATTAATAAAATTTAAAAAAGAAAATGGTGTCACAAGATTTTAAATTAAACGGTTGCAACAGATTAAAAAAAATCACAAAACTGGTTAGGGGTTTAAAAAAAATATTGCAATCAATAATACAAATTTAAGGAATGCAAAAATTAGTCAAATTTAATCTACCAGTCTTTGCCAAATGAGTCTTCAGGATCAATGAGAGCTCAGGATTTTAAAATCCTGAGCCCTCATTGGCTCCCCACTACATTTTTTATTTATTTTTTTGTTTACTTTCTCGCCCTTCAAACACACTAAGGCTCATTTGGCACAGACTGTAATCTAAGATTTATTAATAGCTAATAGACAAAATAATCAATCTTTATAGTATATTTTAATGAAGTAAGTATTCAGAATGTGAGGAAACTTGTTTTTTTTTTTTTTTTTTTGCTTTTTTGGTAAAGCTATAAATGCCTTATGAAAATAATATAAAAAATAGTGTTTTTTTCTAATATGAATATATCTGGCTGGTAATCTATGCAGAACATTGCATTTTAAAAGATTTTAATGCATGCATTTCAGATGTTTAAGAGACCTTATGGGATTGTGTAAATCCTGAATTATGGATCCCCATAACAAGGATCCTTCTCAACGAACTGTTTATAATATATGTCATTGGTAACTCTAGAAGCTTGGGAAGGTTTTAGGAAGACCAGCTCTTTTAAGAAACATTCCGGCAATCCCTTAGACCAGGGGTTGGCAACCTATTTGCCTACAAGGGTAGAATATTTGAAAATCACCAAGGGCGCACATGCCGGTGCTGATGAGCAAATAAAAGGGTTGACTTTCTATACTTCCTTTTTATATTTTTATGCTGGTATCAAATATTTGGGGGGGGGGGGGGGGATTTATAGATGCCGACAAATTAAAAAGAGAGAGAGATAAAGAGAGAGGGTTATATTGGAGTGTCATTAGAAGTACACAGTGGGTGTCAGGTTGCTGATCCCTGCCCTAGTCCAAACAAAACCTACACTCTCAAACATATCTTGACTTCCTTCAAATGTTTATTTGGGATATTACAATTGATAATAATAAAAAGAATATTAGTACCTTGTAAATGATATAGATATATGAAAATAAATAATTAAATAAAAACTTAAATAAAACTAATTTTTGGCACTTGAATGAAAAAAAATAAAGATAAGGCAATTAGTTGATTAATAATTAAGTCAAATTATGAATAAATAAATTTAAAAAGTGACTAGAAATAAAAGGTAACTAAAATTAAGTAAGAATTATAAAATAAAGCAATTATTAATAAATTATTTGGGTTTAATCTTTGGCATTAAATAATAGTTAAAATCTTAATGTGAGAAAAGAATTTACACAATTTGTATACTGTTCTTAAAATTTAAAATAAATAATTGCTATAATAATAATTAATTTTTTAATACAGTAGAAAACAAACCACAGAATAAAATGAGGAACAACTTTTCTATTCTTCTAATGAGGTAATATATAATTTATTGACGCTATCCTTGTATAATTGGATTTCATTATCCAAGTAGAATTCATTAACTAAGTCCTTAAATAGAATATATACACTCAGGATGTGTAATTTACAACTATTTTACTCATAATAATTACAGAATGACAAATCATGGAAGTGTAGTAGGTTTAGTTTTATTTTACAGACTCATTATTATTATTATTAATGAACACATTAAGATGTGTAATAGATTTTATTATTTATCAAAAAGCAGACATTATAAAAAAAAAATATTAAAAGCTTTTTTTCATTTCTCTGCTTATTTTTTTTAAAATTAGGGTGTTTGAATTCCACTTAATAATTTTAATGTAAAATAATAAATAAAAAAGATAAGAGAAATGGGTCTTAAAAATAATAATAAAAAAAGAAGCCTAAATATGGCCATATTTAACACTCTTAATAAAACAAAATATAATTTAATACCTTTTTAAAATGTAAGGGAAGATATTCATAGAGTAAGGTGCTACTTTCAGTAGATACAATTTACCAATAAAATTATGAACGTAGCCATTAAAAGGTTGAGGTCTGAAGTGAGATGATATATTAAGCAATTGTTTTTAAATAGATTTAGAAAAATCTTTTTATCCTCTAAATTTATCCTAATAGTAAAAAAACAGAGAATGAGAAACATTAATGATTTAGGTATTGTTTTTCCACAAAATTTGATGTATGGCACAAAATAAAATTAAAAGCTTTAATTAAAAAATTGTGTTCTTAGAAAATACACAAAAAAAATGAATGAAAATTAACCCTTGGGAACGTGCGGTCCTGTGAGGCCTAATTTAATATATCTAAATTTGAGATATAACTGTGAAATTGAGAGAGATGTGGGTGCGATTGGAAGATAGGGATTTTTCTAGCTACATTTCTAACTTTTATCAAGAGAATTAGTCACTGTTTGACATCGCACGTGATAATACTTCAATTCTGTGCCCATATTGTCCTGACAGGGGGCCGCGCCACTTTTACTTAAATTTTAGTATTATGCTAATTTTAGTGAAATGTATGCATATAATACAAAATAAATTAATATGGTATCTGAATTTAAAAATAAAATAATAAAAATATACAGAAAAAATTAAAAATTTGAAAATTATAATTGAGACTGAGTAATTTTATGCTTATAAACTATGAGATTTAACAACGGTATATTATGAATTAAAAAAATAAAACAAATTTAAATGTTTTATAATATTTTGCTAAAATCATTTCAAGTTTATATTTATTTTACCTGTTGTGTGGGCATATAAAACAGATTAAATCCTATCAGGGGTCCGCGCCTCCTTGTGTCTATATTAGACCGGACACACCCGAGGGTTACAAAAATAATATCAATTCAATTATTTTGAGTATTAAAGGTTAACCAAAAAGTGATGACACTGGGGAAAAACTGTAAACTTAGCTTAGTTAAAATCAGAACTAGAGTATTGCCGAAGTCATTATAGTCTAGAGCTAATATTTGATATTTTATAAATGACAGCTTTCCATGACAAGTAATCAAAATAAAAATAAAAAAAGTATTAGCGAATTTCTAGTGCGTGTTTTTGTATGTCTATTGTATTAAAAACACTATAAACAACAACACTAGCAACCTTTAATAAGAACAAGAACAAAATTTGGAATTAAATATTTCAAACTACATCACCAGCAACTTGGTTTTTGTGTAATGATGATGAGTGAAAATTTTAATTTAACCCATTCAATGCGGGTGGATCCATGCCGTGCTAACGCGCCTGGCGGGTGGATCCCCTTTCTGCCCTCAGTAGCTCTATTCTCCGTGCCTCGAGTAGAACCATCTTGCAAGGCTCCGTCAGGCCCGCTGACGTTTGTATCCACAGTGGATTCAAACATTTTTATTTTTAATTAACAATTAAAATTGTGTCAATTTTATTCAGTCACTAAGGTAGGTTCATAAATTGGATTACGCATTCAATGGGTTAAGTGAAAATTAATTAACTCAAAGTTTTTACCTCATTTTTTATAAGGTACAAGGTTTTTTTAATAAACAAACAATCTCACTTTTAAGTCCCTCATTACGATTAGTCAACTTTAAAACACTTCAGCAGCACCGTTTGAGTCCATTCATTATTTATATTGAGATCAAGAACAAAGAATAAATAAAATAAGTGTTATTAAAAAATAAATAACTTAATCTGTATTTTGTTAATCAGGTTAAATTATCAAGCTGAGTATTTCCAGTGAAGAGATTTTTATAATAACTATTATTATTTAATGTTTTGGTTCTATTGAAAAGTTGAACATTGCAGAACTTAATATTAGAACTTGTCGATAAAATTCTATTTGTTATATTTAATAACAAATATAACTAAAATTAATCTTTGCATGAACCCTTCACTGGTAAATCTAGATAACTAGATCACTCTTATTATATAAGCATATGCCCCTGATTATTTTAAAGATTGCAAGCGTCTTTCATATTAGTTGTGTTAAAAGCTCCAAAATAATCTTCATGAAGGAATCTTATTATAGATTCAATGTGACAAAGATTGGCCACAGCATTTTTCTTCTTTCCTTTTGTAATACTTAATCTTGCATTCGGTACTGTAATGAGATTCTGGCTTTTACAGAAAGATATATAACTGGTTATATCTCTACCGTTAAATAAAAGCCGGAAAAAGTAATCACTTCCAACAAGGGCTCCTCCGTTAGAGGTTGCAGTGTCATCTCTACTTCTATACACCTAAAAAAAAGTATTCAACATTTTTAATTTGTTTTACTGTATATAAATGTATCATATTTAAAACTTGACTGTTTCTTACTTGTAATGAACAAAATATAAAGTAAAATCAACCAGCATTTCATTATTTATTTTATTTTTAAAAATCTGTTAAATTTTGAGTCAAGAAATTTATAATATAATATACCAAATATACCAGCAGCAAAACTAAACAGTTACGATACCTAAGTTTATACATGGTTAAGATTTTATTGAACTCAGTTTAATTTAAGAAATTATGAATTACTCAAAGTGTAAAGATACAACACACTTCGTTGCTTCAACCAGTGGCGTAGCTAGGGTATTGGGGGCCCCCCGCAAGAACTTTTTGGGGGCCCCTTGCCAAACACAATTGATGAGCAAAAAAAACCTTGCGTTTAGAACTGGGGGCCCTCCTCGACGTTGATTTGGGGGCCCCTTGCTCGTGGGGGCCTGCCCGCAATGCGGGCCCATAGTTACGCCACTGGCTTTAACCAATATGTTAATCAAAGGTTTATGGTAACGTTTCGCTAAATTTATTAGCATCATCAGAGCAAGAAAACAAAGTGTAAAATAGAAATAAATACAAAAAGGTCGAGGTTGACTCTATAACATGTTATAAAGGAATGAATGAAAGTGTGGATGAAAATCCAAAAACTTGGAAAGGGTAGGGCGTCAGGTAGGTGGATTAGTGGAACAAGATTTACATAGAAAACTAACTTTCGTAAAGTTGTAATCTCCACTAACAGAATAGAATATTAACTATATAAAAAACATTTAATAGATTGATAAAGACTATATTATATCTTAAGTACTGTACCTCAAATATCAGTCTTGATGCATATGTTGGCCAAGCAGTTGATTCTAGAAATACTCCGAGAGCAGTAGTCATATAATTAATGGTCTTGTCATGACCTGAATATATGACAACTTTGGGCCTTTTTTCCGAGACAAGTCTGAGAAGATGGGAAACTATATTCCTTATAAGGCCATAAGCTTTTAAGAGGCAAGAATATTTTAAATTGTGACTTTTCCAATACTGCCTGGCCTCCCATTGTAGATAAGAGAACAGAGTTACAACCTGTTGGTCCTTGACACATGATTCAGTCAATAGTCCCTTGTCCCTACAAGGGAGTTCACCGTTATGACAGACATAGGTCAGTAATGCATCTTTTAAAGAGTGGGGATCTCCGGATATTTTCTTATCCGGGATTTCGTAAACAGTTTGTGCTGAGGATTTGATTAAAGTTTTTAGAAACGAGCGAGATTTTAAATACTGATTTAGTTCGGCATTAAAGAAATTGAAATATTTATCAGCTGCTGGACAAGCACAGTCGTCAAAACAAAATGCTAAACTCTGTACTTCCTGCATTGTAACTTTAAAGAAATTCTCACGAGGTAAAAAACTAAAAAGAAAAGCAAGGGCGCTTTGAAATGTTCGTCTATATCTTGTGCTATAAACTATCATGTCTTTTTTCAAAAAAGTATTATTATTTAAACCTAATAAATCACCGTATACAGAGTTCAAAATTTTGCCTGTTTTGAGCAGCTGCAAAGCACCGTAACGTGTTAGTTGTCCCAAGCTACAGTTGATCCCAGGGAGTGGAGGAAACCCATGGAAAGCTCCTGTAACTTGGGAGAGTGCAGGTGATCCAGTTAGATTCATTATAAACTCTTCATATTGGGAAAACAAGGCAACTTTATCACCGGCACAGTTAATATTTGAAATATTTCTAATATGTGTCAATGGACCCCGGTCTCCATGTCTCAGAACAAGTAAAACTCCTTCCAGAGAAAAATTTTTGTTCAGAAGCCCTGTAAAATAGAACCCCTATCAGAAAATGAATTTTAATTGTTTTTGTAAAACAAAGAACTAATGCTAATATGGAAGAGTAAGTGATGTATTCCTGCATTAATAAGTTTAGATTTTCCAAAAGAGACTGTTCCTAAGATTTTTATATCTTACCATATCAAATCCATTGGGGAACCCTCAAGGGAATTTCTCATTTGAACTGTAGTTTTCAGTAGCTAATAGCTCACATCATTAGCAACTCTCTAGAGAACAATCACTGCAAAGGATTCACACAATGTCAGATATTAAGGTCTCTTACGGAAGATCTACCCATACGCTACTATCGTATACTCTAGAGAGGAATACTAATAAAATTTAAGTGTATTATGTAACTTAATTTACCTTCTGTTAATGTTGAAATGCCGAAGTAAGGGTTACAAAAAGAAGTAACTTGTCTGATTCTAATATACGGTTTAACCAAATTAGATGCACCATATCCATGAAATATAGCTGAACTAGTACGCATAACATTAGCGGCATCATTCTCTGAGGTGATATACTTATACATGCCTGAAATAAAAGAGTGAGGATTGGTTTGATTTACAATATTGATTGATAGTATCTACATTAATAAGTCAACTGGATTAGATTTACCACCAAGAAAGACAAGGATCCAGATGCTCAGTATCATGTAGCAGTAAAGCGCTCGGTGATTTAATGTTAAACGTAAAACGTACGTTAAAAGGCAAGCCATGCTCTATTCCTGAAACCATATTAATCAAATTTAGTATTGAACTAATTCAAACACCAATAGATTGTTCTAGTGAAACATTACAGTAAGACGAATTCTATACACTTATTAGTTCGAAAAATGACAGATCACTTACTTATACAACTTTGTCCAGTCTGATAAAGCATCCTACGATTTATAAGTTTCTTATTTAACATTTAAACTACAATAATTAAATTAAATGTTTATTTTATCACATAATTCAAAATACAATTGTTTCTTCAGTTTTTTGTTTTCTTATTTCAACACCAATTCGTTATCTTCTTCTTCATTTTCAGGTTTAAGGGGGCCGATTTTTATTAAATATTTATGAAGTATTGAAAGAATAACTTGCAGAGAATAAATCATTAAGAAATATTAGAGGTTAAAAGGCATATTATTTTGCTATTATTGCTTGTTTGCTATAAATCAATGGAATCAGACCAAAATTATGTGTTGTACAAATCTTTATTTAGATTAAAACGTCACAGAGCCGGCTCTTGCATTAACTGCGTAATGGTGTTTTCGCCTCCGCGAATCGAAGGAGGAGTTCGTTTTTCAATTTTCATTTCAGTTCTCTGCTGAGTGTCTGTCGCGATGGATATGTAATCTCGCCCGGCTTCGGTTCGTCGGTTTCTTTTTGCGTCTTAAGTGCAATTCGAAGTAAAATTCATGGTTCACGCGTGGTTGATTTAAAATGTTGTCGTCTTTTTGATGGTGGTAACTTTCCCCGTTTTATTCTTCGCTTCAGTAATGGTTAAATTGTTTGTTGTACGTTAAATAAATTCTGTTTTCGGTTGTGATGTAGGTATATTGTGATGACTCAATCTCACCGCGACACTTTTATTCACCTATTCGCCGGAGGGTAAGTTAATTGTGCCAAATTAATTAATCAAGTTATTTACTTATTTACTGTGGAAGTTATTTATTAATTTAGAATGTTTTTATTCTGTCTGTGTAGGGTTGCCGGTACGGTAGGTGCTATCGTTACATGTCCCTTGGAAGTAGTCAAAACTCGTTTGCAGTCGTCTTCAAGCGGTTTTCATCTCTGTTTGCCTAAGATTGCCACACCCGAAGGCACCGGTAGACATGTCACATGTAAGACAATACCGTCTTCCAACCATCGTCGAAGATTCATCTCCGTCTCACCGAGACATGTACTTACCATTTCTACCTATGGAGTACCACCCAGTCAGCAGAAAGGACTCGGCCTCATGCAATGCCTGAGGTGAGAATTATCCTTTTAGTTAAAGAAAGATAAGCATTCATACATCTAATGGCAAAATGTATGAATTTATAATTGATTTATTGGGTTAATTTTGTTAAGTGTCTATCAGTTAAAAGTCACATTTCTCCGAAAACAACAATAATATAATGATAGAATTCTTGCATTTTACGAAGATTAAAATTATCAACATTGGTTTGACTATTATTTACACTAAATGATTTGGTTTTGCTAGCCTACTATCTCAAGCAAGTATGATCCTAGTCCTAGTCGACTACACCATAATTGTTAATGCTACACCTATTACTCTGGAATTATGTGTTATGGCTCATCAGTTTTACTTTGAAGAGAGTAAGAAAAATTTACTGTGAAAACTTAAGCCATTACTTAGTAGCTGCTTAGGCAACCATGTAACTATTCTAAAAAGAATTATATCAGTGCATAAGGTTTGAATAGGTACTTAGTACAGTAGCTCTTTATTTTTACAACTAATTGTGTTGTTAAAGTTTTATGTGAATTCTTCCAGCTATGAATTGTTATTTTAATACTTTTGCTGAAAGTTATGTCTCAAGAGTGATGATTTGAGAGTGTATTTGTTATGTTCATTTACAGTTTAGATTGGCTCGTTATGATAATGAAATCTTTTGTAATTTTGTTGGAAGAAGTCTTGTGTTACTAAACGATTTAAACGTCAATTATCTTTGCATTGATCATCGTTATTTTGAAATGCTCATGACATCTAAAATTATCAAAGACAAACATTATTCTATATTTCTTAGCAGTCGTTGATTTTATTAAAATAAAAGGGCCATAGTTGTATGACAAAGTTCTACAATACAGCCCCATACGCAGTCAACAGGTATATCTACGGCATTTAGATTTTTTTAACAAGTTTGTAAACTTGACACTCGGTTGAAATACCAGCTCTCAGCCCTTACATGTTGAGATGGGTTGTGCAACTGAACCACATTGTACAATATGTCTCAACATGCTTTAGGAATATAATACTTAATGAAATAGTAAATTGTTCATTGCATTTTTCAATTCTTGAGTTCAAAAATGGATAATATATTAAAGTATCAATTAAAACAAAGTATTGCTGACATTATATTTTGTACAATTTTAATATATAAATAAATTATGATTTTAGCTTGAAATTACTCAAGGAGTGGTCGAAATATCGCAAAAGTGAGGCTTTTAATTTCCTTAATTAGACGCAACTACTCCAGAATATAATCCTTCAATTAGTAATTTATGAAGGATGTTTTTATTGTTGTTAATATTTTTATTTCAGGCTGATAGTTGAGAATGAAGGTCCTAGAGCTCTGTTTAAGGGCTTAGGTCCAAATTTGATTGGAGTCGCTCCATCTAGGGCCATATACTTCTCAGCTTATTCCCAGGCGAAGTCTTTTTTCAACTGTGTCTTCACACCAGATACTCCCGCTGTTCACATTATGTCCGCTTCATGTGCAGGTCAGTCTTTTTAAATGCATTATTATCTAGTTTCATCGATAGCTGCTTGGTCTAAAGATTATTTTACTGCAACAATAGTAGATTTAAAGGATAAATATGAATTTTAGGTTAATTATTTGTAAGTTGAAGATCTATTCATACCATATATTATGGCTTCAAGCTGAGACATGTTCAAATATCTTAATCACAAGGAAACACCAATGTCATGTGTTCATTATTAAGTAAAACTATTATATGTAATATAGTTTTAGCTAGCCATCGCTAGACTTCCTCTATCAAAGAATTTCTGAAAAAATTGTAGTGTGAAGTCACATTCAACAATTATCAAACCCTTTACTTTATGACAATTTTTAAAAAATTTCTGAGTAAACATATCCTTTAAAAATGTATGTTTCTGCCATACTACTAAATTGATTGATATTCTTATTGCAGTCCAAATTTAATAGACATGTTCTCTTAAAGTTTACCGCAAATGATTGTTGACGTAATTCTGGTTGCTGTTATTTAATTGTTGTCAGGGATATTCATACTATTTTGTTCTAAGTTTTTTTTTTTTTTATTAATATTTATTGAATAAACCAACATGTAGGTCTTTATAATTAGGACGGGGGTCTTTAAGGGTTTTTGATAAAACTTGACACAGTTACATCATGTCATAATTTCGGCTATTTTTTTACCCCTCTCCGAGGCATAGACGTACTTGAAACATCATTATTTTATATATAAATTAAATGTATTTTGAACACATACAAGGAAAATAAGCTTTGTGCTACCAGCCGAGTGAATAGGTACAATCCAGTTTAATTCAGAACAGACATCGTGTATCTCCCAATTATATTGGGTTCGTCATTTCCTTATTTCTCCCGGAACATTTCTATCGATAACATAAAATATATCATTATAACAATTTAACAATTCTAAAAAGGTCTTTTTAAGGCATTATTGTGGTCATAACATTGGCATTAATTTGATCAAATAATCTATTCTGTTGCTTAATAAAATTTAAATATTGTGACATATAAGCGTTTATAATCAAAAACATATAAATTAGTTTGTTTTTTCCCCTTTCATTGCAACACAATAGTTAGATTGTTACTGCTAGTCTACTGTTGATAACTGCATTTGATTTTAGATCTATCAATTCAGATGATACTGTCAGTCACTATCACTCTATTAAGATAATGAACCTTATCAGAGATTAAAAGTGGAAACTTTTTCAGGAGTGGAGTTATTTTTATTTTTGTTTTATTATTAACTCAAAATATAATAGTGATAATATTAATGTTTGTTTATTTTAGTTCTATTGACCTGGCTTCCTTCATGAGTTCAGGGTTAAAGCTAATTGTAAACATTCCATATTGTATTTAAAACAGTTGTTTACCTCTTTTCCTACAATCTGATAATTTCAAGTGTTCAGTATTCAGAGTTTAATAATGGAAAATCTTTTTTTTTTAATTACTCTCATTGTTGGTATTTGAACCCTCTTTCCTCCCTTATAGCATTGCCATGTTTTTTTCTTACTGCTACGTTTGTTTATAAATAAACTATCATGTTTACAGTTGTTAAAATATATACAGTATTATTATTGTATTTTTATATTTCCATGGGCCTTAAAGTGCAAATATTTTTACCTTTTTTTATGGCTTATGCAGACCAGAAGTGGTGTGTATACCTGAATAAAAGGTCTGCCATAAAATAATTTGAAATATCTAGAGGTGTACACTTATCTATTATGTAGACCCAGGTAAATAAGTTTAAGAGGTTAGGTCGGGTTAAAATATTGGGGAAATTTTAAGTAACTATGATTTCATATTATAAAGTACTTCCCTACTACTCACAAACAATATAAGCCTTAGGGGATTTTTCCTATTTAGGTCCTATTTTGTTGCAATAATTTACTTTTAGTTAATAAATTTGTATGCTAAATTAATCTAATCAAACGGCGGTTAATTCAATACTTAGTAACTTAAGGTCCTCAATTTTTATCAAAATGTTTTACTACACTACTAGCTTCTATTATCATGATTTCGGTAAATTTTATTTTATAATTATTTTATTAATTTAGGAAAGAAAACTTATATGTTTTTAAACTTTTGTTTTATGGTCAATTACAGTTAATCCGCAATTTTCTAGTTAGTTTAACCCATTTCGGCCCTTTTTTATAGTGTACAGCACATATTTAGTTTCAGTAGCAGTTAAAATATGTTTTTGAAATTTATTAGTCATAAAAATATTCCTACTCTATAAAAACATTTTTTTACAACAAATAGAGTTTTAAACCTGAGTTGGTATAACCTACTTTTCCTAGAGAACTACCTGTTTAGGCACTTCTTTAGATGGTTACTCTCCTTCTCCTTATAAAAAAACAAAAAACAGGGTAAAATATAAATGACTGACTACGTAACTATTACGACAAAGCCATGTTTAGTCCAATGTACTTTGGGACAAAGGAATATCACACTTTACAAGTTACAATCTAAAGAAGAAGGTGTACGGAATGTTCTTCTTTAGACTGTTACTTCCCTTAGAAAAATAGAAGTGTAATATTCCTTTGTCCTAAAATACATTGGACTAAACAACCCTTTTTCGTAGTAGTCATTTACTCAGTTATTTATATTTAAAAAAATAAATAAATAAATAGGGAAGTAACAATCTAAAGAAGTACCTCTTTTTAAAGCCATTTTATGAAATGAATTCCTGAAATCTCGACTTCGCCCTGGTATTTTGGAGCGAAAACAAAATATTTATCTATCGTGTAATAATTTTAAATTATTGTGCTTCATAACGTGTTCTTAATACGAATGGATTCAGGAAATCTTTTTGAATTCAAAAGGATTCTAAACTATGTTCTTTGATATTTTACTTAAGACAGTACATGTTTTGCGATGTAAAACATGTTTGAGTAGTGAATGTGTAAAAATGTAAAAAAAAAAAATGAAAGTTGAATTTTATCTAAACAAAAACATAAAAAAAAATGTTGAAATAACATTTAAGAGTAAAGGGGCTCCCTAAGGGTAGGGTAGGAAGCCATAAACAATTTCCTCTAGGGAACAAGAAAAGTCGTAGATCTGATTTAAAAACTAGTCTAAAAGATTGGATGTTATTTTTTCATTTAACATTTTGTTCAACTTGTTTCTTTACTTTCTTATCTTTATTATTTTATCGTGTTTGAGATTTGAACGATCGATTGCTTATTGGTTATTGTCTATATAACAGTGGTTGCCAAAAGGTGGTCCGCGGACCTACAGGGGCCGGCGACTGGCTGGTAAAAAAAAAAATTAAAATACCTTTCTTTGATATTTTCAATCATCAATTCTTTTCAAGTATATCTTATTACCTTTTTAGATAAATAAAATAATCTGTATGCCAGATTAATAAAATTAGTTTGTGCTTAAAAAATTTTACAATTTATTTTACCTTTAAATAGGTATAACCATTCCATACTCTGGTGGTAGTAAAGTGATTGTCAAAGTTATGATTTTAATTTTGGAACCACTATTCTATCACATGTTTCCTAAATACGTAAGTTCGGTCCTCGTTTTGAACATATACTTTACTTTTATTTCTTTTAAAGAATTAAATATTTGAAAACCCAACTGATTTACATCTTAAAAGAGAAGCAACTACTTTTATTTTAAACCTACTGCTGATTTTAAATATGTTTGATGTCATGGGATTGCCTAAAAAAAAATCGGTTCGAGACAACTCCGACTGACTTTCTCATATCATCTCGGTCCCAGATCCTAGAAACCTTTTTTTTTTTTTTTTTTTATTATAAATTTTATGATCCATTTATTTAAGCAATTTAATTTACAAACAATAAGAAATTATTGATCTGCTTCTACTATAAAGAGATGCCTCTTTGAGTCGTAGAAGGAGAGTAAACCATTCCACAATAATAGTGATAACAACTACTAATAATCTAACAATGCTTGTTGTTTTTTTACCATATCTAATTTATAAACGCTCTTTATATTATAACGCTTTTGTTTTCGATATTCAACAAAATCAGATTTATTTTCATCAATATCTCGGGAAACAAATTTTCCCCGGGAAAACGTTAGATTCGTATGTAAATGGACATTTTAGAATTTTTTAATCAAAATCGTTGGAACCGTTTTCATGATTTTTTTTCAGAATATTTGGGGGTTAGCGCCCCTAAATTTGGAGCTAAAATTCATTTCTCGATTTTGCTTTGGGGTATGATTTTTTTGGACGTTTATGCCAAATTTCGTCAAAGTCGGCCCAGTACTTTTTTAAGTACTGCACAGACGAGAGACAGGCATTTTTTAAAAACTACTTTTTTGGACCCAAAACGTGTAAATCAATCGCGCTATCACATACTTTCTCTTTACACGAGAAAGTGAGAATATTTCGTTGTGTTAAATATTTTTAATTATTTAATAAAGTGCATTTGGTTATCCGTAGGTTTTTTGTATCAATGTTTATTTTTTTTTAGGTCAAAACTAAATAAACTATTGTTATCTATTTTCGTACTAGAGTACGAAAACAACAATTTAGTTACTGTCATTTTTTCTTGCTTTGATTTTTGTAGCTTGCCAGAAATCTTTCTTTTTTCTCTTCTTTTGCGATTAGTTGTTTATTTTTGTATACATTCTTCTGTCAGACTGATTATACTCTAGCTTGGAGCTAGAAAGAAGATGGAGGTCTGTAAGTTTCTGGGTCGTACACGTGGGGCACGGGGTTTAACACCCTTTCCCCCCGAGTTGTGTTTGGGTTCGTGCCTTCTCTTGGGGGCATCAATGAAATGCGCATAAAGGCCGGCTTGTGATCGATATTTTGGCGGGAATGCCTACGTGACCTTAGCAGCGTACTACCTTGTTTCCCCTCTGTCACTTGGCCTGGCTTCAGCCATTCATGGTAGGATTACCCGAAACCCTCGTCTCTTACGTACGAGTACTCTACTAGTACACCGCATACCTCGTTAATCTCCTGTTTACGAAATTAACTAATTTTTTTTTTTTTCTTAATTTCATCTGAATATAAGAATTATCTTTAAAATATCAAACGAGGGCATTAAATCATTACTAGAATTCAAATTTCACTATATCAAAGGAGATTTTTTTTTAACCATGTGGGATTTAAAAATGTAATTCTGTCTTTAAAAATTAAAAAGCTTGACCTTTTTACTTCATACTCGTGGTACCTATATATAAAGAAAAGGTATTTTGACGTTTCAAAAGTTCAATTTTGTGATTATGATGGATTTACACGTTTTGAGATCCCTTAAGTTCAAAAAAAATGTTTTTTTAAAAAACGCCTATTGTAGTCTGTCGTCCATGCCGACTCGTGGAGCCTAAAATACTGGGCTGATTTCGATTAAATTTGGCATTCATGTTCAGTAAAATCTATACCCCTTGGCAAAATCGAAAAATAATTTTAGCTCCAAACTTAAGATCGCGTCCACACGAAAGATCTGAAGAAACGTCAAAAAAGTATTTCTCAAAGACGGTACCGGCAATTTCGATTAAGAAATTATCTAATGGTCCCTTTTAAATACAAATTCAACCATTTAAGTCGTTTTCCCGGGAAAAATCTAGTTTCCGAGATAATGAAAATAAATCTTATTTGGTTAACAATCGGAAATAAAAAGTAAAACAACCACATAAACACTTTTTATATGTTAGATATGGAAGCCGGGAGCCGTCTATAGAGGTAATCTTAAAGGAACATTATGTAACTGTTACTTATATTTCTGTGTTTAAATACGGATTGAATCCTGATTTGGGAGTGAACAAGCTAGGTATTTCAAAGAGTAGTATTAAATCCGTATTCAATTCGAAAAAAAAACAACTTATCGTATCGGAATCGGTATCGTATTTAATCCTTATTGAATCTAGGTTTCCATGGACACTTTATATCCAAAAAATGTGTTCAACCCGTATTCTATCCGTATTTAAACATCATGGAAGCATAGTAATTCCTTCCACTGAAATTAAAATGATTTTAATATCAAAGCAGCTTTCAGCCTTCATATTATTGAAGTCATTTCAAATTGAAATGACAGTTTGTGTACCTAATTACATTTTATAAGTTTAAAAATAAACCGTTTAAATAAGATATTATTGGATTTAAATATCCACGAGTCTATGAGAAAGTTGTTCGATCTCTCGGACCGATTTTGATTTTCCCTTTCACTATCGTACAATCGCTATAAAAGTAGGTTTATGATAAAATAATTCGTAAATTATTAAAAAGGATCTTATGCTTTAATCATTAAACAGAAAAAAAAATGATTTGTTTGTATTACTCATTTAAACAAATAGACGCATTTAATGATACAAACTGCAAGTCTAAACAATTACCAAGTAAACTGCGACGTTGACACTTAAGATTTGTCTTAATTCTTCAAATATGGCTTCTGGAACTCTGATATTGTCAGATATTTAATATATTTTTTACCTCCAAGAGAGTAAAACATATAATTCACTCGACACGTATTATAGATTATAGTCTTCCCCCCTAAAACACTGTGTACGGAGAGAGAAATAAATGTTTAACTAATTAATATTACTCTTGCTATTACCTTAAAACGAATTTAATACAACTCATTATATTTTTTCTATTAGGTAATAAGTAATTCGAAGCATTAAATGTACCTACGAAAACTCGAAAACTAATGAATGGAAAACACTGGGCTAAGTAATCATGAACTCGTATATTAGAAAATTCGTCTGAGTTGTCTATGACCAATTTTTTAGGATTATCAAAGGTGGATTGTGGGTAGTAATGATATTCATAAAAATTTAAGCTGTCAAACGATAATAACTTAAAACATAAATCGTTGATTGAACAATATTTATGGTTGTATTAATAACTTTTTTTTATCAATGGAATTTTTGTCATATTTAAAAAATGAAGTATTTACATAATTATTTTATTTATATGTTTTCATTTAATTTTATTTTACTGCTACTAGATTAACCTAGCAGGAATATAAATTTTTTATTACATACTGTTGATGACACATTTTTTTGTTATAAACTCACTGCTATGGTTTATGTTATCGGTGTTATCTAGTAAATTAAAATAGCTATTATCATAAATGTTGAGTTGAAGGTAATTAACGGACAATAATAGAATAAGCTGATTATTATTATTATTTCAAGCTAAACCATTATGATGTTTTACCTTGGATCAAAATGTGTTAACCTAAGTCCTAAATGAATTTTAGTTCATTACGGAGAATTTTAATTTGTATTATCATTTAATAGTTTTATTTTGATTGTTTGTGTTATATTGATTGGATACAATTATTTAATGATCACTTTGAAAACTACATTTTTATTATAAATAGACTCTTTTATTGCAGCTAGATAAAATTTCTGTTATTATTTAAGTATAAATATGTGCTAAAATACCCGATTAAAAACTACTTAATTATGACAGCAGTCTTCTACAAAACATAAAATTAGTAATGTGTTGTACGCGTATTTGCATATTTATTTTTAGTATCTTATTTTTAAGTTATAACATTAGTGTTTATAAGTATATATTGCTATTTTGTCAATTTAAGTTTATTGCTTTCCCTTTAAAAGTTTAAAGTAGGCATGGTTAAGTAGGGCTTATAATCTCTTTAGTCAAGAGTGCTAATCCAAAAATGGCTTTTAAATTAATAAAAGTAATATAGTACTTGCTGGATTTCTGTGATAACTAAGGAGTGGGTTTCTTGCCGAAGTACATTTTTAAATTTAATGTGTTATGTTTATAATATACTGCCAAACAACATTTAAATTCTATAATTTTTAGAATTTTAGTGACACAATGAAATTAAATAATGTTAAACTGTTTAAAGTAATTTTCATAAACTAATGGATTAGCTTAATATGTATTTAATTTGACGAAACTTTCTTGCATTTTACTGGCTACATAATAATTAGCAGTGGAACAATTGTTCCCGTAACAGGACGATAAAGAGGAACCTGAAAAGTTTTAATTTTCGATGAGCAGGGGTTTTTACCTTTTTTATTATTATTAGTTGAACCTTCCTAGAGCTTGCCTACATAATTCACATTAGGCCATTGTAAAGGTATTTGAATTGTATTTGTATTTGGTGCCAACCTAAAATTATCGATATAGGGTTGGGCAGACAGTATGTGTACAGAGTGTTCCATGAGAGGTTGTTGTTGATTGTTGATTGCTCTTAGACTTGTGTAATTTATAAATTTATAAATATACAATGTGGTTAATAAAGTTATCATTAGTTTTATTTAACATTAGAACATAACAGTCATAGAATCACGGGTTACAGATACATCGTATTTTTTCTTCTACAAAATATGTTTGTTTTTTAACGTGTTAATATTTATGTAATACACCTGAAGCATCTGTTGAAGGTATCTACGTCCATTTATATTTGCTTACCTTCAAGTTTAGTTTGATGTTAAGTGATTTGTGTTCTGAAATACCATCGTTTGATGGATTTGTTGCTGAACGGTTTGTGTCTCTAGTTTCACTGAGTTGCAGCCGGTGTTAAAACCTTGACATGGTTTAAAAACGAACGCTTTTTTCTCTTTTCCAACCTCGTCTTACGGTTAATGATAATTTTTTTAAAAGAGACGTTTAAATATACATTTAAAAAAATCATATTTGCTCACTTCTTTTTGGTGTGTAAAGGTAAGATTGTTTTCTTAACATGTTTAGTTTAAGGTCAGTGGAAAATTTTGACAAATGGTATTAATTTATAATCTGATTTTCCTCCGTTATGAAATTCTTTTTTGATTCCGAGGCAAAAAAAAATACATGTATCTTCTTTGACTACATTAAGATTAATTTTCTGTCTGTTATTAGAGTTGATGAATAGACCTACTTTTTAAAAATGCCACTAGAAAACAAAGCAAGGTTAAACATAAAAATCCCAATTATTTTTTTTTAAACAAAATAAAGATTTTATTATTTTTAGTTGTTTAGACAAAGCAATTGTTGATATCGCTCTGTATTTACTAATTTTATTACATCTATTATTGTATATTCTAAATTACATTTATTCTATTTTTTTACTAATTTTCTTAATTAAAATCACTATGGCCGATGCGATTGTTTTGTATTATTATCATTTAGTGATCGAGGATTGTTCAGACTAACTATACATTTTGATAAAGTAATCTTTAAAAAACGTTTTCTTCTAAAAGGGATACAAATCTTGGATAATCTTATCTTTGTTTGCTGCTTTGGTTATCTAATTTATTGCTTATTTGTGAAAGCTTAAAAATACCAATGCAGATATTGCAGTAAATAACATTACTGTTCTCTGTTACTAATAGATGCATACAAGTTTTACTATTTTTTTCATCTTTATTGATAATTTTTACATTAGGTATGTTTTAAGTATGTGTCTGCCAGGTATATTATGTTTTTTTTGGCAATGTATCACATAAAAAAGGAAATAGTCTAGTGACTATTCCTTTCTGCTGGGATAGCTTACAATAGATTAATTATACATATAAAAATATATAAAGAAATAAAATAATATTTAGATGAAATGGAATAAATAAAATGGAAATTAAAGGATTCGACATAAGTTGGAAGGTTTGGTGCTACCCCACTTGTAGACCGTAGGTCCATCTTGTTATTAAGATTACATTGTAAATACGAAGTTATTTAACGATGTTATTCATCATAAGATTGGGACCTATGATCCAGAAGACGAGTAGCAATTTGTATCGTCTTGAAACGTCGCTTTACTTCGAATATAAAATTGCCTGGTTAGAAGTAGTGGGACAATATTTTATTACAATGGAGTAAAACATCTGGGATTAAGATTTTATACACCTTTTCTTAAATATATTAAAACCCAATAAATCAAGCTTTTTTGATAGATAATCTAATCAATTATAAATATATTTGTGAAATCTTGCAATTCTGAATAAGTAAGAATATTTTTCTCCTCTTCTGTAAATGATATATTTTTGTACGTAAATTGACCAACAAGAAATATAAGTGAAAAGAAATGACTAACAAAAATATTTAAGCGGAAATATTTTACAATGTTTCTACTTTTATTTTATATAAATTATAAATCGCTCAACGCTTTAATTTTCGGAAAATAGCTTTATCCGTATATCCTAAATGATATATGTATTTACTCGTTTTGCAATGCCTAACTTCTCATGAAGCAACATTTTAAGTTCGACGCATTAAAAAAAACTTATTTCTCCACTTCACTGTATAAGTATTTAGTAGTTCTAACATTTCAAGTGCGGAAATAGACTTTAGGCTTCTTTCGAGATGAATGATTGAAGTGTGAAAAATGAAAAAGAAAATAGATAAAGTGTTTAGAAAAGACCAAGTTAATACGTAAATATTTAGCATTAAAAATAGCCCTGTGCCATTAACTTCCTAGACCATATCCAATCATTTAGTTATATAGACGTAGCTTATGTTTGGTTTCCTTGTTGGATTTTTCATTGTAATCTTTTCAACATAAGTTTGAGATGGGTAGGCTGGAATATCTTCAAGTCGATGGCATCGAAGGCTTTTCTTTGTTTATGCAGGTGTCTGGGTATGTTTTGATAATGCATTATTTATTGGATACATTGTAACTATAGTTTAAATTTGCGGTGGAGAGAAGTTTCAGCTCTGGTCTATTTTTACCTCTTAATGCATTGCACCCGATTTCTGGTTCAACCTGGCATCACTCGGGATATCTTCTTTACTTTACTGTCCCTCTTTTTTCAAGACACATTGCTATAACTAAGATCTGAAACATTCTGTTTTGCCCTTGTCACATCCCAGCTCTAGTAATACTAAATTGTGTTTAATTATGTGACAAATAAATTTTAAGTGAGTTAACCCTCCTCCCAAGTTTTCTTGAAACGAAGACATAAACTTCACGCGTCAAATACGGTTGCACGAACATTTTGGTGTAGCTGTTGAATTTATCAAGGAAAATAAACTAGTTAAAAAATAAGCAGTTGTTTTGGTTTTGTATACTAATAAAAAGTTTACAATTTTTATTTATTTTTGTCTACAGTCAAAATAAACCTTTATAGAATCGTTTCTATTAAACAGGTAGATTTATTATACTGTCTATTTATTGAAATTTCATAGTATGTTTGATAAAAATAAATTGGCCGTAAATTTAATACCAGTTTCTTTTATTAATGAGCAGGCTAGACAAACGTCTTTCATTCGGACCCTCATCATGTTAGATGTATTAGGTAGATCAAATAAAGTCAAGAAACCTTTATTATTTATTGTTTGAGAAGGGTGTTTAAACGATTTATTTTATTATATTCACCAATCTTTGTAAAATAAGTATAGTTATGACAGTTTGAAACTAATCACTATTTTTAGGTGGAAGTGTTACGTTTACCCTAAAAAGATCAACCTTCTCCCTATTCACTTGAACGGATCCCTTCTTCCTGTAGCTTATATGAAGTTCGGTACTTAGTTACTTCACTTACTATCATATGGACATAAAACGACGCTATACAGTTTACTTTTATGACTTCTTGACTCAAGATCTAAACTTGCATTACAGAATAAACTAACTATCTATAACATCATTATAAAACTTATCTGGACCTACGGACTTCAAATTTAGGGAACTGCCTAGCCTTCTAGCTCCTATAAAATCCAATCCCTCCAATCAATAATCCCCCGCAAAATCAACAATGCCCAATTTTATGTATCTAACCTCTCAATCCATAAAATAACCTGAATGTTACCTTCGTCCAAGACCTCGTGTCCTGAATATTATAATTTTCATTATTATTATTCTTATTATTATCATTATCACTCATTGTGAAGTATTATAAAGCTCTTAGTCGCTTGTTAGAAGTATGTAATAGTACATTACGCGTCGAGTGCGGAAAGTAGCATTTTGCATGCGAGTGTGGAGTTTGCACCCGAGCGACAGCGAGGGTAGTAAAACCACACGAGCAATGCAAAATGCCGTTTTCACACGAGTTGCGTACCGTACTTTATCTGCGATTGTTAGATTTAAATAATAAATACAGAAAAAAATAAACTTGCTGTATGTAAGTTCGTATCTCTCTCTTGATAAAGATGGCATTAATTCTTGAGTTGTATTTTTAGCCCATTCTCCACATTCTCGTCAAAGTCACTTGATTCACTCATTGTTTTTCACTATAAAACTCGATATAAACAGTTACTTTAATAAAAGAACAGCAAATTAGTTTTGTTAAATGTAAACAAACTCGCTAATCGTGTGTAAAGCTGAAGAATTCCTCTTCTTTACCGCCCTAGAGTGGTAAAGAAGAGGAATTCTTCAGAACTATGAGACGCGCATGCGCAATGAATATATGTACGTAAAGGATCACTTTCTACGCATCTAAACAGAGATACAATGTTTATATTTCGTATCAATCGTAGATAAAAATAATTGTATACTTCTGACAAAAGTCTCTAAGTCTCGACTTAGATCATAATTTTTGACCGATAGTCGTTATTTCAAATCACACTCCTTTGTGTTAATTTTATCCGTCAATCAATATTTAATATAAAACTATAATTTAGGCATAATCTTATTATTAGTTAAGCTATTAAGCTATATAATCACCAAACATTGAAGTGATATAAATAATAAATACAATATAAATAAGTATATAATGATGTCACGTTAAATAATATTGATTGCACAAGAGCTACCCCATTCTTTGGCCCACCTATTGAAGAATGTCACTGTAGCCGGCTAGTAAATTTAAAAACACTGGTACAATGATCATAAGATTAGATATCGTGCCTTATCTTGGCCAAGTGTCTGCCGTTCTGATTAATAACCTGAACACTTTCATTTGCTTTTCATGATTATAAATAGAATATATTAGTTCGACTCACAGGCGCCTAGGTTCCTTGTTTATCTGCTCTTATATTTTTCATGCAATTGTTTCCCATTCATTTTGTATTACAAAAAGATTAACGTATCTTTCTCTCTCTTGCTAACTTTTATCTTTGAGTTTGAGATGCTTTTTCACAATGTGCTCTTCAGCTTAAGGCTCTACCGCTCTTTGAGGTTAGGAAAAACAGTAAAATTACAATTATACTGGTTCTAAGCAAGATATCAAAAATCTAATCACAGGCTTCATTCCTAATTTTAATTCTGCACAATTTGAGCCATATTTCAACTTTCTATGATAAATAGTACAGGCGCCATTTCAATACAACGAGTTTTATCGTTGTATTGAAATGCCGCCTATACTATTTATCATAGAAAGTTGAAATAGGGCTCAAATTGTGCAGAATTAAAATTATGAATGAAGCCTGTGATTAGATTTTTGATATCTTGCTTAGAG
Organism: Gerris lacustris; assembly: GCA_951217055.1. Lineage (NCBI taxonomy): Eukaryota > Metazoa > Arthropoda > Insecta > Hemiptera > Gerridae > Gerris > Gerris lacustris. The sequence continues at coordinate 24,203,922 of OX578283.1, read as the reverse complement.
CCAGTATAATTGCAATTTTACTGTTTTTCCTAACCTCAAAGAGCGGTAGAGCCTTAATCCGTCTTGAAGTGGCCGATCGATTTACCAGACTTCTACGTCTCAGCTCTTTTATGTATAATGTGCTTTAACCCTTTAGAATAGAGCTCTTGTTTTAAGATGGTCTAAAATCATCTGGTCCGCTCGTATTTTTTACTAAAAAGATTATTTCGAACTAAATTCATTATTAGAGCTTATTATCTTCACAACTATAAAGAATACAATTTTACGTCGAATGTCTAATTAGAGCGTCAAATTTAATTGTTTATGTACAAACTTGTAATGAATATTGTTGGTTTAATATACTCAGGATAATATACAAAGACCGCATTTTATTTGTTTTAATATTTTTATATTGATTTTGACTATAAATTAGTAGAGTCTATTCTTTGATTTATATTAACAATGCCAAATCCCTGTCGAAAAAATCTGTCCTATATTCTCATATACAATTATAATATAATTACTTGGTCTTGTGTTTTCCATTTATTAGTAGTTTCAAGTTTTCGTGATACTGTCATTTATTATTTAATATTTTATTAAAATTTGCCATAAATAACCTCTTCTTGGCGGAGAATCGAACTCGAACTCTTACCCTCTCCGCTAATTTTCAGGAGCTAGATTTTTCCTGTGACAACGCCTTATAAGGTTTGATATGTATTTAAATGGACTACACTCTTTCACTTTTTGGGAGTTTTTGCGGGGGATTTCCTCTCTGGGGTATGATTTGTTTTTAAAACAGACTACTTGTTTTAAAACCCAGTATTTTGGGTCTTAAATCGTTTGTTTAAATCCATCTAAATATCAAAACCTAATTTTCGCGCCATTACAATACTTTCTTTCTATATATTACGTATTTGAGAAAATGAAAAGTATTGGAATAATATAAAATTAACTTTTTATAAAGGTACATATTTGTTAATATCTTATTAATAATTAATATTAGCCGATAAAAGTGAATTCCACTCTTACTAAGAATTAGATTCTATTTGATAATAACATGTATGTTAAAGATATTTACACGCTATTATATTCTAATAGTCGTGAGTGAGTAGGATGCGCATATTTATTCAGTTAATGAATACTCTAAGATCTACCAATACAAGTTTGAAGGGACTGTGTGGTTAGTTGGTAAACGGTAAACCTGTTCCTATCGCATTCACATTTACAATATCTATATTTAGACTGGTCTCGCAGCACCTTGATAGTAACTCGAGTCAAAACATAACGTTTAAACCGTTACACTTGTCTGCAGTGCCACATTCACACAATCGCCTGCTTTCTTTTTTGTATTAATATATTTATTCTCATTTTTTTTTTATACATTCTGATGAATTTGTTTAGTTGTAAACGGTTTACGTTGCAGTGAATGAGACGTTAATGGTAAAAATTGTCAGTTTATTGTCGAACCTATGTAGTATAAAAAAAAAGAAAGTATACCTAATGCATAAAAAAAATAAAGTATACCTAATGCATAAAAAAAAACTGTTAATGCGACCTGGTAAAGTTGACCACTTTTCTATGGTTCCTGTGGATAAATTTCCTATTTCATTATATTAGGTGAGGTAATCACTTTTTGTTTGTCTCTTCAGTGGTCGCTTTATGGAGGTTTTACGTAGAAATCACATATGTACATGTATTAAATGTTGTGTTTAATAATTTATATATACATATTATTAAAAACGACGTATGAAGTTTAGAACTTCTAGCTTCTATGTTCTTCATGTGTTATAACTGTATATTGAATGTGTTCATAGTAGTTGTATATTGTACTTAAAGACAAATAGTTTTATTAGTTAAAAAAATAAGTAATTGAGGAAATAAATGGTAAAACATTTAAGCCAAAATTATTGGAAACACATGAAATTTTGATTTTCTTATTTGTTTAAAATTACCTAACAAAAATTGATAATCGCTTTTCTATTATAGGCCTAACTCCTTCCCTGTGTAAAATATATGGATCAAAAGTTAAAAAAAGTTTATTTTTTAGTGTTTATTTACCATTAGTGTAAGGTAAGGATTTAATTTTTTGGTTTTTAGTCTACATAAAATTGATACTAATGTAGGTGCCAAGTTAATAAGATGCCATGTAGCAGCACCACGTACAAGGGATTCTTTTGTCTAAATAACTATATAACAAAGGGATATTCAGTCCAAAGAACTTTAGGACAAAGGAATATCATTAAGTTTAATAATATCCCTTAATCAAATAACTATTAAGACTAGGGAACATTTAACGTTAAACTTATTTTGGGTGGGTAACCAAGTAAATGAGTGCCATGAGATCATTGTGATCACAAAAGTATAATATACAACTTAAACTTAGACTTAATTATTTAAAGATAGTTTTAGCTTTATGTAAAGAAAGAATATTAGAGAATTTTACAAAAACTGCTTTTATGCCCAAATTTACACCGTGTTCCAATATCTGTATATTTGGTAATTTTGTCTATTAGCATTAACTTATTTAACTTTAAATATATAAAATTGTTTGTTGAATAGCTCCGCCATACATCAGTGTTCAGATGAATTAGAATGAATCTGAATTAAAGTAAAGGTAGGAGCGCCTGACACATCGGACCTCATAATATAACATTTTAAGTGTGTATTTAAATAAATAAATTAAAGGTGAATACAAATACATATGGATGAAAGATCGAACGGAAAATCTTCTACCTTTATGCCCAAATTTTCACTGTTCCAATATCTGTATACTTGGTAATTTTGTTCATTGCTGTTATTAGCATTAACTTATTAAACTTTAAATATACAAAATTGTCTGTTGAATAGCTCCGCCATACATCAGTGTTTAGCTAAATTAGAATAAATCTAAATTAAAGTAAAGGTAGGAGCGCCTGACACATCGGACCTCATAATATAAAATTTGAAGTGTGTATTTGGTTGAGGTAGCGTATCTGGGGCATCGTGTATAGAAATGCAAAAACTATCAAATATAATGCATACATAATTAAAGTGTTTCCTGTATATTGATATAAATTGCATTATTTCTGTATTCTTTTTCATTTCATACTCTCTCGAAAAACCAGATACGCTACATCGAAGCCCAGTTAATCTACGACAGATACATACGCCCAAGATTCGCAAAATCGATCTGTATACAGTTGTGTCTTAAAATAGAGGACTGAAGATGGAAAATGTATTAAGAGAAAACTTATGAAATGAAGAAGAATCCATAATTGGCGCATTTTTTTATCAATATACAGAAAAGACTTTAATTATATGTGCCAGATTTTTTCATTTCTATACATGATGCCCCAGATACGCTACCTCAACCGTGTATTTAAATAAATGTGTGTAATAAATAAATAAATTAAAAGTGAATACAAATAGTCTTATTTAAACCGCTGCTTCAGGGATGAAACACCGAACAGAAAATCTTCTACCTTAATACAGGAGGCATCTTCTGGAATTTGAACATCAAAGGGAATATCAGAAGCAACATGCTAATTGAGTACCTCACATCAGTCGAGAAGCTGATTTCACTGGAAAAATGAAATTTTTATTTTGATTCTAGCCGCGGAAGAGTGGAAATCCTGTGATATATTTGGCAGATTTATTTGGTATTTTTTTTTTTTTACACAAGTATTGAATTTGCAATTTGAATCTCATCTGTACAGTGGTCGTCTGAATAAAGAGTTAAATTTTACTCAGACAATAAATTGAGGTTATATGATAAGAGGTTAAGTCAAACACGCGGTAGTGCAAAGTAAACATTATTTTAGAGAAGCAGAAATAGATAACAGAAGTATTCTTACGTATGTCTGAAGGTTTGCTTAAAGATTTTTGTTTCCTTTACAAATTATTTATTTCATCTGAGTTATTGCTCGTGAAACCTAATCAACGCATCAGTGATCATGTAATTACAACTAACCAAGAAATAATTATAACGAAAAGAGTTAATTATTGGGTTATCAATGATTTATTATTCAAACAAGATTATAAATTAAATAATAGACAAATTCTAGGAATAAAAGAAAACTATTCTTACAAAATAAATTCTTTAAATCAAGAAGAAATTGCATGTCGCGTTTGATAATCAAATATACACTCTTGAAGATAAAGTCAAAAAAATGAAGGCAACACTGCTTTCATTTTGGTAACCTCCGCATCAATCATATCTATAAATTAAAATTAAATCACAGATGTAAAAATAATCTTATAGGTTAATTTAGCTTCAACATAATATACTCAGGTTTGGACAACATGATTATTTAAAATATACGATTATAGAGGAATTGTAATTTCTAGGTTACACATTATGTTCTAGACTGGTATTAAGGAATGTTGACAGAAAATTCGCCCCCCCCCCGCACCATTTAAATGTTTATACCTCGAACAAATTGTTGCTATTACTTTAAATGAAATAGAATGAACCTTTCAAGATTTTTATTAAAATAAGATATGAATAACCCAACTTACATTTTTCATTTTTAAGCTATACCTTTTTATTTCTTGTGTTATTTTCCAAGCAACTTACGTTTTGGTCCAAGGTTTTCTAATGCAATAAGTTTACACAAAATTAGGATATTTTATTTTATTTATTAGGAACTTTATTTTTATGCACAATTCATTCTTCATCGTTTATGTTCTACTTATCATTAGAAATTCCCAACAAATCATTTACTGATTATTTTAAAATACATTATAAATGTAATTTAAAAAAAAGACTATAATATGTCATGAATGAATCACAAGTTGATGAACATTTTAATATTTCATGAAATTTATTTTTACACTTTTATCTACATATTATTCACTCATTTTTTTTTATTTTTTATTTTTTTATTTATTTAAATTGACTGTATGCCAACGAATTTAAGCAAAAATACTATATAGACACAGCCATTGATTCCGTGGTAAATTTCATCTCGTAAAAGCCCTAAATCTAATAAGTCCAAAAATACTCTGTCAAGAGTTTCTTTTTAACGTTATGTTGGTATAAAAAAAATTGGCATCCCTTCACAGGAAGAGAAGAGTTGGAAAACAATTTAATAAACTCTATTATTAGATTCTACATCAAAATTTACTCATGATAAATGTCCGCAATGAATTTATAGAAGTCACTATTTACATAGATGTAATAAATATAAAACATATAATATTGGTATTATACAACTTAGGATTTTTCTATTTTTAGCTCTGTTTTTTACTTAGTTGAGATGTATGAGTTAAAATTAGTTTTGGATCTGGAATCTTGGTTAAATTAGTTTGTCGGAAAAATTTAAGCTCTGGTAGTCGATAATTAGCAATGTACTAAAACTATTTGAGGTAAGTGCAAATTGATTCCCTTCCAGAACCAACTTCGCAGTCCTAACAGAATCACAAAAGGTTATAAGTTTTTTCTTTTAAGTACCTATGAATCACAGATGTAAAAATAATCTTGTAGATTAATTTAGCTTCAACATAATATATTCAGGTTTAGACAACATGATTATTTTCTTTAATTGTTTAGTTTGTTTAATTGTTTTGAGAGAACTCTGCAGCTAGGCCGTCTGTACGTAGAATCCGTACTCGACTGCGTGGTCGGCCGACATTACCGACGAGGGTAATGATAATGATTACCCGACTTACATCCAACTAGCCGTCGCTATTCTTGCCCCGTGCTGCCATTTTCGCATTGCATATCGAATAGGATAAATCGTGAGTTGCACTTTTTAGAAAACTCTTACCTCATTAGACAAAGCCGAAAGCAGGAGAGATAAAAGAAGTTCTGTGTTAGCCTTGTACTAAAATCTATACTTACTAATTTATAAACTAATTTCACTATTTTTATGGATAATATTTGTCTATGGAGATAGTGAAATTCACTGTAATGCCTAATAATTATTATTGGGTATTACATTGCATATCCCACTATGGGATTTTGTCGCAAACGAGAGAAGTTTGTTGTTCACTGTCCATAATGAAACTGAAATTGGCAACATAAATATGTAAATTAAAACATTATTGGGTCGGCAGCATACGTCCGTCTAATCCAAAATATTTGGTTATCGGCCCCAGTGGTCGCTAGGAAATGCCTACCCTTGACTTTGGACTGGTCGGACATTAGTCGGCCAACCACTACTCGGCCGAGTACGGATCCTGTGCACAATCGGCCCTTATCTGAAATTCGCCACAGCCTGACCTGCGAGTATAAGATGGAATTAGATTCTTCTCTTATTTTTTTTTTATTTTTTTTTTTTTTTCACTTTATTGAGTAACACAACTACATATATCAATGTTATAAGTATTAATGATGCAAGTTTTTTTCGGGCATTGAATTACTTGAGAAAGGTAGTAGTCCATTGACTACTCCTTTAGGCATGAGGATTAAAATTATGATTACAATAATATGAATTAGGAATAATAATAAAAGTAATTTTCAATAATTAATAATTTTCAATAATTAATCACATTCTTAGTAAGTCTCTGGGCCACTGCCTCCTCAAGCGGCGAGGTGGGTCATCTGGGATGGATTGGGAGGAAAGGATTTCAACTAAAGGATTGGTGTGATTGGATAAGGATTGGTGAAATTTCTGGTTTGGTGAGATTTTCTGGTGGTGAGATTTCTGGATTGGTGAAAACTTCTCTTATTAGAGTTGACAGGTGAAGCTAAACTTGCAATCCAGAATCCAGATGTACATACGGCAGTGACCGTATGTAGTTAGTTCGTGGCAGACACTCTTGCTTCTTGGAGCCTAAACTTATGTCTTTAGTATTTGTGTTGTCATCTCAATATATGACCTGGAAATTCCATTATATGGATATTCTAGATTCTAGAGGACACTGAATTTAAAGCTGTATCTATTTTATTTGTGGATAATTTTTACAATCAAATCCATACCTATCTGCGTTAAAAATCCAGTCATCTATATTTATTAAACCAAGATAAACAAACAGCGAATTTTATTTTAAGTAAATTTTAAACTCTTGTATTATGTATTGTACAGTTAGAGACCGGGCTTCAAAGACCTAATCCTGAGTAATGTACTGCTAAACTACGTCCCACTTTGTTAATTAATGTTGTTAATTTGAACTCACTTTGTAAGGGGAAACCCAAAACAAATATATTATTATTATTATATTATAAGATAAACAATAAACATCTCTGGATAAGATTCTTGGGCCTACTTCAGGTTCTAGCTCAGTGTGTAATGCAATTGTAGCCATTGCCCACTGGGATCTTTTTTTAAGTTAAGAGTTTTTATTTTCTAATTTCTTTTTAATGCTAATACTGTGTTTTTTATTAAGGACAATCTAGGAAGAATGTAAAGCTTACTGAAATAAACTAATTTTGGTTGACAGTACAGATTTGAATAATATGTTTGTCGTTGCTGATTTCTCTTGACAGTGTTATAATGTTTAGTTAATGTAATTCAGAGTTCATTATTCCTTTTATGACGAGCTATTATAGATAAATGTTGCAAGGAAATCTTATTCATAAACAGTTCTAAAGAAGGTTACTTTTTTAAGATCATTAACAAATAAATGTCAAATATTACATTTGACAACAAAATAAATACATGTTAATTAATACAAATTTGTCGTTATTTCATTTTCTAGTTTCGTTTTAGGATGATTAGTTCTTGTAGTCTAAATTTCTAGATGATTCAAATTCGTCGCGTAGTTATAAAATTTTCATGTCACTTTAGAAAGATAAGGGATGGGCTGTTCGAGCTCCCGGAAAATCACCATCGATAATACAGATCTTAATATCTTAAAAGTAAGCAACCAGGTTATCGATAGACTGAGAGCAGAATCTGAAGGAGGCAAAAAAGGCAAACAATCACCATTAGACGTAAGATCTAGAAATTTCTACTCTTCTAATTTAGGTTACTTGTAATTGCTATAATGCTAGATGCCCATCTTAAGTTCCCATTAGTAAATCACTTATAAGGAATTGTCCTTGACTGAATAATATTAAATAAGGCGCTTCAGTTAAAACAAGACAAAAATAGGAGGAAGATATATATTGAAGACGCAGGTAAAAATTATGATTAAATAAATCTGGAAATTCCTTTGTGATTGGAAAACTGGTAAAACTGCAATTATCAAGCCAACTTAGGAAAAGAGGTTAGAATATTGGGGGGGGGGGGGGCTCACTCGAATGAACTATTTATTCAAAGGGATATCGTCTTTAAAATGTATTAATTATATAGATATAAGCTTTCAAATGTATAAATCTTAAAAATATACTGTTTTGACTAAGGGACATAATCTCTTAATTGTATAAATCAAGCGAAATTGTGCTGCCAAGCGATTCTCGACTGTATTGATAACTGCAGATTAGCCGAAAAACTATTAATTTGAATATTTCCTTGGTTTAAATCAGAACCTTTTCTTTAAAGTGTGTGCGATTGAAGGAAATGTTCATTAACTATTATTTATTTCGAGAATTATTTCTCGAAATCGTTTAGATTAAAAAAAAAAAAAAAAGAAATGTCCATTTAATAAATACAAATCTAACAATTTAAGCTGTTTTCACGGGAAAAATCTAATTCCTGAGAAAATAGCTTTAAACGCGGACGGAGAGAGCCAGAGTTCGATTCCCCGCCGAGGCAAAGTTATTTTTATGACAAATTTTGATGAAATGTTCAATAATAATTCATTTTTTCTACGAAAAATGAAAAGCCCAATGAAAAACATTGGGCTAAGTAATTATCAACTTGTATATGTATTCTATTTTAGCTTGATGATCTTTAACTTTTTAAAGGTAAATCTTGTAAAGTAAATATCGATGATGGTCAGGGAAAACCTGAAGTAGTTCAGGGAAAAGTCAGGGAATTTTGTCAAGCTATATTAGTGGCCACCCTGATTAAGTTCTACTATCTATAAAGAAATAAGAGCAAAATCAAAAGAGAAGTAGCCACTATGGGCAAGATACTAAAAATTTACCATAATTGTTAATGTTTAATTATTTTTCCATAAAATAAATTATATTATACCTCATAAAAAGAAGTGAATGCTGTTTATAAAAATGAAATATAAAAGTCTTTGGATGGGATTCGTTTGAATCCATAATTTTATCTTGGAAAAAATATCCTTGTTATAGCTAACATAAGATAGTTACTTTAATATTTTATTCAAGAAAAGAATAATGGTAATATGAAAGGTTGAAGTTACCTAAAAGGCATCTGTTGGATAACATCAAAGAAAATGTGAATTCTAACCCGCCTGTTTTTGGTTTTTTCCCTAATGAGGGAGTGATTTTCATTAAAATAATTTAATTAACTCTTTTTTGTATTTTGTATATTTTAAAAAGCTATCAATGTAAAAAAAATCGGTACCCTTTTTGTTTTTTATACAGAAGAGTTTATATCCCTTAGTCTAACTACTTACTAAGACAAAGGGATATTCAGTCCAATATGCTTTGGGACAAAGGAATATCACACTTTTGCATAAAAAAAAGTGTGTATTCGGTTGTCAGAAGGTATATTAGATTAAAAAAAGTGGGGGGCCCTTTTCTATAAGAGTGCCAAAAAGTCTATGCAGTGGAAAGAAATGGTTTGTCTAAAGGTAGACAAACCGCCTAACGGTAAGCTACATTACCGGCCAGATATTTGGATTGGTTTCGTCCAAAATTGTAAGCCAAATCAGACTGTGGTCAATGATCAGGATAATATAATGTGGGTTGTATTTGTGGTTCTGGGCTGCTTTAGATAGGAGATTGAACCAAATTTATTGTTCTTATACTTACTCTGATTATATTTGAAAATAACCAACCTCAATTTATGTATCTTACAAATGTGCATCGTTAAAAATGGCTTAACTCATACGAGATTCAAGGCTGTGTCAACAGAAAATAAATAGATTATAATATAAAAAAGTCCAGTCATGCATCATGACTTAATGAGTGAATTTTCAAAGAATATTATTGGCTTCTGATAATATAGGAAAATTTTGGTTTAGAATTTGGATGGCTGAAAAAAAAATTGGTACACAGGGGTACGGGGTACAAAAGTCAAAATAGTATTTACTCTTCAAGATGCATGTCGTTGGGAAGCTCTTTAAGAGTAAAGTAATTGTTGTTATGTACACTTTTATCATATTTTCATAAAGAGGAGGCTAAAATGGAAAATTCTGGACAAAGAACTCATCCTTTCTTTTGATATTATATGTTGATATTATTGACATTTTAAAATTTGTTTGAAATTTTTAAGTGCATCCTAAGGGGAGATATCGTCTGGAGTGATACATATAAATATATACATTTTTACATACTTACATAAAAAAAGTGTTACATTTTAGGAATCGAGTCAGAATGGTCTAAAACGGATTTCCATGGAGAAAATTTTCAAAAATTCGCTAATACAAACTAATACAAACTAATTAATGTTTTTTAAAGCAGAATGGATAATTTACATTTCTTTCCTTTAACAGCATGTGGTTTAACATTATTTTTACAACAAAACCAACTCATCAAGATGATTAGATGTTACCAATGCTATTGCAAAGGTTGTTTTTTTTTTTTTTAATAAAGTTCATGTTCAAGTTGAAAATAGTTCATTGAATATTACCAGACTTTTAGGGTTAAGCCGAATCTTAGATTTCAGAGGAATCTTTTTATTATTACTAAACTTTTGGATCTAAAAAGATTCTACTAAATATAACCATAAAAATATAGTGTTCAGTTGTATTTATAGGTATAATTATAATAATAAAACAGTGCAACCCATTCATAATCAGTTTTTCATAAGCGTAGGGAGAGTAGATGGAGAAAAGATATGTGGAGTATCTGACAGCACGATTTTTAATATCTTGTCTTTAAAAAAATTCTTGACTTCAACTTAAATCCCAAAAAAGTTAATATATTAGAATTCTTAATCTCGTTTATCGGCCTCCTTGAAATTTGCATTGTCCACGTTGACATTCCCTGCTTTAAATTATGACATTGAAAGATTTTAATTGTTTTAATATTTAGTAAACACCATTTTTATTATTAGGAAGAGACACAGAAAGCTGTTGACAAAGCGCTAGAATACTGGAAGGACAGAATAGATAGGATTAAAGCGAACCAAGAAATCGTCAATACTAGGCTTCAAGATCAATACGACAGAACATATAAAGAATATGAGGACCTCATACCAGTAATTCCTAAGAAGAAAGGTGGACCTCCTGAATTGAAGAAACTTCAAGCAGCTCTAATTAAATGTTACAAAGCCAATCAGAAGAAATCCCTCAACTGTGCAACTGAAGTGGACAATTTTAACAGCTGGTTTGAAAATTACAACGAACAAAAGAAAGAAGAGAAAGCTCAAGCCAAGGCTTAAAAACAAAGAACTTAAACTGTTACCTTTTTCTGAAATCTCTTTCAACTAAAGAAAAACTAGGAGTAGTGTTGTTTATGTATAAGATTTCTTTCTTACTCTAAAGATTCTAAAAAAAGAGAGTATTTGGAAAAGACTTTTTATACTTTCTAGAGTTGATCTATTAATCTGATTGAAGACTAGAATAATAATTAAAGATCAATGGATGTTCAAGACTGACCCGCAGAAAATTGTAGTAAAAACAAATTATACATTTATGTTAATTTGTTCTACCTTTTAACTAAATTAGGAAAAAGAAAGGTTACTTTTTTCTGGTCAAATTGCTTCAGTTAGAACTGGTTGTTGTAGGAATGATGAAAAAGCTTTAGCTGGTGAAATCTTATTGCAGATCTTGAAACATCAAGTCTGACCCGAAATCTTATTTGCAGAAAGACACATTATGATTATTTCTAAGATTTTAAATTGTTGACGTATTTTCTTCTGTAATGAGAGATGAAAAACCCAGTATTACAAAGAATTTAGCTTTAATTTTTATCAGACAGTTCGTTCAGTATAAATGAAAATGTCTTCTTATATTAGCATTGATTTCAGTCTCGCTTTTTCCTTGGAAGGCACAAAGAAAAGAAGAAGAAAATATTTTCAACGATCTTATTAATAGGTGATTTATTACTCTTCCGTTTTCAAATTTAATTTTAATCTTTTTAATAGCCATACCTTTTAGTCTGTTGTCCATGTCAAAATATAAGTGTGTGATGTGACTTGGTCTGTTTATTTAATCGTTTTAAATATTTTAGTGAATATAAAACTAACTCGTTTTAATTAGTTGGATGAAGTCTAACCCATAGATTAAAATACTGGTGTTGATAAAGGGGCCTACACACGATCTGACCGTGTCGGCCCGACCTAGGGTGGTCGGGTGGCAGTGTCCACCCGACAGCCGACTTAGTGCACCGACCAAGTCGGGCTAGTGCTTTAACTACACACCACGCACCACCCGATTTCTCGCCCAACCTGACCAAATTGGCCCAACCGCCCGACCAAGTCAGATCGTGTGTAGGGGCCTCAAGTTTGTTCGAGGAGCTAGAGAACTTAAGAAAACTGATATGTCCAATAGTTAACTGGGTTCTACTTGTTGGGGATTATGGCTATAAGCATATTATTTCTTATTAAACTAGACACAAAAACGTTCACATAGGGATCACACACAAAGAGGAAGTAATTATATTTTCACAAGAATATAACAAGATGACAGTAACAATAACCATAGCAACATATAAAATAATAACAGTGTTGCACATATTCTAACACTCCTCCTCGATTCAAACTCTTATGTTAAGAAAAACTATAAAGTACAAAAGAGTACGAATCGCTCTAACGGATAACACAAAAAAATATAAAATACTGTCAGGACTTTAACAAACAAACTTTAAACATTGAGAGCCTGACTAAGTTACTTTTTAAATAAAAATTAATTAATTTGAATTAAGGAGCGCATCTTACAAAATTTTTCTTTGCCTAAGGCTTTTGTAAAAATGTCCCCCAAATTATCACTGGTATTAATATAATCAACTTTTAGCAATTTTTTACACGTTAAATCTTTTAGGTAATGTTGTTTTATATCGATGTGTTTTCCACGCTTGGAGTTTTCGTAGCTGCTCGACATAGATATAGCACTTAAATTATCCATGTGAAGAGTTGGTGTGAACTCCTCATTGAAATCTTTCAAGATCCCCTTTAGGTTCATGAGATCTTGAGCCGAGGTGGCAGCGGCTATATACTCTGCCTCAGCCGTAGAGAGAGCTACTGAGTTCTGCTTTTTGGAAAACCAACTGACTGGGTTTCCAGCGTATAGGATTATCGATCCACTGGTACTTTTGCGATCAGTCCTATCCCCCGCCCAATCAGCATCGGAAAAAGCCTCTAATGTTTTATTTCCTTTACGGTAAATTAATTTAAAATCTATTGATGAACGCAAGTATCTCAAAATTCTTTTGGCTGCTTTCCATGATGAAGATGATGGACGATCCAAAACTCGACTTAAATACGAAGTAGAAAACATAATATCAGGTCTCGAAGTACAAGATAAATACATGAGAGAACCTATTAATTGTCTATAAGGTACTTCTGCTATACTATCTTCTTTACAATTTTGATAGCCTACTTCCATAGGTGTAGCTGCACCTCTTCCCTCATTCATATTAAAATTCTTCAGTAATTTTTCTATATATTTCTTTTGAGAAATTTTCAAGGTATTTTTGTCTCTGGAAATTTCCATACCGAGAAAACTTTTAACAGAGCCTATTTCCTTGGCATTAAAATGTTTCTTTAAGCCTTGAATAAGAGATTTTATTTCATTATTTTTGCCTGTTACCAATAAATCGTCTACAAAAACTACTAACCAAACATTATTTTTATAATACAGACAAAAATCAGATTGAGATCTTTTGAATCCTAATTTAGTTATAACTTCATTAAATTTATTGTTCCAACATTTTGGGCTTTCTCTAAGACCATAGAGTGCTCTTTTTAATTTTAAAGTTTTTACGTTTTTATCGACTTTTAAACCTTCAGGTGCTTTAATATACACTTCAGATTCAACTTCTCCATTTAAAAATGCCGTTGGCACATCCAACTGGCGAATATCCCAATTTTCCAGGAGTGCACGAACTAACAGAGTTCTAATAGTAGACATCCTTGCTACCGGAGAATACATACTTCTTAAAGGATCTTCTTCTTTAAATTGAAACCCCTTAGCAACTAGCCTTGCCTTCTTCGTTCCATCTTCTTTAGTTCTAAAAACCCACCTGGTTCCTATGGCTGTTTTCCCTGGAGGTAACTCAGCTGGAGTCCAGGTACCAAGTTTTATTTGAGAGTCTAATTCATTTTGAATAGCTACCTTCCACTCTTTTATTTTGGTAGCATCTTTAAAGGTTTTCGGATCTTCATTTGTATCAATAGTACAAAAAGCTGAATAAATTTCATAGTCATCAAGGTATGCAGGCTTGCGCACTTCCCTACCTGACCTTGTTCGAATTACATCATTTTGCTCTTCGTTGTCAATTTGTTCTTCTTGTTCATCGTTTTGTTCAAATTCTTCAGTAGTATCTAAAAATTCTTCCTCTTCTTGAGAGTTATCTACATCTGAAGTAGGATAAATTGATGAAACATCTTCTATTTCAGAGTCTTCATTATCACCATTTTCACTCTGTTTTTCTAAAGGTATCACTACTTTGGATTCAGATAATTGTATTTTAGTGGAGGTATTTTTGTTAGCTTTAGGCATCTCAGACAAACTCTTGGTATTTTCCAAAAATTTTACATCTCGACTAAAAATAATTTTCTTTGTTTTCGGATTAATTAATCTGTAACCTTTTACACACTCAGAATACCCAACAAAGATAAGCTTTTGAGACTTTGAATCCCATTTCTTACGCAAAGATTTAGGGACATGGGCCATAGCTTGGCAACCAAAAACTCTAAGGTGAGATAAATTAGGTTTCTTACCAAACCATGCCTCAAAGGGAGTAATATCTTTGACAGCTTTAGACGGCGACCTATTTAACAGGTAGACAGCAGTGTTGGTTGCTTCAGCCCAATATTCTTTAGGTAATCTTGCATCTAACAACATACAACGAGCTTTCTCTACTATGGTACGGTTGGCTCGCTCACTTACACCATTCTGTTGAGGTGTGTACCTTATCGTCGTTTGATGAATAATACCAGATTGCTTTAATATATTTTTAAATTTATTGTTGACATATTCTGTCCCATTGTCAGACCTAATTACTTTTATTTTCTTGCCCGTCTGATTTTCAACTAACTCTTTAAATTCTGTTAAAGCATTAATTACTTCGCTTTTCTCAGACAGAAAATATACAAAAATCATTCTAGAAAAATCATCGATCAGAGTAAGAAAATATTTACTACCACCCATCGAGGTAGTTTCCATCGGTCCACAGAGATCTGTGTGAACCAGAGCTAATACTTCATTTGTATGACTTTTACTTGGTTTAAATGGATCTCTACTGTGTTTACCTTCGACACAGATAGTACACGGATCTTTTGTCCTGATTTCACCTTTAAAACCAATTGACATATTTTTCAAAAGTTGCATACTGTTCCTATTTAAATGTCCAAGCCTTCGGTGAAACAAATATTTATCCTCAGTAACACTACACGCGATTTCACGATCACACGTATCGACTTTATAGATCCCGTTTGAATAATACGCTTTTGCCACGATCTCGTTCGCAGAGTCTATAATTCGCGCTCCGCGTTTATCGAACACTACACGATGTCCTTTTCCAACGATTTTACTCACAGAAAGTAAATTCACAGCGGCATTAGGAGCATAGAGAACATTTTTTGCCTCTATAGAGCATGATTGCCCATTAACACTAACATCAATAACCGCACTTCCTACAGACTCAACCACTAGATCACTATTATTAGCAGTCACAATTTTCACATTTTTCTTGGTTACATTATTTTTTAATAATGAAATATTATTAGTTATGTGGGTGGATGCACAAGAATCTAAATACCAGGCTGTATCTTCAATTTTATTTGAAGAAATATGAGCCAAAAATGTTTTATTCTTTTGGTAACTGTTTCTGTTAGGCTTTTTATTCTGAAAATTTTGTTTTTTCCTACCAGAGTCACACTGGGATTGAACATGCGAGGTACTCCCGCAATTGTAACACCGGCGAGGTTTCCAACCTTGATTCTTGTTAGATTTTGAATACAATGCTGAATCTTGATCAGACGATGTTACACTATCACTATTTTCTAACTTAACATCCTGGAGTAACTTGACCTTGATAGAGTCTCCAGTTATTGCAATACCAGAACTTTCAATTCCCATGATCATTGGTCTATAACTGTCAGGTAATCCAGCCAATAATAAAGTTCCGACCCATTCATCACCTACGTTTAGCCCCATTTCATTTAACTTATGAGCCGTCGATATTATTTTATCACAATATTCATCAACTGACGCGCACATTTCTAACTTTGTTGTCACTAACAATCTTAATAGTCCAACTTTTCTAGTCAACCCAGAGTCCTCAAATGCCTTTTCTAAAGAAGTCCATGCCTCTTTTGAAGTTTTCGCACTTTTTAAGTGGGAATAATTAATTTTATCTATTGATAAAATTATTTTGGAAAGAGCCTTTTGGTCTTTTTTTGCATCTGCAAAAGAACCTTGCACTACTTCCCACAAATCATCTAACTGAAGAAGTGCCTTCATAGCAAATTTCCATTCACTATAGTTACTTCTACCAATTAATTTTTCAATATTAATTGAATTTGAGGAACACATTTTTACTTTCAAAATTTTATTTGAAATTTAAAATATTATTTTTTTAAAAAAAAACGAACTTTTATTTTCTTTAAATTTGTAAACAAACCACTGTGACATAAAAAAATTGTTTTGTTTTTTTTTTTCGAAATTTTTATAAATTCTTAATTTTAATAAATAAATTGGAACGAACTCACCATCTCTGGGCCCATAACCTGTTGGGGATTATGGCTATAAGCATATTATTTCTTATTAAACTAGACACAAAAACGTTCACATAGGGATCACACACAAAGAGGAAGTAATTATATTTTCACAAGAATATAACAAGATGACAGTAACAATAACCATAGCAACATATAAAATAATAACAGTGTTGCACATATTCTAACACTACTCTCGGGCTAGACATACTTTTCTTAATAACGATCGCCACGAGATGCAGCAACAACCTGTTGCTTTAATATTGATATTTTTAATAAAATAAACAAATATATTTAAATACTAATTGTAGAGCACTTAAGTATTTCGATTTCCCGTCGCCTTAAGGGTTTTTACCCTTATGGAGCTGAAAATGATAATGTATAGGACGATATATAATGATGTACCTGTATGTGGGTCCATTGAAGAACAATTATGAAACATGGGCTTAGTGGAAGAAAATCGGGTAAATAATAATTGAATGTATGCTTTGGTTCATTCCTTTAAATCTAAAAAAATCATCCATTATCAAACTAAATTTTTTTTATCAATTTTTACAAAGCCGGACCAGTATGGAAAAACGTAGCAGTATGGAAAAGAGAACTTTTTATTTATTTATTTATTTAATACAAATTACAAAGATATCCATACATAAAGTAAATGTTAATATAATTTACAATTACCATTGCAGAAGATACATTTAATTTGTTTAGCTGGCCGCAAAAGCAGTAGCTTGAGCGCGACTCAGCTATAAACTGAATTGCATTTCTCTTTTCCATACTGCTACGTTGAGCTAAATAAAAAACAAAATTTTACTGTTTATATGTGCAAACCATGTGGTTTTAGACGGCGGGATCTCTTGAATTTTGGTGAGAGGTATTTTCAGTCATTAATGTTTAGTATTTCTTTTAAATTTCACAAGATGTATTTTATTAAAAAGTTGTACAGTAGAAACTAGATAAAGAACGGATGAATGTTATCGGTCTAGGTCACGTAATCGTGGAATAAACCAGATTCATGAAAAACTTAATCCAATGGAAATTCTGGATTTCGCAAAAAGGCTTAAATGTTACAAGTACAGATGTAACGAAAGACTAGGGTAGGGGTTCACTGCCAGTGCAATACCTACTGCAATAATGTTATCGTGTTTTTTTGGTTTTACAAAAGGGGTTTTGTCTCGCTCTCTTGGTTGAGGGTTGATTTATGTATGTTTTTTGCAGATATCTCCTAAGGTTTAGGGTTAAAACTTTGTTTATACTATTTCAAAAGTGCATTTGTTTCACTATTTCATGAAAGACTCAATATCTAGTTAAGACTGGTTTTTATAATTAAACTTTTCCATACATTATTAATTGTTCTTTATTTTTATTTAACGTGCGCACTACTTTTTTTTTTTTAATATGTATTCTAATAAATAATATTTTCCAGTAAATATCGTATAGATAGTCCTAATAGTTATTTGGTTTATTTTTACTTTTCCTCACCTTATCCGAAGGTATATAGGAAAAAGTATTGTTTTCACCTAAAAATCCGAAACCGAGATTTCAACAGAATTATCTGTTTTGGGTGTTTTTAAAACGACTTGAGTGGTTTTTATTGGATGTCAGTTTGTCTGTGTCACGTATAACTCCCACAGTTTTTAAGCTACAGAGTTGAAACTTGGTACAAATATCAGTCTTTACACGTAGTTGTGCTGTCCGGAAAAATCAACATTTCCGCCATCTTGAACCTAGTTTGTTGAGTCAGCAAAACTTGAAAAAAATCGTAAAAAATTAATAAGTGGTCCGATCAAGTTGAAATTGGGCACGAATGTTCCTCTCTTTATGACAAACAAATTCAGCAAAACTTGAAATAAATTGTAAAAAATCGAAAAGTAGTCCGATCAAGTTGAAATTTGGCACGAATGTTCCTCTCTTTATGACAAACAAATCCACCAAATTTCAATTTGATATTGGCCGCCATTTTGAAACTTTGACGGTTAATATACCAAAAGTATAATATGTGTTTAACATACAGCATCAAATAAATAATAAGGAAGTAAAAAATAAGGAACAAATATAAAAAAAAAAAAACGATAAACTTCCATTAATTAGTTTAAAAGTTATGTTATAAGTGAACATAATTATTAATTAGTGGGATACTTAAATTGGTTTACATCTGTCAAAATACCGCCAATATACAAATAATTAAATAAATGAAATAAAATAAATCAAAATAATGTATAATTCTATTTTAAAAAATAATAATGAGCCACTTTAGTGGCCTCCGAAGTGACGAAAAGTTCCGAGGTACATACCCGATTTTTTTTCTTTATATACCTGTAGGATTCAATCTTTAATAATTGTAATCTAGTATTTGTGGCTTTTGTTGTGAATGTTATCATTTGTTTGTTGTTAGCGGATTTGTTTGTTTGCTCTTAACGAATGTTTCAAGTCATCTAAGTCTATTATAATTTTTTTATATATGTATTATCTTCTTCAGGAAAATTCGCCTATTAATATTCGTTGAATTGCCCATCATTCTTTGTCATATATGTAGTTGGTATGAAAGTTTATTTGCCAAGAACATTTAAGTAAAATGTATGTAAAATTCGTAATGTTATCGAGTACAATTAATGTTTTGCATTTACAAAAAAGTAAATTAGGTATTGTGTTAGATTATGTTCATTCTTATTTTTTAAGATCTTTCTTAGGCATAGGATTGCTTTATAATACTTAGTGGTACGATAACTTGATTGGAAATCGGCCGTTAAATATTGGTACATAAGTACTATGTTATAAAAATATGCTAGTATAAATATTTTGTTTTGGTGGCTGGTGGCATCCAATAATTACTAATAGCGTTACAGCCTGTGGATGGCTTAGACTCTTAGACTACTATCTATATAACGAGCCCTTAGGCCCATGGCACCGCGTTTAATTTGATATTAAGAAACAAAAAATAAAACAAAGTAAATTAATTTAGATAAGTTATTATATCTATTTATAGACCAAAAAATCAAAACAAACATTTAGTTTTATTGGAATAAATGTGGTTGCTTTAGCATGTCATATTTTAAGGTGCGTCGTCGGGTCACTACTCGATTATATAAGGGGTATGGATGACACAGGATTGGCATGTAACTCTATATAACTGCCATTCGCAACCGGATAATATAATATAGAATATTATAATAATAACAAATTCAAACACGGTTTCCTTGTAAAGATGAATGGTTATGCTATTGGTGTATCCTTTGACTCGAAAAAAACCTTGTCAGCATTCACCCTGGTTCAGCCACACTGATAAAATTGATTTTGGCGTCACAGAGTCGTTTATTTAGACTGTTATCTTATCAATAATAGTTATAGATTCGTCTTCTATTATTAGACGCGCGTGACATGTAAGCCTAGTCAATACCAGATTGTAATGTTAACAATAATAATATTTTGAATGAGAAACATTCGGTAAAATTGTCTGGTTAAAACAAATATTTCAGTGATGTTTCTTTTTATGTACGGCTACGGTAAAAAGCAAGTGAAACCCCAATTATTGTACTAGTAATACTGGTAAATCTGCCATATCCGACCCAATTTTTGTGTGTCTGACTTTGATCTTTTTTTTATTTTGTTTTTTCAAAATATTCCTTTCTACCTTTTTTACTTTCTCATATAAAGAGAAAGTATTGTAAAAAAGCTCGAAAATGCGATTTTAAGATTTTGATGGATTTACACGTTTTGAGGTCCCCCGAGTCCAAAAAAGTGTTTTTTTTTTAAACGTCTGTCTGTGAACTCGCCTGGAGCATAAGCTAGTTGATAAAGAGTTGATTTTGACGAAATTTGGCATACATGTTCAGAAAAATCATACCCAACGGCGAAATCGAGAAATGAATTCTAGCTCCAAATTTGGGGGCGCTACCCCCCAAAAACTCTGAAAAAAAAATCATTCTAGGCTAGTCTCTAACTAGACTCTAGAAGATAAAATTTTAGTGATTATTTATCTTTTGAGTGTCAGCTGTTAAAAGCTGGAGAAATGTCTATTCTCTTGTTAAAAGTGCACTGGAAATTGTTTTTAAGACATCAGTTATAAGTTATAACAATGATTGATATAGCAACGTCATTCTCTTTCCCCCTCAAAGGTAATTTTAAGCGATTTTCGGTGCTGTTGGGAATGGAAATATTCTCGTGTTCTTTTCCTCTGCTGCCTTCCGCCTTCCTATACTCGGTATTTAGAATGATTATTATAACAAATTAACTTTCGTACTAGAATCTTTTAATTGTATTGAGCAAGAATCATTTTGCTACTGTAGAGGCAGCGTTGTTGCTTTATATTTTCCACGGGTGTAATATTGTGTATCATGCTTTAGGCGCGTGATAACCCATGCCCCGGACACCAGAGCGCCACATTGGGTTCAGACCACCTAACTACCGCTTCTACTACCGACCCGACCTCTTCCATTAACATGAGTCGTCCACGCGATAACATAAAAAATGATTTACTCACTCTGTTCGTAGTGCATGCTAATTAAATTACTCATTCATTAACAATTCGTACTGCAGTCTTGAATACGATTTGTAAAGCAATATTTCAGTTAAGTTATGCCTTATTTAGCTAAATAAGGCATAAGCTAATATAGTTGATTTCGCTTTGTTTTTGTTTACCTATCTAAAATAAAATGTTTAGGGTAGTTAAGTAGAATTTAGTATCGTTTAACCGGTTTTAGATTATTACATATTTTCTTAGTAGATGTGATAGCGGATAAAGAACTTTTCATCGTGGTAACTCATTGTATTTAAGTAGGTATTATAATACATATATTTTGAAGTATTGAGTATGCTTATTATTATTAGGGTTTTGTAGATATGTACTTCTCATCTCAAAACCCTTGTGCCGAGGGTGATGTGTCCGTCCCTCTTTGGTTCATAGGGTCGCTCTTTGGTTCATAGGGAACCGTTTAAGGTAAAGTGCTGCAATTTGAAACACTGGTGCAACCTTTTGACCCAACCACAGGAAAAATATAAAGAAGTTAAAAATTAAATATGCGCATGCACAAGTCGCAAAAGTGCGGTAAACTCAAAAATTTATATTTTTTTAAATTCTCGAGTGGGGTATCAAATGAAAGCCGCTGAATAGTAGGTTACAAATATATATATATATACACGTATATGCTTTTTTAAATGTTGCTTTCCATATTGGCTAAATAAATCAAAATACACCCAAAAAATCCCCCCCCCCAACCATTATATAACGGCTGGTCCTAAAATTTCGAGATAATTCATGCTAATACCTTATTGTGGGGCGATGAAAATTTCGGGAGCACGTCTCCAATTTTTATAAATTGGCAATTTTGTGCGCGAAAATGTGAAGTAAATTTTATGTTTTTAAAATTTTGAGAGGGTTTAAAATGAAAGTTACTGAAGAGTAATAATAATAAAATATAATAAAAAAAAAGTTAGAGGAGATTTATTTAAAAAATGTCTGCAGACGCATGGGGCCTAAACTACTGTGCCGATTTTGACGAAATTTGGTGTACATGTTGACAAAATTCATACCCCGAGGCGAAATCAATAAATACATTTTTATAAATTTTATTTACGTGAAAAAAACATTTCTCGAAAACCGTTCGTGACGATTTTGATTAAAAAAATTCTAAATTGTTGTCCATTTAAATACGAATCTAACGTTATAAGCCATTTTCCTGATAAACATATAGTTCCTGAAAAATAAATCTGATTTTGTTGACAATTGAAAACAAAATGTTTCTGGGATCTGGGTCCGAGATTATTAGATAGTTAGTCTGAGATATCTCGGATTGATTTTTAGATATGCTTGAAAAAGAACAATTTTTTTTTTAACTTTGACCTGTTTTATCTTAGGAGCTAAAAGAGCTAAAAAAATTATGCTAATTAAATTAAATTTAGCTAATTAGTAAAAGGTTTGAAATTATACCTCTTTATTTATAATAAGTCTCATTTTTTTTATTCTAAAATAAATAAAAGTATTTAAAAAAAAAAAAATCTTAAATAATTACGGAGGCACTTATTAGTTCTTGAAGTATGACCCCAGACAGTGTGTACTGGCATTTAGAGATGAAGTGTTAAGTGATATTTCATACATTACGTGAACATGTTTTTACAAGTGGTTTTGACTAGGTGTGAATGACACTGAATAATCAACGTGAGTTATATCAATGAATATTCAATACTAAATGATCTATGCGTGATAAAGATAAGCTGGTCTATATATTTAAATTATGTTTGAATTTAGACTGTTTAATTATAACTTGACACTCAAAATTTGAATTCTTTTATCAAACTGATTTTTTATCGTGCAATTAGTTCAAATTAAATTTGATGATTATGATAACCCCCTTAGACACTTTTTAAATTTTTATCTTCCAAATTGTTCTCTATTAGAATTAAATTACACTAGTATTAATATGGCACGTTTGTACAGTATTTTTGTCTGATTTTAATGAAGTTTGATGCATTTAAAATTGCCAATGTCTATGTTAAACCACAGATGGTCTCGTTTTACTTTTTATCCTCTGCGCACATTGTATTTGTTTACATATTACTGAGACCATTCATCTAGCGATAGGACACGAGGCCATGTGCCACACTAATCAGCAGATTTTTAAATTTTATGTGTGGCATCTTTGTAAATTTTTATTACTCATTAACTATCAATAAATTTTTTCTTTTTTCTAATTATAATTTAAACTTGTTTCCTTCTATACTACAAATATGTAATTGTTTTTATTTATAACTAGCTGGGTACCCGTGCTTCGCTACGGAGTGTTATTATAATTAGATAAGTTTATAAACAACCATAATGAAACATATAAATTATTTTACTATGCAAGAATATCTAGATTCTATCTCTCCCACCTATTTCTATACCCCCTCCTCTCCTCTTTGATAAGCTAATTACAAATATCCTAAATTCCCCCCCCCCCCCTAAATTAAAATATGACTAAACTGTACATAAAAACTATTACTGTACTCTTAAAGAGCTTTTGCATCATGAAGGGTATTCATTACATTGACCCCGTATTCATTACTTGTACAATACCTCTGTGTACCAAACTTAAATTTCGAAAATTCATGTAGGCTGTAATTTTCCCCTTGCTTTGAAGGACAAGTGGGCAAATTTTTATTGACATCGAACTAAAACTGTAGATTTGTATAAAGAACATACTCACACATACGTTGATTTTTATATATGTATAGCTATAAATTTCCATTTTACCCCCTCCTAAATAAAATTGTACATAACAACAATTACTTTTCTCTTAAAGTGCTTTTCAACGATATGCATCATATGAAGGGAATCCATTACTTTGACACTTTTACACCGTACCCCTTTGTACCAAAATTTAAATTACGAAAATTCATGTAGACAGTGACCTCCCCCTTGCTTTGAAGGGAAAGTGAGTAAATATTCATAAAATTGGGATAAAACTGTAGATTTGTATAAAAGACATACCCTCATACAGACACTCTTCTTTTTATATAAGACTAGCTGGGTACCCGTGCTTCGCTACGGAGTGTTATTATAATTAGATAAGTTAATAAACAACCATAATGAAACGTATAAATTATTTTACTATGCAAGAATATCTAGATTCTATATCTCTCCCACCTATTTCTATACCCCCTCCTCTTTGATAAGCTAATTTTAAAGATCCTAAATTCCCCTCCCCCCCTCCAAAGTAAAATATGACAAAACAATACATAAAAACTATTATTCTACTCTTAAAGAGCTTTTGCATCATCAATGGTATTCATTACATTTACCCCGTATTCATTACTTTTACCATACCTGTGTACTAAATAGCCGTATACTAAATTTAAATTTCCAAAATTCATGTAGGCTGTCATTTTCCCCTTGCTTTGAAGTTTAAGTGGGCAAATTTTTATCGACATCGAACTAAAACTGTAGATTTGATAAAAGACATATCCTCATACAGACACTCTTCTTTTTTTATAAGATATAGCTATTTTTCCATTTTACCCCCTCCTAAATGAAAATACATATGACAAAACTGTACATAACAACAATTAATGTAATATTAAAGAGCTTTTCAACGATATCCATCATAAAGGGTATCCAGTCCTTTGACCCCGTATTCATTATTGTACCCTGTTCCCTGTGTACCAAAATTTTAATTTCGAAAATTCATGTAGTCACTGATTTTTTCTTCCTTTGAAGGTCAATTGTGCATTTTTTGATCGAGATCGGACTAAAACTATGGATTTGTATAAAGAACATACACACATACGTTGACTTTTAGATATATTTTTCCATTTACCCCCCTAAATGCACGTAAAAACAATTACTGTACTCTTAAAGAGCTTTTCAACAGTATGCATCATGAAGGGTTTTCAACTTTGACATTTGTACCCCGTACCCTTCTGTACCAAAAATTTAATTTCGAACATTCATGTAGACAGAGATCTTCTCCTTGCTTTGAAGGTCAAGTGAGCAAATTTTTATCGAGATCGAATTAAAACTGTTGATTTGTATAAAGAACAAACACATTCACACATACGTTGACTTTTATAGATATAGATATACATTTCCATTTTACCCCCCTCCTAAATGAAAATATGACAAAACGTACTTAACAACAATTAATGTACTCTTAAAGAGCGTTCCAACGATATGCATCATGAAGGGTATCCATTACTTTAACATTTGTACCCCGTACCTCAGTGTACCAAAATTTTAATTTCGGAAAATCATGTAGGCAGTGACCTTCACCTTGTTTGGAAGAAAAAGAGTGTAAAAATGCATCAAATTGGGATAAAACTGTAGATTTGTATAATAGACATTCTCTCATATAGATATACTCTTCTTTTTATATATATAGATATAGTTATATATTCCATTTTACCCCCCTCCTAAATTAAAATATGACAAAACTACACATAACAACAATTACTGTACTCTTAAAGAGCTTTTCAACGATATGCATCACGAAGTGTATTCATTACTTTGACCCCGTATTCATAACTTGTACCCCGTACTGCTGTGTACCAAAATTTAAATTTCGAAAATTCATGTAGACCTTGATTTTCCCTTTGCTTTTAAGATCAAGTGTGCAAATTTTCATAGAGATCGGACTAAAACTGTAGATTTGTATAAAAAACAAATAAGATATAGCTATATTTTTCTATTTTACCCCCCTCCTAAATGAAAATATGACAAAAGTGTACATAACAACAATTACTGTACCCTTAAAGAGCTTTTCAACGATATGCATCATGAAGGGTATTCATTACTTTGACCCCGTATTTATTACTTGTACCCCGTACCCCTGTGTACCAAAATTGAAATTTCGAAAATTCATGTTGACCTTGATTGTTTCCTTGCTTTGAAGGTCAAGTGTGCAAATTTTCATCGAGATCGGACTAAAACTGTAGATTTGTATAAAGAACAAACACACACACACACACACACACACACACACACACACACATACGTTGACTTTTATATATATAGATATAGCTATATTTTTCCATTTTACCCCCTCCTAAATGAAAACGCATATGACAAAACTGTACATAACAACAATTCATGTAATCTTAAAGAGCTTTTCAACGATATCCATCATAAAGGGTATTCAGTCCTTTGACCCCGTATTCATTATTGTACCCTGTTTCCTGTGTACCAAAATTTAAATTTCGAAAATTCATGTAGACACTGATTTTTTCTTCCTTTGAAGGTCAAGTGTGCATTTTTTGATCGAGATCGGACTAAAACTATGGATTTGTATAAAGAACATACACACATACGTTGACTTTTAGATATATTTTTCCATTTACCCCCTAAATGCACGTAAAAACAATTATTGTACTCTTAAAGAGCTTTTCAACACTATACATCATGAAGGGATTTCAACTTTGACATTTGTACCCCGTACCCCTGTGTACCAAAACTTAAATTTCGAACATTTATGTAGACAGAGATCTTCCCCTTGCTTGACCTTCAAAGTGTGCAAATTTTCATCGAGATCGGACTAAAACTGTAGATTTGTATAAAGAACAAATAAGATATAGCTATATTTTTCTATTTTACCCCCCTCCTAGGCAGTGACCTACACCTTGTTTGAAAGAAAAAGAGTGTAAATATTCAACAAATTGGGATAAAACTGTAGATTTGTATAAAAGACATTCTCTTATATAGATACTCTTCTTTCTATATATAGATATAGTTATATTTTCCATTTTACCCCCCTCCTAAATGAAAATATGAAAAAACTGTACATAACAACAATTACTTAAAGAGCTTTTCAACGATATGCATCACGAAGGGTATTCATTATTTTGATCCCGTATTCATTACTTGTACCCCGTACCCCTGTGTACCAAAATTGAAATTTCGAAAATTCATGTAGACCTTGATTTTTCCCCTTGCTTTGAAGGTCAAGTGTGCAAATTTTCATCGAGATCGGACTAAAACTGTAGATTTGTATAAAGAACAAATAAGATATAGCTATAATTTTCTATTTTACCCCCCTCCTAAATGAAAATACGACAAAAGTGTACATAACAACAATTACTGTACCCTTAAAGAGCTTTTCAACGATATGCATCATGAAGGGTATTCATTACTTTGACCCCGTATTTATTACTTGTACCCCGTACCCCTGTGTACCAAAATTGAAATTTTTAAAATTCATGTAGACCTTGATTGTTTCCTTGCTTTGAAGGTCAAGTGTGCAAATTTTCATCGAGATCGGACTAAAACTGTAGATTTGTATAAAGAACAAACACACTCACACTCACACACACACACACACACACACATACGTTGACTTTTATATATATAGATTATTATCAATAAAAACTCAATTATACAGTTCAACAAGTCCTAATAAATGCGTAGCTTTCGTGGATAATACTATTATAAAATAAAATCATTATGCAACATAAATACCTTACTCTTACATAACATACAACTTGCATGAAGTTGTGCATGTAATTAGCATTTCAGGTTGAATATATTAAATAGCTGTACATGTTTTAATTATTGATTTTAGATAGGTTAATTTCTCTCTCTTTATGTTTATTTTACTCTTTAAAAATAGGGGGGGAAATGTACATAATTACTGAAAAATGCATAAAACTGATCACGATTTAACCAGCCTTCCGACGCACCTGGGCTTCACTAGAGGTTGAGGATCTATACTAACTGAGAAATGCAGTCAGCATCCTTAGCAGGTAGCCAAGGAAACCTTTTACAGCTGTGGCTGCTAAAGCTAAAGTTATTTTTATTTATTTTTTTTTTTTTAGGTATTTTGTCCCTTAAATTTTGACCATTTTCAATCCACCTGTTCTGAAAAGGATTTAGTTAGGTTTTTCTGAGAGTGTCTGCTCATTCTTATGGTAGCTCATACTAAATGGTCACTTTAAGCCACAATTTTTGTTTTATGTCAGTCTGAACCAGTCGTTCTAATTTTAAAAACAGTTATCAAATTTATTATCAGAATTTGAAACAACCCTGAATATTTCCTTCATTTGCTTCACTATTTATTGATAGCAAACTATTCATATTGTGACAGAATCCCTCTTTTTGTGTTTTTAGTTGATTTAGTGATTATTAGTATAGATTTTGCCTTGTTTTTTTTATATTGAAAATGTTTTTAAGTTAAGAAATCAATATATTTCGTCTGCGTCTTCACTATGCTGTCTAATTATATTGTTGTAGACCATTTATATTATTTGTGGCTGGCTTATGTCCAAGATCGTCCTGACCGTAAAAATTTCCTCTCTGGCCTTTTCTCGTTGTGCAAGAAGTGCCAGTCTAACTGTGCCAGCCCGCAACACTATTCTCATGTGAAGCATTGCCTTATTATCTGTACGACTTGAGATTAATTTGGTGTTATTGCGTTGTGAATTTTAATATATCTGTCTCAGTTAATCTTTGTTTTTTCTTGATTGGGCCAGAAATGTGATACAACAATAGCTTTGCTTAATAACAAATAACACCCACTTATACTTTATTTTTAAGAGATCGGCTTCTGTACTAAAGTAATTCAGGAAATTTTATTAGTATAGATTTAATTTTGTAATACATTATATACTTATATTGTTGTCTTATATGGATTAGTTTTTGTCGTACGACAATTACAACTCACAAAAAATTACCTACTTACTTGAAAGAAAACCAACCATACTATAGCAGAACATCAGCAAAAAATATATACATATTTATAAATAGACAAATTATTTTGCAAAAACTTGAGTATGCTCTGTTTGGAGAGGTTGTGTCCAAATTGACGTTTAAGAAGACTTATAGAACAAAAGGCCGTATCAGAGAAACTTAAAAAATTAAAACTATAGGGTTACTTTGGGCAGTTGGCCAGGGTGGAACTTGAGGAAGTAGAACCAATTTATGGAAGCGAGACTGACAGAACGAAGACACAAGACAAGACTGAACAAAGGAAATTGCACGAAGGAAGAAGAATTTGAAAAGCGGGACGGACAAGCCTAGAAAACGTTTCAAGAGGAACCCCCGACTCAGCAACTAGCAAGAGCTAGAAACTACAGCAGCAACTAAAAAGAAGTAGAAAATTTAAAAAAAATCCAATTCTTCCCATTATCAAGACCTCAGTTTGCGTCTAAATTTATTTCTTATAATCGAATTAAGTAAAACCCTGTACCGTGTAGTTAATAATTTTTTATTTGTTTATTTATTTAAGGCTAGGCGCACACTGGGGGCAAAACAGTCTGCACACTGTTTTGCCCCCAGTGTACGCCTAGCCTAACGAATGATTATTTTTTTAACTTTTATTGTTTATTTATATTAATTAGTCCAGTGAATCATTATTAACTAGTGAGGTCGTGAGAAAAGTTTTATAGATTTAATGTTTTGCGACTGAAGAATGTAGATATACTGACTAGAACTAGACACACACACACACACACACACACACACACATATATATATATATATATATATGTATATATATATATATATATATATATATATATATATATATATATATATATATATATATATATATATATATATATATATATATATATATATATATATATATTATATCATATATATATCATATCATATCTTTATTTCAAATCTTCAAATAATCCCAAAAAAATATGTTGAGTTCAATGTAGAAAGCTCGTTCAATTGATTCCTAGACCTCAACTGTATACTAATGCTGGCGTTTATCTTTGCTGCTAAGTTAATAGCAGCTATGCTAAACGTTTCCACCACTATTATTAGCTATCCAACACTTTTATTAGCAATAACAATAGTAATGGAAACGATTTTGCTGAATATTGTGTACTAACCACTCACAGATGGTAATAATTATGCACTACAGTAAGTGTACTATTAAAAACGTTTAAGAAATTCATAAAGCTTTTGAAAATATTTTAATCATAATTTGTGCAATGAATTATTATGGTGGAATAAATAAAATTTTAAATTAATGTTGAACCTTGGGCTCTAATGTCACCTAGTCACGTATTATAATATGTGGCGTTTGGTTTGATTCCAAATGTTTCATGTAAGTGATAAAAAATAACAAGCAAAATATATAGGTCAGTCTGGTTACAATCGAGCTACTTACTACGTGCAAAAAGAAACGTCAACTAGAATTCAAAGTTATTTAGTATCCCTATTAAAATAATTGAGAAGAAAGATTGCATTAATAAAAACCTTTACGCGAAGAATGTATAATTAAAACAAACAGTAAACTTCATTTGAAGGTTATCCGTTGCAATATTATGATTAATACTGATTGAAAAATTTATTTTAAAAACAGGTTTCTTCTTAGCTTTAGCCAAGCTTCAATTGTATGCATTTTTTTTTATTAAGTTAGAAATTAGTAGTTCGTGCTTAGCTTAAATAGTCTAATGCTCGAAATCATAATTGTAGTGTTTATTGATAACATTTGATGGCTAAAAAGAGACAAATAAGTTTTTTTAATTTTTTTTCTTCCATCCTCCATCAAGTAAATTATGCTTTTTACATAATTCAAATTCTTTTTTGTCCCTTCACATTATATGCGTTTCGATTTCCATTCATTTTACTGTATAATTTAATTCCCTCTTGTCCCTTATTATTGATTTTTGCTTTCGACCTTACCGACGGTAACGGAAGCTATCTGATCGTTTTAAAGAACGAAAATATTTTATGTCTCCGATTTAAAAAAAAGTGTCTCCGGTTTAAAAAAAAAATTGTTTCAGACATCAGGGAACATTTTTGGTTCCGTGTCTGTTGGACAGTTTTTGTGAACCAACTTATCTTAAAAACTACACGTCCGATGTTAATGAAGTTTGTATGGTAGGTCATAATTAGCTCATTGTTGGTCCGATATAAGTTTTAACCTTTATAACAAATTTTTTAAAAGCAGGAGCTTATCCGATTTTGAAGAAATTTGGATGGTTTATCGGAAGTAGCCCTCAGATCGCCCATATTAATTTCGACTATCTGCGAAAATTTAATACTGCTTAAAATTTAGTATGACCCCCCCCCCCCCACCCACTGGAAATCGAAACAGATCGAAATCTGTCACCATTACATTATTCTCATCCATTCGGTTAGACTTTTGTTTAATATGAGTAAGTAATAAATATTTCATGATGAAAATGTCTGTTCAACATTATTTAATTAAGCCTGTTTATTGAAGCTTATTTATGGGGTGTAGGCTTCTTTTGTATAATTGACATTTTAAATTTTAATCTTCGATTAGTTTCTCTTTCATTCGAGTCTTCTAGGAAGGTTTGGTTAAATGGGAGCGCTTAACTCACCCACGTATTTTGAAATGGCTAAAATATTAGCCAAATTTAGAATTGGAAAAAGTCATACTAATGTCGCTGCAGTGATAAACGTCACATGTCATTTATTATCGTCTCGAGTTTTGTAATTATTATTTTTATATACTTTGTTTTGGTTTCGCAGTTCGGTTAAGGTTCCCATACACGATCAAACATTTTGCGCAAAATGTTTGAGCAAACCTGATGTCGGGCAAATATAGGCCATACACGTCAAACATCATATTTGCGCAAACATCAAACAGCCCCATACACGATCAAAATGTTTGCGCAAACATTTTGCCCGTGTATGGGGGCCTTTATAAAACTTAAAAATAATAAATAAAATAAAATAATCAAAATAAAAAAAGCCTCTATATACTATACTGTTTATAAAACCCATTCACGGTCAAAATGTTTGCGCATACATAATGTTTGCGCAATCATTTTGACCGTGTATGGGGCTGTTTGATGTTTGCGCAAACATGATGTTTGACGTGTATGGCCTTAATTTGCCTGACATCAGGTTTGTGCAATCATGTTTGCGCAAACATTTTGCGCAAAATGTTTGATCGTGTATGGGGGCCTTAGAGATGCCGAGAAACTTATTTTATCTCTTTGTCTATTACAATAAGAAGAAGCAAGGAGAGTTTATAGTTTACATTTATTGTTGTTATTAGTGATTAAAAATAAAGGGAAGTAAAATGATTTTTGGCTTTAGTTATTTGCTGCCGTAGCAACTAAATTAGATAATCTATAAGGTACAATTTATTTGGTTTACCAAAAGAGGTGTCATGTGATGTGACAAACACTTAATTAGTTACCCACCCTATATTTGTTTACCACTTTTACGGAATTCTTTTGTCTAAATAACTATTAAGACAAATGGATATCTAGTCAAAAGAACTTTGGAACAAAGGAACATCGCTGTTCTATATTTAAAGGTGATGATATCCCTTAGTCTAATTTACTATTAGGACAGGAGAAAAATTACACTTTAAAGTAATTTGGTGTGGATACCCAAGTAAATGAGTTTCATCTAAGAAACATAGAAAGACAATTCTCACAGTGAAGTGGGTTTTGCAGGAATGTTTATGGGACTTTATTTGTCGTCTTCGTCTTATTATACTTCATGGTTTTATTTCGAGTACCTACCGTACCAGTTATTTTTGATTTTGTGGAATTTAATTAAAGTTAAGCTAAATTGAATATTTCAAGTTTCCCTTATTTTAGTTTGTAATTTTTGGTGAAGAGGTGAATTTATTGTAAAACGATGACAGTAATGAAACATACATTTAATACGAACTGGCCTCAGTGATCTTAGTGCGTAGGCTTTCGTGGTGGTGTCATAATAGAATTCTGAATTCTCTATCTTCCGGTGGTGACCTAGAACTCCTGAAAATAGATGAGTTTGAAGAGGAAATAAAATTATTATTTGTTTGTTTTCGTGCGTAACATAGGTATATTATTTAGATAATAATAACAGTCTGGATTAGCTTCAGATGTTAAAAAGTCATCTAAATTCTGTTTTTTTTTTTAGTATTTTAAGTTAATTATTTAGTCTGATAATGTCTGAGTTATGAAGTATAAAATTTCGGTATTAGCTTAATAATTAATAAGCCATATTACTAGAAATGTTAATTCCAATTAAATGATTAAGATAATTTATTATTATTCAATTTTTTTTTAAATAAGATAAAATAATTGCTATGATAATAAATTAATAGCAATTATTTATGATAGGTTTGTTTTGACTGTAATTTTGTGGCACCAATTTTTAATTCCAAAAATAAAATTGTAACCCTTTGTGGTTTAAAAATAAATTATTTAAACTAAAATGAGCTGACTTACCTGCCACTGTTCGTCGTTGTTTACAATTTGTTTCGAATTTAACCGCCAACATTTCGGACTTTTATTGATTAATCGTCTAATACAAACGATTTTGTAAAACTAATGACTGATTATTGCATTGTTATCGGAAATAAATAATCTGTACCAGTTTCAACTTTCTATTAGGTTGTTAGAAAGTGGTTTGTATACAGGGTGTATAAATTTCAGATGGCCATAGAAAAAGGGGTATATCTATAGGTCATTTGGAGCAAAAAAGTTCATATAAGCTATAGTCCAATTCTCAACAGGTTAGGAGCTATAGGCGAAAATAGACTGTGTTAAAAACAATCGACCTTTGCCTTAAAAAACGGAAATAACTCAAAATATATTAATCTTGGAACAATGAATGAACAATCGTTGGAAAGAGCAGGAAATTTCCTATAAAATGATGTATGTTTTAGTTAAGTTGTTGCCTTTTTAGTGTGACCCAGAGCTGTTTGAAAACAAAAAAATAGATTTTTTTAAAAAATCTGAAAAACTTTGAGCCCACTTATCGATATGACCCGAATGGGAGAAATGCATACAAAATTAGGAAAAGTTGGCGCTTTTAATAAGCTTTAAAACGATACCAAATACTTCAAAATATTCCAATTCTAAGTAGGCGAACAAACCACAGTTGTAGAAAAAACCATGTCGTGCTTGCAGCTGGAGAAGGGCAAAGAAACGTGACATTATTATCTGTGGCATCTTTGACAAAATGATGTCGAATGTGCATTGCTCAAGGTGGCGGCCATTAAATTTAAATTTTAGTTCTCTAACTAGAAGATCTATTATTGTAAAATATACTTACCATGGTATCTCAAGGCAGAAGCTGCTCAAAATGGCCGCCACCTTGAGCAATGCACATTCGACATCTTTTTGTCAAAGATGCCACAGCAATAATTCACGTTTCTTTGCCCTTCTCCAGCTGCAAGCACGACATGTTTTTTTCTATAACGATGGTTTGTTCGCCCACTTAGAGTTGGAATATTTTGAAGTATTTGGTATCGTTTTAAAGCTTATAAAAAGCGCCAATTTTTGCTAACTTTGTACGCATTTCTCCCTTTCGGGTCATATCGATAAGTGGGCTCAAAGTTTTTCAGATTTTTTAAAAAAATCTATTTTTTTGTTTTCAAACAGCTCTGGGTCACACTAAAAAGGCAACAACTCAACTAAAACATACATCATTTTATAGGAAATTTTCTGCTCTTTCCAACGATTGTTAATTCATTGTTCCAAGATTAATATATTTTGAGTTATTTTAGTTTTTTAAGGCAAAGGTCGATTGTTTTTAACACAGTCTATTTTCGCCTATAGCTCCTAACCTATTGAGAATTGGACTATAGCTTATATGAACTTTTTTGCTCCAAATGACCTGTAGATATACCCCTTTTTCTATTGCCATCTGAAATTGATACACCCTGTATAGATTACAAGATTTGTCCCCAACAAACATTGTTTAAGCTAAATAATTAGTTTTTTTGATTGAGATTTTGTGGTACCACTTCATAATTATAACTAGAGAGTGGAGAGGTTAATAAAAAGTAATACTACAATATTGTCGCCACAATTTTATATTATTTAGCATACACGCTTTGACATTTATATCATCTTAGGTGTGTGTTAGCATAGCGAGTGACAGACTACTAATTATTATACAATTATTTATAATTGCAATTATTAATACAATTCAATTCAAATTCAAATATTAAATAATTAAAAATTGGTGCGACAAATTTGAACAATACTTTCTCAATACATTGTAATACTTAATTTAGGCCCAATTTATTTTTAAAAACACGTTTAAAATTTGTTTAGGTGATTGTTTACACTTCGTTTTCGATTTTCAGCTACATCAAAATATATTTTCATAAATATGTCGGAAGTCGGAAACTAGATCTTTCCCGGGAAAACGACTTCTATAATTAGATTCGTATTTAAATTGACTGCTCTTAAGATTTTTTAAAACAAAAA
This sequence comes from Gerris lacustris, assembly GCA_951217055.1. NCBI lineage: Eukaryota > Metazoa > Arthropoda > Insecta > Hemiptera > Gerridae > Gerris > Gerris lacustris. The sequence goes on along the minus strand of OX578283.1, from coordinate 24,168,505 downwards.
TCGTCATAACCATAAAAATATTCTTTTTCAAATGTTTTTGGGGGGTAGTAGCTCCTCCAAGTTAAGAGCTAACATTTATTTCTCGATTTCGTCTTCGGTGTATGATTTTTTTCTGTAAGTGTATACCTATTTAATCGCAATTAGAGTAGTTAATGCGTCTAGACAGATTTGTTTTTTTTTAAAACCACTATTTTTTTAACTCAGAGGACCTCAAAACGTATAAATCCATCGAAACTCAAAATCAAATTTTTGCATCATCACAGTTCTTTTTATACATATTATATTATGTATAACACGTACTCGTGTATGGGAAAGTAATATCGATATGATACCTGACTATTTACGGATTAGATTTTGAATTCATAAATTTATTATTAATCTCAATTCTTTTATAATCGAATGCCGATATGAAATTATTGATGTTGCCGTTATGTCTAGACTATTTCATGTTTCATGATGCTCTAAAGGTTTTCTCCTTGCCGGGCAGTTAATTATTTTAGTGATTACACACGATCTGTTTCACCTTGAATCCAAACCAATAAACACCTGTAAGAATATTTTAGGTAACTGTTACTATATTTAAAACGTCCGCCAATTTCAATTATCACACTCTCCTGTTAAAAAAAATAAACCCACTAAAACATATTGCACAATATTATATTTCATCGCCGCTTTTTTAACAGGTCGATTTGTTGCTTACAGTTTTGTATAACCATATTTGTTTTTCTCATTTAATTGCCAAATGTTTTCTATTATATATATATATATATATATATATATATATATATATATATATATATATATATATATATATATATATATTTGTCTGATAATGTTGTGAGTGTAAATTGTCTGATAATGTTGTAAGTGTAGATTGTCTGATAATGTTTTGAGTGTAGATTGTCGAGTGTAGATTGTTTGATAATGTTATTAGTGTAGATTGTTAGGCCAGGCCTACATTTGAAGCGTTTAATTCTGCTAAAAGCAAAACTAATTAGTAGATTTCTCACTTAAAATGTTCGAATCCATTCTGCATTGAATATTAGCTATTTTGGTTTTCTAACAATTTTCCTGCTAATTCGAAATTCTAATGGCTTTATTGTAAAATGAAAATGTACCACAATTAACTATTTTGTTTCTCTCTTTTTTAAATAATATACTTTTAGCTACTCAGGCGTTACAGCGTTAGTTAAAATAAGTCAGTGAAAATAATTATATAAAAGGATTTTCCTGATAAATGTAAATTGAATTAGATTTTTTTTTAATACATTTATATATTCTCTCATTTATTTCAATTTTTTTTGTTCGTATCTATTTTTTATCACTTGTAACATTTTACAGTTGAAAGATTTAATCGTAAACAAGGATTTACTATTTACCATGAAAAATTTAAATTGAAGAAGTATTTTATATGTTTTAGTTTTATATATATTTTTAAAATTTTCATTTCATTTTTTTATTTAAGAGTAGGAGTTCAGAATTAACACATATTTCTAGATGTAAAGCGGTTGGTTACAAATACACAAACTTATTTTGGTTCAGTGTTATTGCTACTTTTTTTTTAAATAAACCTCTTAAATTGTTTTTTTTTTTCTAATTTAAATATAAAAACTTTAAGGTTTGCTTGTTAAAACTTTTGGCATTGTGAATCTTTAACCCCTGACAGTTACTTTTTTTATTTATATGACTCATTACTGAAATTAGAATAAGCTGTAAGCAAATTTACTGAAAGGTAAACAAAACTTTTTTTGATTTATTTTTTTTTTTTTTCTCTAAAAGAAAAACTACAGTACTAAATCTCAAGAAGTATTATTTTTTCCGTTCTAGAAATAACTTTGAAATTGTTACATCTTAAATAACAAAGTGTATTGAAAAAATAAAACTTATAACTTTTTGCAAAATATTTCATCGAAATTTTGAATGTTAATTAAATTATTTTTCTTTAAAACATTATATAATACTAGCTGAATACCCGTGCTTCGCTACGGGGTGTTTTATTTTCAATTTAATGGATTTATAAACTACCATCAAGAAAAATTTAAATTATTTTACAAAGCGAGAATATCTAGATTCTATCAATCCCCCTTATTTCTTTACCCCCTCCGCTTTGATATGATAATTTGCTAGTATCCCAAATTTGTAATTGATTCCGACAACTGAAGAAAAATTCTAAAATAATTTAAAAAGGAAAAGCAGTGGTATTTTCCTTCTGTTCTATTAACTATTGTCTTAATATCTAAAATTAAATCTAAATATTTTTTGACAGCGATTGAATAGTAATTTCTTTAACAGTTCTTCCTACAGAAATTTCCACAAAAGATAAAGAATGTTCAGTAGTTTCTTATGCAATTTTGGTTGAATACTTTTTTATAACAATGAAATTAGAATTTCGAAAACTATTTCGAAGCCCCGTTCTCTGCCCCATATAAAGCTACCAAAACGTCTTATAGCCTATATTACCCACAGAATTGAGCTTAACATTGTACCCAAGAACCTCCAAAATCTATTCAGCCATTTAGACGTGATTAAAGCACAGACAAACAGATATGATATTTTCTAAATTTAAATTCATTGTCAGGACTACTCATTCAGTGGAAATACAAAATTTGAGCCCAATCGGATAAATGTACAGACACAACAATTATTAGTTTGTTTCATAGATATAGATATATTTTTCCATTTTACCCCCCTAAATGTAAACAACAATTACTGTACTCTTAAAGAGCTTATCAACGGTTTGCATCGTGAAGAGTTTTCATTACTTTGACATCTGCACCCTGCACCCCTGTGTACCAATCTTTAAATATCGAAGATTCATGTAGACAGTGACCTTCCCCTTGCTTTGAAGGTCAAGTGCTCAAATTTTCATCGAAATCGGACTAAAACTGTAGATTTGAATAACGAACACACACACACAAACATCCGTTGACTTTTCTACTATACGTTGACATTTTCTTTTTTACCCCTCTCCTAAATGAAAATATGACAAAAACGTACATTACAACAATTATTTTTCTCTTAAAGACCCTTTCAACGGTATGCATCATAAGGGGTATTCATTACTTTAACATTTGTACCCCGTACCCCTGTGTACCAAAATAAAAATTTCGCAAAATCCTTTCTTAGTGGGTGTCTATGATATGAATACTCTATTCATATAATAGACACCCACTAAAAAAGGAAAATTTCAAGTCTCTCGGTTAAGCAGATTTTGCTGTACGTTGATTCTATGTCAGTCAATCAGGACTTTGTCGATCTTTAAGGTCGAAATAGCAATGACAAATGTGGTAGAGGAGGGGGTGAGCCAGGTGAGCGTTCAAGTTTAATCCCTAGCCCTTATCTTTCTTTTAATTGTCAGTCATACTACCTAGTATGACGTCACAAAGGCGCCCGTGAAACTTTGCCATTACATTTATTAAAAAAAGGTAACAATTAAAATCGATTTAAGGAAGCGAAAACCCTTACGTCACACACACCTAGGTTAACTTGCACCTTGTCATCTTAAGTTTACTTGTATAAACCTTCATTTCTAATGGGATCGTATGACATACAACCAATGAATTTCTTATAACTTTGACATTTGTACCCCGTACCCCTGTGTACCAACATTTTAACTTCATAATCTCATGTAGGCAGTGACCTTCCCCTTGTTTTGAAGGAAAGTGTCTAAATTCATCAAATTGGGATAAACTGTAGATTTGTATAAAAGACACTCATAGGCACTCTTCATTTATATAAGATGTAGTTATACATATTTTGCCATTTTACCCCCTCCTAAATGAAAATATGACAAAACTGTGCATAACAACAATTACTGTACTTTTAAAGAGCTTTTCAACGATATGCATCATTAAAAGTATTCATTACATTGACATTTGTACCCCGTACCCCTGGGTACAAAAATAAAAAAATCGCAAAATCCTTTCTTAGTGGATACCTATGATATGAACCGAGTATATCCTCAAAATTTCAAGTCTCTCGGTTAAGCAGATTTTGCTGTGCGTTGATTCTATGTCAGTCAGTCAGTCAATCAGGACATTGCCACTTATATTATAGATGATTATAATGAAAATCCAAAGAACTAACCTATTAAAGCTAAAATTTATAATTAAGGTAGACTCCGATGAATATAAAGTAACAACGAATTCAAAACTGTAATCTTCAATCAAATGAAGCCACAAAATGAAATTCTAGGGTTTCATTCCTTCGTTCTTATTAATGTAGAAGACTAAATACATACTCTTCTGTTTTTCAAAATGACAAAAATAAAAATTGTATTATCTTCTTTAATCCTTGACTAAAATATATTAATATGTTCAGCAAATTGGATACATGTTGCTTAAAAAGGCATTGTACAAACAACCAGTTTGTGCAACTCGTATTATAAGGTAACAGATGTGAAGAAGGAGAAAGCAAAAATGTCTGAGCTTTTTCTAATTTTATAGAGAAATTGTTTTAATCTTGTTTTTTTTAATTGTATATCAATAAAAAAAGTTCTAGTTCATGTACTATGGTTTTATTTAATTACGTCCAAAACTGAAAAATGTCTCAACATTTGGTAAACGATGCTCAATTTGGCATGCATACTCAGAAAAATTATACCCCGAGGTGGAATCGAGAAATAAATTTTAGCTCCAAATTTGGAGGCCCCAAACTTTTTAGTTTTTAATGCGGACGGAAGAGGCCGGTTTCGATTCTCCGCCGAAGAGAAATTATTTTTATGATAAAATGTTCAATAATAATCTAATGTTCCAGTGTTGGAAAACACTGGGCTAGGTAATTATGAACAATGTTTGTGAGAAGTTTGCCTGAGTAGTCTAGGACCGATTTCCCTAATTATTATTTTTCTATATTTCGTTATTGTTTGAATGAATGTGTATATTGGCTCAATGCAATGCTGAAATACAGTTTTTTGTTTTTTTAAAATAATAATTTTAAGATAAAAAGAACTTTTTATATACTACGTTTTTAAATTTTCTGTTGAATCGTATAATGTTTATAATATAATTGTTATTGTTATATAATATATAATGTTAGTGAAAAAAAAAAAAGTTCCGAATTTATTTACTTCACATAAATGACAACCATCTAGAGAGCTGATCTTAAACCTATAAAAGGACAAATCTTTGGACAACGGGTCTCCCCAACACCAAATCTAAACCGTGCCATCGATGTATTTGAAATAATATAAATAATATAATCGATATTTCCTGTTTTTCTGTCATTCAATGTTTATCTATCACAAATTTGAGACCCGTCAAAATGAAGATTGCGTAAATATTGGATATGGCAAAACAAATAAAATAACTTGCGGATTTTTTCCGAACTAACTTTCCGTACAGCAAAATTTGCTGAAAACCAATTAAATTCTGCTGAAAAATGGCTATAAGTATTAAAATAATGCATTGTCATCGTGTTAAAAGTTTCAAATGTCTAGCTATTCGGGAAGTTAGTTAGAAATCGATTGCCAGATTTGTACCGGACAAACAAACAAGAAAGCAAGCTAATAAAAACTTATTAAAAAGCTTACAAAAATAATATGAATTTAATATAGCTCAATAAAACTATTCATTCATTGAAATTTTCTCCTGATTATTTCCGAGATTTAGATAACTTAAATAAATAATTTGTGTTAATATTATATGACTGCTTGGTGTGTTTTGTATATGGCTTTGTATTATGATCTTTGTATACAGATGCTTGAAAATAACCGTACAAGGTCGAAATATGGCAGCAGTGACGGAATGAGATAGATAAGTGTATGAAAAAATGTTATCCCGATAGACACGCAACCTCAGATTACAAGAAATTTGGCACTTCTTTAAATTGTTACTCCCCTTATAAAAAAAACAGAGGGAGTAACAATCTAAAGAAGGTGTACGGAATGCTCTTCTTTAGACTGTTACTTCCCTTATAAAAATCACCATCATTCTCTTTTATTTTATGTTTGGGATCATCATCTAAAAAATGATTTTTATTTAAGTTTTATTTATCGTTACATTAAAAGTTCCTTCTTGTATTTTTTCCTCTCCTATTATAAGAAGCTATAAATAAATAAGGAGCTTTTATCGATGTAATCCTGATCCGATAAATTACCTCTGGGAGTACATTATTTTAATAAAAATTAGATTTACTTTCTTCGTCTAAAACACTAACGATTTTTTCTTAATTATATATTTTTAGTCTAATATTTATTGCTGATACAAATCTAATAATATCTAGAGACAGAGATAATTGAACTTTATTTTATAAGGTAAAACTGTGATTCTTAATATAGATAATTGGTTTGGCAATAAAATGTTTTATTTTTTCCTTGAAACATAATTTTAATTTTATTTTTAAATCCCAATGTCTCTCTATCTTTTGTAACTTAAAGATTCACAAATTCGAAAAAGAAGTACCTATATGTGTATATATATTAAATTCGTGAATAATAGATGTGCTTTTGAAATATTTAATTTTTATAAATTTTTTGTATATTAAAAATTATTATTATACTGAATTTTTTAGTTAGCACAAAAATAGGTGGAACTAAATAATAAATTATCCGGACCACTTAAACATTTTGCCTCTCATCGTTAAATTTATAATTAGGTAATAAATTAAAAAACGTTGCCCGAAATTTTTATAATAATCCAAGAATTTTTTTTTTTTTAAATATAACACAGAAATCAGATTTTGATGGTTGTTCACACTTTTTTGGATTCCCTAAATTCTATAGGTATTTTGAAACAAATTTACTCTTGTTTTATGTCGTGTGATATTTTTGTTGAAGTGTGGAAATTGAACTGCCAAGGTTAAATGAGAAAATTCATTGTCAGTCCACCATTTGAATATGCTGAAAAATTCAAAGATTCATACCATTTATGTATTAGTTTGAGATGGTCTCAGAGCTGTCTTAGATAAGTTTTTAAGATTTACCATTGTAATACTCAGGTATAGCAATTACTTTTGAGGTTACTGTTATGCCAGTAAAGTCGATCAAATGGGCCGTCCATAAATTTGAACCTTTCAAGGCAGCTGGACCAGACGGGAAAAGTCCAACAACTTTAAATTTGCCCCCCCCCCCCAAATAATTTAAAGAGGTGGACGCAACGTTAAAGTTTTTTGTGAATTAATAGTAAGTCGTATCGAAAAACTGATTGCTCAAACAGCTAATAATCTTAAATGATCACTAGTTTGTTTATCTGACTTTTTTCATTAATATTTTTTTTAATTTTTGACTTACAGCTCTCATAGCGTCCACAATTGACGCGTCCATGTTGACCTATTAAATGGCTTAAATCTCACTCTCATGCCATTTAAATAGAGTTCATATTTATTATTTTATAAATTCGTCCTATTTGCTGAGAACAGTATGAGTAAACTTTTTCCTGAGTGCCTGATAACCTTTCTTAAAAAAAGTTTGTTGTATTGTTGCGTATCATTTGAAAAGCCTCAATTTTTACTTTAAGGCTGTGGCATTTGGTTATTTTTTTTTATTTTTTTTAAATTGTTACGTGTACTTTTGTCCCGATTAGTATCATAATAATAATATTTTTCATGGAAAATACTCTATTTTCTATATCCGTGTTATTCTTCGTCGGTTTAATAATTATGGGGAAAATACAGTGGCCTTACTCCCTCCAGTGGCTCGTTAAAAACCGATTCGACGCTCAAAAATGTTAAGCCTGCAAAAAGAAATGATATGCCTAACAAAAACCTAACCGTGAAAAAAAGGACTAAGTTCCAGTCCGCCTTCCAAAATAGTCAGCCTATCTACGTAGTGATATCTACATTGTGGCTAAGTTTGTTTTATGCCGCATTTAGAAATCCGCCCAAGTATTAAGCAATAAAAATAAAAGAGCATGCTTGCTCATGAAAGTAGGAGTGAAGTAAGGTTTTGGACTAAAGAAAAAGCAAACTTGGCCACTATTTAGATATCTTTGCTTTGATAGGGTGACTTTTTTGCTGGTTTTTGTTGGGGATTATTATTACCGTTTCTATTATATTATAATAAAAATATCGAAAATAGCAGATTTCTACGGAAAACCCGATTTGATTTGATCGGATCAAAGCAATAAATGTTCTAAAACCGGCTTAGCGACTCAAAGAGGCAGTTAGATGTGAGACAATGAAAACAGTTTAGCTTTAGCTGAAGACAATTACCTACTGATTTTCAGATGTAGTAGAGTCGCATGAAAGCCTTTGTGTCTATTGTATCTCTACTCAATCAAACCAAATCTATCCTGATACGTTGCTTATGAGTAGGGCTCGGATCGATATGCTCAATAAAATCTCCAGATATGCTCGAAAACCATATGTTTTATGCTCGATAGATATGCTCGAAAAACCCATTGTATGCTCGATAGATATGCTCGAAAAAACCCATTATATGCTGTTAAATATGCAGAATATGTTTGAAAAACACTGTTTAAAACTATAGAGAGGACAGTGAAACGAAAAAATCTACAACTTATCTTTAAATAGAGGCAGTATTTAAATTGTATGTAGATAGACTGCAATATCCTTAAGTTTCAAGTATATGTATGAGAAGTTTTATGTAAAAGTTACAATTTAAAAGTTTAATTACAAAATGTTCAGTATTAGGCGAGTTAATGAAGTAGATTAGCTTTGGTCTGTAAATCAAGATTCTTTCTATATTTTCACTTTTAAGTGATTTTCTTAAATCGGCCAATAAAATCTTTCAAGATCAATTGACACGAGAGGTAAATACTTAACTGATGCTGCATCATATTGTGCAGAGTAGATTGGAAAATCGTCTGACATTGCAGACTCGCCACGCTGCATCTTCTCCAACTGAGATTTTTAGTTTAGCCAGCTCGAGCTCCAACTTTTTTTCACGGTTTTTCCAGTCTCTCCAGGCCACAAGTTGCCTTTTTTCGATGACTCCGTTTAATGTAGCGACCACTTCAAACAACCCCATCCCTCTATGATTCCAACATTAGGATGACCCTCAGAAATGAAGCTCATCTTAGTCTCATCATAGTCTTTGATGAAAGTTAAGCATGGCATCAAGTCCTTAATTTTAAAAGCAGCCCGAGCTTTCGTGGTGGTCTGGGCCCGAAGGGGGGGGGGGAGAATTTTAATAAAAACAAACTATTTAGGCGAAAAACCACAAGAATATGCATTTATATGCTTTTCTGAAAACAGTAGTTATATGCATTTATATGCTCGATAAATTTAAGTTCTGTTGGTCCCAGAGAGGTTAAAATACCACCAAAAGGCTTCTTTCAATGTGTACTATTCAGGAAAAAAATATGCAAATATGCTCAAATCCGAGCCCTACTTATGAGGTATTATCTTCGTTGAACTAGCTTCACATTGCTTGTTTCATTTATTTATGCCTTTCACTTTTCATTTTCCAGCCAAAATGAAGCTCAAATGACCGTTGTTACTATTTCTGCTGTGATTAATATACTTTTATATAATAATTACTGATTTTAGTAGGTTATGAGCTCAAGCTCTGATTGAAACTAAACCGCCAAAATTATAATTTTTATATTTTTTTAATGTGACTTAAAATTTATTCAGCTTCCTCTAAGTATTTTTTTCATAAGAATAGTATCATACCAAGAATTTGTCTTCTAAAACTATGAGTAAAAAAATACTGGTTACTATTTGCATTTGTAGATTACATTGGTTAAATAATAGGTTATGACTTGCATTGTACAACTTCCGATTATTTATGGCTTACACATTACATTTTTATTATAATATTTGCAATTTAAATTTCTGTTATATTTCGTTTAAAAATAAACAATTTTTTTAATTTTCAAAATAAAACATCTAAATTCTTCTTCTATGAATTATTATTTCTATTCCATGAAGTATTCTATTATTAGCTACATATGTATAAGGAAACAAATTTACAGTGCATTCTTTCTATTATTATGCATAGATAATAAGAAAATAATTTCCTGCATTGTTCATCCTTTAACTACTATTTCAGGCGATTTTGATACGAATAAAACCGCAAACATTTTCATATGATATTATTGAAAACCGGTTTCAGTGTTATTTTTGGCTCGCTATTATATCCCTCTTGTAGCTTAAACTTCACCTTGATTTTGTAGTATCAACCTGATTTCTAGGTCGCTATGTTATATATTTTATTTTCATTTTAATTCTCGATTCTTTCAGTTATATAATGTTCCTTTTAGTATTTATTCAGTAATTTTCTATTTTTAATATTTATCTATTAACTTTTATAAAATAGTAGAGCTAAAGTTGGAAATATGAGTACTAACTTTTAAGTTAACAAATTAATATTATTACAAAAAAAAGGACCATGAGGGATTAATAAATTTTAATGTGTATATGCCAGAGTAACATTACTTTAAGGGGATTTTAATTTATGAATAATGAAAAAAGACGTTGACAGTACATACACATAATAGCGTTGGACAAAAAGAAATCTTAAAAATATTGTAAATTTCTTTTATTTTTTGGTACTCAAAAATGTATTGTTTAAAAACCACCATTAACAAACCATACAGTTGAACCGGTTTAATTCAAACCATTTAATTGATCAGGTTTAGTAAAAACCATTTAATTGAACCGGTTTAATACAAACCATTTAATTGATCAGGTTTAATAAAAACCATTTAATTGAACCGGTTTAATACAAACCATTTAATTGAACCGGTCTAATACAAACTATTTAATTGATCCCGTTTAATACAAACCATTTAATTGAACCGGTCTAATACAAACCATTTAATTGATCACGTTTAATACAAACCATTTAATTGAATCGGTTTAATTTAAACCATTTAACTGAACCGGTTTAATACAAACCATTTAATAGAACCCGTTTAATATTATCTGGGTTCAGTTACGACCAATCTAGTTGTTCACACTTAGTGATCTGTCATTTGCTTCACTGTCAATTCACTTATAATAACCAACTAAAAGACTAAACGTATCTGTTTTTTATAATTTGTGCATAGCTATTCTTGGTTCTGTCATAATCTGGTTATGATCCTTTTTTTCTGTTAGTATAGATCCTCCTGATCTCAAGCAACCACTTAGTTAGTTGTCTAACATGACCCTCAGAATGTCATTCAATGTCATATATCGCTGATATATCTGTTTGTTTTTTTTCCCTAGTACATTGTGTGCAATATAATATGTTTAATTTTAGAATGTCACTATACAATTGCTTGCTTTTATTTTTATGTTTGTATTGACACTTCCAAATTCTTTTTGTAGAATTATTCAACGTTTGTGGAAAATTAGTTTAAATATCTTTGGTTAATAATTGTGTAGCAACATTGGTTTGCTTTGTATTATTATTCTAAAGAATGTTTCATGGAAATTAAAATCATTATATTAGCGGGCGAGGAGCATCCCCCCCCCTCCCTAAAAATCTAGTTCTAGATTTTTCGGATGTGACAATGACAATGTCTTAATGTGGGTGTAAGTCCCTCCCTACCACCAGGTTATAATGGCAGTGATATACTTTTAAAGAAATTATTTTGTTATAAAATAGATAAATATAATTTGTCAAATTTCAACGTACAATGTTAAATTTAGAGTTCTAGACCATTAGCTCATTATGATACCAATACTAACTGCGGAAGTCTACAGTCTAGTCTACATAATTTTGTGTCTTCCTTCTTCTTTACAGTAACACTTTAATACGTTCCACAATATCATCTTGGTTGAAACAATTAACAACAAGAATACATTTTCATACTTTATTTTCCTCACAAAAACACAACCATCAATGATTCACAGCTGATATGAATAGTAACAATTAACAACAAGAATATTATATTTTCATACTTTAGATTCCACACAAAATCAAAACAATCAATGATTCACAGCTGATATCAATAGTAACAATTAACAACAAGGATATATTTTCATACTTTACATTCCACACAAAAACAACAATCAATGATTCACAGCTGATATCAATAGTAACAATTAACAACAAGAATATATTTTTATACTTTATATTCCACACAAAAACATAACAATCAGCTGGTATTAATAGTAACATTTTCCTACTAAGATCTGCTTGATAATTTATTATACTTAAACTTTACACTATTGTAATTAGTAATTATACAACTTCATAATTATAATGGTTATTTAGATTTTAGATTAGTACACTTGCATTCTGCAGCTGATACCTGTTTAAATAGTTTATTGTGTTGTACAGCTCTAGCTCTGCTTTGTATTCTATGCCTACAACCTTATTTATCTGTGTTCATCTAGCTTGTTTTTACACCTGAGGGTCATTAACCTTTTCCAAATGTTATCTAACAAGGTGCACTAGTGCTTTTTTTATAAAAATAAAAGACACCTGGTTCATTTACCATTGATTTGATCTAGTGACGACATTTTCTTGATCGCGTATACCTTGATCGTTTATACCTTCTAAAGGCAGAAATTATTATTATTTTGTTTTTGATTAATTTGATTTTGTTTCCTTTGTCGATTCAACTATTTTTCTTCTTTTAGTACTGATATTATTATAAACATATTTGGTTTTAGCGTTTCTTTTATAATTATTAACTCTATTTTTTTTTTTTTTGTAAATTTCTGTCATTTACCTTACCTTTATTATTTTAGTTATCTATGTTAGCCCCTCTACCGTCAATATAATGTATATGTTTACAGTATTCTCTTTAACCAAAATTTACTTACTAAGTTAAAATGTGAGGTAGATGCGACGGAAAGTCGTGTCATCTACGTACTAGCTAAATGTTATGTCTTATTTATGGGTCAACGAAGTGGAGGGCAATTTTTGTTTTTGTCAAAACTACAGAAAGAGCAAAATAAAATTGAAAAAAACCGCTGTGCTAAACTCATATTGTAGGTATTTCCTTTTTCTTTGTAGAAATTTGGCATAAAAAAAAAAATATGTTTATTATAAACTCAAATAATTAATTCGCTTATTAGAAAGTTTCTTGGACCAAATTGTAATTAACAGTCTGAGTGCGCTGTTCTAATTAAAGAGTGTACATTGTAATTAGACGTTTGACTCAAGTTAAACGCTGCGTGGCGTGTTTTGGCGCCCCCGCCAGTTGTTCCCCCCGAGTCTCTGGTTTGTTTACCGGCATTAAAACCAGATGCAAGTGGCGAAATGTATATTTTTACTGCGTAGTGTATGAACGAGACATCCCTCTGTGTCCCCAAACCTCCTCTGACCTTGACATCCTCATTATTATCCTCTTTTTATATACTCCACTATTGTTTGTATTATTCATCCTCAATTGACTTCTTTTTATATCTTCTATTTTCTCTACCTACAATTTTCTCGTCATTAGATTTTCAACTGTTAATATATACAACGAACTTGAATAATTGTATTATAATGAATATTTGTGGTTTATTCCAAGGTTACCTTGGTTGACTTTCAACATTAGTTAAATAATTAATAATTTGACTGGAAATAGCCCATTATTTTACACTGTCAAATCGATAACTTAGATTGAAGTTTTAAGCACCATTAATATTTTACTGATTACTGGATATCTTGTTGCTCTTTCTATATAATTTAACAGAAAAGACACACGTATAAGATTGTATTTTATTAATCTTTCCCCTAAAACAGTATATTATATCATTGTATTTTATTAATGAATTTCTAACTATATTCTTTAATGTTGTATTTTATCAGGAATGGTAGTTTTTTGACTATATTTTTTCTCTTCATTTATTGACTGTCAATTATATTTTAACGATTGATTAGCAAACTTTACTTTACTTATTTATTGGTTTCTTCTTCTAAAGACGTAGATTAACAAAGCCAATGTCAATGTATAGATGAACATTGTCTATGTCAAAGACAAAGTTTTTCAGTCCTTTTTTGTTTTTAAATTTTATTACAATGACGGTTGGGTCCTATATCTCCGGGAATGGGCGATCCCGAAGCTTATTTCTCGAAAAATTAAAGTTATCTATCTCTTTTAAGATATTGATGTATCTATTGTATAGTATGATAAATATGGTTTAAGTGTTATTAATGAGTCGTGATTTTTAGAGGTGCAATCGAAACAGACTTATAGAAATATTAATAATAAGGTAAAGCCACCAAGCTTGAAAAAACTTCCACTCTATACGGCGCCAATTACGATAAGTATAAAGCTCGTTTTATCGAGTATAGAGAAATCAAAGTATACTTCAATAAATATTATTTGCTGATTGATAATTAACTGGTTTCGTCCACCATTTTTTTTCTAACAACAAATAAAGATATTTTATGAACTTCACTTAATTAATAATTTTATAATTGCACTTTATACAGACAATAACACTATAAAAACCTGATTACACGAGACATCTGTTTATTTTTAGGATTTGTTTGAAATTCGAAAACATTTAATACATTTCTGTTGACACAAAGAAAAGCTTATAGATAAGATAAAAACAATTTAATACTGATAATTTTTATTTCTAGCTTGTTATCATACGGTGTTAAATGTAATTAAAAAATAAAAATTACGTGGATTTATTTATTTGTTTTTGGTTTTTAAATTGATACTAGGATTTTTCTGTCTCTTTATCAGTATTTTGATTTTTATTAAAACAAAAAGTTATTATCTTGTTGTTTTTATATTGTGTTAGATGCAATGGTTGGGATTACGACTACACAATTGACAACACCCACTTTACAATGTATATTAACAATTTTATATATATATATATATATATATATATATATATATATATATATATATATATATATATATATATATATATATATATATATATATATATATATATATATATATATATATATATAATTTAATTAATTAATTATTATTTTAATTATATATATTTTTATTATTAAATATTTAACAATTACAGTTAAATTCGGCGTTAATATGATAAACGCAATTTGTTTACACGAAATATATACTTTGATATCACTAATATTATAACGTGTCTTGATTTAGTTTATATTTGCTTAATTGTACTTATGATTATAAGAATGCTGTGGTGTTACAATATTAATATTAGATTTCCTCCTTAATGATCTACTGATGTTATAACGAGCTAAAATTATTGATTCATTAACATACAACTATCAGTGTAATATTACATAAAACAGCCACCGATATCTTAATTCTTTAATTATTAAATTTTCTTAAATTCTTTATATGTATCTGAAATCTTAAATTCATACATGACTAATCGAACACGAGGTATGACCTAAGGCTAAGAAGGTGTAATACCACTATTACATTAACCAAACCTCCAGTTCACACGTGTCTAAACTATGGACACCATAAACACCCCTTACAAATATTTCTTGTTTTAGCAAACCTAGAACCTAGTACATATTTCATTTTACTTAAAATAAGTTGTTTCTTTTTATCGTTTGTTTAATCATCGGTGATCTTACGTCGTAAAATTCTCTTAACATTTATACAAAAAAAAATGTTCACATTTTGTGGTGTTAATTAGAGAAGGGCATTTATAAAGACTGTGACGTCATGTTAATTTTTAGCCGCTAAAAGATTAAATTCACTATTATTAATTAAAATAAATCATTGTGGGTAGAGCATTTTTTTAGTAGTTACAGATACAAAACAAAAAACTATTGCGTAAGAAATAATTATTTGTAGGTATGTGAAAATTAAAATAACTTTACTTCGGCTATTTTCTTGGTTGACGACTAAAAATAGCCTTATGACGTAAGTCGGTTCATCTGTACGCCTTCACTCAGTTTGACCTAGACTTTTAAAATTTGGCATCTTTTTTGCTGTCTTCCTACTGCTGCACACACACAAAAAAAAAAAAAAAAAAATTATACAGCTTCCATTGGCAACCGATACTCAAGATGTTCAGTACACCTGGGTAAAAAAATGACTACGTGAAACATGAAAAACCCCTCAAATAATTTTAAAATACTTTTTTACTGTAGTAATACCGTGCTATTCTGGTAAACTGAACACCCTCTGATCTGAATTCGGGGTATTTGATTCGTTTTATTCTTTGAGTCAATTTTTCTTAATTTTTTTGTTAACGGTGTTTTTCTTTTTATTTCTCCTTTTTCCTGTGTATTTTAGTAGGTTTTTATACTACATATGTATTTAGTTTTATATTCACCACATTTTTGCGTACATATTATTTTGCTTCAATGTGAATATCGACTGCATTAATTAGAAATTAAGGATAGTGAGGATAAAATAAAAATTAAAGGAACAGATAAAAATAAAAATCAATTCGATTTTGGACGATTTGGAAAATTTAATATCCTATCCTTCTTTAAGCTATAATACAAGAATAGTGAATGACTCAAGACCAATCTGTTATTATACATTGAAAAAGGTTGTTTTTTTCTGAAACTTGGATAAAATTTAAATTTTGGATTCTCTTTCTTTCTTTGCTTCATACTTTTATATTCCCTTTCATAATTTGTATTCATAATTTTATATACATTGTATAATTAACTATTTATTATATAATTTCCTGTTAATCATTTGGTATTGTACGCTTACAAAGAAAGTAAAAAAATCGATAAAGATTACACCTTTGAAATAAAATAATGCATATAGAGAAATACCAAACAAACTTAATTTTATAAATTCTTGAGTATAGTTGGGTGCATTAACAAATTATAAAAGCAGAGTATTTCGCCTCCACCTTGGATCATTCTGAAGCTAAAATTAAAATTTTAAAAATCAATATAATTAGCAGTATTAAAAACCAAGTCTCAAAGTATTGGAAACTACAAGGAATAATTTAGGTACTAATTCCATTAATCTTATAAGATAGACTCATTTATCTCTTAATGCCAGAACTATTCAATTCCAAACATTTTAATTAGAGATCTAGAAAGCCATCTGGTAGTTGAAAATTGTTATCTTTAAGAATTTTAATGATAAAATCTGGATACATTATGTATTTTTAAGACGAAAACCAGTGATTAATCCCAATAAAAATAGTTCAGAAAACAGCACTCTGTCATAATCTTTCGAAATGAGTTATAACAGTAGACATCTAAATATAAATCCTAACTCACCTTGGTAAGATCACTGGAATATTAGATTTTTTAAAAAAAAAATTATAACATTAAAGAGAAAATTCTATTAGCACAGTGTGAAAGAGGTCTCTTACCTCTCTTAAACATAATTTTCGTTCATTTTAATGCCCATACTTTTTCTTTTGGGGCCCCGGTAGCTCATGTTCTCGCTTTGGCTTGTCACAAAGGCGGTTCAGGGTACGATTCCCGACTGGGGCAAGCATGTTACCTAGAAGGCTTAACCAACTTCAAAAATGACAAATGAGGATGATAAGCAAACCATCTTCTTCTATCACATCATTCTCTAAACTGTATTTTTGGTAGGAAAACTTCCTTTTTGAAAATATTCGCGATCAATTATAACATGCAGTTATGGTAGAGCCGGTTTTGCAAACCTTTGATTCCAAATACAAAACTGAAGCTGACTGGTTCCTTCTATCTTTGTACTAAGACTTCAAGCAGAAGTTGTAGAGCGAAGTTTTTTTGAAAAGATTCTGAGAACACACATTACTAAAAAACCGAAAAATTATTTCAAAGAAAGTTTGACTCATCTCTCATTCTTGAAAGTCTCTTCTTTTTGCAGTCCATAAATATTTTCTATTGCATATATTTCATCATTAGATTATTACAGGATGAGGTTGGGGATCAGCCACTTTACTCATCTACTCGATGTGATCATCAGTGTGAAACATGTCACTTCTCTGACTAGATTTCAGGTGAATTGCACCACTTTCAGAAATGTGGACACCCTTTTTGTTTTAGTTTTTTTTTTTTTTTTTTTTTTTTTTTTTTTTTTTTTTATAGAAACATTTTTTCACAGCAATTTGTTGAAACTTGCAAAATACTTTTTATATTGTATACAATTCTTCTGTACGTCTGTACATATTTGGCTGTTATAAAAAATCTTGAGTACCAATTGTCCCAAAAATGCTAATTATAAAAAGATAAACTCCAATAGTCCTCATATAGATATTTTCTTTTGTAGGTTTTTGATAAAAGAAACTGTTAATTTTCTTGTTTATTCCTAATCATTATGACTCAGTTATACAAAATCTTAGTAAACATAACTAACTTATCTCTTACGATACCATTGATTCCCTGTCATTTACATTGTAAAAAGAAGGATGTTTTCTGATTCTATAAATAGTTCAATTTAGATATGAGAATAATTGACTGCGTTGGACAAAATAATTCTTTTATGTCTTATGGTTATAATTTAGTGATTATAACCATGAGCTTAACTCCTATTAGAGATAAATTTGTAAGTCCGTTGTCCGTTGATTGTAAGTCTTTGTTTATAGCTGGGCTATAATAAATGTTTAAATTTGCTAGCTCGCTTTTGCCGTCCCTTTTTTATTACTCTATAACCTTTGCTAGAATATAACCCTGTACGGTCATAATATTATCTTCTTTATATCTTTTTCATTATCTCCTATTTCATTCTCAACTGTAATTCATAGCTTGAAAGACCCTATCTTATTCCTTTGTCTCCTATTTCTTGTTCTTATTTTAGTTTTTAATTAAATCAGCTTTAACTTTTTTTTATAAAAATCTTATCAGCTATAATAATAGCTCATTTTTATAATATCTTATCCTATTGAATATTAATTATCGAAGGTACTAATGATAATTATAATTAATCTTAAACGCGAGCCGCGCTCAAGCTTTTGCGGCCAGCTAAACAAATTTGAAATAATTATTTGCAATTTTAATGTATAATGTACTAACAATTCCTTTGTATGATTTTTTGTTATATTATCCCAATAAATAAATAAATCTTACCTTTTTTTAAGTTTTCACCTTGACCGCAATTACTATTGAAATCATGTAATCTAATTTAATAAAAGCTATGCTAGAAGCCAAGAGCTGAATTTTCTTTAACTAGTAGGCGTCTTGCACTTCCGAATTTCATACTCTATTTCTGATAAACGTTCACACGTTATTCTTCAAGGCATATTTTCTTCAGTTAGTTCCAAGAGAAAAAAAAACCCTTGAGTCAATTCTTGGCTGACATTTTGGCTCGGCGCCGCGCATCACCAGTTCCTACTGAAATAAATATACATTTAGAGATGTTTCCCTCAGCTTAGAGCTGCGCCAACGCATCCGCGAAGCCGTTCTCACGCCGCAAATTCATTATTTGTATTATCTTCTCATAAAGTATTTTCACTTCCCACTGTTTCATTTGTCTTGTTTTTATTTATTTAGTTTTTTTTCACTCACTAAATTCACTAATTTTATACCCTGCCAAACTCTTCTTAACTCTTGCCAGAAAATATTTTCTATGCCTAGGGTTCATCCAGTACATTACTTTCGTTAAAAATAACAACTAAGAACGTCGTTTAACGATTACAGGTGCGTCTAAATCCGGTACTGTTTTTAGACGTTTAGTAGGCAGGGAAATTCTTCACCAGGTTGGCGACGCCGACACTAATAGGAACCTTGATTTATAATAGGGGAAGGTTTTTATGCTATTATACCTTTCCTTTTGATGAAATGAAATTTTGTTTGATGTTACGTCGGCTTCGTTTGTAAATTATTTTGTTTTTATATCTGTTATTATATTGGACCTTTTAAATGTAATTGTTTTATTATAATTTTATCTTGTTAACATCGTGTCTTCATTACAATTATTGCATTGGGGGTTTTTATTACCTCTCAGTTTTAGCTTTCTTGAATTAGAGCGCTCTGAATGAAGAATATTGATGGCTTGGTGAAACTAATTTGTTTCTTTCTTTTAATGTTATTTATGGGGGCCTTTCCCTTTCTTAAACACAATTTTCGGTTACTTAAATGCCCATAGTTTTTCATTCGATTTCCTCGAAGGAGGTTCTAGGTTCGATCCCCGACTCGGGCAAGAACCTCGCACTCGTTGTTCACCCAGTATTGCCATAGAAATGGGTAGCTGCTTATGTGAAGTGAAGACTAACTGATTTTGTATGTCAATAGTAAGGTTTATACTGCTGATGAAACGAGACATTTACCTGTGTATATCCATTATAAAATTGGGTAAGCGGTAAGCCCTTTAGCAGGTTTCACACGGGCCCGCACCGTGTGAAAGAGGCCTAATAGCTGGCCATACACGGACGGTTTTTCTTTTCGAAAATTGCGGCGTCTTTCTGAATCATTTCTAAAAGCTCGTGTGTTAGTGGACTGTAGCACACGCCATGAAAATATGGGAAATGATTTGACGAACGATTCGCGAAAAATATCCTTCTGGTTTTGATCGGCGTTAGTGGGCGTTAACACACGAGAGGAAAACGGGAAGGGATTCGCTCCATGCCACGTGGGCGAACCACGCGCCAAATGACAGGATAAATAAAGGTTTTCTCCCATACATCAACGGTTTTTCCTTTCAAATGATAACGCACCGCGCAATCACTTGTGAAATCCCTTCGTCAAAAATTCCAACCCCATTTTCCCTTGCCACTTTTTCCTCTCCCGTATCTTCTCCCGTTTCCACATGGCACGATTTACGAAGGGAAAAACTTTCGGGTTAAATTTACTCCACATTTTCCTTTCCCATTCTTTCCTTTCCTCCTTTCCTCTGCCGTTTGTACATGCCACGATTTTCGGAATGAAAGAGCGTCCGTGTATGGTCAGCTATTGTATTCTTAACTTTTTAATTTATATATCAGTAATTTAAGTTATCAATCAAAAAATAGTAATTGATCAATAACATTAAACTTTTATCTAAGGTTAATTTTAGAAACTGTATTAGTTAATTTGTTGTATGAACGGATTACCTATAATTTATAACTTTATATTTAATAAATACTATATATGTATTTTTTTTTTCAAATTACTTTATTATTGATTGTTAAGATTTTCCGCTTAGTTTTTCCTCTTTCTCAAATTGATATGATAAGAATATAAATTGCTTGACTAAACATTTTAACATACTGCGTTTTAGTTTCTTCTTGTACTACGGTAAACTATTAATTCATTTTATGTCTAATGTTCTGTGACATCTAGTATATTGCCTGTAATTCACATGATATGCCGTGACTCCTGGTTCTATGGTGCGGAGTATACTGGTTGCGTGGAACAAAAGTTTTTTTTCAAGGTTACTTGTTAAGCTGTAAAAAGCATCAGAAGTAACTGCTCAGTAAAACATAAACACGAACTACCTTCACCTTCATAGATATTGCTATGATAAATATAAACTTTATGATATTTAAACTTATATTATATAAAAATAAAAACGAACGTCTTGTGAGAATTACAACGCAAATTGTTGAATAGAAAATTTAAGGTTTATTTAACATTTTTATTTTTATATGAGTTTCAGTTTATAATTTATTTTTTAATAAATTATGCCTTAATTTATATAAGATTATAGCGTATAAGCCAAGCTAAATGGTTTCTGTGACGTAATGAAAAAAAATCCATATTTGATATTATGTTTCTTTATTTCCTCGAGACATCCTTCTTATTAACGTAGTACAGAATATCTCACATTGAACATTCCCTTTTCCCTTTCCCTTACCCTTAAAGAAAATATGTAAAGGGATATAAGCAGTGTATAGAGTCTCAAATACATTTTTCAATAGAGTTTGTTAGTTTAGAGACCTAAACAAATATAATTTTTCGAGAATTTTTTTTTCATTTTTGAAAAATGCTTCTAGTAATTTTTATATTGTTCTTGCAATACAACATTGATGACAACATGACGTGCTACAATGATTGTTTCCTCTCTTTAGAGAATAAAATGAAATAATTCAACCGCACACTAATTTATTAAGTATATTGGAGAACATATATTATGATATAAATAATATTATATATCTAAATAATGTGATACTTATACAACGTAAAATTAAATAATAAGAGAATAGATTTGTAAAAAATAATTTTACCTGTAATAACTGAACAATAGTATTTATGAGTAACACTATATTTACAATTAAATATGAAAAATTAAACCGTTGTATAGAATAAGAACAAATAAAATACCCAAATAAAAACTATAGATTAAAAATATAAAAACTATTTAATACTATTCAAAAAAAGAAACGTATACAAGTGTGCTAGTAAATAATACTTCAAACACGGTAAACTACGAGTATTTTATTTAGGTATTGAATTCAAGTGATTTGATTCGATATTGTAGAAACTCAGATAATTAATAGTTTTTATTTTTTTTATTTTATTATTCTTTATTTTTTTTCATTTTCTTTAATTAAATTCGCTGCGTTATTAATTACTTATATTAATTTGATCTTTATTCGAAACATGGCTTAACGTAGTCATATTATATTTTAACGACCCGAGAGCATACTGTCTCAATTAATAAATTGAGAAAGTAATTAATTATTTTGTATAATATTCTACAAAAAAATCCTTTTAATTTCTGATATAAAGAGGAAGTATTGTGATGGCGCGAAAATTCGATTTTGAAATTTTGATGTATTTACACGTTATAAGGTTCCCTGAGTCCAAAAAAGTGGTTTTTAAAAAATGTCTGTCTGTCGTCTGGAGCCTAAACTACTGGGCCGAATTTGCATACGCATGTTCTGAAAAATCATACCCCGAGGTGAAATCGATAAAAATGAATTTTAGCTCCAATTTTGGGGCGCCTAAAACTCTGAAAAAACGTGAAAAAAAATTATTTCTTGAAAACGGTTCTCGACCATTTTGATTAAAAAATTTTAAAATGTAGTCCATTTAAATACGAATCTAACGATATAAGCCGTTTTCCAGGGAAAAATCAAGTTCCTGAGAAAATAGCTTAAAACGCGGAAGAAAAGAGCCCGGGTCTGATTCCCCTCTTGGGAGAAGTCATTTTTATGATACATTTTGATAAAATGTTCAATAATAATTAAATGTACATACGAAAACTAATAAAAGGAAAACACTGGGCTAAGTGATTATGAACTCGTATATGAGAAAATTTGTCTGAGTTGTCACTTTCTCATAAAAATTCGATGCCTCGTTAAAATTCCATTATAGTATTTTTTAGAAGTAGCTGTATTCTTCCATTGTTATTCTCTAGTTGAAATATTGACTTTGTAGATAAGAACACCCTACTTAAAGAATTAATTAGTAGTTTATTTATTAATATTGTTTTGAAAATTGTTCCAATATATCTCTTATTTAAAAATATGTTTGTGTTTTAAGCTGCGGTGTGTGTGATAGGGCCGACTGTTGCGATGATCGCTCTGTTAAGGTAAGGGAAAGGGAAAAGGGAATGTTCAATGTGAGATATTCTGTACTACGTTAATAAGTAATAAGAAGGATGTCTCGAGGAATTAAAGAAAACATGATAGATATCAAATATGAACTTTTTTCCATTAACTCTGCTTCTATGGTTCCGGGGTTTCTTTAACCGATTATCGCTAGAGCACATAGAGACAAATAAGAGGAAATCCTTGTTTTTGGAAATAATAAATAATTATAAACATTATCAGTGTACCCCTACCAGTTTTTTTTCCTAAAAAGAACTGCAATAAATCTTTATGATGTAAATAATAATAAAACGACTAAAGTCAAGATCTTTTGTTTGCATTTGTTATTAATTATTGACATTGTATTGTATTTTACCAAATGATTAACTAGTTATTAAACTGTCAAATAAGGATTAAAAATGTATCTCTTAAATCATTCGACAAATAACGTTTGAACAATTTATTACTGAGTTAATTGTTTCTACTGAGATTTTATAAAACTTTCTATTGATAAGAAAACGAACTCTGAGTTAAAATTACTTACTTGTTTATTGTCTAACAGAACATTATATTCTTGAGTTCTTCGAAGTCGAAACCGATCTGTATTGGACGTTTGCTACCACAAAGTTTAGTTTAGGTTGCTTTTAGTTTTTATTCAAAAAATTTTAAATTAATAAAAAATACGTTTGCTTCCGCGGAACCAAAGTTCTAGGTCTTCCGGTGGTGTTCTAGAACTTTATTATTATAACTACTTTAATTTAATTATTCACAATTTGTTTTTGTAAAAATAGGCACTAATGTCAATGGTACTGTAAACTAAGTCAGCTATTGCATCAGAGTGCTTTGATGTATTGATCTTTGTAAATTCAAGTTTATTTTTGTATTCTCCTAGCTCAAATGAAAATAGGGAGGTAAATAAGCTATGGGTTTTTCATTTCATCTATTATTATAAATATATATATAATATAAGAAAACGTCCTTGAGATAACATTTTTTCATATTTTACGATTTTGGTAGTATTCATACTACGGAAAGATTAAATTTTAATTTAAATCAAATTATAATTATTATTAACTACGGGAAACAGACAGAGAAAAATAGACTCCAGCGCCGGGATTTGAACCACGGGCCTCTATATTTCTATTTCTAGTATAGCGCTCTAACACAAAATTTTTTGTGAACTTGGAATTTTCTCCGCTTATTATTATAGAATTATTATTGTTTTCTTTTACCGCCTAAAAGATCTAAGCCTGAAATATTGATTTTTCTTAAAAACCATAAGAATTATAGCATAGTTAAGTACCTAGTTATTTATTTGTGTTAATGCAAATAGACTTTTACAATTGTCACTGCAGAGAAGTTCTTACCACCGAGAATTTGTGGCCGAATAGAGTTGACTAATCATAAATTTATAATGTAGAATTGACTTTAAACTATAGGCTGATAGAAGGGTTGTAACCACTTAGTACTTGGCTCCCTCCCTTGAAATAATAAGTGACTCTTAATGATTATCGCCAATATTGCAAAACCGTGAAAAAATTTAATGGGGAACCTCAAGTCTAACTTTTTTTTTCGCTGTGTTGTAAATTAATTACTTCATATAATCGAGATTAGCTTTAGTTATTGAATTTTAGATTATAATTTATATTATTATTATTTTTTAAAAAATAATTCCTTTGTTTAATAACCCTCATCAAACAACTCCTCTAACGAGCATTCTCTGTAGTATATATATATAAACTTATTTTATTACGTTGTATCCTTTATTTTTTCAAGAAGTTTTCGAGAAGGAGACTGATATTAAAAACCTCTACCATTTAATGCTTATCCTAAAAACCCTTGGTCTAGAAGGATCTTAATTGCTAGGAACTTGCTTATTTTAGAGGAAAATGGAAGTATAAAAAAATAAAGCTTAGAGAGTGTTCAAAATGATATCTTCCTTTTTTTCGCCTTATCCTCTTCCTTGTTATCATCAAGGAAAGAAAAATCTGTGTTTTTCAGATCGCAAATTATTTTAACTTTATCTCGAGTAATTGAAATGTTTTAAGCTGTATAAATACTATAGAATACTGTTGCATAATTAGCTTAGAGCTTGGATAAGGCAAAATGTAAAGAACCGAGTCTTCAACGAGAATATTATAATTTTTATATTGATCGTTTTTTTTTCTTTATCTAGAAACTTTAGCTTCGAATTAAAATCAAGTTATTTGGTTCTTTAAAAAAATGATTTTTTATTTTACCTTCTGACTATAATAGTTGTTTATAAAACTTGTGCCCAATCTAGCCATTTTTAAGCCCTCCTTAAGTCTACTCTTTATTTTCGATATATCACAGTAGAAAATGATCAAACTGCGAATGTTTAACATTCCCTTCACTCTTAGTATTCTTATCATTAAGTATAATTGATTTCTTTTAAATTTTAGACTTAATTACTTAACAAGTGTAAAACTATCTTTAAATGTTGTTACTTATTTGGCAGCTGTCACATATGCTGCTCAAAGTCAACGACTTGTTCTGCTGTGCTTCACTTCCTTTTTATATATAACTTATTACAATTTTCATTTTTTTCGCTGGTTTTACAAAATATACTCTGGTCTATTTTTTATGAGTTTTAGATGTTAAATTCATTAAGTTGCTCCTATAATATAAATATTGTTTGATAATTTCTTTCATGCTTTGCAAAATATCTCATTACTCATTTCATTACTAATGATTATTTTTTTCTGTGCAGGATTTGTTGCTTGCTCGACTACGAACCCGATATGGTTTATAAAGACGAGGTTACAGTTGGACAACGCCAGTGGATCCAGGCAGTTAACTGCTGCTCAGGTCATTCGCAGGATCTACCGACAATCAGTGGGTACTCACATAATGTCATCACACACAAGTCTTAAAAAGTGGAGAAGCAAAATGTTGACAAGTGTAGGAGCAAGAGGAGGAGATCGAGCACAAAAGTAAAATGATATGGAATTTCGGACCCTTTTAAACTCACAACGAGAGTTGGTTGTTGGGCAATCAAGTCGACGCTCTAATACTTGCAAAAACAGTTAAACTAAATCAGGTTTAGTTATTGGCTGTATAGTCCAAATTTTAACTCTGATGCTACACACTTTTGTTTGTTGTTCTGATTAAAACTTCCTTTTTTTTAAAAAAAAAATATAGAAATAAATCCTTTCTTATTATTATTCACAAAATATTTGGCCAAATTTCTTTTGTTTATCATTATTAATGAAGTGTGTGAAATGATAAGAAATAAGAGATGTATGACTTGTTTAAAAATGTTGAATACGTTTCATCCGTTACTTACCCTATTTTTTTTACGAGACGAGTATTATATTCTTACCTAGACCCTGACCTGAAACCTAGTCATGTTAATTTTTCTTTTTACTTTTGAAACGTTGTCAAGCAATCTAATGTGACAAGTGCTAAACTATATTCAATGACTAGATAACAGCAGTCCCTCTTCTTAGTTTGTGTTTCAAAGGTTTTAAAACAGAACTGAGACATAGGGACACTTATAGTTATTTGTAGTCGCAAATTGACATGAGAACAACTTCTCATGTATTGATGTAAATTTTAACAGTTATGAGTGAATCAACAACCCTTTCAATAACCCAGAGTGTTATGGCAATAAACTACTTGTAGTTCATGTCTATGAAGAAGGTTCAGTCTTAGTCATCGATAATTGATAGCTAACTGAAGTAGATACCTCTCTGATAGGGTAATGATTTTCAATTTGTGTTATGGAACCATTCTCACTAACGTATACGACTGCACCACGTATGGTCCACATTTAACTCATCTAAACCCAAAACTTAGAAACATTCTTCAACAATTATCTCTTAATCAATGTAGATTTGGGCTCCATTCTATTAAGGCTAACTGCTTACAATGAAGCTAAGGGATCTGACCTTTATTAACTTAGTGCTTTGAACACTTATCTCTAGCCTTCCTCCTTTTCTATTCTTTTCTCAACCTATAACGTAATGAAAACAAAGGCATAATTTAACTTCTTTAGGGTATATTTGAGCTGCTTGTAAGAAGTGTTAATTGAACGTTGATTCATGTTCTTGTAATTTATTATTGCACACTAATTAGTTGAATTGATGTATATTTTCAGGGAATATTCGGGTTTTATAAGGGAGTGACAGCTTCCTACTGGGGTATATCCGAGACGGTTATTCATTTTGTGATCTACGAGAAGATCAAGGCTGCTCTGAGCAGGCGAAGAGTGGAACAAGAGAGATCTGGTTCCCGATCTCCTACATTCTTTCTTGAGTTCATGGTGGCCGGTGCAATTTCGAAAACAATTGCATCGTGTATAGCATACCCACATGGTAAGTAACATGTAATAGTTACCTCTTTGATTCCATTTTTATTATTTTTAAGGTATATAAAAAATAATCCGAATGTAATAATGTATTGATTATATACGTATTTGTTTGTATCAAGTTTTTCCAATATTTCTAATTATTATCTGTTATGTTCAGAGGTGGCTCGTACAAGACTGAGAGAGGAAGGCTCAAAATATAAGAGCTTCTGGCAGACACTTGCTCTGGTTGTGAAGGAGGAAGGTTATCGAGGTGTATACCGTGGTCTAATGACACAACTTATTCGGCAGATACCTAATACTGCTATCATGATGTCAACATATGAAGCTGTTGTTTATTTATTAACCACTTACTTTAACTCTGCACCATCCAACTTTTATGAACAGCCTGCCAGGTATATAATTGATGTCTTATTTTATGTTTACCCTATTTCATAAAACTCTGTTTTATTCATTTTATTGTTTTAGGCTGTTGCTAAAAAATGGTATTGGTAATAATTTGTGTATGGATATTTCACCTAAATACAAACTTCAACTTGCTGTCAGACTTGGTTGTGTTGTTGTTTAAGTTGGAAAGTGTATGGGCAGGTTGAGAGACCAAATCACAAGTTAAACAAGCTATGTTCAAGACATCAACACCTTTTTGATATTTTTGAGCTGAGTTTGAGTATTTTTGAGTAACTGATTGTGGCAACCCGTTGGTGGGCAAGTTGTTCAACCAGGATAAAAGACACAAGTTGAAGTGTGTATAGGCCCTTAAGCTGTTGATTTCATTAATTTAGAGATATGTTTTTTATTATAATACTACATCTTCTGGTGGATTAATAATAATATTTGTAAGCTGTCAGTATGTTGTCAATGTGGTTACATGAATAATAAAATTACTGACCAGATTTGACAACATTGTCACCCTTAGTTACTATGCTGTCAAAGTGAACTCAGTTCTTCGGAATATTATAGCTGACTCTTCAAGGGGGGGGGGGGGGACCCTGTCCTGACTACAAACTAGTATGATAGAAATAATAATAAATAGCACAATGGAAAAAAGCTAGCGTTTACTATAAATAGTTGTATTATAAATAAGATGTGCTATAAAATGCATAAAGTGAGCCTATTATAATCCTCCTCAGTTACTATGTTGTCATAGTGTACTCAATTCTTTTAAAGCTGACTCATCAGACGGGGGGGGGGGGGGGGGGGGGTTAATCCCTGACCTGGCCACAAACTAGTATGATAAAAATAATAATAAATAACACAATGAACAAATGCTAGTGTTTACTATAAAAAGTTGTATTTTAAATAAGATAATATGCTATAAAATGAGCCTATCATAACAATAAAATGGCAAAATGAAGAACCAAATTTATACAGAGAGATCGTTTAGCTGTGGGTAGATAGAAGAGTCTAGCTGAAGCTCCTGCGATTCCTCTTGTGAGTTGGAGGAGATGGGAAGATCCCATCAAAGTTAGAGTTAAATAAGAAAACATTTGCTTTGAAACCAGGACAAACAAGCTATATCCAGATGCCTGGGATTAACTAGCCGAATAAATTAAACATTTGCCTGGAAATTAGGAAAAATGAGTTAAACCTGGATACCTTGGATTTACTAGCTGAAGAACTTAATAAAATAATGTTAATCATAATCATAAAAGATATAATAAGCAATATATGGCCACTTTCTTACTTTGAGTCAACCAACTCCAACTTAAACTAGTCTCTGTTTACTGCCTTAGAAACTTAGTTCACACTTAATAATTTCTCTGAAATTTTTTTTAAATTTACAAAGAAAGTCTAAATTTTACCTGGCATCTAGAATGAATAAATTAAACCTGGATCTTAACTAGCACAAAAGAAAAGGGTTCGTAAATAGACAGACGTGCATGCTTGCTGCTAATCAACCCCCTCTGTTTCTTTTCTCCAAAGCTCCTGAAGATAGGTTTATGGTGAATGACTAAATCTGGGTTATAGACTGAGATGCTTAGCAGATCTAGTATCTAGATGAAATACACTACATCAAAAATGTTGAAATGCACAAATAATAACTCACTGTTTGTATGTAGTTTATAAGGCGACCCTCAATTACTGCAATATGTATTTTGAAAAAGCAGACACAGATTTAAACCTTATTATCAGGAGGACTTTGGAGCATTGGTATCCATTTTGGTGTATCACAGCTATAGGCTCATAGATTTAATTTCTGTTGAGATATTATAACATAGTCTTGGATATGTTTAGTGCTTTATATTCATTTGGATGTTTGCTTGTAATAGTCTTGGTCATTAATTGTAAATATATTATTTGGAATATTTCTGGGTTATTGTCTCAAGGAACCTTAAGCTCAACGTGTGAGTTTCTCTGATGTAGCCACGATTTCTGGGCAGATCAATTAAGTTGGCCATGAATCAAATTTCTAGGCAAAGAATGATTATTACATCAGTGGAACCTCAATAATTCTAAATTTAAGGGAGTATGTGAATTATGTACTTTTCAAATTAGCACAGTTAGAATAATGGCTCAAATTAGCAAGGGAAATGGAACTGACTTCGACCGAGAATATTCGAGATATCAAGGTTCATGTGATCTAGGTTCCACTGTAGCTCAATTATTTACGGATAAGCTAGTTGGATTAACAAGATTTAAAGGAAGTTGTGGAGTAAAATGTTTTTATTAACTCTGAGAACTGATAATGACCACCTAGAGTAATTGACCCCAGTACATATTAAATTATTGTTTTTTTTTGATTATTCATTGGTTAGTTTTTTTTTTTTTTTTTTTTTTTAAAAATCCGAAACAGGATTTTCATTTTCATTTTTTGGGTGTTCTTTTATGACATCTCAAGAAAAACACATTCTGTATTTTATTGTCCTATCCCTAGTTTATCATCCTTTAATTATTAAATTGTTCAGTACGTTATTTCATACAATAAATTTATTTCATTGCATTATTTTCAGTGTTTGTGAAGATTATCTATCCATGTTTGATATTTGCGATGAGTGAATTATAAAAATGATCACAGCCCTCAGCCCCCCTTCAGTCTACTATTTGATATATTTTAACACGCTTTGTTTTTATTGAATAAATTGTTTTTAGTTTTTTAATTATTATTATTTTTTTTTTTTTTTTTTATTTAATTAATTAGAACTACTTTGTTTTATTTAGAAGTTTAATTATCATTGAACTTCCAAATAAAATATATGTGGAATTTCTAATTGAACATGTGCTATTGGAACAAGATATCATACAAGATTATTTGCATAATTAATTATGCATAAACTGCCAAAGCCTTCTTTTCTTTTACAACTTATTTGATTTATTTAAAAGAAATAAAATAAACAAGTCAGTCATAAAAAGAAGCACTTTAAAATGTATATTTTTTTTAGGTGAATGCTTTAAATGTTTTAAATTTGTGCATTAAATTAAAATGTTTATTTTTTAACTCATTTTTGACACCACTTGTTTTTACAATGTGGCAATAAAAATGTAATTGATATTAAAAATTAAGCCCTTTTATTATTTATTTTATGCAAACCAGAAACACCAATAAGCACTTGTTCTATCAATAGAATTGAAACATGAGAATAATTTCTTACTTATAATATTGACTTTTTTTTTTGTTGAAATCTAAAAAGATTAAAATACTACTTTTGTGATATAAATTGGCTCTAATAAAGTTGCCCTAAATTTGGCTAGGATTTTAAATCAAGTTTTTAATTGGTCTTATTTTGATATGAGTTAATGGAAAACTAAAGATTATGATTAATGGATAATTTATATTTGGAACAGTTTGTTGTTGAAAAAAATTAATTTGTGTGCATTGGCAAAATTTGTCCATTTCCTGTTTGTTTTTTTCTTCAAATGTTCACTTAGTATTTATGAAATAGTATTATCACTAGACTTTAAACAAAAACATCTGGTTGGCGTCGAGTGGCGTAATATTACAGTTCTTACTTGTAATACCTTTAGAACATTATATTTTTTTGAAAATCCACACACCACTA
This sequence comes from Gerris lacustris, assembly GCA_951217055.1. Classification (NCBI taxonomy): domain Eukaryota; kingdom Metazoa; phylum Arthropoda; class Insecta; order Hemiptera; family Gerridae; genus Gerris; species Gerris lacustris. The sequence continues at coordinate 24,137,026 of OX578283.1, read as the reverse complement.
ACCACATTAATTTTAGTATGCATGGCAAAAAATAAATTAATGGTAATAAAACAATACAATTGGGCAATTAGAAACGTGAAAACTATTTTTATTTTATTGTGAATGTATATTATTATTGTGAATGTACATTATTAGCATTATTATTATTATGATTACTATTTCAGTAAAAATAGTGGTCATGAGACCTCTTAACTACAAAAAAAGATTTTTAAGATTCAGAGTAAGATTCTGAAATAATTTTTTCTCCTTAACCCATTGAATGCGTTAGGATCTGCTGTGGTTCCATGTTGTGCTAAGGGTTCTGGAGGTTGGATCCCCAAGAGGGTCCATTTTATATCACACCCTCCTGGCCCTTCGCCGCTCTTTTCCTCGTGTCTCCGGCAGAATCCTCCTCAAGGTTCTACCAAATTTTGTAATTTCATTTGGAATTATCTAAGGTACATTCCTGAAATAGAACATGCGTTGAATGAAGGTATTGAGCTAATTGTAAAGATCGGAATGTAAATAGTCTATGTTTAATATTCTGAAAGTTAAATCGGAAATGAAAGTCAGAGTTTAGAGATAAAGATTTATTGAATCATACTATTTTTTTATTTTAGGACATTTTGCGTAAGTTTTAATAAAATTTTATTTAATCTTACCAAAAAAATGCTACCTTACTTCTATTTTTAATTTTTACTTCCTTACTTACGTAGTATGTATTATTGAAAAGCATTGCGATGGCATTAACATCTGATTTTTTAAATTTTGACGGATTTACTCATTTAAAGTTTCCTGAGTCCTAATAAGTGTTTTAAAATGTCTGTCTGTTGTCTGCAGTCTGTGGAAATGTGCTTAAACTACTGGACTGTGTTTGAAATTTGGCATATATGTTCAAAAAATTGTGAAATGATTTTTAAATCAAAAAAGGAATTTTGGGCCTATGTATATGAGAAAGTTTTGTTTTAGCTTGACAGACTGACTTTTTGTATCGCTAATATGCTTAGATTCTCCCAGTAAAACTTTGATTATAAATAACTTGATGATAAATAAATAATAATAAATATTTCTAATCTAACCTTAAGAATATGAGAGTCAATATTTCCACAAAATTACCCTCAAGACTACATTTATCTCAAATAAAACTTCTTTTTTATATTTTATGTAGTTAATTTATTCCCATCTTAATTCTGAAGCTTGCAACTATTTTGACGCAGAAGTTTTTTAACATGACCCTTTATCATTGCACCTAATATTAAATACACTGCCAATTAGAGTGGCACATAGCTTCCTCGCGTCCTATCGTGTATACTTTAATGGTTTTAAGGTTTTTATAATCCATTAATGTCTTAATTTATTAATTCCCCCTGAATGAAGCCTTTTCACCTGGTCTCGAGATCCCTAGGCTCGCTGTGCTATTGAAGAGATAGGTCAAATAGAGAGGTGGAGGAACCAAACCACCTCCAATTTCCCTCGTCTATCTCCCTCCCCGCGTTCTCTCCATAATAAAAGCTATTTAGCTTTAGCGATCTTTAACACTTCATAGAGGTGTCGCTGTTGGTTTTATTAAAAATTGTATTTGAAAAAAATGTTTGTCTCATCGATTATATGAAGTTAGATTTTTTTCCTGACCTAAAATTCGAATTTTAAATTTGAAGTTCACGCTTTCGCGAGCGTTGCACACGAAGGCTTGGGCTAACATTGTACAAGGAACTCGTCCTAGGCATTAGTAAAATGAACATATCTACTAAATTTCATAAAAATCGGTCCACTTTTACTCAAGTTATCGTCACATGTTTTTCGGTTCGTGGACACACAGACACAAGACCAAAAATGTTCCCTGATGCCTGAAACGGATTTCTGTCTTGGAATTTTTAAAATCAGAGACACAATATTTTCGTTCTCAAAAGTGAACACAATGCTTCCGTTACCTTCGGTAAGCTCGGAAGCAAAAACAACCAAAAGCAGAGAATAATAAAAAAGAGTAAAATTATGGTATATATTTTGTATATTTAATGTTTCTACTATTTGTTGCTTGCTAAATGGGTAATTTTACAATTATATGTGTTTTTTTAACAAACATTTTTGACTTATTTGAATGGATTTACGCTGTATTTACTAAAATTAGATTACTGGTTGCTTTTTGCTACTATTATTTTTTTAAAAAAAAAGTTTAACTTATCTACTATCTTACATTTGCTTATATAATTTTTAACCCGTAATTATAAACTATGTTTGTTTCCTAACTAGAATTTGTGAATTCAAGCAGCCCTGAAAGGATGACATCGATCCTGAAATGGTAAAAAAAATATTTATTTAAAAAAAAAAAGAATTAAAGAAAAAAATAAATATGAATTAAAATATAAATTTTAGTTAGTAAGAATGTACAGCTGTCACATCCTTTTCACTTGCTTATTTCTCATTTAGGATTACCCTTAAGTTTATCATCTGTGCATTTTTATTTGATAATTTTAGTGTTATTTTCCTTTCAGGATCATTATTATCTCTTTTTTTCTGTGCTTTTTTTATTATTTTAGGAACAGACATATGCATGTATGTATATATTGGCATTCCATTTGCATACTTTCTATTTTTATCCCTTTAGTTGCTTTATACAATTGTTGCTTTACAATTTGTCACTCATTTCATTGGTTTTATTTTGTTTTAAATTGCAGCTATTATGTTATAGACATTGTCAGATTTTCTCAGTGGTTTTGAGGGATATAACCCTCTAGCTTTTGATTGATAATTAGGATATAATACTTCTTGGAGATGAAGTTGTACATATAAATAAATAAATATCTATTTGCTGCATGGGACCTTAAAACATGCCTGAGATTTTTTTTACCTTTACTCATATTGACTTGTTTAGCATGAATAACTTAACAATTTTCTGTCTTATTTAAAATAACTTAATTCCACTGTCACTTGTTAATCTAAATAACTATCAATACAAGAACCTATTAAAAAAACATTCTATTTTATACCATTAATTAAATCACTATGTACTACTAACTTTGTACTTCTTTAGATTGTTACTCCCTATATTTTTTTTTTTTTTTTTGAGAATATAAATGGATATAATGTAATATCACATTACTGTTTTTTGGGGAGTAACTAAAGAAGAACATTTCATTCACCTTCTTTAGATTGTTACTCCCTACAGTTTTTTATGAGGGTAGTAACAATCTGAAGAAGTGCCCTAACTTTTCTACTTTATTAACATATATTTAACAATTTTGAGTTAGAAATATTCTGAATTCTTACCAGAATGTGTATTGTGCTTTTGATAGAAAATTGTGTAAAATATATAAACCAAAACAAAAATAATAGCATTTTTTCAAAAGTAACTTTTTATTTATAAATTTTAATATATTGTATATCGATTTTGTTATATTTTTTAAAAAAATATCAATATTCATTAGGAATCTAATATTTTTTTATTTCTACGATTATTTTGATTTAAATTCTAAATTATTTGTTTACTAAAACAAAATATACCTAAGTATAAAAAAATTGAGATATTTACAAATTATACCAACGTTTAAAGTTATAAATTCAAACCAAATTCAATATACCTTTAGTAATGTTAATTTATACTTATTTTTTGTTTGCAGAAGATTGACAAATTAAAACAAGACATCGTACGACTAAGAAGAAGCCTTCCTTATAGTTAGTATAGGGATTTTAATTTTCTTTTTTCTATTTTCCGTGTTTTTTTTTTTTTAAAAAAACAAAAAATATCTTAATACAAATGTATCTTTATTTCCCATTGTTTGTACATTAGGAAAAAAATCAATAGAAATAGAGATTTATTTAGAAAAGATTTGTAAGATAAAATTTTTGCTATTTGACATTGTAGTTTTAAGTAAAAAAAAAAAAGTCAGAGTCTTTTACTAATATTATTTGGAAATACAGATAAAAGCACGGTAGAATTACATTCTTTCTTAAATAAGTAACCTCTTTTAGGAATTATTTTAATTAAACTTTCATATTTTCAAGGATCTTTAATGACTAATTTTATTTGCGTTAATGAGGTTTGAGTTAAAAAAAAAAATGGGTTGCGTTCAATTAGTTATAGCTTTGAGTAGCTTACCAATGATCAACATTTTTAAAATGTTAATTATGTAATTGCATTAAGTTAACACCAGAGAACTCAAAATTCTTAAAGATGTTTGCAAAAAACAACAATTTATTGAACCCAGTTTCATTTGTAACAGCTTTTAAAAACTATAATATATGATGATTCATGTATTAATATGATCCGTTGCTCCTGTACTCACCCATAAATTGCTATCATTAGTCCAGTAGATAGATAAAAGAAAAATAAGCACACTAATAACACTGTGTTATAATCTGATCTCATCCATTTCCTATACCCTTCTACGAGGGCTGTTCGGAAAGTAACCTCCGATTGGCCACTGTGCGGGAAGTAGGGGGAGTAGCGGCACCATTGTTGCAGTGACGAACACGGCAGGTCAGTCTGCATCAAGTCGTGGTCGAGTGAAGGTCGTACAAACGCTAGTTTTGCTTTTATAGCATCTTAAAATGTGGGCTCCAAAAAAACTCCCTGCCAAATGCGAAGTACTAGTTTTGAGTGAGTTTTGTGGTGCTCAGTAAAACTTTTTGACACCCATCAAGCACAGACCTTCCGGTAAACTAACCTCTCTCTCACTTCCTTGTATAACACAGTCCTAGAAATCTGTGGAAATTCCTTAGACAGCTCCGAAATTGTGAAACGTTGATTCACACTTTTCCATCAATTTTCTGAACGAGTTCATTGGTGACCCACTTCTCTCTTCATCATGAATTTTTTTTCCTCCACTTTTAAATAAACCAACCCATTTATGCTTAACTCCTTCACTCATAACACTTGGTCCATACACGGCACAAAGTTCTTGAACATTGTTTTGTCATGAAACGTTATAACAGCTCGTACTTCACATTTGGCAAGGATTTTTTTTGGGCGCATATTTCAAGATGCTATAACAACCAAACTGGCGCATGTACGACCTTCACTCGACCACGGCTTGATGCAGGCTGACCTGCTGCATACGTCAGTGCAACAATGGCGCCACTACTCCCACTACTTCCCGCACTGTGGCCAATCGGAGGTTACTTTCTGAACGGCCCTCTATACATCTTTCTTTAACTAACTTTCCTTGTAAAGATTACCATTTCTTGATAGAGAAGCTACTGCTTAAAGAAGTTTTACTCTTGATGTTGTCCATTCTGCACCACTTAAACCCTTTATTAATAGGACACTTGTTTAATATTTTTTGTCAAATCTTGTTTTGCTATTTGTTTTATTCCTTATCCCTACCTCTATAGAAACCCTACTGCATCTATAATCCCTATCTATTTTTAATTGAGCTATTTAATAAAATTTATTTCTAAATTTATTTCTAATCTTTAGCTATTCTCTAAAATTTATTTATTTCCCAAGTTACTATTGCTCCAGAAAATACCTTTGAATGAACTGAGGTTACCCATGGAATATTAATGTTGTTTTATTGAACCCTTTGCTTGCTAAGTCACCTAGTATTACTCTTCTAATATTATATTAAATGGTTTATTAATATAGGACTTTATGCTCACCCTTTTACAAAGTTACCCTATCATATTAATAAGTTAATAATCTGTAATAAAGAAAATAAAGTATAATTACGAGACAACTAATATTGCACTATTATTTTGACTAAATTAAAATACTTGGTTAGACATAATACTTTCTATTTCAAATAATAATAATTATAAATATTATGATGGTCAAGTAGCAAAAATTTTTTACTATGTTGTATATTTTATTTTTGTTAATAGTAATTTTTCTTTTATTGTTAAATATTATGAAAATATATATATTTAAACTGATAAATATAGTAAATGTATGATTTATGGAACTGATAGGAGTCCTGATCAATCTCTTCGATCAGTGATTTTAGTGATATCTCTGACATTTTTTTTTTTTTTTTTGGAAGTAGGAGTTTACCATTTTTCTAGTGAGTTTTTTATAAAAAAAAAATGCAGTGGCAAACTTTATTTTCCTTTACTCTTTATTGACAACCTTTATTTAATAAAATTGTAACATTGAAATTCCCTTAAGCTCAAATCAAACGCTTCGAAATCAAGTTAATATTTTACTATAAACATATATGTAAGATCCCTTTGTGTTTTAAAATAAATTAATAAAATAGTCTGCTTTTTAAAGGATTTAGTAACAAATATGTTATATTTGATTAGTAACAAGTGTCATATTTGAAACATTCAAATAATTATTGAATGGGACTACTGTTGCTACTGTAACTAACATTCATTTTTTCTGCTTCTTTTACACAATATAATAAATATTATTTATAAACAATTAACATCTGCACACTTAATAATTATTAATGTTCTGTAATTTGCCCTTTTGTTAAATGCAGTTTTTTTGTGGTTTTTATCCCTGTTATATTTTGATAAATGTACTTTTATCAGATATTTTAATTTTAATGCAGAAATTAACAGGATTGTGGCATACAATCCTTAATTTACTTGCACTATTTTAAAGTGGTGCCTTGAAGTGTCTTCTCTTAGCCTAAGGGTAGTGACACACTTCGCCACCTGGGTAGCGCCACCTGGGTGGCGCCCACCTGGTTGATACCACTTGCTCCCGCCACCTGACTTGCGCCACCCACTTATATGAGGGATGCAGTCAGCCCCAGATTTGATTTCCCCTATATTTGATTGAAGGAGTAGGGGCTTAGTGGCGTGACTTGGGTGGTGACGTGTGACAGGCTCAATTGAAAACAATGGGTTGACCGGGTGGCGCCACCTGTGGGTGGCGGCTAGACCGTCGGTCAACCGTATAGTGCCACCTGGCAGGTGGCGCCACCTCGTGTGACAGGTTCCGTCTATTCTCATAGACGACCGGGTAGCGCCACCCAGGTGCCGCTACCTGGGTGGCGAAGTGTGTCACCCCCCTAAGTGTCTATCTCTATGACCTTGTTTGCTAAAAGTTATCTCTTGATATACGGGGGAGTAACATTTATTTATTTATTTATTTATTTATTTATTTACATGCGGTTACAACTTTAGAGTAGTATCACAATAGTCAGTACAAATACAAACATAAAGTAAAAATATATTAAATAAGTAATAAAAATAATACTAATAAATATAATTTACAAATTATCATTAAGAAATTCAGTTAAATTATAATATGCCTTCTTAGTTAAACTCGTTTTAATACATTTCTTAAAAGCTTTTAGGGGGAGCTCAGCTATTGTGGAAGGTAATTTATTGAAACATCTTATGCCATTTATAACCGGAGATTGATATGACTTGTGAAGCCTACACATAGGAACATTAATATTAGTGGTAATTCTAGTTTGATAGTTATGACTTTTGTCATTATTAAACTGTCCATTGTCATAATTAATTTTAGTAAACAATAACACAGAGTAAATATAGGCAGAATAAAAAGTTAAGATTCCATTATCTTGAAAAAATTGTTTACAACTAGCATCATGTTTAAGCTTATTAATTATACGTATTGCTTTTTTCTGCAACAAAAAAATACTATTGGCAGAAGGGGCAGCTCCCCATTCTTTAATACCATAGAGCATTCTTGAGTGAAAGTGTGCGTGGTACGCAAGTTTAATAGTTTTTTTGTCCAGAGTGGAAGCAAGTTTATGAAGCATATACAGGACAGGTGACAGCCTACTACTGAGCTGGTTCACATGAACCTTCCAATTAAGAGTGCTGTCAATTGACATTCCAAGTATTTTTATTGATGAAGGATTTACTGAATTATGGTGTTTAAGAGAACATCTTAAAATTTGATTTTTTGATTCGTTCAAAGTTAATTTATTAACGACAAACCAATCTTTAGCATCTTTTACAATGGCATCAATTATTAGTTCAGCTTCATCACAGTCCTTTCCTTTTATAACATACGTAGAATCATCCGCAAATCTCGGACTCAAAGCACCATATTCGGGGAGATCATTAATATAAATTATAAACAACAGGGGCCCAAGTACTGAGCCTTGAGGCACCCCGTGCTTTGAAAGCTCAGTAGAGCTTGTATCTCCATGAAATATAGTGACCTGAGACCTTGATTTGAGGTATGATTCTATTAGAGCTAAAGGAGTTCCTCTTATTCCGTAGTGATACAGTTTTTTTAATAAAATATCATGGCTAACACAATCGAAGGCCTTGCTTAGGTCACAAGAGAGCGTGATGACATCTTCCTTAGATTCAAATGCATTATAAATGAAATTCGTAATAGCATTAATAGCATCCTGGGTCGACAGTCCTTCTCTAAATAATTTCATTTTTACCTTTTTTCAAATGTTCTTTCGACTTCAAAGGAAGCATTTTCTTTGTCTGATCACAAGTTCAAGGTTTTTTCATTCTCTCCAATCTAACATCTCCGGTTTTCCAAAATATCTTACCTGCGATTGGGGCACTTTTGATGAGACATCAGAGTGACATCAGAGAGAGATTAGTCTTATATTTTGCCGTGGATAATCAAAACCACTGATGAAAAATCTATGGATATTGAGAGATTGCTGTCATTTGAATTAGATTTGGGTGTTATATAATTGCTCTAAAATAAATATTCTTAGTGAGAAGTGAATGAACATTATCACTTAAGGTTGATGTTTGAAATACAATTTATGTTCACATTATTGTCTCTTTGGCATATGTTTCTCTCCTACCATTGAGGGGACTGATAGTTGTACATCCATACCTGTAAGAGAGCCATTTCTCTTGGCTTTAAGCAGTCTTTACACCTGCTTGATAAACCTATCATTGCTTGACCCCAAAATACTTACCTTAGGACAAAATATAAAGCCCAATGACACACAATCTTCATCTTATTATCTCAAAATTTGTATTATTATACCATACCAAAGCCTCTCTTTTTGTTTGTTTTTAACCATTGAAGAGTAAATTTTAATGACTAAAACAGTTTATGAGTAAAATTTAATAAGTATGTAACTCTTAAAAATACATTAAAGATTCTGTGTGCTGATTTGTTTATTAAGGGTTGTTATTACAGGTTGCTTGTAAGTTCTTTCAATAGTTGGCCCTTGATATCTTTTTATACATGTATCGATATAAAAGAAAGAGGTGTCTAATAAATTGATTTGTGGGGGGTAAAAAAATCCATGAGATATTTTCTCTCTCTCTCTCTCTCTCTCTCTCTCTTCTATATATATATATATATTTTTTTTTTTTTAAAATAAAAAAAGCAGATTATTTTATAAATTTTTTATAGCCTATAGATTTTTATTTCTCTCTGTAATTATGATTATTATTATTATTAATTTGTTTTGTTTGTAAATAATGTAAATTTATTTTTACTTATAATTGTTTAAATGGAAAAAAAAATTAAAAATAACAAAAAAAGTGTGTGATATTTACTATAAAATATATAAAATTAAAAACGCGTACTTACGATGATTATACATACATACATATATATATATATATATATATATATATATATATATATATATATATATATATATATATATATATATATATATATATATATATATATATATATATATATATATAAAATAAAAAAAATGACACAATGAATTAAAATGGCTGGGACATTATTATGTTATGGGAAATTTGTAAAAAAAAAAGAAGGATATATTATTACATTTTAAATAATATATTCATTAAAAATATACTTTATCTATACATTATTATTTTTTTTTTTTTTGTTGACAAAATTATTTATGATTTTCTTTCTGCTTTAATACATTACATTATTTCTTATATATTATATATTTACAAGTTTGTAACTTCTTGTTAAACCTTATATTTGAGATGGTTTCTTAGCTGTATGATAACTTATAATGAACATAATTGTTTGTATTTTTTATTTTAATAATATAGATGATAATGTATTTTTATCATCAAGAAGTTAAAATTATTTTAAAATAAACAGTAAATCTGCTGTATCTTACCCAACTTTTTTGATCTGATTTTGATGTTTTTGTTTTTTTTAATTGTCCCTTTTTAGAAGAGGGGTGTTCCTTTGACCAAAAGTTATTTTAAATGAAATATGATAAGTCGTATCATGTCAAAAATGATTTGAGGTTAGATATATTCTTCAGTGTAGGAGTTTACATATTGTTAAATAGACAAAGGAATATTATCTCTCCAATGTATAGAAGTGATGTAAGAAATGTATAGAAGTGATAAGTATTGCTTATTATAATTAACTGTTATATACAGCAAAGGGATATTGTCCCTTTACATGTAAGAGAGACGTTCCTTTGTCTAAAAGTTATTTAAAAAAGGTAAAAAAAGAAGAAAGAAAAAAGAAAAATTAGACTAAAAAGGAGTTAGGTTCGGTACTGCAGATTTACCAAAAATATGAATTGTTGCAAATATAAGAAAAATATGAAAGCATATCCAAAACTTGAACAATGTAGTGGGAAGAATCATTATATTTAGTTGTCTTTTTTTAACTAAAGATAGTATTAATTTTTTTCCAAATTACCATACTTGTAGTATTAGTTGGTTGTACTTTCAACTTGCCCTACACAGCGTTAACATTTCCCTATAGATTTAAGACTATTATATTTGTTCATATTATTAAATTGTGTTTTTTTTATTATAAGCTGTATTCAAAAAATATTAATTAATAATGTTTTTATTTTTTAATATTTAACTTTTATTTACTTTTTCTTTCTTTCTTATAAAATTTACTTCTATTTTGTCATTTCTGTTGTAAAACTGGTAAAAAAAATAATTTAATAATTTAAAGGGGCCAGCGTAGCTGAGTGGCTAGTGTACTCGCTAACTCCTTGACTGTATTTTCCTCCAGTGTGTGATATCAACACATAATTAAAGAGGCGAAGTTCAATATTCAAGCAACGTTTTCTCACAGAATGGATTGTATTTAGACAAATGACAGGTTTTCGGCTGATCTAATGCACTTCAGATTGGTCCAATCTCAGAAGAAGTGTCCAAAAAAAAAAGCACTTGCATGTTCGGAACTGAATGGGGGCCCCTGAAAAATGATGTTATGCTTCATATCGACGTTGATTCGAGGTTTGTTTTTTTGTTTTCTGGATTTGGGGCTCCCCTGGTACTGGGTGCCCATGCGGGCCCATAGTTACACCACTGTTTCAAATTATTAATCTTTTTTAACATTTTAAATACAGTGTGAGATAATTTAAATTACAATAGCCCTATAAATCTCATAGTGCCTATTTTAAAGCAAAAACTCACAAGATATATAAGAGTAAATTTCATCAAATTTATTGTCAAATCAGAGTTAGAAAAATGATAAAAATTGATTTTAACAAATTTATACAAAATCAGCGCTGAATTTCTATAATTTCTTGAGTAAATATTTTGATAGATTGTTTGAAAGACTTTCTTTAAATCTGCTTATCTCTTCTACCTATCCTCCCATATAGTACCATTGCTTCCTTTTATCTAAGCCTCAGCCCGTTATAGTTACAATTATTTCATTTAAAAATCTTATGCTGCCTTAAATTTTTACTCTTATACATTCCATGATTGTCACCCACTTTTCTTCTCCATTCAATGTTAGTTTACAAACAGTTTTTTTCCCAGGTTTTGTAAAATATCATATTACTAATGAAGAGCAATAGTGGTTGATTCCTTCTGGAGGTGAGGTTGGAGAGTAAAATATGCAATTTTTAGATAAAATATATTACAGCGGGGAGCTTAATGCAAATCTTTCTGTTTTCATTTTGTTAAACTATTTGACAATCAATTGATCTAAAACTTAAAATGTAGAAACAACTTTCTTTCTTGGCATATATTTTACAAAACTTTACCTAGAGGATATTAAATGATAATCTATATATTTGCCTCTAAAAAAACAACTTTGTTTTAATTTAAATATTTATAATTTATAACATTGAAAATATTTAATTATTTCTTTTCTTCTTTTTAGTACCTGAAAATTCAAATGACCAGGTTTTTTATTGGCAAGAAATTGTCTTTGTTTGCATCTGGTATTGCTAATTAAGGGTTAATATATTATATGAAGACAAATTATATCTTTATTCACAATTTTTTACTTTACCATTTTTCTTTAAGTCAAATTTGAGCATAAATCTAGTCGTCTTTAAAGTCGATCTTTCTTTTTTTTTAAAAGTTATAGAAATGTAATATGCAAAGATTTTTTTATTTTTATTTTATTTATTTTATTATAAAGCTAAGCTGAACTTTGTTTTTGACTTCCTTAAATTACATTGTGGTTCAATCAAATTAATTGGCTAAAGATTTATATTTATATATAAAAAAAAAAAAAAAAATTCTAAAGATTAGATATTTATTTGAAGATATTAAAATAATTCCTCTAGTGTAGCTAGCTCAATAGTTTCCCAAAAAGGAGGGATTTGATCCCTCACTCCAAGCATTTCTCTCTTCTAAAAAATTATCTTCCTCCTTTCTTCAATGATAAATTAATTATATATACACTGTTGAAAGTTTCCTGTCTTTTGGATTTTTTTTTTTTTTTTTTTTTTAAACTTATTTAATTACATGTAATATTTTATTCACATGTGTAATGTAAAAATATAAAAGTATGGTTAAGATGACTCACATAACTTATAAATAATTTTTTTTTTGCCTACCTTTCTAATAAATATTAGTTATAAAAATTTAAGAATAAATTAAAAATAAAATAACCTACTGCTGATTTTATAAACATGAAGCCTCCAACTATTCAATGTGTTGTCAAGTTCAAACAATTTAAATAATTTTTCTTGCACGTTTGTAATATAGTTGTCCTATTTTCTATTAATAAATATAATGCAAACGATAATGCCTGTATTTTTATCAGAAAGATAGAAAAGTAATGATTTTTGGCTGTATTTTTTTCTTTTTTTTTCTATTATAATAATTATAATGCCTTTTCATTGTATAGATAATGTTTTTTGTTAGGTACCTAGTGCCAAAGTTGTATCCTGTTTTCTTGTGTTATTTTTAAGGAGATTTTAGGAATAAGACTGCTTAAGAAAAAGTTATTAAAAGTTATAATTGTACCTAACAGATTAGCGTTTAACTATTTTTTTTTAAATAAATACAATCACCGTTAATAAAAAAATATGTATGCATAACACAATTTTTTTAAAGAAATATTTTATTGTCATTTTACACCTTGTATTATAATTTTTTATAATAAAAGAATATACTTGACAATGATAAACCAATGAGAGATAACCAGTAACAATGGTAAACTGTGATCGTTCAAATTGTCAGATGTCAAGTAAATGGTTTTTATTTAAAAATTATAAGAATTACAATTCTTTATTTTATTCAAAGCACTTATTTATAAATAAGGGTTTTTTTATAAAATTAAGAAATAACATCTTAAAATCCTCCTTTGACACTTGTATCTTTCATTACATATTTCTTGTAAGCATATGTCAATTTTTCGCTGATCATGAAAAGTAGAACTGTGTTTGGAGCGATTTTAAAGTAATATGGTCCAAAACCTTTCCAAAGAGCATATACTCCTTCGTTCTTAAGTATTTTAATGTAAACATCGGCCATACCTGAATATTCTGGCTTTCCATTTATAGTTTTCATTGTTTGTATTCTGTGAAAAACATTTTGAGAGATTTTAATGTACAAATTTCACAGGTAACACCATTTTACTAGTAGGTACTACACAATTTATGTAATCAAACAACTAAGCTAAGTTTCTTCACAACGTAACAAAGTGTTAAAGCTGCGTAAATCAATAGGGAAAGGGGGGGGGGGGGGGGACTATGCTTTATATTTCCTATAAAAATAACAAAATTGGGAGAGCCTTGTTGGTTTACATTTGTACATAATACTTTAACTACATCTCAAAGCTCTAATAAGACTTTTTTATTTTTAAACATGTTGCCAATATTTTATAAACTGTTTATCCTATTTCACATTTATACCTTGGCAACTTATTACCATGCTGACAGCAAACTTACTAATAGAATATATCAGTATTATCTTTATTTTTATGACAGTGGTGCCTCTATAATCTGTCACTTTACCATTATAGTGGTACATTAGTCTAGCATTTTGAGAAGGGTGAGAGAGGGATGTGTTAAAACGACAAGAAAATGTCTTAAAAGTGTCATTTCAAGCAAACACCAATTTCCATTTTAATATATTTTGTGAAATAAATGTTTAAGTTATTTAAATAGTGCCTTACCTAGTTTTGCAAACATCGAGTGGAACCGTTAAAAAGGCATAAATTAAACCTGAAGTGATACTTGCAACAAAGTGACACATAGGAGAATTGGACATGTAATCTGAAAATTTCATGTTATAAATATATGCGTAATAATTTAACTTAACTTAAGAAAACTAACATAGACATAGAGTTTAACATAATGGCAAACTATAGGTTTGTTTTAACAGGCAATTCAAGAACGGCTCTAGACCAGATCAGGATTAGTTAAATGAGTATATGAGGAGCCTAGTATCAAAGACGGACATTCGACATTTTTTCCGAATTTCAGTTATCGATTGTTTCTTATAGATTTTTCGCTGCTGCATCAGATTCTGCTATCCATTTGCATAAAAAACGACCAGAAAAGGGGGTAAAAATGCAATAATATTTGTAGTTTTGTTTCAAATAGGGACAAGTCAACACACGTTTTACTTCAAAAGTGGACATAACCAAAACAGCCAATCAGGAGGCTGCATTTTACTAACTCGTTCCTATGATGCACTGCAAGCTTTAGCATCTGAATACCTACTCCTACCATTTTGTCATACATGTTTAGAAAAATGATACCCCGAGGGGAAATCGAGAAATCAATTTTAGCTCTAAATTTGGGGGCACCTGTAGAATTTGAGCTACAGTTTTTCGGCTCTCCTGTAAAATTTTGAAATGTGCTCTTGTCCGTCTTTGATACTAAGCTCCTCATATGTCTATTAGGACTGGTCTATAACTGATTCTAAAAAAGGAGCCTGAACTCTTTCAGGACGGTAAGTAACCTTTCAGTTACCACCTCCCTGATGTTTATATTTTTATATCTTCCCCACTTGTTATTTATGTCTCTCTTAATTGATTATGGATTGCTTTGGTAAATTAAAATATTCTATTCTTAAACTCAGCTAAGTTTTAAAGATTGCATCCCTGGGAAAATAGTTTAAAAATTAAAAAAATATCTTTAAATAGCTATATTTCTACCTCAAATTTGGGTTTTTAATTAGGATTCAGAATATTTTATATATATATATATTATATATATAAAATATTATATATATATATATATATATATATATATATATATATATATATATATATATATATATATATATATATATATATATAAAATAATATTGGAACAAAGCTTATATCTTGAGATTCAAATCAATAATAATATTATTGTTTAATAGGAAGGGAGAAAATAAATTGAACTACAAGGGGTTATACACCACAATGCTCTAATCTATGAGGCAACTCTTTATCATCCAAAAAATTTTTTTTTTGTTAAACATTTTTGTTAATGACTGGAACTAGTGTTACCCAAGGAGAGGTGAAGTAGCCCATTCACCACAGGTCTCCAAAATATGAAACTAGAATTTTCCAATTTTTACTGAGAGAAGACTCTTGTACTATATTACTAATAATTACTAAAATGTAGCTTAAATACCTGTACCTTTGAGGTACAGATGTGGATTACTTATTAGATGGATGGTGGTTACTGTTTTATACTAATATATGCCAATAATTTATTATTATTTTTTTTAAACTTGTATAAAATTAAATAGAAGGAAAAACTAACTTATTTAATAAAGGTTTAAAGTCCTCTTCTCACATCAGACAAGTTCCACTTAAGAGAGCACCAGCCGTACAAGAAGTAAAGAACCTTAGTGTCCTTTGAGATGACTATACTGGTTTGTTAACTGTATATCCTTTTTATTGTACCAGCAAAAAAATTTCAACATGGGCCTTGAATTGCTGCTAAAATATTATTAGTTAACTGAATATTAATATCTGTATACCTATAAGACCCAAACAAATGTCTTTATCACTTATTCATTTAAAAATAATTAAAGTGGGATTAATTGAATATTTAAATTAAATTAAGTATGTATCTAAATCTATTTAGAATGACCATCCTTGATTTAGCTGTTTGGGGTTTATGGAAACCCCTATTTAGGAAATTTCTTCTGATTATGAACATATTTGAACCAGATGTCTGTTAGGACTGAGCAGGACCAACCTGAGAAATCTGGTTGGAGTGCTAACTGGGCACTGCAGGCTCAGTAGGCATCTGGCATTACTAAAGGTAGAGGAGGACCCCATATGTTTACTGTGTGGAGAGGAGGAGGAAACAGCTTACCATTACCTGGTAGTGTGTGAAGGATATGGGAGATTGCGCTTTCATATCTTATGGAAGGGAGGAATTTGGGTTGAGGGACTTGATACACTGAAGTGGCAAGGCATCCTCTCCTTCATAATCCAATCAAAAAGATTTGTGAGTGAGTAGTGGTGGTATATGATAGGTGTGGGAACACCTGGGATTGGCAAAAAGGATCCAAATGTGGTCTGTTTGCTAGGCTAGGCCTCCCTGCCCCCTTACTACTACTACTACTACTACTTGATTAAGAACATACTGTTTTCAATAAGAAAATGCTTGGCTTGGACATAAGTTATAATCTGAGTGACATTGGCTGCCATTGCACGTAAGATTGTCGGAGCAGATCCTACCCAAAGTCCTTGCAATCCTTCTTCTTTGTATATACGTGCTAGAGCATCAAATATGTGTTTGTAATTCCTTCTCTCTGAAGGAGGCAATCTATTATCTGCTGTCATTCGAATGAGAGCCACCTTAATGGAAATAACAAAAAAAGATGTAGGAACTGATACAATCACAACAAAAAGAAATGCTAAAAGTATTATTTGAATTTTGCACCTTACAAATTAGTTTGCATTATCCTCGATGCTACTTTTAAAAAATAGGTTTACTAATAATTATGTTATCTAATTAAATAGAAGATTTATTTTTATGATTTCAAGAATATTATGTCTAGAATATATTTTATTCATATGATTATTCAAAGAATAAAGTTGGCCTCTTTCCCTATTTTGAATCTTAGGAGCTAGAAAGGAAGCCATTCATAAGTTTACAAATTTACTAAAACTAGATTCTAAAAGTTTACCAATATCTTACATCTGTTGGAACTCCTACGGTTGAAGCCAAAAGACCAGATATTAAACTTGCATTGAGTTGTGCCTTAAAACCTTCTTGCCCCCACCTGGTAAACATTTTAACATTATAAGAAGTTTTAATTAAAACAAAACTTTCTCATTATACATAGTAATTACTGAATATAAAACCCCCATAATCCATAACATACAATTTTATTTATTTATAACATATAAAACATATTTAGAAAGTATTAAGCAGGCGATTTTTACGTTCTGCTTTAGTAAAAATCACAGAACCCGTCAATAATTAACATAACTTTATCCTATCAACTTTCTACGTATCTACCAATTAGACTAAATTGCTTTAGTCCACAATTTTACCAAAATTATGATTTGCCTGACGTTTGCCCCATTTTTTGTGGCAATCATCCGCACCACGGAGTTTTACTCCATTTGGTATTAATTAATTAATAATTCAAGAAAGTGAAATAATTCATAAAAGAACATGTATATTGAACGATAAAGAAAACATATTAGGTACAATATAAAGTATAGAATTAAAAAACCTCTGATCGAGGTCTCTGATCGATATAGGGTAGGTGGGGGCAAAGGTCCGTACTTTTTGGTTTAGGGCTAATTTTGAGCATTTGCTATATTTTAAACATTTCCAAATAACCTGTGAATTTTGGCCAACAATACCCCATCTCTCATTGCTCCCAAAATTTCTTAACATTTTAGGGCACCATTTTACCAAAATTATGATTTGATGATGTTTGCCCCATTTTTTGGGGCAAATATCCGCACCACGGAGCTTTACTCCATTTGGTATTAATTCATTAATAATTCAAGAAAGTGAAATAATTCATAAAAGAACATGTATATTGAACGATAAAGAAAACATATTTGGTGCAGTATAAAGTATAGAATTAAAAAGCCTCTGATCGAGAAACCCCTTTTAATTAATCATTTGCTTAATCCAGATTCTGCTGGGTTAAAGGGTACAAACAATCTCTCTTTCTCTCGTACACTTTGAAAATTTAAAACTAGTTCTTTTACCAAAAGTAACTAAAATAAATTAATCTTTTTAAATGGGGAAAGAGTCCACATTAGGACGTTTGCCCCATTTAGTGCACAGATCTTTGCCCCCATACAGTACGGGGATCTTTGCCCCATTTTATCAAATCATAAAAATATTGTAACCTATTGAAGGTAATTACATATGAAGGTAAAACAAGTGTCTATTTTTACTCTACTTTAGCACCATTTTGGCACAACTTTATCAAAAATACGAATATAGATTTATAATAATTAATAATAAACTGCCAAAATTCTATAAAAGTTAGATTGAAACAGTAAAAATAAACTTACCTCATGTTTCTTGTAATAGTCAAAATGAAATCAAGGTAACCTTACAGGAGCAAAGCCTCAACGTAAGGAATGAGTTGCCAGTCCCACTTCAAAAGGTAGTTTCCCTCCCACTTTTAAAGCAATGCAGACATTTACCCCATGCGGACCTTTGCCCCCACCTACCCTATATATTGCTTTTCTACTTTATTATAGAAATTAAATTAAATACTTATTAATTTTATCAATGGCCACTTGGTATGATCCAAGCCTTATTGTAGTATATGTTAGCTGACGTGCAATATTAGCCGATAATCCATTGTAAAATGATGCGTATCCTTCATTCTTCGCTATATTTAGTACAGCATGCACTGATGATTTGTGAGCCTTTGCAGCACCACCTTCTCCACTAAGTTGCATTCGGTTTTTCACCACATCTATGGGATGGCAAACAAGTGTAGCTCCACATCTGCAATATTAGAACAGGTATGAATGCAAAATATGCAGTGTTATTTTATTCTGTTTTTATTAATGCATGCACTTGGATCTTTAAATTATAAAATATTTAAAAAAATGAATACAGAGAATAAATATGTAAGAATATTTCATAAGATTGAGTTATATTGCTGTGTTCTTTAAATATTATTTTTTACTTTCTCATATAAGGAGAAAGTATTATGATGGCTTGAAAATTCAATTTTGATATTTTGATGGATTTACATTTTGAGTCCAAAAATGTCTCCCCTTAGTCCAAAAAAGTGGTTTTTAAAAAATGTAGCCTGTGAATCTAGGCCAATTTTGATGAAATTTGGCATACATGTTAGGAAAAAACATGCCCTGAGGCGAAATCCAGAATGAATTTTCGCTCCAAATTTGGGGGCTTTACCCCCAAAAACTCAACTGAAAACACATGAAAAAAAGTATTTCTTGAAAACGGTTCACAACGATTTTGATTAAAAAATTCTAAAATGTAGTCCATTTAAATACAAATCTAATAATGTAAGCCATTCCTGAGAAAATAGCATTAAACGCGGACAGAGAGGGTTTATTTGGCCTCTCTGAAAATTAAATGTTCAATAATAATTAAATGTACATACAAAAACTAATAAATGGATAACACTGGGCTAAGTAATTATCAACTTGTTATGAGAAAGTTTGTCTGAGTTGTCTTGGACCAATTTTTTTAATAATTGCAGCAGAGTGATTCTGAGTATATTTCTAAATTAAATGCATAAAAATTATGCAGGATCTGGAAAAAAGATAGAGGAACCATATTCTCTAAAAGTTTCTAAAATTCTCAATTTCTGTCCTAAAAATCAAGATCGTTTTGTGGAGATTTTAGGATTTACCAAATTTTGGCTAATTCGGATTGTACGTGCCCCAGAAATTTTTCCTACTTGATCTGAGAGAAATTATTTATGTATGATTTGTTCATAGGAGAGTTTATATCCCTTTGTCAAAAAACATGTTGGTGTACACAAAAAGTTACACAAATTTAAGGTTTTTAATATAATATACGGGATTTTATCACCTAACCTCAAAGTGGGGGCACGTACAATCCGAATTTACCCCAAATTTTTAAATTACATTATTGCTTTGTATGCCACCTTAATTGACACTTCACATATAGTAAACATGATTCAGTAATAAACGATACTTTGACGTTGGCTATTTTAGCCCATTACCACACTGTGTTCCTAGAAATTATATCTCAATTATATGGTTTATTAGGCTACAACTGTAACTAAAATATTCAATCAAATTACGAACCCTGCAATACCACTAATAACAAATTTTGCCAAATTTGGAAATTCAGCTTTCTTCTCAGTCTCTTTATCATTCTCTTTGTCTTTGGTCATAATGGCTATAATTCAGTCTCATTATCAAGTCCGATGTACTCTGTCACAAATCATACCCTGTCCAAGCTAGGGTCATCCTGCTTAATATATGTTCACATTCCTACTTATTAATTTTAATTGACAGTTAATAACATTGTCATTTTTATTTTGTTATATTATTGACATTTTACCATCTTTTCCGGCAAGATGATGAAATTAGAAATAGAAATTATAATATGTGTATAGACTATAATGTATGAATAGACCATAGAGGCGAATAAATGCATATAATTATCAGTTTATCTTCAAAAACTTTAATCATTACCAGCTAAGTGGATATTAACTGCTAAATATAAAATAAAATTTGAGGAACTGTTTAAAGTTTTAGATTTACTGACGTTTCGGAAAATATATTTCTTTCTTCGAGGTATAGTAACAGAAATAACGGCACTCTTATACTTACTTATCCACTTTTTTATTTTGAAATTATATGTACAAAAGTGTGATAGTCCTTTGCCCCAAAGTAGCTTAGACTAAAGATCTGTCTGTCTTAATAGTTATTAACTTTGTTACACATCATATTTTTTTTTATATTTTATGGATATCAATGAGGTGGGTAACGGGTGCCTTTTTTACTTTGTTACCCACCACTTTCTTTCTGTTTAGGTCTTTCTGCACGGCTGATGCCGCTTGCTCAGAATATTTAAAAAAAATTTAGAACAAAATCCTTAGTTGCAAAACAATAATAATGTGTAATAAGATTAATTGAGGAATTATCAATCCAATAACATTCATCTAATAAATAAAAGTATATGTTTGTAAATAAATTCTTAGTAATATAATACAAGTAAATAAGTATAATATTAAAATAACACTAGCTGGATTCCTGTGCTTTGGAATCAAATATTTGCCAAGGAGTATTGGGCAAATGTGTGACCAGCCTAGCTCTAGGTGCTTTATTGTTGCGGGGTGGCAAATATTGGTATCCAATATTTGTGAATGGGTCTACTGGTAAAGGTCCGCCAAGTGTGGCCCAGGCTAAAGGAGAAGAAGGGTGATATCTTCTCCAATGAGTTTGGGGCTGATCAAGGGCGAAAAGAATTGTGAACCTTTTAGCTGATATTTTAAGTCCCCATATTATAGATGCCGGAGCCAAGGATATGAGATTGGGGATGATTAGAACTCCTGAGCGTGATCCTTTCATTGGCGTGCCCTGGATCCGTCCGGGGACTATCCAAGGTAAGAATATTGGGGCCAAGAGAGAAAGAATGGGAAAAGGCAGAAACAATTAGCAGAAAACACTGTATATTTTCTAAAAAGCCTGTACAAACTCTCAACTAATATTTATCCCTGTTGAGAAACTTTATAAGGAGCCTAATAATAAAAACAAAAGGGGACCGGCTTAGCCGAGTAGTTGGTGCACCAGCTCTACTTCACCTGAAACTGAAACCCTGGTCAAAACACCAACATCTGGTGACAGAGGTGAATGAAACATCCTTCACACTGATGATCACATCGAGTCATAGGCACCCATGCTTATAGACAGGGGGGGGCACGCCCCCTCTAGCTCTCAGGAAAAGAGGAAAAATATATACTAGAACCTAAATACCACGAAAAAGTTTTGCGCCGGGAGGTTACAATCCTAGATAATAGGTTACAATTGAACCTCAACAACAAGAGAAGGTTATAACTTATAACTCGTGAACTTTGTATGGGTTTACTGAATAGTATGTTATGCGTTACTTTTTGGTATTTATCTGTATAATAGTAATTAATAAATAAATTGTAAAATGTAGTGAATCATTTTTTTCTGTATAAAGGTAACATTTAAGCATTTGTAGGAAGCAAGAAAAGGGAACTACTTGTTCATTTTCCAAGACTTGGATTGGAAATGAAGAGTGGAGTCAATATTAATTCTTTTAATTTGTACAATCTAAACTTGTGATAACAAAAATATTTACAGGTACCTAAAAATAACACGAATCAGTCTGGAAAATATTACATTTTTCATAGAACAATTATTTTGAACTCTGCTAGGCTAAGACTAAAACTTATAATAAAGAATACTAAAGAGGCTGGTCTTTGTTTGAAAAAAGTATTGTGATAGTTTAATTTAGCTGAATTGAACAAGCTTCAATATTCAATAGGAATAGGACTTATAATTTATTACATTTCTTTAAGAAATATACTACTCGTTATACCCCGTACCCGGAGTATAAAATTAACGTTGATATATCACATTAATCTTTGAAATCAACAAAACAGCTCACTTTAATTTTATAAAAGCTGCATTATTCCCTTTATTGTTATAAAAAATAAAAATAAATAAAGGAGAAATAGACTGCCAATTTCGTATGGTTGTAAATTTAATTATTTTCCACCGTTTCTTACATCAGTCAAAATTGTTTTGATTTTTTAACATAAATTATAGTACTCTTTTACATTAATGAAATTCTTTAGAAATATATATTCACGATTTATTACTGAATTCTGGCTAAAGAAAGTTTTTCTTTTCTTTTTCGAGGAGTCTGTGTTCACACTAACGTTTTTAGTGTTTTTGCAGAACTTAAAAATTGGTGAAGTACGAGCTCTCTTTCTCACTACTTTCTTGAAAGGGAGTGAAACAATTTTGATCAAAACAATATTTCTTTTTATTAATGAAAGAAAAAATGAAATATGGCACTATAATAGGCACATTAGTAAATAACTCCAATGAAAATTTGCTAAAGAAGAAGAAACATAACTTAAAACTTGATACGGTAAATAAAAACTGCTATTATAACCTGTTGTTGAGTTCAACTATAACATGACTATAACCTTCCGGCGCAAAATTTTTTCGTGGTTTTTAGCTTCTAGTAAATATATATTACCATAGTCGTCAGGTGATTTGCTTTCATGAAACCTACCCTACCCCCTCCGATGGTGGTGGCCGTCCCCCTACAAAAATTCATATGGGCACCCATGCATCGAGTAGATGAGTAATAAAGTGGCCGCCCCCCGCCCTGTAATAACCTAATAATGTTGATCGGGATGTAAAAAAAACACCCACAAGATTTAAAATTTAGTTAATTAAGTCCAATTGGAAATCACGGGACTCAATCACGACACTTAAATTCACGAAGAAACAAGTAACGATCAGAACATTAACAGGGAATCCTTGGATATATTAAATTTTCTGGCTTTCTATAAACTTTCGTTTTCTTCGTACTAACTATAAAAGGGTAGTCAAATTTTAAAAATAGTTTAAGTAGGGGAAATAATAATTTCGGGGTTCATCTGTAATATGATAAATAAGACTCTACACAAAATGCTTTAGTTAGACGAGTCAGGCATATGCTGTTCGTTGCTTTCATTGTCCAGAAATTTCCAGATAGAACATAGAACGTCTCTTGAATATCCGTACTGTTATCTTTTCGGTGTGTGTGATTGATTTTTTAAAGTAATATATTATATTTGTTTAATATGCCTGATGAAAATAACTTAGTGCTTTGTTACAATCGTGGCTGTGGTCAATCATTTGATCCATCACAAAACACTGACGGTTTGTAAATAAATTCATATTTGATGATTTATTACGATTTTAGTTGGATTTGATGCATATATATAAATATATATTTTTAATGTTGTTTATAACATGATATGGGTTAAATGTTATGGCAGAATCTTGCAGACATCACCCTGGAACCCCTGTATTTCATGATGCTTACAAAGGATGGTCTTGCTGTAACAAGAAGTGCACTGATTTCACAGAGTTCTTGAATATTAAGGTACTTATCCTCTTCAAGAAAAATCAATGTTTTTATTAATTGGTATTTAAGATATCACCTTAAAAATAATGTAAAAATCTATATCATAGTTGTATTACATGGTATAACATAGGTAGGTAATTCAAATTACCAAAGTATTCATGATATCCGAATGTCAAGTTCTGAATGAAATGAGGTCAAACTAACTGTGGTTAAACTGAAGAATATGAGGATGTTTATAGAAAAGATTGTGGGGCCTTACTTCAACGTATTTTTTTGATAAAGGGATATCAACTCTCCTATGAACAAATCATACACATATTATTTCTCAAACTCATACAGATGTACTTTTCAAATACAAATTAAGATTAACAAGTGCATAAATTATGCAAAGTTGTGCCGCCTAGCGATTCTTGACCATATCATCTCCTTTGGTTTAGCCCTAACTGCGTGTGGTTATCGATTTTCATTTCAAATAACTAAATGAATTATTTAAAGCTCTTAACGAATTTTAGACAGTATTATTATCTAAATTGAACTCATATTTATAGAGTTTCAATTGCATTGCTATGAGATACAATTTTGAAAGTATAAATATTTGGTAAATCTGGTGAATAAAAGCCATTTTGGGAAGAGGCTTAGAAAAGTGGATGGGCTCACTCTGATGTACTGTTTTGACAAAGGGAAATAATAAATAATCAGCTAAGCTTTAGAATACGGTTGCCAAGCTCTAAATTCACTGTTTTCACCAGATTAAACTTCGACATATAGATGAGATTATGCCGCTTTGTCTTTGAAGTTAATTAACAAAGAAATATGATAAATTATTACGTCACAAAAATGATAAGAAAATAAAATTTTGTGTTGGGGGCTTGTCAACCTTTTTCTAAAGCTGTTTCGTTCTCAGATGTGTTTGATAATGTTGATAACCTGAATTTTCATGTTTCAAAAGTAACATGGGTAAATATCGGCAATAGCGCACCCCTTCTCACTCCAACGTATTTTTTGACAAAGGGATATCAACTCTTCTATGAACAAACCATACATATATAATTATTATATATATATTATTATATACGAATGGAAGGGATGAATTGATATATCATAGCCAACTGTACGACTTCGAAAGACATCAAATACACGGAAGGGGTACACTATTGCCGAGTTTAGCCGTAACATGAATCTCTCATTTTACACTCAACTCAAAGCTTACCTTAGGATGTTTGAATTGTTAATTTTCTATTCTAAAAGTTGTTTTTGGATAATTCTTATTACTAATTGTGTTTTGATGGCCTTGAAATTAATAAGTTTATTAAAATAAAGGAGTTATGATTAAATTTCTAAATCTTGTCCTAAGTAGATTCGTCAATTCTTTCTGTAATGACCTAATACTGCTGTTGATTGGAAGGTAAAGTAAATATAGAATAACAAATGATCTGCTGGATATAGAGATCATTTGACTGGTTTTGGTCAAATTCTGACAATCAAAGAACTCTTAAGTCTAAGAGAATAAGAGGTTTCTACAACGAAGAACCACTGACTATAACTGTTATTAAAGTTAACATACAAATTTATTAAATATAAAGCATACTATTGATCAATGAGCTTAAACATTAGCTAAATAAATGAACTCAAGGCGTTGAAATGGTTTCCAGTGATCTTAAGCTCCAAAAACAATCCAGGAAACAAAACATTTGTACCTACATAAGGAAGGAATTTATTTCTTAAATACAGGGAAAGTGAATCACTTTCAGAATAATAAAGCAAATTTCAGTTCTTTAATAGCTATATTTAATCTGGCAGTCGTTTAGCACTTTTATAATATAATGATCCATTAATAATGAAATTTTCTAATATTGGGACGTATACTGCTATTGTTTATTAATTTTAAGTGGCTATCCAACATGAAGGTACTAGCACGCCAAGGAGTTGTAGGTGGATGTGTAGCTCATGCTGTGGTGGCAGCCCACACTGTCTGTTGTGTGGTTTACATCACTGTTTTCATAGGTGGTTATTGTTCAGTTTATACCAACTAACGGAGAGCCCAGTTGTTCCATACTCTTAAGTTTTGATTTTATCAATGACAGTAGTGATAATAGTGACAATATTTGCTCTGCAAATAAGAGGTAGTTAATTTGACACTGTTACTTTAGCACCCCCCCCCCCCCCCCTTGGTTCTAAACAATAGTCTGCCCGCTGCCCTAGAAAAGTCTCAAAGGTTTGTGTGTTTGTCTCCCCAAGACATTGAGACTCCTGGGGCAGTTTTATATTCCTTCATCTTAATAGTTGATTAGACTAAGGGATATAATCACAATTTTATACACAAGAGTGATATTCCTTTGTCCCAAGGTACATTAGAATAAATATCCCTTCGTCTTAATAGTAATTTAGACTAAGGAATATATTATACTACTCTGTATATGTTTGTTCCTTTGTATAAATAACTATAATAACCAAGAGATAAAGGGGGGTGCTAAAGTAAAAAAGTACTGTTAATTTCTGCAATGAGTAATGGTAGGTATAGTGCTTGTCTGATAAATTAAAAACACCAGAAATTAGGTGAATATAATAATCTTTGTCCGGAGTTACAGGAACACCCAGATAAGTTTAAAAAAAAAACGAGGTCAGCAATAAATTGTCAAATCCTGGGAATTTTGCATTGGGTTTGGCATCTACTTACGTAGTGCAATTTTTTCAAAAATTCCCACAAAAGTAGCCCACTGATAGCCCCAGATTCATTTCAACTGCCTGCGCACATTAAATATTGCTAAATTGTTACTTTCATTCATGTAAAAAACCAAACAATTTTAATAGATTTAAAAAAGAAAGGTTTTTTTTTTTTTTTTTTTTTTTTTACTAATTACACTATATTTTGATTATAGTTTAAACTATTATTTATGGTATGACCTTAAATGGACCAAACAAAACTCAGCTTCCCTTTTGGCAGTGAGAAAAGAGGCGATGTAAAAATAAACTATTAGTAGCTGATTGTACTGGTGGTACTATTTCTACTTGTAGCTTAGTGGTTTGTAGAGGGAAATCATCTTTTTTCTGCTTCCCTCTTCCTAAAGCATACGTTATGATTCGATACTCATTTTACTATTAATGTTTACTCTGACAGCTCAGATTGGCCAACCTATGTGATGGAAAAACTAAAGCCACTTGGCCTGTGGGAGGGTTGGGGCCAGTGACCACATTTAATTTCAACCTAATAAATTAAGTGATTTTATACCCACAATAAGTCCTTTTCCTTTCCCTCCCCTACTTAAAATATATCTCAACGGCTGCCCACGACTTGGTTTGTTTATCAGTAATATGCATGCATTAACTACTCCTTTAATTATTATTCAGAAGTAAAAACAAATTCTTGCAATAAAATTAGATTTTATCTTAAGGATACTTCTAGTTTGATTAGTAAAATAAGTGTTAATTAATTTATAATACCTATTAATAAAAATAGTGAGAACCAAATAAATCTGCCTAATGAATACTGGACGTACATATTTAGATAACCGTAAGCTTCTTTGTGTGTGGTAATATGTAATAATTGTATTATTCAAAAAAAAAAAAAAGCATTTTCCATTGAGAATTAATATCATCGTTATCACTCCAGGCATCAATTTTTTATTATATTTCTCTTAAGTATAGTTTATTTTATTTATTTATTTTTTTTGTTCTCTCATATTCTTTAAAGGATGAATGAATGATGTCGAGAGGATTAAATTATGGGGGGGGCCCTCAGATTAACTAATGATTTTTTCCACCTAATAGATTTGTAGATCTTTAAATAGATTTACGATATTTTGGTGTTATGCACTGGCTACTATCTTATCAAACCTTATTGTCAACTCCGGGCGATCTCCAGAACGTGGTTTATTTATGTCAGTTTATGTATTCCGTTATTTCTGTTGCTTCTTGTGATGGAGTTATTCGAATTTAAGCGTTATTTGGGTGATGGTGCCGGGCCATCGTCCAAACCTGATTCGGATGGTAGACTTGACGAGTATTTAGAAAAAGTCAAGGAGCGCAAAAGACGTCGGGAAAAGAAACCTGTCGAAGATATTGAAACGGCTAATGTTGAAAAACATGCTAACGAACAGAATGTCAGTCCGCCGGTAGAACGGCGATCTAAAAGAAAGAAGAAACAAGATGAACAAAACCCCGAGGATCCCTTGACCAATTACTTAGAAGGCGTAAAATTAAGGAAAAGAACACGTGAAGGAAAATTAGAGAGATCAAATGAAGGTGTCGTTGAGAATCTTAAAACTCGTGAATGTGATGAGGATGTTAGTGCTATAAAGGAAGATGGGTTTTTACCTAAATCGAATGATAAACATGCTGACGTCAAGGACAAGGATCTAGAGAATCGAAGTGAAGTTGAAGTAAAAACCGCGAACGAACTATCCACAGATCCTGTTCCGAAGACCCGGAAGAAAAAGAAGAAAAAAGGAAAGAAATCGAAGAACGTTCAAGAAAAGGATGAGATAGTTGAATCAGTGGATCAAGAAATAAAAGAATATGTTAAGGAAGACAAGCCTCCTGTTACATTTGAAGTGCTCGGTGCTCATGTATTTCAAGATAAAGTCAAAGTTAAGAGAGTGCTTCCACGATGGCTTGCCGAACCTACTGTTATATCAGCTTCTTTGTGTTCTCAACGACGGATAGTGGATGTGGGTAAACTTCATCGGATCTTCGTCCTAAACCTTAAGGCTATGGGAGTGAAACAGCTATTTCCTGTGCAATCTGTAGTTATTCCTCATCAGTTACGTTCCTATGAGAAGATTCATTATCTCTGGCCAAGAGATTTGTGTGTTTCTGCCCCTACTGGAAGTGGTAAAACCCTCGCCTATGTTCTTCCTATTTTACAAGCACATTATATTTTCCCAAAAAATGCACTATACGCTTTAGTCGTTGTTCCAGTTCAAGAGTTAGCTTTGCAAGTTGCTAAAGTGTTTAGAGAAGTGGCCAATGGCACTGGTATTAAGATAGGGTGTATCACTGGTGGCACAAATAGAGATGCTGAAGCTAAAAATTTGATTTTCAAAAGAGAAGACGATACTTATGCCTCACTTGTACATGTTTTAGTTGCTACTCCTGGAAGATTGATGGAACATTTCTTTTTAACACCTGGATTCAATATGAAAGGCTTGAAATTCATTGTAATTGATGAAGCCGATCGAATTGTTGAACAAAAATCATTAAATTGGTTGCATCTGATAGAAAAGCAATGCAATTCATCGTTTAGTGGTCCGGCTCCTCCGGTCACATTTCATAATTTGTTGACGCATAAAAAAGGCCCTCAGAAACTTCTCTTTTCTGCAACGCTTTCTCAAGACCCAGAGAAATTATTGAAATTAAATCTTTTTCAACCTAAGCTCATTACATCAGTTAGTGAAAATAAAGAACGTGATGGTGATGGAAACCAGAATCATTTTTGTGGGAAATTCACAACTCCAGCATGTCTCTCTGAGAAGTATGTTATATGCGAAATCGATAAGAAACCTTTATTGGTTCATAAATTTTTAGTGGAAGGTTGGAGGAAAGTGTTAATATTTACTAAATCTTGTGTAGAAGCAAATAGGCTGTATGAATTGTTAAAAATTATGAATTCTGATTTAAAAATTAGAGAACTGACTACGCTTATGATTCTTGGTAAAAGGCAGTTGGTTGTTGATGATTTTAGCCGTGGGGAAGTTGATGTTTTGGTATGCTCAGACCGTATGGCTCGTGGTATGGATATAAATGATGTCAATTATGTTATAATTTATGACCCACCTAAATTTGCCAAGGGTTATATTCACAAAGCCGGTCGTACTGGTAGAGCAGGAAAGGTTGGCACAGCAGTCACAATACTTGCTCCCAAACAGTGCAACGGATTTTTAAACATGATGTGTAAGGCTGATAAAACAGACTTGGAACTTATACCCTTTGAAGAATCTGAGCTAGATGTGTTCATGTCCTCCTATCAAGACGCACTCAATTCACTCCAATCTATAGTGGCCAATAGAAAAACTACCAGACTCAGTAACACTATTAAAGAGAAAAGAACTAAAACCACAATCGCCAAAAGGAGAAGAAAAAGAAGAATTTAAGCTAAAACTGAACCGTTTTGTCTGTAAATTAAGTATGTGCATATCAAAGTGAATCCCTTTTAAATCTGAATTATAATTGTTTAAAATATCAATTAAGTTAAATACCTAGTCTTGCATAGGTATGATATTATTGTTTTTGATTGAAAGAATATTTATATATTATGTTTGTAAGATACTGTAGAGTGGCAAATTTTTATACATTAAAATACAGTGGAGCCTTTATATCTCGATATTCTCGAATTAAACATATTCCTTTAATCTTAAGTAATTGAGATTACACTCCATTAATGGATCCACGCTGTACAATTTTTTATGTTACTTCTTTTTACCATATGCTTTAAAACGGAATACCTATTTCTTCATTTATCTTCATATTATTTACTTATTAAAGAACTCTTTTTTTTAAAAAAAAAAATTCAATTGTAATAATACTTTGTTACTATATTATATATTAAAATATGTGCAACTTTTTTTTCTATAATCTTTCCCTACTAAAGCTTAGAAAAAAAAAAAAAAAAAAAAAATAGTGAGATAAATTTCATGTTTAATTGTAGTGAGATGCAACTATTAAGATGTAACACATATAAAGACATTGTACCTTTAATGTTAAATATATAAGTTTTTAAAACTTATTCTTGATTATTTTCATTGACTACAATAATTATGTTTGATAATAAAATATGCTGGATATATTATTGGAAATAAAAATATGAGTTTCAGAGATAAATATTTATTAATCAGAGCATTTTGTTTAGCTCCTAACAAAAATATAGTCCTAGCCATTTAGTTGAGACTACCCTGGCAAAATCTTTAATTAATAGATCTTAATCTCCGTTATTTTCAACTATACCTCCAGAATATTAAATCGCCAACTCCACCTTTATATCCTACCTTTATATAATACAACATTAACTTGTGTCTGAATGATGCGGTGAAATGATTGTTATTATCATTAGCCATTGATATTCACCTAATTAGCTGGTTTACCTAACAGCATATGAATGTTACACAACTGATTAATTTTTCATGCATTAAATGCTTAGAACTGACAATTTAGCGGTTTGCTTATGAGTGGACGCCTGGATGTAGACAGTTGCTAACATCAGTTAGTTAAGAAATCACTATTTAAATATTAGGTACTTTCTTTATTTTTCTAAGTCACAAGTATTTTTAACATTTTACCTCATCTGTTTCAGCATGTTTGTACTTAACCACTGTAGATAGCAAACATTCTAAAACTGGAATGGTAAAGTGTTAAAAATACTTGTGATTTAGACAAACAAAGAATTACCTAATATTTTAATGTGTAACTATCACAAAATCTCCGTCAAATATGTAAAGAAGAATGTATCTGCCAAATTTATTGTTCCATAGCTGACTTTCAATGAAAAAAGACCATTTTTAACATCAATTTTAGTCTATTGGATTGATGTCTTAAATCTAACTTCATCCTTTCTCCAACACTGAACTTGACTAGGAATGATAAGAAATGAAGCCCACATTAGTAAAATAATGTTATTTTTAGTGATATATTTATTTCTTTGCCTCGGCATATGCCGATTTGCCATGTAGAATTATACAGAAGTCTAACTATTAATTTTATGTACAATATTGGTAATAAAAAGGCTATTATTATTATTATTATTTATTTCTTTACTCTTAATTAAGTGAGTACTGCGTATGTGCACATTCTATTTTTTATTGATGTAAGATATGTTCCTTACTTCTTGATACATAAATTTATCCTACACTTGTACCCTACCTATCCATCTTCATTTATAAATATATTTCTCTAATATAATAGCTTTCTACTGAATACATTATTCCTTGGAAACTTTCTCAAGCTGAGTCTGTACTAAAAGAGTTATAAAGATCTCAATTACTTCTTGAGTGAAATACATGTAGTTTACTGGCTTATGCATACAACTAAATGTTAATTTACTACAGATGTTCACTTACTTTCAGAATTTAATTCGCAGAAAGATAATTGATATTCAATTGTCCCCATTTCAAATCTAACTCAAAATATTAATAAGTATGTGAAATAAAAGTGATGGTTGCAATTAGGTTTCCCTTGATAAAAAATATATTTATAAGCCATGTTATTCTTCAGTTTTGTCCTATTTCTTAGTTACCTTTAGTATTCATTGTATTGTGTTGCTTTAGACTAAATTTAACGAAAGAAGCAGAAATAGTAAAGAGCATTCTAAAAGCAAATGCATACAAAAGCATTTACCATTTAGAAAGGTAATTAGGCGAACTGAAAATGGGTGAAAATTAAAGGAATGTCCACTAATAGGAAAAAGTAACTAATAATGAGAAAGGCTGTGATTGTTGAAAGCGCAACAAGGAAAGTAATATGAGCCCTAAATTATATGATATTCCAAACCAAACTAGAGAGCTTTGAACAACTTCTATTCTAATGTGGACAAGAGCTTTTGCAATGTAAACCGTATTTAGATTAGACAATTCCAGTTGTAAATAAAAAGGTTCTACTAAGCTTTTAAATAACTGAAGCTTTGGAGAGGGATTCTGCCTTTTATATTAAATCTATCTTACGCAAATTTATATTAAATCTATCTATGATTAACTTCCAATTTTATAATAAATGTATTCTCTTTACAAATGTTCTTTCCTGTTTTAGGGTTGCACAGTTTCTTATCATAGTAATGAGAAGCCTCCTGAACCAGAAAAACCCAAGAAAGAAGTTCCAGACGAGGTTATTGAATACAGACCTCCTATTACTACTGTGCAAGAAAAACGACCTTCATTTGACACTCCAATGGTAAGATAACCTTTCTATAAAATACATGGTCACATTGTGTTGGCCACTAAATGATTGCAGTTTAGCGGTTTGCATAATTTAATTTATCCGATACATGTTTTAAATCTTTGGTTAATCAACCTCTTTGCTTAAAATACATATTGACTTTAAAAACCAAAACCACAGAATACAGAATTACCACAGAATTAAGTAGGTTATTAATGCTTGTTCCAATTTATTTTTACTTTCTCATAAAGAGAACCTAAAGGAATGGCACGAAAATTCAATTTTGAGATTTTGTTGGATTTATACGTTTTGAGGTCCCCTTAATCCGAAAAAGTGGTTTTTAAAAAATGTCGGTCTGTCATCTGTGCAGATGCCTGGAGCCTAAACTACTAGGCCGATTTTGACGAAATTTGGCATACATGTTAAAAAAAATCATACCCCAAGGCGAAATCGAGAAATGAATTTTAGCTCCAAATTTGGGGGCGCTACCCCCAAAAACTCTGAAAAAAAATTATTTCTCGAAAACAGTTCCGACATTTTTTATTAAACAATTCTAAAATGTAGTCCATTTACATACAAATCTAACGATATAAGCCGTTTTCCTGGGAAATATCTAGTTCCTGAGAAAATAGCTTTAAACGCCCACAGAGAGAGCCCAGGTTCGATTCCCCGCAAAGTTATTTTTATGATGAAATGTTCAATAATGTACTGAAGAAAACTCAAACACTAATAAATGGAAAACACTGGGCCAAGTAATTATGAACTTGTATATAAGAAAGTTTTTTGTTCTATATTGTAGACAAGCCATCGATTCTACATGTTTAAGAGGGAAGTGCGGATGCAAAAGAGTTCTTAGTTGTTTGATTTTCTTTGAGCATTTTTGAGTTTCGGAGAGTATATTTTAAGCAATTATTCAAGGTGTTCTAATGCTCAATTTTAATACGTAAAAATTCTCAGCAATATCTTTTGAATGGGTTTGATCAATTTCTTTAACTTGTTCTTCCCTATTACTCCTGTTTCTCTAATATCTGAATGTAGAAAGTTTGAGCAAACATTTTAATCAATAAGTAAAGAATATTGGATCTCTGGCAAATTAACTTGTGTCACAGCTAACTTTCAATCACTAAAACCGTTTTCAGCATCAATTTCAATCATCAACTTAGATTGATCTTCCTAAGCTTAATATATCTTTAACATCAATATTTGACATTTATGTCCATCTATGAGCAAAAAATGCTACTAAATTTTGTCCAATACAATATTACGAATACTTTATTTATTTATTTTTTTAACACAACTATAGTTAATATAATCACAAACTATAATCTGCAAACCTAATCTGCCTAACTATGACCTGACTTGCCTCCTGTAACAACCTAATGATGTGTTGATCGGAATGTAAAAGAAAGCAAAAATAGAAGAATAAGTAAGAATGTATGTGAGAAAAGTGACTTCAAAAGAAGCATCGAAGTGACTACCAGAGTCAAAAAAAAAAAAAAAAAAAATTAGTAGCTAACTTTAATGTCCAACATTTGATAAATTCTTGAAATGTGTCAAATATTATAGGATACCTAATTTAAAATTTTTGAATTATTAATGATGAATACATATGCTTGCAAATTTGATGTCCTTAAGTTTCTTTTTTTTTTATTAATAACTGTTAATAGTAAAAAGTTTTTTTTCTATTTTACATAATATATTACATTATGTATGTCCCTTTTTTTTTTTTTATCAAATAGTACTTTCATGCAGGGGTGGATCTAGTCAACAATTTAAGAACTAAATTTGTCAAGGGGGTGAAGTTGGTATTAGATGATATTAATCCTAATAGGTCCAAGAGAATATTTCTACTTATTTATAAGGGGGTACGTTCCTCTACCCCCTCCCCCCAATGTATTGATTACTTTAGTTGCTGCCATGGATACGGTCCAGCAACCTATCTCATGTTCCTTTTAGATGACCCCCTTTCAATCAAATGTACCTTTTCCTGTTTGGTTAGGCATGCGTCCATAACCCACCCCACATTATTAGTGTTTTGTCCTCAATCAATAAATAAGGAGTATTATATGTTAATAGGAAACACTTCCCTTTAAAAACTAAGATCAGATAACAACAAGCGCAATCTTACGCTTTATCAAAAAAAATTTAAATTTAGAAAATATCAGACTTCAAAATAAATATCAGTGATCGAATTATGGCCTTGTTGAGTGCTACATCTCTAGCAGGCAGTAAAACTCTTTTACATAAACTTACTGGTTTAGAGTTTAAAAAAATAAAAAAGTCAAGGAATAAGAAAAATAAACTCAATAAAAAAGTGTCCAATGAAAAAGCTCATTTATTTTGGATAATTAATTAGTGCTTACAAACTACTAGCACTACTATTACTATTTGCACTACTATAATTAATGTTGCAATGTTATGTTGAATTTTGATGATGTGTTGTTTTGCAAATGAACAAACATAACATTTATCTATAAATTGTATGAGAAGGAAGGGAATCATAATCACCAACTTAATGTGTTTTTTTGTTTTACTAATTCTTAAACTCTTGTTAGCTCTTATGTCTTTTATAAATCATAGCCAAGATTGTTTACAATGTTTTATTATAATAGGAACGTAATATTGTAATTATAATATAATATGTGAAAATGTTTGTTATTCATGCAGGTGGCACTAAAAACAGAAGTAGCTCCGAGTTTAAAGAAAGAATTGGATGCCTTAACTGCCACTCTGGTTGCACCCGATGGTATTGAAGCAGACCCTACTAATATTCCCATTGGCACCACTTGTAAAAATAACAGCTGTAAAACGGTAATATTTCATTTCGAAAAATGGAAATTAAGATAAAAGTGTTTTTTATTATATATGATAAAATTGATACCTACACAAAACAGTGTTGTTACTGTGCAATAGTTTTTTTTTTTGTATTTGTTAAAAACCTTCAGTCCAGATTTTTTTTTAATTATGAACTATGATATGAAAAATTACTCTGGTTATTATGTCATACCTTAATTTCAACTGCCTTTTTAGTGTATTTCCTGAGGAATAAACAACTAAATTTTTATTAAGTGTAATAAAATATTCCTTATATTACAATGGTTTAGCTTAATTTTGCTTACAGGTGTACGATGGTCCACAGAGTATCTCTTCCAAGTGTATTTTTCATCCTGGCTACCCAGTTTTCCATGAAGGACTAAAATTCTGGTCTTGTTGTACGAAGAGAACTACAGATTTTAATGCTTTCTTAGAACAAGTTGGCTGTAATGTAGGTGAACATGTGTGGTTTAAGAAAAAGGTAAAGCCATATCAATTGTTTTTCTTTTATCTTCCTAATTTATCTTATCGGTCTAACAAATAATTGGTTAAGTAGCTATGAAAGCATTAAAGGAAAAATTGAAATACTTTGATAGTGCTACGCACCGAAATTAGTTTGAGACTGATTCTTGAGGGTTGTAAAGTCCAATGTTTCAATAGCAATACTGGAAGCAGTGGTCTATTTTATGGCTTGTCAAGCATTTTCATGTAGCATGTAGATGCAGGTAAAAGATTTTACGCAATTAGTAGTGTGTCACAAGCCTAACATTTTTATTAAAGAATAATAAAGGTGGGTTCACAAACCAACTTTTTTGCGGAGCCGTTTTAAAACCTGAATGAAACCTTCACTTCAAGTCCCCTTCTAATTTTTTTGTTTTTATTTTAAACGCTTACTTTTAATTTAAAAAGTAATTATTGTATTTTAATAATTACATTGTATATTATTTGTTAAATATATATTTCTGCTAATATGATAACTGTTTTGTTCATTTTCTACTTCACTCTAAGGGAGAGAATCGTTGCGATATTTTTTTATTTAGTTTTGTGCTTTTCTTGGATACACTCCAAGATCAGCAAGCTGTGAACCTACCTTAATATATAACTTTATTAGCAGTACCTAGACTAAGATATTACAGTAATAAGTGGGGAGCAAGTCTACAGTTTGTGCAGAATGAGTGTTCATTAGACACTTAGGTTGACCACTTTATGTGAGAAACCCCTCTACTATACTCTTTTTCTAATTAGTATTGTTTTTTGACACTCAGGTTGACCAACCTACGTGAGAAATAAAATCCCACAGGCCACTAAGCCTGTGGGAGAGAGGGAAATGCATCATTTGTTTGTCAACAAAAGAAGGTTATTTTACTCCTTCAACAAATCACGATCTTTTTACCTGCTTAGATTTTCACTTCTTATTAACTTATATGTTTTGAAATTTAATGTAAGAGTTTATTTCCTTTATAGAATCATAAAATTTTATAAAAAAGTGTAGACTTAAAACTACTTAGATGAAAAATAAATTTGCCCAACAGATTATGAATTATAATGTGTAGTGTAAGAACCTTAGTTAATTCAGTCGAGGTTTACATTTTAATCTATCAGTTTTGAATTAATGTACAGTGTGAAAAAGTTGAAGTTATTATTCATCGGTAAATAAACAATAGAAGTACGAAGTAAGAAAGTAGAAGTAAGAAGAAGAAGTAACAAGATATTATTTGCTTGATGCTCTGTTGATATATGTAATTCAAAAAATTGGAATTAAATATTTGAGCAGATAATTGATGGTGTTTAGTTAATTACGGGAAGGAATAAAAGCAAAGGAGAAACGATGTTAACTAAACAGGGAACAGTAAAGAAGTGTTAAGATTCAAGTGGTGGAGGTTATAAAGTCTCTTTGAATGGTTACCCGTAGGTCCGCGCCCCTCCAAAAGGGAAATTTTTATTTGCCTAGTTGGCCCGACCTTCTAAAATTCAAAATCCAGCACTCTCATTGGCTCTCTCTGGATTTTCCCGCGCTGTCAAAAAACAATACTAATTAGAAAAAGAGTATAGTGACATATTTGTTTGACTAGGCGGTCCAATCTTCTAGAATTCAAAATTCTAACCTCTCGTTGGTTTCCCACACCAATTTTTCGATTTTCCCGTGCTTAGCCTAGTCTAGAATATTCTAGGAAAGCAGTGTAGGCCTTTGGCTACCTAAGGCTCGAATTTCTGTTTAGCGGTGCTTTACCACACCAGGAATCTCACAGACTAAGCCCTAGCATAAGGTTCGATCTTAGCTCTAGAGGTGTACACTTGAAAAACAATATCCCACACATATAATCATACCAATAAATATATTCAACACATAACCAGTTCACTTTATTTCACTCGCCAAGTCCCCTGTTACAATCCCTCACAAACTGTAACTGTATGGGCTGAACCTAACTATACTAAGTGCCCAGGGCAGGGTCCTTACATACCTAGTGTTATTGCCTACTTATTTTATTCTCTGTACATTTTAAAGCCTCATAAAATACTACCAATAGCAATAACTTTCCTTACATAACAAAATGTGTATCTTTGTTGGGTAATGAAGAGAAATAATAACAATATAAATTAAACAATTTTATTGTTTAGACTTCTGTGATCAATCTGATATCAGGGTGGACATCTAACATTAGTTGGTTCATAACACTGCTATCGAAACACGAGTCTGACATGGTTTCATATAAAATATTTACATTTATATTAAATGTATAAATTTATTGTAAATTAATCTATAAAATTGCATTAATTCTGTGCAGAATGAGGGGGAGGCCAAGTGTAGACTGGATTGGCATCAAACTGGTTCAGATGTTTTTATAACTATTTATAGTAAAAAGTGTGATCCTTCGGCTTCTAGTGTTGAATTATCTCCAGTTAGACTTAAACTATCATTGTACTTCCCTGAACAGAGCGCCACATTCAGCAAGGATCTTCATTTAATGAGGGTAAAAACTATACTATATTATTTTTGTACTTCATTCTTTAAATAATTACTTGACACCATATTAATTGAAAAGCTGTCCACTTACCTATACAACAATTCAATCCTCGAACCTATGTAAGTAGATTATTTCTAGGTCCATATGTAATATACATTTTTTAAGTACAACCCTTGGGTTAACCCAATATAACTGGAGATTTAGTGTCATAAAAAGTTCAACAATTATAATAATAACGTATACAAATTGATAAAAATCAATTAATTGTAGCTAAGAATAACTAACCCTTAAATTTTGACTAGAATATTTATTAAAATTGTCTCACATCTTTGACAAAAAATAAATTTTGGTTTCTAGCCAGAAAAGAATAAAAGGAATAAAGTGAAATTGATTTCTAATAGTATATTAAGGTGTGTATAGGTCTTGAATTTCATTATTTACAGTTCTTAGTCCTGTTAGTGCAGCCTGAAAAGACAGCAGATACTTCAAAATTAGAGGCAAAACTAATTTCTACAAATTATCTATTTTAGGGTTACAAAAGAATTAACTAGAGTATTTCTATTATTATTTTTTTTTTTTCTAAATAGATGGTGAATGTTGACAAATCTTCAGTACATTATTTCTCGACAAAAGTTGAAATCA
This sequence comes from Gerris lacustris, assembly GCA_951217055.1. Classification (NCBI taxonomy): domain Eukaryota; kingdom Metazoa; phylum Arthropoda; class Insecta; order Hemiptera; family Gerridae; genus Gerris; species Gerris lacustris. The sequence goes on along the minus strand of OX578283.1, from coordinate 24,097,692 downwards.
AACTGGCAAAAAATGAGCCCGGTTCTTGGTCTAGATTGGAAGTGCCTTCGGACAAACCTAGTGAAGATAAAACAACTAAATCTGCAGAGGAAAATGATTCACCTACCAACAAACCAATTATAGAAATATCAGAACAAGTGGAATCTGTTGACCTTAGCTGCATATAGACGTGTTTTCAGTAATTTGGACCCAATCAATTCCTAATGATGAATTATGTTTATTTTCAATGCAATAGGGACCAAAGACGGTGTCTTTTAACCATAACAATGAACAAACAGAGGAGAAAAGGAGCTCAAATGTAGTATAAATGATATACCATTTTAAGTGTGATCTCTTTTTTGCTTAGCTAAACACCTATAATAATAAATTAATAATGTTTAGTGGGACTATTCAACTTTTTACCCTCAATGTGTATTATTTTCTACACAGTCACATCCTGAAAAACCAATGTTTCCATTGTCAGTATGCAAATTTGCTCCTCTATTTTAAAGATTCCCCAACATCAGGGCTTTCACCTTTTCGGAACATGATTTTCATGTCTATGTCTATTATGTCTTTATATTCACTCTTACTCATGGTGAGGGTAAGCACTTATATCTATTATCACGTTGACTATTTGTTCTGCCTAGTCCTTTGTGCATGGATTATTCTAAGATGATATACCTGGCGCATTCCATAATTTCTGTTAAATACACATGCTTACATTCTTTGTTACCTGTGGTCTTAGGACAAGCACTTGTTTCATGCCCAGGTTCTTCCTATTTAAACTGAAGAGACGCAAAAAGTAATCCTTATTCTTGTTTTGTTTTAAGAAAGCTACACTTCTTAATCTTATTGCCTCTACATGTCCTTAACTGGGGTTTAGCCAGAAAAGAGAGCTCCTTAAAGAAATATTAGTTTTATAATGTTTTCATAAAAAACTTGAAAAGCAGCGAGTCCAACTAATAATATCAATTATCAATATAAATTTTGGTGCTTACATCTTTGGTAGTTTAGCACTTTTAACTGATATCTTTATACAGGTTCTTATGTTTTTCTTTACTCTTCTCTGTTTTTTTTAATAATGTTTTTATTGGTCCTATGACACTCCTCTCTTACCTTGCATTATTACTGCACTGATAGGGTTAAAGGTGTTAAGAGAAAATTACTACGTTCACACATCATTTTGAAACTGTTTCGGATCCATTTCGTTCAACAAAAAATACAGGTGATCGAAATATTCGTTTTCGATATTTCATAACGGTGACGTCACGAGTAAAACCTTCTCTCTTGTTACCTAATATGTCTGCGAATTTTTACATTTTTATTTACAAGTTATTAAAAGTTTTTACAGGTTCTTTATAGTATTAAATTTTGTTTAAAAACGTTTTTGCAGTTTAAAAAAAAGAAACAGAAGCTCACGAAAACAAAGAACTCAACAAAGTGGAAAAGAATAAAATAACCTGATATCCCGATCCCCTCCACGACCTGTTCACACGAGCGTTTTGAATTCGATCCCCCGATCCGATCACGTATTTTTGGTGGAGCGGATCTAACCCGATACGATCCGTTGATCTCCGTTCATACAGCGTTTTGAACTAGCGGATCGTTCTCAAAACGATGTGTGAACCTAGTATATGTCTAACTTTTCAGAACACAGATGTTTAAGCTGTTTATTAACTGCTACCCTAAACTGACTGTTATAATATATTTAATTTATATTATACTTATTAGATGCCTACTTATTTCTTTTCTTAAGATTTTTAAAGTGTTGATTTCTTGACTTAACACCTTTGCACATATCAGTACAGATTTATGATGATCATCCTTCTACTTAGGTTGTTATATCTACATTACTATGCAGAATAAATTATATTTAATGTGCAATATAATATAAAGATTTTTTTCTATCACTGAAATATTTTGTATGATTGTTTCATGAAACCTAAATAGATAAATTCTCAGGTATTCCATAAAATGATTATTTTATTGTAAAAAAAATTGTTGGTTCGACAGGATATGTATTGCCTCTAGTGGCATTGGTAAATTGACAGTTCTTCCAGAATAAAATGGATAGTGGTTGTCTAAAAGATTATATGATTCTTCAAAAGAACCAAATTTTTAACTTTTCTAGGCACTGAATTGGCAGAATTTTCTGGGCAAAAATGATATATCCAGGGGATCCATTTTGAATATGGATTGAAATGAACTTTTTTTTATATTTAATTTGTAGCACAATTAAAACTTATGACTTATTAACTTTAACATCCTTCTTGGATCTAACTATAATGTATTTTTTTATTTAAAACTAATTTATATAGATTTCCTTCACAAATGTTATAAAATAAATTTTGAATAAACTAACATTTAAATCAAATAATAAAGACTATACCTCAAGTTCACAAAGGAGAATTCACATGCCATAATGATATAAAACAAATTAAATTTTACAAATTAAAGTTATTCTTATGTCTTGGTGTATTTTTTGTCTCAATTTAACGAATTTTAAATCTTAAATAATTTATTCCAAGGATTGTTATATAAATAAATAAACATAGTTTAATAACATTAATGTAAACTTTTTCCATCCCTCTAATTAGTTGAATTAATTTAAACTCAACTTACTCTTATAGATAGAAAAAATAATTAAAAAACAACTAATAATAAAAAATACAATTATTAAATCAAATAAAAAATATGTTTTTTTTAATAAAAGAAAATATATTTACAATTCATACACATTATCCTTATTTATATTAACACAATCTGTTCTTGATAACAAATGGGCAATTTTCCCACAATTAAAGAAACCACTTTTATACAAAAAGACTTGGGTTATTAAACTTTTGTACAAATAAGTGTAAAATAAAAATTGATTCTATTACATAAAGATAGATAGATAGATTGTTATACTCAAGAATTACACTTGAAAGCTCATGGGCTAAACAGATAAGACATGTTTGATAAAATAACTGATATTTATTAGCAATGGTCTATTCAATTATAAGACGTCACCTATCAAGACCATTCTAAAGCTGAAGAAATAAAAAAAGCAAGTATTTGAAAGGACTTCCTTTAATAATCTCCGAACATTTATAATTATTGTGGAAACTTATACTGTATTAGGCCCAAACTATATAGCGTCTCTATTTTAAAAAAAAATCTTCATATAAAATCTTGAAAATAAATTAGCACCGATTAAATTTTATTTAGTGAGCTTTTTACTTTTTATAAAAATTCAAATATTGTTTTTTGAAATAGTTATTTGGCTACTTAGGTCTATGATACTTGGGTGACGTCTAGTCTGCAATTGATAAAAGGTGATATACAAATCAATTACAGATAAATTATGTGAATCAAATTATAATAAAGGCTGTTTCTATGCATCTTTTTAAAGATATATGTATCTAAAAATTTGTCTGTAAAGGTTGCAATTGTGTTATTTCATTGGGTGTTGAATCACGGGCCACATTGTATACATGATGTTCTTCAAATCACACTAATAGAAATTATATAAGATCTGATTGGGTCTTAGTGTAACATTCTTCCAAAAGAATAACTCAATTAAAAAAGAATAGTTTAATCTAAAGGAAATGGAAGTTCCTTAATGGCAGCTAAGCACTCCTGATATAGTTCATTGTAAGATTCTTGTGGTTTGACTAAGACAATAAGAGTCGATCTTCTAACACCCATAGCTGAACCAAGATCCACCCTTGAAGGTACATAACAGTATGGAACCTCTTTAGTCTCGCATACAGCAGGAATATGGCACATTATCTCAACAGGTGTAACATCTCCAGCTAGGATCGCCAATCTGAAAGTATATTTTTCATTTGTAAGTCTCCTTTATAGGTGGCTAAATTTATGATCAAAGCATTGTTTTTATTGCTGATAATAAAATAAATAACAAAAAACTGAAAAAAATTACCCCTTCTCTTCTTTCCTTATTGCCTTTTGAACATCTTTTAAACCATTGCGGAAAGTGTTATTTTTATTTTCTTTAGCAGCTAAAACAAAGAGAGATAACAATGAGTAAAGAAGTGATATTTTACTTACTGTTACACATAAATAGTGAAATGTAAAATTGTGAAATAAGATATTAGAAATCATAGATTATATAATGGTTAGACACTTTATATACATTGAAGATCATTTATCAAATATAAAATTATTAAAGAATGGAAGTCACATAACTATTAAGATGCATTGCTTAAGTTTCTAAGACTAAATTTATTGAATTAATTTTTTCCAGACTTGAATTAAATTTCTTATTCATTAGGCGTTGCCAAGGGTTTATTTTTATATTTAGAAAAAAATTAAAATTAAGTAAATTAATTTATATATCTATTTAGATAAGTTATTATATCTATTTGAAGACCAACAAATCAAAACAAACATTTATTTTTATTGGAATAAATGTGGTTGCCTTAGCTTAGCAATAACAAATAATTTTAAGGTGAGACGTCGCCGTTGGGACACTACTCAATTATTTAAGTGATTAGATAAAATGATAGTACATAAGATGTGCAATGAATTTTTGAAAAAAATGTTCACTGAAATTAAACTACTCATCATCAAACTCAGAAGGAAAAAACAACCTCAAACAGACACTAGGTAACTACTAATTATTATTTTTTAAATAATTGGAGAAGGTAGTACTCAGTAATAGTACTAAGGGCAGAAAATGGTTATTAGATTTTTTATAAAAAACAAGCAAACTATAACCACTCTAGTATTATCTCCAGAGAGAATCTAAGCTAAGATTACAGTGATGAGCCCACAACACAATGTTTTGAGAAGGGTAGTCTTGTCTTCTATTTTTGGTAAGGGGTATTTATTTCAATGAAAGATTAGCCAGGTGGACTAGGAATTCACAGTGGCTTCAATTTTATTTTTTTATTATTTGTTGTCAAACAGATTTGGTTGTAAGAAAACTTGTATAGATTGATTGTGAAGCTAATGCGAGTGCTCACGTTTATAAGATTTATTTTATCATTTTATGTTTTTGATTAGTAGCAAATGACAACTCACAAAATATATGTTGACAGTAATAGAACAAAATTACGAATCACAGGTTAAGTAAACAATCTTTAAAATTAAGCCCCAGAGAAGGTAGTATTATTATTACTAACCATGATCTGGGCTTAGTCCCAACCGCTAAATAAAAGTTAATCGTCAATCAGTTGGTCTACCTGGTTAGTGATAGCTATAATACTCTTAGTTAATTAATTAGTGAAGGTCATGCAATAAACAAAATCTTTACCTCATGAATTGCAAAACAACTTAGCTTTTGGATCATGGATAAGCTAGCAACTTCTATTAATTGGTATGTAATTAGTTTATTGGAAATGAGGAGCTTGAAAACACTAAGCAAAAATAATTTTAAATTTCAATTCCTAAACTTAAAATGTTAAAGTATATAAACAAGATATCCCTTCTTTGCGTCAAAGTTGCACATGTCATAATATAATAACTCTACATTCTGTTTAAGGTGAGTTTTTACTTTTAACAGAGTGGAGAAAATCAAAAAATAATTTTAAGTCTCGAAGATCAGCGGAAAAATTTTGTCAAAAGCACCGTTTGGACTAAAGTTACATCGAATAAACAAGTTGTTGCACTGGAGAATTTTCTTTGGTTTGTTATATTTAGTTTCAATTTGTCCACCACGCAGTAGTGCATTCTGTATGAGGGCTACTTTTTACACAACTACATTACAAACTCGTAACTTTTATAGTTTTTTTAACTTAATAATTATTTTTTCATTTATATTTGCAGTAATTTTAATAAAAACTCAATAATTATTATTAATAGAATAATTGATTGAAGAAATAGCCTCCATACTGGTAGGCCTGCACTCTAGGGGAGAAAAAAACGTGACTTTTTTCCAACCCAAGAATTCAAACGTCAAAACAATGCCAGTGAAACACTTGTCTATTCTATATAACTTTAGTTTGGACAAAGGGATATCATCTCTTACGTGTATAAATCAAGCAAAATTGTGCTGGCAAGCTATTCTCGACTGTACGGATCACTACTGATTAGTCACAAATTTAACCAAACCATTTTAAACTCGAACATCCCTAGTTTAGCAACACTTATTTTGTGACAATTAAGTAAGGTAATAATGGGTCGATCTTAAGCTTCCGTAAAAAAATTGAACTCTTTTATCTCATCAAATAAGTACGACTAAACTCGGCAATAGTGCACCCCTTCCGTGTAATCCATGTCTTTCGAAGTCGTACAGTTGGCTTCGATATATCAATTCATCCCTTCCATTCGTATATAATAATATATGTATATAAAAATTATATATGTATGGTTTGTTCATAGGAGAGTTGATATCCCTTTGTCTAAAAATACGTTGGAGTGAGAAGGGGTGCGCTATTGCCGATATTTACCGTTTAAAATACAAAAACGCTCAGGCATTTTCTCCAACGAGGACGAAAACCAAAACATAACAAACACGAGTAAAGGACCACAACATAACTAATGGCAAAAGATATTTACAAAAAAAAGGTCCAGAGAAATTCACTTAAATTAGTTCTACGATTACTCAGATGAATAATAAATGTTTATGTAGTAGTTACATACCTTTTTTAACAAGTTTATACAATTTCTTTGTTAACTTCTTACTCGCCATCGGCTTAGCAATAACGCTAACGAAGTTTAATTTTTCTTCATAAGATAATTCAGAAGAAACTACAGATTGATCCATTCCATTTTCTGTCTCCATTTTACTATTTGATATGAAAAATAGTTAAAAAACTTATTAAAATCGTATGTGGAAAACACAAATTACAAATTAATAAACCACGTGTGGAGGCGGCACTTCTCACTTTAGCCAACGTTGTAAACAATGATTTTATATTACCCAGGCTCATTCAAAGTAATGTAAATCATGATTTTTTATGTATTGCGGGACTTGTCTAACTAGTATCCTCATGGAGTTTTGTCAGTTTTATTATCTCACATTTTTTTTTTTACCCAGTATAAAATAATATTAGTATAATTTATTTAAAACGTTAAAGAGCCCATTTGTAAAAATATATACATTTTAGCTAAGATCAAACATAACGTTAAAAGGCAAAAGGTCGACAACACACTATTTCCAGTAGTAGAGACTTCGAGATTCCGATGCATAAAAGAGACAATTCTCCTTCGTCCTTTAAGAGAGATATTATCATTTATAGACACAAGGGTAGTTTTATCCCTTTGTCACAAAAGTAATAATAAAATATCCTGTTGAGGGGGGGGGGGGGGGGGGGGAGGAGGGGCTTGGGAACCGTATTCTAAATCTGGTCCCCTTGTGTAGAAGTGGAAATCCTAAACAAGTGAACTGATTGATTTCTGGTTTAATCAAATTTGTTGAAAATGTTCCTTCACAGTTTTTTTCTGTTCTCCTATTTAAACAAGCTAAAGTCAAGAAATGTTTAATGTTGTATTAGTTCTACTTATTTATAATTTTACGATCACAAATGAAGCTAAGATTCCTAGAGCAAAAGCACCTTCCCAGCACCAGATTCCTAGAGCTGATAAAATAAATTTTTATGTCTAAAACTTAGAATAATTTTCAAACTAATCTACAGTATATTAATGTTACTCTTTTACTTTGTTACCCACCATAATAGAAAAGAAAGTGATGGATAACAAAGTAAAAGAGGCGCCCGCATACACCTTTTTTACTTTGTTACCCACCTATATTGATATCCATAAAATGTTGAAAAGTAGGATGAGTAACAAAGTTAATAACTGTTAAGAGAACGGGATATCTAGTTCAATGCACTTTGGGACAAAGAAGTATCATACTTTTTATTGGATAATTTCAAAATAAAAAAGGTGGGTAACAAAGTAAAATATTGCTATATTAACTATATAGATCCAACAACAAAAATAGTAGACACTTCCTTAATAAAAAAGGTTACTTCAACATTCCACCAACATAATGACTTAAAAAATTGATATTTGATTTCCACAGAGGAATAGAAATTGGTTTTTGATCTAATATACACTAGAGAACATTTGTTGTCAGGCTTTCTTTTGTCATATTTCAACCCCTTCCTAGTTCATTATCAAGCTGACAAGAGGTTAAATTGCATTATGTAATCTTAATATTAATAAAGTAAAATAATTTTTAATCTTTATGATGACATTTCATCTTTTTAAATCCTAAGCTTAATCTATTTTCAATTTTCTGATTTTTTAGAAGTTTGAAATAATTAAGAACCAATAGTAGACCGAACTACTTACTTTTGTTGTATTATAAATACAACAAAAGTAAGTAGTTATGATTATTAAAAAATTGGAAATAGAGTTAACTTACATTACCTGTTGGATACTCAAAGGATGAATTGATTTTATTATTAACAACATGAACTCAACGTTACTATTGTCAACCTGACTGACTTGAAAATACATAATATCCTATATTAATTAAAAAGTATTCTCTCTTTTCTGTATAAAACTGATACAGAGAATAAAAGATAAAGGACAGAGGCTAAGAGTCTAATAGTCTTAACAGCCTGTGAAGGGCTTTTACAGCTATACTCGTAATGGACAACATGGGGTTAGTCTGTCACTCCTCCTCACCTGCATAAACCGTTTACTTAGCAATCGTAACAGGGTGGACACCACTTCACTTAACTAAATAATGGTGTAAGAATGTAAAGGTTTATATATTTATACCCACAGTTTTCAGCCACTTGACACATCCACTTGATGAAATCTTCAGCATAAAACAGGTCTTAACTCTGAATTTCGATCTTACACTAGAAAAAGCCGTTCTTGACCTTGGTTTCAGAAGAGTCATGAGCATGCTAACTGTTTAACTCCACCATACCACACACACTGTGTTCTTAAAATATTTTAATAATAAAAGTAATTTATGTGAAATAGTACACTCAGTACATTGGAGTGAGGCCCATCCACTTTTCTAACCCTCTTCCCAAACTGGCTCTTTTTCTCCAGATTTACCAAAATTTTAAATCTAAATTAAGCCAAAGGTATAAAAAATTATCTTGAAAAACTAAATGCTAATATCATTCATTTATTTAATCGATTTGTTTAACATTATTCTTTTTCATATTTTACGAATTTGGTAGTATTCATACTACGGAAAGATTAAATTTTAATTTAAATCAAATTATAATTATTAATAACTACGGGAAACAGACAGAGAACAATACACTCCAGCGCCGGGATTTGAACCACGGGCCTCTATATAGAGGCCCGTGGTTCAAATCTATATAGAGGCCCGTGGTTCAAATCTTGGCGCTGGAGTGTATTTTTCTCTGTCTGTTTCCTGTAGTTAATAATAATTATAATTTGATTTAAATTATTTTTTTTTTTAAATCAAATTATAATTATTATTAACAAAGGGAGACAGACAGAGAAAAATAGACTCCAGCTCCGGGACTTGAACCATGGGCCTCTATAATCTCTATTTAAATTAAAATTTAAAAATGAAATTTAACATTATTCTGTAAATAATTAAAAATGCATATGTCCCGGCATCAAAAAATAACTGCGAAGAAATTATAGCACTCTTTTACTTTAGCACCCCCCTCGGTTCTAAACAATAGTCTACCCTACAAAAGTCTCAAAGGTTTGTGTCTTTGTCTCCCCAAGACCATTGAGACTCCTGGGGCAGTTTTATATTTAAGATTCATTTATCTTAATAGTCAGTGGCGCACCCAGGATTTTTTTCTGGGGGGGGGCTAACGGCTAATCCATACTCAAAGATGTACACAAGTTGTGACCGGGGGAGGGGGTGGGGGGTAAAAGTAGTAGTAAAAATCTAGTACTTTCTACTCGAACGGGTAGGTTGAACCACTTGCTCGAATCTAGCAATAATATAAATTAAAAAGTAAAAATTAAGTAGTAAAATTTAAATTGTAACTTTCTTAATATTTCTATGAGCCAGTTTCACTTTCACTTCAGTGTAGTTTCACTTCATCTTCACCCCCCCCCCCCCCCCCCCCTGTGTGTGCGCCACTGTTAATAGTTGATTAGACTAAGGGATATGGTCACAATTATATACATAAGTGTGATATTCCTTTGTCCCAAGGTACATTGGAATAAATATCCCTTATGCTATATTATTATGAATATATTATGCTACTCTGTATAATATGTTCCTTTGTCTAAATAACTATTAACCCAAAGGGATATAGGGGGGGTGCTAAAGTAAAAAAGTACCGAAATGATTGTTGCGGTACTGACTTACAGACCTCTTGGCAAAAGTACAAAATAGTAGCTTAAAAACCCACTTCATTATTGGTTAATGAAACCCAAAGTAGCAGTTAAGCCTGGTTTACACGATGCCAACTGGCAAGATAATTGTCCTCACGGATTGCAGGACAATCACTAGCCAGTCCAGTTAAAAAGAAGCAACATTTACTTGTGAATATAAATTGTCCCAGCAGTAGAGGTCGAGAAATGGCCGAATGTGCATCGTCTACTATGTCCTATGAGCAATTACTTTCGATTCACTGATCCACTACCAGATTTAACAATTTTTTGTTGTTTGGCATATTCAATATTGAAAGTACCTCGAAAGGACTTAATTTTTGCCTTCACCTCATCCACACTGAATCATTCGATGTTCATTTTATCGGCAATCTCTGCAAGTGCCGTTTGACATGTATCTACAAAATCTACTTAAATCCTTGAGTAACTGAATTGGTAAATTTAATAAGGCTTAACTGTATTAAATATGTTTTCCTAGAAATTTTAATAAAAAATAATCGGAGGATAATGTTCTTCTCAGTCTAAATGTTTACCACACAAAATTAAAATAAACAGTTGTACTATAACCAAACTTAAAACAAAATATTTAATCTGTCAAGTGTAACCTTCCTTTTCGAAGAAACCTTTCAATTTGATGTTTTTTTTTTATTATTTAATATTTAACAGCCCAGGAATTTTTACACTTAAAATTCATAAAAAAAAGTCTGCTTCTGGAGGCAATTAAGTACAAATATACCATTGAAATTTAACTGTTTAAGAAATTTAACTGAGAAAAAAAATTGTTATCATTTTAACGAAATAATTTTAATTTATTAACAATTGAATACGCTACCTCATTACAACAAAAAACAAAATCAATATAGACAAAAACATTTGTATATTCGAACCGTTATTTACAGCTGTTGATGGAAAAATATTTTTTGATATCAACTTACAGGAAACTAAAACCAAATTGGAGTTCATTGTAGGCTCTATGATCGTTGTTTCTGAAGAGCTACACGTTTCTCTTCGAAGCACCGATTGAAGTTTTCTACTTCTGCAGCGCAGTTAAGGGATTTATTCTTATTTTCTTTGTAGCATTTTATTAGCCTGTCTTTAACTTCGTTCAAATCCGATACATCCCCTATCTTCTTCCCTTTCTTAGCTTCTAATTCAGGAAGAAGTTTTTCGAATTCCTTCATAGTTTTATCATATTCTTGCTCCATCCTATTACTTAACACTGCTTGAGTCGTCTCCAGTTTGGATATCCTATGCCTCCAGTACTCGTTGGTCTTTTCCACTTCTTTCTGGATCTCCTCTTGAATTGGGATAGCGCCCGAAGGATAAACGTACGTAGGCTGAGCAAAATGACTATAAGTCGGAGTAATAGTAGGTGGTCTTACGTTTGCGCGAGGTTCTTCTGAAGCGTTTTCTTCGGTGTTTCTAGTCATTTCTGCTTTACTACCACTTTTAAGCCTTTCTACAACCGACTGACTAACTTTAATAACATCGGCATTGTTGTTATCGATTGTTATTTTACGGACACTTTGAGAACCACCCATATTATATTGCTTACGGGCAAGTAAACTTATCTACATAAATACACTATTTAATTTCGGAATGGGAATTCAAAAAAAAGAAATCATAACTTCAGTATAAAAATTAAATAAGACCGATGACAGCTGACTTAAAAAAGTAGAAATTTCAAAGAAGAAAATGAATATTATCAAGACAAGAGTTACGTCATTTATCTAAAGCTGGATGTGTATAGTCTGTGAAATCTTTTAACTGTAGTTCATCTAAATTCCGCTAGATCGAATAAGCGTCTCTGATTCAATAATTCTATTTCTTCAATTATTAAAAATTGTTTTCATTTTATACTTTAAAAAAACAAAATTCATAACAGTACTGGCATTTCACAATTCTCGAATAAATACCTTGATTTCATGACAATTTTATATAGAGCGCAAACAATAGTCAAGAATATTATTAGCTTGATCAAAAGTAAAAAAAAACCAAAGCCTAAACTAAAATGGATCAAAGGTACGAAAGATACCTATAAACAATACGCTTATTCATTTGACCAGTAAACATAATAAATCTGTGGGAGGAGATTTCAGGGCTTTTATAGGTTATAGGTATAGTTCATCAGGCTGTAACCCAGAGACAATGATTATTTTTGTCTTTGGTAACCAGAAACAAAAATAATTATTGTCTCTGGTATACAGCCTGATCAAATACACATTATAAGCCTTGATTGTGTCAACAGACACAATCAGGGGTGTACTATGGTGCCGGAACGCGCCGGAAATTCCTTCCGGTACTGCTTCAGTGGATGAAAAATTAGTAAAAAAATCTGTGGATGTTCCAAAGACTAAGGAGCTTCTAGTATAATTTTTACGTTTTACCTAATAATTCAATGTAATTTCGTTGTTTGAATACGTAGTGTTTAAGTAGCATACAAAATAAATTAAAATATATTTTTCTCTAATGTCTTGGTCTTTAGGGATGAAGTTATAAATAAAACCTTGCTATTTTTTATAACATTTTTTTATTGGCAAATTTTCGCCCACACCTGGGCATCTTCAGGCCTTTATCAATGTAACATGGAGTCTTCAAGAGTTAGAAAGAAAGGATTGGGAGTGAGTAACATATACTCCACACATTCTCTAGTTACTCTTGAGAGTGACTACTATAGTAGAGTAACTAGAGAATGTGTGGAGTATATGTTACTCACTCCCAATCCTTTCTTTCTAACGCTTGAAGACTCCATGTTACATTGATAAAGGCCTGAAGATTGAAGATGCCCAGGTGTGGGCGAAAATTTGCCAATATAAAAATGTTATAAAAAATAGCAAGGTTTTTTTATAACTTCATCCCCTCGTAAATTAAGACATTTCTTAATAACTCGTTATAATAATATTTTCTTTATTTGAACAATTATTTTTTATAGCATGCGCCCCTAGGCCTTGGCCTAGTGGGCCTACTGGTAAATCCAGCCCTGTGAATAGCTTATTAACTATTCTATTGTATGATAACAAAATAAGTTTGCTTAAATTAATTTATGCTAATTGTACTTTAGACATGAAAAATTATTCCAGAAGATTTACAAAATTAAACTATCAGAAAGTTACACTAACTTGTGAAGTTATTAAACGGGATTTTTTCCCCTAAAGCAGACTTAGTTTTGTTACTTTATCACTGATTAAGCCTTGGGGCTCTATAGAAAATTTTACCTCCAGAATGCATAAAAACGCGTTTTTAGAGGTTATATATATATATTCCAAAATTTTTCGCCCCGGACCCCCAGCGTTCCGATACTGGAAAATATGTGAATACACCACTGGACACAATCAGAAAAGACCTTTGAGCAACTGTGGATCTCGTACAAAATGCAAAAACATAGGGGATAAAATGTCGAAACTATTTAAAACTGCATCTACTAAAAGCTATGTGTAGCAAAATTGAGGAAGAAGAATATTTTAAAAAAATATATACATATATATAAATAAAAATATGAATCAACCTACAAAATTCCACTGCAATGCATGACCTTTGGAACAAATCTAAACCTCTAAACGTGAAAAGCGGCTATAGAAATCGCAAAATAGTACATTACGCGTCGAGTGCGGAAAGTAGCATTTTGCATGCGAGTGTGGAGTTTGCACCCGAGCGACAGCGAGGGTAGTAAAACCACACGAGCAATGCAAAATGCCGTTTTCGCTCGAGTTGCGTACCGTACTTTATTTACGATTGTTAGATTTAAATAATAAATACAGAAAAAAATAAAATTTCTGTATGTAAGTTCGTATCTCTCTCTTGATAAAGATGGCATTAATTATTGAGTTGTATTTTTTGCCGAATTAATTATTTCTGAGGAGTATTATTCACCACATTTTCGTCCAAGTCACATGATTCATTTCATCTTTACCGCCCTAGGGTGGTAAAGAAGAGGAATTCTTCAGAACTATGAGACACGCATGCGCAATAAATACAAGTACGTACAAAATCACTTTCTACGCATCCAAACAGAGATACAATGTTTATATTTCGTATCAATCGTAGATAAACATATAAACCGGATGAAAAGCAACAACGCCCCAGACTATGATCGAATATGTAATGAATTTTATAAAAATGCTCAACTAATTACATTGAAAAGATGTTAGCGTTGTTAATTAGAATCTACAACGAAGGAGAAATGACGGACGCTTTTAGGAGAGCTATCATCTTTAAAAAAGGACATGTAAACATTGCTTCCAACTACCGAGGGTTGGATTCTTTTTAGATTATACGTCCAAAATATGTACGCAGGGGTCATAATGAAGTGATAAACTGTTTTGGGTCGACAAAAAAGAATATATTGTCTCAATTCCAAGCTGGATTTAGACAGAACTACTCTGCTTTGCACAACTTATTCATATTTATAGCAATCATTTAAATTCGCATGGAAAAATAAAAGAAGTAAGTTCGTGAATATTTGTAAACTAAAAACAAGAAACGATAAAGTTCTTAAGTAAAAGTTCCTGGACTTCAAATGTTGCATGATGAATTAAATGAAGTTATTCAAAATAAAAATCGGGGACATTTGACGATTAAGAAACAGTTTTATTAATGTTTACAGTTTCTTTCTTTTAGACATTTTTTTATAAGAGATTATGTTATATAAAGAAGCCTTCGCAATTATAATATATTTTTTTTTTTTGGAGCAGAAGATCTGACTGATTTTGACAACCACCGTTCCTTTTAAGAGGGTAAAAATTGTTCGCAATGTTTATAAAGAAATTTTAAATTACAATAGAAGTTTCTCATTAATTTATAACGCTTGTGTGATGTACCTTTTATAACATAAGGACACCATGGGCGTCCATCTTACTTTTTCATAAGGGGGGCTGCCTTTTCTTCAGGGGGGGGGGGCTTTGATATTTTTAACGCTATTAGACATACTCTAGCCTTCTATCCCAGTCAAATACGAGTAATTTAGAATTTTGTCCGAAAGGAAATTATTTATATCATATTTCAAATAATTAAATAAACTAATAAGTATAATAAAAAAAAAAAAATTAAAATCATAATTATATGAAAACATTTTAATTACAATAATTATAATTAGAACAGAAACTGTAGAGTACAATAGTTTCAAATGTTAATAACTAAATTAAACATTTTTGAAAAACTTATTGTACTCTACTTTAACTATTTGGACAAAAATTGTTTTTATGGTATCTTATGAGTATGCCTAAAACTTCTCTGAAAATGCAAACAGCAAGTTTATATATATATTGTTTTTATGAGGAAAGTATCTAAAACTCTCTTCAAAATCAGAGCCCTCAGCCTTTATTTTTAATGTACGTATTATAAATACTAAACAGTACACAAATAGGTTAATAATTGATATCCCTGTACGCGTAAATGATTTAACCTTTATATTTTTACTCCACAAGCGGCAAATAATAGGGGGGCTAAGCCCCCCTTTGCCTTGATTGATGGACGCCCATGAAGGACACTCATCTCTTTTAATTGAACACAAACTTTAAAATTTAACTTCCTTAATTGAGAATTTAATTAGGATTTTAGGATAAACCAGGCAAGTGAGTCAGTTACAACAGTAATGATAGCAACGAGTCTTGTGAATATAGAAAGATCGATCCATCTGTTCGATAACAATATTTTGCTATCAGAAAGAAGGTGAAGGAAACAATTTTTTTTTACACTCGTTTTCATTTTATCACTGATCACTACCACTGCAATTCAGTGATATTACTGACAACTATGTCAAGAAGGTGAGAACCGATCTATAATAATTAGACCACAACTCTCAAGCTTCAATAAGCTGCTTTAGATTTCGTAATTTAATTGATATGTTTGTGCAAAAATTTAATTTAAAACTTATAGACCAATATATAGGTAGCCTGAGAGGGGTCCAGCTTGCATTAATTAGGGTAAACAATTTTCTTTTTTAGGATTGTTTTGTATAGTAAGAGGAGCATGAAACCAAGTTTGCGACATCGAAAGCCCTGGGGACAACTTTTGGTAGGCGAAAAACCTCGCAATTTTGGCACGTTTTTAGTTTTTTTTTTTAATATAACTCATAAACGACGCCGAAATCAGGAAATTGTATTCTCTCCGAAATAAAAGTAGACAAAATTCTCTACAAAATGCACTAGTCAAACTTAATTTTATGTTATCCTAAACCATTTCTACAGGGCTTTGAAGTTTGACAAAATTATGTACAAAAAAAAACACATTTATTGTCAATAACTTCAGTTATTTTATTCCATTTTGTAGCATATTACATAATTAAATTGCTTTTTGCTTTTTATATCTGAATAGAATACATAATGGACACCATAAACGACTATATAAATGTCAAAGAAATGAGTAGTTTTTTTTTTTTTTTTTTTTTTTTTTTTTTTTTTACATAATTTTGTCAAACTTCAAAGCCCTGTAGAAATGGTTTAGGATAATATAAAATTAAGTTTGACTAGTGCATTTTGTAGAGAATTTTGTCTACTTTTATTTCGGAGAGAATACAATTTCCTTATTTCGGCGTCGTTTATGAGTTATATTAAAAAAAACTGACAAAATTGCGAGGTTTTTCGCCTACCAAAAGTTGTCCCCAGGGCTTTCGAGGTCGCAAATTTGGTTTCATACTCCTCTTACTATACAAACCAATCCTAAAAAAAAAATCGTTTACCCTAATTAATGAAAGCTCGAATGTATCTATATACTGGCCTATAAATATTTTGACTAATTTAGAAATCTATTAATAAATTTCTAAATCTTTTCTGTTTCTAATCCTACTGTTTAAATTTACTTAATCACACTATACCAACTATTTGTGAGAATAATTCTGTCAAGTTCAGATTCAATCACTAATACAGCTTATACTGGTTAATAACCTAGATAGATAACTCGCTTGCGTACAAATCGAGCTAGGGATTAAGCCGAGTGACAGGGCGGACAACATAATTACTGTTGTCCAAACGCGTCGTGTTATTGTGTATTACAGGAGAGTGAGAGAGACGTGAAACCACAAGCACGGTGCAATCAGGACGTGCATGCATGCAGGACAAGAGCGTGCCATGCATGTCTGAGTCAGTCTCAGATAGACACTAGCCTGATCCCGTTATCAGCCATAACCGTAGCCGCAGGTTTGATCAGGGTGCACCCACGACGGATTAGCCTCAGCCACCACGTAGAGTCTGTCCACTCGAACACTCTCTACCGACAGAAGCGCAATTACGGGGCTTCCTAATCATATCGTATACACCTATGAAATAATACGTCGTGTCTGACCCATTTCGCTTATCGTTTCACCTCGGGATTTATTCTGGATGTTTTGACCTACTTTCAAAACTCATTATAACATGACATCGTCGTATTTATTCTGAAAATGAACCGACTTTAAATAAATTAATTCAAACCACATAATATTCGTATTTATTTAATACTAATAGAAAGAATTAAAACGTAGTTGAAAGTTATTTATTCCCTCAGTCTCTTCATTTAAATCGTTCTTGCTAAATATAGGGGAGACGGGGCTGGTTGTTACACTTTTTATTATTTATTTTTTATTTGGCCATGCCATAAGTTTTATGAAAGTAATTTAACATTAGTCCTTTAAAACCAACTTTTGGCTACCTCAATTATTTTTTTCGGCTCTTAATATTCACGTCTCTTGCCGCAGGGACTTATAATCTGAGATAACTTAAATTGTAACAACCTATCCCGCTATGGGGGAAGGTCCTACTTTCTATTACATATAACATTTTCTTTCCATGAGAAAAAATTAAAACGGTAATGCCGCTCTAATTTGTTGAGTTGTGAAGTGTATTCTGCTTGGTGAGTCTAGAGCAAAATTTAATACAATCACAATCAAACTATATCCCGATATTTTCCTTTTCCTTCAAGAATCTTATCACACGAATTTCTCTCTGGGTACTTAAAATATTTTGAAGATTCAATAAAATGAAAAAATGCTGTTCAATTAGGTCAGTTTATCAGGTTTAGAATATCAAAATTGTTTCTCGTTGAAAAAAATACAGGGGAGTTGTCAAATATTGTCATCCAAAGGAATGTGCCAGAGCGATTTATGAGTAAATCTGGCACTGCGTGTACTCCTACAACCTGGTTTACTGGAACTGCGTAAGCCTTCGTGCTTGAATTATGATATGTCGAATTGAAATATAGAGAATTTTTTTTAATCGAGTTTTATATCTCTACTCCTCTCGATTTATTGATAATAAAAATATAAAGTTAGCGAGATGAGAACATTTTGTGCTTTTAATTTTAACCAGATCAAGGTAAAATTTTATAATGTTTTAGTCGACTTGACTGGTTTTACATTTAATGCTAATACAACGAACCAACGTAACATTTCTTTTAAGAACAAACTCTTAATGAACTAATTTTTTAAAATAAAAAAATCGCCCTTAAAAATCACAACATTAATTATTTACTAACTATAAATATGCAATATTTTACAAAAACCATTAGATGTAATTTTCTATGGGGTTTCTTTAACTACTTGCTAAGTGTTTAATTAACAACCGAGACGTGACTAAGTAACATTGAACTACGTGAATAGTTTACTTCATCAGATCCGTTTTTATAAACTTCAGTCAGATTGAAAATTTATGAATAAATTCAACTCAAGTTAAAAAAAAGCACATCACATCCAATATAAATTTAGTTTTGATAGAATTTAAAAAAAAAATACAACCAACTTTTTAGAATTCGCTTAACTCCTGTCGAGTCTTTTTTTCTTCATAAGAATTTAATTAATTTCCCTTCTCTAGAAATATCGTAAATGTGGAGTTGGGGAGGGGGCTTTAAGGGGGTTGTGTTGTTGTGAAGTTGCCTTGCTTTTCGACCGAATTGCCTTGGATATTGCTGTGCCTGAGCTTTCCTGCGAGCAACTCCAGAACTTTTAGCAGCGCCTCTCTCCCCCCCCCCCTACCCATGCCCCGGCCCCTCCTTTATTATTTTAATAAAAGACTTACAAATGGGTAAAGTTGCCCTCTAACGAGAAAACTACGAGAAGCATTATTGTCATACTTAAAACAATGGGGCTCCGGAGTGGAAAGGGAGTTCGTACTCTACAAGGCCCCTAAGTTCATTTTAAAAACGAGACCCAGTTTTATAGGGATGAGAGCTAAATAGTTCCCAAAATGGATTACATAACAGGCGTCCTAAATGCCTTGTTTAAGAACTGGAATTATTAAAATGCCGGCCATTATAATACGGAGTGAAGTTGTTAAAAGCCAGTTTAATTGTTCTTTCACAATTGATTTTTTATCTCCGAACTACGCACCTCTCTGTAGATAGGTTAATTAATGTCACAGGACTTGTGCATTTACTTGTGAATATTAAATATTTACATAAAATAAAAATAAATTTCGTTTAAACTTTTCATTTTTTATAATAGTTTATCTAAAACTTCATACTCTCTTTAGATGAAAATAGCCAAGTTTATGTTTACCACAAAAACAATCTTGTAGTAATGAAGACGCTTAAAAACATGTTTATACTATGAGGAACTAATGAATAATTATTGATATTATATTTATCGAAATATATGTTGGGTTCACAAAGGTAGTAAACAATTGGACAACGTAAGGCTAACTAAAAAAAGTTGGAATTTTCAATCCGATAACATTTTTTACATAGATGGACAAACAAATACTACTTTCTGTACTTTGACTTCTGTACTTCTATTAATAGACCTGACAAAGACACTTGGTTAAATGAATTCAACATAGCCGTTCACCTTTATTTGGCTCGTAATGAATTAATTTCTTTGCTAGGACCGCCATTAGCAGTGGCGTAGGAACGGGGGGGGGGGCTATCGGGCTCGAGCCCCCCCCGTCAGATTTGAAGGGGCAAAAAAATTAGTACATGCTTAAAATTTTGTTGAATGATTTGGTAAATAATACATTTATATTTTATTTCAAATAAAAATGTTTTTAACATTAATAAAATGGTATAATATATTATAAACATTTAATTTATTTGAAGTGCCGACGGGTGGGTTTAAATAGGAAGATAAGGGCGGCTGCGGCTAGTAAAGCCAACAAGTCGGCAGTCGGCACATCACAAAGAGTTATCATGACTTCTATTTCTCACCAACACTAAACTAAATAAAATCTTAATGACGTGATCAACTGAGTCAATCAAAATAAATAGCACCTGCTCTGTCGTTGATGACAAGAAAGTTTCGTTTGATTTATCAGACTGAGTTATGTCAACTTGCTATCTGTAGTTTCAGAAGCGCGGCTCAAACCCCGTTTATCAAAAAACAACCACGGTCGTAGTAGGAGGTTGAACCACCCTTATTCTTCTAGACATTATCAACTATGAATTTTAGCTAGATAAGGAGACTTCTCTTCTCTTTCCTCTTTACCCGGCCTTTTTTGATTCTTTAGTCAGGTCCTAGCTCTCTCGCGAATCGTGTCAAACTGAGAATGTAAATTGTTTTTGACTCCATTCACTTTACCTCAATCTCAATTTATTTATTTTCATACTTTTAAATAGTGCATAAAATCTAATTTTTACTTTTTAAACAGTGTATACAATTTATTCTTATACATTTATTAAATTTTGACAACTGCTTAAAATGCTGTTTTTGAACGTTTATTTTCCAAAATTTTCCCGGGGGTGGGCCCCCGGACCCCCCTTCTATAGGGGGGGGGGGGGGTTGAGAGAGGATAGGTAGCAGTCTGATAAAGAATATCTACCCCCCCCCCCCTTTAGCGGAGGAGCCGAGCCACCCCCGTCAAAAATGAATTCCTACGCCACTGGCCATTAGTTCAATTGTTTAATAATTGAATTCTTCAAGTGCAGAGGTACCTCATCCGTCATTGATGACTAATAGTTGGAAAGTGCCAAGTTTAATTGGGATTCTGTTTGAGGTTCCAAGAGAGCCTATAGGCCGAGGTGAGACGGTGTAGAGTTCGGATTCCGCTGTTAGCAACACCGGAAATAATTAATATCCAGGGGGTGGGGGACTCCCTTTTCACTATTTATGGAAATGGCGGTTACAGGGTGGGTCCCGCGGGGCCCCGGAACCCAAATTAACTGAAGCCCTCCCTCCTCAGCCAGAAATGCGGACATTACTCAAACCGCTAATGGGTGGGACCGATTTATCAAGAGGTCGGAGTGATACCTCAGACCCGCAAAGCTATATACCTCACGGAACCTAGTTCATATTTATCCCCCGGACACGGCTGATTCTCCTATTCCCATTTGTTCCAGCACTTCTATTCCACTGCTCTCTTCTATATTTCTACCGGAATCGGCCGTAATTAATTCTGATTATTAAACTGTCTTGGATTATTATTCGGATCGAGGATCTCTCATTAGGATAAAGGGATTTGAATTCATTACCTGTTAATAAACTAAACCCCTTACTTTTCGTAATAAAAAAATATTTGAGTATCTTAAGGTTTTAAAGTATTTTTTTTTTAAGTAAAACTTTCTTAGCTGCGGTAGAGTGAATTGGCTTGGATGAAACGAAGTTTGCGTTTCGAGACTCGTCCAAGTGCAATATTTTTGAAGTGAAATTGCAAGCTGTTGTTTTGAGACTCGTCTGAGATAAATTTTTAAACAATTGCGGGCCTAATTCGGCAGTAGATTTACCTGTTAAAAATCTTTCTGAACGAGTCTCGATCCACCAACCCCTGGCTCTACTTTCAGACGCGCAAACCACTACACCACGGGAGTCGATGATTTATTAAAATCACAGAATTGATATATATAACCTATAACCGTATTATTATATAAATTTTAATAATTAATAGATAATATATATTAATGTTGTTTTCACGTTTTTTCTTCAATATTCACTAAATTGTTTTGAAAATATTTAATAATTGAGATGCTTCTTTGAGAACTTACTGACTGTCTTTGAGTATATATTCTGACATTGTAAACTTTTATTTATAAATATGCGTGTTGCGTATTTTATATGCGTAAACAGTTTCAAAGTGATAAAAATACAGAAAAATATGAACAATTAAATTTAATTTGTTTTTTCAACCTTTTAGTAAAGTGCCCTAGCGGAACTTACGAGGTTTTGAAGTGGCAACGATATGTACGAACAAAATATGTCACGCAGTTTCTGTGTAGTTCGTAGTGAACTACACAGTATATTTAATACACTGTCGTATATTTCACAAAAACTGCCCTGACCTGCGTCGCCTGTGTCGGGCAGGCCTCATGTGGCACAGCACTGCCCTGTCCTGCTTTGCGTCTCAATTCCCGCGGTCTCGTATACTTAATTGATTTACAAAACCTGTCCTGCCCTGCGTCACCTGTGTCTCAATGTGCGCCCGGCCTTAATGTGCATAAACAAACCTTAATTAGCATAATCCAAAGCACATATTTGCCTGTTTCTAGATGCTATTGGTCACATAACTTTGACTTCTTGCTAAATTACATGTTTTTACTTGTGTCAAACAAATCCAGAGTAAGGTAAAAAAGACCTATGTCCTCTGATTAGGCTTACCCCTGCCTACACAAACAGAACTCTAACGAGATAAATCTCCTAGTTAAACGATATAATTCACAAGTTCTTTTGATCCCTTATCCCTTCCTTGTCCTGTTTGTCAACAATCTCAAAAGAACCTTTAATAGAAAAAAGGATTTTCCTCTCCCCATGAAAATAATGCCTTATTAAAATTGAGTTCGAAAAAAGCCAAGATGAAATGGGAATTCTTGGTATATATTTAGTTATATAGATGATTTTTTTTGTTCAATTATTTGCATTTTTTTTTTCTTTCTTTTGAGTCAACAAAGTGGTAGGACAAGCACAAAAATTTCCTTACCAGAAGAAGGGAAGAAAAAACATTAAACAGCTTTGTAGACTCACTGAGTGGAATGCTTACTGAGAAAAGGTCGTTAGTTAACAAGTAACATTAATATTGATGCTTCTTGTTAAGGTTTAAGGTAGGAGAGGGTGGTCTGGGATTCGAACCCCGTCCCCCTACTATTCATTAGGAAACATTTCCATGCCACCTTGTTAAGCAAAAGGTCCCTTTTTCCCTCTTTAACTCTTTTCCAGCAAAAACTGCATAGACAAGACAGACTGAGCGATCCCCTCTGAAAATCCCTTATTGTGTTAATCAGGGGGTGGTAGAGGCCCTTAGGGTTAAGGGATGAACAAACCTTGCCGAAAAGCAAACAGCAAAGAGAAACCCCTTACCCTCAAACAGAGCCAAACCCTCTAAACTCTAAAGCCTAGCCTAATATATGCGAAATTCTACCCCAATCTAAGCAATTTTTTTTCTTCTTCTCTGATCTACCTAACTTAACAGAAGTAAAGTTAACCGAAAGAAAAAAAAATACATAATAAGCTCGATATTTCAAAATCTTTCTTGGAATTACCATAAAAAAGAAATATTACATCTTAATGCAAAAAACTTCTTAGCCGAACAAATAATACAATGTTATAATATCTAAGCAGAATTTTATACTTTAATAATAAAAAGTATTATAATCAAAGCTAAGTCAAAATAACACCTGCGATAATAGTAAAGTTAAAAAATATTTCCAGACAAATAAGAACATGTAAATATAACTCAAGTAGATTTTTAATAAAAATATATACTATTCAACTACAATATTTATAATAAACGATTGACTGTTTTGACATATATTTATTTTACTTATCTTAAAATAATAATATTTAACTTAAAGAACCGACTAGTAGTTTAATAAGTTCATCTTCTCGTGTACTCATGTTAATGGTTACCTTATAGCTTATAATATTTTTTATTAAAAATGTTGACATCTTAAAAGGTTTTTAATGTATAAAAACCGCTACTTTATATTACGCTATAATATTTCATCCTGTCTCTAGTACTTGCTTAGGCCCAGGACAATGTTATTATATCTACTTCGTTCATGTTTATAGACTGGTCAAAGTTAGTAATTTTGTTTTTACTTGCCAATGAAGGATGTAGAGAAAGCTTTGATTTGTTGTTATTTACATTATTATTGACTACGCATCTCAAACTTGGACACTTACAAAAAGGGATGAAAAAAGGATTCAAGTCACGCAGAGAGCCATGGAGCGTAGTATGCTGGGCGCTGGGCGTTAAGAGGAAATACCGGATAAAGAACAAAGAAGTAAGAAGAAGATGTGGGGTAAAAGATGTTTGTAGAAGTTATTAGATCTTTGAAATCGGAATGGGCTGGACATCTCATCAGAATGGAAAATAATAGATGGACGAAAATGGTGACTGAGTGGTATCCCAGGGAACAAATAAGAAAAAGGGAAGAACCAAGAGGAAGGTGGTGTGATGACTTAGAAAAGATGGTAGGAAAGCCATGGACAAGACTAGCGATGGACAGGAAGGCTTGGAGAAACCATAAGGAGGCCTATGCCCAGAAATGGGCCAAATCCTAAAAAAAAGAATAAAGAAAGAAATATGAAATGACAAAAATAAATAAATAAATATATATGTAAAAGAAATAAATAAAGAAAAATTATTATTAAATGTAAAGTTTAACATTTTGTAAAGTAAATGGAAAAGTTTTGTTTTGTTATATGTTTAAATAGAAAAGGATAAATAAAGACTTTATTATTATTATATACATTATTATCTATCTATATATATAAAAGTCAACGTATGTGTGTGTGTGTGTGTGTTTGTTCTTTATACAAATCTACAGTTTTAGTCCGATCTCGATGAAAATTTGCACACTTGACCTTCAAAGCAAGGAAACAATCAAGGTCTACATGAATTTTCGAAATTTCAATTTTGGTACACAGGGGTACGGGGTACAAGTAATAAATACGGGGTCAAAGTAATGAATACACTTCGTGATGCATATCGTTGAAAAGCTCTTTAAGGGTACAGTAATTGTTGTTATGTACACTTTTGTCATATTTTCATTTAGGAGGGGGGTAAAATAGAAAAATATAGCTATATCTTATTTGTTCTTTATACAAATCTACAGTTTTAGTCCGATCTCGATGAAAATTTGCACACTTGACCTTCAAAGCAAGGGGATAATAAAGGTCTACATGAATTTTCGAAATTTCAATTTTGGTACACAGGGGTACGGGGTACAAGTAATGAATACGGGATCAAAATAATGAATACCCTTCGTGATGCATATCGTTGAAAAGCTCTTTAAGGGTACAGTAATAGTTGTTATGTATAGTTTTGTCATATTTTCATTTAGGAGGGGGGTAAAATGGAAAATATAACTATATCTATATATAAAAAGAAGAGTATCTATCTATATGAGAGAATCTTTTATACAAATCTACAGTTTTATCTCAATTTGATGAATATTTACACTCTTTTTCTTCTAAACAAGGTGAATGTCACTGCCTACATGAGTTTCCGATATTAAAATTTTGGTACACAGAGGTACGGGGTACAAATGTCAAAGTAAAGGATACCCTTCATGATGCATATTGTTGAAAAGCTCTTTAAGAGTACATTAATTGTTGTTAAGTAAGAACGTTTTTGTCATATTTTCATTTAGGAGGGGGGTAAAATGGAAATATATATCTATATCTATAAAAGTCAACGTATGTGTGAGTGTGCTTATGTTCTTTATACAAAGCAACAGTTTTAATTCGATCTCGATGAAAATTTGCGCACTTGTCCTTCAAAGCAAGATCTCTGTCTACATGAATGTTCGAAATTTAATTTTTGTTACACAGAGGTACGGGGTACAAATGTCAAAGTATTGAAAACCCTTCATGATGCATACTGTTGAAAAGTTCTTTAAGAGTACAGTAATTGTTTTTACGAAAACTATATCTAAAAGTCAACGTATGTGTGTATGTTCTTTATAAAAATCCACAATTTTAGTCCGATCTCAATAAAAAAATGCACACTTGACCTTCAAAGGAAGAAAAAATCACTGTCTACATGAATTTTCGAAATTTAAATTTTGGTACACAGGGAACAATAATGAATACGGGGTCAAAGGACTGAATTCCCTTTATGATGCATATCGTTGAAAAGCTCTTTAAGATTATATTAATTGTTGTTATATACAGTTTTGTCATATGTATTTTAATTTAGGAGGGGGTTAAAATGGAAAAAATAACTATATCTATATATAAAAAGAAGAGTATCTATATGAGAGAATGTCTTTTATACAAATTTACAGTTTCATCCCAATTTGATGCATTTTTTACACTCTTTTTCTTCCAAACAAGGTGAAGGTCACTGCCTACATGATTTTCCGAAATTAAAATTTTGGTACACAGAGGTACGGAGTACAAATGTCAAAGTAATGGATACCCTTCATGATGCATATCGTTGGAAAGCTCTTTAAGAGTACATTAATTGTTGTTAAGTACGTTTTTGTCATATTTTCATTTAGGAGGGGGGTAAAATGGAAATGTATATCTATATCTATAAAAGTCAACGTATGTGTGAGTGTGTTTATGTTCTTTATACAAATCAACAGTTTTAATTCGATCCCGATGAAAATTTGCTCAATTGACCTTCAAAGCAAGGGGAAGATCTCTGTCTACATGAATGTTCGAAAATAAATTTTTGGTACACAGGGGTACGGGGTACAAATGTCAAAGTTGAAAACCCTTCATGATGCATACTGTTGAAAAGCTCTTTAAGAGTACAGTAATTGTTTTTACGTGCATTTAGGGGGGTAAATGGAAAAATATATCTAAAAGTCAACGTATGCGTATGTGTGTATATTCTTTATACAAATCCATAGTTTTAGTCTGATCTCGATCAAAAAATGCACACTTGACCTTCAAAGGAAGAAAAAAATCAGTGTCTACATGAATTTTCGAAATTTAAATTTTGGTACACAGGGAACAGGGTACAATTATGAATACGGGGTCAAAGGACTGAATACCCTTTATGATGGATATCATCGTTGTAAAGCTCTTTAAGATTACATTAATTGTTGTTATGTACAGTTTTGTCATATGTATTTTCATTTAGGAGGGGGTAAAATGGAAAAATATAGCTATATCTTATAAAAAAAGAAGAGTGTCTGTATGAGGGTATGTCTTTTATACAAATCTAGAGTGCTTTCCCTTCAAAGCAAGGGGGAGGTCACTGTCTACATGAATTTTCGAAATTTAAATTTTGGTACAAAAGGGGTACGGTGTAAAAATATCAAAGTAATGGATTCCCTTCAGATCATGCATATCGTTGAAAAACACTTTAAGAGAAAAGTAATTGTTGTTATGTACAATTTTATTTAGGAGGGGGTAAAATGGAAATTTATAGTTATATATATAAAAATCTACGTATGTGGGTTTATGTTCTTTATAAGAATCGACAGTTTTAGTTCGATGTCGATAAAAATTTGCCCACTTGAACTTCAAAGCAAGGGGAAAATGACAGCCTACATGCATTTTGGGAATTTAAATTTGGTACACAGAGGTATGGTACAAGTAATGAATACGGGGTCAATGTAATGAATACCATTGATGATACAAAAGCTCTTTAAGAGTAGAGTAATAGTTTTTATGTATTGTTTTGTCATATTTTACTTTAGGGGGGGGGGGGGGGGGGGAGGGATTAAGGATCTTTAAAATTAGCTTATCAAAGAGGAGGGGGTATTGAAATAGGTGGCAGCGATAGAATCTAGATATGCTTGCATAGTCAAATAATTTGTTTCATTATGGTTGTTTATAAACTTATCTAATTATAATAACACTCCGTAGCGAAGCACGGGTACCCAGCTAGTTATAAGTATAATGGACATCCATTTGAATGTTTTGGTAAGAACATTAGGGCATTAGTTATATGTTATGTATTCATTTCATTACAATAAATTAAAAACGTTTCGTTCGTAGCATAGCAAAAACTAAACTGATTAATTTTTGTTTAAATAATAATGTACAAAAATATAGTTCAAGGTTGAAGAGATGTTCATGTGGGTGTATAAATATCAAAATGGTGTATCAAGTGGGTGTATAAATATCAAGTAAAAATATTAATTATTTTATTAATTTCGTGTTCAGAGTCAACTGAAGTCTCAGAGTCGTACTCTATGTTGTGTACAGATCGGGTTTGTTTATTTCGTAGAGTCGAGATAAAGCCCTTAGAAATATGTCGTTTTGAACAGTAAAGTTTGTCTTTTACTCTGTAGTCGGTAGTATGGTGCGTATTGCGGCTACAGTGTAAGCAGAGACCATGCAAACCTAACTTCTAATAAGGTTGGGCGATCCAGGTGGGCTGTCTCTGTCTGGTCGAAGGTTTGAAGAACGATTACTGGTAGATCTTGAACGTGATCTGTTATTATGATTAGTACTTAAGAGTTTATTTACATTTCTACTTGAACTAGGATTATCTCTCAATATCTCTGTATTTTGTATTTTCAAACTTTCAATAGCTAGAGCATGTTCTTGTGTTTTATCAAATTCTATATCAGCACATTGAAGTATAGCTTGACGTATATCTGTGTCATAAAGACAAAGACCTCTTATAAACTGAGCTCTTAGAAGTTGGTTCATAATAGACATACAACACACTTTTGTTCCGCATTTAGCCTTTTATTCTTTTATACATGGTTTAATTAGTTCTTTTAATTCCGTAATATATCGGAAAGGTATGATGTAACTCGAGTATATTAACTTGTGGAGCTAAATGATTTTTAATAGCTGTATCAGCTCTGTATACGTTTTACTATCATGTGTCTCAGGTGACGTAAGATTCGATAGTATTTGGAAATATTTACCTCCTAGACAATTTATTAACATAACTTTAACTTTAGCTTCATCTGTTTCAGCATATGTACCAGTTAGGCCTTTCAATTTAATAGTACATTACGCGTCTAGTGCGGAAAGTAGCATTGTGCATGCGAGTGTGGAGTTTGCACCCGAGCGACAGCCAGGGTAGTATAACTACAAGATCAAAGCAAAAATGCAGTTTTCGTGCATTGCACGAGTTGCATACCGTACTTTATCTACGATTGTTGGATTTTAATAATAAATAAAGAAAAAAACATTTAATAAACTTTCCACTTTTGATAAAGATGACATTAATTCATTATTTGTATTAATTATTTCGGGAGGTGTATTATTCTCCTCATTTTCATCATAATGACATAAATCAATCATTTTTTTTACTAAAAACTCGATTTAAACAGTTACTTTAATTAAACAAACAGCAAATTAGTTTTGTTAAATGTAAACAAACTCTCTAATCGTGCGTTAAGGCAAAGAATTCTTCTTTTTTACCGCACTAGGACGGAAAAAAGAGGAATTATGATACGCGCATGCGTAATGAATACAAGAACGTAAAGAATCACTTTCTACGCATCTAAACAGAGATACAATGTTTATATTTCGCATAAATCGTAGATAAAATAATTTTCTAATCCTAGCATATAGTTCTCAAAACTTTCAACTGATTCGTCATATTTCTCAAACTGTATTGATTGAGTTTTCAATTGTTCTTTAATAGATGTATGATGTATTTTAATTGTTACCTTGAGCTGAAGCCTGCTGAGTGATGCAACTAAGTTAGTTAAAGCTCCGAACAACGAGTTAAGGGTACTTCTTTAGATTGTTACTCCCCTTTAAAAAAAAAAG
The DNA here is from genome assembly GCA_951217055.1 of Gerris lacustris. Lineage (NCBI taxonomy): Eukaryota > Metazoa > Arthropoda > Insecta > Hemiptera > Gerridae > Gerris > Gerris lacustris. The sequence goes on along the minus strand of OX578283.1, from coordinate 24,067,943 downwards.
GGGAGTAACAATCTAAAGAAAGGGTACGGAATGTTCTTCTTTAGACTGTTACTCCCCTTATCAAAACAGAAGTGGGGTATTCCTTTGTCCCAAATTACATTGCACTAAACATCCTTTTTTCTTAATAGTTATTTAGTCAAAGTCATTTTTATTCTAAAACAACATAGGGGAGTAACAATCTAAAGAAGTACCGAGTTGAGTTTTTGCTTTTCCATTCTGCCAAGTTTTTTATCCTCGTCGCCAACTTTGTTGTGCATCCTTTACATTACAATAAATTAAAACGTTTCGTTTTTAGCATAGTAAAAACAAACTAAACTGATTTATTTTTGTGTCTCAACAGAACATGTCATGCCACAATAAAAATTGAAAAATAGTAAATAAATAAACAAAAGAAAAAAATAAAGTTAAAAGTTAAAAGTCATTTTAAGTTTACTAAAACCTCTGACTGAGATCAGACAGAATGGTTACGGAGAAATGTAATCGTTTCATTTTATCTTTCTCACATCCGGTAGCATATATAGTGAGAAAGTATTGTGAAGAGAAGGCTTTCATTACCCTTAATAAAAACAGACGCCATTTTGAATTTGATTTTTAGGTTCTTTCCCATGATTGGATTTTGTCGCTTTTGTGGATTGCAATCGCTCGTGAAGAAATGTTGCCCAGGTCAAATCATATTTTCCCTAGACTAATTTAAAAAATGTCTCGGCAACGGTTCCGACGATTTTGCATAAAAAAAAAAAAAAAAAAAAAAAATCTAAAATGTAGTCCATTCAAAATATGAATCTAACCAAATAAAAAATTTTCCCAGGAAAAATCAAGGTTCTGAAAAAGTAGCTATAAATGTAGAGGATGAGAGGTACGGTTCGATTCCCCGCCAATAATAATGAAATTTAATAACGATAATTAATTTTTAATCAACGTTTTACTTGAAAGAACTAACAAATGGAAATACGCAGGACCAAGTAACTATGTACTCGTATGTGAGAAAAGTTTAGAACAAGTCATACATCAGACAGAACGAAAAAATCCTTTCTTGTAATAGAAACATTTCTGTGATGTCCTCACACTAAATACTACACTACGTATTATATGAAAGTATCCCTTTAACAAATTCAATATATTTTTCAAGAACAATAAAAAAACTGTCACAAAAAAACCTTGACATAATCAAAATAATAACAAAACCATTACATCCTCCCGGCCTCCTCATTGTTGTCCATAGCCCAGTACAAATAGACAGAAAAAGGGCCTAAAGGGGGGAAAAATTAAATACTAAACTTTCTTTACACCATCGTTTAGAAGGTGTTTAGGGAAGCATTTTCCATATTATCATATCGAGTGCCACCGCTTGCTTCCCCCACCATCCCCTATTGAAGACCCAAATTTGGCCTATTCACTGTAACGCCAATATCTCCAGAACAAAGAGTGATAACGATGTGCGGTGTTTTTTAAAGTCTTCTATACACTGTCCTCTTTAATTTGATACCCATATCAATATGCTTTTCGCCGTCAAAGTGTACCAAAAGTTATAAAATATGGTAAAAAATCGGCATTTCTTTTTTCAACTCTGACCTATAGGTCACCTAGGACCTATATTACCTAGGACCTATAGGACCTAGGACCTATAGGTCTTGGGTAAAACCAATATAGGACCTTAGACCACAACCATCACCACAACCACAACCATCACCACCACCACAACCTCAACCACAACCACAAACTCAACCATCACCATAACCACAACAAATACCACAACCATCACCACAACCACACCACAAACACAACCAATACCACAACCACACCAAAACCACAACCATCACCACAAAAACAACCACAACCATCACCATAACCACAACAAATACCATCACCACAACCACAACCATAACCTCAACCACAACCATCACCATAACCACAACAAATACCGTCACCACAACCACAACCATCACCATAACCACAACAAATACCATCACCACAACCACAACCATCACCATAACCACAACAAATACCATCACCACAACCATCACCACAACCACAACCATCACCATAACCACAACAAATACCATCGACACAACCACAACCATCACCTCAACCGCAACCATCACCATAACCACAACAAATACCATCACCACAACCACAACCACAACCACAGGCCTAGGACCTAGAACCTTGGACCTAAGGCCTAGGACCTAGGACCTATAGGTCCTAAGACCTAGGTCCGAGGACCTATATTACCTAGGACCTATAGGACCTAGGACCTATAGGTCTTGGGTAAAACCAATATAGGACCTTAGACCACAACCATCACCACAACCACAACCATCACCACCACCACAACCTCAACCACAACCACAAACTCAACCATCACCATAACCACAACAAATACCACAACCATCACCACAACCACACCACAAACACAACCAATACCACAACCACACCAAAACCACAACCATCACCACAAAAACAACCACAACCATCACCATAACCACAACAAATACCATCACCACAACCACAACCATAACCTCAACCACAACCATCACCATAACCACAACAAATACCATCACCACAACCACAACCATCACCATAACCACAACAAATACCATCACCACAACCACAACCATCACCATAACCACAACAAATACCATCACCACAACCATCACCACAACCACAACCATCACCATAACCACAACAAATACCATCAACACAACCACAACCATCACCTCAACCGCAACCATCACCATAACCACAACAACAACCACAGCCAAAACCACAACCACAACCACAACAAATACTACAACTACAACCACTAAAATACTCAACCACAAACACATCAAATACAACAACCACAACGACAACAAATACCACAAACACATCAAATACAACAACCACAACGACAACAAATACCATAACCACAACAAATACCATAACTACAACAAATACCACAACCACAACCATCACCTAGGATCTAGGACCCATAGGTCACCTATAGGTCACCAAGGACCTAAATTACCTAGGACCTATAGGACCTAGGACTAATATGTCTTAGGTCCTAGGTCCTAGGAACTAGGACCTAGGACCCATAGGTTTTAGTAATATAGGACCTTAGACCACAACCATCACCACAACCAGAACCATCACCACAACCACAACCACAGCCACAACCATAACCACAACCACAACCAATACCACAACCACAACTACAACAAATACCACAACCACAACTACAACAAATACCACAAGAACATCAACAACCACAACTACAACAAATACCACAACCACAACAAATACAACATCACAACCACAACCACAACAAATACCACAACCACAACTACAAACAATACAACAACAACATCCACAACCACAACTCCAACAAATACCACAACCACAACAAATACAACATCACAACCACAACCACACCACAACTACAACCACAACAAATACCACAACCACAACAAATACCACAACCACAACAAATACCACAGCCACAACCATAACCACAACCACAACAAATACCACAACCACAACTACAATGAATATCACAACCACAACAAATACAACATCACAACCACAACCAAAACAAATACCACAACCACAACTACAACAAATACTACAACAACATCCACAACCACAACTACAACAAATACCACAACCACAACAAATACAACTTCACAACCACAACCATCACACAACTATCACCACAACTACACCAAATACCACAACAACAACCACTACCACAACCACCACTACAACAAATACCACAAGAACATCAAAACCACAACTGCAACAAATACCACAACCACAACAAATACAACATCACAACCACAACCACACCACAACCACAACCACAACAAATCCCACAACCAATACAAATACCACAACCACAACAAATACCACAACCATAACCACAAACACAGCCACAACAATAACCACAACAAATACCACAACCACAACTACAACAAATACCACAACCACAACAAATACAACATCACAACCACAACCATCACACAACTATCACCACAACTACATCAAATACCACAACAACAACAAATAGCACAACCACAACCACAACAACAACCACTACTACAACCACAACCACCACCACAACCACAACAAATACCACAACCACAACTACAACAAATACCACAAGAACATCAAGAACCACAACTACAACAAATACCACAACCACAACAAATACAACATCACAACCACAACCACAACAAATACCACAACCACAACTACAACAAATACCACAACACCATCCACAACCACAACTACAACAAATACCACAACCACAACAAATACAACATCACAACCACAACCATCACACAACTATCACCACAACTTCAACAAATACCACAACAACAACAAATACAACATCACAACCACAACCACACCACAACCACAACCACAACAAATCCCACAACCAATACAAATACCACAACCACAACAAATACCACAACCATAACCACAAACACAGCCACAACAATAACCACAACAAATACCACAACCACAACTACAACAAATACCACAACCACAACAAATACAACATCACAACCACAACCACAACAAATACCACAACCACAACTACAACAAATACCACAACCACAACAAATACAACATCACAACCACAACCACACTACAACCACAACCACAACAAATCCCACAACCACAACCACAACCACAACCACAACAAATACCACAACCACAACCACCACCACAACCACAACAAATACCACAACCACAACAAATACAAATACCACAACCACAACTACAACAAATACCACACCACCACCATAACCACAACAAATACCACAGCCACAACCATAACCACAACAAATACCACAACCACAACAAATACAAATACGACAACCACAACCACAACAAATACCACACAACAACCATAACCACAACAAATACCACAGCCACAACCATAACCACACCTATCACCACAACCATCACCACAACCACAACCACAACCACTACCATAACCACAACCACAACCACAACAAATACCACAACCACAACCACAATCACTACTATAACCAAAACCACAACAAATACCACAACCACAACCACAATTACAATCACAACAAATACCACAACCACAACCACAACAACAACCACAACCACAACAAATACCACAACCACAACCACCACCACAACCACAACAAATACCACAACCACAACAAATACAAATACGACAACCACAACCACAACAAATACCACACCACAACCATAACCACAACAAATACCACAGCCACAACCATAACCACAACAAATACCACAACCACAACTACAACAAATACCACAACAACATCCACAACCACTACCACAACCACCACCACAACCACAACAAATACCACAACCACAACAAATACAAATACCACAACCACAACCACAACAAATACCACACCACAACCATAACCACAACCACAACCATAACCACAACAAATACCACAACCATAACCACAACAAATACCACAACATCCACAAAAAATACCACAACCACAACTACAACAAATACCACAACCACAAATATACAACAACACAACCACAACTAAAACCACAACCATCACCACAACCACAACCATCACCACAACTATCACTACAACCATCACCACAACCATAACCATCACACAACTATCACCACAACTACAACAAATACCACAACCACAAAAAATACCACAACCACAACTACAACAAATACCACAACCACCAAAATACAACACCACAACCACAAACATCACAACAACCATAACCACAACCACAATCATCACACAACTATCACCACAACTACAACAAATACCACAACCACAAAAAATACCACAACTACAAGTACAACAAATACCACAACCACAAAAATACAACACCACAACCACAATTATCACCACAACCATCACCACAACCACAACCATCACACAACTATCACCACAACTACAACAAATACCACCACAACAACAAATAGCACAACCACAACTACAACAACAACCACAACCACTACCACAACCACAACCACCACCACAACCACAACCACCACCACAACCACAACAAATACCACAACCACAACAAGTACCACAACAGAACAAATTCCACAACCACAACTAGAACAAATACCACAACAACAACAAATACCACAACAACAACCACAACAAATACCACAACCACAAAAAACACCACAACCACAAGTACAACAAATACCACAACCACAAAAATACAACACAACAACCACAACCATCATCACAACCATCACACAACCACAACTATCACACAACTATCACCACAACTTCAACAAATACCACAACAACAACATATAGCACAACCACAACCACAACAACAACCACATCCAGAACAAATACCACAACCACAACTAGAACAAATACCACAACAACAACAAATACCACAACAAATACCACAACCACAACAAATACCACAACTACAACTACAAAAAATACCACAACCAAAACTACAACAACATCCACAACCACAACAAATACAACATCACAACCACACCACAACCACACCACAACCACACCACAACCACACCACAACCACACCACAACCACACCACAACCACACCACAACCACACCACAACCACAACAAATACCACAACCACAACAAATACCACAACCATAACCACAACCACAACCATAACCACAACCACAACAAATACTACAACCACAACTACAACAAATACCACAACCACAACAAATACAACATCACAACCGCAACCACAACAAATACCACAACCACAACAAAAACAACATCACAACACAACCATCACACAACTATCACCACAACTACAACAAATACAACAACCACAACAAATACAACATCACAACCACAACCATCACACAATTATAACCACAACTACAACAAATACCACAACAACAACAAATAGCACAACCTCAACCACAAAAAACACCACAACCACAAGTACAACAAATACCACAAAACTACAAAAATACAACACCACAACCACAACCATCACCACAACCATCACACAACCACAACTATCACCACAACTTCAACAAATACCACAACAACAACAAATAGCACAACCACAACCACAACAACAACCACAACCAGAACAAATACCACAACCACAACTAGAACAAATACCACAACAACAACAAATACCACAACCACAACCACAACAAATACCACAACCACAACAAATACCACAACCACAACAAATACCACAACCACAACAAATACCACAACCACAACAAATACCACAACCACAACAAATACCACAACTACAACTACAAAAAATACCACAACCAAAACTACAACAACATCCACAACCACAACAAATACAACATCACAACCACAACCACACCACAACCACGCCACAACCACAACAAATACCACAGCCACAACAAATACCACAACCATAACCACAACCACAACCATAACCACAACCACAACAAATACTACAACCACAACTACAACAAATACAACATCACATCCGCAACCACGACAAATACCACAACCACAACAAAAACAACATCACAACACAACCATCACACAACTATCACCACAACTACAACAAATACAACATCACAACCACAACTATAACCACAACTACAACAATTACCACAACAACAACAAATAGCACAACCTCAACCACAACAATAACCACAACCACTACCACAAACAACATCCACAACCACAACTACAACAAATACCACAACCACAACTATCCCACAACCACAACCATCACACAACTACAACCATCACACAAATATCACCACAACTACAACAAATACCACAACAATCACAAATAGCACAACCACAACAACAACCACAACTACTACCACCACCACAACCACAACAAATACAAATACCACAACCACTACTAGAACAAATACCACAACAACAACAAATACCACAACCACAACAAATACCACAACCACAACAACTACAACAAATACCACAACCACAACTACAACAAATACCACAACAACAACTACAACAAATACCACAACCACAACAATAACCACAACCACAACCACTACCACTACCAAAACCACAGGCCTAAGACCTAGGACCGAGGACCTAGGTCCTAGGACTAAATATGAGCATCTAATTGCTAAACTTATTCGTGAAGTAATTCTACAAAGGAGAGAGAGGCCTCTAGCTACTGGCGAGCTGCTTAAGGGCTTCAAGGAGAGTCTTGAATCTCTCTCTACCAACTCAATTTTGACAGCTTGTGAGCGTTTATTCCTCATAAAAAAAAATTTAAAAAATAATTAATAGAAAAAAAAGAAAATATGCAAATAATAAAATTATTACGAAATACGGAAATAGAATTGAATTATGAAATAAATCTTGACAGAAAGATATATATTGTAATTTTATCTATCATGTATTGGTATGTAAATCAATTAATACAGCAAATCTAGAGTTTGTGAAATCCTGTAATCCAAATAATTGGAATCAGGTAGAAATAAAGTCCCTCACTTAAGGGTTACTTAGTGAGGAAAAGGAAAAAAAAAATTATAGAACCTAGGACCTATAGGACCTAGGACTTATAGGGCCTAGGACATATAGGACCTAAGACCTATAGGTCTAAGGTCCTATATTACCTAGGACCTATAGGACCTACGACCTAGGACCTATAGGACTTATAGGTCTAAGGTCCTACATTACCTAGGACCTATAGGACCTGTAGGACCTACGACCTATAGGTCCTATGAACCTAGAACCTACGACCTATAGGTCGTATGAACCTAGGACCTAAGACCTATAGGTCTTAGGTTCTAGGACCTATAGGTCTTAGGTTCTAGGACCTATAGGTCTTAGGTCCTAGGACCTATAGGGCTTAGGTCCTAGGACCTATAGGTCTTAGGTCCTTTAGGTCCTATATGTCCTTATGGTCCTATAGGTCCTTATGGTCCTTTAGGTCCTATAGGTCCTAGGTCCAAAATGCCTATAGGTCCTATAGGTCCTAGGTCCAAAATGCCTATAGGTCCTATAGGTCCTAGGTCCAAAATGCCTATAGGTCCTATAGGTCCTAGGTCCAAAATGCCTATAGGTCCTATAGGTCCAAGGTCAATTAGGTCCTTTAGGTCCTATAGGTCCATTAGGTCCTTTAGGTCCATTAGGTCCATTAGGTCCTTTAGGTCCATTAGGTCCTTTAGGTCCTACAGGTCCATTAGGTCCTTTAGGCCCTATAGGTCCATTAGGTCCTATAGGTCCTTTTCGTCCTATAGGTCCATTAGGTCCTTTAGGTCCATTAGGTCCATTAGGTCCTTTAGGTACATTAGGTCCTATAGGTCCTAGGAGAGGTCCTAGGATCTATAGGTCTTAGGTCCTAGGTCCTATAGGTCCTAGGTCCTAGGTCCTAGGTCCATTAGGTCCTTTAGGTCCTATACGTCCTAGGTCTATAGGTCCATTAGGTCCTATAGGTCCTTTAGGTCCTATAGGTCCATTAGGTCCTTTAGGTCCATTAGGTCCATTAGGTCCTTTAGGTCCATTAGGTCCTTTAGGTCCTACAGGTCCATTAGGTCCTTTAGGTCCTACAGGTCCATTAGGTCCTTTAGGCCCTATAGGTCCATTAGGTCCTATAGGTCCTTTTCGTCCTATAGGTCCATTAGGTCCTTTAGGTCCATTAGGTCCATTAGGTCCTTTAGGTCCATTAGGTCCTATAGGTCCTAGGAAAGGTCCTAGGATCTATAGGTCTTAGGTCCTAGGTCCTAGGTCCTAGGTCCTAGGTCCATTAGGTCCTTTTGGTCCTATATGTCCTAGGTCCTATAGGTCCTTTTGGTCCTATAGGTCCTTTTGGTCCTATAGGTCCTTTTGGTCCTATAGGTCCTTTTGGTCCTATAGGTCCTAGGTCCTTTTGGTCCTATAGGTCCTAGGTCCTATAGGTTCTTTAGGTCCTATAGGTTTTTTAGGTCCTAGGACCTATAGGTCTTAGGTAATAGGACCTATAGGTCTTAGGTCCTAGGACCTATAGGTCTTAGGTCCTAGGACCTATAGGTCTTAGGTCCTAGGACCTATAGGTCTTCGCAACAAATACCACAACCACAACAAATAGCACAACCACAACCATAACCACAACCACAACCAAAACAAATACCACAACCAAAGCCACAGCCACAACCATACCCAAAACCACAACCATAACCACAACCAAAACCACAACAAATACCACAACCACAGCCACAACCATAACCACAATCATACCACAACCACAACCATTACCACAATCACGACAAATAACACAACATCAACAAATACCACAACCACAACAAATACCACAACCACAACAAATACCACAACCATAACCACAACCACAACCATCACCACAACCACAACCATAACCACAACCACAACCATCACCACAACCACAACCATCACCATATCAACAACAAATACCACAACCACAACAAATTCCACTACCACAACAAATACCACAACCACAACATATACCACAACCACAACAAATACCACAACCACGACAAATACCACAACCACGACAAATACCACAACCAAGACAAATACCACAACCACAACAAATACCACAACCACGACAAATACCACAACCATAACAAATACCACAACCATAACCACAACCACAACCATCACCACAACCACCACCACAACCATCACCGTAACCACAACAAATACCATCACCACAACCACAACCATCACCTCAACCACAACCATCACCATAACCACAACAAATTCCATCACTACAACCACAACCATCACCACAACCACAACTATCACCACAACCACAACCATCACCACAACCACAACCATCACCACAACCACAATCACAGGCCAAGGACCTAGGACCTAGGACCTTGTACCTAGGACCTAAGGCCTAGGACCTAGGACCTATAGATCCTAAGTCCTATAGGTCTAAGGTAATATAGGACCTTAGACCACAACCATCAGCACAACCACAACCATCAGCACAACCACAACCACCACCACAACCATCACCGTAACCACAACAAATACCATCACCACAACCACAACCATCACCTCAACCACAACCATCACCATAACCACAACAAATTCCATCACTACAACCACAACCATCACCACAACCACAACTATCACCACAACCACAACCATCACCACAACCACAACCATCACCACAACCACAACCATCACCACAACCACAACCATCACCACAACCACAACCACAGGCCAAGGACCTAGGACCTAGGACCTTGTACCTAGGACCTAAGGCCTAGGACCTAGGACCTATAGATCCTAAGTCCTATAGGTCTAAGGTAATATAATACCTTAGACCACAACCATCAGCACAACCAAAACCATCAGCACAACCACAACCATCACCACAACCATAACCAATACAATAACTACAACCACAACCACAACAACTACCACAGCCAAAACCACAAACACAACCACCACAAATACTACAACCATAACCACAAAAAATACTACAACCACAACCACAACAAATACTACAACTACAACCACTTAAATACTCAACCAGAAACACATCAAATACAACAACCACAACGACAACAAATACCACCTAGGAAAAAACTGACACTGACCACACCACAACCACAACTACAACCTCAACCACAACCATAACCACAACCACAACCACACCACAATCACAACTATCACCACAACCAAAACCACAACCATAACAAATACCACAACTATAACAAATACCACAACCACAAAACATACCACAACCACTGCAACAACAAATACCACAACAACATCCACAACCACAACCACAACAAATACCAAAACCACAACTACAACAAATACCACAGCAACAAATACCACAACCACAACAACAAATACCACAACAACAACCACAACCACAACAAATACCACAACCACAACAAATACCACAACCACAACAAATACCACAACCACAACCATAACCACAACCACAACCACAACAAATACCACAACCACAACAAATACCACAACCACATACACAACCATAACCACAACCACAACCACAACAAATATCACAACCACAAAAAATACCACAACCACAACTACAACAAATACCACAACAACAAATACCACAACCACAACAACAACCACAACCACAACAAATACCACAACCATCACCACAACCACACCACAACCACAACCACAACAAATACCACAACCACAACAAATACCACAACCACAACCACAGCCACAACCACAACATATACCACAACCACAACAAATACCACAACCACAACAAATACCACAACCACGACAAATACCACAACCACAACAAATACCACAATCACGACAAATACCACAACCACAACAAATACCACAACCACAACAAATACCACAACCACAACAAATACCACAACCACAACAAATACCATCGACACAACCACAACCATCACCTCAACCGCAACCATCACCATAACCACAACAAATATCATCACCAAAACCACAACCACAACCACAGGCCTAGGACCTAGAACCTTGGACCTAAGGCCTAGGACCTAGGACCTATAGGTCCTAAGACCTAGGTCCGAGGACCTATAGGTCTTGGGTAATATAGAACCTTAGACCACAACCACAACCATCACCACAACCACAACCACAAGAAATACCACAACCACAACCACAACAACAACCACAGCCAAAACCACAACCACAACCACAACAAATACTACAACTACAACCACTAAAATACTCAACCACAAACACATCAAATACAACAACCACAACGACAACAAATACCACAAACACATCAAATACAACAACCACAACGACAACAAATACCATAACCACAACAAATACCATAACTACAACAAATACCACAACCACAACCATCACCTAGGATCTAGGACCCATAGGTCACCTATAGGTCACCAAGGACCTAAATTACCTAGGACCTATAGGACCTAGGACTAATATGTCTTAGGTCCTAGGTCCTAGGAACTAGGACCTAGGACCCATAGGTTTTGGTAATATAGGACCTTAGACCACAACCATCACCACAACCAGAACCATCACCACAACCACAACCACAACCACAACCACAACCACCACCACAACCACAACCACACCACAACCACAACCACAACAAATACCACAACCATAACCACAACCACAGCCACAACCATAACCACAACCACAACCAATACCACAACCACAACTACAACAAATACCACAACCACAACTACAACAAATACCACAGCAACAAATACCACAACCACAACAACAAATACCACAACAACAACCACAACCACAACAAATACCACAACAACATCCACAACCACAACCACAACAAATACCAAAACCACAACTACAACAAATACCACAGCAACAAATACCACAACCACAACAACAAATACCACAACAACAACCACAACCACAACAAATACCACAACCACAACAAATACCACAACCACAACAAATACCACAACCACAACCATAACCACAACCACAACCACAACAAATACCACAACCACAACAAATACCACAACCACATACACAACCATAACCACAACCACAACCACAACAAATATCACAACCACAAAAAATACCACAACCACAACTACAACAAATACCACAACAACAAATACCACAACCACAACAACAACCACAACCACAACAAATACCACAACCATCACCACAACCACACCACAACCACAACCACAACAAATACCACAACCACAACAAATACCACAACCACAACCACAGCCACAACCACAACATATACCACAACCACAACAAATACCACAACCACAACAAATACCACAACCACGACAAATACCACAACCACAACAAATACCACAATCACGACAAATACCACAACCACAACAAATACCACAACCACAACAAATATCACAACCACAACAAATACCACAACCACAACAAATACCACAACCACAACAAATACCATCGACACAACCACAACCATCACCTCAACCGCAACCATCACCATAACCACAACAAATACCATCACCAAAACCACAACCACAACCACAGGCCTAGGACCTAGAACCTTGGACCTAAGGCCTAGGACCTAGGACCTATAGGTCCTAAGACCTAGGTCCGAGGACCTATAGGTCTTGGGTAATATAGAACCTTAGACCACAACCACAACCATCACCACAACCACAACCAATACAATAACCACAACCACAAGAAATACCACATCCACAACCACAACAACAACCACAGCCAAAACCACAACAACAACCACAACAAATACTACAACTACAACCACTAAAATACTCAACCACAAACACATCAAATACAACAACCACAACGACAACAAATACCACAAACACATCAAATACAACAACCACAACGACAACAAATACCATAACCACAACAAATACCATAACTACAACAAATACCACAACCACAACCATCACCTAGGATCTAGGACCCATAGGTCACCTATAGGTCACCAAGGACCTAAATTACCTAGGACCTATAGGACCTAGGACTAATATGTCTTAGGTCCTAGGTCCTAGGAACTAGGACCTAGGACCCATAGGTTTTGGTAATATAGGACCTTAGACCACAACCATCACCACAACCAGAACCATCACCACAACCACAACCACAACCACAACCACAACCACAACCACCACCACAACCACAACCACACCACAACCACAACCACAACAAATACCACAACCATAACCACAACCACAGCCACAACCATAACCACAACCACAACCAATACCACAACCACAACTACAACAAATACCACAACCACAACTACAACAAATACCACAGCAACAAATACCACAACCACAACAACAAATACCACAACAACAACCACAACCACAACAAATACCACAACAACATCCACAACCACAACCACAACAAATACCAAAACCACAACTACAACAAATACCACAGCAACAAATACCACAACCACAACAACAAATACCACAACAACAACCACAACCACAACAAATACCACAACCACAACAAATACCACAACCACAACAAATACCACAACCACAACCATAACCACAACCACAACCACAACAAATACCACAACCACAACAAATACCACAACCACATACACAACCATAACCACAACCACAACCACAACAAATATCACAACCACAAAAAATACCACAACCACAACTACAACAAATACCACAACAACAAATACCACAACCACAACAACAACCACAACCACAACAAATACCACAACCATCACCACAACCACACCACAACCACAACCACAACAAATACCACAACCACAACAAATACCACAACCACAACCACAGCCACAACCACAACATATACCACAACCACAACAAATACCACAACCACAACAAATACCACAACCACGACAAATACCACAACCACAACAAATACCACAATCACGACAAATACCACAACCACAACAAATACCACAACCACAACAAATACCACAACCACAACAAATACCACAACCACAACAAATACCATCGACACAACCACAACCATCACCTCAACCGCAACCATCACCATAACCACAACAAATACCATCACCAAAACCACAACCACAACCACAGGCCTAGGACCTAGAACCTTGGACCTAAGGCCTAGGACCTAGGACCTATAGGTCCTAAGACCTAGGTCCGAGGACCTATAGGTCTTGGGTAATATAGAACCTTAGACCACAACCACAACCATCACCACAACCACAACCAATACAATAACCACAACCACAAGAAATACCACATCCACAACCACAACAACAACCACAGCCAAAACCACAACAACAACCACAACAAATACTACAACTACAACCACTAAAATACTCAACCACAAACACATCAAATACAACAACCACAACGACAACAAATACCACAAACACATCAAATACAACAACCACAACGACAACAAATACCATAACCACAACAAATACCATAACTACAACAAATACCACAACCACAACCATCACCTAGGATCTAGGACCCATAGGTCACCTATAGGTCACCAAGGACCTAAATTACCTAGGACCTATAGGACCTAGGACTAATATGTCTTAGGTCCTAGGTCCTAGGAACTAGGACCTAGGACCCATAGGTTTTGGTAATATAGGACCTTAGACCACAACCATCACCACAACCAGAACCATCACCACAACCACAACCACAACCACAACCACCACCACAACCACAACCACACCACAACCACAACCACAACAAATACCACAACCATAACCACAACCACAGCCATAACCACAACCACAACCAATACCACAACCAATACCACAACCACAACTACAACAAATACCACAACCACAACTACAACAAATACCACAAGAACATCAACAACCACAACTACAACAAATACCACAACCACAACAAATACAACATCACAACCACAACCACAACAAATACCACAACCACAACTACAAACAATACAACAACAACATCCACAACCACAACTCCAACAAATACCACAACCACAACAAATACAACATCACAACCACAACCACACCACAACTACAACCACAACAAATACCACAACCACAACAAATACCACAACCACAACAAATATCACAACCACAACTACAATGAATATCACAACCACAACAAATACAACATCACAACCACAACCAAAACAAATACCACAACCACAACTACAACAAATACTACAACAACATCCACAACCACAACTACAACAAATACCACAACCACAACAAATACAACTTCACAACCACAACCATCACACAACTATCACCACAACTACAACAAATACCACAACAACAACCACTACCACAACCACAACTACAACAAATACCACAAGAACATCAAAACCACAACTGCAACAAATACCACAACCACAACAAATACAACATCACAACCACAACCACACCACAACCACAACCACAACAAATCCCACAACCAATACAAATACCACAACCACAACAAATACCACAACCATAACCACAAACACAGCCACAACAATAACCACAACAAATACCACAACCACAACTACAACAAATACCACAACCACAACAAATACAACATCACAACCACAACCATCACACAACTATCACCACAACTACATCAAATACCACAACAACAACAAATAGCACAACCACAACCACAACAACAACCACTACTACAACCACAACCACCACCACAACCACAACAAATACCACAACCACAACTACAACAAATACCACAAGAACATCAAGAACCACAACTACAACAAATACCACAACCACAACAAATACAACATCACAACCACAACCACAACAAATACCACAACCACAACTACAACAAATACCACAACACCATCCACAACCACAACTACAACAAATACCACAACCACAACAAATACAACATCACAACCACAACCATCACACAACTATCACCACAACTTCAACAAATACCACAACAACAACAAATACAACATCACAACCACAACCACACCACAACCACAACCACAACAAATCCCACAACCAATACAAATACCACAACCACAACAAATACCACAACCATAACCACAAACACAGCCACAACAATAACCACAACAAATACCACAACCACAACTACAACAAATACCACAACCACAACAAATACAACATCACAACCACAACCACAACAAATACCACAACCACAACTACAACAAATACCACAACCACAACAAATAAAACATCACAACCACAACCACACTACAACCACAACCACAACAAATCCCACAACCACAACCACAACCACAACCACAACAAATACCACAACCACAACCACCACCACAACCACAACAAATACCACAACCACAACAAATACAAATACCACAACCACAACTACAACAAATACCACACCACCACCATAACCACAACAAATACCACAGCCACAACCATAACCACAACAAATACAAATACGACAACCACAACCACAACAAATACCACACAACAACCATAACCACAACAAATACCACAGCCACAACCATAACTACACCTATCACCACAACCATCACCACAACCACAACCACAACCACTACCATAACCACAACCACAACAAATACCACAACCACAACCACAATCACTACTATAACCAAAACCACAACAAATACCACAACCACAACCACAATTACAATCACAACAAATACCACAACCACAACCACAACAACAACCACAACCACAACAAATACCACAACCCCAACCACCACCACAACCACAACAAATACCACAACCACAACAAATACAAATACGACAACCACAACCACAACAAATACCACACCACAACCATAACCACAACAAATACCACAGCCACAACCATAACCACAACAAATACCACAACCACAACTACAACAAATACCACAACAACATCCACAACCACTACCACAACCACCACCACAACCACAACAAATACCACAACCACAACAAATACAAATACCACAACCACAACCACAACAAATACCACACCACAACCATAACCACAACCACAACCATAACCACAACAAATACCACAACCATAACCACAACAAATACCACAACATCCACAAAAAATACCACAACCACAACTACAACAAATACCACAACCACAAATATACAACAACACAACCACAACTATAACCACAACCATCACCACAACCACAACCATCACCACAACTATCACTACAACCATCACCACAACCACAACCATCACACAACTATCACCACAACTACAACAAATACCACAACCACAAAAAATACCACAACCACAACTACAACAAATACCACAACCACCAAAATACAACACCACAACCACAAACATCACAACAACCATAACCACAACCACAATCATCACACAACTATCACCACAACTACAACAAATACCACAACCACAAAAAATACCACAACCACAAGTACAACAAATACCACAACCACAAAAATACAACACCACAACCACAATTATCACCACAACCATCACCACAACCACAACCATCACACAACTATCACCACAACTACAACAAATACCACCACAACAACAAATAGCACAACCACAACTACAACAACAACCACAACCACTACCACAACCACAACCACCACCACAACCACAACCACCACCACAACCACAACAAATACCACAACCTCAACAAGTACCACAACAGAACAAATTCCACAACCACAACTAGAACAAATACCACAACAACAACAAATACCACAACAACAACCACAACAAATACCACAACCACAAAAAACACCACAACCACAAGTACAACAAATACCACAACCACAAAAATACAACACAACAACCACAACCATCATCACAACCATCACACAACCACAACTATCACACAACTATCACCACAACTTCAACAAATACCACAACAACAACATATAGCACAACCACAACCACAACAACAACCACATCCAGAACAAATACCACAACCACAACTAGAACAAATACCACAACAACAACAAATACCACAACCACAACAAATACCACAACTACAACTACAAAAAATACCACAACCAAAACTACAACAACATCCACAACCACAACAAATACAACATCACAACCACACCACAACCACACCACAACCACACCACAACCACAACAAATACCACAACCACAACAAATACCACAACCATAACCACAACCACAACCATAACCACAACCACAACAAATACTACAACCACAACTACAACAAATACCACAACCACAACAAATACAACATCACAACCGCAACCACAACAAATACCACAACCACAACAAAAACAAATTAAGAAACTTAAAAAAATTAAAAAAATTAAGAAACTTAAAAAAATTAAGAAACTTAAAAAAATTAAGAAACTTAAAAAAATTAAGAAAATTAAGAAACTTAAAAAAATTAAGAAACTTAAAAAAATTAAGAAAATTAAGAAACTTAAAAAAATTAAGAAAATTAAGAAACTTAAAAAAATTAAGAAACTTAAAAAAATTAAGAAACTTAAAAAAATTAAGAAAATTAAGAAACTTAAAAAAATTAAAAAAATTAAGAAAATTAAGAAACTTAATTTTTAACCACAACCATCACCTCAACCACAACCATCACCATAACCACAACAAATTCCATCACTACAACCACAACTATCACCACAACCACAACCATCACCACAACCACAACTATCACCACAACCAAAACCATCACCACAACCACAACCATCACCACAACCACAACTATCACCACAACCATCACCGTAACCACAACTAATACCATCACCACAACCACAACCATCACCTCAACCACAACCATCACCATAACCACAACAAATACCATCACAACCACAACTATCACCACAACCACAACCATCACCACAACCTCAACCATCACCACAACCACAACCATCACTACAACCACAACCACAACCACAGGCCTAGGACCTAGGACCTTGTACCTAGGACCTAAGGCCTAGGACCTAGGACCTATAGATCCTAAGACCTATAGGTCTTGGGTAATATAGGACCTTAGACCACAACCATCAGCACAACCACAACCATCACCACAACCACAACCAATACAATAACTGCAACCACAATCACAACAAATATTGCAACTACAACCACTAAAATACTCAACCAGAAACACATCAAATACAACAACCACAACGACAACAAATACCACAACCACAACAAATACCATAACTACAACAAATGACACAACCATAACCATCACCTAGGATCTAGGACCTATAGGTCACCTAGGACCTAAATTACCTAGGACCTATAGGACCTAGGACTAATATGTCTTAGGTCCTAGGAACTAGGACCTAGGACCTAGGACCCATAGGTCTTGGGTAATATAGGACCTTAGACCACAACCATCTCCACAACCACAACCTCAACCACAACTACCACCACAACCACAACCACAACCTCAGGCCTAGGACATTTTTAAACCACAACAAATACCATAACTACAACAAATACCACAACCACAACCATCACCTAGGACCTATAGGTCACCTTGGACCTAAATTACCTAGGACCTAAATTACCTAGGACCTATAGGACCTAGGACTAATATGTCTTATAGGTCTTGGGTAATATAGGACCTTAGACCACAACCATCACCACAACCACAACCACAACCTTCACCACAACCACAACAAATACAATAACCACAACCACACCCATCACCACAATCATTCCACAACCACAAACATCACCACAACCACAACCACAACCATCACCATCACCACAACCACTACCATCACCACAACCACATCAAATACAATAACCGCAACCACAAGAAATACCACAACCACCACTATCACCACAACCATCACCCCAACCACAACCACAACAACAACCACAAACACACCCACAACAAATACTACAACCATAACCACAAAATACTAAAACCACCATCCTAGGACCTAGGACGTATAGGTCTTGGGTAATATAGGACCTTAGACCACAACCATCACCAAAACCACAACAAAAACCACCGCCACAACCACAACCACAACCTCTCTCTCTATATATATATATATATATATATATATATATATATATATATATATATATATATATATATATATATATATATATATATATATATATATATATATATATATATATATATATATATATATATATATATATATATATATATATATATATATATATATATATATATATATATATATATATATATATATATATATATATATATATATATATATATATATATATATATATATATATATATATATATATATATATATATATATATATATATATATATATATATATATATATATATATATATATATATATATATATATATATATATATATATATATATATATATATACATACACAATATTATAGGACCTAGGACCTATAGGACCTATAGGACCTAGGACCTATAGGACCTAGGACCTATAGGTCTTAGGACCTATAGGTCTTAGGACCTATAGGTCTTAGGTCCTAGGACCTATAGGTCTTAGGTCCTAGGACCTATAGGTCTTAGGTCCTAGGACCTATAGGTCTTAGGTCCAAGGACCTATAGGTCTTAGGTCCAAGGACCTATAGGTCCTAGGACCTATAGGTCCTAAGATCCTAAGACCTATAGGTCCTAAGACCTATAAGTCCTAGGACCTATAGGTCTTAGGTAATAGGACCTATAGGTTTAAGGTCCCTATGGGTCCTAGGTCGTAGGTCCTATAGGTTGTAGGTCCTATAGGTCCTAGGTCGTAGGTCCTATAGGTCCTAGGTCGTAGGTCCTATAGGTCCTAGGTCGTAGGTCCTATATGTCCTAGGTCGTAGGTCCTATAGGTCCTAGGTCGTAGGTCCTATAGGTCCTAGGTCGTAGGTCCTAGGTCGTAGGTCCAATAGGTCCTAGGTCCTATAGGTCTTAGGACCTATAGGTCATAGGTCCTAGGACCTATAGGTCATAGGTCCTAGGACCTATAGGTCATAGGTCCTAGGACCTATAGGTCTTAGGTCCTATAGGTCCTAGGTCGTAGGTCCTATAGGTCCTAGGTCGTAGGTCCAAGGTCCTATAGGTCTTAGGTCCTATAGGTCCTAGGTCGTAGGTCCAATAGGTCCTAGGTCCTATAGGTCTTAGGTCCAATAGGTCCTAGGTCCAATAGGTCCTAGGTCTAATAGGTCCTAGGTCCATTAGGTCCTTTAGGTCCTATAGGTCTATTAGGTCCTATAGGTCCATTAGGTCCTAGGTCCTATAGGTCCTAGGTCCTAGAGGTCCTAGGTCCTAGAGGTCCTATAGGTCCTAGGTCCTAAGACCTATAGGTCCTAGGCCTAAGACCTATAGGTCCTAAGACCTATAGGTCCTAAGACCTATAGGTCCTAAGACCTATAGGTCCTAAGACCTATAGGTCCTAAGACCTATAGGTCCTAAGACCTATAGGTCCTAAGACCTATAGGTCCTAAGACCTATAGGTCCTAAGACCTATAGGTCCTAAGACCTATAGGTCCTAAGACCTATAGGTCCTAAGACCTATAGGTCCTAAGACCTATAGGTCCTAAGACCTATAGGTCCTAAGACCTATAGGTCCTAAGACCTAAAGGTCCTAGGTCCTATAGGTCCTATAGGTCCTAGGACCTATAGGTCTTAGGTCCTAGGACCTATAGGTCTTAGGACCTGTACGTCTTAGGACCTATAGGTCTTAGGTAATAGGACCTATAGGTCTTAGGTCCTAGGACCTATAGGTCTTAGGACCTATAGGTCTTAGGACCTATAGGTCTTAGGACCTATAGGTCTTAGGACCTATAGGTCTTAGGTCCAAGGACCTATAGGTCCAAGGACCTATAGGTCTTAGGTCCAAGGACCTATAGGTCCAAGGACCTATAGGTCCAAGGACCTATAGGTCCTAGGACCTATAGGTCCTAAGATCCTAAGACCTATAGGTCCTAAGACCTATAGGTCCTAACTTAAAAAAATTAAAAAAATTAAGAAACTTAAAAAAATTAAGAAACTTAAAAAATTAAAAAAATTAAGAAACTTAAAAAAAAATTAAGAAACTTAAAAAAATTAAAAAAATTAAGAAACTTAAAACAATTAAGAAACTTAAAAAAATTAAAAAACTTAAAACAATTAAAAAAATTAAAAAAATTAAGAAACTTAAAAAAAATTAAGAAACATAAAAACAATTAAGAAACTTAAAAAAATTAAGAAACTTAAAAAAATTAAGAAACTTAAAAAAATTAAAAAAAATTAAGAAACTTAAAAAAATTAAGAAACTTAAAAAAATTAAGAAAATTAAGAAACTTAAAAAAATTACTTAAAAAAATTAAGAAAAATAAGAAACTTAAAAAAATTAAAAAAATTAAGAAACTTAAAAAAATTACTTAAAAAAATTAAGAAAATTAAGAAACTTAAAAACATTAAACAAATTAAGAAACTTAAAAAAATTAAGAAACTTAAAAAAATTAAGAAACTTAAAAAAATTAAGAAACTTAAAAAAATTAAAAAAATTAAGAAAATTAAGAAACTTAAAAAAATTAAGAAACTTAAAAAAATTAAGAAAATTAAGAAACTTAAAAAAATTAAGAAAATTAAGAAACTTAAAAAACTTAAATTAAAAAAATTAAGAAACTTAAAAAAATTAAGAAACTTAAAAAAATTAAGAAAATTAAGAAAATTAAGAAACTTAAAAAAATTAAGAAACTTAAAAAATTAAGAAAATTAAGAAACTTAAAAAAATTAAGAAACTTAAAAAAATTAAGAAACTTAAAAAAATTAAGAAAATTAAGAAACTTAAAAAAATTAAAAAAATTAAGAAAATTAAGAATCTTAAAAAAATTAAAAAAATTAAGAAACTTAAAAAAATTAAAAAAATTAAGAAAATTAAGAAACTTAAAAAAATTAAAAAAATTAAGAAACTTAAAAAAATTAAAAATTAAAAAAATTAAGAAAATTAAGAAACTTAAAAAAATTAAAAAAATTAAAAAAATTAAGAAAATTAAGAAACTTAAAAAAATTAAGAAACTTAAAAAAATTAAGAAACTTAAAAAAATTAAGAAACTTAAAAAAATTAAGAAACTTAAAAAAATTAAAAAAATTAAGAAAATTAAGAAACTTAAAAAAATTAAGAAACTTAAAAAAATTAAAAAAATTAAGAAACTTAAAAAAATTAAGAAACTTAAAAAAATTAAAAAAATTAAGAAACTTAAAAAAATTAAAAAAATTAAGAAACTTAAAAAAATTAAGAAACTTAAAAAAATTAAGAAACTTAAAAAAATTAAGAAACTTAAAAAAATTAAGAAACTTAAGAAAATTAAGAAACTTAAAAAAATTAAGAAACTTAAAAAAATTAAGAAACTTAAAAAAATTAAGAAAATTAAGAAACTTAAAAAAATTAAGAAACTTAAAAAAATTAAGAAACTTAAAAAAATTAAGAAACTTAAAAAAATTAAGAAACTTAAAAAAATTAAGAAACTTAAAAAAATTAAGAAAATTAAGAAACTTAAAAAAATTAAAAAATTAAGAAAATTAAAAAAATTAAAAAAATTAAGAAACTTAAAAAAATTAAGAAACTTAAAAAAATTAAAAAAATTAAGAAACTTAAAAAAATTAAGAAACTTAAAAAAATTAAGAAACTTAAAAAAATTAAGAAACTTAAAAAAATTAAAAAAATTAAGAAAATTAAGAAACTTAAAAAAATTAAAAAAATTAAGAAACTTAAAAAAATTACTTAAAAAAATTAAGAAAAATAAGAAATTTAAAAAAATTAAAAAAATTAAGAAACTTAAAAAAATTACCTAAATAAATTAAGAAAATTAAGAAACTTAAAAACATTAAACAAATTAAGAAACTTAAAAAAATTAAGAAACTTAAAAAAATTAAAAAAATTAAGAAACTTAAAAAAATTAAAAAAATTAAGAAAATTAAGAAACTTAAAAAAATTAAGAAATTTAAAAAATTTAAGAAAATTAAGAAACTTAAAAAAATTAAGAAACTTAAAAAAATAAAAATTAAGAAACTTAAAAAAATTAAGAAACTTAAAAAAATTAAGAAAATTAAGAAAATTAAGAAACTTAAAAAAATTAAGAAACTTAAAAAAATTAAGAAAATTAAAAATTAAGAAACTTAAAAAAATTAAGAAACTTAAAAAAATTAAGAAAATTAAAAAAATTAAGAAACTTAAAAAAATTAAGAAACTTAAAAAAATTAAAAAAATTAAGAAACTTAAAAAAATTAAGAAACTTAAAAAAATTAAGAAACTTAAAAAAATTAAGAAACTTAAAAAAATTAAAAAAATTAAGAAAATTAAGAAACTTAAAAAAATTAAGAAACTTAAAAAAATTAAAAAAATTAAGAAACTTAAAAAAATTAAGAAACTTAAAAAAATTAAAAAAATTAAGAAAATTAAGAAACTTAAAAAAATTAAGAAATTTAAAAAATTTAAGAAAATTAAGAAACTTAAAAAAATTAAGAAAATTAAGAAACTTAAAAAAATTAAGAAACTTAAAAAAATTAAGAAACTTAAAAAAATTAAGAAACTTAAAAAAATTAAGAAACTTAAAAAAATTAAGAAAATTAAGAAAATTAAGAAACTTAAAAAAATTAAGAAACTTAAAAAAGTTAAGAAAATTAAGAAAATTAAGAAACTTAAAAAAATTAAGAAACTTAAAAAAATTAAGAAAATTAAGAAACTTAAAAAAATTAAGAAACTTAAAAAAATTAAGAAACTTAAAAAAATTAAGAAACTTAAAAAAATTAAGAAACTTAAAAAAATTAAGAAAATTAAGAAACTTAAAAAAATTAAAAAATTAAGAAAATTAAAAAAATTAAAAAAATTAAGAAACTTAAAAAAATTAAGAAACTTAAAAAAATTAAGAAAATTAAGAAACTTAAAAAAATTAAAAAAATTAAGAAACTTAAAAAAATTACTTAAAAAAATTAAGAAAAATAAGAAACTTAAACAAATTGAAAAAATTAAGAAACTTAAAAAAATTAAGAAAATTAAGAAACTTAAAAACATTAAACAAATTAAGAAACTTAAAAAAATTAAGAAACTTAAAAATTAAGAAATTTAAAAAATTTAAGAAAATTAAGAAACTTGAAAAAATTAAGAAACTTAAAAAAATTAAAAAAATTAAGAAACTTAAAAAAATTAAGAAACTTAAAAAAATTAAGAAACTTAAAAAAATTAAGAAACTTAAAAAAATTAAGAAAATTAAGAACATTAAGAAACTTAAAAAAATTAAGAAACTTAAGAAACTTAAAAAATATAAGAAACTTAAAAAAATTAAGAAAATTAAGAAACTTAAAAAAATTAAGAAACTTAAAAAAATTAAGAAACTTAAAAAAATTAAGAAACTTAAAAAAATTAAGAAACTTAAAAAAATTAAGAAACTTAAAAAAATTAAGAAACTTAAAAAAATTAAGAAACTTAAGAAACTTAAAAAAATTAAAAAAATTAAGAAAATTAAGAAACTTAAAAAAATTAAAAAAATTAAGAAACTTAAAAAAATTAAAAAAATTAAAAAAATTAAGAAAATTAAGAAACTTAAAAAAATTAAAAAAATTAAGAAACTTAAAAAAATTAAGAAAATTAAGAAACTTAAAAAAATTAAAAAAATTAAGAAACTTAAAAAAATTACTTAAAAAAATTAAGAAAAATAAGAAACTTAAAAAAATTAAAAAAATTAAGAAACTTAAAAAAATTAAAAAAATTAAGAAACTTAAAAAAAATTAAGAAACTTAAAAAAATTAAGAAACTTAAAAAAATTAAGAAACTTAAAAAAATTAAAAAAATTAAGAAACTTAAAAAAATTAAGAAACTTAAAAAAATTAAGAAACTTAAAAAAATTAAGAAAATTAAGAAACTTAAAAAAATTAAAAAATTAAGAAAATTAAAAAAATTAAAAAAATTAAGAAACTTAAAAA
The DNA here is from genome assembly GCA_951217055.1 of Gerris lacustris. NCBI lineage: Eukaryota > Metazoa > Arthropoda > Insecta > Hemiptera > Gerridae > Gerris > Gerris lacustris. The sequence continues at coordinate 24,040,678 of OX578283.1, read as the reverse complement.
AATTAAGAAACTTAAAAAAATTAAGAAAATTAAGAAACTTAAAAAAATTAAAAAAATTAAGAAACTTAAAAAAATTACTTAAAAAAATTAAGAAAAATAAGAAACTTAAAAAAATTAAAAAAATTAAGAAACTTAAAAATTACCTAAAAAAATTAAGAAAATTAAGAAACTTAAAAACATTAAACAAATTAAGAAACTTAAAAAAATTAAGAAACTTAAAAAAATTAAAAAAATTAAGAAACTTAAAAAAATTAAGAAAATTAAGAAACTTAAAAAAATTAAGAAATTTAAAAAATTTAAGAAAATTAAGAAACTTAAAAAAATTAAGAAACTTAAAAAAATTAAAAAAATTAAGAAACTTAAAAAAATTAAGAAACTTAAAAAAATTAAGAAACTTAAAAAAATTAAGAAAATTAAGAAACTTAAAAAAATTAAAAAAATTATGAAACTTAAAAAAATTAAAAAAATTAAGAAACTTAAAAAAAATTAAGAAACTTAAAAAAATTAAAAAAATTAAGAAACTTAAAAAAATTAAGAAACTTAAAAAAATTAAAAAAATTAAGAAAATTAAGAAACTTAAAAAAATTAAAAAAATTAAGAAAATTAAGAAACTTAAAAAAATTAAGAAACTTAAAAAAATTAAAAAAATTAAGAAACTTAAAAAAATTAAGAAACCTAAAAAAATTAAAAAAATTAAGAAAATTAAGAAACTTAAAAAAATTAAGAAATTTAAAAAATTTAAGAAAATTAAGAAACTTAAAAAAATTAAAAAAATTAAGAAACTTAAAAAAATTAAGAAACTTAAAAAAATTACTTAAAAAAATTAAGAAAAATAAGAAACTTAAAAAAATTAAAAAAATTAAGAAACTTAAAAAAATTACTTAAAAAAAAAGAAGAAAATTAAGAAACTTAAAAACATTAAACAAATTAAGAAACTTAAAAAAATTAAGAAACTTAAAAAAATTAAAAAAATTAAGAAACTTAAAAAAATTAAAAAAATTAAGAAACTTAAAAAAATTAAAAAAATTAAGAAAATTAAGAAACTTAAAAAAATTAAGAAATTTAAAAAATTTAAGAAAATTAAGAAACTTAAAAAAATTAAGAAACTTAAAAAAATTAAAAAAATTAAGCAACTTAAAAAAATTAAGAAAATTAAGAAACTTAAAAAAATTAAGAAACTTAAAAAAATTACTTAAAAAAATTAAGAAAAATAAGAAACTTAAAAAAATTAAAAAAATTAAGAAACTTAAAAAAATTACTTACAAAAAAAGAAGAAAATTAAGAAACTTAAAAACATTAAACAAATTAAGAAACTTAAAAAAATTAAGAAACTTAAAAAAATTAAGAAACTTAAAAAAATTAAGAAAATTAAGAAACTTAAAAAAATTAAGAAACTTAAAAAAATTAAGAAACTTAAGAAACTTAAAAAAATTAAAAAAATTAAGAAAATTAAGAAACTTAAAAAAATTAAAAAAATTAAGCAACTTAAAAAAATTAAGAAAATTAAGAAACTTAAAAAAATTAAGAAACTTAAAAAAATTACTTAAAAAAATTAAGAAAAATAAGAAACTTAAAAAAATTAAAAAAATTAAGAAACTTAAAAAAATTACTTACAAAAAAAGAAGAAAATTAAGAAACTTAAAAACATTAAACAAATTAAGAAACTTAAAAAAATTAAGAAACTTAAAAAAATTAAGAAACTTAAAAAAATTAAGAAAATTAAGAAACTTAAAAAAATTAAGAAACTTAAAAAAATTAAGAAACTTAAGAAACTTAAAAAAATTAAAAAAATTAAGAAAATTAAGAAACTTAAAAAAATTAAAAAAATTAAGAAAATTAAGAAACTTAAAAAAATTAAAAAAATTAAGAAACTTAAAAAAATTAAAAAAATTAAGAAACTTAAAAAAATTAAAAAAATTAAAAAAATTAAGAAAATTAAGAAAATTAAGAAACTTAAAAAATTAAAAAAATTAAGAAACTTAAAAAAATTAAAAAAATTAAGAAACTTAAAAAAATTAAGAAACTTAAAAAAATTAAAAAAATTAAGAAACTTAAAAAAATTAAGAAACTTAAAAAAATTACTTAAAAAAATTAAGAAAAATAAGAAACTTAAAAAAATTAAAAAAATTAAGAAACTTAAAAAAATTACTTAAAAAAAAAGAAGAAAATTAAGAAACTTAAAAACATTAAACAAATTAAGAAACTTAAAAAAATTAAGAAACTTAAAAAAATTAAAAAAATTAAGAAACTTAAAAAAATTAAAAAAATTAAGAAACTTAAAAAAATTAAAAAAATTAAGAAAATTAAGAAACTTAAAAAAATTAAGAAATTTAAAAAATTTAAGAAAATTAAGAAACTTAAAAAAATTAAGAAACTTAAAAAAATTAAAAAAATTAAGCAACTTAAAAAAATTAAGAAAATTAAGAAACTTAAAAAAATTAAGAAACTTAAAAAAATTACTTAAAAAAATTAAGAAAAATAAGAAACTTAAAAAAATTAAAAAAATTAAGAAACTTAAAAAAATTACTTACAAAAAAAGAAGAAAATTAAGAAACTTAAAAACATTAAACAAATTAAGAAACTTAAAAAAATTAAGAAACTTAAAAAAATTAAGAAACTTAAAAAAATTAAGAAAATTAAGAAACTTAAAAAAATTAAGAAACTTAAAAAAATTAAGAAACTTAAGAAACTTAAAAAAATTAAAAAAATTAAGAAAATTAAGAAACTTAAAAAAATTAAAAAAATTAAGCAACTTAAAAAAATTAAGAAAATTAAGAAACTTAAAAAAATTAAGAAACATAAAAAAATTACTTAAAAAAATTAAGAATAATAAGAAACTTAAAAAAATTAAAAAAATTAAGAAACTTAAAAAAATTACTTACAAAAAAAGAAGAAAATTAAGAAACTTAAAAACATTAAACAAATTAAGAAACTTAAAAAAATTAAGAAACTTAAAAAAATTAAGAAACTTAAAAAAATTAAGAAAATTAAGAAACTTAAAAAAATTAAGAAACTTAAAAAAATTAAGAAACTTAAGAAACTTAAAAAAATTAAAAAAATTAAGAAAATTAAGAAACTTAAAAAAATTAAAAAAATTAAGAAAATTAAGAAACTTAAAAAAATTAAAAAAATTAAGAAACTTAAAAAAATTAAAAAAATTAAGAAACTTAAAAAAATTAAAAAAATTAAAAAAATTAAGAAAATTAAGAAAATTAAGAAACTTAAAAAAATTAAAAAAATTAAGAAACTTAAAAAAATTAAAAAAATTAAGAAACTTAAAAAAATTAAGAAACTTAAAAAAATTAAAAAAATTAAGAAACTTAAAAAAAAATTAAGAAACTTAAAAAAATTAAAAAAATTAAGAAACTTAAAAAAATTAAGAAACTTAAAAAAATTAAAAAAATTAAGAAAATTAAGAAACTTAAAAAAATTAAGAAACTTAAAAAAATTACTTACAAAAAAAGAAGAAAATTAAGAAACTTAAAAACATTAAACAAATTAAGAAACTTAAAAAAATTAAGAAACTTAAAAAAATTAAGAAACTTAAAAAAATTAAGAAAATTAAGAAACTTAAAAAAATTAAGAAACTTAAAAAAATTAAGAAACTTAAGAAACTTAAAAAAATTAAAAAAATTAAGAAAATTAAGAAACTTAAAAAAATTAAAAAAATTAAGCAACTTAAAAAAATTAAGAAAATTAAGAAACTTAAAAAAATTAAGAAACTTAAAAAAATTACTTAAAAAAATTAAGAAAAATAAGAAACTTAAAAAAATTAAAAAAATTAAGAAACTTAAAAAAATTACTTACAAAAAAAGAAGAAAATTAAGAAACTTAAAAACATTAAACAAATTAAGAAACTTAAAAAAATTAAGAAACTTAAAAAAATTAAGAAACTTAAAAAAATTAAGAAACTTAAAAAAATTAAGAAACTTAAAAAAATTAAGAAAATTAAGAAACTTAAAAAAATTAAGAAACTTAAAAAAATTAAGAAACTTAAGAAACTTAAAAAAATTAAAAAAATTAAGAAAATTAAGAAACTTAAAAAAATTAAAAAAATTAAGAAAATTAAGAAACTTAAAAAAATTAAAAAAATTAAGAAACTTAAAAAAATTAAAAAAATTAAGAAACTTAAAAAAATTAAAAAAATTAAAAAAATTAAGAAAATTAAGAAAATTAAGAAACTTAAAAAAATTAAAAAAATTAAGAAACTTAAAAAAATTAAAAAAATTAAGAAACTTAAAAAAATTAAGAAACTTAAAAAAATTTAAAAAAATTAAGAAACTTAAAAAAATTAAGAAAATTAAGAAAATTAAGAAACTTAAAAAAATTAAGAAACTTAAAAAAATTAAGAAAATTAAGAAACTTAAAAAAATTAAGAAACTTAAAAAAATTAAGAAACTTAAAAAAATTAAGAAACTTAAAAAAATTAAGAAACTTAATTAAGAAAATTAAGAAACTTAAAAAAATTAAGAAACTTAAAAAAATTAAGAAACTTAAAAAAATTAAGAAACTTAAAAAAATTAAGAAACTTAAAAAAATTAAGAAACTTAAAAAAATTAAGAAACTTAAAAAAATTAAGAAACTTAAAAAAATTAAGAAAATTAAGAAACTTAAAAAAATTAAGAAACTTAAAAAAATTACTTAAAAAAATTAAGAAAAATAAGAAACTTAAAAAAATTAAAAAAATTAAGAAACTTAAAAAAATTACTTAAAAAAATTAAGAAAATTAAGAAACTTAAAAACATTAAACAAATTAAGAAACTTAAAAAAATTAAGAAACTTAAAAAAATTAAAAAAATTAAGAAACTTAAAAAAATTAAGAAACTTAAAAAAATTAAGAAACTTAAAAAAATTAAGAAAATTAAGAAACTTAAAAAAATTAAGAAACTTAAAAAAATTATATATAAACAGAAAACAAACAAAACTCAGGTTTCGGTCACAAAAATCGTCTTTATGTTACAATCCCGACGTTTCGGTTTTTACTTAAAACCTTCTTCAGGGGCCTAAAAAACAAACGAAATACAAAAACCCATGAAACAAACACTCATGACTATCAAAACGGAAAAAACTAAGCAGCTGCTACACAATAAATATTAACCCAAGACCTAAACTCACCGTAAAACATCTAAACAACGACTGAAAAAATCCTCACGCGTCACACCTATATATACGGAGAAAAACCACAGCCTCCTAGATAAAAACATACTTACTAAAGTATGTTTTTATCTAGGAGGCTGTGGTTTTTCTCCGTATATATAGGTGTGACGCGTGAGGATTTTTTCAGTCGTTGTTTAGATGTTTTACGGTGAGTTTAGGTCTTGGGTTAATATTTATTGTGTAGCAGCTGCTTAGTTTTTTCCGTTTTGATAGTCATGAGTGTTTGTTTCATGGGTTTTTGTATTTCGTTTGTTTTTTAGGCCCCTGAAGAAGGTTTTAAGTAAAAACCGAAACGTCGGGATTGTAACATAAAGACGATTTTTGTGACCGAAACCTGAGTTTTGTTTGTTTTCTGTATATATATATATATATATATATATATATATATATATATATATATATATATATATATATATATATATATATATATAGAGAGGTTGTGGTTGTGGTTGTGGCGGTGGTTTTTGTTGTGGTTTTGGTGATGGTTGTGGTCTAAGGTCCTATATTACCCAAGACCTATACGTCCTAGGTCCTAGGATGGTGGTTTTAGTATTTTGTGGTTATGGTTGTAGTATTTGTTGTGGGTGTGTTTGTGGTTGTTGTTGTGGTTGTGGTTGGGGTGATGGTTGTGGTGATAGTGGTGGTTGTGGTATTTCTTGTGGTTGCGGTTATTGTATTTGATGTGGTTGTGGTGATGGTAGTGGTTGTGGTGATGGTGATGGTTGTGGTTGTGGTTGTGGTGATGTTTGTGGTTGTGGAATGATTGTGGTGATGGGTGTGGTTGTGGTTATTGTATTTGTTGTGGTTGTGGTGAAGGTTGTGGTTGTGGTTGTGGTGATGGTTGTGGTCTAAGGTCCTATATTACCCAAGACCTATAAGAAACTTAAACCCAAGAAACTTAAAAAAATTAAGAAACTTAAAAAAATTAAGAAACTTAAAAAAATTAAGAAACTTAAAAAAATTAAGAAAACTAAGAAACTTAAAAAAATTAAAAAAATTAAGAAACTTAAAAAAATTACTTAAAAAAATTAAGAAAAATAAGAAACTTAAAAAAATTAAGAAACTTAAAAAAATTACTTAAAAAAATTAAGAAAATTAAGAAACTTAAAAACATTAAACAAATTAAGAAACTTAAAAAAATTAAGAAACTTAAAAAAATTAAAAAAATTAAGAAACTTAAAAAAATTAAGAAACTTAAAAAAATTAAGAAACTTAAAAAAATTAAGAAAATTAAGAAACTTAAAAAAATTAAGAAACTTAAAAAAATTAAGAAAATTAAGAAACTTAAAAAAATTAAGAAAATTAAGAAACTTAAAAAAATTAAAAAAATTAAGAAACTTAAAAAAATTAAGAAAATTAAGAAACTTAAAAAAATTAAAAAAATTAAGAAAATTAAGAAACTTAATTTTTAACCACAACCATCACCTCAACCACAACCATCACCATAACCACAACAAATTCCATCACTACAACCACAACTATCACCACAACCACAACCATCACCACAACCACAACTATCACCACAACCACAACCATCACCACAACCATCACCACAACCACAACTATCACCACAACCATCACCGTAACCACAACTAATACCATCACCACAACCACAACCATCACCTCAACCACAACCATCACCATAACCACAACAAATACCATCACAACCACAACTATCACCACAACCACAACCATCACCACAACCTCAACCATCACCACAACCACAACCATCACTACAACCACAACCACAACCACAGGCCTAGGACCTAGGACCTTGTACCTAGGACCTAAGGCCTAGGACCTAGGACCTATAGATCCTAAGACCTATAGGTCTTGGGTAATATAGGACCTTAGACCACAACCATCAGCACAACCACAACCATCACCACAACCATCACCACAACCACAACCAATACAATAACTGCAACCACAATCACAACAAATATTGCAACTACAACCACTAAAATACTCAACCAGAAACACATCAAATACAACAACCACAACGACAACAAATACCACAACCACAACAAATACCATAACTACAACAAATGACACAACCATAACCATCACCTAGGATCTAGGACCTATAGGTCACCTAGGACCTAAATTACCTAGGACCTATAGGACCTAGGACTAATATGTCTTAGGTCCTAGGAACTAGGACCTAGGACCTAGGACCCATAGGTCTTGGGTAATATAGGACCTTAGACCACAACCATCTCCACAACCACAACCTCAACCACAACTACCACCACAACCTCAGGCCTAGGACATTTTTAAACCACAACAAATACCATAACTACAACAAATACCACAACCACAACCATCACCTAGGACCTATAGGTCACCTTGGACCTAAATTACCTAGGACCTAAATTACCTAGGACCTATAGGACCTAGGACTAATATGTAGGTCCTAGGTGACCTATAGGTCCTAGGTCCTAGGTGATGGTTGTGGTTGTGGTATTTGTTGTAGTTATGGTATTTGTTGTGGTTGTGGTATTTGTTGTCGTTGTGATTGATGTATTTGATATGTTTGTTGTTGAGTATTTTAGTGGTTGTAGTTGTAGTATTTGTTGTGGTTTAAAAATGTCCTAGGCCTGAGGTTGTGGATGTGGTTGTGGTTGTGGTGGTAGTTATGGTTGAGGTTGTGGTTGTGGAGATGGTTGTGGTCTAAGGTCCTATATTACCCAAGACCTATGGGTCCTAGGTCCTAGGTCCTAGTTCCTAGGACCTAAGACATATTAGTCCTAGGTCCTATAGGTCCTAGGTAATTTAGGTCCTAGGTGACCTATAGGTCCTAGATCCTAGGTGATGGTTGTGGTTGTGTTATTTGTTGTAGTTATGGTATTTGTTGTGGTTGTGGTATTTGTTGTCGTTGTGGTTGTTGTATTTGATTTGAGTATTTTAGTGGTTGTAGTTGCAATATTTGTTGTGGTTGTGGTTGCAGTTATTGTATTGGTTGTGGTTGTGGTGATGGTTGTGGTTGTGCTGATGGTTGTGGTCTAAGGTCCTATATTACCCAAGACCTATAGGTCTTAGGATCTATAGGTCCTAGGTCCTAGGCCTTAGGTCCTAGGTACAAGGTCCTAGGTCCTAGGCCTGTGGTTGTGGTTGTGGTTGTAATGATGGTTGTGGTTGTGGTGATGGTTGAGGTTGTGGTGATGGTTGTGGTTGTGGTGATAGTTGTGTTTGTGATGGTATTTGTTGTGGTTATGGTGATGGTTGTGGTTGAGGTGATGGTTGTGGTTGTGGTGATGGTATTAGTTGTGGTTACGGTGATGGTTGTGGTGATAGTTGTGGTTGTGGTGATGGTTGTGGTTGTGGTGATGGTTGTGGTTGTGGTGATAGTTGTGGTTGTGGTGATGGTTGTGGTTGTGGTGATAGTTGTGGTGATGGTATTTGTTGTGGTGGAGGTGATGGTTGTGGTTGTGGTGATGGTATTTGTTGTGGTTACGGTGATGGTTGTGGTTGTGGTAATGGTTGTGGTTGTGGTGATGGTTGTGGTGATGGTATTTGTTGTGGTTATGGTGATGGTTGTGGTTGAGGTGATGGTTGTGGTTGTGGTGATGGTATTTGTTGTGGTTACGGTGATGGTTGTGGTTGTGGTAATGGTTGTGGTGATGGTATTTGTTGTGGTTATAGTGATGGTTGTGGTTGAGGTGATGGTTGTGGTTGTGGTGATGGTATTTGTTGTGGTTATGGTGATGGTTGTGGTTGTAGTGATGGTTGTGGTTGTGGTTATGGTTGTGGTTGTGGTATTTGTTGTGGTTGTGGTATTTGTTGTGGTTGTGGTATTTGTTGTGGTTGTGGTATTTGTTGTGGTTGTGGTATTTGTCGTGATTGTGGTATTTGTTGTGGTTGTGGTATTTGTCGTGGTTGTGGTATTTGTTGTGGTTGTGGTATTTGTCGTGGTTGTGGTATTTGTTGTGGTTGTGGTATTTGTTGTGGTTGTGGTTGTAATGTGGTTGTGGTGTGGTTGTGGTGATGGTTGTGGTGATGGTTGTGGTATTTGTTGTGGTTGTGGTTGTTGTTGTGGTTGTGGTATTTGTTGTTGTGGTATTTGTTGTAGTTGTGGTTGTGGTATTTTTTGTGGTTGTGATATTTGTTGTGGTTGTGGTTGTGGTTATGGTTGTGTATGTGGTTGTGGTATTTGTTGTGGTTGTGGTATTTGTTGTGGTTGTGGTATTTTTTGTGGTTATGGTTGTGGTTATGGTTGTGGTTGTGGTATTTGTTGTGGTTGAGGTATTTGTTGTGGTTGTGGTATTTGTTGTGGTTGTGGTTGTTGTTGTGGTATTTGTTGTTGTGGTTGTGGTATTTGTTGTAGTTGTGGTTTTGGTATTTGTTGTGGTTGTGGTTGTGGACGTTGTTGTGGTATTTGTTGTTGCTGTGGTTGTGGTATTTGTTATAGTTGTGGTATTTGTTATGGTTGTGGTTTTGGTTGTGGTGATAGTTGTGATTGTGGTGATGGTTGTGGTTGTGGTTATGGTTGTGGTTGAGGTTGTAGTTGTGGTTGTGGTGTGGTCAGTGTCAGTTTTTTCCTATGTGGTATTTGTTGTCGTTGTGGTTGTTGTATTTGATGTGTTTCTGGTTGAGTATTTAAGTGGTTGTAGTTGTAGTATTTGTTGTGGTTGTGGTTGTAGTATTTTTTGTGGTTATGGTTGTAGTATTTGTGGTGGTTGTGTTTGTGGTTTTGGCTGTGGTTGTTGTTGTGGTTGTGGTTGTAGTTATTGTATTGGTTATGGTTGTGGTGATGGTTGTGGTTGTGCTGATGGTTGTGGTTGTGCTGATGGTTGTGGTCTAAGGTATTATATTACCTTAGACCTATAGGACTTAGGATCTATAGGTCCTAGGTCCTAGGCCTTAGGTCCTAGGTACAAGGTCCTAGGTCCTTGGCCTGTGGTTGTGGTTGTGGTGATGGTTGTGGTTGTGGTGATGGTTGTGGTTGTGGTGATGGTTGTGGTTGTGGTGATAGTTGTGGTTGTGGTGATGGTTGTGGTTGTAGTGATGGAATTTGTTGTGGTTATGGTGATGGTTGTGGTTGTGGTGATGGTATTTGTTGTGGTTACGGTGATGGTTGTGGTGGTGGTTGTGGTTGTGCTGATGGTTGTGGTTGTGCTGATGGTTGTGGTCTAAGGTCCTATATTACCTTAGACCTATAGGACTTAGGATCTATAGGTCCTAGGTCCTAGGCCTTAGGTCCTAGGTACAAGGTCCTAGGTCCTAGGTCCTTGGCCTGTGGTTGTGGTTGTGGTGATGGTTGTGGTTGTGGTGGTGGTTGTGGTGATAGTTGTGGTTGTGGTGATGGTTGTGGTTGTAGTGATGGAATTTGTTGTGGTTATGGTGATGGTTGTGGTTGTGGTGATGGTATTTGTTGTGGTTACGGTGATGGTTGTGGTGGTGGTTGTGGTTGTGCTGATGGTTGTGGTTGTGCTGATGGTTGTGGTCTAAGGTCCTATATTACCTTAGACCTATAGGACTTAGGATCTATAGGTCCTAGGTCCTAGGCCTTAGGTCCTAGGTACAAGGTCCTAGGTCCTAGGTCCTTGGCCTGTGGTTGTGGTTGTGGTGATGGTTGTGGTTGTGGTGGTGGTTGTGGTGATAGTTGTGGTTGTGGTGATGGTTGTGGTTGTGGTGATGGTATTTGTTGTGGTTACGGTGATGGTATTTGTTGTGGTTACGGTGATGGTTGTGGTGGTGGTTGTGGTGATGGTTGTGGTTGTGGTTATGGTTGTGGTATTTGTTATGGTTGTGGTATTTGTCGTGGTTGTGGTATTTGTTGTGGTTGTGGTATTTGTCGTGGTTGTGGTATTTGTTGTGGTTGTGGTATTTGTTGTGGTTGTGGTATTTGTCGTGATTGTGGTATTTGTTGTGGTTGTGGTATTTGTTGTGGTTGTGGAATTTGTTGTGGTTGTGGTATTTGTTGTGGTTGTGGTATTTGTTGTGGTTGTGGTATTTGTTGTGGTTGTGGTATTTGTTGTGGTTGTGGTATTTGTCGTGGTTGTGGTATTTGTCGTGGTTGTGGTATTTGTCGTGGTTGTGGTATTTGTCGTGGTTGTGGTATTTGTTGTGGTTGTGGAATTTGTTGTGGTTGTGGTATTTGTTGTTGATATGGTGATGGTTGTGGTTGTGGTTATGGTTGTGGTTGTGGTGATGGTTGTGGTTATGGTTGTGGTATTTGTTGTGGTTGTGGTATTTGTTGTGGTTGTGGTATTTGTTGTGGTTGTGGTATTTGTTGTGGTTGTGGTATTTGTTGTGGTTGTGGTATTTGTTGTGGTTGTGGTATTTGTTGTGGTTGTGGTATTTGTTGTGGTTGTGGTATTTGTCGTGATTGTGGTAATGGTTGTGGTTGTGGTATGGTTGTGGTTATGGTTGTGGCTGTGGTTGTGGTATTTGTTGTGGTTGTGGTTGTGGTTATGGTTGTGGTTTTGGGAATGGTTGTGGCTGTGGCTTTGGTTGTGGTATTTGTTGTGATTGTGGTTGTGGTATTTGTTGTGGTTGTGGTTTTGGTTATGGTTGTGGTTGTGCTATTTGTTGTGGTTGTGGTATTTGTTGCGGTTGTTGTATTTGTTGTTGTGGCATTTGTTGTAGTTGTGGTATTTGTTGTGGTTGTGGTTGTAGTGTGGTTGAGGTGTGGTTGTGGTGATGGTTGTGATTGTGGTATTTGTTGTGGTTGTGGTATTTGTTGTGGTTGTGGTTGTGGTATTTGTTGTGGTTTTGGTTGTTGTTGTGGTTGTGGTATTTGTTGTTGTGGTATTTGTTGTAGTTGTAGTTGTGGTATTTTTTGTGGTTGTGGTATTTGTTGTGGTTGTGGTTATGGTTGTGGTTGTGGTTATGGTTGTGTATGTGGTTGTGGCCTTTGTTGTGGTTGTGGTGTTTGTTGTGGTTGTGGTATTTGTTGTGGTTGTAGTTGTGGTTATGGTTGTGGCTGTGGTTGTGGTTGTGGTATTTGTTGTGGTTGTAGTATTTGTTGTGGTTGTTGTTGTAGTGTGGTTGTGGTGTGGTTGTGGTGATGGTTGTGGTTGTGGTATTTGTTGTGGTTGTGGTTGTTGTTGTGGTATTTGTTGTTGTGGTTGTGGTATTTGTTGTGGTTGTGGTTATGGTTGTGGTTGTGGTCTTTGTTGTGGTTGTGGTATTTGTTGTGGTTTTGGTTGTAGTGTGGTTGTGGTGTGGTTGTGGTGATGGTTGTGGTTGTGGTTGTGGTATTTGTTGTGGTTGTGGTTGTTATTGTGGTTGTGGTATTTGTTGTTGTGGTATTTGTTGTTGTTGTGGTTGTGGTATTTTTTGTGGTTGTGGTATTTGTTATAGTTGTGGTATTTGTTATGGTTGTGGTTTTGGTTGTGGTGATAGTTGTGATTGTGGTGATGGTTGTGGTTGAGGTTGTGGTTATGGTTGTGGTTGAGGTTGTAGTTGTGGTTGTGGTGTGGTCAGTGTCAGTTTTTTCCTAGGTGGTATTTGTTGTCGTTGTGGTTGTTGTATTTGATGTGTTTCTGGTTGAGTATTTTAGTGGTTGTAGTTGTAGTATTTGTTGTGGTTGTGGTTGTAGTATTTTTTGTGGTTATGGTTGTAGTATTTGTGGTGGTTGTGTTTGTGGTTTTGGCTGTGGTTGTTGTTGTGGTTGTGGTTGTGGTATTTCTTGTGGTTGTAGTTATTGTATTGGTTGTGGTTGTGGTGATGGTTGTGGTTGTGCTGATGGTTGTGGTCTAAGGTCCTATATTACCTAAGACCTATAGGTTTTAGGATCTATAGGTCCTGGGTCCTAGGCCTTAGGTCCTAGGTCCTAGGCCTGTGGTTGTGGTTGTGGTTGTGGTGATGGTTGTGGTTGTGGTGATGGTATTTGTTGTGGTTATGGTGATGGTTGTGGTTGAGGTGATGGTTGTGGTTGTGGTGATGGTATTTGTTGTGGTTACGGTGATGGTTGTGGTGGTGGTTGTGGTGATGGTTGTGGTTGTGGTGATGGTATTTGTTGTGGTTATGGTGATGGTTGTAGTTGAGGTGATGGTTGTGGTTGTGGTGATGGTATTTGTTGTTGTTACGGTGATGGTTGTGGTTGTGGTGATGGTATTTGTTGTGGTTATGGTGATGGTTGTGGTTGTGGTGATGGTTGTGGTTGTGGTTGTGGTTATGGTATATGTTGTGGTTGTGGTATTTGTTGTGTTTGTGGTATTTGTTGTGGTTGTGGTTATGGTTGTGGTTATAGTTGTGGCTGTGGTTGTGGTTGTGGTTGTGGTTATGGTTGTGGCTGTGGTATTTGTTGTAGTTGTGGTATTTGTTGTGGTTGTGGTATTTGTTGTGGTTGTGGTTGCAGTGTGGTTTTGGTGTGGTTGTGGTGATGGTTGTGGTTGTGGTATTTGTTGTTGTTGTGGTTGTGGTATTTTTTGTGGTTGTGTTATTTGTTATAGTTGTGGTATTTGTTATGGTTGTGGTTTTGGTTGTGGTGATAGTTGTGATTGTGGTTATGGTTTTGGTTGAGGTTGTATTGTGGTTGTGGTGTGGTCAGTGTCAGTTTTTTCCTAGGTGGTATTTGTTGTCGTTGTGGTTGTTGTATTTGATGTGTTTCTGGTTGAGTATTTTAGTGGTTGTAGTTGTAGTATTTGTTGTGGTTAGGGTTGTAGTATTTGTGGTGGTTGTGTTTGTGGTTTTGGCTGTGGTTGTTGTTGTGGTTGTGGTTGTGGTATTTCTTGTGGTTGTAGTTATTGTATTGGTTGTGGTTGTGGTGCTGGTTGTGGTTGTGCTGATGGTTGTGGTCTAAGGTCCTATATTACCTAAGACCTATAGGTCTTAGGATCTATAGGTCCTAGGTCCTAGGCCTTAGGTCCTAGGTACAAGGTCCTAGGTCATAGGTCCTAGGCCTGTGGTTGTGGTTGTGGTTGTGGTGATGGTTGTGGTTGTGGTGATGGTTGTGGTTGTGGTGATGGATGTGGTTGTGGTGATGGTTGTGGTGATGGTTTGTTGTGGTTATGGTGATGGTTGTGGTTGAGGTGATGGTTGTGGTTGTGGTGATGGTATTTGTTGTGGTTACGGTGATGGTTGTGGTGGTGGTTGTGGTGATGGTTGTGGTTGTGGTATTTGTTGTGGTCAGTGTCAGTTTTTTTTTTTTTTTTATCAAATTATAGCATGCTTCACAGTTATGGTTGTGGAGTACTACATGCGGTTAAAGGTCGCAATAAAATTTAAGAGTGGTTTAAGTAGGACCATACACATCGATAACAACAATGACGGAGAGATAAATAATAAAATTTACAGCATAAAATAACATGAACGGAAAAATATTAAAATTAATATAGGCACTTATGTACAAACTTAATTACACACAAAAGTATCACAGTTAAAAGAATGTTGATGTGCAAAGTTTAAAATATTAGTACTTTTGAAGATATAGGTGTAAATAAGGTTGAAACTTATTTGGGACCATCAATTGCCTAATACCTACGATTTAAATTTCATTAAAATCGGAAGAGTAGTTTTATATGTTGGTTCGCATCGCAGAAATGCGGTTTACAATTTTTTATCTTTTTCCAACTACAATATCTCGGTTTGTCTCACTTTAAACATGCATAGGACCTTTTTTATGCAGAATTATGGGAAAATATTTTTGTCAAAAACATTTCTCTTCAAAAAATAAACTGTTTTGCGAGAATAGGTTAAAAAAATATTTTTTTTTAGATTTTATGGAGGAGGGAGGGGGCCACTCCCCCCCCCCCCCCCCCCCCGCCCTCAAGAGGTGGGAACTTCACTGTTTCTTACTACTACACCCTTAAGAGTTTTTTCGCAAAGTTTTAATACTTTATAAATTATTTTCCCTATTATTCCTTATTTTCCTGGACTAAATAGAGTTCACAGTCAACACTATTAGCAGTTTTCCATACTACACGCATCCGCTATTTCCGTTTTTTCCCCCTCTTGCATTAGAGTTGCTATGACATATTATACATCGAATTTAAGGTAATAAAATAATCTACACGTTTTATTTCACCACATTTTTAGTGCCGACCCCGTGGAAAAAAGTTATTATCAAAATTGTTCAGAGTAGAAAAAAGAAATGTCGATTTTTTACCATATTTTATAACTTTTGGTACACTTTGACTGCGAAAAGCATATTGATATGGGTATCAAATTAAAGAGGACAGTGTATAGAAGACTTTAAAAAACACCGCACATCGTTATCACTCTTTGTTCCGGAGATATTGGCGTTACAGTGAATAGGCCAAATTTGGGTCTTCAATAGGGGGTGGTGGGGGAAGCAAGCGGTGGCACTCGATATGGTAATATGGAAAATGCTTCCCTAAACCCCTTCTAAACGATGGTGTAAAGAAAGTTTAGTATTTAATTTTTCCCCCCTTTTTTGCTTATTTGTACTGGCCTACCAGCCCTGCTGCACGTAACAGCATGATTTTTTGGATTGGCCGCTTCAGCTCTCCAACAGCGGTCTTAACGTCTACTATTCGGACCTTTCCATTACGCCCAGGATAAACCTTAACGATTATTCCCATAGGCCAACTATTTCGTGGGCTATTTTCATCAGCAATTATGACGAGGTCATCAATAGTGATATCTCTTTTTGAGGTATGCCATCTTTTTCTATTTACCAGCGTGGGTACGTATTCTTTAATCCAACGACGCCAAAATATATCAGCATAATATTGTGCTATACGCCACATTTTTCTATGGTGAAGTTCTTCTCTGGTGAAAAGTCCTGGTACAGCAACATGACAGTCTTTGCCAATTAGCAAATGGTTGGGTGTCAAGCTTTCTTCGTCTTGATGGTCAGACGAGACGTATGTTAATGGATGACTGTTAACACTGTGTTCTGCTTCAATCAAGAACGTTTGCAGTACTTCTTCCTTTGGAAACTGTTCCTTTAAGACTGTCTTCAAAGCAACCTTTACCGAACGTACCATTCGCTCCCAGGTCCCACCCATGTGAGGTGCCGCCGGGGCGTTAAATAACTAGTTGATGTGGCGTATCGTACAAAAGTCTTGTATTTCTGATTGATTTAACTCCTTTAACGCTGTTCTCATCTCCTTTTCTGCCCCACGTAGATTTGTTCCATTGTCTGAACACAATTTCAACGGATACCCTCTGCGACAGATGAATCTACGAATGGCCATGACAGCAGCATCAGTTGTAAGCGATGCTGCAATCTCTAGATGAACTGCTCTAGTCGTCATACAGGTAAATAACACTCCATATCGTTTCTCCCTTCTCCGGCCGACCGTAACGTTCATAGGTCCAAAATAATCCATTCCGGTTACTGCAAATGCACGTGACTGAGGTGTTACTCTAAAGTCTGGTAAATATCCTTCAATTTGACTTTCGTATTTTGCATTTTTTCGTCTGCATAAGACACATAAACGTTGGCAATTCCTGACAGCATTTCGTCCATTTAAAATCCAAAATTTTGATCTTAAGTCGTTTAAGAGTTGTTCTCTTCCTTAATGATGATTTTTTTCATGGTAATATCTTATCAGTAATTTTGTAAAATAATTCTTTCCATCCATTATTATTGGTTTTCTTGTGTAATCTGGTAGAATATCTTTCGCATTTTCAAGACGACCATGTAGTCGTAGTAGGCCGTCATCATCAAGAACGGGGGTTAATTTGAACAATCTACTTGAAGTTTTAATCGGCGTCTTCTTTCTTAAACTATTTACTTCTTCCGAAAAGCTTTCATATTGTGCTTGAGCAATAAGCACTTTCTCTGCTCTTTCGAATTCTGTTAGAGTTATTTCTTTTTTAAACCCTTTATTTCGCGTTCTACTTTTTTCTTTACAAATGTTTATAAACACTAGTACCCATGCCATACTTCTTACGAGTCTCAAATACTTTGAAAATCTTTCACACTGCAAGAGGGGTCTAGAGTCTTCTTCCTTTTCTGAAATTTTTAGTACTAAGTCGTTTCTTATTTCTTTGTCGGGTTCATTACTTGGCTCTACAACCTGAAATGGCCAGCATTCTTCTTTTTCTTGTAGAAATTCAGGACCTTTTAGCCAGCGTTCTGCTTTTCCTACGTCCCACTGGCCTCGTGTAGCATCGTCTGCTACATTCAGTGATGTTGGCAGCCAATGCCAATCTTCTTTTGATGTCAGTTCGTGTATTTCCCCTATCCTATTTGCCACGAATGTTTTGAATCGCTTGGGTGTAGATTGAATCCAGCTGTATACAATCTTCGAGTCGGTCCAAAAATATCTCTTATTGATCTTAGTCTACTGGCTTTCCTCTACTACTGATGCAAGTTGCGAACCCATTACTGCAGATTGAAGCTCAATTCTTGGTATTGTCATAGGTTTGACTGATGTTACTCGTGCCTTTGCCATTACTATAGATGTTGAAATGTAGTAGTTTTTCGCTATAAATCTCAGATATGATACTGCAGCATAACCTTTTTCGCTTCCATCACAAAAAGTGTGCAACTATACCTCACTTGTTTCTTTAGAATGAAATCCATACCATCGTGGAATTGTGATGCTTTTGATGTTATGTAATTTGGCTGCCCATGCTACCCATTTATTAAAAAGACTTGTGCTTATAACATCGTCCCATCCAATTTTTTCAGCCCACACTTGTTGTAGCAGCATCCTTCCTTGTATCGTTATAGGCGACAATATACCGAGTGGATCATAAACAGACATGACTACCTTGAGCACTTCTCTCTTGGTTGGTGCGGTTGTTTTCTTAAGTATAGATTCGTATTTACATAACACTCTATCAGAAAAGCTTAAGTAATCCGTTTTCGGGTTCCAGACCAAACCTAGAACTCGTTCTGCGGTTGGCCAACGATCAAATTCTAACTCTGCGACCGTTTTAGCCCGAAGTTCTATGGGAATCCCCTCAATTATTATTGCTGAATTACTCATCCAATTTCGCATGTAGAAATTTCCTCGTTTATAGCAGTTAACTACTTGATCTACTACATCTATAGCTTCTTTTTCCGTGTCAAAGCTACCTAAATAGTCGTCCATGTAGTGATTTTTGTAGACTGCTATTAGATTGTCATTAAAGGATACTCCATTTGATTTAGCCCGAGCATCAAACACAAATCGAAATTTATCTGGCTTACCTGGATGCTTTACAGCAAAATGTGGCAAATACCAAGTTTTTTCGGGCTCGATTCGTGATTCTTCGTCACCAAGTATTCGGGCATATCCTTTCTTCACGAAGCTTTCAATTTGTTCACAATACTTTTTAGCAAATATGTCATTTTTGTCCATTTTCTTTTCGACTGAGTAAAGTCTTCGAAGCGCGGTTGTCTTGCTTTCCGGTAGCCTGTATTTTCATTTTTCCATAGAAGTCCAATTTCCCAATGTTTATCTTCTAATTGTTTGCACGTCGTTTCCATAATTTTTAATCCTTTTTTATCTTCTGGTGACATAACCCTTTCTCCAGGTTTCACTAAATTATCTGCTAGAATACTTTGGCGAAGCAAATCTTCCAGCTCAGATTCTTCAGCGTAGCAATGATAAGAAAACTCTGCATCTACTCTATCTTTTAGCAATGACATATTCCCGTGAATTACCCAACCTAACTTTGTTCTGGATGCAAAAGGTGCGTTACTCGGTCCCTGCACTACTTCACGTGCGATGATCAGATCTACATGCTCCTGTCCAATAAGAACCTTTGGCTTAACATCTTTTACATTTTTAATTGGAAGGTGCTCTAAATGTTTCCACTGTTTAGCACATTTAGTTGCATTTACCGAGTGGCAGGGTAAATTTAATTGCTTCATTGTACGAACATTTTCTAAATTAAACACAGTATCATCTAATTTTCCTTGTACGCTTAAATTTATTCTTTTTGATTTGTTGTCCTCGTAGTAGCTAGAGTTTGTCCAAAATATCTTTAAAGGTTGGATGGGTCCAGTTAAGCCTACCTCTTCTGCTAGTTCCGTGTCAATAAGACTAACTGTGCTGGCTTCATCAAATAGTGCGAACGTTTCAATGGATTTATTGGTACCTATGATGGTGATTGGAGCTACTTTGAGTAAGACTCGTCTGCCAACATTCCTAGCTTGAAGCAAGTGTTCTTCTTCTTGATCATTCCCTATTACGTGAACATCTTGTCCTTGATCTTGATCGTCATTTGTTTCTTGATGGATGTGTTTATCTTCTACCTTCTCTTCATTGCAGACTTCATTTTCATCTTCATCTATTTGTAGATTACACTGGTCTATTTCATTTGGAGAAGCATGGAGGAGTGGGTGGTGGACCTTTTGGCAGCCATTTATGCCACACCTTTTCTTAAATCGACAGTCGGTTACACGATGAGGGGATTTCTTTAGGCACGCAAAGCAAATTCGTTGTGACTTAGCCCACTCCCATCTGTTCACACTTAAAGCTAGAATTTTCTTGCATTTGGTTATCGAGTGATCGTTATCTATTGTGCAAAATGCACATGAGCTTGTTCTTTTCTCAATTGTGTCATTATTTTCATTTGTTGATAACACATTTTGTCTACTAGGTTTTGACACTTTGTTGTCTGCTTTACGAACGCCCGGATCATACGAAGTAGAGGGCTTACTTAGTAAACTAGCAAATGAAGCTGCTTCTTCTAACCATTCTGAAAAATTTAACAAAGTAGGCAATGTTATTCCTTTACGTCTCACATTTTTGGTCCACTCATACTTAAAGTAAACCGGTAATTTTGACATGAGTTCTTTCAAAAGGGTTGGATTTGTTATGTATGAACTTAAATTTAGAGATACAGCTGTTGCTGTCATGTTTTGAATATTTGTTGCAAAATTTATTATATTATCGGGGTTTTCACTAGATATTGAGGGCAAAGACCGTGCTTTGTTTATCATTGTTTCTATTATTAGCTACGGCCTGCCAAACCTGGTTTCTAGAATACTTATTACTGTTCTTAAATTTAATGGGGAGACAAATAAAGATTTTACTGCCAATAACGCTTTTCCGGTTAAAGCTTTATGCAACCTTACCATATTTTCTTCGTCACTGAATTTACACTTTGCTGTAGAGCTTTTGTACAATGAAATAAACATCGGCCAATCTTCGGGGTTTCCTGAAAACTCTGGTAATTTTCGACCTAAAATTTGTTTATTCAATGCTTTTTCTGCGCTTGATTTTGCAATATTTTGGAAAGCTTCAGTCATGGCTTGGGTTGCTGTTGTAAAATCTTTTATTAAATGTGCTGATGAAGATTCTTGATTTTCTCTTTGTTTTTATATTTCAAACACTGGTTTAAACTCGCATTTTCCTTCGCTTGTAATTGGTTTATCTAACCATGATTTTACCTTTTCAAGATAAGTGATTTCTTCCATATCTACCAAGTTAATACTTGATGCTCTAGAATTATTTGACTTCACAGATGCTGCCTTTAGCGCTGCTTCTGCTTCTATGAAAGCTATCTTTCTTGCCATATCTTTTGCTTTTTGGGCTTTTTCTAATTCTATTTCTGCAAGCTCATTTTCTTGCTTAATCAAAGCAATAGCTCTCATTTTTTCTAGTAACGAAAATGGCACAACTAGGTGAACAAGCAGAGCCAAATATCATAGCTTGCATTTGATATACCTTTGGTGGTAGCGATCTATCTTTACAGTTGTGTCGTTCGTTATTTCAATTTTATTAATAGTTAAAGGTTGGCAAGGATCATACCTTATAGGTGGCTTTCCTGCAGTTTTCCGTGTACTTCTCCTGGCTGGAAGACTACCGGCTTCGCTCATTTTTATTTTTCGCTACTGAAAATTTACGGCAAAATTTGTCAGTAGATTTATAAAAATGACGAAATTTATATCACTGTGTAACACGAAACCCAAAGGACCAGTTTAATGGGATGTCCTCACACTAAATACTACACTACGTATTATATGAAAGTATCCCTTTAACAAATTCAATATATTTTTCAAGAACAATTAAAAAACTTCTCACAAAAAAAACTTGACATAATCAAAATAATAACAAAACCATTAAATCTTCTTTATTAGAACGAACAAAATCCTTTCTTGTAATAGAAACATTGCTTTATTAGAACGAACAAAATCCTTTCTTGTAATAGAAACATTGCTTTATTAGAACGAACAAAATCCTTTCTTGTAATAGAAACATTGCTTTATTAGAACGAACACAAATCCTTTCTTCTAATAGAAACATTAATTTGTTTATTAGAACGAACACAAATCCTTTCTTGTAATAGAAACATTTTTATTGGCTTCTTTTATTTTAAGATTTGGTAAAAATTTAATAATGTAAAGTGTATGTAATGATATTCGGTGTTTTTTTTTTCACTTCATTGCTTATTAGATTGTAGGTCTAAAAAAACCTCTGCTAAAAAAAGTATCAACTTCGAACTTGTTGAAAAAAAATAGGGTTTTCCACAAGACTTCTTTCCTTTTAGAGTAAAAGGGGAAAAATTGAGAATCGGTCAATATAGATGAAAAAAAGAAAGATCAGATTCAATTTTCTATCAAGTTTCTTTTTCTCTCTCTATGTTTTGAATTCTCATCTGTTAAAGGTATTACGCTACAACTACAAACGGTAGTAGAGTCAGCTCTTTTTTTTCAGGCGCTATTTTTTTATTTCTTTTAATAGAAAATTGGATGCTATCCTTCCCATTTGTAGTGTAGCAAGAGAGTTCTTCAGATAGGTTGGACCCCCTGGAGCTTAGAGAAGTAATTTAGACGGTAAACAACCCTTTTTTCGATCCTAGAATGGAATGAGGGAGGGAAAACCCGGTTTTGCGAGCTCAAAAGTCATTTTTACTCACGCCCTTTTTCTCTTTTTTTTTCTTCAGTATCCGTCCTCAAAGCTTTTTTTTTCTCCAGCGAAGTGATTATACTCGGTTCGATGCGCACCTACATCGTACTTGTTGAAAAAATTTAGACTATAAAAAAAAACCGAGGAAACAAGAAATTAATCAATTTCCAGCGATTTTTCTTTTCTTTTTTTTTTTTTTTAAAAAAAAAAGGATGTTGTTGCTTTTTTCTTAGGATTTAAGGATAAAATAAACTAATCCTATTTAAAGACAACAGGTATAAGATTATAAGATATTTAACATATTTTGATTAAGATGGTGTTACTGTCTTCGATCTTGTAACGTGAATAATATGTCGTTTTTGTCTTTTTATAATTTCGTATATTTTTTCATTTAACAGTCAACAAAAAACTCCGACACTCTCCGTCATGTCACATTTTATTTTAATAATAATAAACAAACCCAGAATTAATCACAGATGGTGTTCAATAGTACGACAACAAGCGTATGGTACCAATCGGGATTTCTTGAGATACCTTTAAAAAACTGTTTTAAAAACATGCTTTGCACTAAATTATATTCCTTATCCAGCAAATAAAACAATAATAATATATGAAAGACAAGATCTAATTTTTCTCTGTCTGCCTCCGGTTGTTAATAATAATTATAATTTGATTTAAATTAAGATTTAACATTTACGGAATTTCTTCAGTTATTTAATCTTATGGACATTGATTTTTGGATTATTGTTGATATTATTTAATGAGCCCAAAGGCCTATTAATCGGTGGAACGTTGTCTATTCTTTTGACTTTTAATACTTTTTCTTCTTGGGCTCTAGGGATGATCATTCAAATAAATTTTCTATTTTTTTTAAAAATAGTATAATTTGTGCAAATTAAATTTTCACTTATACCTGAGCACCATCAGGCCTTTATCTGAGTAATAGGAGTGGTATTAATTTAAAACTCCTACTTGGTAAAAAGGGCGAGTACAGTAGCGTACACAGAAAATTTTTTCGGGGGGGGCCCAACCTAATTTAACTTATATGCGGGTTTAGCATACCCCATAATTTATTATAATTGTAATTTCTCCCCCTTTTCAACACTCTAATTTCAATTTCTAACCTCATATTTAATTAAATTAAAATCCTATGAGGTAACACCTCACTATGTGATGTGATCGTTCTAAAGAACGATTATGTCTCCGATTCCAATAATTCCAAGACAGAAATCTGTTCCAGTTATCAGACATTTTTGATCCCGTTTCTGGCTGTTTGTCTGTCTCTCGCTCAATCATGGCGAACAATTCTTAAAAACTACTCTTTCGATTTTAATGAAATTCGGATGGCAGTTAATTAGCATATAATAAGTCCATTGTTGGTCCTATATAAGGTCCAATCTTCTGGTTCCATTTCCCTCCACCACATTTCTCCACCTGCCACCATTTCTCTTCCACATGTGCACACACATACATTTATTTACACCTTATCTTCAAAAATATTCATCTGATTTTATAAAACTTATCTGATAGAAGCTCACAGATTAATTTTAACTCTCTGCGCTGTTTAAATTTTGGTAAATTGATACTTTAAATCATGTAAAAATCAAACCAATTTTGACTAATTTAAAAAAGGAGGGAAAATTGAGTAAATTTAACATGAATAAAGTATCAATATAGCAATATTTTAAGAGCGCAGACGGTTGAAATATCTGCGGGCTACTTTAAACAAACCATTAAAATTTCATAAAAATCAGATGAGTACTTTTGAAGATATAGGTGTAAATAAATGTATGTCTGTGCGAATGTGGAAGAGAAATAAATAGGTGCAGAAGATTGAAACTTATACGGGATCAGCAATGTTATAACCTGGCTAATTATGACCTACCATCAAAATTTCAATAAAATTGGACGAATAGCTTTTAAGATATGTTGGTTCGCAAAAATTGAAGGACAGGCGGACACGGGACCCAAACTGTACCCTGATGTTGAACTGATTTCTGTCTTGGAATTTTTGAAATCGGAGCCATCAAAATTTTTCGTTCTTCAGAACTGTCACAAATCTTCCGTTTCCTTTGGTAAGCTCGGAAAGCAAAACGTGATCCATACTGCAAAAGCAAACGTGGATTTGGAGTACATACGAATTTCAAATTTTTATCTAGAAGAGAATTCTTCTCTAAGAAAATTAAATACCTATTGCAAAACAAAAGAATCATTCGCTCATTCGCTGGGTAATTACAAATTTTTTATAATTTATTGAACGCTTTTTGAGTTTATAGATTTAAATTTAATATTACTATGTAATATGAATCAGTTTTTTCACAAAATGATAAACCGATATATTTATATTGCCTCTGTTTTCCCACTACATGTCGACGACCACTAGTCCGACCTGAGTCAGCAAGAGAATGCCGCATAGACAAGAGGACCCACGTAGCGTTCTACACACAATCCTGGTCTAAAACAAAAATTTGCTACTGAAATCAACAACCATCATTTTCCCGTTTAAGCCAGTCTAGTGTGCATATTTTAATTCAATTAATTTAATTCCATCGGCAAAAGTCCGAGTTGACTCGGGCCTCATTTAATTTAATGTGCTTAACACCTAGGCCGAGCCGGCAATCGGGTCTATTATTGAACGCATCCCAATTTATTTTGATGCATAATTTCCATCGACAAAATCGGGCCTACTAGCAATCAGGCCGATTCATTGTACTCATCCTAATCAATTCAATGCACTTAATTCTATAGCAAAAAATCCGGGCCTAGCTGTCAACCGGAGCAGTCTATTTTTACGAATCCAAATTCAATTCATTGCATTAGGATTCGTAATGAATTGAAGCTGTCCTATAATGCAACCTATGCTATTGAACTGGACTAAAACCACAAAAAAATCATTGAATTCAATTGGCGAAAAATCGGGCCCAGCCGAAATCGGGTCGATCAAGTTTAATGTTTTTATTTCCACTGGCAAAGATCAAGGCCTAGTCGGCAAATGAGCCGATTTATTTCGTGCATCCTAATTTAATTCAATGAATCTAATTCCATCAGCAAAAATCTCGGTCCAGCCAAAATCGGGCCGCTATAGTGTTTAATAGTTTTAGTTTCATCGACAAAAATCCGGGCCCAGCCGACAGTCGGGCCGTTATAGTGTTTAATAAATTTAATTCCATCGGCTAAAATCCGGGCCCAGCCGACAGTCGGGCCGGTATAGTGTTTAATAGTTTTAGTTTCATCGACAAAAATCCGGGCCCAGCCGACAGTCGGGCCGGTATAGTGTTTAATAGTTTTAGTTTCATCGACAAAAATCCGGGCCCAGCCGACAGTCGGGCCGTTATAATGTTTAATAAATTTAATTCCATCGGCCAAAATCCGGGCCCAGCCGGCAGTCGGGCCGGTATAGTGTTTAATAAATTCAATTCCATCGGCAAAATCCGGGCCCAGCCGACAATCGGGCCGGTATAGTGTTTAATAAATTCAATTCCATCGGCAAATTCAGTTCCAGCCGACAGTCGGGCCGGTATAGTGTTTAATAAATTTAATTTCATCGGCAAAATCCGGGCCCAGCCGACAGTCGGGCCGGTATAGTGTTTAATAAATTCAATTCCATCGACAAAATCCGGGCCCAGCCGACAGTCGGGCCGTTATAATGTTTAATAAATTTAATTCCATCGGCCAAAATCCAGGCCTAGCCGACAGTCGGGCCGGTATAGTGGTTAATGAATTCAATTCCATCGGCAAAATCCAGTTCCAGCCGACAGTCGGGCCGTTATAATGTTTAATAAATTTAATTCCATCGGCCAAAATCCGAGCCCAGCCGACAATCGGGCCGGTATAGTGTTGAATGAATTTAATTCTATCGGCAAATCCGGGCCGAGCTTATTTGGGGTGATTAAGTGTATACACACCAGATAATACTTAATTAATTTCTTTTATTGGAAAATATTTACAGCCAATTCGAATGCATCTGTCATTACTGTGTTTTTTTGGTTTTAAGTGTATGGCGGGTCTTAGGTATGTAATCATTTCGGGGGGGGCCAGGGCCCCTTGGGCCCCCCCCTGTGTACGCCACTGGGCGAGTAACACATTCTTCTACAAGCATACAACTGTTACTAATTTGACTTTTAAATTTACTTACTTTTGACTTTTCTTAGGGATAAAATAAATAAAGTGAAATAGTTTAATATAAGTATAAATTGAGTGTTTTATTTTATTTTATTTATTTTTAAATTTTACAGATTATTACTATTTTTACGAAAATTAGTGCTAAGAGAATTAAAGGTTTAAAGATGTCTCAAGAGAAGGTGAAATTAATTTTTTATTGGTTACCAACCCGTAGATGGGCAACCAAGTAAAGTGCCCTGGGACAAAAATTTAATTAGGTTATTACCCTATATTTGTTTATCATATATAAAGAATTAGTTTATCATTTATAAAATAATAAAACACAAATTTCATTACTTGTTAAGGGGACCAACTTGGTTGTCAACCAAGTTGACAACATTTAACTCAGACATTACACTTTATAAAGTTTTCTACCAAATCTACAGTTTGTTTGTTAGGTGAGGTGTTTGGGTTTAAAATGAGTGAAGAGTTGGTATACCTCGTTATTATCATGAATTATGTTAATAATAGGCTCGTCACACATGAATTTTTATTTGTTTATTTTACTCCAACCTGTGGACCAACATAACATTTCAAACACCAACCTATCCGTTGACGATAAATATTGACTTCAACATGGCATACTGACAACAAGGTTTACAACCAAGTTGATCGTCTAAAACGGCCTTTATGACTGAAATTATTAATTTTAATTGCTATTTATTTATTATCGTCTCTATTCGAGAGTTGAATTATATTAGTATAGATTTGTATAAACTTAATAATTACCCATAGAGAAATTTTATTAATGAGTGTCAAGTATTACCTGGCTCTAACACTGCCTGTTTCAATGTGGAATAATAATTTAACACACTCTCGGCCAAACTGGCTTATCCAATTCTCTAATATTACCTACTTTTATAATAAGTATATGATTACCAACAAGTTATAATAAGCAAGTAATTTTCTCTCTTTTTTTTTATATAGTTATCTCTACAAGAATAAAATACAAGTGTATAATGGAGACATGAAATTAAAAAAAATAATATGAAGCTAAACATTTTCAAATTATTATACAAGGGAAAATATGAATATTCCAGCCTATATAAATATAAATTAATATATATTTAATATCTATCTATCTATATATATATATATATATATATATATATATATATATATATATATATATATATATATATATATATATATATATATATGTATATATATATTTATATATTATCATACTAAGGGTTTAAAAAAACCTTAATAAAAATCCCCTTCATCCTTCTACTGGAAAGCAAAGCTTTTAATAAAATTCTATTACAGCAATGTTTTTTTTCTAATTAAGATGAGGATTAAGGGCGGAAGAAGTATACGAATCTTTTTTTTAAAATAACAAATAAAAATAATCAACGTTTTATTTTGTAATTTATAAGAAAAAAAATCTCTTCTTTTTAACTTTATAGGAACCAAGTAATTAAAAATTAATAAATAACGTATACAAAGTAATTAAAAAAATAATGAATAATTTTTAAATAAATATATTCAGGAAGATAATATTTCGTCTTCGGTAATTTTCACTCGGGTGCTTTTATTATGGTTCAATATTAAAATAGGGTTTTTGTGTAGAATGTTTTAATCGTCAAGTTAGTGCCTTGATATCCTGATGAAATTCACAGTGAGCTTTTAGGGTCATTAATAATTTTAATACAAAGCTCTGAGTACGCAACTAAAAGAGTAGATTATATTTACTATAACACAGGGTGGGCCAAAAAAACCGCACTTTTTTGAACACTTATAGCTCAGCTTCTGTAATAGATAGATATGAGGTTTGCGGGGTCTGAAAACCACATTCTTCTACTTTAAATTTCTTGAAGATGTGTTAAGCACAATGTTGCCTGTAGTCTGGGCAATTCTCTTGCAAGTATTGAATTGTTTGCAAGGAGCGATGGGACGGGCCACCACCTTGCATAAATGTGTAATTTGGCATTTGATCTTCAATTTCAGGCAACATTGTGCTTATCACATAATCAATGTTTGTTATAACACTGAGGGACACCTCCCACTTACCTACAAAGAACCCCCCCCCCTCCACCATATAGTAATTTATTCTATCAAAACTATAATACCATACAACGATTACTACCCGGACAACGACTTTTTTTGAAACCCTATTTCAAACTGTCATTGCATGGCTTTCACCCAATAGTTTTTTAAGTTATACATATGAAATTTAAAGTAGAAAAATGTGGTTTTCAGACCCCGCAAACCCCATATCTCTATCTATTACAGAGGCTGAGATAAGTGTTAAAATAAGTGCGATTTTTTTTGGCCCACCCTGCATATGCTGTACTATTAATAATCATACATGAATTACTGACATATTAAGCGCTAAAATGTTGTTTCTTATAGTTTTAGTACAATAATAATATTATCAGTATGGATAATAATTATGATAACATTTGTCTTATCACATTTTAAAAAAAGAACAACTGACAGAATTTTATTTTGCACCCTATTTCATTTTAAGTTGATCTTCAAATAATAAAAAAAATGTATGGAAAAATAAAAACAAAAAAAGAAACTGCTTCCATAGTCATTATTACTATACTAAATCCAAAAAAAGCATAAATGTCATGTTTTTTTATGGAAAAAATGCTTTCTTCTTTCGCTC
The DNA here is from genome assembly GCA_951217055.1 of Gerris lacustris. Classification (NCBI taxonomy): domain Eukaryota; kingdom Metazoa; phylum Arthropoda; class Insecta; order Hemiptera; family Gerridae; genus Gerris; species Gerris lacustris. The sequence continues at coordinate 24,012,034 of OX578283.1, read as the reverse complement.
TAGTTATTTCCTCTTTTCTTCTGAGTCAGTTCATTCCAAATATCTTTAGACTGGTCACAAAAAAACAAGGAGAAGAAGCAAAATAATTTTAACTGGTGTCAAAAAATCTTAGATCTCAGTGATACCCTTTTTTGGAATTGGAAGAGGAGGGAGGTCATTAGAATCTGAAGTGAACATCTCACGGCTGAGGATAAACCATTTCTCCCCATTTTTATAAACTTGATTTTTTTTTATATATATATATTTTTAAATGCTGGAATCATTAGAGAGATTTTTTTTCTCTCTTCTCCCCAAGAGATGAGACGAAATGAAGGGGGACAGTCGAGTAAAAATGTGAAGTGCCAGCAACGGCGATCCTTTAAAACAACTTCACCTGGTTGATTTCCAACCAGAGAGAAAAATAAAATAAAATTAAAAAAAAGAACGCACTGAAATAAAAAAAAAAACCCTTGTCCTTTCTTTTATTTTTTTAACTCCCTCCATCCTTCCTTTTTGTTTTTATTCGTAGTCTACAAAATAATAGTGAAAGATAGAAAGAAAAATGCTGTACTTGGTCATGTGTGAATATAATATGTGGATTTGAATAGACGGAGGAAAAAAAAGACTTTTAGCCTCCATTTTTACCTCTGTTGCCAACTACAGTACAATATTTTAAAATTACATTTTTTAAATATTCTTCTAGAATTTACCATACAATCATTTTGCTTCCGAGTTCACCAAAGGTAACGTTGCGATCATTCTAAAGAACGAAAAAAAAAAAAAAAAAAAAAAAATGTCTTCGAATTCAAAAATTCCTGGTCAGAAATCTGGTTCATAGATAAGCGAAAATTATTGGTCTTTTGTCTGTCTGTTGGTCTGTCTTCAATATCATTATACCAAACAACAAACCAAATCATCATATCTTAAAATCTAATTGTCTGATTTTAGGGGAATTTAGATGATAGGTCATAATTAGCCCACTGTTGGTCTTATATTAATTTTAACCAGGTACTTTTTTACTTTAGCACCCCCCTATATCCTTTGGTTTTAATAGTTATTTAGACAAAGGAACATATACAGAGTAGCATATATTCCTTAGTCTAAATTACCATTCAGACGAAGGGATATTTATTCCCATGTACATTGGGACAAAGGAATATCACTTTTGTGTATATAGTTGTTATCATATCCCTTAGTCTAATCAACTATTAAGATAAAGCAATATTAAATATAAAAGGCACCCTTAGCTTTCTCTTCTAAATGCGCACAAACTTCTTTTTCATTAACATCTTTAGAACTACAAATCCGATTGTCAAAAGAAGCACTAAGATGGTTCCATTTCAATTAGAACCATTGAATTTTCATTTACGTAGAATAAAAATGAGTGTTACCCCACTGGGAATCGAAACAGGCCCAAACGAATCACACTTTCCTAGTACTTTCATCCAATAATAGGACGTAAGGAAGCTTTGTGCCTCAATAATTAAAAGATTAGTTTTCTACTCTACAATAAATCAATGGGTAACAGTGGGAATTCCTAATCCCATTTTTGTATTTAAATGATAAACTGGTAATTATTACTTTGAGCCTTTGTTCACTATAAACTGAAATCCCACTAAACATTAAACTGACTAAGATAGCAAAGAACATGTAAGGACTTAAATGCGTGGCCGAGGTGCTCTAGGCCCTAGGCCCGCACAGCTATCACTGAGTCGAGTCGACTCGAGGTCGTGGGTTCGATCCCGTGCCATGGTACTCTGAATTGCATCTATGAATCGCGGACGGAGCAGGGCGGGGGTGACCCTCTGAGGGGTTCTCTTCCCCCACACTTTGACGCACGCTTACATAGCTTACTAATGACCACACCATACCCGCTTCGGCGGTACAATGTACAGGTATGATGTGGGAAGTGGCTGGACTCTCCACCACGGGGTTAGTAAAATGGGCCCAGTGTGACCTGATTCCTAGGTTCAAACAAGTGGTTCGTCCTCCCCGTCTAACCCCTACTACTACTACTTAAAAAAAGTATTAGATTTCTTAGTCTAAGAAGCATTTCCAGGACGTAAAATTAAATTGATGTACTGTTAAAAATACAACGACTAATCTACGCTGGTACATTTGTTGATTTCAGTTGACATCATCCGTAATCAAGCTTGGCCCATCACATGATCTCACAACCTGCGACTTTTATTTGGGGTGTGTTCGTCAAGTGTCTTCAACTCACAGGTGTACGTGAACAAACCTCGCATCATTACTGAACATCAGAGGGAAATTTGACAGGTAATAATCGGTGAAATGAGCAAAGACGTCTGTGAGAGAGTAATTGCAATTTTCAAATGTCCGTGTGATTGACTGCCACGAACGCGAAGGTGGACATATCCACGAAGTATTTTTTCACCATTAAATCGCAGTTTTTTCATTTTGTAAATAAAAAAAGAAAATAGAATTTTAGATCCATTTTAAAGCTATCGAATTTTTAAAAGTAGCGTCCTTTCTGAATCATCCTATATTCATTATAAGATTTCAAACAAGAAGTAAAAACTTATGATACAGCAAATTCGGTTACCTTTGCACTAATTTCAAAATGCATAATATATAAATACTAGGGAATAGTAACATAATTTACCACAATCATTCCACAACCACAAACATCACCACAACCACAACCACAACCATCACCATCACCACAACCACTACCATCACCACAACCACATCAAATACAATAACCGCAACCACAAGAAATACCACAACCACCACTATCACCACAACCATCACCCCAACCACAACCACAACAACAACCACAAACACACCCACAACAAATACTACAACCATAACCACAAAATACTAAAACCACCATCCTAGGACCTAGGACGTATAGGTCTTGGGTAATATAGGACCTTAGACCACAACCATCACCAAAACCACAACAAAAACCACCGCCACAACCACAACCACAACCTCTCTCTCTATATATATATATATATATATATATATATATATATATATATATATATATATATATATATATATATATATATATATATATATATATATATATATATATATATATATATATATATATATATATATATATATATATATATATATATATATATATATATATATATATATATATATATATATATATATATATATATATATATATATATATATATATATATATATATATATATATATATATATATATATATATATATATATATATATATATATATATATATATATATATATATATATATATATATATATATATATATATATATATATATATATATATATATATATATATATATATACATACACAATATTATAGGACCTAGGACCTATAGGACCTATAGGACCTAGGACCTATAGGACCTAGGACCTATAGGTCTTAGGACCTATAGGTCTTAGGACCTATAGGTCTTAGGTCCTAGGACCTATAGGTCTTAGGTCCTAGGACCTATAGGTCTTAGGTCCTAGGACCTATAGGTCTTAGGTCCAAGGACCTATAGGTCTTAGGTCCAAGGACCTATAGGTCCTAGGACCTATAGGTCCTAAGATCCTAAGACCTATAGGTCCTAAGACCTATAAGTCCTAGGACCTATAGGTCTTAGGTAATAGGACCTATAGGTTTAAGGTCCCTATGGGTCCTAGGTCGTAGGTCCTATAGGTTGTAGGTCCTATAGGTCCTAGGTCGTAGGTCCTATAGGTCCTAGGTCGTAGGTCCTATAGGTCCTAGGTCGTAGGTCCTATATGTCCTAGGTCGTAGGTCCTATAGGTCCTAGGTCGTAGGTCCTATAGGTCCTAGGTCGTAGGTCCTAGGTCGTAGGTCCAATAGGTCCTAGGTCCTATAGGTCTTAGGACCTATAGGTCATAGGTCCTAGGACCTATAGGTCATAGGTCCTAGGACCTATAGGTCATAGGTCCTAGGACCTATAGGTCTTAGGTCCTATAGGTCCTAGGTCGTAGGTCCTATAGGTCCTAGGTCGTAGGTCCAAGGTCCTATAGGTCTTAGGTCCTATAGGTCCTAGGTCGTAGGTCCAATAGGTCCTAGGTCCTATAGGTCTTAGGTCCAATAGGTCCTAGGTCCAATAGGTCCTAGGTCTAATAGGTCCTAGGTCCATTAGGTCCTTTAGGTCCTATAGGTCTATTAGGTCCTATAGGTCCATTAGGTCCTAGGTCCTATAGGTCCTAGGTCCTAGAGGTCCTAGGTCCTAGAGGTCCTATAGGTCCTAGGTCCTAAGACCTATAGGTCCTAGGCCTAAGACCTATAGGTCCTAAGACCTATAGGTCCTAAGACCTATAGGTCCTAAGACCTATAGGTCCTAAGACCTATAGGTCCTAAGACCTATAGGTCCTAAGACCTATAGGTCCTAAGACCTATAGGTCCTAAGACCTATAGGTCCTAAGACCTATAGGTCCTAAGACCTATAGGTCCTAAGACCTATAGGTCCTAAGACCTATAGGTCCTAAGACCTATAGGTCCTAAGACCTATAGGTCCTAAGACCTATAGGTCCTAAGACCTATAGGTCCTAAGACCTATAGGTCCTAAGACCTATAGGTCCTAAGACCTATAGGTCCTAAGACCTATAGGTCCTAAGACCTATAGGTCCTAAGACCTATAGGTCCTAAGACCTAAAGGTCCTAGGTCCTATAGGTCCTATAGGTCCTAGGACCTATAGGTCTTAGGTCCTAGGACCTATAGGTCTTAGGACCTGTACGTCTTAGGACCTATAGGTCTTAGGTAATAGGACCTATAGGTCTTAGGTCCTAGGACCTATAGGTCTTAGGACCTATAGGTCTTAGGACCTATAGGTCTTAGGTCCAAGGACCTATAGGTCCAAGGACCTATAGGTCCAAGGACCTATAGGTCCTAGGACCTATAGGTCCTAAGATCCTAAGACCTATAGGTCCTAAGACCTATAGGTCCTAACTTAAAAAAATTAAAAAAATTAAGAAACTTAAAAAAATTAAGAAACTTAAAAAATTAAAAAAATTAAGAAACTTAAAAAAAAATTAAGAAACTTAAAAAAATTAAAAAAATTAAGAAACTTAAAACAATTAAGAAACTTAAAAAAATTAAAAAACTTAAAACAATTAAAAAAATTAAAAAAATTAAGAAACTTAAAAAAAATTAAGAAACATAAAAACAATTAAGAAACTTAAAAAAATTAAGAAACTTAAAAAAATTAAGAAACTTAAAAAAATTAAAAAAAATTAAGAAACTTAAAAAAATTAAGAAACTTAAAAAAATTAAGAAAATTAAGAAACTTAAAAAAATTACTTAAAAAAATTAAGAAAAATAAGAAACTTAAAAAAATTAAAAAAATTAAGAAACTTAAAAAAATTACTTAAAAAAATTAAGAAAATTAAGAAACTTAAAAACATTAAACAAATTAAGAAACTTAAAAAAATTAAGAAACTTAAAAAAATTAAGAAACTTAAAAAAATTAAGAAACTTAAAAAAATTAAAAAAATTAAGAAAATTAAGAAACTTAAAAAAATTAAGAAACTTAAAAAAATTAAGAAAATTAAGAAACTTAAAAAAATTAAGAAAATTAAGAAACTTAAAAAACTTAAATTAAAAAAATTAAGAAACTTAAAAAAATTAAGAAACTTAAAAAAATTAAGAAAATTAAGAAAATTAAGAAACTTAAAAAAATTAAGAAACTTAAAAAATTAAGAAAATTAAGAAACTTAAAAAAATTAAGAAACTTAAAAAAATTAAGAAACTTAAAAAAATTAAGAAAATTAAGAAACTTAAAAAAATTAAAAAAATTAAGAAAATTAAGAATCTTAAAAAAATTAAAAAAATTAAGAAACTTAAAAAAATTAAAAAAATTAAGAAAATTAAGAAACTTAAAAAAATTAAAAAAATTAAGAAACTTAAAAAAATTAAAAATTAAAAAAATTAAGAAAATTAAGAAACTTAAAAAAATTAAAAAAATTAAAAAAATTAAGAAAATTAAGAAACTTAAAAAAATTAAGAAACTTAAAAAAATTAAGAAACTTAAAAAAATTAAGAAACTTAAAAAAATTAAGAAACTTAAAAAAATTAAAAAAATTAAGAAAATTAAGAAACTTAAAAAAATTAAGAAACTTAAAAAAATTAAAAAAATTAAGAAACTTAAAAAAATTAAGAAACTTAAAAAAATTAAAAAAATTAAGAAACTTAAAAAAATTAAAAAAATTAAGAAACTTAAAAAAATTAAGAAACTTAAAAAAATTAAGAAACTTAAAAAAATTAAGAAACTTAAAAAAATTAAGAAACTTAAGAAAATTAAGAAACTTAAAAAAATTAAGAAACTTAAAAAAATTAAGAAACTTAAAAAAATTAAGAAAATTAAGAAACTTAAAAAAATTAAGAAACTTAAAAAAATTAAGAAACTTAAAAAAATTAAGAAACTTAAAAAAATTAAGAAACTTAAAAAAATTAAGAAAATTAAGAAACTTAAAAAAATTAAAAAATTAAGAAAATTAAAAAAATTAAAAAAATTAAGAAACTTAAAAAAATTAAGAAACTTAAAAAAATTAAGAAACTTAAAAAAATTAAGAAACTTAAAAAAATTAAGAAACTTAAAAAAATTAAAAAAATTAAGAAAATTAAGAAACTTAAAAAAATTAAAAAAATTAAGAAACTTAAAAAAATTACTTAAAAAAATTAAGAAAAATAAGAAATTTAAAAAAATTAAAAAAATTAAGAAACTTAAAAAAATTACCTAAATAAATTAAGAAAATTAAGAAACTTAAAAACATTAAACAAATTAAGAAACTTAAAAAAATTAAGAAACTTAAAAAAATTAAAAAAATTAAGAAACTTAAAAAAATTAAAAAAATTAAGAAAATTAAGAAACTTAAAAAAATTAAGAAATTTAAAAAATTTAAGAAAATTAAGAAACTTAAAAAAATTAAGAAACTTAAAAAAATAAAAATTAAGAAACTTAAAAAAATTAAGAAACTTAAAAAAATTAAGAAAATTAAGAAAATTAAGAAACTTAAAAAAATTAAGAAACTTAAAAAAATTAAGAAAATTAAAAATTAAGAAACTTAAAAAAATTAAGAAACTTAAAAAAATTAAGAAAATTAAAAAAATTAAGAAACTTAAAAAAATTAAGAAACTTAAAAAAATTAAAAAAATTAAGAAACTTAAAAAAATTAAGAAACTTAAAAAAATTAAGAAACTTAAAAAAATTAAGAAACTTAAAAAAATTAAAAAAATTAAGAAAATTAAGAAACTTAAAAAAATTAAGAAACTTAAAAAAATTAAAAAAATTAAGAAACTTAAAAAAATTAAGAAACTTAAAAAAATTAAAAAAATTAAGAAAATTAAGAAACTTAAAAAAATTAAGAAATTTAAAAAATTTAAGAAAATTAAGAAACTTAAAAAAATTAAGAAAATTAAGAAACTTAAAAAAATTAAGAAACTTAAAAAAATTAAGAAACTTAAAAAAATTAAGAAACTTAAAAAAATTAAGAAACTTAAAAAAATTAAGAAAATTAAGAAAATTAAGAAACTTAAAAAAATTAAGAAACTTAAAAAAGTTAAGAAAATTAAGAAAATTAAGAAACTTAAAAAAATTAAGAAACTTAAAAAAATTAAGAAAATTAAGAAACTTAAAAAAATTAAGAAACTTAAAAAAATTAAGAAACTTAAAAAAATTAAGAAACTTAAAAAAATTAAGAAACTTAAAAAAATTAAGAAAATTAAGAAACTTAAAAAAATTAAAAAATTAAGAAAATTAAAAAAATTAAAAAAATTAAGAAACTTAAAAAAATTAAGAAACTTAAAAAAATTAAGAAAATTAAGAAACTTAAAAAAATTAAAAAAATTAAGAAACTTAAAAAAATTACTTAAAAAAATTAAGAAAAATAAGAAACTTAAACAAATTGAAAAAATTAAGAAACTTAAAAAAATTAAGAAAATTAAGAAACTTAAAAACATTAAACAAATTAAGAAACTTAAAAAAATTAAGAAACTTAAAAATTAAGAAATTTAAAAAATTTAAGAAAATTAAGAAACTTGAAAAAATTAAGAAACTTAAAAAAATTAAAAAAATTAAGAAACTTAAAAAAATTAAGAAACTTAAAAAAATTAAGAAACTTAAAAAAATTAAGAAACTTAAAAAAATTAAGAAAATTAAGAACATTAAGAAACTTAAAAAAATTAAGAAACTTAAGAAACTTAAAAAATATAAGAAACTTAAAAAAATTAAGAAAATTAAGAAACTTAAAAAAATTAAGAAACTTAAAAAAATTAAGAAACTTAAAAAAATTAAGAAACTTAAAAAAATTAAGAAACTTAAAAAAATTAAGAAACTTAAAAAAATTAAGAAACTTAAAAAAATTAAGAAACTTAAGAAACTTAAAAAAATTAAAAAAATTAAGAAAATTAAGAAACTTAAAAAAATTAAAAAAATTAAGAAACTTAAAAAAATTAAAAAAATTAAAAAAATTAAGAAAATTAAGAAACTTAAAAAAATTAAAAAAATTAAGAAACTTAAAAAAATTAAGAAAATTAAGAAACTTAAAAAAATTAAAAAAATTAAGAAACTTAAAAAAATTACTTAAAAAAATTAAGAAAAATAAGAAACTTAAAAAAATTAAAAAAATTAAGAAACTTAAAAAAATTAAAAAAATTAAGAAACTTAAAAAAAATTAAGAAACTTAAAAAAATTAAGAAACTTAAAAAAATTAAGAAACTTAAAAAAATTAAAAAAATTAAGAAACTTAAAAAAATTAAGAAACTTAAAAAAATTAAGAAACTTAAAAAAATTAAGAAAATTAAGAAACTTAAAAAAATTAAAAAATTAAGAAAATTAAAAAAATTAAAAAAATTAAGAAACTTAAAAAAATTAAGAAACTTAAAAAAATTAAGAAAATTAAGAAACTTAAAAAAATTAAAAAAATTAAGAAACTTAAAAAAATTACTTAAAAAAATTAAGAAAAATAAGAAACTTAAAAAAATTAAAAAAATTAAGAAACTTAAAAATTACCTAAAAAAATTAAGAAAATTAAGAAACTTAAAAACATTAAACAAATTAAGAAACTTAAAAAAATTAAGAAACTTAAAAAAATTAAAAAAATTAAGAAACTTAAAAAAATTAAGAAAATTAAGAAACTTAAAAAAATTAAGAAATTTAAAAAATTTAAGAAAATTAAGAAACTTAAAAAAATTAAGAAACTTAAAAAAATTAAAAAAATTAAGAAACTTAAAAAAATTAAGAAACTTAAAAAAATTAAGAAACTTAAAAAAATTAAGAAAATTAAGAAACTTAAAAAAATTAAAAAAATTATGAAACTTAAAAAAATTAAAAAAATTAAGAAATTTAAAAAAAATTAAGAAACTTAAAAAAATTAAAAAAATTAAGAAACTTAAAAAAATTAAGAAACTTAAAAAAATTAAAAAAATTAAGAAAATTAAGAAACTTAAAAAAATTAAAAAAATTAAGAAAATTAAGAAACTTAAAAAAATTAAGAAACTTAAAAAAATTAAAAAAATTAAGAAACTTAAAAAAATTAAGAAACCTAAAAAAATTAAAAAAATTAAGAAAATTAAGAAACTTAAAAAAATTAAGAAATTTAAAAAATTTAAGAAAATTAAGAAACTTAAAAAAATTAAAAAAATTAAGAAACTTAAAAAAATTAAGAAACTTAAAAAAATTACTTAAAAAAATTAAGAAAAATAAGAAACTTAAAAAAATTAAAAAAATTAAGAAACTTAAAAAAATTACTTAAAAAAAAAGAAGAAAATTAAGAAACTTAAAAACATTAAACAAATTAAGAAACTTAAAAAAATTAAGAAACTTAAAAAAATTAAAAAAATTAAGAAACTTAAAAAAATTAAAAAAATTAAGAAACTTAAAAAAATTAAAAAAATTAAGAAAATTAAGAAACTTAAAAAAATTAAGAAATTTAAAAAATTTAAGAAAATTAAGAAACTTAAAAAAATTAAGAAACTTAAAAAAATTAAAAAAATTAAGCAACTTAAAAAAATTAAGAAAATTAAGAAACTTAAAAAAATTAAGAAACTTAAAAAAATTACTTAAAAAAATTAAGAAAAATAAGAAACTTAAAAAAATTAAAAAAATTAAGAAACTTAAAAAAATTACTTACAAAAAAAGAAGAAAATTAAGAAACTTAAAAACATTAAACAAATTAAGAAACTTAAAAAAATTAAGAAACTTAAAAAAATTAAGAAACTTAAAAAAATTAAGAAAATTAAGAAACTTAAAAAAATTAAGAAACTTAAAAAAATTAAGAAACTTAAGAAACTTAAAAAAATTAAAAAAATTAAGAAAATTAAGAAACTTAAAAAAATTAAAAAAATTAAGCAACTTAAAAAAATTAAGAAAATTAAGAAACTTAAAAAAATTAAGAAACTTAAAAAAATTACTTAAAAAAATTAAGAAAAATAAGAAACTTAAAAAAATTAAAAAAATTAAGAAACTTAAAAAAATTACTTACAAAAAAAGAAGAAAATTAAGAAACTTAAAAACATTAAACAAATTAAGAAACTTAAAAAAATTAAGAAACTTAAAAAAATTAAGAAACTTAAAAAAATTAAGAAAATTAAGAAACTTAAAAAAATTAAGAAACTTAAAAAAATTAAGAAACTTAAGAAACTTAAAAAAATTAAAAAAATTAAGAAAATTAAGAAACTTAAAAAAATTAAAAAAATTAAGAAAATTAAGAAACTTAAAAAAATTAAAAAAATTAAGAAACTTAAAAAAATTAAAAAAATTAAGAAACTTAAAAAAATTAAAAAAATTAAAAAAATTAAGAAAATTAAGAAAATTAAGAAACTTAAAAAAATTAAAAAAATTAAGAAACTTAAAAAAATTAAAAAAATTAAGAAACTTAAAAAAATTAAGAAACTTAAAAAAATTAAAAAAATTAAGAAACTTAAAAAAATTAAGAAACTTAAAAAAATTACTTAAAAAAATTAAGAAAAATAAGAAACTTAAAAAAATTAAAAAAATTAAGAAACTTAAAAAAATTACTTAAAAAAAAAGAAGAAAATTAAGAAACTTAAAAACATTAAACAAATTAAGAAACTTAAAAAAATTAAGAAACTTAAAAAAATTAAAAAAATTAAGAAACTTAAAAAAATTAAAAAAATTAAGAAACTTAAAAAAATTAAAAAAATTAAGAAAATTAAGAAACTTAAAAAAATTAAGAAATTTAAAAAATTTAAGAAAATTAAGAAACTTAAAAAAATTAAGAAACTTAAAAAAATTAAAAAAATTAAGCAACTTAAAAAAATTAAGAAAATTAAGAAACTTAAAAAAATTAAGAAACTTAAAAAAATTACTTAAAAAAATTAAGAAAAATAAGAAACTTAAAAAAATTAAAAAAATTAAGAAACTTAAAAAAATTACTTACAAAAAAAGAAGAAAATTAAGAAACTTAAAAACATTAAACAAATTAAGAAACTTAAAAAAATTAAGAAACTTAAAAAAATTAAGAAACTTAAAAAAATTAAGAAAATTAAGAAACTTAAAAAAATTAAGAAACTTAAAAAAATTAAGAAACTTAAGAAACTTAAAAAAATTAAAAAAATTAAGAAAATTAAGAAACTTAAAAAAATTAAAAAAATTAAGCAACTTAAAAAAATTAAGAAAATTAAGAAACTTAAAAAAATTAAGAAACTTAAAAAAATTACTTAAAAAAATTAAGAAAAATAAGAAACTTAAAAAAATTAAAAAAATTAAGAAACTTAAAAAAATTACTTACAAAAAAAGAAGAAAATTAAGAAACTTAAAAACATTAAACAAATTAAGAAACTTAAAAAAATTAAGAAACTTAAAAAAATTAAGAAACTTAAAAAAATTAAGAAAATTAAGAAACTTAAAAAAATTAAGAAACTTAAAAAAATTAAGAAACTTAAGAAACTTAAAAAAATTAAAAAAATTAAGAAAATTAAGAAACTTAAAAAAATTAAAAAAATTAAGAAAATTAAGAAACTTAAAAAAATTAAAAAAATTAAGAAACTTAAAAAAATTAAAAAAATTAAGAAACTTAAAAAAATTAAAAAAATTAAAAAAATTAAGAAAATTAAGAAAATTAAGAAACTTAAAAAAATTAAAAAAATTAAGAAACTTAAAAAAATTAAAAAAATTAAGAAACTTAAAAAAATTAAGAAACTTAAAAAAATTAAAAAAATTAAGAAACTTAAAAAAAAATTAAGAAACTTAAAAAAATTAAAAAAATTAAGAAACTTAAAAAAATTAAGAAACTTAAAAAAATTAAAAAAATTAAGAAAATTAAGAAACTTAAAAAAATTAAGAAACTTAAAAAAATTACTTACAAAAAAAGAAGAAAATTAAGAAACTTAAAAACATTAAACAAATTAAGAAACTTAAAAAAATTAAGAAACTTAAAAAAATTAAGAAACTTAAAAAAATTAAGAAAATTAAGAAACTTAAAAAAATTAAGAAACTTAAAAAAATTAAGAAACTTAAGAAACTTAAAAAAATTAAAAAAATTAAGAAAATTAAGAAACTTAAAAAAATTAAAAAAATTAAGCAACTTAAAAAAATTAAGAAAATTAAGAAACTTAAAAAAATTAAGAAACTTAAAAAAATTACTTAAAAAAATTAAGAAAAATAAGAAACTTAAAAAAATTAAAAAAATTAAGAAACTTAAAAAAATTACTTACAAAAAAAGAAGAAAATTAAGAAACTTAAAAACATTAAACAAATTAAGAAACTTAAAAAAATTAAGAAACTTAAAAAAATTAAGAAACTTAAAAAAATTAAGAAACTTAAAAAAATTAAGAAACTTAAAAAAATTAAGAAAATTAAGAAACTTAAAAAAATTAAGAAACTTAAAAAAATTAAGAAACTTAAGAAACTTAAAAAAATTAAAAAAATTAAGAAAATTAAGAAACTTAAAAAAATTAAAAAAATTAAGAAAATTAAGAAACTTAAAAAAATTAAAAAAATTAAGAAACTTAAAAAAATTAAAAAAATTAAGAAACTTAAAAAAATTAAAAAAATTAAAAAAATTAAGAAAATTAAGAAAATTAAGAAACTTAAAAAAATTAAAAAAATTAAGAAACTTAAAAAAATTAAAAAAATTAAGAAACTTAAAAAAATTAAGAAACTTAAAAAAATTAAAAAAATTAAGAAACTTAAAAAAAAATTAAGAAACTTAAAAAAATTAAGAAACTTAAAAAAATTAAGAAACTTAAAAAAATTAAGAAACTTAAAAAAATTAAGAAACTTAAAAAAATTAAGAAACTTAAAAAAATTAAGAAACTTAAAAAAATTAAGAAACTTAAAAAAATTAAGAAACTTAAAAAAATTAAAAAAATTAAGAAAATTAAGAAACTTAAAAAAATTAAAAACTTAAAAAAATTACTTACAAAAAAAGAAGAAAATTAAGAAACTTAAAAACATTAAACAAATTAAGAAACTTAAAAAAATTAAGAAACTTAAAAAAATTAAGAAACTTAAAAAAATTAAGAAAATTAAGAAACTTAAAAAAATTAAGAAACTTAAAAAAATTAAGAAACTTAAGAAACTTAAAAAAATTAAAAAAATTAAGAAAATTAAGAAACTTAAAAAAATTAAAAAAATTAAGCAACTTAAAAAAATTAAGAAAATTAAGAAACTTAAAAAAATTAAGAAACTTAAAAAAATTACTTAAAAAAATTAAGAAAAATAAGAAACTTAAAAAAATTAAAAAAATTAAGAAACTTAAAAAAATTACTTACAAAAAAAGAAGAAAATTAAGAAACTTAAAAACATTAAACAAATTAAGAAACTTAAAAAAATTAAGAAACTTAAAAAAATTAAGAAACTTAAAAAAATTAAGAAAATTAAGAAACTTAAAAAAATTAAGAAACTTAAAAAAATTAAGAAACTTAAGAAACTTAAAAAAATTAAAAAAATTAAGAAAATTAAGAAACTTAAAAAAATTAAAAAAATTAAGAAAATTAAGAAACTTAAAAAAATTAAAAAAATTAAGAAACTTAAAAAAATTAAAAAAATTAAGAAACTTAAAAAAATTAAAAAAATTAAAAAAATTAAGAAAATTAAGAAAATTAAGAAACTTAAAAAAATTAAAAAAATTAAGAAACTTAAAAAAATTAAAAAAATTAAGAAACTTAAAAAAATTAAGAAACTTAAAAAAATTAAAAAAATTAAGAAACTTAAAAAAAAATTAAGAAACTTAAAAAAATTAAAAAAATTAAGAAACTTAAAAAAATTAAGAAACTTAAAAAAATTAAAAAAATTAAGAAACCTAAAAAAATTAAAAAAATTAAGAAAATTAAGAAACTTAAAAAAATTAAGAAATTTAAAAAATTTAAGAAAATTAAGAAACTTAAAAAAATTAAGAAAATTAAGAAACTTAAAAAAATTAAGAAACTTAAAAAAATTACTTAAAAAAATTAAGAAAAATAAGAAACTTAAAAAAATTAAAAAAATTAAGAAACTTAAAAAAATTACTTAAAAAAAAAGAAGAAAATTAAGAAACTTAAAAACATTAAACAAATTAAGAAACTTAAAAAAATTAAGAAACTTAAAAAAATTAAAAAAATTAAGAAACTTAAAAAAATTAAGAAAATTAAGAAACTTAAAAAAATTAAGAAATTTAAAAAATTTAAGAAAATTAAGAAACTTAAAAAAATTAAGAAACTTAAAAAAATTAAAAAAATTAAGAAACTTAAAAAAATTAAGAAACTTAAAAAAATTAAGAAACTTAAAAAAATTAAGAAAATTAAGAAACTTAAAAAAATTAAGAAACTTAAAAAAATTAAGAAACTTAAAAAAATTAAGAAAATTAAGAAACTTAAAAAAATTAAGAAACTTAAAAAAATTAAGAAAATTAAGAAACTTAAAAAAATTAAGAAACTTAAAAAAATTAAGAAACTTAAAAAAATTAAGAAACTTAAAAAAATTAAGAAACTTAAAAAAATTAAGAAAATTAAGAAACTTAAAAAAATTAAGAAACTTAAAAAAATTAAGAAACTTAAAAAAATTAAGAAAATTAAGAAACTTAAAAAAATTAAGAAACTTAAAAAAATTAAGAAACTTAAGAAACTTAAAAAAATTAAAAAAATTAAGAAAATTAAGAAACTTAAAAAAATTAAGAAACTTAAAAAAATTAAAAAAATTAAGAAACTTAAAAAAATTACTTACAAAAAAAGAAGAAAATTAAGAAACTTAAAAACATTAAACAAATTAAGAAACTTAAAAAAATTAAGAAACTTAAAAAAATTAAGAAACTTAAAAAAATTAAGAAAATTAAGAAACTTAAAAAAATTAAGAAACTTAAAAAAATTAAGAAACTTAAGAAACTTAAAAAAATTAAAAAAATTAAGAAAATTAAGAAACTTAAAAAAATTAAAAAAATTAAGAAAATTAAGAAACTTAAAAAAATTAAAAAAATTAAGAAACTTAAAAAAATTAAAAAAATTAAGAAACTTAAAAAAATTAAAAAAATTAAAAAAATTAAGAAAATTAAGAAAATTAAGAAACTTAAAAAAATTAAAAAAATTAAGAAACTTAAAAAAATTAAAAAAATTAAGAAACTTAAAAAAATTAAGAAACTTAAAAAAATTAAAAAAATTAAGAAACTTAAAAAAATTAAGAAACTTAAAAAAATTAAGAAACTTAAAAAAATTAAGAAAATTAAGAAAATTAAGAAACTTAAAAAAATTAAGAAACTTAAAAAAATTAAGAAAATTAAGAAAATTAAGAAACTTAAAAAAATTAAGAAACTTAAGAAACTTAAAAAAATTAAGAAACTTAAAAAAATTACTTACAAAAAAAGAAGAAAATTAAGAAACTTAAAAACATTAAACAAATTAAGAAACTTAAAAAAATTAAGAAACTTAAAAAAATTAAGAAACTTAAAAAAATTAAGAAAATTAAGAAACTTAAAAAAATTAAGAAACTTAAAAAAATTAAGAAACTTAAGAAACTTAAAAAAATTAAAAAAATTAAGAAAATTAAGAAACTTAAAAAAATTAAAAAAATTAAGCAACTTAAAAAAATTAAGAAAATTAAGAAACTTAAAAAAATTAAGAAACTTAAAAAAATTACTTAAAAAAATTAAGAAAAATAAGAAACTTAAAAAAATTAAAAAAATTAAGAAACTTAAAAAAATTACTTACAAAAAAAGAAGAAAATTAAGAAACTTAAAAACATTAAACAAATTAAGAAACTTAAAAAAATTAAGAAACTTAAAAAAATTAAGAAACTTAAAAAAATTAAGAAAATTAAGAAACTTAAAAAAATTAAGAAACTTAAAAAAATTAAGAAACTTAAGAAACTTAAAAAAATTAAAAAAATTAAGAAAATTAAGAAACTTAAAAAAATTAAAAAAATTAAGAAAATTAAGAAACTTAAAAAAATTAAAAAAATTAAGAAACTTAAAAAAATTAAAAAAATTAAGAAACTTAAAAAAATTAAAAAAATTAAGAAACTTAAAAAAATTAAGAAACTTAAAAAAATTAAAAAAATTAAGAAACTTAAAAAAAAATTAAGAAACTTAAAAAAATTAAAAAAATTAAGAAACTTAAAAAAATTAAGAAACTTAAAAAAATTAAAAAAATTAAGAAACCTAAAAAAATTAAAAAAATTAAGAAAATTAAGAAACTTAAAAAAATTAAGAAATTTAAAAAATTTAAGAAAATTAAGAAACTTAAAAAAATTAAGAAAATTAAGAAACTTAAAAAAATTAAGAAACTTAAAAAAATTAAGAAACTTAAGAAACTTAAAAAAATTAAAAAAATTAAGAAAATTAAGAAACTTAAAAAAATTAAAAAAATTAAGAAAATTAAGAAACTTAAAAAAATTAAAAAAATTAAGAAACTTAAAAAAATTAAAAAAATTAAGAAACTTAAAAAAATTAAAAAAATTAAAAAAATTAAGAAAATTAAGAAAATTAAGAAACTTAAAAAAATTAAAAAAATTAAGAAACTTAAAAAAATTAAAAAAATTAAGAAACTTAAAAAAATTAAGAAACTTAAAAAAATTAAAAAAATTAAGAAACTTAAAAAAATTAAGAAACTTAAAAAAATTACTTAAAAAAATTAAGAAAAATAAGAAACTTAAAAAAATTAAAAAAATTAAGAAACTTAAAAAAATTACTTAAAAAAAAAGAAGAAAATTAAGAAACTTAAAAACATTAAACAAATTAAGAAACTTAAAAAAATTAAGAAACTTAAAAAAATTAAAAAAATTAAGAAACTTAAAAAAATTAAAAAAATTAAGAAACTTAAAAAAATTAAAAAAATTAAGAAAATTAAGAAACTTAAAAAAATTAAGAAATTTAAAAAATTTAAGAAAATTAAGAAACTTAAAAAAATTAAGAAACTTAAAAAAATTAAAAAAATTAAGCAACTTAAAAAAATTAAGAAAATTAAGAAACTTAAAAAAATTAAGAAACTTAAAAAAATTACTTAAAAAAATTAAGAAAAATAAGAAACTTAAAAAAATTAAAAAAATTAAGAAACTTAAAAAAATTACTTACAAAAAAAGAAGAAAATTAAGAAACTTAAAAACATTAAACAAATTAAGAAACTTAAAAAAATTAAGAAACTTAAAAAAATTAAGAAACTTAAAAAAATTAAGAAAATTAAGAAACTTAAAAAAATTAAGAAACTTAAAAAAATTAAGAAACTTAAGAAACTTAAAAAAATTAAAAAAATTAAGAAAATTAAGAAACTTAAAAAAATTAAAAAAATTAAGCAACTTAAAAAAATTAAGAAAATTAAGAAACTTAAAAAAATTAAGAAACTTAAAAAAATTACTTAAAAAAATTAAGAAAAATAAGAAACTTAAAAAAATTAAAAAAATTAAGAAACTTAAAAAAATTACTTACAAAAAAAGAAGAAAATTAAGAAACTTAAAAACATTAAACAAATTAAGAAACTTAAAAAAATTAAGAAACTTAAAAAAATTAAGAAACTTAAAAAAATTAAGAAAATTAAGAAACTTAAAAAAATTAAGAAACTTAAAAAAATTAAGAAACTTAAGAAACTTAAAAAAATTAAAAAAATTAAGAAAATTAAGAAACTTAAAAAAATTAAAAAAATTAAGAAAATTAAGAAACTTAAAAAAATTAAAAAAATTAAGAAACTTAAAAAAATTAAAAAAATTAAGAAACTTAAAAAAATTAAAAAAATTAAAAAAATTAAGAAAATTAAGAAAATTAAGAAACTTAAAAAAATTAAAAAAATTAAGAAACTTAAAAAAATTAAAAAAATTAAGAAACTTAAAAAAATTAAGAAACTTAAAAAAATTAAAAAAATTAAGAAACTTAAAAAAAAATTAAGAAACTTAAAAAAATTAAAAAAATTAAGAAACTTAAAAAAATTAAGAAACTTAAAAAAATTAAAAAAATTAAGAAAATTAAGAAACTTAAAAAAATTAAGAAACTTAAAAAAATTACTTACAAAAAAAGAAGAAAATTAAGAAACTTAAAAACATTAAACAAATTAAGAAACTTAAAAAAATTAAGAAACTTAAAAAAATTAAGAAACTTAAAAAAATTAAGAAAATTAAGAAACTTAAAAAAATTAAGAAACTTAAAAAAATTAAGAAACTTAAGAAACTTAAAAAAATTAAAAAAATTAAGAAAATTAAGAAACTTAAAAAAATTAAAAAAATTAAGCAACTTAAAAAAATTAAGAAAATTAAGAAACTTAAAAAAATTAAGAAACTTAAAAAAATTACTTAAAAAAATTAAGAAAAATAAGAAACTTAAAAAAATTAAAAAAATTAAGAAACTTAAAAAAATTACTTACAAAAAAAGAAGAAAATTAAGAAACTTAAAAACATTAAACAAATTAAGAAACTTAAAAAAATTAAGAAACTTAAAAAAATTAAGAAACTTAAAAAAATTAAGAAACTTAAAAAAATTAAGAAACTTAAAAAAATTAAGAAAATTAAGAAACTTAAAAAAATTAAGAAACTTAAAAAAATTAAGAAACTTAAGAAACTTAAAAAAATTAAAAAAATTAAGAAAATTAAGAAACTTAAAAAAATTAAAAAAATTAAGAAAATTAAGAAACTTAAAAAAATTAAAAAAATTAAGAAACTTAAAAAAATTAAAAAAATTAAGAAACTTAAAAAAATTAAAAAAATTAAAAAAATTAAGAAAATTAAGAAAATTAAGAAACTTAAAAAAATTAAAAAAATTAAGAAACTTAAAAAAATTAAAAAAATTAAGAAACTTAAAAAAATTAAGAAACTTAAAAAAATTAAAAAAATTAAGAAACTTAAAAAAAAATTAAGAAACTTAAAAAAATTAAGAAACTTAAAAAAATTAAGAAACTTAAAAAAATTAAGAAACTTAAAAAAATTAAGAAACTTAAAAAAATTAAGAAACTTAAAAAAATTAAAAAAATTAAGAAAATTAAGAAACTTAAAAAAATTAAGAAACTTAAAAAAATTACTTACAAAAAAAGAAGAAAATTAAGAAACTTAAAAACATTAAACAAATTAAGAAACTTAAAAAAATTAAGAAACTTAAAAAAATTAAGAAACTTAAAAAAATTAAGAAAATTAAGAAACTTAAAAAAATTAAGAAACTTAAAAAAATTAAGAAACTTAAGAAACTTAAAAAAATTAAAAAAATTAAGAAAATTAAGAAACTTAAAAAAATTAAAAAAATTAAGCAACTTAAAAAAATTAAGAAAATTAAGAAACTTAAAAAAATTAAGAAACTTAAAAAAATTACTTAAAAAAATTAAGAAAAATAAGAAACTTAAAAAAATTAAAAAAATTAAGAAACTTAAAAAAATTACTTACAAAAAAAGAAGAAAATTAAGAAACTTAAAAACATTAAACAAATTAAGAAACTTAAAAAAATTAAGAAACTTAAAAAAATTAAGAAACTTAAAAAAATTAAGAAAATTAAGAAACTTAAAAAAATTAAGAAACTTAAAAAAATTAAGAAACTTAAGAAACTTAAAAAAATTAAAAAAATTAAGAAAATTAAGAAACTTAAAAAAATTAAAAAAATTAAGAAAATTAAGAAACTTAAAAAAATTAAAAAAATTAAGAAACTTAAAAAAATTAAAAAAATTAAGAAACTTAAAAAAATTAAAAAAATTAAAAAAATTAAGAAAATTAAGAAAATTAAGAAACTTAAAAAAATTAAAAAAATTAAGAAACTTAAAAAAATTAAAAAAATTAAGAAACTTAAAAAAATTAAGAAACTTAAAAAAATTAAAAAAATTAAGAAACTTAAAAAAAAATTAAGAAACTTAAAAAAATTAAAAAAATTAAGAAACTTAAAAAAATTAAGAAACTTAAAAAAATTAAAAAAATTAAGAAACCTAAAAAAATTAAAAAAATTAAGAAAATTAAGAAACTTAAAAAAATTAAGAAATTTAAAAAATTTAAGAAAATTAAGAAACTTAAAAAAATTAAGAAAATTAAGAAACTTAAAAAAATTAAGAAACTTAAAAAAATTACTTAAAAAAATTAAGAAAAATAAGAAACTTAAAAAAATTAAAAAAATTAAGAAACTTAAAAAAATTACTTAAAAAAAAAGAAGAAAATTAAGAAACTTAAAAACATTAAACAAATTAAGAAACTTAAAAAAATTAAGAAACTTAAAAAAATTAAAAAAATTAAGAAACTTAAAAAAATTAAGAAAATTAAGAAACTTAAAAAAATTAAGAAATTTAAAAAATTTAAGAAAATTAAGAAACTTAAAAAAATTAAGAAACTTAAAAAAATTAAAAAAATTAAGAAACTTAAAAAAATTAAGAAACTTAAAAAAATTAAGAAACTTAAAAAAATTAAGAAAATTAAGAAACTTAAAAAAATTAAGAAACTTAAAAAAATTAAGAAACTTAAAAAAATTAAGAAAATTAAGAAACTTAAAAAAATTAAGAAACTTAAAAAAATTAAGAAACTTAAAAAAATTAAGAAACTTAAAAAAATTAAGAAACTTAAAAAAATTAAGAAACTTAAAAAAATTAAGAAACTTAAAAAAATTAAGAAAATTAAGAAACTTAAAAAAATTAAGAAACTTAAAAAAATTAAGAAACTTAAAAAAATTAAGAAAATTAAGAAACTTAAAAAAATTAAGAAACTTAAAAAAATTAAGAAACTTAAGAAACTTAAAAAAATTAAAAAAATTAAGAAAATTAAGAAACTTAAAAAAATTAAGAAACTTAAAAAAATTAAAAAAATTAAGAAACTTAAAAAAATTACTTACAAAAAAAGAAGAAAATTAAGAAACTTAAAAACATTAAACAAATTAAGAAACTTAAAAAAATTAAGAAACTTAAAAAAATTAAGAAACTTAAAAAAATTAAGAAAATTAAGAAACTTAAAAAAATTAAGAAACTTAAAAAAATTAAGAAACTTAAGAAACTTAAAAAAATTAAAAAAATTAAGAAAATTAAGAAACTTAAAAAAATTAAAAAAATTAAGAAAATTAAGAAACTTAAAAAAATTAAAAAAATTAAGAAACTTAAAAAAATTAAAAAATTAAGAAACTTAAAAAAATTAAAAAAATTAAAAAAATTAAGAAAATTAAGAAAATTAAGAAACTTAAAAAAATTAAAAAAATTAAGAAACTTAAAAAAATTAAAAAAATTAAGAAACTTAAAAAAATTAAGAAACTTAAAAAAATTAAAAAAATTAAGAAACTTAAAAAAATTAAGAAACTTAAAAAAATTAAGAAACTTAAAAAAATTAAGAAAATTAAGAAAATTAAGAAACTTAAAAAAATTAAGAAACTTAAAAAAATTAAGAAAATTAAGAAAATTAAGAAACTTAAAAAAATTAAGAAACTTAAGAAACTTAAAAAAATTAAGAAACTTAAAAAAATTACTTACAAAAAAAGAAGAAAATTAAGAAACTTAAAAACATTAAACAAATTAAGAAACTTAAAAAAATTAAGAAACTTAAAAAAATTAAGAAACTTAAAAAAATTAAGAAAATTAAGAAACTTAAAAAAATTAAGAAACTTAAAAAAATTAAGAAACTTAAGAAACTTAAAAAAATTAAAAAAATTAAGAAAATTAAGAAACTTAAAAAAATTAAAAAAATTAAGCAACTTAAAAAAATTAAGAAAATTAAGAAACTTAAAAAAATTAAGAAACTTAAAAAAATTACTTAAAAAAATTAAGAAAAATAAGAAACTTAAAAAAATTAAAAAAATTAAGAAACTTAAAAAAATTACTTACAAAAAAAGAAGAAAATTAAGAAACTTAAAAACATTAAACAAATTAAGAAACTTAAAAAAATTAAGAAACTTAAAAAAATTAAGAAACTTAAAAAAATTAAGAAAATTAAGAAACTTAAAAAAATTAAGAAACTTAAAAAAATTAAGAAACTTAAGAAACTTAAAAAAATTAAAAAAATTAAGAAAATTAAGAAACTTAAAAAAATTAAAAAAATTAAGAAAATTAAGAAACTTAAAAAAATTAAAAAAATTAAGAAACTTAAAAAAATTAAAAAAATTAAGAAACTTAAAAAAATTAAAAAAATTAAGAAACTTAAAAAAATTAAGAAACTTAAAAAAATTAAAAAAATTAAGAAACTTAAAAAAAAATTAAGAAACTTAAAAAAATTAAAAAAATTAAGAAACTTAAAAAAATTAAGAAACTTAAAAAAATTAAAAAAATTAAGAAACCTAAAAAAATTAAAAAAATTAAGAAAATTAAGAAACTTAAAAAAATTAAGAAATTTAAAAAATTTAAGAAAATTAAGAAACTTAAAAAAATTAAGAAAATTAAGAAACTTAAAAAAATTAAGAAACTTAAAAAAATTACTTAAAAAAATTAAGAAAAATAAGAAACTTAAAAAAATTAAAAAAATTAAGAAACTTAAAAAAATTACTTAAAAAAAAAGAAGAAAATTAAGAAACTTAAAAACATTAAACAAATTAAGAAACTTAAAAAAATTAAGAAACTTAAAAAAATTAAAAAAATTAAGAAACTTAAAAAAATTAAGAAAATTAAGAAACTTAAAAAAATTAAGAAATTTAAAAAATTTAAGAAAATTAAGAAACTTAAAAAAATTAAGAAACTTAAAAAAATTAAAAAAATTAAGAAACTTAAAAAAATTAAGAAACTTAAAAAAATTAAGAAACTTAAAAAAATTAAGAAACTTAAAAAAATTAAGAAACTTAAAAAAATTAAGAAAATTAAGAAAATTAAGAAACTTAAAAAAATTAAGAAACTTAAAAAAATTAAGAAAATTAAGAAAATTAAGAAACTTAAAAAAATTAAGAAACTTAAAAAAATTAAGAAAATTAAGAAACTTAAAAAAATTAAGAAACTTAAAAAAATTAAGAAACTTAAAAAAATTAAGAAAATTAAGAAACTTAAAAAAATTAAGAAACTTAAAAAAATTAAGAAACTTAAAAAAATTAAGAAACTTAAAAAAATTAAGAAACTTAAAAAAATTAAGAAACTTAAATAAATTAAGAAACTTAAAAAAATTAAGAAAATTAAGAAACTTAAAAAAATTAAGAAACTTAAAAAAATTAAGAAACTTAAAAAAATTAAGAAAATTAAGAAACTTAAAAAAATTAAGAAACTTAAAAAAATTAAGAAACTTAAGAAACTTAAAAAAATTAAAAAAATTAAGAAAATTAAGAAACTTAAAAAAATTAAGAAACTTAAAAAAATTAAAAAAATTAAGAAACTTAAAAAAATTACTTACAAAAAAAGAAGAAAATTAAGAAACTTAAAAACATTAAACAAATTAAGAAACTTAAAAAAATTAAGAAACTTAAAAAAATTAAGAAACTTAAAAAAATTAAGAAAATTAAGAAACTTAAAAAAATTAAGAAACTTAAAAAAATTAAGAAACTTAAGAAACTTAAAAAAATTAAAAAAATTAAGAAAATTAAGAAACTTAAAAAAATTAAAAAAATTAAGAAAATTAAGAAACTTAAAAAAATTAAAAAAATTAAGAAACTTAAAAAAATTAAAAAAATTAAGAAACTTAAAAAAATTAAAAAAATTAAAAAAATTAAGAAAATTAAGAAAATTAAGAAACTTAAAAAAATTAAAAAAATTAAGAAACTTAAAAAAATTAAAAAAATTAAGAAACTTAAAAAAATTAAGAAACTTAAAAAAATTAAAAAAATTAAGAAACTTAAAAAAATTAAGAAACTTAAAAAAATTAAGAAACTTAAAAAAATTAAGAAAATTAAGAAAATTAAGAAAATTAAGAAACTTAAAAAAATTAAGAAACTTAAAAAAATTAAGAAACTTAAAAAAATTAAGAAACTTAAAAAAATTAAGAAACTTAAAAAAATTAAGAAAATTAAGAAACTTAAAAAAATTAAGAAACTTAAAAAAATTAAGAAACTTAAAAAAATTAAGAAAATTAAGAAACTTAAAAAAATTAAGAAACTTAAAAAAATTAAGAAACTTAAGAAACTTAAAAAAATTAAAAAAATTAAGAAAATTAAGAAACTTAAAAAAATTAAGAAACTTAAAAAAATTAAAAAAATTAAGAAACTTAAAAAAATTACTTACAAAAAAAGAAGAAAATTAAGAAACTTAAAAACATTAAACAAATTAAGAAACTTAAAAAAATTAAGAAACTTAAAAAAATTAAGAAACTTAAAAAAATTAAGAAAATTAAGAAACTTAAAAAAATTAAGAAACTTAAAAAAATTAAGAAACTTAAGAAACTTAAAAAAATTAAAAAAATTAAGAAAATTAAGAAACTTAAAAAAATTAAAAAAATTAAGAAAATTAAGAAACTTAAAAAAATTAAAAAAATTAAGAAACTTAAAAAAATTAAAAAAATTAAGAAACTTAAAAAAATTAAAAAAATTAAAAAAATTAAGAAAATTAAGAAAATTAAGAAACTTAAAAAAATTAAAAAAATTAAGAAACTTAAAAAAATTAAAAAAATTAAGAAACTTAAAAAAATTAAGAAACTTAAAAAAATTAAAAAAATTAAGAAACTTAAAAAAAAATTAAGAAACTTAAAAAAATTAAAAAAATTAAGAAACTTAAAAAAATTAAGAAACTTAAAAAAATTAAAAAAAATTAAGAAAATTAAGAAACTTAAAAAAATTAAGAAACTTAAAAAAATTAAAAAAATTAAGAAACTTAAAAAAATTAAGAAACCTAAAAAAATTAAAAAAATTAAGAAAATTAAGAAACTTAAAAAAATTAAGAAATTTAAAAAATTTAAGAAAATTAAGAAACTTAAAAAAATTAAGAAAATTAAGAAACTTAAAAAAATTAAGAAAAATAAGAAACTTAAAAAAATTAAAAAAATTAAGAAACTTAAAAAAATTAAGAAACTTAAAAAAATTAAGAAACTTAAAAAAATTAAAAAAATTAAGAAACTTAAAAAAATTAAAAAAATTAAGAAACTTAAAAAAATTAAAAAAATTAAGAAAATTAAGAAACTTAAAAAAATTAAGAAATTTAAAAAATTTAAGAAAATTAAGAAACTTAAAAAAATTAAGAAACTTAAAAAAATTAAAAAAATTAAGAAACTTAAAAAAATTAAGAAACTTAAAAAAATTAAGAAACTTAAAAAAATTAAGAAACTTAAAAAAATTAAGAAACTTAAAAAAATTAAGAAACTTAAAAAAATTAAGAAAATTAAGAAAATTAAGAAACTTAAAAAAATTAAGAAACTTAAAAAAATTAAGAAAATTAAGAAAATTAAGAAACTTAAAAAAATTAAGAAACTTAAAAAAATTAAGAAAATTAAGAAACTTAAAAAAATTAAGAAACTTAAAAAAATTAAGAAACTTAAAAAAATTAAGAAACTTAAAAAAATTAAGAAACTTAATTAAGAAAATTAAGAAACTTAAAAAAATTAAGAAACTTAAAAAAATTAAGAAACTTAAAAAAATTAAGAAACTTAAAAAAATTAAGAAACTTAAAAAAATTAAGAAACTTAAAAAAATTAAGAAACTTAAAAAAATTAAGAAACTTAAAAAAATTAAGAAAATTAAGAAACTTAAAAAAATTAAGAAACTTAAAAAAATTACTTAAAAAAATTAAGAAAAATAAGAAACTTAAAAAAATTAAAAAAATTAAGAAACTTAAAAAAATTACTTAAAAAAATTAAGAAAATTAAGAAACTTAAAAACATTAAACAAATTAAGAAACTTAAAAAAATTAAGAAACTTAAAAAAATTAAAAAAATTAAGAAACTTAAAAAAATTAAGAAACTTAAAAAAATTAAGAAACTTAAAAAAATTAAGAAAATTAAGAAACTTAAAAAAATTAAGAAACTTAAAAAAATTATATATAAACAGAAAACAAACAAAACTCAGGTTTCGGTCACAAAAATCGTCTTTATGTTACAATCCCGACGTTTCGGTTTTTACTTAAAACCTTCTTCAGGGGCCTAAAAAACAAACGAAATACAAAAACCCATGAAACAAACACTCATGACTATCAAAACGGAAAAAACTAAGCAGCTGCTACACAATAAATATTAACCCAAGACCTAAACTCACCGTAAAACATCTAAACAACGACTGAAAAAATCCTCACGCGTCACACCTATATATACGGAGAAAAACCACAGCCTCCTAGATAAAAACATACTTACTAAAGTATGTTTTTATCTAGGAGGCTGTGGTTTTTCTCCGTATATATAGGTGTGACGCGTGAGGATTTTTTCAGTCGTTGTTTAGATGTTTTACGGTGAGTTTAGGTCTTGGGTTAATATTTATTGTGTAGCAGCTGCTTAGTTTTTTCCGTTTTGATAGTCATGAGTGTTTGTTTCATGGGTTTTTGTATTTCGTTTGTTTTTTAGGCCCCTGAAGAAGGTTTTAAGTAAAAACCGAAACGTCGGGATTGTAACATAAAGACGATTTTTGTGACCGAAACCTGAGTTTTGTTTGTTTTCTGTATATATATATATATATATATATATATATATATATATATATATATATATATATATATATATATATATATATATATAGAGAGGTTGTGGTTGTGGTTGTGGCGGTGGTTTTTGTTGTGGTTTTGGTGATGGTTGTGGTCTAAGGTCCTATATTACCCAAGACCTATACGTCCTAGGTCCTAGGATGGTGGTTTTAGTATTTTGTGGTTATGGTTGTAGTATTTGTTGTGGGTGTGTTTGTGGTTGTTGTTGTGGTTGTGGTTGGGGTGATGGTTGTGGTGATAGTGGTGGTTGTGGTATTTCTTGTGGTTGCGGTTATTGTATTTGATGTGGTTGTGGTGATGGTAGTGGTTGTGGTGATGGTGATGGTTGTGGTTGTGGTTGTGGTGATGTTTGTGGTTGTGGAATGATTGTGGTGATGGGTGTGGTTGTGGTTATTGTATTTGTTGTGGTTGTGGTGAAGGTTGTGGTTGTGGTTGTGGTGATGGTTGTGGTCTAAGGTCCTATATTACCCAAGACCTATAAGAAACTTAAACCCAAGAAACTTAAAAAAATTAAGAAACTTAAAAAAATTAAGAAACTTAAAAAAATTAAGAAACTTAAAAAAATTAAGAAACTTAAAAAAATTAAGAAAACTAAGAAACTTAAAAAAATTAAAAAAATTAAGAAACTTAAAAAAATTACTTAAAAAAATTAAGAAAAATAAGAAACTTAAAAAAATTAAGAAACTTAAAAAAATTACTTAAAAAAATTAAGAAAATTAAGAAACTTAAAAACATTAAACAAATTAAGAAACTTAAAAAAATTAAGAAACTTAAAAAAATTAAAAAAATTAAGAAACTTAAAAAAATTAAGAAACTTAAAAAAATTAAGAAACTTAAAAAAATTAAGAAAATTAAGAAACTTAAAAAAATTAAGAAACTTAAAAAAATTAAGAAAATTAAGAAACTTAAAAAAATTAAGAAAATTAAGAAACTTAAAAAAATTAAAAAAATTAAGAAACTTAAAAAAATTAAGAAAATTAAGAAACTTAAAAAAATTAAAAAAATTAAGAAAATTAAGAAACTTAATTTTTAACCACAACCATCACCTCAACCACAACCATCACCATAACCACAACAAATTCCATCACTACAACCACAACTATCACCACAACCACAACCATCACCACAACCACAACTATCACCACAACCACAACCATCACCACAACCATCACCACAACCACAACTATCACCACAACCATCACCGTAACCACAACTAATACCATCACCACAACCACAACCATCACCTCAACCACAACCATCACCATAACCACAACAAATACCATCACAACCACAACTATCACCACAACCACAACCATCACCACAACCTCAACCATCACCACAACCACAACCATCACTACAACCACAACCACAACCACAGGCCTAGGACCTAGGACCTTGTACCTAGGACCTAAGGCCTAGGACCTAGGACCTATAGATCCTAAGACCTATAGGTCTTGGGTAATATAGGACCTTAGACCACAACCATCAGCACAACCACAACCATCACCACAACCATCACCACAACCACAACCAATACAATAACTGCAACCACAATCACAACAAATATTGCAACTACAACCACTAAAATACTCAACCAGAAACACATCAAATACAACAACCACAACGACAACAAATACCACAACCACAACAAATACCATAACTACAACAAATGACACAACCATAACCATCACCTAGGATCTAGGACCTATAGGTCACCTAGGACCTAAATTACCTAGGACCTATAGGACCTAGGACTAATATGTCTTAGGTCCTAGGAACTAGGACCTAGGACCTAGGACCCATAGGTCTTGGGTAATATAGGACCTTAGACCACAACCATCTCCACAACCACAACCTCAACCACAACTACCACCACAACCTCAGGCCTAGGACATTTTTAAACCACAACAAATACCATAACTACAACAAATACCACAACCACAACCATCACCTAGGACCTATAGGTCACCTTGGACCTAAATTACCTAGGACCTAAATTACCTAGGACCTATAGGACCTAGGACTAATATGTAGGTCCTAGGTGACCTATAGGTCCTAGGTCCTAGGTGATGGTTGTGGTTGTGGTATTTGTTGTAGTTATGGTATTTGTTGTGGTTGTGGTATTTGTTGTCGTTGTGATTGATGTATTTGATATGTTTGTTGTTGAGTATTTTAGTGGTTGTAGTTGTAGTATTTGTTGTGGTTTAAAAATGTCCTAGGCCTGAGGTTGTGGATGTGGTTGTGGTTGTGGTGGTAGTTATGGTTGAGGTTGTGGTTGTGGAGATGGTTGTGGTCTAAGGTCCTATATTACCCAAGACCTATGGGTCCTAGGTCCTAGGTCCTAGTTCCTAGGACCTAAGACATATTAGTCCTAGGTCCTATAGGTCCTAGGTAATTTAGGTCCTAGGTGACCTATAGGTCCTAGATCCTAGGTGATGGTTGTGGTTGTGTTATTTGTTGTAGTTATGGTATTTGTTGTGGTTGTGGTATTTGTTGTCGTTGTGGTTGTTGTATTTGATTTGAGTATTTTAGTGGTTGTAGTTGCAATATTTGTTGTGGTTGTGGTTGCAGTTATTGTATTGGTTGTGGTTGTGGTGATGGTTGTGGTTGTGCTGATGGTTGTGGTCTAAGGTCCTATATTACCCAAGACCTATAGGTCTTAGGATCTATAGGTCCTAGGTCCTAGGCCTTAGGTCCTAGGTACAAGGTCCTAGGTCCTAGGCCTGTGGTTGTGGTTGTGGTTGTAATGATGGTTGTGGTTGTGGTGATGGTTGAGGTTGTGGTGATGGTTGTGGTTGTGGTGATAGTTGTGTTTGTGATGGTATTTGTTGTGGTTATGGTGATGGTTGTGGTTGAGGTGATGGTTGTGGTTGTGGTGATGGTATTAGTTGTGGTTACGGTGATGGTTGTGGTGATAGTTGTGGTTGTGGTGATGGTTGTGGTTGTGGTGATGGTTGTGGTTGTGGTGATAGTTGTGGTTGTGGTGATGGTTGTGGTTGTGGTGATAGTTGTGGTGATGGTATTTGTTGTGGTGGAGGTGATGGTTGTGGTTGTGGTGATGGTATTTGTTGTGGTTACGGTGATGGTTGTGGTTGTGGTAATGGTTGTGGTTGTGGTGATGGTTGTGGTGATGGTATTTGTTGTGGTTATGGTGATGGTTGTGGTTGAGGTGATGGTTGTGGTTGTGGTGATGGTATTTGTTGTGGTTACGGTGATGGTTGTGGTTGTGGTAATGGTTGTGGTGATGGTATTTGTTGTGGTTATAGTGATGGTTGTGGTTGAGGTGATGGTTGTGGTTGTGGTGATGGTATTTGTTGTGGTTATGGTGATGGTTGTGGTTGTAGTGATGGTTGTGGTTGTGGTTATGGTTGTGGTTGTGGTATTTGTTGTGGTTGTGGTATTTGTTGTGGTTGTGGTATTTGTTGTGGTTGTGGTATTTGTTGTGGTTGTGGTATTTGTCGTGATTGTGGTATTTGTTGTGGTTGTGGTATTTGTCGTGGTTGTGGTATTTGTTGTGGTTGTGGTATTTGTCGTGGTTGTGGTATTTGTTGTGGTTGTGGTATTTGTTGTGGTTGTGGTTGTAATGTGGTTGTGGTGTGGTTGTGGTGATGGTTGTGGTGATGGTTGTGGTATTTGTTGTGGTTGTGGTTGTTGTTGTGGTTGTGGTATTTGTTGTTGTGGTATTTGTTGTAGTTGTGGTTGTGGTATTTTTTGTGGTTGTGATATTTGTTGTGGTTGTGGTTGTGGTTATGGTTGTGTATGTGGTTGTGGTATTTGTTGTGGTTGTGGTATTTGTTGTGGTTGTGGTATTTTTTGTGGTTATGGTTGTGGTTATGGTTGTGGTTGTGGTATTTGTTGTGGTTGAGGTATTTGTTGTGGTTGTGGTATTTGTTGTGGTTGTGGTTGTTGTTGTGGTATTTGTTGTTGTGGTTGTGGTATTTGTTGTAGTTGTGGTTTTGGTATTTGTTGTGGTTGTGGTTGTGGACGTTGTTGTGGTATTTGTTGTTGCTGTGGTTGTGGTATTTGTTATAGTTGTGGTATTTGTTATGGTTGTGGTTTTGGTTGTGGTGATAGTTGTGATTGTGGTGATGGTTGTGGTTGTGGTTATGGTTGTGGTTGAGGTTGTAGTTGTGGTTGTGGTGTGGTCAGTGTCAGTTTTTTCCTATGTGGTATTTGTTGTCGTTGTGGTTGTTGTATTTGATGTGTTTCTGGTTGAGTATTTAAGTGGTTGTAGTTGTAGTATTTGTTGTGGTTGTGGTTGTAGTATTTTTTGTGGTTATGGTTGTAGTATTTGTGGTGGTTGTGTTTGTGGTTTTGGCTGTGGTTGTTGTTGTGGTTGTGGTTGTAGTTATTGTATTGGTTATGGTTGTGGTGATGGTTGTGGTTGTGCTGATGGTTGTGGTTGTGCTGATGGTTGTGGTCTAAGGTATTATATTACCTTAGACCTATAGGACTTAGGATCTATAGGTCCTAGGTCCTAGGCCTTAGGTCCTAGGTACAAGGTCCTAGGTCCTTGGCCTGTGGTTGTGGTTGTGGTGATGGTTGTGGTTGTGGTGATGGTTGTGGTTGTGGTGATGGTTGTGGTTGTGGTGATAGTTGTGGTTGTGGTGATGGTTGTGGTTGTAGTGATGGAATTTGTTGTGGTTATGGTGATGGTTGTGGTTGTGGTGATGGTATTTGTTGTGGTTACGGTGATGGTTGTGGTGGTGGTTGTGGTTGTGCTGATGGTTGTGGTTGTGCTGATGGTTGTGGTCTAAGGTCCTATATTACCTTAGACCTATAGGACTTAGGATCTATAGGTCCTAGGTCCTAGGCCTTAGGTCCTAGGTACAAGGTCCTAGGTCCTAGGTCCTTGGCCTGTGGTTGTGGTTGTGGTGATGGTTGTGGTTGTGGTGGTGGTTGTGGTGATAGTTGTGGTTGTGGTGATGGTTGTGGTTGTAGTGATGGAATTTGTTGTGGTTATGGTGATGGTTGTGGTTGTGGTGATGGTATTTGTTGTGGTTACGGTGATGGTTGTGGTGGTGGTTGTGGTTGTGCTGATGGTTGTGGTTGTGCTGATGGTTGTGGTCTAAGGTCCTATATTACCTTAGACCTATAGGACTTAGGATCTATAGGTCCTAGGTCCTAGGCCTTAGGTCCTAGGTACAAGGTCCTAGGTCCTAGGTCCTTGGCCTGTGGTTGTGGTTGTGGTGATGGTTGTGGTTGTGGTGGTGGTTGTGGTGATAGTTGTGGTTGTGGTGATGGTTGTGGTTGTGGTGATGGTATTTGTTGTGGTTACGGTGATGGTATTTGTTGTGGTTACGGTGATGGTTGTGGTGGTGGTTGTGGTGATGGTTGTGGTTGTGGTTATGGTTGTGGTATTTGTTATGGTTGTGGTATTTGTCGTGGTTGTGGTATTTGTTGTGGTTGTGGTATTTGTCGTGGTTGTGGTATTTGTTGTGGTTGTGGTATTTGTTGTGGTTGTGGTATTTGTCGTGATTGTGGTATTTGTTGTGGTTGTGGTATTTGTTGTGGTTGTGGAATTTGTTGTGGTTGTGGTATTTGTTGTGGTTGTGGTATTTGTTGTGGTTGTGGTATTTGTTGTGGTTGTGGTATTTGTTGTGGTTGTGGTATTTGTCGTGGTTGTGGTATTTGTCGTGGTTGTGGTATTTGTCGTGGTTGTGGTATTTGTCGTGGTTGTGGTATTTGTTGTGGTTGTGGAATTTGTTGTGGTTGTGGTATTTGTTGTTGATATGGTGATGGTTGTGGTTGTGGTTATGGTTGTGGTTGTGGTGATGGTTGTGGTTATGGTTGTGGTATTTGTTGTGGTTGTGGTATTTGTTGTGGTTGTGGTATTTGTTGTGGTTGTGGTATTTGTTGTGGTTGTGGTATTTGTTGTGGTTGTGGTATTTGTTGTGGTTGTGGTATTTGTTGTGGTTGTGGTATTTGTTGTGGTTGTGGTATTTGTCGTGATTGTGGTAATGGTTGTGGTTGTGGTATGGTTGTGGTTATGGTTGTGGCTGTGGTTGTGGTATTTGTTGTGGTTGTGGTTGTGGTTATGGTTGTGGTTTTGGGAATGGTTGTGGCTGTGGCTTTGGTTGTGGTATTTGTTGTGATTGTGGTTGTGGTATTTGTTGTGGTTGTGGTTTTGGTTATGGTTGTGGTTGTGCTATTTGTTGTGGTTGTGGTATTTGTTGCGGTTGTTGTATTTGTTGTTGTGGCATTTGTTGTAGTTGTGGTATTTGTTGTGGTTGTGGTTGTAGTGTGGTTGAGGTGTGGTTGTGGTGATGGTTGTGATTGTGGTATTTGTTGTGGTTGTGGTATTTGTTGTGGTTGTGGTTGTGGTATTTGTTGTGGTTTTGGTTGTTGTTGTGGTTGTGGTATTTGTTGTTGTGGTATTTGTTGTAGTTGTAGTTGTGGTATTTTTTGTGGTTGTGGTATTTGTTGTGGTTGTGGTTATGGTTGTGGTTGTGGTTATGGTTGTGTATGTGGTTGTGGCCTTTGTTGTGGTTGTGGTGTTTGTTGTGGTTGTGGTATTTGTTGTGGTTGTAGTTGTGGTTATGGTTGTGGCTGTGGTTGTGGTTGTGGTATTTGTTGTGGTTGTAGTATTTGTTGTGGTTGTTGTTGTAGTGTGGTTGTGGTGTGGTTGTGGTGATGGTTGTGGTTGTGGTATTTGTTGTGGTTGTGGTTGTTGTTGTGGTATTTGTTGTTGTGGTTGTGGTATTTGTTGTGGTTGTGGTTATGGTTGTGGTTGTGGTCTTTGTTGTGGTTGTGGTATTTGTTGTGGTTTTGGTTGTAGTGTGGTTGTGGTGTGGTTGTGGTGATGGTTGTGGTTGTGGTTGTGGTATTTGTTGTGGTTGTGGTTGTTATTGTGGTTGTGGTATTTGTTGTTGTGGTATTTGTTGTTGTTGTGGTTGTGGTATTTTTTGTGGTTGTGGTATTTGTTATAGTTGTGGTATTTGTTATGGTTGTGGTTTTGGTTGTGGTGATAGTTGTGATTGTGGTGATGGTTGTGGTTGAGGTTGTGGTTATGGTTGTGGTTGAGGTTGTAGTTGTGGTTGTGGTGTGGTCAGTGTCAGTTTTTTCCTAGGTGGTATTTGTTGTCGTTGTGGTTGTTGTATTTGATGTGTTTCTGGTTGAGTATTTTAGTGGTTGTAGTTGTAGTATTTGTTGTGGTTGTGGTTGTAGTATTTTTTGTGGTTATGGTTGTAGTATTTGTGGTGGTTGTGTTTGTGGTTTTGGCTGTGGTTGTT
Source organism: Gerris lacustris (assembly GCA_951217055.1). Taxonomy (NCBI): domain Eukaryota; kingdom Metazoa; phylum Arthropoda; class Insecta; order Hemiptera; family Gerridae; genus Gerris; species Gerris lacustris. The sequence continues at coordinate 23,977,953 of OX578283.1, read as the reverse complement.
GTTGTGGTTGTGGTTGTGGTATTTCTTGTGGTTGTAGTTATTGTATTGGTTGTGGTTGTGGTGATGGTTGTGGTTGTGCTGATGGTTGTGGTCTAAGGTCCTATATTACCTAAGACCTATAGGTTTTAGGATCTATAGGTCCTGGGTCCTAGGCCTTAGGTCCTAGGTCCTAGGCCTGTGGTTGTGGTTGTGGTTGTGGTGATGGTTGTGGTTGTGGTGATGGTATTTGTTGTGGTTATGGTGATGGTTGTGGTTGAGGTGATGGTTGTGGTTGTGGTGATGGTATTTGTTGTGGTTACGGTGATGGTTGTGGTGGTGGTTGTGGTGATGGTTGTGGTTGTGGTGATGGTATTTGTTGTGGTTATGGTGATGGTTGTAGTTGAGGTGATGGTTGTGGTTGTGGTGATGGTATTTGTTGTTGTTACGGTGATGGTTGTGGTTGTGGTGATGGTATTTGTTGTGGTTATGGTGATGGTTGTGGTTGTGGTGATGGTTGTGGTTGTGGTTGTGGTTATGGTATATGTTGTGGTTGTGGTATTTGTTGTGTTTGTGGTATTTGTTGTGGTTGTGGTTATGGTTGTGGTTATAGTTGTGGCTGTGGTTGTGGTTGTGGTTGTGGTTATGGTTGTGGCTGTGGTATTTGTTGTAGTTGTGGTATTTGTTGTGGTTGTGGTATTTGTTGTGGTTGTGGTTGCAGTGTGGTTTTGGTGTGGTTGTGGTGATGGTTGTGGTTGTGGTATTTGTTGTTGTTGTGGTTGTGGTATTTTTTGTGGTTGTGTTATTTGTTATAGTTGTGGTATTTGTTATGGTTGTGGTTTTGGTTGTGGTGATAGTTGTGATTGTGGTTATGGTTTTGGTTGAGGTTGTATTGTGGTTGTGGTGTGGTCAGTGTCAGTTTTTTCCTAGGTGGTATTTGTTGTCGTTGTGGTTGTTGTATTTGATGTGTTTCTGGTTGAGTATTTTAGTGGTTGTAGTTGTAGTATTTGTTGTGGTTAGGGTTGTAGTATTTGTGGTGGTTGTGTTTGTGGTTTTGGCTGTGGTTGTTGTTGTGGTTGTGGTTGTGGTATTTCTTGTGGTTGTAGTTATTGTATTGGTTGTGGTTGTGGTGCTGGTTGTGGTTGTGCTGATGGTTGTGGTCTAAGGTCCTATATTACCTAAGACCTATAGGTCTTAGGATCTATAGGTCCTAGGTCCTAGGCCTTAGGTCCTAGGTACAAGGTCCTAGGTCATAGGTCCTAGGCCTGTGGTTGTGGTTGTGGTTGTGGTGATGGTTGTGGTTGTGGTGATGGTTGTGGTTGTGGTGATGGATGTGGTTGTGGTGATGGTTGTGGTGATGGTTTGTTGTGGTTATGGTGATGGTTGTGGTTGAGGTGATGGTTGTGGTTGTGGTGATGGTATTTGTTGTGGTTACGGTGATGGTTGTGGTGGTGGTTGTGGTGATGGTTGTGGTTGTGGTATTTGTTGTGGTCAGTGTCAGTTTTTTTTTTTTTTTTATCAAATTATAGCATGCTTCACAGTTATGGTTGTGGAGTACTACATGCGGTTAAAGGTCGCAATAAAATTTAAGAGTGGTTTAAGTAGGACCATACACATCGATAACAACAATGACGGAGAGATAAATAATAAAATTTACAGCATAAAATAACATGAACGGAAAAATATTAAAATTAATATAGGCACTTATGTACAAACTTAATTACACACAAAAGTATCACAGTTAAAAGAATGTTGATGTGCAAAGTTTAAAATATTAGTACTTTTGAAGATATAGGTGTAAATAAGGTTGAAACTTATTTGGGACCATCAATTGCCTAATACCTACGATTTAAATTTCATTAAAATCGGAAGAGTAGTTTTATATGTTGGTTCGCATCGCAGAAATGCGGTTTACAATTTTTTATCTTTTTCCAACTACAATATCTCGGTTTGTCTCACTTTAAACATGCATAGGACCTTTTTTATGCAGAATTATGGGAAAATATTTTTGTCAAAAACATTTCTCTTCAAAAAATAAACTGTTTTGCGAGAATAGGTTAAAAAAATATTTTTTTTTAGATTTTATGGAGGAGGGAGGGGGCCACTCCCCCCCCCCCCCCCCCCCCGCCCTCAAGAGGTGGGAACTTCACTGTTTCTTACTACTACACCCTTAAGAGTTTTTTCGCAAAGTTTTAATACTTTATAAATTATTTTCCCTATTATTCCTTATTTTCCTGGACTAAATAGAGTTCACAGTCAACACTATTAGCAGTTTTCCATACTACACGCATCCGCTATTTCCGTTTTTTCCCCCTCTTGCATTAGAGTTGCTATGACATATTATACATCGAATTTAAGGTAATAAAATAATCTACACGTTTTATTTCACCACATTTTTAGTGCCGACCCCGTGGAAAAAAGTTATTATCAAAATTGTTCAGAGTAGAAAAAAGAAATGTCGATTTTTTACCATATTTTATAACTTTTGGTACACTTTGACTGCGAAAAGCATATTGATATGGGTATCAAATTAAAGAGGACAGTGTATAGAAGACTTTAAAAAACACCGCACATCGTTATCACTCTTTGTTCCGGAGATATTGGCGTTACAGTGAATAGGCCAAATTTGGGTCTTCAATAGGGGGTGGTGGGGGAAGCAAGCGGTGGCACTCGATATGGTAATATGGAAAATGCTTCCCTAAACCCCTTCTAAACGATGGTGTAAAGAAAGTTTAGTATTTAATTTTTCCCCCCTTTTTTGCTTATTTGTACTGGCCTACCAGCCCTGCTGCACGTAACAGCATGATTTTTTGGATTGGCCGCTTCAGCTCTCCAACAGCGGTCTTAACGTCTACTATTCGGACCTTTCCATTACGCCCAGGATAAACCTTAACGATTATTCCCATAGGCCAACTATTTCGTGGGCTATTTTCATCAGCAATTATGACGAGGTCATCAATAGTGATATCTCTTTTTGAGGTATGCCATCTTTTTCTATTTACCAGCGTGGGTACGTATTCTTTAATCCAACGACGCCAAAATATATCAGCATAATATTGTGCTATACGCCACATTTTTCTATGGTGAAGTTCTTCTCTGGTGAAAAGTCCTGGTACAGCAACATGACAGTCTTTGCCAATTAGCAAATGGTTGGGTGTCAAGCTTTCTTCGTCTTGATGGTCAGACGAGACGTATGTTAATGGATGACTGTTAACACTGTGTTCTGCTTCAATCAAGAACGTTTGCAGTACTTCTTCCTTTGGAAACTGTTCCTTTAAGACTGTCTTCAAAGCAACCTTTACCGAACGTACCATTCGCTCCCAGGTCCCACCCATGTGAGGTGCCGCCGGGGCGTTAAATAACTAGTTGATGTGGCGTATCGTACAAAAGTCTTGTATTTCTGATTGATTTAACTCCTTTAACGCTGTTCTCATCTCCTTTTCTGCCCCACGTAGATTTGTTCCATTGTCTGAACACAATTTCAACGGATACCCTCTGCGACAGATGAATCTACGAATGGCCATGACAGCAGCATCAGTTGTAAGCGATGCTGCAATCTCTAGATGAACTGCTCTAGTCGTCATACAGGTAAATAACACTCCATATCGTTTCTCCCTTCTCCGGCCGACCGTAACGTTCATAGGTCCAAAATAATCCATTCCGGTTACTGCAAATGCACGTGACTGAGGTGTTACTCTAAAGTCTGGTAAATATCCTTCAATTTGACTTTCGTATTTTGCATTTTTTCGTCTGCATAAGACACATAAACGTTGGCAATTCCTGACAGCATTTCGTCCATTTAAAATCCAAAATTTTGATCTTAAGTCGTTTAAGAGTTGTTCTCTTCCTTAATGATGATTTTTTTCATGGTAATATCTTATCAGTAATTTTGTAAAATAATTCTTTCCATCCATTATTATTGGTTTTCTTGTGTAATCTGGTAGAATATCTTTCGCATTTTCAAGACGACCATGTAGTCGTAGTAGGCCGTCATCATCAAGAACGGGGGTTAATTTGAACAATCTACTTGAAGTTTTAATCGGCGTCTTCTTTCTTAAACTATTTACTTCTTCCGAAAAGCTTTCATATTGTGCTTGAGCAATAAGCACTTTCTCTGCTCTTTCGAATTCTGTTAGAGTTATTTCTTTTTTAAACCCTTTATTTCGCGTTCTACTTTTTTCTTTACAAATGTTTATAAACACTAGTACCCATGCCATACTTCTTACGAGTCTCAAATACTTTGAAAATCTTTCACACTGCAAGAGGGGTCTAGAGTCTTCTTCCTTTTCTGAAATTTTTAGTACTAAGTCGTTTCTTATTTCTTTGTCGGGTTCATTACTTGGCTCTACAACCTGAAATGGCCAGCATTCTTCTTTTTCTTGTAGAAATTCAGGACCTTTTAGCCAGCGTTCTGCTTTTCCTACGTCCCACTGGCCTCGTGTAGCATCGTCTGCTACATTCAGTGATGTTGGCAGCCAATGCCAATCTTCTTTTGATGTCAGTTCGTGTATTTCCCCTATCCTATTTGCCACGAATGTTTTGAATCGCTTGGGTGTAGATTGAATCCAGCTGTATACAATCTTCGAGTCGGTCCAAAAATATCTCTTATTGATCTTAGTCTACTGGCTTTCCTCTACTACTGATGCAAGTTGCGAACCCATTACTGCAGATTGAAGCTCAATTCTTGGTATTGTCATAGGTTTGACTGATGTTACTCGTGCCTTTGCCATTACTATAGATGTTGAAATGTAGTAGTTTTTCGCTATAAATCTCAGATATGATACTGCAGCATAACCTTTTTCGCTTCCATCACAAAAAGTGTGCAACTATACCTCACTTGTTTCTTTAGAATGAAATCCATACCATCGTGGAATTGTGATGCTTTTGATGTTATGTAATTTGGCTGCCCATGCTACCCATTTATTAAAAAGACTTGTGCTTATAACATCGTCCCATCCAATTTTTTCAGCCCACACTTGTTGTAGCAGCATCCTTCCTTGTATCGTTATAGGCGACAATATACCGAGTGGATCATAAACAGACATGACTACCTTGAGCACTTCTCTCTTGGTTGGTGCGGTTGTTTTCTTAAGTATAGATTCGTATTTACATAACACTCTATCAGAAAAGCTTAAGTAATCCGTTTTCGGGTTCCAGACCAAACCTAGAACTCGTTCTGCGGTTGGCCAACGATCAAATTCTAACTCTGCGACCGTTTTAGCCCGAAGTTCTATGGGAATCCCCTCAATTATTATTGCTGAATTACTCATCCAATTTCGCATGTAGAAATTTCCTCGTTTATAGCAGTTAACTACTTGATCTACTACATCTATAGCTTCTTTTTCCGTGTCAAAGCTACCTAAATAGTCGTCCATGTAGTGATTTTTGTAGACTGCTATTAGATTGTCATTAAAGGATACTCCATTTGATTTAGCCCGAGCATCAAACACAAATCGAAATTTATCTGGCTTACCTGGATGCTTTACAGCAAAATGTGGCAAATACCAAGTTTTTTCGGGCTCGATTCGTGATTCTTCGTCACCAAGTATTCGGGCATATCCTTTCTTCACGAAGCTTTCAATTTGTTCACAATACTTTTTAGCAAATATGTCATTTTTGTCCATTTTCTTTTCGACTGAGTAAAGTCTTCGAAGCGCGGTTGTCTTGCTTTCCGGTAGCCTGTATTTTCATTTTTCCATAGAAGTCCAATTTCCCAATGTTTATCTTCTAATTGTTTGCACGTCGTTTCCATAATTTTTAATCCTTTTTTATCTTCTGGTGACATAACCCTTTCTCCAGGTTTCACTAAATTATCTGCTAGAATACTTTGGCGAAGCAAATCTTCCAGCTCAGATTCTTCAGCGTAGCAATGATAAGAAAACTCTGCATCTACTCTATCTTTTAGCAATGACATATTCCCGTGAATTACCCAACCTAACTTTGTTCTGGATGCAAAAGGTGCGTTACTCGGTCCCTGCACTACTTCACGTGCGATGATCAGATCTACATGCTCCTGTCCAATAAGAACCTTTGGCTTAACATCTTTTACATTTTTAATTGGAAGGTGCTCTAAATGTTTCCACTGTTTAGCACATTTAGTTGCATTTACCGAGTGGCAGGGTAAATTTAATTGCTTCATTGTACGAACATTTTCTAAATTAAACACAGTATCATCTAATTTTCCTTGTACGCTTAAATTTATTCTTTTTGATTTGTTGTCCTCGTAGTAGCTAGAGTTTGTCCAAAATATCTTTAAAGGTTGGATGGGTCCAGTTAAGCCTACCTCTTCTGCTAGTTCCGTGTCAATAAGACTAACTGTGCTGGCTTCATCAAATAGTGCGAACGTTTCAATGGATTTATTGGTACCTATGATGGTGATTGGAGCTACTTTGAGTAAGACTCGTCTGCCAACATTCCTAGCTTGAAGCAAGTGTTCTTCTTCTTGATCATTCCCTATTACGTGAACATCTTGTCCTTGATCTTGATCGTCATTTGTTTCTTGATGGATGTGTTTATCTTCTACCTTCTCTTCATTGCAGACTTCATTTTCATCTTCATCTATTTGTAGATTACACTGGTCTATTTCATTTGGAGAAGCATGGAGGAGTGGGTGGTGGACCTTTTGGCAGCCATTTATGCCACACCTTTTCTTAAATCGACAGTCGGTTACACGATGAGGGGATTTCTTTAGGCACGCAAAGCAAATTCGTTGTGACTTAGCCCACTCCCATCTGTTCACACTTAAAGCTAGAATTTTCTTGCATTTGGTTATCGAGTGATCGTTATCTATTGTGCAAAATGCACATGAGCTTGTTCTTTTCTCAATTGTGTCATTATTTTCATTTGTTGATAACACATTTTGTCTACTAGGTTTTGACACTTTGTTGTCTGCTTTACGAACGCCCGGATCATACGAAGTAGAGGGCTTACTTAGTAAACTAGCAAATGAAGCTGCTTCTTCTAACCATTCTGAAAAATTTAACAAAGTAGGCAATGTTATTCCTTTACGTCTCACATTTTTGGTCCACTCATACTTAAAGTAAACCGGTAATTTTGACATGAGTTCTTTCAAAAGGGTTGGATTTGTTATGTATGAACTTAAATTTAGAGATACAGCTGTTGCTGTCATGTTTTGAATATTTGTTGCAAAATTTATTATATTATCGGGGTTTTCACTAGATATTGAGGGCAAAGACCGTGCTTTGTTTATCATTGTTTCTATTATTAGCTACGGCCTGCCAAACCTGGTTTCTAGAATACTTATTACTGTTCTTAAATTTAATGGGGAGACAAATAAAGATTTTACTGCCAATAACGCTTTTCCGGTTAAAGCTTTATGCAACCTTACCATATTTTCTTCGTCACTGAATTTACACTTTGCTGTAGAGCTTTTGTACAATGAAATAAACATCGGCCAATCTTCGGGGTTTCCTGAAAACTCTGGTAATTTTCGACCTAAAATTTGTTTATTCAATGCTTTTTCTGCGCTTGATTTTGCAATATTTTGGAAAGCTTCAGTCATGGCTTGGGTTGCTGTTGTAAAATCTTTTATTAAATGTGCTGATGAAGATTCTTGATTTTCTCTTTGTTTTTATATTTCAAACACTGGTTTAAACTCGCATTTTCCTTCGCTTGTAATTGGTTTATCTAACCATGATTTTACCTTTTCAAGATAAGTGATTTCTTCCATATCTACCAAGTTAATACTTGATGCTCTAGAATTATTTGACTTCACAGATGCTGCCTTTAGCGCTGCTTCTGCTTCTATGAAAGCTATCTTTCTTGCCATATCTTTTGCTTTTTGGGCTTTTTCTAATTCTATTTCTGCAAGCTCATTTTCTTGCTTAATCAAAGCAATAGCTCTCATTTTTTCTAGTAACGAAAATGGCACAACTAGGTGAACAAGCAGAGCCAAATATCATAGCTTGCATTTGATATACCTTTGGTGGTAGCGATCTATCTTTACAGTTGTGTCGTTCGTTATTTCAATTTTATTAATAGTTAAAGGTTGGCAAGGATCATACCTTATAGGTGGCTTTCCTGCAGTTTTCCGTGTACTTCTCCTGGCTGGAAGACTACCGGCTTCGCTCATTTTTATTTTTCGCTACTGAAAATTTACGGCAAAATTTGTCAGTAGATTTATAAAAATGACGAAATTTATATCACTGTGTAACACGAAACCCAAAGGACCAGTTTAATGGGATGTCCTCACACTAAATACTACACTACGTATTATATGAAAGTATCCCTTTAACAAATTCAATATATTTTTCAAGAACAATTAAAAAACTTCTCACAAAAAAAACTTGACATAATCAAAATAATAACAAAACCATTAAATCTTCTTTATTAGAACGAACAAAATCCTTTCTTGTAATAGAAACATTGCTTTATTAGAACGAACAAAATCCTTTCTTGTAATAGAAACATTGCTTTATTAGAACGAACAAAATCCTTTCTTGTAATAGAAACATTGCTTTATTAGAACGAACACAAATCCTTTCTTCTAATAGAAACATTAATTTGTTTATTAGAACGAACACAAATCCTTTCTTGTAATAGAAACATTTTTATTGGCTTCTTTTATTTTAAGATTTGGTAAAAATTTAATAATGTAAAGTGTATGTAATGATATTCGGTGTTTTTTTTTTCACTTCATTGCTTATTAGATTGTAGGTCTAAAAAAACCTCTGCTAAAAAAAGTATCAACTTCGAACTTGTTGAAAAAAAATAGGGTTTTCCACAAGACTTCTTTCCTTTTAGAGTAAAAGGGGAAAAATTGAGAATCGGTCAATATAGATGAAAAAAAGAAAGATCAGATTCAATTTTCTATCAAGTTTCTTTTTCTCTCTCTATGTTTTGAATTCTCATCTGTTAAAGGTATTACGCTACAACTACAAACGGTAGTAGAGTCAGCTCTTTTTTTTCAGGCGCTATTTTTTTATTTCTTTTAATAGAAAATTGGATGCTATCCTTCCCATTTGTAGTGTAGCAAGAGAGTTCTTCAGATAGGTTGGACCCCCTGGAGCTTAGAGAAGTAATTTAGACGGTAAACAACCCTTTTTTCGATCCTAGAATGGAATGAGGGAGGGAAAACCCGGTTTTGCGAGCTCAAAAGTCATTTTTACTCACGCCCTTTTTCTCTTTTTTTTTCTTCAGTATCCGTCCTCAAAGCTTTTTTTTTCTCCAGCGAAGTGATTATACTCGGTTCGATGCGCACCTACATCGTACTTGTTGAAAAAATTTAGACTATAAAAAAAAACCGAGGAAACAAGAAATTAATCAATTTCCAGCGATTTTTCTTTTCTTTTTTTTTTTTTTTAAAAAAAAAAGGATGTTGTTGCTTTTTTCTTAGGATTTAAGGATAAAATAAACTAATCCTATTTAAAGACAACAGGTATAAGATTATAAGATATTTAACATATTTTGATTAAGATGGTGTTACTGTCTTCGATCTTGTAACGTGAATAATATGTCGTTTTTGTCTTTTTATAATTTCGTATATTTTTTCATTTAACAGTCAACAAAAAACTCCGACACTCTCCGTCATGTCACATTTTATTTTAATAATAATAAACAAACCCAGAATTAATCACAGATGGTGTTCAATAGTACGACAACAAGCGTATGGTACCAATCGGGATTTCTTGAGATACCTTTAAAAAACTGTTTTAAAAACATGCTTTGCACTAAATTATATTCCTTATCCAGCAAATAAAACAATAATAATATATGAAAGACAAGATCTAATTTTTCTCTGTCTGCCTCCGGTTGTTAATAATAATTATAATTTGATTTAAATTAAGATTTAACATTTACGGAATTTCTTCAGTTATTTAATCTTATGGACATTGATTTTTGGATTATTGTTGATATTATTTAATGAGCCCAAAGGCCTATTAATCGGTGGAACGTTGTCTATTCTTTTGACTTTTAATACTTTTTCTTCTTGGGCTCTAGGGATGATCATTCAAATAAATTTTCTATTTTTTTTAAAAATAGTATAATTTGTGCAAATTAAATTTTCACTTATACCTGAGCACCATCAGGCCTTTATCTGAGTAATAGGAGTGGTATTAATTTAAAACTCCTACTTGGTAAAAAGGGCGAGTACAGTAGCGTACACAGAAAATTTTTTCGGGGGGGGCCCAACCTAATTTAACTTATATGCGGGTTTAGCATACCCCATAATTTATTATAATTGTAATTTCTCCCCCTTTTCAACACTCTAATTTCAATTTCTAACCTCATATTTAATTAAATTAAAATCCTATGAGGTAACACCTCACTATGTGATGTGATCGTTCTAAAGAACGATTATGTCTCCGATTCCAATAATTCCAAGACAGAAATCTGTTCCAGTTATCAGACATTTTTGATCCCGTTTCTGGCTGTTTGTCTGTCTCTCGCTCAATCATGGCGAACAATTCTTAAAAACTACTCTTTCGATTTTAATGAAATTCGGATGGCAGTTAATTAGCATATAATAAGTCCATTGTTGGTCCTATATAAGGTCCAATCTTCTGGTTCCATTTCCCTCCACCACATTTCTCCACCTGCCACCATTTCTCTTCCACATGTGCACACACATACATTTATTTACACCTTATCTTCAAAAATATTCATCTGATTTTATAAAACTTATCTGATAGAAGCTCACAGATTAATTTTAACTCTCTGCGCTGTTTAAATTTTGGTAAATTGATACTTTAAATCATGTAAAAATCAAACCAATTTTGACTAATTTAAAAAAGGAGGGAAAATTGAGTAAATTTAACATGAATAAAGTATCAATATAGCAATATTTTAAGAGCGCAGACGGTTGAAATATCTGCGGGCTACTTTAAACAAACCATTAAAATTTCATAAAAATCAGATGAGTACTTTTGAAGATATAGGTGTAAATAAATGTATGTCTGTGCGAATGTGGAAGAGAAATAAATAGGTGCAGAAGATTGAAACTTATACGGGATCAGCAATGTTATAACCTGGCTAATTATGACCTACCATCAAAATTTCAATAAAATTGGACGAATAGCTTTTAAGATATGTTGGTTCGCAAAAATTGAAGGACAGGCGGACACGGGACCCAAACTGTACCCTGATGTTGAACTGATTTCTGTCTTGGAATTTTTGAAATCGGAGCCATCAAAATTTTTCGTTCTTCAGAACTGTCACAAATCTTCCGTTTCCTTTGGTAAGCTCGGAAAGCAAAACGTGATCCATACTGCAAAAGCAAACGTGGATTTGGAGTACATACGAATTTCAAATTTTTATCTAGAAGAGAATTCTTCTCTAAGAAAATTAAATACCTATTGCAAAACAAAAGAATCATTCGCTCATTCGCTGGGTAATTACAAATTTTTTATAATTTATTGAACGCTTTTTGAGTTTATAGATTTAAATTTAATATTACTATGTAATATGAATCAGTTTTTTCACAAAATGATAAACCGATATATTTATATTGCCTCTGTTTTCCCACTACATGTCGACGACCACTAGTCCGACCTGAGTCAGCAAGAGAATGCCGCATAGACAAGAGGACCCACGTAGCGTTCTACACACAATCCTGGTCTAAAACAAAAATTTGCTACTGAAATCAACAACCATCATTTTCCCGTTTAAGCCAGTCTAGTGTGCATATTTTAATTCAATTAATTTAATTCCATCGGCAAAAGTCCGAGTTGACTCGGGCCTCATTTAATTTAATGTGCTTAACACCTAGGCCGAGCCGGCAATCGGGTCTATTATTGAACGCATCCCAATTTATTTTGATGCATAATTTCCATCGACAAAATCGGGCCTACTAGCAATCAGGCCGATTCATTGTACTCATCCTAATCAATTCAATGCACTTAATTCTATAGCAAAAAATCCGGGCCTAGCTGTCAACCGGAGCAGTCTATTTTTACGAATCCAAATTCAATTCATTGCATTAGGATTCGTAATGAATTGAAGCTGTCCTATAATGCAACCTATGCTATTGAACTGGACTAAAACCACAAAAAAATCATTGAATTCAATTGGCGAAAAATCGGGCCCAGCCGAAATCGGGTCGATCAAGTTTAATGTTTTTATTTCCACTGGCAAAGATCAAGGCCTAGTCGGCAAATGAGCCGATTTATTTCGTGCATCCTAATTTAATTCAATGAATCTAATTCCATCAGCAAAAATCTCGGTCCAGCCAAAATCGGGCCGCTATAGTGTTTAATAGTTTTAGTTTCATCGACAAAAATCCGGGCCCAGCCGACAGTCGGGCCGTTATAGTGTTTAATAAATTTAATTCCATCGGCTAAAATCCGGGCCCAGCCGACAGTCGGGCCGGTATAGTGTTTAATAGTTTTAGTTTCATCGACAAAAATCCGGGCCCAGCCGACAGTCGGGCCGGTATAGTGTTTAATAGTTTTAGTTTCATCGACAAAAATCCGGGCCCAGCCGACAGTCGGGCCGTTATAATGTTTAATAAATTTAATTCCATCGGCCAAAATCCGGGCCCAGCCGGCAGTCGGGCCGGTATAGTGTTTAATAAATTCAATTCCATCGGCAAAATCCGGGCCCAGCCGACAATCGGGCCGGTATAGTGTTTAATAAATTCAATTCCATCGGCAAATTCAGTTCCAGCCGACAGTCGGGCCGGTATAGTGTTTAATAAATTTAATTTCATCGGCAAAATCCGGGCCCAGCCGACAGTCGGGCCGGTATAGTGTTTAATAAATTCAATTCCATCGACAAAATCCGGGCCCAGCCGACAGTCGGGCCGTTATAATGTTTAATAAATTTAATTCCATCGGCCAAAATCCAGGCCTAGCCGACAGTCGGGCCGGTATAGTGGTTAATGAATTCAATTCCATCGGCAAAATCCAGTTCCAGCCGACAGTCGGGCCGTTATAATGTTTAATAAATTTAATTCCATCGGCCAAAATCCGAGCCCAGCCGACAATCGGGCCGGTATAGTGTTGAATGAATTTAATTCTATCGGCAAATCCGGGCCGAGCTTATTTGGGGTGATTAAGTGTATACACACCAGATAATACTTAATTAATTTCTTTTATTGGAAAATATTTACAGCCAATTCGAATGCATCTGTCATTACTGTGTTTTTTTGGTTTTAAGTGTATGGCGGGTCTTAGGTATGTAATCATTTCGGGGGGGGCCAGGGCCCCTTGGGCCCCCCCCTGTGTACGCCACTGGGCGAGTAACACATTCTTCTACAAGCATACAACTGTTACTAATTTGACTTTTAAATTTACTTACTTTTGACTTTTCTTAGGGATAAAATAAATAAAGTGAAATAGTTTAATATAAGTATAAATTGAGTGTTTTATTTTATTTTATTTATTTTTAAATTTTACAGATTATTACTATTTTTACGAAAATTAGTGCTAAGAGAATTAAAGGTTTAAAGATGTCTCAAGAGAAGGTGAAATTAATTTTTTATTGGTTACCAACCCGTAGATGGGCAACCAAGTAAAGTGCCCTGGGACAAAAATTTAATTAGGTTATTACCCTATATTTGTTTATCATATATAAAGAATTAGTTTATCATTTATAAAATAATAAAACACAAATTTCATTACTTGTTAAGGGGACCAACTTGGTTGTCAACCAAGTTGACAACATTTAACTCAGACATTACACTTTATAAAGTTTTCTACCAAATCTACAGTTTGTTTGTTAGGTGAGGTGTTTGGGTTTAAAATGAGTGAAGAGTTGGTATACCTCGTTATTATCATGAATTATGTTAATAATAGGCTCGTCACACATGAATTTTTATTTGTTTATTTTACTCCAACCTGTGGACCAACATAACATTTCAAACACCAACCTATCCGTTGACGATAAATATTGACTTCAACATGGCATACTGACAACAAGGTTTACAACCAAGTTGATCGTCTAAAACGGCCTTTATGACTGAAATTATTAATTTTAATTGCTATTTATTTATTATCGTCTCTATTCGAGAGTTGAATTATATTAGTATAGATTTGTATAAACTTAATAATTACCCATAGAGAAATTTTATTAATGAGTGTCAAGTATTACCTGGCTCTAACACTGCCTGTTTCAATGTGGAATAATAATTTAACACACTCTCGGCCAAACTGGCTTATCCAATTCTCTAATATTACCTACTTTTATAATAAGTATATGATTACCAACAAGTTATAATAAGCAAGTAATTTTCTCTCTTTTTTTTTATATAGTTATCTCTACAAGAATAAAATACAAGTGTATAATGGAGACATGAAATTAAAAAAAATAATATGAAGCTAAACATTTTCAAATTATTATACAAGGGAAAATATGAATATTCCAGCCTATATAAATATAAATTAATATATATTTAATATCTATCTATCTATATATATATATATATATATATATATATATATATATATATATATATATATATATATATATATATATATATATATATATGTATATATATATTTATATATTATCATACTAAGGGTTTAAAAAAACCTTAATAAAAATCCCCTTCATCCTTCTACTGGAAAGCAAAGCTTTTAATAAAATTCTATTACAGCAATGTTTTTTTTCTAATTAAGATGAGGATTAAGGGCGGAAGAAGTATACGAATCTTTTTTTTAAAATAACAAATAAAAATAATCAACGTTTTATTTTGTAATTTATAAGAAAAAAAATCTCTTCTTTTTAACTTTATAGGAACCAAGTAATTAAAAATTAATAAATAACGTATACAAAGTAATTAAAAAAATAATGAATAATTTTTAAATAAATATATTCAGGAAGATAATATTTCGTCTTCGGTAATTTTCACTCGGGTGCTTTTATTATGGTTCAATATTAAAATAGGGTTTTTGTGTAGAATGTTTTAATCGTCAAGTTAGTGCCTTGATATCCTGATGAAATTCACAGTGAGCTTTTAGGGTCATTAATAATTTTAATACAAAGCTCTGAGTACGCAACTAAAAGAGTAGATTATATTTACTATAACACAGGGTGGGCCAAAAAAACCGCACTTTTTTGAACACTTATAGCTCAGCTTCTGTAATAGATAGATATGAGGTTTGCGGGGTCTGAAAACCACATTCTTCTACTTTAAATTTCTTGAAGATGTGTTAAGCACAATGTTGCCTGTAGTCTGGGCAATTCTCTTGCAAGTATTGAATTGTTTGCAAGGAGCGATGGGACGGGCCACCACCTTGCATAAATGTGTAATTTGGCATTTGATCTTCAATTTCAGGCAACATTGTGCTTATCACATAATCAATGTTTGTTATAACACTGAGGGACACCTCCCACTTACCTACAAAGAACCCCCCCCCCTCCACCATATAGTAATTTATTCTATCAAAACTATAATACCATACAACGATTACTACCCGGACAACGACTTTTTTTGAAACCCTATTTCAAACTGTCATTGCATGGCTTTCACCCAATAGTTTTTTAAGTTATACATATGAAATTTAAAGTAGAAAAATGTGGTTTTCAGACCCCGCAAACCCCATATCTCTATCTATTACAGAGGCTGAGATAAGTGTTAAAATAAGTGCGATTTTTTTTGGCCCACCCTGCATATGCTGTACTATTAATAATCATACATGAATTACTGACATATTAAGCGCTAAAATGTTGTTTCTTATAGTTTTAGTACAATAATAATATTATCAGTATGGATAATAATTATGATAACATTTGTCTTATCACATTTTAAAAAAAGAACAACTGACAGAATTTTATTTTGCACCCTATTTCATTTTAAGTTGATCTTCAAATAATAAAAAAAATGTATGGAAAAATAAAAACAAAAAAAGAAACTGCTTCCATAGTCATTATTACTATACTAAATCCAAAAAAAGCATAAATGTCATGTTTTTTTATGGAAAAAATGCTTTCTTCTTTCGCTCTAGTTATTTCCTCTTTTCTTCTGAGTCAGTTCATTCCAAATATCTTTAGACTGGTCACAAAAAAACAAGGAGAAGAAGCAAAATAATTTTAACTGGTGTCAAAAAATCTTAGATCTCAGTGATACCCTTTTTTGGAATTGGAAGAGGAGGGAGGTCATTAGAATCTGAAGTGAACATCTCACGGCTGAGGATAAACCATTTCTCCCCATTTTTATAAACTTGATTTTTTTTTATATATATATATTTTTAAATGCTGGAATCATTAGAGAGATTTTTTTTCTCTCTTCTCCCCAAGAGATGAGACGAAATGAAGGGGGACAGTCGAGTAAAAATGTGAAGTGCCAGCAACGGCGATCCTTTAAAACAACTTCACCTGGTTGATTTCCAACCAGAGAGAAAAATAAAATAAAATTAAAAAAAAGAACGCACTGAAATAAAAAAAAAAACCCTTGTCCTTTCTTTTATTTTTTTAACTCCCTCCATCCTTCCTTTTTGTTTTTATTCGTAGTCTACAAAATAATAGTGAAAGATAGAAAGAAAAATGCTGTACTTGGTCATGTGTGAATATAATATGTGGATTTGAATAGACGGAGGAAAAAAAAGACTTTTAGCCTCCATTTTTACCTCTGTTGCCAACTACAGTACAATATTTTAAAATTACATTTTTTAAATATTCTTCTAGAATTTACCATACAATCATTTTGCTTCCGAGTTCACCAAAGGTAACGTTGCGATCATTCTAAAGAACGAAAAAAAAAAAAAAAAAAAAAAAATGTCTTCGAATTCAAAAATTCCTGGTCAGAAATCTGGTTCATAGATAAGCGAAAATTATTGGTCTTTTGTCTGTCTGTTGGTCTGTCTTCAATATCATTATACCAAACAACAAACCAAATCATCATATCTTAAAATCTAATTGTCTGATTTTAGGGGAATTTAGATGATAGGTCATAATTAGCCCACTGTTGGTCTTATATTAATTTTAACCAGGTACTTTTTTACTTTAGCACCCCCCTATATCCTTTGGTTTTAATAGTTATTTAGACAAAGGAACATATACAGAGTAGCATATATTCCTTAGTCTAAATTACCATTCAGACGAAGGGATATTTATTCCCATGTACATTGGGACAAAGGAATATCACTTTTGTGTATATAGTTGTTATCATATCCCTTAGTCTAATCAACTATTAAGATAAAGCAATATTAAATATAAAAGGCACCCTTAGCTTTCTCTTCTAAATGCGCACAAACTTCTTTTTCATTAACATCTTTAGAACTACAAATCCGATTGTCAAAAGAAGCACTAAGATGGTTCCATTTCAATTAGAACCATTGAATTTTCATTTACGTAGAATAAAAATGAGTGTTACCCCACTGGGAATCGAAACAGGCCCAAACGAATCACACTTTCCTAGTACTTTCATCCAATAATAGGACGTAAGGAAGCTTTGTGCCTCAATAATTAAAAGATTAGTTTTCTACTCTACAATAAATCAATGGGTAACAGTGGGAATTCCTAATCCCATTTTTGTATTTAAATGATAAACTGGTAATTATTACTTTGAGCCTTTGTTCACTATAAACTGAAATCCCACTAAACATTAAACTGACTAAGATAGCAAAGAACATGTAAGGACTTAAATGCGTGGCCGAGGTGCTCTAGGCCCTAGGCCCGCACAGCTATCACTGAGTCGAGTCGACTCGAGGTCGTGGGTTCGATCCCGTGCCATGGTACTCTGAATTGCATCTATGAATCGCGGACGGAGCAGGGCGGGGGTGACCCTCTGAGGGGTTCTCTTCCCCCACACTTTGACGCACGCTTACATAGCTTACTAATGACCACACCATACCCGCTTCGGCGGTACAATGTACAGGTATGATGTGGGAAGTGGCTGGACTCTCCACCACGGGGTTAGTAAAATGGGCCCAGTGTGACCTGATTCCTAGGTTCAAACAAGTGGTTCGTCCTCCCCGTCTAACCCCTACTACTACTACTTAAAAAAAGTATTAGATTTCTTAGTCTAAGAAGCATTTCCAGGACGTAAAATTAAATTGATGTACTGTTAAAAATACAACGACTAATCTACGCTGGTACATTTGTTGATTTCAGTTGACATCATCCGTAATCAAGCTTGGCCCATCACATGATCTCACAACCTGCGACTTTTATTTGGGGTGTGTTCGTCAAGTGTCTTCAACTCACAGGTGTACGTGAACAAACCTCGCATCATTACTGAACATCAGAGGGAAATTTGACAGGTAATAATCGGTGAAATGAGCAAAGACGTCTGTGAGAGAGTAATTGCAATTTTCAAATGTCCGTGTGATTGACTGCCACGAACGCGAAGGTGGACATATCCACGAAGTATTTTTTCACCATTAAATCGCAGTTTTTTCATTTTGTAAATAAAAAAAGAAAATAGAATTTTAGATCCATTTTAAAGCTATCGAATTTTTAAAAGTAGCGTCCTTTCTGAATCATCCTATATTCATTATAAGATTTCAAACAAGAAGTAAAAACTTATGATACAGCAAATTCGGTTACCTTTGCACTAATTTCAAAATGCATAATATATAAATACTAGGGAATAGTAACATAATTTTTGCAAAAGAAAAATAATTATACTAAAAACGCGTGTATGAGGCACATGTAGAAAGTATAACGCACGAATTATTCCGTCGGTGGAAATAAGAAAGAGGGTATTATAGGAAGGGAACACGCTCTATAGTCTGTTTAAGGTTAGGTAGAATGAATTTTAAGGGGGCGGGCTTTGGAGAGACCTTACTCCAAGCCGAGTTTTTGAAAATATTTTGTTAAACTTTATTAGCAAGCAGGTGGAGTGCGGTTAGGATATAGCGTAGCGGGGGGGGGGGGGGACCTCGAGGGCTCGGTAATTCGATTTTATTATGTAACCTCGGAAGAAGGATAGGGTTAAATAAGTAAAAAAAAAGGTGGGTGGAAATTCACAAACCAACTTATAAAACAGATATACATGGTTGACTTTATACTGTTTTTTGGCTTGGAAAAACGGAATAGAATGGATATTAGTATGAAATAACATCAAATGTAATCGAAAGAGGCATTTTGTGATTTTAAAAGCAAGCCGAAACGAAATAATACACTCAAATGTTTTTAAAATCAACTTTGTAATTGAACGAAAAATTCCACCCTTAACCAATGTAAAGAAATTTTAATTCGATGAAGTTTCACTCTTAGAAACAAGTTAAAAAGTAGATCTACGTTGTATAAAGTATTCAATGAAAAATAAGATTTTTTTTAACAAAGAAAACTTAATTGCAATAAATTATTAGTCATAGTTAAGTAAGCAAACAAATAATATAAATAATGCAGTAGTATTATGACCTGAAAAAATGTTCTAAGGGTTATGTCCAGTGACATTTTCTGGTATACATTTTACAGAAACTAAATAGTAAGTTAAAACTTTAAATAAATGAATTAACATTTATCAAATTTAACCTGCAGAACTTCATTATAATTTTAATATTATATAATACATTTTAAGAACAAATACATAAGTAGAACGCGCTTTACATTTAATAAAAAACTGAATTGTTTACCATTACCTTTATGGATTAACCATATTAAAGGAGGAACCCTTCATACTTGGTATCTGGAAATAATATTCTAGTAGCCAATTATAGCCATTAAGTGAAGCCCCTCTTTATATTCGAGCTAAAACTTGACTCGGCTATCCCACGCTTCCACGTGCCGAAGCTTCCAAACTTACCCTTTATCGAATTTCAATAAAATCCCCTAACAAAGTACCTTACTGTTTATTCTACGGAAACTCCACTTTTTCCATTCTAGTATCAGTAATTATATATATATATATATATATATATATATATATATATATATATATATATATATATATATATATATACCATTTTCTTCTCTGATTATTTTAATAAAGGAAGGTCGAGAAAGGAACAATAATGGTAAAATATATTTATAGCTTTTACAAACGTTTCTTAAAAATTACCAATTATTAATTGCAGTAAATATAAAAAACAAGAAAGCAACCAGAAGGACCTTGTTACCGCCCTCGTGTGTAAAAATAATTGATTACATTTTATTGTTTCCGTCCAATTATCGTTCAAATATTTTATCTACGATGAATACGAAATATAAACATTGTATCTCTGTTCAGATGCGTAGAAAGTGATTTTTTACGTACTTGTATTCATTGCGCATGCGCGTTTCATAATTCCTCATTTTTCCGCCCTAGTGCGGTAAATAAGAAGAATTCTTCACTTTAACTTTGTTTGGTTACATTTAACAAAACTAATTTGCTGTTTGTTTAATTAAAGTAACTATTTATATCAATAAACAGTTAATCAAAAAACAATGATTGATTTATGCCATTATGAAGAAAATGAGGAGAATAATACGCCTCCCGAAATAATTAATTCGGCACAAAATACAACAAATAAATTAATGTCATCTTTATCAAAGGAGAAATAAATAAATTAGACAATAATATATTGTAAAAGTATAACATCAAAGTATATGTGATAAGACGCGAGGAAGCTATGCACCACACTGATTGGATTTGATTTTGAAATTTTTTAAATCTGTTAAAATTGTTTTAATACTGCACATGAATATAAATATCAATTTAGCACAATATAATTTGCGAAGACGGTAGAAATCATTCTAGGCCGGCTATCAGTGGGCTACTTTCGACAAACCATCCAAATTTCTTAAATAATCTCAAGATAAAAAGAACTTTTTATATACTACGTTTTCAACGTCATAATCAACGTGTGTAATGTTGATAATATAATTGTTATCAATATATAATATATAATGTTAGTGAAAAAAAAAAAAAAAAAAAAAACGAATTTATTTACTTCACACAAATGACAACCATCTAGAGAGCTGATCTTAAACCTATAAAAGGACAAATCTTTGTACAATGGATCTCCCCAACACCAAATCTAAAGCGTGCGATATATTTGAAATAATATAAATAATATAATCGATAAATAATATTATAATCGATATTTCCTGTTTTGCTGTCATTCAATGATTATCTATCACAAATTTGAAACCCGTCAAAATGAAGTTAGCGCAAATATGGGACATGGCAAAACAAATAAAATAACTTGCGGATTTTTTCCGAACTAACTTTCCGTAAAGCAAAATTTGCTGAAAACCAATTAAATTCTGCTGAAAGATGGCTAAAAGTATTAAAATAATGCATTGTCATCGTGTTCTGAGCTATGCTAAAAGTTTCAAATGTCTAGCTATTCGGGAAGTTAGTTAGAAATCGATTAGCAGATTTGTACCGGACAAACAAACAAACATACAAACAAACAAGAAAGCAAGCTAATAAAAATGTAGTAAAAACGTAGTAATAAAATCAGATGAGTACGTTTTAATATATAGCTGTAAATAAATAAATGTTTGTTAGTGTTTGTACGCATGTGATTAGAAAAAAAGGCGCAAAAGATTGAAACTTGTAGGTTTGTTCCAACCACCAGTTCCAAATCAGTTTCGGATTAGTCCGTGATTGACGTAATGCGCATGCGCGATCATTACTCAGTTGGGAATTGATTGGTGATTCCGTCTTGTTGGAACGCTCCTGAACTCGAACCAAACTGTTTGATGTGGTAGGTTTTAGCACTGTTATCAGAATAACTTATTGAGTTGATGATTTATGTGATTTTGTGTTCCTGTGCTATCAAAAATACCTGAACTTATTAATATTAAAGGTATGGATGAGTCAATAGTTGATGTAGATAAGTACCAGTCGCTTAAATCAGGGCCTGATTTAGGCCCCCCTAGGGGCTCGCACAAAAAGGGGGGCCACACCACAAAAATTTCATTTTCTAATGCTAATTATGCTCGAAAGTTAAAAGTAAAACCTACATACGCATAGAGGATATGATGAAAACACATGCACACATTTTATAAATGTTTATTTAATACATTAATTCACGATTTTATTTCGATTTACGCAATTCACAATTTTCGGGCTTACTGTGGTGAGCCAGTTTTAGTAGACTCACGACACACACGTATTTTTATTGATATAATCCTAAATGCTCTTTAGTTTTAAAAAACAAATATTAATCTTAGTCCAGTTAACGAAAGAAATATTGTGGAAATAAATCGGATTCTTTCGTTATTTGTTTGAAAATGGAATAAGTATCAAAAATCCATCTTGGAAAGTAGGTCCAATTTTTATTTTTTTTTCAGAAATATCTAGAAAATGTCATTATATGCACAAAAATTCATCATCGCATTCGTACAAAAACATTTTAAAAAGAAGAGTTGAATCGCAAGAAAGGAGAATAATAGGCGAGCGAAATCAAAACAAAAACAATGAAGCGGAAGGTTACGTTTCTGTTCACCCAAACTCAAACTCAAACTACTAGTCCCTGCCGCCAATCGCTGACTGCTCTGACTGGCTCCAAACCAATCCGTGATTCAATCAAAGCGTAGTTGGAACAGCCGACTAACAGTCAGTCAGTCAGAGTTTGAGTTTGGGCTTCGTTGGAACGTCCTGTTCCTAATGCGCATGCGTCGGACAGTTTCAAACTAGTTTGATGTGTGGTTGGAACAAACCTTATATTGGACCAACAATGAGCTAATTATATCTTACCATCCAAATTTCATGAAAATCGGACAAGTAGTTTTTATGATGTGTTGGTTCGACAAAATTGAACGAGAGACAGACTAAACGACAGACCGACAGACATACGTGGGACCACAAAAATATTCCCAGATGTCTGAAACAGAATTCGGTCTAGGAATTTTTAAAATCGGAGACTCAATACATTTTCGTACGCTCAGACAGCTTCCTTCGGTAAACTCGGAGGAAAAAACAATTTAGAACGATTTTGAAACATTTTTACGTAATAAGTATTATAATAATAATGCAATCATATATTATTCTATTAGTGAGATTACAAATATACGTGTAAAGGTTAAACTTTGCTTTTTCTTTATAAGCGTAAATGTGTGTTTTCTAGACGGACAACTAGTTTTTTATACTGTTTATCTTCTATATTTTTAATATTCTACATATACACTCACATATCTGCAAATATATATATATATATATATATATATATATATATATATATATATATATATATATATATATATATATATATATATATATATATATATATATATAAAGCAAGTACAAAACACTTTTCGGAATAGAGATAGTCATGTTTGTAAGATATAATATATTCCAATTTTTCCAAAAAGATCTTACAAAATACTGTCACAGAAATCCCTTCTTTATTGAGATAGTGTTGTTGTCGGAATAGAACAAAATATACATTTATATAATTGTATATATTATACGATGTGTATGTAGGTGCGAGTGAATGAAGAACAAATTTAACAAAAAAAAAAAAAAATAACAATTATTCATCAGTTTTTGTGGAAAGTTTCCTCATTTCTAAACTTTTCCCTTCAGTTGAAGATCCCCACCTCTCTACTTGTTTGGCTCTATTTTCCATTGTGCGGGAGGTGTCGAGGTTGAAAATTCTACGTAGGAAGAAGAGAAATTTTCGCTTGGAAATTAGGCTGATTCGGTGGCCCCGTGTTTTTGTCTACCGAGTACGTGGAGAAGGAAGACGCATAATTGGGCTTCTAGAGAGCAGAACGGTGGTACGGAGGGAGAAGGGAAGGAGTGTTGCAAAACTTCGCCTACATACGAGTCAAAACTTTGTTGCCGACGGACTTAGATATCATTTGAGACTGTGTGAGAGGAGGTTGTACCTTCATTCCTAACTTGGTACTCGGCTTCATTTCCACGTAACAGGAGAAAAGGAGATGAGAATTCCGAGAAGGGGAAAAAGGAGAGAAACGGCAAGGTTTTCAACTGAAAATGTTCCTTTATTTCCCTTTCTCAAGTCCCCTTCGAAAATTTTACCTTTCACCCGTAACTGAAAATCGTGGAGAAATGACAAAAACTTACCTATTTAATCATATCCCCCAACGACCTCCCTAAAGAACAAAATCTAGTTAGTCAAAGAAAATTTCCCTGAGAAAAATCAATGTTTCCTTATTTTCCTGACTCTTGAGCAAACATTAAATGCTACTCGCACGACGGTTGGAATGCTAAAGGATCACTTTTTTGACTAAAGAAAAAGTCATCAGTTTCACCTGTCGCTAAAACTCCTCGACTGAGCGCAATACACTGTTTAAGAACTTAACATATATTCAAGGCGAAGTTGTAAAATTTTAACTTAATGTTATACACTTGAAAACCCTAAAAACAAATTTCACGGATAAAAGTTTTTAGCTCTCGTTTTAAACACAGGTGTGTTCAGATAATTCTCGTAATTTTCCTAACCCGGTAGGGGCATTCTTAAAATATTCAAGAACAGCTTTTGTAACTTTTTAACTGATTTTCGCAAATATTTTCGTTAAGAAAAACGTACCTGCTCTTAAAGATTCAACGGGAATAAAAAACATTAAATATATATTGACGTTAATGTTGTAACGAAATAGAAAAAAAAACTTCTTACACTAAGTATTAAAAATGGGTGTAACACAAACGTCTACACCTCATAAATAAACAGTTATTTGTAAATATAATGTCCCCGTTATTTTTTTCCTCATTTTCAAGATGGTCCCATCCAAAATATTTTTGATTTCATTATGATGATATTTGTAAGTGGGCTCCCATAATTCAGGTTCCGATTGATCTAGTTAAATTAACATAAGGCACTTTTCGTTGTCCCAGTCAATTATCATTAGAAAAAGGATAGTGGTTAGACGTTAGGATATCATAATGGATTAATACATTCCAATTTCTGACACCGTTCTAATAAGAATTTATAAGTCAAAAATATCGCTCTACTATTTAAGAATAATAAGATAATGATCAATAGCTTTTTTTATATTTTGTCTTGCTTATTTTTAATTGCATTTATGAGAACACTAAATGAAAATGACTAGAATATTAATTAACCTTATTTTGAAGGGAAAAAGAGAACATAATATTATGGCAGAGAGTAAAAATCCCCCGGGAATATCTACGAGTTACTCGTATACTATAGTAAAACTCGTAAATAACGATGACAGCAAAAAAAAACTTAGGTAGGCCGAATAACTGTTGGACAACATAGGACGCCTAGCTACTACAAGACCCAGTCACCCCTGTTACACAACTTTAAAAAAAAAAAAATCCAATAATATGATTTATTTTATAAACTTTTCTTACCTTTATATCCTCGTTCTCTTGCACGACGTTAACGTGAACTTTTTCCAGATCATATTGAACAGTGAAAACTTTGTGAGCTTCCTACATTTAACACAAATCCTGTCTGTCTGTTTGTCTGTCAGTAACGTTTACGCGTGCGACGATAACTTGACTAAAATTTGACTGATTTAATTTAAATAAGGTGAAACCAGTTCCAGCCCGTATCACTAAGGGTAAAAGGATCCGTTTTCACTAAATTTTAGAAGTGATATTGACAAATTACATAGTGTTTACTAACTTTTACTCACTAAGTTTTAATTTTTAAGTCCTCAACTAAGATTTTCTTGTTTTTTTTCTTAAATTTGTATTAGTTTGAGCCTTTTTTGCATCTCGATGTTAACATTTCTGAATTACTTTTGTTATAGATCCCATAAAGAAAGTTTTTAGTAAAGCCAAAACGTAAGTTTTTTGGAGTTTTTTCTAACCACCTCTTTATTACGTGCAAATCGAAATTTGCTCTTGTAATAAAGGCTTAATAATATTATAACGAGATTTAAGTTGAATTTTATTCTACGGGTTAAACAATTAAAGACAAAGGTTTCAAGAACATTCACTATTAAATAAATCTAAAATAGATTGTTCCAATTCAATAATACTGTGAAGAATGGTTATGTTCAGTTAACTATTCGATATTTCGTGGATTTCCCAATTAAAAAAACACCTGAATAAGCATTGGTAAAGAAAACAAATTAACTAGAAAAGTTGCAATCTTTATTTCAGTGAAAAGAAGCAGGAAAAAAATTGGAATATCATATCGGTTGGAAGAGTTCCATGAATCGTTTGTATAATATTAACTCGTCTGCTGGTTTAAATCTCAAGTCTGACCCTCTCATTTGTAAATATAGAGGATGGGGGTAGTTGAGATACGTCTGGGATTTATGTAGTTTAGGAGAAAGGGCTTTTTAACCTAACTCGAAGGTTAATTCAGATGGGGGAAGGATTTTAGGAGAGTGCAGGAGTTTACTGCCAAAAACCTCAACTTGTGAGGCGGTAGTGTTTAGGCAAAAGGTATATACGAACAAACCCTCATTTGGAAATCCTCAGACTACCACGATTCTGAGAGAATCAGATTCTCCACCCTTAAATTCTGTTACGAGAGGCCCCTCCTTAAATATCTAGGGGCTCTCACTCCCCTGCGGAGGAGTCGTAAAACGATTCCACGAGTCTGGAAAACTCACCCCCACTCGGCGGAAAGGGGTAAAGTCTTTCGAAGATAATAATAGAATTAAATAGGATAAAGGGGAACGAAGAAGAGGTTTCACGGTGCTAGAGTTTAACGGTGGAAAATAATTTTACGATTTTCTCCTCGATCTTAAATAGCTTACCCTCCACTTCAAGCAAGAGCGAGTTTCAATTTGACTTTTTAACTGTCTATAATCTATGAACTATGATAGGTTATGCACACTCAGAGCATAGGTGAGATTCCCTCTAGATTCTATTTGAAACGATAGTAACGTTTATTATAATATTTTTTTCTTCTTAAAAAAGATAAGTGTAAAATAAAGTAAATGGTCGTGAAATAAAACCTACTTGAGATAATAGATATTTCTTTCACTTTTCCCGCGAGATTATCTTCATTTTAATAATAGTAACGTATTAGAAGTTAGTCGGAACTAAGAAGTCAGCGTATTCAAATTTGAAAACTTCACGAATTGTTCTTAGGAAAGTCTTTACTTTCTCAGTAATATTATTAGTTCCTTCTATTACGTATATTACTGAAAGATTAAACAAAGTCATTATCAAACTATTTTACGGTTACTATGTCTCCATAAATAAACACCATACATTCTTAATATCCTGACTTCGTTTTAATTACTTTACTCCAAATAGACTTATAAAATGTTATGTTGCGAACATTTTAGGACGAAAGATAAATTATTTATTAATCTTGCCTCTTAAATTAACAACATTTTACTTTCACAGACTCCATTTTTTAGAATTCCTATTCATTTTTTTACAATTATTTTACTTTTTAAAAAGCACCTCCAGGGATCATGAATTCTTTATCATCAAGATTATTTAAAATACATAACTGTATGTAAAACGAAGTCTAAATAAAGTTACTAAGATTATGCTTTCTGTAAACACATTTTAAGCAATTTAAGAAATCGGACGAATTCGTTAATCAGCATAATCGGCCCCGCCGTCTTAGTATAGTAAATCTGTAAATTCGTGCCATAAAAATTCGAGAGGACTTTTTTGCATGAATCGCTTGGGGCACATGAGAAAAGCTTAACTCCAACTTTGCGGGACTGTTCGGAAGGTGGAAGTATAGGAACGGGGTGCAAAAGTTAAATTAGTATATACCTTTGGAAAGCTCTGTAAGAGTACAGTAATTGTTGTTATGTACACTTTTGTCATAATCCCATTTAAGAGGGGGGTAAAATGGAAAACAGGAAAAAAAAATATTAAAAATTTGAAATATTACTATTAGTTCAGTCAATCAGTCGTGATAAAAGGCTGTCTGAGACAAAATTCGAGGGAACTTTGTTTTGCTTGAATCGCTTGGGGCAAATGAGAAAAGCTTCAACGAGGCCGTCTGAAAGGTAAAGAGGGGAAAACTCGTATTTTTTTTAAATCAAATTATAATTATCAATAACTACGGAAGACATACAGAAAAAATGTAAACGTATTTTTTTTATTTATTGAATCTCGTAAGTGGTAGAAACAAATATGGGGGCATTGTTCGTTGGGCGGCTTTCAAACCAAAGTAGCAAGTGGCCGGTTGCATGCGTACTGGTAGTAGGATGCAAGCAACTTAAACACCGGAATATGTAACTACGTTAAACGAACTGAGGAATTCTAACATCAAAGATATGATGATGCAAGTGGCACGTGCCATGTAGGTCGTTGGTGTGCAAGCTCGATTCATTAGGATGCTGGACGCCCATGCCACCTGTGACGGTGACGGGTACGCAGAGTGCATCTTTGGTGTGAAAGCCACCTTACACTTTATGACATTGAGTACTTCAAAAATTAGGTGTTACGTAAGTACCCAGGAAGCGTTTTATCGCTTTTTAACCCGGAATTTTTATTTGAATGCAGCAGTATGATTATGGAAGTTGTTTATTTCGAAAATAGCTACAGATATTATATAGACTTCCTAATACAATTAAATATTAATCGATTCAGCGCATTAATAAATCATCATTAGTATATGATGTTTATTTTATTCAACCCCGATACTAATTAACGTTTTGTTGTTACAGAGAGTAAACGCTTTTCATTTTTCTTTCAATTTTTTATTCTTTTTACCGGTTGAACGTCCGCTGATTCCCTGTTGAATCTGCGTCACTCTCTAATGCATTTTCGTCCGTTTTGCTGGTTGACGTTGAAGACAAGAGTACAACTTTGGAGGACTGTCAAAGTTAGTATCCTCAATAAAATCCTCTTCAAACGAGTGGTACGTTGCTGCAATTTTTCCGGCTCAGTGATTACAAGCAACTGAGCATGGGAGAAGGTGCCTTCCTGCGTGTACAAGCTGCACCACAATAATTTATTTTACAACCGCAGGCAATGAATTTCATGAGTCTTTCCGGTACCCCGGTAACATTTGTACCCAAAGTACTATATGTACATAAATTATTTCATAATCGTGTTTCATATCGTATAAAGCACGAATACTAATTTACATTCATATAGGATTGACTGTACTAATAGTAATAATTTTAATGATTAAAGCTTTTTTTCCAGTTTTTTCATTTAATCCCACTCTTAAATCGAAATACGACAAAAGTGTACATAACAAAAATTACTTTACTCTTAAAGAGCTTTCCAACGACATGCATCATGAAGGGTTCTATACTATTTTGACTTTTGTACTCCGTACTTCCGCCTTTCGGACGATCCCGAAAAGTTGGAGTAACCCTTTTTTCATGTGCTTGGGAGCTATTTATTCAAAAAAAATCCTCGCAAATTTTTGGTTGCTGACGAATATAGCCTTACATTAAGATAATATAATAACCACAAAGGATTCTCACACACGACTATACGAGTAAATATATTTATACATTTGACAATTTACAACAATGTGTTACTATGAAAACAAGTGCAATTAATCTATTGCATACAAAATACTACAACCATTTTTCATTGTATTGTTAGGGGAAGGACACGAAAAACAATTTTTAAGGACACAGGGCGCAAAGGTGAATAGGTTTAAAAATGAAACCGAGTATACAGCTTGGACTCAGGGCGTCCTCTTTTTTCATTTAACACCACAAATAAATATGCATTCCCGATAAAAAAAAATCAGAATATGTACTTTTGAAGATATAAGTGTAAATAAATGTATGTTTGTGCGCATGTGGAAGAGAAACAAATGGGCGCATAAGGTGAAACTTATATGGGACCAACATTTAGGCTTATTATGACCTACCATTCAAATTTCAATATAATCGGACGAGTAGTTTTTAAGATATATTGGTTCGCAAATATTGAGTGACAGACCGACAGACAGAAACGGAACCAAAAATGTTCCCTGATGTCTGAAACGGACTTCTGTCTTGGAATTTTTGAAATCGGAGACCTAAAAATCTTTTGTTCCTCAGAACGATTACATAGCTTCTGTTACCTTTGGTAAGCTTGGAAGCAAAAATTTGAACCCCTTATTTTAAAGGGATATTTTTTGAGGGGGGTAACCTAATAGTTTATACTGTGTTTGGATACAAATAACATGACCACAAAATTTCTATTTTTTGTGTTCGCAGACAGAGCTGCGTTAACGTCAAACAGCCATAAAGACAAACGCAGGAAATTATAGGGATAAGGGTTTTGTCTTATACGGACCCTAAAAACTATACCTACTGAACATATTGTAATAATATTTTTTTTTTATTATTATTTTAAAAATATTCTTTTTGGAAAAAATAATGCTCATCAACTAAAAATGAAACGTTTCCACTGTCCTCATTCTCTGAGTATAATATATGTAATATATGCTTAAATAGCAAGTTCTATTGATTTAGAATAGTTGCAGTAGTTTAAAACAAATGCTGAGGTAGATTTAGCCCCTTTCCATCTCATACAAGCACGGCGGTTATAACATAAATTTAATGTTTGAGGAACGGATACTGCAGCTAGTTAATTATCTGATATGACGAACATATCAATTCACATATTCCTACATTATTATTTTATTTATTGTTTTTTTTTTCAAAAGTGTTATTTATAACTTATTCAACAACTAAAAAGTAAAAAAAGTCTAAGGTAAAAATAAACGAAAATACATAAATTATTCTTTACATATATATAAATATATGTATATAAAAAGAAAAATATCCGTCACATATCTCCGACTTATAACCTTTTCATTATTTTTGTATGAAAGATTTCATGTCGTAATGTCTAGAAATAAAAGCAAATAATGTTTTCTTATTTAAAAGAATTAATGCATATAAAAATACTATTCATGCAACTGTCATTCAAACTCTTTATCCAGAGGGGAAAAAAACCTGATGTAATATTTAGACTGTTTCCTAATGGGATTTACTTGGTTCTCTTTCCTAGAAAAACCAAAGCCAAAAAAAAGCAACCCTCTTAAAGGGGAATTGTTTTTTAAGCAATCCCTCTACCGAACTGATAGATTATCTGGTAATAGGACAGCGAGTAATAAATCACAGATAGCTTTGAAACCACCCACTGTTTTCTACCTTCGATCCTCCTTTCTTTCTTTTTATCTCCAATCAACTAACAGCGCTCTCTACCTATCTTTAGGAAATAGAATGAACTAATGATTTCTATTTTCTACTGCATTTTAACAATTCAATTACAGTACCAATAAATTTATAAGTGACACAATGTTTATACCTTTAAACTGGTAGTTCGGAGAAATGTATTACGTTCATTTGCGGCTTTAACCAATTTACTTTATTTGGAAAAATAATACGAAGACGTTAAGATTGTAGATGTGATAATACATGTGATCCTAATCAACAAATTAATTTAGATTAAAATAAAATTAAAAATGATAATACAAAAAATCGGGTACGGGGTACCTCGGAACTTTCCCTCACTTCAGAGGCCACTAAAGTGGCCTCTCCTGCTGCTTTGCAGCAGGAGGAAGCAGCATTGGACGTGGTCAGTACTTGGATGGGTGACCGTGCTGAACTAACTGATTTATTATCATTCTTAAAAAAGACCTTATTTTTAATACCTATATTTTATTTAATTATTCAAAGTTTGGCGGTATTTTGACAGATGTAAACAAACTTTGACGTCATCAAAATTATCGCACTAATAAATAATTATATTCGCTTATAACTTTTAAACTAATTAATGGAATTTCATCGGTGTTTTTTTATATTTGTTCCTTAATTTTTTCCGGTTCCAACGATATGCTATATGTCAAAAACCTATTTATACTTCCAGTATTATTAACCGTCAAAGTTTAAAAATTAAAAAAATTTATAACTTCAAAATGGCGGCCAAAATCAAAATGAAATTTAGTGGGCTTGTTTGTCATACAGAGAGGTACATTAGAGCCAAATTTCAACTCGATCAGGACCATTTTCGATTTATTAAATTTTTGCTGACTCAGCAAACTGGGTTCAAGATAGCGGAAAAAGTTGATTTTCCGGGCGGCACAACTACAGGTTAAGACTGATTTTTCTGCAAAGTTTCAACTCTCTATAGGTTAAATACCTTGGGCGCTACGATGATAACACACATACATACATCATGCTGAAAACCACTCAGGAGGTCTTAAAAACACCTAAAACGAATAATTCCGTTGAAATATCGAAAAAAAATTTTTTGGTGAAAACAATAATTTTCCTACTATTAGTAGTGAGGAAAAGTAAAAACACCAATTATCAAATGAAATAAGATTGTGTTGATTGAAGGCAGCGCCGGCGCTACGCACAGGCACCCCCTAGACAATACCTTATCAGGTGCTGTTTTAGTTAAGTAGCCGAGCTAATCGCATTTCGGGTTGATTCTTGGTTACACTGATGTTATTTCTTATTATTCATAAAAAACTATCGGCTGTCTTTGATATTATATGAGTATATATATATATTTATCTATGTAAGTATTTTTCTTTCTCTCGATAACCCTCCTTAAGTCTTTTACACCTCATATATTTTTTTTATTAATTCACTTAACTCTTTTCTTACCCCTTTATTGCTGTTATATTTTCTACCCTTCCCTTAATTTGTTAATTGTTATATCTCTCCTAATCATAATAAAATAAAAATCGGTCCCAGACAAAACGGACGAAGTTTTTCATATATGAGTTCATAATTATTTAGCCCAGTGTTTTCGATTTATTAGTTTTAGTAGGTACATTTAATTATTATTCAACATTTTCATCAAAATTTAAAAATAACTTCTTGGCTCGGCAGGGAATCGATCTCTCCCTCCGAGTTTTAAGCTATTTTCTCAGGAACTAGACTTTTCCAGGTTAAACGGCTTATATCGTTAGATTCGTATTTAAATGGACTATATTTTAGAATGTTTTAATCAAAATAGTCGGAACCGTTTTCGAGAAATAACTTTTTTTTACGTTTTTTTTCAGAGTTTTGGGGGGGTAGCGGCTCCAAATTTGGAGCTAAAATTAATTTGGGGTATGATTGTGCTGAACATGTAAGCCAAATTTTGTCAAAATTAGCCCAGTAGTTTAGGCTCCAGGCGTCTGCACAGACGACAGACAGACATTTTTTAAAAACCGCTTTTTTGGGCTCAGGGGACCTCAAAACGTGCAAATTCATCACAATCTCAAGATCGAATTTTTGCTCCATCACAAATATTTTTACTTTCTTAGTATGTATATCAGAAAGTAAAAATATAAAGCTCAGTTCTGTTGTAGGTTTCTTCTTCTGGCTCGTCTTTAGATTGTTACTGCCCTTATAAAAAAAAAACAGAGGGGAGTAACAATCTAATGAATGTGTACGGAATGTTCTTCTTTAGACTGTTACTCCCCTTATAAAAAAATGGGATATTCCTTGGTCCGAAACTATATTGGACTAAACATCTCTTTTTCTTAATAGTTATTTAGTCAGTCATTTTTATTCTAATGCAACATAAGGGTGTAACTATCTAAAGAAGTGCCCTTCCTCTAATATTGAGTTTTTAAAAATAGCCTACTTTACTTTATTACTCAAAAACTATCATAGATAATAATAGTGACATGCACTATTTTAAAAAGCAGTCAGGATATATTAAATAGACTTATACCTCAAGAACCAGAAAAGCGAGACTGTCCGAATATGACAAACGTTGGCTTATTAGTAAAAATTTACTTTTTAATCTAATCTAAAATAAAGTATCAGAGGAGACGTGTTTCGTGTTTCATTATGATTCATAATAGAATGTCCACTAAGGATAATATTAAAAAGATGGCTTTAGAAAATTTCAGGGCCCCAGAAAAAAAAAAAAACTAATTAAATGTAAACACATAAATGTAGCAAAGCCCCAAAAAATCACCCTTCTCCCACTCCCTTACCCCCCCCCCCCTCCCCCGGTCAAAAAATTCCCATTTCAATGGGGCGGCCAAAAACCGTCTTGCCTGTGGCAGCCAAAAGTGTAGCACCGGCGCTGATTGAAGGAGTAAAATGTATGAAAATTTGCAAAGAAAATAAACGTTTAAATAATGAGCAAGTCCTAATAATGTTAAATAATGAAAATACTGACTACACCTCAGCTTTATAAAAGCAAGACCGTATTTTAACCGTAAGAGGTCATGATCACAGTTAGAGGGAAAGAATTGAGATAGAGCTAGGACTAACATATTGTTGTACAGTGTGGGACATAGAACACAACCTAGGAACTTGACTGCCAAACTATTAATGTCACGTTTACATAATATATGTATACTGTCACTATCTTTATACGTCATATTCATCTTGGGCAAATTCTAATTTATGGACGGCATTAGATTTAATTAAAAATGGATTTCTTTTATTATTTATTATCTCGTCCAAAATTGGTATTCCCATCACTTTGATTGCCCAAACGATTTGTGGGAGAATGTTGGAAATACACGGATTAAACCTGGGTCTATTTATGTCACATATTCATTTGTTATTGTTTTTGTATTAAATTGTCAGTCTAGTTAATAAAGACGTATGAAACTGCTCCCTAGCTTTTTGATAGTAGATTCTCTCTAGACTTATTATAAGGAAGAATAGCTGTTAAACAATACTCCTCAAATTCCATCGGTTATATTAAACCCGCAATACACGTGGATTACTCAAAAACAATTTGTATCCGGAATATAGCAAGGTGAAGGAGGTAGTTTGATTTTCACGATTTTTTGTCTTCTGATACGTGTATTGATGGTTTAATATAGTCAAGGAAATTTAAGGTATTTTTTTAAGAATTCGTGAAAATCGAACTACCTCCTGCATCTTGCTATATTCCGGATACAAACTGGTTTTGAGAGAAGCACGTGTATTGCGGGTTTAATATAACCGAGGGAATTTAAGGTTTTTTTTTTCTTTAAGAATTCATGAAAACAGAACTACCTCCTGTGCTCTTCTAAATCCTTGATACAAAGTGACAATATATATTTGGAGTATTTTTAGGAAATTTATTTATGGGCAAGGAAGAAATAGTGTTTTAACTGGGATGCCAAGAAAGGGGTTACATGTTGCTGATTTTAAATATTTACCGGGCCTTCAAAACATGTACTGGGCCATAGGATTGTTTGCTCTCTATGTGTTCAATTTATTTAAGGGATCATTATTATCCAACAGCACTACTAAGTAGCTCATAATAATTCAACAACACCCTCAGGTATCTTCTATACAGACGTTTCTTGTTAAAATGGGTCTTGTATCTTGTAATTCCTAGGTCATTTGCTCAACAACCATAATTTACAACCTTACTCCTATTGAAGGATTTTTACTGTTTACTTTCTGATGGAGGAGACGGTGTAAAGCGGAATGTCAAGGGTAGTACAGTGACGATGTATATAGTTCAACTATTAACGACTCCATTCTCTCTGGCGTAGATGAGGACTGCTACAAGTGTAAACCCGGTTTCGCTTCACTATAGCTATAGTTGAGAGTCATATTAGTTCTTTAACTCAATCTTACATACAGTGGTATCGCCAAGGGGGTTCGGGGGCCCGCACCAGGTTTACCGCCCAGGGAGGTGTAAAATTAGAATTTTAATTTCCTCCGAATTAAAAAATTCCAAGACAGAAATCCGTTTTTGACATCAGGAAATACTTTTGACCCCGTGTCTGTCCAACGCTTTTCCACATATCTAAAAAACCACTTGTCCGTTCTTTTTTAAATTTGTAGGTCAGAATTAACTATTGTTGGTCCCCTATAAGTGTCATCCCCATATGCGCACTAATTTTTTTTATGGTCAAATATATCTTTAAAGTATTCATCCGTTTTTAAAGAAATTTGAATAGTTTGTCGAATATAGCCCACAGATGGTCTTATATTAATTTCAATCCTCATTGCTCCTTAATTGTTGGGAAATTGAGTCTTCCTTTTATTCATGTAAAAAAATTGTACAGAATTAAAAATTTTGGGGGACAAATTAATACATTATACAATAATAGGTTGTAAAAGCATAAATTCATTAAAGTACACACTAATTGGCAGACTATACGAGCTTACTGAAGGTAACGGAAGCACTGTGATCGGTCTGAAGAACGAAACTTTTCTCCGATTTCATGGACAGAAATCCGTTTCAGGGTAGTCGTTTATGAAATTGATTTAGACATCCGTTTGGATAATGCGAGAGGGGAGAAGGGGGGGGGGGGATAAAAGACTGCCCGCACCAGGTGACAGAAGTTCTGGCGATGCCACTGCTTAAACTAGGCATCGCGTGGCTCTATCATTGAAGCGAGCGTATGGTAATAAATATGTATTGAATATTGAAAAAATAGATAATCATGAATCATGATGAGTTGATAGATAGTGGGTCTGGTAGTAGTACAGCGGCTAGTAGTAAGGGAACAACCCTGCATTCTTACTATTCCTCTAACCACACCATCTCCTTTTCAATTATTATAAAATGTATTTCTTTGCTACAAAACAACTACTGCATGTATCAAATTGAAATTTTGCATGCTTGTTTCAATTGTGTATTAGATGGTGTATATGAAGTTTTATTAAAATCGTTACGTTAGAACGTAAGATATCGGTAAAAAGGTTGTTTTCTCTATTATAAACGTTTAGGTCCGCTTTAATAGTTTTAGCGATCTTTATTAATTGATAGCGGTGTCGCTGTTGGTTTTACTAAAAAATGTTATTTGAAAAAAATGTTCGTCTCATCGAATAGATGATGATAGAATCTTTTCCCGTCCTGAAATTCCAATTACATTTTTGAACCTCTCGTTTACGCGAGCATTGCGCGCGAACTCTTGGGCGGATCACGCTGTCCAACGAACTTAGCCTGAGTATTAGTAAGAGGAACATGTATACCAAATTTCAACTAAATCGGCCAACTTTTACTCAAGTTATCGTCGGATACGTAAACGTTACACACAGACAGACAGACAAGATGCATATTTCGTTGAATGTAAGAAGCTCGCTTACGCTCGCTTCAATAACTCCTCTGCTCAATTATTATAATAAATTATTATTAGACATTCGTCAATGAAAAGCGAATCTAGTTAAATAGCAACTAAAATAATATATAAAAAAGAAAGAAGATGACAGGTATGTAGTTGTACAAAATTAATATAAAAATAATATATAAGATAATTAATATAAAAATGCCATTTTTCAAGTCTTGTCTTATTTTCAACTTTTTTTTTTTTTTTTGGGTTCTGTATTCTTCACCTTAGTTGTATCTATCAGCGAAATTTGGGGAAGATTGAATAACGGTAAGTGGTTCAAAATTGGGGTAATAGGTGTGCGATGAAACTTACAAAGCAAAGTAATATAAGACCAGTAAAAAAAAAGAAGATGACAGGTATGTAGTTGTACAAAATTTAATTGGAAGGTTTAACTGTTCAATGCATCATAATGCACTTGCTTACTGCTAACTGATAAAATAAAATTCTTTATAAATAAATAATTGTTGTAACTCGCTACTTTTGTGATTTGTTTACAAAGGAAATGACATAAGATAAACGTTTCTTGTGAAGGCTTCCTTTTAAAGAATTATCCTCAATGATGAACAACAAAGACAAAGAGGGGATTTATCTCATTTCATTGTGAGAATCAAGAGTTTTGTCTTATTCTTATCTTAAAGGCAGACTTAGATGCCTTAGTAAGGGCTTTGTCTAAAAAGAGTGAGTTGTCAGGTCTGTGAACATGCTGGTATCAAGTTCGACATGTAAAGTTCTCTAACAGGATGTACCAGGGGTTGATCCCTCCCTTGCCTTCTAGTCGACCAAGCTCCACCCATCTCATTGTTTGCATACGATTGTTTAGAACCAGGCTTCCTCACGTTTATCTTGCTTTTAAGGATCTTATTACAAGCCTCTTAATATAATCTTCCCTCTTGTTAGAGGACTCACATTAATTAAGCTCTTGATGCTTTAGAAGCAACTCTCTTATTTTAACATTAGATTCGAACCACACCTTAATTGTAATTGAGTGGTATGGAATCTGCTCTCCTGAATAAGTCTCTCTTTTTACTATACTTCCACATCTAATACTGAACAATTTTTTTCAAACGAATTTAGACAGATGTATTAATGTTTGTTAAGGTATGTCTGAAGCTCTGCGTCAACCAATAGCGTGCGGTTGTTCCCTTTTAGAACAGTATAGGCGCAGCCACTGGAGATTCTACCACACCCAACAGAACGGTTTTTAGGTCGGGGAATTATATCCTGATCGATTACAGTTTTTGATCATTCACTATACACTTTTATTCAAAAATACGTATATATATATAATATATATATATATATATATATATATATATATATATATATATATATATATATATATATACACAGGGTGTTCCGCATAAGTACATACGCAGAAAAACCTATGAATCTACTTCTTATTTCTGACCAAGAATGTCAAGTAAACTTAGGTCCTATGGACCTTCGTTTTCGTGATATTAAAATTGGATATTATATCAAATGTTTATACAACTTTGAGAAAAATTACGTTTGCTATAAAAATAAAGAAGTTATGGAATCTGAAAGTTGTATAAACATTTGATATAATTTCCAATTTTAATGTTTGTCTTGCATTATCACTAAGCTAATAAACGTATTAAGTACTAAAATTAGTGATTTTTTAAAGAAAAGTTAATGGTCTTTGCGATGCTGCAAACCGCATCTTTCTATCTTATTTAGATTCCTCATCCCTTTAACAGCTACATAGTCTACCTAGACTACTTTCAACTCTCAAATGACTCTGATGACGGACGGGAGCGCGTCCGGCACGAGGGGGTGAAAAAAGTATTTTATCACCTTCCGACGCCAACTCCGTCAGTCTCAGTGTGACCGCTTCGATATAGCTGTGCAACTTCATGCCGTCCACCGAAAACAATGGACGTCAAGTAACGCTCATGTGATATTGGCGTAAATATTGCTCTGCACTAATATAGGTATTTCCTCTAATGAGTGAATATTACCATTGTTATACCTACAACATTTATAACCAAATATTTATAATTAAATGTAAAAATAACAAAATGATGAAATCATTACCATGTTAGAATAATGACATGGTACATATTATTTCAATCCCAAGCCACACCGAAATATTACTACTACGATGAATCATATGCTATCACGATCTATGAATCATATATTATCTAAAAGCACAGATAAAAATCGATCACACATTTCTGCAATCTCCGCCCATTAAAAATGTTTTAGCGGTAATTTAATTTTTCTTTTGGGGGGGGGGGGCAAAAGTAAGTAATAATAACAATCTTTCCAAAGTTAAAGTATATTGTTATACTTGAATCTTTTATATAGAAACAAGTAAGGGGAAAATAAATTGTTTAGTATCTACCATCGTTCACGCCTTTAAGTTCCGTTCAGTTTACATTTTTATGGGTGAAGGCAAATTGAAAAGTTCTGAGGAGAGTAAGTCCGACAAGCGAGGAACAAGAATACAAAAAAAATTCTAAAAGTTTGTACATACTATATTACTTTTTCAACCGGAAATAAGATTGTCGGAGAAAAAAGTACGAGGAAAGAGCCTTTCCAACGAAAGAACGAAATATATATTTTTAAAATGAGGAAAGAATGAAGGAGGAAATGAACTAGAATACTATAGAAATATGGCGGACTAGCCCTCTTAGTATGAAACTCTGTTTAGAGAGGGGGAAATTACTAAACAACTTTTTTTTTACGTTTTCCTTTCAGTAGGTGGTCTGAGGAGGGTTTCCCCCGACATTTCTATATAAACTGCTTTTTACCAACAGTTCCAATGTTCAGAAGTGAAAATACAATTTTTCTATACTACAAGGGATATCGAAGTAAGTTATAACGGAAGTACAAATTGGTTGGCTTAAAAAAGAAATAAAAAAATAAAATAAAAAATAATAATAAAAAAAATTTTAAAACCTGGTAATAACCATAGTAGTCCATAAGTTTTTTTTTTTGCAGAAATAATAAATTTATGAACTATGAAGTTCCAAATTGCAATGATAAATGGAAAAAAAAATCGAGTACTACTAAAAAGAAGTGAAAAATACTCCAACTAATAATATTCTTTTTCCGTGGTAGGCTGTGAAATAGTAACTTTAGAGCCTAAAAAACATAGCTAAAATCCATTTTTTCATTACGTGGACTTAAAAAATCTTTTTATTACTCCTAGCTGTAAAGAAAACATTTTTACGTCCTAGGATGTAAAAAAATGTTTCTTTTGTGCTGGTAGTTATCAAAACTTCCGTTTTAGCGCTGCAATCTTTGTAGATCGCTTCTTAATACGTTTAAAATCCGCTAGATGTCAATGCGTTTTATTTATCTTTTCTTATAGTGTAACCTCCTTTTAAGGTTTCTTTTTTTTAAATCTTAAGCATGTATATTTGAGCACTAATATTTGTTATTATTATATTGATTATTGATTATTATTGAATGTTTTTTCATTGTCTGCTACCAAGGAAAACATAGCATATGCTACACGACTGTGAAGTGATTTTTCTTTACCTTGGCAATATTTACTGTCGAATGAAGCGAGACAGTAAATGTAATTGCCGCGGTAAAGAAAAAACTTCACAGCCTAGTAACATAATATACTATTTTCCGAGGTAGGCTGTGAAATAGTAACTTTAGAGCCTAAAAACATAGCTAAAATCAATTTTTTTATTACGTGGACTTAAAAAATCTTTTCATTACTCCTAAAATGTATTGAAAAAATGTTTTAAGGTGCGTTTACACCTGACATTTATTGCATGACATTTATGTCAGACAGAAATCTCAGAAGTCTGAGATTTATGTTTCTACTCTCAGCTATAAGTGTCGACACTTCTATACCAACAGATGTAAACACAGATTATTTGAAAATTCTAACTCCTCTTCGTACATTTATTGCAAATTTAAGCATTGCGAGAAGTATCAGACATATATCTCCGACATAAATCTCAAGTAATTTCTCTCAGATGTAAACACTCAAAGTGATTTCTGTCTGACACTTGACATTTATTGCCGGAGAGAAGTGTCAGATGTAAACGCACCTTTACATCCTAGTAGTAGTTATCAAAAGTGCCGTTTTTAGCGCTGCAATCAAGGACATGCTTCTTAGTATACGATTAAAATCCACTAGATATCAATGCGTTTTATCTTTATTTTATAGTGCAACCTCTTTAAGGTTTTTTTTTCTCATAATCTTAAGTATGTACGTAAGTAAGTTCGTATCTCTCTCTTGATAAATATGGCATTAATTCTTGAGTTGTAGGAATGTTTTGCCGAATTAATTATTTCTGGAGCTGGAGGAGTATTATTCTCCACATTTTCGTCAAAGTCACTTGATTCACTCATTGTTTTTCACTAAAAACTCGATATAAACAGTTACTTTAATAAAAGAACAGCAAATTAGTTTTGTTAAATGTAAACAAACGCTAATCGTGCGTAAAGTTGAAGAATTCCTCTTCTTTACCGCGCTAGCGTGGTAAAGAAGAGGAATTGTTCAGAACTATGAGACGCGCATGCTCAATGAATATAAGTACGTAAATAATCACTTTCTACGCATCTAAACAAAGATATAATGTTTTTATTTCGTATCAATCGTAGCTAAAATATATAACAGTGAGTTCCATTGGTTATATCAAGCTAGATTTTAGGGAATAAATCACGCTGAATATAATTTAAAGGTTGGTTCACTGGTAATAAAAAAATTATCGTTCAGGTGCGTGGCTGAAAACATAAACGCATAAAATAGGAATTTGTAGCAAATTTAAAAGAAATACTACAAAAATCAGCTAGATGATGCCAGATTGAGAAAGTCTATGTCTGCCGAAAAAAAAATGATCGAATTACGGGCACACAGATTTACTTTTTACTGCTCATGTTTGCTAATGTTTTTTTGATTTTTACTATATAAAATTACAAGTGAATAATTGTGAGTTGTACAGTTACAATAGAATCTATTGACCCAAGAGTAAATATTAATTATTCACAGATTATTATTAATTAGAGTTAGCGTTTTAAACCAGTTTCAATAGATATTTCTAACTCCAATCTGGCTATAAACTAATTTACTCTATTGTTTGAGATCAATTTAAAATTATTTTATACATAATAAATTAAATTAAAAGAAGCAAGGACGGGGAAAAAAATCAAGAAACATTGTATATATTTTAAGAAAGCTTTTAAGTAAATATACAATCTTAATAGCTTTTCTCAATGTTGTAAGATAAAATTTAATAACATTAGCTTCCAAGGGGGGGGGGGGGGGATATTATCTTAATAAGGTTCATTTTTATAAGGGTTTTTCGGGGAAGGAGTTTTGCTCTAAGCTTTGTCTTAAACCGTCTAACTTTACTTGTAATATCTGATGAGTAATTACTCAAATTAAGAATTAAATCTTCTACATTAATTACAAGGATGTCGTTCCTTCAAGCTTTTCAAAATGGAAGAGAATTATCTTAAGGGATGAAAAAAAAAAAAAAATTTTTTTCCTTCTCTTCACCGGCGGTTTACTCAAAATGAACTTCAGGGCTTTAACTTAATAAAATAAAGCCCCTCCTGGAAGATTAAGGGAAGAAAATATAAAAGGAGGGAATAAGAAGAAAAAGAGTGGTAAAGTCAAAGTTTAGCCAATATTTTGCTTAATTGGACAAGGAGGACAGGAATTAAGGAATTGCACTACCAAAAGGAAAAAAAAAGAAATCGAAAATTTAAAAAAAAGAAAGGCAATTATAAAAGAATACGCAGTTCTAAAAGCGGAATGAACGAGCGAAAAGTCAACGGTAAAAAAGCAGAAAAGATGATTAATTTAGGTCATTAATAAAACAGTAAGTTTTGAAGATCAGTAAAATTTTAAACTAAAAAATTAATTCTTCAATACTCAATGAAATTACTGTTAAAATACGTAAATAATTACCGTTGAAATTAATAAAAAAATAATATTTATGTAATTAAAATAGTCATGATCTCATTAAGTTAAAGAAAATGGTGTTTTTTCTTCCTTCAATTAAAGAGACGTTTTATCTTAATGAATTAGTTTATTGTTGAGGTGAATGTACAGTGAAAAGTATAATTAATTGTATAAAAATGATAAATTAAGAAAGACGAAGTTATATGATGACATAAAATAAGGTGAAATGATGACAAGTGAAGTCCAATAATAAAAAATTATGAAATAATATAAAGACAAATGAAAATGACAAATAAGGACAAAAGATTAAGAAAGCATAATATGTACAGCCAAATAGTACTTTTACTTTTAAAAATCATTTGTCTCTCAATATCAATCATTAATCTTTAGACAAAAAGGTCTTGTCATCTTGAATTTTGAGGGTAGTTATAAGTTTAATTTAATATATTTTATCTACTCACGGCAGCAAAAATAAAAGCTGCATTACTCAACAGGTTTTAGACTGGAAAGTACTATTTCGCTGATTTGTCATTAAAATATTAAAAACAGGCAGGAAAGTAATTCAAACAGTCGAGAAAACATTAGCTGCCTAGGCAGGAAAAGTGCACTGTTTACCAGTGCGTGCCATAACATCTGTTTTTATTTGTGTTTAGTTTTATTTTAATTTAGTTATATGCTTATTTTATTACAAAAAAAACCAAATTACCTAAGCAAATGTTTACCTAAGCTTCCATTTTTTTTTTTACCACAAAAGCGTGAGTAGATAAAAAAATTAAATGCAACAAGGCAGCAAAGGAAACATTTCTGCCTCGTGTATTCATTGCCTGCCTCGGCAGTTAATTTTCATAGCCTGTCCTCTGCAATAATTGCTTCCATGTAATAATAATACATTAGCTATCAATTTTTAGTCATCAAATTATTTG
This sequence comes from Gerris lacustris, assembly GCA_951217055.1. Classification (NCBI taxonomy): domain Eukaryota; kingdom Metazoa; phylum Arthropoda; class Insecta; order Hemiptera; family Gerridae; genus Gerris; species Gerris lacustris. Next base: position 23,934,481 of record OX578283.1, on the reverse strand, counting down.
TACTATATATGAATATTTATTAATTAGGTTAAAATTAATTTAGATTATAAAATTTACTTTTTAGTTAAATTAAACAGATAAGTTGGTTTTTCTCTCCCTATTGAATTAGAAATAAATGTACTGTACAGACAAGTGGCGTGTCTAACGGAAATGCAGGGTTTGAAAGTTTTATAATATTCTCGTCTCGGAGTAGATCTCGGGTACAGGGGTTTTTCAAGGTATATTCATCGTGTTACCACGGCTCTTACTGTTAAATGTACTTTATGAACAGATCTCTGTTCGGGGTCTGTGCATCTAAAACTATTTGGGGGAAGTGAAGAGAGTAAGCGAGATGAAAATGGTGTTTAAAGATTCAACGTAATGTACTCGTATCTGTCGTTAATAATATATAGCCTTACCTTATAAAAACTAGACTTTTTACCTTTTAAAATGTACGGATAAAAGGATTCCATTTTTCATCACTTTTAGCCCCTCTTTTATGTTATACTATCATACAGCCTCAAAGTGAATAAAATATCGCCCGAGGATCGATCCGATCTCGAAGGCCGAGATTATTCGCTCTGATCAATACCTGACCCTTTAACCCGAAATAATACGGACGAACGGTTTCTACCTCTTGTATTAACAATTGCCTTACAAACAACGTGTGATTGATTCCATAGGCCTCACGGTTAGCAAAATATTTGATTAGGCTCGAAGGTAGCTTAACCCGTCCTATTGTGTGCGTATGCATCAGGGGACCTCAAGTGGACTTTCTACATTGACCCTCCGAGGTCTAATGACATATCGGCTCGTCAGGCGGCCGCGAGTTAGAACCCGTTTCGCAGATATTGGCGGACTATTTAGGTAGACCAAAAGGTGTGTTGTATCACGGCAAGCTATACTCGTCCACAGCAAATTATACCCGAACCGTCCGCACAGCCGCATTAGTTCTGCTTCAAGATCAAACGACAGAGGAATCTACCTGGATTCGATGGCCGGTGACAATTCGTATCAGCTCAACCCTGACTAATGACTCACAGGACACCTGTGACGTTTTTACACGGTTTTGCAGACTTCCTACGCCTAAATGTTTTGGATAATCAACATGTATATAAACTTCCATTTCATTGGCCATTTGTAAAACGGCTTTGTGATGCGTTAAAGTAAACCTTTACTTAAAAGTACGTTGCCTAAAACAGAAGTAGAATTACAAAACGACAGGTTCATTAGCCTACCATTTTAGGTTTCAATATTAAAAGACCTTCAAATCGCTAATAAAACTTCATGAATCCACCAGATTAGTGGTAATAAAGTTACAACTACATAGCAGAGCTTTGAATATAGTAGGTAACTACCTCCGTGGCGCAACAGCCGTACTACGCCTACTAAAGGGCTAATACAACTGTATATGAAATAATATATGTTACTTATTAAATATATATATATATATATATAATATATATATATATATATATATATATATATATATATATATATATATATATATATATATATATATATATATATATATATATATATATATATAGTTATATATATATATATATATATATTTTTTTTTTTTTTTTCATAAATATGAAAATATATATATATTATAAGTAAAAAAAGGATTTAATCAAATTGATTGCTAATATCCAATATATAACATCTTACCATTGTTATTGTGTAGGTCTAATGCAGGAATACATTTACTAGCATGAATATAAAAGTAATAACTATCACAAACCCAAGTCATTGTAAGTTACCAGTGTTCACCCTTTAAGACAATTTATTTTAGTACAATCTAAACTAGAGAAAATTAGTTTTTTCTTAACAGCATGAATTAATAAATAAGGTTTTTTAAGCATTTAATTGTAGAAAATTCAAATTTTTTTAATCAAATTTTATTATAATAGTCTTACAGTAACGAATTTTGTACATGTTGAGTTGTTATATGCAGGATTTCCTTTCTAGCGTTATTGATTAGCTGCTTTGTACTTCTTATCGACAATGTCTAAAGCGTTGAGGAAAGCTAAGTAGTCCAAACTGTAAGATGTTTGTCCTTCTGGTATGACTCCGAATGCTTTGATCACTGTGTCTAATTCATCCATAGTTAAAATATGAAGGATTCCCATCAAATGTAACTGTGACATGAGTTGAGACTTTGATATAAGCCCTGTTTTATAGGTGTCTATAGCCTAGAAAAAAATCATTTTTAAATTAATGAACAGGATTTAGAAATGTACTAGTATTCTAGTTAATTTATTCATAAGATTACAATTCACAACGAAGTAATTATCGTTGTAAGAAAAGTACACTAAAAATCACAGAATTCCGAGAAACTTCAATTGTTATTTAAATTTTAATTAATCAATAAATTTTATAACTATGAAGATTTTTAGGACTCTTTTAACATATTAAGATATTATCAGCGTTATACATCAGAACCCTACCAAAATATGATTTTGTCATGGAATAAAACTGCTGAATTAAGATGTCTTAAATAGTGCAGTTGTTACGTAAGGAAATAGTTATTTTTGCACCAAGTGAATAAAGTATGTCATTGAACTCAGAGCGATGAAGTAGGTTGCTGAGGCGAAGCCGAGGAAACAATAATGTTAACTTCCTCGCCTCCGCCTCGGGAGTTAATTATCGCCCGGGTACAATTGATTTTTACTCCTGAGGTACGTACAAGGTTTTATCTACAGAAGGGAGAAACAAATAAGTGAATAATATTATAATTTTAATGTATTTTATAGAACAAAAAGTAAATATTTTATGTCTTTATTTTAAACACAAACAAAAGAAAAGTTAGTTATTATTAAGAATTCACTAAATAAGTTTCATCACGTTAAAATTGAATTATAGATAGTAATTATTTGAAATTCAATACTAAAATTAGATGAGAGAATCAGCTGGTAGCTGAGTAGAGTATTGAATTGTATATCCAACTGATTTATATACATATGGATTAGTTTATCTACATTTAGAAATTATGATTTCACCTTTAACTTGTTTGTTTATTTTACTGATGAAACATCATGAAAACCGTTGTGGAGGTTACAAGACATGTGATATAAATTGAGACATTAAACAAAAGTTAGTATATGAAATTGTGTATTTTGCACCAACCTTACTTACTTTATTTATCTATGGCAACACTGGAGGGAATCATGAGAGTTCACGATTCCCTTATTTTACATTACTCCCTGTTAAACCTGACTGGGTGCAATGAATAGGTAACTTTCCTTCCTTTAAACTAGGGAGAAAAGTTTACTTCTTCTGGAGATAAAATAATTACTAATCTCCAATGTAGGATCTAAAGCTATTAAAGATCCCAATAACACGAAATATTATTTATAGAATAGATCTGGCGGTATCCTGATCTAGATTTTCCGGAGGAGTAAGCTTTAGCAACTTTTTGGTTCCCGATGTTTCGAACCCCCTTCAGGGTTCATTATCCAAGAGAGTTGCTCATGGTGAGAATCATAAGGGTCAGTTGGCAATGAGTAATGACTTTACTAAATTCTTATGAATTTCAGACAAATAAACACGACGGACAACGGATTAGAAATCGTCAAATTGTGTTCAGGCATATCTGAAGTGTGCAATTCGGTTAAACCCCTAAAGCCATAAAAAACAGCTTGCATTTGGTTCGTTACTGACGTAATAATATAATAAACAGAAAATATTTTAAACTACACTTTTTCACTTAATCCCCTAATGGCATGGCCACCCTCAGAATAAGTAGATAATTGGGATAATATAAGGAAATGTCACTAGCTAAATATCATCTAGTACCTTAGACCGTGCTTTAGATAGTAAGTGGTTTTAGAAATCTGCAAATGTACATTTTAAGAATGTTTAAAATCGCTTAAATTTGAAAGCAAGTTAAGAATTAAAATTATTCACATAAATAGTATTTACCGATAGTAGAAAGAGTTTCCATTTAAGACCTTTGCACTGTCAGTATAATATTTAGTCTTATATATTTTAGAAAAACAAAGCATTAAATTTCTCAAATATTTATGATCCTATTTTGAAAAATATCGCTAAAATAAATTATTTCAAAATATAGTATTTTTCAGTTAATTTGAAGTTTATAGCTTCAATAGTTACTGAAAACACAATGTTTTAAATAAACCTTTAAAACAAACTGAGTAGAGGAGGAAAAAAAAAAATGCAATTTAAACGGCTTATAGGTTTTCCACAATTCAAAACTAAACTGTAGGAGAGAAACTTTTTTCCAAATGGGTTTGTTAAAACTTCTACATTGTGCTTTGAAAAGAATGAAACGTGAAGCTGATTGCTTTTTTTCCCCTCTTTTAAATTCATCATTTAGTAATCATTCGATGAAGTGACAGACTTTCTAAAGCTTTGTGAAATTAAGTTAAAAATTCAATGGCTTAGTATTATAGACATAATACTGCATTTCGTAACTAAAGATTATAGATGCTGGAGGAGAACAAAATCAAAAAAGTTAAAATAGTTAACTTCACCTACATCAAAAAACCTATAAAATACAAACAATGTACGGAACGTTAATAACAGGGTACATTTATGCAAAGGAAGGCTTAACAGATATGTTAAGAACAATGTAGGTAATGCTAAGAACAGCAGACCCGGATTTAGAGTATGTAAGGCAGAAGATATGGCGGACTCCAAAGCGGCTGCCTATGTCACATATGCCTAAATCCGGCCCTGAAGAACAGGGCGGGTTATGTTACGTAATGAATAGTGATACAGCTTGATAAAGAACAGGGAGCAATTTTTATGATCAGAATAGGAAACATAGAATTAAGAACTGGTAAAGTTATGTTAAAGAGCTGGGCACTAGAAGGTTCGAATTCTGGTATACGATTCAAGATAAAATATTAAAGAATACTTATTATTACTTTTAAAACAATGTAAATACCTTAAATGCATCAAGCTGTCCCAAAGAAAGTTTATCACATAGCTTCTTCGCTACCACAGAAGCAATCCTTCTCTCGTCGTAGTTGAGGAATGGGTGTTTAAATCCTTCAGGCCCGCTCTCCCTTTTTGCCATTGCTTCTTTTAGCGGAAGCCTGAATAAACATGGTCGTTCCGATTCTTCGTCAACAGTGTTGCAGAACTTAAGGTATTCCACAAGCCCCTTGTCATCTTGGAACCTAGAATCAAGAAGTTTAAAAAAATTATTTGTTTGTATAAGCAATTTCACTTCTTAATAACAGAAGTGGGATGGTCACAAAAAGAGTGGCCTTGAACCACAAAACATTACTCTGGAGTTCGCGACCACTTTGCGGCTCAACTCAGCTTTCTTGTGGTCAACCAACTCAAATAATTTATTAAAAAAATTATTTGGCGTCACTAGCATTTAATAAATAACATAGGGTTTTCAACTAGTGCCAACAGAAATAATGCAGTGGCAATCGTTCTAAATATATATACATTTACTGGTCGTATGTTTACCAAGTTATAAATTAATAAAAGTAATTTATACCAAGTCTAATTTTGAATTCAAGTGATATTAAACAAATTAATATTTCATTCGACAAATAAAGTTCTTGTGAATGATTGTGAAATGATAGAATTAGCTTTCAATTATTAAGTACTAGTTATACTCATTTGAAGTTGGATATCAACTAGTAACCTATGTAAAGAAAATTATCAGTCAAAATTGTAAACTTTCAAAGCGTAAATTAATATGATTCTGACCTAACCCTGTAAAAAAATTAGGAACTCCTTTCTAATAAACTATCTCCAATTGAGGAAGCATAATTAAATATTGAGGAAGACATACATATACATATTTTTTTTATAAAACGTTCGTGTTCTCTAGTCCAGTAATTTCTACAGCAATTAGATTCTTGCTTCATGTGTAATTTATGCAACTAAAGTTTAACCTATTTATAATCAAGTGAATGTATACGATCTGTATGTGATATGTCATTTGATAAAAGATTAAATCTAATAGTTAAGTCTAAGGCCATATAATAAATCTTAGGTTTAATTTTAAACCTTGTAGAAAATTTAAATAAATTTTCCATTAAATTGTTTAAGTATACTTGACATTGTAATAATATTCTATTGATCCAAGAGTATCACTAGAATATTACGCAATTCTATTTTGAAATTAACGGGATTTTACTTTGATGACAATTATTGAAGTGAGGTGCATAGGTCAAATAGATATAAATAATGTATAAAAAAACCTTTTAGAAATAATGACCGAGATATTGAACTGGTTTAATAATACCTACCAGTAATAAAAATGAAACCTATCCTCTCATATTCTATCTGTGTATTGAATTGAACTTGAAGATCATAGTGCTTAGACTGAAAATAGAACCAATGTAATGCTCATTAAGAAATCAATCAATTTTCAATTTGCTCCGTCTATTATCGTGTCAGTTAATCAGACATGGAAAATCACCAGCTTTTCAATTAAAGAGCCATCGTTCTATTCAAGAACCCTTTAATATATTGATATAGACGCTAAGAAAAACGACGCAGCAATAATCGTCAAGTGATTTTTTCTTCTTCTTCGGTTAAATTGGTTCTTCAGAGGTCTTCAGAAAACTCAGAAAGACAAGAAAATTATCAAAGGAAAAGCTCTCAACATAATTCAACACAATGAATTTTCTTGCTGATTTTCGTTAAGGAGATGGAGGAAGGAGAGCAGAATCACTCGAGAAACAATAAATCCTTTGATAAAGCATTACAGTCAAAAGATCAAAGGTAACCTATAGGCTCAGTTAAGAATCCATTAAAAAGAAGCAATTATAATATTTTAAAAGCCTAGAAAAGTATCATAAAATTATTAAAATTGATCGAAGCAAAAGTTTTAAAGCACAAAAAGATTTTAAAATATTTTAGTAGAAGCGATAATACTTATTTAATTCCTACACATTCTTACACAGAGTGATCGCTACTTGATCGTGTTTACATCTAAAGGTGTTAATGGGAGAAGAAAATATCGCAGAAATCGGAGAAAATTAGTTATTTTACTTAATTAATAATCATTTTTTAAGAAATCTTATTTTTGTGTAAGGTAAGCGCATAATGCTACTGCACTGTTCAACAAGAAGAATGTATCAAGGGGCACGGCAATGCTCCAGCCATGACGAGCACTTAAGTATCATCCTTTATTGGCACCAACTAAGGGCACTTTGGACACCCCTCAATTATCCAATTAAAGATACTCATATAATATGTATGTAAATTAATTTTAAATTAGAGTTCATTACCAAACTGAACTAGAAATAAAAATTTCACATCTCTTCCCAAATCAGTTAATAAGAAATATGAGCCTAAAGTTTTGTTATTTTGACACTGACTGACAGACGTATTGACAGATTCATAAAAATTCTGATACTTCTAGCAGTAGGTATAAATAGAGAGAGCAGTCCCAAGGGGTAATGTGCAGGTCCACCAAGGTCAATGATACTCTCTTCCTGCGAGAGGAAAACAAAATTTTATATATCGGAAGAGTTTAGATGAGCAAAGATGGAAAAATTAAAAAAATCTGGTTCAAAACCTTTCTTCTAAACAACGATCATTATTCCCTTATACTATTATTTCCTACCATTGTCTTTCTTTATCTTTCGATATTCCTTTATTCTTATCTTTTCATTTCTATATTATTATGTATTATACAAAAATAAGTGAAATCTCCCCTCCCCCCAAAAAAAACACTTAAGTAAGAAAAATGTCTCGCACTCAAAGTTGTAACATCATAGGTTCAGCCAAGTCTTCCCCAGTCCGAAAGAAGTTCTAGACTTGGTCTAATCCATCCAGTGCAAGTAAATGATAATGATGATAATTCTAAGATTTTTAAAAAAAATAAAATGTGAATAATAGATCGTGATGATAGATGTTAGAAATGTGAATGATAGATGGTGATGCATCAGCATCGATTTATTCACCTGCGACATTGTTATAGTAGCCAATGGTACTTGGCTTATGTGTGTGAATTTTCGGTGAATATATTAGACGTTAGTTCTCTTTCGCACCTTACTTTTTAACCTCCTGAACAGCAGTTTGTCTTTCGAGTTGTCTTTAAAGACAACTTCTTTCTTTTTTCAGTTTGTCTTTCTCTGCGTTTTTTTGTCCTGTCTGTTTCATAACACCTTTTTCCATATTTTAAAGGCATACCAATTTCAGGCATGGCAATTTCTGAGTGTATGAAGTGAATAGTAATACTATAATCTTCTACTAATTGAGGCACTTCGCTGAAGGAAGCTGCGATTTTGCAGATAGCACTTGCCTGTGATTTTTTAAACTTATTTCTTGAAACCTACATTTGCCTTAATATCTTATACGCCTTAAATAGCAATAAGTAGTTTTTCTTTCTAAGCGTCATTAGTTGTTGTTTACGCAGTTCGCGAATTGAATGATTATTTTTTTTTTTTTTAACTTTCTCTGCGAATTTTTATTTTTTATTTTTCCTTTTATTTTTATGTTTGTTCTCAATTAATTTTTACTTACACCTATGTCTGATATATTGATTATAATTTGAACAAGAGGAGCAACACACATCATTCAATAAATTAAAGATTTTAACATCAAATTTTATTTGAAGAATTGAAAACTTCATTTTTTCTTTTATTTAAAACAATATTTGTGATTTAGATATAGCTATTGTAAACGCTATTTAATTTAACTTAAGTAAAAACCTAATTAAGTTTTTTCAGTTCAGGTATGTTTGTTTGCCATACTATTTGTTGAGTTGTTTTATTTGTGGGTCTCATTTCTGTTGAACAATTCCAGATGTTTTTGTTTTTTCCCTTCATAGAAAAAGATAAGAAAGTGCCGCAGGGGAGTTAGTTTTGAAGACGAAGAGAATTCTCGAGGGACTGAGACTAAAGGCTTGGGAGCCCAGAGTTAAAGCTACGGCACCTTACTGCAGTCTAGACCTGGAGAAAACACCCTTATAACAATAGAGACACCAACATGCTAACAGCAACTGACACAACCCATTCACATAAAGAAATGGATGACACCATTCTTTGGCATAAAAAACGCAGGAATATGTGTTGAATTTCAACATAGTGAATACTTTCTTATACTTAATACCTATATTTTACAGTAACCAAGGATCTATGTTTTGAATCGATGATATTTTTCGTTCCTTGTTACTTTAGTGTTGTAGTATAAGTTTCCAATAATTTAGAACTAAGAACCTGATGATGACAAAAGACAGCATGATGGCTTCCATTTACCTAAAATTTAAAACCATTACTCGACATCTAGTCATGGCATGCTAACTAAACGTTCATTGATATCAATTAAGGTTTTTTAGGTGTCTCCTGGCTTTGAAGTAGCTACGCTATGAACATATTAACACCTAATACCTTGGTTCACCGAACATCTTAGTTCGGATGACATAACGTGAATGTATAATGCTAGGGTAAAGCATAGGGAAACACTTTTACCTTCTTGGAAAAGTGGGAAGTGTTAAAAGTAATACCTTAATATCTTGCTCTAAGACTTCTCTAAGACGTTTCTTAAAGGAAACCAATCCAAACACCAACAATAATTTAGGTTTTATTCCCAGAAATGTGAGATATAATCCTCATTAATGATGTTATTTATAGATGAATAAAATGGCTGATGTATACTCTGGGACGTAAAGAACGGAAGAAAGAAAATTAATTATAATTTATGCAGTAAGTATGCAAGAGTTGTGAATGGATGTGAGTGAAATTATTAATTTGATATAAGAGCTAAAATATATATATATTACTTTTTTCCATGAGTGTCTACTGCCGACCGCCATAGCTGCTTTTTGAAAATAACTGGAGTCCAAAAGTTGGGCTTCCTACACTCAGAAAACTTTATTAATCAATTTAAGAGAAGCTCCTTTCCCTGAGTAAAATGTCCGCCTAGTTTTTGCCTTCGAGGCAAAGCCAAACGTAAAAAAACCCACCTTAATGCATAATAGATAGCAGTAAAGTAGTATGGTCACTCTCCAAATTTTCCCCGTGTTGAACGTCGATAAAACTTTGAAAAAAGAGGACCGAGTATCTTTTCATGACATCATATTTCCGTGTAAAATAAAGAGAACTTTAGTTCTTTGAAAAAATAATGTTACATGATGCACTTTACTTTTTTTTCTTTTTGCAAAGAGCTGTTAAATATTTAAAAGTAATTTTGTCCTTACACCAAAAAAAAAAAAAACCCTTCTGAGAGATTTGCAATGGGAAGAAAAAAAAAATTAGTTTTATTGTGCTTAACGCAAGAGAAATTTAAAAAAACATCTACTGTTCAAGCTTGTTCCAAAGCACTGTTTTCTTAATTACGTTTATATTATTATTTCTTTTGAAAGAAGATGCTATGTTCGAACTACGGAGAAAGTTAAAAGGTGAAATAATAACGTGCCTGTTCTTTTTTTCCCCCAGTTGTTACTAAATAATTTAGCCCTATTATTTAATTAAAAATTTCATTTAAACTTTCTTGTTTCTTCTGCTTTAATAAATATTACTTGCGAATCCAAACATTAAAGCTTGAGTAATTGAATGAAACTTGTCTTCGTACAAATAATTATAAGATTACAAGATTCAATAACAGAACAATTTGTTAAAATAAACTACATTTATCTGTCCAAAATTTTACTCAGTTGCTGAGTTACTTTTTAATTTCACTCTTTTAAGTACTGCTTTAGGGAGCATCTGTAGATAATAAGAGTTTTAACCCCAACTCTGGTTTCTAACTGTAGTTCTATGATAATAACTGTGAATTTACAAGTGATACTAAATGTTTAATAACTATCTACATCCCTGGCGCAACAGCCGGATGGTTTAAAGCCAGATCTGCCAAAGGGCTTATACAACTAACTATATATGTGATATGGATATACACGGGGATGGATGACACAGGGCTTAGTGTGTTACTATATTAGCTGTATAAACCTTACTATTGACATACGCAATTCACATATAAGGCGATGCCGAGTGAACAGTGACCGTCCCTTGTCGGAGTCGGGAATCGAGCCCGGAACCTCCTGAAATGCGAACGCGATAGCAAAGGGAGCAAACATTTGGGGACCCTAATTATCACAGCAAAAAGAAAGTAAATATTATATATACAATAACGTGATTGGTAAATTAAAGTTATTAATTTTTTGAGTCAGATTAACCATTTTATTTTCAAAAGGCAGCTTGTAGCTATTATTAAGTACAGACTGGTTTCAACAAGTTCAGTTTGGCAATCATTAATCAATAACAGAGGTTCTAATTCAGCTCACTAATTATGACTGACTGACACATCAAGATCTGGAACCACTCTTTTTCTCTTACTCTGCTCGCTAAGAAATCTTCGTACGACCTAAAATGTTGATTAAAAGTTGCGGCTACACGGGTATTTATGATACGCACACGCAATTATCACGAATTGCGAATCTATTCACGAATTGCGATCAATCTCACTCATGGAGTGAGATTGATGTTTGCCAAGAACAAGGGATTTTTCTGAAATTTGATTCCCAGATGGGTAAATAGGGGCGAAGTTTTCAAAAAGAAGGGGAATTGATCCCAGACTAAACTTTTGAAGCTGGAAGTTAATACTTCCTTACTTTCCTACTTTACTTAGAATGTAGAAAAAGGTCACGCTTAGACGGCAGGCGTTTAAACAGACTGTTCAGTCTAAACTTTCAGGTCCTCAGAACGTGTGTGGGTACAAACACGGCTTAAGCACTTATTTCAATTCAGGATGCGATGACAAACCCCCTGGATTTTAAAAAATTCTTCTCCGGTAGGTAGTCTGAATCAAATACCAACTATAGGAATTTTTACAAATTTAATTTTGTATTGTTTGTTTTCTTAGAATAACCATTTTTTATCTTCGATTATTAAAAAAAAACTAAGTAAAACCGACATATTATACTCATAGTGAACTAAACATAAACTGTATAGGTTTCAATACAAATTTACTTATAAAATATAAATGAATCAAATATTAAAAAACAATAAATTATTTTTGTTTTCGAATCTCCTCTCAGCAATACATTTTTTATAATATGTTGACTTAGCATTCTCTTTTGTATTTCTAAAAGAAAAAAGTAAATCACTTATTCATAAGACATATTGAACTCAGAAAGAATTCATATCTTTTAAGCAGAAACGGCTTTTCTTTAAAATCAAGCATACAGTTAAATAAACAAATAATATCCGAGAGCTTGTACGAACTAACAATATTGTTTCTATAAAAGCTACAACAATCTCGCTTTTAAAACCCCTTTTACAATTTCGTATAAACAGTATACTAGCGTATCTATTCTTTAATTTTCTTTTTTAAAAATAAAAAAAAAAACTTACTACATAAGCAAGATTCAAGAAATCTTTTATATTTCCCTTTTTAAGATAAACTAAAACATGTATTTTCCACAAAACAAAAAAATAAATAAAGAGAAAACATAATAAACATTAGCTATTGTTATCATAAAACATATAAAAGAATTGGAATAATATAAAATATTGATTGCCTTTTAGCTTTTATGTTATTTTAATAAAATATTGACGTGGAAAGCTAAAATAAACTGTAAACATACAAAATAATAGTATATTAAAATTTATAGAACGACATCTAAAGCAAAACAAAATTATTTATTTTATAAATTTCAAAGAAAAAAATCAATATTTAAAAGTTTTATCAGTCTGAGGTTGTTATAAAATAAAGAATTAATTATTAATCTATTAGTTTCTCACTATGAACATTAAATAGGATATCTGCCTCGGTTGAAGTCAGAGTTTAAATTACGATCGATTTAGGGCGTTCAAATTGAAAGGCAGAGGAAAAGGAATATTACAAGTTTAAATAAATTATTTTAGAAATGGGACTTCAGCTTTGTTCTTGTGAAAACGTTTTTACAAGGGTAAGATATGGATATGATATTGAGATATGGAGATGCAGATTTCAATACGGTAATATCATATCACTGCAAGCAGTAGAAGACATCACCAGCTGATATTATTATTACTCTTTGCCATAAAAGAGTGTGAGTAGGCCTGAACACATCTAGCTAGAAGTTAGCCCCCATAGCTCTGTTTGCAACCAGGACCCCAGGCTATAATAGTCAAACTTTATCACTTCCGAAATTGGAGGAAACATTCAAAGGCAAAAAAGATTATGCTGGTGATCACCATATTTTGTGGGCGTTGAAGCAAAGTTGTTCCACACAAAAAACTATACCTTAATAACATTACAAGAGTTTTGGTTATTCTCCGTTATAACACTAAAAAGTTAATGGTTATTGGTTAGAGTTATTTCTAGTTATTGGGTGCCCCCACACTAGACTAAACTATATTCAATACGCGTACAAGGCTTTATACTTCTGTAAAAGCTAAAGTTAATTTATAATATATATATTTTATACAAAATTTGATTGTTGATATTACAATTCAGATATTTTTTAATAAACTTCATAACGACACCTAGAAGAGTAATTATGTACATATAAGATTTGTAGTTCAGATTCTAATCTTAAATTCAATAGTTTGATATACGAGTATAAATATTATTAATGGTAACACTGGCACTGGTATTCTTTATAAAACATGCAAACTTTAAAGATTTTGAAAGTAAATAAAAGATTAATTTCAAATAAATAAGGAAGTTAGTTACAAATAGGAAACTAGTTGCAAATTATTCCATCTGTCTTTTATAGATAAGAGAGAAGTATTCTATTTCGAGAAATATCCTGGCAAATCCTATCAAAATGCATAATTAAACTTTTAAGACAATGGTAAAGGAAGAGAAGAGAGTCTGTAATAGTCAAGATGGCTGATTCACTAAGATTGCTTTATCACTAATGGATTTTGGAATGGATGAGAAGGATAAAGGGGTAAAGAGGGCCCCGAATCGTAAGTCGCAAGTGATTCCTGCCAGTTTCAAATTAGAGCGTTATTTCACGGGGTGGGGGGTTTGTAACATCTCTTCGTCTCAGCACCCGACTTCCTACACTCCGCGTCACGTTTCTCGTCCAATTAAACGTCAAGCTGCTTGTGAACTAATCACTCTTCCGACGCTAAAACACTGTCAAGCATTATTTGTTTCACATCGACTATCTTCTTATTACTCCCTTTACAAATAGCAATTAATGTGTTTGTTTTTTTCTTTCTCTCTCACAATTAATATTAATTGAAGTAAACAAATAAGTCAATAGGAAAACATGTTTGTTCGTATATTTTGTTGGATGCAAGCATAAACCATAATTAATTATTAATCCCAACAAAAACACTAGTGTAAAAAAATAAGCCAAGTCTCACTTAAAAAGTTGTGAGATCATAGGTTTAGCAAAGTCTCCCACTGCCCGAGTAAGTTCTACTAGGTCTAATTTATCCAGTGCAAGTACATGATGTGTGTCTGTCCCTCTCTCTATTCTCTTTCCAAATCACTATACACGTTTAAATTTAAAAAAAATTTCTGACTTGGCAAATTTGAGCGTCGCAGCACAAGGATACAGATTTGTATGTGACACTGCATTTAATTTTAGCCTCTTTGGGTCGTTGTATTTGCCAAGTCAGAAAATGTTTTCAAATTTAAACGTGTAGAGTGATTTAGGAAAGAGAATAGAGAGAGGGACAGAAAACATCATGTACTTGTACTGGATAAATTAGACCGAGTAGAACTTACTCGATCAGTGGGAGACTTGGCTAAGCCTATGATCTCACAACTTTTTACGCGAGACTTGGCTTATTTTTTTACACTAGTGTTTTGTTGGGATTTCACTTCTTTTTGTAAGTAATTTATCTTTGCCCTAACCAATTTTTCGTTTTTCTTTCTTTGTTCCTGTTAATCTCTCATGAAACTTCTTCGTCAGTGGGTGTGTGAACCAAATAATATTTATATCTGGAGTAAATATGTGATTCAATATATTGTCTTCGCATTCTATACAGTGCCCAGTCATTGAGCACCCTCAAATTGACCATACAACCCAGAGAAATCCACTTTTTTTAATATTATTTTACTTTTGATTATATATAGCTAAAAATAATAGAGATTACTCACACGCTTAAAACCGTCTCAAATTCCCTAGGTGTAAGATTGATTTGACAACTGTCCAAAGTAGTTTTAAATGCTTCCGCGGAAAGTAGTCCTGATCCCTCTTTGTCTAAAGGTTTTAAATAGTTCCTGGTTCTCATTTTGGCGCAGATTAACTGTACATAGAAATCAGGTTTATTAATTAATATTTTATTTAAGGGTACCTGGAACAAGTAAAATACTTCGAAACTATTATAGCATTTTTTAAATGCAAGTACTCAGTGAGAAGAATGGTTTTTCGTTAATAAATAAGATTTTAAAGGATTTCTTTAATTGTCCAAGAATTTGGTGCCTAGGCTTAATCTTCTGCGGCATTGACTCGTCATTCATATAGGGAACAAAGGATTCATAGGCGTCATTCATAGGGAATCATAGATAACAGCTCACCTAACTAGTTGCTGCTTCAAATTTTCAATACGATGCTATAAACACTTTGAAGATGTATCAACAAGCAGAAGCCTTAATTACTTATAGTCCACAGGCCACCATAAGAAGTGAGTCGCTGATTGATAAAGTTTTCTTACCTTATGGAATCGCTTATTTATGCCTTGTCCACCGATGAATTGGGTATATGGCAACTGGGCGCTGGGCCATTTCTTTTTTGTTGACATGCCAAACTTGCCCTTCTGCGGGAACATTGAAAAGAGATAGATAAAGTTTTGATTTTCACAGGATCGTTTAATTAAATTATTTAAAAGACAGTGGTGAAGGTGGCCACCGATATAAGTGGGCCGTTTTCTTTTCAACGTCCCCGCAGAGCGACATGTTTGGGGCGGTGGACACCCCAAACGGCCCACTCTTATCGGTGGCCACCTTTACCACTGTTTTTTAGATAATTTAATTAAACGATCCTGTGAAAATCCAAACTTTATCTATCTCTTTTCAATGTTCCTGCAGAAGGGCAAGTTTGGCATGTCAACAAAAAAGAAATGGCCCAGCGCCCAGTTGCCATATACCCAATTCATCGGTGGACACGGCATAAATAAGCGATTCCATAAGGTAAGAAAACTTTATCAATCAGCGACCCACTTCTTATGGTGGCCTGTGGACTATTATATTTTTTCAAGTAAGAACGACTTTCTTCACATTTTTCGTTGTTGTTTACTTTACTTTTAAAGATGAATGGAGTATAACCAGACTTACATTCACAATAATATTCACATTTTATGATTTCACGGACTATAATAATTAATATTTGTAGGGATGTGTGATGGACCACTTAGGTGTAAAAAATTACAATTAAATAATTTTAGTGAGACGTTTCGACCCTTATTTGCAAGGTCATCCTCAGTCACAGCTTTATTTCTGAAATTACCATAATTAACAATTAAAAACCAATAACGTCTTAATTTAAAAATCATAGAGCACGGAATTATAAAGATTAAACAAAACTATTAACTATACAAAATGAATTAACACTGTTTGAACTTACATTTACATGTTGGTACTGTAATCACATACTTCTTTATCTCCATAAGAGAAAGTCATAATTTAAAAACAGATTATTAACAATTACGTTTCGTCTTCGTCAAACACAAATCAGTCTTAATGAAGTTAAAATTTAAAAAACAAAAAAATATATTAACAGGCTCATAATCATAATACATAACAACGAATTTACGATTATTAACAATTAATTTAATTTATATAAAAATTAAAATATAACAAATAACAGATAACATTAACATGGTTTATTAAACCAAAATTTAAAAAGAGAAACACCATTGCACAGTGAAAAAAATTGGATTAAAAGTGAATATGAAATAACCTTACAAATTATTATAATTAATATATAACTTCATTTATAATTAATAGGTAATTTCAGAAGTAAAGCTGTAACTGAGGATGACCTTGCAAATAAGGGTCGAAACGTCTCACTAAAATTATTTAATTGTAATTTTTTACACCTAAGTGGTCCATCACACATCCCTACAAATATTAATCGTTAAAAAGGTGTCGATCTCAATATATCTTAGGACTATAATAATTACAAGTATAATAAAACCGGAAAAATCGGAAACCGGATTATAATTTACTTTTAGATAGCATTCATTAATTTTATTTTCTCTCTAGGAAAATGAGGATAAATAAATAAACAAAGGGTTAATAAAAAAGTCCGCAAGTTAAAGTCATTAGTATGAATATATATGTTCTAGGAGTTAAAATAAAAAATATATTTTAGAAAAAAATTGCAAAAAGGTAATGTCAGGTAACAGTAATATAAGTAGCACAAATGGTCACGTTTTTATTGTTAGCGGTCGTTTATTTTTATTTGATCCAATTTTCCTATGAAATCACAAATAATGGAAAATATATTTTTTATCGAAATGTAATTAGAAACTAAATATAACCAGAGGTTGCTTGGTCAAATATAAGAAGGAGAACGCGTGTTTTGCGGAGCTTTATAATATCGTTGTCTTAATAATTTGAAATTAACCTTTAAGACAAAATAGGAAATTCTGCCCTAAGTTGGTCTAAATATAGTTGGTCTATACATATGTGACTGAGCTTTTACCGTAACAGGATAAATTAAATTACAATTGAACCAAGACCTTTAAGGCCTGAAAATAGAATCAAACCTTCTAAAGTTTTTAATAGAATCAGACCCCTGCCTTAATGATATTTAACCGATAGGAGGCGTCCATTTAAAAGAATACCGTGATACAATCAATTACATATAGGGCAAAGGCGACATTTAATTTTAGTTATGACAACGAAAATATAAATAAAACGGCTTTAATAATAAATTTCTTTATCACAAAAAAGGGATAACATTGACTGAAAAAGGCTTAGGGGTGTCTTGAGTTATGGCTAAAGCACCTATATTTTAACTAACAGGAACAATTAAAAATCCAAGCATTCTGCTGTATCATATTTACATCTGCTTGAGGAGACCACGTAATATAATGTTTAACTAGCATTGTTCACGACTATCATCATGATGTGGAAAAAGGTTAACATAGTACAAGTCAAAAGTTAACATAATCACAAGGTTAAGATGGCAACAACTTATGTCTACAGTGAGTGTTTTAGCGAATTTTCGAAGAAAATTAAGCTATTGCAATGGCTTCAAAATTTTTGAAAATTTTTCCATGGAAATCCGTTTTAGACCATTCTTAATCGATTCCTGAAATTTAAATATTTTTTTTATGTACGTAGGTATAAATGTATGTGTCACTCCAGACGATATCTCACTCTAGGATGCACTTAAAAATCCAAACAAATTTTAAAATGTCAATAATATCAAAAGCAAGGATGAGTTCGTTGGCCAGAATTTTGGAGTCCATTTAGTTGGCATTTTTTTGGAGTCCTTTTAGGGGTCAAATTTTGACCATTTAGGGTCAAAAATAGAAAAAACGTAGAGGCAAGAACGTATTTTTTCCATTGTACCCCCCTCTTATATGAAGATATGACAAAAGTGTACATAACAACAATTACTGTACTCTTAAAGAGCTTTCCAACGACATGCATCTTGAAGGGTATATACTTGTTTTCTCTTCTTTGGGGTTTTAGTCCCGATCAACTGCCAGGGTTATTACAGGACGGGGGTTATCCGGCCACTTTACTCATCTACTCGATAAGTAGATGAGATCATCAGTGTGAAACATGTCTCACCTCTCTGGGATTCGAACTCAGAGCCGGGGTTCAGACCTTGGTTTCAGAGTCGAGTGCGCTAACCACTCGGCTACGCCGGCCCCGGTATTTACTATTTTGACTTTTGTACCCCGTACCCCTGTGTACCAATTTTTTTTTATTTCACCCATCCAAATTCTAAACCAAAATTTTCCTATATTATCATAAGCCAATACGCAGCTTTCTTTGAAAATTCGCTCATTAAGTCATGGTGCATGACTGGTCTTTTTTTAATGTTTATAGTTAGTTTACAGTGATTAAATTAAAAATAATAGATGGTATCAAATGAAAGTAGTCGTAATAAGTAGGCGTTAATAAAACATTTTCTATTGTTGTTGGAATTTAAATGCATCTTATATCTTATATAGAGACTGGATTTCACACCTCCTATATCTTTCTAACTCCTTGTTACACACGGTAATGTTTTTGGCTTAGATTTTTAGTAATGCTTTTCGATTTTATGTAGCAAAGCCTAGACATGAAAATGTCAAAAATGGCTGTTAAGATTCTTAAATTTTTGTATATTTTGATATCGAGTCCCTTTAAATGTAACTATTTTTTTTTTAATTTGAAAGCAATGCCCATACTAAATAATTATTGATATTGCAGTCATTTCTAGGTTAAAAAATTTTACTATTTAAATATGAATTTTAACAGAAGAAATGTGGTTCAAAATAGGTCAACATGGATAATAAAACTATTTCCTTGAATACATCCTGGCTATATTTCGACCTTCTCTTAAGTCATCTTCAAGCCTTATGCGGTTAAAAATTAAGAACAGTAAACAATTCCATGTATTTTTTAAACATCTTCCCAACTTTAGTAATTATCATTACCTCCTTGGTAATTTGTAATTAACAAATTTTAAATCAAAATTACAATAAATATTTATCTTAACATCCTCTTCCAAACCTATAGTAATCACAATTAACAACAATAATAACAAAACGTACAAATAAATTATTAATTAACAAGATCAAAAAGCGGGAAAAAATGTCTGTTATCACAGTCTATTTCTATAAACATTTCTTCATTAAATAAAAAGGGATAACTATAGTCAGAATTATTAATTTTAACTATTATTAAGAGTATTGGGCAACTGACAAGTACTTAAAAAAGCGAAATTTTTAATTAAAATGTCAAAGGTTTGAATTGTCAAGGAGTTGGTCACGCCATCTTTAACTGTCGTAGGCAAGTACTTCGCATTTTTTAACCCTTATCAGGTTTGAGTGTCGAGGTCACCATTGCAGAGCTTTGGATGTTTTTTTCTTTAAGGATGTAGAGGGTTGGGGACTATGGAATGAGATGAAACAATGAAAGGAGTGTAGTACAAGTACAGACACCTGTCAGTAAAGCACAGTGCTAGTACTTCTTCCCTGTCTGCTGGGTGAATGCGTGCTCAAGTGCTAA
Organism: Gerris lacustris; assembly: GCA_951217055.1. Classification (NCBI taxonomy): domain Eukaryota; kingdom Metazoa; phylum Arthropoda; class Insecta; order Hemiptera; family Gerridae; genus Gerris; species Gerris lacustris. The sequence continues at coordinate 23,914,438 of OX578283.1, read as the reverse complement.
GCTCTCTTACTTGTCTTTGTAAGAGCCTCAACCAGGGCATTCAACTTTCTCTCTATATTTAAAAAAAAATCATGAAAGTAACTCTGTCTACAATACTGCTTTACGCATTCAATTTTAACAAACATATTTATACAGATATATCCATCTTTGTTGCACTTTCCTTTCATTATATCTTGCTTGACAATATGTCATTGTCATTCATCACAGGATGAAAGAATTTATTCATGCGCCTATTGGTATAGGAACTAAGGAAGAACAATCTCACTTTTTGCAAAAATTTAGCAATAAAATTTAGAGTTTGAATGTTTGAACTAACACAAGTGCGGGAAGTACACCCTAATTTCCGCTATGTAAAAAAAATTGTGAGTAATAAAATCCTGTGGAGATAATAATGTATAAACGTGTTTCTTCCAACCCAATATTTTTTTTTTTTAATAATAAAAAGGGTGACAACATAAAAAGGAGAATTAGATGTTGTTTAGAAAATTAAGTCTTGTGAGAAACTCAGTCCAAACACCAACACTAGTATACTGCCATGGTATTACTTTTTTACTTTTTTTAATATAATGTAATTTTTTAAAACATTTAAAATGCTACGATCACGATATTACAAATACATATTTTAGAAGAATGTAAAGCAAGTCCGAATACATAAATGAGCTTTTACCAAATAAGTTATCATTATCAATTAATTAATTATTTATTAAACCATACATATGTGCAGGGGGGGGGGAGTTCTTTTTTGGATCATGTCTTTAACCTTGGGGGTTGAACTCAATTTAGCCTGATCCTGATGATATATATAGACCACGTAGAGTTTTGAGCAAAGTCGAATTCGTCTTATTTAATACAGGAGGATGGAATCGAACTCCTCACACCTCTACGTGATAATATCATTTCTATGAAACATGTCTTAACCCTAGGATTGTACAATATATTGCTAAAAGAAAAGTTAAATACTAAAATGAAATGGACGAAATTCGTTAACCAAAAAAGCGTTGGTTTACCCGCATTTTCAATGTTTTTGCTGGCCTGAGCTATAGGTTGGAATATATATATATATATATATATATATATATATATATATATATATATATATATATATATATATATATATATATATATATATATATATATATATATATATATATATATATATATATATATATATATATAAGATAGCACAAACAATTTCATTTCTTACTTTTTATTACTGACGTCTTAAAAAAAAAAGATAAATGGGTAGGTTTCCTGACACTGTAATAAGAAGCACTTTACTTTTTACTAACTGATAGAATACTAAGGACTAAAGAAATGTTATACGCTAGTATCTCTATCTATTTCAGGCAAGAACAAAAAAAAAATGCCACTAGAATCTTCCAGGAAGGTTTGAAAAGTATAACAAATTCTGAACGAAGACACATAAATAACTTACAACGATACAACTTTTTCTTTTTTAGTCCAGAATCAACAAATGTTTTATGTATTAGATAATTCTGGGACGAAAAATAAGTTGTTGTTTTTTTTTTTTTAAAAAAAGAAAAGAAAGTAACAGGTGTTAATGTATTAGTTTCGTATAACAGGTGGTAATACTGTGAGGGATTAGGCTTTAGTTTATTCCGTTGGCAAATATTATACAAATGAATCTAATGTAGTTTCAATCTAAGACAGAGAAGGTTATCGTTATAGAATAAGTTATTTTTCTTACAGTTGACCGATAAAGTGGTTGTTATCGCAATCAAAATAGTACGCAAAACAGCAGATTCCTGCACTTATTACTTTACCGCACTCGTTTTACTTTACCGCACTCATTTTACTTTACCGCACTCCAGTGTTCCAACTTACGAACATAAAGAACTTAAATCTAATCAAAGATTAAATAATCCAAATTATAATAATAATAGAAATGATGACTAATGATTATTTTTTAACTAACTATATGATTTAAACACTATATATCAAATATAAAAATGTTAAAATATAAAAAAGGAAAGATAGTCAATCCAAAAAAAGAATCAAATTTGATAAGTAAGTGTTATGATGAAAAATAATAAAAGCGCTTGGTCGCATGTTTGCTGAATCAGGAAAAAAAAGGCAACACAGGCACTGGCTATAAACAGAACAGCTGGTTTAGTTGATATTGTAAAACCTTTTATTCCTTTTAGAAACAGTTGTCTGAAAAGTTTACTGAACATCCTCAATATTAGAGACTTATTCACATACTTAACCCAGCTAATGGTTAAAAAATACTACCCCCAATTCACACCTATATCACATAACTACAGTACAAGGAGACAAACACAAAACTTACTCTCAATACAGAAATCTAGGACAACTACTGGTAAACAACACTGGACACGAGTAGCACCTACACTTTACAATAAACTGCCCGCAAAAATAAGAGAAATACAGCAATACAATAAATATAAAGCACACCTTAAGAAAAACTATAAGCGCACGAATGATATATAGTACGATGTTAGCATTTACTAAAAATAGAATCTTTTCCTATTCACAGAATAATAAATAAATAAAATAAAGAAACAGAGACAGTTAAATCTATAAGAATAAAAACAAAACAAAGATAACTATAGTAAACAGACTCCACCTCTGCGCTCAGGCGACCTAGTAGAGGAGTAAACAACAACTAATTTAGAAGTTCTTCCTATTGTATTACTATATTGTACTATTATATGTTTTATGTTATTATGTTATTATTCTCATAAAAATATATTATGTTGTTATATAAAAAAAAAGAAAAAAAAAGAAGTGATTTTGAATTATGTAATACTCCAGAAGAGTTGGCTACAATAGCGAAAAATGTAACACTGAATTTACTTGCAGACAAGTCCAAACAAAAAATACGAACGCAGATACAAAAGTTTTTTGAAGTGAAACTTCTTCGGCGGCGGTAGAGTAAATTTTTTTATACAGTGACATCGTGTAACGAAGTTTGCGTTTCGTCCAAGTGTAACATTTTTACAGATTAATTGAATTATATCTATTTAAAGACCAGCAAATCAAAACAAACATTTATTTTTATTGGAATAAATGTGGTTGCCTTAGCGTAGCAATTTTTTTTTCATCAATGCTTCGAAAACTAGATTTTCTTTTTTCGGGAAATCGACTAATATGGTTAAATTTGTTTTTAAATGGATTAAATTTAGAATGTTTTAATGAAAATCGTCGGAAACATTTTAGAGAAATATATGTTTTTGGAGGGCACGCTTCCCAAAGTAGGAGCATAAATTAATTTCTGGTTTTCACTTTGGGGTATGATTTATCTCTATATATATGCCAAATTTCGTCGAAATTGGCTAAATACTTTAGGCTCAACGTATCAGCACGGACTATAGACGACAGGCTTTCTAAATTCTAGACAGACTTTGTAAAAAAAAACTTTTTTAGACTCAAAATACCGTAAATCAATAAAAATAAAATGTAATATACATGAGAAAGTCAAAAAGTCTAACATATCGAGAATAATAAGGGTTTTAGAATACGATAATAACAACTAAAGAACCACCAATGATAACGAAGTATATATTATTTCTCTTTAATTTAATGTTTCTTTCTTTCAACATACGTTATACATATTTTTCTTTCATTAAAGGAAAAACGCTCCCTTGAAAATATGTTTTTGAGCTTAAAATTGAACCAAAAGTAGAAAAAAAAATTAAATACAAGATCTAACCTTTCCTTTAATTTTTGCCAGTATTTCTATAATATCACTCTCCCTTGTGGCTTCCTTCTGATCCTTGTCTTGCTCTAATTTTTCAATGAAGTTATTCGAAATTTTATTTTTGTTATCCTGAAAAAACAGTTTTTAATTAATTATCGTTGTTAACAGAAAAAACTAAAAATAAAGTTTTAAAACAGGTTTATAAACCACTAGAGATACTTTGCAAAACAACCTCATTAATTTTTATTTAATAAAAAACTCTTCTCGTAGTCTACTGCCATCATTCATATTTTGAAAGCAGGAGATCCGGGTTCAATTCCCCGACTCCGACTAGTTATTTTGTTTTGTTATTTAGTTAAGGTGAAGTGTCTATCACGGTGGTGATGTAAATCGAATTAAACAAATGTTACGACGTTCGTTGAGGTTTTTCTATGAACAAATTGTCATAAGATATTCAACAGGGTTCAGTTTTTCTTAATAAACTTCAAATGAGTATATTTGACGCCAATTTAGGCTATTCAGTCTACAGGGAATAGGTATAGGTAGTATTCCTAGAATAAGACTATAGTAAGTGTTTCATACCTAGAAAGTCACAGCGTCTGAGATCATATTCGTGCAGTAATTTTAAGGCATCAATTTCTTAAGCATGAATTCTTAGCTAAGGACTTTGAAAGGTTTCAAGCCACATCACAAAAATATAATAATTTTAAATTATATTTTATATACACAGTAAAACTGTGATTAGTTGAGTAGTGCTGTGAAGAGGAAACAACACATTGGCACCCTAGGAAGACTGATGGGGGATCCTTTTATAGGGAATTCAGAAATCTACAAGGAGTGTTCCAAGAGGTGACAAACTGGACTTGAAGCTTTTGCGAGAGAAGAAGCGAAACTGAGCTCAGATATAAGGGTGGCCTTCCTAGAAGGATGTCCCCCCAAAACTAATGATCAATAAGAAGTCACTTGGGGGAATAAAGGACTGGATAAACTCCGTAAGAAAGTTAGAAATGCCATTAATGAGACATTCAGAAATCAAGAACTAAGAGAGAAGCTATGGGACAGCTTCAAGGAGGCCAGAAGTAAGTTAAAAAAATAAATACGGAATCATAAGAGGGCTGGCTGGAAAGGCTGGCAAGGTAATAGAATCCCTACCAGAAGCAACTAGACTGGCAAAAATCTTAAGTAGTGAGGGAGGTGGAAGAGCCATAGGCTCGAATAAAAGTCCCATCTGAGAGTAAGGACTCTCAGTCTTAGATCCACCTAAGACTGAGATGATAATCTTAACCAAAAAGAGAAAAACTTATGGATTTCAAAGCTCCCAACACTATTTTACCATGAGCTTACATTGGCGAAAGAGGTGAAATACCTAGGTATATATAATCTTTGACCCATAACTATCCTGAAAATCACATACAGATAAGATAGTAGAAAAGGCCACGATAATCTTCAGGAAACTTGGACGAGCAATGGGAAGACATGGGGACTGTTCCCAAAGATCCTCAAATGACTATATGCAGCAGTATTAAGACCCAAGATTCACTATTGATCCCTAGTGTAGTGGCCTAGAACTGCGGTGGCCAGCTCGGTTAAGAGGCTTAGTAAGATTCAGAGGTTAGCCTGCCGTAGTATAACAGAGGCAATGTTGATTGCACCAACGGCGTCCTTAGAGGCTCTGGTAGAAATTCTTCCCCACTTCAAACATGGATTAAAGGAGAGGCCATTGCATCATATTATGCCAGACCTAGAGACCATAGGCAATGGCAAGGAAGAGGGTCCATAACAGGGCACTTGGACATAAAAAGGTTGGCAGAATTCAAAATCCCAATAAGAGGGATTAGAAAGAAATAAGTAAAATACCAGTTAGTAGTAATAGTAGTCTAGTACTTCCTACTAGAACGGGTAGGACGAACCACTTGTTCGAACCTTGCAATTAGGCCATCTTTTAGGCCCTTTTTACGCCCCGTGGTGGAGAGGTCCAGCTACTTCATACATTCGTACATTGTACCGCCGAAGCGAGTATGGTGTGGTCATTAGTAAGCTATATAAGCGCGCGTCAAAGAATGGGGGAAGAGTGCCCCATAGGGGGTGTCCCTCGCCCCCCCCCCCCCCAAAAAAAAATAAATACCAGTTAAAGCTGAAAAGAAAATATAAGGTGGAAGTCCCACCACGAGCCAGATGGCTCAGAGAATGAGAAGGGGGTGTCAGAAGTCTTGCCATCCTAGAGGTGGCAAGAAAACCGGAGGTAGTAGAAACAGTACCTAACAAAGTAGTAATAAGCTCGGATAGTCAAGCGGCACTTCACGCACTATGCGCTCCAAGTGCAGAATCAGTACTGGTTATGGAGTGACAAGGGGCCTTAGAGCAGCTTGCAGAGTTAAAAGAGGTTGCTTTGCTGTGGGTCCCGGGACACACCGGGATCCCCGGAAATGAGAAGGCAGATGAAGAGGCAAAGAAGGGAGCTTCCATGCCGTTCTGTGGAAGACAGGCTAAGACAGTTATCAAAAAGTGGATCTGGGAGGAAGCAGAGAAGATATGAAATGAGGGTTGCAGGCAGTCTAAAGCCTAGTCCACACCAGTAGACAAGTTGCGAGACATGAGAACGTCTATAGAAATGTCTCGCAACGTGTCTATAGACATCTGCTGAGACCGTCTATATGGTCTAGGTCTAGCGTCCACACTTGTAGACACGTTGCGCATGTCAACGTTGCACCATGTCTATCATTTAGAATGGAAAACCATAGACATGCGATTTTTGGTCTAGCAACGAGACCGTAGAAGCCGTTTGTCTAGCCGATGTCTATAGACAAATTGCTAGACACGTCTCTGAGACCAAAATCGCGCAACATGTCTACTAGTGTGGACAAGGCTTAAGATGATGCTGCCAAAGCTAAGGAAAAGGAAATCTGTCATTATTACTTGAAGAGGATTCCACTTGTCCAGTGTGCGGCGAAGAAGAGGAGACAGCTTAATACTTTATGGGAGTATGTGAAGGATATGAAAGACTAAGCTTTCATATTTTAGGAGAGGGAGAGATCAAGGAAGAGGAACTTGTCGTACTTGGCAAGACATCCTCTCCTCTGTCACCCAAACTAGGAGAATTGAGGATAAGACTGAGGTAGTTTGCCGGGCGTAAGAATCGGGGTTTGGCAAATAAGACCCAAATGCGGTCTTATTGCTAGGCTTGGCCTTCCCGCCCTCTTACTATCACTGCTACAAAAACTGTGATTAAACAATACTTTCAGAAGTTGCATTTTCTTGAGATAGATGTTATATTACATCTAAACTAATGTGCCAACAGAGGATCTCGAACATACTTTAGAATATTTAGGGCGCCAGTCCCTAAATCCAAATTTGGAAAATGTTGTAGGGATTGAGTCAATGGTAATAAAGTTGTATAGATTGGGGTATAAGTACCTTAATAAGGTAAGACAGAAACATTCTGAGATAGTTACATAAGATTGAATAACTAATATTTTAAAGCAAATCGTACCTGTTGAAGGGAACTAACTGGAAGTGACGTTTTATCGAGGTCTAAGAGCATGTCAGTGTAGTTGAAGAAGCCTCCCTTGATGTACTGAGACTCAAGATGAAGATACTCGTCTTCAGTACACAGAATGCAATTGTCAACCATTGCTTTACGTAGGCTATTTCTGTTCACGATGCCCAAACTATCTCTGAAAAAAAAAAAAAAAAAAAAATATAAAATTGCAAAATGAATATACTCGTATATAAAAAGAAGAAAAATGCAAAAGACAATTAAATATCCTTATTAATATATTATACTGAAAGGTATAGATAAAAAATGCACCCAGTCGGTGGAATCCCTGCATAAACGCTGCAATGTTCTAACCACTAAGTTACGACTAAGAATATATTTTCATCAGTCTGCCTGAATTGGTAGATTACTGTAATATCTATTGTAGAGAAAAGACTTCGAGGCCAAACTTTTACCTCTATTCATAATTACCTAATTTAAATAAAATTATTTATTCATATTTTACGATTTTGGTAGTATTCATACTACGGAACGATTAAATTTTAATTTAAATCAAATTATAATTATTATTAACTACGGGAAACAGACAGAGAAAAATAGACTCCAGCGCGGGGATTTGAACCACTATACTGGAAATATAGAGGCCGGTGGTTCAAATCCCCGCGCTGGAGTCTATTTTTCTCTGTCTGTTTCCCGTAGTTAATAATAATTATAATTTGATTTAAAATTATTTAATAAAACTCAAAACCCTCGTTATTCTAAAAAGAGATCAGTGAGGTTGAAATGCTACTACAGGCATGAACAAAAGTTAAAACATCAGGAGCTATGTGGTAGATTAAGAGACCACATATTGGAATATTGTTCACATAAACATTGGAATTGGTAACTGCGAAAAGCGTTTTTCCAGCATACACGTATTTCCTACTTTGCTCTAATGTCCAAATTTGCTCTAATGTCCAAATTTGCTCTAAGTATGTAATATTTATTAATGTACCGTTATAAGGGTAAGATAACTACCTCTTAGCACATAACAGGAAGGAGAGGTAGGAATAGAGATAGAAGATAGAAATAGAATAGACCGTGTCTTGACGTAGTTATAAATACCAGCTAAATAATAAGAGATAAAATAAAGACAGTGAGAAATAATACAAGGGAGAAAAGTAGGTAAATTGTGAAGTTAGTACCTTGTGTAGGTGGTTGTGCTGCGAGGTTGGTGCTGTGATGCCTAGATATGGTGAAGGGTTGGTTATACTTGGTGAGGATGGTGAAACTACACTAAATTACGGCTCCCTTGCACGATTAAAAGAAAACAATGAATGTTGAAGAAACAATTGTTTTTATTTGAACCTATAATAAAATAAATTATAGGTTAATTTAAAGAGATAGATACGTAGAGATAGAGGAAGAAAGGGAGAGATGTAGAGAGGTTTTTGAAGGGTTTCTTGGAAGGTTATCGGAGGAGGGATGGTAAAGGAGTGGGAGGTTACTTGGGGCTGACCACCACTGATAGCACCACCTTACGCACATTTATAAATCCAACATTTAGGGATGTACTTTTTAAACTATAATGGTAAGGGTTGTCAGTATACGAGTGTTTTCTTGGCGACAGTATCCTAAGATCAATTGTAAGGTTTACAGTTTATAGAGCTGATGGAGCCACGTCATTATTACATATACAGTACGAGTATAAGGCCTTTGGCAGATCAAGCTCCTCCACGGCCAGTTGCGCCACGGAGTTAGTTTCTTTTAGTATCCTAAGATAAAGCTTTAAATTGCTGTATGCAGATTTTGCTCCGAGGACAAAACTGTACTAAATTTTACTGTTTCCCTTATAATTAATTTTGAGGTTAAAATGAATATAATCTTTAAGGAAATACTGAGGAAAAATTCCTTCAGTATAAATAGATAATACTCTTTCCTGTCCTTTTATTTTGCAGACCGTCTCATTTAAATGACCCGCTTCCGCCTAAGGCACAGTGGCCACCAGAAGCGGAGCGGAGTTGTGTCACACTAGGAGCCTCGCGACTCTCTTTTACGGCTCCGGAGCCGCAGCCGAAAAGGCTCCTTAGATTTCTCACTGGGAGCCTTTTACGGCTCTCGCTCTGGAGCTAGAGCCATAAAAGGAGCCCGCACCGCGCCACTCTTGCTCTTCTCTTCAGTTCCCTCCAACCATGGATTAGACGCGTTGTATTCATTGCTGTGTACTGTTTACTTAATCACCGGCGCTTAATCATCTTCCCTTAGCAACAAGAGAACTTAATAACTATGATAAATACAAAAAAAAAATTTTTTTCGTTTATTATTATTATTTATTTTTTTTTCTAATTCTATAATATTTTTCATTTCTATTATTGTAAAATTCTAACTATGTAAACAAGCGCTGATATTTATTATAAAGTAATCTTATGTAAAATATAGTATAAGAGTATTGTAAATGTTTATATTATATAACTTGAATATATTATATGTGTATAGATGCGGACATTTCCTCATAGGAATCCATATCTATATGTATATCTACATTTCCAAAGGTGAAAACTGTACCGCGCTCAAGCTTAGGCTTATGCGGCCAGTAAACAAATCTAGTTCTAAGGCTCAAATTCGCTATAAGATTTAATGTAAAATTTATCCACTGTATTTTATTTTAAATAAATAAATAATAAATAAAACTTAAGATAAGAGATGACATAACAGGATGTAATACAAACTATCGGAGGGCTGTAACAGCTGAATTAAAACCCTTTCTTAAATACGCCAGCACTGATAACTTATTTTTTTATACTTTGTTTATTTTCCTCCTTCACAAAAATATTATTGTGGAGGGTGAAGGGGAAAGCGGAGTCAGCAATACCAACAAAGAAAGCGGAGTCGAGATGCACCGCTAGGCTCAGCTAAACTCGCTCCGCAACCGGTGGCCCCCCTTCCATTTAAAACAATGGTGTCCGAATTCACAATCGGAGTCCACTCCACTCAGCTTCTGGTGAAATCTGATTTTTAGATAACACATGGTCAAAGAATTTTTAGTTTTGGGACAGTACTATTTTTTAGTGTCATGCTGCAATGCTCTATTTTAGAGTCCACCAGAGTAAAATGAGATGCATTTTGATTCAATCTTTCAGAATAAAACCTATTGAGGATTAAAAAGAATGGGCTCTCTTGAAATCATCGAATAAATGATTTGTTAAATTGTTAAACAAATTTTGAACAGTTTTTGGAGCAATGCTAATTTTGTTGACACGGGTCAAAAAGGGTTTACCTCGTATAACGAACGTTTTATTTATTTTATCTGAGCATGTTCTATCGATAAAGTCACTTAGACCAAGCTTATTACAAAGAGATTTTAATTAAGTAAGCCTTTTAGAATTTCAAATTACAGTAAGGTTTAATTGGCAAATGATAAACATACAGGGAATTGTTAATATTCTCGGTGGATTAATAATTACAAATTGTTGTAGGGGTCTCCCCTGATATTCCTCGTGTCACTTTTGTTATCGGAGCGACCAATAATAAAACATTTCTCTAACCGGTTTCAGCTATAATTAATAACACGTGGATATCGGGTCGGAAATCCCCTCCCTGACCTCTCTACAGCGCTTTGAATTTTAGGGTTATATATACGGTAGCAATAATTACCTATTAATTCATTCATCAATAACAATGGAGATCTGCAGGTATTAGTGCTCTCTTTGGTCTGGCTCTTTTCTCGTGTATGTTCACGGATAGCTCACACGAGGAGTCAAGAGGAAAACAGTGTCGAATTTAGACAAGGTGAAGAGACAGAGTGTGTGGCAATGCATTAATTGGACCCGACCATGTGATGGGTCGAAGTGGTAGGCATATAAATCCACCATTTGATTTCCCTCTCAAGCCGTCGAGGTGGTTGTACATCATTCCAAAGTGTTTGGTGCGAGTCGGAGTTAACATCACCAAGAGAATTACGGGAGCTACGTAATTCATCATTTTACACCATATCTATGCTTGGAGAAGTCTACTCTATTGTAACGTGAGGTGCAATCTATAGTATGTAGTTTGAGTTATACATCACTGGGTGTTTACGTATTTGATTAAACCTAGCATTGACTACTCAAACAACCCCTTGCCAAATAATAATCAAGAGTAAAGCCTACAGATCTGTATCACGAAACTACCTATTTAGTCAGGAATAAATTGTGCTACTAATTCTAATGAGCCAGATAAAGAGAGTGTTTTATTACATGAGTGAACGTATTCCTTAACTTATGGTAAGAGGCAAGGCTAATGAAGCTTTAACAAACCATTATTGATGTTTACGTAGACGGACGCTGTTCACAATAAAGCTTATTTCCTGTTACTTCTGGATGTCGGATTTATATTAGTTATTTTATTAATCAACTTTAAAAAAAATGTATACAGAGTGTTTAAAAAAGACGACGCAATATTTAAGGGGGTGATTTCTCAGTACATTTTATGAAAAAAAAAAAAAATCTTGTATATATAGGTCCGGAAATGCATTGTCTCCAAGATACAGTGTGAACTCCACTGAATTTTGGATATGCAATAAATCGTATAGCCCGAGGCTAAATCAAAATAATTTCAAGATAAAAAGAACTTTTTATATACTACGTTTTTAAATTTTCTGTTGAATCGTATGTAATGTTGATAATATAATTGTTATTGTTATATAATATATAATGTTAGTGATAAAAAAATAGTTCCGAATTTATTTACTTCACATAAATGACAACCATCCAGAGACCTGATCTTAAACCTATAAAAGGATAAATCTTTGTACAACGGATCTCCCCAACACCAAATCTAAAGCATGACATCGATATATTTGAAATACTATAATCGATAAATAATATAATCGATATTTCCTGTTTTGCTGTCATTCAATGTTTATCTATCACAAATTTGAGACCCGTCAAAATGAAGATTGCGTAAATATTGGTTATGGCAAAACAAATAAAATAACTTGCGGATTTTTTCCGAACTAACTTTCCGCACAGCAAAATTTGCTGAAAACTAATTAAATTCTGCTGAAAGATGGCTAAAAGCATTAAAATAATCGTTCGTTTTTTATGTGGGTCGATCAAGGGTAGTAAAATAAGTATTTAAATTAAGGTGAAATCGTTCTTAAACTTGGCTATATTTCGCCCCACTCCGGGGCATATTAAAATAATGCATTGACATCGTGTTCTGAGCTATGCTAAAAGTTTCATATGTCTAGCTATTCGGGAAGTCAGTTAGAAATCGATTGCCAGATTTGTACCGGACAATCAAACAAACAAGAATGCAAGCTAATAAAAACTTAGTAAAATAAATTTTGTTATAAATGTTGGGGCTCCACCTCCAAAAACTGAAAAACATTAAAATAATTATTTTTTCGAAAACGGTTCTGACGATTTTAATTTAAAAAATTCTAAAATGTAGTCCATAAAAAAAAACGAATTACCGGGTAGGACGGGTTCGAATTACCGCCGGGTAGGAGTTATTTTTATGGTAAAATTTGATAAAATATTTAGTAATAATTAAATGTAACTACGAAGAGACGAAAAACTAATAAATATAACGCACAGGACCAAGTAATTATGTACTCGTATATTATAAGAAAGTTTGTCTGAGATGTCTTGGATTTTTAAAAATAAAAAACTAACACTAATCAGCTGTCAGCTGTTCTCTTTTAGGAAGTTGAAAATGTTTTTAGGCTGATAAATAAATTATTCTGATACATTTATTTTTGATTAATGGTTAAAGTCAATGAGCTAACGGTCACTAACTAGAAATAGTCAGATAAGAACATGTGAATCTGAAAATCGACAAAGAAATTTCAATGTTATCGGCTAAGAAAGGGACACAGGCAATGAGGTAGAATAAGGAATAAGGGAAATTAAATTATCATAATGAAAAATATCAAATGAAACATTTATTAGTTTTCTTCTTTGATATAATCACTTATACATATGTGCTTATAATGTTATACGATTACTTAAAGGATCTGGATAGAATATAAGTGGAAAAATCAATATAAACTTACTAGCCAGCTCTAATTTGTACAACACATTCATTTCTGAAGGTCTTTGTTGGATGGAATTGAAACTACATCAGCGAACTCAATAGAACTACATATACGTGATAATATATATATATAACTACATATATATATTTAATTCTATTACAACAAGAATGACGAGAGGGTTTACTATGCTCTCTTGAAAATTTAATGACGTTAATAAATTTAAAGTACACTCGACTGATCATACAGTATTCGTTTTTTCTTTTAATTTGGAAATTTTAGATATAATAATTGTCGGAAACGCCCCTTCTCTCTCTGTAAAGCAGGCTACCTTTCATCTATAAAAGGGGAATTCAAACAGCCATGTGGTAGTATGAGAAGGTTTTCTATATGTATGAACTGCTTTTGGTGAAAATGTAGCAATAATAATATTCTGCTCTTGGCAGATAATTAGCTGGGACCCCAATTTTGAAAGGGGGGGGGGGGGGGTCCTAGCCTTTATCTATTGTTGAATGGTCGAGGAAGGATTCATTGTATGGCAGACCTCCTATTTTCCAGAGGTCTACTCAGGACTCAGGACCGTTTCCCCCCATACAAATAATTCTGAAATATTAATTTTGTAGAATTTTGCGAGGAAAAAGGCCTTAGGTCCTTTCCTATTGTTGTATCTCATTGTGCGCCATCTCTTGGGCCTGTCACTAATTTAATTAAAATTATATTATGATTGGGGTTAGGTGGGATTGGGCGCGCTTGTGCAGAGAAAATACTACTCCCTGAGCAGACAACGTTTTTAATATATCGTTTCTCCGAAATCCCTTGGTTTTAGCGGTTATTATTAATTTTCAAATAAAGACTTTTAGCATTATTTGATATTCAAATAAATTTATAATTTTACATTATCATATTTTAAGTGTATTGAAGAGGAAAACATGCGTTGAACGAATCAAAGGTTTGAGATTAACCTTTAAATTCCAACCATATGTTATAAATGATAAAAAAAGGAATTTCCTTTAACTCGCGTTTTTGATTCAACATTTAATTAAATTCAATTGACAGGAAACATAAGCGTAATTGGTAAGCCTTCTGTAACAATGTAAGTCAAATTTCATCCACATCGCATCGGTTCAGTAATTTAGGCTCCATGCGGCTTCACACTAATTAAAAATATTACTGTTGAAGTGGAGGCAAGGATAAATTTCATAGTCAGCTCTCTACATTTACTACATATAAAAATAGACTGCCAATTGGTGTGGCACATAGCTTCCTCGCATCCTATCACGTACTTTATTGATTTTATACTTTTGAAAGCCATTGATGTCTGATTTGTTTAATTGTTTCCCCCGTATTTTTTAATCTGTCAAAATTGTTTGGATTTTTTTTCCGTAAATTAAAGTATCAATTTATCAAAAGTTAATGAGCGCACACGGTTCAAATTAATCTAGGGCTATCTGCGGGTACTTACGATAAACTATGAAAGTTTCATACAAATCAGATTAGTACTTTTGAAGCTGTAGGTGTAAATAAATGTATGTTTGAACGCATGTGGAAGAGAAACAAATGATCGCAGAAGGTTGGAACTTATATGGGACCAACAATGAGCTAATCATAACCTACCATCCAAATTTCATTAAATTCGGTCCTGTAGTTTTTAAGATATGTTGGTTCGCAAAGAACGACAGACCGACGGACCGACAGACAGACAAGGAACCAAAAATGTTCCTTGATGTCTGAAACGGATTTCTGTCTTGGAATTTTTGAAATCGGAGACCTAAAAATTGTTTGTTCTTCAGAACATAGCTTCCGTTACCTTCGGTAAGCTCGGAAGCAAAAACTGTAAAAAAAATAGGGGTGCGAAGTTTGGTAAGCCACTACGATAAATGGGAAAAATGGGAAGAGACTTATGAGACTAATTGGCTGTGTGTGCCAATGTAAGTACAGCTTGAGCGACAACCCGTGTATCTATTACATACATAGTTTTATAAGCCCTTTGGCAGGCGATGTCCTCCAAGGACATCGCTCTGCGGCTGCACCACAGAGTTAGTTAGTTTTTGTGAAAGTTAAACCTCACTGCCTTATGTTCTGCGAGGAACAACAGAAACTGATGATAATACATAACTGTTGTTTTTGTTGTCTAAAATTGATTACATATAGAGAATTTGTATCTCGGTGGTAACACTCATACAATTTTTTTTTTTTTTTTATTAAATTCTATTTCCGAGGTATTTTTATATTTATTAAATTTTTTTTTTTTGGAAAACGATACTAGAAAACAGATAGGAAGTGAAATAAGTAGAAATGAGGGTTAAAAAAAAGTTAAAACGAAATCAAATAACGTATAGCAAGGTGAGAGGGTACAAGCAATAATATATTTCCAGTTGAAACCGAGCTCTCGACAACGAGTTAACAGTTCTCGGACGCTAAACCACCTTTTTTTCTTCTTTTACCGCTTTAACTGACACAAAAAACAGGTCGGTACATTCCACAATACATTTCAGGATTAATACAGTTCCCCGAGACCCGTTCACTTTTACGACAGTGTAAACACAAAAGGTAAAAAAAGAAGAGAGTGTTAGAATGGGAACTAGGAAAAAACAACTGGTGTTATATATATGTATATAATATAACAGTTCAACTTCGAAAATGGGTGTTGAAAAGAATATCAGAGTATTACAATAAAGTAATGAAACTTCGACCCCTTTTTTTTCTCTCCGCTTTTAGTCCTTATATTATACTAAAAACCAACCCCGTGAATAACATCTAAAGGATAACAACAAACAGAACAGAGAGAAAAAAACAAACGAAAATACCAAAAAATTAATCTTTTCTCATGCCTTAACAACTTTCTACAAAACGCTTCTCAAGTTTTTGGTGCTAAAATTAAAAAAAAAAAAAGTGAAAAATGTTTCGAAGCTTGAAAAGTTTATTTCAAAGTAAACTTGTGATGTGTTATTGCGAGAGAAAAATGTCATGAAATAAAGTATGGTTTTAAAAAGTACGAGGGGTTTCGTCATATCATCTGTAAATGGTTTTGGAGTAGTAAAAAATTTGAGATATTTTTTTCTTTATCATTTTTAAATCGATTTTCATGTGCAGGAGAGCGGGATAGTAAAAATGTATATTTTGTGTGTAGAAAAAGTTTAAAAATAGACTGCCAATTGGTATGGCACATAGCTTCCTCGCATCCTATCACGTACATTATTAATTTTATATTTTATGCATTTACAAGCCATTATTGTTTTATTTGTTTAATTGTTTCCTCCGGTTTTTTAATCTGTCAAAATTGTTTTGATTTTATACTTGAATTAAAGTATCAATTAAGCAAAAGTTAAAGAGCGAAGACGATTCAAAGTAATCTTCTGGGCTACCTGCGGGCTACTTTCGATAAACTATAAAAGTTTCATATCTGATTTGATAAGTACTTTTGAAGCTATAGGTATAAATTAATGTATGTTTGTGCGCATGTGGAAGTGAAACAAATGAGCGCAGAAGGTTAAAACTTTTATGGGACCAATAATGGGCTACTCATGGCCTACCGCCCAAATTTCATTAAAATTAGACGTGTAGTTTTAAAGATACATTGGTTCGCAAAAATTGAACGACAGACCGACAGACAGACACAGAACCAAAAAAGATCCCTGATGTCTGAAACGGATTTCTGTCTTGGAATTTTTGAAATCCGAGACCTAAAACTTTTTAGTTCTTCAGAACGGTCACCTTCCGTTACCTTCGGTAAGCTCGGAAGCAAAAAGACAAAGTTATGTGACACAAAATTAAAATCCCTTGAATTAATTTATTATTAAGCAAATTTATAAAGTTTTTAATTGGTTGATTGAGTATTTAATAAGCTGAAGTATTTAAGAGGTGATTGTTTACTCTTCAATTTCGATTTTCTGCAAAAAAATAAGATTTGTTTTAATAATATCTGAGAAACTTTAATTCTTTTTCGGAAAACAACTAAATATGGTAAATAATTAGTCTTTTTTAATGGACTCCACTATTACTAATATATCATTTCTTCGTCCAGTGTATACCATTTGTCAGTTGTTTCAGGGTTTCGTGGTAAAATTTAATTATTATTGATCATTCTATCAAAATTAATTTTGAGAAAATCGCAGGAAAGTACTTGCGTCCAAGTACTTTTTAGGGTTTTGTAGATGATTAAGCATACCCGTTATGAAATAATGATTTTTTCTTCGATCTCAAGGGTCCCGGGTTCGATCCCCCGGGGGGTCACAATGTTTTTTATTAGTAATAACGACTAGATAAATTACATTTTTTCTGAACATTTTCATCGCTCCACCACAAGGTATAGCCATGAATTATTTGAAATTTTAGGACCAGCCGTTATATAGTGTTGGGGGGGGGGGATTTTTTTTGGGGTATATTTTATTTTTTTACCAAATAAGGAATGCAAAATTTAAAAAAGCATTTATACATGCGTCCTACTCTTCAGCAGCTTTCATTTGATACCCCACTCAAAAATTAAAAAAAATATTAATTTTTGAGATTACCACATTTTGCGAATTGCGCATGCGCATATTAAATTTTGAACTTCTGCATATTTTTCCTGTGGTTGGGTCAAAAGGTTGCACCAGTGTTTCAAATTTCATCACTTTTGCTTAAACGGTTCGGGACCTATGAACCAAAGAGCGACGGACGGACGGACACAAAACCCTAAGAATACCCAACCTCTAATCCTTGCAATTATTTTCTCAGGAACGAAAAATCATTTCAATAATTTTTTTTTATCTACGATTGATACGAAATATAAACATTGTCATTGTGTCTCTGTTTAGATGCGCAGAAAGTAATTCTTTACGTACTTGTATTCATTGCGCATGCGCGTTTCATGATTCCTCTTTTTTTCCGCCCTAGTGCAGTATAAAAGAAGAATTGGTTTACTTATAACAAAAATAATTTGCTGTTTGTTTACATTTAACAAAACTAATTTGCTGTTTGTTTAATTAAAGTAACTGTTTATATCGCGTTTTTAGTGAAAAACAATTATTGATTTATGTCATTATGACGAAAATGAGGAGTATAATACGCCTCCCGAAATAATCAATTCGGCACAAAATACAACTAATGAATTAATGTCATCTTTATCAAAAGAGAAATACGAACTTACATGCAGGAAGTTTATTAAATATGTTTTTCTGTATTTATTATTAAAATCCAACAATCGTAGATAAAGTACGGTACGCAACACGTGCGAAAACTGCATTTTGCTTTGCTCGTGTGGTTTTACTACCCTCGCTGCCCCTCGGGTGCAAACTCCATACTCGCATGCAAAATGCTGCTTTCCGCACTAGATGCGGAATGTACTATTTCAATTCAATAAATAAATATGGACAAGAACAGGGAAAAACTCTCCACGTAGATAAAAGGAAAGAAGCATAAATGGACCGGACACCAGCTTGTGATAAAATTAGACAAAAATTAAGTTAAAGGAACAATTTAAAAGAACATTCCTATGTCATCAGATATCCTAATCTGATTTGTCTATAAGGTTTGCGTAACATGGCATACTTTACGTTGGACCTCAGTTTTAGTCCGAGGACACAATTGTATGAGTTGAGTTGATGCATTCATTTCTCCTAATGATTAGCACACTTTACCCTTTGATTTTGTTTTATTTGTATAAGATAACAGTGATACAATGAAGTGGTTATTTAAACATTGTGATTTTGCATACATAAATTATTAAATTATTTATATAGATGACGTTCTATATAAATTCTACAGTTTTTTTTTATTTTTCAAACGCCTATTGCCAAGCTGTGTCCCGCAGACGAACTTAGCCGACCACATATTCTTAAAAGGCACCAAAAGATTCTTATACACAAAATTCCAGCTTGATGTTAGTCAGACACTTTCTTTGCACGCCATCTCCTGGAGTATTTATTCATTGACTTCAATTGAGCTGAAATTTGTGAATACTTTAGAGGTGGAAAATCTTGGTTTGGAGAGAAAGTGGGCGGTCGATAGTTCATACTCTTCATTAATTAATTACTATAATAGGAACTATACCGTAGTGGAACTTATCAGAACCCTGTCATTTAACAATTAAATAAAAAATGTTAATACCTAATCTATACCTGTCATATTTGAGGAAGGAAGGCTTCAGCATAATATTTCTTTTGACAAGTCTCTTCTTGATAGACGAGAGGACATTCTGTAGAGAAGCAGGCGGCGGAGCAGGATGATCCATTTGAGCCCAACGAAGAGCACTTCTTTCTCTTGCCTTCCTCTCTGCTACCTGATATCAAGTGTAATCACAATATTACAGGTAGAATACGAGTTTATGATAAGGTTTCATGAATACCTGAAGAAAAAATCTGAAGTGCACTAGAAATATATACAAGTTAACATGCTTAGTAAAAACAAATTTTTAATTTTTATAAGCATATTATAAAGGTACTCAGGTAGGCCGAACCAATAACTCAGTGTAATTTCTAAAGCAGTTAAATTTCCAAAGCTATCACAGAAAAGAATCAGGACTATATTATACATCATTCATTCAATTATTAAAAATAAAATACCCTCCAAATCGCAGTTTATAAAATATTTATTACATGAAAATTCGGCGCCCTGCACTCAGCAGTAGAGTATTATTTATATAGACTAGTCCGAAAGAATAAAAAATATGTGTGAGACTCTCACAGATTAGAAGTGAAACTTGAAGACCTAGAAACAGTTGATTTTATTGCTCTATCACCATTTTGTTATCGATTTTATTATTTTAGGATTAAGAAATGGTTAAGTGGAATTTAATTGAACATCATTTATATATATTATTATAATGTACATAATATTACGCTTATATTCCAATTCTGTAATGAAAAATCATCTACCTCCGTGGTGCAATGGTAAGCACTTATGCCTACTGAATCAGAGGTCAGTGGATCGAGACTCGTTCAAGTGAAAGATTTTTACAGGCAAATCAACTGCCGGCGTAAGTAAAAAATCTTTAACTTAGAAGTGTCTCGAATTACAAACTTCGTTATATGCAAATTCGTTTCATCAAAGCGTCTAAATAGTTTCACTTCAAAAATGGAACATTTCTATTTATTGTTAGGTTGGTCCGTTGGAGGGATTGAGTCATGAGGGCAAGGCTTCCACATGCCTTTGTCGTTAGCTCAGATTTCAATAAGATATGGCGACGCAAAAACTCTTTCGGAAATGCAATATAATAGATAGATTAGAAAATTTACATATTTAAAAAAAGGAGAAATTAAAGCATGAATTATTGCTTATGGCATTCTAAATCTTTAATCCATAGATACTATACAATTTAACTATTTGACAACAATTAGTTCTAATGATTTGTTCTAATAAGCAATAATACTTGCTAAATGAGTAGTAATATTAGACAATCTTATAAGTCTATACCTGCATTAAGTAGATTTCTCTTTCTTGTGGCCATTTCTCCATTTCTTGTGGAGTGAGATCTTAAAAAAAAAAAAATAACTAAACTATAAAGGTAAAATTGACCAAAAAAAAGAATTGGTGAATTTTGAATTACATTTACGGCTATTCAAGCTAAGAGAGAAACCAGATAAATTAGATGAATAAAATTAGACTAGTGCATGTTTTTTAATGTGTTTTGTCAAGCATGCATTTTTACCTTTCAGAATATTTCATATTATATTTTTTATGTATAGTAAGTAGAACAAAGTTATTTATGAAAATGCATTTTCATTTATTATTATGCATTTTTCAAATAATATTGAATTAAATATTTAATGGATGAATTCACTTTAGAATAAGAATTCCGCTGGGATTTTATAATGATATACACTACATAGCACAAAGAGACATACCACTAGTACATAATCTCTCTCTTTCTCTCCCTCTCTCTCTCTCTCTCCCTCCCTCCCTCACTCTCTCTCTCTCTCTCTCTCTCCCTCCCTGCCTCCCACCCTCCCTCCCTGCCACCCACCATCCCTGCCTCCCCCCCTCTCTCTCTCTCTCTTTCTCTCTATCTCTCTATCTCTCTATCTCTCTCTCTAACTCTCTCTCTCTCTCTCTATCTCTCAATCTCTCTATCTCTCTCTCTTTCTCAATATATATATATATATATAAATGCGTAAGGTAAGAGTTTTTAATGTAACTTTTTTCCCTGGATTTATATTTCTTCTAGAAGTATATGGAATGAGAAATGGCTGAAAGGTTGGCCGCATATGGAAGCCCCCTGTATTGGTAAGTATATAAGCGATTATTTCACTCCAAAACGGCTCTATTCACTCGAGTTTCAATTCATTTTTTCAAGAGGAAAAGGTGAGTGTGTGGTAAGGACCCACGGTCTCATTCTCAAAGCTCCACAGTATATTATACATATATTTTCAATTCTGTTCAATTCACTTCGATTTTACTTCACGTAGCTAAGTGTGCTAGCATAAGGGAAAGGCTGTTTCAGACGTTTTTCTTTTACCAGGACTCTTTTTTTACCTCAATTTATTCCTTTTACTTGATATTTAACTCTCTTTTTTATTTTCTTCTTAATAATAATTTTAAGAGGTAAGAGAGGGAACAATTTTTTGGTTAGTCAGAAGAACCCTTAGACGGCAAAGAATGATAGCCAATTACTAACCATGTTCTTCAGGTAAAAATAATAATTATTTAAAAAAAAAACTTTAAAAAATAATTATTAGGAGGATGTTTTAAAAACACATTAAAGCCAACAAATTTAAGGAAGTAGCTATATTACGGTATTATGGGGTAAAAAATATTGAGGAAGAAGCATTTTTATAAATGTGTGTTTATTGTTTATTCTTATGAGTCATGCAAGGAAGATTAAATTTATTTTACATCATAGAAATTTTATAATTTGTTGTTTTATTTTTGAAAAAAGTGACTGCGCTTTAGTTTTATACAAATAAGTAAATTCACTTATTAATGGAAAAAACAAAAAACCAAAACGCTTTAATGACTTATTTTAAAGAAAAAAAGTTGAACTGCCTAAAGAAACCCCAGGTAGGGGGTGAAATACTCGTATATATAGCTATTTATAAAGAAGAAAAGGGAGAAAAAAATATATAAATGTATACTTATCCAAATCATTATAATATAATATAATCCTTTTAATTTTTAAAAAAGGGTTCAACACTAATATTAAAAATTATAAATAAAAGTAAAGTAAAGTAAAGTAAAGTAAATATATTTGTCAACAAAGCATATTGCTTTATTCAAAGGGGTGTACATATAAGTAACAAAAAAAAAAAAAAAAAAAAATATATATATATATATATATATATATAAATAATTCGCCATCTTATATCTAAATATTCATTATAGATCAGTCCAAAAATCACAAATTTTTCTTTTTTTAATGTTTTTTTCTAAAATTATATTTATCTATTTTCTAATTATTTGTTTATTTAATATTATTATTATTCATTAATTATAAATGATCTTATTTTCAGTATATTAACTATAAAATAAAAAACGCTAACTGCCTGCTTACTAGTAATTGGGGTTAATATGGATGCTAGGTTTGTGTTTATTGACCATTCCTCACAGATAAAGTTAAGAGGTAAGTGAGCTTCCCTAAGCGATTTATATATCGGACATCTTAACATGATGTGATCCAGAGTTTCCGCTTCTTGCATGTTACAAATTGGACATTGTTGATCTGTATGAATTATGTATAAATTCCCTCTGAGAACGATTTTGATAGAGTTTCCTCCACTCAAACGTAATTGTGCTATCAGTCTCTTTTGTGCAAAATTTAATTTAAAGTTATTGTTTAAGTAGTTATTCTCTCTATTGCTACAGGAATGTATAATTTTATATAAACAAGAATAGCTCGAATTTTGAATGCGGGTAAAATCTTCCGTCGTTAATTTAGCATTGTAAGCGTTGATCATATTTCTGATAACTGCCGGTTTAAATTTGGTCTCGAAAATTCCGGCGGTGTCTACCTCAATATTTTCGATAATTTGTTTAACCTGTGAGACCCAGTTATATTTTATAGTATTTCCCTCAACTCTGTCCAAGTAAAGTAGCCTCTTGAAAGCTACTTTAACTAGATTGTTTTCCTCGAGAGAATGTATATTATTTAAATAATTTAAAGTTTGCTTAAGAACTGAAACTGCTATATGAGGGAACTGAAATTCTTGCCTAAGTAAGTAGTGTGGGGTGTTTTTCTTAAGGGAAAAGTAGGATTTGAAGAAGTAACTTTGTGCCGATTCCATTTGGTCTAAATACCTTAATGACCACACAGGCGCTGCATATAACAAAGTACCTAATATACAAGAATGAAATATTGTTGTAGCAAAAATTATAAATATGTTATTATATTAATTATATATGTTTCTTCTAAAATAATACAATTCTACAATTACCTCAAGTAAGTAGGAGTATTCTTGAAAAGATATATTTATAAAAAAACATATTTTTTAAAGATATAAAACATTAGAACTTTGGTGTCAGAATATAGAAAGTATTAAACTTAAGTGTTAAAAAAAGATCATATTCAAAAATTAAGTAAGAATTAAGCACTTGTCATTATAAATCCGTTTCTCCTAAAATAATTTTGTGTTTGAAGATATTTACCCTTTATCTTTAATTAAATTTAAATTTTACACCTTAGAAACTTAAGAAGTCTTTAAAAGTTTTTTATTAACGAGGAATATTATGACAAAAGGAATATCATGACAAATTGCGAGGTCACAAAATATTGTGGCTGAACCGATCGACGGCAAATATTGAACTTCTACGTAAATCTAACTAAGGCCCATTTTGAGATTAAGACGCGAGAGAATGTGATTAGATTGTTAGTAAATGGTTGCACACTGGCAAAGATGCTGACGACTTATGTTATAAAGCTCTGTACGGGAAATATCAAGGATGCCGGAGAAGGAGACCTAGAGGCAGGTGTTTTTTTTTTTTTTTTTTTTTTTTTCTTTTGATTAAAATAAAATATTACCTTAATAGTAGGAAAACAGTATAGCTTGCAGTGGATACTTTGCTAGAGTCTGTCTTAAAAAAGGGAGGGCTAAAGTAAAATTAATAAATATTTAGAATTAAGAAGTAGAGTAGTGATTTTGCTGTTCGTTCGCTCCTTTCTTGTAGATCGCTGGAAGTATGTTGAAAAAATCATTTCAACAATTAGTTCATGAGCGGCTCGCGAACCGTTCGGTTTGCAAATTTATGCGGGCCTTTACATGTTAAAACGTTAAGGGCTTAGCAAGAAACCTCATGGAATGGATCATCATTGTCGCACTACAGACAAGTATATACAGTATAGACCTTATATAGTTTCTTTAAGTAAGTAATGAAGTTAAAAAATAAACAAAATTAAATTATTTAAATAAAACCTCTCAGATAATTACCATTATGAATATCCCTGGCGAATGCTCTCCATAGAATTCTTTCTCTGTCGGCCGGATCTGCGAAAAGTTTGCCCAATGTAACTACTTCCTCAGTAGTTAGAGTTAGGTGATTAGAGCCGTTACTGTCACGGGACAATTGTGAAAGGACCAGGCACATTTGCGCTTGGGTAATACGCCCACTATCTGCTCCATCATATTTCTGTAAGCACAATACAAAATAAGGTTGAACCAAAATAAGATAAATCTCTATAAGATAAATCATTTCCCTATATTTCAACTAAATATCTGCCACCATTTTGGTATCATTTGATTACGAGAAGTTACAACATGCCCCGCGTTCGAATGTTTTAAATCTTAAAACTCTTGAGGCGTAGATTAAAAAAAATTGTTTTTTTGGTTATTTATCGTTCCTAATAATGAAATTGAGGATTTTTGCATGTAATTAGCCTTTTAACTACGATTCACAGGGTAGTTTATCTATAAATATAAAATTAAAGTTTTGTCTGAACATTGGTCAGACTTGAAATTTTTTTGGATACTTTTTCATTTTATACATTCTGAAAACCGAATCCGGCCTTAACTTTTTTCGCGTATGTGTGTATGTCTGTCGCCCCAGTCAAACTTTAGGCGCAAAACTGGCTAAGCGATATCGATTAATTTTTTTCAGAGATGAGCGCAAACATGTTGCGCAATTTGTAGGCTTGGTTTCATCGAAAAATATTAAGTAGAACCAAAGTTATTAACAATTTTATAAAATAAAATGTATAAAAAACAAAAAATAAATTGTTTGACCCACCGTAAACTAACCCCACAGACTCGCTATTCAAAACGTTTGGGTACTTCTAGACCACCTAGAGACTTGCTGTTTTTTGCGTTTGGTCGGAATTGGCCTAACCCGACTGGAAAAATCCGAAAAGTTAAATAAATATATTTTTACCCCCCTTAAAAAATTAAAGATGGCGGACGCACTTGAAAGTTTTTTTGGAGGCTTATTACTAAACGGTAAGTCGTATCGACAAGCTGATTGCTGATTTTGAAAGATCTACAACTTTGGTCGTATGACTTTTTGTCGTAACTCCATCGGTTCTATCTTAAATATGCTAAAATTTATTTTTTTAAAAAGAAATTTGACTTTGAGGGCTTATGGCGTCCGCAATTGTTGACTGATTTAATTTCTGATTAGTGCGCTTACACCTCACACTAATGCTCTTTAAATCAAGTTGTTATTTTATTAATTTTTCCCCGAACTAAAATTATTAAATATTTACTGGTGCAACAGCCATATATTGGGAGAAGAGGCTGGTATAATTAAATTAATGCACCATCATGGTTGATGATTGTCCAATGACTTCCCAGTCTAATTGGTTTTGTCTACGATTATTTTATTATTTATTATATTTATTTAGCATTGTCTTTTTTTATTGCTATATTACTTAGTTTCCATTGGCTATTTTTTAAATGTACAGATAGACTCCAAACTACGATTTGGAGAGTATTATATATTCTTAGTAATGGAATTAATGATGTGTAATATAGTCCTGATTTTATTCCTAGAAGGCTTTGGAAACCAGAACTATTTAGGAATTTAATTTAATTGCTAGGCCTACATGATTATAGGAAACATAGCCACTAATACCTAGCATGAGCCCCGCGCGGAGCGCGGGGTGAAAGTTAGTTCTTAATAATAGAATGAATGATGTATGATATATAGTCCTGATTCTTTTCTATGAAGGATTTAGAAACAAAACTATTAAGGTGTTTTATTATATAGCCACTGATTCCTAGCATGAGCCCCACGCGAAACGCGGGGTGAATACTAGTGTTCTATATAAATAACCATAATAAGGACACATAATATAAAAACATTATATCGGCATATAATATACATTATAATATATTCTCTATAACAAGGATAATAACATATCAAATGTGTGGAATAATTCTTACTTTGAAGAACTAGCTGTAAAATATAGTATTTATATTGAAATAAGACAAAAGTATAGATAATTAGAGAAAGAAGAACGATAATGGCTTTTCTAAAGTATCCGTTTCTTGATAAACATGGTGACATATCTTTCGACATAGGAGAATAATCTTTTAAGACTGTAAAAGCCATGTTCTTTCATCTAAGGGAGCTTTGTCAAAGGAATATAATCTCTTTAACGTTTGTGAAGATATACAGGGTGATTGGCGAAATGTGTACAAAAGTAAATAGGGTGATTCTAAACATCATTGGCTACAAAAAACGTCATATAAACCATGGGTCTATTCTCAACCGTTTTCCCACAAGGTCAATTTTTGTGATTTTTTAAGATCGCATACCATTGCTTATAAAAACACTTATTGCTCCAAAAGTATAAAAGATAAAACAAACTTTATGGTTTCGTTGTAAAGCTGACAACATTTCTTACAACAAAAGTATAATATTAATTTTCATACTCCCAAATTACATAACCAAAAAATGATACAAATAATAAATTTTAATAAAAAATTTAAAAAAAAAATTGTTTTTGTGGTTCCATAACTTGGTAGAGAAAAGAGCTTAAACAAGGCGGACTTCAGGACAAACTTTCTTATTTACTAACGTTTCGATCAATATTAATATTATTACCCATTCATAAGGCGGAATTTTTACTAAAATTCGCTGAAAGTAAAAAAGGAAACGTGTTTATCGTTGATATTGTTGACTTGCAGGTGAGTAAATAATTAATAAACAGGTCAAGTGTGTGCTGGTCAGCACACAGCGAGGGTCCGTAGGCCACACTGTATAGTGTTTAACTGTAAAGTGTGTAAACAGTGTTTTTTTAAAATGTTAAAAAGCTTACTTTGAACCACCCTAAGGG
This sequence comes from Gerris lacustris, assembly GCA_951217055.1. Classification (NCBI taxonomy): domain Eukaryota; kingdom Metazoa; phylum Arthropoda; class Insecta; order Hemiptera; family Gerridae; genus Gerris; species Gerris lacustris. Next base: position 23,887,086 of record OX578283.1, on the reverse strand, counting down.
TCTGATAATCTCAAAACACACTCTGATGAAGTATTTATTTGCCACTGAACCGGACTACAACCATATAAATACATCGAAAAGACTATAATTATAAAAAAAAAACGTATTTTGTCAATAAAAAACAAAATAATATTTTTTTTTCGAAATTTCCAAAAAGTGGTATCTTTACTTTTGGTCGAAGAATGTTCAGGAATTTTTTCAGATTTTTTTGCACTTCACATAAGCGAGATAGAGGGGGGGGGGGGGACACATTTCACACCCCCTTCAAACTTGCCTCCGCTCGCCCTATCAAAGTTATATCCAATGAATTATATATTTTTGTAATCAGCTCGACGTACCCTTACATATGAAACCCCTCACAGTGTCGAAAAAAAATAAAAAAATGTTAACCCTTAAGTTTTTTTTGAAAAATATTTTTTTTAAGTCGCTATATTTTTAAAATATGTGGGCTGGTACAAGACACATACATGCCAAATTTCAAAGTGATCGGACGAAAAGTGTAGCCGTGAGAGCAGGCGAGAGGACGGACGGACAGACACACGCAGGAAAATATAAGGGTCCTTGGTTTTGCCTACGGACCCTAAAAAGAAACATGTTTATTGTTGTTATTGTTGACATGTAGGTGAGTATACTAAACCAATCTTGCTTCTTTTAATATGTTTTTAGGGTCCGTAGGCAAAACCAAGGACCCTTATATTTTCCTGCGTGTGTCTGTCCGTCCGTCCTCTCGCGTGCTCTCGCGGCTACACCTTTCGTCCGATCACTTTAGACATGATGAGTCAAGAAAAGAGATGATTGCTTATCACAATATACGCCTCGTTTCACAATGTTACTAGAAAAGATGCAACAAAAATAATTAAATAAAGAACATTGTTTATCCAGAGATGCTACCGTTTTTTTTTTTAAAGTCACAAAATTTTTTAAGTACACTTGCATTAACCGAGAACCGCCACAGACTGCGTATTCAGAGGTAACATTTTTTTAAACCATTTTAAACCCAATCTTGCTTCTTTTAATATGTTTTTAGGGGATAACGAATGTAGGGGGAACGAAGTGTTGTATATTTTGAAGAAAGGCTACTTATTTTTCCGTTTGGCTAATCTACAGATAATAGTACGTTCTAGAATTACTTAGCCTGGGAGCTAGGTTAAAATATTTTATCTCTATCAATACTTTATAATTTAATTCTGTCCAATGCACAGGCAAAACTTTAATTTTATGTATGTATTGATGGTGTCATAAGTCCTTTGGCAGGTCTAGAGTTCTCCACGGGCAATTGTGCCACAGAGTTAGTATTTTCGCTACTTTTCTAAGCCTTTCCCTAGAACGCTCTTTTTACTGCAGAATTGCCTTCCATTTTTAGTGAGTAGCAAATAGGTTCCTGAAAAATGTCTATAATGCCTCTGTGGCACAAAAATCATCTTTCGAATCTTATCAAATTACAAGTGAATTAATCAAATTAATCTAAATCTGATATAAAAGGAATTTGGCCTTAAGCGGAAATACTCTGACTAGGCTGCAATTATAGTGAATGACAGGATAATGAGAGGTGATGGGGAAAAGCGAAGAATTCTCAGTGTATACACACAAGCTATAATTCTCGTACTGTACAAACGCTGAAGAACTCTCTCTGAAAATGTTTAGCATGTTAAAAGAATTGTACCATTGTTTTTATTAATTTTTTATTTTATTTGATTCAGCATATTAACGACAACTCATAAATCTAAATTTCTTCATAATTATTATAAACTGTTCATTTAAAAAAAAACAAAAAAAACTATGATTGCAATAAAGAATGCGATGTAAAACTTGCTTCTTTTTGTACCGTTACCACAAGTTTGGTTTGAAAATTTACAATAAAAGGTTGTAGTTTAGTTTCATAGTAAAATTTTTAGAAAAGTTTCATTGTAAGAATTTATAAAAATACTGTAACTATGATGTAGAATTAAAAGGAAATCATTATTGGATGTTTTACTCATTAGGGGAATCGGAGAGGAGTTGCGGATACATTGCAGATACTTGCTTGTTAAGTGTCTTATATATAGCTAGTATTATCGCTTTTGCACATTCTCAAAGCGTCTAAAGACTGCTTAATGCTTTTCCCTCTCTGTTTTATATAGATATGCATCTAAATGCAAAACGTTCGTCTTTGATTAGAATCGACGTACAAGGTTAATCCTTTAGAATGAAATTGTAATTTATGATAATTCATTGAATATCGAATCAAAATGATAACATAGGTTTCTTCTGTTGATATCTTGTGAAGAATTAATTAAAATTCATCGTTAACAGGGTTGAAAACTTAAGTGTTTTCCCTTTTGGGTATTCAATGTCGAATAAAAGCCGAGAGTTCGCAAATCGACCCTTGTTTTCAGCTCTTTGTTGTACATTGAATTCATCCCCTTCTCTTTAGAATCTTCGCTTGTTTTGAAACTGCTTAATGTTATGCTAAGTTATGCGGATGCATAATACTCTCTATTCCGACGATCAAGATGCATCAGCCCAGAGCGAAGGGTGGAATATTTCAATCCTCCAATTACCCCCTCCACTCGACTAGAGCTTTCTTGACTCACAACCGATTATATGCGTAACTTGTGTCACCTATTATCTGTGAATAACAAACTACTGCAAAATATTTTTATGTATGTCATTGAATTTCTCACTATACACTTACTTGACAGTCCACATATTTCCTAATTGGCGACTCTTTTAATTTGTATCAGTGTATACTTATTTTAATCTTAAGTGTTAATTTTTTTGTTTGAATTAAAATTTCTATATTAATTTTTTTCTACATTTTTTGGACTTCCTTCTTTATGTTCCATTCATTTAATGTTAATGCCATTTATACGGGTGATTGGCGATATGTGTACAAAAGTAAATAGGGTTCATCATTGACTTCAAAAAACGTCATATAAACCATAGGCCTATTCTCAACTGTTTTCCCACAAGGTCAATTTTTATGATTTTTTAAGATCGCATACCTTTGCTCATAAAAATACTTATTGCTCCAAAAGTATAAAAGATAAAACAAAATTTTTGGTTTCATTGTAAAGCTGACAAAATTTCTTACAACCAAAGTATAATATTAATTTTCATACTCCCAAATTACATAACCAAAAAATGATACAAAAAAAAATTTCTAATAAAAAATTAAAAAATACTTTTTTTGTGGTTCCATAACCTGCTAGAGAACAGAGCTTAAACAAGGCGGACTTCAGGAAAAACTTCCTTATTTACTAACGTTTCGATCAATATTAATATTATTACCCATTCATTGGACAGAATGTTTTGTAAACTTCGCTAAAAATAAATAAACAGGTCAAGTGTGTGCTAGTCAGCACACAGCGAGGGTCCGTAGGCCACACTATATAGTGTTTAACTGTAAAGTGTCTGATGAAGTATTGAAGTACACTTGCATTAACCGAGAACCGCCACAGACTGCGTATTCAGAGGTAAAATTTTTAGTTTAGAATTTTGTTGTCAGAGCATAAACATGCTTCAATAATAACATTCAGAAATACTTACAACAGCAAATAAACTATAATTTATGTTTATTAAATAATTAATAGGGTCATAAGATTCAAAAATGATCAAAATTAAAACAAAACAACATTAGATTGAAATAAACACCGTATTTTTGTAAACTTAAGAAAATAAATATACAGATGTTTATGTTTAAGATTTTCAATTATTGTAAAGATCGTGTTATTTATTTCGTCGTCTCTTCATTTCATTTAAAATATTTTAGAGATTGCTCAGACCTCTAATCTACATTTTCTCGCACGTTTATTATAATTGGTAACCATTGTTAATCAGCTAAGCTAAAGTAATATTAACCCGTCTAAAATATAGCATTTTCACGTTTGATAAAAAATACATATATACTTTTCTCATTTTACCTTATTCCACTATAAAAGAGTTTCCTTTTGCTAATGTGATGTTAAAAATCTTAACATAAAATCCCGAATAGTGTAAACTTCTAATCTGCTACTCTAACTATATGGTGTTGTTTTTATTTATTTATTTAATAAAATAATAATAATAATATATATTTATTTCCACCTTTTACAATAATTATAAAATCTTAAAATAGAAAAAAAAGTTAACTTAAAATAACAAAAATAATTATATAAATAAAGAAGGTATAAAGGTGAGAGCTCTCAATAGCACAAAAGCGCTAGAGCGAGAGCTCCGTCTTGACTGGTCCGAGAGATTATAATACAAAATATAAATAACTTTACGGAAACTAACAGAATATAATAATAACAAAAAATATAATATTAAAGAGATAACAGTAGATGCATTAATGAGATTCTATGAAAGATATAGAAAAAATTATTTTATATCTACATATAGGCAATTCATTAAATTGTTAAATAATTTCAAATAATTTAAATAAGTTCAAATAATTTTACACAATAAATCAGTAAATATAATTGTACAGTAATTATGTAATTATACAATAAGTATAATTGCAATAAATAATAATAATAGTAGCATAAAGAAATTATATTAGTTTATGGTGTAATATTAATTTATTATGAAATAGAATAAAAAAAAAAAAAAATATATATATATATATATATATTTATATATATATACATACATATACATAAACACACACCCACACATACACATATATATACATACATACATACACATATACACAAATACACATATACATATATACATACATACACACATATATACATACATATATACATAAATACATACATACATATAAAAAATTATATTAGGATATGGTGATATAAAATTAATAATAAAATAAAATAAGAAAAAATAGACTGCCAATTAGTCTGGCAATTAGTCTAAATAAGTAGATATTAGTATGTTAGCACGATATTATGTTTTATTTGTTTGTTTTATGTTTAATTTATCTATCTATTTTTACTTTCTCATATAAAGAGAAAGTATTGTGATGGCGCGAAAATCCGATTTTGAGATTTTGATAGATTTACACGTTTTGAGGTCCCCTGATTCCAAAAAAGTGGTTTTTAAAAAATGTCTGTCTGTCGTCTGTGCAGACGCCTGGAGCCTAAACTACTAGGCCGATTTTGACGAAATTTGGCATAAATGTTCAGAAAAATCATACCCCGAGGCGAAATTGAGAAATGAATTATAGCTCCAAATTTAGGGGCGCTACCCCCCAAAAACTTTGAAAAAACGTGAAAAAAAATTATTTCTCGAAAACGGTTACGACGATTTTGATTAAAAAATTCTAAAATATAGTCCATTTAAATACGAATCTAACGATATAATCCGTTTTCCCGGGAAAAATCTAGTTCCTGAGAAAATAGCTTATAACGCGGACTTGGGGAGCCCGGGTTCGATTCCCCGGTCGGGAGAAGTTATTTTTATGGTACATTTTGATGAAATGTTCAGTAATAATTAAATGTACGTAAGAAAACTAATAAATAGAATAAAAAAAATTATGAACTTTTATATGAGAAAGTTTGTCTGAGTTGTCTCGGACCGATTTTTTTTTTTTTTTTTACAGGGAACTTAGTTTTGATTATAATACTATTTTATTTTTTATATACTCTGACTAATATATTATATACGTCATTACTCGTCCATTTACACAACTCATTAGTAACTAAACAAATGTGGTTTTCTTCTGTACAAAATTGTACGGATTGTATTCGCCCACTGGTATGTAAAGAGACGAGAAAATAACAAAAATTTAAGACTCATGGTTTTTAGTCTCAATATTATCAATTTAGATTTAGTTTATATCTAATTTAAAGTTTAAATAAATTTGAAAATGTGAAATTGAAAACTTTCTTAGATAATTAGGCCTTTACTGTTAAGATAACAACATGTTAAGAAATGATAACAATGTAATACTAAGAACAATACAAACACAGTGTGTTGGTTATGATACATACAACGTCACCGTATGACGTCCAACACACGGGCGAGTGTTGAAAATATCAGTGCGGGCACGGTGTGGACAGGTGTGGCCCGGCCTTACACGGTTATTTCTTAGAAGAAATACCAGAAAACTTAATGAGAGTAAACTAAATACATTTTACCTTTATTTAAAATTGCTTTAATAAAACTTAAAATAATAAAAAAAAGAAATATATGTAAGGTCATTTTCTCAAATGTGAATTGAGTTATGTTAAAACTATTTTTGTAACTCAACACTTGTAAAATCTAATATCCACCTCAAAAGAGATTTTGTATTTAAATACTTTGAAACCTAATATGCCGAAATATTCATGAAAACATGTCACCGACAACTAACTAAAATAGATTAATAAGCGATGTGCATATTTTATGTCACTTTTAAGTAGATTTCTCTACTTCGTAAAGGTCTTAAAGATTCCACCTTTAACCTTTACCAAATTAAGTGGAATTTAAACGTTACATCTAAAAGATAAACTAGTTTGGAAACAGCAAGAAATTATTTTATCTACTCGCGGCAGCAAAATTAAACATTACTTAACTGTTTTTAGGCTGGAAAGTACTATTTCCTTGATTTGTCATTAAAATATTAAAAGCAGGCAGGAAAGTAGTTACAACACCCAGGAAAATACTTTCTCTGCCAAGGCAGGAAAATATTTCCCTGCCTAGGCAGAGAAAGTAACAGTGCTTACCACTGCGTGTCATAACCTCTTATTTTGGCAAGAACAGTTTATACTATTATCTCTCTTATAATAACATAATATATTATAGTTAAATAAGTAATATTTAATAAATAAACGTTTTAATAATAAAATAATTTGTTTATAATTGTTAATTCTGTTAAATAAGTTCAATGATTAGTAGATCTTTAATTAAAAAAAATAGTAGAGTCACTGGCTATACTGTAGCGTCATGTAAACATTGAACATCCGTATTATTATTTTGAAGTCATTCTAGATTAGACTAGCTATTTTTTTTTATTTATCCTAGTTACTTCTTTTCTTTTATGCAATAGAATATATCTTTAATACTTTTAATAATTTGTTGGTAAAAATATAAATAAATATTTTATATTGCGTGCATTATTCATTCAGAAGTTATGTGTATTATAAACGAGTGTTTTGTATTTTGTTGTTATAGATTGAGTTTGCTTTTCACTTATTGTTATTATTCCCAAGTTTCTAATTTGAACATTAATTTTAGTTAATACATATGTTATTATCTTTATTAATATAACACATAGTTATTAACTATGTTATATTAATAAAGATAACATTTTAGCAGCTTCATTTTTCTGCCGCAAGTAGATAAAATATTGTATGCAACAAGGCAGCAAAGGAAACATTTCTGCCTCGTTTATTCATTGCCTGCCTCGGCAGTCAAATAGGTAAATTACCTGCCTCGGCAGTTAATTATCATAGCCTGTCCTCGCCTTCGGCTCGGGGGCTAATCTAATCACTCGTTAGTAAAATTCCATTTTGCTGCCTAGTTACATAAATAACTATTACTCTCAAAGAGATTGAAGGGTGATTTGAATGTTAAAAGAAGTTTATTTTTTTATATTTCTAATAATTTGACAGCGATTTGTCTAGAGTCTAGTAAGTGTTAATATTAGACCATTTGTCCTGTTTCAAATCAACTGTAACTCAATTAGTGGAAATATCGCATGAAAATGGTCTAGTGCACATGAATCTGACTATTGTATTGGGATTATGTCTCGTCCACTAGATCAATAGCATCCCTACTCCCTATCTATAAACTTCAAAAGTAATTGTAAGATTATATTCCATCTAAAGTTTCGTACGTAATCAGTCGATAAAGTAAAAATATATGTTTGGATGCAAATATGTTGTGTCAGTCGACGAACACCATGCAATTGAGTTCAATTAGTTAAAGCGGCATAATTCAGCAATAAGTTAAAATTTCAATATTTTGATGGAAAGAATTAGGTATTTTAAAAATAGGAATTTGAGTAATAAGTTGATTATAAATAATACTAATTTTCTCCATTTCATGGAAAAACATTATACCATGGATATGTTTTTGGGCATTGAATCCAGATATCGACATTTCAATGCTTTCCCTAAAAGTGGATTAAACCAGTATACATTTGTCTAATTGATATAATAGATGGATCTTAAAGTGCGGAGTTATGAAACATTAATTCATTTTGATTACTATTTGGTCCGCTAGGAGCTCTGATATCATTTTATATTAAATTTAGAACTTCTTACTGTGAAATACGGTACTACAATATATCCAAGTGAAAATCAAACTACCTCCAATTATATTCTAACTTCCTGGCATGTCGTTTATTGACGGAAATTTATTCTATACCCAGGAGCAAACATATATACATGTTAAAAGTATGTACTTTATCATCGTAAAAAGATAGAGACGAAATATAATCAACAAACAAATGTTTTAATCTACCTTTAATCCCAAATGTCCAGGCTATTTTTCCTTTTTACTATATTTACAAAAGTTAAGAAGATATTTTGTAAAAAACGAAGCTCTATGTATAATTTCCAAAGTTCTTCATTTTGATTGAATTTCCTGTAGAACTGTAGACAATTGTCGAATATCCTTGCTAGATCTAAATATAAGAACTAGGGTAGTAGGGGAAAGAATACAAATAGTACTAAAACGGAACAAAACAATAATAAAATAAAGTTTTTTCCTTTTAGGAACAAGTTTCTTTTACGCAATTTCAACTTATTCTTAAACTTGGCCTTACTGTGAAATAACTCGAATATTTTTTTGAAAGAAGAATTTTAGAATTATTTTTATCTCTTTAGACTTTCTTAGATTCGAGAGGACAACTATACAAAGTGGTTCTATTAAAAAGGACTCTGAAAAAGTTAGTTTCTTTATTTGGTATATTACAATATAAAACAATGAATTTACACTTCTCTACAAGACATTAAATATATAACTTTATCAAAACGAATATTTCGGTTTAAATTATTTCAAGTTACCCTTTATGGAGCCACATTAAAAAAAGAAAATAACTTTAACACCTAAACTTTTTTCGCTGATGTTCTTTTCTTAACAAATGTAGTGTACTTTTTTTTAAAGATCAAAGAATTCAATTAAGTTTACTTGTTTTTTATAAGGTATTTAAAAAAAAAAAAAAATCAGGTCGGGAAATTCAAAGGATGAGGAGGTTACATATTTTACGCCTTGATTGCTTTTGGCAAAAAAGTTTACTATGTCGTCCAAGTTCAATTTCTTCGTCAGATCAGACTCAATTGTCAACCGCCTGCAAATTCAGTCGATTGTTGCTCATGGTTGAAAGAAGGTAGATATTTGCTGCCGCGCCGGCAGGTGGCAGCGCCGAGAGTCGTAACTAGCCAACTACTGTGCAATTGCACTACGCACGCACTTTCTTGACTCATACATTGTGGAAATTTTTGTCAGAACAACATATATAAATTTTAATTATAAGGTCGGTAAAACAGAAGGTGTTAACTTTGACAACACAGATTTTTTATCCATCATCAATTTATTACTCGTCAAAACCAAACAACAAACAATTTATTTTTCCTTTTTTGCCGCCTTTTAAAATCTGCCGCTCTGGGCCATGGCCCGTCCGGCCCCTCTGTAAATACGCCACTGCATACGGTCATGTTTGCGCAAACATTTTGACCTTGTATGAGGGCTTTTATGAACTTTTTTTTTATCCAGAAATGCCACTTACATAATGAATTTTGTATTTAAATAAACTATATTTAAACCAAGTATTACTGGCTGGGAGACGAACTACATACTAAACAAACACGAAGGAAATCACATAGATAAGACTTTGAGTCGGACACGGACACACAAGACCAACACACGTCTACCAAATAACGCGAAAGAGGAAACCAACCTTCAAGTTATACAGAGAACTACTGACGATTAACCATCTTCTCTGCGACTTCAAAAGACTTTACAAAAAAAGACTAGATTTTCAGCTACCATTTCAAAACTACTACAAAACAACGAAACTACAATTCAAATATATTCCTACAAGACATAAAAACTTACTAAATGAATAAACTTACTAAATGACACTACATTTTTTAAAAAGTTAATAGTACATTTAAGTTTATAGTTGTTAATATAAAAACATGTTTGAGCGCATGCGGAAGTTTGAAATTAATGTAGGACCAAGAATGGTCTAATTATTATCTACCATCAAATTTCGTTTGAACGACTGGAGAGAGTCTAGAGTTTAAATTAAGCTTCAGCTTTCTACTAAAACTGCTTTCATTACCTTCACTTTTATGTGCAATCTACAAAGTCAGAATTATTTCAACGCAAATAAAATCTTTAAAAAATAAATCTCTTTATCCTAAATTTTATTATATATTTTGGACAAATTCTACACATTAATTGACAGGGAATAATACTGTAACTTAGTGCTAAAACAACCGATGTCAATTTTTGGTGATAATGGGATACATGCATTATTGTGACTTATATAAGGTAAATAGATATCATTGCAAGAACAACCAATTCTCTATCACATTCCTTGTAGCAGATATGAATGCTACAACAGCCTAAGTTTTTTTTTTTCCGAAACTGCAAATTTTTAACATTGGTTGTTTTAGCATTAAAGTACAGAATAGTAAACTGGCATTTGACTGATTCTTAATCATTAACACTTCAACCTCTATAAATTTATGCCTTAAGGTAGAAATAGATTCTAAATTAAGCCTTAATTTCATCTTAAGATCATAGTAGACATATTGCAATTGCTTTCCTCTGAGGGTATTTTAAATAATCTTCTTAGTGTTTAAAGAAGTGTGCTTTAGTAGTGTTCGAATAAGGTACTTGATAAATTCACGTCCATAAATAATTTCTAAGAACTCTTAACACGCAAGTTCCTTTACCAATATATCTGTAACAACTTACTTAATTTGAGATATATAAAATTATAATTCCCTACGATAAGAGACTAGCCCCAGTCTCCCCTATGTTCAAAATATCAATTGCACAAAAACCCAAGAATCTAAGCAAATACGACAAAAAATTTAATATATTCCAAAAATTGGAAAGATTATAATATATATGGGAGTGTTCTGATTAGGTGAAATTTAGTTTAGGTCAACTCAAACAAATTTCCTTATACATTCTTGTTATTACCCTGTTTCTTTCTGCACAATCACCTTGGAAACTATTATTATATAGCAACTCATACAATAATGAGATTCATAACTTGTAAAAATAAAGGAACAACGTACTATTATTTAAAAATTCACTAGTAAACAAATCGATCATAACAAATTATAAGAATGTATCTAAATGTATTTAGTTTTTTCTTTTCGAATTAAAGACTTAATACTCTATAGTCTATAGTCTATAGTATTAAAACATAAATAATGTAATGTGAAAAACATAAGTATAAGTATGAAGTCTAATTATTATTTTAAATTTTCAACATGAAAGCTGAAAACCTTAAATAAATATAATCTATCCAACTTTAAACTTTTGTACATCACTTCACCAAGCGTAATAAGATTTCAAAGAGTTGTTAAGTGCCTGAGTTCATTAAGATAGATTAACATTACGTATTCATTACTTCAATATAAAATTGTATTTAAATTTTCTGCTATTAATGAAATAATCACATTTATCCCTTTGAATTTATCTCTTTGAACACAAAGACCATATATAAAAAATCAAGTGTTAAAATAAACTCCAAGAAAAGTAGTCATCTCTTCCACATACACAGGCCTTCACATGAATGATTTTTAAGTGGCACAGTTTTTAAACATGTGTAAGGGGTGGGTTATAAAGGGGTCTGAGTGAATTTAATAATATGGAGGTGGATGGTTAATGACAATAGTTGTTCACATTTTATAGATGTGGTAACGGTTAATATTTTTCATTAAAGGGTTAGACGCGGGTTGGACGCGGGTAAGACGAATTTAATAATATGGAGGTGGATGGTTAGGGACAATAGTTGTTCAAATTTTATAGATGTGGATACGGTTAATATTTTTTATTAAAGGTATGTTTTCCCAGACGCGACTCCAGCGGTAGACGCTAAGCGATAGTTTGACGCTTAGGTAGACGCTTAGCAACTATCGCGGAGGACTCCTCTTCTGAGTTTGCGGTAGGATCGCTAGGGTCGATCGTTGATCGATTGCAGCGGCCTGTTCGAGAAACAGTCATAATCGCACGCGCTAGAGACCCTATTACCTGTGTTACCTACCATTTACAACAAGAATAATTTTTGTTGCAATTAGTTCCACCTCTTACGCTATTTCTACTGTACTATATGTTAGGGTTGCCAGACGTCCCGGTTTTGACGCAAAGTCCCGGTGTCCCGAACACTTTTCGGGACCCCAAAATGTCCCGGTTTTTACTGGAGACGTAATATAATAATAATTTAGGTGCAAGAAAAAAAAGTGCAAGAAACAGATGATAATTTATGATTTAAAATAATTCATCAATGCGTAGTTTTAGAAAGCAAAGGTTTGTAATCGTTTTATAGATAAGAAGTATTTTATAAATCTTAGTTTTTTTTTATATGATACCGATATTGTACTGTATTGAGGATCCATATATTATAATATGATAAGTTACAACTTACAGCACGGGCGTCGTCGTTCCAGAACCCCACCCAAAACAGTCAGAGTGCATCTATCAAAGTGCATAGTGATATCTAAATTGTGGCCAAGTCTAGTTTTTCTTTAGTCCATGACCTCAAATGTTTACCCCATGTTCTCAGCAAATTACACTAAGTTATCAAATACTAAATACTCGATTTAAAGAGCATTTGTGTGAGATTTGAACAATCCAATCTGAATTAAAATCGGTTAATAATTGAGGACGTTAAAAGAGATCAAAGACAAAAGTTAAAAAATATTAATCAAATCTAGCTCCAACTAAGGTACAACCGATTGATGTACGAAGAAAGTCATAGAATAAAGCTTATAGAACTTTCCAAATTAGTAGCTGTTTATGCAATCCGTTTTTCGATACGACGTACCTTTTATTCATACAAAAAAAATCGACGATTTCCTTCACACAATCTAATCAAATTAGTCACCTATATTCAGTAACTTGAAAGATAGAGCCATACATTTTTTAAACTTATTAGGTCGAGTCGATATTAAATAACGATTTAAATAAAATGGTTGACCTAATTATTAAAAAAAATGCAGTCTCTCTTCAATCAGAAAACCTGTTGCTTCCCCCATTCCATATTTTTGGAACGAAGTTCCTCTGGAGCCCGGGAATGAATCCGAAAAAAACGACCAAAATCACCGTCACAAAATAACCGTCACAAAATCACTGTCACAAAATCACCGTCACGCAAAATCCGTCACGAAATCTACCGATGGCGATAACTGGAGTAAAAGTTGACCGACTTAGTTGAAATATTTGGTACACATGTTCTTTTTACCAATGTCCGGGACAAGTTGGTTGGACAACGTTATCCGCCCAAGCGTTCACGCGCAACGCTCGCGTAAACGTAAGCTTCGAATTTAAAATTGGAATTTTTGGACGGTAAAAAATTCTAACTTCATCACTTTAATAAGACAAACAACTTTTTTAAATAATTTTTTTAGTAAAACGAACACCGACACTACTATGAAGTGATAAAGATCGCTAAATTTATTAAAGCGGACCAAACCGATTAAAATAAAGAAAACAACGTTTTTATCGATATCTTACGTTCTAACGTAAAGATTTAAATGAAACTTTGTATACATCACCTACAGTACAATTGAAACAAGCATGTAACATTTCAACCTGATGTTATTGATGAAGTTTTTGTGAGTTAATGATTTATATTTTTTATTTTAATATTTAATTGGAGTAATTTGCCGACGGGGCCTGGGAGAACAGTTCTTTTTCGTTCTACAACCATCTGCTTTAACTATAAATTTATCATTAACTTTTTTCTCAATATACAATACATTATTTATTGAAAGACGCTCACTTCAAAGATAATAAAAAGATTTTCATTTAATTTTGCCTTAACTCCGCTAGTACAAATAGTTAGTTACTTTTAATGTTGTCTCTTTTCTAACTCCACCATGTATACGTAGTTATTACAGCGATTTTATAATTTATATTTAATGAAAAGCGTAAGGAACTTCGTTCCTACCGGGTGTCCCACGACACCACACGTATTTTTTTTTTTTTATCTATTAAAATGGATTTTTAAATAATAATTTCCTGAAAATTTTTGAATCCCTCTCGTACCTAATGAAAAGAAATATTATTTTATTACAAGAGTTCGCCTTAATTGTGTGAGATAACTCTTAATTACCTAATTATACCGGCATGCGTTAACAGTAAAGAGCTATAATAAAGCAAACGGACAAAACACTCGATATTCTTCCCTTTTATAATCATTAAATTAAAATTATTAATTACTTTCTTTTTATAATTTACCTTTAACAATGGACCAACCAGTAGTTTCTCTCTATGGAGATGACTCCGAATCTTGCTCAAAGCGTAATTAATCTCATGGACAGACAAACCCTGCTTGTTTAATTTTAGAGCAGGCAAGCCAACTAATCCTTCCTGAGCTTCTACTGTTTCAGGTCTTGGTAACTGAGGCAACTCCCATCCAGCTAACCTCCCAGAGAATTTTGGCAAAAGATCCTGAAAAAATGATTAAACGATCGATTAATATAACTGTTAATTATTTGTATTTTGTATAATCTATAGTATACGTTTGTTTGTGCGAGTCTGCTTGAATCTCTTAAGATTTCAATATCATCAGCATCATCGTACATAGCTGCCAACAATAGGTTTTGATACTGCTATCGCACTTTACAGCAAACCAAGTTGGTGCACAGAAATGCATTGGAGATATACAATCGCAAAAGACGAGTGAATGTTGTAGTCCATCTAAGAATAGGAAAACTTTCCTGGGTTCTGATTCACCAGATCACCTGGAAAAAATCCTTCAGAAACTGCAATCGATGATTTCCTTCACACAATCTAATAAAATTAGTCACCAATATTCACTGACTTAAAAGATGGAGCCGTAAATTTTTTAAACTTATTAGGTCAAGTAAATATTTAAGTGACTATTTAAAAAAAATGGTTGACTTAGAAAAAAAAAAATGCAGTCTCTCTTCAATCAGAAAACCTATTGCTGGCAGTCATTCACGACGATGCTGATGATATTGAAGTTAACTCGTGGAACAAGATCATAAAGTGCTGAGAAAATTTGAACAAAAAAATAAAAGATGTTCGGTCTTTTAAAATTCCCAATACTAATTTTAACGCGGAAGGATGCTTCAATCTAATAAATTGGGACTGCGAAAATATTACACAACCTCCTTGAACGAAACATTTATAGATTGGAGAGTTAAATGATGAAGCTGCGAAAAGAAGTAAACCAAAATTATGTTCTCATTATCCTTGCCACAGTCAAGCTGTTAAAAGAAGCATTAAGATAGTGACGGATCTTCAATGCATAAAAGTGAGGAAACACAGTATTACATAATAAATAAATTAAAAAATAGGTACAAATTTGCTAAATTTGAGTAAAAAAAATATTTTACCCTTTGAAAATATTATCATGTTATCAAATCTCACTGTTTTTATGTTATCGGTTTTTTGTTATCTGTTTTTTATGTTAACTAGTCTCGCTATACTATGTTTGAATTTGAGTAATTTTCTGAAGCAAGTTCCATTACAAGGCTAGTTCCTAGTTCATGGCAGAGTTGTTGGGAGGGCTAGGGTGAAGCTCCATGCAGTGGTAAGTTCTGGTAATTTATTTTTTACTTCTTCTTTTTAAACAAATTGTCATTGGAAACAAAACTTTTTTTTTACAACAAATTAAAAAAATATATTTAAAAACTATATATATTATGTCTAATTATAGCTAACAGATTAATCAACATTTTGTAGTATAATTTGTCAGTTATAGAATTAATTAATAATAATTGCTTTTACAAATAATTGAATAGTTATGCGTTATTGTAGATATATAATTTAAAATTATACAAATAATATCGTGACTACAAGGAAAATGTTAGCACTGATTATTACATTGAGTAGATGTTTAAATTGAACATCTTCCGTCATTTATTAGCCTACTGCTACACTACTATACTGTGAAAAAATGTTAAAAAAAAGTCTTCCAATTAGTGGCACATAACTTCCTCGCATACTATCATACATTTTATTGATGTTATGCTTTTACAACCCAATATTGTCAAATGATTAAAATGTATTAATTGTTTCCCCTCATTTTATTAAAAGTTGTCAAAATTGTTTTTTTTTTTTGTTTTTAACACGAATAAAAGTATCAATTTTGCAATATTTCGTGTGCGCAGGCGGTTGAAATTAATTTGGAGCTATCTGCAGCAACATTTGACTAACGATCCAAATTTAATATAAATCAGAAGAGTACTTTTAAATACATAGGTGTAAAATAATGTATGTTTGTGCATTTGTGGAAGAGAAACAAATTGGTGCAGAATATTGAAATCTCTATGGGACCAACAATGGGCTAATTATGATCTACCATCCAAATTTCATTAAAATCGGGCAAGTAGTTTTTTAGATATGTTCGACAGACCGATAGACAGGCACGGGACCAAAAATGTTCCCTGATGCCTGCAACAGGTTTCTGTCTAGGAATTTTTGAATCGGAGACATAATACATTTTCGTTCATCAAAGCGATTACATTGCTTCCGTTACCTTTCAGTAAGCTCGGAAGCAAAATCTGCCTGATACAAAGCGTACTAAACTTAATACATAATTACTTGGTCCAGGTTTTCCATTAAGTTAAGCGAGCTGTCCACTGGAACTGCGGACGGTACGGCCGTTCAATATAATATAAGTGAACTCAACTACCAATATTATAGAATTCAATTTTCAGTTGTATATAACTGCATTGCCTTTTTTTTAAAAAAAAGAAAGTTTTCTTTGTATAAAGAAGAAATTCACTCATAGGACAGATTATCCAGTTCTATATGCTGGAGCATACAAACAAATGGAGAAGACAATGTAAAAATTATAAAAAAAGCCATTCTGATGGTTTTGTTAGGTTTCTTGGCTTTGTAACTTCATCAAGTATCAAGTATTCTGTGGGCCAAGGTAGATGGATGTTTTATAAAGGGCACGTCGATGCGGTGATCTTAGTTTCCGCTCAGGAGAGACCCAGGTAAATCCCTCACGTTTCTCGCTTCGTCTAGATGCTGCCACAACGTTCCCTCGGTGTTACCTCTTTTACCACAAGACCCTGAGATTGAACTGAATATTTTGTATTCTTCATCATTACCTTAACTTTTTTTTAGAGTTTATTCTTTCCAACAAACTTCTTTGGAAAGAATTCAAGAGAATAAATAATAGTGTTTAAGGTAAGGACAAATAGCTTGAAAACCAAAACTTACTAGTTTTGTTTTTAGTTATTCTCTGTGAAAGTTAGAAGAATACGAGTCTCTAGTTGGAAAGTAGGTCAGATAGGATATAAAATTGTTTTACCTGAAGAGTAGTATCTTCATTTCCAGAAGATGTGTTTAGATTGGGTCATATAACCAATATCAAAGGCATAGCAATATTCTAAACCTTCGAGGATGATGCAATATTTTACACCTTTTTTAGGGTTTCGTTGGTAAAACCAAAAAAAAGAAACCCTTATAGTTTCGTTCCTGTGTCTGTCTGTTACTCTGCACGGTTCCAATAACTTATAAACCAAAAGAGATAAAAACGTGAAACTTTCCAGTATAAAAGATCGTTTTGACGCGCACACAGGAAAAATATAGCGAACTCAATATTATCAGCTGTTCAAATTCAAAATGGCGGCAAATTCACGTAGCGAATTTTTTTTTTTTTTTTAATTTTGAGTGGGGTATGAAATGAAAGGAATTGAAGAGTAGATTAGAAATATATATACCACTTAGGGAAAGCGCTTAATTTTCGGCGCCATTTTGTCAAAAATCATCAACATTTAGCGTGCCCCCCCCCCCCCCTAAAATCGTATTTCCGCTGTTACTAAAACTACAGAAAAATATGCAAAATGTTCGGCCTGCTGGGCCATAGAAAAAATAAGATTATCAATTTGATCTGATTTACTGGAAATCCAAGATGGCGGATAATTCATGTCACTGAATGAAAGGTTTTGAAGAGTATATTACAAAAATGTATATCACTTGTTATTAACGTTTAATTTGCGCGCCATTTTGTCAAGAAAAATCAAAACTTTTCTCCCCTCCCCCCTTACTAATTTTGTGTTCACAATACCAACGAAACCCTTTTTACGTGAGACTTCACGCCTTACCAATTTATTTTAGTTAGTAAGGGATTTGCAGAATTGAATTAATTTTTTAGTGAAAATGTGTAGAAGCTTGCATCGCAGGTAGAGTATAATTCCATTCAACGATGAAGCTATTGTTGAAAACGGGATTAGTACACTACTTTCGTAGTAATGGTACTGCTCACTAGGCTTAGGTAAATATTTTCTCAGTGTTAATGTATGATTGTAAATAGTTTTACACATAATTCATTCTTACTTATTGATAAATGAATATCTTGTAATAGACATATGATTGTTAATAGTTAAGAGAAACTAAAAAGAGAGAATAACTAAGTTTTAAGATATTGATGAATAAATGGTCTAAAATGAACCCATTAGGTCGACTGGTAGAAAGCACCAGTTTGATTCATAGACTTTTCCACTAATTAAAGTTATTGAAAAGAAAAAAAAATAATAGAAGTTTAGGCTAACAAACTAAGGAAAGAAGCACTGGAAGAAATTGCAGATAAGAAAACCAGGGGAAAGGTTCATGAAGGAAAAACAGATGGAAGGTTCAGGGACAAATACAGCTGGTAGGTCCATGTAAGAAAAAAAGGGTGGAAGATTCAAGTAAGAAGAAATCGGTCCATGAAAACTCAGACAAACTTTCTTATATGATGTTGATACTGTATTTCCATTCCATTTAATTATAATTTTATTTATTTATTTCCACACATAAATTGAATTTTTGCTTCAGAGCTTAACGAAGGTAACAAAAGCTATGTGATCGTTCTGAAGAATGAAAAAAATGTATGTCTCTGATTTCAAAAATTCCAAACTGAAATCCGTGTTAGACATTAGGGAACATTTTTGCTTTCGTTCCTGCCTGTCGGTCTGCCGCTCAATTTTTGCGAACTAACATATCCTTACAACTACTTGTCTAGGCACAATACGAAGGAGTGCATTATTATTTGCCTTTTTCCTTTAATTTTTTTTTCATCTAAAGAGAAAGTAGTGTGATAGCGCGAAAATTTGATTTTAATATATTGATGGATTCATATGTTTTGAGGTCCCTTGAAACCAAAAAAGTGGTTTTTAAAAAAGTCTATCTGTCGTCTGTTTAGATGCGTGGAGCCTAAACTACTGGGCCGATTTTGACGAATTTTGGCATACCTGTTCAGAAAAATCATACCCCGAGGTGATATGAGAAATTAATTATAGCTCCGAATTTGGGGGCACTACCCCCCAAAAACTCGGAAAAGAAAAAAATTATTTCCCGAAAACGGTTGCGACGATTATGATTAATAAATTCCATTTGAATGAAAATGTAGTCCATTTAAATACAAATCTAACGATATAAGCCGTTTACCCGGAAAAAATTCCTGAGAAAATAGCTTTAAACGCGAACGAAGAGAAACGGGTTCGATTCCCTGCCGAGGATAAATTATGTTTATGATAAGTTTTGATGAATGTTCAATAATAATTAAATTTACCCACGAAAACTAATAAATGGAAAGCACTGGGCTAAGTAATTATAAACTCGTATATGAGAAAAGTTTGTGTGAGTTGTCCCAAACTTATTTTTTTATTAATGATTTGATATTATAAAATTATCAGCAAACAAGTAAAATTAAATACTTATAACCTCAATAACAAATTTTCTTTCCAACCCATTTTAGAGAACCTATTATTAAGAGCAAACGAAAACATTAAAGTAATTATGTAGTGGACCTTCTATTTCTATAATGTTGTTTTCCTTTTTTGTGAAAATATTAAAATAAAAATTGATATCTGACATTTTCCCTTGAATAATAAAACACCATTAGAATACAATATGCAGTAACGTGGGTTGACAGAAGGGAAAAAATAAATATGATGGAATTGGAGTTGTCGCTATAACAAATCATATTGTCTCAATGCTTTTGAGAATCTCGAGAAAAAATAATATACGAAGTAAAACATGGTCTTTCAAAAAATCGAGAAAGCTATAAAACGATAATAATAAATGGTAGGTCATTAATTATGTATCTACTATTTATGATATGCTCAGCACTAAATTTTCTCACATACAAGTCGGTCCAGTGCTTTCATCTGGATTTATATTGGACATTTTATAAAAATTTTGATATACAAATAATTCCTTCTCGACAGTGAAGCAGACCCTATCTCCCAACCTTTGCGTTCATACAAATATTTAATTAGGAAATAAATTTTCCCTGGGAAACGACCTAAATGAAAAGATTATGATTTAAATGGACATTTTTCATATTGTCGGAACCGTTTTCGAGGAATAATTTTACTCACGCTTTTTCAGAGCTTATTAGGCGGGGAGGAGGTGGCGTAATATTAAGAGCATATAAAAATATTAATGCAATTATGTAGTGATCGTCATGGTTTAAGTATGACAATTATATTATGTAGCATACTTCAAGTCAAGTGTCTATTTGTTTACTTTATCTATAACGCCAAATCATATATATAAAATCCAAATACCACTCACTGACACATCACGATATCTTTGAAACAACTGGACCTATGGCCATGAAATTTTGTAGGTGTGTTCTTGTGTTGTTAAATTTTGGTACACAGGGGTAGGGGGTACAAGTAATGAATAAATGGTCAAAGTAATGAATACCCTTCCATGATGCATATCATTGAAAAGCTCTTTAAGTGTTATTGTTGTTATGTACAGTTTTATCATATTTTCACTTAGGAGGGGATAAATTTAGGATATTTACAAATTATCTTATCAAAGAGGAGGGGGAAATAAGTGGGAGGGAGAGAATCTAGATATTCTCGCATAGTAAAATAATTTAAATGTTTCTCGACGGTAGTTATAAACTTATCAAATTAAAATAACACTCCGTAGCCAAGCACGGGTATCCAGCTAGTTTCATTATAATCCGATAAATGGATCTCAAGTTATAGTGCTAACAATGATAAACGTTTAATTTATTATTTTGACAAGAATACCTTGTAATTTTAGCGGAAAAGGTTAGAATTGCCTAAAGGAAGTATAAGACTATAAACTATTATTAGTCACGTAATATAATGTTACTTAATAGTAGTGTATTATTAAGTTAAAATTATATCATTGAGAGCTAAAGAAGTTAATATTTTTGGTAAATGAAGAAGCTTGTAGGTGAGTTTTCACCAAAATAAAACAAATAAACGCCGAAATTCAGTCACATAGAAATACACCCCGTATAACATAATTTCAAAAGCATTCATCGGAAAAAGCATTCATAGGTATTGGCTTTCGCTTTTATTTATTTCTATTGTGAAATATATTCTATAAAAGGGTTATTTTATATTAAATATTTAATATTTGAATCAATATTCAAATTAATAACTATACCTATGGATAAAAACAGTCAAATCATCGATGTTTGAAGTTTTAACGAGGTATTGTAGCTAGATCATTAATTAAATTCGCTTACACGTTCAAAGCTTCCAGAGATACGCTTCTACTGTGTTTGCTAGAACTTTATTGTAGAGCATAATGTAAAATATGCCTCAGCACAATATCAAACCCAAACCCTTTCTATAATACACTTTAGAATTATTTTATTATCAAATAACTTAATTAATAATTAAATTAATTTTATTCGATAAAATCCATTCTTATTAAAATGTGAATATTTTATTTATACAGGGTGACTGACAACATATGAGAAATAATGAAGTAGGTTGTTCTACGCCTTAGGGGCTAAAAAAAACGCTATACAAACCATAGGTAAAATCCTAAACGTTCTCTCACAAAATCAAATTTTATGATTTTTTTAAGATCTCATTCCTTTGCTCATAAAAACACTTATTGCTCCAAAAGTATAATTAGTCCACAGGCCACCATAAGAAGTGAGTCGCTGATTGATAAAGTTTTCTTACCTTATGGAATCGCTTATTTATGCCGTGTCCACCGATGAATTGGGTATATGGCAACAGGGCACTGGGCCATTTCTTTTTTGTTGGCATGCCAAACTTGCCCTTCTGCGTCAAAACTTTATCTATCTCTTTTCAATGATCCCGCAGAGGGGCATGTTTGGCATGTAAATAAAAAAGACATGGCCCAGCGCCCAGTTGCCATATACCCAATTCATCGGTGGACATGGCATAAATAAGCGATTCCATAAGGTAAGAAAACTTTATCAATCAGCGACTCACTTCTTATGGTGGCCTGTGGACTAAATCGTTACAACAATTTTTTTGGTACCGTTGTAAAGGTGACAAAATTTCCTACAAGAGAAATTTAATTTTAATTTTCATGCCCTCATATTATATGAAAAGATGTATACAAATTTCATTATTAAGAAAATAATTAAAAAATCTTGGTAAAGAACCGAGCTTAAATTTTTCTGACTTCAGGAAAATCTTCCTTATTTAGTTTCGATCAATATTAATATTATTATCCATTTCTATTTTAGTTGTCCCCTTTAATTAAATATAAAAGATTACTTTTTTAAGTTTTAGGTAGTATTCATTCTACGGAAAGTTAAAATTTTAATTTAAATAAATTATAATTATTATTAACAAAGGGAGACGACAGAGAAAAATAGACTTCAGCGCCGGGACAGTCTGAGTCATGGATCAGATCCCCTATGTGTGAAGTGACTCACTTCCTTGGTTTAAAGTAGTTTTCATTGTCTTGGATAGTGTGACAAAGTACTTTTCTTTAGTAATTAATTCTTATTATTGACTTCTACAAGACTCTTAAATTTTATGTTTTTTAAAATTTAACTAATATGGTTTGAAAATGTTTCGAAGAGGAATAAAATATAGCCGTTTTTGAAAAAATTCTACATTTAGTAGCATTTTTTTTTCATATAAACACACCCCTAATTGACACAAATCAGTCATCTTATATTATTACCCATTCATAAGGTGGAATTTTTAATAAATTTCGCTGAAAGTAAAAAAGAAACATTTTTATTGTAGCTATTGTTGACTTACAGGTGAATAAATAATTAAAAGCAAGATTGGTTCTAGCTTTTATACTTTTGGATCAATAAGTGCTTTTATGAGCAAAGATTTTGATTTGACCCAGGGTTATTATAGCGATTTTTGTAGCCCCTAGTAAGACGTAGAACAACCTACTTCATTTTTTCACATTATATCGCCAGTCACCCTGCATATATAATGTCTACACCTACAGATATTTGGAAAAAGTCAAGAATTAAATAGCAAACAACACTGTTCAACAACTAATTTTTACTTCATGATGTCACTGCTTTATCAGCACATGAAACCTAACCTCTTTCTATAAGATATTTTTGAATTATTTTATCACCGAATTATTAAATAAAGTTCATTCTTATTAAAATTCTATTTAAAAAATGGGGATGTGGTTAGAGTTTTGCAATCCCCACCTAGGTTTCAATACCTAAATATAAGGTTCGAACTCCAGAGAGGTGAAACATGCTTTACACTAATAAAGCATTGAGTAGATGAGTAAAGTGAGTAAAGTGAGTGCTAAAAACACTAATAAAGCATTGAGTAGATGAGTAAAGTGAGTGCTAAAAAACACTAATAAAGCATTGAGTAGATGAGTAAAGTGAGTGCTATAAAACACTAATAAAGCATTGAGTAGATGAGTAAAGTGAGTGCTATAAAACACTAATAAAGCATTGAGTAGATGAGTAAAGTGAGTGCTAAAAAACACTAATATAGCATTGAGTAGATGAGTAAAGTGAGTGCTAAAAAACACTAATAAAGCATTGAGTAGATGAGTAAAGTGAGTGCTAAAAAACACTAATAAAGCATTGAGTAGATGAGTAAAGTGAGTGCTAAAAAACACTAATAAAGCATTGAGTAGATGAGTAAAGTGAGTGCTAAAAAACACTAATAAAGCATTGAGTAGATGAGTAAAGTGAGTGCTAAAAAACACTAATAAAGCATTAAGCAAATGAGTAAAGTGAGTGCTAAAACACACTAATAAAGCATTGAGTAAATAAGTAAAGTGAGTGCTAAAAAACACTAATAAAGCATTGAGTAAATGAGTAAAGTGAGTGCTAAAAAACACTAATAAAGCATTGAGTAGATGAGTAAAGTGAGTGCTAAAAAACACTAATAAAGCATTGAGTAAATGAGTAAAGTGAGTGCTAAAACACACTAATAAAGCATTGAGTAAATAAGTAAAGTGAGTGCTAAAAAACACTAATAAAGCATTGAGTAAATGAGTAAAGTGAGTGCTAAAAAACACTAATAAAGCATTGAGTAGATGAGTAAAGTGAGTGCTAAAAACACTAATAAAGCATTGAGTAGATGAGTAAAGTGAGTGCTAAAAACACTAATAAAGTATTGAGTAAATGAGTAAAGTGAGTGCTAAAAACACTAATAAAGTATTGAGTAAATGAGTAAAGTGAGTGCTAAAAACCATATTTTAACAAAAATGGATTTGTTAAAACCATGCAAGTCTTTTTCCGGGGGAATATATAGGTGCGAAAAATATACATGTATTAGTAAATCTTATTAATAAAACTGACTAATAAGTTATTAGTAATAACTGTCACAATTAACTGGGTAAATAAGAACTAAATAATCAATTGTAAGGTAATATATAATCATGAAACGTTTATCCAACTTCTACCTCGATACTCGATACCTTAAAATCGAGAGAAAATAATCAAGGCTGGTTTCGACTGCTAAGATTTTGATATTGGTAGATCTTCTTCAGTGAATTAACCATTAAAAATTATTGTCAATTTTCTTTGGTTGATCCCTTATTATTGTATTTGATATTCTTTTCTTTGAGTCTTCAGGGAAGAATTTAAATTTAATAATTGTTATTTATAATTAAGTTAAAATTGTTAAAATATTGTTTTTGTTATTGTAGGCCTGAAGATGCCCAGGTATGGGAGAAATATAGCCAAGTTTGTGTAAATGAAAATATTTTTATTTTTATTTTTCAACCTTTTTCCTCCCTGAAGACTCAAAGAAAAGAATATCAAACATTAAAAATTATTAAGAAGAATTATAATAGTTGAAGTGGTCTACTATGCTTTAATACTACACTCTTACTCATTTATTTTTACTCTGTGAGTTCCAAAATACATCGGTCAAAAAACTGAGATAAGAGTTAAGCTATTCCAAAAAGTAAAATGTTTTAACATACACCAGCAACATCGAGCGTGTCATGATCATCCAAATATTTCCTAATAGTTTCCAAATCTTCGAGGAAAGCAACATATGATAGAGTGAAGGAATCTGTAGAATACTTCCTCAACAGAAGATTGTAATCACGAGATGACAGCTGAACACCGACTTGATTAAGAACTCTAGCAAGTCTGGATCTGCTCACCAATCCCGATCCTTTTCTTACCTGCTCGGAAAATATTTATAAAACATACAAGTCGTTTCATTATAGTCTCTCTGGTAAATAGAAGAACTAAATAGATTACAAAATTATCTAGCCGATGCCTGGTACTTTTAATATTAAATAAATAAAATATTCTTAAAACTTTTTAAATGACCTAATGATTAGTGTGGGATAGAA
The DNA here is from genome assembly GCA_951217055.1 of Gerris lacustris. Classification (NCBI taxonomy): domain Eukaryota; kingdom Metazoa; phylum Arthropoda; class Insecta; order Hemiptera; family Gerridae; genus Gerris; species Gerris lacustris. The sequence continues at coordinate 23,861,457 of OX578283.1, read as the reverse complement.
GAAAAAAAGATCTGCTAATAGCTGTACTAGTGAGTAAACTTTGTCAGTTTCTCTTATGATAAGGGATATTGACTCAGCTTACTTAAATGAGGCTTTAGTAACATCTTTATACACGTTTTATGTCCGTGATTTGTTGATAAAGCATTTTTTTTTTTTTTTTTTTCTTTAAATGGTGGTCTCAATCTGATACTTAGACACATATTTTTCTTCTCGTATATTTATTCTTCCTCTCAAACAATAATTGATCATTTAAGAACTAGTAATTAAGAAAGATTAAGTGTTCTCAAATTTTATTACGATGTTATTTACCAAAACTTTTTCCGTAAAGGATGGGAGTTTATAACCGGTTTTTTGAAAAATCGGATTTTAATAATTTCTGGTTAAAATACTCGGGAAGAAGGGATAATGGATGAAGGAATAATACTGGGGAATCGACAGTAGGTAAAGTGGGGAGGTTAGGGATTTAGGGCGCAACAAGAGAATAGAGGAATTTTAGCGGCTAGAAATGAAAAGAGATGGTAGCAAAGGGTTTTGGTGCAACTGTATTGGAATGGACAGAATATTCATACTCCCCGGGCTCACTTCTCTCAATAAATCACACACATGACAGCGGATACCGTCCATTTAGTTTTGTTTATACCTGGGGACACACCTCTCGGTTACGGTTGAAGGGGAGGCCAAATGGGAATGCTGCCGCCGAACTTCTATCTCACTCCATTCTAATTCTGACCTCATCTCTCCATTGCCATGGATATTACCCCCTGCAAACATTTCCACATACATCGCTTAAAATCCTTCCCCTCTAGGATTTCGTTAAAGCACCTGCAATGGTTACAAACTTCACAATTAAGCAATACATCCAACCGTGACTGTCATTACACGCTCATTTAGACCCCTTTAACTATCAATGATGAATTATATAGATATATTATGTTCTAATAAAAAATCCAAGATTGTCATTGGGGTTATATCTTATTAAAGAGAATCAAAACCGTGTTATGTTTAAACTTTAATTGACTAATTATGATCTTGAATATTTTATATTATTTGTCTATTCACACATATTAATTTGCAGGTAAAGAATATTCTCATTTTACGACAAAAATTTAAGTCCTAATCACAAAAATTTTTTATATTAGAAATTATACAATGACAAGTAGGACTATTATTAATAGGCCTACTAAGATTGATCTATTATTAAAAGGCATCATATTATTTACCAAGGAATAATCCTGAAAGAATGGTTTTAAGATCATTTTCTTCCTGTTTACTAGGATAGCTATCTTAGTTAACATCATAAGCAGTTGTTTCTCTTCTTCTGGGATGAGTTTATTTCTTTGAAATGTTTCTACTTCGCTCTCTTCATCTTTGGTCGCTCCTATTTCTTGAACTTCATCACCTGAAGTGAAACAATTAAAGATTAAGCGAATTATATCAACTATAGCAGTAGAAGAGGACAACTGAAGCAACATATACACAGCATAGTCGTTTCTTTAATATTAAATAAATCTAGGCCTACTGGATTGGATATATTTTTTGGGGAATAACAATATAACTTGGTGCGTAGGCTTCTGCGGGTTGATTCGTAATAAAAAGCTTGGTTACAACAATAAATACTCGAAGCAACAACAAGACATACTGACGACTGGAGGGAAAGACGGCATAGTTATACTGGTTTTGTGGGACGTAGATTGCACCTGGATTTCCCGGGGGTTCCTTGAGACAGGTTAATCCTTTGTGGGACGATGCAATTGGGCAGGTGCTGCCTTTGTCTGCGTTCCTTCGTGTAGCGGGGGATGATTGAAAAATGGGTGAACAAATATGATAAGGATAAAGGGGCGATTAAACGATCCATTTTCGTTTCGCAAAAATTGAGCGACAGACCAACAGACAGACACGGAACCAAAATTGTTCCCTGATGTCTGAAATGATTTCTGTCTTGGAATTTTGGAAATCGGAGACATTTTCGTTCTTCAAAGCGATTAAATAGCTTTTGTTAAGCTCAGAACCAATAATAGGAGAGCCATTCGGTATTATTTACAATACATTAATTATAACTATGTGACTATCCCAATATCATGGTACAAAAACATATTCTTATTTAAGTTAGTGAATTATCTGGGAAAAAAAATTAGGAAAGATAAAATAAAATCACTTTAATTAAGAAAGGCAATCAATTTGAATTACTTTGAACACATTATACAATTATTTATTAATTAAAATAAATATAAATAGTCAAATATATCTGAAATAAAAGAATGAATCGTAAAATTTCATGATTGTGCTTAAGTTTTATTACGACAACGAAGAAATTAATGCATATTAGCACATGATTAGTAAATGGTTTTCTTCTATGTTAGTACAATTTCTAAGAATATTTCAAAATAAGAAACGTTATGAGAGTATATTTATTGTCCTACTTAATAAATTCGATCAAAGCTATCATTGTACACTGTAAAACGTTTATTCATTGATTTAAATTACTATTGACTCATTACCACATGAAAATAGTTCTTGAGCTTTAGAAACAACTAATTTAACTAATTTAATAGTCAGAGCTGGCTCTGATAATTAAATTAGTTGTTTCTACGCTGTGAATAAAATAAAAGTCAAACTCATCACTTCATTGTTAAATAAATAGATCAAAGTAGAGCACTTGGAATAGGGATGCTAGATACAGATTCGATTAATGGATTAACCATTTGCCTCGAATCGATTATTTAGCTCGACTAATCCATTCAATCAATTCTTTCCATCCACTTCTTCCCATTAGATTTTACAGATGAAATTACTTCTTTTTAATAAATAATCATGTCTCTTCTACATATTATCTCATTATGATAATTTTCGATCGCTGTTAAAATAAGTCAAGTTTCATGTTTGGTGGCGGCATAACTACTTTCACACCGGGATGGAGATGATAAATAAGGTGTCCAAGAAACTCGTTAAGGCAAAAAGATATCACTAAAATCAGCGTCGGTAAAACAACACAATACTTAAAAAATAGGGTTGATAAAAGTTACTGTACTGATACTAATGTAACTCTCTCCTTATTTATCATCCTGCCACTTGATTCAAAGTAAAAAGAAGGCGTTATCCCTTTGGCCCTTTGAGTTCAGCTCTCACCAACACAAACCTTTATATTTTACCTTTACCTTATGAACGCATGCTTCATATTATAATGTATAGTCCATATAATTCATCATCTAAGGACATAGTAAATTTTTAAATAATTGAACTAAACTTAGATTTTTTTTTTAGTGTATGTGTACCCTGTTTTATTTGTTCATCACCAATCAATTATTGTTCAAGTAACAATTACATTATGAAGCACACTATTAAATTAAAAAAAAGTGTACTTTTGTCTAATAATAAATTGATTCGATTTAAATCGATTAGTCGAATCAAGTTAAGATTCTAATCGATGGTGAGTGCGGGTTAGAAGGGGCAACAATTTGGTAACGAATACGTCCTATTTGTTAAATTACCTACGTATGTGTATAGCTTTGTGTGTGCTAGAAGTAAGTACAGTACATGGCCAAAATATTTCTTTAATTTTTGACTTGATCTTATTGACAGTCTACACCCACATATTTACAATAAGTAATGATTAATATTAAGACCGATTTTGTGGTCTGCATTAAACATGAGTTATTGTGGTTTTGACATTTTCATGTCTAGGCTATGGCACATGAACTCGAAAAGCATTACTAAAAAAAGCGTTACACGGAGATGTGCACTCAAACCTGCCCGCTCTAAGTAGAGTCCCCCCTACCTCGCTCGGTAGGGCCTACACACCCCTCCCCTCCCGATCGGCTACCTCCCCTACGTTTCACTCTCTCTTTGCTTCTCACTACCGTTCCAGGAGTCGCTCGCACGCACAAGCGGCGCCCCCGTCCCCCCAACTACAACTTCTGTTCTACTGCTCCGATTAGCACCGGACAAACGTCACAACCCTTAGAATTTTATTGCTAATAAACTTACATATATAAAATTTATTTTTTACTTTATTATTAATTTTTATTTTTGTTATACTACAATTTTTTGCATTTATTATGAAAATATGAGTAAATAAGGTTACTTCTTAGAAAGCTGGAAAAGAAGAAAAGTACTTTCTTTCTTCGCGCACTACATATGGTCGATTTAATTCCTAATTTACAAACGCAAGAATCTGCACGCTCAAATTTTTTTGACATTTTCATGTCTTTACTTTGGCACATAAACTCGAAAAGCGTTAACACAAAACGACAACACAAGCGTTACACAAAAACAAGCGTTACCAAAAAACAACACAAAAAAACTAAAACAAAAAACGTTACATGAAAATGTCTCACTGTCTTGCAGATTCGTATGCAAGAAGTTTTTTCACAATAAATGTTTGCTCTCCGAATATTATTAACCATAAGCTTCTAAGAATACTATTAATTTAATTAAATTAAACATATAATAATAACTAAAATAAAGCAATAAAAAAATATAGCTTACCTCCATGGACCAAATTGCAGAATTGATGGTACATAACACGTCCATCTGCTTGCCTAAAGTACTGAGCAACTGTAATAATCTCTTCATTGGCCAAACCAACTATATCCTTCAACGGACCTCCAAGTACTGATATGAATTTGGAAACTGAAACAAAACCACTTTTATACATTAGAAATGTTTAAATTACAACTTAGAAGAAAGTTATCATTTAATAACTAAGTGGACTTGAATATCTCCTATATGTTGTTAATTGTATATGTATTTTATAACAGTAATAATATTTTGAGAAAATTAAACAAATTAGAATACTGTTTAATTGTGTAATTAATACCAACTAAAATAAAATAAATTACTTCCACGGGTTGTCTTGTAATGAATAGCGTGGCTTTCCAGTAAAATAACAGTCGCTGCCAGTTAATATCAAGATGCACCACACCTATGAGGATGCTTCCAGTAGAGGAAGCGAAACTTCGGACCACACACCCTTCGTGACGCAGATTTCAACGGAAAACCAAGCTTTTTGAGCTGAGCGAAGCGAAGCTCTTATACTACACTTTGCATTTTTTCTGACGCATACTCCTCCAGAACGGCTGAACTGATCTGCACAAAATTTGGCACGGTCATAGTGACTAACCACAGGAAGGTATAAATCTGAAATGGTCCAAATTGGTACACAGGGGTACGAGGTACGGGGTACAAAAGTTTCCTCCTGAACAGCTGAACCGATGCGCACGAAATTCGGCACGGTCATAGTGACCAACCACAGGAAGGTATAAATCTAAAATGGTCCAAATTGGTACACAGGGGTACGGGGTACAAAAGTTTCCTCCTGAACGGCTGAACCGATGAGCACGAAATTCGGCACGGTCATAGTGACCAACCACAGGAAGGTATGAATCTGAAATGGTCCAAATTGGTACACAGGGGTACGGGGTACAAAAGTGAAAATAGTATATGCCCTTCATGATGCTTGTCGTTGGAAAGCTCTTTACGAGTACAGTTATTGTTGTTATGTTCACTTTTGTCATATTTTCATTTAAGAGGGGGTAAAATAGAAAAAAATATATTTTTAATTAAAAATAGAGATTTTACTATTTTTGATCCGATTTCAGCTGTTTATAAATACAAATGTTTATTGTTTAAGATTAAAATGCATGCTCAGCTCAATATTGCAAGCAGACAACTGCATTGCACACCTAGTTAAATTTGTGTATATAGTCAACGTTACCACAAATAAAAATGGCACGTAAAAGTGCCAATTCAAGAAGAAATTCGTGCCAGTGCGAGAACTTTCGGTCATCATGTTTACAGCATATACTGTAATTGTGTACTTAATATTTTAAATTTTAAACTTTTTTTCTTTTGTTTGTACTAATTTTCACTTGTACACATTAACAATAGGTATTATTGAGGTATTAACAACTTTTGGAAATTATTAGGGACAAAATTATTTTCGTACGTTTTATACGTAAACAGGGGTTTTGCCTGTTCTACCTCTTATTATAATGAAAAAATCATCGTATACAGTCTCATTTTATATTTACCTTTTTCTAATATTTTGACAATATACAAATGATATCAATTTCTATTATTATTATCTACACCAGAAAACCAATTATTCTAATTATTATCTCATTTATGGATATATATATATATATATATATATATATATATATATATATATATATATATATATATATATATATATATATATATATATATATATATATATATATATATATATATATATTATATACAATATACAATAATGGCACAACTGCAATAATACATATAAAAAATGAAATATAGAAAAAAAGAAGCAACAACGGATGAATAATAATATTGGAAAGAGTAAAGGCGCCAATAGCCCAAGCTGTCGAGGCGCCTACCTTTGAGCCGCGGGTTGATGATGGAAATAAAAAAATAATACATATGTTATTAATGTGACAGAAGTAATATAAAGGTTCTTTTAGTTATGGAAAAACAGGAGAAGGGGGAAGTCTAGTGACTAACCCTTTACAGGATGAACAATGAACAGTTACAAATAAATGTATATTATTTTATTTAAATTATAGAATTATGCTTATAAGACCAAAGAATTAAGGAAGTAGTAGAATATAAGATATAAAATATATAGAAAAATAATTAAAACCAGTATAAATTAAAATAAGCTTATATTAAGCAAATCCCTAGGCCACTGCCAGACTAAGACAATGATGTGGTTTTTATCTGGGATGGAATTCGAAGAAATGAATTCTACTAAAGGATTGGATTGATTGGACAAGGTCTAGTGAAATTTCTGGTCTGTGTGTAAAGAGATGTCACGGACCAAAACAATATAGTGGAGAATGAGGTTGAATACGTAAAATTAGGTTGAATAAGATTAAAGAGTTTATAGTTGACGAGAGTAGGAAGGCTTGGATATGTTTAAAATTTAATTTTTAGTCACTTAACTTGTCAAGGGGGAAGAAATCATACTAATAAATATGTAAATAAATAATCCAATTAATAAAAGCTCCTTGTCGTGTAAATCTAGTATAATTAAAAAGTTGTTCGGTCGGTAGAAATTGTGTTGTGAATTGATGCCTAAGAGAATTAAGTTTAAAAGTTGTTGAAAGCGGCAAATAAATTAGACTACTTTTCCAGGAGGAGTAAGGAAGTGTTTCTAAGTTGTGAATGGACAAGTTTGTTAGATTGTCTCTAACTCAGTTATCTTGGTAGACAATATGACAAGAGTTGGGCTTCAACAACAAAACAATCCCTATTAATTAGAAGACTCGTTCTCATCGTTCACGTTCACGGTGCAATTAGAAGAGGAAAATATGAATTTCTGAATAAAACAATTCATTTCCCTCTAACATAAGTGGGATATTTATTAAATAAATATGAGTATTCTACTGCTCTTATGAATAAATCGATAAAACAATCCAAGTTTAACAAGACTTGTATACTTTCACGGTTCACATGTACAGCAAACATAATCATTTTATGTTCCAAGAATTTAATAATAATTATGTTTACGTAGAAGCTACACTCAGGAAACACAGCAAGGCATATTTAACTCTATTGTTGATAGGCTAGAACTGGCTCAAATCAGACAATATTAAGCAAAATTCAAGATAATTTATAGCTGGATTTTAAACGAAAAACTCCATCGCAGATGCTATCAAAAGGCTGGATAATGGATACTTAACAGTAAGTGGAATTGAGTTGGCCATATCATCTGGAAAAATACAAGGTAGAGGAAAGAGACTAGACTGGGACCATGTTTCTTCTGCAAATGCAGTAAATATCTATCAACCTTGCAACATCCACTAAGACATTCTTTCACATAAAAGTATTGTCAGAGATACTTTAACAACATGGTGTTTAAAGGTAGTTTGAATATAGAGTATAAAAATGTATTTGTAAACCTATCTAGTGAATAAAACTCACCACAATATAATGATCAATTTTATGACAAACGAACTGATAATGACAATGAACTGTTAAAACTATCTTAACTTTCAAAATACATTCTTCAACCTATGATATCAGGATCAGGTGCATCTTCAGGAATATTAATCAGTGGGGTAGATACAGGAAGTAAAGGAGAGCCAGCGTGGCCGTGTGGATTAAATCATTTACCACGTCAGTTCGTCTATCAATGAATCAAAGGCGGCACAAGATCGTGGATTCGATCTCTCGCCGTGATGCTCTGATTTATATGGCTCACTGATGATCTCATACGAGCTTCGGAGGTACAATCTACAGAGGTATGATATGTGAAGTGGCTGGAAATTTCTAACACGGAACTAGTAAAATATGAGCTAATTGCTAGGTTCGAACAAGTGGTTCGTCATAGCAGTCTAGTACTAGAACCAGACCTTACTACTACTAGAGAAGTTAAGCACACAGAAGACTATTTAAGCTGCAATTTGATTGATCAACGGCCAGGGTTATTACAGGACGTGGGTTATCCGGCCACTTTACTCTACTGAGATCATCAGTGTGAAACATGTCTTTCCTCTCTGGGATTCGAACTCAGAGCCGGGGTTTAGACCTTGCTTTCAGAGTCGAGTGCGCTTACCACTCGGCTACGCCATTTAGACCATTATTAGATAATTCGATTATTTTTCTTTCCTTTAAGCCTCGTTCACACGATGATACTAAATGTCGCGACATTCAATGCCGCGACATTAGTGTCGTCGTATGAACAGTAGATGTCATGGCACTAAACGCACTATTACTAAGACGCTGAGTGTCAAGCAGTGTCACGGCATTAAATGTCACATCATTAGTGTCATCCTGTGAACGAGGCGTTTTACCTTGGACCTTGGGCACAGCAAAAATCAACTACTGCTGATTACACTGATGTAAAACTTTGTGAAGGCGGGACACTTGCTAAAATAGACTTAGCATTAATCTGTCTTAGCATGAAACCATGAATGAACTTAAATTAGGAGGGAAAATAGTTTAAAATTCTACTTAAACACACACCGATAATACACTAGTATTTCATAAGGAATTTAATTTTTGTCAAGGAAAATTGTTTTTGACTCTAGAAGAGAAGAGCTAGACTACTTAAAATTAATGAAAGGAAACAAAATATATAAAGAGGTCAGCACTGAAATACAGAAGATGGTATCAAATTACAATCTTTGGACTCTAAAGGATTTGAAGTGCTAAGAGTTTTGAAACTATAGAATAAAATAATAAGAATATATGACAGGAAATTGAGTTACTCTTCCTAACATTGAGCTTCTAGAATCAAACCTTTTATCAAGGGATTTGATAGCCAAGCTGATAAGGTCTTTCAAAAAATAGGCACTCATTAAGCCGGTTTTGATTATTAGAATTGGGAGCGCATGTATTGTTAAAATATATCAAAAAGTAAAAATATATTTAAAAGGAAAGATACTGTAAAAGGAATGTATCTTTGAATAGAAAAAAATACCATTTAAAAAAAAAACATTGATAGAAAATATCTTGAAAAGGAATTTTTATGGGAATAAATTAATTAAAGGTATATATAGGTTAAGAGGTTAAGAAGGGTAGAGTGTATTTGGGTTTATTACAGCATACTCGTAAAAATTTTAGAACTTCAGGAGATTACGTTCACAAAATATTCTATGGTTCTGAATATATACAGGAAAAGCTTACCGGATATGAGTTTGTTATTGTCTGGATCGAGCGGTTTGTAGAGGTCCCATATGTTGAAACCAACCCTGTAGGAAGCTGCTCTTATCTTAGCCAATGTATTGAACACTTCCGGTGGCTTCTTGTAAGAGCACTAAAAAAAAAAAGAGGGAAAAATATTTTAAAATAATAATATTAAATATAATTATAAACATTTATAATATAATAAAAAGAGCACTTCTTTAGATTGTTACTCTTCTTATAAAAAAATAAACAGAGGGGAGTAACAATCAAAAAAAGGTGTACGAAATGTTCTTCTATAGACTGTTACTCCTCACGGAATCCACACAGAAATGTGATATTCCTTTGTCCGAAAGTACATTGGACTAAAATTCCCTTTGACTTATAGGTATTTAGTCATAGTAATTTATATTCTTATAAAATCATAAGAAAGTGACAATCTAAAGAAGTACCCTAAAAAGATCTAAATAGTGACAATTAGAGGTCGTCAATAGAGTTTAGTCAACATAAAGTAATGCTGAAACAGCTCTCACAAAAAAAAAACAAAGCACACTAAATAAAATAATCCACAAGAATGAATACCAGTTTAGATAATAGATCACTAAAAAAAAAAAAAAAAAAAAAAAAATTGATTCTTGAATAAATAATTAAAGAACTTCTTATCATATTTTCCTTAAACAGATTTAAAAAAGAAATCAAATTTGTTTTGATTTAATGTAATATTAAAGAAGAAATCTTAGCTTATTTACTTTTTTACACAGATTTTCTACGTGCGAATCATTTATATTAAAAAATGAGGAAGGAAACGAGGAAATAATTTATGCAGTGCGTGCCACTATAGTTTTATCAAGGCTTTCGTTAAATTTCCAACGACATAATCTTATCAAACCGAATTTTCTCCCCTTTCTCTCTTTTATTTCCTATAACCTTTTTTTTTTTTTAAAAAAAAACTCACCTCTCCCCATTTCCAACAAACTGGATAATAATGAAACCACAGAATTAGATATTAAGGTTTATCGAAAGAATTGCGGGGAAGGGTCGAGGTTATCCCCCTAAGTGGTCTCGGAGAGTTCTCTTTATTCTATGCACGGATCTCTGGGATAGGCAAAGCCTGGAAAAGCAGGCGAGTCGGACCAAGATTAGTATTCAGGGCATTTCTCAATTGGCCTCACTCCTCCCTCCACAGCTCTAGTGTTTATGAAAAGCATGAAAAGAAAACTAAGGGGGTTTGAACAACCCCCTTTTTCCAACGGGTTAACTGGGAAAGAGGGGGATATTTTACCCCTATTTCTTTTTTTTTCTCGAAGTAAGGGTGAATTCAAAATACCCCCCTTGTTTGGAGAAGGGACACGACAAAAAAGTCTTAAACATCTTGAAATAAGATTCTTCAGATTAGGCTCTGCTTTCATTTTTTTTTTCTTTCACCGAAATTGTTCAAAAGAACAATATTAAGTGTTTTTATTTTCTTTAAACAATGTAGGTCAGGGAGGATGTTTTGAAAGCAAACAATACATCCACTCTCATTTTCAATTAATTTACTACTCTTTTTTTCACAAGAGAAACCTTCGTTTTTATTTCTAATTCATAATTATTTTTTTTACATTATTTTTTAATTAATGAAAGTAAAATTACATAAAAGGAGAAGATAATTTATTTTTAACAAAAGGAGTAATGCTTTTGTTAAGTTGTAGTTTCTATAATTAATTATTTAACCTTTTCCATGTAACAAAACAATTTTTGCATAACACTAAACAAATACAAAAGTATTTCTTTCTTTTACATTTTGTATTGTTGAGATAACGTAAATAAAACTTGTATTAAAAGATTCTTAACATTTTGGTGCGACAGATTTTGTATTAAACATTCATTAACCAGACTGTTAAGCAGAATTAATTCGCTTTAAATAAAAATCTGGGATTTTTATTAAGAGTATGTGAGACTGTTAATTTACCTTCCACAATCTTAAATACTACAAGAAACCCAACAAAATTGTGTTTTTCCTTAAGAAAAGAATGAAGAGAGAAGATCTACTTTAATACTCGTTATAAGGTTCAAGCAACTTATTAATGTTAAGCTACAAAGGATAAATATGTATGCAAATCTACCGATGTGATCTTTATAGTTAGATTGTTCACTATAAAAACCATGTTTAAGAAATAAAGCTCTAGATTGTTTGCAAATATGAGTAAAAGTGCCATAAATGTAACAAGTGGAACAGATGGTGTTGATATTTACACATTGAGAAAAACAGGAATTAATTTTTCTTTTGTAAAGTAAATATATTACTAGGCATCGCGTGGCTCTATCATTGAAGCGAGCGTATTGCAATGAAATACTGAATATTGAAATTTATTTTTCATAATGAATGTCATAGTAGTAGAAGATAAGTGGAAGAGGGTAGTGTGGGGAAGAGTGGGGGTACTCGGTACAAAGCTTTACTTCCTAAACAAACCTATACACTATACGACTATAACAATCTTCACCACCCGCGGTAGCTTTTAAACAATTATTATAAATGTATCTCGTCACTACGCAAAGAATTTTGCTTGTATCAAGTTGAAATTTTGCATACCTGTTTCAATTGTGCATTAGATGGTGTATATGAAGTTTTATTAAAATCGTTTCGTTAGAACGTAAGATATCGGTAAAAAGGTTGTTTTCTCTATTATAAACGTTTAGGTCCGCTTTAATAGTTTTAGCGATCTTTATTAAGTCATAGCGGTGTCGCTGTTGGTTTTAGTAAAAAATGTTATATGAAAAAAATGTTCGTCTCATCGAATAGATGATGATAGACTCTTTTCCCGTCCTGAAATTCCAATTTAATTTTTGTACCTCTCGTTTACGCGAGCGTTGCGCGCGAACTCTTGGACGGATCACGCTGTCCAACGAACTTAGCCTGAGTATTAGTAAGAGGATCATGTATACCAAATTTCAACTAAATCGGTCAACTTTTACTCAAGTTATCGTCACACGCGTGAACGTTACTGACAGACAGACAGACAGACAGACAGACAGACACGGAGCATATTTCGTTGAATGTAGGAAGCTCGCTACGCTCGCTTCAATTATAAGAGTTGAGGTCATCCTGAAGTCTTGAAATAAAAAAGTTTCTCCACGTAAAAAATATGTAATACAATCAGAGCAGCTTTCAGCCACTTTAGGGCCATCATCAGCGCCGAAAAAATTGAAAAAAGTTCATTTATCTCCAGTAACGAGAAGATGTTATGATTTTGGGTTAGTTTAGAGGGACTAAATAAGACTTTTCTTCACTGAACTCAAAAGTAGGGAGAAAAAGTAAAAGTAGGGCGACAAAATAAAACTAGGGAGAAAAAGAAGGATTGCAAACTTAATTGTTCTTATAAATAGTAGAGAATGAATGGCTAATGTAATGAAGTTGTTGAAATCAAGTAGGCGACACTGCATTTTCGACCTTCTTTGTCATTGCTCATAACCTGCATCTAAATAACCTTCTATTTGAGTTAAATTCAATTCGTATTTGTTTTTAATATTGAATCTCTTACATCTGCTATGAAAAGTGCTAACAATTTTAGTTATTTATTAAAATAAACACTGTGCAATGGATGAAAATGTATATTTTCTCCCTATTGGAGATAAAATATTGTATGTACATCGGGAGTAAAGTGCCATTATTCCCCTCGCGATAATTATATCCCTCGGCTGCGCCTCGGGAGCTAATTCAGCTTTAGGAATTAAAAAAGTCTAATTCCCTTGGCTTCGCCTCGGGATTTTGGGACCATGGTTCCTGCGGCATCGCCTCAAGAATCAACTTTATCGCTCAGGGAATAATAGCTTACTTTACTCCTTAGGTGCATAAATAACTATTAAACATTGAAAGATAGTAGTGCAGTGAGTCATACCAACCCAGCAACCGGTATATGACTCAGGGTCTTGTACAAGACTCAGTGGCTAAAAGCTGCTCTTAATTGTATAAAATATTTTTTACGCGGAGGGACTTTTTTTATTTCAACACTCTTTATTATTCTAGTAGTTTTATCTCTAGGTATATACTAAGCATCGCGTGGCTCTGCCATTGAAGCGATCGTATAGTAATAAATATGTATTGAATATTGAAAAAATAGATCATCATGAATCATAATGAGTTGATAGATAATGGGTATAGTAGTAGTGCAGCGGCTAGTAGTAAGGGAACCACCCCGCATTCTTACTATTCCTCTAACCACACATCTCCTTTTCAATTATTATACAATGTATCTCTTTGCTACAAAAAAACTACTGCATGAATCAAATTGAAATTTTGCATGCCTGTTTCAATTCTGCATTAGATAGTGTATATGAAACTTTATTAAAATCGTTACGTTATGTTAGAACGTAAGATATCGGTAAAAAGGTTGTTTTCTCTATTATAAACGTTAAGGTCCGCTTTAATAGTTTTAGCCATCTTTATTAATTCATAGCGGTGTCGCTGATGGTTTTACTAAAAAATGTTATTTGAAAAAAATGTTCGTCTCATCGAATAGAAGATGATAGAATCTTTTCCCGTCCTGAAATTCCAATTTAATTTTTGAACCTCTCGTTTACGCGAGCGTTGCGCGCGAACTCTTGGACGGATCACACTGTCCAGCGAACTTAGCCTGAGTATTAGTAAGAGGATCATGTATCCAAATTTCAACTAAATCGGTCAACTTTTACTCAAGTTATCGTCACACGCGTAAACGTTACTGACAGACAGACAAGATGCATAGTTTGTTGAATGTAAGAAGCTCGCTTACGCTCACTTCAATAACTAACTAACTCTATGGCGCAAAAGCCCGTAGAGACCAGTGCCTGCCAAAAGACTAATAGGTTTAATAAAAACATATTATGCAATTCTCTAATCCTAATAGAACGTTTACACAGAAAGTCTAGTAATGTGCCTCAATATTAATGACTTATATGGTTAAATTCGTATTCAAATGGAATACATTTTTTTTTTTTTTTTTAAATAAAAACCGTCGGATTCATTTTTATGTTAATGTTTTAAAGGTAATTTCCCTTAAAGTTAGAGTAAAAATTAATTTATAGATTACACCTCAGGGTATGATTTTTTTCTTTACGCATTTAAATCAAATTCTATTTAGTAATTTAGGATCCGCACGCGACTGTCAAAATATAAGGGTCAACAATGATTTCAAGTAGTATTATTTAAATTAGAATTATTAAATACTAATAATATTTGAAAATATTTTATTTTTAAAGTATAGTATTTGGCGAACTAAGCAGTAGCAAGCAAGTAATGAGTCTTAGGATAAACATTGAAATAAATAAGATTTGCTCCAGAATAAATTAATTTAACAGCTTAAAACTACTTTTTAATTTAATTTTATGCAATACAAGAGAAGTAAAGAGTACCTAGTGTTGGTTTGACCATGCCACCGTAAACCACAGATAATTATTAGTTATGATGATGATCTAATTTTTAATTAAATTTAATCCAATACAAGAGAAGTAAAGAGTACCTAGTGTTGGTTTGACCATGCCACCGTAAACCACAGATAATTATTAGTTATGATGATGATCTAATTTTTAATTAAATTTAATCCAATACAAGAGCAGTAAAAAGTAGTGTTGGTTTGACCATGCCACCGTGAACCACAGATAATTATTAGTTATGATGATGATCTAATTTTTAATTAAATTTAATCCAATACAAGAGAAGTAAAGAGTACCTAGTGTTGGTTTGACCATGCCACCGTAAACCACAGATAATTATTAGTTATGATGATGATCTAATTTTTAATTAAATTTAATCCAATACAAGAGCAGTAAAAAGTAGTGTTGGTTTGACCATGCCACCGTGAACCACAGATAATTATTAGTTATGATGATGATCTAATTTTTAATTAAATTTAATCCAATACAAGAGAAGTAAAAAGTAGTGTTGGTTTGACCATGCGTGAACCACAGATAATTATTAGTTATGATGATGATCTAAAATCCTGGATCCTTTTATCAGGAAATTGATGAAGTCTAGACTATTTTCCATAATTTCTTATATTTTTTTCTCTACAAAAACGTTTTTAGTAGAGAAGGCATATGAGAGTGAAAGAGAGAATATGCATAAAACACACACATGCAAACACGTTCATTGGTAATACGTACACTTAGAGGGTTAGGCTGATGAAAAATTGTGCTAAATACATTGTCACTTCACTGTTCTAGCGTTAAAGGGAGGGTAAATCTCATTTGGGCTCAAAGCTTGCAAGCTGCCGCCTACTCCCCATCCTTTACAAAAAAAAACCCTGTTTTTTTATTCAACGGACTAATTAAAACTTTTATTGTCTTTTCAACAGAAAAAAAGAGGCTTCCGGTTTCCGGCACGGTTAAGAGTTATTAACTTTAAGTGGTTACGCGCCATTTATCAAAGTATCTCTGAATATTGGAATACAAGAAGAAGGATAATATTGCATGGAGTTCTAAAAAAAAAAAAAATCCTCTTTTTAAAAGTCAAATTTATTGAATAAAATTCGACGAAGGTTTTAAAACTTTAAGAGTAAATATAAATTAATACCTTTAAATATTTTTAAATATAATAGAGTCGATATCCTTTGAAGTATTTAAATACCAGTGGTAAATTAAACTGAGTTAATACTTTTAAATTTAGGACCGTAATATTGAAAATGGTATAAAAAAAAAACCTGAATTCGCAATATTAAGAGTAACTAAATTATTTGACTAAGAATCTAAATAAAGGAATTAAGAGTTATATATTTATTTTCATTTTCTCATATACGCAGTATATATAGGGAGAAAGTCAAGAGTCGAGAAATAGTAGTAAAATAACAGTGAAATCGAGAAATAAATTTTAGTTCTAAATTTGGGGGCACTAAATCCCCCCCCCCCGGCCAAAAAATCACTGATAAAAAAATATATTTCTCGAATACGATTCCTGATTAAGTACAAGATTCGTGATTGAGTATTATTCTCCACATTTTCGTCCAAGTCACTTGATTCACTCATTGTTTTTCACTAAAAACTCGATATAAACATTTACTTTAATAAAAGAACAGCAAATTAGTTTTGTTAAATGTAAACAAACTCGCTAATCGTGCGTAAGGCTGAAGAATTCCTCTTCTTTACCGCGCTAGCGTGGAAAAGAAGAGGAATTCTTCAGAACTATGAGACGCGCATGCGCAATGAATACAAGTACGTAAATAATCACTTTCTACGCATCTAAACAGAGATATAATGTTTATATTTCGTATCAATCGTAGATAATAGTACATTACGCGTCGATTGCGAAAAATAGCATTTTGCATGCGAGTGTGGAGTTTGCACCCGAGCGAAAGCGAGGGTAGTAGCACCGTACTTTATCTACGATTGTTGGATTTTAATAATAAATACAGAAAAAAATAAATTAATAAACTTCCTGAATGTAAGTTCGTATTTCTCTTTTGATATAGATGACATTAATTCATTAGTTGTATTTTGTATTAATTAATTATTTCGGAAGGCGTATTATTCTCCTTATTTTCGTCATAACGACATAAATCTATCATTTTTTTTCACAAAAAACTCGATATAAACAGTTATATTAATAAACAAACAGGAAATTAGTTTTGTTGAGTGTAAACAAACTCGCTAATCGTGCTTTAAGGTGAAGAATTCTTCTTTTTTATCGCACTAGGGCGGAAAAAAGAGGAATTATGAAAAGCGCATGCACAATGAATACAAGTACGTAAAGAATTACTTTCTACGCATCTAAACAGAGATACAATGTTTATATTTCGTATCAATCGTAGATAAAAGCTTTTTTTATTTTTTTATTATAATATGAGAAAATTATTTATACATAGAATTTAAAACCATTAAAAATAAATTAATAAATTTCCTAGTTCTAAGTAAATTGAATATACAAAATTATAATTAGGGGGAATATTCATCAAATTAGGTAAAATAAAAACTGCTGTTATAACACAACTGCAAATTATTACACATTTAAAGGCGACTATACGTTAACTGAAAAAAATAATAAGGAAATACTCTAACATTTAAATGAGGGCTGTCCGGGCCTATAAGTTGTTTTAATTAATAAGGTAAAATGCTACTTTTTAAAACATCGTTCATTCATGACACGTGTCTATGATTAATCGAGATTATCACTTCTTTCTCTACTTTGAAAGAACGGAAAGCATTTTCTTAAAATCTGGATAATTATAGCTTTTTGACAACACCGAGACCGAGACAAATGACGGATGGGTTTGAACCTATTGCGTTTTCATAATCGGTGAGTGGTGGTGGATGACGCTGAAAGGGTTTCCCCCTTTTTTCCCCTACCTTTGCAGCCACTTTTCTACAATTACACTCCCTAAAGTCTGTACACCACTGAACTTTACCGACACTTGTTAAGAAAGGTAATTAGGCACACATAACAAACAATCCCACCTTTTTGGAACAAAGTAAAGGCAATGAAAAATGTGTCTCAAAACTGCCTCAACTCGTTTTGTAATTGGACTTACTCCCTGGGGTTTTAACAATAATAAACATCCCTTCTTCTAGCTCTTCCCTTGTACAATGCACTCAACCCATACCATATCCACTGAAGTTAGTTTCAAAAGAAGAGAGAGCCGTATGAATCTCTCAAGTTCTCCTGAGAGAATCAAAAAAAGGGATTCACATAAGCCATGAAAGCACATCTCCATTCAGTCGTGGTGGCGCGCGTATTAAATGCAGTGAAAAGAACTTTACTTATCTCAAGCCCGCAGAGGACCATTTTTTGAAATGAGAATCTTTCAGGTTGTAGGACCTTCAGCCCTTTCACTATTCATTCCTTTCTTTAATTTCCCATCTTGGTACATTTTCACAGTCCCTATCACATCTCAATGGGACAAGATCGATATTCCAACAAGATGGAATGCTCAGAGAGAATCTCATAGCATTAATGTTTCAGAAACAAGATATATATCCTTCCAACATAAAACAAGGGCATATTGCAAAGAAGTCTAAACTAACTATATACGTCAACCTTTGAAAACATTGAAGCAAACAAAAAATAAAATTAGAAAAAAAATAAAATAAAAACACAAAAATATATTACTACCTTCGACAAATAGACCAATTTTAGAATAGAGCATCCTTTCCTTCTATCCTCATTATTATTATTATATCTTCTCAATAAGACGGGATCATCCTTTCTAATGCAGTAAAAATTGGTTTTGACCTTGAAAAATAGTACAAGCAAGAAACTTGGTGGAGATGCTGTATTCAGCTTCCTGTTGAATATACTAAAAATACCCTAAAATCGAAGCTGTGCTACGGCCGCCAGATTGAAAAATGGTGGCCCATTTTCGGGTTTTTGCTTGTAATTCCTTAAATATTGCAGATAGAAAAAAGTTATAGTTGACAAATGTAGAGGACTATAAAATAAACAAATGTTGTTATAATTTTTTCTCTAAGCCTAATATAGGTTGTGAGTTATTAACGATTTAGTCTTATTAGTCCATGCAAAAGAAATCATATATGGGTCCATACCTGGGCGAATTCATGGTAGTTCTGAAAATGGGCTAATTTATGGTTTTTGGGTCGCTAAATACGATTTTTTAACGTCCATCCCAAAATTCCCCCCGCAAACCCCCCAATTTTGTATAAGAACCCCCAAACAATAGTGTTTTTTTAAATATATATGTGTTTGTTTTTTGGGGAAATTAATATATATTCGAAAAGATGACAAAATTTGCACCAAAACTTATTCTATGGCATTATTGCGTAGGACGAACGGGGTGGGGCTGGCCTTTTGGAAAATGTGCCTCGATGCGGTAGCGCTGCTTGTACTACGCGACTCCCCACAAGCCCTCACGTCGTTTTCATTCGCTCTCCTGTCTTAGGAGCACCGAGACATATTTTCCGAGACGAGCCAGCACCACGTCGTTCAAATTGGGGGGTTGTGGGGGGGGGGAATTTTGGGATGGAAGTTAAAAATTCGTATTTAGCGACCCAAAAAACCATAAATTAGCCCATTTCCAGAACTACCATGAATTCGCCCAGGTATGGACCCATATGGTCTCTTTTGCATGGACTAATAAGAAGACTAAATCGTTAATAACTCAAAACCTATTAGGTTTAGAGAAAAAAATTATAAGAACAAAATTTGTTTATTTTTTAGTCCTCTACATTTGTTAATTGAAACTTTTTTTCTATCTGCAATATTTAAGAAATTACAAGCAAAAAAATGGGCCACCATTTTTCAATATGGCGGCCGCAGCACAGCTACGATTTTAGGGGACTTTTAGTATATTCAACCGGAAGCTGAACACAACAGCTCCACCAAGTTTCTTGCATGTACTAATTTTGTACTATTTTTACTGCACTCGTAAAATGGAAAATAGTCATTGAATATCTAACTAAAATAAATTAAATTCCAATTAAAGTTACATTGTAACTGATACCATCAATTTTCTTTAAGCTCAGCTCTATTTTTCAATACTTCCTACGTTGGGAGCTCTACACCTACATTCCTTTAGAAAGTTTTGTATAATCATCATTTCTTCGAAGTGTTTATTTTTTAAAAAAAAAAGTATTCACTCGCAGTATATTTAATTTAAACTTAAATATACTAACAATTTTCTATTATATTGTCACTGGAACAAAAGTTAGCGTATTTTATAGAGGTTTATCATACATCCTCAATAAATTATTTGTATGCACTTAGTTTTGGCGGAGTAAAACTATCATCGACTCACCGGTACTGCCCCCCCTTATCATAATATTTTATATTTGATGTTGGTAATCTCGTTTCTCTTGTGAACCATTTCTTGTAATATTATAGTTAAGAGGATAGGATAGTCTTCTGGCCGGTCATGGAGGTAAGAATATAAAAGGATTTAAAGGAGAAGAGTTCCATACTTAAGGAGTAAGGAGGGGTTTTCTCAAAGTGGGGCCCTCACTCCGACATAATATATCCTCTAAGGTATGCTCCATATGCTCCGTAATGTTTCGCCTAGCTACTTGAGCATAAAAGATGGAATCAATACCTTTTAAAAGAGAGAAGAGGGTGAACCCATCTTCGCAATTCTTTATAAAAGAATCTTTACCTCTCCTTTTTTTCGGAAGATTTTCGAGGAAGTGGTAAGGAATAAAACCATAATAAATTTTCAAGGAAGAAGAGAGAGGGGCTACGTTCCAAAGATACTGGGGTAGGGCGTAAAAATATAGAAAAAGAGTGGAGGTTATTCTTCATTATTCACCCGAATTCATTTCCGAAAAAAAGGTTCCCTTTGTCGTTACCAGATATATGAGAAGTGGAGAGGTACGAGGATTGGAAAAAGGGTGTAGGGTAATGATTCAAATATTTCATGGAAAATGTAGCGTAGCAATTTTCGAAGTGCTCCTCACAGATAAGAAGGTATTATTATAAACTATGATTCTTAAGGCCAGACAGCACTATAGGATACCATTAGAGGATCTTGGTTCCAAAATTGCAACGATAAAAGAGGATTATGTACTCCAACTTGAGAGCACATTAAATCTGTACCAGACATCGCCCAGCTTGAATAGTTCCAATAATTTTTAACTTGATCTTCACATTATTCTTTACTGATTTCATAGATATGCAAATGCTAGAATTATCTTCTTTTTAAAGTAAAATGTATGAGACCTAAACTATAATAGGAATAAAATGGCCTTAAAGCAGGACAATGTTAATGGACATATAAAATTCTCTCTGGTTAAGTTAAAATAATTTATACAATTACAAAATAAACTAGAAAAAAAACTAAAATTAAGAATTGTTCTTACCCTCTTAGTAATTATTACTAAAGAATCTAAAACGAGAGACTTTTAAACCAAGCTAAAAATGAATAATTGACCACACTTTCTAAAGATTAGCCAAATATTTATATTTTTTTAACCATCTAATTAATTAATTATAACACTAGATTAAATAACTATTACATTATCACTAAACTAACTAATTAAATAACAATAAGAATCTTTTTTATTTAGTTAATTAAGATTAGTAGTAGCAAAAAACCCGGAGAGAAAAAATCAATAATTTATTCGTTTCTCTTTCAATTTTACTAGGTAATTGATTGACAGCTTTAGGCTGTTTGGGGAGAAATGTGACCCTTTCCTACTAACTCCCAACTGCAGCAGTCAGTAGAATAATCAGTTACCGGAGCATCTGTTTCTTCTTTCTGTTTAAAAAAATAGCATCAAACCGGTTCCATCCTAATTTAGTTCTGACACCTCAGAATCTTGCATATTCAACGCGTCATCCAATTCAGGAACTGTGGCGGGTTTAAATAATACCAAATGAGATGATACGTTTTAAAAGTTAATCTTTTAAAAATTTTATTGTTGGGATCCTCTGTGAATAGAAACGCTAGTGGGCCTGGCGGACTCGTAGAGGAATCTGCCCGAGACACGAGGAAAAGAGCGGTGTGCCTTAGCACGGCATGGAACCACAGTGGATCCAAACGCTTTCAATGGGTTGGATAAAGAAAGTAAGAAGCAGAGAGTACAGGAATGAGAAATTACAGTTTAACCTTCCTTTAGCTAAAACCATTTAATAAATTAAAAATCTCGATTCACACTATTTCATAAAAAATTAAAACAAGCCCAAGGAAACTGAAACAGACTGTCAGTAGTCATTTACTATCTGCAATAAATTTATCAAAATAATAAACCGAACTATTTGAACCCAAAAACTTAAAAATAAAATCCGATGGTATATCGTATTGAACACCCCTTCAGTTACATAACCTTCTTTCAGGTAAATATGCACTTGAACACCCACATTTTCTAAGTATCCGATTGACGTCGATTTTTTTTTAATCTGTTCCTTTTTAAAATTTAACAACTTTTGATCTGGGATTATTTCGGTAAAGTCAATAGTTTTTACTAAATATACATTAATTATCCACTCACTTACATAGGTAAATGTTGGAAACTAGGAGGTATTTAAGGGTAGGGGATTTACTCAGGATAGCTAAATACCAGGGAATTGGAATAACACAAACCAACACGGAAATCTCCATACATATCTAATGCTCTTTCGGACAAACGAATAAACACTTTGTACATAAAAGGGTGATATTCCTTTGTCCCAAAGCATGTTTGACTGAATATCCCTTTGTCGGTACTCTTATAGAAAAGGGCCCCCTTTTTGTTTTTTTTATACAGAAGAGTTTATATCCCTTTGTCTAACTACCTATTAAGACAAAGGGATATTCAGTCCAATATGCTTTGAGACAAAGGAATATCACACTTTTGCATAAAAAAAGTGTGTATCCTGTTGTCAGAAGGTATATTAGATTAAAAAAAGTGGGAGGCATTTTTCAATAAAAGTGCCCCTTTGGCTTAATAGGAAGTTCGACTAAGATATATAACCCTCCTGTATATTTCCTTTGTCTAATTAACTATTACGAAAAAGGGATATTTAGTCTAATGAACATTGAAGCAAAGGGATATCACGCTTTTGTGCATAAAAGTTATAATATCCCATTGTCCTAATTTAATATTATAATATCGAGTATGAGTATAATAGCCGATTACATCAATATACCCTTAATATTATAATCGATTATAACAATGTTTGGGATAGCATAATGTTTCAAATGGTTATTATGTGCTGGGAAAAAAAAAAAAAAAAAATTTGTATACATTATAGATTTCAACATCGCAAAATAGAAATTATACGAATTTATTTAGTTCATATTTCTTATGAACTAAATTAAACTTTTCTTATGAACTAAATTATTTTTATATATTAAGGATTGTTTTGTAAATTATATAAATAATATTATATCAAGGAATATTAAATACAAGCTAAAAAAAAAGTAAAATTCATTGACCTGCAGTTTTGAGTATAAGATTTATTTATTTTATTTTTTTTGAGTTTTTTTTTGGCATTTGTTTCAAAACATACAGCCATGAAAAGAGAGAAAAACGGATAGCGCTAATTTCCCTCTATGCATTACTTACGGATGACATGAATATAAGATTTAGTCTTACTCGTGATAAGGCTCGATTTTAAAATAGCGCAATAAAACTGCCCCAGGAGTCTCAATGTCTTGGGGAGATAAACGCACAAACCTTTGAGACTTTTGTAGGGCAGACTATTGTTTAGAACCAAGGGGGTGCTAAAGTAAATAAGTGCCACAATTATTGTGTTTTATGTGATAATTCAACCATTTTGAAGGTTGTAAGCTATCCTGAGTGAATCCCCTACCCTTAAAAACCTCCAGGGTCCCCACATTTCCCTTAAGTACGTGAGCGGATATTTTGTATATATATTTTAAAAAAAACACTATTGACTTTACCGAAATAATCCCAGGTCAAAAGTTGTTAAATTGTAGAAAGGAACACTAAAAACTGAATTCAATCGTACAATTATAAATAAGTAGGTGTTCAAATGCACATTTACCGCCATCATAATTATCACGATTCAAAATCAGGTGTTTTCTAATGACATTGGAACTGTATCCCAATATTTTCAAATACAAACTCAGTACATTCATGTAAATAGACATCAGTTTAAAACATAGTTTTTCAGTAAAACACATAAATGTAACTACTATTTTCTTAAGTGTAATAAAATAAGAGAACCAAGTACGAACCCCACTGGTATCCTCCATTTCTTCTTATTTATCCTTAGTCGGACCAAGTCAATCCAAGACAGCTTAACAAAATAAACTACACTGATAGGAACTTACACTAACTCTTACCCTAATATTTATGTACTATAAGAAATGACATTGACATATAATTTGTTTATAAAGATAATTAATTGAGACAACAGACTAAAGATACATATAGTCCAGGGAAATAAGTCTTCCTCTGCGGAATGAGAGAAAGCAAGCTGAATTTTTGCACAGACCTTCGTCTTAATGTTCTAATGAAGCACCAAAAAGTTTAATATGCTCACCCTTGTGCGTCTCGAGATATCGAAGGTCAAAGGTCATGAAAATCAGTTTTTTGCGAAAATCTCGCTTCTGTTTAGACTGAGGTCTGAAGAAGTTATATAAAAACTTACGTAATACAGTATTCTCAACAAGTTTGGTTATACACTTTTTTTCGCACGATCAACCGTTTTCGAGATATTGCGTGAAGAAGCGAGAGCGCGCATGTTTATTTTATCATAGAAAGAGAAAGTATTGTGATGTCGCAAAAATTTATTTATGCAAAAGATATTTATGGAGTACAAGTTTTGAGGTCCATTGAGTCCAAAAAAAATTGGTTTTTAAAAAATGTCTGTACGTCGTCAGTCTGTCGTTTGTCTGGCGTCTGACCAGACGCCTGGAGCCTAAACTACTGGCCCGATTTTGATAAAATTTGGCATACACGTTCAGAAAAATCATATCCCGACGAGAAATCAAGGAATTAATTTTAGCTCCGAATTTGGGGGCGCTACCCTCCAAAAACTCTGAAAAAAGTGAAAAACAATTATTTCTCAAAAACGGTTCTGACGATTTCGATTAAAAAATTCTAAATTGTAGTCCATTTAATTACGAATCTAACGATACATGTCGTTTTCCCGGTAAAAAATTAGTTCCAGAGAAAATAGCTTTAAACGTGGATACAGAACTCCCAGAGTAGGGGAGTTTTCAGCGCCACCCTTTATATTATTTTATATTTTTATGTGAGGACTATAACTTAACTAAGAGGGGAAGGCCTGATTTCACGAATTAAGGAAATGGAGCTGTACATTATCCTTTACATACAAAGTACAAGTTTCATAACAGGAGTACATTTTCTTAAAAAAATGTACTCTCCTGAAGATGCTCTCAAGACCTCTAGTGGTAAACATGAAAACTAAAAGCACAGCTACAGACAGTTTTAAGTATTTATCATGAGTTTTCATGATTAATAATTCAACAAAATTAAGAGCCCGCGGGAGTGAGTTGTGTTGAGACCTTCTCTCCAGAGATAGCGCTGATTTTCACAAGTTTTTTTCAACCCCTTGTTTATTTTGGGAGGATAAGGAAACGCCCACATTACCCCTCCCATTATTTTGACATAACGTCGGCCATTGCATTATTTTAAAAATAAATAAAAAAACAGAAATGTATAAATATTAATTTGTTTAATATATGTCATTTTATGGAAATATTGAAAAATTGAGTTTTAATAAATAAGATATTGATATAAATATGAATTTGAATATATATATATATATATTAAAATTTAATAATATAGATAATTTGTGCTGCAATAACTAGACCATTAAGTAAAGTAGATAATTTTATTTTTGAATGATATAACGACACCCCCTCGTACATTTGGTTTTAAACTAATAATCATCCCATACAACTTTAAAAAAATATTGATTTAGTTAATATTGAAAACAAGCCTTGGGTCCTATTGAGGCTATTGTTACAAAAATATCTCAGTTGAAATGAGCAAATAGCAAGGATTTAAGCATTGCGCTACTGTTTTGATTAAGGTGAAAATGTAATTCTACTCTTTATTAAACATCCAGCTAAAAAGCTTATAATTTGCTCGTCTGCTAAATATTTTTTAAACCAATTTTAGGCAAAAGCTCTTGTAGTATATAAATCTACTAGGTACTATCTAATGTACATTAAATTGGATTTTCCTGTATAATAACTAGCCAGTTCCTAAGATGTTGATAGAAACATTTTATGGCAGCTTATATTATATAAATTGGATAAAACCAATATTTTGCTTTGAATATATTTTTAGGGTCTCGTTGGTAAAACCAAAAATAGAAACCCTTATAGTTTCGTTCCTGTGTCTGTCTGCGTCTGTCAATCTGAATGGTTCCAGTAACTTTTGAATCAAACAAGTCAATAAGAGGGAAAAACATGGACACTTCCAGTATTAAAGATCGTTTTGACAGGAAAAATATAGCGAACTCAAAATTATCAGCTGTTTAAATCCAAAATGGCGGCAAATTGGTGTCACGAATTTTTTAATTTTTTTTTTTTTTAGTTTGAGTGGGTAGGTAATGAAGAGTGGATTACAAAAATATACAACACTTGTGGAAATTGTTTAATTTTTTACGCCATTTAGTCAAAAAACATCAATATTTGGCGTGTCCCCCCCTAAAACTATATATTTCTGCTATTTCTAATAATATAATAAACAGGTCAAGTGTGTGCTAGGCAGCACACAGCGAGGGTCCGTAGGCCACACTATATAATGTTTAACTGTAAAGTGTATAAACAGTGTTTTCTTAAAATGCTAAAAAGCTTACTTTCGACCATTCTAAGGGTGTGATATTCTCAAAACACACTCTGTTAAAGTATTTTTTTTTGCCACTGAACCGGACTACAACCATATAAATACATCGAAAAGACCATAATTATAAAAAAACGTATTTTGTCAATAAAAAATAAAATAATATTTTTTTCGAAAGTTCCAAAAAGTGGTATCTTTACTTTTGGACGAAGAATGTTCAGGAATGTTTTCAGATTTTTTGCACTTCACATAAGCGAGATAGAGGGGGGGGGGAACACGTTTCACACACACTACAAACTTGCCTACGCTCGCCCAATCAAAGTTATATCCAAAGAATTATATATTTTCGTAATCAGCTCGACGTACCCTTTCATATGATACCCCTCACGGTGTCGAAAAAAAAAAAAAAAATTTAACCCTTAAGTTTTTTACCCTAATTTTTTTAAGTCGCTATATTTTTAAAATGTGTGGGTAGGTACAAGACACATACATGCCAAATTTCAAAGAGATCGGACGAAAGGTGTAGCCGTGAGAGCACGCGAGAGGACGGACGGATAAACACACGCAGTAAAATATAAGGGTCCTTGGTTTTGCCTACGGACCCTAAAAAATGTTAGGTCTGCTGGGCTATAGAAAAAATATGAATAGCAACTTGATCTGATTAACTGGGAATCCAAAAAGGGCAGATAGTTCGTGTTACGGGGGAAAAAATTAGACCTGGCAAGAAAGGTTGCACACGATAACTATATATACCATCTTCATATTTTATGCTTGACTTATCAAATATTATTTCTTATGTGTGGCTAGATTGAACTGAACGACTTCAGACATTTTGTTCTATGTATTATTCGAATATTAAATCTAAATGCCATATTTAGTCCATGCACTTCTAACCATCAGTGTAGTTTGCTTCTCCTTAGGTCGAGTCCAACCGGCAGGGTAATATTTAGTGGTTTACAAATCTGTCTTAGCTCTCTCTATATCATAGGAAAGCTAAAACCATGTGTATTATTTAATTTTTTCATTATCTGTTTCTATTGAAATTATAGTTGCTGTAATTAATTTAAAAATACGTCAAATAAACTTTGTATTGATAATAATTATTACAATTCGGGCAAACTGGTTCAGACATACGTAATCTAATGGGATATTGTCTCAGCTTTACTTTATATTTAAAACCATTTTTTTTATAAGTTGCATTTTACAATAGCAAAAACAGAAAATAAACTCGTTTTTTTAAATCAATAAGGAAGGTGATACATACAAAGTGTACCCCTACCTGGCCATGGTAAAACCACTATTTTAACTGAAAATACCTCTAAAATCTTTTAGAGATTATCAAGAAATTTTAGAGATTATCAAGAAAATCTTTTAGAGTTATCAAGAAATTATACGAACCTTTTGTTGTAGACAATTGTATGTGCTTTAATTTTGTTTTTTTGGTAAACCTAATTATTTTAAAACCGGTATATCGGACCTATTTACCATGAAAATAAGCCACTTTCAGGTCTATTGATATTTTTATTTATAAGCATCAATAATAATTTTATTTTATAAGCATAATATATATGCCAAAAATAAATTGTTTCTTATTTAGTTCCGCAAAATTTGTCTTAGCTTATTGGACCATAGGTTGAAAAAGTCTGGCAATTAGTGGGCATATTAGCACATAGCATATTTGCATCTTATATTGTGGATGGATGGTCACCCAGTATTAAATAATATGATCGCTTTAGGAATTAAAATTTTGTTTTCATGGATCATTATCGATTCCCAATAGGGTCCTGTTATTTTTATTCGCAATATATTAAATGTGATCAGGTGGCAGAAGGTTGAACTTAATATGGAATCATCTATGTGGGTTGCTTTAGTTTTTTAAGATATGGAGGTTCGCAAAAATGTATTATAACGATAAACTGATGTGAAAATTTGTTCCTTGTAGTCTGAAATGGATTTTCTAGACGGAAACGAGTTCAAGATGTTTTTCGGAGACATACAAAAATTCGTTCCTCAGAATGTTGACGATGCTTTCGTTCCCTTCAGAACTCCTCGATAAACGTTATCTACGTGAAACTCGGAAGCAAACACTATGTGACTATTAAATATAACTTATTAATCAAACTAAAAATTTTTTAAGTTGTACTTCAATTCTTGATTAGTGCTGGGTATAGTAGGGTCAGAAAGGAATCAATTGCCTTACTATAGCCATACACCTTTCCTTGGATCATTTTCATGCTGACTGGCGAGGCACATAACAAGATACAATTGTGTTATTTGTAAAAAAGGTGGCTTAATTTTTAGCATTGGGCGCTGACCAAAAGTAATGCAAAAAAATAATTTGTTTCTTCTCAAACTTTTTTTATTAACTAGTATTTAATCCCTCCTCACATCGCGTTTTTTTTTTATTATTTAATTTTAGTTTTTAAAAGATTATTTACTATCTTCTTTAAATCTCTTTCAAAATATATTTAAAAATAATAATTCGTTTTTTTTTTTGTTTTTTTTCGTTAGAATATTTGAAATTGTTTTTATTTCATTTGTCATAATAAAAGGGTGAAAAACAACGGTGGGTGTGGCTTAAATTGGAAAATCAACAAATCAGAATTTAATAAATTGTATTTTTTTAAAAATCCGCTAGGGTCAGCACATTCCAGATAATGAATATAAAAAAAGTTCCCATAAGATTACGCCTCACCAGCTTAATATTTTTTGACCAAAATTCACACAATAACTCTTTGTAAAGATATAAATTTCCGCCTGTTTTTAAAATTTTGAAATTTATATTTTAATTTTTTTTTCTCTCACATTTTATTTTTTATCAAAAAAACTAAAGGCGATAAGAAAAAAACAAAAACTAGCAACCCTCTGGATTTTCCCAAACTATAAGCATACAAATTTTCAAGTCTCTAGGTTTAATATTAGAGGCGTGATTTTATGGCGCGTGTGTCAACCCCCGTTCCCGTGCAGCCTACATTTTCCTACAACTATAATTTATTTTAGGTATATTATATTCTACTTTAAAATTCTTTAAATATTTTACTTTATCTATAATACTAACTCACTCATTTAAATAATTCAAAATAGTATATTATGTTACTAGGCTGTGAAGTAAGTTTGTGAGGGTGGCAATTATATTTACTGTCTCGCTTCGCTCAACAGTAAATATTGCCAAGGTAAAGAAAAAAACACTTCACTGTCGTGTAGCAATGCTATTTTTTTCCGAGGTAGCAGACAATGAAAAAACATTAAATATTAATCAATATAATTATAGCAAATTAGTATTAGTACATACTTAAGATTTCGAAAAAAAGAAACCTTAAAGAGGTTACACTATTAAAAAAGATAAATAAAATGCATTAACATCTAGTGGATTTTAATTGTACTAAGAAGAATTTCTACAAAGATTGCAGCGCTAAAAACGGCAGTTTTGATAACTACCCGTAGTACAAAAAAAATTGTTTTCTTTACAGCTGGGAGTAATGAAAAGAATTTTTAAGACCACGTAATGAAAAAAATGGATTTTAGCTATGTTTTTTAGGCTCTAAAGTTACTATTTCACAGCCTACCACGGAAGAACAATTTTTTTCTATATTGTAAAATCCTCAATATAAAAGTAAAAACCCAATTAGCATAATATTACATTAAAATTGTAATAATAGACTTTACGAAGTAAATAAAAAACAATTAAAATAAATTATTTAGGTAATTAAGAAAAAAAAACTTTTCCAGTAACTCAGATCTACAGAATATAATAAATGTATATGAATATATTCATTTTTTTTTATTATCTCTAGAATTAGGATTAAAGATTTATAGGAAAAATTTCAGTCTAATTTTGTTTCCGAGATTACCAAAGTTAACGGAAGCTATGCGATCGTTCAGAAACACGTAATTTTTTTATTTCTCTGATTTCAAAAATTCCAAGAAAGAAATTGATTTCAGACATCAAGATTATTTTTCGTTCCGTGTCTGTCTGTCGGGCTGACGCTCAATTTTTGCGAACCAACATAATATATTAAAATCTACTAGTCTGATTTTAATGATATTTGGATGGTAGGTCATAATTAGCCCATTGTTGGTCCCAAATAAGTTTCAACCCTCTGCGCCCATTTTTTCTCTTCCACGTGCGCACAAACTTTCATTTATTTACACTTATATCATCAAAAGTATCTATTTGCTTTTTTCTTATGAAATTTGGATGGTTTGTCGAAAGTAGCCAGCATATAGCCTAAGATTAATTTCAACCGTCTACGCTCTTTAAATTTTGTAAAAATTGGTACTTTAAGATATGTAAAAAATCAAAACAATTTTGACACAGTAATACGTTCACCACTCGTTCGCGGTAGCGGGCCGTGACAGGTGTGTCCGTTTACTAGAATTTTCCTGGAATCGAGAGGCAAGGGGGCTTTCATATCACAAGAAAAATTACGATTTATCTAAGCTGGACGTGGCCGTCCAGAAAAAAACAAACCAAACCATTTAATTTATAACTCTACCCCGGGCTCTCTTAACTTGTCTAAAGGCAAACTAATAACAGAGTTGAACCCTAGTGAGCCCTCACACATCTAGGGCCGGCAGTGACTTTTCTTTCTACATTAATTTTCAGCCGAACAGAAATCTTATAACATAGGATTTTACTTCGTCGCAGTGTCGATAAGCCGATGGGTCGGACTAAGTAGTAAACTGGAATGTACTCACCGCTACCGGTATCCTTAATTCTCATTTAGTTTCCGGTGGCGGCGACCTCTCCCTCAGCACTTAGCGTTTTCCATTCACTGGGCACTCAACCTGACATAAATACTCAGTATAACTAATTGGCACACAGTCTAACTTCAAAACTTAAATAGAACAAATTGGCGCACAGCCTGACTTTAAAAATTGACACAAATGTACTTAACCAAAAAACTAAAAGGGCACACAGCCAGGCTTAAAATTT
Organism: Gerris lacustris; assembly: GCA_951217055.1. Taxonomy (NCBI): domain Eukaryota; kingdom Metazoa; phylum Arthropoda; class Insecta; order Hemiptera; family Gerridae; genus Gerris; species Gerris lacustris. The sequence goes on along the minus strand of OX578283.1, from coordinate 23,829,740 downwards.
TTAACACAATCCTAGGGACACAGCCTAACCTTGCACTTACACTCGCGGCGCTCTCGAAAACCTGACTGGCCCCGGGTGGGGCCTACGGTAGGCTTATATATCCTCGGTCGTGACTGTGTCACGTCACGGGTCGTTACGTTAGGGTTACGGCTGCTGTGACGGTTGCGCTTGTAACGAGGGGGTCACACGGGACTTCGTGACTCTGTAACCCGTTTCATGACTCTTCGTGAGTCACAAACTCGTGGGAGTTGCTTCCTGGCTTTAAATTTTGGTAACCCGGGGATTTTGAGCCACCGGGTTACAACAAATTTAAAAAACGGGGGTAAAATTAATAATAAAAAAAAGGTTGTGAAAGCATAAAATCATTTAGTATATGAAATAGGACGCGAGGAAGCTATGTGCCACACTAATTGGCAGACAATTTTAAAACATTTATTGATTTAGTTGTTTAAAATTAACTTAATAAAGAAAAAAAATAGATAATGTTCACCTAATATTTTTTTAGTTTTTAGTATAATCGTTGTAGTTCTCCTAAATTATTTTTTTTATTTTTTTTTCTAAGCAAGAAGCGACAATCATCAGTTTGTCTGGGTATTGCTGCTAAACACTTAACGAATCATCCTATTTTTATTTTATTTTATTTATTTTTTTTTTTATTAAAAAAAAGAGAATAATGGTGATTAAATAAGTTTTTTAATTATCTATTGTTTCAAAAGGGTATTGCACTCAAAAAACAAGAACAAAAAAAAAATATATAAATAAATATATATTTTTTTTTAAATCATGTTTGGTTTTTTTTTTTGTTTTTTTTTTTTTATCAAATCCTACCCTTTTGTTTTCTGTACACTACTTTTTACTTTGGTCTTTGTTTTCCTTCTTTTTTTTATTGTGTTGACACAGTAAAAACAATGTTGATCGGACGATAATGTTTCAAAAAAACAACCCAACCATTAAGAGATTAAAAAATGAGAAAACATTCTAAACAGATATTGTTTTATACCGATTTCTTTTTTCAAAAATTTTATTATTCTTTGTTGAGATGAAAAAATCTAATATAAATTGAGTTTAATGCATATTGTATTAATTGCCACTAATGATATATATATATATATATATATATATATATATATATATATATATATATATATATATATATATATAATAAATACAGGGTGATTCAGCTAAGCACAGACATAGAAAAGAGGGTGATACTTCATCGAATTTTCAGCAAAAAATTTCCCATTAACCCATGGTCTATCGATCTTAGTTTTCGAGATATCGATTTTTTTCCATACATTACGTAATAACTCGGCAACTAAAAAAGATATTAATGTGCAGTTTACGGCATTCCAAAGAGGAATAATTTTACATTATTTGTTTGATGAAATCGTTCAATGTGATACATGCAACTAAAAATGAAAATTTAATTTTATCAAAAGTAATGATGTAACTTTGTGCTGCCATAACTTTTGAATTTGGATGGTTATGAAATAACTTTTTTTACATCAAAAGTTGGCGCATTTAATAAGCTTTCTAATGATACAATGGTTGCATTGTTTACTTAAAGTTTGGCGGCGAGAAGATCAAAAATATGTCATATATCTTAGGCTCAGTGTCTATATGTAAACAATAAAAAGAGACTGTACGTTATTGTTTTTTTGTTTTTTTACCTATTATAAAGAAAACAAATCAAATGTATGAAATATTGCCTCTCTATCGAAAATACCTGGTTTGTCCCGCTGTCACTTAGAAGCAACCTCTCAGTTATTAGTGATATACTTTCTTATATCGTTTTGTTAATTTCTTTTAATAATCATTTTATTAAAACCACCATGGAACAGTATGGATGAATACACAGGCATGCTGCTAATTTACGGTGAGACTCACAAAAACGCTAGGGAAGCAGCACGTGAATATGCCCGGCAATTCAAAATCCACATACTCCTCAACCGTCTCCTTTCAGCATCAGTATTCTGTGAATGTTTGGGCAGGAATGATCGGCACTCACATTAGGTTTGTTCCAACCACCAGTTCCGAATCAGTTTCGGATTAGTCCGTGATTGACGTAATGCGCATGCGCGATCATTGACCGTTGGGAATTGATTTGTGATTTCGTTTTTGTTGGAACGCTCCTTTCTCGAACCAAACTGTTTGCCGTGGTAGGTTTTAGCACTGTTATCAGAACAACTTTTTGAGTTGATCGTTTATGTGATTTTGCGTTCCTGTGCCATCGAAAATACCTGAACTTATTAATATTAAAGATATGGATGATGGATAAGTCAATAGTTGATGAAGATAAGTGCCAGTCGCTTAAATCAGGGCCTGATTTAGGCCGCCTAGGGGCTCGCACAACAAGGGGGCGCCACACCACAAAAGTTTCATTTTCTAATGCTAATTAAGCTCGAAAGTTGGAAGTAAAACCTACATACTCATAGAGGATATGACGAAAATACATGCACACATTTTAGAAATGTTTATTTAATACATGAATTCACGATTTCATTTCGATTTACGCCATTCACAATTTTCGGGCTTAGGTGAGCCAGTTTTAGTAGACTCACGGCACACTCGTATTTTTATTGATATAATCCTAAATGCTCTTTTGTTTTAAAAAACAAATATTAATCTTAGTCCAGTTAACGAAAGAAATATTGCGGAAATAAATCGGATTCTTTCGATATTTGTTTGAAAATGGAATAAGTATCAAAAGTCCATCTTGGAAAAAAGGTCCAATTTTTATTTTTTTCAGAAATATCTAGAACATGCCAATTATATGCACAAAAATTCATTGTCGCATAGTCGCATTCGTACAAAAACATTTTAAAAAGAACAGTTGATTCGCAAGAAAGGAGAATAATTATAATAGGCGAGCGAAATCAAAACAAAAACTACTAGTCCCTGCCGCCGATCGCTGACTGCTCTGACTGGTTCCAAACTAATCCGTGATTCAATCAGAGCGTGGTTGGAACAGCCGATTAACTGTCGGAATCAGTCAGAGTTTGAGTTTGGGCTCGTTGGAACTCTTTTTTCCAAATGCGCATGCGTCGTACAGTTCCAAACCAGTTTGAAGAGTGGTTGGAACAAACCTATTATAGGTCCATATTTTTTCCATAACGCCTGAACGGTAATACATTCTTCGATTTCTACATGATTGTTTTCAATACTTAATGGATGATTTACCTATAAATGTAAGAAAGGACATGTGGTTCCAAATGGACGGCTGCCCGGCACACTATTCCATAAATGTACGGGAATGGATGGATCAAAATTATTCGGGAAGGTGGATAGTGCGTGTTGGTCCTATTAACTGGCCTCCACGCTCGCCCGATCTAACTCCAATAGATTTTTATCTCTGGGGAACTGTAAAAAGCCTTGTCTGTAATACAGTGGTGGACACTAAAGAGGAATTAATCCAACGAATAATCGACGTATTTGACGTAATAAAACAAATAATTTTGGAAATAAGAGACGTAACCAACAGCACGGAGCAACGCTGCAGAAGATGCGTCGTCATAAAAATAGAGGCAATTTTGAAAATTTGAGATGAAATGAAATTATTTTTTTATTGAATGACTTTTGAGATATTTTTGATCTTCTCGCAGCCAAACTTTAAGTAAACAATGCAACTATTTTATCAATAGAAAGCTTATTAAATGCGCCAACTTTTGATGTAAAAAAAAGTTATTTCATAACCACCCAAATTCAAAAGTTATGGCAGCTCAAAGTTACATCATTACTTTTGATAAAATTAAATATTCATTTTTAGTAGCATGTATCACATTGAAAACAACCGCGATTTGATCAAATAAATAGTGCATTTTAATGTAAAATTATTCCTCTTTGGAATGTCGTAAACTGCATATTATTACGCAATGTATGGAAAAAATTTTAAATACTCGAAAAAAATCGATATCTCGAAAACTAAGGTCTATAGACCATGGGTTAATAGGACATTTTTTGCTGGAAATTCGAAGAAGTATCACCCCCTTTTCTGTGTCTGTGCTTAGATGAAACACCCTGTATATTATATTGATGTGTGTAAAAAGTTAGTTACGTTATATTTTTATTTATTTAATTATTTATCAATCTTAATGGTTGACATGACAACCTACTAAATCTTTAATTTTACAAAGGTAAATAATTTCATAATAACATTCAGTAGCTTGTTAATATGCGTTAGTTGCTAAAAATAAGCCGTTTAACAGTCAAGAATTTAATGAATTGGGAGACGAATAAAATAAATAAATCTAGGCCTCATTATTCCCAGAGAAACGGACTCGCGAAAAAAGAAGTGGGCATAGTAAAAAAAAAAAAATGCTGCATAAAGCAAGATAATTTGGCACTTAAATTATTATTATTATTATTCTAGCTTCATCGACACTATTTTTATTACTACGTTTTTATTAGCTTGCAATCTTGTTTGTTTGTTTGTTTGTTTGTTTGTTTGTTTGTCCGGTACAAATCTGGCAATCGATTTCTAACTAACTTCCCGAATAGCTAGACATTTGAAACTTTTAGCATAGCTCAGAACACGATGACAATGCATTATTTTAATACTTTTAGCCATCTTTCAGCAGAATTTAATTAGTTTTCAGCAAATTTTGCTGTGCGGAAAGTTAGTTCGGAAAAAATCCGCAAGTTATTTTATTTGTTTTGCCATATCCAATATTTACGCAATCTTCATTTTGACGGGTCTCAAATTTGTGATAGATAAACATTGAATGACAGCAAAACAGGAAATATCGATTATATTATTTATCGATTATATTATTTCAAATATATCGATGGCATGCTTTAGATTTTGTGTTGGGGAGATCCGTTGTACAAAGATTTATCCTTTATAGGTTTAAGATCAGCTCTCTGGATGGTTGTCATTTATGTGAAGTAAATAAATTTGGAACTATTTTTTTTTCACTAACATTATAATATTGCAAGCATTCGCCCCGCGCTTCGCGCGGGGTTCATGCTTGCAATCAGTGGCTGTATATTATTACTATTTTATATCTATTACTATCATATTGGTTAATTGAGTAGGCCATTTCATTAAATATAATACTTTATACTTAATTACTTGTTTAGCTTGATATAGAAAAAATGAAAATTGCTTAACATTAAATTAAAATAAATTACTTGATATTGGGTCCTCCCACAATAACACAGGACATCTTCCAAAATAATTATAAAATGAGGATAAAATTTAACTCCGCCTCCCTTAATAGGAATTTGGAATTTCCTCGCCATCCGAAGGAAACATATAGCTAGGCCACTCCTAAAACTAAAACATAATCCTTAAAACAAACACTACATTACACAAAATACTATTAACTATGTTGTAATGGATCGTAAACAATATTCCGTGAATAAGCAATTCCATCTGTAACCCTCTCAGATGGTACCAAAACTTGTATTTACTATGATGTAAATTTGCCGTGGCTTAAGACATGTTTCTGAGATCCACGCACCAACAAAGATATATGTTTGACCCTGGGATTTATTTCTAATTAACTCTGATAATATTATATATATATAACTAAGATGGTTTTCTAACTTGAATGAAATATTTAGATACTTATTTCAGATATGCCTTAAAATATCAGAGATATTGCTCGCTATTAAAAATTACTTCAGGAGGATACACAAAATCATGAAGGTCATTTAAATCTGTTACATATGCAACTCCATTAAGAGATATTATTACGTACGTCATACAATTTCTTACTCTTTCTAAAGATTGAGGAACCATCTTTAATTTTTAATCAGTGGCTGTATTACTACTATTGTGTATACCTATTACTATCATAATGTTTAATTGAGCAGGCCATTTCATAAAATATGATACTTTATAATTTGAGATTCACACAAACAAAAAATTATATTTTACTCTGGGATTTATTTATTGTCATCGAGTAAGCTAATTATAGGGGGAACTTTCTATGCATAATTTCCACACCTCTATTTCTCCGACTTCAAATTTAAAGTTATTATTGGAATTTAATATTGTTTCCTCCGAAGATGGTTTTTTCTAACTTGAATAAAATATTTAGATATCTTAACTATGATTAATTTAGTTCCATTAACTAATGAATTGATTAATTAAATTTAAATTTCTCATTTATATACCCTTAGAACGAACTTTATAATCAATATTTGTTTATATTTCTTTATACTTGTTTTGAACTATACATTATAACTATATAATAATAATAAATATATCTATGTATTATAAGCTTATAAAAATAATTATTTGTTAAAAAGTCAATATGAAGTTATTTATGAAATTTTAAATTTGTTTGTCCTTTATAAATACTAATTTTTCTCAGTAAAAACGACAAATTAATAGAATAGTTATAATAATAAATACCCGATTTAATAGCATTAGTGTGAGGTTCAAGCACTCGAATCGAAAATTAAATCGGACAAAATTTGCTCACGCCATGAGAGCCCCAAGTCAAAAATTTAACAAACATTGATCAAATTTACTTTATTTCAGGTAGAATCGATGGTCGTAACCGTAAGGTTCATGCTAGGAATCGCTGGCTGTGTCACAGTGTTAATATATGAGAGTAAATTGTAGGCCCTGTCATGAAATAAATTTCATTATATTTGATTAGTTTTATTGCATAATAATAAAAATAAAGATAGAACCTTTATCAATTTATTTTATTATTTATTAGTACTCGAGATTAATTGAAACATAAGTAGTTAAAGTCAAGGAGAAATAATAATTGTATATATAAATTTAGCTGCATTATATAAAAAAGAAAACAATGTCGTCGAAATAATGTGCCATATACACAACTAAACTATAAATTGCCCTAAATAAACTTAAACATTCATTTAAATATAGTAAAACATTCATTTAAATATAGTAAAACATTAATTTAAATTAACTAAAACATTCATTTAAATAAAGTACCTAATTCATTCATTTAAATAATGTAAAACATTAATTTAAATAAAGTAAAACATTCATTTAAATAAACTGAAACATTCATTTGATAATACTATTTCATTTAAATAAACTAAAACATTAACTTAATATAGAATATAACAAACTATAAATAAAACTTCTAGTAATAATAATTTAATAAAAACAATTTGAATAAAGTAAATCAGTCATTTAAATAAAGTAAAACATTCGTTTAATTAAAGTAAAACATTCATTTAAATAAAGTAAAACATTCACTTAATATAGAATTTAACAAAATATAAATAAAAATTCTATTAATAATAATATGATAATAAAAACAATCAAATAAATAGTTAACATAAGAATCAAATATTACCTTAACAAATGTCGGTAGCAAAGGAAAAGATTGCAGGATGAGCTGTGCACCGCGGCGATATTGACAATAATCTAAACTCAAGTAAAAAGAAGAAGAAGAAGGGGAAGGAGCATTTATTGTTTACATCTCCGAGTCCGAGGTGTGTTTATGTGGAAACTATTCTATTTATTTATCTTTAACCTTGCGAAAACCAAACTGTATTATTCAATATTTGTTTATTTTTTTTATTCATGTTTTTAACTATACAATATAACTTTAATAATAATAAACATATTATTTGATAAAAACGTAAACATGACGTTATTTACGGAGTTTTAAATTCGTTTTTTCTTTATATATATACTCATTTTTCTCGGCAGAAAATACAAATAATTTAAATAATAAATACTCGTTTTAAAGAGCATTAGTGTGGGGTTTAAATACCCCAATCGAAAATTAAATGGGCCAATAATCGCGGACGCCATCAGAGCTCAAAGTCAAAATTTGACCAAAAATGACCAAATTTACTCGATTTAAGGTAGAACCGATGGTCGTACGACAAAAAGTCATAGAACCAAAATTGTAGATCTTTTAAAATCAGTTACCGCTGGTGCTATCCGCTTTTCGATAGGGCTTACCCTTTAGCCGCAATAGCCCTTTGAAGAAAACCTTCAATTTGCGTCCACCGTTTTTATTTTTTTAAGGGGGGTAAAAAATAAAAATAATAATTAAAAAAAAATAATTTTTTTTCGACTTTTTCAGATTTTTCTAGTCGGTTGGGCCGATTCGGGACCAAACGCAAAAAACCGCGAGTCTCTAGGTGGTCTGGAAGTGCCCAAACATTTTGATAACCCGATCAGCTGATTAGCCACTTTATATATATAATAATATAACAATAACAATTATATTATCAACATTACACGATTCAACAGAAAAATTAAAAACGTAGTATATAAAAAGTTCTTTTTATCTTGAAATTTTCAAAAAAAACTTTGGGGACAATGTTAAGCTAAATTCTGCAGGTGATATAGGCTATACAATTTTTTGGTATCTCAATGAGGGGCGGAGAACGGGGATACTGAATAGATTTCAAAATCCGAATTTTATTTTTTGTAAAAAATGTATACAACCAAAGTTGCAGAAGAAGCTACAGATAATATTTTATATTCTGTGAAAATTTCTGTAGGATGAACTGTCCAAAAATTAGTTTTCCATCGCTACCAAAAAATATTTAGACTTATTTTTTAAACAAATGTCGTATTATTATTTAAGCAGTTTATAAATCACACTTTACCTTGCCTAAAACTTTACTTACGTAATTATCACCACTTCTTTAATACGCTAAAAATAAAATCTACGAGTGTATACGTAATATAATAATTTCTAAATTATATCGATATCTCCCAATAAGGATTTCCTAAAATTGTATCTCTAAAGGTAACATAAGGACAAAGTAAGAAAAGAAAAGGGAAATGAGCCCAGACTTATCTTCTGAAGTCAGGAAGTTAATACTTGAGAATGGGCTCCTATTTTGGATGAAAGCATGTATATTAATAAAAAATAATTCCAATTTTAACCCAGGGATGTGAAAAGACACGGGGGGACACAGAAGGAAGATACTTCTACTTTTCCCTTGCCCGGAAAGTTAACTTTTAAGAATATTTCTTCAGTAGTCGGAATCAATTAATAATTTGGGATATTTTCAAATTATCTTATCAAATGGGAGGGGGTGTAGATATAAGGGGGAGGAATATAATCTAAATACGCGCTTAGTAAATAATTTAAATGTTTCTTTATAGTAGTTTACAAACTCATCAAATTGAAAATGACACATTCCGTGCACTTTGTTGCGAAACACAGTAGCCAGCTCGTTAAATTATAAAATCAACTCGAAAGAACAAAATTAGATTTAAGCTCACCGTTAAATCATAATTTAATAGAAGGGACTTAAAAGTGTTGGATAAATACTATATATTGAGTACAAAAAAGTATTAAATAAATAAGTTTTCACAAAAAAATTAAATCTAAACCCAATCTTCTTAAACGAATTTAATTAAATGTGGACTTCCTTAAAGATATTAGATCGAAGATATGATCAATAGCTTAGGATCAAATGTTGACTTTTCAGAGTAACATTAATATCTAAGCTTACTTAAAGAATCAACAAACAAAAATTCGAGAAGAATAAAAAGGTTTTTAAACATAAGGATAAGCTTACTTCGTTCACTTCAATTATCATTAATCCTACTTCCATTATGAGAAGGGAAAAGTTAGGGAGTTATCTTGAGCGAAGACTGTAGTTTTATCCAGGTCTAAAATGGTAACCATATCATTGTACACCAAGCTACGGAAGCTTTCCGTTACCAAATATTTGTTTTAAACTTAATTAAGTTGGGGGGCTGCTCGACTACGCCTTCTGGGATTACCGAATTAAACACTGTAGCAACTTCATAATATAGCCTACCTATAACTTCAACTTCATAGCTATTAACTTAAAATTATATTTCCCAACAATCTAATAGTATTAACTTACTGCAATCAAACTGAAACATAAATTTGCTTTGCTCTAAATCTAAATATTAGTAGAAGCAATTTAATCAAGAAAACTATCCGATGAGGCTGAAAAAAAACCTAAATTAAAAGGACTATGATATTTTAAAATATTTGATATAATTGAACCTTTTTATCATATTGATTGCCGCGCAGATTTATTTAATAAATTTCGTGCCGACTTATGTTTACTCCCTTAAGGTTAAACTTTTTCTACGTCCCGATCGACAATTACAAAAAACTTTTCTACATGGGACATTACAGAACGGGGTCATCTCCAATTTTATACAATTATCGATTTTGTCGTGAAGATAATTTCTTTCCACAGTAATGATCAAGATCGAGTGTTGGGAGAGTTTGGTTCTAAAAATACCCTTCGTGATATTGTTGTAAAAGTTACTGCGAGTAGGCATATTTAATCTTAATTTTAAACTCCTATAAGTTTCTACACCCAATTAAAAGATAAATAGACTGCCAATTAGTGTGGCACATAGCTCCCTTGCTACCTATCATGTTGCTACCCCTATCATGTAGTTTATTGTTATTTTAACATTAAAATTATTGTTATATTACTTTATTGTTATATTGTTTATTGTGTCAAAACTATTAATAGTTTTAGCGATCTTTAACACTTCATAGCGGTGTCGCTGTTGGTTTTACTAAAAAATTGTATTTGTAAAAAATGTTTGCCTCATTGAATAGATGAAGTTAGATTTTTTTCCCGACCTAAAATTCCAATTTTAAATTTGAAGTTCACGTTTACGCGAGCGTTGCTCGTGAACGCTTGGACGGATAACGTTGTCCAACGAACTCATCCTGGGCATTGGTAAAATGAACATGTCTATTAAATATCATCAAACTCGGTCGACATTTACCCAAGTTATCGTCACACGTTTCATGATTCGCGGACACGTGACCGACAGACAGACAGACACGAGACCAAAAATGTTCCCTGATGTCTGAAACGGATTTCTGTTTTGGAATTTTTAAAATCTGAGACATCAAGTTTTTCGTTCTCAAAAGTGAACACAATACTTCCGTTACCTTCGGTAATCTCGGAAGCAATAACAATAAATAAAGAAATAATAAATAGGTTTATTATTTTTAAACATTGAGTTTTTTGCAATATTTAAACTATTAAAAGATTAAACTATTCTACTTTTTCTCATAAATAAGTGCTTTAAAACACATAACGAGCGTTTCATTATATGCAAAATAATATTATTAAAAAGGTACCTAATGAAAGCAGTAGACGATTAAAAAGTATACTTGTTTTGGTTTAAAGACTACGATAAATTCGATAGATACGGTGTCTGTACAAACAAAATTATTTTTGAAACAAAAGAAGAAAAGGAGGCCAGGAAAACTAATGTGAGTAGAAGGGTGTAGAGGAGGGCCGAGTGAGCAATGAATTAGAAATGAGGGCCCGGTTCGATGTAAGAACAGGGTCTCAACTCTTTATCTCCCGTTGCCTTAAAACCTCGGTTCCAACGACTTAGAACAAGTGTTACTTCTTTTCAACCTTTAAGAAAAGAAAGTAAGGAAAAGAAAAGAAAAATAATTAACTCAAGATAAAACATTATCCGTTGTGCAGTTTAAATTAATGTTTAGATAAGACCCGAGGTAAAGAAGAAGGGAAGGGACTTATCAAAGGATTTCTAATTTCCTGGGCTCTTTTTTCTTCAAAAAAGGAGGTAGTGATTAAGGGTAGACGGGGGTTTTTTCAGTGTTGGAAGTCCTTGGACTCGGTGTAAAAGAGGTCCTGAACACAAGAAGAGAACCTCAGGGTCTCTTACCTCAGGAGCCAAAGGTTTATTGAAACTCTGAATCTCCGCCTCCGGGGGGCCGCGCCAGCCTTCAGCACCTTACCCTTTTCTTAGAACCAAAGGAGAAATCCTAAGAAAAGGGGCTTTTTTTGTAAAGCTCTTCTCGACTAGTGATAAACAGCGGGTTCTGGGACAGTAAACAGTAAAAAATAGAGCCTTCCAAAGACTCTTTGTTACTGCTTTCAAGAAACCGAAATTACTTGTACAATTTTACCTTAAAAACAGTGTGTACGCTGGATTTATTTTACTTTTAGGATAGAGAAACTAACCCGGACAGTGAGGACGTTGTTGGTACTATGAGCTTTAATTGTATTTCTCCACCTCTATAAACCTTTTATATATAAATCTCTTTCTTTTATTTTCTCTCGAGCTTTCTCTATCAGTCACTCTCTTAAAAGCTTTTCAAACAAAACAAAAAGGAAAAATGATCATGAATGGTTCACATTTTTATAATAAATTTCGGCTATATTTATTTTACACTTCTACTTAGAATTTACAGTAAAATAATACATATTATATACTTATACTTATATAAAGTAGTTACGATGAACCGATTCCTAATCATCCGAGGTTATTTATTACTAGATTTTTTATTTTCTCTTAAAGAGAAAGTATTGTGATGGCGCGAAAATACGATTTTGATGGATTTACACGTTTTGAGGACCCCTGAGTCCAAAAAAGTGATTTTTGAAAAATGTCTGTCTGTCATCTGTCGTCTGTTTGAGCAGAGGCCTTAACTACTACTGCCTATAAAATACTAATGTTGTTATTTGAAAATAAAAAGGATAAAATGGCAATATTGTTGAGAAATCGTTTTACTCTGTTATGTTCTACTAATCATTTGCTACTGCAGAAAATGTTTAAATAGAGTTTTTTGCGTTTAAAAGAAATAAGTGAAGAGAGGGGAGCAAAAACTCTACCGTACGTTTTACCAAAATCTAACGGAAGTCTTTGAAAGTGTGTGTTGAGAACGTAGTGAAATTTCGCATGGGTCCCTCGGGTATCGTTTAAGGGTAAAACTGTTTCCCTTCAGGTCTTGGGAGTAATTAACTTAAAGGCTGAATGTGGTTGCTGGATCCGGTGTGTTTTCCTTTTTAAAAGAGTGGGTTTGAACACAAGTAACACATCCAGGCGCCTTAGGCACTGTCCCCAGGGTCCGGCTTGGTGAGAGACCTAAGCACCGAGCACACGACGCCTCCCAAGTCCTATCAACTAGGGTCCCTGATGAACATCTTACAACGACAAACAATATAAACTTTACTTTACTTTAGACTTTAAAGTAAATAAGGTTTCATAAGATAAGAGGTTTCTGGGGAAAACAAAAAGTACTCTTTTAAACAAGTTAGAGGTTATGAATACTTTTAAAATTTATATATTTTCCTTTTAGGAATAGAAACTCTAAAACAACTGTCCTTTTCTCTTTTGAAGCCACAATAGAGAATCATCACCAGGCCTACTACAGATTTAATAGAAAGACGACATTATGAATTATAAACTTTTTTACTTCTTCTTTTATTTCTTGGAAAATGAGAACAAACCTTCGCTAAATTGAAAATATAATAGAATACCGAGAAGACAACAATAATTTAGAGCAAATCATTTCCTTTTTGAATAGATTAAGTTAACCGTATTTGTTCAAATCCCTGAAACTAAAAAGTAACGAAATTTTTAAATAATTGAATGGAACACGATATGATATAACGAGAACATTAAATCCCTTGAGAGTTTTAAATAATTAATCTCTTATGACATAGACAGAATCCTTTGTTTGTTAGTTACTATGCTCTTTGCAACAAAAATAATTAAAATAAAAAGTACTTTCTAAATAAGTAAATGTATTTTAGTATCATTTCTATGGTAACATGTATAATAATTGTCACGCAGTAGCTTGCAAGGGTTGACGGCAAAGTTTCATAGAACTTGATAGCTCAAAACTAAATAGCACAGTGGAAAAACGAAAAACAAAATAATACTCCCCTTATTAATTTGTGGTGTTTTTGTTTTTGTATTTATTAATATCGGCACTTCTTTAGATTGTTATTCCCCTTATATAAAAAACCAAAGAGGAGTAAAAATCAAAAGAAGATGTACGGAATGTTCTTCTTTAGACTGTAACTCCCCTTATAAAAACATACGTGTGATATTCCTTTGTCCCAAAGAACATTGTACTATTGGATTAAACATCCCTTTGTCTTATTAGTTATTTAGTTAAATTCATTAATAATCTTAAAAAAATGGGGGAGTAACAATCTAAAGAAGTACCCTAATACTACTGTCGGACGCCGAGTGGTTAGCTGGTTTGATTCCAATGCGCTATTTACTGATTATATATAGATCATATCAAGTTAGCGCGTAAAGTAGCCTACTCCCTCTCTACAGGTATTAAACCAAGAGCCAGATTTACCCTATAGACTATGTAGTCTATGTCTGAGTTCAACCCCCGGGTTTAGAAACAAATTTTACTATATATCTCTCTCGCAATTTTTATTATAGAATAGAAACACTAAATTATTTTTAGCAAGTGTGTCTTTAGACGCGACATTCAATTTTTCCTTTTTCGACGTATAAAAAATAGTTTACTATCTATGGTTCTTGATTAGTCATACTTCTTACAATTTAGTACGCAGTTACTACTTCAAAGTCAAGCATGCATAAAGACATGCAGTGACACGTGAAACTTTAGCTCATCAGTCGGATAATACCACTTCACTTCCGTACAGAATATCAAGGGCATGCTATACTTAGTCCCCTGTACTTCGTCAAAGGGCTTTCCCCTTGACACAGTCTACGAGAGATTACAGCGACGCCCACTTGACCTAATCTAGTTTTATAAGAAATTATCTTCATCTAACAAAGCAGCAAATAACTTTGCCTTTGAAAGATCAATGAATTACAAGGAACATTTAATTTATTCATATATAATTATTGAATAAGGTTGCTTTTATTAACTCATATTACCTATAAACAATTTATTAGCAACCTAAATTATTTCTTCAGCAATCAATTTTAAGGGTAAAAGCAAAAACATTAAATAACAATCATTTATAAGATACTGTACAAAAGAAAAGAAAGTTAATGAAAAATAAATCATAAACAAAATAGAAAATAGGCCGCTAATTTATGTGGCATATAGTTTCCTCGCGTCCAATTATTGTACCAATTCTTACATGTGCTTTGGATCTGTTTCGATTCTCCGTAGCGGGGGGGGGGGGGGGGGAGAGAACAACAATAATTTTCCAGATGGTTTAAATTAATATGGCACCATCTATGGGCTAGTTTGGATAAAGCATTCAAATTTCTTTAAAATTGGCTCAGTACTTTAAAAGATATAAATAGTTGTTAATAAAAAAATTATGCACAATATCGTTGAAAGTAATATGAGACAAATAATGGGCTAATCATGACCTACTATCAAACTTTCATTAAAATTGGACAAGTAGTTTTTAAGATATGCTGGTCCACAAAAATGACGCGAAACAACAAAAATGTATTTTGATGTCCGAAAAAGATTTGTGTAGAGTATTTGTTAAATTTGGAAATATTAAAAAAAAACTCCTTCGGTAAGCTTGGAAGCAAAAAATCATCTTACAAGAAACGATGAATTAAAATTAATGGAAATAATTAAACAATAGCATTAACATCTTCTTAACAAAGGATCTCTTAGTCTCATCCTAGTACCCAATATTACCTGGCAATAAAATCAAAATAACGAGCGCAAAAGATTAGGTACTTGTAATTAAGTTGAGGTAACTTAATTATAAGCAAGTAATTACAAGGGCGTTGAACCTTTTCTTACCAAGGAATCATATTCAATGAGACTATTAACGATGCCAGTAATAGAAACTCGATAATTTACAATCATGATAAGGACTCAAGACTTTCTTGGTTTTTTTTATTTTACAAAACAGCTCTGTTATACTAAGTTAAGTTTAGATATGAACGGAGGATCTACAATCTAGTTTCATAGTAAATATATACAAAAATGATATATATTTAACGAAAATAAAAAGTAATGGAAGAAAAATTAAACTATTTCAAAGGCTATCAAAACCTAGATATACAAATAAAAATATGTAATTTTCTTATGTATAAAAAGTAGCTTTATGGAGTATAAAAATATATATTTATCGACTATAGTTAACTCAAAACAACAACAATTTCAGCTGGAAAATCAGAACTCTAAAACGACTAGATGATTATAATGGCTCAAATCGTGGATGGCAATAACCTTCGAAGATACGAGTCTAGCATTGCATTTATAAACAAATTGTGTCGTGACAATAACATCGTATCGAAAATGTGCAGAGTAAAAATATAGCATGTTCCTTGAAGTAAAATAACAGAATATGAATAAAAAGAATGGTTATAGTCGGCCCTTTAATAAAAAAATAACAACAATATAATTTGTCTATATGTGACCAGTAATTGAGTTTAGTAGGGAAGTTGTCTAAGATAACACCAGGAAATTTTTGATATTTAAGCGTTTTTTTAAATTTTATAAATAATGCATAGTTATTGCAATATACAAGAAGAACACTAACGTTGCCTTCAATAATTTCAACTTTTAGATAAATTCCTTGAATTATTAAAAACAAATCAGTGTTCGATTTTCATAAATGCACTGAATAATTAATTATAAATAAATCAAAACATTATTGAACTCCCAATAAAAGAGATTAAAATAGAAACAATTACAGAATCAGGTCCTAAGTCTCTCTGTTATTTGTGTCAATCGGTTTAAATATAATTGCGTCAATAAGTTAATATTCGGAATTTAGATAGAATGAATTGTTATTTTTTAATCTACTTTGTGGAACATGATGTTAACATATAAAGATAAATATTAATCTAATATAAATATAAAAACATAATTGGAAATATCTATTCAAAGCGTAAAATTAGATTTTATTCCAAGTAAACATGCAACGAAATTAGTATACTATTATTAAACCAAAGGATCGTATTAATTAGTTTATAAAAGAGAATCATGAAAGGAGGATAATTCAAATTTTAGTTTCTTAATTGAAAAATAAAATTATTTACTAATAAATTATATGAAGTAGAAAAAACTAAAAAACTGCAAATGAGGTTGAATATGTTTGTTTGATCGACTTTCAAAATGAAAATTCTGGATTAGCTTATTTTTTAATCACTCAAATTAAAATTGAATTCCAGTGATTCAAGATGATCAGCCTAGAGCGGGTGGACATTTATTGAATTATTATTGTTCTTTTAACTTGTTTTTTGGTTTCCTGTGTCCCTATTTTTCTTAGTATATATCTTCTTAGGTGTGGGTCGTGTAGGGTAATTAACTTTTTTATAAAAACAACTACATTGTTTTCAAAACTTGGCTATATTTCGACCATGACCAGGTCATCTTCATGCCTAAAACATCGTCAATTTAACAGTAATTGTTTACTTAATTTGCATTTCAATAAAATTATTAATACATTTTTTATGACATACAATCTTCTTATTTATAATATAAAACATGGTAATTACCTTATAAGTCGGTTAAATTTTAAAAAGTTTTTTCCACCATTTTATGATATCGTCGTTATTTAATTCACTTTTTACTCCCAGATTATCTCATAACTTAAACAATTAACAACTACACATAACAATAAACAATTTTAACAATAAAAACTTATTAAAAATATAAAATCGGGACTAGAGAATTAAAATCGTGGTAACTGTGGGTAACATAATGCAACCTTCCTGTATGTTATCAATCTGTTATCTTGTGATTTAAATCTTTAAATATAATTAACGATTTGTACTTAATTATAAGGTTAAATTTATTATTTACCTTAACAAACTTTGCCTAGTAGGATTTTCTTTTTTTTTTATATTATTATAATTTTAGTTTTTGATTAGTTTACTTTTGGCGGGAGTTATGATTTGAAATTACTATTTTATATTTTTAAGATAGCTGAATAATATTTATTTAATTCTCTAGAATCGGTTTTGTGATTAATTGAATTTTCACTCATTGATATATATGCGGACTCAAGATATTTCCGTTTAGTTTCCGTATATTAGATATTTCGTATATTTTTAATAAGTTTTTATTGTTAAAATTGTTTATTGTTATGTGTAGTTGTTAATTGTTTAAGTTATGAGATGATCTGGGAGTAAAAAGTGAATTAAATAACGACGATACCATAAAATGGTGGAAAAAACTTTTTAAAATTTAACCGACTTATAAGGTAATTACCATGTTTTATATTATAAATAAGAAGATTGTATGTAATGAAAAATGTATTAATAATTTTATTGAAATGCAAATTAAGTAAACAATTACTGTTAAATTAAAGATGTTTTAGGCATGAAGATGACCTGGTCATGGTCGAAATATAGCCAAGTTTTGAAAACAATGTAGTTGTTTTTATAAAAAAGTTAATTACCCTACACGACCCACACCTAAGAAGATATATTGTTCTTTTAACATTATTCAGTTAATAATACAGTTTTCATTGTATTCATTTGTTGTTTTGTTTTCATTGTTATATTTATGTATTTTGGTTGCGAGAGTCATCGGCAAGTTATTGGTTCATAAAAAACACGTGATGAAAATATGTATAACAATCACGGTTATTGAGCTTTTACAATCAAAGGTATTTTCTGCTTTACCGATACCGCCTTCATCTCCCCATTTGTCGGTATACTTTCGGTGGAATCTTGCAGTAACGGTAGTGTCGTGTTGTGATTATGTCGCCTTCAGAAGAAGATAGTACTTTCTTTACCTTTACCGCTTCTGTTTTTACTGCTTGTTTGTACCGACTCTCTGTATACCGATTCCTTACCGCCCCACTCCCATGCATACCACCCTAGTCAGGAAGGACTCATTAAGTAATAGGCGCTCGGTAAAGAATCTGTACCGAGCGTACGAGCTTACCGATACCGTACCGATAAGTCAGAGAGCGGCCTAAGGCTGTGAGTGAATGGACTCTTGGAGAAAAAACCGGAGCAAGAACACAGAGCAAGAAGCCGATGTTACTTAACATCGGCTGTTGTACAGCGTAACATGAAGTAGGCCTATGCCAAGAAATGAGCCGTTTCTAAAAAAAAAAAATAGAAATAATGTATTTGTTAACTTAGTAGAATATGTGAACAGTGGCGCACCCAGGGGGGAGGGGCCTCCGTGCCCCCCCCCCCCCCCCCCCCCCCCCCCAAAGCCAAAATCCTAAAATTTAAGTATGCAATTCCGTAGCAAATGTTAAAGTAATAGTGTTAAGTGATAGTCAAATAAATAAATAAATAAGAAATTATATACCTAGTTTCGCCCGACATATTTTTTTTTGGCTTTATAAAATGAAGATTAAGAGAAAGAATAGAAGTAAGTATAGTTATCAATCCGTTTAGGTCAAGGATCTATAAAATAGGGATGGAGCCCTAAGTACATATACTTCCAGGGTAAAAATGTGTCGTTTATATAGAACTTGGAAAAAATCTACATAAAATTACGACTGCGCCTGCTCAGAACTTTTTAGTGGTACAAATTTCTTCCCAACTGTTATCCATTGTTTATTTTGAATGAAAGATTACAATATAACATTTTTAAATCAATTTTTTAATGAAATATTTTCTTGTTTTAAGGGTTTTTAATTTAATTCACAGTTTTACTTTAATATATAATTAAATTTAATTAAAATAGTTAGTAGTAATCATTAGAATAGTTTTTAATTATCAAATAATTAATATTAATTAATTCGGAAACGGGTTCTATTGTAGAATAAGATTTTAAAAATTGCAGATACCTCTCGCAAAGAAGACTATTTTTTTACTTTCTCATAAAAAGAGAAAGTATTGTGATGGCGCGAAAATTTGATTTTGAGTGGATTTACACGTTTTAAGGTCCCCGGAGTCCAAAAAAGTGGTTTTTAAAAAATGTCTGTCTGTCTGTCTGTTGTCTGTCGTCTGTGCAGAGCCTGGAGCTTAAACTACTGGCCCGATTTTGACCAAATTTAGCATACATGTTCAGAAAAATCATACCCCGAGGCGAAATCGAGAAATGAATTTTAGCTCCAAAATTGGGAGCGCTCATAAACTCGAAAAAAAAAAATTCTCGAAAACTGTTCCGACGGTTTTGAATAAAAAATTCTAAAATGTAGTCAATTTAAATAAGAATCTAACGATACAAACCACTTTCCCGGGAAAAATCTAGTTCCTCAGAAAATAGCTTAAAACGCGGACGGAGAGAGCCCGGGTTCGATTCCCTGCACAGGAGAAGTTATTTTTATGATATATTTTGATGAAATGTTCAAGAACAAATAAATGTACATACGAAATCTACTAAATGAAAAACTCTGGGCTAAGTAATTATGAACTCGTACATGAGAAAGTTTGTCCGAGTTGGCTCGGACCGATTTTTGTACTTATTGACTGGACTGTTAGATACCCTAATATTTTTATTTTTAACCTAATACAATCAGCTAATTTCTGTTGAACTCAAAACATTTTGCGTACTTATTTATTTTTTTTTTTTTACCTACCTTGAATATGGTGTATTGTACATTGCATACCCTAAAGATTACAGGAATTATACATATACATGGCCCAAAAAGCCTGAATTCTACTAAAATCATTACTGGATTACGGAGGAGGGACTGTAGGCTGATTTATTTATTTAAAAAAAAAAAATAATAAAATAAACACTGATCACACTGATCATCATTACGGTTAATGACATTCATTAATTTGTTTATTTTTTTTTTTTTATTGTGTCTGTTTTGAATTATATTAGTTTTGTACTATACATAAAGCGGCTAATAATTCCTGAACTCATGTTGGAGGGCTGATGACCCTTTTTCAGAGGTTTAAAGAAAAAAGATTAAAGCTTCTAGAAAGTTTTATTACTCCTCGTGTCATTACCCCATATTTTGTCGCTTCATTATTGTCGACCTTTCAGGTATTAGTTTTTATCTTTTCCTAATAACATTCCTCTATTCTTTTGAATCTATCGAAGCAATTCTATTATTTCTACTTTATTAAATTAAATTTATTTAACCTATTTTATTTCCATTAAAATAAGCAAACTTGTTTATATTATATTAGGTATGTTTTTTCTAAAGTATGGATTTTTTACTTTATGTTTGTATAATTTCAAAAATGTTTCCAGACCCAAATATATTTTGTTGTGCGCGACCATAGGGTTGGGAAACGCTGATGTAATATACTGAATAGCGGAAATGGCGGAAGGTAAGGCCAGAAGCAGTGGCGTTAACAGTAGAAACTCGGATATACAGGTGGCGGTGAGCAGGAATAAGAAATAAAAACGTCCTCTCTTTGACGCTACGTCTGGACTGGATGAAGTTGCGGTAGAAGAACATATATATTTCCAACAGGTGGAAGCGGCAGATAGGACAGAAGTAGCGGCGGTTAGCAGGAATATTAAATAAAAACGTCTTCTTAACACCGACCGACGGTAGGACTAGATAGGTGAGCGCTGGACCAGGTACGTAGTAGGTACAGGGTCCTTCCTCAAAACTCCCAACGAAAAATATAAACCAGTATGCGTAAAATAAATGTAACAAAATTAATAAATTTAAAAATAATTGTAATTTGAATACATAATGATAAATTTAGTAATAGTTTAATCATTTGAAAAAAAGGAATGGTCTGCTAAATAGAGTGGCAATGGCACATAGCTTCCTCGCGTCCTATTTCGTATTCTTTAATTATTTTATGCTTTTTCACCCTTTTGTTTTGTCCAATTTATTTAAATCCCCCCCCCCCCATTTTTAAACTGTCAAAATTGTTTTGTTTCTTTGCAAAAGTTCAAGAATCAATATAGCAAAATTTAAAAAGCGCAGGCGTTTTAAATTAACCTGGGGCTATCTGCGGGCTACATTCGACAAACCAAATGAGTACTTTCGAAGATATAGGAGAAAATAAATCTACGTTTGAGTGCATGTAGGAGAGAAATAAAAATGGGCGCAGAAGGTAGACACGTATATGGGACCAACAATGGGCTAATTAAACGTATGATCTACTATCCAAATTTTTATTAAAATTAGTTTTTAAGATATATTGGTTTCTCAAAAATAGAGGGACAGGCCGAAGGACAGACACGGAACCTAAAATGTTCCCTGATATGCAAAACGGATTTCTGTCTTGGAATTTTTGAAATTGTAGACAACAAATTTATTGTTTTCCAAAAAGATCTTATTGCTACCTTTACCTTCGGTAAGCTTAAAGTAAATAATAATAGACTGCCAATTAGTGTGGCACATAGCTTCCTCGCATCCTATCATGTACTTTATTATTATATTAACATTAAAATTATTGTTATATTGTTAATTGTGTAAAAACTATTAATAGTTTTAGCGATCTTTAACACTTCATAGCGGTGTCGCTGTTGGTTTTACTAAAAAATTGTATTTGAAAAAAATGTTTGTCTTATTGAATAGATGAAGTTAGATTTTTTCACCGACCTAAAATTCCAATTTTTAATTTGAAGTTCACGTTTACGCGAGCGTTGCTGGTTAACGCTTGGACGGATAACGTTGTCCAACGAACTCGTCCTGGGTATTGGTAAAACGAACATGTATACCAAATTTCATCAAAATCGGTCGACATTTACTCAAGTTATCGTCGCACGTTTCATAATTCGCGGACACACAGACCGACAGAGAGACAGACAGACAGACAGACATACAGACAGACAAGAGACCAAAAAAGTTCCCTGATGTCTGAAACGGATTTCTGTCTTGGAATTTTTAAAATCGGAGGCATAAAAGTTTTTCGTTCTCAAAAGTGAACACAATGCTTCCGTTACCTTCGGTAAGCTCGGAAGCAAAATTAGTAAAAATATGAATAAAATGTTAGAATGTTAAAATAAAGTAATATGAATGAATTGTATTCTTATTGTATAGTATAATATCTGATGTACATCAGAAAGAATGTGAGAAACAAATAAAGGTATTATTATATTTTTTACTTTTTCTCACCTTCTCCGAAGGTATATAGGAAAAGTTCAGTTTTCACCCAAAAAATCCGAAACCGAGATTTCAACGGAATTATCCGTTTTGGTTGTATTAAGGACGATTTGAGTGGTTTTTAGCTGGATGTCAGTCTGTCTGTCTGTCTTAGTCACGCACGTAGTTGTGCAGCCTGGAAAATTAACATTCTCCACCATCTTAAACCCAGTTTCTTGAGTCAGCAAAACTTGAAAAAAAAAATCGAAAAGTGGTCCAATCGAATTGAAATTTGGCACGAATATACCTCTCTTAATGACAAACGAATCCACGAAATATCATTTTGATATTGGCAAGAAATACAAACTTACATACAGGAAGTTTATTAAATATTTGCTTTCTGTATTTATTATTATAATCCACAATTGTAGATAAAGTACGGTACGCAACTCGTGCGAAAACTGCATTTTGCTTAGCTCGTGTGGTTTTACTACTCTCGCTGTCGCTCGGGTGCAAACTCCACACTCGCATGCAAAATGCTACTTTCTGCACTAGACAAGTAATGTACTATTATTATTAATCGATACATTAATATATTTTTTAAATATTTTATTAATTATTTCTTATATAGTATTCTCTTAAAAAAAATACATCTAAAAATGAATTTTGTAAATTTAAAAGGTGTGATAAATTGAAGAGTATAATATTTACCTCAAGAATGAATGTAATTTTATTTTAATTCCCGTGAGAGCAAGTTAAAAGTTAGATTTAACAGATCTCTCGTTAATTTTTTTTATTCAAATAAAGAATAAAATAAAACAAACAAATCTTCTGAAATGAAAAAGAACAAAAATATTAGTTGTATAATTAAAATAAATATAAGTTTAACATAATTATTTTTCATTAAAAAAGCGTTAAAATTTGTAGACAAAAGTTTTTTTCCTTCAAATTATTCCCTAGTAATTTATTAGCTAAAAAAATAAATTTATAAGATAAAGTCATAATAATGAAAACGAAATATATATATATATATATATATAAAAAAAATAGTAGAATGAGAGATAAAAAAATTGAAATAGAGAAAGAGGATTGAATAAAAACAGAGTTTAGAGTTTTAAAGATAAAAGATTAGAGCTCAGAAAATTTAAGAATACGCTCTAGAAAACACAACGGCTTAAATAACTCAATAAGATTGTACCTCGACGAAAAACAGAAAACACAAGTATAGAAGCAACAAGGAAACGAATAAAAATGGTACTGCATGACAAAAAAAAACAAAATAACAGAAGACAAAAACTCAAGGGCCATAATGAGGCAACGCGAGAAAATATTGGGATTTTGCTTAATAAGATAAACCAACAACTCGAAAGAAACAAACTTTTTACTCCCTTTAGACCAGACTCTTAATGATGCGTAAGATGAGGCATCAAGGGAGAAAAGTAATGATAGTGCAGAGGGAAAAATATGAATTGCCATTTCCTTCTATAACAAGAAGTGAAAAATAGAAGTAAAGTATGTCATGCTAACGAAATAAATTTAGTACAAATGATGATATAACACCCTGACATCTAATAATAAAGTTTTAATTAGATCATTACAGAATAGCTTTAACAGCTCTTCTTAGCCGTATTATATAACAGACATTATACAAAGTTTTAAATATTATCTAACCGAATAAAGAATATTATTATCAAATTTAGTTAATATATTTCAAACTTGAAATTGAATATATGTTAGATATGCATTAGCATCTATGGAGGTCATCATAAAGAAATAACACAAATTTTCTTCCCACGTAAATTGAAATTAGTATATTTACAAAATCAGCTTTTATAAGTCTGAATCATCAGGATCAGTGCCACGGAAGAAATAGAATTACATTAATAAAAAGAATTAGAGGTGAGTCTTCTTTATGCCAGAGATCGACGTGAGACGTGAAATTTTAATGCTATAATAAATTATTTGTTATTCTGTAATGGATTAACCCTTAATAACCTAGCGTTGCCATATGGCAACAGCAAAACCCTCTCCCTTTCTAATTGTCTGGAGTAGTCCAAGTTAATAGTAAACTTTTTAAATGTTAATATTATGTCACAAGCAGAACTAAATTAATATTTTTCATCATTATATTTATTTGTTTTGTGCAACACGTAATGCGACAAGACAAGTTTAAAAAATGGGTTATTCCACATTTTTTACATGGAAATAATTTCAATTTTTTAAATTAATTAATTAATTAAATCATTTTATTATTGGTAATGAAACTATTAGAATAAAGAATGATTAAAAATATAAAATTATTGCAGTTTCACAAAATTTAATTTTTCTGCCCTAAATTGAGTGTCAATTTGAAAGTTGCCATATGGCAACGCTAGGACATTAGCCTTACAGTTTTTTTCTAAGTCGTAATTTTATTCAATCGTATTTATACACAAAGTTTTGATGTAATTTTGACAGACAAAATCCCCAGAAAAAAACAAAAAATTCCCCAAAAAAATAATTCGGGCAGTTAAGGGTTTTAAAGCATACTTATTTTAGGGAAATTAGCTAAAAACTTGTACAATAAACTAGCAGTATACCCATACCCGTGCTTGGCTGCGATGTATGCTGTATCATAGATACAGGTGATAGGACTGTCCTGTTTACCCTCATTCCCATATCTCTTATTTAGGAATGAACTTCCATCCTCTGAATCATTTAAAAATTCCAAGATGCAAATTTTTAAAAAGAACACTAGAGTAGGTGAGTATATGAGGCGGATTGTAACCCGCCCCCTCCACAACCCACATTAGTAATCCAACTACTGTAGAAACAGTTTTAAAAGTTAACTTACAGGAAAAGCAGAGGTTCCTTCTAATTCCCTATTCTAATTAAATAAAGAATAAGTATTTTTAGCCATACATTTTTAAAAATAATAACTATACAATATAACTAACTAAATCTAATATAATGTATTATATAAGAAATTCCAATTAACTGACTTTTAAATTAAAGTGATTTGATCTGATCTTTCCTTATTTTTTTCTAGATAATTCACTAACTTAAATAAAAATCTGTTCCTTGTACAATGATTTGGGACAGTCACCTACATAGTTACAATTAATTTATTGTAAATACCGAATTACTCACATATCGAGTGCAATTTTTCTTCCGAGCTTACGGAAGGTAACTATGTGATCATTCTAAAGAAGGAGCATATTTTATGTCACCGATTTCAAAAATTCTACGACAGATATCGGTTTTAGACATCAGGGAATATTTTTGGTTCTGAGTCTGTCTGTCGGTCTGTCGCTCAATTTTTGCAAACCATCATATCTTAAAGACTACTCGTCCGATTTTAATGAAATTTGGATAGTTGGTAATAATTAGCCCATTGGTAGACAAATAAGTTTTAACTTTAAGCGCCTATTTCTTTCTCTTCCTCATGCGCACAAACATACATTTATTTACACCTATATCTTTTAAAGTACTCATATGAATTTTATAAAATTTGGATGATTTGTCGAAAGTAGCCCGTAGATGGCCCTAAATTAACTTCAACTGTCTAAGCTCTTTAAATTTTGCTAAATTGGTACTTTAAGTTAAGTAAGAAATCAAAACAATTTCGACAGATTTAAAAAACCGGGGAAAAATTAAATAAATTTAACAAAAAAATAGATTGAAAAAGCATAAAATCATTAAAGTACACGAAATAGGACGCGAGGAAGCTATGCGCTACACTCATTGGCAGACTTTTATAAGTTCATTATTATTTATTTATTATTTTACCGTTTTGAAAGTGCTAAGACGTTATAACGTGTGTTCACATTATTCCGGATTCAAAAACAACTCTTTGTTATGTCTAGTAACAATTGATTATTTTTCTTCACATTTTTTTGAACCTTAAAAGTTTCAAGTAAATAAAAAGTAACTTTTTTTCTTTATTTCCAAAATATAACGAGAAATTATTTGACTAGAGGTCTAATTCACAAACAATCTGAAAGTAACCACCTCTGTTGTACCATCAACCTAATTAGCTGCTCTTCTCCAGGTCAAGGTTTAAACTTCTCGTTATCGAAATGCATAAGAAAGGTTGTGTGAGGACAACAAAAGTAGGAAACAATGTTTTGGAAAACTACTCTGTCCTTTCTGAATAAAACAAGAAAAAAGAATATTGGTGGTGGTTGGTAATGACCTGTATTTTACTGTGTTGAAGAGGAGTTATTTTCTAAGAATCTAGAGGACCAGATACCAGATGATACTTCTTTTCACCGGATCTCCTGCTGGCTTCCTTTGCTAACAACCTTCTCCCTACTTCTCTTCACGTAGGTTGGAACGCATTCAAACAGATTGAATTCTCCTCAAACCTCTTCCTCATTTTTTCTCCATCCACCTCTTCATTGGTTTCGATCGATTGATTCTTTTCTTTCCCCTGAGCCTTTTTCTAAAACCCCCGCCTTGTTATCGAGATCCTCGAGTCAAGTGAAATCGTCGATCTGCTTCTATAGTCGTGAAACTTCAACTCATTTCTTATCTCTTATTCCCGGACATTTTTTTCTCCTACTCATTTTATCTTTTTCTTCTCCACAGTTACGTTCTTTTCGGAGGTATTGTCTCTGACTTCATTCTGAGATTGAAGGGTTAACTCTTTCTATGTCGATGCCAATACCAGTTCGAAATGGTTTCCCTCTTTAGACGTAACGTCAGTCTAAAGTTAGGGAGGGGAAATTTCCTTCTCTTATTCCATATTTACTGAGAGTTTTGTTTTAAGCCAGGTCCTGATGACGTAACTATCCTTTCGTCCCTTACCTCAATCCAATACTGCCCTTTAATCTAGACAACAATTAATTTTAACAAGATATATTGGCGTGAAACTTCAACTTTTATCAATCATCATTTATCAACTCATTATTATCCTACTTATTTCATCTTTTTACTGGTCTTATATTACTTTGCTTTGTAAGTTTCATCGCACATTTCCGTTTCCCCAATTTTGAATCACTTCCCGTGATTCAATCTTCCCCAAATTTTGCACATAGAAACAACTATGGTAAAGAATACAGAAACCAAAAAAAAAAAAATGGGGTCAAATTTATTTGCTTTTTAAGTTTCATCGCACACCTATTACCCTACCCCAATTTTGAACCACTTATCGTCATTCAATCTTCCCCAAATTTTCCACATAGATACAACTAAGGTGAAGAATACAGAAACAAAAAAAAAAGAATGGCGTAAAATTTATTTGCTTTTTAAGTTTCATCGCACACCTATTACCCCAATTTTGAACCACTTCCCGTCATTCAATCTTGAAAATAAGACCAGTTTTGAAAAATGGCATTTTTATATTAATTATTATTCTCCACAGTTACATTCTTTTCGGAGGTATTATCCATGTAAATCTATTTTATATATAGTATATCTCTGCAATATACTAATTTTATTAGGATATTGCACGAAAATCAAAATATTTTCGTTTGTAATGATAAGGAACAAAGAAATAATGGAGATACTAAGTATAGGTTACCACCAGTCAAAACCATTGTTGTAAATCAATTCTCACCTCTTTGGTTTACGAATCAAAACTCTATTTTTAGTATGTGTTTAAATATATTCTACTTAGCTCTTTTACCCTATATTTCCCCGATTTCCTATTTGTTTGCGATCAAGTGCAGTTAGACTGTCTTCTGTCACCTCATTAAAATAATCATTCACTACTATATTAAACTAAGATGTAAAACTAATGTTAAACTCACGTTATTTTTTAAGTGTCATATTTTTATGACCCCCAAATATTTGGGGTTGCTAAAATAATTTGTTATAGTAGGCATTATTACAAAAAATGATCATGTCAGGAGACCTGATGTCAACTCTTGAATGGAATACCATTCAAGTGTTGTTTTTGGTTTTTTTTTAGTATGTTTGTTGTATTAAGAAGTTGCGGAAAAATCTCTATTCTCAGAGTAGGCAATATAGGTGTACCCAAATGCTTTCGATATACAGCAAATAAAGACCGGGGACGTAACTGTCTTCAATGTTTTATATGGGCACCCTGGGGAGTCACAAAAACAGGGGCCTATCGGGGAATCTAACTTTTCTCTACTGCACTGAGCTCTTAAGTATCTCTGAGGATTGATGGTCGGAACAATTCTAACTTATTTGCCACAAACCAACGTGTGCCAACAACGACCTCAAATAGAAGTCAATAAAAGATTCGCTAAACAAAATATACAATTTTAAGTATTGCTTCTCTGATAAGATAAAGTATTTTTATGGCTTATTTGTCGATCGACGTTATCCGCAATATTGTTGCACCATACTAAAATCATCATGTTTATCTAGTTAATGATCAACATGAGGCGATTATTAGTTAGAATGAACAGAGAAATTTTTAAAATCTTACTATAATTACAATTTTCACCATGTTTAACTTTCATACAATATTTTTTAGTAAAAATATTTTACCTAAAGTTTCTAATGGCATGGAATAAAGCTATATCGGTAAGATTTATACCGCAAACTCTATATATGAAAGATAAAAATAACTCTATATTATGAAGGATAATAATGACGACGAAGCCGGATTGATAATAGAAACTTTTAGCGCCAGTTTTAGAATCATAAAGCTATTCAGAATTTAGTCAGGCTTTTTAAATGGATGGAGGGATAAGCCAATTTACAAATCTACACGCCCAAAGTTTAATTAAAACGGTTAGTAATTAATATAATTAAATGTTAATAATTAATGGTTTCAGGTGAGTGGTGAGGAGATAGTAACTCTTCGGATACGTGATACCTTCATGTCGATTGAGGATCAAGAACTTTAAAAGCTAAAAAAAATGCACACGATTATTTATGCAAGGATAATCCCGCCCAGAGAGTATAAGTTAAGTTTTAACAAAAGGAACTTGAGTCGGACGATGGAAAAAGTTTCTTTTAACAAAACTAACACTCAATAGACCATGATTAAAAATTCACTTTAAAAATATCTTGGCTATTTCTAAAATAACTGCAATTGATTAAATATCCGTAATAAACTTATTAATTTTAATTAATTGCACATTAAAAGCAATGTTGACCTGTTTTTTGATTACTCTGTGTAAGTTAGGGGTGTTGAGAGGCCCCCGAGGTAAGAAATAAAGTTTTTAGCTGAGAGTCGACTCACCCTACAGCCAAGTCCTTCAGCTACTTTGTTCTAACTTCACTCGGACTTAGTTCAAACTTGTCCCCACAGCAACTTTACTACAATATCCCCCTCCTTTCCTCTTGGTTCCCTCTGAAAACCCGTGGTCTTCCAACCTTACAAAGTATTTAATTCCGATCCGACACTTTAAAAACTTCTACCCTTGATAAAGGTTTATTCTTGGTTCGAAGAATTCCAAATACTTTTAGTTTTTTGTCCAAAAACAAATAGTTAGAGAATTAATTATCTTTTTAATATAAAAAAAATAAATAAATAAATAAAAAGCTGAAATCGAACATTTGAAAGCAGATACCTAACGAATAAAAAAATAATTTAAAAGCTAACGAGTATTTATTCACTGATTCATTGATAATTATTTAAAATAGTTAGTATAAGGGACGATGTTGAGATTAAAAGGATATTTTTTGTAATATGTAGAGAAGATTAATTAATATTTTTAAATTTATATGTAATGCTAGTACTTGTAGAACAATTGTACAAATATTAACAAATAATTGGATTGATATAGGATAATTCTAAATATGCAAATTTGCCTTAAGTTAATGGTATATTATTCATATATTTGTTCTAAACATGATTTTGACAAGGTCGATATCCAACTGCAGCGATTCCGTATTTATCTTTAAAGCGTCTATTAAAGTGAATTATATTTATTTTAATATTATTTTTTAATATTTTAATATTATTATTATTTTATTATTATTAATATTTGTAATTCTTTTTCTCCTACATCTATACTAATGTTATAACGAGTTTAAATTGTTTTTATTTTTGTAACAAGAGGAAAATAACTGTCTACATAAGAGAATATAAATTTTCAAAACTGAACTTTTTTGTCCTTTGTGGATATCCTCGATGTGTTATCATTTTCGAGTTACACCGATGCTTTCGAATTTATAGATTTCACTTGTTTTGTTTGTAAAAATGCAATGTAACTTAGATAAAAAAGTGCAGTTTGCGGAAACCGAAAGAGTATACAATTTTCTTAAAAATTTTTTAATTTAAGTCAAGATATTGGAAGTCAAAACATAGTTTTGGCGCAAAAGAACGCTTATAATGTTTTGAAAAATTAATTATAATTTAGTCTGATAGTACGTCCTCTCCTTAATGCTTCAGCAAAGTGGGAACCTCACAATAATTTACCTATTTTATGAGTTTTTACATGAAGTCTTGGCGGCCCAGATAGATTTTGTTGTTTGGCGCCAATAGACGTAAATGCGTTTCCAATCCGTTCCTCATAAAGAACATTTTATAGAGCATTCATGATTTGGTTTGTCAATGCTACACCCGAGCTCACATTGAGACGAAGGGCAAGGCAGCATAGTTTGATTAACAGCGCTGAAATATATGAAACCTCACGGTTTTAGAAGCAAGGCAGGGCATAACAACGCTACGCCACAAGTGGCCTACCCGAATGCAAGTAGATCTGGGATCTCAATTCACGCGGTTTTTGTATATTTCTGCAGCAGAAAAAAATATGCTGCCCTGCCCTTCGTTGCTTACTGTGCGCCCGGCCTTCATACTGATAATATATATTATGAAAGTAGGTTTTTCTCAGAAAATGAGGTAAATGTCCAGGTAGTCCTTAAATTTTCTTGATTTAACAAATAGACAAACAATAGCACTTACTTCAATACCGTCTCATTTCTGACCTGACTGTGTTTGTTAAAGTGTGAACGTGTATTACTGATTTACCAATGTCATTGTTACGATTTTACTACGTTTTTATTAGCTTGCTTTCTTGTTTGTTTGTTTGTTTGTCCGGTACGTACACGTACTATTAGACTAAAAATTAAAATTAATTTTTTAAAAAATCATAAGCGTAAATTCTAACTATGTTTTGACATCCAATATCTTAACTTAAATTAAACACTTTTTAAGAAAATTGTATACTCTTTCGAATGCCGCAAACCTCGTTTCGAAGTTAAAATGCATATAAATAAGCAAAACATGTGTAATCTATAAAATCTAAAACATTGGTATAATTCTATGTCTCGATATAAAAATGCATTGTTAGGTTAAAGTTTCTTTATCTTTCTTCAAAATTCTTTTAACATCTGTAAGTTCTTTAGCGATATCCTTGTAATAAGTTTTTCTTGTTTCTTTTCATATGAACTTATAATTTCTCTTAGCCACACCATACATTTGTCTTGTCAACTCCGTGCTATTTACTCTTGCCAAATCCAACATTTTAAAAATCTTGTTTCTCATATTTTCAAATTTCGCATCGAACTAATCTTCCTTTTTGTCAATGCCTGTCTTGTTCCCTTTCTTGCAATTTACAGCCGTTTATTGTATCGCATCCGTTAAATCCTCTACAGTTAAAACTTCGTTATCAGAGTATTTAAATTTCTTTTGCAGTATCATTTTTAGTATTTTTCCCCTGAAAGACACCATATCCACGTTTTCCCACACTAATTTAGGTAATAACTGAGAATTTAAAAGAAGTAATAGTACATTACGCGTCGAGTGCGGAAAGTAGCATTTTGCATGCGAGTGTGGAGTTTGCACCCGAGCGACAGCGAGGGTAGTAAAACCACACGAGCAATGCAAAATGGCGTTTTCGCACGAGTTGCGTACCGTACTTTATCTACGATTGTTAGATTTAAATAATAAATAGAGAAAAAAATAAACTTGCTGTATAAAAGTTCGTATTTCTTCTCTTGATAAAGATGTCATTAATCTTGAGTTGTATTTTTTGCCGATTTAATTATTTCTGGAGGAGTATTATTCTCTACATTTTCGTCAATTACAGATTCATTCATTGTTTTTCACTAAAAACTCGATATAAACAGTTACTTTAATAAAAGAATAGCAAATTAGTTTTGTTAAATATAAACATAATAAACTCGCTAATCGTGCGTAAAGCTGAAGAATTCCTCTTCTTTACCGCGCTAGCGTGGTAAAGAAGAGGAATTCTTCGGAACTATGAGACGCGCATGCGCAATGAATACAAGTACATAAATAATGACTTTCTACGCATCTAAAAGATATAAGAGATATAATGTTTATATTTAGTATCAATCGTAGATAAAATTCTTTACCGACTTTAAAACCGTGAATGAATTTTACACTCTGTTATACAAATACAAACGAGATAAATCACTGAATTTCCTCGTGGGCCAATGTAAGTTCACTCAGACTTCGTACCTCCACAAATTATACCGTTCATGAATATTCCTAATTAAATCTATAAGATTTTAGTTTAAAAATACCACAACTAGGAAACGAATTGCCGCTAAATTGAGAGGTACACTGCACACCTTATTATAGACTCCAATACTCCTTAATTATTTTATGAGTCTTTGATTGAAACAATTCTTAAAAAAGATGTAGTCACGTAAAGCAATACCTCACATTATACTTGTAGCAAGCATAGCAAACTTTTTTCTTATTTGTGGCGACTTTATTATTTTTTCTTTAGTTAATTAAAGTCATAACTCCACAATAATTAGCCTGTTGCTGTCAACTAATTGCTTATTTTCTTTTCTTATTGTTTTCAGGGGAACAAATTACTTCAATAATGCCTAAAGTTACTAATTAAATACCATAGAAAGAAAGTTATCATTTGTAAATTGGAAAAAATAAATAATAATACGTATGTAAGTAGAAGTTTTGAAAGTGATAGAGAAATAACTATAACTTCAATGCTTTAAAACTAAATATATATTAAACCAACACGCGATAAGCCCATTCGTTAAATCGTTATCATGAAATGTATAAAAGGCTAGCAACTAACATCACACAAGTTGACTAGCTAAAAAAAAAAAACAACAACAAAGAAATAACTTGCGCTAATAACAATCATAAGCAATATTGCCCTATACACCCTTTTGGTTTTGATATAGCTATACTTTATAAAACCATATCCGATATCTAATTTTCAACTTACATTACAATTAACTATCAAGTGAAAGGGTATTTTTCCCCTTAAGAATAATTAAGGCCCTGCATCACACAATCGTATATAACAATATACACACTAGTATATATATATTACACAAACACTCATATATATATATATATATATATAATATATAATATATATATATATATATATATATAATATATATATATATATATATATATATATATATATATATATATATATATATATATATATATATATATATATATATATATATATATATATATAAGTTTCTGTAAAAATAATTTTTCAGTAGCACAAAGCAGTTAATTAATATAAGATTGTAATCAAAGTACTAATGCCAATGATTTCAACTAAGAAAAGCTATCAATCAAAATTCGAAAGCATTTAGTCGAGTTTAATACAAATTTACGCAAAAACATGGATTATCTTTTAAATCATATACTTTTTCACATAAAATGAAATGTATACTTATAAAAAAATTGTAAGTATAATTTAATATTTAACACACGATAAATATAATTTGAAAACACTTTATTATATACGTATTATATTATTAATAATAATATATTACGTATAATTATTATTATTAATAATCACAATCATAAATATATTGAGCAAGTAAAATTAATGTCTTGAAACGGAAATTATTATTCGAGCATTTATGTTTGTTTTTTTCTCTTTTTGTTTTAAATACTTAAAGGTTCATATTAAATATTTAAGAAAAGAACATAAATTATGAATGTTGAACCATGAATAAATGGCGTATGAATAAATAATAAAGTAATTCATTAATTAATTTTTACCAATATTTTATTACTACCAATATAAACATTAAATTTTCACTAATTTAAAGGTAAATATGTCATATCTGACCCACTTTGACTAAATAACTATTAAGAAAAAGGGATATTCAGTCTAATGTACATTGGGACAAAGGAATATCACACTATTGTATATAAAAGTGTGATATTCCTTTGTCCCAATGTACATTAGACTAAATATCCTTTTTTCTTAATAGTTATTTAGTAGTAAACAAGCAAAAATTATTATAAAGAGTAACTTTTTCAAAAAAAAGTATTTCTTTTTTTGTCATTTATACCTATAGGCAACTCGAACTGGGGACATACTGTATATCTGTTCATGAAAGAGGTGTAGTTCCCAATGTACATAAGACTAAATATCCTTTTTTCTTAATAGTTATTTAGTCAAAGTGGGTCAGATACGACATATTTACCAATTTAAACATTTAATTATTACTAATATAAACATTTTATTCTTACTAATAATATCGTTTAATTTAACTTTTTCATTTTAAATTATTGTGTTATATTTTCATTTTAGTAAAATATATAATAGTCGACAGCTTAAATAAAATGTAGGCTAGTGAAGTCAATACTGAGAGGGAAATGCGTATAAAGAAAATCAATATACAGTATTTCTGTCCCCAGTTCGTGTTGCCTATAGGTGTAAATTACAAAAAATCATTTTTCGAGAAAAAGTTACTCCTTACAATAATTGTTGCATGCTTTGAAATGAAGAATTATCATATTAAAAAATATTCGTACTATGTAAAAATGTTAATCTTTATAAAATTGAACAATCCTGGCTATATTTTGACCTTCTCTTAGGTCATCTTCGAGCCTATAACATAATTAAGTACAAGGTTTTACTATTCTATCATACAGAGAGATTTTGGATACAAAATGGGTATAATTTATCAGGTCCCTTGTTCATCTTGCCCAGCAGTATATATAGGAGAAACACGACGAACTTGGAGAAATAGACGACAACAGCATGTAATAGCAAAGGACAAGGAAATGTAATAGCAAAGGACAATAATATGGCGCTTGCAGCTCATTCGACTGAAACGAATAACCAATTTAATTTCGGCAACGCTAAGATACTTATGAATGAAACTAACAATAAAAAACATAATAACACTAGAAGCGTTACAGATTTCCAAAAATAATAATAGTATTAATTATAAGAAGGATTGTAGAGAGTTAAATAAGTATTATGTAGGAATAATTTAAATATTTTTTTAAAAAAAAAAGAATACAACAAGTAACGCAATCAGTAAGAAATTTAACCTGGGTTTTGTCAAGATAAGATTACTTGATTACCAAAATTTTGTTGCTGTGATAGAAATAGACTGTGATAACACACATGTTTTTTTTATCTTGTTAATTAAGTTAATTGTATGTTTTGTTATCTTTGTTCATTGTTATATAGTTATGGAAGGGGAGAACAAGTTTTACATTTTTAGAATAACAATTTAATTAAATGCAACCATGACAAATTAGCACGTAGGTAATGAGTTTTAACTGAAATATGGGAGATTTTATTTTCGACATGGAATTGTTTATTGTATTAATCAGATAGCGTATGAGGTAAAGAAATTTTAATATTGTTATAAATGTAAGTAACAACCTTGTTCAGCTGTATGATAAAATAGTAAAACCTTGTATTTAATTATGTTATAGGCTTGAAGATGACCTAAGAGAAGGAGGAAATATAGCCAGGATATATTGAAGCCGTTAATAATTTATTATCCCTGTTGACCTATTTTGAAACCACATTCGTTCAATTTTATAAAGATAAATTTATTTTCGAAAAGTAAAAAATAACCCCACTTTACTCTTGATACTATTTTTGAAAATTGTAATTTTTGGGTGCAGTTAACATAGTACGAAATATTTAATATGATAATTCTTCAATTTAAAACAAGTAAAAACTATTGTAAAGAGTAACTTTTTCTCGAAAAATGATTTTTTTTTTTTTTTTTCATTTACACCTATATGCAACTCGAACTGTGGACATACTGTTTATCTGTTCATAAAAAAGAGGTGTAGTTCGTTAAATAAACAACGACATCACTCTAAAAATTGCAATAAACAATTGACTTATACTTATACTTTCAAAAGTAACTTGTACTTTCGAAGTTTATCCAGCAACCTCTAGATTATTTGAAGGAGACTGTTATAGACCAGCCAAAACCGGTCAATCATTTATTACAATTTTTTGTGTGACGACGTTGTTTGGTTATTGTATTGAACAATACCCCTTTCCTGATGAGTCGCTATCACACATTTGAGAAAAATAAAGACGAGAATCTTAATGTATATCTGAATATGACAAGAACCAGAGCCATATTTAAGAATAATTTGCCATGCAATGAGCCATATTTAAGAATAATTTAAAACACTAACATTTAATTTTAGTGTTAATCAGCCTTAACTAATCAAGAATTAAAACTACAAGGAACAACTTACTAATTTCACGAAGGTGAGGTCAAAATATTTTCTATGTGAGCCTATTTTAATTCCTGATAGAATTAATTACTCAAGGATTGACAATCACAAGGTAAAATTGACTAATTTCACCAGTTACATTATAAAAGATGACTAATACAGAAGTTTGTCATCATTGGGTACTAATTTCACCAAGATGGGGACAAAATATACAAAGGTGAGCCAGCATTTTAATTTTATATCAGTGGCGTAACTAGGTAAGAAGCGCCCTGGAGCAGTATCACCTAGGCGCCCCCCCCCCCCCCCCCCCCCTGACTCCTCGGAGTCTCGAGACACCGAAACTCGAAGGAAGATAAGCTCACTGTTCGGGGCGCAACTAACTTACATGTAACATATTGCACTATCTCTAATATTGCCTATGGGGATACTAAATGCATTCATGTTACTGTAAAAAACACAGTAGTATTATTCTCTACATTTTCGTCAATTACAGATTCATTCATTGTTTTTCACTAAAAACTCGATATAAACAGTTACTTTAATAAAAGAATAGCAAATTAGTTTTGTTAAATATAAACATAATAAACTCGCTAATCGTGCGTAAAGCTGAAGAATTCCTCTTCTTAACCGCGCTAGCGTGGTAAAGAAGAGGAATTATTCAGAACTATGAGACGCGCATGCGCAATGAATACAAGTACGTAAATAATCACTTTCTACGCATCTAAACAAAGATATAATGTTTATATTTCGTATCAATCGTAGATAAAAGTATTTATTACTTTCCAAACTAGCCCCCTAGGATATTTCTAGATTATAGATAAGTTCATTTATTCTTTACCTAGCTACAAAACGTTGCACTCGTATCCATAATCCCTCCTTGAGATATTATCTCATCTAGTAGGCATAAATTTATATTGCATCAGTGTGTTGCTGTGATACATCTTCTAGGATAAATGATTAAATTTAATATAAAAAGAGGTTCATCTAATACCTATTATTATTTTAAAAAATAGGTATTATATGAACCTCTTTTTATATTAAATTTAATCATTTATCCTAGAAGATGTATCACAGCAACACACTGATGCAATGTAAATTTATGCTTACTAGATGAGATAATATCTCAAGGAGGGATTATGGATAGGAGTGAAACGTTTTGTAGCTAGGTAAAGAATAAATGAACATATCTATATTCCAGAAATATCCTAGGGGGCTAGTTAGTACCTTTTAATCATATATTTAATATAGGATTAACAGGAGAAATAATTTAAAATTTAGGTAGCAGTTAATCAAACAATGCCTAATTCTCGTGATAATAAGAATTTGTAAAACAAAAATAAATTATATGCTGATATTGCTGAAAGATATTTTTTTTTATATTTAAAAAGAAACTAAATTAAAGAGCAATATTTTTATGTTTTTAATTTTTAAATATTTTATTTCTGCAGAGACCATAGCTAGGTAAGAAAAAAGTCGAAGTTGGTTAAATCAAAATTTGAGACCCAACATATAACACTGTTTTCCACCCTACTAAAATGCTTTTAACGCTTGAGAATTTAAGCCTAAAAACAAATTTCCCGACTTAACTCTCTCACCAGGATTCAGGGGTTGGCTTCATCTCCCCCCTTTTAAAAAAGTTAGTCGTTTTTCAGGGGAGTCGATCTAGAAAATTCGCGGTTTTACGAAAGGAAGGGTCCGATCCAGGGGTTGGGAAATGGTTGATTATCAGGAGATTTGTAAAGCCATTTTCCTCCGACAGGCCTTTTCAAAATCCCAAAGGCAGAAAATGCTTTTTTAGAAACAGAGTATAAAATAAGCTCGATGATTTTTCCTCTGTTCTTCCATTTCCATTATATTATATATGAATATAAAAAATGCAATAAAACAAAATAAAAGGCACACAAGCACAAAGACAAATATATATATATATATATATATATATATATATATATATATATATATATATATATATTATATATATATATATATATATATATATATATATATATATATATATATATATATATATATATATATATATATATCAGCAAAGTACTACCGTGTTTTTGCACACTGCAATAAGGTACACAATCCGTGTTAGTGAGAGACACCAAGGGGGTATATATATATATATATATATATATATATATATATATATATATATATATATATATATATATATATATATATATATATATATATATATATATATATATAATAAGCCAAATACTATAAGATTTTAATCAAAGAAATAACTTTACCAATCTTTATTACAACTAATAAAGATTGGTTCCCACGACCTGTGACTTGGCGAGTATCTCGTGCTCGTAGGCTTGTGATCTGTTGAATCCTTAACAGGAAAGGTCGAGATACCACGAGCCATATCGAATCTAGTATGTTCCCACGACTCAAGGTACGACACCATTCGAGTGAATCTCGCTAAGCCACAGGCTGTGAGAATAGCTTAAGAAAAGCTTTTAGTCAAAATTCGAAAGGGTTTAGTTGAGTTTAATACAAATTTTTAATATTCATAAAGAATTGATTAATTTATACTTTAAAAAATTAAATTACATGTAAAGTTTAATATTTAACCCAAGATAACATAAATTTCAAAATAAAATAAAACCATATTAAAATATATCTTTCTATTAAACATGAGTGGTGATCCCTCAAAATTTATTATTGTTGTTTTGTTAGGGTTCTTAGGGATGCAATATAAAAACAAACCCTCCCATATCATATGCCTGTATTTCG
Source organism: Gerris lacustris (assembly GCA_951217055.1). Classification (NCBI taxonomy): domain Eukaryota; kingdom Metazoa; phylum Arthropoda; class Insecta; order Hemiptera; family Gerridae; genus Gerris; species Gerris lacustris. The sequence continues at coordinate 23,790,103 of OX578283.1, read as the reverse complement.
ATTCCACCTTGAGTCATTTTCAAGCATCTAAAACAATTCATTGAACCCATGAATAGTTTGTACAACCATTAATGTTAATTCTTAAAATAGTAATGGCGAAAAAAGTTTATAAGAAAATAACTATCCTTACTATTTTCAGAGCTATGAACTTTAATCTTTTGCTATACAAAATCGTCATTTTAAAATAATAGTTATTAATTTTAAGTGCTTATTCAGCGACTAGACTCGTTCCTAAGAAGGAAAATACCCCAATTCCTCACCTAAAAATACAATTGTCAAACTTAGTTCAAATATATTTGTTATATAAAATATTCATATGAACCCTTTACATATGTTTTACTTACATTCATCTTAATTAAAATTCCTGCTGCTTGCAGCATTTAACAATTATCTTTATAACAAAAAACAATTAACTACACATTAACACAAAAAACATACCAACCATTCTTAACTAATTGAATTAAGTTAATTAATAGACTAGTATTTAAAAAAATATTTTATCACAGCTCTAGTGTTACATTGTCAAAGAACAAAGTTTCACAATTCTATAAACCCAGATTTACATTAAAATTCCCTTACATCTTTCTATATTATTAAAAATTATAATAATAATAATAATTTCGGCATAAATAAGTAGCTTTCATGTAATTGATTTATTTTTGCCCAAATACTGAAATTTTTTAAAGGTATAAAATATTTCACAAATAATGAATTATATTTAAAATCATTAAAAATAAGGATTAAAATGTCACTTACATATTATTTATGTAGACGAAACGGCGACACCAAATCTATACTGTAGATCGTAATAGGTCAAGTCCTGTAACAAAATAAAATAAAATAGTTTTTAAGCAAGTGATTCAATAAATACAATAATTAAATATTTTAAACAATCATATATAATTCTATGTGTTAATATCATGTTTGCAATAGTTGCCGAGTGGAATCATACTACCTATTGCAGACCAAGGTCTAAAACCCTAGCGTAAAAATTGTTTAAAAAAATAAGACATCATTTAAAATAGTAAATTAAATAGACAATTATGCTCATATTTTGATTTAGTATTAACCCATTTCAATTTTTGAAAAATAGTTGTTTTTTGCTTTCATTCGTATCATAGAACTATAATAAAATATTGTTTCTCAAAAACAAAGATATTATTTTTTTTAAAAGTTTAAATGTAGATTATTTAAATACCAATTTAACAATATAAGTCGATTACGGAAAAATCTAGTTTTTTAAAAGCGAAAATAATTTAAGGGGGTAGATCGAGGTTCGATTCCCAGCCAGGTAAGATATTTTTTAATGTGAAATTTGATGTATTGTTATTCAATTTACAACGAAATGTTACGGGTGTAACAACTAAACAAAATAGAAACATTGGACGGATTGATGATGTTCATTACACTTAAATGAGAAAGTTCATTTCTAGTTGTGTGTATATTTTAAATTTTAAGTCAACAAATTAAAAATCTTTAATCACTTAAAGTTTCACTGTGCTTTTAAGAAGTTAATAATAATACGAAACTTTTTCAAGTATAAAATATGGTTGAAATATTTAATTAAAATAAAAAGTTACAGACCAGCACATGATTTTCTCTACAAGTACTTATCTAATTCCAAGAAAGTAAAATTCAAAAGCAGCATCCTAATAAAGCCTAATTATAAGTATAAGATTTTTTTTTTCGATTCAGGTTTCAATTGGACAAAAAAAAAACGAGGTGAAATGGTTGTAAGAATAAATGAAAACAGTTTCCAGGGTAACTTGAAGGAAACTCAAGTCTGGAAAACCAAGTAATAGGATTAATTCTCTTTAAGAACCTTTAACATCAATTCAATTCAGCAACTCCACTGAATAAATTATTATTTCAATAAACCTTAGGAAATTTCCAAGGGGGACGGAACTCGGAATATTTCAAAGTTTCAAGTAAGATTATTGTGATTGAATTAAACCTTATAATTGGATTTTAAAATATAAATAATGATAGACTTGTGGTTCAAATCACAACTGTTTTGTGAAAGCCGTCAAATAACTAGGTACCTTGCATATTCATTTAAAGATATAAATATAAAATTGAAATAAATTAGTAATTAGTAAAGTTATAATAAATATGGTTTAGAAACTAAGAGGATATTATATAAATCATTCTTTTATATCATTAAGATATAAATACTAAATATATGTAATTATTAATGAACAACAATATTAACATTATACATATTAATATTTAACAACATTAAATGTACTTTGAGGGAGTATTAATTAGAATATATAAATTTTATGGTTTTGTTTTACTTCACTTCATCCTACACCAACAGCAAATCGGCCATCTTGCATTTTTTGCACTAGTAGAGAGAAGTGAAAAGTAATTAGGCGATCTGGCATTATGCGCACCAGTAGAGAGAAGAGAAAAGTAACTCGGACATCTTGCATTTTGCGCACCAGTAGAGAGAAGTGAAAAGTAATTAGGCCATCTGGCATTGTGTGCACCAGTAGAGAGAAGAGAACTGTAACTCGGACATCTTGCATTTTGCGCACCAGTAGAGAGAAGAGAACTGTAACTCGGACATCTTGCATTTTGCGCACCAGTAGAGAGAAGAGAGTTTATATCTTTATCCGTGTCCGAGGAGTGAAGTTTGATGTTTTATCTGTTAAAAATATTAAACAATCAGTCCAGAGTTCAAACTCTCTAGAAGTATTGTGTTTCACCCATTACCTTATCTTCACCCATATATCATATCTTTGTGAGTCATTATCCCGGAAATTAATTTTTTCCCAAAAATAAGCTACTAACATCACTTTCTTGAGGGAAAAAACGGTTTTAGGGGCAGTCCCTAAATTTATCCCCCCCCAACATCCCTCCCCCTTATTTATTTAGATTGATAAATAAAAGAAAAATGTAGGATTTAAAAAATAAATCCATTTATTTACTAAAAAAGAAAGAAAATCTAAAAAAAAACGAATTTTGTGATATAATTATATAACTAAAAAGTAATAAAATAACACATACATAAATGAGTGGGACATTTATACTGGTACATATATATTCCACATTATCATTCATTACACACCCAAATTGAAAAATGGTTGTTGTGTTGTTTTCGACCATGTTTCATTTATTTTTATTAAACCATGAAAGTTCAATATATTCTTACTGAAAAATACAGCTTCCACCATCTTAGTTAATTTCTATTGGCAGAATCTTTCTTGAAAAAAAAGTAAGTGTTTCGATAGCTACTTTTAATACATTTTACATTCTTCTCTCTACCTTACTCTTCGCCCTCTCTCGATATTTTTTCATTAATTTATTAACAAGGAAAAATAACTAAAGATATGTGAATTTGAGTCGAGTTGGCCTCAACCAGTCTAGTTGAAGTGGGAGGAGTTTTGAGATTTAGATAGGGCTCTATAGAAAAGCGTCTAATAATTAGTTGCCCCAAGAGAAAAGCAAATATTCCTCCCCCCCCCCCCCCCTTACCTCTGGTACTAACTAACTCATACATTCATAACTCCTCTGAAAATTATATGGCTGTTTATCTTGGGATTATTTAGTCGAAACGACTAAACGACCAAAATTACCCTTTTTAGGAGTATCCCTCTCTGAAACTTTACATTTTTGTTTAATGTTGATTTCTCTAGTAGGATATAAAAGTTATTTTATGATTCAAACTTTACCCTAATTTTGAGAACTGTTTTCTTAGATGTAACATCTTTGGAAGGTTAGTAAGTTATTTTAAAAACTATTAAATTATAATTTTGCTTTAGTAATGTATCAATTATGAACATTTTTAACAAAATGAGATTATATAATAAAACATTTTGTAATGAAATAGTGTATACTATTGCAAAGATTATAAATACTATATAATCTTTTATAATATTTATTCTACTTTTTTCTTGCTAGTAAAAAGTATAATAATTATTTTATTTATTATATTCAATTGCATTTTTACTACGTTTTTATTAGCTTGCTTTCTTGTTTGTTTGTTTGTCCGGTACAAATCTGGCAATCGATTTTTAACTAACTTCCCGAGGAGCTAAACATTTGAAACTTTTAGAATAGCTCAGAACACGATGACAATGCATTATTTTAATACTTTTAGCCATCTTTCAGCAGAATTTAATTAGTTTTCAGCAAATTTTGCTGTATGGAAAGTTAGTTCGGAAAAAATCCGCAAGTTATTTTATTTGTTTTGACATATCCCATAGTATTTACAATCTTTATTTTGACGGGTTTCAAATGTGTGATTTTTTATTAAGAGGTAAATATTGAATGACAGCGAAAAGTAAACAAAGAAATAAATTAATTGACGTGTGACAAATTAGGAACTATGTATTTTTTTTTTTCACTAACATTATATTATACTAGCCGAATTGGCACGCTTCGCGTGCCTTATTCGTCTAGAAGTTGGCGCTAGGTGTAAAAAATAATTAAAACAATATAAGTAATATATCTTTTTTATTAAATAATTTTGTATTTTAGTGCAATTAGTTTATATTATTTTTTATTGCTTATTTTTAAACATTTTATCTCAATTAAATATATGACCTGCTTTTTTTTATATAAAATATATTTTTCATTATAAATGAATTTAACCATAAGTTTTTATATTTCCTACATATTTACTTGGCACTAACTATGTGGATAATGTATTTTGTTTAACAGTGTAATTTTTTTTTATTTAATAATATTATTGCATCAGAAATGAAATCTTAACTCATAAAACTGTTGTTGGTAAAAGTTTTGTATGTCTTAGTTTGTTAGTTCACCGCTAGAATGCGTTTGAAGTTTAGTTTCTAAATGAAGTTCCTTAGGGCATGACACAAACAATATTTTAATGCTTTTAGTAATTTTTCAGCAGAATTTAATTAGTTTTCAGCAAATTTGCTTCATGGAAAGTCTGTTCGGAAAAAATCCGCAAGTTATTTTATTTGTTTTGTCATATCCCAAATATTTACAATCCTTCATTTTGACAGATTTCAAATTTAAGATTTTTTATTAAGAGGTAAACAGTGAATGACAGTTAAAAAGAATAAGTAAACCAATTAAACAAAGAAGATAAATAATTGAATATGAAGATAAATTAATTGAATTAAAAAACGTAGTATATATAAAGTTCTTTTTATCTTGTAATTTTATACATATATCTATATTTGATTAATATATATTTTTATTTTTCTATACACTTTATTCTTTTATTGCCGCGCCGTATCAAAAACTGTCAAAATGTGTCAAAAATAAACAAAACAATGCACCCCCCCACAAAGACAAACCCAAGCCTTTCTCAAAGTCTTCTCTCATTGGTTGGTCATATTATGTCAAATTAAACACCAGAAAACTGATGTAGAAAGCTTGTCGCCAAGAGTAACGGCTACAATTAGACTAACTCAACCAACAATTCACGGAACTAAAAAAAAAAAAAAAAAAAGCAAATGCGCAGCAGTCTATCGAATAAAAAATCCTTACTCTGCTGAGCAGCAGCAGTGGTTTATTCATTCATCGAATATTATCAAAATTGGTTTGTTGTAAAGGTCTCGATAAGAGCAGTAAAAAATTATTAATTAGTTTTCCATTTAAATTATAATCTAAAAAACCAATTCGGAAAAACAGATAAATTAACGGTTTTTTATGCTTTACACCCCTTAAAATGTAAAATTTTGAAAAAGTGTACATAACAACAATGAAAGTACTTTTCAAGCACTGTAAAATTATATATAATATGATATATTTCGAGCATTTCGATCATTGTACCCATGTACCTCATATAGTTATATTAAAACAAATTAAATTCACTGAATGGTATAAAGCTTACTAAATAAAATCATTACTAATAACACATTGTTTCACAACATAAAATCTCAAGTTAAAATAACACATTAGGTACCGTATGTACCAAAAGTACACATGTGTACAAATATGTTCAAGTATTAATTTTTTTCCGAGTTCCTAATATTAAATAAGGCATGCATACAAATTTTAAATCAAATCGAATCAATATTTCTCATATTTTTTATTTTTTATTAATTTCCCTATTTTTGGGCCCAGATTTTGAGCCGGAAAATTTGGGAAAAAAAAGTTGTCGACTATACGTTTTTTTAAAGCCCCCGTCGAGTAGATTACGAATATGCCGTCAGTTTACCATTTAGCACTTTTAAAGCCTAAAAAATGGCCAATCGAAAACCCCAAAAATTGCCAAATATGAACTTTGAGTGGCTTTTTCACGGAAACTAAGAGTCTTGGAAAAAAAAAGTCCAAGAGCACTTTCGTCTTGTATTTTTCATTTTTATAAGCGTGACAAATTTCATGAAGATAGTACAAACTTTATTTTTTACCAAAAAATCGTCAAGCCACACCCCTGTGATTTTTTTACCCGAAAAAGTCAAAATGAAGATAACAAAATAAATGAGGTATATTCGTAAACGTCTCGAAAAGGAGAGTAAAAAATAATAACAATGTTTTAAATTTCAACCAAAACCTAAGGAACCATTGTCAAAAAACAGCTATATAAGGACTTTTTTCAATTTTACCCCCCTAAAAAGTAAAAATATCACAAAACACTACATAACTACATTAAAAGGCCTATTCAAGAGTTTTTCAACGATATACATGAAAGTAGGTTTTGTGTTTAAAAGCATATTTGTACCCGTGTACCCATAGGTACCAAAAATATATTTAAAAATCAAACCATGTATAAGATCATTATTTAGGCTAATGAATTCTAATAAATGTAAAAATAAAATTTAAAAAAATTATTTCACCTTCTTAACCTGAACCAAAAGTACAAATCGGTACAAATGTACCCGTACAAAAAATTTTAAAAATAAATAAATACCACAACATTAAAGTATTAATCAAGGCCTTTAAAACGATATACGACACATAAAAATATACACGTGTTTTAAAAATCCAATATGGCGGCTATAATTCAATATGGCGGCTATATATCGAAATCAAAACACCCGCACTTTTCTAGTATTGGTACACTCTACCTATGTACCAAATTTCAAATCTCTAGGTCAATGGGAAGTAGGAGAATTGCTGATGAAAAAATCCAAGATGGCGGCTATAATTCAAAATGGCGGCTATATATCGAAATCAAAACACCTGAACTTTTCTATTTATGGTACACTCTACCTATGTACCAAATTTCAAATCTCTAGGTCAATGGGAAGTAGGAGAATTACTGATGAAAAAATCCAAGATGGCGGCTATAATTCAATATGGCGGACACATATCGAAATCAAAATGGCCGCACTTTCCTATTTATGGTACACTCTATCTATGTACCAAATTTCAAATCTCTAGGTCAATGGGAAGTAGGAGAATTTTTGATGATCAGTCACTGTCACTCTTAGTTTTATATATATAGATAACAATGACAATTATATTATCAACATTACATATGATTCAACAGAAAATTTAAAAACGTAGTATATAAAAAGTTCTTTTTATCTTGTAATTATTCAATATCTATATAGCTCTTTTTAATCACTAAGAACATATGACAGGTATAATATATTTTTGCTTCCGAACTTACCGATGGTAACGGAAGTTATGTGATCGTTCTGAAGAACGAACATGCTTTATGTCTCCGATTTTAAAAAGTCCAAGACAGAAATCCGTTTAAGACATCAAGGGGGATTTTTGGTTCCTTCTCTGTCTGACGGTCAATTTTTGCGAACCAACATATCTTAAAAACTACACGTCTAGTCCGACTTTAATGAAACTTGTATGGTAGGTCATAATTAGCTCATTATTGGTCCCATTTAAGTTTAAACCGTCTAAGATCATTTTTCTCTTCCACATGCGCCCAAATATACATTTATTCACACCTATAGCTTCCAAAGTACCTACTTATCTGATTTGTATGCAACTTTTATGGTTTATCGATAGTAATCCGCAGATAGCCCCAGATTAATTAAACCGTCTGCGCTCTTTAACTTTTGCTAAATTGATACATAAATTCATGTAAAAAGTCAAAAACAATTTGACAGATTAAAAAAACGGGGGAAATAATTAAACAAATTACTCAATGATGGCTTGTAAAAGCATAAAATCAATAAAGTACGTGATAGGATGCGAGGAAGCTATGTGCCACACCAATTGGCAGTCTATTTTAACATTTAATTTGATTCATTACATATATTATATTGCCAATATATTTAACAAGTAAATAAAGTAGGTTATTTTAACAAAAGATGGTGTAGATATTAATGTTATATTTATCTCTGGACTTTTATAACTTCTATGTTGTAATCACTAATTAGGAACTATTGGGTTAATTACACTCTTAACATTCTTGGACTTAACACTTCTTATATAGAATTTATGTCCCAAAGACTTTCCGCACATAATCATTTTTATGTGGTACGTGCTTTTTTAGAATGTTTTAAAATAAAATTTGTTTTGTAGCCTTAACATATAATCAGAATATGTTGACTGTTGGTTGTCCCTCGAATTATATAATTTCGCACGGGGACAGATTTATGAAAGGGAAATGTTATTTCCTGTCTCGGATCCGCCGTGAAATTTGTCGCCCCTACGGCAAAGAGAAGCTGCGTCAGGTTGAGAAATATAAGCGGTAGAATATATTTATATAGGTCAGGTCCGAGACTAAGGGAGGATTTCAGCTCTCCAGATGTTTGACTGTTTTACAATGCAAAGTAGTCCCAAGTTCCCGTTCCAATATGTCCTCTGAATTCCAACCCCCCCCCCCCCCCCCCCCTCCTGTTTACCATGACCTCCACCTCCCTTCTAACTCTAACAAAACTCAAACGCTTTTGACACTTTCATTAAGAGGGGCCAAGTGCCCTGAGGCCGAAAGGACCTCACTTAAGGTTTGAGGAACCAAATATTCAGAGAGAAGGGAAAATCAAGGTAGGCTTTGGTAAGTTTGCAAACTGTTCCGGAACTACCAATATATATATATATATATATATATATAAAATTAAAATTATTGGTTTTCTGCTGACTTGAAATAGAAACAGTTGATTAGAGATTGAATACAAATAAATTCTTGGCATTCAAAATAAATGGTATATTTTAAGATTATTAGTAGAATGCTTTCCACGACTTAAGAAAATAAAAAAACATAAAAAATAAAAATAAAAACATTAAATGACTAGAAATATGAAAAAAAGACTAGATATAATAATATATATAATAGTAGATATTATATAATAGTAGATATGTAATAGATATAATAATAGATAGATATAATAATAATATTAGATATTATGAAAAAAATGTGTGTAACAAGGTAAATACAAAAAGGTAACCAAACAGGAAGGTAAAAATCTAATACTACTACCAGTGGCGCCATCTAGCGGCAACACACCGAAACTACATTAAAAATTAATTCAAATAATTCCAGAAACATAAAAACAACACAAGGTCCCCCCCTCCCATTTTTTGTTACTAATAAAATCAGTCCATGTTTTAATATCATAAATTTGTAATCGCAATTGAAATGATACTACCAGTTGGTTTGAGGGTTCGAATGTGATAGATCTTATCGTACCTTACTTAATAGGAACACATTTTATGAACAAGCATCCATTAATTCATTTATTGAGAATATCAAGTTTGACACAAATATACATAGTAAACAAATCAAATACATGTCAGAATGTGTATGGGCAACGGCGAACCAGTCGGACTCGAGGAGGGGAGGATTCTATGCACTGGCTCGCCGACTGGTTCCACTGAGAATGAGGCCCTTTATAGTTTTGTTTATACAATCACTAATATTCAGTTTATATGTACATGCTCTAATAAATAATAAACACACAGAAGATAATGAGAAAGACCCACAATCTTAATAAGCAAAATAGTACCAAGAGATTTAACATTCAAATAATAACTATATTTACAAACTTGCATTCCTCATATTTAAATAAAAAATAATTTCAAGATAAAAAGAACTTTTTATATACTACGTTTTTAAATTGTCTGTTGAATCGTATGTAATGTTGATAATATAATTGTTAATGTTATATAATATATAATGTTAGTGAAAAAAAAAATAGTTCCGAATGTATTTACTTCACATAAATGACAACCATAGAGAGCTGATCTTAAACCTATAAAAGGACAAATCTTTGTACAACGGATCTCCCCAACACCAAATCTAAACCATGTCATCGATATATTTGAAATAATATAATCGATAAATAATATAATCGATATTTCCCAACACCAAATCTAAACCGTGCCATCGATATATTTGAAATAATATAATCGATAAATACAAATATAATCGATATTTCCTGTTTTGCTGTCATTCAATGTTTATCTATCACAAATTTGAGACCCATCAAAATGAAGATTGCGTTAATATGGGATATGGCAAAACAAATAAAATAACGTTAGTTTATAGCGTTTTTTATTTATTTATAGTTAGTAATAGCGGATTTTTTCCGAACCAACTTTCCTTACAGCAAAATTTGCTGAAAACCAATTAAATTCTGCTGAAAGATGGCTAAAAGTATTTAAATAATGCATTGTCATCGTGTTCTGAGCTATGCTAATAGTTTCAAATGTATAGCTATTCGGGAAGTTAGTTAGAAATCGATTGCCAGATTTGTACCGGACAAACAAACAAATAAACAAACAAACAAACAAACAAACAAAAAAGCAAGCTAATAAAAACGTAGTAAAAAGATTTATTATCTATAAAATTTAAAAAGAGAAGAATAAATAAATTAATAAATAAAATAAATACTGTTATTACGGTGCAATAATGCATGTATAATATGCTACTATTTTCTCTTTGAATTGGCAAAAGGATTTACACTGTTTTAAATGATCCGGTAGTTCATAGTAAAGTTTGGCAGCTAAGATGTGAATGTGATACTGTTTTTTTGAAGTTTTATAGAGTGGCACTTGGATGTGGCCGCTATTTTTAGACCTAGTGTGATAGCCGTGATTAATTAATAATTATTGTTCATGGAAAAAGTATAGATATGAATTTTTTTAAATAGGAGATTAACCGGTAGGACTGAGAATTCACTGAATGTAAGTTGGGTAGGATAATCAAGAGGACGTTTTAAACAAATTTTGATAATTCTTTTTTTAATCTTATTTACTTTAGCTAAGTGTACTTTACTTGCAGAGCCGTAAGCAAGCATACCGTAATAGTACATTACGCGTCGAGAGCGGAAAGTAGCATTTTGCATTCGAGTGTGGAGTTTGCACCCGAGCGACAGCGAGGGTAGTAAAACCACACGAGCAATGCAAAATGCTGTTTTCGCACGAGTTGCGTACCGTACTTTATCTACGACTGTTAGATTTAAATAATATATACAGAAAAAATAAACTTGCTGTATGTAAGGTCGTATCTCTCTCTTGATAAAGATGGCATTAATTCTTGAGTTGTATTTTTTCCAAGGATCTTATATAAAGGGGATAGAGGGTTGAGGCAAAAAAGTGACCCTATGAAGATATGTAAAATATTAGCTCCAATGGGACAAATTACCTTCCTCTTGGTTATAGGTTACAAAGAATTTGTTTGTAAGTGTCAGGTTATAACCTGTTAAAAAAGGTAATTTGTCCCAGTTCAAAGGTCGTGGAGCATGCGCAGTATGATTTTTTCTCCAATTTCTCTTACCTTCATGGGGTCAATTTTTTGCCTTAAACCCCTTCTTAACATTACATCCGCTTTATATAAGATCCTTGATTTTTTCCCGAATTAATTATTTCTGGAGGATTATCATTCTCCACATTTTCGTCAAAGTCACTTGATTCACTCATTGTTTTTCACAAAAAACTCGATTTAAACAGTTACCTTAATAAAAGATCAGCAAATAAGTTTTGTTAAATGTAAACAAACTCGCTAATCGTGCGTAAAGCTGAAGAATTCCTCTTCTTTACCGCGCTAGTGTGGTAAAGAAGAGGAATTATTCAGAACTATGAGACGCGCATGCGCAATGAATACAAGTACGTAAATAATCACTTTCTACACATCTAAACAGAGATATAATGTTTAAATTTCGTATCAATCGTAGATAAAATAATAAAGATTCGACTAAGGCGTAGTAAATTGTTTTCTGGATATTAATGGAAGTGAATTTACGTAATATCACAAAACTGTAAAGTGTTTTCCTTAGTCTGTTACTAATATAGTTGATATGGTTTATCCTAGATAAATGTTGATCGATAATTACTCCTAAATATTTGACAGAATGCGCCTTTTTGATTTCAGTTGGCACATACACTTACACCGCAGAAATACGTTCCCTACAGAACATAGAAATCAACATTATCTCGATAAAAGAATAAATAAAAGAGAGTTAAGCACCTCCCCCGATATTTCGAACAAACAGTCTAGCAGTTTAGCTGACTTAGCAAATAAAAAAACCAAAATAGTTCAGGAAGGTAAAGCGGCTAATGAACTAAGTAACAAATCTAACGATGAGATGGCAAAACTACGGAATCAATCGGCAGAAACATCTGCGATATCATCGTAGCAATCAAACAACAAGATAAGTATGAAAGAAAAATCAAAGCTAAAATCCAAAAAAGAAAGAAAAATTAATATATCGGAAAACTCTAAAGATCCTCCAGTAAGCCTGGTCAGCTCGGAGGAGATAGACCAAACCCCGTCAGGAATAGAAAGATCCATAGTTTTTGGTACCATGAACGTCCGCACATTACTAAACGAAGACAATATCTTTGAACTCGAATTGGCCTTACAGGAAACGGAATTAGAAATAGTAGGATTAGCAGAAGTTCGGAGATGTGGAGAAAGCATAATAGAAAGAAAAAACGGATTTATCTTTATGTATAATGGAGTGGAGAAAGGGAGAAATGGCGTCGGATTCTTAATTAGAAATAGTAGAAAAGAAGATATCATAGAATTCACTGGACTGGATGGAAGAGTAGCGAGGTTAAAATTAAGAGACGGTAAAAGAACCATAACTTTCATTCAAACTTACGCTCCAACAAGTGAATCGACAGAAGAAGAAACGGAAATATTCTATGAAAACCTCACTAAAATGATTAATGAAGATGCAGGGAGCGGAAAAAACATACTGATCGTCATGGGGGATATGAATAGTAAAATTGGTCAAAGAGAGGAAAATGAAGAGAATGTTATGGGACGATATGGATATGGAGAACGTAATAGTAGAGGCTGGAAATTAGTGAGGTATTGTCAAGAGATGAGGCTACAAATAATGAACACATTTTATAAGAAGCGACAAGGAAGAAAATGGACTTGGGTCTCGCCAAATGGTGAACATAAAAATGAAATAGATTTTATTATGACAAGAAATAAATCGATCTTTCAAAATGTTGAAACCATGAGAAATTTAAAATTTATTTCTGATCACAGACTAGTGTATGGAAAAATAAGCAGTAAAGGAAAAAGAAGAAGATTTGTTGCTCATCAAAATAATATCCATAGCTGTGAAGACCCAGAACTTTTCATGGAGAAGCTCAAAACGCATCTAACTATATCGAATTATAGCCAACTCTCTTCTAACCAACTGTATAGCGTCATAAGAGATGCTCTTCGTAAAGCCACTTCTACAAACATTAAAAATAAAAGCAAAATTGAAAAACTAAAAGAGGGAACAAGAAACATGATTAATATTAGAGAAAAAATGAAAAGAAAACACAAAAAAACAAAAAATGAAAAAATTGAATTAAACTTAATGTGTAAGATTGTGAAACGAAAAATAAAAGAAGATCTAAAAGAATACGATGGAAAAATAATAAACGATATGCTACAGAACTCCAATTCAGTAAGAAAGCTTAGAAAAAAAATGAATGAAAATAAAAATTGGATAACTAGTATAAAATCATCGGATGGTACAGTTATGAAAAAGAGAGAAGATATTATTGTAACAGTTACTGATTTCTACAGAAATCTATATGCAAATAATAGTTACGAAAATAACGACCCTTCTTTATTTTACGTAAAAAAACACCATGCAAATATAGGCTTTCCACCGATACTTGAACAGGAAGTTTTAAAGACTATTAGCACACTTAAGAATAATAAGTCACCGGGAGAGGACAAGCTCACTAATGAAATGCTAAAGCTAGGTGCACCAATACTATCTCCTATAATAACTATTCTGTTCAACAAAATAATGAATGGAGATAAGATACCAAAGCAATGGACAACTTCTCAAATTGTATTAATGCATAAAAAAGGAGATAAAGAAAACCTAAATAACTACCGCCCCATAAGCATACTGCCCGTGCTTTCGAAAGTGTTCTCAAAAACCTTACAGGCTAGAATGAAACGTGTGTTAGAGGAATACCAACCGATAGAGCAAGCTGGATTCAGAAAAGGTTTCTCGACAATCGACCATCTACATGTAATTAATCAAGTCATCGAGAGAAGTAAGGAATACAACATGCCAGTTTATCTGGCTTTTATAGACTACGAGAAGGCTTTTGACTCGCTAAACCATGAGTTTATGTACCGGTGCTTAGATCATCTAGAAATAGACAAAATCATAGTTGATAAAATTAAAGAGACGTACATACAGAGTGAAGCCAGTATCGTATTGGAAAAAGTGGGGCAAAGCTTCCCACTAGAGAAAGGAGTGAAGCAAGGAGAGCCGTTGTCTTCGGATTTATTTATTATGGCCAGTGAAGAGATTTTCAGCAAGGTGGACTGGGATAACATAGGGGGTTTAAGGATTAACGGTGAGAAGCTTACTCACCTCAGGTTTGCAGATGACGTTGTCCTGTTTGCTAGATCGCCAAATGAATTAAGGATTATGTTAAATCAGCTCAATAACGCGGGGAAGGAAGCAGGTTTTAAAATCAACTCTGCGAAAACAAAGCTTATGACAAACAGAGCAGAAGAAAATATTAAGTTAGAAGATAACAAGTTAGAATGGGTAGAGCAAACCGTGTATTTAGGACAGATAGTCTCTTTCACAAACGGAATTAAGAAAGAAATCGACGCTAGAATATCCCTAGCATGGAAAAAGTACTGGGCATTAAAATTCATATTTAAAAGTAATATGGCGATGGAGCTAAAGTGCCGAGTATTTGATTCATGTATAATCCCATGTCTCATATACGGATCACAAACATGGTCAATAACAAAGAAAGATGGAGAAAAGCTAAAAACTACACAGCGGGCTATGGAGAGGAGCATGATCGGTGTAAAGAAAAGAGATAGGATTAGAAACGAAGAACTAAGGAAGAGAACTGGAGTCAGAGATGTAATAAAGGAAGCTAAATCATCGAAGTGGAAATGGGCAGGACACATTGCAAGGATGACGGATAACAGGTGGACGAGGAAGATAACAGAATGGTACCCGCGAGACGAGAAGAGAAGTAAAGGAAGACCGCATAGGCGTTGGAGGGACGACATAATAAAAGAAGTTGGTACAACCTGGATGAGGACGGCGCAAGACAGAGAACTTTGGCATTCCATGACGGAGGCCTATGCCCAGAAATGGGTCTAGTTCCTCGAATTACAGAAGAAAAAATAATGATGAATTAAACTAATTAAATATCAATATAAATATAAAATACTATAATGTAATATTAAAATTATTAAATATTAATTAAAAATATTAAAAGGCACAATATTAGAAGTAGACATCTAGAATGATATCAGTACATTTCATATAGTATATATATATGTATGTATATGTATATGTGTGTGTGTGTGTGTGTATGTATGTATATGTGTGTATATGTGTGTATGTGTGTATATATGTATATATATGTATATGTATGTATATATATATATATATGTGTATATGTGTATGTGTGTATGTATGTGTATGTATGTGTGTATATGTGTATACATATATGTAAAGAAAGAAAAGAAAAAGTATATTTTTATTTTTTTAACAGGTAGTATAAGTCTCTAAGTAATTATTTTTATTTGTTATAATTAGAATCATTGTTTATGATGGAAGGATATCTGTATGTTTCGTTTGTTTTAATTTGCACTAAATTTATGTTGTAGATTACTTTCATATAAATAGATACTATGGATATATTCAATATGAACGTATGATATAAATAGTTAAACTATATCAATAGTTCAAATTACTATTTTTGCTGTTATTTATGGTTATACTTGTAATATAGTAACATTCAAATCTGTATATCAAGGAACCAAATAAAGGCTTTATTATTATTATTATTATTACTTTACTTGCAGAGCCGTAAGCAAGCATACCGTAATAGTACATTACGCGTCGAGAGCGGAAAGTAGCATTTTGCATTCGAGTGTGGAGTTTGCACCCGAGCGACAGCGAGGGTAGTAAAACCACACGAGCAATGCAAAATGCTGTTTTCGCACGAGTTGCGTACCGTACTTTATCTACGACTGTTAGATTTAAATAATATATACAGAAAAAATAAACTTGCTGTATGTAAGGTCGTATCTCTCTCTTGATAAAGATGGCATTAATTCTTGAGTTGTATTTTTTCCAAGGATCTTATATAAAGGGGATAGAGGGTTGAGGCAAAAAAGTGACCCTATGAAGATATGTAAAATATTAGCTCCAATGGGACAAATTACCTTCCTCTTGGTTATAGGTTACAAAGAATTTGTTTGTAAGTGTCAGGTTATAACCTGTTAAAAAAGGTAATTTGTCCCAGTTCAAAGGTCGTGGAGCATGCGCAGTATGATTTTTTCTCCAATTTCTCTTACCTTCATGGGGTCAATTTTTTGCCTTAAACCCCTTCTTAACATTACATCCGCTTTATATAAGATCCTTGATTTTTTCCCGAATTAATTATTTCTGGAGGATTATCATTCTCCACATTTTCGTCAAAGTCACTTGATTCACTCATTGTTTTTCACAAAAAACTCGATTTAAACAGTTACCTTAATAAAAGATCAGCAAATAAGTTTTGTTAAATGTAAACAAACTCGCTAATCGTGCGTAAAGCTGAAGAATTCCTCTTCTTTACCGCGCTAGTGTGGTAAAGAAGAGGAATTATTCAGAACTATGAGACGCGCATGCGCAATGAATACAAGTACGTAAATAATCACTTTCTACACATCTAAACAGAGATATAATGTTTAAATTTCGTATCAATCGTAGATAAAATAATAAAGATTCGACTAAGGCGTAGTAAATTGTTTTCTGGATATTAATGGAAGTGAATTTACGTAATATCACAAAACTGTAAAGTGTTTTCCTTAGTCTGTTACTAATATAGTTGATATGGTTTATCCTAGATAAATGTTGATCGATAATTACTCCTAAATATTTGACAGAATGCGCCTTTTTGATTTCAGTTGGCACATACACTTACACTATTTGTTCCAGAATAATTTACAGTGTCACATATATGAGAAAGTTAGAGTTTGTTATACCAATTCTTTTTTTTTACAGTTTGTTCATACATGATCGGCGTTTCGGGGCCGGAATAAAGAGAGAAATGGTTTCCAAAAATACCAATAGCTAGTCAAGTTTCGGTTCGATTGATGATTGGAAGAGGGTTAAAAAATAAAAATAAAAACATTAAATGACTAGAAATATGAAAAAAAGACTAGATATAATAATATATATAATAGTAGATATTATATAATAGTAGATATGTAATAGATATAATAATAGATAGATATAATAATAATATTAGATATTATGAAAAAAATGTGTGTAACAAGGTAAATACAAAAAGGTAACCAAACAGGAAGGTAAAAATCTAATACTACTACCAGTGGCGCCATCTAGCGGCAACACACCGAAACTACATTAAAAATTAATTCAAATAATTCCAGAAACATAAAAACAACACAAGGTCCCCCCCTCCCATTTTTTGTTACTAATAAAATCAGTCCATGTTTTAATATCATAAATTTGTAATCGCAATTGAAATGATACTACCAGTTGGTTTGAGGGTTCGAATGTGATAGATCTTATCGTACCTTACTTAATAGGAACACATTTTATGAACAAGCATCCATTAATTCATTTATTGAGAATATCAAGTTTGACACAAATATACATAGTAAACAAATCAAATACATGTCAGAATGTGTATGGGCAACGGCGAACCAGTCGGACTCGAGGAGGGGAGGATTCTATGCACTGGCTCGCCGACTGGTTCCACTGAGAATGAGGCCCTTTATAGTTTTGTTTATACAATCACTAATATTCAGTTTATATGTACATGCTCTAATAAATAATAAACACACAGAAGATAATGAGAAAGACCCACAATCTTAATAAGCAAAATAGTACCAAGAGATTTAACATTCAAATAATAACTATATTTACAAACTTGCATTCCTCATATTTAAATAAAAAATAATTTCAAGATAAAAAGAACTTTTTATATACTACGTTTTTAAATTGTCTGTTGAATCGTATGTAATGTTGATAATATAATTGTTAATGTTATATAATATATAATGTTAGTGAAAAAAAAAATAGTTCCGAATGTATTTACTTCACATAAATGACAACCATAGAGAGCTGATCTTAAACCTATAAAAGGACAAATCTTTGTACAACGGATCTCCCCAACACCAAATCTAAACCATGTCATCGATATATTTGAAATAATATAATCGATAAATAATATAATCGATATTTCCCAACACCAAATCTAAACCGTGCCATCGATATATTTGAAATAATATAATCGATAAATACAAATATAATCGATATTTCCTGTTTTGCTGTCATTCAATGTTTATCTATCACAAATTTGAGACCCATCAAAATGAAGATTGCGTTAATATGGGATATGGCAAAACAAATAAAATAACGTTAGTTTATAGCGTTTTTTATTTATTTATAGTTAGTAATAGCGGATTTTTTCCGAACCAACTTTCCTTACAGCAAAATTTGCTGAAAACCAATTAAATTCTGCTGAAAGATGGCTAAAAGTATTTAAATAATGCATTGTCATCGTGTTCTGAGCTATGCTAATAGTTTCAAATGTATAGCTATTCGGGAAGTTAGTTAGAAATCGATTGCCAGATTTGTACCGGACAAACAAACAAATAAACAAACAAACAAACAAACAAACAAAAAAGCAAGCTAATAAAAACGTAGTAAAAAGATTTATTATCTATAAAATTTAAAAAGAGAAGAATAAATAAATTAATAAATAAAATAAATACTGTTATTACGGTGCAATAATGCATGTATAATATGCTACTATTTTCTCTTTGAATTGGCAAAAGGATTTACACTGTTTTAAATGATCCGGTAGTTCATAGTAAAGTTTGGCAGCTAAGATGTGAATGTGATACTGTTTTTTTGAAGTTTTATAGAGTGGCACTTGGATGTGGCCGCTATTTTTAGACCTAGTGTGATAGCCGTGATTAATTAATAATTATTGTTCATGGAAAAAGTATAGATATGAATTTTTTTAAATAGGAGATTAACCGGTAGGACTGAGAATTCACTGAATGTAAGTTGGGTAGGATAATCAAGAGGACGTTTTAAACAAATTTTGATAATTCTTTTTTTAATCTTATTTACTTTAGCTAAGTGTACTTTACTTGCAGAGCCGTAGGCAAGCATACCGTAATAGTACATTACGCGTCGAGAGCGGAAAGTAGCATTTTGCATTCGAGTGTGGAGTTTGCACCCGAGCGACAGCGAGGGTAGTAAAACCACACGAGCAATGCAAAATGCTGTTTTCGCACGAGTTGCGTACCGTACTTTATCTACGACTGTTAGATTTAAATAATATATACAGAAAAAATAAACTTGCTGTATGTAAGGTCGTATCTCTCTCTTGATAAAGATGGCATTAATTCTTGAGTTGTATTTTTTCCAAGGATCTTATATAAAGGGGATAGAGGGTTGAGGCAAAAAAGTGACCCTATGAAGATATGTAAAATATTAGCTCCAATGGGACAAATTACCTTCCTCTTGGTTATAGGTTACAAAGAATTTGTTTGTAAGTGTCAGGTTATAACCTGTTAAAAAAGGTAATTTGTCCCAGTTCAAAGGTCGTGGAGCATGCGCAGTATGATTTTTTCTCCAATTTCTCTTACCTTCATGGGGTCAATTTTTTGCCTTAAACCCCTTCTTAACATTACATCCGCTTTATATAAGATCCTTGATTTTTTCCCGAATTAATTATTTCTGGAGGATTATCATTCTCCACATTTTCGTCAAAGTCACTTGATTCACTCATTGTTTTTCACAAAAAACTCGATTTAAACAGTTACCTTAATAAAAGATCAGCAAATAAGTTTTGTTAAATGTAAACAAACTCGCTAATCGTGCGTAAAGCTGAAGAATTCCTCTTCTTTACCGCGCTAGTGTGGTAAAGAAGAGGAATTATTCAGAACTATGAGACGCGCATGCGCAATGAATACAAGTACGTAAATAATCACTTTCTACACATCTAAACAGAGATATAATGTTTAAATTTCGTATCAATCGTAGATAAAATAATAAAGATTCGACTAAGGCGTAGTAAATTGTTTTCTGGATATTAATGGAAGTGAATTTACGTAATATCACAAAACTGTAAAGTGTTTTCCTTAGTCTGTTACTAATATAGTTGATATGGTTTATCCTAGATAAATGTTGATCGATAATTACTCCTAAATATTTGACAGAATGCGCCTTTTTGATTTCAGTTGGCACATACACTTACACTATTTGTTCCAGAATAATTTACAGTGTCACATATATGAGAAAGTTAGAGTTTGTTATACCAATTCTTTTTTTTTACAGTTTGTTCATACATGATCGGCGTTTCGGGGCCGGAATAAAGAGAGAAATGGTTTCCAAAAATACCAATAGCTAGTCAAGTTTCGGTTCGATTGATGATTGGAAGAGGGTTAAGTCTCGTCCAGACTGCCGAACCGAACAGAGGAAACGAGCCGAGCATTTGTCTCTGCGCATGCCCAGTCTGAGATGCGCAGGCGCAATTAGGACTGAGCATGCGCAGAGACTATTACTCGGCTCGTTTCACCTGTTCGGTTCGACAGTCTGGACGAGGATTTAATTTTGACTACAGACGACAAACACAAACAAATAAAACAAATCGAAGTTAATATAAAGGACTTTAAAAATTCCTATTATTCGAGATATCATAAACCAACTGTGTATCTCTTGTCTACAATGACAAAAGCCACCACAACTAATCCGACCCCTCCGTGATCATATAATATACTTTATACTTAGAGCTAAATATACGAGTTTAGGGCAAGAGACAAAAGTAGTTATTTAGCTTTAAGAAAACAATTTTCTTTAAGTTTACCCCCAAGCTATATTATTAACCCCGAGACAATCCTAGATAAATAATGAACCTATTTAGAATGATCTATTTCTCAAATCAACCACTTTATCTCCATTAGAGAACTTTATTTGTTTTATAAAAGGGAATAATTTGTTCGAATCTGACATCGTAATACTTTTAAGTTAATTTTGATAGTCATAAAAGTGCTTTAATAATTTTAATTATCTGGTTTAGTTCAATAGTCTTTTGTTCTCTAGTAGCCATGTTCGTCTAAATTGTTTTTCAAGTTTAGCTTTAAATTTTCTAACATCTTACAAAAGATCCACTCAGATAATGCTTAAACACATTATTGTGCCTTGTACCGAGGAATTAAACACGAGGAGATCCTAATAAGACCAGTTAAAATTAATGATTTAGTTCTAGATCCGTGTTTCAGAAGCTGGGCTTGGTCTAAGTAAGTGATTTGTGCCGCAATAAAAGCACCCAATATAGAAAGGGTAAACCCTTTTGCCGGATCTAGGGCAGGGACGGAGGGCTGGGGAAACTAACCCCCTTAAGGCCTACACAACTTACCAATCCTGTCTAACCGACCCTTAAATCTTTTCTCTAAAACGTTCCTGCCACAGAAAATTTATTCTGCTATGTTTTGAATAAATGCTAAAACAGATTTGAACGAAGAATTTCCACAACACAGTTTACATTTTCGAAGAAAGAAGTTGGTACTTCTAATGAAAACAGTATTTATTGTTTTCAAAGAGATTTAAATAAATTTTAATTTTGTTTAATAGATACTTTCTCAATCTTTAATTTGTTTGCACCTTAAAAGATAAAAAAACCTTGAACCCTTAATAGATTTTAAACAAAATCCAAGCTGACATTTTAGTGTCATCGAAAATAAATAATAATAGCTGTGAGAAAAAAAGATAAATGAGAAGAAACTCTAAATTTAGGACTCTAAATATTTTGAAAGAAAATATTTATGTTACTAAAGATGCATTCATAGACAGCAATAATGATGACATGAAGGGAAAGATCATTAATAAATGATTCGATAAGTATGAAGAATTTTCTTTTCATCGATAAAAATTAATCAACTAATGCATAAAAACATCTAACAAATAAATGTATGTTGGGTAGTGCTATACTATATTAACTGAGGTAAACTTCCTTACTGAGGTAAAATTCCTTGAAGTGTTTAGAATGTGGAAAACCTAAGGCTAGCGTATGAAAAATGAACATTTTTTGGGGGGTGAACTTGAAAAACGCTGCGTGGGCGGTAATAAATTGGTAGTGCGTGAAGTCTCACGTAAAAAGGGTTTTGTTGGTGTTGTAAACATGAAATAAGTAAGGGGGGGGGGGGGGGGGATTTGATGTGTTTTGACAAAATGGCGTAGAAAATAAAACGCTTTCCACAGGTTTAATATATTTTTGAAATCTACTCTTCAATACCTTTCATTTGATACCTCACTCAAAATTATAAAAAAAATATTTTTTTCCCGTGACAGCAATTAGCCACCATCTTGGATTCCCAGTTACCGACCAAGTTGCTATTCTTATTTTTCCTTTGGCCCATCAGACCGCACATTTTTCATATTTATTTATATTTTTTGTAACAGCGGAAATATAGTTTAAGGGGGGGGGGGGGGGGGCACGCAAAATGTTGATGTTTTTTGACAATATTTCTACAGGTGTTATATATTTTTGTAATCTACCTTTCATTTGATACCACACTCAAAATTAAAAAAAAATTCTCGTGAAAGCAATTAGCCGCCAGTTGGATTCCCAGTTAATCAGATCGAATTGTTATTCTTATTTTTTCTATGGCCAAGCAGAACGCAAATTTTGCATATTTTTAGAAACAGTGGAAATATAGTTTTAGGGGGGGGGGGCGCAAAATTTTGATGTTGTATAATACCTTTCATTTGATATCCCAATTTAAATTTTAAAAAAATATTTCTTTCACGTGACGTGAACTATCCGCCATTTTGAATTTGAACAGGTGGTAATTTTGAGTTCGCATTTTTCCTGTTTGCGCGTCAAAACGTTCTTTAATACTGGAATGTTTCATGTTTTTCTCTTTTGATTCAAAAGTTATTGGAACCGTACAGAGTGACAGACGGACGGACAGACAGACACAGGAACGAAACTAAAAGGGTTTCTTTTTTTGGTTTTACCAACGAAACCCTAAAAAGCACAGTTGTCATAAAAAGTCATTTATATTTGTAATCTACTCTTCAGTAGCTTTCATTTGATACCATCTCAAAAATTTAAAAAAAAAAAAAATTGAGGTTTGCACATTTTTGCGCATTACGCATGAGCATATTAAATGTTTACCTTCTCTATATTTTTCCTATGTGTGGGTTACAAAGTTAAGCCATTATTTTAAATTTCAAATATCTATCGTGAACGGTTCGGGAGTTATGAACCAAAGTACGACGGACAGACGGACACATCACCCTCGGCATAAGGGTTTCGAGGATGATCTACGAAACCCTAAAAAGCAAACAAATTTTAACCCTTTACACTGGACACCACTGGTTTCTTTTTTTGTCTTCTTTACTTTAGTTGGATACGTCGTCGCTGTGGGTTTATTGTAGAGTCGTTTAGAAAACGATAAACGTAAAAAAGAAGTCGGTGTTTTTAACTGTCTTTTAGAGGAGCTGAAATTGCTTGAAAACTAATGTTTTTAAATACTATACTATAGAACACGTTTACGTTAAAAACAGCTGAAAACCTCCTCCCACACCTTTGTCACAGCATTTCTGTCTTTATAAATGTCTTGGGACTTGTCCTGTTATATAGGGCAGGCCTCCTTTAATTAAAGTTGGGCAATAGGTACAAAATTGAAAAAAAAAAAAACACGCAATGAGAGCCAAGAGAGACTGCACAGTGCACAGGACAGCAGGCGACTGGAAATCATGAAAAGTGAAATGTGGTCACGTAGACCACTGCTGAGACGGGTAACAACACGGCATTGTCCAATTCCAATGGTTGAGACGACTGCAATAAACAGATCATAACATGGTATACTTCAAAGCTAACACGATGTAAAAAAATTCAAAATTACCACATTGTTTTACGAAATACACAGTGACGAATTACTTTGGATTTTTATTGTTACTAAGGTAATACATAGCAAAACCATTCAATTTGCATTATGACTTAAAATATATCAGGAGGGTAGCATTACATTAACAGCAACCATCTAGGTAGGCTACATTTCTCTAAATGCCTTTAGATGAAACACCGTATATAATTCAGAATGACGAAAAAGATGTCACAATACTGCAAAAGGCCAGTGACACGGTCTCTTGCAATAATTGGACATTGACAAAACTCAAAGGTACAACGCTGCAAGATAATAAAGTCTTGAGTCATGGAAGAAAAATAACTTACTTATTCAGCTATAATGCAATAACATGTTAGCAACAATATTACAATGACAGTTGACATGTGACATGATTGTACAAGATCCCTCTTCCGGAAGCTCTTCTGGTGTGTATCTTCGCCACGATGGATCAGTATGACTCCGATGTTCCTGCCCCTCTATATCTTCACTATATAGTTGGCTAGGACCAATATTTTCAGTATCTTTATTTCTGTGTAACCTTTCTCTAACAGTTGGCATGTAACAAGATACTATTGTATAAATTTCATTTATTTTGTTGGTCCGTTTTACAAATTGAAGGACTACCGCTACTAACTTACTGCTATTGAACGCCTTCATTATTGGCAGAAAGAGCTAACATTTCACCACACTTCGGTCTAAAACTAAAAAATTCTATATAAAAAAAAAATTTCAGAATTATATCGAAGCTGAATTACAGTAAGAACCAACTATAAGAGGAGGTCTGTTTGAATCGTCACTTATTCAAGCACCAGTGTCAAACGTAGATTCAAAGCAAATCTAAGCGAACATTTACTGCGCAGGAGTCAAGAGCGGCACAGGGACATATGGGTAAGACCCCACGCTTTGACACTCTTATTTACACAGCTACTAATGACCACAACATACTCGCTTCGACAGTAAAATGAACTGTGGTTCGAGGTGTGAAGTGGCTGGAACCACCACGGAGCTAGTAAAATGGGCCTAAATGCCATAGATTCGAACAAGTGGTTCGTCTACTACTAGGCTTAAGCGAATATTATAATTATATCATATTAGATTTTACCAAATATTTTCTCTTTACCAAGAATAACAATTTGGACTAGAGAGAAAATCGATAAAGTCTAGGGATAATAATAAATGTGATTATTCTAACATTGTATTATAACTTCTTCTCTTTAAAACTTTCATTATAGAAGTTTGAAAAACAAAAAACTATTCACTTTTCTGTAATTAGAAACTATGATGCATAATAGTTTAGAAAACAGTTTTCAAAACTGAAGTTAAATTGGAATAAGAAAAAAACTCATATATCCTAACTAGAGAAGTTAAAATCAAGTAAAATTTCAAGTCTGAAAATGGGGTATTGCTAATTTTAGTCGTTTCGACAAAATAATCTGAAGATAAACAGCATTATTACCCTCAGAGGAGTTATGAATGAATGAGTGCCAATGTTGGCCCTTCCCTTGGGGCAACTAATTACTAGACGCTTTCCTCTGGCCTTGCCTTAACCAAATCTCAGAATTCAACTAATCTCCAGATTTGTTCAGGACCACTTGAATCAAACTCATTATTTTAGGGCTAAATATGAAGAAAAATAGAGGGAAAGCTAAAAGTACAGAATTAGGCTGGTACTAGATTTCTTAGGTAGGCCGATTATTTAAATGAAATAAGTTTTGACAAGCCCACATAAAAAACATACTTGAGTTTTAAATTGAATTTACTAGGAAAACATGTCTACTTTGTGCCGCTATAGTTTTCCAACCTTTTTTCGGTTTCTATCTATATTTTATCATTTATAATGTGTATGCTTTTATTTTACTTAAGAATAATCATATCTATAAGTTTTCTATATTTGTTATGCACTGGGTGATTAAAAAAGAATGAACAACCAAAAAGAATTATTAAAAAAGATCAACTATTTTGTAAGTAAATGTATGTATGTTTTTTGTTTGTAAGTAGATGTTTGTGGGAGTGGCTGTGAGGTGCATTGGCCTCCCAAGGACGCTCAGTTGTTTGTTGACTGTCAAAATGGCGACTCAGAAGGCGTTCTGTGTCCTCGAGTTTGCAAAGACTAAATCACTGACTAAAAAACTGACCTGGATAACTTAATACATCGAATAACAACAACGACCAATTTAATTGATCCTGATATGCTTAAACATGTTTGGGAAGAATTCTCATATCGTCTTGATGTTGTTCGTGCTGCAAGGGGTGGGCATATTGAATACCTTTAACAAGTGAAATAAAACAAGGCTGTGTACCGTTATTAACCCCAAATAAATTCCTACTATACACAAAAAAAAATTGCCAAGGTCGCGAATGTACCAGAAAGGGGAACCTGGTCTGTATTCAGACAGACCTAGGAAAAAGCTAAATCCCAAAGGCACGAAGATAACCAAGGTAACCTCCACAGCAGCAGGACGGCAAACGACCTTGTTAAACAGCTTAGAACGAAAATGAAGGTCGCTCTAGCGATCATCAGCAATATATATCGGAGGAGCCAAGACAAGAACTTTACCCAGGGAGACAATACGGATTTTAACGAAGGGGAATTGAAACAGGCAGCCGTCACCAGTAGAGATGGAGATGGAATCCTAGAGGAAGCACTAAAGACTGTACTGCAATAATGTCCTGGCCTGCTCCATCATATATACAATAGATGCCTGAGAAGGGGATTAGCCCCCCCCCCCCCCCAAAAAAAATGGAAAGTAACACCTGGGGCTGATAAGTAAGGGAGGAAAGGAAAACCCAGGTCTTTCTTCAGAGCTGTGCATACACACAGAGACCTGTCAGATATACAGTACGGCTTCAGAAGAAGCCAGTCCACAATAATGAAGTAGTAAATACAGTCAAAGCCGTGCAACAAGGAAATCCTTCTCTTGAAAAAATAGTACTGCTGGCGATACCAGATGTAAGAAACGCCTTAATTGGGGCAGGTCGAGCGATATGCTACAGTACACGCTACAGTACGGAACGCGTGTGCCAAAATATCTTCTCCGGATGGTGCAAGCTACCTAAGAGACTGAGAATTTCAGTACGAAACCATGGAAGGAAATCACAGAAAGAGGGTCACAGCATGGCCAGCACAAGGCTAGATCATAGGCGTAGACATATAGAACATTTCCTGTTATTGGATCCTTCGTATGGAAATGGGCTGTGACACTTTACTAGTTAACAACGCAGACGAAATCCAGCAGTCTTTGTGGTAAGAGGCGTCGTCGCAATAGCTCAAAGAAAGGTAAATCAAGTCATGATTAGGGTAGCCTATGGATGTCAGAAAATGGCCCAGTTTAGCCTCAGAAAAGATAGAGATTGTACTGTTTACGAGACGTCAAATCCTCACAATCATTAATATGCAAGTAGAGAGGATATTAACAAAAATAAAGCAGACATAAAATAAGGAGTGAGGCTAGACTCCAAGCTTACCTATTTGAAACAGATCAAATGCCCCGGGCAATAAGCTTTCAAAGAAACAGCTGCTATAAGGAGACGCAGCACCGGCAGGGGGCGCCGGGTGCCATCAAAAAAATACGAATAGTATGACAGTGCGAGGCAACGCCGCAAATAAAACTAATTTTCAAATCCCCTACTCGCCGGCAACGCCTCAACTATCAGGTGTCAAAGCTCACAGTAGTGAAACGGAACAAATCGTAGGAGTATTGAAGACATTGATTGAGTTGGGTTTACAATGGTTTTGTTTGATCGAACCTTTTATCATTGTCTTCTAAACGTTCAGGCGCTCAGAATCGCAAGCGAAAAACAACAGCTCTGAAACAAGATGAAACTACCACCTACGATGCAATGTTCCCATGGCAATCCTATGGCAATGTTCCCTAATAAAACACCAACAAAATCAAATTAAAACCTTGTGATAGATCTTCTGTTGATAACTGTAACACGTGCACATTCAAGCTAGTGTCCTCCAAAATTCCGTAATCCACTGGTTTAGTTGAAGAGCTGAGCAGAATAATGGTGCGTCTGCGGAGGTAGTAGGTGATGAAATGAGCCACAGGTCCACCTCTAATCGTATATTCGATCTTGGCCTTTAATGACAGCAGCCGTTAGGGATGTTATAATAGAAAAATGGCCAAAGCCAGTGGTAGGACCTGATTCCAGGTTTCGTGTCGCAAATATAAATCGTCACTTTTCGGTCTTTCACTGAACTAGAATTAATAATAGAAACTAATTAGTAATAGGATTAAACAACTAACTAGAACATATTGGGAATTGGTCGGCACATAACAAATAAATGTTTGAAATGCCAAACAAATAAATATTTGAAATGCCAAACAAATAAATGTTTGAAATGCCAAACAAATAAATGTTTGAAATGCCAAACAAATAAATGTTTGAAATGCCAAACAAATAAATGTTTGAAATGCCAAACAAATAAATGTTTGAAAAGTAATGAGATTTCGAATGGACACTAACTAAATTTCATATTGAAAGAGGCTTGATGCAGAAAAAATGCACTAGTTCTGGAATCGATGCTAAACTGCAACTAATTATAAACGAATATAAATAAGGAATACCTACACTGGAAATGATAGAACGACTTATAGCTATCGTTATGCATTTATCAAAAAACAATTTAGCTTTCCGTGATCCTCAGACAAATTAGATTCTGTAAACAATTGACATTTTGGATTCAGTCGAGATCTTAAGTAAGTTCAATCCAGTTATGAGCGAACATTTGCGTCGAGTATACGATCCGAAAAACGCATGATTACTATGGCGGAAAGTTAAATCTTATACTTGAAAAATTAGAGCTACAAAGTTTTTTCGATCAACCTCGATTACACTTCTGGTGTATAGTCATACCGAATCAATGTCTTTCGGCCTTAGACTCGACTGATGTTTATTAAAGATACACCTTCTTGCCGAAAAAAAAGTTTGACCACTAGGCACGGGATACTGTTCTCAGTGACCCTGTCATACAGCGAACAGTCATCTAAAACTGTGGAATTCTATTCTGATACTGTCATCGTCTTTGTACAAGAGAATGAGGTAGCCCATTTTTTGGATATGACTGAGCATATTAAAGATTTTGCTAACTCTAATGCAAGACGAGCAAATTTCTCTAAAAAAGACTTGTGCAGTCACTGTGAAAATTCCAAAATTAAATAAACAGGTCAAGTGTGTGCTAGTCAGCACATAGCGAGGGTCCGTAGGCCACACTATATAGTGTTTAACTGTAAAGTGTATAAACAGTGTTTCTTTAAAATGCTAAAAAGCTTACTTTGAACTATCCTTAGGGTCTTATATTCTCAAAACACACTCTGATGAAGCATTTTTTTGCCACTAAACCGGACTACAACCATATAAATACATCGAAAAGACCTAATTAGACCATAATTATAAATAAAAACGTATTTTGTCAATAAAAAATAAAATAATATTTTTTTCGAAATTTCCAAAAAGTGGTATCTTTACTTTTGGTCGAAGTATGTTCAGGAATTTTTTCAGATTTTTTGTACTTCACATAAGCGAGATAGAGGGGGGGGGGGACACGTTTCACACCCACTCCAAACTTGCCTACGCTCGCCCTATCAAAGTTATATCCAAAGAATTATATATTTTTGTAATCAGCTCGACGTACCCTTTCATATAATACCCCTCACGGTGTCGAAAAAAAATAACAAAAGTTTAACCCTTAAGTTTTTTTACCCTAATTTTTTTGTAACATATTTTTTTAAGTCGCTATATTTTTAAAATATGTGGGTAGGTACAAGACACATACATGCCAAATTTCAAAGTGAACGGACGAAAGGTGTAGCCGTGAGATCACGCGACAGGACGGACGGACAGACACACGCAGGAAAATATAAAGGTGCTTGGTTTTGCCTACGGACCCTAAAAATAGGGGGAATATCTTTGTTTGCTCGGGGCGACAAATGACCTAGAGCCGGTGATGAGTAGACCAATGGGAAACACAGGAGGTCCAAAAACAAGTAAAAGAAGACTTCAAATATCATTCAGTCATAGGATACTTCACTATGGATGCGAGCAATGGGCCGAGTCCTTAAGAAAGAGATGTATAGAAAGGACAGTAGCCGCTAGAAAACTGTTCGGAGCCCTAAACAAGAAGTCTTTAGGAAAACAAGAGGTATTATTAAGTTTTTATTAACAATTTTATTTGTTTTATTGTTTTTGTTTTTTAATTAAATAAAGACAGGCATACACTATGTACGTATGTAATACCGTATTAAAATAATTTATATAACCAATATGCTTCCGAGCTCACCGAAGGTAACGGAAGCATTGTGTTCACTTTTGAGAACGAAAAACTTTTATGCCTCCGATTAAAAATTCCAAGACAGAAATCCGTTTCAGACATCAGGGAACATTTTTGGTCTCGTGTCTGTCTGTCTGTCTGTCGGTCTGTTTGTCCGCGAATTATGAAACGTGCGACGATAACTTGAGTAAATGTCAACCGATTATGATGAAATTTTGTAGGCATGTTCATTTACCAATGCCCAGGACAAGTTTGTTGGACAACGTTATCCGTCCAAGCGTTCACGAGCAACGCTCGCGTAAACGTGAACTACAAATTTAAAATTGGAATTTTAGGTCGGGAAAAATATCTAACTTCATCTATTCAATGAGACAAAAATATTATTCAAAAAAAATTATTCAGTAAAACCAACAGCGACACCGCTATGAAGTGTTAAAGATCGCTAAAACTATTAATAGTTTTTACTCAATAAACATTATAACAATAAAGTAATATAACAATAATTTTAATGTTAATATAACAATAAAGTATATGATAGGATGCGAGTAAGCTATGTGCCACACTAATTGGCAGTTTATTTTTTTGTATCCACCGTAAAAAAAAAACTATACAATAAATATTAAAACAAAACAAATAAAATTAAAAAATTCAAACAATTAGATCAGTATTAATTGTTTTATTATCTCTGAACTAAATGTTTAACATCTAGCTACAATAAAGCTTAATAAAAAATTAAAAAAACCAATTGTATTAATCATTTAAATTTTTTCCACTATAATTTCATTATTTATTTTCTTTTATCTCAAAACAAATATGTATATATTATTATATATATATATATATATATATATATATATATATATATATATATATATATATATATATATATATATATATATATATATAATTTTAGATAATTTGTTTGAATTTTTTAATTAAATAAATGTGTGACACTTCATTTAAAATACCCATCTCATTAACACCGACAATCATAAATATTGTCTGAGCACATTTTATAACAAAAAGAAGCATTAATTTCACCAATTGTTCTTTTTAATCTGATTTCTTTAAATAATTATCTTAAAAATACTTATTATTTATACTAACACATTTATTTTAAGGAATAGGTCTTATCAACAAAGAGTATAATAAATGTCGCTTAAGTGAGTTACTTCATTTATTATTTTTTTAGGTTTTCAAACGACAAAAAATAATAATAATTTAAGTTTTATCCCTTGTTATAACTATATAACCAGGGATTTTTGTGTTACTTCGAAATCGTCCAATGTCTTTAATTAAAATTAGATTGGGAGCGCCCAGTTCTATTTTTTCTTTTTCAACTTTTATTAAGAGTAAATGAGACATTTATATCTTGTAATTTATGAAATGTAATTTAAAAGATTATACGAAGCAATTAAATAAAATTAAACAAAATAGGGCAAAGGGAAGATCCAGAGGGTTGGGATAAAGGGCTAAAATTATTCCTCTTTAACTCATTCTTCATTTTCATATATATATATATATATATATATATATATATATATATATATATATATATATATATATATATATATATACATATATATATATATATAAAATATTATATTATATTAGTATTTTGCATTGTCTTTTTTCCGCCTTCTTCCCTTTACTTATTTTTTTGGGATATTACTTAAAATAATTAAGACTTGAATGAAGAAGAGGAGAAAAAGTTTTCAAAACACAGATTAAAACTAGGCAAAGACAAGACCGTATGTTTTTAAATTTTGAGAAATAACTTTAAACAGCAAACAGTAAGTTATTTTAATAAACTTTTCATTTATATTAAATGAACCTTATTATTTCAATAAGGTTTCATTTATAAATAATTATTACAAGTTAAATTTTTGTTTTTTATAATGATAATAAATTGTAAGTATAATTTGCATCTCTTATTCTGGAAAATATAATAAATAAACTACTGCTTTATTGTAGACTAGTTGGGCCTAAAAGGAATGAAAGGCCTGACTTATGAAAATATTATCATTTTTAGAGGTTAAGGAAGAAGCTGGAGTATTTATGAAATTATAAACAATAACTTTTTTCGAAAACACAAAAATAAGAAAAATATTTTTTTGGAAACTCCTTTAGTCATTGTAAAATACTTACAGCATATTTTTTTTTATCAATAGAAGAATACTCTTGAATAAGCGAAAAACCAATTTCGATAAAAAAAAAAAATTTTATATGAACTCTTCAATTTATAAAAATTAATTAGTGAAGGATAGTTAACTTTATATAACAATTCGACAAAACTTTAATCTTATATCTCTTTATTACTCAGTTTAATTTTCACTATAATGCATACATAATGAAGGACTACTGTAATTACCCAACAATTCAAAGAACAATCTATCTTTTAAATACGGCGAGGAAATTTTAATTATTCAGGCAATAATTCGACACCATTACAAAATGTCAGCCCTTAAAAACAATGTTTAGAGTACCGGTTAAGGGTCAATATTATGACAGAAACCATTTGTTAGTCCTATAATTATTTATTGACTTGTTTATTCCATGTCTTTGTTTGACAAGTGCGTGAGGATTTATGGTAAAGTGGCAGGTGGTAATGTCAACGCTGTTTCATCCCCACACTTAAATCAACAAGCGTATAATATTAAAATTGATCTCATTATCGTTCTGACTTAACTAAACACTGGTTGGCATTATAGGCTGTCACGCAATGAGATTCGATTCACAATTGGGTGTATATCTAAACAAGGAGTTAAAAATGATTCGACCAGTCCAGAAATTTGTGGAATGAGTGTGAAGGTGTAATAAGTAAGAAGGTATTATTAATCCTACTTTAGTCTTAGTTAAATATATAAGATATCTTTCGGACGTACCGGAGAGGGGTGCGTGTTAACACTCTCCTATTAGCGTGTGGAACAGTGTTAGATCATTGTCGGAGAAGGGGTTTTTGAAGTAAAGAAGGGTATATATATATATATATATATATATATATATATATATATATATATATATATATATATATATATATATATATATATATATATATATATATATATATATATATATATACATACATATATATATATATATATATATATTTCGGCGGTGTTTTCCAAGCCGCAATCGTTAAGGGAATTCGGGCCTCGGCTCAGCGCGAGTTAAAAGGAGAAGGTGAAGAGATGTAAGTGATAGCGTGTCTGTTTCGTCAAGCGGCTTTCTATAAGGCTCTAGTAGAGCACGAAATGGTGGAAATGTGAAAAAGAAAAAGGGTCTAAAACAGGAGTGTTTATTGCCCCCCGCAAGTCAAGGCTTGGAGGAGAAGGTGAAAAGGAAGTCTCCTTGCAGGTTATGTTACCTCAAGTGGGCCGTGGTGTCACCTCCAGTTTAACCTTACTAGGGATGGCTCCGTCGCTTGGAAACATTATCATAATTTCAGCGGTCTTCCAACGCTCCGGTACTGCCTTCTACTTCCCCTTTCCTCTTGTCTAATTTATCCTGCTCCCGCATATTCGTATAAATTTCCCTTCTATTCCACCATCCACTTTTCCACCACCCTCGAGAGAATAAAACGGACTCGACTCCGCACACTTGTTCTCGTTTGTTCTGTACGTTCCATTTTACGACTCTTCATTAGCACAAACAATGCACTTGGTCGAGTATTTCGAACTGGCAAAGCGTTTTTACTGTTATACCCGACGATTATTGTTTGACTGAGACGCTTTAACACCAGAGCGTAATCAGAGTCCGTCTCCGTTTGTACAAATAATTATTACGATTGCGAGTCGTGTCTCGCATAATAATTTTCCACGAGAATCAACTAGCTGCAATCACAACTTAATCAAATAAAATTATCAAGATACTAAGCCCGGTATACGTAATGCGCCTTTCTTGATTTCATGCTCTGATAACGAAATTAGAACAATAAATATTATAGAAAGTAATAAATTAAAGTATAAATTTATTAACCCTAAAACAATAAAACATGATTAACATTTTATTTTGACGAGTCATATAACTAGTTATTTAATAACTTAATTATGTGATTACTTCCAGTTAAATGATTACATAAATTTAATTGTACTTAAAAAAAGTTATTCCCAGTTCCTCGTTGAAGATAAAAAAGATAATATAAAAGTTTATAACTCAGTATTAAATTTTAATAATAAAGCTGTTTTCATTTTAACTCCTTCGTACGGTCGTTTTTTTTTAACAAAGGAAATTAATTTTAAATTAATACAAAGCATATGATATAAGTTTTTGAATTATGTTTAGCAATTTAAATTGACTTGATGCAAAGGCTTCTGCGGGATGACTCGTATTAAATAGCTTGGTTTTTTCGGAAAATTCGCGTCACGAAGGGATTGAAGTCTGACCACTAATGCAAACATCCAGGGGGTGTGGTGCATAGCGATGTTTTATATTTTTAAATATTTTTCCATTAGACAAAGCCTCCAACATGGACCATGTTTTAGCCCACATCAATGTATAAAAATGTTAATGTATTTCGTTAAGCCAGTTTTACACTTTCAAAGAAAGACCAGCGACAAGGTTTTTGTTTTCGTAATGTATGTACTGGAAAAGTATCCACACATTTTGAAAGTCTGATCAGAAAACTAGAATTTCAAACCCTTATACAAAGAGTGCAAGCATCCCTATGCAATTATTATTTTATCAATATTCAAACCACAAATCTATTGACCACAGAATAATACAGAAGCAAACTGAAAATAATAATTCATTGGTTTGTATTACATAAAAATATACATACATAGGAATAAATAAATTTATAATGCTGTAATAGCATTTAGGACGTAGGAAAGTGTATTCCGAACAAGCACCGCAACACATTGTACAATGCTAAAACGTTTATTTTAAATTAGTTGTGGTTTACCAGAGGATATCCTTCCTGCGTATAATACTATGTGGTGTTTATTGTAGTGGTTTGCATAAGACTAAGTTATATCGTATAGCACGTGTTGCCAATAGCGTATCTACCAAATGCTACGAAGCCATAGGAAAATCATATACGGTTTTAATTTTTTCAATGTTTGTTCATTTCTTGCTCAACTGTTCAATTTCATTTCCAGCAGTTGATAATTTATCCAACAATGGTTTTCAGCCTGATATTATTCTATTATAAATTCGGTTTTAGAAATATGTTGACTCATTTCAAACAAAATCATTTTTGAAAAATTAATGCAAAAATAGGTACGATTGAAATTGGTCATTTTAAATTTTTAAATATAAAAATAAAGTTAGTTAATTTAATAAAACAAGATTCATTCTTGAAATAAAATATTTTAAATGATTTAAAAGAGAAAATAAAAATTGGTTGAGATTTAAAAGAAAATGAGAAAAATAAGATGAATCATTCCTCTCATGACCCACTTCAAAAAGACAACAACAATAGCTATTTACGTACCTAGAGCAGTAAGGGCGTTATTACAGGCCGAGGGCAAAGTTTAAAGCACGAGTGCGTTTAACACCCGAGGCCTACACTACTACACCTCGGCCCGAGGTACACTACTTTATCGCCCACCACATGTAAACTAATTACAAAACACGTAAACTATTTTGCCGTAATCTTCAAAAAAATAAGTGCATATTAATATTAAGTTTAAATCAGTACCAAAACAAACCGCAGTTATAAAAATATTGATTGTTTACAAATTGAACAGCTGACGCTGAGAACTACTAGCGCTTCTTGCTCGCCGCGGCCCGGCCAGGAAGCGGCCGCTTCTCGAACTACTACTCGCCCTGTAAAGAAAAAGCATGCAGTTTTACAGGTCCCTGGGCTGTAAAATGGAACTTTACCGGCCGCTCAGGATAGGAATGTTTACAAGTGGAGGGCGATAAAAATATATAAAACCCTAACATAAAACCTCTACACTATGAGTAATAGAATAATGAAAATTAACCCTAGAATACTACCCTTAAATATTAATATGTTGTTACGAACGATACGTCACTGTGACTATCATTGGATCTTACTTAAATTAAACTATTTTTTAGTCTCAAAATGTAGTAAGTTACTTAAAAATGCATATTATTAGTTTGGTTTATAATAAATAAATAGGCGATTCATGAATATTTCTTTAAAAAAAGTAGGTACACATTTCTGTATTATTAAGAAGAGAAACGCAACACAATTTTCTATCAGGTAACATCTATTCACAGTAATGTTTTCGTCTCTTTCAGTCAAATTTCTTACAACTAAGCGTTAAAAAAATTATTATTATAAAAAACAGGGTAGGCATACAGGGACGTTGGGAACCATTGGACGTAGTGGGGGCGACTGGCAGCCATTTTTATCAATCCAATACGTCACTTTGACGCATAGGTATTGTTCTAGGGTTAATAGAAATTATAAAGCATCTGCCAATTAGTGAAGTACGTAGCTCCTATTACTGGAAGAAAGAACACCTATGTATAAAATGCAGAATAATGAGGTAATACGTGTCATTACATAGCCTACTCATGTCTTATTGATGGAGGAAAGTACAAATATGTACAGAATGCAAAATAATGAGGTAAATAAGTGTAGCACATAGCCTACTCGTGTCTTATTGATGGAGGAAAGGACAAATATGAACAGAATGCAGAATAATGAGGTAAATAAGTGTAGCACATAGCCAACTCGTGTCTTATTGATGGAGGAAAGGACAAATATGAACAGAATGCAGAATAATGAGGTAAATAAGTGTGGCACATAGCATACTCGTGTCTTATTGATGGAGGAAAGTACAAATATGTACAGAATGCAGAATAATGAGGTAAATAAGTGTAGCACATAGCCAACTCGTGTCTTATTGATGGAGGAAAGTACAAATATGTACAGAATGCAGAATAATAAAGTAATAAGTGTAGCACATAGCCAACTCGTGTCTTATTGATGGAGGAAAGTACAAATATGAACAGAATGCAGAATAATAAATTAATAAGTGTAGCACATAGCCAACTCGTGTCTTATTGATGAAGGAAAGTACAAATATGAACAGAATGCAGAATAATAAAGTAATAAGTGTAGCACATAGCCAACTCGTGTCTTATAGCTGGAGGAAAGAACACCTATGTATAAAATACAGAATATGAGGTAATAGGTGTAGCACAATGCCTACTCGTGTCATATTGATGGAGAAAAGGACAAATATGTATAGAATGCAGAATAACGATGTAATAAGTGTAGCACATAGCCTACTCGTTGAGAAGACAAATATGTATACAAGACAGATTTCAAAATATGAGTTTAACTAAAAAAAGGTTGTACA
The DNA here is from genome assembly GCA_951217055.1 of Gerris lacustris. NCBI lineage: Eukaryota > Metazoa > Arthropoda > Insecta > Hemiptera > Gerridae > Gerris > Gerris lacustris. The sequence continues at coordinate 23,752,323 of OX578283.1, read as the reverse complement.
CTAACGGCAAAAGGTTGAAAGTATTATAGGACTATTTGCAGTCTTAAACTAGACAGATTTCAAAATATGAGTTTAACTAAAAAAAGGTTGTGTACTAGCGGAAAATATTGAAAGTATTATAGGACTATTTGCAGTCTTAAACTAGAAGAAAAAGCATTCTCGTGTTAATCTCAGCCCAAAATCTCCAAGATGAAAATAATTTGTTTCCGATTTTTTTATTTCGATTAATTTCACAAAATTCCAACACATGTTACATGTTAACAATTTTAGCACTATACACACTCCTCTCTGGTTATATCTGTTATGTAAAAAACAATACACACCAATGTTTTACACACCTATATATATCTATATATGGGTGTCTAAAACATTTTGGAGAGGAGATAAATTGCATGGGTCAGGAGGCAAGAAGAAACGAGGTAGTTAGGGCATGAGGAAGCTCTGAGAAAAATGAGCCAATGTCAAGAGGAAGTCAGTATTCTAAATTTTCTACCCCTGTTGTTTTTGTTGCTTTTTTCTTCTGGCCCATCCAGTAATTAAAAATGATTTAGAACTCTGAAGGTGTTTGAGCGAGTCAGAGGAGAAATAAAGCGTATAAAGCCCAGTCGAGGTGAAGAGTTTATATCAGTCTAACCCGTTACTAGTACAGTGTGGTTACCGAAAAAAAAGTTGTTTTTTTTTAGCAGACTTGTAGTTTAAAGTAATTACCGGTTGAAGAGGAGTCCATAGAAGGTAAAAATTCCGGCAGTTTTTTGGTCATAGAATTGCTGGGAGAGAAAAAAATATATCTCTTTTTTTTCTCTTCTCTAAACGGCGGAAGACACAACGAGTTAAAATAGGTAAGAGAATAGAAAAGAGGAGAAAAACGCAGACAGGACGTTTTTAGAGAGGAAGTGTTAGAAGAAGCTAGGGAAAAGGGGGAATGGCAGGTGTTCTAGCAACGTTAAAATATAGGTGGACGGATAGCTTTTCCCCTAGTATCTCAACCACCTCCGAAAACCGGCACTTGTTTTTTTTAGAACTCTGTCACAGAGCTCCCCCCAAAAGTCCTTAATAAGTCAGATCCTTTACTTCTTTTTTCTGAGGCTAAAAATGTTACATATACACTTTTTCTCCATTGATTGTACAGTAGAAGAGAAACGATAATGGTTTTTGTTTGGACTAAATGGGAATCCAAACGTTTTATAAACATAGGGGAGGAGGTTTATGTTTGGTGTGTTTTTGGAAATGTGGATTTCTAAAAACGATATTGTGAACCATTAAAGCCGGGTACACATTGAGGCGCAGGCGACACAGGGCTGGGCAGCACAGTTTTTTCAACCTTACAAATTGACGCAAGGCAGTACTTCGTCACAAGTGGCCTACCCGACGCTAGTAAATCTAGCGTCTCTCAATTCACGCGGTCTTGTATACTTTTGCGGTTGAAAACAATTGTGCTCCCCTGCGCTGCGTCGACTGTGTCTCAATGTGGACCCGGCTCAAATTCATAAAACAAAATCTGTCTTTCAAAAACAGAATAGTAATATAATGGTAAGAATTTGAATGATTTTTAATCATAATAAAATAAATTTTATTATAATCGCACCTTTCCAAAAAACACTAAAGGTATAGATAAAAAAATACGTGTGGTGTGGTGGGACACCCGGTAGGAGCGAAGTTCCTTACATTTTTAATTAAATATAAATTATAAAATCACACTGCTAAGTACGTATACGCTGCTAACTACTTATACATGGCGGAGTTAGAGAAGAGACAAAATTAAAAGTACCTAGCGGAGTTAAGGAAAAATTGAAAGAAAATCATTATTTTTTATCATTAAAGCAAGCGTCTTACAATAAATATGTATTGAATATTGAGAAAAAAGTTAATCATGATACGTTAGAACGCAAGATATCGGTAACCACGTTGTTTTCTTTATTTTAAACGTTTAGGTCCGCTTTAATAAATTAAGCGATCTTTAACATTTCATAGCAGTGTCGGTGTTCGTTTTACTACTGGATTTCTAAAAACGATATTGTGAACCATTAAAGCCGGGTACACATTGAGGCGCAGGCGACACAGGGCTGGGCAGCACAGTTTTACTAAAAAAAAAATATTTAAAAAAGTTAGAATTTTTTTCCCCATCCTAAAATTCTAATTTTACATTTGAAGCTTACGTATACTTACGCGAGCGTTGCGCTTGAACGCTTGGGCGGATAACGTTGTCCAACAAACTCAGCGTGGGCATTGGTAAAATGAACATGTGTACCAAATTTCAACTAACTCGGTTATCTTTTACTCAAGTTATCGTCAGCGGTAGATTTCGTGACGCTTGGTTGTGTGACGGTGATTTTGTGAAGGTGAGTGCTATAAGGAACTTCGTTCCAAAAAAAACCCTCTCGCATGGACTCCCAACAAGAATAAAGGTATTGTATGTGCATATTAAAATACGCACAGGTTCTCTCCTTGGGTTCATGTTTTGATTATTTTCTTTAACAGAGCCCTGCATAACCAGTAATTAAAGTCCATGTTCGAAACAATGACTGAGATATCATTGTTTTTTATAAAAGGAACAACGATTCATTGATGCTAAGACCAAAATACATTTTTTAATTTGAAAAAGGGCAACGATACAACACATAATTATTATTGCGTACCTCCACCATCATATTATGATCCGGTCATGATCATTCATTTTAATTAGATACTTCATGAAAATTATAAACATATAATGATGGTACAATTATTAACTTACTTCAATAATTAGAATAAATTCCTAGAAAAACAACAATTTATAATTAGAAGTATTATTATGTACTTGCAAACATAATTGCAATAATTTATTCTATAAATTTACTATCTTACCAATAAACTTACCATTTACCATTATTTACTTTAAAACATTGTTAACAAAATAATTCATTACTTAATACATCCCTAAGGGAGCCAGGTTGCCGAGCGTCTTAAGGCGCTTGCTCAGCTATCAATAAGTCGAGGCAACTCGAGGTCGTGGGTTCGATCCCGTGCCATGACACTCTGAATTGCATCAATGAATCGCGGACGGTGCAAGGCGAGGGACCCTTTATGGGGACTCTTCCCCCACTCTTTGATGTGGGTCCGATCCGTGTCATGATGATGTAATTTGAATCTATGGTTCGAGGACGGAGCAGGGCGAGGGACACCCTTTATGGGGACTCTTCCCCCACGCTTTGACGCACGCTTATATAGCTTACTAATGACCACACCATACTCGCTTCGGCGGTACAATGTAAAAATGTATGATGTGTGAAGTAGCTGGAACTCTCCACCACGGTGCGTAAAAAGGGCCTAAGTGTTGGCCTAATTGCAAGGTTCGAACAAGTGGTTCGTCCTACCCGTTCTAGGAAGTACTACACTACTACTACTACTACTAATACATTTCTTAAATTATATAGTATAAGGTTGAATAATATAAGGTTGAATTTAAATCAAGTACTATCTAATTTTAATCAATTTATTTTATAACACGTATAAAAAGTGTTCAACAGGTGAGTTTTAGATTTTCAGCAAAATCAGATTTATTATCATCAATATCTTGGAAACTAGATTTTTCCAGGATAAACGACATTTATGCTAAAATTCGTCTTTAAATAGATTAAAAAATAGAATTTTTTAATCAAAACCGTCGAAACCATTTTAAGTTTGTTTTTTTTTGGGGGGGGGAGGGAGGGAGGGAGAGAGGGTAGCGCCCCTAAATTTATAGCTAAAATTAATGTCTCGTCTTCACTCGGGGCATCAAATCATCAATATCGGTCCAGTAGTTTAGGTTCCACGTGTCTGCACAAAATCCACAATAGACAATACACTTTGTTGGACTTTTTTTTTGTAACTATTCAAAACGAGTAACTCCGTCAAAATAAAAAGGTTAGTATTTTTGGTCTTGTTTAAGTAGGGTTCAGTGAGGTAAATTGTGTTTAAGTTGAAGTATCTAAAATTATAAATTTAAATTTGATAGATTTTATTCGCTAAGGAAATGCAAGCAAATTGATCACAAAATGACGACAATGCGGCTAAGATTTGATCGAAAATGATGATATAGAAAAAAAATGATTTGAGTAATCTTATAGCTGGAAGATGACCCAAAGAAGGGTCGAAATATGGTAAAAGTTAGCATATTATTTTTTCCTTACGGCATAACCATCAACAAAATTAATAATATAGAGAGAACAAATTGCACTACTTACTCTTAGTTTTCTTTTTATACTCAAAAACGATAAAGTATAAGAATATTTTTATAAGGCATGGAAAATTATTTTAAACAACACTGAGTAAACAAAGTAGCAGAATAAAAATGGGAAGCGTCAAACCGGCGAGCGTTAAGAATTCTCAAGCGATTCATTATACTTTAAAGACAATGAATTTTCGCCCTTCGCACACTGGCCAAAAGTAGTAGGTTGCAAGTTATGTAAACAGATTATTAAATAGGTTGGTAGTAAGGGGGTTTAGAGGTCAGAACCTCTAGTGTAATTTAGAACTTGAAATTAATAACTGGTGGCAACACTGGCATGGCACAGGACGGGAAAACATCATTAATCCAGTGTAGGGAAACTTGGGCTCTCCGCATTACTACAGACATTCAAAGGATATTCCCATTTATTAAGAGACAAATCCTACCTGTCCGCTTTATATACTCTGGCCACGACAAACGTTAAATTTCATCTTCTCCTTTCCTTCAAGCTCACCGCAAAGTAACTGTCATAAGCCTAAAGTGTTAAGCGCTTCAACAAAGTTAAGTGTAAACTCCCAAAATAGAATTAATTTTCATAAAGTAAACAAAAAAATGTATCACTTCCTATTAAGCGTGCTATAAATAAATCTTCCAATTACGGTAGCACGAAGCTCTCTCGCGTCTATTCACTGGATGAATACACACACACACATGAGTGTAAAATAGAATATAATTGAACGAGCGAAATGAGATGTTTATTTCAGAGACTAGGGATTTTAAAAGTTTCTTTTGTTCGTCTGACGATAATTGACGTAAAATTTATGCTTATTTGCATGTTAAATATTATAATTTTAAAGCTTTCCCAGATAGATAAAGATATGTAAGTTTTTCCCTGAAAAATGTTCGATACAAGAGCAAGGTGCTCATTAATTTAATGTACATTAGTCTAAGCGAGATCTATATGCCCCGCATCACTAATTATTGTTTTAGATACACATTGGAACTGTCCCAAATTAGGGTACCGGTCAACTCCACTCACCCAAGCTAAACTTGGGCGGTTCCCTTAATTAAGGTCCTCTTAAGCTAGTCAATTCACTCAAGTACCAAGTAGCTTGGAATAACCAGAGGTAACTTACCTCACTCGAACGTCCCACCACTCCTTCCAGATAGGCATCACAGTATTTTACGGCAGAAATAACAAAATCGAAACCAAATGTCCAGTAGAGAAAGGGAGGGGTGGGTACTCGTTGAACCACAAATAACGGCTTCTCGTTCCACCAAAAACAAATTTTTATTCAAAAACAATCGTTCATAATGTTTTGGCACTTCCTTGTAAAAGACAATAATTCATAGATTAAAACACCTCACAGACTGACGCATATACTCGACCATATCACGTACTTTATTGATTATTTGCTCTTACAAACGATTTTTTTAATAGGTCAAAATTGTTTTTATTTTTTATATGAATTAGATATTTTATATGAATTTAGGATCAATTAATAGTCCAGGAGATAGCGTGCAAAAAATGTCTGACTAACATCAAGCTGGAATTTTGTGTATAAGAAAATCATTTGGCGCCTTTTAAGAATATGTGGTCGGCTAAGTTCGTCTGCGGGGCATAGCTTGGCAATAGGCATTTGAAAAGCATAAGAAAAAGTTTAAGAGCGCAGACCGTTGAAATTGATCTGGTGCTATCTGCGGCCTACTTCCACAAATTTCATAACCATCCAAATTTTACAAAAATCAGATGAGTTCTATAGGTGTAAATAAATGTGTGAATGTGCGCATGTTGAAGAGAATCAATATGGAACCAACAATGGGCTAATTATGACCTACCATACAAATTTTATTAAAATCGGACAAGTAATTTTTATTAAGATATTATGTTGGTCTCAAAAATTGACCGACCGACCGACAGACCCTGAACCAAAAATGTTCCCTGATGTCTCAGACGGATTTCTATCCTGGAATTTTTGAAATCGGAGGCATACAAATTTTTATTTAAAAATCTTCAAAATTAGGTTATGTGCATGCGTGACATGAACAATAGGCGTAAAAGATTGAAATGAAGATGGGACCAACTGCAGGAAAACTTAACCATATCATCCAAATTTAATCAAAAACCAGTGTAATATAGTTTTACAAATATGAAAACCTTCGGAATAATAAAGACGAACTGACTACACGTAGTTATAGACCGATGAGGCTACAGACAAGTGTGTTTACAGACAGATGATGTGGTGGTTATAGACGGACAGACAGGCACGAGACTAAAAATATGTTTCCTGATACCTGAAATGCATGTCTTTTAAGGAAAATTTTGAATTTAGACATAAAATATTCTGCTGGGGTATAAAACTATGTTTATAAAAAAAGTTTGTTGAAAAAGAGTTATCATGGACCGATTTTGAACAACTCTTAATAAAGTTATACAATTTTATTAAAGTGTAGTGTAAAGAGTTTCAAGTTAAATCGTGTATAAAATGAAAAACAAGTTGTTTTTAGAAAAGGGTACAAGGCCTGTAAAACTATGTTAAGTTTTCTCCTCTCGGCTAAAAGGGTTTTATTTAGTGCAGATGGATTTATGCGTTTTGTCTACGGACCTGAAAACATTCTAAACTGAAAGTACAATCTAGACTTCATTACCATCCGGCACAGTTAAAGCTACTAAATTAACTCGGCTCGTATATTTCAGTTACAATATCTTATGTGGTATGTTTAGTTAGCATCAAGCCAAATCTAATTTTATCTAGTAACAGAGTAGCACGGAAAGTTAAATCATACATATTAATGTAGTTTCTTTGAATTTTGGAACGGAGAAGTTATATTTTAAATTCTCTTATATCTAGAATATAATTAATACCTGAGATACATTTTATATTAAGTTCGGTTTTTTTAATTAAAAAATGTATTACTTAAGTATTTTTAGCTTTTTCTGGAAGTAAATCAACTCACTTTGATTTTACTTTTAGTTTTTATTTTTCTCTAGGTCTTGATCAATAGCTAAATAAAATATTTTTTAGGACAAAGGAATTAGTGACGATTATCTATCAATTGCGATCATTAGAATAAGTTAGTTACTATCGAATATTTGAGACTTATGTCATAAAAAATAAAATTCAAAAAGCAAAATGAATAAGATTATCGTAAAAAACCGATTATAGTTAATATTTAATGCAATGATACCACTTTCTTTAGAACAAACGTAAGTGGCCTAAAAATCCTAAATTAAACATTGGCTTTTCCTTTCTTTTTTTAACAGATTAAATTAGCTCTTTTTCTTTTATCTATTTATATAAAATTAAATTTTGTCTGTTCATTCATCAGAATAGCAAAAATGTTATTAACTTTTTCATTTCATGCATTCCAAAATCCGAATCCGGGTTTAGCTTTTTTTTGTGTACGTATGTGTCTGTCGCCACCAATCCGACTTTATTGGAGCAAAACTAGCTAATCGAAATCGATACATTTTTTGGCAGAGGTGTGCGCCAACATATTGCGCATTTTGGTTTCATCGAGCTGGCTTGGTTTCATAAAAAAAATATTGAGTGGAATTAAATTTATTAACAATTTTATAAAAATAACCCTATTTTAACCAATTTTACTTCTTTATAAGATAAGTAATTTCCGTTGAATTTTGTTTTGCTCCATTTTGAAAATATCAACATTTGAACTTTGAAACTTCAAAGCTACATAATTTCGGAACTATTTGGCTGATTGAGGTGGAAAACGCAACATTTATACCTCTCTATAAGATAAATAATATCGCTATATTGCAATTAAATATCTGCCACCAATTTGTTATAATTTGGTAAGGAAATGTTCCAAGACGCCAGCATTCTTTTGTTTAAAAATCTTATACGAAAACTCTTGAGGCTTTATCGTGCTTAATAATGAAACGGAGGATATTGTGCATGTAATAATTAGCCTCTTAACTGCGATTCACAGGGTATTTTAATGTCTTTAATGGAATAAATTATGTATAGTACAGGTTGGGGGATGGGAAACGAACATTTTTCAAATAATCAGAACTTCAGCAATTTTGTATGTAAAATTTATTAAAATATAGAAACAGGTAGCTTAATGCCTAAAACAGTGGGTCATGTACAAAAAATAACATCCTTCAAGTGATCACCATTTTTATTAATGAAATGGTGGAGGCGTTCAATGCAGCGGCCGCTTTGTCGAGCTAAGCGAGTGGGGGACAGAGCCCCCTAGTATCAAATTAAAAAAATAATTCTTATTTTTCCATTTCATGGAAAAAAATGAAAAATGGATATGTCTTAGGGCATTGAATTTTGGAATGGAGAAGTTATATTTTCCCCCATATCGACATTTCAATGCTTTCCTATGAAGAGGAGAAAATCAGTATACATTTGTCTAATAATATAGTAGATGGATCATAAGGTGCGAAATTATAAAACATTAATCCATTTTGATTACCATTTGGTCCGCTAGGAGCTCTGATATCATTTTATATAGAATTTTGAACTTCTATCGCCGAAATATGGTACTAAAATGAATACAAGTGAAAACCAATCTACCTCCCATCATATTCACGATTTTTCATATCGTTTTTTGCGTGACGGAAATTTCTTCTGTACCCCAGAGTATGACATATTCATGTTAAAATACATTAATAAGTGTTTCTAGGATGACCTCGAAACCCTAAAAAGGACACACCTCCTAGAGAAACACTTTGATCTGGTCATTGTAAGAGTATATTGACTATGGTCCATTTATAATTTAAGTTTTAACCTGTCTAACTCCTGGATTAGACAAGGTTGCATTTATTGCACAATTTTTATAAAGAAAGAGATCCAACAAACTTGAACAGCTTCTGTCAAACAGAAATACCTTATTCAGTTCGTCTTATACGCACATTAGACTGATTGCTTTTGAATTTTTCAGAGAAAATACCGCATGATAAATCTGACACCAGACAGACCTTGAACTCTTCATGATTTATGAAAGAAAAATCTCCTCAATTATAGAATTCTATGACAACGGAAAATTGCTCTTTGTAGAAAACGTTTACAGACTCATTGGATTAAGATAAAACCATTTACCATTCTTAAGTTTGCTCATATGATTTACTTAAGTTTATTTTTAAATTAATATTATATATCCCTTCATACTAAGCTATATAACTAATATAAACTACATTTAAATAAATATTAAAAATCATGGATGCAATGTACAGTTTTAGTTGATAATTTAAGGGGTTCTTATTCGATATATTTTAAAGAAAATAAAATATTTATAAGTGAAACCAGCGACATTTAAAATCTTTAACCTAAATTATTTATACACGCTTTATTTTGTATGCAAAAGATTTTAATGTTTATTCTAGACTCATGTCGAATATTATTTTAACACATTACGTTGCATGTTAAAACCATATTGCATGATTATAATCGTCAAAGCTTTAAATTTGGATATGTTAAAAAAAAAAAAACTGAATAAATTAGGCGATATATTATTTCTTATGTAGAGGAGAGAATAAACTAATAGCACTATCTTTTATAAATAATATTTTTAAATCGGTTAGTCTTAATGTATAGTTTATAAAGTGGAACTTATAAGTTGAACTCACGGTGTGAGTTACAAAACTTTGTTCTATTGTTAGCATGTCGAGAGCTTTAGCAGAAATATAGAAATGAAGGTAGCAATATTTTATTTAGTTTATAGACGAGAGAGAAAAAAATCCTGAAGTAAAAAAAAAAGGTTGAGTGCGCATTCGTACTATTAACTGAACTTCTATTTTGTTTGCTGACGAAAGGCTTAAAGGTATCTGTTAACGTGTAGAATAATACCTAAGCCCTCTAACAAGCATCTAGCTTAAAGAATTTGTAAAGGTACTAGAAGCAGTCAATGAGCGGAGCATATATATATATATATATATATATATATATATATATATATATATATATATATATATATATATATATATATATATATATATATATGTATATTTGTCTATATTCCGCGAATTTGTACGTTATTTAAACAAATATCAACGTTCAGCCAGTATTATTTAAGAATTATAGAGGAGAGAAAAGTGTTTTAAAATATGTATTGTACTTCAAACAAATATAGCGAAAAATCTCAAATACAATACGCGCTCATGTATAGTTTAGCATCCTATTATAGACGTGTGAATATATTTGGCATATATAAGTGGGTGGATAGTAATTCGTAAATAAACACCCAAAAATGCTGAACATAAACTATTAATTTCACAGAATATTATACTTCATATCCTTATACATATATGTATACTATATACCAGCAGTGTCTATTTTTATAAACCTTTATATATAAGTCCCTAAAATTATCAGAAAATGAGCCACCGCCCAATTCGGAGCTAAAATTTAATTATCGATAGTGCTTCGGTGTATAATATTTTGAACAAACGTCATTACTTATGACTCCTCGGGTTTCTACAGACGACAGACTACAATCAATCGGTAAAACGCTTTTTTGGACTAAGGTGGCCTCAAAACGTCTATAGTTACACAATACATCTATTCTTCGTATTACGTAAGTGAGATAGTAAAAAAAATAAAAGAAAAAAACTCGTCTTAAGCAGGCCATATACGTAGCGGTGTGATAACTGTGCTATTGTGTCATAACATGATAGCTCATACTTTCCGGTTTACCTGTTCAGGTTTACAGGTCCGGTATAAGTACCGCAACGAGCATGGCTGCCTGAAGAATTTTTAGGATTGTAAGAAGTAGGCGGCACAAAATATACTTAGCTAAAATCAGTGACTGATTGCTGGAATACATTAAGGATTTAAGAAAATATTTATGGTAACTAAGGTGCAGTGCTGGAAATAAGAAGTTTTAACTCTGTATAGCATCTTTTATTACGCTTCTACCTGCGCCTACTCATTACGTTTTCTAATAAATGATCATTAAGATAAGACTTCATCACTCTTCTTTGTTATATTTATTTAGATGAGTTTTCGTTTTATTAGTTTAACGAAATCTCGCTACAAACAACTAAATTAGTATTTTTTCCATATCTCATAAAGCGAGACGGCTCGAGAAGCCACTATTTTATACCTTCCCAGTTTTAATTGATTTTGACAACTTCAAATTTTAAGATTAGGCCTAATCAGTAATTTTAATAATAAACAGTAATATAGCCATTATTATAGGGGTGGGTTTATCTAATGATAAAAAAAAAATTCTCAAAATACATGAAATGCTTGAACGTTGAACATTTAAAGTTTACCAAACTGAGCCAAGTTATGATATATAGAGGATGTTACATGGAGCTGCTACAAAAGGTTTTAACTAGTACTATGCTGAAAGCTGTACTAAGATACTTACTTGCTGTGATCAGGACAAAGACAATGGTCTTTAAGTAAGAAAAAAGTGGTTAAAACTGTAAACAAAACGTTGGTTCAGAAAACTTAGAATTATGAAATTTCTATATTGAAAACAAATTCTTCAAGAAACGAAATACTTATATTTCAAAACAGTATACACCATATAACATAAAATTTAAAACCAAATGTTTTCGGACGCTTTTCGTGTTTTTGGATTTAAATTTAGTATTACTATGTACGAGTATATAAGAAAGTTTTGTCTGGGTATGTCTGACTGATTTTTGCTCCGAGCTCACCGAAGGTAACGGAAAAATTGTTATGGTCTTGAGGAATGGTTTTTTTTATGTTTCGGAATTCTACAATTCAAAGACAGGAATCCTTTTCAGAGTTTTTTGGTCAACTCTTTTTCAATCGAAAATATGTGGTATCGTGTCTGTCGTTAAATATTTGCGATAAATACATCATAAAAAGTATCCATGATACACAAAAATACATTTATTCAGCTATATCTTAAAGAAACTTATCTGATTTTTAAGAAATTTGTATGATTTGTTGAAAGTAGCTTACATATGAATGATCTCATGTTAATATTAACTATCAGCACACATTGAATATTGCGAGAATTTGACTTTAATCCATGAACAATTTTGACAGATTATAAAGGGTGGGGGGGGGGGAGTTGGGAATTAAATAAATCAGACTAACTTTAAGTCGTAGAAACCAAACATCATTATGATAGGTGAAAGTACGTGGTATAGGCGACGAAGAAGCTATGTGCCCCTCTAATTGGTAGACTATTTTATTTTGTCTTTGCTTTCCCTCTGTAATTTGACGAACACTAGACCGGCCCGAGCCGGCAATGTCGGGCAATATTTCCACGCCAATCAATTGGTAAAGATGGGTAGACCCACGCGGAGCTCTACGCATTCTACGAGAAGTTGCTGATTAATCCTCTTTTATCCTATCTGTTTCCCGTTCCGGACACATTCAAGCCTGTCTAGTAGGTATACGCATCCTAATTTAATTCAATGCATTTAATTTCTTCAGCGAAATTCTAGGCCGACTTGGGCCGGTCTAGTGTGCGTATCATAATTCAATTCAATGGATTTTCATCACCGATAATCCGGGCCCGCTTGGGCCGGTCTTGATGGTCTTGTGTACGAACCCTACTTTAATTCAATCAGCAAAAATCCGGGCCGATTCGTGCTGGTTTAGACAATTTTCTCTCCCCCCCCCCCCCCTCTACCCTGTTTCTGCCACTAGAAGGAACTGTTCTGAAAACAGTAACTCAATAACAAAGTAGGTAAAAGGATGCTTACGGATATTAGCAAAACTGTTATTGACTAGTAACAGGTTATTTATAATGGTTAATCTATTTGCCTGAAAGTGTGTCTTTACTACATCTTGGGCCTGTTTCATAATTACTTAACTGTCGAACGATGGCCACCGGGACATGATTATTATGGAAGAAAAGTGCACAACGTTTCCTGTCAGTGTGAAATACTTCACGTGACAGTAGGGTAGGTAAGAAACCTTAAATGCATTTCAGCAACATAGTTATAATTTTCTTCAATGTCTTTTCAGATATTAACAAGATTCAGCTGTTAAAATGTCATGTTTTATAAGAATAGTATGTGAAGATGCTGTGTGGTAATACCAGAACGGTTAAGCAAAAGAAGTCGAAGGTGCTGACTGTAAGAGGATATAAGTATGCACCTCAGGACAGTCAAGGGAAATAACAAGCAGTTCCCCTTGTCCTTTAGCATCTGAACCCCTCCAGGTGTCAGAACGTGATGCCTCTTACATCTTTACAACTCGGATGCTCAAGTGTTTCCCCAGCCCTTTTTTTCTCCTCTGAGATATATTCGACCGATTTCGGATTTTGACATAAGTGGTAGGGGCCTGTTGTCTTTTCTTCACCTGTCACAGGATTCCCCGTGCGTTGAATACGAAAAAACTTAGGCCTAAGTTTCACCTCTTTTCTTCCCCCGAAATAACCGATATTAATCATCGAGATTTATTCGGTCTGAAGGAGAGAGGAGAGGTGTGTCCGTGTGCGGCGATATTCGGCCGTGCGTCGATGCCCTCTCCATATTGGCCGCCTCCTTCTGCAAGCGATTTATTGCGGCCCCTATCCATCATTTCAGTCCTAACCCTCCTGCTTTTCCATATATATTTGTTTTTGGAAAAATGTTATTTCTTTTTTTTCTTCTTTCTAACCTCTAATACGTGAATAGCCCCTAGTTATGTATTCTGTATACTTTTTTTTCTATTCGGCATAAAGAACACGTATATATGTGTAAATATTAACATTCATCCTACCCGAACCATGCCCTAGATAAATAAATTATACGTTATGTATCTACCGACCGAACGGATCTCCATATCGAAATTTCACGGGGAATTTAAATATCATTGCTAGATTAAATATTGATCATCGGCAAGAAAAGGATATTTGCTAGTGTCTAACGCAATCATTTTAATTTATTGTTCCGTGTAGTAAAAACTAAATTTTCTCGCATACAGAATTTTAACGGCTTTTGAGTGCAATAAATGAGTTAATTCCACTTCTATATTCCTGGAAATAACGCTTTTTTAACGAAACATAAAAAGACATTAGAACACAAAAGCAGTAGCGTTAGATCGATTTTTAAATAAAATTCTTAACCAAACCCGAATACGCAAACAAAAAAACAACAAAAAAATCCAAATAATTTTTAAAACAAATAGACGAAAAAATTTGAAAAAATGGTAGTTATTCTTTGTGAAAAAAATTATTTTTAAGGAATTTTTTAAAAGAATATTCGCAATTTGAAAAAAAAAAAATCCCCTCCCCAAAATCTTTTAATTGGGAGCCATATATTGCTGGGCCGATTATACTGTTAACGAACTCTCTTATTAGTCAAATTGCCTACGGACCCTTGTGTGGGCTGAAGGCACATGCTTGGCCAATTTATTTATAAATATGTACTAACTTAAACGTAAGAGGATTTTTTTAGCGAAAAATTTATTAACTGCTTTTATACTTTGCAGGCAAAAAGAGGAGAAGGTCTGGGCAGGGATCTAGAAAGGAAAGTCGGTCTAAAGCAGCTTAAAACTTAGTCATACTTGAAACCTTGAAGTGTGCGAGCAGAGAGTACTTTGCTACTTTATATATACAGGGGGCTGGCTGCCTATAACTGGGAATTCCCACACTGTCGAGAGATAATGCAGCACAAGCAGCACTAGAATTAACAAAACTCTCTCCTCGTGTAGTATATAAAAAAACTTGTTTCTCGAACATCCGCATCGAACTAACAATACGTAATACGCTCACTTTCTCCCTTGTTTAAATAACAATATTTCTGGCTGAATATAAAAAAATTAAGAAAATATTTAAATAAATATATGAATGAGACATACATTTAAAAATAGTCTGCCAATTAGTGTGGCACATAGCTTCCTGACGTCCTATTTCGAATACTATAATAAATTTATGCATTTACAACCTATTTTTGTCAAAATTAACTATTTAATTTTCCCCCTTTATTAAATCAGTCAAAATTGATTAGATTTTTTACAAGAATTAAAGTATCAATTTAGCAAAATCTAAAGAGCACTGACTGCTGAAATTAGTCTGGGGCTATATAAACAGGCTATTTTCGATAAACTATAAAAGTTTCAAAAAAATTAGATAAGTACTTTTGAAGCTATAGGTGTGCTCATGAGGAAGAGAAACAAATGAGCGCAGAAGGTTGAAACTTATAAAGGACCAACAATGGGCTAATTATAACCTACCATCCAAATGTCATTAAAATCGGAGAGTAGTTTTTAAGATATGTTGGTTCGCAAAAAATTGAGCGACAGACTGACACGGAACCAAAAATGTTCCCTTATGTCTGAAACGGATTTCTGTCTTGGAATTTTTGAAATCGGAGACAAAAAAATGTTTCGTTCACCAGAACGAAACCATTACATAGCTTCCTACCTTCGGTAATCTCGGAGGCAAAATAAAAATAAATAATATATAGGTAAATATTCTTTCAATTTGTTTTGCAGCTATATAGCTTCCTCTCGTCCTATTATTGGACGAATAGTTTTGATTATTAGACATATGAGATTTGGATCGGTTTCGATTTCCAGTGGGATAAATTTAATTTTAATGCAATTAATTAATGTTAATTAATAAGGGATTATCTATGGGCTACTTTTGACAGGCCATTCAATTTTTTTTGGTTATAATAAGGGTGTTAATAAAAAAAGAAGTTTGTGAGCAGAAGGTTGAAATTTATATCGGACAAATGCTAATGACATACCCTCTAAATTTAATTAATTCAATATCAATCAATATCAATCCTTATCAATCTTTGATAATCAATATCTCCTTATCAACCAGATAAATATCAATATGGGGGTTGAAAAAAATCTTGAACTACAGAGAACCCGAAAGACCGACAGACGGAAACAAGACCGAAAATGATCCTTTATATCTGAAACAGATTCTGTGTATGAAGATTTAAATTCGGAAACAAAAGAAAATCATTCTTTGGAATGCTCAAAATGCTTCCAAAAGCCGAGCGGAAGAATTAATATAAGATTATTGTATAATAAAATACTATAATTATTTTGATACCTAATTATTGGAAATATAATTTCAAACTAATAAAAGTAGATTTAAAGAATATATGGAAGGTTATTGAGAAGTTGAATGGCTGAAACATGATATTAACGAAAAGTAGAAGCAAAAGTCTCTCCACGTAATATATTTATTTTAAATTCAAAGCAGCTTTCGGGCTTTATAAGGCCATCTTCAGTGCCTGAACAAACAGTAATCGAACACTAATTAAAATGTCAAAAGAGAAACCGAGTCAATATAAATACGAAGCAAGAGTCATGGCAAATAAAAAACCAATAGAAATATAAACAAAACATTAAAAAAAAGAAAATACACATAAAAAAACAAACAGTCTAACAATAAGATAAAATGACATCATAATAACTGAGTTAAGAATAAGTCACCAATAAAATAAAATATTATAAAAATAAAACTGTAAATCATAACAATTAAGCTAATATTGAATAACAAATAAAATAAAGCATTATAAAAATAGACTAAAACAGAGAAATAAAGAATATTAACTAAGAGTTAGAAATGTAAATCAACTAGAATAGCTCTAGTTAGCTTCTATTTATTTTGTCTCGGTTTCTTTTTGACATTTTAATTAGTGTCGATTACTGTTTGTTTAGGCACTGAAGATGGCCTTATAAAGGCCGAAAGCTGCTTTGAATTTAAAATAAATATTTTACGTCGAGCTATTTTGCTTCTACTTTTAATGATGAACTCCTCTAACGCTCCATATCCTATCTCTCTGATATTAATGGTTAATAACTGATGTGCTTTGTATATGTGTATAGAGATCAGATAGGCTGATAAAAATTGACAAGTTGAGGGTTTATACCCTATATATTATGGTGAACATAAGTTGTAGACACGGGGAACTATATACTAGACATGCTAATTTCTCCCCAAAAAACATCCCACAACTCTAATTTCATTTTATGCTTTACAATACTAATTTAAATGTTGGGTAAAACTCGACCGGATTTATTGCAGGACTATTATTCCTCAACAAAAGCCTAACAGTGAAAAAAGGGAATATCTACAATGTAGCTAAATCTGCTCTTTCTTTAGTCAATATAACCTCACTTCACTCCTACTTTCATGAGCAACACTACTCTTTTATTTTTATTGCTTAAGACTTGACCAGTTTCTGAATGAGGAAAAAAAAGACTTGGCCACAATGTAGGTATTAATACATTAACAAGTTGACCATTTTGGCGGTCTGGAACTTTTATCTTTTCTTCATTCATTCAGAAATTTATTTAAACTAATATATATATATATATATATATATATATATATATATATATATATATATATATATATATATATATATATATATATATATATATATATATATATATATCGATAATAATAATAATAATAATAATTAAACATAACCTATGCCACTCGGGAATAGTGTAGCTCTCTATTAATGGAAGAATTTTTAGAATCTGATCAGTAGCTCCAGAGATTACCCCCTACAAAAAATGTATTAACATACATACAGACTAACAAACGTGTATGTAAGTGTACAGTGTACACACACATACACTCAGAGAGATATATATATATTAAAATATACTATAAATAAATTAAATACACAGTAAAAATCAATAGAAAATATTATTACATAAAATTATATTTGATTTCAAATACATAAAGATAACCGCATTATCGTTTTGAAGGAGTGGAAAAAAAATCACCTATAAGCACCTTGGAACGTTTCAATTACCAAATCGTTGAGAGGATTATTAAATTTAACTCTCGTTTCATCGTCTTTTTTTTCACCCTTCCTCAATCATGACCGGAGGCGTCAAATCAATCACTATTCAAATTGGCCAATCAGAGAGGCCCCCTCCGAAACTTGAATATCAATCAGATGCGGCAACCAGAGGGGAAAAATTAACGAGAACAGTAAAGAGAGGAGAAAAAAAAAATCTAGTTCATTTCTCTGTCGATATAAAATATTTGACTTTTTTTATTGTGCTAAATTATTCGTTAAAATGGAGAACACGGTTTCTCTCTTTTAAATTTTAAAATATAGGACCAGACAGGTTTTAATAGTGAATGTTACATATATTGTTAAAACTTAAAAACGTATTCTTACAACAAAAAAACAAAAATATATAAGTACGAAAATATTAAGAAGGTCCTACAAGAAATCGCAAGACTCTTTAGATAAATTCACATTAAATTCGTATTTTAAGAATAATAAAGAGGATACAGATTTTATGATAAAAATAAGTTGCTTTTATTATCGAAATAATTACAAGGTTAAAGTAATCCAAAATAAAAATAGGTAAAAATAGACAATGATAAAAAGTCCACTAAAATGTGTTTTTTATAAAGAGGAGGGGTATTTTATGTGGATTTTGACACATACTAAATCAAAAAGGTATGATTTGCCGAAATTTTATTTCTTGGAACTTATATTCAAATTTATAATATCACTAAAAGTTAAAAATTGACTTTATTGTCAATAAACTACAGTGGTTATGTAATGTAACAAACGGTATATAATAATGCAGGACAGGTTAAACAGTACAGAACTCATAAACCAGTTAAAATACCACTCATCGGTAAGTCATTGTAAGCTGGACATCAATCATGGTAATTTTCCTAACCATAAAAATTAAGAAAATTGTCAAAACAGATCTTAAGGTAATTATTGCTGTTAAGATCTTAATTAATTAAGAGAGTTCTATATAGCTTTTAGTGAAACATTATTTAACAAATATTAGACGATTCGGCTAATTCGGATAGTACGTGCCCCAGAAATTTTACGTACTTTTTCCTACTTGATATGAGAGAAATTATATATGGATGATTTGTTCACAGGTGAGTTTATATCCCTTTGTCTAAAAATATGTTGGAGTACACAAAAGGGTACACAAAATTAAGGTTTTTAATATAATATAAGGGATGTTATCACCTAACCTCAAAGTGGGGGCACGTACAATCCGAATTTACCGACGATTCAAGATATTTCGATGCTAAATATAAGACAAGAATACAAAAAAGTTATACAGCATGTTTTTGTAGAGTACATTTTGGCGCACGAAAGTGGACACTGACTGGCCACAAAAAAGTAAGCTCGATAAGGATGAAAGAATGAGGGTGGAGGAGAGCAATGAGCGTTTTCAAGGTTCATTTATGGCATGGATCAAGGGGACTTTTGTCCAGGGAAAAGTGATGCAAAACATCACGTCAAGAAAATAAGCGAAGAAAAGTGATGGAGGGTCTCTTGCAAGAAGAAGGAAGCTTGGATCCCCCCCCCCCTCAAATAGGATCTTGGAGAGGTTAAATCAACCAAGCGATGATGGCATAGTGATGATTAAACCTCCATGATGGCGACTGGGAAGACCATCAAACTTGGTTCGGGCAATTTAGGCAACTGCAAAAAGGGTGAAACGCCCTTAAAAGGAAAAAAAGAGTAAAACATTAGTTTACAAATAGTTTATTTTTTCAACTCGAAATAAAACCCGTTTCTCTTTTAAGTCTTTCTTTCATTATTTCGAAGAGATTAATAAACATAGACGCTGCTGGTATATATAAATATATATATATATATATATATATATATATATATATATATATATATATATATATATATATATATATATATAAATATATATATATATATATGTATATATATATATATATATATATATATATATATATATATATATATATATATATATATATATATATATATATAAAGGGGGAGAGAGAGAGTAAAGAATAAATTTACATAAAATAGGACGCATTTTTTATGGTAGTTTTAATTAGTTTAATAGTTGTTTTAAATTTTGATAAAATAATATTTATTTCTTGTTTTAGAGACAATTATAAAGCTTGCTTTAAAAGAAGAGGGAGGGGGATAAATTTCCTAATTGTTACTAAATTAATTATTTTAATTAAGTGTACTTGAAGTAAAGAGGGCCGTAATATGCGTTTGATTAAAAGCTATAAAAATAACTACCCTACTAGAGCTCGCCAACAGACTCAAGGTTCATTATATTTTTAATTTAATTTAAAATGTTCACCAGACGAACCCTAATCAACCCGATTTAGTTGAGAATCGTTTATTATATCTAATAGAGCCCCAGGTAATGGCTATTGCCTAAAATTAGAAGTTAGTAAATATTAACAAAGCAGTTTGCTGATCCATCGCAGATTTTATATACATATATATATTTTTTTAACTATGCAAAATATTAAGGATTCTTGACAAATAAAAGTCTTTATGCCGAATTGAATGGGTAGGGAATAAAGGGTAAATAAAGGGTAGGGAAAAGGTATTATTGATACATCAATGTTGAAGGTAGGGAAATGGTAATCAAATAAATTTCCTCAGGTTTCCCGAGCGTATGCTTTGTTCAGTGTATCATCATTATTAATTATTATCATTATCAAGCATTATAGGGATCATTAGTAATTATAATACCTATTTTGTTATTATTATTACTATTTCATTATTATCATAATAATAATATGAACAATTAATGTAAGGTAGGATTAGATTTAATGTAAAGTGGACTCAGCAAGGGCTATTTTTATCAATTAAAATCTTTAACTTTTTATGTAAATAAAATGTTTTTCCTATTACTATAATGGTAAAATATAGCTAAGATATATCAATAAATATTTAACGCACTTGAGTCTGCACAAATAATTAATTTATAAAAACATTTCCTTCATACTATTTTTTTCCCCCTCAAGTACTTTTAATTCGATTAGTCAAACTAGAGAAAACACCAAAATGTGGAACTAAAAAATATGTACGTATTTTTATAAAAAAAAAAAGTGAATCGCACTCATGCTTTAAAAATAAAGAGGAAGAAGGAAAAGGGGGAGGGGAAATATATAAAAAGAATAGTAGGGAAAAAATTGGTTTAGGCGAAGCGAGCAAATTCCGCCGTCAGACCCAGAATGGCAAATGTTTTCTTAACGTGGTCCGCATAATAACTCGACGAACCAAAGGATTTTTTTCGCTTTCTCTCCCATTCTACTTTTCTGAAACTCTGGAGAATTTGGGATTCATAAATTGTGTATTCTTTAGGTTTTTTTTTTCTTGTGGTGTTAAGGAGAAGACTTTAATGCAATATTCTGCGTAGCATTTTTTTTCTCCTCCCTCCCTGTTGTTAAAAACAGAAGTATTATGAGGAAACTAAAAGAATAAGATAAGAAAGAGGAAATAAATAAGGATTTTTATTCTGCTGGATTTTGGATACAATTGCACTTATTTAATATATATATATATATATATATATATATATATATATATATATATATATATATATATATATATATATATTTATTTATTTAATAAAGCAATTGTAGTAAAATTCCCGAAAAATAAAACTCCTAATGTCGCGGATATTAAGAGATAAAATATATATTATGTACAGAGATATTTCTTACTAGAAGTCTAACTACAATAGGCCAATACACACCTCACGAGTCCAGAATGTTCCCTTATCACCACCCCCTGGCAATCTTTCTTGTAGACAGAAGTGGGAATGGCCTCGTGATTTACTTTGAACGTCATGATCTTTGGTAGCATTAAATTATCATCATATGTTTACCTTAATTTTTTTAATCAATATTTAATCTAAACGATCACTCTTATTCACACTTATTATTATTTATAAAATCATACTTCAATAACTACTGAGACAATATTTAAATGTAAAAACAGTTGTGTCCCTTGGAATACCTCAAGCATAAAATCAAAGTATGTGATAGGAAGCTATGTGCCACACCAATTGGCAGTCTATTTTTGAATTTTTTTTTTGCTTAAGCTAGTTTTGCGCGCCTACAAAGTCGAACTGGTGGCGACAGACTCACACACATACATACACAAAACGAGTTAAAGCGAGATTCGTTATTCGAAATGTATGAAATGAAAAATTACCTAAAATTTTTGCAATTAAAACCAATGTAGAGACAAAACTTTAAAAGGAATTACAAATAATGTCTCTCCACGTAAATCCAAACATAAGAAATTGATTTATTGAGAGGTGAGACTCAAAGTCTTTTGTCGATCTCCGTCATGATCTAGGCTCACCTCTCAATAAATCTATTTCTTATTTTTCAATCGGCACTGATGATGGCCTTATGAGGGCTGAAAGCTGCTTTATTAAATATACCAGTTTGGATTTACGTGGAGACACAATTTTTGTAATTCCTTTAATATGATCTCCATATAGGCGATCCTATATCTAACACAAAACTTTAATGTTATATATAAGCGAGAGAGAGAGAGAGAGAGAGAGAGAGAGAGAGAGAGAGAGAGAGAGAGAGATTTTATTAGAATTAGTAGTCGTAATCAGTTACAATTAGAGTTTTGCAAATGGATGATATCTATATATTTTCTGTTTGAAAAATAATTTAAATGTTTCTTGAAGAAATTTATAAAGCTTTCACATATATATTTTTTTTAAAAAGTACTCTGAAGCTAAGCACAGCTTGCAAGTTCAATAAAATCGAAGAGTTATCTACACAAAATTGTCCAGTTCTGAATTATAAAGGAGCAAACAGAACCATTTTGAATATTTAAACAAAAAAGGTGTACTTAATAAAAAAATCTTAATTGAAAATATAAAGCCTGTAAGCAAATAAAACAATCGTTTTTAATCTAACTGTTGAAAAAGAATTTAAAAAAAAATTAAAATCTCTAATTAACAAGAAATTGTTTAATGTTTAAAATAAACGTTTTAACAATAAATTGTAGGTGAGCAACTGCTTTTGCGAAATCAAAAACAAATTAAAAACGTGATGGAAATTAATTAAAAATAAACTTGTAAGTAAAATGTTTGAAGTAATTTATTATACATTTTCCAGGAAATAATGTTAGGAATGCAATATAATTCCGACATTTCTTATTCGGGACTATAAATAATTCAACTTTGCGAAAAAAAATGCTTGTTTTTGTTTATTATACAGCCAGTTAGTTATAAAAAAGTATCCTAACAAATAGCTTGTTCGCTTTAGGTAAATACAGCACAGATTAGGGGACCTTGTGTTGCGCAAGCATCTTATTTATATGTGTCGCTTATTTGAGGTGTATTAATTCTGTGTTATTCTGGCGTTCGAATTCGTTCCATTATATTACCTATTATGACTCTGAACATAGTGGCAGTGGTAGAATAAGGACATGGACAACAATACCTGTCAATAAAAATATTCTTACACCCCACAGGCATGGATCGAAGGAAATCCAAAATGCGAAAGTAAATAAAAAGAGAACTTCAAAGAGGTACTTCTACCGGGATCATCAGTGTCAGAACTTAAGAGCACAAGTCGGCGAAAAAGTGTGAATTAAAGACCGAAAAAAATATTGCAAGATCTGCGAGGCTCTGACCCCAGTGACAAGACCAGGAGGCTCAACGCAAAATCGGTTCGGGGTTATACCAAGATTCCTGGGGACGGGAAACATTGGCTGACGAAAGTCCGGTTCAAGGAACCACCAACGCTGAGGAACCTTCCTATAAGACAAGCAACGGATGGACTGTAAAGTAGATGGTACCTTTTCAAGCTGGATCTACTCTTAGATCCACCCAAGAGAGTTTATCTAGAGAAAAGGGGATGTGTTGCACCAGCACCTTGTTATTTATATTTATCGCCAAAGTAACCAATGACACTTGGGTCTTGGCATGTTTGTATATTTAGTTGTATTAATTATATTACTTGCTTTTGTAATCGTTCCGCATTATTACTTACAAGCACTCTGAACAGGCCTCACCTAGTGGTGGTACACCATTAATTTGGATTACAATAGTATTAACATGGTCAAGGGACTATTTTCTCTTTAGGCGTCGCCTTTAATTGCCAGGAATATGAGGAGAGGATAGGTCTTTGGCAGAGGATTAGGATGGTGGAAAGACTCCTAACGATGTTAGGATAGGCCACGTAGGAGGGAACATTATATATTTTTTCTAGGATAAGTTTTGAAGGGATTGGATCTTGTACGAATTTGATGGTTTGGTTGATCCCCTCAGTTCGAGGCTGAGTGGCGAAATAGGTTTTATAATTAGATTATGGACAAATTACCCGCAGGCCAACGGACTGGCTGAGAAGGGGGTAGGAATAGCCAAGAAAATGATCAAAACCTCGTTGGAATCAGATGTCGACATTAATTTGAGCCTCCTCAATTACAGAAACAGCATTGTCGCAGGCCTGGGCTCTTCCCCGGCCCAATTATTAATGAGTAGGGTTCTGAGGTCAAAAATACCCATTCCGTCTGACCGCTTAACCATTAAGCCAGTTCCTGAACAAGTAGAAACAGCCATCAAGAATAGCAGAGACTGTCAAAAAAGAAATTACGACAAGAAGACCAAACAGGAGACTAGATTTTGTCAGGGACAGACGATTTACATTCAAAATGTTAAGACTAAGTACTGGGAACCAGGCATCATTCTCAATGCAGTAGGGGCTCCCAGATCATACCTAATTAAGACTGAGTCAGGACAGACATACCGACGAAACTCAAGATTCATACGGCCCAGAAGGGTTCAGGACTAAAGTGGAAGGTGTTTAGTGAAATATGTTTATTTTGTTTTATTAGTTATTATTTTTAAACTGTCAAAAATGTCAGTTGTATTTGTTTTGATATAGAAATGTGTGTTATAATATAATTCTTCAAACTAAACTATAATATGCTTAGAATAATACTATATATAGAAGGAGCATAGAATCGGAATTTTAAGCAATTAATGATAAGAGACTGAAGCCAACTTTTGCCGAGAGGTTGTGTCCTTAAGACCAGGCTGCCAACATAACAACACTCATTTTTTTCATTTAAACTGGAGGGGGTTGGCCATGCTTTAGTAACTTATTCAAAGCCCGCTCACAAATTTTTTTTGGGTATATTTTTATTGTTTTACCCAATAAGGAATGCAAAATTTACAAAAGCTTATATATATTTGCGTCCTACTCTTCAGCAGCTTTCATTTGATACCCCCCTCAAAAATTAAAAAAATTATAAATTTTTTAGTTTACAACATTTTTGCGAATTGCGCATGCGCATATTTAATTTTGAAATTCTGTATATTTTTCCTGTGGTTGGGTCAAAAAGTTGCACCAGTATTTTAAATTTCAGCACTTTAGCTTAAACGGTTCGGGCCCTATGAACCAAAGAGCGACGGACAGACGGACACATCACCCTCGGCATAAGGGTTTTGAGAAGAATCTACAAAACCCTAAAAACCGAAGGCAAATAATTTTAGAGTTATGACGTCACAAATTACAAAAATGAATTTTTAGAACGTGGATTAAGGGACACAACCAAAGTTGGCTTCAATGTTATCAGTGATCCTCCTTCTATATATATTATTATTCTAAGATAATATGAGTTCTGATTACGAATAAACTATAAGTTAAAACAGGTAGTATGATTTTAAGTGATAAATTAGATCTGTTGACCAAAAATTGAAGTAAACCCTTGTATAGTCTCTTCATATTCGTTCATTTTAGTCTTCTATGTAACATCCATTCACAATTTTTTGATCAATTCTTAATAGATAGAAGGTATTCTTCAATAAATCGGAGGCATGTTTAGGTTCTATAATTACGAAAAGGACTGTTTTGTCGGCGGTAAATGAGTATATGAATGTGGAAGGATCAATGTTAATTGTATAAGCAGAGAATAAGAAGGGACTCAGTGCCTTGAGAGATACGCCTGCTAGATCGGATGGGAATTGGGAAAAAGAGTGCAGGTACCCTGTTGAACTACAATATCAATATTCCTGTCATTAAGATAGGAGCATAGGATGAGATAATAGGTTGGGGGTAGGATTTCCTTGAGGTTTCACAGAAGTCTCTGGTGCCAAACTCGATCAAAAGCCTGGCTTTCGTCCAGAAAGGACTCTGAGACATACTGATTTCCTCAAGGGCGGATGAGATGTCATCTAAAACGCAGTGACATTGCTGAATTAAGAAAAAATATTTTTGATTCAAAGATATCATATATTTTGCGAAGGAAATTTATTATTGTTCGGAAGAGATTTAACAATGTGAAAAATATCTGATGATGGAAAGCTGGAAGAGGCGGCGATAACTGAAGTGAAAAGTCAAGGATGAAGGAAAAATCAAGATGACCTTAGATCTGAATTCAACTAAAATGGAGATGGAACTAATAAATAGTAAGTCATAAATAATTATTATTGCTTACCTCAATTATTATTCCCAAACAAGGAATAAGTCACTTAAAACATAAAAAAGCAATTTTCTATTTCATAAGAAGCTAGTCCACATTGAAACAATAGAAAATGCATAATATATTTTTTATTTTAAATTTTAGTTTTTTAAATGAATAAGCAATAAAAAAAGCTGCACAAATTCTTTCCCTAAATTTATTTTAAGGTTATGTATTTTTTTTTTCGTTTTAAAAAAAAAGGGGCAGACTGAGAATTTTAAAATAATAAAAAAAGTCCAGGGGTGAAACAGAATTTAAAAAAAAGTGTGAGAGAGGGGTTAGGATTTTTTATTTCCCAGAGACATTCGCTTCCAGAAAAATAATAATTTTTACCGAATTTTCCGCCAGAGTTGAGAAAAAAAGGAGGTTTTATAAGCCCCTTTTTCTTTCTAAGGTTTAAAAGTGGAAGGATTTTGAAGGAATCTGATTTCTGTTGAGGGAGGGAACAGGGGGGAACTGGCTCCACCTGAATAAGAATTGAATGTTGCCTTTTAGGCTAAAAAGAGGTGCTTTTAAGGGTTAAAATTTTCTTGCAGTTGAAATAGTGAAGATAGGAAGAGGATAGTAAAGACGTTAGAAGGTGGATCTGTTACCCTCTTTTTTACTTTTGGTGATGGAAAATCCTATTCCCTATTTTCGTTACAAAATGTGAGTTTTTCGACCCCCCTGTTCCCTTAAAGAATTAAGAAGAGGGAAAGTGTAGAAGAAGGCGTTTCTGACACAAAGAGTTTAATAAAGTTGCTTTAAACACCCTTTTTTTCGTACCATCTGTGTATACCCTCATCTTGAAAACTCCTCATATAAAATAACAATATCAACCGAAATTCTACTTAGGGGAAGGAGGGGGCCGGTGTTGCAGACTTGTTCCAAATGCCTCTTATTTCGTCCCGCAACATAAAATTAAAACCGTTTTCTCCAGCTTTAGACCTTCTAGAAAGCTTCTTATATTAAACTTTTCATAACCACGCCGTAACTCTTTTTTTTCGGACATATAATAATTTTAAAAGATCCTCAACAACTCGTAACCTTCAACCTTAGACCATTTTTTCCCAAAAGAAAAAACAAAACTAATACTGGTATATTGTACATTTTCAATCAGGTTTGATACTTATTTTATTTTATTTTATTTTTTTATTTTTACAGTGAAAACCTAATTACCTACCAACATTTACTCTTATAATACACTAGCTGGGTACCCGTGCTTCGCTACGGAGTGTTATTATAATTAGATAAGTTTAAAAACAACCATAATGAAACATATAAATTATTTTACTATGCAAGAATATCTAGATTCTATCTCTCCCACCTATTTCTATACCCCCTCCTCTTTGATAGGCTAATTTTAAAGATCCTAAATTCCCCCCCCCCCCCCCTAAAGTAAAATATGACAAAACAATACATAAAAACTATTACTCTACTCTTAAAGAGCTTTTGCATCATCAATGGTATTCATTACATTGACCCCGTATTCATTACTTGTACCATACCCCTGTGACCAAATTTAAATTTCCAAAATTCATGTAGGCTGTCATTTTCCCCTTGCTTTGAAGTTCAAGTGGGCAAATTTTTATCGACATCGAACTAAAACTGTAGATTTGTATAAAGAACATACACCCACATACGTTGATTTTTATATATATAGCTACTATAAATTTCCATTTTACCCCCTCCTAAATAAAATTGTTCATAACAACAATTACTTTTCTCTTAAAGTGCTTTTCAACGACATGCATGATATGAAGGGAATCCATTACTTTGACATTTTTACACCGTACTCCTTTGTACCAAAATTTAAATTTCGAAAATTCATGTTGACAGTGACCTCCCCCTTGCTTTGAAGGGAAAGTGAGAAAATATTCATCAAATTGAGATAAAACTGTAGATTTGTATAAAAGACATACCCTCATACAGACACTCTTCTTTTTTCTATAAGATATAGCTATATTTTTCCATTTTACCCCCTCCTAAATGAAAATACATATGACAAAACTGTACATAACAACAATTAATGTAATCTTAAAGAGCTTTTCAACGATATTCATCATAAAGGGTATTCAGTCCTTTGACCCCGTATTCATTATTGTTCCCTGTTCCCTGTGTACCAAAATTTAAATTTCGAAAATTCATGTAGACACTGATTTTTTCTTCCTTTGAAGGTCAAGTGTTCATTTTTTGATCGAGATCGGACTAAAACTATAGATTTGTATAAAGAACATTTTAGATATATTGTTCCATTTACCCCCCTGAATGCAAGTAAAAACAATTACTGTACTCTTAAAGAGCTTTTCAACAGTATGCATCATGAAGGGTTTTCAACTTTGACATTTGTACCCCGTATTTCCTGTATATTCATTTATAATTTCGAACATTCATGTAGAAAGAGATCTTCCCCTTGCTTTGAAGGTCAAGTGAGCAAATTTTCATCTAGATAAAATTAAAACTGTTGATTTGTATAAAGAACATAAACACATTTACACATACGTTGACTTTTATAGATATAGATTTACATTTACATTTTACCCCCCTCCTAAATGAAAATATGACAAAAACGTACTTAACAATTAATGTACTCTTAAAGAGCTTTCCAACGATATGCATCATGAACGGTATCCATTACTTTGATATTTGTACCCCGTACCTCTGTGTACCAAAATTTTAATTTCAGAAAATCATGTAGGCAGTGACCTTCACCTTGTTTGGGAGAAAAGGAGTGTAAGAATGCACCAAATTGGGATAAGATAGATTTGTATAAAAGATATCCCCTTATATAGAGATACCTACTCTTCTTTTTATATATGTATAGATATAGTTATATTTTCCATTTTACTCCCCTCCTAAATGAAAATATGACAAAAGTGTACATAACAACAATTACTGTACTCTTAAAGAGCTTTTCAACGATATGCATCACGAAGGGTATTCATTACTTTGACCCCGTATTCATTACTTGTACCCCGTACCCCTGTGTACCAAAATTTAAATTTCGAAATTTCATGTAGACCTTGTTTTTTTCCTTGCTTTGAAGGTCAAGTGTGCAAAGTTTCATTAAAATCGGGCTAAAACTGTAGATTTGTATAAAGAACAAACACACACACACACACACACACATACGTTGACTTTTATATATATAGATTTATAAAATATAAATATATTCTCATGAGTAAAAAAATCAGAAATGAACAATGCAGAATATGACTGTACATATTTTATCTTAGTTGGTAGGCTTCCACGGTTGGTTCTTAATTTGAGTTTTATGATTTCTGGAGTTGACAGTGAACCCATTGACAAGGTCACCAGTCACCACCAGAAAACCCAGTACTCCATGTATATTTAATTTTACGATAAATAAACATCGTAGATAAATAAAGGTAGATAAATAAACATCAAACAAAACATTGATTTTAAAATAGAAAAATTAAAAATAATAAAAGAAGGGCTCATCATAATTATAACAAGGTGTTTACCCCTGGTAAAGGGTTCGAATTGTGGTTCCCAACCACACTCCTGAAAATGCTTTTAGTAGTAAAAGTGAAACTTACAGAAATGATACTTAAAATCTTAAGAGAATTCGTATGCTCTTCTTTAGAATCAATTCATTCAAAAAAAAAAAAAAGTAAAATTGGACGCGGGCGTCTCAGAACTTTCCCTCATCCAACATAAACATATATATAACAAGAAACTAATGTAGAGTTTCTCACACGGTGACTCTGAAGAAAACGGAGTGGGGTTGCTATGTTGCCTAATATTTTATTGTATACTATTGTACCACGCATATTTTAATTGTTAAAATATAAAAATAAAATAAATCAAAGAGACAAAACAGGGCATTTTCTATTGACCAGTTTCCTTTTGCTTACTTGCCTCCCCAATTTACTCGGAGATACCGTAGGAAAAAGAGGGTTGCTGTTATTTAATTTATATTTTCCTTATGGTTTAATATTAAAATATTTTTTTTTTAATAAAATGTAATGCAGGGCCATATACTTTGTATCATCGTGCTGTGTTATTGCCAAGTCAGAAAATGTTTTTCAATTTAAACTTGTAGAATGATTTGCGAAAGAAAATTTTTGATGGACAGAAAATAGAGAGGGGGAAAAAATTAGACCTAGTGGAAATTTGTTACTTACTTGTACGGGAAGAGACGTGAGGCTAAACCTATGATCTCACAACGTTTTACGCGAGACTTGGATTATTCTTGGTACATAATACATAAGTGATTTTGTTGGAATTTCACTTCTTTTTGTAAGTAATGTTTCGTTTCTTAGCCTCTTTTTCTTTTTGAATAATTTTTAAAATATTTTGATCAGGCGGTTTTTTTTATTAGCCTTGGGCGGGACACCGATTTTTTAATTTCTCCTGTGTTTGTACATTATACTTATACTGCTTTGTACAACCTATATTTTACGAAATTTCAAGTTTATAGGATTACTAGAAGTGCCTTAGTATTTTTATGAGTCGGTCAATCAATCAGGCAAGGCAGTAAGTGAAAAAAATTGCAAATTTTTAGGCTCATATTCATAAACTAATTAGGTAGAGGTGTGGAATCTTTATTTCTGGTTGTTTGTAATGAACTCTAATTTAAGATTAATTTTATATATCTAAGTACCTTTAATAAGTTTATAGAGGGGGGTCCAAAGTACCTCGAGTTGGTTTGAGTAAAGGAGGCTATGCACGAGTGCCCCCAGATAATACTCTAACTATCGCTAATTCACTTGATAAATAACAAATCTCTTTAAGCAATATCTAAAATCCTCATCTTATACAAATGTTTTATTCATGATTTCGAAAACACTTGATAATTATTTTAAACTTTTCAATTTGGAGGATTTTAAATTGGATATAATTGGAAAGATGAGGCGGTGGATAGGGCTTTGTCTGGAAACCTCTCTTACTGAGTGTAGATGTAGTGAAACAAGCAGTTTGCATAAAATTGAATTATATTCGCTTGCGGGCAACCGCATAAAGGCTGCATTCCATTCATCCGACCTTATACTCTTCCTTAAAACCTTCCCTTTATTTGAGGAAACAAAACTCATACAAAACTGTGTATACATAACGATGTAGAAGATCAAAACCGATGTGTTTACGTATACCGTATAACGTCTTAACACAACTCCAAGTTGAACCCATTACGCCATGCTAATTATAGCTGTTCACCGCAGACAACGTCGCCTTCTAAAAGTTATTTACATGGTAATGAAGCTGTTTTGTTGATAAGTTGACTTTATACAGTAATTTGTATTATCCCCTTTATGTAATCCGGTAAAGCTGCAATATCCTTCCTTATTAAGATAGTTGACATAGTTTACTTTACTATCTAAGATAATATTAGATTAGGCAAGCTTTTAGATTAATAAACCAAGTTCATTTATTATCCTACTGCTGTTTTACACTAGTAATAGTAAATTTACTTAGCTTAATTGTATTTATGAATACTTAACACTTTTGAATGACCGAAGTTAGCTGATTCAAAAGACGTTATTCAGAGCGACTAGATACATACATTTAAAGCAATATAATGAGAAAATTCAAAGGTCAATCAAACAGAAATCAAGTTATTTGAAGGGAATGTAATCAAAGTAATGCAAGTAATCTAGTGGAAGTTTTGATCAAGAAATCCATTACTACAAACTTATGTAATATTTAGAAATTTACAATTATGTAAAAGTAAATTAAAAGTCAAAACTTAATTGACAATAATAATACATTTAATTTCTATTCATCAGATTTCCTAGCCTTCCTTTTATAAAATTAAATAATTAATATAAAAATGCCATTTTTCAAAACTGGTCTTATTTTCTATCTTTTTTTTTTTTTAAAAAAAAAAAAAGCAAATAAATTTGACGCCATTTTTATTTTTTTCTGTATTCTTCACCTTAGTTGTATCTATGTGCAAAATTTGGGGAAGATTGAATGACGATAAGTGGTTCAAAATTAGGGTAATAGGTGTGCGATGAAACTTACAAAGCAAAGTAATATAAGACCAGTAAAAAGATATTTTTTGATACATCACACCTTTTTTAAGTTCCAAGGCCTAAAGGCGACAAACAAATACATAAATGAAATTGGCAGAACCCTTATGGCAGATGATTATGCCGGAAATATTCCGGTAAAATTTCATTTTAGCTGTCCTTCAAGTGACAGATTATAGGACAATATTTATTTATTTATTGTGTTATTAGGGTGTCCAAAAAAACAATAAATAGATAAATATATAAATATTGTCCTATAATCTGTCACTCAATAAAAGTTAATTTAAAAACAAAATTTACCTAAAAAAAAAAAAAAAAAAACAATAAAAAAAAAAAAAAAAAAAAAAAAAAAAAAAAAAAAAAAACAACCATCTCTATCAAAGGGATATAACCGATTGGAGATAGACAAATCACGATACTTTGCTGGTGCAAACAGTTTTTTCGATACGACTTACCGCATAGCCACAATAAACCTCCAGAGGAAGGTCATCCACCAACTTTAAAAGTTGCGTCCACCATTTTTAAAAAAATGAGGTCCTTTGGTTTAAGACAGCGTAGACACTTGAAATCAATCTTGGGCTATCTGCGGGTTACTTTTGACAAACCATCCAAATTTCATATAAATCATATGAGTACTTTTGAAGATATAGGTATGAATAAATGTATGTTTGTGCGCATGTGGAAGAGAAACAAATGGGCGCAGAAGGTTGAAACATATATGGGACGAACAATGGGCTAATTTTGACCTACCATCAACATTTTATTATCGGATGTGTAGGTTTAAAATTTGATGGTTCGCAAAAATTGAGCGACAGACAGACACGGAACCAAAAATGTTCCTTGATTTCTTAAAAGGATTTCTGTCTTGAAGTTTTTGAAATCGGAGACATAAAAATGTTTCGTTCTTCAGAACGATCACATAGCTTCCGTTACCTTCGGTAAGCTCCGAATAAAAAAAATACACTCTTTTTAAATAAAAAAAAGAATAATAATAAAGAAAATGATTATGGATTTAGGTATTCCCAGTTAGTTCATACTGCTTCTTAAATCCATCTCAGTTCATTTACTCACAGGCCCCTGGTACGCTAACCAGGGCTACGCCGATCTCTCGAATTCGCTTCTATTTTAGTTTGATTTTTTATTAATTCTAAGTAATTTTTGTCAGCACTTTAAAGGCATTGAAAAACAAGTCAAGTGAATTTTCAATTAATGCCAGTTTCTCAAAATGAAACTGAGAAAAAATAGAGTAGGTGAAAAAAAACAAGTAAATCATTTCCATAAAAAAGGGTTGGCAGAGAAAAAGGAAGACTGAGAGAAAATTGTGGCAAGGATGAGAAACTGAGGTGGTAAAGGCTTCTTCCCTTTGCACGGCCCGGCCTCTTGTACATTATGTAGAGCTAAATATTTATGAGCGGTCCTGAGTTTAAAGCCCTGAGAGAGAAGCCCTATAAGGGCTAATTGCTGTAAAGGGGACGGATGGGAGAGCCTAGGAGCTTGGATATAAAGCGCCTATCTCAAGTTGCTTACATTTAGAACTGCTCCCTTTAGAGTAGGTCGAACCAAATTGAATCCTGCCTGATTATGCCTACGGCGCGGCGGCGGCAATTGCCGAGCCTCCCCCGCAGGTTCCATCGCGGCTTTTTGGCGCTTCCTTCTTAGAGGGCACTAATAAACGTGGCAAAGCCCTTTATCTCTTCCCCCCTATCTGAGCCGAGAGTTAGGATTACTTTAGATGTTTACTTTAAGAGATTACCCGTAAGTAAGAGTTATTAAAAGATGTGAAGATTAGAGGCAATCTTAGAAAACCTCAATTTTCTCGATTATCGTTTCCATAAATTTTCATTATTCTTTGAGAAGATCAAGTTCCCCGCTGTAAATTAAATCATGATATGAAGAGTTATTAACAAAGCTGAACCTAATTTTAAACAAGAAACTGACAATGAAGAAATCTTGTGTAAGTCAAAGACTTTTAATCATAAACCTTTTATTTAGTATTCATGAGAAATATAAGAGGCTGTTACAAGAAGGTGCTTTTATATAAAAGTTGTTTCAACTCTAATCTCATGCAATCTAATACAAAGGATATTACGGCAAGTTATTACGTATAGGGAATCGATAATTAGTGATGTCATGGAGCACAATTGACTACATACAAAAATAGTCTGCCAATTAGTGAAGCACATAGCATCCTTACGTCCGTACTTTAATGTTCTTATGCTTCTACACTACAGCCTATTACTGTTTACTTTATTAAATACCCCATTTTAAAAATTTAAAAATTTTTAATCTATTGCGTTAATAAAAGTATCAATTTAGCAAAAATTAATGAACGCAGACAGTTGAAATTATTATTGGGCCATCTGCAAAGCTACATTCGACAAACCGTCAAAACTTCTTAGAAATCAGATATAAACTACTTCTTGTATACATAGGTGTTAATAAAAAAAAAACTTCGTGTTCAATATGCGCGCAGAAGGTTGAAGCTTATATGGGACCAACAATGGACGAGTAGTTTTTAATATACATATAAGCTCGCAAAAATGTTGAACGACGGACACGAAACTAAAACTATTTCCCTGATGTCTGAAACGGATTTCTGTTTAGGTTTTTTTAAAGCATTAACAAATGATCTCAAATTTCATAGAAACTATAATATAATTAATTAATCTTGGAAAAAAATGAACTCCAACAAAAACCTAACCGTGAAAAAAGGCTAAACCTAACCGTCAAGTTCAAGACGCCCAGAAATCAACCTCTCAAAATAGTGAATTACCTACACCTAATTCTAAAGAAAGTATTTGATCATTGTACTTGTAGCCAAATCTGTGCTCTCTTATGCTTTGGTAGTGAGGGTTATCTGAACAAAAAGTGTTGGAGATCCTCGACTGCAGTCGAAAATTATAGGTGCAGTGTTTGCTCAATCTATAATATATTATGTTACCCTCGAAAATAATGACAGCTAATGGCGTTTGCCTTACACAGTTGACTTATAAGATTATGTTTCTTTATACATATTCGGAGATATAGATAATATTATCCAATCTTTTGGGACACACTGTATAAGGAAATATGATATTGACTTACAAAAAAATATTTTAATAATAATAATAAAATTTTGTATATTTGACCTTTTAAATTCATACATAAAAACAAACAAAAAAAAATGTCATGGTTATAAACCGTCAGGCACTTACACAAAAATATTTTAAGTGTGAAGGAAATAGCATGATTTTTGATAAAAGGTTTTTTTTTTTTTTAATTAATTGTTAACAACGCACTTTCTTAATTGCGCCCATTATTTATTATCTTGTGCAAAAATGAGTACTTGAAATTTAAAATTGTTATAAATACGTAATAAGTGAGTGTGTAAGCAATAAGTAGATTAAGCCCTTTTTTAATATTTATTACTGGTTATAAACCTTTTTAAATTATTTATTTATGTCGGCAGTAAAACGGTTATCCTATAAAATGGGTAGGCTTATTTCATCGCTTATGAGTTAGGAGCAATTTCATTAAGTTGTATGGCCCTTACTATTTGACTCTGCTGCTTTTCCTTATACCTTTTCAAGAACATACCTAGTTATTAATTAATAAAGTCATAACCTTTAACTTTCGAGTTGAAAAGCAAGTAGTGAAAGATTAAAAAAAGAGAAAAAAAAATCTAGTTGCTCATCTCTTTGTTAAAGAAAAAAAGGAAAAAAAAAGTGGCTGAAACACAACTTTAACTACCAGTGGAAAACACAGAAAAGAAAAAGGAAAAATATTATTTATATTGCTGAGCTGTTTTGTACGCCTGTTTATAATTAGGAGAAGTACTCAGGTTTTTCCGGCGGGCTTACGGACTAAGTTTTTCGCAAGGCATTTTCACCCCCTTAGGGTCTTATTCAAATTTTAACTTTTTTTCTAAGATACCTTTTGCCTTTTTTTTCCATGCCAAAAGTCCAGTCTAAACTCGTTACATTAGTGCTGAAGTAAATGGTGTTTTTTCTTCTCAAGCTAATCTTTGTACAGACTTTTTCTTTAATATTCTTGACTTTTTCTAATTATATAATACTTCTTAATAAAAAGAGAAGAACATTTAAACAGGTTAACTAAAGATTTATTTATATCCTACAAATTTGATTTATTTTAACTATGTCTTTCTTTTATTGTTATTTGTTATTTTAATAATTGGTAAACATGAAATGTTATAATAAAATGAAGATGTTATAATAAGTATAATAATTCCTGGGCCGTTTCATCTAAAATGCCATCATCGACAAATTATATAGAATTTTAAGAGTCCAAGTTAATTGAAGGGCTCTTATGTAGGTTAGTTCAGAATAAAATTAAATTTAACGGTAATTTTATTAGCTTATTTCCTAGTTTGTAGTTAATCCACCTGTTTAATCAGTTCTCGCTTACTTCAGACTTATCAATAATAAATATATTGTTTCTTACATCTTATAGATTAAGTTAAGTTAATCGAGCCATGAAAAACTGTTCTCTTATTTGTTTGACTTTTTTGTAGAGACCACTTCTGAATAAGAGATAAGGCCAGACGGAAGGTACATAGTGAATTTTTTATATTTTTTCGTAACGGACAATTGAAGAGGGTTCCTGAGTAGAGTTTCTTGGAATATAACTAACTAACTCTGTGGCACAACAGCCCTTAGAGGGCCTAGGGCCTAGGCCTGCCAAAGGGCATACACAACTACATATGTAACGGATGACACAGGATTAGTGTGTCACTTCATCAGCTGTATAAAATGTATAAACAAACTAGTTTGCATCAGGTCCTGAGAGAGCTTCAATGGGGCCCAGGCCAAACAACATTTTGGGGCCCCATGGCCCCATACTCATCTGTTTTCTGATCGTAAGTAAATAACAATCCTCTATTATTTTAGTTGGGCTTGTAAGCATCGTAATACTTTCAAGTATTAGGCCAAGTAAATTAGACTTTTGCCTTCGAAAAACAGGTGGAGTCCTGAAAACTGTTTTAATCACACAAGTTGGACTTTGATATGAATAATCGGAGTTTGCTCCATTTACCGAGGGAGATTTGGGTGTTTGAAGAACCTCGATATTTTTGGACTCTTTTCGGAGTTAGCTAAAAATAAGTTCCTATGTATCGGAGAGCAAAAGTAATTATTATAAATATTATTAGTTGTAGTTATTATAATTTGCTACAACTTTTGTATTTATAATTATGTTTCTTTAAAAACCCTGTAATCAATACCAGATCAACAAGCCTTGAACTCAGTTTATTATTTTATAGTCGAAGCACTAAAATTGCATTTTTTCATACTAAAGGGATAAGAAAAAGTATTCCATTATTTATATACGTTTCCAGAGTGTTTATCAGTTATTTTGTAATACATAGTTGTAAAGTTATTTAGTAACTTCCTCGGTCAAATTATGTTAGCGATTAGAGATATATTTGTTCAAGCTTTCTGTTTAATTTATAATTATAAATTATATTGCCTACATTATTTTGTTATGGTTATTTCTACCTAGTCCTATTTATTATTTGACTGAAAGTCACTTATAATTTTGATGATGAGTGATTAAGTGAGCCAGTAACAAAAATGTTAACTTTAAAACTCTCCCCTTTGGAATAGGCTTAATATTAAGGGCTACATTTTTTTACAGTGTCCTAAGCTACTTAAAAACTGCTTAAAGTGTCCTAAGCTTAATCAATGATTCAAATTTCAAAAGCCCATTTTAAGAGGAAGCAGAGATATGAGGGTGAGAAAAACCGGGCGAATTTGTGCAAGTAAAGATACACTGCATGCTTACTGGAACTTGGCCATGCGCTCTGGCAATAAAAAATAATCACAAGTGTCAGGGTTAGTTGTTTAATGTAATGTAATTATTATTAACACTGTACTAGAAATAATATTAACAATAAAAAATAGACTGCCAATTAGTGTGGCACATAGCTTCCTCGCATCCTATCATATACTTTATTGTTATATTAACATTAAAATGATTGTATTATTACTTTATTGTTATATTGTTTATTGTATAAAAACTATTTATTGTTTTAGCGATCTTTAACACTTCATAGCGGTGTTGCTGTTGGTTTTACTAAAAAATTGTATTTAAAAAAAATGTTTGTCTCATTAAATAGATGAAGTTAGTTTTTTTCCCGACCTGAAATTCCAAAGAGCCCTTAGATTTGTTTCCTCCCGACCTAAAATTCCAAAGAGCCCTTAGATTTGAAGTTCACGTTTACGCAAGCGTTGCTCGTGAACGCTTGGACGGATAACGTTGTCCAACGAACTCGTCCTGGGCATTGGTAAAATGAACATGTCTAAAAAATTTCATCAAAATCGGTCGACATTATTGTCACACGTTTCATAATTCGCGGACACACAGACCGACAGACAGACACGAGACCAAAAATGTTCCCTGATGTCTGAAACGGATTTCTGTCTTGGAATTTTTAAAATCGGAGGCATAAAAGTTTTTCGTTCTCAAAAGTGAACACAATGCTTCCGTTACCTTCGGTAAGCTCGGAAGCAATAAATAGGAATTATTACACATATGAAACTAAGTATGTATGTAAATTAAATTCTTGCTAAGTAAAAAATTATATGTAACAATAATTCGTTTAATCATTGTATGAATAAATGTTTATAACAATAAATATTATCTTATCTTTTAGTTTGTACCCAGATAAAGTATCCAGAGAGGATTTATTTTTTTAATTTTGGGTTTTCGAAAAAAGTAATACTTTATTAATATTCTGCCAATGAGTGTGGCTCCTCGCTTCCTATTGCATATACTTAAATGATTTTAAACTTTTATAACCTATCATTGTCACATTTATTCAATTTTTCCCCCGTCAAATCTGTCAAAATATCTTTGATTTTTTACATGAATTTAAGTACCAACTTGGCTATATGTCCAATTTGATATAAATCTTGGTCTACAAAAATTGAGCGAAGACCAACTTACACGGATTTCTATCTTAGGATTTTTGAAATCGGAGACATTAAGAAAAGTAAGAAGTAAATCAGTAAGCGGCTGTTTCTGTTAGAGAAAGTATTTAGGAAGATTCTGCTGGATGACCTATGCTCCTTCATTAGATAAAGAAATCAAGTCAAATAACAAGTAAATCAGTAAGCAGCTGTTTCTATCAGAGAAAGTATTTAGGGAGATTCTGCTGGATGACCTATGCTCCTTCATTAGATAAAGAAATTAAGTCAAGTAATAAGTAAATCAGTAAGGAGCTGTTTCTATTAGAGAAAATATTTAGGAAGATTCTGCTGGATGACCTATGCTCCTTCATTAGATAAAGAAATAAAGTCAAGTAACAAGTAAATCAGTAAGCAGCTGTTTCTATCAGAGAAAGAGTTTTGGAAGATTCTGCTGGATGACCTATGCTCCTTCATTAGGTAAAGAAATTAAGTCAAGTAAAAAGTAAATCAGATGCTCTATCATTAGCAAAAAGAAATCAAGTCAAATAAGAAGTAAATCAGTAAGCAGCTGTTTCTATTAAAGAAAGTATTTAGGAAGATTCTGCTGGATGACCTATGCTCCTTCATTAGCAAAAAGAAATCAAGGCAAACAGGAAGTAAATCAGAAAGCAGTTGTTTCTATCAGAGAAAGAGTTTTGGAAGATTCTGCTGGATGACTGATGCTCCTTCATTAGGTAAAGAAATTAAGTCAAGTAAAAAGTAAATCAGATGCTCCATCATTAGCAAAAAGAAATCAAGTCAAATAAGAAGTAATTCACTAAGCAGCTGTTTATATCAGAGAAAGAATTTTGGAAGATTCTGCTGGACGACCTATGCTCCTTCATTAGCTAAAGAAATTAAGTCAAGTCTGTAAGCAGTTGTTTCTATTTGAAAGAACGTTCATATTTTTACAGGCTGATCTTCATAACTTTATAATAAGCAGTATACTGAATACGGCTACAAAAGTATACAGCTTTTTATATTAAACCTTTAGAGTTGTTATTGTATGAATGTATGCATTCTTTTATTGATGCTAGGTAATGAGATAATATATTTCTGGAGAGTCCTATTCCAAGATTTTAACATTCCTTCTTCTTTCAGGTTATTGTAGATATTTTCTTCAAATTTCGTTTATTGAAACATTATAATATACTGTATAAGACAAGCAATTCAGATATTTTTAAAGTATTTGTAACATGTAAGTAGCTAGATGTAGCACTTTCTTGAGTGATAAATGAGAAGAAGAAATAAATAAGTAAATTATGTAAATAAATATAAACCATAAATAAAAATGTTAAAATATATAAAAAAAAATGTTTAATCAAATTATAACTATTCCGTAGAAGTTTACTAAGTAAGTATTTTTAGAAGAATCAATTAAGATCTTTTAGCCAGAAATTTCATTAATTTAATTGACAAAGTAGTAAACAATTTATCGATTAGTTAAAGAAATTTCTTAATTTAAATTATGAAGCTAGTAATAAGATAATTCAAATATAATTATGTTAGAGGAATTCAGTTAAAATATTTTTCGAGATTAAGTCTACATTAACTTATTAAAGTTTATATTCATTTAAGGATGTTTTAATTTTATTTATATACATTAATAACAGGCCCTAAAGTTTTTATAAAAGGCCATAATATAATAAATCGTATAGCATACTATTAAAACTTTTGGAAATATCTCTCATTAGTAATTATTAATAATTATTAATTGAACACACTATTATTCGTGTCACTACTAATGATTTATGAACCTCCCTTAATTAGTTTCCAAAAATATTAAATATATAATGTAATTATCATTTAATTTTAGCAATATAAATTAAGATAAGAAAATCATTAATAAATTAAAACATCCGTCGATAAAACTTGAATTTAACTTTCTCATATATACAAGTCTTTTTTTCTCATATATACAAGTGTTTTTAATTGTCCCCTATTGATTTGAACCTTCTACGCTCATTGCTTCCTAGTTTATTAAAAATTATGTCTTAATAAGTACTCATTCAATTTCAAAGAAATTAGGATTTATTGGGAAAGTAGCCCAAAGATGGTCCCCTATTAATTTTAACAGTTTGCTCATATTTAATATTGCTTAAAAAAAGCTAATTGCAAAAAGGTATTAAGTTTAAAATAAATAAGTATTCCAATAACTGATTTAACTTCGTCAGTTATTGGAATATTAATTTATTTTACGTGCGTTTCAGCAATTATTGAAACCCAATAAGAAAAAGTTTTATAAGAAAAACTCGGTACGAAAAACTCGAACAAAACTTTCATATAAACTTTGCAATTCAGATTGCCACGTTATTGGTGAGAGGTGTAAATTATTATTGGATTAAAATTATATTTTTTGCATTTATTTATTTTAATTTAGAAATCGGCAAGTTCCGCTTATTTAGAAGTTTATTATTATAATTTTATAAGGGGAATGGAGTACAGGGGGGGCACGTTATCAAAATAAAACTGTTTTGTATTTTGTCCACAATAAATTTATGTATTGTCTTTTAATTCATAATAGTGGACCCGATACTGATAGGGAGCTGTGAAGCTGCTGGTAGCAGCCAGCCTCAGTGGGTTGGCTGAGTTGAATTAGTAGGTTGAAGCGAGTCCACAGCCCCCTAGTTGTGATTAAATAAAAATATGGAACTAATACCTGATGATGAAGCGTTGGCAATACACTATAGTCACAGCAGTCAAGATTAAATGGAGATGAAGTCTAATAGCAGTCATTTTCTCTTGCCACATCCACCTGAAACACAATCAAATTAATTGGAATGAATATGTATGCAGTGACAAAAAGCTGAGAATAACTAAAGGAAAACTCAACTTCTAAATGTATAAAACGTCAGTAGAAACAAAAAGTTTATTCCTGACTTTGCATCAATATGTCATGACAATGACTTTTACTCGTCTGAAAATTCTTTCCTTCCTGAATAAAATTGTCTGTCTGCATGATTATAATCAGGATAAACAAAACATTTAAACAACTGATTTATGTCTCAGCTGTCATTTCATAGCATGAGCCAAGATAGAAGCTGCATGTTCCACTTGAGAAAATACAGGACTTCGCAAGTAAGTGGGAGATGCGCAAAGGTAATAGTTTTTCAAATTATTATTTTTTTTCTATTCATAGTATTTCACTACAGTGCTTTCTTCTACCAGTAACGGTGCGAATGCATTTTACTCACTAATACTTGATTATTGTATTGTTTTTTAACTCTTTATCAGGTTACATTCTAAACTTGTTGACAATGGAAAATGTACCGTAAAGTTTTCAAATTCCGACTGGAAAGTAGAAGAGGGAGGGGGAACTGTTTTAGCGCCCTACACACTAAAGGTAGGTAACAGTTGAACCAAACTTATATTAGGTTTGAATGTAAGGGAGTGAGAGACCGTCTATACTGAAGGGTCTGTTCGTAGTTTGAAAGGGCCCACCCCTTTCCCCACCTCCAGTTGCCAAAAAGTTATCCCAGTTTTAGTAGTAGTAAGAGGCGAAGGGTTTCCCTAGGCCACAAGTAGATTTTAACCGAGGACTAAGGGCTCCAACAAGTTTCTGGTAAGAGTTGCCTTTGTTAGGTTTTAGTCCAAGAGAGGACCCTTTGGTCCTTGGGGGGACCTTGGCGAAACAACCCTTAAAAACCCTTTTTACTACCTACCCACATCTCGAGAGCTCCCCACCAGATTTATTAGCTATCCTACACATGTTTACCAGAATTTTCTTTTTTAAAAAGAAAACCTAGGAGTTATTAGCCGCATAAAGTTAAATATCATCATAATATTTTATAATATTTATACATATTTTAAACAATCCACGGCTACTTAAAAACACTTAATGTCTGCTAGCTCATAAAAATAATGGTAGCATTTTTTCCCTTCCACTCAATATATAACACATTTTATAAAATATGAATATAATGAGATGTCATAAGTCATAACAATCTTGGTTTAAATAGAAATCCGCATCTCCAAGGATGTGACACATGAAGTATACTGTATTTCGGCCTGATTTACAATTATTCATACCTTAAGTGTACTTGTATTTTCATTCTTGTTACAATAATAATTCAAACCAACAAGCAAACAAGTACGCAGCGTTATGTTCAGCAATCAGGCAGAAGGGTTTTGCAGTTCACTTCTTTGCAGTGGAGGTTGGTGTTAGAGGTCTCCCAGCTAAGTGCCTATTAAAGGATCTGGCTGTTGGACGAAATCGTTTAAACCAATTTTTGAAAAGGCTGTCTAAAGATGCATTGTAGGCATCTTACAGAATTTGGTTGAGGCGTGCAGAACCATGGGCTTCTGGTGAGGGGAGAGTTGTGGCCACATAAAGATCTTTAACCCTCCATTTCCAAGTCTCAAGTCTTGGGTCAGAAGTTCCATGGTACCATAGTTTTTTTGGTTCTTTTTATTTAGTTAAAAAAAATCAAGCTTTTTCTCTTCATTCTTTTGTACTATTATCCCTTCTCTTTCTTTTGGTTAATAGTTTACTGGTGGGCCCCTTCGGGGTGAATCCACATTTTTGCTTATTCTACTCTCTTTGTAGTCAGTTTTCCTTTAATTTAATAA
Source organism: Gerris lacustris (assembly GCA_951217055.1). Classification (NCBI taxonomy): domain Eukaryota; kingdom Metazoa; phylum Arthropoda; class Insecta; order Hemiptera; family Gerridae; genus Gerris; species Gerris lacustris. The sequence continues at coordinate 23,708,508 of OX578283.1, read as the reverse complement.
ACAACCTAGTCTAGGGGAAATATCAGTGGTCACGTTTCATTCTTTAATGGAACCATCTCAAGGCATTTTGGACCCTCCTCTATTATCTTACTAAAGATACTTAGATATCTAAAATTAATTTTAAGTTCATTGCAAGCTGAACCAGAAATAAAAATTTCACACCTCTACCCATATTAGTTCTTAATAACAAAGTTTTGTCATTATGCCACTGATCCATCCATTGACCCATGGATCCATTGATTCCATGGATTGACTCATCCTAATTCCAAGGCACTTCTAAAAACCCTAGAAACTTGAAATTTTTTTAACTAGGTAAAATTTGAATGCACAAATCAAGGAACAATTATAAAATCTAAAAAAGCCTGGTTCTTTACCCCTCTCAAGACTAATAGAAAAATCGGCTATGAAAAATTAATAAAAAATTTAAAAATTGTAACTTGCGCTACTTTTTCGAAACTAAAATATAAATTAAATAACAACAAATTGATAACCTATTTGTGCTGAGTATTTGACAAGTCAGAAAATGTTTTTAAATTTTCACGTGTAGAGTGATTTGGGAAAGAAAAGTTTGAGTTTGTGAGGGACAGAGAGTAAAGAGGAGGGGGCAGATATATACAACGTACCCCACTTGTACTGGATGTATTAGACCTAGTAGAATTTACTTGGACAGGGGGAGACTTGGCTAAACCAATAATCTCATAACATTTACGCGAGACTAGGCTTATTTTATAACAAAGTGTTTTTGTTGAGATTTACAAATTACCATAACAATCTGGTTTCTAAGGAAAACCGGAGGCGCAAAGTAGCTAACAAAACAAAAATATGTATCAATATACTCAAATGCTATTGCGAATTTAATTCTTAACCATAAGAGAAAATGAGAATTTGTAAGAGATATATGTTGCACTACAATTACTAATACACAGTTACAATCCCGTGAAGTAATGAAGCACGCATAAGGATCACGAAATAAAAACAATAATTATATTTTAATAAATAAATTATTCCTTAACACATGATACATACTTGAGATATTTCATTGTAAATAGAAATTATAATTAATAGTATACTAAATATATTCATAATTGCTTATTCTTGTTTTATAGAACGAAAAGATCGATAAATAGGCAGCATTTAAATTGTATAGCGTACGATAAAGCCAAATCTGATACATTCACGAATCAAAGGCACAATTATAAAAATCAACTCGATAGTAATTAATATTAATTATTATTAATTAATATTAATTAATATTAATTAATGATTAATAACTAGCTGATTTTATCAAGATACATTATTTGAACCCTATAACTCAACATTTTAATATTGTCTGACGCAGAACTTTTTTCGATTTTTCAGTCTGAGGGGTCAAATTTATAGGGCCCAAATAATGAAAAACGCCCCAAAACCAAAAAAAGTCACAGAGGAAAAAGATGTCAGACTTGGCCTAAACAAGCCATACAAAAAGGTTTGGAAAGAGTATGTATAATAGATTTTTTTTGCCTATGGGCATTGACTAGTACATAGTAAAACTAAAGCAAGGAGATAGGATTGCCTGCAGAGTTGAGAATTAAAACATGAAAAATAAGTACTGGTTTCAAAACGAGGCTTAAAAACAATTATTTAAGAGAAGAAAACAGGTAAATTGTGTATTATTTTATATATACAGGGTGGTCCAAAAGTCTCTCCCCCCCCCCCTCTTAACTTTTGAACGGTTTGAGATAAATTAATGAAACTTGGGGGATCTCTACCATGCAAAGGGAAGTTTGTATTCATGCAATCACCCACTAGGGGCAACCACCCACTTTGCCCCCAGGCCACCCAACTTCAAAATTTCAAATTGGAGCGTATATTTTTGATAGCATATTTGGATTCTACGGTGAAAAATAATAAACTTTTACTTGAAACTATTTTTTCTATCTCCAATACTTTGCCCCCTACAGGGGGGCAAAGATAGCGAAATAACCCTTCCGAAATAGTCAAAAAATAACACTTAGATCGTTATAAAATCTAAACGGTTTGAAATAAAGTCATGGAACTTGGGGGATCTGTACCATGTAAAAGGGAAGTGTTTCATCATCCACTCGCGTACTAGGGGCAACCTCCATTTTGCCCCCAGGCGCTGAAATCTACGATTTTTATACCTTTGCCCCCTTATAGGGGGCAAAATATTAGAGGTAGAAAAAAAGTTTCAAGTAAAAGTTTATTATTTTTCACTGTAGAATCCAAATATGCTATCAAAAATATACACTCCAATTTGAAATTTTGAAGTTGGGTGGCCTGGGGGCAAAGTGGGTGGTTGCCCCTAGTGGTTGATTGCATGAATACAAACTTCCCTTTGCATGGTAGAGATTCCCAAAGTTTCATTCATTTATCTCAAACCGTTCAAAAGTTAAGAGGGGGGGGGAGACTTTTGGACCACCCTGTATGTATTATTTAAATTAAAATAAAATTCACATTTCGATTTTTACAACTAAACTAAAATTCCTCTTTTATGAGCGATGCTCAGGTTCAAGGGGTGGAGGGGGGGGGGGAGGAAGAACAAACCTCCTTACTTTTTTTTTTTTTTTTTTTTTTTTTTAAATTTTTATTTTAAGCTACTTGCAAAAGATTGCTATTAGTAACATAGATGACAATGGTTAATTAGCGTGGTTGATCGTGAGAGGAGAGGCTACCCAGTGATAGTACTCCTATCAGGTATTTTACATTATTATAATTATTGTAATAAATCTCTTGGCCAACTCCTCTTCAGCCGACGGGGAGGGCGGTCGGGGATATGAATGGAAGCCATGGATTCGACTAAAGGATTAGGATGATGGTGTAGGTTTTCATGGAATTTTGTGTAGCGGGAAGAAGCGAGGTCTTGTACAAAGGGAATTTTGAGGTCGTTGTGAATTGTGAGATTAGAAACGTATGCAGGAGAGTTAGTGATTTTTCGAAGGATCTTTGATTGAAGGGATTGGATCCTATAAGAATTTGAGCGCTTGGTGCTACCCCAGAGCTCAATTCCATAGGTCCAAGTTGGTTTGAGTATGGAATTGTAGATAAGGAGTTTATTAGAAAGGGATAGGTGGGATCTTTGGTCGAGGAGTCGGAGTAAGAGTTTGTACCGTCTGTTAGTGTCCGTTTAGTTTTGGTGTGCAAAGCCCAAGTCAATCGTCGGTCAAGATGGAGACCTAGGTATCTTACGGAACAGGATTGAGGGATGAGTCCTTGGTTGAGGATGACTGGAGGACATGTTGAATGCCTGAGGGTAAAAGTGACGTGAACACTTTTTTGCTCATTTATTTTTATCCTCCATTTCCTTAACCAAGGTTCAAGGAGATCAAGATGGTTAACCTCCTTACTGTTTAAAATAAAACGACCCTTTGTAGTACCAGGGAAAAGAGGAACTAATTCCCGTGTTTACAGTACCTTAATAAATAATCGCCGATCTAGACTGTTATCGAACTTCCTACCTTCAAATCATTAGTCCAGCGCCTTGGATCACACAGCCATCAGACTACCTACTATAGTTAGGGTGAGTTAGCCTACTATATTTACCCATACCCATACCCATACCTATTAGTTCTCCTTTATGATGTGCCATAAATAGAGCAGCATCATCGGTGCAACGACGGAACAATCCAACCTTACAAGTTGGATAGGGCTGGTTAATAATTACTTAGCTGCATATATTAACATTTAATAAATATGTATATGTATCTGTGTAGAGTAATTATTACAGCGCAGGACTGGAAATTAGGAGGTCCGACATCATATGGCGGTCCCAATATCTATTTTTATCTGTCTTATTTCTTTAATTTTATATATATATATATATATATATATGTGTGTGTGTGTGTGTGTGTGTGTGTGTGTGTTTTCGTCGTTATTTAAAATATAATTTGAAAAATAGGAAAATAAAAGATATATAATAGGTTTTCAATCATAATAAATTTGGATACCGACCCTCATCCATTCTTCAACTTAAAAAAAGAAACTTTTCAATGCTTAAAAACGGGTTTTCAACATAATATAAGTAAATTACACTTTCTCATTCTCTCTTTTCCTCATTTCTCAGTTAAAGCCGTTTCAATTCGCAACCGAAAAGACATTAATCTCAATTACATCTCTGCGAATTTTCAAAAAAAAGGCAGAAATATTTTAGGGAAGGAGTAAAATGAAGAGAGTATGAAAACTGAGCGAAAAAAGGGCCAAAAGTTTAAAAGTTGAACAACTTTGTTCCACTTTCCTCTTACAGTTCTCTATTTCTGTTTAGAAACGACAGTAAAGCTCCGCTTTTCTTGCTTTTTCAGCAATTAAATAAGCTTCTTGGGCTGGGATCTCTATTCAGTAAGACCTTGGCTTTGAAACTTGGCGCAAAGGTTTTGGCTCTTCTCATCTCTGACCTTTTTCAAACACCCACATATATATATATATATATATATATATATATATATATATATAATATGATAAATAACCAAGAAATTATTAAATATTGTTTATGTTCCTAAAAATGAGATTTTATTGCTAAAATTAAAAAAAAAATCTATTCCTATTTTCCAGAAATTAATTCCGATAATATTTATAATATTTTATACATATTATAGCAAATTTAGACCATTTGATTACTTCAAAAATCAATTAAATAATCAAACTCAAATACAATTATGTATATACATGGCGATACTGAATTTAAATCTCATAATATTGAAAAAATAAATTATTTATTAAACATATTTGAAAAGTATTCAATGTTTAAATTTCGAATTCAATTTTCAGCCAAATCAGATTGATTTTTACTACGTTTTTATTAGCTTGCTTTCTTGTTTGTTTGTTTGTCCAGTAAAAATTTTGCAATCGATTTTTAACTAACTTCCCGAGTAGCTAGACATTTGAAACTTTTAGAATAGCTCAAAACACGATGACAATGCATTATTTTAATACTTTTAGCCATCTTTCAGCAGAATTTATTTACTTCACATAATAATGACAACCATTTAGAGATCTGATCTTAAACCTATAAAAGGACAAATCTTTGTACAACGGATCTCACCAACTCCGAATCTAAACCGTGCCATTGATATGCCGCTATGTAGGGACAGTAAGAGAAGAAAAATGTGTACAAGTAAAGAAGTACAGATGCAAAAAAATTAAACCTATATCTAAGACACACGTGTAAACAAACCTGGGTGTCACACGTAAATTAATTTATTTCTTGGTTTACTTTTCCTGTTTCGCTGCCATTCAATGTTTATCTTTTAATAATTATAAGATAAAAAGAACTTTTTATTACGTTATAACGTGGGGCTAGTGTTAATGTACTAGTTACTAATAACTAACACAGATAATAGGTAAAACCATATCGTATATAAATGTATTATTATTTAACATTGAACTAAATTATTGACAGCTTGTCAACACATAGTATCACAGAACTCATACATGAGAACGCTTATTATAAGTTTTATCGGACAAATATTCATATATTTATATATATATATATATATAGAAACAAACAAAACTCAGGTTTCGGTCACAAAAACGATTTTTGTGGCCGAAACCTGAGTTTTGTTTGTTTCTGCTCATTTTTACGGTCGAGATAAGATACCTAAATATATATATATATATATATATATATATATATATATATATATATATATATATATATATATATATATATATATATATATATATATATATATATATATATATATATATATATATATATATATATACATTAAAACCTTAATGTTTTGTTTCATTAAAAAAAAGACAATTTTAAAAAATGTATCTACTAATAACTCAGTAAAAGCAGTTCAAAACAACTTGTATTTAATAAGAAGTTAAATTGAAATTTAATATCTGAATTTTAGAGAAAGAGGTTAATTAAAACAGAATGTTATTGAATGTATTAAGTATTTAGTAAAGCTTATTAATTTTATTTAATATAAATGTTATAATAGTAATATAAAAAAAGAAGAATAAAATATATTGCAACTTTTAATGAGAAAAAAGAACAAGCACTACACATACATAACGAAAAAATCGTTTATAAACTCTATTTGTAACTGCTCCACTAGCAAAATATTTTAGTGAATATAAAGTTTGATTAGAATATAAATATTTATGACATAGGATATGAATAGCAATATATTAAGCAGTAGATCATTCAGGGCTTCGTGTATTGCAGAGAAGAAGTACGATCATCCAACTTGCGAACTAATAAATAAAGTAAAGCAATTATTCAACACAGCTCATCAATCCATCTTAAATATTAATAAATTATTAGACCAATCAATACCACTATTATTTAATCGTAGAGTAAAATACTTAAAACATGCAGTTTTCAAAAATACAAAAGCGGATCTACTAACTAGTAGAAACCATGGTTTCTACTAGTTAGTAGTTCCGCTTTTTGTGTAGCTGCTTAGTTTGTTATAACTATAACGATAAGCTGAACAATACTACTAACTAGTAGAAACCATAAAATCGTGTAGTTGCTTAGTTTGTTATAACTATAACGATAACCTGAACACTACTATACTAACTAGTAGAAAACATGAAGTTAAACAGAAGTTAACATTAGTTTGTTGTAGTTTGTGTAGTAGCTTAGTTTGTTGGAAATCGTGTAGTAACTCTAGGCTCATTGACGCCATTGACGCTATTTTAAAAGATGCCAAGACTAATAAAAAAGACGCTGCCGTGGCTTTTTTGGATGTTACTGGTGCTTTTGATAATGTGGGCCACCTTCATGTAATTAAGTCTCTAAGATCTAGAGGTGCTTCTGAAAATCTTATAAAATGTATTGAAGCTTTATTGTGTCAAAACCAGATTAAAATTCGATCAGGTAACCATGACACTTCACCTATATCTGTCAAAAGAGGAGTACCTCAGGGTGGACCACTTTCTGCGACACTTTTTAACCTGGCGATTGACTACATTTATAAAGAATTTTGTGACCCACAGTTTACCAACCAGTACGGATACGATTTAAATCAGGACCAAGAGAAAATTTTGCTTTCGGGATTTGCGGTTGATCTGGCTGTTACCGCGTCTAGCGTAATCGCAGCAGTGAGGGTTATCAACAGTATAAGTCGTAGATTTAGAGAGATTGGCCTCTTCATAAATCCATCAAAAAGCACTTGTATACTAATCTCTAGAGGTGAACATTATACTAATAAATTAATTCTTGAAGATGACAGCTGCATAACATCCAACAGTGAAAATGACGTAATAAAATATTTAGGGTGTAGTTTTACAGGAGAAATGGTCTGTAATAAAACTGCTATTATAAAGCTTAATGACAATATGAATAAGTTAGTATCATCGAACTTACTTAAACCCGACCAGAAGCTTAACATCTTAAATCAGTATGTTTTTCCTACCTTAACTTACCCTGTACTAACAGCACCACTTACAAAACTTCGTCCTGCATTTCTTGATGGTGTTGATGTTATCATACGGAGATGTACTAAAGCCATAGTAGGTCTACCTGCTAATTCATCAACAGCAATGCTCTATGCACCTCGCCGATACAGGGGCCTCGGTATTCTTAGATGTTTGTGGGAAGCTCCCTTGCAACACCTGAGCATTCTTCAAAAATTGAGAAGTGCGAACGAAGTACAGTTGCAGAGTATTATCAATTATGACGCCGAAATTTCCGATTGTGCGGATCGTCTCGGACTAGAATTCCAAATTCTTGGAGATCAGTATAGTACTAAGAAGATTCGTCAGTCCCTTCGAGAGAAAGCTTTTGCAGAATGGTCTAAGTGTAAATGGCAAGGTATAGGTGTTTGTCATTTTAGAGATTGTACAAAATCTAATTAGGAATTCATAAGCAATCGTCAGATACTTACGGGATCCGAATGGACCAATGCAATAAAACTAAACCTTAATTATGCCCCTCTTCGCGGTGTTCCAACAAGCGGTGGCCAGTATACAGGAGAGTTAGGGCCCCTCTAGCGCAAATGCAGTAGAGAGACAGAAACCCCAGCCCATGTGCTTGGTAATTGTCCAAATAACATGCTCCTTGTTACTCGCCGTCACCATAACGTCAAACATAAGATCATTGACTTAATGAAGATGAAAGGGTATACTTGCTACGAGGAAGTTTATAGCATTGATTCGGATGGTTCCACCAGGTACGCTGACATTATTGCTTTTAAGGAAAATAGTAAAGAAGCACCAGTAATAGACCCGACCGTGAGATATGAAAGCAATGACCTACAACAAGGCGAGAAGGTGCATCAGGAGAAAAAGAGAATCTATGATAAATGTCTCGGTTATTATCAAGAGAAGTTTCTGGAAACGCATGGTCATAGTGAGGCACCATACCTAAGTTTACAACCGAATTTTTTGAAGATGTTGGTATTGACAAAAAAGAATCGACGCGGATATCCGAATCTATAATTTTAGACTCTTTAGGTATCTTAAATAATCATATATATGGATAATAATTATCATTTACTTTATCTGACTATTTGTTTATTTCCTTTTAAACAAGCTTGTAAGTCTATTATATTTATATTATTTTAATTGTAAGTTATTTTACTAAGTTGACTAAGTGTATTATTAATGACTATACATTATGTTTTGTAAAACTATTGTTACTTGTTAATGTATTATTGTCTGTAAGAGATTGATTAGTAAGCTGTGTACTAGCAACTCATTATAAATGAGCAGCCTCACAAATGTTTTAATTAATAAATATATTGTGTTTCTCTCTATAACGATAAGCTGAACACTACTAACTAGATGATGACAATAGAAATAATAAAATCGGTTTATTTCATAGGTTGTTACAACTGCAAAATAGCTGAACACTACCAACAGATATTACATGAATACAGGAGAGGAACAATATAACCAAAGAAAAATTAAAGTCTTAGAAATACTTTTAACTAGATTGTTAAATGAATTTATACATACATTGAAACATTTAAGTAATGGTAGCGTCTCCAAAAGATTATTTTAATTAGAAATAAAAAGGTCATTTATATACATGAATTTTTATTATGATATTTTTTGGGGGGGGGGGGGGGAGGGGGGGAATCAGTGCTAATACAGAGTTGAAATTTTCTCCACTTCATGGAAAAACATTGAATTTCTTTTATGCAAATCTTAATCTTAATCTTAAATTACTGTACTTTTAAAGAGCATTTCAACAATATGCATCATGAAGGGTATTCGCTACTTTAACATTTGTACCCCGTACTCCTGCGTACCAAAATTTATATTTAGAAATTCCATGTAGACAGTTGTTTCGAAGGTCCCCTTGCTGGACACTGAAAATAAGTGTGCTTTCGAAATTTAAATATTGGTACACAGGGGTACGAGGTACAAAAGTCAAAGTCAGATTTTCCCTAATGATGCCATGTCATTATAAAGCTCTTAAGGAAAGTAGTAATTGTTGTTTTGTACTCTTTTGTCATATTTTAATTTAGGATCGATGGGATTAAGCTTTGTCCAGTTTTCAGCCAAAAATTAAGAGATTTATTAGTGGTACGACATGGTCCCTTTAAAAAAATTAAGGTTTATAAGATTTGTAACATAATTTCCTCAAAACATAACAATTGTTTATATACATTTATTTTACAATGTTCTGCTACTTCTATAATACTCATTTAGGTATCAACTTCTTTATTGTTATTCTAGTCACTTAGGTCTTGATTTTGTATACAACCCGGGCTGCGTATATATATAACTCCTGGCATTTGGACTCAAGTTTCTTCAGTGGGTCAGAGACTTTAGAAAGCTATCAGAGCTACCAAAATAGTTTACATAAAACTAAATGCATCGCAGCTCTTATTAAAATGAAGATAAATAAGCATAAGAATATCACTGTGCCCAAGAGGCATAAGATTCTCCCTGAAGAAATAGTGATAAGTTTCTCAACGACAGGTAAATAAAGATTTCACCTGAATGCTTTTGAAAAAAATTATAGCTAGTAAGATATATATAGAACTCATTGTTTTAACATAAATATCTATACAACCATTCATATTTATGAGAATTTTAGTTGGTTTAATTGTTTAAAGATATTCAATACAAATAAAAGTATAGTTTAATTGTTTATATTAGTACTAGTTATGATAGAAGTTTTCTCTAATAGAAGTATATAAGCCAGACACGGTTCTTACTTATTAACAGTAATTATGGACGAAATCCATCAAATTAAATTGCAATACGTTAATAAGGCTTTAACTTATTTCAACAATTAATGCAAGTATGAATAATATAATAGGGTTTTAATGTAATGGCTTAGTATGTATGGAACTACGCGTTCTAATCCCTTTAATTTTTAGTTAATCCTTGTAGCTATACTCAAGGGTTTTCCCTCTTCGGCCATTTGCTTCCCCTCTATAATCACATTAAACCTAGCTTAAGGGCCGTAGTCTAGGCCCTTTAGCCCCCCGCCGAAATGATTCCACCGTGCTCAAGCTAAGGGCAACTTTGAAATGGACTGCCCCTTGCGAAAACCCGGCCTCCGAATTCGACGGGGGAAAAGCACACAGTACTGCGGTTTAACGAATTAGACTGCCGAGGGTTAGCTCGATGACCCTTATTCTCTCGCGGCCAAAAGGCTAAAACGAGGGGATGAGAGGGTAAAAGGCCACAAACTCCCCCTCTTCAACTTATTGTTTCCAACAATATGTAGCAGTCCAACAGGTATATCAGATAATTGGATCCTTGATAATTATTATAAATACATATTCTCCATCCGAGCTAGCTCTTACTAGTCACCACTACTTGCTTTACTTAATTTTCTCTTGTTGCTTTTCTCCTCTTCTATTTGAACCTGTATTCTATATTCTCCTTAAAGTTCAACCAATTTTAATTAAACTACTCATAATACTTAAGGTTAAAAGATAGAAACACCTAAAAACATGGCATTCCTTGGAGCCACTATCAAATCCACTAAACTTCGGTCATTATGAAAGTTAGGGGAGCTAGAGAAGTGAAGTTAGAGAATTCTGAAACTCCAAGTATCCAAGTAGTTTTCAAAGAGGTTTTCTATTAATAGGTCATCGTAAGAGCCAAAGATCGAAGTGCATACTACATTCTAACCTAAGAACGAAGAGATAAATGAGATGCTTAAGTTCTCTCTTTGCATTCTTCTTTACTAAGCAATCCCGTGCTTAATCAGATAATAATATTGCAGTAACAAAGGTTTTGAAACCAATCTAATTACCGTAAATAAATTATTATTATCCTATATTTATCTATTCAGTAGAAATTCTTTTGACAATAACTGATGTACCGAAGTCATCAACAAAGTTGAGGGTATTTATTCTACGCTTAGTTGTGAATTTATAAATTGAACGATAACATGTGCTCTTATTCTACTGACGTACTTTTAACATCAGTTTATACGCTTGTAAAAATCAGTTATGAAGCAATGATTTTAAATTTAGTTTCAACATGAAAACGTAATCCAAACAAAATAATTAAATTTGCAACTTTTTTTGCACTTATTCTTTAATCAAAGTTGTTTTCATTTAATATTTATATGTACGTAACAGAATATATATATATATATATATATATATATATATATATATATATATATATATATATATATATATATATATATATATATATATATATATATATATAAAATTAAAAAATAAAACAATAAATAAAATTATATGAGTAAACAATGTAATTCATAAAGTATTTAGAAATGTAATGTAACAATACTACGGTGAAATAAAACATTGAATTCAGAAACTATAAAACTAAATTCATAAATATTTTTAAAGTAGAATAGATTGTAAACTTCGTTTTTAATGAAATAAAAATTTAGATATAAACATTTCTAAATTTATAAAATAGGTAAACGTTGACCCTAATAAATGTGTGTGAATGTAATATAAAAAATGTGTATAGAAAATTTAAGTTTACTTTATTAATTATATAATACTTAAAAATGATAATTCTGGAATTTTTATTTTAATAATATGCCTCAACATCACTCTTTGCATCACATAATTGCAGCAGCCTAAGCCTTCCACGGGCTTTCTCAACGGATTATTATTGTTATTCTAAAATCCTCGTACGATATTAAAGTAAATTATATTAGTAACATCAAATGGAGCTTATTAATTAGTTTTAACAAATTATTTTTAGCTTTTCTATGAGATAGTTTTATTTCTTAGAAAAAAAAGCAACAGATATAAAATGGTGATGAGAATATAATATTGGTTTATTATGTTATATGTTCTTAAAATAGATTTAATAAATTCATAATACAAATATAACCACTGAAGAATTTTTATCTTGCCTTGTAATAGGGTTAGCAACAAAAAAAGTAATATTATACAAGATATGTAGATGATGATGAGGATATTATGTAGGTCTATTGTATTATATAATGCTTTATACATGAAATTTACATATTATTATGTTGTTTTTTTCCAACTCCTCCTTTCCTCACAGCACTTATGGAAATGACAGGAAGGTGGATTGTCAAGGGAACCATATCCTTTTATACCCCGAAGAGAAGCGTGTCTGGAGGGAGAAAAGGGGGACCCATCTGGTCCAATTACCCCCTTCAACCTCCCTAAAATCCTAACAGTATTTTCAGAGGGGTGGTTCATTACGTCATCCTATAGAGGAATAGGAGTTGAGGATCGCACTCAATGGATTGTGTTGAGCCTCTCATTTCCACTCTCTCTCTGTTTGTGGGAAGCATAATTAGGCTAGGGGGGATTTAAATCTACGTTTCGAATTCTAGACAGTATTCTGCTGCTACTACGCCATAGAATCCTCTCCCTTTCTCTTAAGGGCGGTAGAGTTTAGGGAAGGGATGTTATCGTATCTACCAGAGATACAACCGAGTTTAAGGAATATGCCTTGTTTACCAGAAGAGATGGGTGGTAGACCGAGAGTGTAAACCTTCCACATTACCCCCCAAGGGCAGCTTCTGTTTCCAGATCCATTTAAATAGATTCTAGTTAATTCCAGTCATTCTTACTGCTCAATCCTCTCTCGTCTTGACGTTACGCCGAGATGCCATCAATAACAAAGAGATTTTCCGTATCGTAGCTCCTACCCTAACCACTTTACCATTAGACTGTTTCAAACAGTCAGTTTCAATTTAAATTCCAGTCTAACAATTAAACTAGGTTTACTTGACTTTTACAAATAACTAGGATCTCAATTATGCGTTTTTCATTGTCTTTTTTTTTTTAAGTGAAACTTCTTTAGGAGTGGAAGAGTAAATTGATTTGCATGAAACTAAATTACGATTGACTTGATTAACGAAGTTTGTGATTCAAGACTCGTCTAAGTGAAAGATTTTTTTTAGGGAAATCAAGTGCCGACTTAAGCCGGCTGTTGGACCTCTGATTCAGCAGGCATAAGTGCTAACCATTACACCACGGAGGTAGATGATTTTTCAATACCCAGAATTGGTATATAAGCGTAATTGAAGCAAGCGTAAGCGAGCATCTATTCAACGAAATATGCATATTGTCTGTCTGTCTTTGTATTGTAACTGTAACGTTTACGTGTCCGACGATAACTTGAGTAAAAATTGACCGATTTAGTTGAAATTTTGTATACATGTTCCTTTTACTAATGCTTAGGCTAAGTTCGTTGGACAGCGTTATCCGTCCTAGAATTCGCGCGCAACGCTCGCGTGAACGTGAGCTTCAAATGTAAAATTGGAATTTCAGGACGGGAAAAAATTCTATCATCACCTATTCGATGAGACGAACATTTTTTCGAAACAACAGCGACACCGCTATGAATTAATGAAGATCTTTAAAACTATTAAAGGGGACCTAAACGGTTAAAATAGAGAAAACAACATTTTTACCGATATCTTACGTTCTAAAGCAACGATTTTAATAAAACTACAAATACATCGTCTAAAGTACAATTAAAACAAACATGTAAAATTTCAACTTAATACAAGCAGAGGTTTTGAGTAATGAAGTGATACATTTATAAGAAATAGTTTACAAACTACTGCGGGTTATTAAGATTCTTATAGGTGTGTAGTATAGGTTTATCTAGAAAGGTGAGCTTTGTACCAAGTACCCCTACTCTACCCCACACTACCCTCTTCTACTTATCTTTAACTATGACATTCATCATGATAAATAAATTCCTTAATATTCATTATTTATTGCAATACGCTCGCTTCAATGATAGAGCCACGCGATGCCTAGTAATATAATATATATAATATAGTAATATAATAATTTTCATGTTTTTTCTTTATTATTCGCTAAAATGTTATGAAAATATATTATTTTTCAATGAAATTCCACATAACCATTCCTAATCCTGAAATAATAAAATCGTCAACAAATGCCAACAGAGCATTGCTAAAAATCAACTGTTCAAAGAACTTAAGTTTGACTTCTAATGCGTGAGAGTCTCACAAATATAGTTTTTTCCAAAATTTATTACACACTGCTTTGATTCTTATAGAAGGCATTATTGATTAGTTAATTGGCAATGTCCATTGTCAAAAAAGGCATTAAATCTGAAATAAATGTCAACAGCTTAAAAGGTATTTTGTGTTCCAAATAGACACGTAATTTCATGAGAAACACTAACACAATTATTGTGAAGCAGCGATATGTTAACAAGTCTAATTGTCACACGAAATGTCAAGAGAAAACAAGACATTGTGAGTGTTAGTAGTATGTTTCTAATTATGCTTATTCCTATACATAGAGTTAATTAGGTTTCTCACTTTACAGGAGTTGTTACCTGGCAGGGAAAATATTTACCAAATTATATCCACTTTCTTTTTGCATAAGGGATTATAGAATTAAATATTCTGGAGGTTAGTTTGGAAATAAAATCCGAGTTCAAAAGATGAAGATTTAATATCAGAGCCCTTGCTCAACATCGAGCATCATCATCAATTTAAAAAAACTTTTAAAGAGAGGTAATGAGCAATTTGTTTGGTCGATTATACATTTTACACATTTGTTTTATACTAAAACTTAGACTTGAGCAAAAAAAAAACCGACCCGAGCGGGACCGAGGGCAAGCTAGAGCAGCTAGTATACATTCCCGCATTTGGTTCCTCAAGTCTTGTCTGAAAGAGAGATATTTAAATCCTATAACATCTCATTCATTTTTAAACTTATAAGTATTTAAAAAGAGTTCAACAGGTGGTTGTTTACTTTTTGTTTTCAATTTCTTCTCATCAATACCTCGGAAACTATATTATTCCCGGGAAAACAAATTATAAGGATAGATGTGTGTTTAAGTGGGCTATACTTTAAATTTCTTTTAATCAAAATCGTCAATCAGAAAAAAAATCAGAACATTCAAAATTATAAATAATACAATACACTCATCTTATTAAAATACATATTAATATTATAAAACCAAATTCTTTATTCCTTAATCATATTTCGACAAATCAGAATAATTAAAATTCTTTGCCTACCCAAAAAATATATACAGCATATATGAGAAAGTAAAGAAATAAAACATTCTCCATTCTAGACGGGATTCGAACAGGATTACCTAGGCAAAATATTCAAACACGGCCCTGGACGGTCAAGAGCACTTTGTTTGAGCAAAACATTTCGGTTTTGACTCGGTTGTTTCGAATTGGATAGGCAAACAGTCAAATATCCCCATGCACGGTCAAAATGTTTGCGCAAATATGATGTTTGGCCATGTATGTGGGCCTTAAGATCGGATGTAAGAACTAATTAAATACGTCGGGAAAAAAATTGAGGTTGTATCAGAATAAGAGTATGGCAATGAAACTTAGGCACAGAATAAGCTAATCCTAAAAGCATCGGCAGGAATTCTTAAAAATGGATCGATAGCTATCCAAGAATATTTTGAGTTGCGTTATAGAGAAAAAATGAGATTGAATATTTACAATAGGCTCTAAATCTGACAATATAATATATCTGCCAACATAACATACAGCAATGTTATCTATATTAAATATGGATTTTATCTTTAAATTATCTTATCTGTAGACATATATTAAAGGCTTCACGTCCCGTTTTATTACCATTATCGTTAAACATTTTCAATTTCAAGTTTAGAATTGAGGATATATTGTCCCAGTGGGGATTTTGTAATGGTGTTTGAAGAGCTCTGAAATTAGCAGTTTGACATAAATAACAAGCTAATAATTAAAACAACACAAATGAATCTAGCTAACATCTCTCTGACAAAAGTTCCCAAGAGAGCGGTCTATCAATATCACGTACTACACTTTAGTGAATAGGTGGATCAATAACTTATCTTCACTAAGCTCTCGAATATGAGCATCAATTAGATTAACAAATAGCTCTTTTCCTACAAATATAAATGAAAAACTTACCCTCCGTCAAAACCCTCCATTCTTGAGGTATGTAAGCGCAGAAACTAAGGGACAAGTAGTTAAAAATTTACAATGAGAACGGTAAAATTGGACCAGGAATAAGGGTTTATTATATTATATTGTATGGGATCAAGGATAAAAAAAACTATAACCAACTTCCAGTTTCTGTGGTTGCTCCCCCCTGAAAATCTTCTCAATAAAACGCCACTACAAATTAACAATAAGATAAGGTCTTTCCAGAAGATATATCATTTTATTATAATATGTACTACTAACCAACCTAAGCACAAGAGTAACTTTTTCTAATAGTTCTATCAATAAGAAAATATCTATGCTCCATAGATAGACTAACTATCAGTAAAGCATATAATCTTTCCAGAATATAATATTCACATTCTTGCCACCGGTAATATATATGTTATGAAGAGATACTTACCGTCGATACTTGCTCGATCTGAGGACCTGAACCGTTTTCGACTGTAAGCATCAGCAGAAGAATATAGAACTCGGTGAGTCGAAATGAACTCGTAAAATCTATACATGAGAAAGTCATACGACTTTTAGTGATCCTCAGATCAAGCAAGTATCTCTTCATATCCCACATATCTATATAGCTGAAAATATTCGATTCCAGTAATAAAAAGTATAAATTATAAGTAAATATAAGGAAGATGAAATTAAATTAAAAAAATAGTGTGGCACATATTATAGCTTCCTCGCATCATGTAAAGTATACGTGACATGATGCGAGGAAGCTATAATAAGAAGTGCCACACTATTTTTTTTTTATTAAGGTTGTGCTTTTATTTAATAGTTTCCCTTTTTTTAATCCATCAAAAAAATACTTATTTCTTTACACGAATAAAAGAATCATTTTAACAATATTTAATGTGCACAAGTGGTTGAAATTAATCTGGGGTAATCAAATGGATTTATCACAAATTTTAAAAATCAGATAAATTCTTTTGAAGGTTTAGGTGTAATTTGTAACGTAATATATTTAGAAGTAAATTGTTGTTAAAAAGAACTAAATTTATGAATTTAGATAAGAATTAGATAGTCAATTTCCGGATTTTAGAGTCCAAGGTCCACCCGGCGAGTCAACCTGAAGCTTTGTCTGGTTTGGGAAGAGTGCCAGCTCATTTATAGGTCCTATGTTCTAGCTATCTAGCTTCCTACTTATACCAAGCCTCCATACCTGTTAATGTTAAACTTCTGGTTGCGACATAGTAAATTTAATATATTCAATAATTCCCCACGATAACTATTAAAGTAACGATTAATAAAAAAAACAATTAAGGCGCGCTTCACGTAAGTACGATAATCGCCGGTTTCTGTACATTAAAGTTAAAATTATTAAGTGTAATATAATTACACTAATTTTAATAGTAAAATTCTTTTTCTACTCTTCAAGTCCTTTAAATTGATGTATAACATGTTATGCGGTAACTAAATCAATGTTTAGTCACCCGCCATATTGGCCGCCATCTTGAAAATTTTAATAATTGCATATTCTTTTTCTACACTTCAAGACCTTTAAGTTGATGTATAACATGTCATAGTTACTAATAACTTTTTTTATTCACACGCCATATTGGCCGCCATCTTGAAACTTTTAAGTGTAACATTTTAATAGTTACATATTCCTTTTTTACACTTCAAGACCTTTAAATGGATGTATAACATGTCATAGTTACTAAGAACTTTTTTCAGTCGCTCACCATATTGGCCGCCATCTTAAAAATATTACATGTAAAATTTTAATAGTTGCATATTTTTTTCTCCATTTCAAGACCTTTAAATTGATATATAACATGTCATGGTGGCTAAAAACTTTTTTTTAGTCGCCCGCCATCTTGAAAATATTAAGTGTGAAAAATCCAAAATGTGTCCAGTTGTCTTAACAGACAGACAGAGCCGTTATATAAGGTTTCTTTTTGTACTTTGTACAGAAACCTAAAAGTGAGTTATAATTTTGATTAAACCACCCCCAGTGTCCAGTGTCCTGTAGCTGCTCGAGGATTGAAAAAAAATCAATAACCTGGACTGGTGTTTCAGTACTAACATCTAAGGTACATACCTAACATTTAGGAGAAGTAATATCGGTACTTCTCAGGCGTCCCAATACAGAGTTTTTAACTTTTGAGTTTTTCTTAAATTAATTGTTGGAGATGTAAGAAAAAGTTAGTTCTGCAAAAGTATGATTTATAAAATAAATGCATGTTTGTGGCAGATAAAAAAATGAGCGCAGATTATACAACTTAAATAAAATAAAAAAAATTGTTTAATTATGATCTAAAAAAAGTATTTAATTTTTTTTTTATTAAAATCGAAGAAGTAGTTGTTAAGATATGATTGTTCGCAAATATTGAACGACAGGCATACATGGGACCAAACATTTTCTGATGTCTGAGAACGCTTTCTCTCTTGGAATTTTTTTAATCAGAGACAAAAAAATGTTCGTTCTTCAGAAGGAACACATAGCTTCCGTTACCTTCGGTAAGCTCAAAAAAACAACGTGGAAGTATATCCAAGAAGTATAATAAAGAACCTCAGTCGAAATAATTTACTAAACTGAATGAGGTGTTTTTAGGCCAAAAATAATTATTTGTCGCACTATATCATAAAATATAATAAACACTTAGTACTTCGTCGAAGGTTATACAAGGTTATTCAAGACTAAATTTCATTAGGCTACATAGCAATTGAAAGAAGAAGGTCCGATAGTTTCGAATCCGCTTGATCGCTCATAATTCCGCAAAAGACCGCTAGAGTGATCGCGCACTCAAAACCTAAAGTCGCGTCAATTTTGAGTAAAAGGCTGCTATAGAGTAAGGTTTTCTTTGTCCGTAAGTTCTGTAAAACTAAGTCGAAAACCGAAAACTATAGTTTAGTGTTGCCTATCGTCTCTATTTTAACATTGAGCACGTTAGGATAACCAAATCGAGCAAACTGGATGTCTCTGTAAAGGAAAAAGTTCGTTCTGACCGTGTGTGCCGGAGGAGAACATTAAAGAGTGTTTCGTGTGTAGCCCAGGAAAGTCAATTAATAAAGCAAGCAAAGAACTTGGACTACCTTAACCAACGAGTAGTTTTTAAGACAGTTTTTTAGGTGGTTCAAAAATCGGTATAAAAACTGGGAAAAAAACTTGATAAAACTGGGAATTGCATAAACACTCTACCCGGCCCGTTCTAAAATAAATAGACTTTAATTCATAATATAGCGGCATGGAATTGAGGCCACCCTTTAGAATAACCTTGTATGATAATAATTATTTTGGTAACAACTGTCTTATAAATTTTTTAGACTTATGTTTGTTATGCAATGATTTTTAACTTGACACATTTTATTTTTATCACGTTAACGACTTCATTAGAGAAAGAACTGTAAAATTAAAACGAGGGAAAGGTAAAAAGTTGGAAAGCCCAATTTTTGGAAGGGTCTAGTTAGAGGGGCAGGTCCTCTGCATTTATTTACCGTAGTCCTCTTCAGAGTAGTAAAGTGTAATTGCCGTGGAAGAAGGCAACCCTGGAATAGCTTCTAAACAGAATCCCCTACTAAGTATAGGAGTTAATTGGAGGCAGCCAAGTCCTATGAAAATACCCTTTTATTGCACTTGGAATCTCTTATAATTCGTAAAGAAAACGTTTATTATCTTTCTCCAGGAAATTTTAAATTATGGATTAATAAAGCGCAAATCTTTGAAAGGTCGCTTTCAGCGTTATCTTAATGAACCTAATAAAGTAGTATTAAAATGTTTTTTCGCTGTAGATTTTACAAATACGTTGAGACCTTTCGCATTGAAATCGTCGGAACATTTCTCCTTCAATAAAACGTATAATCAGTTTTTCCCTCTCTAGAACACCCTTTTGTCAGAGAAATAGGGAGGGGAGGGGTGGATTTTACTGTTTCTTGAACGTTAAGGAGGTACGGAAAGCCGTTGTTGGTTTCTCATTTGGCTAATTGGTTTAGTCGAGTTTTGCCTTTATAATGAATAAAGTTTTGTTGGAAGTCGGTCGGTAGCCGTTGGAAAGTAGTTTAAAGTTTTCTTCAAGTAGGGACTTATCGTAGAGCGTAAGAAACCGAGAGGACTGCCCTCGAGGGGATAGAAGAAACCTCTTACCTTTTATAATTCTTTAAGAAACGGCTTGGGAGGGAAGAGGTTCGGCAAGCTAACAACTAACTAACCGAGAAGCAGAAAACTGTTTTGTTAGATTAAACACGCTTATTTTAGTTTAAACTACGATTGTATAAAGCGAAAGACAATGAAAAGTTTCTTAATATATTTACTTAAAATATATCTTAACTTACTCCTGAGCAAGTTATTTTATGAGCCCAATAAGGAGACCCTTAAGTATTTATCTAGTGTCTTTAGAATTAAAAAGGTTTATTTTAAGCCCTTATAGAAATTCAGAAATAGGACAAAAACCTGAAGTTATCCAAGCAAATCAGTCACTTAAAAGCAAAAATAAAGACCCAGAGGTAAGTTCAAATGATAAGGGCAGATAGAAGTAAGGGTACAGACGGTAATAGGGGTACTTATTCAGCATTCAATAAGAGTGCTTAACATCTTATAAAGCCTACAATTAAGAGCTCTTAAGGAAAACGTTTATCTGGTGACTTTTAATGTCTATTTTAAAGTTTCTTTGAGTTTAATTCCGTATCACTTGTTAAATCAATAAGATATATGCTCCAATAATATTATTGTTTAAGGTACAGTTGATAATACAATAGTCTGATAATTAGTATGGCACGTAGCTTCCAAGCGTCCTATTGCGTACTTTGATGAAGCTATGCTTTAACAATTATTCATTGTTGTCTAATTTTATTATCCCCCTCCTTTTATTTTAAATATCAATATTGCTTTAACCCCCTCCCTTATTTTTTGTAAATGTTAATTTTTTGTTTGTTTTGTATGAATAAGAGTTAATTGTAGCAACATTTAATGAGCCATTTAATATAAGATCATCTGTAGGCACCATTTGACAAACAATCCAATTTTTTTTCCAAATGAGGTGAGTACTTAACACGGATGTTTATAAAAAAAAGTTTTTTGTGCGCATGCGGAAGAAAAGGATCATGTGCAGAAAGTTGAAATTCATATGGGACTAACAATTATTGACAAATTATCACCTTCCATTAAATAAATCAAATATTATTCGAGAAAACATCAAAACAGATAAATCTGGCATACGTAATACAAATGTGATCATTATAATGATATTTAACGCAAGTTGGTAAAATTTATTTTTTAATTTACTATCCATTTAGAAAAAGTATTGTGTTCGGCCGAAATCATCTACAGAGTCAAACACATCTACAAAAATAAAAAATCGCTAATATTAAAATAAAATATGGTCGTATAGTTATACGTTTTCATATTTTTTTTATATGCTTTCGCAAATTCTATTCCAGTAATTTAAATGCAAGTTAAATCTTTATCGGTGGAAATATCGGCTTAGTTATTTTATAGTATTAAATCCGTTTATAAATCTATTCACTCTCTTCTCAACAGAGAACTAATAAGTCTGGTGTACTGGGTAGTATATAAAAATGTTTTATAAAGGGTGTGATCTATGATAGAAATATAGAAAATCAGTAGTATGAAGAAGTTCCTAATATGAATTATGAGTGGGCAAAAGAATTGTTCAAATATTAATAGTGCTGAGTGGGAATTTTAATTGAGTTAGAAATTTATTTTATTTTATTAATATTTATTCTTTTTATTAATATATATTTATTTTTTTGAAACCACATTTATTTTATTTTATTATGCTTGAAACAAATGATATTTTGATTCAGTGACGGAACACTTTAGATTGCTTTAAATCCTTTAAATTAATTTAATTTTGGTTTATCTTTGTATGTAATACTGTTGGACTAACACCTCTAGATATTTTATTTAAACTTAGAGGAGAGACTTTTCCTTTGTAAGCTGTAACAAAGGAAACGAAACTTCGGCTTGAAGTGTTTACTTTAATTATTTAGCTGTAAAAGCGATTAGAAAATACTAATAACAAGGTTTACCGAAATATCCAGGAATATTGAACATTACTACATGCACAAATTCCTGCTAATACGTACAAGCACTAATAAGAAGAAAGCGTAAGAATATATCTATATATATAAAATTAAAGTTTTGTCTGTATATTGGTCAGAATTGAAAATTTTTTGGATACTTTTTCATTTTAGACATTCCAAAAACCGAATCCGGCCTTAACTTTTTTCGTGTATGTATGTGGGTATGTATGTGTGTCTGTCGCCCCAGTCAGACTTTATAGGCGCAAAACTGGCTAAATGAAATCGATTAATTTTTTTTCAGGGGTGAGCGCAAACATGTTGCGCATTTTGTAGGCTTGGTTTCATCTAAAAATATTGAGTAGAACCAAAGATATTAACAATTGTATAAAAAAAAGTATATAAAACAACCTAAAAAAATTGGTTGACCCGCCGTAAACAAACCCAACAGACTCGCTATTATATTATTACTTTACTACTATTATAAAATACTTCTAGACCACCTAGAGACTTTCGGTTTTTTCTGTTTGCTCGGAAATTGGCCTAAGCCCATTGAAAAAATCCGAAAAGTTAAAAAAATATATCCCCCCCCCCCTAAAAAATTAAAGATGGCGGACGCACTTTAAAGTTTTTTTAGAGGCTTATTGTGGCTAAACGGTAAGTTGTATCGACAAGCTGATTGCGCCAGCGGTAACTAATTTTAAAAGATCTACTAATATGGTCCTATTACGTTTTGTCGTAATTTCATCGGTTCTTCCTTAAATAGAGCTAAATTTTATTTTTTTAAAAATAAATTTCACATTGAGCACTTATGGCGTCCGCAATTGTTGACCGATTTAATTTCTGATTGGAGTGCTTAAACCTCACACTAATGATCTTTAAATCGAGTATTTATTATTTTATTAATTGTTTCTAGAACTAGAGTTATTAGATATTGGCTGGTGCAACTGCCTTATTGAATGAAGAGGCTGGTAATTAAATAATGCACCATCATTGTTGATGATTGTTCAATGACTTCCCAGTCTAATTGGTTTTGTCTACGTTTTTTTCTAATTCTATACCTTTTTCTTTTAGCATTGTTAGTTATTACTATATTACCTACTTAGTTTCTGCTGGCTATTTTTAAAATACATATATAGATAGAATCCAAACTATGATTTGGAGAGTATTATATTCTTAATAATGGAATTAATGATGTGTAATATAGTCCTGATTTTATTCCTAGAAGGCTTTGGAAACAAAACTATTTAGGAATTTAATTTAATTGATAGGCCTATTTGATTATAGGAAACCTAGCCACTAACACCTAGCATGAGCCCCACGCGGAGCGCGGGGTGAAAGCTAGTATATAATAAAAATAAAGCATTTAATAATAAATAAATTTATAAATTGAAGATATAAAAAATAGTACAATAGTTTTTAAATTTACTCCTGATAAAGCGCGATTATAATAAATCAATTAGAAATATAATAATACAATATAAAGCAGCGACAATGCTATAAAAAAATACATAGTGAGGGAGACAATCTTTGAATTTATTACGATGACCTCCGTATCAACGCTCAAATTTCTGAAGCATGCTTAAATCATGGTTAAGAAGATTGTTAGCAATATTTGGGTAAAGAAAAACAAAATTAGGCCAATTTCTGAGGCACATCTATACTAATACTATAAAGAGGTAAAATTGTTTGTATGCATATTGTATATTGGTGTGTTTGTTTGTAGGAGGTAATCTCTGGAAATACTGATCCGATTCTGCAAATTCTTTTACTTATAGAAAGCTACGCTACTTCCGAGTCACATAGGATATGTTTTATTTTATAATAATTATTATTATTATACTTATACATGTATGTGTGTATGTTTGCCTTTTATACAAATCTTTGCAGTTACTTTAAAAATAATATAAATGTCTGCTAAGATGAGATTTTCTGAAATTTGATCCCTAAGTGGGAAAAAGGGAGATTTTAGCTCAGACTGATTTTTGAAAGTTACGAAGATAATCCTTGAGGGAAAGCTTCTCTTATGTAAGCATCTATTGATAAAAGATAATTTCCACCCAATGATGCGATAAGACACCGGGCGGGGGAATACAGAAGGAAAATACCTCTGCTTTTCCCAGTAGATTTTTTACTGTATCTACTGGTTACTAAAACTGCTTCTCCTGTACTAAGAGCCAATTACTAAAAAGGATTTTTGCAATTATATTATCCAAAAGGAGGGGTATAGCAATAAGGGGGTAGGGATGCAAGAAACTGTGGCACCAAGATATTCTCGCTAAGAAACTAACTTCAATGTTCCTTGACGGTAGTTTATAAACCATAGAATTAAAAAACACTACTTTGCGGAACACTGACATTCATAATAGGAGGAGTGGAAGCTCTTCTAATAGGAGAAATAGAAGAAACAGGAGGACAACATAGGAGAAATAGAAATATAACTTCAATGTTCCTTGACGGTAGTTTACAAACCATAAAATTAAAAAAACACTACTTTGCGGAAAACGGGCATTCATAATAGGAGAAGAGGAAGCTCTTCTAATCGGAGAAATAGGAGAAGAGAAGCTCTTCTAATCGGAGAAATAGGAGAAGAGAAGCTCTTCTAATAGGAGAAATAGAAGAAATAGGAGGACAACATAGGAGAAATAGAAATATAACTTCAATGTTCCTTGACGGTAGTTTATAAACCATAAAATTAAAAAAACACTACTTTGCGGAACACGGGCATTCATAATAGGAGGAGAGGAAGCTCTTCTAATCGGAGAAATAGGAGAAGAGAAGCTCTTCTCCTATTATACTGATCTGAAAAAAAGCTTCCGAATGAAATTGTCCTTTACTGAGATACTTTTGTGTGCTGAATCCGAATCTGATGTCCAAATTTCTCCTATACGTACAGTTTTCCTGGAAAATGCATAAAGAAAAAATTGTGTTTTTGACGTTTTCAACCCAATTTTTCGCCCAAAAAAATTTCGTAAAAAAAATAAATATTGGGCGTTTGAATACCTTTAATCCATGAAGAACACGAATCTGAAGTAAAAAAAAAACAAATCTGCTAACCCTACTTTATTAAGACAATTATTGAGTCTGTATTTCTGTTACTTTTTAAGTTATATAACAAATGTTTTGTGATTTTTTATGATATTTACTACGCTTTTATTAGCTTGCTTTATTGTTTGTTTGTCCAGTACAAATCTTGCAATCGATTTTTAACAAACTTCCCGAATAGCTAGGCATTTAAAACTTAAAATAATTGACGTGTGATAACCAGGTTTGTTTACATTTTTGTCCTAGGCACTGGATTACTTTTACTTATTTAGTAGGATTACTAGTACTCATTTTTCTTTTCTTACCGTCCACTAGACGGGGGCATATCAATGGTTTAGATTCGGTGTTGGCAAGATCCGTTGTACAAATATTTGCCCTTTAATAGATTTAAGATCAGCTCTCTTGAAAATGTTTAACGACAGTCAGACACGAGTTAACTCAAAAATGTTTTTTTTTTATGTATGAGTGGATTTATGTCAAGGAATTTTTCAATTCGGAGACATAAAAAAAATTATGTTCTTCAAATAATTGATCACAATGCCCACGCCCACGTAACCTTCGGTAAGTTTAGAAACAATAAATATGTATAAAGTAATAAAAAGTCTTTTTTATTTTTTTATTTTTTTTAACGGTAAACAAGATAAAGAATATCTTTAGTGGTAAAATATTTAATAATGTTACACGTCTGGTTAAGATGTTTTACAAGCTTACATCTTTCCTTTCAGTTTAGGCTTTTATACCTGATGTTAAATTCTGAAGAGGTGAGACGTATTTTAAAAAGATCAATACCATAACTCACTAACTCGTTCTCACATTTATATTTCAGACTGTTTTGCCCTGCAGTGCTAAATTCAACTTAAATTCAAATTATGGAAAAGAGAAGCTTTCCATATCACACAAAGTTTTCAATTCGTTCAAAAATTAAAACCATTCTACGGCCTTTTTTTCTTCCGTGTAAATCTCGTTTTGAAAAATTAAAGTTAAGGGGGAAATAACCAGAGTTTTATCAAGAGACTAGAAAATTCATATCCGAGCACTAAATCGAAAAATAAATCAGTTTTTTCATTAGATTTATTCTTCATTTTACAAGCAAAATCGAAGTGCAGTTAAGTTGGAATATTACGAAATGTTTTTGTTTCATAATAATTATTTTTTAGGGTTTCGTTGGTAAAACCAAAAAAAGAAACCCTAATTAATTATCATTAAAAATAATAAGTATAAGTAAATTTATTTTAACATCTCACTCAAATACGTAGTATATATTTATATATAGAAATTATTGTGATGACGCGAAAATTCGATTTATAAATTATGATATATTTACCCGGTCGATTTAGTTCAAAAAATTATTTTAAAAAAAGTCTGTCTATTTCGATTTTGTTTTAACAAATTAAATTTTACAGACGAATTTAAGTAGAGATATTGATGAAAATAAATATGATTTTGTTACAAAATCGAAAACGAGCACCCATTAAACATTTGTTAATAATAAATTAATTTAATTAGATATTATATTGATCACAATGCCCACGTAACCTTCGGTAAGTTAAGAAACAATAAATATTTGTATTGCGTAACGGAGTTGTCGTAGCTGAAAATGAAAGTGATGTTGAGACTTTCTTGAAAGATCTTTCAGATAGGTGTAAAATTAGACATGGGCCACTGAAGCATTATTTGGGTATGGAGATAGAACAAAGTAGCGGCTCTATTTTTATTCATCAAAAGAAAAGGTTAGTTGCTAAATTTCACCAAGAATCGTGCAAGCCCGTTAATGTTCCAATAATTAAGAGACAATTAAATGTTATCAGAGAGGAATCAGAAGATTTGAGGCCAGACCAACGGTCTCGATACAGAGCTGCAGTAGGAAGTTTGCTATTTCGCAGTGTGTATACTAGACCTGACGTGTCGTATGCTGTAAGTATTGCTGCACAAAATTTAGAAAATCCGAAAACAAGTGACTGGGTAAATGTTTTTTTTTTTTAATTTTTATTGACTAACACAACTACATAAATTTCAATGTTATAAGTGTTATTGATGTACATTGATGTTTTTTGGGCGGGGAATTACATGGAAAGGATATAGTCCATTGACTAGTCCTTTTGGCGTGAATATTTTAGAATATAACAATAAATAATTGTAAAATAATAAGGCAAGAATAATAATAATAATAATAATAATAAAAATAAGGATGATACGTTAGATGATAATTAATTTTTAGTCTATATTACAAGTTAAGCAAATCTCTAGGCCACTGCCTCCTAAGGCGGCGAAGTGGGTAATCTGGGATGGTTTGGAAAGAAAGAAGTTCTACTAAAGGATTGGGGTGATCGGATAAGGACTGATGGAATTTTTGATATCGGAATATTAATAGGTCACGGACAAATGGAACATTAAGATCATTGTGGAGGGTGAGGTTGGATACATAAAAAGGAGCATCGGTAATTTTCCTGAGGATTTTGGATTGAAGAGTTTGAAGTCGACGGGAGTTGGAAGGCTTGGTGCTACCCCATACCTCCAGACCGTAAGTCCAAGCTGGTTTTAAAATTGTGTTGTAGATTAGAAGTTTATTGCTTAGAGTAATTTTGGACCTATGATCTAGTAAACGAAGCAGCAACTTGTAGCGTCTTGAGATGTCAGTACGTTTAGTTTTTGTGTGATGTTGCCAGGTGAGTCGTCGATCAAGGTGAAGGCCAAGGTAACGGACAGTGCTGGATTGAGGAAGGAGAACTTGGTTAAGAATGACTGGAGGACAGGTGCTATGAATAAGAGTAAAGGTGATATGTAAACTTTTCTGTTCGTTAATCCGGATCCTCATTTTCTTAACCAAGGTTCGAGAAGGAGAAGGTGACATTGGGTGTTACTGGATGCAATTTGTGGGTCTTGGTGGACAGATAGGATTTCCTTGTCATCTGCAAAGGTGGCTAGGACTGAGCAAGGGTGTTGAGGGATGTCATGTGTGTAGAAGGAATATAGGAGAGGTCCGAGGATACTGCCCTGAGGTACTCCAGCACTTACAGAGCAGATGGATGAGCAAGAGGTTCCTAAAAAACGTATCTTAAGGTATAAAAGGAACTTCGAATTTAGGAATACAGTACCCTAAGCATTCGAATGAAGGATTAGAGGTATATTCAGATGCTGACTATGCTGGGGACACAGAAAATAGAAAATCACAAACAGGAATGGTATCCTTTTATAACAAGACTCCGGTGTCCTGGTTAAATAAGAAACAAGTGTCTATCACCCTGTCAACAACTGAAGCAGAGTATATGGCTGCTAGTGAGGCAGCAAAAGAAGCAATTTGGTTAAATAGGTTTTGCAGTGAAATGAATAGATATGAAGGTGTTCCTCAGTTATTAACTGACAACCAACGTTGCATTCATAATATGTAATGAATCAAAACTTCCATATAAGAACAAAGCACATAGATGTGAGGTTTGTTTTTAAGAGAAAAATTCAACGAGGGCCTTCTAGATTGGAAGAAGTGCCTACTGATAGAAAAACAAAGAGCTGATGTTTTGAGAAGCCGTTAGAAAACATCGTTCCAACAGTTAAAACAATTACTGGGTCTAAGTCAGCTAGAAGACTTTAAAGGAGGCTGTTTAAGTTGTGTAAAGTCATCAATGACAACTTAGTTTTGTTAAAATTTATCAGTTGATTAAATACCCTTGAACTAGATCCTAGAGTTTAATCTTTAACAGCGTTAACTACTTCTATGGTTTCCTCTTTATATTTCGATACATAGGGTTCAAATTTTCCCCTTTTTATAAAAATAACGATTTTTATTGTATCTACATTTATTTTTAAGTCCTATAAATCACTGTAAGACTCCAAGTTTTGTATAATTTTCCCTAGAATAGCTGGATTATCTGCAACAAAAACCTAATCGTCTACGTACAAAAGTGTGTTAACGCATCTATCATTAATCTTTACTCCGCCTCATATACTCGTATATTCCACAGCGTTGTCGTTGATAAAGAGAACGAATAATAAAGTACTCAACAGACACCTCTGTCTCAACCCAATCCCAAAATTTCAAATGTTTAGTTATCCCATCATTGGCCCACACAATTTTTCCAGTATTATTACCCAAGGATCTTATTCTTCTTATTGCTATTATTTTTGTGGATAAACCGATAACACTTAATTTATTAAAGTGAGTCGATCTATTAATCATATCGAATACTGCGGTAAAGTCTTCGAAAAGATATTAATGAGTAATGATAAGATAAAAGTATTATCAATGACACTATATTTTTTCCTAAAACCCGCTTGCTGTTCATTTAATATTTTATTACATTCTACCCACTGTTCTATTCTATTTAACATAACCCCTGTAAAAACGAGACTGCATTAATAAAAGAGATACCTTTGTAATTTTTGGATGGCATATTTCCCTTTCTGAAAGAGGGAAAATAATCGACTCCGAGAATGGAAGAGGAACTCTATCACTATCAAAAACATCATTATATAATTTTAATAGTTCATCCTTGTACTGCAAAGAAGTAAATCTTAAAAATTCAACGAGTATCGTGTCTAGGAGCTTTATTATTTTCTGACCTTTACAAAATATTGTCGAGCTCTGTCATTAATTTGTCTTAAATTCGATTTCCAATTCTGGGTGCGAGTTATAAATTGCGCAGTAAGACAGATTATAAATTTAAACGCTGTCCGGATTTATTAGATAATGGAAATACATGAACCATTTTCTGCCTCTAACAACAATAAGTGGAAAATAAAGTGGAAAGAATTTTAAACCAAGGGAAGCATTGAAGAAGCGTAAAAAATATTTTTCACGCAACTGTCACAATTCAAGAAATAGAACGGAATAGTTTTTTACGCACCAAGGGAGAAAAGTAAATGATTGCACCCTGAGCGATAAAGTTAAAGCGATAAAACGTTCACTCCCGAGGCGGTGCCGAGGGAGTTAAGTATCAGTGATTTCCACTGCCGAGGTACTAAAATATGGAAAGTTTTTAATATTTAATTTTTTGTTAAAAAAAAAAATACAATTTTATATTTATTTAAAACAAAAAACATAGTTAGATATACCTATAATAATAACAATTCTCCAAATAAGTTTACTCACGTTAAAATTAAATTATAGATAGTAATTATTTGAATTTCAATGCTAAAATTAAATGGGAGAATCAGCTGGATACTGAGTCATGAATTGAATGGTATTGATAACTGATGTATTTACATATGGATTAGTTAATCTACATTTAGAAATTATGATTTCACTTTTAACTTGTTTGTTTGTTTTACTGATGAATCATTATGGCAACCGTTTGGAGGTTACATGACATATGTGAAGATGACATTATAGATTTAGACATTAAACAAAAGTTAGTAAATTAAATGTGTAGTAGCACCAACATTATTTACTTCTGCTTTATCTAGGGCAACACTGGAGGGAATCATGAAAGTTCATGATTCCCTTATTTTTCATTACTCCCTGTTTAACCCGACCAGGGTGCAATGAGTAACTTCCCTCCCTGTAAACTAGGGAGGAAAGTTGACATTTTTTCCCTGCTGGGGGTAAAAAGTCATTTTTATCGTATAGATACGAATATTTAGGTAAATTAAACATATAATATTACTACAAATTAAAGTGTAACAACGAAATCCCAATTACTTGATGCCTTCACCACTTTTTTTGGTAAACAAAAGTATAGACGAAATGAATGTGAAATTATTACGAAATAAACACTAAAAATCTTCGGGCTTCCTTAATTGGTATAACTGCAGAGTTTGTGTCAAAGATTTGTTACTGCGTTGACAGCGCGGGAAAGTAAAAACAAAATGGTGTGGGTAGCCAATGAGAGTTCAGGCTTTTATAATCCTAAGCTCTCATTAGCTCCCCACCCCATTTTTTTTTTTTTTACTTTCTCATATATAATAAAGAGAAAGAATTGCGATGGTGTGACAATTTGAATTTGAGATTTTGATGGATTTACAGGTCAGACCACTGAATCCAAAAAAAGTATATGATTGCCGTTGTATGTGAGCAAACATGATTATGTGACCATTTTTATTTAAAAAAATCTAAATTGTAGTTCATTTAAATACGAATCTAATGGTATAAGCCGTTTCCCCGGGAAAAATCTAGTTCCTGAGAAAGTAGCTTTAAACGCGGACGGAGAGAGGCCGGGTTCAATGCCCCGCCGAGAAGAAGTTATTTTTATGATAAATTTTGATGATATGTTCAATAATAAATAAATGTACCTATAATGAAAACACGAAAACTAGTAACACACTGGGCTAAGTAATTATGAACTCGTATATGAGAAAGTTTGTCTGAGTTGTCTCCGACTGATTTTTACTACATTTGGCACAGTCTGTAGATACAGCCTACTTATTAACTTGAATGAATAGCTTAATAATTACTGTTAAACTATGTCTCGTGACTTCCTACTGAAAGTGGTTTGGTAAAAACTAAACATAATATGCTATTTGAGAAAAATAAAGGAGACAGTTAATTAATAAATACTTAAAAAGGATTGTCTTTATTTTATATTGTCTTGAGTTTATTCATTTTTAATAAGATGAAGATGAGTTAAGAGGGAGACAGTTAAGAAATAGGGGAAAGATTGCTTATCGTCTCTAAAGTAATGGTATTTTAACAAGCGGTCAAGAAGCGGATGGAAGTGGGAATTTTTATCTAAGGGCCCTTATCAGCCTTTAGGAAAGGGAGGGGTAGTACGAAGCATGACACCCAACCCCCTGGACTCAGGGTGATAAATGAGTAGCCATATCCCTCCTCTGTCCATCCTCTTTTCCTTACTCTTTTTCCTAACCTTAGGGGCCTTTTGAAACGTCAAAAATTCAACATGGTGGCTAAGAGTAGAAGGGATATGAGGGAGTTTTTTCCCCCTGTTAAAAATCCTCCGGATTCCTACTATTTCATCCTACCTAATTCTCACGTTTACTCCTCGTTTTAAAAAACTAGAGGACAGGAAATGGGAGGTGAAAAATTCCCTCGGTGTTACAAGTGAAAATTTCGCCCATTTTCTCCGGCTATATGTCTCCTTTTTTCAACCCCTTAGGATATGTTTCAACACATATAATTAATCACACGCAACATTTTCCTACGTTTTCACTTTTCTTTACTCTTATAACTCCATTTTTTTTTTTTTTTTTTTTTTTTTTTTTCGTTTCTCTAACTTGTTTTCTTGGCAGAGGAAAAAAAAATGGAACTTTAGAACAATTAAGCACAACTGTTTCATATATTCAACTTCATATAGGCTTAATTGTCATGTCACCATATATATATTATACATATATGTTCTTATTTATCATTAATATCATTCTATACCCGTAGTATTTTCTCTAAGCAAACGCATTATATTATTATAAATAATAATAATAATCAAATAAAAGGGCATAAAGATAAAATATTTCTACGCTCCTACGTCATTTAAATATTCTTTTTTTATTTATATATATTTTTTTAAACAAATTCTTCATTGGCATAAGTTACAAAAATTTATTTGTGTTAACCAGCGCCATAATGTTATTTTGAGAGGATTTTCTTATTTTTAACTAGGCAAATGAAATGTGACAAATAATGATTTAAGTTTGTCAAAAAGACATTGTCCTTTTGTATTGCGGAAGGGGCATTAAAAAGCCATATATATTGCAAAACTATTTTTTAAAAAACAACAACTAATATATACAGGGTGTTTGGTCGAAGATGTAACAAACGAAGAGGGCAGATTCTACCCATCATTTGCAACAAAAACACTATATATACCATGGGTCAATTCTCAATAGTTTCGACACAATAATTTTTTTTGTTATTTTCCAAGGTACAACCATGTTACTCTAAAAAATCGATCGCTGCTCCTAAAATAATAGAGATAGAGCTGAAATAGTGGTATCGTTGAAAAGAGGAGAAAATTTCAGTTTAGAAAAAGTCTATTTAAAATGCCTTAAAGGGGCAAAACATATGCCTAAATTTCATTTTATTGTTAAAGCCTATAATAATATTTTAAATAGTAATATTTATGTTTAAGCCTATAATTATGTCAAAACGACATAAGCTACAGTTTGCCAAATTTCAGTAAAACTTCTCCATTTATTCCCCTTCAATTTAAGTACCCTAACACTACCAGTTAATAGGTAATTTTTTTGAGCTATGATTGAGTTTTTGTAAAAAAAAAAAACGACCGTCAAATGGCGTACAGACCACCTTACGTGTTACAGCGGGGAGACTGACTAAATTTGTATACTTACCCTAATAAGTGAGATGAATGAGAGGATTTTTATTTACATTTAATTAAAGAAGTCTGCAGACCTTACTGTCCATAGGTCAATCCTAATTGACCTTTGGACTATTTAATAGAGAAATTCAACTTTTATGACATTTGACCGGAATGTAATTTATTATTATGAAAATATGAAATATCATTAATTTTTTTTTTTTTTTTCAATGTTAATCATGCTAAATGCAATTATTCATTAAAGAATTAAAATAAGAGGGTTAATATCGTTAAAAAAAGCACTCTGTGCAAACAGTAATAATACTACACAAATAATAATAATGCTATTGTATAAATAAGGTTTGTATAGACTGTTTGGACATTTTGTTTGTATGATTGCATTTAGCATGATTAACATTGAAAAAAAAATAATTAATATTATTTCATATTTTCATAATAATAAATTACATTCCTGTCAAATATCATAAAAGTTAAATTTCCCTATTAAATAGTCCAAAGGTCAATTAGGATTGACCTATGGACAGTAAGGTCTGC
Source organism: Gerris lacustris (assembly GCA_951217055.1). Lineage (NCBI taxonomy): Eukaryota > Metazoa > Arthropoda > Insecta > Hemiptera > Gerridae > Gerris > Gerris lacustris. Next base: position 23,674,386 of record OX578283.1, on the reverse strand, counting down.
AGACCTCTTTAATTAAATGTAAATAAAAATCCTCTCATTCATCTCACTTATTAGGGTAAGTAGTAAGTATACAAATTAAGTCAGTCTCCCCGCTGTAACACGTAAGCTGGTCTGTACGCCATTTGACGGTCGTTTTTTTTACAAAAACTCAATCATAGCTCAAAAAAAATTACCTATTAACTGGTAGTGTTGGGGTACTTAAATTGAAGGGGAATAAATGGAGAAGTTTTACTAAAATTTGGCAAACTTTAGCTCATGCCGTTTTGGCATAATTATAGGCTTAAACAAAAATAAATTTTAATTTTTTTAATAAAATTAACAATAAAATGAAATTTAGGCATATGTTTTGCTCCATTAAGGCATTTTAAATGGACTTTTTCTAAACTGAAATTTTAGATTTTTCTCCTCTTTTCAACGATACCACTATTTCAGCTCTATCTCTATTATTTTAGGTGCAGCGATCGATTTTTTAGAGTAACATGGTTGTACCTTGGAAAATAACAAAAAAAATTATTGTGGCGAAACTATTGAGAATTGACCCATGGTATTTATAGTGTTTTTTGCTGCAAATGATGGGTAGAATCTACCCTCTTCGTTTGTTACATCTTCGACCAAACACCCTGTATATATATATATATATGTGTGTGTGTGTGAGAGTGTGTGTGTGTGTGTGTTTTATTATGGGTAAGTTTGCATTTAAACTTTTCCCAACATTAGCCGGAATGTTTGCTGACAAGTTTTCTCGTCAAAGAAAGGTGTGCTCAAGCACGTTAATTAGCAGTATGACAAGAGGTAACGTTAACATTAGACATCTTAAGCCTTGTTTGTTAACACGTTGGATGAAAGGTATGCCACAGTAAGCTTACATAACCAGTTCATTAGCCACAAGATGAGTAATACTATCAGACGTTAGATGTCTTATTAATGCATGATAAGGTAAAAGGTAGGTTAACTCAAAAACAAAGCTATCAAATATGAAATAATGTAAAATAATCTTTCAAAGTCCCCTATAATAAAACAGTAGAGACAAAATACTGCATCATACAAATGAATCATTAGTTTTGAATTCAATATTTGATTTCAACGAAGGATATGACGTAAGAATTTTCAAGGTCTTCCAGAAAATATTTACTATAACACAATAAACTAAAGTAGATTAATTTACTTTTTCTCCCAGTAGTTTAGGATCCACGCTTCTGCAGAGACTACAAAACAAAATAAGTAATTTAAACGATGATAAAGCCAACATTAAATAGGCGAGACACTAGCCAACACCCACGCTCCACGCGGGGCCTATGCAATCAATCAGTGGCTGTTTTCTAGTGAAAATATACACCATTATCATGTAGGCCAAATCATTAAATTGAATCCCTAAATAGTTTCGTTTCCAAAGCTTTTATACAAATTTATCACGAGTACATTATTTATCGTTACATCAATCATTATTATGAATAAAATACGGTGACTAGGTATTTATTACATCCCAACATTTTTCTTTTTCATTATTAGACACGATAAAGATAAATATCTTATTTTGACACTTTCATGACTTGGCTATGACACATAAACTCGAAAAGCGTTACTATAAATCGACACCAAAAATCGTTACACGTGTAACAGGGAGTTAGGAGGATATAGGAGGTGTGCAATCAAACCTGCTCGCACTAGGTAGGATCTCCCCCGACCACGCTCGTTAGTGCATAACCACCCCTACCCTCCCGATCGGCTACCTGCCCCACGTCTCACTCTCTTCACTTCTCGCTACTTTTCACTGCAGCTCTCCGCTCCAGCAGTCGCTCGCGCGCCCCAGAGGCGTCCCCCCCCCCCTAACTACAACTTCTGTTCTACTTCTCCGATTTGCACCGGACAAACGCCTCAACCCTTTGAATTTTATTCCTAATAAACATACATACATCAAATTTATTTTTTGCTTTTGTTATACTATAATTTGTTGCATTAGTTATAAAAATATAGGTGTGAAGCTAAAAGATAACTTCATATTAAACTAGAGACGAAGAAAAGTACTTTCTTTCTTCATGCACAACATATTATGTTCGATTTAATTCTTAATTTACAAATGCAAGAATCTGCACACTCGAATTTTTGGACATTTTCATGTCTTTACTTTGGCACATAAACTCGAAAAGCGTTACCAAAAAACGACACCAAAAAGCATTACATGAAAATGTCTCACTTTCTTGTAGACTCGTATGCAAGCAATTATTTTATTCAAGTTTGAATTAAATCTCACAAAGATCTTAATTATGTGTAATCTTAATCTGAACAAAGAAATATTAAGAACAATATATATTTTAATAATATGCTCAACATGTTAGCGTACACCACTAAATATTATTAATGGATTACGTAAGACAGGGAAATAACACCGGTTTTTGTTTTCGTAATGTATGAAATGAAAAATTTTGCAATTCTGATCAATGTACATGTACACACAAAATTTTTATTTCATACAGAGAGATGCTGCTTCGAAAATATATATATAAAAAAATATTTTACGTGGTGAGACTTCCAATTTACGATTCATCATTACACGGAACTATGTGCTCAATTAAATTTAGGGACAGCCAAGATTTTATTTTTAATTAATAAAAAAAAGACTAAAAAAACGTTTAAATCAATCATCAATAAATCTCTGAAGAACAGTGAAAAGGCTATCATTAAAAAAATTGAATAGCTTCATGTATGTATATGGAAAAAAACGTTCTCTAACTTACTTTTTATAAAATTTAGAATAAAATTCTAAATATATAAGCAACAATAATTTATTACACAAGTTTAGTAACTTTACCTTCGCATCTAAAAAAAAAAAAGTATTTATCAGACGAAATTTTCCCTAACTATTTTAAGTAAGTGCCGTTAAAATAAAAAAAACAGCTCTTGACTTATTCGCATTTTATTTTTTTAACAATATAATTCATAGATATAATTTTTATACTTTTTTGTTCATTTCCCAAACAAAAACTTAGCGATAAAATGTTCCTTTTAACCATTTAATACTCGCTGACTTAATATTCTAGAATTTATCTTTGCCTCGGCAGACTTGTAACCTCGGAGACCTTCCTACTCCATTTCATTGATTTATTTTATAGAGTTACAAATTTTTTGATATTATCTTCTATCTTTATGGCGACTAGGACCTCTTTTTTTTTATAAGAGGTCTTCTTTCCATACTAAAGTTTTTTTTTCCTCTCATATTCCCAAGGTCTTTTTTTTATTTTGAGGTTTTTCCTAGGAGTAAAAAAAAAGACTAACTTTATGTAGGGCATCTGTATCGATCGGACAAAGACTTAAGCCTTGCAATTCCCCCCCCCCCCCCCCCCCCCTAAAGTCCTTCGTTCATTATACCCCATCCCGTTTATTTTTGGAAAGCTAATGACACTTTACAAAAAGAAAAAAAAGTTAATAACAACTAATTATTTAATCATAAAAAAACAACCTTGAGATAATATTACTCTAAACGCATTTAATACATTTTATTTTTCATGTATATGTACACAATATATATCGCAGCAAACACCGTTCCAGACCCCCTCCCAAAAATGCCAGCCTATTAAAGTAGTAATATCTACATTGTCGCCAAGTCTTCTCTTTCTTTAGTCCACAACCTTACTTCACTCCTTCTTTTGTTGAGCAACACCGATGCTCTTTTATTTTTATCGCTTAAAACTTGGCCAGTTTCTGAATGAGAATATATACAGACTTGGGCGCAATGTAGAGAACACTACTTTGATAGAATAATTTATTTTTGGGAAGAGGTCTGGAACGTTTTTCTTTTTAGGGTTTCGTGTCAAAAAAGAAACCCTTATGGTTTCGTTCCTGTGACTGTCTGTCACTCTGTACGGTTACAATAACATTTGAATAAAAAGAGATAAAAAGATTAAACTTGGCAGTATAAAATATCGTTTTGACGCACACAGGAAAAATATAGCGAACTCAAAATGATCAGCTGGTCAAATCCAAAATGGCGGATAAATTATGTCACGCGAAATAATTGGTAAAAATATATAACACTCGTGGATAGTGTTTAATTTCCCATGCCATTAAGTCAAAAAACATCAAACTTTTTCGTTTCCCAACCTCCCTAAAACAATATTTTTGCTGTTACTAAAAATAAGAAAAAAAATATGCAAAATAAGCGGTCTGCTGGGCCATAGAAAAAATAAGTATAGCAATTTGATTTGATTACCTGGGAATCCAAAATGGCGGATAATTCATGTTACGGGGGAAAAAATTGTAGCGTCGATTACAAAAACGTGTTAACATTATTAAAAATTGCATATCTTATTGTATTTATAAGTCCAAATATACCAAAAAAATCCCTCCCCCCCCCCCCCCAACTACCCTACTATTGCCTATTCCTAAAATTTTGAAATAATTCACGCTAATACCTTATGGTTGGCCGATTTATCTTTTCGTTACCACCGATAAAAAACATTGTTACCCCCGGAGGATAGAAACAGGGACCCCTTCTTCTAGTTACACGTGGAAAAAATTTAATTTTCTGCTGTTACTAGAAATATGCAAAATGAGCAGTCTGCTGGGCCATAGGAATAAATAAGAATAGCATCCTCTTAATCTCTCTTTACCATGTTATCCGATGAGAGCCGCCGTGGCCGTGTGCATTAAATTACTTATCACGTCTGCTCGGCCATAATTGAATCAAGGGTGGTACGAGGTCGTGGGTTCGATTCCTCGTCGTGATGCTCTGATTTATATGGCTCATTAATGATCACATCATACTCGCTTCGGCGATGCTAAGTAAAGCGGTATGATATGTGTAGTGACTGAAGATCTTTACTACGGGGCTAGTAAAATGGACCTAAAAGATGGTCTAATTGCTAGGTTCGAACAAGTGGTTCGTCCTACCCGTCTAGTACTAGAACCTTACTACTACTACCTAGTTATCGCTATTGAGATTAAAATTATCCCAGAAATAAAAAACCTGTTGAACGTATGTATGTATATTTTTAAAGTAGTCGTTTCTTCTGTTATTTTGTGTATAATATTAAGTAGAAAGAGTGCAAGAAAAATTGAATATGTTATGAAAAAAGATAAACCAGAATAACAAAGGGTAATAGACGATAGGGTAAAAAAAATACTCATTTAAAACATTATATATTATGTATATTTAAAAGGATTTCTTTTTTTAAATATATATTTTTTATCTTCTCATATAATTGTGCTTTTTCATATTATATAATGTTTATGTTATTATTTAAAAATACCAATTACAACAATTTATCATTTTTATTTTTTTTAGTACCTATTTTGTTTTTTCCGGTATTTTATCCCGTTTTAAATAGAAGGGGAATATTTTTTTTTCTCCCTCCCAACATAATTATGTGAAAGGGGACCCTAGTAATAAACAGCAAAGCTTTAAATGGACAAAGTTATTAAAAGTAGGCTTTTTGCCCGAGGAGAAAAATATAAAAAAAAATAAAACAAAAAGAAATAAGTTTGTTTTTTTATCTGCAAAGCGGAAATGCGGTAATCCTAAGCCGGAGGAAGCAGAAACTTTTTAAAGGCCATTCTTTTTAAATATCTCAATTTTAAGAAAGGATGGTTAAAGGGAGCAGGGGGTTACAGACTTGTTTTATTAACATGTCATTAAAAAAATGTGTTTTAATTACTTTTTAAGAGGTAACAGCCAAGATTCTAATTATTATTACAAGGCTGGAAGGAAATGACCTTTGTTTTTGAGTGTTTGGTTCCACGAGTAAAGAGATTCATTAGTTTCGTAGTAATCATGAAAGCCGAGAGAAAATGTACATGTAAGATATGTCTAGGGTGAAGAGCAGAAAGTGGTAAAAATAATAAGAAAATAAAAAGGCGACTAGAATAGAGAAGAAAAACCGGAGGTAAAAATAATTAAATGTCATGCCAACTTAAAATCTAGGTTATCAGGTTAAGACTGCGTCTAGAAAGACGTGGAAATAGAAGTCTACATCTTCACAAAGAGCACATTATACTTGCTTCGGATACAATACAATTGATAGTTAGGGAAATTTAGGGTAATTAAGAAATAGAAGGCTCTTAATACCATTAAGAGGACATCTAGGAATTAAGTACTTTAAAGAAAGAAAATATAATGTCATGCCAACTTAAAATCTAGGTTATCAGGTTAAGACTGCGTCTAGAAAGACGTGGAAATAAAAGTCTACATCTTCACAAAGAGCACATTATACTTGCTTCGGATACAATACAATTGATAGTTAGGGAAAGTTAGGGTAATTAAGAAATAGACTGTGTACCCAAGGGGTCTGGAGGCCGATTCTGTAAACTACGGATTGACAGCGTCCTTTTTAGATGGCCATTTTGTAGTTATTTCATTCAGAATACAAGAAAAGTGAATGAAAACATCAATAATGTCGTCACTTTGTTTTGGTTTTTAGCATTTGATATATAACAACATAACCTGACGAATTATATCAACAAAAATTTTGAGTGGATATATATCAAACCTTATACATCAATTTCTCCTTATATAACAACAGTCAAAGTTTGTTCCAACCCCGCTATTTGTACCGTCCTTTGTATCGTCCTGCGGATCGCTCGGGAATCGTTTAGTATAGGTTTTATACGCATGCGCTAACATTGTAATGTAATAAAATCATGTCAGGTTGGAACGGGTTTAGGACTATAATTCGCACTGTACAAAAAATGAAAAACACTCAAGGAAACCTAACAGTTAGGAAACCTTCCTGTTGATATTTGTGACAATTGACATAACTGCGCATGTCATACAAACCAGTACATGGTTGTCAGAGGATCTTTGGACCGTACAGTGAACGGTTCGCAAACGATCCTTGCCGGGGTTGGAACAGTTTCGTGGACGGTACGAAACATTGTCACAAGTCGGCTTGGAACGGCTTTTATCCATTGCGCGTGCCCGTACCGATCCCGCGGACGGTACAATGCATGGTTGGAACAAACCTATAGATTCACGTTGACAGGTTGCGCGCAAATCTTCATATCAACAGTTTGATATATAACAACATGAAAAGGGAGGTTTCAAAGCTACAGAATCGGCTCCCTAAAGTTCATTCGTTACCTCTTCAGCAAGGAGGTCACATGACAAATTACATAAAGAATCTAAAGTCTAAGCTTGCAAATTTAAAATAAAAATTTAAATTTATATGAGCATCTTTTCAAATTTTTGGATTAGAAAGCAAGTATATGATCTCTTCTCGAAAAAGAAAGAGATTGCTTTTCGAGTATTAGAGACTACATTTTTTATAAAATTAAAATAAATTTCTCAACATAAAAATGCACAACACATTAATAAAAGGGAAGCCCACTTATGAAATAGACATAATTAATTAATATTATTCAATTAAGAACTGACTTATTTGGGTCGATTCAACCGAATTATTTGGTTTCCCAGAGAGGTGACATAAGTTAGGTACTTTATCTTTGGTAAATACTCAACTTCAGGTAAAAGCATGCACTAACAGATTAAATAACCTTATTTAAAAAACTTTCTTTCTTTTTAGTACTTTATAGTTTGAATTAGTTGAGTGCGAGATAAAGTGGCCGAAATTGTGTGTATAAATCATGTGCAACAATCGTGGGTTATTTGAAAAAAGGATGCTCTATTGTGCTACTTATGTTTAATTTACTAAAGAAATTTAAACTTTAAATTAACTCTAGAGCTTCCTCTAAATACTTGTTTGAACAAATATTCATAAAATTAAAGGATTTTATAATAGTTCATTTTTGAAGGTAGATAAAAGCTGTCTTGGCAGAATTATTACTCAGTTGTGTTTAAACATTGTCAGATTAAGCTTAATACCATTAAATGCTTAGGCATAGAAAACCCCAAAGTATCATATAAATCAAGTTATATAAAGACAAGAAATAAATAATAGTAAGCATTTTTATTTTTTAAATTATAAAATATCTGTTAGTAAATTTCTGACTTCTACATTCATGTAATTTAGCGATCTAATCTCCAAGTCATTTGTTTAAATTTTATTGCATTTCTTCTTCCTTGTTAAAATGCATTAAATTTTCTTTTTTTTATATAAAATAATATTTTACAGTTAGATAAGGAAGTCTCGTGCCAAATAGCAATTTAACAGTTTAATTTAAGTTTTATCATGTCAAAGTATAATTTATTTGGTAATAAATTTGAATCTATGCAATAAATAAAGGTATCTTCCTAGATGGGTGTTTTTCTTAATTTTTTAATTCTAATTTTTGATATATCTATGTATTTTACTCGAAAATATTGCAGATGGATACAATTTCGTAACTAGAATAACACAATAAATTCAGGTCATAAATAATAGCTCAAATTAAAATTTTATTTTTAAAAAATATATTGTTTGACGTTAAAGAGAGGAAAACGACAAAGATCACTGCTCTAATAACCATTTAGACTAAATTAATTTTATATTTTCGCTTAATATAGTCTACCGATAAGGGTGGCACATAGCTTCTATTATTGGGCTAATGGCCAAAAAGACCATAAAATAATGTAAACCCACTGGGAATTGTAAATGCAGTTGCTAGGACCTGTTTCGATTTCCAGTAGAGTCCATTTATTTTAAATCAATATTAAAGTGCGCAGACGTATAAGTATATTTAGGAACACAGCAGCGTTCCGCCTCACCAAGTCAAAAAGACAAAATTTCACAAAAGGTGCCACAATGATCATTGCTGTAAATCTTTTCCCATTATCAAAAAGCAAATAAAATAGAAAAAAGTAATATACAAATTAAGCTTTCAAGGAATGACCCCAACATGCAACTACTACTTTCTTTGCAGATAGGATGCGTGGAATACAACTAGTTAAATTTAGGTAGTACAGCAGGCACACCGCCAAGGAGAAGAAGCTGATAAGTATCTAAGTTGACAGTGTTGGGTCAGGAGAAAGTGCCAACATCACTTGGCGGGACAGAAAGTTGATTTCACAACTTTTTTGGACCACAGACTTGGCGGGGTGTTTTTTTTACCACATAAGTGGTTTTTGGTCAGATTACAAGATGTTAGTGCTCATAAAAAAGTTTGTGTGCATGTAAAAGCGAAAGCATTGAGCTCAGAAGATTAAAAGTAATGAGGGACCAATAGTGAAATAGTGAGCTGATTTCAACCTACCATAAAAATCGGTCGATTAAGTTTTAAGATCCCCTCAAAAATGGTTAACCACTTACAGAAAACATTTCCCTTGAAGTCTGAAACGGATTTCTTTATAGGCATTTTTTTTAATTTGGAGATCTTCAGAAAGTTCGGAATCAAAAGAATAAATATTTATTCCGGAATAGTTTTAGGCTTGACTGATAACTATATTATGTAGTTAATATTAACTATATTATGAAGTCTGAACGAACTTCCTGGTTTCCTTTAAGAGTTTATTAAAAGATAAGAAATTTTAAAGCATTTTAAACTTAATAAAGAGCACATTCATGTAAATTAAGCTAAAAATATGTTACTTAATGAATCAATTGTATGGAAAATTAATTATCAACAGAATATTGTAGCAATTACCTTAATATAAACTGGTTTTGCCCAATTTAGTAGGGCATAATCAGTTGTCTGATAATAATTTACTAAAGCCTTTATCTTTTTGCTGATAATTTAATAAAGGTCGTAATCAGTTGATGAAGATTTACTAAAGGACATTATCAATGAAAGATCAACCAATTAAACGGGGATGTCAAATGAGAGTTATTCTTTTTGTGTTTTAGTCTAAAATGTTACAGGTGATGAATCTATCACATTAGAAACGACATGTAATAACAAATACGACGCGATTAAATTTAACGAGACGTTAAATTAGTACATTGTCTCGATGTAAAAAGTAAGGGTTTTGCTGTATAGCAAGAGAAGATTACAAATAAGGGAGAAATTGTCGTTTTACGCTCTACGTAGTGTACAACGCCCATTTAAACGTTAAGGCCGGTATCCCTATGCCTTTAACAGTGTAAAAGATATGTTTGCTTTATAATTCTCCTTTATGTTCCTTTCATAGGATCATTGCTTTCGGAGTTATACGTTCTGAGGAGAGAAATGTTATAAGGAGAACATAGATTCATGCGTTCTACACTGCGTATATCATCTCCTTTTTCTTCTTAATGTTATATAAACTTCTTTATATAGAGGCTCCCTAGTATTTCTCTTCGCACGAGAAAATAATGTTTGCCGATTATTTACACAGACTTCTTTATTTTACTTTAATGTATCCTTTACTGGGCTTAATAAGAAAATTAATATTGCCGTTAACATTTAAAGATACGACGGCTAAGATATAATATTTTATTAAGCTTTATTTAGTTTTTCGTATAAGAATAAAACGAAATAGATTTATCCTAATAACTATTTAGCTTTTAAAAACTAGAACTTTTAATTAGAATTCCAAACGCTTTGCTGAAAATAACTATTTTTTCAAGTTAGTATAGGTTTTAATAGGTTTAACTTTGTACAATTAAAGCTATACTGGACTCTAATCAGGGCCCCAAATTGCCCAGACTTCACTTTTTGCAATCATGTTGGTTCTAATACTAATTTGGGATCGAATCTCACTTTATATCTTTTTTTTAAACTTTTTAATTTATCATATAAGCTTTAATATGTTTTCAAAGGGTCATGAAAAACTTTAAACAAAAAAAATATATATATATACTGAATATAATATGAAATTTATTATTTCATTTCTCTTTGAATAGTCTGCTAAAACGATATACCGAGCAAAAAATCTATATGTTTGTATAGGGTCCGAGACAAAACACAAAAGGTTTTTGGATGGTTACTACTTATGGTAAAGTACTCGGACGTGGGAACGAGAGACCTCATTAGGCAATCACAAATTAGATGCTACAAAATTTGGAGCTACAAATTTGGAGTACAAATTTGGGAGCTAGCGTGGCCGTGTGGGTTAAACCACGTCTGCTCAGCCACCAATGGATCAGGAGGTCGGGGGTTCAATCCCTCGCCGTGATACTCTGATTTATATGGCTCACTAATGATCACATCATACTCGCTCCGGCGGTACAATGTACAGAGGTATGATGGTGTGAAGAGGCTGGAACTCTCTACCACGGGGCTAGTAAAAAGGGCCCGAATGAAGGCCTAATTGCTAGGTTCGAACAAGCGGTTCGTCCTACCAGTACCTTACTACTACTATGGTACACCAAGATTTGGTAAATAGCGCACTTTACGTTCGCCGTTAGGCATTATTTATAGAAAAAGAACGTTTTCATACCTAAACGCAATGGGACCGAAATCATGTCATTACCGTCACAAGTAATACGCCTGATAGTAACATTATTTTGGAGGTATAGTAAAATTATTTTCAGGTAACTGCCTTTATAATACTGCAGGATATATTGTCAAAAGGAAGTCTCCTATAGGTCTCAACGTAGTGCTCATACACTCTAAACTAAACAAAATTATTCTAAACATGCGAAAATTAGAATAATCTATAGAATTCTTTTTTAATTGATAGGATTTTAGAATTGTTAAAACGGTAATTCTTTAGATTGTTACTCCCCTATGCATTTTTAAAATAGAAATGAATTTGACTAAATAACTATTAAGACAAAGGGATGTTTACTTTAGTGCGCTTTGAGACAAAGGAATATCCCACTTCTGTTTTTACATGGGGAGTAACAGTCAAAAGAAGAACATTCCGCACACCTTCTTTAGATTGTTACTCCCCTCTGTTTTCTTTATAAGGGGAGTAATGTTTCATTTAAAGCTTTCAAAAGGCAATCAACATCGTCCTTCTTGGATTTAATTTTTGAGCTGAAAGTTTAAAACTATGCACAACTTAGTTGCAGGTAGTACAAGTTTGCTTCTCCAACTAAAGATATTTGGAGAAACTTTGAACTTACTACAAGACCCTTCTCACTATTTCAACAATCTTTAGAATAAATTTTAAAACTAAAATTTAATTTGACATTGTTTTCCATCTGATGCCTGTTAATAAGATGAAATATAATCATCGTGATAATTTGTTATTTTCACACGTACTAACTTGTATGGAACTTTGTTAAAATTTAAATCAAGAGAGAAGTTAACATATTAATACTGCCAAGTCAAGCTAAGAGGTACATACAAGGACGTGTTTCCCAAAAAATCTAATTAAAACTTTCTCTATTAAGAATATTATTCGCTTTTTCTCATCCTCGCTAGTTATTTATTTTTAAATCTCAGTTTGAACAGCTCTCAGTAAATGTAGCTTCGTTCTTCAATCTTGGATTGTGAAAGGGACATATAATACTTGAATCATTTTTATTTACCTTTCCTCAATCAGATTGGGGAAAAGTAAACCAAAAAACCCCTTAAGCTTTGCAGTAAATAACGAATTTTATTGATATTATGCTTTCACAACCCAATAATCTAATTTATTAAACTGTTTCCACCGTTTTTTTTTATCTGTCAGAATTGTTTTTTTGTTTTTTTTACATGTATAAAAATATCACTTTAGCAAAGCAGCGCTGAAGGTTGAAATTAATCTGGGGCTACATCCGGTCTACTTTCGACGACCCATCAAAATTTCATAAAAATCAGGTGAGTACTTTTAAAGATATAGGTGTACATAAATGTATGTTTGTGCGCAAGTTAAAGAGAAGCAAATTACCGCAGAAGGTTGAAACTTACAGGGGACCAACAATGGGCTAATTATGACCTACCATCCAAATTTCAATAAAATCGGACAAGCAGTTTTTAAGATGTTGGTTCGCAAAATTGAGCTATAGACAGACCAACACGGAACCAAAAATGTTACCTGATGTCTGAAAAGGATATCTGTCTTGGAATTTTGAAATCAGAGACCTAAACATTATTTGTTCTTCAGAACGATCACATAGTTTTCGATACCTTCGGTAAGCTCGGAAACAAAAATACTTTGTTGGACTCAGAAACGTTTAAATCAATAATTACAAAAAACTCATTTCCACATTGCAAATGTTTCGCTGTAAAAATATTTCGCTATATAATATATGAAAAAGGAACACCTTCCCAGTGGATAATTCTTGTAGATAGAAAAATGTATAATATGACTTTTAGGTTTATCTCGGCAGCAAATTACTGTATTTTAGTACGGGGTTTTTATGTATGACCGAATATATATCTAGGACAACGGCTAAAAAAAGCACCACAAAGACATAATTCCATCCCTTGTTAACTACTAACGGAAAATATTTATGCAGAACATCTTAAAAGTTTAATTGTTAGCTAAAATTAATATTGTTTAGAAGTACGACCCTAGCATACAAAGTGTATTGTAATAAACCCCATTTCAGAGCCCTTCTTTACACGCTTAATGACCCTCACACATTTTGCGTATATCTCTGAAAGAGCTAAACACTGTAAAATAAAGTTAACGGGGCTGTTAAATATGCAAAGCACTCTGGCCAACTTAAAGTTGAGGGAGCAAAAGTCCATGATCACAAAAACTAACGATATCGTCTTGAGTGGGAGAGATAGAAGGATTAACAACTTATCAAAGCAAGAACCAGCGACTAATATCTTCTTCCTTCCGAGTCCCTCACCCTTCACTGAAATAAATATAAATACGATATTCATAAAAACCTTCATATTTGCAGAAAATTACACATTTCTGTTTGTTTTGTGAGGGGGAGGGGGGAGAGAATTAAGACATACCGTAGCGGAAAATATCTATGGAAATTTTAATGCACTTCATACCTAAAAATGTAAAAAATAAATCCTTATTAAAGAAGAATGTGATAAAAGAGAGATAAAAATATATTAACCAACACCAGAAATCGAACCACGGATCCCTAGGTATACAAAATAGAGTTTTAAAAACTGAGCTGAAGAAATTAAATTATATGCGAGTATCTACATAGGCCAAGCAAATTAGACTTTTGAAAAAGGTTAAAGGAGGTAGTTTTTTGAGGTCTCCTTAAATTTTTAAAAAGTTTCAAATAAAGTAAAGTTTCAAAATTTTGAGTTGGGTACTTTCAGAGCTCAGTTGCGCTACAGACAAACAGTCACACAAGCACAGGAATGTATAAAGGTCCTCGATTTTGGCATGGACCCTAAAAATGACTCAATAATTAAATAATGAATAATTTATAATTAAAATAGATAGATATGTATGACTTAATATACTCCTACTGAAAACAATATAGAAGAGGTAAATTGGTAAATTTTCTTACAACATTATTTTGAAATACTACCCAAAACGATATATACTCAAATCGAAATAAAAGAAAAGATATAAGACCAAAAAAAAAAAAAAAAAAAAAAAAATGAAGTTCATGTTTTGAATACGAAATATACATGAAGTCAATATTTATAAGGAAGGTAGGAAGAAAAATCTTATAAGAGGGGAGAAAAAGGAAGTAATAGAGATAAAAAGAGGAAATGATAAATAAATAGAAAGTGTTAGACGTATAGGCAGCAGGTAAATGTGCGGAAATAATAGATTCGATTCATTTCTATGTGAAGCTTTTGAATAAGATACGAGTATTAAGGAATAGCACAATGCAGAAAGGTTTTCGATGCAGCCTCAGTCTCGACTCACTAGTTTTTCTCCAGATTTCCCAGCAGTATCAATTCTTAAAAAAAAATAAAAAGAGAAAAAAAAATCGAGGCCATGTTTTAAAACCCCTGTTTCTTTCCTCTCAAGGGAGGCTAGGAGCATAGAATAAAAATAAATTGAGATAGAAGAGAGCAAAAGGAGTGAGAGAGAGAGAAATAGAAGAAAAAATTCTTTGAAATATTTACTTTGCACTTAAAATTATAAAGGGTACCGTTGGATGTAGTTTTTTTTAAACTAATGAAAAATTTAAAAATATGTATCACTCGTGTGAGATTCTTTCCCCCTTTCATGATAATGTCAACATTGTTTGTGTTAACATGAGCTAAAATCTTTATTTTTATATATATATCTCAAATAATAACAAGTTGTAATTAAGTTCTTTTCAAATAAAATAAATAATAACAAGTTCAAAAAATGCAAAAATTAAAGTTTGGCACATTAACTGGAAAAACACTTTCTCATAGACACAATGATACTAAATATAATCTATGTCTATCATCCGATTTCCATGAAACTTTGGAGAATGGTTGGACGCATGTCAGGGAAGGTTTCTGAGTTAGTAATTCTGTATTCCGATTTTGGTACACAGGGGTACGGGGTACAAATGTCAAAGAAATGAAAACCTTTAATGATGCATATCATTGAAAAGCTCTTTAAGAGTACAGTAATTGTTGTTGTGCACATTTTTGTCATATTTTTATTTAGGAGGGGGGTAAAATGGAAAATACAGGAAGAATATCTGTTGTCTATATTATACAAATAAAAATGAATGTTTGTTAATATGTATGTCTCTTATACCAATATTGTATATTGTACAAGTATATATTGCCAATTGTAATATAACTTTTTCATATAAGGCAACATTATTTAACTTAATAAACTATTTACAAGATTCTTCAAAGGTAGCAGCTATACATTTCTGATGTTATTAATGTTTATTAGGTGGTACGGTACGAAGTTCGCCTAGTTAATAATACCTATTTGAAAAGTGTTTAACTGGTGAATCTTTATTTTCATACATAACTCGAAAATTGAGTTTTCCTGGGTAAACGACTTTGTGGTTAAATTAGTATTTAAATGGACTAAATTTAAGAATATTTAATCAAAAAGTGTCACGAACCGTTTTTGAGATTTTTTTATTTTAAATTAAATATTATTCGATTTAAATTCAGTATTACTATGTATAATATTATGACAAATATTTGTTCGAGTTCGTCAAACCAATTAGTTACAAATTTATTAATTTACTTACTTATCATTCATTTACATTTCAAATATATAATTATAACTATTATATATATATATATATATATATATATATATATATATATATATATATATATATATATAGAATTAATTTTTTGTCATTCTCTTACTTAGTACGGATTATAATTTACTGTTTTCAAAGTTAAGTTGATTTTCAAGCAATTGCTATTTCAGTATCTCGGGTAAAGTTTTGAGAATTCAGATAAAACTCATTAGCAGGCGTGACTTCACAAAGATTTCTTGTTTCAGTGAGAACGTAAGAAAGGGCTGAAGTTTTTGTTAAGTAAAGTTGTTCGGTAAGAAAGACCTCCTGAGGGAGATCTTAGGATAAGCTTTAGTAAGACTATAGGATAGGAAGAAGATTTTGTAGTACAGGACCTAACGTAGGATGACACCAGCTGTAAAGTTGGTTTAGTGCAGCCCTATGCCCCGTGCCTCCTTTACACTACATTCTTAAGACTTGATGTTGTTACTTGCTTTACTCCTGAAACCAACCTTCTACACCCCGATTTACTGCCCTTAAAGGTAACGCCTTATCCGTGTTAAGTCCTTTGCTTCACATTCCTTCATCTTAACTCCTCTTTTATAATCTTGTAACTATACGTCTACATGAACTTCAAAACTATTATGTGTAAGACATAAAAAGACCGTCGTCTTTATAGCGAGTTTAAAAACTTTTACAATGTTACTTAAATTGTTAATAAAAGGCACATAAGAGAGTAAATATAAAGATAAACTTATTGATAGGGTAATTTTAAAAGACAAAGTTTAACGAATATGGAAAATAAAAGGATGATTTCACACCTGCATATAAAGATGCAAAATTAATAAAATAAATGCTCCATAAAAAAGCACACCCCACTACAAATGTTTTTAAAAATAATCTGCCAATTAGTCTGGTACATAGCTTTCTGGAGTTTTATTACTGGACGAAAGGACACATGAGAATAAAAAATGAAAGTGTGGTTGTTTGGACCTTTTTTCATTCACATTTGTTTTTATTAAATAGTAAATGTGCGCAGAAAGATTAAAATTAATACAGGATCAACAGCGGCCAAATTATGACACCACTTAAATCCCCCTCCCCTTTTTTTAAATATCTATATAGCAAATTTATAAGAGCACGCTCACGGTTTCAATTAATATTGGACTACCTGTGTGCTACGTTTGACATACCATTCAAATTTCTTAGAAATCTGATGAGTACTTTTAAAGATTCAAGTGTAAAAGTATGTTTGTGGCTAATTACAACGATGGGCTAGTTTTGACAAACTATCAAAATTTCATAAATATCAGATGGGTACATTTGAATATATAGGTATAAATAAATGTATGTTTGTGCGTATGTGGAAGAGAAACAAATGGACGCAGAAAGTATAAACTTATATGGGACCAACAATGGGCTTCTTTTGACCTACCATCTTCAATCTTCGTTCAGTTTTTTAAAAAAAATTGAACGAATCATCGATGGATACACAATACACACGGGACCAAAAATGTTCGCTAATGTCTGAAACGGATTTCCATCTTAAACATTTTGAAATTGGAGACAAAAAAAATTATATTTCTTGAGAACGATCAAATAGCTTCCGTTACCTTCGGTAAGTTCGGTAGCAAAACTAGTTCTTAAGTATAATCATAATGCTTCCGCTTGAACTATCTTACGCGAATATTTTGTCTTTGTCACTTTTACACAAATTTTCTCTCAAGAAAGCAACCTTTAAAGTAACAACTACGTAAAAATCAAAATACTTTTTCCTTAAATTATGTATTACCTCAAATATAAATATATTTATACCATTGACTGTCAAATAAAAGTTTTAAAACAAACATCACAAGAAAAAGTAAGTAAATATAAATGATAACACAAATACATATTTCAGTTTGAACAATAAGTAGTTATAAAGAATAACAAAGAACACAGAAACAAAGAAGGAATAAATAAAGAGAAAATACACCTCCGCGATCTGTAATTCCTTGAAACTAGAGAATAGGGAATGTAAAGAGAAAGAAAAATCACACACAAATAATGTCGGATTAAATAAATGAACTCGGAGAGGAGACTGTAGGAGGAGGGGGTGCGATTCGTTAGTGCAGAGTTAAGAGGGCTCAGGGATTTGTAATTCGAATGAGATTTGTGCAATGGTAGGAGGTAAGAAAGAGCTCTGATACCGTGAGACTTTAGACGCAGACTAGTCCTAGGCTTGGACTTTGAAATAGGACTTAGAAAGAGAAGGATTTCTAACTGAGGGTAGAGAATAGTGAGAAAAACGGAATAATGAGACCCATTTAGGGCTTAGGACTTTTCTTCTTACTTCTACTTCTCTCTTATTGCTTCTACCAAAAAGAAAAAGAAAGGAAATGTCATCTTCTTTTATTTATTTTTTATTTCACTTTTTTCTTTTTGAAGAAGGATTGAGAGTGAAGTCCAAAAAAAACGTGTGAAAACCCTACTACATTTACAAGCTTTTAGTTAATATTGATGAGACTCTTCAAATGTAAGAATAAAAGTAAATATGAAGAAAATATACATAGTGAGTTATATGAGACATTCACATTGTAATTTTGAAACAAGGGAGTATAATTTTTCTAACTATAGTATGACCGTCTAGATTAAGTAGTAACAGTTTCTTTTCAATATAAGTACATTTTACGTATTTAAGACAAAGAGAAAACAAAATTAAAGATTAAGATAAAAAGTAATGTTATTACAGTAACATTAGAAATTCTTATAAGTAAACTGGGGTAGAGGTAGAATGCAAGAAACTGGCTGTGACGACGTCTCCAATAACAATACACAGATTTAGAATGGAATTAAACTTTCAGTCTTTCTTATATACGTATGTGTAAAGAAAAAGTAATTGTGATCTCGAGGTGTTTTTGGATTTACGCGTTTTAAGGTCCCCCTAATCCATGAAAGTGTTTTTTTTAAAGACATCTGTATACTACAAAACCGATTTAAAACACATAAATATATTATAGAAAATCTATACCCCTAGGCGAAATTAAGAGATCAAATTTAGCTCTAAATTTTAAAGCACTGCTCCAAATAAATAAAAGATTTTTTTTCTTCTTTATAAAAAAAAGCTTGCTTAAACATGAAGAATGGAGACTGTCAAAATAAAAGTATTTCATAGGGTAAGAAACTTGTTAATATAGATATTACCGCAATAAAACATTGTGTGCAAGACTCAAAAAACATTTTTATATATAGTCCACAGGCCACCATAAGAAGTGAGTCGCTGATTGATAAAGTTTTCTTACCTTATGGAATCGCTTATTTATGCCTTGTCCACCGATGAATTGGGTATATGGCAACTGGGCGCTGGGCCATTTCTTTTTTGTTGACATGCCAAACTTGCCCTTCTGCGGGAACATTGAAAAGAGATAGATAAAGTTTTGATTTTCACAGGATCGTTTAATTAAAGTATTTAAAAAACAGTGGTAAAGGTGGCCACCGATAAGAGTGGGCCGTTTGGGGTGTCCACCGCCCCAAACATATCGCTTTGCGGGGACGTTGAAAAGAAAACGGCCCACTCTTATCGGTGGCCACCTTTACCACTGTTTTTTAAATACTTTAATTAAACGATCCTGTGAAAATCAAAACTTTATCTATCTCTTTTCAATGTTCCCGCAGAAGGGCAAGTTTGGCATGTCAACAAAAAAGAAATGGCCCAGCGCCCAGTTGCCATATACCCAATTCATCGGTGGACAAGGCATAAATAAGCGATTCTATAAGGTAAGAAAACTGTATCAATCAGCGACTCACTTCTTATGGTGGCCTGTGGACTAATACGTTTGCAAAAGGTTTTCCATTTTTTCAGATTGACCGACTTTTTATTAATTTGCCAGTATTTTGTATGGGTATTTTAATACGAGGTATTGTAGACTTTAGCCTTAGATTTGAGAAAGAATGAATCAGAAAGACGGGTCGGAAGTTGTTTAGATTATTAATATACAGAGTTACTTAGGAAAATAAGAGATATTTTACATTGAATCTATTAGTTATTTTAATGTATATGTATAACTGGATCCACTTAAGGGTAAAAATTCAAAAATAAACACTTACTTAGGTGGCGACGTTTCGACCTATCCGGTCATTATCGAGCCTGAAAACGATAGTTTATTAATGGTGCAGAATCTGGTGATTAGGATCTTCCAGCAATAATTGTGATGGTATTGGTAGTCACAATTATTGCTGGAAGATCCTAATCACCAGATTCTGCACCATTAATAAACTATCGTTTTCAGGCTCGATAATGACCAGATAAGTCGAAACGTCGCCACCTAAGTAAGTGTTTATTTTTGAATTTTACTACGTTTTTATTAGCTTGCATTCTTGTTTGTTTGTTTGTCCGGTACAAATCTGGCAATCGATTTCTAACTAACTTCCCGAATAGCTAGACATTTGAAACTTTTAGCATAGCTCAGAAGACGATGACAATGCATTATTTTAATACTTTCAGCCATCTTTCAGCAGAATTTAATTGGTTTTCAGCAAATTTTGCTGAGCGGAAAGTTAGTTCGGAAAAAATCCGCAAGTTATTTTATTTGTTTTGACTTATCCAATATTTACGCAATCTTCATTTTGACGGGTCTCAAATTTGTGATAGATAAACATTGAATGACAGCAAAACAGGAAATATCGATTATATTATTTATCGATTATATTATTTCAAATATATCGATGACACGCTTTAGATTTGGTGTTGGGGAGATCCGTTGTACAAAGATTTATCCTTTTATAGGTTTAAGATCAGCTCTCTAGATGGTTGTCATTTATGTGAATTAAATAAATTCGGAACTATTTTTTTTTTTTTTTTTTCACTAACATTATATATTATATAACAATAACAATTATATTATCAACACTACATACGATTCAACAGAAAATTTAAAAACGTAGTATATAAAAAGTTCTTTTTATCTTGAAATTATTTACCCTTAAGTGGATCCAGTTATACATATACATTAGAATTAAGAAAAGGTACTACCAATACCATGATAGTTATTTTAATTTTAGTAGAATCTCGTATACATTAAGATAAAAACAAAAAAAAACTCGTACATAAAAGATTAAAATTTCAATTAATGACGAATTCGAATTTATTTATTTATTCTTTGAGGAATGTGACCTAACTTTATAATGTAAGTGTAAAAACGTACATGAAAAATAAATCAAATATTATGTACTAAAATTCATGCCTGAAAATAACATTGTTAAACGAAGCGTCTGGAGCCCCGGGAGTGAATCCGAAAATATGACCGTCACAAAACCAACCGTCACGAAATCGACCAGTGACGATAACTTAAGTGAGCGATGACAGATGTATATAGTTGAAATTTGGTACACATGTTCATTTTACCAATGCCCAGGACGTGGTCGTTGGACAACGTTATCCACCCAAGCATTCACGCGCAACGCTCGTGTATAAGTAAGCTTCAAATGTAAAATTGGAATTATAGGACGGGAAAATTTTTTAACTTCATCTATTTTATAAGACAAACAACAAGTAAAAATAATTTCATTTAGTAAAACCAACACTGACACCGTAATAAAGTGTTAAAGATCGCAAAATTTATTAAAGCGGAAATAATCGTTTAAAACAGAGAAAAAAAAAAACGTTTCAAACGATATATTATTACGTTCTTACGTAACGATTTTAATTAAACTTCATACACATCGTCTAAAGTACAACTGAAAAAGGTATGTAATATTTTACCTGATACTAGCAGAAGTTTTTGTGTAGTGAAGTGATATATTTTATAATATTTTAAATGGAGTAGGCGTGAGGGTTAGGGAATAGTCCTGTTCCCTCCTCACTTTACTACAACCATCCTCTTTAACTATCAACTCATCATGATTAACTCTTTTCTCAATATTCAATACATATTTATTGCAAGACGCTCGCTTCAATGATAAAAAATTGCTTTTCTTTTATTTTTGCCTTAACTCCGCTAAGTACAAATAGTTAGTAACTTATCATTTTTTCTCTTTTCTAACTCCACCATATGTATGTAGTTAGCATCGTAATGAAAAGCGTAAGGAACTTCATTCCTAACGGTTACCGCGACATCACACGCATTTCTTCAAATCTACAATGAAGTGGATGTGTATATTATATGCAATAAACCCGGCACAAATTAAGTATTATTTAACTAATCATAAGGTCACATTATACCGTCCTCCTTATGCCAGGGGGACAGGGGTGAATGTGGAAATTTTCATATTCAGGGTTTATTGGCTATTTGGACTTGTTGTTTTATAATCTAAGTTGTACCAGAACCCCGAATTTGTGCCTGCCTTGTAGCAGCTGTTATTGGCTATGGCATTTTGATGAATGTGAAATACTGAACTATTTAGTTATGCCAGAAACACGAATGTGGTACATCCATGGAATGCCGATTCGGAAGAATAAAATAGAAGATAAAATAATTATAATAATAATAATAATAATAATCTTATTTCTTTTGATGAAAAACAAAAGTTTAATTTTTCATATGATTTTGGGTAGATTTTTTCTAAAAATATATTTTGTTTAATTTTATTTAAATTTAAATATTTTATGATATACATTTTGTTTTGTATTAAAAATATAATACGTCTGCTCTTAGCCTAATGTAAGCTAATTTTTTAAAAATATATTTTATACATGTTATTAGTAAATTAATTGTTATTATATGTGTTTGACAACAGTGAAAGTGATCCCTTATTCATTTTGTTGTTGGACCAAAAATATGAATAAGCCCATACCATGTTGCTATACATAAAAAAAACAAAAAAATTAAAATAGAATAGATGAATTGTGGTAAGATCATAAACTTTAACGCCATTTCCTAACAATGTAAATCTGGGAGGCTTACGCCCGAAGACCTAGACCACGAAATGGGTCCTTTGAACAAGCCCGGGAAGCTTTGCATCAATCCAATACTGCAATTGTACCAGACAACAAAACCCTTCACGCATGAGTGAAGTGTTGGTTGGTGAACCATGTATTCACAACTCTGGTTGCGATTGATCGATTTTTATCATACCAAAGTGGGTCGACAAAGGTTTTCCTATACTTTGAGTTAAAAAAATCGGTCCGAGACAACTCAGACAAACTTTCTCATATACGAGTTCATAATTATTTAGTCCAGTGTTTTCCATTTATTAGTTTTCGTATGTAAATTAAATTATTATTGTGCATTTCATTAAAATTTATCATAAAAATAACTTCTCCCGGGCGGGGAATCGAACCCGGGCTCTCTCGGTCCGCGTTTTAAGCTTTTTTCTCAGGAACTAGATTTTTCCCGGGAAAACGGCTTATATCGTTGGATTCGTATTTAAATGGACTATATTTTAGAATTTTTTAATCAAAATCGTCGGAACCGTTTTCGAGAAATAATTTTTTTTCACGTTTTTTCAGAGTTTTTGGGGAGCTGCGCCCCTAAATTTGGAACTAAAATTCATTTCTCGATTTCGCCTCGGGGTATGATTTTTCTGAACATGTATGCCAAATTTCGTCAAAATCTGCCCAGTAGATTAGGCTCCAGGCGTCTGCACAGACGACAGAAGACAGACGACAGACGACAGACAGACAGACATTTTTTAAAAACCACTTTTTTGGACTCAGGGGACCTCAAAACGTGTAAATCCATCAAAATCTCAAAATCGAATTTTCGCGCCATCACAATACTTTCTCTTTATATGAGAAAGTAAAAAAACAACATTTAAAACATACAGCATGTAACTAAATTAGAAAGGTATATAAGCAGATATTAATATACTGTAAACCAAGGAAGACATAAGCAATCATTTTTTTAAAAAAATACCCAGAAAAATGTTCTCCCTCTTAGCTTCTTCTCCTTAAAATAATATTGCAGGAATCGTGACAAACATAAAAAATGTTTGTATAGTAATAACATTTCGAAAACACTTATCATTGACTTATTTATACTTAACATCGTTTCTATTAAGCTTTAAGCCTCATTCACAGTGTGGCACTAGTGTCACATGGTATCGTTATTTGAGTAGATATCATGGCACTACAATGTCATCTAATGTCAAACATGTCAGCACTGCCTGCTGAAGATGTAGAATAACCTTATTATTATTACGAGTATTTACTTAAGTCGTGTCCAGACTGCCGAACCGAACAGAGGAAACGAGCCGAGCATTGGTCTCTGCGCTTGCCCAGTCTGAGATGCGCAGGCGCACTTTGTACTGAGCATGCGCAGAGACCAATGTTCGGCTCGTTTCCTCTGTTCGGTTCGGCAGTCTGGACACGGCCTTAACACTCTACCTTTATCAATACGTAAAATATGATTATTTACATTAAATAAACTATTATATTGCTTTGTTCTAGTGATACTTTGAAGAACTGTCACAACAGTGCCGAAAGGGCGTGCGAACAGCTCATGACATTCAGTGTCATGACGGCGAGTGTCAAGCAGTTTCACAGCATTGAATGCGCGACATTAATGCCACCGTGTGTATGAGGCTGGCTTTATTTAGAAAATTATTCTTCTCTTTCGACTAATAAAGTTGGTGAGCAAACGTATAATACTGTCACTATTCTTTTAGTTGTTGTTTTGTTTTTAAAATACATAAATATTATTTAGTTTTTCGTTTCTTTAGTACTACAAAAAGTTTGAAGATGAAAACAATATCAAAACATGAATCGAACCACTCTCGAGTGACTGCGGTAGGAATGATCTAATGGACATCCATAAAGTAAAATAAGATGCATTTAATTTCATAAATTTGAAAAATAAGATTACAGACAAATAGCTGCTAGATAAATACCAAGAGATTTAATAGCAAAGAGGTTGATGACAAGAAGCCTACAAGAAAGAAATGCTTTATCCAACTTTGTGGAATAGTGGTAAGGCTCAGTAGAGATGCACAGACACGATATAACACAAGATATATGAAGATAAATGCACCTGTGTAAAAAGAGCTTAGGATAGCTTGGTTTTAGACCTTACTTATCTAAATAAGTAAACACTATTTCATTCTATAAACCATCAAAAACCAGGTGTACATAATATAATTAATTGAGTGTACCAACACCAATACCCATGAAAATCAAATACAAGAACCCCACAATAAGAAGAAAAAAAATTAAAAAGTAAAAACTCACAAACTAATCCAGTTAGTAGAGGATCGGCTTTTCTGAAACAATCAAATACAAATTTGAAAATAAATAAAAAAAAAAAGAAAATCATGTTTGATTTAGACAAGAATAAATAATTATATTTTTAATTAAAAAAATTGAAAATAATCCAGTAAACTAAATAAATATAAAAAAAAAATCACTTATAAATACCACTTTATACAATTTTAAATATATGGATAACATAGTGGTATATGACTACTGCTGAAGCTAACGGACTACTCTAGGTTCAGCATATAGAAGGAAGTACAAAAAAAAAAAAACCATTGAAGCGAAAATGTTCCTCACTCTAGAATACAGCGTTATCTTGAGGATTTTTATCCCCCCCTTCCCCCCTAAAAAAAATTTACCTCACCCTTAGGCATTTTCTTAGAAATCATAAAAAATGCAATTGAATTCACGATAAGTTTTCCATTTTATTAATAATCTTAGCAGCTAACTCGTAAAAACAGCTAAATAATGGGTTTCCAATCGAACTGCTTTAAAATAAAAATATGACATAATTGTAAAAAATAACAATTACAATTATTGTCTTTTAGAGCTCTAGCTTCAATTTGATATCCATCAAATAGATTTTTCAGGTATTTTGATCTTTTATTTATCCTTAAAATATAGCAAAATAATATTTAATCACTAAAATCACTAAAACGACTTTATCAGACCTAATAAGCTTACAAGAACAAATTTTTATTATTAAAGATTAAATGAAGATAAATAAAGATTAAATGAAAGATTAAACAAAACAAAAACAAATTTTTAAACACTAAAACCTGGGCTAAAGTACTAAAGTACTTTCATCATGAAGGGTGTATATTACTTTCTCTTTTGTGCCACGAACCCCTGTGTACTAACATTTATATTTCCAAATCTCGTGTAGACAATAACCTTCGAAATTAGAATTGGATCATCTGAAGGCTACTTATGTCAAACCATCCAATTTTTTAAAAAGCAGACGAGGACATTTTAAGATATAGAGGTGTAAATAAAGGTATATTTGTGCTAATTTTGAAGAGAAACAAATAGCCGCAGAAGGTTGAAACTTATATAGGACCAACAATGTTCAAATTAATTAAGACCTATTATCCAAACATTATTTGAATCGGAGGAGTGTTTTTAAGACATGTTGGTTCACAAAATATGAGCGACTGACAGACACGGAACCAAAAATGTTCCTTGATGTCTGAAACTGATTTCCGTCCTCCGGTAAGCTCGGAAGCAATATAATATTGATTAAAAAATACATAATCAGTAAGTTTTAATTTATAAGTCAGTTTATATACTGGTTTAAGGCAAGAGTGAGCACGTTACCCGCTAGGTTGCTCTGATTCCAATGACATCTGTAGGTTTGTACATCTAAAATTAAAAAAATCCAAGGATTATTATGATGTATATTGTATGCAGGGTCGGAACCAAATAATAATTAACCAGCGTCAACAAATTTTAACAATTTAAAATATTTTCACTGCATAAATCAATACCACTTCATAAACAGATAAACTAAGTAAGAAGAGACTTGCATTAATATTATTATAACCTTTAAATGCCAGGGAATAGTTTAGTTTATAAGGTTAAGTCTGTCTAAAGTAAGGTCACTGCACTTAATAAACAAACTTAGCTCAATATCAAACCTCTCCCCAACACACAACATCCATTATAACTGGGATTGCAAAGCCTGGTATCGAGCCGGCCAGATTTCAATCATTGTGATTTATCAACAGTAAATCGATTGTATATGGGCAAGAAAGGAACAGTAAATCGATTGTATATGGGCAAGAAAGGAGAAGCATTGTTAACAACAACCGTATCCTCGGCATTGTAAAATAGAAACGATATCAATTGTTAAATTGCAATCTCTCTAATCACTTACTGTTTAATATAAACTTAGAAGGGAAAATTACATTGAGGAAGTTCAAATCAATATGGCTGACTCCAAATTCGATCTACCTCATGATGAAATAAAAATGTATTCATTTATATAAAAGTAGTTTTTAATATAAAATGGTTATATTATCGTTAAAGATCATTATATTATCGTTAAAGATCAATGGAGTTAGTAAGAAACCCTAGTTCTAAAAGTCAAAATTAATTATACATTCTCACGCCTTTAATATTTAAAGCAACAATTATTTTTGGATATATTTGTATCTACTCACGGCAGCAGAATTAAGTATTGTTGTACTGTTTTCAATCTGCAAAAATGTAATTTTTCTTGATTATTTTGTAACATGTCAAAAAAACACACAGCAAAATAATAAAGTTTCAGCAAAATATCAAAGTGTCAGCAAAATAACAAACAGTCCGCAAAATGTTTACTACATCAAAGGTTATGAACTCTCACATTGTTCATTTTTATATATTTAAGCATAATATTCTGCTAAATATTTATATCTTTTTTGAAAATAACAGTTTCATCTCCATGGAATACGCAGTAAAGGTAACATATAATAAACTGCATTCACTACTAAAAAATAAAATTATTACATTCAATTGATATTTATGTAGTATTTTTGTTTAAGCTATGGACTTTTGATTTCAGTATGGTGCAATAATATGAACAAGTGGCGCTTTCAAATGGTCACTAAAATTCAAGATACTAACATTAGTTACTTTGGATGTTCATCTTGGATGATTCATACAAAGTTATGTGTGTAAAAGCCTTTTATTTCATTTCTTTCAAAGTGCACATACATCAAAGATGAACGATGAAACAATTATACCCCTTTAATAATTCGGGTGAAAGACTCGTTCCTCAAACCGATGAATCATTTCCATGGCAGAAACAAATGGTAACAATAATAAGCCGAGTTCACCAATTCACCATTCAGTGTTCCTTAAGGCGTTTCAGAGCCCAACTGTTTTGAGTTTGTATAATCTTTCTATTTTTGATTATTATTCCGTTAAGGCGATATCAGCAGTACGAGTGCTTGTATAGTAACAAATAAATGTTAAGATTTTAAATTTGTACATAAGTCCTTATAAAATCATCCAACACATTGTACGAGCCTCGTATACCTTGTATTGTATAGGCTCCTGAGAATTTATTTCATGGAACTCATTACCGTGCGCTCAATGTTAAATGTACCGACATTGTGTTCAGTGTCATTAGAATATGTAGTGTTATTTGAAGATTTATTTTGGGGTTCAAAGCATCTCAGAATTAAGAGACTATTATTGAATGAACGGAGTTCCTTTTGGAGAAAACTGATTCTCGTTCAATATTAAATAATCAGCCTATTCTCCAAACAGACTTGATGAAGCTACAATACTTTCTCTTCTTGAAACTTATGATTTTACCTACCAACGTCTTTTAGCACGGCCATTGTCCTAAGTTGATAATTCAATTGCATTATTTAGTCCCATAATTAGTTCACGTGAGATTAAGTCAATACCCACTGACATAATCCTTGCACTCTTTCTCCAAAAAAATGATTATTTTTCCCCTTCACATTCAACGAACTGAGGAACACTGGCTAAAATCACTCTGGAAGGTTCCTCCAAGGGCTCATTTTCGACATTTATCCAAAGTGAAATAGTGCAAATTCTACTTAATAAAGAAGTAGTTTTTAAAGCAATCATTTACTTGTTCGATTGAACGTATTCTCAACCATTTTACATTAGACTGGCAATTCAAAGTGTATAGAGCTAAGAGCTACAGATTGTCACTGTATAACTATATAAATCATATTAACAGGAAACATTAGCCTATAAAATATAATTTAGGAGAGAAGGGAAAGAAAGGAAGCTTTTTTCTAGATAGGGCTGAATCACTCTTAAAGTAGCGATGAGATTAGCGGAGGAGGAAAAAAAATATTGTCCTCTTCCATTATCGAGATCAGTATAAGGACTGTAAATAGCTTCACTACAAAGAATCACTAAAGAAAATGTCCCCCCAAGAAGGAGAGAAAGTGAGATTATGACATAATGTGAATTGGAAAATTGATCGTAAAGAGATGATATATTTCCGGGATGATTTGTAAAGGAGCTGACTGGTAATATCGTAGAAAACCCTTCGTGTTTTGAATCACCCCCTCGTGATAATGGATTTTAAGTCTTAACGGTATTAAAGTGAGTCATGGAGGGCAGGATGGAAAGGTCCACCAAGTTTTCATATTTATAGTGAATTGATTATCGGACGGCGGAAGATTTTATAGATCCTACAAACTATTCGAGAGAAAAAAAACCAGCTTAAATGGAGAAGGGACTGGAAAAGCTTGCTCTAGATGTCTGAAATAGAGAGAGAGACGGCGAAGGTTCAGTTGAGTGCACCCCAATCCTATTGATTTACAACTAGAATACCGTCGGGTTTTAGTAAAGAAGGAGGGACGGGTCCCGAAATTCTAGGGTCCCCTTTCTCAGAATCTTAGGGATCCTATTGCCAGCAATGGTTCCTAGTGCCTAGGGCATTACAAGAGAAACCCTACTCGGTTTTGAAGAGCCTAACAACGCCATTCTCCCGGGAGTGGCCCTTCTCTGCGGGTTCAGTGGTCCTACAAAGGCCTCACCTCCACCCCGTTTATCGTCTCTAACCAGAAGCACCTTCGAAGATCTACTCCTACACCCCTAAGCACAGTAATGCGGCCGAGAATTGCACATTTACTCAGTCTGCTAATCCTTAACCACAACAAGGCTTATGTCTGTTCTATAATACTTTCTTCTCATTTAACTTAAACGCTCAAGTTCAACTAAACATTCGTTAGGCGGGTACATTGACAAACTGTGTAAATTTGCTATGCATGCTTTACCATAACAACAGTACAGCCCGAAGATTCCTGAGACTTTGGTTTCAATCTCTAAATCATAAAACCATTAATGTAATGACATAGTTATTCATTATGTTTTTAATTATAATGTTACTAAAATAAAAATGTAATGTATCGACTACAAACAACAGTTTCCTATCACACCTAACATATGAATATGTTTAACTAATACAATAACCGAAATACAAGTAATATATTTACATATCTAAATATTTCATAATTAAATAGTATTATTTGCAAAATATATTTTTTTTTTTTACTGCCGATATTAAAAAAATATTTTACTAGCTTTTAAAAATGTAATTCTTCCTATATTCTCTACTACGAAGGGAGAAAAAAAAATCACTTGACTAAATTTACCTGAGTTTTTTTTTGTTAAAAAAGGTGAAAGGGTTGGCAATTACATTAGCAATTCTACTGTAATATTATCACCTCTTGCCTGATAAAACCCTTTTAATCGATCTCAACTGTTGCTGGCATCCTGAGCAACTACGAGTGAATGGACAAAGAAGGAAAATATTTGACTTTTCTTTTATTCAGTCAATTTTATTGTTATAATGCCTCTTTTTGCACCCTGTCCTTTTCCGTTTGATTGTCGTGGTCCTTCATTTAATTAAATAAAACGGGTTTCTAGATCGTCAAGGGTTCTTTTTTCTACTAAACGATTTCATCCAAATACATTTTACAACTTTCATTTAACATAAATTAAATGAATATAAAGTATTTTACTGTGTTATATTTGCACACTTTTGATCAAGGCTAGAAAATAATAGAATTTTCAACGAAGCCTTTGGTCTATGCACTCACGAAGAGGCTAAACTTCTAAACCGATTTCAATGAAATTGAGCATACATATTCAATTCAAATCAATAAATTAATTATAGTATTAACTAGTAGATGATGACATCCAAAAACTATATAAATGATACGGGGATTTACTTCCTCCCCAAGATAATTGCATACCAAAGATGAGAGTTTTTACGAATTTTCAAAGGAACGAATGAACGCTTTCTCAATTAAGGGCATCCAAATTCTAGGATTATAAATTAATCTAACATAATAGGCATACTCATTTAAATTTGATTGATATTGGTATTGTAATTTAGGTTTCACGATTCTACACAGACCTCTGTCTACAGAACTGTGCTATAGTCAAATAGGATTCGGATGCGTCATAATAAGATAAAATACATTTTTAAAAAATCTTAAAATAGGATCTTTGTCACCACATGTTTCTTAATGCGTTGACAACGCGAGAAAGTAAAAAATAGTGTGGGGAACCCACCCATTTTACCTCATTTCTACCCAGGATTTTATTGTTGTGAGAGGTCATAATTTTAAAATCCTTAGCTCTCTAGGGTGCCCCATCCTATTTACTTGACTTTCCCACGCTGTTAAAGCACTGAAACTCATTTAGTACAAACTATAGATGAGTGATTCTATATACCTTGGTTCCAGACAAAATGCGAGTGCGCTAACCTTAAATTAATGCACCGGTCCTAAGTTATTACTGGTTAAATAGAATGTTTGACATCATAGCTGAGTCTATACAAACATAATCTCTTTTTTAAGTCTGCATGTGAAAGCGGCGGTTTTTTTGTAGACATAATAGTAATCACGTTTGATCCCTTACTTAGAATTCACATCTATTAAAAACCTGCCAATCACAAAACATTCTTAATAAAATATATAGCAAAAATGTAAAACATTTTCGAGAAGGTAAAAAAAAGAGAGGGGAAAAAATCAAATAAATAAGTAGTCATCCAATTCTGTTCACCTGTTCTAATGCTAACCTCGAGCGAATAAATAAACTTTTTTTTACATTCCAAGGGAAATACACTTTAAATCCTATTATTCAGAATCAACCAGGCAGCTAAAATGGTGGCATTAAAATAGCTGGAATAAGCGGTGGATATGCATTAAATAGTTTAAAAGCTTAAGCTCAGGTAGGTTATAAAGTTAATATTTTATTTCCCGTAACCTATTAAAATAATACGATTAACACTTGATGATAGTGAGACAAAAAAAAAACGCTTGTTTTAAATGATCAATAATTTAAGTGTTTTCTTTTGGAGGTATTACTCATAGTTGGGAAATAATGATCACAAGTATAAAGTTGATTGGTAGCAATCACATGATTTCTAATTAAGTAAAGTAGTCTCAGCATGTGTAATTATTGTGGAGTGCCATGTAATAGAACATTACATGCTACTTTCCGCGTCGAGTGCGGAAAGTAGCATTTTGCATGCGAGTGTGGAGTTTGCACCCGAGCGATAGCGAGGGTAGTAAAACCACACGAACAATGCAAAATGCCGTTTTCGCACGAGTTGCGTACCGTACTTTATCTACGATTGTTAGAATTAAATAATAAATACAGAAAAAAATAAACTTGCTGTATGTAAGTTCGTATCTCTCTCTTGATAAAGATGGCATTAATTCTTGAGTTGTATTTTTTGCCGAATTATTTATTTTTGGAGGAGTATTATTCTCCACATTTTCGTCAATGCCACTTGATACACTCATTGTTTTTCACTAAAAACTCGATATAAACAGTTACTTTAATAAAAGAACCGCAAATTAGTTTCGTTAAATGTAAACAAACTCGCTAATCGTGCGTAAAGCTTAAGAATTCCTCTTCTTTACCACCCTAGGGTGGTAAAGAAGAGGAATTCTTCAGAACTAAGAGACACGCATGCCCAATAAATACAAGTACGTAAAGAATCACTTTCTACGCATCTAAACAGAGATACAATTTTTATATTTCGTATCAATCGTAGATAATAGTATATTATGTTACTAGGCTGTGAAGTGAGTTTTTTCTTTACCGCGGCAATTACATTTACTGTCGAGCAAAGCGAGACAGTAAATATTGCCAAGGTAAAGAAAAAACACTTCACAGTCGCGTAGCATATGCTATTTTTTCCGAGGTAGCAGACAATGAAAAAACATTAAATATTAATCACTAATCAATATATAATAATAACAAATATTAGTACATACTTAAGACTTAAAAAAAGAAACCTTAAAAAGAGGTTACACTATAAGAAAAGATAAATAAAACGCATTGACATCTAGCGGATTTTTATCGTACTAGAAGCATTTCTACAAAGACTACAGCACTACTAACGGAAGTTTTGACAACTACCCGCCGGAAAATAAAAATCTTTTAGTTCCTAGGACGTAAAAGATTTTTTCTTTACAGCTAGGAGTAATGAAAAGATTTTTTAAGTCCACGTAATGAAAAAATGGATTTTAGCTATGTTTTTTAGGCTCTAAAGTTACTATTTCACAGCCTACCACGGAAAAAAGAATATACTGTATGGAGGGCAATCTACTAAATAATAATAAATAACTAAATAGTTATTTATTTTCCAAATAAATAACTAAATATTTTAAAAACTTAATTAATTAGTAACATTAACATTTACATACTTTTTATTATTTAGTGTCATTGGTTAATTTACTATTGATTCCTAAGCTTAGCCAATGGTATCGAAACCATTGTGATCATTCTGAAAAATGAACACTAACAAACTTCAATTCGACAAACTTTCTCATCAGCGAGTGCATAATTACTTAGCCCAGTGTAGGTACAATTAATTTTTATTGAACATTATACCGAAATTTTTCATAAAACTAACTTTTCCTAGGCGGGGAATCGAACGCGACCTCTCTCCGTACGCGTTTAGGAACTAGATTTTTCCCGGGAAAACGGCTTATGTCGTTAGATTTGTATTTAAATGGATCACATTTTAGATTTTTTAATCAAAATCGTCGGAACCGTTTTCAAGAAATAATTGTTTTCTCACGTTTTTTCAGTTTTTGGCGGTAGTCCAGGAAAATAAGGAATAATAGGGGAAATAATTTATAAAGTTTTGAAACTTTGTGAAAACACTTTTAAGGGGTGTAGTAGTAAAAAAACAGTAAAGTTCCCCCCTCTTGAGGGGGCGCGTCCCCCCCACCCCCTCCTTAAAGTCCAAAATTTACTTATTTTTCACTTTTACGCAAAACGGTTTATTTTTTGAAGAGAAGGTGTTATTACCAAAATAATTCCTCACATAATTCTGCACAAAAAAGGTCCTATGCATGTTTGAAGTGGGAAACACCGTTTTCGAGATATTGTAGTTGGATAGAGATAAAACGTATTTTTGCGAACCAAGATATCTAACAAACAACACATCTGATTTTAATGAAATTGGGATGGTAGGTTATACTTAGCCCATTGTTGATCCCATATAAGTTTCAACCTTCTGCGCCCATTAGTTTATCCTCCACATGCGCACAAACATACATTTATTTAGACCTATATCTTCAAAAGTACTCAACTGATTATTATGAAATTTTGATGGTTTGTCGAAAGTAGTCCGCAGATATCCCCAAATTAATTTTAACCGTCTGCGCCTTTACATTTTGATAAATTCATACTTTTATTCATAATAGACAGAAAAAAAATTGATCAACAGACCGACAGAAAGGGAACCAATTTAGAAAATGTAAAGAGCGCAGACGATTGAAATTAATGTGAGGCTATCTGCGGGCTACTTTCTACAAACCATCAAAATTTCATAATCATCAGTTGAGTAATATAAAGAAATGTATGTTTGTGCGCATGTGGAGGATAAACTAATGGGCGCAGAAGGTTGAAACTTATATGGGATCAACAAGGGGCTAAGTATAACCTACCATCTCAATTTCATTAAAATCGGATGTGTTGTTTGTTAGATATCTTGGTTCGCAAAAATACGTTATATCTCTATCCAACTACAATATCTCGAAAACGGTGTGTCCCACTTCAAACATGCATAGGACCTTTTTTGTGCAGAATTATGTGAGGAATCATTTTGGTAATAACACTTCTCTTCAAAAAATAAACCGTTTTGCGCAAAAAGTGAAAAATAAGTAAATTTTGGACTTTAAGGAGGGGGAGGGGGGACGCGCCCCCTCAAGAGGGGGGAACTTTACCGTTTCTTACTACTACACCCCTTAAAAGTGTTTTCACAAAGTTTCAAAACTTTATAAATTATTTCCTCCATTTGCTGTTTTTTTTACTAATTTGCCTGGACTACGGGTAGCACCAACAAATTTGGAGCTAAACTTTATTTATAGATTTCGCCTCGGGGTATGATTTTTTCTGAACATGTATGCGCTAAATTGCGTCAAAATCGGCGGCCCAGTGGTTTAGGCTCCACGCGTCTGCACAGACTTTTTTTTTTCTTATTTTTTTTTTAAATCAACACTTTTTGAGCTCAGGGGACCTCAAAATGTGTAAATCAAACAAAATCTCAAAATGTTCGCGCAATCACAATATACTTTCTCTTTATATGAGAAAGTAATAACAAAATTTTTGTAAACCACAGGATTCAAAGGTACCTAGACAGGAATCCGTTTTAGATATAGTCTCGTGTCTGCCGTCCAGCCGTTAGATTTAATATTACTAAAAAAATATATTAAAACACAATGAGAATCGAAACAGGTCTCAATCCCATGTGATTATTCGACTCCATATTTCCTTTCGTTAAGTTGCTTTTCTAAAAGGTAGCGAGGATTTTATTTGTATTTTACCAAGAAGTAAATATCATTTTATGAGTAATTAAAATCTCGGTTTAACTTCTCTGGTATTGGCTTATCTGATATTACCGATCGGTATAGAGGAAATTAGATTAGATGGTTTAATATATCAATACTTGAACGTTTATTATTTTACTGATATGTACTTAAGTTTATGATTATTGTGTTAATAAAATATTATTATTGTTGAGTTTTACAACCAATAACATAAAGTTTACACAGTGGTAAGAAATATATCACATAAAAGTTAAATTAATACTAATTATTAGTATGTTACACCTTTAATGTACAAATTTAATGTATGAGTAATTTAATGGGTTGAAACAATACGTTTTATCCTATTGGGTCATCTTCTGTCATATATATTGTCAGTCATCGATGATGTCTTACTCTCTCTATAATTTTACTCTCCTAAAAGAACGTAGGTGATTTGAATATTAAAAATAAAATTAAAATATTATTATAAACATTATTTTAAACATTCTTTAAAATTTCACTCTACATGTAACCAACAAACCTAAAAAAAACTATACAAAAGATCCATTTTGAATCGATTTTTAATGAGTGTTATATAGATGAATTGTGAAAGCGCTTTAATATCAGTACAGTCGAAGATAGTATTCAAAATAATTAGCAGTGAGGAAAGCAAAGAAAATTAGAAGCATAAGGAAAACATGGCATAGCATAT
Source organism: Gerris lacustris (assembly GCA_951217055.1). NCBI lineage: Eukaryota > Metazoa > Arthropoda > Insecta > Hemiptera > Gerridae > Gerris > Gerris lacustris. The sequence goes on along the minus strand of OX578283.1, from coordinate 23,638,413 downwards.
CAGGACTACATTCTGGAAGCAAGCAAGTTTGGAGAGAGAGAAAAGACATATTGGAACTGGCCACAAAATTCTATAAATATCTGTACCGAGAGGAAGAAAAATTAATTTAGCTAGATGCACAAGTGAGGATGAAAATTTGCCACAATTTCTATAAAAGCAGGTTTCAGGATAGAGTATAGTACAACAGATAACTCCCAAGGAATACAGCAAATAATGGAAAAGGCAAAAAAATACTAGCAGTTAAGTTATGTATCCTTTATAGATTTCTTTAAAGCATGTGTCTCTCTGCAAAGCAATTACCTCTTTAAAAACTCTCTTGGATTGGAACAAGGCTTAAGCAAGCAAATTATTCTAGTCTTATTGGACTGGTATATAAAGTACAAAGCAAGACTTATAGATAAGCAGAAAAGACTTCAATATATCTGTGATCCATGAACAACATTTCAACGCTTTCAATTAAACTAAACGGACGTTTTTGATATTTTCGGAAGAAAGCTGGATTAGCAGCTAGTAAGCACCAGAAAGGCAGCTTATATCACATTTTTTTTTTAAATAAATACTTTATTATAATATAATTGTAAATGTCTAAATAATCCCAACAAAAGCATGTATGTAAAATAATAGCCAAGTCTCAAATAAAAAGTTTTACGAGTTACGTTAAGTCTCCCCCTGTCCAAGTAAGTTCTACTAGGTCAATTTTAACAGTACAAGTAAATTAAGTTGTTTGTCTGTTACCCCTCTCAATTCCCTTCTCCTTACAAACTCCAACTCTAAATGTACTCACACGTCTAAAAACTCACTCTACAGTTCTAAATTTAAAAACACTTTCTGACTCAGCAAATATGTAGTACAAAGAGGTAAACAGTGTGTTGATATTTAATTTATATTCCTCCTATGGTTTATACTAAGATTTTTTTAAAAAATAAAATGTTATGTAGTACCGTACACAACTTTTTTTCCTTGTGCTGCGTAATTGCCTAGTCAGAAAATGTTTTTAAATTTAAACGTGTAAAATAACTTGGGAAAGAAAATAGTTTGTGAGGGACAGAGATTAGAGAGGGGGGCAGACAAACATTATCATTACTTGTAGAAGATAAATTACACTATTAAAACATATTTGGACACTTGGTTAAACCTATGATCTCTCGACTTTTTACACGAAACTTGGCTTATTATTTTTGCGTAAATGTTTTGTTGAGGTTTCACTTCTGTGTGTAAGTAATTTTTTCGTGTCTTAACCGTGTAATATGTTCATATAATATGTGCATATTATACAATACATAATAATGTAAGAAAAGAAAAATAAAATAGAAAAGATAAAGGAAGGATATAATAGGAAATAAAGAGTAGCAAAGGAAATTATTATAATTGTTTAGAAGAAAGGGTTTTAAAAGCAAAGACGAGGTATGAAATGAGGTGAGAACACAATTATCTGGTGTACGTGTGCGGACGAGCGGGAATGTATGTTTACAATCTTCGAGCTCAATATGTACTCATATTTATGTTCATTATTTATCACATTTTGTTACTTTTTTTTAGTAATTCTATATATCTTTATTATGTATCCTAATTTATTTGGCATTTATAATTTTTTTTTTTTTTATTGATACATTTTATATTAAATATTAACGACTTTCTCCTATGGAGATGAGAACTCTGCGCAGTATTAAACATTTTCAATAAATAAAGAGAGACTGAGAAAGATGACCTTAAAAGAAAGGGTTAAAACGTCTCTCCTTAAAATGTTTTAATTTGTATTCTTCCCACCTTAAGGGTCCCATCTTACATATTAATCTAAAAAAAATATAACTGCCTATAAATTTGTATCTCCAAAAAGGTTGTACAATTTAATTTGATGATCGCAAAATGTTTTATGTAGGCAGCTGAAATCTTATAACTCGTCTACTCTGACAAAAATATTTTCCAATGAACCTCTAAATATGTTAGGCCGAAATGAAGCGGTGCCTGAAGGCCCTCGTAAGAAGCAAGTTACATTACTATTGACATGTATGGAGCATGCGAGTAAAGACAGTGGAAAATAATTAGAATTTAATTAGGTGATATCCCTAAAACATTTAGCAATACTACAACATTACAATGTAATCAGATAAAATCGGGTTGAAATAGATCGTGATAATAAGACGTGCGGACGAAAGCTAAAGTTTGCAAATATGTAGAAACCCTGAATTCGAGAAAGATAATACATAATTTAATTATTTAAAGTTATACACATTTAAATAATTATATTAGTGTTCGATTTGTTATGAATAATATTAGTTATATTACAGCTCAGTTCTTCTAGTCTGTTCTCAGTTAAATCAGTAAACAATTTGGATCGGGAGCTTGTGGTGAAGGGCCCTTTTAGAATATAATTACTGGGCACAAGGCAAAGGGCCGTGGGTTTGTGGAATGAATTTAGTGCTCCTTAGGGGTGATTCCCAGTAAATGGGTCCGTCGAGAAGGGACCGGGATGAAGGCTTTCCAACACTCCAACCGGCACATTATAATGCATTAGGGACAATTGGCAACACTCCCTCTAGTGGCTCCTCCTAGAAACTATGCCCTTTCAAAAGGGCCTGCCCATCCTTTACTAGCTACTAAGTAAGTGCATTTACCTAGGCAAGACAAGGCTTGTCAGAAGTTCGCTTCGGACGCTTTGCTCACCCTTTCCATTAAGTCGGCACTCTAGAAATGCACAGGTTTTACTTCGGACTTAACAAAGGAGAGTAGGGTCCTTTGCAGAGAGACCCAATCGAGGACCGACCCCGACCACTTTCAGCTGTCAGAACGGCAAAGTACCAAGGATTTCTAGGACAAAATCTTAAACGATAATACGATTAAACAGTTTGGAATTTAGATGAGATCGAGGTAGAACCCTTTGCCAATAATAAAGCTCTATGTTACCGGAATGTCTTTAGAATATTAGTCTAATGAATATTGATAGTCAACCAAAAGACCGAATCGAATCAGAGGCGGAGACGGATGAAATTACCATTCCATTTCTCTATATAGTTGCAGTAGTGGGATGGATTAAATACTTCTGCTCACTTTAACCCTTATTAATTTTACCTCTAGAAATGTATGAAGGAGGTAGACCCTTTATATGGATAAGGGGTCCACCTTTTGTCGCCAAAAAGTGGACTTCTAGACAGCATGAGCAGTCTAGAAGCGAAACCTCCCACTTAAATCACGCTGTGAACGATTTCGTAACGTTTCATATTAGTGGTCACGATAAAATTAGTGGTCAACAGGAACAATTTTCATACACGTATTAAAAATTATACTTAACCATAAAATAAATTGAGCTCCTAACCTTTTAAATTTGTTGTCAACTAGCGACGCGCTCTAATCAATATTTCACGTTTATATAGTTGTACTCCATAAAGTCTTCTAGCTCACTTTCTTACATTTTACATTTTTAAAAAGTCATATTTTAACCGGTATCATTAAAATGTCTCCTCTCCGTAAAATAGTTTTCTTTTTATCGAGAACGCTTTTAAAGGCATAGTATTTAATTTTGGAAAGTATCGAAAGCACTTATTTCAGTACTCGAGGTGCTGGTAAAGTTTTTACAAGAGATGTCTATCAGATCAGGTATTAACTCCGGACAGTTTAATTCTGATCTCCCAAAAGCTCTTTTTCGGCCAGAATGGAAGAAAGCCGTCGGGTGCCGAGTCAATAAAGACAGCTAGTCGGTCATTAGGTGGCATTTTCTAGTAGAAGAGGAAAAAAAAGGATTTAGCAGCTCCAGGGTTGAAATCCCGGCCGAATTTAACCTTTTGTATCGATCCCACGGTGCTAAGGAAGAGAAGTGGAAGCCTTGGAATCCCTTGTTTTTCCTGGGAGACAAACGGTTCGGTTTGTGTCTGCGCAGTCAAAACACGGGGAGCTAAGAAAGGTCTATTTACCTGGGTTCCTCTCTCTCCTCTTGTCTTTGAGTTATTGACTCAAGCTCTGGGAAAGGCTCGAGAAAAGGACCAGGCCAGGCTTTTCTCAAGCTTCTAATGACTCTTCCAGCTGTTCATTTTCCCAAACCTCTTTCTCCCCCACCTCCTTCCAAAACCTCCTTTTAATGTTTCACCTTCTTATCCCAACCCTTTAGGAGGCTCTCTCTTTTTTCTCCTTTTATTCTCTTTCTCCAACAAAAGAAAAGTGTTGTACATTATTAACGGGAAAATAATTCAAGTTTGTTAATGAACTGTTATAAAAGAAAGAGGAAACAAGTGGTGTAAAGAAAACAATCAACGGTAAGAAATAAAATTCAAACTTATTGTGCTGGAAATAGATTAAGCATTTTAAATAAGTTCAAAGTGCGTTGAGACAATTTCAGGATCAGAAGAAAAAAAATCTTTTGCAATTAAAATTACCGATCATTTCACTCGTTGCCATGGGTTACATTAATAAAAAAATGTATTTTAATTTTAAATAATAGCCAAAAGAAAATACCAATACTGTTTGTTTAACCAAAATTGATTCTAATATTAATTAAGTTAAGTAATTTGATGTGTCATTTTTTAACATTAAAAACAACAAGTGCAGTACAACTAGTGCTACACAATAAATGTATTAAGACATGTGCAGGCATCTCTGTGCAAAATTGATTAATATTCAACTAAGTGTGCGGGTGATTTAATTAAACCATATAAGTACTAAACTCTGAGAGAAGAGTCATTTTTTGAGGAATGATGATAAAAAAGAATGATCAAGATAACAAAAACTCCTTTTTAGTAAGAACTTATGTCCTAAGTAGAAATCTTTTTTAATTTCATAAAAGTATTAGCTTGGCTTGGGTTCGGTTGCACATTTTTTATCTCCTCCCTTTAAGCAGTGGAATTTTTAAAATATTTCCCTCTCAGTAGGTGCTTAAATTCTTAAGAGAAGTCTTTCCTAAAAAGTCAACTTCCTTGCTTGAGGTTACATTTTTTAATATCTCCTCTCTTTTCCCTCTCTAGAAGCCAAAATCAAAAATTATTTATGCTTTTCTTAAATACCTCATACTGAATATTCACACAAATTTTAACCTACTACTTATTCGGGATGTGGGAGAATAAATGAATAAGAGCTTTCGTTATTATACATATGTTTTAATTAAATGCGTATCAATCCACATTGTCACAGTTTTTTAGATTATGAATTACTTAATATTTGTTTTAATTTTTTTCGAGTCTATTTTGTAATTAGTAAGTAGACACACAGTAGGATTACCAAAATTATAATTAAATAAATAGTAAAAGTAATATTGGTATAAATAAGAAGTAAATTATAAAGTCAAGAGAAGGTGAAATATGGCATAAAGAGCTTTGTTATTACCCTAATACCCAATAGACCAGGAAAAATGGAAATAAAAATAGACTGCCAATTGGTGCGGCACACAGCTTCCTCGCATTCTATCACGTATTTTATTGATTTTATTCTTTTACAAGCCATTATTGTCTAATTTGTTTGCCCCGTTTTTTTAATGTGTCGAAATTGTTTTGATTTTTTACTTGAATTAAAGTTACAATTAAGCAAAAGTTAAAGAGTGCAGACGGTTCTAAGTAATCTGGAGCTCTCTGCGGGTTACTTTCGATAAACTATAAAAGTTTCATACAAATCAGATAAGTACTTTTGAAGCAATAGGTGTAAATTAATATATCTTTGAGCGCAGAGAAACAAATGAGCGCAGAAGGTCGAAACTTATATGGGACCAACAATGGGCTACTCATGACCAACCGCCCAAATTTCATTTAAATTGGACGTGTAGTTTTTAAGATATGTTGGTTCACAAAAATTGAGCGACAGATCAACGGACAGACACGGAACCAAAAATGCTCCCTGATATCTGAAACGGATTTCTGTCTTGGAATTTTTGAAAACGGAAACCTAAAAATATTTCGTTTTTCGGAAGGATCCGAAACACCGACATAGCTTCCGTTACCTTCGGTAAGCTCGGAAGCAAAACATACATATATAATTATTATTATTAATATTATAGTGTTATTCGAACTGTATACTATACAACTTCTCTTGATAACAATCGCCATAACAAGTTTAAAACTTCGGGACAACATATTTTTATAAAATTCTGATAGATTTTAGTCCTTAAACCAATACTTGTGATCGAACGTTGTCGAGCGAAGGAATGAGTATTGTCACAGGACAATACTTTGTCCAGGAGTGTTGTCACATCCTAATCAAGAGTTACAGTGTACTTTAACCACGCCCGATTCTTTAAAACGTCGTAGATCTTAAAGACAAACGGTGTTTGCAAAACAGCCAAAGATATTGCCTCTAAAACTATCAGATTTATTAAAGCGTTTTAAACCAGTTCTTCTTCGCTGCATTGTTGTTTAAAATTAGTTTTCTAAAGGGGGTTTAGAAAAGCGGCGTGTTAGTAACAGCTAGTTTTCAATAGTCTAGGAAAGAGTAGAAATAACTCATTTTGACGGCAGTGCTCCTTATATTGCTTGCTTTATCCTTGTCTAAAAAGAATTTATCACTGGTTGAATGGGTGTGGCCCCTTGCGTGGAGATGGAAGGTGGTTTTAGAAACAGCCATGTTATTAATCAAGGTAAGCTTGAGAGCAAGTTAATCTTAAGATTGGTGCTAGATTATTTCCGTCTCTATATCACTCTCTCACACTCCATTTTAGGGTCTCTCAAAAGATTTTGAGGTAGCAAGAGAGTCAAGGCTCTCTTCTCAGAAACTTGGCGACGCTTAATTTCAACAAGTGAGTGACACAAAATCTAAAACTGAAGAGACTTTACTACTTTTTCCTCTAAGCGACAACTTTACACTTCGTTTCCTCAGATTACTTGATACCCATTTATAAACTGTTTCATTTAAAAACAAATTAATCATGAGAATATGAATACATTTATAATTCCAATTATTGAGTGGAAATGACCTATTTTCTTAAATATTAGAAATATAAAAAAAATCCGACGTAATCCTCCACGCTGAAACAAAAACTAGACTGTGCTAAATTGTTTTACTAGATTTATGGTTGGTTACTAGATAATACTTTATTTATGTATAATAATGATTTTCTAAAATATATATATTAAAAAAAAAAAAAAGTAGAAATAATAATAAACTGGCTAAGCCTGAAAGTTAGTAAAACAAATAAGTACCAAATTTCCTATAAAATATGGTTATTATTGAAACAAAGATCACTTTCATGAGAAAGTGTATAAACTGGCTAACCAAATTATGTAATTTACACACCAATGAAAGAAAACTAGTATAATTAAATTGCAGCGATCGCGAATACATCGAGCATTATAACAAGTAGATAAATAAACAAATTAAAAAATAATCACAACAGAGCAATGGCACTGCTTGTAAATAAGTTAATCTATATTTAAAAAAAATGTTTGTTTGCACTCTACGGGCGAATTTTTAAAAATCTTTCCAACTTAATTAAATGCGACCCGATCCGGCTAAAAATTAAATATATATAAAGGCTAATTTTGTGAGTAAAAATAATCTAATCTGTGATTAAATTCAACCTTAGTAAAATTATTAATTTTAAATTAATTTTTGTTTACGTCATCCCAGACGAGGGGCTTGGCTTTAATTAAGAAAACTAGATTTCAGCCTAGGGACTAGTAAGTAAGGAATAGTTATTCAAGTAGTGAAGAAGATGTAATCAGTGATTCATTACTCTTGTTTAACATGTAAAAAGAGATTTAAGCGAGAGAGGAGTCTTCTACGTCTGTTTGCTAGCCCGCTTTACACAACCGATTCAGTCTTATTTATGAGAGTTAAGCGCATGCTTATTGTGGTCAAGACGTTAATTGGGAAAGTTCTCGTTTCTACCTTCGAGATTAATAGTCCCTACAGTGAGACTCGGTACTAAGGACTACAAGAAGGAATTCCATTATAGATTCATTCTTCTTCTCTAATCTCGGATCAACAAACTTACCACGATTTATGCACGCACTAGCAAAATACAATGTAATCAATTATTGGAATTGGTAAAAATAAATGGTTTAATTCCCTAAAAGCAATCGGCCTAAAACTTCTCCACTTAATGAAATAATAATAAACATAAAAAGAAAAAATATTATAAATAAGAGCCTCTAATGTCTAAGAACTCAGTAGAAGTTACATTATTGCAGATAGGTTTACAAAAACATTTTTTATATCATAGAAGTAAGTACAAAAACTATAAATTACTAGCAGTTAGTAATAACGATCGATTAATCTTTTAAGAGTATTTTCATGAATAATTAAATACGGCAACCTACCCTTGGAAAAAATAGGTCCAATAAATCAAACAAAACTTTCTCATAAAAATATTAATTCTGTATTCAAACCCCATAACAACTGATTTAATTTATTTATTTTTATATTTATAAACGGGGGTGGTTCAGATCACGGCGTCGGAGTATATTTTTCTCTGTCTGCCTCTTTTCATTAATTACAATTTTATTTTTCTATGTATGTAAGTATTAATTAGTTCACATTTTGAGTTTTACATGGATTCTGATTAAAAATATCCAAAGACATCTACATCAAAAGGCAGAATTCAAGGAGGTGAGAGTGCACAAACTAAGGTTTAAAAAAAAACATACATTTAAAGATGAGACAATGGATGAAGTAAATTCCTCAGTGCTTTCTAAACTAAAATTATTGCCGAATGAAGGCAGGCGACGACGGACAATGAAAAGATCAAAAGGAATGGAATGGGAACGGAGAGCACGGTAAACCTTTATGACAAAGTCATTGGATTCATTCGAAAGAAAGGAGTGAGATAAATGCCTGTATCTTATTTAGAACTGTGAAGGGATAAAGGGCTGCAATAATGCCAGGGATCAGCCGTTTTGTAAAAGGGTGATTATTATCCATCCATCACATTCTCTCTCGTGGAGGGAGGGGTATCGAGGATGAAGGCCCTTTCGCACTATCCTCTTCCTCCTTAAACTGAAAGCCATCATCTCATCCTCGGAAGATCATGAAATAGTGAAAAGCGAACCCCTCTTTTCACTAGCCATCTGCGTGCCCTCTTACCTCTGGGAAATCCGTCGGCACAAAGCCCGGTGGATGTGACGGGTTAAGGATTAAACTCGTCGGGCTTTGAAGGATCTTCTCCGGAAATCCTACTGGAGTTTGAGTAGAAAACAACGCAACCTTGTTTTGGAACAGATAACTCTCCTGCAAATGTTTAAACAGCTGTCAGAACTGAGATTTCTCGGAATCAAAACCCCGATTCAATAATACCCCTCGGGTCGTGACTTCGTACTGTTTTGCAAATGTAAACAGTTATTCGTAGCAATGCAATATCTAATTTAGCATTTTCCGAATCGTTAGATATAAACAACAAGGCACACCCATTGGGTATTTTTAATAGGAAAATTCCACTAAAATAAGATTAATGTTTTTCCAATAGAGGTTAAAAGAACTAGAGAAAGAAGGTTTCTAGAATAAAATTTATTGAACTTAGCAATGCTTAACAGTAAAATTCAATCACCGAAAAGTGTCAAGACAAACAACTTTATTATATTATTACCTTGTGATAATAACATATTTATTTCTTTAGATTTTATAATTATTAATTTAATAAATACTAGGGGGCTCTCCCCCTACTCGTTTCGCTCGTCAACCCCCGAAATGAGGCAGCTGTCTTGAACCTTCGCAACGTCGAGGCACTATGGAGTGAAGCATTAAAATTTATTTCAAGATTCCTTTCAATGATGACTAAAACACACATGCTGTAAAATATCACGTTAGTTATAGAAATCGGTATTTATTTAAACATTTATAACTTATTCAAATTTGACATAAGCCTATAACCTTTAACTATGTAATTCTACGCAGAAACAGAATCCTTTTTATTTGAAAAATGCTTGATACAAATTAAATATAAGTATATATAAAGAGATATACTTCATATGTGAGAATTTAAAAGTACAAGTGAATAGATACATAACTATTGCGATTTTTGCGACTTTAATTCGATGTAAACGAACTTTTTCCATTAGAATTATCTTTATTACGGTACCAAAAAATTAACAGTCAAAGAAGCAAAAAAAAATAAAAAAATAGGTCAGAGACAACTCAGACAAACTTTCTCATATACGAGTTTATAATTACTTGGCCCAGTGTTTTCCATATAGTTGTTAGTTTTCGTTGGTACATTGTTAGTTTTCGTTAGTACATTTAATTATTATTGAACATTTGATCAAAATATATCATAAAGAAAACATCTCCTCGGCGAGGAATCGAACCCGGGCTCTCTCCGTCCACGTTTTCAGCTATTTTCTCCAGAACTAGATTATTCCCGGGAAAACGGCTTATATCGTTAGATTCGTATTTAAATGGACTACATTTTAGAATTTTTTAATCAAAATCGTCGGAACCGTTTTCGAGAAATAATTTCTTTTGTCACGTTTTTTTCAGAGTTTTTGGGGGGTTGCGCCCCCAAATTTGGAGTTAAAATATATTTCTCGATTTCTCGATCATACCTCGGGGTATGATTTTTCTGAACATGTATGCCAAATTTCGTCAAAATCGGCCCAGTAGTTAAAGCTCCAGGCGTCTACACAGACGACAGACAGACATTTTTTTAAAAAACACTTTTTTGGACTCAGGGGACCTCAAAACGTGTAAATCCATTAAAATCTCAAAATCGAATTTTCGCGCCATCACAATACTTTCTCTTTATATGAGAAAGTAAAAATGGAGGGAAAATGTTAAAGATAAATAACTTAAGAAAGTGATTAGGTAGAAAAACACAATCAATCTAGTTTTTATGTGTCTAAATTTCCTTTTTTAAAATATATAATACGTCGGGTAAATTTGACTATTGAGAAAGTCCTGAAAAGGAATGATTTAGCGAATTTATTTTGCAAGGTGTCCGCATATGTTTTTATATCTTTTTCTCGTAAATTAATCTCAATTGCTAGCAGTTACCATTTATTTGGAATCAACTTGCTTCGTGTAAATCAGGTGAAGGATTTAGGCGTTACTATTGATTCGAAACTGAAATTTCACAACCATGTAGACATTATAACGTCCAAAGCCCTTCGCTGCTTAGGTTTAATACGCTCTATTTCTAAAGGTCTGTCAATGGAATGTTTTATTCGCTTGTATCTTGCTTTAGTTCGACCTATTCTGGAATATGCAGTTATTATCTGGAATAATCTTAACCAAACTCGCTCCAACCAAATTGAGAATGTTCAGCGAATCTTTATCAGAACCTTATATTACCGTTTCTATTATAAAAAATGCTTTTATTCATACGAGAGGCTTTGTAAAAGGTTTGACTTAGAAATGTTATCCAAGAGGCGTTCTGCTTATGAAGCTTTTTTTATCAAAAATGTTTTGTCCGGGGACATTGTATGCACGAGTGTTGCCCAGCAGGTAAATATATTAGCACCGGGTCGAAGATCAACTAGACTAATTTATACGAGCCAACTTTCTGATATATCTCCTGTTGTTCGTCTTGTTAAAAGTCTTAACAACTTAAATATTAATATGGACCAATTGGACTCTATATCTACATTAAAGACTATTCTTGATATAATGTAATTTGTAAAAGACAGTGAACATTTTTTTTTTTTTTTTTTTTTTTGTAAATTATTGTTTGTTATTTGAATTCATTACGCTTATGGCAAGTAAGCTAATATTGTAATGTAAAAAAAAAAAAAAATAAAATAATAAAATAAAATAAAAATATTTATGGAACGATGATTACCCTACGGCAGTTTGTATTGTAAAAGAATGAGAAGCGTGGAGACGATTGGGTTGAGTGTAGAGTATAGCTATCACGGGCTGATTTAAATGGGGAGCGTCGCGTCGTAAGCATGCACGACCAGAAGAAAACTACTATCCCCTTCCTTGTCTAAGCATGCTAATATACCTCTCTCAAACTCTCAAGCTCCCCCTTACCGGCCTAACTCCTCTTCTCGGGGGGGTCTCCCTTACTCTCTCTTACACACAGTTTAGTATATATCAATCTCACTGAACTTGTTTGTTTACAAAACTTTTTTAATAATATAGATAGATATACTATGCCAGTAAATAATGGTTCCAAGTATAAACCATATCAATAATTGTTCTCATTTGCATTAAATTTGATTGTTTAAGCAAATTATCGATTGAGAGATCTCACCAACAGATATTGGATACATGTTGGAATAATTTTTAATAATAATTGAACAGTTTTCAAAATCAAAATAAATATTATTTTTCAAAGCTATTTAAAAAGATAGACTAACAGTGTGTCTGCGAGGCCTAAGGCTGACCCGGGAACAACATTTTTCTTCAACAATACTTCTTTTTAAGGGAAATGTAACACGTTTGCTTGATAGAAGTATAAAGTAACATTCAACTGGGTAATAATAAAATAAAAATAACATTTTATAAATCATAAAGTTGAAATAAAATTGTTAAATGTATTGTTTTTTTTTTTTGTATTTATTTTTATTTTTTCAACAGTAAAGTTTCATTTTATTTTGTTTATTAAAAGGCACTGAGAATTTCCAAGGGGCGGAAAATTAAAATTTCATTTGTAAACAGGAATTTTCAGCACCATAAAAATTGAAACAAATAATTAATTATATAATGGTTTTTTGTGACTGCAATTTTTCACATGGCACTCTCTTGTTGAGTGCTTTGGCCAAATACTCTTTGGTTACAGCATAAATAAACTCAGTAAAATAAATAATATAAAGCAACACTTTTCCTTTTGAAAATGTTAGGAAAAAACATATCAAAGCGAAACATTATTCATTCCGTTACACGCATAAAGGCGGGAAGTTTATACTAGAAGATCGGTAAGTGTTGTCAATTTTACCGGAAATGCTATCACCGGGAGTGTTTTTTTCTTCTTTGATGCTACGTGATAACAGTGGTTCTATTTTATCCAAGAGACTTCGCACTGAACGCCTCGAGACTTTGATGCGTTCCCCTCGTGCAGTTTTGAGCGAAGTCTTTTCGCTTGGAAAGATTGCCGCACTGTTTTGAGAAAGTCTATACTATTGAGTGCTCGGTCGGTAAGTATTGGTCTCACGTATGGTGGGAAGGGTAAGGGGATAGGACGGTGTTTCCATGGCCTAGCCCTTCCTCGTAGGTCTCTTTATTGGTATTTGGACAGGGTAGGAAAGGGCTACCCCAGTCTTATTACCTACTGTCCTTTTCCTTTTTCCCTTCGCTATCTGTCCTTTCTTTGGACCTCACGTTCGACACACATACAAAACCCGACTACTCCCTTTATTGGCACCTACACTCTCACACATCTAACTTTGGTAAACAGCTTTTATGATTCTCTATGTTCTCGTACCACTTCATCATATAGTCTATATTATCAAATATATGTATATTTATTATTGTCCATTAACAACTGCATTAACAAATCTTTTGGGTAGTCTTTTTAGGGTTATATATTTATGAATATTTTATTTTTTCTTATAATATATATATATATATATATATATATATATATATATATATATATATATATATATATATATATATATAAACTTTAAATAATTAATTTGTAATAGAATTTCGGTACTTTTATACTAAGAAAGTTTAAAACCCCAAACACTATATCAGCTAAAAAGCGAAACACAAAACAATGATAAAAAAAAATATTAAAATAGATGTATATACTGTTTATTCAAATTTGAAGTAGTTAATTTAAATTGATAAGCCACATTTTCACTAATGCTATGTCATTAAGTCAACTAACGTGTATGCCTAAATAAGCAACTTAATAAATAAATAACAACCATTAAAGACAATTCTCTTAATTAGTTACATTTAATGTAATATATTATAACACTATCAATTTGATTAACTTATTATTTATTTTTTTATTATTTCATTGAAGTGTAAACAGATAAAAATATTATTTTGTGTTGATTTTGTTTTCATTCTCTTTGAACGAATTTTAGAATTTAGAAGTTAAATTAAAAACTTGGTTCTTTGACAAATATCGATTTAGTAATTACTGAACCCTTTTGGACAAATTTATGCCACTACAAATTCTACTTATAGGAATAATACGATTTTAGTAATTGACAATCCTTAACTAAAACCTAGACGTGATAAAAATTGCAGACCCCCTTTCGCAAAAAAGTCAGCCTATTAAAGTAGAGATATCTACGTTGTGGCCAAGTCTACTCTTTCTTTAGTCCATAACCTCGCACTTCACGAACAAGACTGCTCTTTTATTTTTATAGGTAAACACTTGGCTAGTTTCTGAATAAGGCATAAACAGACTTGGCAGCAATGTAGATATCTCTACTTTAATAGGCTGACTTTTTTGCGAGAGGGGGTCTGCAATTTTTATCACTTCTAGGTTTTGGTTAAGGATTATAAATTACATTGATAGACTGACTTATTTGGGAGGGGTATGGAAATTTTTTCTTTTCTTCTGAGATCTCTCCTTCCCATTACCACTCCTATACTCCTATGTGACAACACATGATGTTTAAGAGTGAAGTAAGTACGGACTAAAGAAAGAGTAGACTTAGCTACAATTTAGATATCACTACTTGAAATAGGATGACTTTTTTGGGATTTAGTCTGGAACGTGGCCCTTTTTTAACGGTTGGGCCTTCTTGAAGGCATCAGTAACCGTGTACGTCGATTTGTATTGTTATGAGATACTGGCGGGTGCAAGGCCACTGTATTTTCTCCATTCCCGACGAAGAAAACACGGGTATACTCGGAAAAAAGTTTACTCACAAGTTCTAGCAAATAGGACGAATTAATTAAATAATAAACCCTCGATTTAGCATTAGTGTTTTGAGCGATCCAATAAAAAATAAAATCGGTCTATAATTGTGGACGCTATTAGAACTCAAAGTCGAAAATTAAAAAAAAACAAATCAAATCTAGCTTCAACTATGGTACAACCGAAGTAGCTGTTTTTTACAATCAGTTTTTAGATACGACTTACCGTTAATTCACAAAAAAACTTTAACGTTGCATCCACCATTTTTTTGCTTCCGAGCTTACCGAAGGTAACGGAAGCATTGTGTTCACTTTTGAGAACGAAAAACTTTTATGCCTCCGATTTCAAAAATTCCAAGACTGAAATTCGTTTCAGACATCAGGGAACATTTTTGGTCTCGTGTCTGTCTGTCTGTCTGTCTGTCTGTCTGTCTGTCGGTCTGTGTGTCCGCGAATTATGAAACGTGCGACGATAACTTGAGTAAATGTCGACCGATTTTGATGAAATTTGGTAGACATGTTCATTTTACCAATGCCCCGGTCGAGTTCGTTGGACAACGTTATCCGTCCAAGTGTTCACGAGCAACGCTCGCGTAAACATGAACTTTAAATTTAAAATTGGAATTTTAGGTCGAGGAAAAAATCTAACTTCATCTATTCAATGAGACAATCATTTTTTTAAAATACAATTTTTTAGTAAAACCAACTGCGACACCGCTATGAAGTGTTAAAGATCGCTAAAACTATCAATAGTTTTTAAAAATAAACAATATTACAATAAAGTAATATAACAATAATTGTTATAGTACATGATAGGATGCGAGGAAGCTATGTGCCACACTAATTGGCAGTCTATTTTTTTTTTAAATCAAAAAATCTTTTTTTGGAATTTTCCCGTCAGTAACACGGCTATATCTACAAGTGTGCCAAATGTATAGTTTTTGGCTATACTGGATGTCACTTATAATTTTGTTGATGAGTGAGAGAGTAAGTCAATCAGTCAGTAACAAAAATGCAAACTTTGAAACTCTTCCCTATTAAAAAGGCTCAATATTAATGGCTCAGTTTTTTTAAGTTTCCTACGCTACTTAAGCTTAATTTATGTTTCAAACTTCAAAACCTCATCTTAAGAGGAAGCAGAGATATAAGATTGAGAAAAGCCGTGTGAATTGGTTCAAGTATAGGTACACTGCATGCTTACTGGAACATGCGGGCGTGCCGTGCGCACTGCCACGGGCTCAGATACTAATTGCTATACCTATCGTTTTACAAAACTTTTTTACTTTCTCTAATATCGAGTTAATTTAAGATAAAAGTTTGGAAATCGGTGCTCTAAATAACGATTCAACGAGCATAATAATTATGCACATGTGTTCACTTATATACCTACATAAATTATAAACCTCAGGTTTATTGCCACCTTCTATATATGTATTAATAATAGTTTTTCAATAGATGGATGAAAAAGGTGTAGTTAAAAAACGATTATATGTTTGTGGGAGACGTTTCGACCCTACATAGATCACCATATAATAAAAAATTAAATATACAGCACAATTGTAATAGATTGGCTTCTACAATTTTAACAAAGTTTTAAAGAATATGTAATTGATATGATGGTTTGCATTTTATTATTTTTTAGTCAATAAATGGACTGAGGATGACCTTGTGTAGGGTCGAAACGTCTCCCACAAACATATAATCGTTTTTTTAACTACACCATTTTCATCCATCTATTGAAAAACTACTATTAAATTATATTCCTACTGAAAATCACAAAAGTACCAATAGGTACATAAAGAACAAACGTTAATTTACACAATGTAAACAGGATAAGAAAAAACTGTAAACAGAACAGTAACTCACGTAACTGAGACTAGTCTTTGACACAGTAAAGCATGGTATGTTGACTAAAACTAAAATAAAAATGAAATAAGTAATAGGTTGAAAAATTATGTTTTATAGATAGTAGGGGTATGTAGAGGGGTTTGGCATTACTATGAATTTACAGACAAACCTCGACAAAAAAAATTGCAGTGTTAGGTGCAAAAGGGGCTAATGAAATGTGATAGAATTGAAGGCCCTGTGTTAAGTTTAGACTCTTCCTGGTGACTGGTGAAAGACCTCTTAATTCCCGATACTCTGTGACGCCTTTTTCGATTTATACCTCGGACTAGCTCTGTCGTATTTTATTCAAAATTTAATTCTATTAGCTGTAGATATTTGACTCGATACATTTAATTATAAAATATATTTCTTGGTTGTTTTCTCAATCTTTCCGCGGACCACCTGGAACAGTCCCGCGGACCACAGGTTGAGAATCACTGATCTACAATATAGATAATTTGTGATAAATGATAATATTTTATTTTATTAAAAAAATTACTCTTTTAAACTCTGTTTAGTTAACACTTCTATTTATTGACTTTTATTTTTTGATACTAATAAAGAAAGATGTAAACTAACAATATAATCGATAAATAATGTAATCGATAAATAATATAATCGATATTTCCTGTTTTTTGTGACCCGTCAAAATGAAGATTGCGTAAATATTGGATATGGCAAAACAAATAAAATAACTTGCGGATTTTTTCCGAACTAACTTTCCGCACAGCAAAATTTGCTGAAAACTAATTAAATTCTGCTGAAAGATGGCCAAAAGTATTAAAATAATTCATTGTCATCGTGGTCTGAGCTATGCTAAAAGTTTCAAATGTCTAGCTATTCGGGAAGTTAGTTAGATATCGATTGCCAGATTTGTACCGGACAAACAAACAAACAAACAAGAATGCAAGCTAATAAAAACGTAGTAATTACATTCGAAAACGGACTGAGATCATTTTTATCAAAATGAATAAATAAAGCAAACATTTGGGAATATCAAATAAAAATTGAATTTCAAATCGAAAGCACGAATAAGAAGAATAGTAGAAAGAAAAACGCGTAAAATTATGTTTTGATAATAATTTAACATAAGTTCAAAGTGGGACATATTTTTTGAAAAAAATAAATGAAATGATCAAACAGCCAATTTATTGAAAACCGCACTACTGATTAAAAGTTCTTCGTTCATTTAAAAAAAAACGATTTAAATAATAACTTCAATAAAGTAGTATTACTTATCTACTTAAAAATAATATTTACCATAGGAAAATAATATCAATGAGTAATATTTTTTTATAACAATGAAAACAGTAATGATTAAAAAAACTGTAATACAATTTTTTTTGGACCCAATAGGCCTATTATAAAAGATTAAAAATATTTTATTTATTTAAAGATAAACTCAGAGTGAAGAAAATTCAGGTCCTAATTATTATTAATAAGAAATTATTTAGAATCTGTTACTCACGATATTGCAACGAAAAATCAAGAAGAATAAATTAGTTATTGTTTGTGGGCTACCCCAGGTCATTGAAACAAGACAATGACACACAGTTTACTTCTAGAAAATTCGGGTAGTTTTTATAGAAGTATAAGATATCTCATAAAAGATCTGCACCTTTTCACCTGTCCATGAATGGACAAACCGAGTGGTTTGTTCAGACAATAAAGAAGGGAGCAACTGCAATGAAGACGGATAGAGGGAATCATGAGGAAAAGCTATTAGAGTTAGGCCTCATTCACACTAGAGATTCCGGATGCGATTCACGAATGCAAGATTCTAATGATACCAAGCGGCTTATGTATTGTGCGTATGTCCATTCAGACTGCGATTCCGGTATGCGATTCGTATGAGATTCTCAAATCGAGTATCCCGTCCCCGTGAGCCGCCTCGATTCTTTTTTTAATTCTTCTTAGAAAGCGGCTCATGATACATTGCGCTATATGGGCCCATTCAGACTAGGCGATTACGAATCGCATTCCGCTTCAATCCTCTTGCTATTTATTTTCTTTAAATAAAATATTTCAATTATAAATTCATAATAATTAATGTAATATCATTAATTATAATATTTTATTATACATAATTCTATTTACGTTGTATAAAATATTTTAATTATACAAATATATTAATAAATCAATGTAATATATTATTTAATTTTTTTTTTCAATCGTTTTATTTACGTTAAATAAAATAGTTACATTATGAATATTATATGTTATTGGTTTATGAAATAATAACGTACCTAGAATGTTAAGAAATGATATCTGATTATTCACTCGAAACAAAAGCAAAAAAAAAACTAGTGGAAAGCATACATGAGGCAACTCAAGAAAATAGTGAGACCAGAACAGACATATTACGCTAGTCAGACTTGGATGGTGTCTCAGATGAAAAAGCCGTACAGGTATGGAAGATTTAAAGAAGAATAGTGGGCCCGATATGAAGCAACATGCGAATAAGGTATATGAAAGATTCATAAGTATACAGATTTATAACAAGACCAAAGATTGAAGAAGTCATAAAAAGTGGACGTCTGAGATGGATGGGACTTATCAAACACAAGCCAGAGGAGAGAATAAAATAAAAACGTCTACAAGGAGGCAAGAGATAAAGAAGAATAAAGGGAATAGACCTCAAGTAAAATAGATAGACTGAAAGTCGAGACTGATCTCAAGAAAATGAAGGTCAAAAGACTGCGAAGATGAGCGATAGACAGGAAAAACTCGAGATAATGGTGTGATGAGGCCAAGATTCACCCTAGACTGTAGATCTGCTATGCAAGGGAGTAAGTGGAATTAACGACATTCTTCATAAAATAGTTATTTATGCACTTATAGAGTATAAGTGATTATAGAGTAAAGTAAGCCATTATTCCCTGAGCGAAAAAGTTGGCTCTTGAGGCGAAACCGCCATGGTCCCTAAATCCCGAGGCGAAGCCAAGGGAATTAGACTTTTTAATTCCCGAGGCACAACCGAGGGAATAACGCTAATTAGCTCCCGGCGCAGCCGAGGGAGATAATGATCGCGAGGGGAATAATGTCACTTTACTCCCCGACAATATTTTATCTCCAGTAGGGAGAAAACACACATTTTCATCCATTGCATAGTTTTATTATTTTAATAAATAACAATAATTGTTAGCACTTTTAATAGCAGATATAAGAGATTCAATATTAAAAACAAATAAGAATTGGAATTAAACTCAAATAGAAGGTTATTTAGATGCAGTTTATAAACAAAGATGATCAAGGTCGAAAAAGCAGTGTCGCCAACCTAATTTCAACAATTTCATTACATTAGCCATTCATTCTGGCAATCCTGTTGGCAATCCTTCTTTTTCTCACTACTTTACTTTTTCACCCTACTTTTACTTTTTCTCCCTACTATTGAGTTCAGGGAAGAAAAGACTTACTTTAGTCCCTCTAAACTAATTCAAAATCATAACTATTTCTCCCTACAGGAGATAAAATAATTTGTGGTCATCATCAGCACCAGAACAAGGAAGAAATAAAACCTGCCAAATGTGACGTAAGAGAGGGAAAAAAACTAATATCACAAGCTTCATCCTTTCTATTTTTTCGGCACTGATATTGGTCGAAAAATCCGTAAGCCGGTTCTAAAATGTTTAGAAGGTGTAAAAACATAGGTACTATCCATACGTTTCTACCAATTTCACCCAATAATGATAATAATTTACTTACCACTCGTTGATTAAGTGCTGGCAGAAGCCCTTGACTGAAATAGATCTGGCTCTTAGAACATCTACACTCAGGCCTGGATCTGAAATTAAAAAAGCATCTAGTAAAAAAAAAAAAAATCAATAATTTAACCGTGCAATGAAAGTAAATTAAAGATAGTTCCACAATTATATTGTACTCTACGACATTCCCTTCTTGTTCACCTGTTATTGTATAAATCCACAAAACCTAAATAATTTTTAGTCTGGTTTAAGCATTCGCATACAACAAGAAGGCAAGCATATTGAAGCGTTTAGCATAATTTTTTCGAAATTCCTTTTCGTCTACTCAGCTGACAGACCGAAAATCATTGCTTTTTAGAAAACCTTAAAACGTCTAAATTCATCATTATTACTTAAATGGGGAAAGTGAAAAAAAATTTTTTTTTTTAATATAACTAAAATTACAACAGGAAACAGAAATTTAAACAAAAATCGTAACTTTAACCTCCAATGATATTCTTAGAACTCAAGCTAAAAATACCTTTATAACTCGATGTTTGATACATACATATTTCTTCATTTAAACCAATGCACACAAATAAAATGCAAACATTCAGTGTTATCAATATTAGCTCTAAAAAAAAAAGAATTTACCACTTTTTATAGGATGAAAATTATTTGAATTTCCTCTTCTCTAAAGAGAACAAAAATAAAACAAACAGAAGTATAAAAATAGAGTTAAAAAAGCTTCACAAAACTGACCAAACATTAATGAGGATTTCTTTTATTGGTTGTTTAAGTTAACTTTTTTTTCTTAAGCCGGCCACACACGTGCAGTTATAACTGACAGTTTAAACTGTTCAGTTGAAATTGTTCGTGTGTAGGTATTTCAGTCTCAGTTCAATTCAACATTACAGTCAAACTGAGACGAATGAAATTTCAATTTGAGAAACGTCCGAAGATTGAATTCGCCTTTGTAACCACTTCTTGCACCACTGTTTACGTTTTTTTAATTTTTTACTTTTTAAAAAGTTAACCGAGAGCGGCGAAATCGTTCTGCGCCTTGGAATCCATTTTAAAAACTGAAGGATTGAACTGTACGAGTGTGTTCTTCTACAGTGTACAGTTTCAACTGAAAATTTAAACTGTTCAGTTCAAATTGTAAGTGTGTGGCCGGCTTTAGGCTAACATTTATTTATGGTAAAGTGTGGAGAGTGGAGCTTTAACGAGCCAAGTTCGTAATGAAATTGGTATTTTATCAAGTTGGAACTTGGTTGCCAAACAGAGATCAGATGACAATGTCTCTGTGTGTCTATACGGCGCATCACCTTGAAGTTCAGAATGCTTCAAACAATGATCAATAAGAAACACAATAATTATTATGGTTCATTAAAAGAAAGCAAGCTCCTAATATAAATATAATGGGATTTGGATTAAATCCCATCATCGAATTGAATAATACTCGGTCAATATGCGTATTTTCCCTTGTTCACAATTAACGTGACACAGAAAAGAGTTAAGTTAAATCAACTAAAAAAGTATTATCTACAGATGGAGAATATAGTAATTTAAAATTGAAACGACTTCAAAATAACTGTACAAACACATTACCATCCTCAGCTTTAATCATTTAAAGAATTTAACTTATGTAAACTTACATATTGCGCGTATCTCATTTCACATTTCTGTGTCATTTAAACTTTTGTTTAACTTTTTATAACTTCGCGAAATTATGAGAAAAAGATAAATGTAAGATATTAATAATTCATGAGTGTAGAGACCGTTTAAATTATTTAATTAGTTATTGAGTACAAAGAGATAGATTATATACAGACTAATGTGAGGTGAATTAAGACAAAAATGATTTTCATCGAGTTTATAAGATGTTCAAACACGTATTTTTATTCAACTTGCGAAAATATTTGTAGTTCCAGGTAATAATTTAATTTACATTTATGTAAAAGATTTACTTCATTTCTTCATTTTTCGTCGACGAGAATTTATTTATCTCAAAATTAAATAATTGTAACTGTATGAATTTAATCTAATATTCTTACAAATGCACAAGTATTAAATTTCATTTTATTTTTGCGAGACAGGGGTTTATCACCAGTTTTTCAGTTTGTTAAATTAAAATTCATTGGAACATGAACCATAAGGTTACACATTTATTTTTTGTTTTTAAATGTCTCTATCTAGGTATGTGTATGATACAACCTAACCTAATTCTTTTCACGATCAAATTGTTACTGAAAAACAACAACGTACTCGTAGATCTCTTAGATGAAGAAAAATTTGCTTCTCTCCGAAGAAGTAGCGGAATATTTCTCAGATAGATAATGATTCCCACACATAAAATAAAATATAAGGTCCACCATCTGTGCAGACAAACAAATTCGGAAAATCTATTGATTTTTCAGTTCTGATCCGATTACATTAACAGACCATCTGCTCAACTGACCATCAAATCCGGGGAGATTTGCCTGATCCATGTTTCCGAGATAGTATATGGGGGCCTTTAAGGTCACATTTTAGTCACCGGTCTGAATCAGAACCGTCACCGTTTAGTGTCAGTCAAAATAATTTCTCTATCCACATATATCGGTCATATCTTTTTCTCCAACAGTCATTTTTTCTGTATAACCTACATTTTTGTGATGGAGTTTTCGAAAAAAGGAATTGGCTCTCATTGCAATAATTATGGACGAAGAATTTTTAATGAAACCATATCTATACTCATGCCATTATACTTTGTAAATCTGACAGCTCAGATTGGCCAACATATGTGAGGGAAAAAATAAAACCACTAGGAGGTAATCTTAAGGTTATCCAATGATATTTTTGATTGCCTTGTTGGCCCAACCTACTACCCGCCAAAATCTCGAGCTCTCATTGGCTCCCCTCCCGTTTTTGCGATTTTCCCGCGCTGTCAGAATAACAAATTATAATGACATGAGTATAATAATGTACAGGTCAATGTTCCAAGTTTCAGTACGATTGGAGGACTGGAAGAGGGTTAAAATTAGACCTCCCAAGATTTTGACATCAGCCAGCCACACAGACATCATATAGTACTCACACAGACATCAGCCAGCCACACAGACATCATATAGTACTGGGAGCATACGTACACATTCAATTAAGTTTTCATGACCCATTATTAAAACGAAAAAACACACTGAACACGTCAGTCAAAACTATAACATATCGTTAAAAAGAAATGTGATTTTGACGGTTTGGAACGGCGTCGGCTCAGTGTTGTCAGTGCCATTTAACTTTGAAGAAAGAATAATTTTTGTGACTGATACTTTGAACCAGGCGTTCGTATTTACAAACTTAGATTATTAAAAAAACTTTTATTTGTTCGATGAATAATATTGAAATTTTAGTCTACTTAAACATTAGAAGTTGCTCCCTAATAACTATTTAAGGTCTCTATAGGGTAAATATAACACGTTACTTCCTTATGTAATATTTCATGTCGTCTTGAGGCATCATCAGGGCTAAAAGACAATTTTTTATAAAACTACATTATTTATATTTATTTTAAAAATTTAAACTATTTTGGTATCCACATAACAACCTTATGGAGTAAGTTTTAAAGTACCTTATGGAGTAAGTTTTAAAAGTTATTGTTTTTTTCATATTTATAAAAATTATTTACTTATTAATGTACAGTGTCAATTATTGTTAAAACCTAAAATATGTCAGTATGTTTTATTATTTTATTTTTAAGGGCCCCATACACACTTTAAATTGTTATCCAACTTGGCTGTGTTGTACTTGAAGTTGGACAGTGTATGGGCAGGTTGAGAGAGCAAATCACAATTTCAAAAACCACGTTGAAGACATCAAAACCTTATATGTGCCAACTAGTATGATGTGCCAACTAGTTGGAGTATCTATTGTGTAGACAAGTTGTTCAACCAAGTTGAAAGACATGGTTGGATAACAAAAGTGTGTATGGCCCTTAAGTGAATGAATTTATGCAAAAATAAAATTAACCTCCTTTTAGGTTTGAAGATGCCTCAAGAGGAGACGAAATATTGCATAAGGAGGTAACTTGTTGTATTTAATATCCTTGAGATCTTAAATAAATTATAAAAAAAAAGGTAAATGTAGTAAAAAAATAATGTTACTAACATTTCAAATTATAAATGAATGATGAATTCTGAGAAAATTTAGTTGGCGACATAATAGAAATAATAAAAAAAAAAATCATAAAGTAGATATGTACTTATTAAATAGTTAATTTGAATTACCCGGACCGATCCTTATTCTCTCTTAATTTGATTTTGATTTCCTAGAATAGCTTTAGAAGATGTGGGAATTCAATTGACTGTAATTATACACTCAAATAATTTAACTAGATTTGTTGATGATTTAATGTCATTTCCTATGAACGACACCTTTATTGTTGAAGCCAATAATTTCTGCTGAAGAATAAACAAGATCAACTATTGACAGATTTTTTATTTCAGCCGATGTCCTCTTGACCGACAGTTTAATACCTTATTCACCTAAGAGGGCATAGAGTATAGAGGAATATAAAAATTTATTATTCACATAATTTTATAGGCAGAAGGTTTTTTGGTATTCGTTTTTATTTTACCTTGGACAGTTGTGTATTTTGAAAACTTGCCCCCAGCCCAGCACAATTCCAGAGTGAGGGGAAATTTATTTCTGTGATACTAGACCGAAGCTTGGCAACACTATTTTATTAGTGATATCACAGATTTTTAGTAGTGATTTTTACTGCAATGGAAAGTTTTCTTCCCTAAAATGGACAATAATTTTCCATACACACTCAAGCTGTAGAAACACAGATTTTAAAAACAACACTAATTAAAACTATGCAGAGAAGTATAGAATAAAGTAAGATAAAATAAGGGCTAATACTTTCAGACACGCTGATATTGTAAAGAATTTGTTTTATTAATGTAATGTTAGAAACACAATGAAATGGCTTTTTCGACACAAGGGCATCTATATATTTAATGAGTAAAAAAAGTTTTAATGTGTTATTACGGGGGAGATTGCAACCTAAACTTAAACCAAATGTAATAAAATTCCCTAAAAATACAATAGAAGTAATAAATAACATATCGCTGTGTTGTACATTTAAACCGAATTGTTATATAACCTAAAATAATATTACAATGAAAATAATATTTCAACTAGAAGCTAAATACCACGAAACATTTTTGTGCCGGAAGGTTACAGTCATGTTATAGTTGAACTGAACAACAACAGGTTATATATAAAAATAGCTTTTATTTACCGTATCAGTTGGGGGGGGGGGGGGTTATAGGGTTGGTAAGATGCCACTCGTTATTGGGGTAAGCGGCCACAAAACTTTATTAATTCAACAAGAGCTTGGCATGCTTTCTATGATGCCATTTTTACTGTTACTTATTACAAAAAGCATGTCTTAGACAAAGCAGCCTTTATTTTGTAGAATTGTGTGAATAAATCGTCAATCCTCATAAATTAAAATGAACTAATACAATTTGAGTAAAAAAGTTACCTAAAAAACTTTGAGTAAAAAAGTTATTAGTACATTAAATGTTTTAATGAGTATGACTATTTCTAAAATCTAAATTATTATCTAATTAATAAAATTAAAAAAGGTTAAAATAGACTGCCAATGAGAGCGGCATCTTACCTCACTAACGAAGTGGCATCTTACCCCAAGGTAGAGGGGTAAGATGTCACCAACGAATCTGACCACATAGCAAGAGATTAAAGAATGTTGGTACGGTTTAAATATTAAAATCTTATTGATGACTAAGACTATAGTACATATCCATAAAAATATTACCTAGAAAATATTTTAATTCATCAGTCATTATTAAGCATGAGTTGGATTTATCTTAAAGAAATAATAAATAATTAGTCTTATTGAATATTATTTAGCAAGAGAAACTATCAAAATACTTTTTTTTTTTTTAAACAAAGAACAGTCTCTTTAGTATTCTTTATCTTTATTATAAGTCTTAGCCAATTAAAGTTCAAAATAGTTTTAAGAAAAATGTATTAGTTTCTGTTCCGAATGATTTCTGTTTCGCAATTTTTTGGCTGTACAAATTAAAAGAATTAAAAAAAAATACTATATAATTTATTCATTAATTATAAAGAATTCATCATAAAGAAAAAATACTAAACAGACCGTATAACAAGTGTAAGATAATATACACTTATACAGTAACGCATTTCTTCACAAGATATAACCTTCTCTTGTTTACTAGGTTCAATTGTAACCATAGAGAATAGATTGTAACCTTTCGGCACAAAAATGTTTCGTGGTTTTTAGCTTCTTATATATTTCAGGCTAAGAACAATAGTATAGTACCTACGACCTACAGTATCCATTAAATAGGATGTTTTACACATAAAATCTATAATTAATATAAAGGTAAATCTGCGGAATCGGGCCCACAAATTTCTAATTGACTGATTTTGATCGAATTTGTTTTAAACCGTCCCGTTCTACGATTTTAAAACTATGAACCTAACGATTTTTTAATAAAATAATTGTTTTTTTTAATATACATTATATACATTACATTTAGGGTTATATAAGGTTAGCCTGTGCGTCGATACGTTCGTAAACCTCTGGCTGTTTTAGGGATCGACCGGGATTCTCGCGACCAGGCCTCTGTTAGTTTGGTAAGTTAACCATAAAGTTACCTTCATGACGTTTAATTTAAAAGTTGTAATCATTACTGTGTTCCTTCATCCTATATTCTGTGAATATTTTTTTTATTTGCTATAACGCATTAAAACAACAAAAGTAATTCAAATTGTATACGCGAGCACTCACACTAGCTTCACACTCAAACCAAATCGGTTTATATTTATAACCTGGTGGACCGTTACCTTCCATCGGACCCCTAGACAACAAGAATTATTTGAAACCGCCATGACTAACCACAAGAAACCACCGATCGATCGGCAGGTCGACATGGTTAGTGATTCCGAATGCACCCTTACTTATACACTCTTAGGGGAAGTGTTGGAAAAAGAGGGCTGTACGGGTTGGGAATGCTCATGCTCATAGAATACCTAAAAACTTCCGAAATAGATGCACAAACGATAAAAGAACAAATATAGTACAAAAATAGCCCACACAATTTGGTAATAATGTAATAGTATAGAGATATACACGAATATATAATATAGGGTCAATGCTTATAATATACAGAGCGCGCATGGTACTGTAAGAGATATAGCCTGCATCACGATATCTATCAATGTATACGCGAGGTTTGTAATATTTCAAAGAATATTTCAGTATATTACGGTAATTTAAATGTATGTAATTTGGAATGAAAAAGAAGGTCATTCATTTAAAAAGGATTACTTTTATTATTGTAAGTTAGTGCTGTGATTTTATTTATTTTATCCAGTTATCTTTTTTAAGGTTTTTCTTTCTTCTTTAAATAAAACTAATAAAATAAGAGGTTATAAATAATTATTAATGCTAGATATTTCTTAAGAACAAAATAATAAATTATATAATGTAATAAGAATATGGAACCAACCTCATTGAAAAGTAGCACCGACTTCACACCAACAATCCTTTTCACAAAATCGTTATTAGAACTATTAAAAATATTTTAGGAACTTAGCAAAAAACATTTCAAAACACTTTAATATAAATTACACTGAAGCAAACACACAGAAAATTTAATAAAACGAATTTAATGCTTACGTTATAAAGTTCACTAACAGAAGGAAAAGAAAATGGCCGCGGACACAAAACATTTGAAAAACTAAAACCTACGCATCGACTGCGTTCCCAACTCAACTAATTATTTAAACATAACAACACAAAAACAATAAAATAAATGTTTGAAACTATTAATAATTTACATATTATAATTAAAAATTATGTTTATCTTTTTAGTTAACATTAGTTATTAATTATTAACTATTTAATATACATATTAATAATTATAGCAATAAATCTTGATTTAAAAAAATTAGCTTAATATAGGCTAGACTGCGTTCCTAAACGAGTTTATTTGTGTTTTATCGTACTACTACTGTTTTATCATTTAATATTAAATTAGGACATTATAAGAATAGAGAAATAACAAATAGTTAGCGATTATGGCCACAGCGATAAAAATTAAAGTACCTAATAAAAAAATATAAATAATAAATGTGTGTATCCTGTCTTTAATTAAATAGGCATTTATTTTTAATGGAAGTTAAAAGAGTAATTAATATTTTTTCTTTGTTGGTTTATTCAAGGTAATTCATAGAAGTTCATCATCAGTCTCTTACTGACTATATATATCTCGTCGGCTAATTCATATTGTACATGCCAGAGAATTTGCCTAAAGGGTGGTTAGAGGTGGCTTTAAATCTCGGCCTGGCATGTACAATATGAATTCACCATTTAATCCCCCAAATAAATTTATTTATTTCAATTTTTTCAAGTTTTAAGTTATGCTATACATAAAAATTTATCAAGTTGTTTATAAAAGAAATCTTGATGTTTTAGGCATGATTATTGATTGATTATATCCCAGAGGGGAACGAAATATAGTAGATAACAAATGATTTACCTTCTATGAATTACCAAAATTGATACAAAGAAAGAAGGGTAAATCTGCACTATTTGGCCCACTAATTTCTAATTTTCGTTTACTTACAATTATTTCTGCATACTTACAACTGTTCTTTTTTACATTTTAAAAACGATTCCGGTTGTACCATCTTGATAAGTTCAGTACTTTTTTTCAATTTTTGTAGTATCCATACTACGGAACGTTTCAATTTTAATTTAAATCAAATTATTATTACAATTTACAAAGGGAGACAGCAGAGAAAAATAGACTTCAGCGCCGGGATTCGAACCACGGGCCTCCTTTATTTCCAGTAAAGTTTTATCGTTATCGACAGAGCAAATTATTCTTCAGTATATAGCGTCTTTACTTTTTTTTAAAAAAAAAGAAAATACGTAAAGTGTCACTTTCTTAGGGATATGATGAAAGGTTATGCTTAGGTTAGATCGAAAAGTACAAATCTTAACCTAAACTAAGCATAACCTTCCCTTATTTTTACGTTTTTTTAAAATAACTATTGAATTTATCGAGATGGTACAACCGGAATCGTTTTTATAATGTTAAAAGGAACAGTTTAAAAAAAAAAAAAAAAAAAAAAAAAAAAATGCAAATCTATCATTGATAGATCTAGGATTGAATAAGCAGGGAAAACTAAAAAAAAAGCTTAGAAGTAATTATTACTAATTTTAAACAAATTAAATGTTTCAAACATTTCCGAAACCTTATAAACTAGTAGGTATTGTAATATTAGAATTTGCTTATAACAAAATGTTTACGAGAATTAGATATGCCCCAGCAAGCACTCTCGTGTAAGGGGTGCGCCCACATGAGGATTATAAAGTTAGTTTGCTAATATCTAATTGGCATTAAAGATTAAATAGCTAGCTGTTCAATTGACATTAGAATTGTTATGTATAAAAAAAAACTAAAGGAAAAAGTGAAAAACACAAAACTAAGCTCGTGTCTACTCTAGAAGGTCATCTTCAAGAAACTGTTGAAATTCTCTTATTTACCTATTGTCTTTAGTTAGGATGTTTAAAGTGGGGGGCTGCTGCTAGAATACAAACTCCCACCTCTGGCTTCACCCTGTCGAGGGATGGACGAGTATTATGGCCGCCGTCCTTGAAACTACGCCTAAGAAATCATTAGATTAAGAAGTCTACCCCATGTAACAAAACTACGTTCCCATTTAAAAACTCTTCTACTCCTCTCAAAAAATTAGCGGATTTTTTTTTTTAAATCAACTTTACTTTCTTCTTTCCATATCCGTACTAAATACAGAGGAAGTATTGTGATGGCACGATTTTGAGTATTGTTATGTATTTACACAATTTAAGATCCGTCATCGGTAGTCTGTGTATAGATGGGTAAAGCCAATATTAGAATTAAGAAAATAATACTGACAGCGAATTGAAAGAAACTGTCACTGGCAGAGGAACGTGACCCTCTAGAAATAGAAATAGAAGGATTTATTTTTTCCCTCACAGGCTGCATAGCCCGAGCTGTCAGAATTAATTCTTTTCTTATTACATCATACACTACTGGACCGATTTCCATGAAATTTAGCATACCTTCATGTCCAGATAAATCATAACCTGAGGCAAAATTGAGAAATTAATGTTAACCCAAAAATTGAGAGCGCTCAATTAATTATGTTATATTAATAATATTAAGCTATAGGTGTAAATAAATGTATGCTTGTGCGCATGTTGTAGAGAAACAAATAAGCGCAGAAGGTTGAAACTTATATGGGGCCAACAATGAGCTAATTATGACCTACCATCCAAATTTCATTAAAATTGGAAGTGTAGTTTTTATCATATGTTGGTTCACAATAATTGAGCGGCAGACAGACTGACATAGAACCAAATTAATTCCCTGATGTCTGAAACGAATTTCTGTCTTAGAATTTTTGAAATCGGAGTCTAAATATTTTCGTACTTCAGAAAGATCACATAGCTTCTGCTACCTTCGGTAAGCTCGGAAGCAAATATTTTTATAATAATAATTAATTATAGATTTAAATCATTGATTTGAAATGTAATCTTCATTATTTTAATCTTAGATTTAGGACGAATAAGTACTTTTTTTTACTGTAACTTTGTCGAGATAAATCTAAATTTGACGAATATCAAACTGAGATATTTATCAAATTTGTTGGTATACATCATAGTGTATCAGTAAAGTGATTCAACGCAATTGTGGCAGAATAACGAAGTAGGCCGAGATTTTGTTTTTAGTGATAACGATAACAGTGCTAAAACTCCATCTAACTACATATTTTTAATTTAGTTGTTGTTTTGCTGATTATGTGATCGCTCTGAAGAACGAAAATATTTTGTCTCCAATTTCAAAAATTCCAAGACAGAAATCCGTTTCAGACATCAGAAATATTTTTGGTTCCATGTCTGTCTGTCGGTCTGTCGAGTTAATAAAGTATTATTATAAAAACGTACAATCATAAGCTAATTAATTAATCAATATCACTATATCACAGTCAAAATATAAATATAATAAAATATATGAAAGCGGTAAAACATCCTTTACAAATGATAAATCCAATAAAAGTTATTTCAGTGCGACAAAAAACAATAATAGCTTCTATTGCCATTTCAGATACAAACACTTCCTGACGATAATAATGAGTTTCAGTATATCACACACTAAATATCAACTTCTTTGTTATATTTCACAACAAACAATCACAATTATTACTGTGTGCGCATCTTGATAACAAATATTTTTATATAATCACATGAATAGGGAAGTTTTAAGTTACAGAATCAGAATCGACTCCCGAGGCGGTGAATCATATCGTCTGTCCAAAGGTAAAAGTCACCTAGAGCATTATTTTTAAAATAATATAATAGTCTTCAGATATATGGTTATAATTTAAATTAATGGTGAAAGTAACCATTAATTGGAGGGACTCCTGCGTAGTTAAACAAAAAGAAAACCACATTATATTTATTACATTAGATATTAGTGACAAGTGGCAAATAAAACTCTAGAGATATAAATCGTATGATTAAAAGTCTGTGTAAAATTTGATCTCTCTAATATTGACTTTACCTTCAAGCAGACGATAGTTGAGCTGAGTTCGATTCCCAGGGCGATAATAGTGGTAAATCTTATACATATCTCGATGAAATTTATTCTCTTAACTTCGGCCCTAGGTAGAATTCCTATTTCACGATAATAACTTAACATTAACCATTAATGTTGAAAATTACCATTTCAACATATTATAATCTGCAAATGATGCATATTAGAGATAAACCTTTAAAATGGTAGACTTGAGATAAATATATAATTAGAAAAGACCAATCTGATCAAATGCAGTGGCAGAATTAGAAAGTGTGTGGGCTAAACATTTAATTAACTCTGATTAGTGTTACTGGGTGACACAAGAGATCCTACAAACTACAAATAAAACCATAATGCCCTCCATTCTTAGAACGAATTAATTATGTGGCAGATTCACAGTTATACTGAAACTGTTAATCAAGTTTAAATCTTAACCTAATCAACATTGTGGTGTAATGAATTTTAATTTAGTAACAAAGTAGCGTAGAAAATAAGCTTTGCATAATCACCGATACACTTATACTAACACCGTTTTTAGGAAGGTATAAACAAAAATAAACTGTTAGCTATATAATTAGCTTCAAGGTTTCTAAGAAATCTGTTTTGGTGGTTTTATTTTTTATCTAATTTTATACCAAGAAAATTGAAAGAGTCCATGGCTGTTACTACGTTCACACATCATTATGAAAGCGTTTCGGATGCGATTCGTTTTTAAAACGATACTTGTTCACACAACAAAAAAATACTCTGCCAATTAGTGTGGCACATAGCTTCCTCGCGTCCTATTTCGTAAACATTAATGATTTTATGATTTTAAAACTTATTATTATACAATTTATTTAATTTTTCCCCCGTTTTATAAATCTGTCAAAATTGTTTTGATTCTTTACATGTATTAAAGTATCAATTTAGCAAAATTTAAAGAGCGCAGATGGTAGAAATTAAGCTGGGCTATCTGCGGGCTACTTTCAACAAACCATCTAAGTTTTATAAAATTCAGATGAGTACTTTTGAAGATGTAGGTGTAAATAAATGTATGTTTGTGCGTATGTGGAAGAAAAACAAATGGGCGCATAAGGTTGACACTTATATGGGGCCAACAATGGGCTAATTATGTCCTACCTCCCAAATTTCAAGAAAATCGGACTAGTAGTATTTAAGATATGTTGATTCGCAATAATTGAGCGACAGACCGACAGACAGACACGGAACCAAAAATGTTGCCTGATGTCTGAAACGGATTTCTGTCTTGGAATTTTTGAAATCGGATACCTAAAAATTGTTCGTTCTTCAGAAAGATCGCATAGCTCTCGTTACCTTTGGTAAGTTCAGAAGCAATATACAGATGATCGAAATATTTGTTTTCGATATTTCATAACGGTGACGTCACGAGTCACGAGTAAATCCTTCTTTCTTGTTACCTAATATGTCCGCGAATTTTTACATTTTATTTACAAGTTGTTAATAGTGCATTACGCGTCTAGTGCGGTAGCATTTTGCACCCGAGCGACAGTGAGGGTAGTAAAACTACACGAGCAAAGCAAAATGCAGTTTTCGCACGAGTTGCGTACCGTACTTTATCTACAATTGTTGGATTTTAATAATAAATTCAGAAAAAAATATTTAATAAATTTCCTGTATGTAAGTTCGTATTTCTCTTATGATAAAGATGACATTAATTCATTAATTGTATTTTTTGCCGAATTAATTATTTCGGGAGGCGTATTATTCTCATTTTCGTCATAATGACATAAACCAATCATTGTTTTTCACTAAAAACTCTATATAAACAGTTACTTTAATTTAACAAACAGCAAATTAGTTATGTTAAATGTAAACAAACTCGCTAATCGTGCAAGGTGAAGAATTGTTCTTTTTTACCACAGTAGGGCGGAAAAAAAGGAATTATGAAACGCGCATGCGCTATGAATACAACTACGTAAAGAATCACTTTCTACGCATCTAAACAGAGATAAAATGTGTATATTTCGTATCAATCGTAAAAAAAAAGTTTTATAGGTCCTTTATAGTATTAACTTTTGTTTAAAAATTTTTTGCAGCTTAAAAAAAAAGAAACGAAAACAAACTAAAAAAGAGGAAAAGAGTAAAATAACCTGACATCTCGATCCCGTCCGCGACCTGTTCATACGAGCGTTTTGAGTTCGCCTCCCGTTCCGATCACGCATTTTTGGTGGAGCGGATTTAAGCCGATACGACCCGTCGTTCTCCGTTCACATAGCGTTTTGAACTAGCGGATCGTTTTCAAAACGATGTAGCTAATTCACAAGAAATTTCAGGGTTATACTTAAAACATTTAACGTTATAATTTAAAAAAAAATACGGAATTAAACTAAAAATGGAACCTTCTTAAAATATAATATTGCCTTCTTTTTATATAAACCAACATCAAGAAAGAAGTATAACGTATATATCCTAATGAGATTTTCTATGAATGAACTAGAATTTCTAAAGAAGGCATAACTAGGCAGTAATAAAATTGTTCAACATTTTATACATATATATAATGACAGATGCATGGACCAAAAATGTTCCCAGTCTGAAAGGGATATTTCTGTCTTGGAATTTTTGAATTCGGATTATTTTTTCGTCCGAACGATTACGTAGCATCGGTAACCCCATTTTTAGGGTTTCGAGGTCGTCCTAGAAACCCTTATGCTTTTGGTAGTCCGTCCATTCGTCCGTCCGTCCGTCGGATCTTGGAATATATCACCCGACCTATACTGAAGCTATAGACTTGAAATTTGGTATATCAGTTAAAATGTTTTGCCCAAAAACAGAAAACCTATTGCGAACTTAAACTAAACACTCCAATTTTCTGCGATCAATTGCGAATAGATCGCAATATTTTGTATTTTTCATGTTGGGTATCACTTCAAAGGTATTGAAATGTAGATTACAAATATGTATTGCGTTTCCAAAATGGCGGCCATTTTACCCCCCAAAAAATTAAAACAAACCCAAAATGTACCCCCCCTCCCCCCCTGCACTACCCCATTAGGACAGGTCCTAAAAATAAGGCAAAAATACAAAAATATACATCTCTCTTGACCAATGATATTTCCGGGAGTTGATATAATAATGTCAAATTTTAAAAAAATTAGGGGATCGTAACTAGGAGGCCCCAAAATTTTTGAGATTTGAAAAATCGAAGTTGGGTATCATTTTAAAGGTATTGAAATTTGGTTCACAAAAATGTATCGTGTTTCCAAAATGTCGGTCATTTTACCCCTAAAAGAATTTAAGTGCATACCGAAGATAGTAAAGGATAATAATATATGCACACCTTGTTTCTTAAAAGTGAAAAATAACTTGCTGGCAAGTAATTGACGGATTTTTTGGTAATAAGCATTATTTGTATTTTGATACTATTTAGACATCCTTATGTAAACAAATCCTGAAAACAAGTAGGAAAGCTTTACATTACAGAATTATTTTTCGGAGAATATAGTAGGTTTCAAGGTGAATTACTTGGTTCGTTGATAGCTTAATATTACCAAACGAAGAGCACACATTTGGTGCAAAGTTAACCTAACAACGAAATGACGCTCCTGAATTAGAAGTATGAAATCATTATTATAGGTTAAAAAATAAAAAAAATAAGGAAGAAGTAGAAGAACATCCACTACGCACGTAGAGCTAGTACGACCTCTGTAGAAAGTAATATTTTAACTCTTTATAAACTTCAGTACTTCTTATGTAGATCAATTGTTAAGTGATTTCTTAAAACATTGGGTTTATTCAACCAAATTTCTTTATTTATTCTGTTAAGTTATGAATTTAATCTGCAGGCAATAATCCGAATAATTAGCATCTCGTTTCATTTGTAGAAATGATCCCGGCGGGATTACACAAGCTTTCCAGGATCTCAGCAGCATAGCGGCCTCTATTGATTCCGGATTAAATCCATATTAGAATATTACAATCGGATTAATTATAATTCAATGCAGATTCTTAGTAATAACCTTACAGCCTGAAATACCTATTAGAGCTTACAACTCCATTAATAAATATACACCCCGCTATTACTTGTAGAGGATTTCTATAGCAACATTACCATTATTGTTAGACATGGTGTTAACTGGTATTATAATATTAAATATTATTTTGCAAATTGTACCGACTTATAAGAATAGTTAGGGAAATCATTAGTCCCCGAAGAGATAAAGTTGATATTTTGTATTAACTGATATTACAGTCTAGGCTCACCAAAGAGCTTTTACATCTATATATGTAATAAATAATATATCAGCCCAATTTGCAAATGCAATATTCTATGTAGGTTTTATACGTTTATCTAATTAATTTTTAACTAACGTGTCAACACACTGCCCACAAGGAGCGGATGACATCCTACCCAATACCAAAGTAACTATGATAATAGACTGGGCGTGGGCACAAAGCCTTGATGTACGTTTAAACCCCCTTTGTTTTAGTTTGTTTCTACAGTATAAAGAGTAGGTGAGTTCTCTTCTCTCTTTGTAGTTTTTATTATACCTATTTTACTCTGTGGATCGAGTGGATTTCCAACAAACCTTGGTATACAGGTAACAGTAAATTTAAATTTATCTGAAGTAAGTAGAGGGAAAGATTTTAAAAGAATTCGTAACATGTTACAGAAATGTAACATGTTTTAGGACTCCGGCTAAAAACATCGTTTTCCATCTTTCAGGCCCGAAAGGGACTGCTAAAGATTTAAAAGCAAAATTATACTTTTTTAAATATTTTTTCTCCTTTGTCTTTTCTGTCTTTATTATTGGTTATATTTTTTTTTTTTTATTATTTTGTAGTTTTCATTTATTAAAATAGCCAAAAAACTGGTATAGACTTAGGTTTTTTTCTGACCTGTTCTTGAGTTATAAACTTAAATTAAGTTTTTAAAAAGTAAATATGCAATAAAGAGTTAACGAAGGGTGTGTGTATATAAGAAAATAATAAAATGGGTCTACACCGCAGCTGGGATAGAGCTAGTTTTGAGAAAATCGCATATAACTGTTTAAGCATAAGTTTTCCTTGATAAAATTTGGTTGCTAATGCCAGTGATTTTATTTCTGATGTGCTCAAACTTTTAGTCCTCCTATCTCATCACCCCCCCCCCCCCTCCGGGCATAATAATTTTACACATATACAGTGGCGTAACTGCGGGCCCACACGGGCCCGCATTGCGGGCGGGCCTCCACAGTCAGGGGGCCCCAAATCAACGACGAGGGGGGCCCCCAGTTCTAAACGCAATAGGTTTTTTTTGTTAATCAATTTTGTTTGGCGAGGGGCCCCCAAAAAGTTCTTACGGGGGGCCCCCCAATACCCTAGCTACGCCACTGCACATATAAAAATGTTACTCCTAAGATTTGAACGGTCGTATGTTTCTATATCATGCAATAATATATTGCCCCCAGAGCATTATTAAAATATATTAATTTCTCAGAGGGAAATAATTATAAAGTGATAGGGAATATTTCCCCAAAAGTGAGTTTTAACATTCACATTCACAAACTTAACCAAAGAAGCCTTGTGAATCAAGTCTTGAAGGGTTTACGTTAGTAAAAACCAAGCAAACATGGGGAAACTGACAAAAAAATACGTTTAAGCTAAAAATGACAAAACACCGATTTAATTGATAATACTATTAATAACTAATGTCGGACCAAAATTCTTATAACTAAAAGAAACAAAATTAGAAAAAAAAAAAAAAAAAAATGTTAAAAGCATTGCAGATATTATCAAGAAAGACAATAACAACAGTTTAAAAAAATACTGTCGTGAATTAAATTAGTAGTAGAATTAAGTATTAGGCCAGAATAACAGTGTACCCTGATGTCTGAAACTGATTTCTGTCTAAGAATTTTACATTTCAGATATAGAATTGACACAAAATTGTTTTTCCAAAAGATCACAACGCTTCTTCGTTAATTAAAATTGTGTTCCGAGTAAGCTCAGAAGTAAAATTGTTTATGTGTGCATAGTAATTATATTTTGTACAATTTAATCCCGGAAAATGACCCAAGGTGGGACTAAATATTGCAAAAATTAACCTTTTAAATCCTTAATATACTCAACTACTCAAAAAAAAACTAATAATGTATAATAGAGAACGTAGCTTCGACCTTTTGGTATGTCTTGGTTTTATTTAATATTTTTCTTATCGAGAGTTTTACTGACTTTTTTTAGTATGTATTAATACGAAATTGTCTATAAAATTGTACAAGATCTTATAAGATTTCAAAATTTACTGAACATATTATAAAATAAACCTCAATATATATTAATTTGAAAAATGACCATTCATTTTAATCCTAAATCTTACCAAAATCATTTTTCGTACCCGTAATAAGAATTTCAACATTATCCCATCATATCCTTGTCTTGTTAAACTTAAACTCTTCTAACATCGTTCTTTATTTGACATCATGAATGCGGACCCTTTTCATTTTCTATATTTTTATATATACTAGAAAATGTAATAAGGAAGAAGAAGAAAAAAAAACAATCTGTGACGTGAATTTCTCCCAATCCAATCAAGAAGAAAAAAAAAAATATTGAAAAGGAGGATGATTCCGTATGATTGCTTTACCCACAAGATGAGAAATTGCCGAATGATCCAATCTCAATGATTAGAGATAAATTGATATAAAGATTACTTCCGATTCCTTCCTCATTTTTTTTTTTTTTTTCATAGGATAGTTTTATCCGAAATAAAAATTGTTCCTTACTTTGAAAGAGTTACCAATCGAACTTTTACCCCTTCTTTGAGGACCTTATCACAAGATGTATGACATACATATCTGGCGATATATTTTAAATATGTTGGATACATTTATTTTCTTGGTACTTGTTAATTAAGCGCCCTCCCACTGAAAATCACCACCAGCTAACCAACTCTAACCACCCCTAACCACCAATAACCACCTCTAACCACCAATAACCACCTCTAACCATCTCTAACCACCAATAACCCCCTTCCCTATGAAAGGAGAGGCGGTTAGAAGTGGTTAGCGGTGGTTAGCTGGTGGTGATTTTCAACGAATTTGTTGAGAAACAATTTTAATATTTCTTTAATATGTTATCACAGAATATATTATTTTTTTAACATGGCTTTATATTCGAACAAATAGACCACTTCCGTTTTAGGTTTCTACATTGAAAAAAAGAAGAAAATGTTTATTTTTAAGTCAGTTTAATTAATATGCAAATTTTCGCCTATACCTAGGCATCATCAGGCCTTTATCTGAGTACTAATGCAAATGAGTAACTGAAAATACTGTGTATAGAAGGTTACTCACTTATTCTGATGTAGTGTAATGGAAACTGAATGACATATATTGATTTTTCATTAAGATAAAGGTCTGATGATGCCTAGGTATAGGCGAAAATTTGCATATTAATTAAACTGACTTAATAGTAAATATCAGTTTTTTTTATTGACCACCTCTTATAGCCCAAGAAGAGGAGAGAAAAGAATATAGAAAATTTAGGAAGGGATAAACCGAAGATATAATTAGAAGAAAATGTTGAAAAAGAAGAATTTAATATTTTTAAAAACTTAAATAAAATAAAAAATTATATTCTCTTCTTGAAATGTTATTGAGACAGGTAGGATATTAAAAGCTTAAGGGGATTCAGTGTAGATAACATTTTCAGATATTTTGAATTCTGGCTTTATCAAAGTGAAGTGCAACCTCAGTAAGCTCTGAACATAATTAAATCTAAATAAATGCTACAAATAGAGATACGTGAATAAATAAGCTTTAAATTCAAAGAGTGCTTGAATTCTATATTATGCTTTGTTTATTCACCGAACAGTTCACTGAAATAAGCTCATTGTTCTTTATGTTCTCACATACGTAGTATATACAAAGAGAAAGAATTGCGGCACGATAATTTGATTTTGAGTCCATAAAAGTGGTTTTTATAAAATGTTTATCGTTAGCAGTCTGTGCAGATGCGTTAAATCTAATCTACTGGGCCTATTTTCATTAAATTAGGCATACATTTTTAGAAATATTATACCCTAGGGCGCATTTTAAAAAAATAATAAAAGCTCTAAATTTTCGGGTGCACCCCCTAAAAACCCAGGAAAAAGGGGAAAATTGAAAGAAAGCGGTTATGACCATTTAGTTCAAAATTCATTATAAAATACGATTTTAATTACAAAAATAATAAAAGATCTAAATTTGGGGGAGTACCCACCAAAAACCTAACA
Organism: Gerris lacustris; assembly: GCA_951217055.1. NCBI lineage: Eukaryota > Metazoa > Arthropoda > Insecta > Hemiptera > Gerridae > Gerris > Gerris lacustris. Next base: position 23,598,295 of record OX578283.1, on the reverse strand, counting down.
AAAAAAAGCGGTTCTGATCATTTAGTACAAAATACATAATAGAATACGATTTGGCTTGTATTCATCTATATATTAGTATCATCGAAAAGTCAACGTATGTGTGTGTGTTCTTTATAAAAATCTACAGTTTTAGTCCGATCTCGATGAAAATTTACTCACTTGACCTTCAAAGCAAGGGGAAAATCACTGTCTACGTAAATTTTTGAAATTTAAATTTTGACACACAGGGGTACGGGGTAGAAATGTCAAAGTAATGAAATCCCTTCATGATGCTTACTTACAGTTGAAAAGCTCTTTAAGAGTACAGTAATTGTTGTTATGTACATTTAAGGGGATAAAATAGAAAAATATATCTAAAAGTCAACGTATATATGTGTTTATGTGTGTATGTTCTTTAAACAAATCAACAGTTTTAGTCCGATCTCGATGAAAATTTGCACACTTGACCTTCAAAGCAAGGGGAAAATCACTGTCTATATGCATTTTCGAAAAAGGGTCGTTGTTCGGGGAATATCTAGTATCCGATATATTGATAAAAATAAATAAAATTTTGTTTTAAATGTCTCAAAATAAATAAATTAAATGAGACCGTTTGGGATTAAAATACATTATGAGTAAGTATATATACGACAATGATTTTTCTCTCTTGTTGTGTAGGTTAGCGGACCCTAGCTCGGTGTTCAACCAGTATTTTGATATAAATAATAATAATAATTTTTATATTCACATCCTCTAAATATGTTAATAAAATGAATCTATATTTTTTAAATGGTTAGTTACTTAAATAAAAAAATAAAATTTTAGAGTTAGGGAGGGGGCGGGTAGTGCCTTCGTAATTTTAAATTAAATTCATTTCTCAATTTTTCTCAATATTTATTCCAAATTTAATCAAAATCGGCCAAGTATTTCAGGCTGTAGAGACTACAGACTACTTACACTTTTTTGGACTAAGGGTTAAGGCCCCATGTAACGAGTAAATCCGTCAAAATCGCAAAATCGAATTCACAACTTACTTAAATTAACTTCGCGCTTTCACAAAACTTACTCTATATGTATAATATATACAACGTTTTTAAGAAAGTAAATAACAATACTCGAGTACCAAAATCACAATCTTAACACTTTTTTCATAGCACGTCTTAACATTTATTCCATGAGAAAATAAAAAACTATCTAGTGCATGTAGTGTGATCGAATTGGAAATTTGTAATAAATTAACATGATTTATGTTCCCCTGAGTCCAAAAAAGTGTTTTTGTTTTGTTAATGTCCGCATACCATCTATATTCAGGACATTTTGTTGTACATAGAAGTATGTAGGTAAGGTACATTATATAATTTATTCATTGGCGAGAAAAACATTTTTTTTCTTCTAACACTTAAGAGAATGTCTTAAGAATCTATAACTTAAAAAATGCAATAGAGAGAAAAGATCTCTTTTAGAACTATAGTTTTTTCTTACCGATATAAATCCAAATAGCTTTGAAGTTTTAATCTTAATCTTCTTTTACACCTGATTATTTCTTTTCTTTGTAAAATTATGTACTGGCTTTATGGGTTTCTCTTTGCCTTGTCTAATTTTAGAAAGATCTGTTCCCAGATTTCTAATTCGGTTTTATGGTAAAGTTCTCACGTATCCAACCTCTTATCTGAAAGAGTTTTATTTCCGTATTCTCTTCGAATTGTCTCTTAACTTCGTTTTTCTTACTCCCTTGCCCTATCTTCTTTTTTACACCAAGTAATACCCTTTTTCTATCAGAAGTTTATAATAAAGTTATTTCACATTTTAAATTAAAAAAAAAAAAAAATGTTATATGGGAAGTACATTAACAATTTTGATTTTTTTTCTATTGAAATACTTAATTTCCACTCTAATCAAGTTTCCTTGATGGGTCATGTTCCGTAAGGAATTTATTATTAAAAAAGTTTTTTAAACAATCGCGAGCCCAGTGAGAAAGAAAGGGAAGGGCAGACTAAACTATATAAGTAGTAGGTGTTAGATATATCCTCCCCTTTCTTTGTTGGAAAGGGAAGGAGATATTTGCACTATACTGTCTTTGAAGTAAAAGTTGTCAATATTCCTGACATACTGTCTTTAAAAACAGTAAGATTTTTCCTAAAAAATAAGAATAACCGCGTTTATCTTCCGAATCGCATTCAAAAATTGTTTAACATACCTTTTCCGATGATTTGTTTTTTCGGTAAATTCGGATTGTACGTGCCCCCACTTTGAGGTTAGGTGATAAAATCCCGTATATTATATTAAAAACCTTAATTTTGTGTACCCTTTTCTGTATTCCAACATATTTTTAGACAAAGGGATATAAACTCTCCTATGAACAAATCATACATATATAATTTCTCTAAAATCAAGTAGGAAAAAGTACGAAAAATTTCTGGGGCACGTACAATCCGAATTAGCCGTTTTTTCTTTTCTTAATAGAAAATATTTTTCATAGGGTAAAGTTAATTTCTTTTATACCTGTTTAAAGGACTATCAAAGTCGAGTCGAATGGATATGAGAACGATCACATAGCTTCCTTTAGCTTCGGAAGGCTCGGAAGCAAAATGGTATAATATATGTAATTGTTGCTCCTACTGTCTACTCCAATCTTAGAATCATGATAGAGCATTTGTAGCACTTACATCTTAAAAAGTACTCATCTAATTTTTAAAACATTTAGATGGTTTGTCGAAAGTAGCCTACAGATGGTCCCATGATAATTTCAACCGTTTACACTCTATAAATTTTGCTAAAGTAATTTTTTTACTCGTGTAAAAGTATGTACATTTTTTTACTCATGTCAAAACAATTTTGATTGATTTTTTTTTTTTTTAAAAATAGAAGGGAAAAAAGTCCAGTCACGCACCATGACTTAATGAGCAAATTTTCAAAGAAATCTGCGTATTATTGGCTTATGATAGTATAGGAAAATTTTGGTTTAGAATTTGTTTGTGTGAAAAAAAAAAAAAAAAAATGCTAAATAGGGGTACGGGGTACAAAAGTCAAAATAGTATTTACCCTTCAAGATGCATGTCGTTGGAAAGCTCTTTAAGAGTACAGTAATTGTTGTTATGTATGTACACTTTTATCATATTTTCATATAAAAGGGGGGTAAAATAGAAAAAAACACGTTTATATTATATTTTTGAAGGGGAGATATCGTCTGGAGTGACACATACATACCTATATGACATATATATATACATAAAAAAAAAATGAAATTTTAGGAATCGATTCATAATGGTCGAAAACGGATTTCCGTGGAAACATTTTTCAAAATTCGCATTACAAAAATTTTGAAGCCATTGCAATAGGTTAATATTCATCGAAAATTCGCTAAAATAAAATAAATTAGACAATAATAGGTTACAAATGCATAAAATTATTGAAGTATAGGCGATAGGAAGCTAAATTTTATTTTATTCATAATTCTGAAATCAACGAAGTTCCAAATTATTAAATTGGCAATTATTATTTTATAAGGGGAATGGATAACATGGCGACGGTTATGTTGTCCGAATATATTTGAGGGTGTAAGGACTTTTTAATTTAATCATTTGGACTTAACACTTTCAGTCCATAATAAATGAATAATGTCCTTTTATTCATAAGCTCAATGTAATGTCGCACACTTTGACCTCTTCTTAGTAATGTCTGGTAACTCTGATGGGGAGGGGCGTATAGCACCCCAAGCAGTGTACTGCCCCACACTTTGACCTCTTCAAAGATCTGACTAGTGACTCTGACCCATTCTTTCTACCCACCCTAAGGGGCGTATAGCACCCCAAGCAGTGGTAATACCCCACACTTTGACCTCCTTATAGATCTGTCTACTGACTCTGATGCGTATAGCACCCCAAGCAGTGTAATACCCCACACTTTGACCTCCTTATAGATCTGTCTACTGACTCTGATGCGTATAGCACCCCAAGCAGTGTAATACCCCACACTTTGACCTCCTTATAGATCTGTCTACTGACTCTGATGCGTATAGCACCCCAAGCAGTGTAATACCCCACACTTTGACCTTCTTATAGATCTGTCTACTGACTCTGATGCGTATAGCACCCCAAGCAGTGTAATACCCCACACTTTGACCTCCTTATAGATCTGTCTACTGACTCTGATGCGTATAGCACCCCAAGCAGTGTAATACCCCACACTTTGACCTTCTTATAGATCTGTCTACTGACTCTGATGCGTATAGCACCCCAAGCAGTGTAATACCCCACACTTTGACCTCCTTATAGATCTGTCTACTGACTCTGATGGGAGGGGCGTATAGAACACCAAGAAGCAGTGTAATGCCCTACACTTTGAACTCTTCATAGATCTGTCTAGTGACACTGATGGGAAGGGGCACACTGATGGCATCTATGCCCTACAACACGCCCTAACTATAAAACATTGAGTCAGCCACAAAAATCTACGACGTCTTGATTTTATAAATAAGTTTGTAAAAATGGAAACTAGGTACGAAGTCCAGTCCATAAACCAGAGACATGTTGTACAGCACGTACTTGTGTTTTCTTAGTAAGATAGAACTTAGTTAAAAAACAGAAATACCAAAAAAAAAATTAACACCATCAGAACTATGGGTTAGATTTCAAAAGAAATTGATTGGCAACCAAAGCGCAAACTGATTTGAATTCTATGAATATTTATATAGGATAGAAATAGAAAATTTGTAATGCTTATTGAATTAAGACTTAATAAATTGTTATTTCTAATTATCATTGATTATCAAAGTCTACAACACACCAGCCATGAACGATGTGAGAGAATGTAGAAGAGAAATGAGACATCACTAGTTTGTCTAACCTTTTTGGAATTGCGTATATATTGTTATCGATTGATACGCTTAGGTGAAAGAGAAAAAAAAAATATAATCTCAATTTCGTAGCTTTGCAATAAAAACTGAATATATACTGTATTGGGTTTAATTAATAATTATTTTTAGCCCTTCTTGTTTTCAATTTAAGCGTTTCTCTTTATATTTTATTTCTCTTTTTGTCCATCATGTATTTTGTTATTTTGTCTGAAATTCCCCAGAGCTCTTTTGACAAACATCTACCCTTAACCTCTTCTATTCCATTCTGTTTTCGTTTTTAAGGCGATAAAATTCAAACACTTTAAATCCTGAGGCCAGAGGCCCGAAACTCCCCCTCTCCATCTGACACCCTCCTCCCTCTTTTCATTAAATTCTCTCAGACCTTACTCAAATATTATTCCTTCACCCCTTTGCCATTCTCCTCGCTGCCTCTGTGATTTGCTACGGTGCTCTGAGAGAAGATGAAATTCCAGAATTTCACAACAGAATGGAAATCTTGCACGAGGAAGGAAGGGACAGGGTAGGCAAGAGAAATCCATCTCCTAGTCTGAAACAACTGTTTTGATGAATTTATTTAGTAATTCTCCTTATTATTCCTTTTTATTCATTCATTGAATTGTAAAGTGTTTATTGATATTTTTTATTTCTTCATTTCTATTTTACTGTATTGATTGACGAATAAAAATAGAACCACCTTAAATTTAATAATATTTTATTTTTGCGAAAAAGCTAACAAATAAGAAAACACTTAAACTAAATTAGAAAATGAGGCTTTACGAGGTATTTGGTTAAAGATTGAAAATCTCCTAAAATATGAATTCTGCAATTATGTATGTTTAGACTTGGAATTATTATCATAATCAAAACAACAAAAATAATAATGCACATAAACACCGAAGTTCGCTCTCACAACTTCAAGTGAAATTTTAAAATTATTTCTTCTTCACATTCTCTTTAAGATGACGAGTTCAATATTACGAAGAGTCTTATTATGTATTATAACGAGTTCAACAACAGAAGGCATATCAGATGAACCTCAGTATGTCTCAATGCGATTCAAAGAGATCAAATATTTTGAAAAAGTTTTTTACATAAAATCCATTTATATCTAAACTGCTAGCAAACTCTTTCAGTATTAGGAGAATTATGATTAAATTGAAGTATTTATTAAACTTACAGGGTATAATATATATGCACAGTGAAAAAAATACTAAAAAAAATCCCACTCTAATATATCGACATACGAAATGGAACAGAAAAAGAATGAAGAGAATAAAACAAAAAGTAGAAAGAAAAAAACTATAAAGGGAGGTAGAAAAATGCTGAATGCAGACAGATCCCAAAGAGTTCATAAAGAATTTGTCTGGAATGCCAATATATCCAATTCAAATCCAGTTAATGTGTAAAACACTCAGGCCACACAAAAAGCTACGATGTGTACGAAACGTATGCTATTTATACATTGCTATGATCGCTATATGCGGAGGCCACACAGATTGTTCACTTGGTGTACTAAGTATGCAATCTACTATGAACATGTTAAAAAGAGTTGAATATACCTACTACCTACCACTAATGTTTGAATTAAATAAAGTAATACAATTCTTTTTGTGATGGAACCAAATGTTATGTTGCTTTTGCACCTCATTTAATAAGAAACTTAATAAGTTACGGCAAAATTTAATGGATTATAATAAGCAGTTCACAAGTTTCTGTTCATATAAGAATAATCTTTTATAGAGAATACATTTGATAATGAATTAGGCTAATCTTTTAAAGAGCAAATCAACTTTTTGTTTGTGTAATCGTTTTTAAGACATTTAGAGACAAGGAAATCATATTAAGGAATTCTTGAATATAAGCCTAACATTATAATTTAAATCAAATTATAATTACTATTTACAAGAGGAGACAGACAGAAAAAAATAGAATTCAGCGCCGGGCTTAACTGGCTGGAGCATCTGTACTGGAAATATAGAGAGGTCCGTGGTTCGTATCCCGGCGCTGAAGTCTATTTTTCTCTGACTGTCTCCCCTTGTAAATAGTAATTATAATTTGATTTAAATTAAAAAAAAACGTTCCGTAGTATGAATACTACCAAAAACTTAAAAATTGAATTCCTAGCATTATACATTTTTAGTCTAAATTCAATATAAATAAAATCTCATTTCTTGTGAAAAATGAAAACGAACTATTAGAGCATGCTTCTTAGACGGATTAATAAAATAAAATAAATCTCAATATTCCACTGTTCCATGGGCTCTTTAGTTGAATCATGCGAATCCAGAGGCAAAGAAAAATCAAATCATTACGGGACACGCAATCGGATAATATACATTTTGAAAAAGGCATATCACATTTTGGCGTAATAATACGATGCTGTAGTTCGTAGGGATTTTGTGCATGTGTATAACAATTTATATGTATATAAATATGCATTACAGAGCCTTCGTTTAACGGGAGACTGATCTTTCTTCCCCTATGCAGTAAACTGGCGGTAGCTGACAAGGTTAAGGGAGACCGCAACAAGCCTAGGCACATGGCATAATCCAATTAGTCGGTTGAATTCCATGCTGTCCTGAGCCTAACAAGCGTCATTCGTACCAAGAGAGGACACGTCCACGTTATAATCCTCATCCCTCCCCCGACATATAACCTATATAAGCTTTCCGACGCAAAGCAGGGGACTTCAAAACTCTACTCGATCAACGATATTGTGGTAGGGAGGAGGGGTATAAAGGATTCGACTTAACACGATTTACATGAATTGCGATCAATTATTAAGAGAGGGGCAGGTGGCTTCGTTTCCGGTAATGCATTTAGGAACACTTAGTTTACAAAACTTCCACCCTTGTCGCAATTATAATTAAATTATGACGACGAAAACCAGAACCGATTTTATCGTTTTCTTTTTTTTCTTTCCTCCATAGAAAAAACCTTTCCCTCCATTTTCCATTACTAATGCAGAATATAATTCAGTTCTGACGTAGCACGTCAAGAAACGAACCATTATATTGCAAAATTAGTGAAGCAACAAACGTAATAATTCTCTCCTCTAGACTAGTGAAGCAGATGGAACTATGTAATAGACTTAACAGACGAGCCATGTCAGTGTGGTAATTGTAAGTGGGGAAGGTTTGGGATAGAATTGATTGAAATTGACGGCTAATCATAATCAGTGTGGAACTGCCATCGGCTATATGAGACTTACGAGCCACGAACAAGGCGTACCGTCCCCACCTCATTCATGCCAAAACCAAAACTAATTGTGACCAAATATTGCCTCCACCATTTTTCAATCAATAAATCTGTTTTTTTTATTACACTTACCAAATAATATTTTTATTACACTTACATATAATCTATCACTGTCCTAATTTACTTGAATTAAAACATTTAAATAAAACCATAATTCTTGTTTTACAAAATTAGGAAGTGAATAATATTAAAATACCAAATTATAATAAATACAATGATAATTATGGGTACAATACGAACTTTCAACCTAGTTTCTATTTCTATTGTTATAGCAGGATAACTTAAGAAAATGTTATAAATTCAAATTTCTAAGTTTTTGGTAGTATTCATACTACGGAAAGATTAAATTTTACTTTAAATCAAATTATAATTATCATTAACTACGGGAGACATACAGCGAAAAATAGACCCCCGCACCGGGACTTGAACCACGGGTCCTCCTATTAATCCGTTACAGAAAATAAATGTAAGGTAAAATCTATCACCCTCTTTGAGCCTTGAGGCATTCTATCAGCATCCTAAGCTAACTGTAATCTGGTTCAAATTCGGGAGAAGTGAAATATTTTCAATAATAAAATTATAGGATTATAATTCCATAAATGAAGCTTATTAAGGCGTGGCGTAGCCGAAAGGTTAGCCCACTCGCTTTTGAAACCTAGGTCTAAACACCTGTGGTGAGTTCGAATCCCCGAGAGGTGGGAGATGTTTCACACTAAAAATCACATCGTGGAGATGAGTAAAGTGGGCGGATCCCCCACCCGTGATAAACTATGCTGTTTATCAGACGTTAAAACAAATAATAAAAATTATAGTCATTCAAATGGGTTTAAATTTTTGCCTGAAATAGTCTGTAACTAAATCGATCTACACGTAGAGAGATCAGAGATAAATATGTAGTTCATATACTCCCACAATGATTTGTGCCAAGAATTTAGAAACGATTCTAAGTGTGCTATTTTCGCAGGAATTACGATAAAACGTCTAAATAAAGATTCCTCTAAAAAAAAAAAAATGAAAAAATTGAATACCTTAAATATTTTATAGAAGCTTTGCCTTATATTTCAGACAATTTATTATGAAAAAAGTATCATCAAAATACAGGTTTAACTTTTACAGGAATTCATATAAAATTCCATCGATTTGTAAATATACTACAGGTGAGTGATTTCACGAATACCATTTTCGTTAGTTCGACGTATAACCAAATATTCTAATGGATTTACCGTACTCTCTCGATTCTCGATTTTACAGGGTCTTTTCGGTGAATAGCACTTGTTGTAAATACTTTGCCACATTGGACCGAGCTGGTGCTTTGAACTGAAGTCAAGTGATGGATGGTTTTTAATCACGAGAGAGTCGGATCGAGTCAAATAATGCAGAAACACCTCACTGGAAATTTGGATATGTAACGTAGTTTCCACTTCTTTCCTCCAATACACCTTTTCACACAGAATTATTTAATATATTGGATTTTAAATATTACAATTTGGATACATATGTATATATTTATATGTAACAAGAGGATATATTTATGTATTAATTGCGCTACTCAAATTTCTTTAGCATTGAGTGTTCAGGACTGCATGAAGTCAATTGTTTAGTTTTATAATAGAGATATATATTTATTGTTTAGTTTATATAATAGTTTTATATGTATAAGAATATTTATAGATGTGGATACCAAGCCTGGGACTTTTTTTATGTGAAGAAATTGTTTGATATCACACATTGGAGACAGACACAGTCGAGGATTTTTCAATAATATAGTTATTTACTTTATTTAAGACCTGTTAGCCATTAGGCGCTCACTCATACATGTACAATGTACATACAATGATTTTTTAATTAATTTATATACATATTAGCTATATTTTGCCTAGACCTACGCAACTTCACATCGAACTAAAGAATATATCAAATTAAAGCGACTAAACTGAAAAATATTACATTCTTTTTTCTAAAAATAAAATCAAATACATACTAAAACAATCAAACAATAAGCTAATAATATATACAATAAAGAAACCACAAAAAGCAACAGGGTCAGCGAGAATGTTAGTAAGAAGTGATTTGTGATATTATAATAATTGTTACAGGCTTGCATACTCCATGGAGAACCGTCCGGATTACCGAGGGTTCCGGATTATCCGCGTGTCCGGATTAACGGGGTCCTACTGTATGACACAACCTAAACATAATGAAAAAAGTAAAAAAAAGATCATTTAAACAATATAATAACTAGTCGACTCCATTTATAAATTCTCTACAAGCAGTGTGAGCGTGCTGAAGAATAATAATTACAAGACAAAAAGAACGTTTTTAAATTTTCTGTCATAAATCATAAATTTGAGACCCGTCAAAATGAAGATCGTAAAATATGGGATTCGTCAAAACAAATAAAATAACTTGCGGATTTTTTCCGAACTAACTTTCCATACAGCAAAATTTGCTGAGTACGAATTAAATTCTGCTGAAAGATGGCTAAAAGTATTAAAATAATGCATTGTCATCGTATTCTGAGCTATTCTAAAAGTTTCAAATGCCTAGCTACTCGGGAAGTTAGTTAAAAATCGATTGCAAGATTTGTACTGGACAAACAAACAAACAAACAAGAAAGCAAGCTAATAAAAACGTAGTAAAATTGCAATGACATTGTAATTCTTTTTTAACCTTTTCACGCTAAATTGGCCAGGCGTTCCATCCAATTTATTTATTATTAAAATTCAGCGAGAAATATATGTTGTCGTAAGTTAAAAATAGGTGTTAGCTTATTCGTTTTTTTAAATTAACTAAACTTAATTTTATAATTTATGAAATAAACTAAAATCATTTTCGAAACAGTTTTAAAATAATTGAATAATTAAAAAAAAAAAACAAGAAAATCATTTTAGAGGATTCAGAACAAGCCGAAGTTTTTTATACAAATTATGTCTTTTTGTCGGAAACTCAAAGTAAAAAGTTTTTTCAATTCAGTACTCTCTATTGAATCTGGGCTAATCTGCAGTTATCAATACAGTTGATAATAGCTTGCAAGTACAATTTCACTTGATTTATACATTTAAGAGATTATATCCCTTTTGTCAAAGCTGTTTATTTTTAAGATTTGTACATTTGAAAGCTTATATCTATATAATTAACACATTTTAGAGGTATCCCTTTGCCTAAATAGTACATTCGAGTGAGGCCTCTCCAATTTTCTAACCTCTTCTCCTAAGGTGGCTTGATAACTGCAGTTTTACCTGAAACTGTATACAAAGAACAAATATTGGGAAGGCCCAAAATCCGATTTTGATATTTTAATTGATTTACACTGTTTAAGGTCACCTGAATTAAAAAAAAAAGTGGATTTAAAAAATCTCTAGTCAGTCGTCTGTAGTCTATGCAGGCGAGTAGAGCTTAACTTAAAATTTATAACCTACAGGTGAAAGCAAAAAAATTAAATTTAACTCTTAATAAGGGGGTGCTACCCTGCTGGTTCCCCCCTGAATGCTTAAAAGAAACGATTCCAAATAGTGTAATATAAAATTAAAATTTTATTTGATAGACCATGAACATACGAATTTGTACGGTCAAGAAAATCTGATCAAGAAGGAGAGACATAGTTGCAAAGGGCAATTATCATAATAATGATTATTATTATTAGGGAAGTCGAGTTCACCAGAGAAGAACTATTTTTATAGTTAAATTTTATAATAATTAAACATAACTAGAAAACCCCTAAACCCATGGAAAACACAGAACGAAGTAATTATGTATACGAAAAAGTTTACTAAGAGTTGTTTTATCGAGCTTAATTTCTTTTCTCTCAGCATTGCCTGATGCTGTTTGAAAGTTATATAAGAAGAAAAAAAAGGAATCTCACTTTATTAAATTTAAGAAAAAAAATCTTCCCTCTGATTTGTTTGCTTTTTACTCCAATGGTTAAGAATCTCTGAACTTTTGTTGACATTCTCAAATTACCCCTTGATTTGTTCAAGTGTAATAATAATTCAAAGCGTTAAAACAACAATATCAACAATTATTAAAATAACATTTTTCTCAGAGCTCAATTCTTTTACCTTTTTATTATTTCATTATTTTATCTCAATATTTTCTTTAGAAAATAACAAAACCCTTTTATAAGAAAAATCCTGTAAAGGAATGATTGATTCCTCTGAGATAATTAAAGTAATAATAAAAATAAAAAAATAAAAATTATTATAATTAAGAACTTAACCATCAATCATCAATTGATTTTTATTTTTGTTTCAGAGCTTACCGAAGGTAACAGAAGCTATGTGATCGTTCTAAAGAATAAATAATAAAAATATTCTTCCCATTTCAAAAATTCCAAGACATATCCGTTTCATTTATGAGGAGAGATTTTTGGTTCCTAGTCTTTCTGTCTGTCTGTCGTTCAATTATTGTGAACAAACACATCTTAAAAACTACTCGGTTAATATTAATGAAATTTAGATGGTAGGTCCCTTACACCTACTTGTTTCTAAAAACGTACATTAATTTACACCTATATCTATAAAAGTACTCGTCCGATTTTGAGGAAATTTGGATGCTATGTTAAACGTAACCCACACAGTGTCCCATATTAATTTCATATTTTGTCTAAAACGGATTTCAGCATTAAAATTTTTGAATTCGGAGACATAAATTGTTTTCGTCCTTCGCTCGAACGATCACATTGCTTCCTTCGGCTGCTTGTTTCCATCGGTAAGCTCGGAAGCAAAAATTAAATAAAATAGACGATAACCATAAAGTAATAAATGGTGCTATTTTTTCCTTAATGTAGGTAAGACTCCGAAATCGAATTATTTGGCCTAAAATAGTAAAATTGTATAGACTTTATTACTAGTTGTTTCAACCCAGTATTATGAAGCTCTAGTTCTGAACTGGTGCTATTTCCTCTCGTTTAAAATTACCCAGGTATTTAGAGTTCAATATTAAAATTCTACAAAGTCAAGTTGTCTAGTTAAGAGAATAAACCGTTCCTACAGTATAAAAAAGGGTAAAATTAATTCTATGTCAAAGTTCGAGGTAGGTATGCTACGCCCAGATCCGGTAGGACTTTTTATCGGCAGATAAATTGCAAGGTGGTGTTCTCTTTTTGTCCGCTGCAATCCAACCCGTTCTTAACGGCAGATTTCGAGAAACTGCAACCCATTCACAACCCTCAAACACCTTTAGAAAACACAGTTCCAAAATTTAACAAACAAATGGCTACTAATATTGAGCCTTTGAAAAAAAAAAATTATTTTCACTCGCCTGACTTTTCCCAAAGGTATAATAAAGATGATCAAGAAGGGGTAGAAAAGGAGCTTTAAAAGTGAAACCTTTCCTCTTGTAATTATTTTACTGGTAGAATTCGACTTAACGATAATTCGAGGAGCGCGTGGGAGGCATCAATCTAGTTTCAAACATTACTTTTTAAAGGCTTCGAAGTTGCAGCTTTTCCACTATTTCTTCCTTTCTGTTTTCTCCGATGAGAAAGGCCTTGATTTTTCACAGTAATTGACTTGGTCCAACGCTCCCTGCAAGAGGGTTTTTTTTAAAAAAAATGTAGCACTTCTCCGACCGTTGCCGAAGCTTACCATTGTTCTGTAAGTAGGGACGTTTCCACCCCGACATACTTCGATTGTTCCCTCCTTCCTAAATATTTTTTTCTCTCTCTCTCGGCTCCTCCGGTTCCTTTTCAGAGGATAAAGTCAGAAACAGGTCCGGGCCTCCCTAATTTTTCTTCGCAGGACACAGTGAAATATTTAAAAGGGTTCTACGGTGTAGATTTTCCTCTAATTTATTCAAGTCCCTTGCTTCGCTCCCTCCGGCCCCGACCCCGCTTCTAATTGTCCCACCCTTCTCTTCTGTGCTCCTGGAATTGTGCCCCGATTTTCCAGACCTTCCTCGTTTCACTCCCGTATTTTATCTTTTCTCATTTAGTAGAATAATTCAATCACGTACAGCCACCCCACGCCACTCTCCGAGATAATTCCTCATTAGCCACCCTAAAGCACTTCTCCCCCAAACTTAAGTCGTTAAGTCCGACTAAATCGTAATCTGTTGCTGTCCAAACAACTTCCCTATTGTATCGGACCTAAAAAACTACCTACAACCTAATACTTTCAACAAATAGCCAACAACATGAATGTACATTTTCCAAAATAAACAGGCTTCAAGCCAATACAAAAAAATTAATAGGCCGATCAAAAATGTGATTTAAAAAAATAACAAGTCACTTCATGATTAAATTAATCCTTTTTTTCAATTAAAAAAGATATACCATTATAGCCGAGTAAAATTTCGTCTAAAAAGTTTGAACATAACATTTACCATTCCCGGCCTGGCGTCTCCAACCAATTAATTTATTGTTGTTGGAGTTATCGGAATGTAACTATTACATGATACCGACGATTTTTAATTGGTGCCATAACTTTTTTATTTATTTTTGCGTTAAAAAATAATACGTATTCATGTTATTGTATATATTATGATACTATTTACTACACTTAATATTATTGCGCAGTGAATACATTTGACCGTGATAATTATAAATCAACAAAAAATCAGAACATACGGAAATAAAAAAAATAGATTTCACATATTATTGTATTTGAATTAAAGATTTTGAATCTGTTTAATGTGATATTTCAAAGTGTTATTATAAAGTTGCGTGTTTGGTCGTTTAAACTAAGTATAGTTTCATGGTGTAAATTATTGCTTCAGTGCAAATAAACTGGAGGCACTATGTATTACAGCACTATCCAACAGTCGATATTCCTTGTAATGACTACAGAACAATAATAATCTCCTCTTACAAGACATAATCAAGCATTAAATTATGATATCGTACAATATATTACATGAAACGTTAGTAGAACCGTCTTCTACTTCTCTTGGATATTAACCCATTTAGTCCATTAATAATAACGTTATGAGCAAGCATATTGTACACTATTTTATCGAGCAAAAAGAAAAACGATTAACAAAGAAAAGATCGGACCGGGAAACTCAAACAAATCTTTCTCATAGTAATTACTTAAGGCGTTCTCCTTGAAAAAAAGTTCAAACGTCAAATTTGCATAGATGATCTCAGGTAAAAAAAGTGTTGCTACTTTTATCTAGTTAAAAGAAGAATGATAACCTCTAAAATACTAAAATATCTAACACTAACTTCCTCTAACAAGTCACGAACTAAAAAAAGGTTGGCTTAGATTGCAGTCTAACGCTTTATGTATTAATTGATCATACCTTTAAGTCAGATTCTGAATTCTACTTGGAATGAAAATTAATCATCAGAATTAGATAACTATAAATAAAATAAAAATGCATATAAATTGTCATGTGAGAACTTGGTTAGCAAGAACCAAGTTCGCCTGTGGAGGTTAACGAGCCAAATTCGTGACGAACTTGGTATTCTATCAGGTTTCTATGTGTATAGGGCGCTTAAGTCTTCAACAACTAATACAGGTTTCCGTCTTCAATCTATTTTCTGGCTCAAAATCAAGGATTGTAAATTATATCACCGTAGCAATATAACAAAAGAGAACAAAGGTATTCGAGAAACTCGACTTCTACAAGCTCTTTTCTCCTTTATTTATCGATTCAAATAGATTCACTTCGATTTTCCCTGCTGGAAGAGGGAAGAGGGGAGTAAAGGAGGAGCAATTTTGTTTGAGGGCCAGGTGAAATTTCCTCTTCAAGAAAGATGTGTGGTATCTTGGGACCTTTTCTCTATAAGGGCTTTCTTTTTTTCTAAGGTAAGAGGGCCTTCCCTAACCACCCCAGTATATAGATAAAGGGATATGGAGCTTTTGTTGAAAAGGTAAATTCCCCTATTTACTTGCGCCGAGAGGCCCCCCCCCCCTCACTACACCGCAGGGCTATCAGCCTAGCACAGGGCCGACCTTTATAGTGTTCCGAACCTATACTACATATATCGGAATTTATTATTTACTCCCTCTTCATCTCTTGAGGTTAAGAAAAAGGGGGTCATACTTCAGCACACACAATTCAGTCTCTCTCCCGGCCCTCAGTAGAAGGAAGAAAAGATACAAAAATCTTCAGAATTGAGCATTCTTCAATATATCTTAGAATTCATTATTAAAGATATAGAAAGCGAGCAAACTCAAGAGCAAGTACAACTATCTATTGAGAATAATAAAAAAACATTTTTTTCTTAAAAAAAGAACTAAATGAAAACTGATTGAAAAGGATTTTAAAATATATACAACAATAATATACAGAGGAAGAATAATATATGACAAACTGTATTATATTATCTGCTTATGTCAATAGGATAATTTAATAAAGCTATAATAAAAAAGTTAAGAAACGTAACAAAATATGAGCTAAAAAATAGAAATAAGAGAAGCTATAATTCTTTAAACGATACTTTTAGTTTCTTTATCCCCTGTCTGTATAGAAATCCTATCAAAACAAATACAACGACCGCAATTAATAATCGTACATTTCTAATACATTAAAAACGTTAAGATACAATTTTCATTAAAATTAAGAAATACTTCTTCCAAATAATGCATTTTTAAAGGTGTTTTATTCTTTTTTCTTATTATAGATTGAAGCAGAACCTAGGTCCCTTACGGTTCCGTGTATTCCGAAAAAATAGACCACACAGGTTTGTAATGAGAAATCCAGTCTTCATCCTGATTAATTAATTATCTATGTATTTAATTAATAATTCCACTTGAGATGATTATTAATGTGAACCATGTTTCATCTCAAGATACTTTGTTTCTTAGCTGAATTGAAATATTATCAAAAGAACTACTATTAGCAATTGTACAATTGCACACGATCGTTGTAAAGATAAAATCCCCCCCCCCCAAAAAAAAAAAAAATAAAATAATACCCCTCTTCAAAATAATGAACCTTCAAAGAAGACGGGGTGTTTATCTATAAAAGAAAAACGGTCACCATTAATAGAACTAAAACTCTATAAGATCAATTTACTATCAAACCATAGTTACAATCTAAACTGATTTTCATCATTTTTAATAAGCTGATTATAACAAAAAATGCAGATTTCTTTTTTTCAAAAAGCAACAATGATATTAAAAAATACAAAATGGAAAATTATTTGAATACTCGAATTATTCCAGATATTGGTAGTGAGGATAATCAATATGAATGTATAATATATAGAGAGTACGATGAGTCAGTATACACAAAAAGAACCATCAAAATATTCAAATAAATAATTGAATTGAAAATAACTTATGCATTAGAATATTCAAATAGAAATTCTTTTATATATTTATATATTTTATAATAAATCGCAACAGATTTTAATAGCCAAAAGAAGATATAAAAAATATCAAATATTACGAGTATACGCTGGCAACATAAATTAATAAATTACTATAATACAACGTAATGACTACTATAATACAATGCAATGCAAAATGCCGTTTTCGTACGAGTTGTGAACCGTACTTTATCTACGATTGTTGGATTTTAATAATAAATACAGAAAAAATACTTAAATAAACTTCCTGTACGTAAGTTCGTATTTCTCTTTTGATAAAGATGACATTAATTCTTTAGTTGTATTTTGTGCAGAATTAATTATTTCGGGAGATATTATTCTCCTAATTTCGTCATAATGACCTAAATCAATAATTATTTTTCACTAAAAACTCGATATAAACAGTTACTTTAATTAAACACACAGCAAATTAGTTTTGTTAAATGTATATAAACTCACTAATCGTGCGTTATGGTGAAGAATTCTTCTATTTTACAACATTAGGGCGGAAAAAAAGGAATTATGAAACGCGCATGCGCAATGAATACAAGTACGTAAAGAAACACGTTCTACGCATCTACACAGAGATACAATGTTTATATTTCGTATCAATCGTAGATAACATAATTGTAAAACACAGTAATGCTTAGGAACAATTTTCGTTTTATTCCAAGTGCTCAAGATAGAAACGCACTATAATTGAAATAATTGCGTCTACACTGAAATAAAAGCATACATAATTTTTGCAGGTCTTTTAATATAAAAAATAAACAGAATAAAAATGGCGAAAAAGGGTATAATTTATAAAAAAAAAAAGGTAAAACATCTAGTTATTCTAATGCATAGTAGGATACAAAACATAATACAAGTGGCAAATCAGTGAGAAGATTGGCAGCGATTTTCAGCAGATATGAAATCGAGTTAAGATTATGGTAAATCAGAGTATAGATGTTTCGGAATAAAACAAGTCAATAATAACGTTTCGACTCCAGTACTGTGGGATAGAAATAATTTTGAAAGAAGTTGCTTACGATGAGAGTCATTAGCAACTGAGTTGCTGTGTAAGGTGTTCTAAATTTAGGAATTCACAAAATCTTTGACGTTGTTTCATACAACTTGTTATAGCCTTATAAGAATCTGGGCAAGAAAGGAGATTACAAATAAAGATTTAATAATATGGTTTTTAATAACATCCTCGGTAATCGGAGTGCATATTCAGACTTACTAGTACGGTAGAACAGGCAACCGTCTTCATTATAAAAAAAAAAAAAATGATTATATTATAACAACATTACAATATGGTGTAGCATGACACCAGATTAATGACTAATTTAATTTGTTGTTACTCAACTTAATACAAATATGTAAATGTTTTAAGGTAGCCTATACTTTACTTCAGTCATTTGTTCTATAATGATAAGTTAAATTATAAGAAAAAGGGAGGTGAGAAATAAAACGGAGGGGGCGGTATATAAAGCATGTGGCCAGAAAGAAAATGGTATTAAGAAAGTTGTGAAGGAAAGAAGCTGGCGAAGAGGGGTGGTTTGGCCTGGTTCTAAGCAACAACTCTTTATATTTGCTTGCTTAGAAGTTTTTATTGCCTAATATGAGTCTTAGTCTTATACTTGAACCGAGATACCACTCATCTTGGCTTACCTCACTTTCTCCACATATTCTTATCTCATATTTAAACAAAATAAATATGATACTAAGATAGGCACTAACTCGGCAATTTAAAATATTTACAAGAAAAAAGCACAATACAGGATGAGGATTGAAGGTTGTAATTTGATAAATTTTGTAAGATTTAGATGATAAGAATTGTAAGTGGTATATTATAAGTTATAACTATAGTTTTATATATACATATAAAATAACCTGTCTTATCACGCACTCCCATTACATAAACACCCAAATATTGACATAATAGATATATGTACATATATTTGCCTGTCGCCCCGTAGAGTTAGTTAGTTTTAACTTCAACTCAAAATATTGTGGCAATTTTAAGATTTAAAACTAGGCGTCGCGTGGCTCTATCTGACACAAGCGTAAAGCAATATAGGTATATGTATTGAAAATTGAGAAAATAGATAATCATGAGGAGCTGATAGTTAAAGAGAAAACTTGTAGCAGAGAGTCTAGTATTGAGGAAGCCACCATTAACCATACATCTTCTTTCCAACTATTATAAAATGTATAACTTCACTACACAAAAACTTCTGCTTGTATCAGGTTGAAATTTTACATGCCTGGTTCAATGGTACTTTAGACGATGTTTATGAAGCTTTAATAAAATCGTTACGTTAGAACGTACAATATCGGTAAGAAAGTGGTTTTCTCTATTTATGACTTTTAGGTTCGCTTTAATAGTGTTTTAACGATCTTTATTAATTCATAGCGGTGTCGCTGTTGGTTTTACTAATAATGTTATTAGAAAGAAATGTTCGTCTCATCGAATAGAATCTTTTCCCATCCTGAAATTCCAATTTTACATTTGAACCTCACGTTTACGCGAGCGTTGCGCGCGAACTCTTGTTTTCTTTTAACGATCTTTATTACTTCATAGTGGTGTCGCTGTAGGTGAGGATATAATCATTTCCTGTCCTGAAATTTTACATTTGAACCACTCATTTACAAACGAGCGTTGGGGCCCGTTGGCACGGATCACGCTGTCAAACGAACACAAATACCAAATTTCAACCAAATCGTTCAACCAAGTTATCGTCGGACACGGAAACGTTACCCACAGACAGGGAGAATGCATATTTTGTTGAATGTAAGAAGCTCGCTTTAATAAAAGTAGATTGTGTAATAACTTGTTGAAAATGTCCTGAGGCCATTTGAATTGTCAGGACATTTTAAAGTAACGGAAAAAAATTCGCTTTATTTTTACATAAAATCACAAACAAATATATATAAATACAATTTTTCTTTTTTTGAAAGCATCTTAATGCCTGGCTTCACTATAAGATATTTATATCATTTTTATCATTACAAAAATAACTGAATAATAGATATATATATATTTATTTTTTTTTAAATAATAATATGCATATTAAAATGAATATAAGAATACAAAAGAGCCCTACAGTTGAGGGAGGAGGTGGTGCCAAAAGAGAAAATAAGAGAGGGGTACTTCAAAAACAGTTGGAATTTACACAGGACGCCCCCCCCTCACTGTGAAGCAAGCACAATACAATTAACCCCTCGTCTGGATACTGGCCCCCTTTCTACTCTCAAGGGACTTATTTATACCGGTCTCCTGGGTGGCAAATTAAATTTTGAGAGGGTACACTCTATTCCCATTAAAAACAGGGTGGGCACAGCTCAACGCTTCCTTAACACAACTCTGACATCAAAACCTTCGAGATATCTTGAAACTCCAACAAAACATTGTCTATACAAATGGAATTAGACTTTTGTCAGAACAATTGTTTGATTTAAATAGAATTTTGACAAAATAGGACTTGAGAACTTAAAAATTCATGAAAACGATTATAGTTTGCATTGAAATTACATCTAAATGGCTAGACAACTATTTTTATTTATAAAATGTTTAATGCAATTTTTGAAATCTATATAATTATACTTTGTATTTTGTACTTATATGACAATTCGTTTAGTAATAGGAAGCTACGAGAATGTGTAATACACTCATTTACTGACTTTTCTCTTATCGCATCCTTTTTTATTAAAATTAGATGCTTATCTACGACTGAGTACAATCTGATAAGTATAATAATTTGTCGAATGTTAAAGCAGACCGTTCCAACACTTTTATTGAACTCAATGTATTGCCTCCTCATGCGATATCGTATTGTATCGTGTAAAAAAGGCCTTTTATAATTTTTTTATGGGTTTTAAAACTAGAGGTTGGCCTTTTTCACTAATAGATTGTAGGGGCTAAAGCATCTTAATCGAATTTAACAAGACTTTTTTTAATTTTGCCATCTGTTTAAAGTGAAATAGATTTTGAGACTGTAATTGTTTTAAACATTTTCTTGAAGAGAAATGAACTTACTGAACATTTCACCAACAAAAACTCATTGCGACAAATGTTTTTTTATGGCTTGAGCTAAAATGATTAGTTAATAAACTACAGCAGGAAAAAAGCCCTAAATAAAAACGTAGATACAGTCAATCCTTAACATTCAGAACTTTGCCTGTTTGCGATACTTCATTTGTGACTAAATTTTACAATTTTACCTTACTCTACTTATTCGCGGATTGAAATGAATCACTTGTAGGTCTGATGAGATATATTTCAGAGAGTTGGAAAGGTAAACTTGAATTCTAGGAATATTTGATAAAATCAAAGAAGCCTTTGAAGAAATAATAAAAACAACACTTCATAAAAAAATTAGTTTTGTTTTTTACTTTCTCATATAAAGAAAGAGTATTGTAATGGGACGAAAATTCGATTTTGATAGATTTTCACGTTTTGAGGTCCCCTGAGTTCAAAAAAATGTTGTTTTTTTTATAAAAAAAATATGTCAGTCTGTCGTCTTTGCAGAAGACAGTGTGGATTCTAAACTACTGGGATGATTTTGACGTTGCAATTCAGCTCCAAATTTGTTGGCGCTACCAATGAATCAAGAACCATCTCCCAAAGTTAGTGAAAAGGAACCAGACTAGTAGTCTAAACGGTCAAAGAAAGTAATGAATTTATGCAAGAAAATAAAGATCTTAGACAAACTAGGAGGGGTATAATATCAGCTAGTGGTATACATGTAAGATATGGATTGACTAGATATAACTTTTGTTACCGAAGGTAACAGAAGCCATGTGATTGTTCTAAAAAACAAATTTCCGATTTCAGAAATCAATGAAGTCTCCGATTTCAAAAATCTTACGACAGAAATCCGTTTCACACATCAGTGAACATTTTTGGTTCCATGTCTGTCTGTCGCTCAATTTTTGTAAACCAACATATCATAAAAACCACTTGTCCGATTTTAATTAAATTTGGATGATAGGTCATAATTAGCCCATTGTTGGTCCTATATACGTTTTAACCTTCTGCACCTATTTGATTTTCTTCCACTTGCCCACACACCACACACATACGCTTATTTACACCTACATTTTTAAAACTGTTAATTTGATTTTTATGACATTTGGATGGTTAGTCGAAAGTAGCCCCCTGATAGTCCAAGATTAATTGCAACCGCCTGCTCTCTTTAAATTTTGCTAAATTTGCAAAATCAAAACAATTTTGACAGATTTAAAAAAGTGGGGGGAAAATTATATGAATTTGACAATAATAGGTTGTAATAGCATAAAATCATTAATATAAACGAAATAGGACGCACGTAAGCAATATGCTACACTAATTGGCAGAATATCTTAAAATTAATCATATGATTTTGTATTAATGTGAATGGTTTGTTGAAAGTAGCCCGCAGATAGCCCTAGATTAATTTCGTAACATCTGCGCTCTTTTAATTTTTGCTAAATTAATACTTTAATTCATGTAAAAAATAAAAAAATTGACTGTAAAAGCATAATCAATAAAGTACGTGATAGGACTCGAGGAAGCCATGAACCAAACTAATTGGCAGACTATAATTTACTTCATTTTGACTCCATAACAAGATCCTAACATTGATACAATGCGTAACACCATGTAGGTATAACATTGTAAATTGTTTCAGTATTTTATCAACTAAATTAATTTATTTGAAATAATAGTAGTGTGTATTAATTTGTAGTTGATAAATTGCTCCGATAAATTATTTACCGATAGAAATATTTTTTTTTTTTTTTTTTTTTTTTTATTTCTTTATTTTATTATTATTATTTTTTTAATTAAAAGGGAGAAAAATGAAGCATCAAAAAATAAGGTACCTATACAATATGAATATTGTATATAAAAGTATTAAGAGAAGGAAAAACAACTATATTTTTAACACAAAAATTATATGATTATTCGTAAAGCGAGAAACATATTTAGGTATTTGTTAACCCATGAGCAACCCTTTATTTCGATACTTTGCTGGTTGTAAGCGGCATCTTTAAAGGTCAAAGTTAAGTGGTGTCAAGTATAAAGGTTAATAGGTCACAACTCTGTAACAAGTTTCACTGTCTAACTAAATTAAGGGGATCCCAAAAGCAGTAGAGATGTTTTCTCAAAGCCTACTTCGTATCCAAGTTCTACATGTTGCCTCTAATGTGTCCACGACCCCGGAATAACACACTTTATAATATAACCACATTATTTTTAATGAGTGAAAGTGTGTATTTATATATGAGTGGCATAGTTCAAATGAGCCACACTTGGGTAAAATGGTTAAAAAATGTTCAACGAATATAAATCCAGTCTCTACCCCGACAAAATCGGTCATTCCCGACTCAATAGTAATAGTGATTTTTGGTGATAGATCACCACTATTAGATATATACATGACCAAAACCAGTTTTTTAACTAATAAATTTTGCAATTCAAATTTGAGTCTAAGGTGAATGTAATATAATCTTAAATATAACAATTTTTCAAAATTCAATTACAGAAATAGATTTGTGCTGCATTTGCAATCCTGATCCTCTTTCATCTCTAATAATCCAATTTCCCAGTGGTTTTTTCAACAAGTATTATTTCAGACATTGGAAATTCATCTTCAATAATATCATCAATAATTTGGGTTCACAAAATATGCAAATGTATATCAAACATTGAAAATCTTTAAACTAATGTTTAAAAATTTTCAAACATTTTTAAAATGAAAAATATTTTTTAATTTAACTTTGAATTCACCAAACTTTGCTTCCTTGAGAATTCCTTCTGATTTTATTAAATAAAGCCTAATTAAATATATCGATATGTATTATAAATATATTAAATATGTTATAAATATATTAAATATATTATAAATATATTAAATATATTATAAATCAAATTATAATTATTATTAACTACGGGAAACAGACAGTGAAAAATACACTCCAGCGCCGGGATTTGAACCACGGGTCTCCTGTATGGAAATACAGGAGACCCGTGGTTCAAATCCCGTATTTCCGTAGTACGATAACTACCAAAAACTTAAAAATTAAATATATTATAAATATATTTAATACATCCTACAAAGCCAAAATAAGTATTTGCAAGATCCTAGCATGTCTATCGGCACATAATGCTCCTTTTAAGTGCCGATAAATGATTTTATAAAAACATTTTTGTAAAAGTTATGATAGAATTCAGGAGTTTGACAATGCTGATCATTATAAGTTTACAGCAATCTTGCAAACATTGAAGGGATAAATTCACGATTCAGATGCAACATTTCCAAGAAGTTCTTAAATTTGACGCTGTAATTACTTACTAAATTTAACAATATTCGAAAAACATTTCCTAACATAAAAAAATAGACTCCCAATTGATGTGGCACATAGCTTCTTCGCATCCTATCCAGTACTTTATTGATTTTATCCTTTTACAAGCCATTATTGTTTAATTGTTTCCCCCTTTTTTAGGGTTTTGTAGATTCTTCTCAAAACCCTTATGCCGAGGGTGATGTGTCCATCTGTCCGTCGCTCTTTGGTTCATACGGCCCGAACCGTTTAAGCTAAAGAGCTGAAATTGTAAATACTGGTGTAACTTTTTGACCCAACCACAGGAAAAATATACAAAAGTTCAAAATTAAATATGCGCATGCGCAATTCGCAAACATTTATATTTTTTTTTAATTTTCGAGAGAGGTATCAAATGAAAGCTGCTGAAGAGTAGGACGCAAAGATATATATACATTTTTAAATTTTGCATTCCTTATTGGGTAAAAAAATCAAAATATACCCAAAAAAAATTTCCCCCCCCCAACCACTATACTTCGGCAGGTCCTAAAATTGCGAAATATTTCATGCTAATGCCTTATTGTAGGGCGATGAAAATTCCGGGAGTTCATCCCAAATTTTAAAAAATTGCCAATTTTGAGCGTGAAAATTTGAAGTGCGCCAAAAATTTTATTTTTTTTAAATTTTGAGTTGGGTATCAAATGAAAGCTGCTGAAGAGTAGGACGCAAATATATATATACATTTTTAAATTTTGCATTCCTTATTGGGTAAAAAAATCAAAATATACCCAAAAAAAATCCCCCCCCCCCCAACCTCTATACTTCGGCTGGTCCTAAAATTTCGAAATAATTCATGCTAATGCCTTATTGTGGGGCGATGAAAATTCCGGGAGTTCATCCCAAATTTTAAAAAATTGCCAATTTTGGGCGCGAAAATTTGAAGTGCGCCAACAAAAATTTTTTTTTAAATTTTGAGTTGGGTATCATATGAAAGCTGGTGAAGAGTAGGATTCAAATATATATTTGCTTTTTTAAATTTTTCATTCTTTATTAATTTTATAAGTCAAAATATACACCCAAAAATTTCCCCCCTCCCCAACCACTATATAACAGGTGGTCCTAAAATTTCGAAATAATTCACGGTTATACCTTATGGTGAAGCGATGGAAATGGTCTGAAAAAATGAATTTTTCTAGTCGGGATCGAACCCGGACCCTTGAGATCGAAGAATAAAATCATAATTACATAACGGGCATGCTTAATCTTCTACAAAACCCTGAAAAGTACTTGGACGCAAGTACTTCCCTGTGATTGTTTAATCTGTCAACATTTTTCACTTAAATTAAAGAATCAATTAAGTAAAATTTAAAGAGCGCAGACGGTTCAAAGTAATCTGGCTATCTGCGGGATACTTTCATTTGTATTCATTTGTACTCGTACAAACCCTCTGGCACGAGTAAGCCTTCCGCGGATTTTAATATTACGATAACGTAATGGGAGTTTTGGCGAAAGTACATTTCTATAAAAAGTTTAAGATATTAGATTTCCTATAAAATGTACTAAGTTACTAAGTGTTTTTAACTAATTTATTTGATGCTTGTATATTTATTGTATAAACGGCAAAAACTTTTTTCAAAACGAAGTAAGTTCGTAAAAGGTTTCAAACAAATTGACTCTTAGTTTGGAAGAGAGTTACTATAAAAGCCTATGGTTCAAGCGTCACTCCAAATCAGTGCATGCTGAAGTTTTTCCTTTTACTCGCAGCGAGAGAAGCAGAATTTCGAACCGTACCTTCTTATAGGCTAAAACCGCCGTCTCAACAAAAAAATTATATATATATATATATATATATATATATATATATATATATATATATATATATATATATATATATATATATATATATATATATATATATATATATATATATATATATATATATATATATATATATATATATATATATATATATATCAATCTTTTTTCCCTAATTTTATATCCAATATTTCTGACAAGCTTCGGGAATAGACGTTGAATAAAATGTTACTTGACTGCAAAAAAAGGTAACATCTAAGAGCAGGTTATGAAGATATACATATTTATATGAAGTTTCTCTCTTCAAGATTTTTTACTTTTATTTTTCTTAGGAATCGCGACGTTTTTATTGAAAGAGTTGACAGGATCAACTGCGATTTTTATTTGGGAAGAAAAAAAAAATGTAACATGGTACGAATGTGACAAGAAATTCTTCGGTTTATTTGATGAGAAAAGATCTCGAATGAATTGGCAAGTCAGTTATTTTGTCTCCCTTACTAGTTACATAGATTGAAGCGAACAATTGACTATGAAGATATAACTAAGTTGTTTGGAAAATTCGCTACTTCAGAAAATTCGACTATAAATAATTGAGTGTCCAATACAATAATGTTTAGTTACCAAACGTTGAATAATTGATATTAAAGACGGAGAATAATTAGTATTATATACGAGAATAATAATTATTATATAGAAAATAATAATTATTATATACGAAAATAATAATTATTATACACGAAAATAATAATTAATATAAAGGGCAAATAATAAGTATTATGCATATGTGATGAATAGGTTTATAATCTATAAAAATTGTTTTAATGAATTAAAGTATCAATTTAGCAAAAGGTAAAGCGCGCAGATGGTTCAAAATTAATCTGGGGCTATCTGCGGGTTACTTTTATTAAACTATAAAAGTTTCATACAAATCAGACAAGTAGTTTTGAAGCTATAGGTGTAAATAAATGTATGTTAGTGCGTATGGGAAAGATAAACAAATGGTCGCAAAAGGTTAAAACTTCTATGGGACAAACAATGAGTCAATCATGACCTACCATAAAAATTTCATTAAAATCGGACATAGTTAGTGAATAGTAAATAGTAGTTTTTTTTATGATATGTTGGTTCGAAAACATTGACTGACCGACAGACAGACAGACACGGAACCAAAAATGTTCTCTGATGTCTGAAACGGATTATTGTCTTGGAATTTTTTAATTTGGAGGTATCAAAAAAAGGTTCGTTCTTCAGGATGATCACATAGCTTCCGTTACCTTCGGTAAGCTAGGAAAATAGTAAAAAGTAATTTTTAATACTGATTAATTTTATGCAGAGTAATTTTTAAAATAGGAAGGTACAACCAATGAATAAATATTATAAACACTGTTTACAATATTTATTCTTTATAATATATTTAGTTAGAATAAATAGTTAATTATAGTTATAATATTTAATTATAATTTTACTTTGTAATATTTATCCTATACCAAGGGATACGACCTTCCGCACTCGAGGCTCGAGACAAACTGTATATATTCTAAATTATAATTGGGCTCTTTCGGATAGATTTTTTTTTAAATAAATATATTCACACGAGTTTAGAGTGTTAGAGGAAGCTATATTTGTTTTTATTCATTCAGAAGTCAAAGTACTTCAGACAATTTTTGTGAAGCAAGTATGTGATGTATTTAAAGTAAGGTTGACAAAGATTCCTCCCTTTCTCGGGAAGAATTAATTTTCTAATGGATGTTAAACTCTTACATTGTTTAAAATATAATGCTCACGCTGATATGTTATATTCTGATGATTCTAAAATGTATTATGTTTATGTATTGTCGAGACCTTTATGTTCGGCGCTCTTTACGGTTCACCTACAACGCCAGGATGTAGGAGGGAGTTTTTTCTTTTGTGACTGGAAGGGGATGAAGACTGAAGCTAACACCGTATGTTCTCAAAATTGATCTTTTCTCATTGTTTTCTTTACCTCGTTTCTTAACCCCCTCCCCCTTTCTCTTTGCCTTAACGGTCCTTTTTCACTCTCTGTTGAGACGAGTTTTCTTAAGGAGTCCTTGTAGGGATGTGTCTGGTGAAAGGGGGCCTCTTATATAATGGTGTGTGAAGAAAAGCCCGCTTCTTATGTGGTGGGCCTGGTGAGATGGTACCTCCTCCCCCGCGGTAACTTGCCACGTATTAATAACTGCACATATCTCACGCACTCGAGAGGCTTCAAGCAGAGCCATTAGCACACTTGAGGCCCTCCCCTTTACCGTATTCTCGGAGAAGCTGTTCCGTCGGGGGAGGAGGAGCGCCGTACCTCCTGAAGAAAGTGACTAATGTAGAAGAGTGAATAGAGCACTGGGTATAGAAGCGGCAAAACCTTAGCCTCTAGGTTCGGCAGTAAATCAAGCTCTTGCTCGGTAGAAATGACGCCATGTGGCGAAACACACGACACTCGCAATATTGTCCTCGCCCTGATGTCTTACTACTTCTTCTCAACTTTTTTCTTCCAAATTACTTAAAATTGGCCACGTTATTTCTCAGAGAGATAATAGCACTTAGATGATGCCGCACCAACTGACATTAGTTCTGGCTCATTGACCTGGGGTTTGAGTAATTATTATTAAACTAGCGTAGCCTTCTAGAGCGATATAACATTTTAGACCTGTCGTTGAAAGGCATAAGAAATTAATAAAATCTTCGTGAAATATTATCTTCTTTATAACTTTTACTTTATTACTCGCCCTTTAATCAGTACTCAGGACAAGAATTCAGTGTTGTACATACTAAATATAGGCAAGGATCATAATATTATTATTTACTACTCAACTCAAAACATAACTAATCACAAGTCATTTCAAAAAGCTATCTTTCATACGAATGCATATTTTCACTCCACCATCACACTTCAAGATTAACACCAAAAAATACTATTACATAAATAAATACCAAATTTAAATAATATAAAGTACATAAATACAATCAAATATCATAAAATAATAAATAAAAGTTCCTTAACAATTCCAATCTAATATAATACTCTAAAGTTTTTGTAAATGAAATAAATTTCCGATAAGGCAAATTTCTGCGAATTCGAAGAATGAAGACGATACGGAAGTGTTGTTTTTGAAGCTGTTACCCTACCGTTGGCTAACGGCAAAAAACACGAATATCAACATGGAAACCTGCTGATAGGTTGTTGACTTTAAACAATGCTTTTCTAAATCATTAATAAACCGTAATATTTTCATTCCATAGGAAATTAAATGAGAAGGTTATTGTCTAAATGTTTTTAGAATATATTGTAGGTTGATCCTTTTATTTTGTTTTTAGAAACATTATAGGAAGATAAGGAGTTGGATCAATTTACATGACAAGCGCAATGACGGTAGTCAGACTCTAGAACTCGACGTGCTCGGGTAATTCACTTCTCAGTTATCTCAACAATAACTAAGTACCGCAAAATAATTGTTCTTGAGTTCGCAAGTGTTCCGTACTTAAACAGGATGGATTGATTGATATACCAGGTTATTGTTGCTCTTAATTTACAACTAGTAACCTCGAAACAATTCATAATAAATTAAGTATATTTATTTTTTATTGCTTAGACTAGACGCATCTTAAAAACCACATACGTCACACACACACAACCATTTTTTGTGTAAATCCACTAACACGTCAAAATCGAATTTTTGCTCCATCGCAATACTTAAACTTAATAATATACTGTGTAAATGAGGAAGTTAAGTAAAAAAAAATTAAATAAATAAAGTAAATTTTCAACATAAGAAAAAAGATATGCATCAGATAGTTATAGCAAGTGTAAAGTGGTAAAAATTGAACAATTTCCTTAAGGGGTTGAAAAATACTCTTTAAAAAAACAAAAAGGAAAACCCCCTCGACTTCATGATTTATCAGCAAGGCCATATTAAAACAAAGAAGAAAAAATAGGGGAGGGGGGGGAGGGAAGAGGCAACAATTTTAAACTGAGCCCGTTAATTTCCCTAGTAAACAAGACTCTAATTACTCAGGTTAGAAAAAGAAGGGGAATGAAATTTCCCTAAAAATACCCTGGACAGAAAAAAAGAAAGAATCCTAAAAGAGTTTTTTTTTATTGCACAAAAGGAAGAGTTAAAATATCATTCACAAAAACTGTCCCAATTTTTCATTATAAATGACTTTTTTATGAGTAAAAGCTCTGAAAACTTGTTTCATCCCGTCCTTATTCACTGAGAATAAAAAATTAACTTCAACCCCCTTTTATTTTTTTTGAGGTCGACTCTTAATTTTTTTCAACTATTATGTATTAATTTTTTGAAAATAAAATTATTTTTCTCAGCCTTAATTTTTTAACAAAAAAAAGGCATGGAAGTTGATTATAAATGAATAATTAATAAAAAATTGTCACTGTGTGAATGTGTCTTGACCTTGTAAAATATAGTTTATTTCACAGTAAAATAAATTTTTCCACTCCCTTAGTTGTGGTACGGGGCCAAATATTCTACGAATTATATTCCTTATTCCTTCCATAGGCACGAGAGTCAATTGCTACCTTTTGGTACCAGGTATTAAAAGTTCTAAAGAAAAAGATATTTCCGCTGACATATTATTTTCTTTATTCTCAGTGGTTCTGCATAATATTAGACGTAACATTTAAATATATAAAATATTTACTTTATTATAAATAGCTACATAGTGAAATTGATTGCTTTGCCTAGCTTTAATAATGGAGCCCCCTTGTCCTAGATTCTTCGCCCTGTCTCTCAGATTTTTAATTTCGACCTGGATCTTCCTCTATTACCAATTTTTCTCTTCATCATATTTTTCTTCTCTTTTCCTGCGAGTTCTAGTCAAGAGCTTCTTTGGCTATGTCGTTGCACGGTTTTCACAGCGGGTGTCCACCCATCGCCACTTTCCTGGTGTTAGAACCGACCCGACTTTTGCTCCCTTATTTTCAAGACATTCCTTAAGCGTGGCCTGATGATTTATTGGAGCTTGTGGGTCGTGATTTATAGTCACATCCGATTTTACATTCGTCTCAAATATTCGCAACTTATTCTTCAGACTCAATTCCTTGAATCTCCTCTTGACTTTATTAATGCGGTAACTGGTGCCCTCTATTGTCTCTCTTCTGTTAGGTGAGGACCAATGTAGCGGAACATATCCACTTTTTAATGATCAAGTTTGATCTACGTGGTGTTTACATAAATAACCTCATCTCCTCATGTATTTTTAGTATAGATTTTTAGGCCAAATTCAGCTCCCTCAACATCTAGTTGTTTAAGATAGGATATGGAGCGTTAGTGGAGTTCATCATTAAAAGTAGAAGCAAAAGTCTCTCCACGTAAAATATTTATTTTAAATTCAAAGCAGCTTTCGGCATTTATAAGGTCATTTTTCAGTGCCGAAAGAGTTGGAAATGAAAATCAACTAGAAAAGCTCATAAGGTTGGGTGAGTCATGCGAAGCCAGACACTGGCACAAGACCCTAGTGCCAGCGCACAAGTCTTGTTGTTGGCACAAGAGTCTTGTGCCAGCGTCTGGCTTCGCATGACTCACCCAACCGTATGAGCTTTTCTAGTTGATTTACTTTTCCAACTCTTTCGGCACTGAAGATGGCCTTATAAAGGCCGAAAGCTGCTTTGAATTTAAAATAAATATTTTACGTGGAGAGACTTTTCTTCTACTTTTTTCTAGTTGTTTAGTTTGTTATCGATAATAGTGCCGTGAGCATTTCAGCAAAAGGCCTGAAACAGACATTCTATTGATATTGGCTATGGTGGTCAATGAGGAAGGACTAATAATGGTGCGATAAACATTAGTTGGTACTTACTTAAATTCATTATTACTTACTTTTTATATGCTCGACTATACTGCAAGAATAATTTCACTAGATTATTGAAGAAAAAAATTCTAAAAAATGTATTATTAATTTTAACGAAACAATATCAGAACCTATAAAAGGATTTATTTTATATTTTATTAATAGTTTATACTATAAAACCGTATTATACATACTTTAGAAATACTTTTTAATTTACATTTGAAAGTATTATTATTTTTTTCTAGATTGAGAATGTGCCGCACAAGTGAGGTAGATAGTGAAGCTCATATTACATATACTTGATATTAGGGGTATTGAGATGAAGCGAATACTAATATACGTAGTATAATATTTTTCAATTTCTTGCAGCATCCCCTCCCTTGCCTACCCTTTTTAATATTTAATCTCTTTTAGATTCTTTCATATAAAAAAAAGAAACGGGGAAGAGGGAGTCAACAAGATGAGAAAGGATCATTGGAGGGAAATGTGTGGGAGCATGGGGCTTCATAAATCATGGCTCCGTAGGGAAGAGAAGGTTCCTCATGTTCATGTGAATGAACTTTCATTTTTTCTTGTAAAATGAACGTGATCTTGCCGTTCTCTATATTAAAGATTTTTTTCTATTCAGGAAAAAGCGGTATCGAGGAAATTTTTTACAACTTCCTTTCATAAAAGAGTGGGAGCTTTAATATATAAATTTATAAGCTTCTAAAAATAAATATTCTGGTTATAAGTAACAGACGATATTATTTTACTGAATGAATACATCAGCATATATTTTTAATAACCATCTCACATATAAATTTAAAGATAACAAATTTGAAAATTTTATTTCATACAAACTTTGCTTGAAATGTTTTTAAATAGAGATGCAAGTTTGTTGGTTTTTGCTGAGTTTTAAATAATAAATGTATACTTAATTTATAATATAAAAAAATTGGGGCACCACCACAACAAAATATGCCTGGAAAAGGGGACAAGCAAATTATAAATGTCTGGAAAACAATCACAATGATAAATGATGTTTAGAAAAAAAATAAATGCAATTAAATTATGTCTGCGAGAAAGTGGGTTTGTGTTGTCTCGGGCTAGTTATGTATATGTTATCTCGAATGTACAATGTACAAGTAGTATACATAGAGATAAATTATTCTGATGGCCTATAAAAATGTCTGCCAATTACATTAGCTTCCCCGAGCGCCTACTATTGAATGAATGGCCACATGAGTACAAAAAAAACATCTTGCATACGAGTCTGCAAGACAGTGTGACATTTTCATGTAACGCTTTCTGCTGTCGTTTTTTAGTGTGGTTTTTTGGTAACGCTTGTGTAACGCTTTTTGGTGTAGTTTTTTGGTAACGCTTGTTTAACCCTCTTTAGTGTCGTTTTTAGGGTTTCGTTGGTAAAACCAAAAAAAAGAAACCCTTATAGTTTCGTTCCTGTGTCTGTCTGTCACTCTGTACTGTTCCAATAACTTTTGAACCAAAAGTTATAAAAACATGAAACTTTCCAGTATAAAAGATCGTTTTGACGCGCACACAGGAAAAATATAGCGAACTCGAAATTATCAGCTGTTCAAATTCAAAATGGCGGAAAATTCACGTCACGCGAAAAAAATATGTTTTTAAAATTTTTAGTGGGGTATCAAATAAAAGGTATTGAAGAGTAGATTACAAATATATATACTACTTAGTGAAAGTGTTTAATTTTCGGCGCCATTTTTTCAAAAAACATCGAAATTTTGCGTGTCCCCCCCCCCCCTAAAATCGTATTTCCGCTGTTACAAAAAATTTAGAAAAAATATGCAAAATGTGTGGGGTGCTGGGCCATAGAAAAAATAAGATTAGCAATTTGATCTGATTAACTGGAAATCCAAGATGGCGGATAATTCATGTAACTCGAAAAAAAAAAATGTTTTAAAATTTTGAGTGGGGTGTCAAATGAAAGGTATTAAAGAGTAGATTACAAATATATATACTACACAGGGAAAGTGTTTAATTTTCGGCGCCATTTTGTCAAAAAACATCGACATTTTACGTGTCCCCCCCCCCAAAAATCGTATTTCCGCTATTACTAAAAATTTAGAAAAATATGCAAATTGCGTGGGGTGCTGGGCCATAGAAAAAATAAGATTAGCAATTTGATCTGATTTACTGGAAATCCAAGATGGCGGATAATTCATGTCACTCGAAAATAAATATTTTTTTTAAATTTTGAGTGGGGTATCAAATAAAAGGTATTGAAGAGTAGATTAAAAATATATACCACTTAGGGAAAGTGTTTAATTTTCGGTGCCATTTTTTTAAAAAACATCGATATTTTTTGTGTCCCCCCCCCCCCCTAAAATCGTATTTCCGCTGTTACTAAAAATATAGAAAAGCATTCATAATGTGCGTTTTGCTGGGCCATAGAAAAAATAAGATAAGCTATTTGATCTGATTAACTGGAAATCCAGATTGCGGATAATTCATGTAACTCGAAAAAAAATATTTTTTAAAAATTTTGAGTGGGGTATTAATGAAAGGTATTGAAGACTAGATTACAAATATATATAACACTTGGGGGTAGTGTTTTATTTTCCGCGCCTTTTTGTCAAAAAAAAATGTTGGCGTAATGCCGAGCCAACATCTTAATGACGTTATGTCTGGTGTTGGAACAGTTCCTATGTGTCACGCTTGCGTGGCACATCCCTTGGTGTCTCTCGGAAATTGTGTAGCCTATTGCAGTGTGCAAAAACACGGTATTACTCTGCTGATGTGTTTTGCCAGCCAAGCAAGAATGGCGGTATGAGAGCACGCTAGTCTCTGATAAGTCCTATATCTGATCTTCTTGATCTAGTATAGGTCCAGAGTTGGGTGGGCATCGTCGGGCCCCTGATGAGTCGGACGCGACGAAACGATGCAGGACATAGCGTAATGCCGAGCCAACATCTTAATGACGTTATGTCTGATGTTGGAACAGTTCTTATGTGTCACGCTTGCGTGGCACATCCCTTGGTGTCTCTCGCAAATTGTGTAAAAAATTAATTGTATGTATGTAAGTTTATTAGGAATAAAATTCTAAGGGTTGTGGCGTTTGTCCGTTGCAAATCGGAGCAGTAGAACAGAAGTTGCAAGGGGGGGGGGGGGGGCACCGCTGGGGCACGTGAGCGATTCCTGGAACGGTAGCGAGTAGCGAAGAGAGTTAGCCGTGGGGCAGATAGCAGATCGGGAAAGGAGGGGGTGTGTAGGCCCTACCGAGCGCGGTAGGGGGGGGGGGGGTGGCAAACACTAGGTTTATTTTCTCTGAAGTTAAGCAAAGCTCAGAGATCCAACAGGCTTATCACCGGGATTACGGGCGGCATACCTTAATAAGGCATTTCCGATACTACAAAGAAGCATGAGAGTTAGCGCTGCTTAAACCATAAGCCACTAACTTTTGCACTGAAACAGTAACCAGAAAAATGCTTCCCTCTTCAGCTTCGGGATTTTAACTTCATTCTCCAATTTACCACAGGTCACAAAGATGGTAAAAACAATATTGTGGCTGATACTCTTTTACAAATAGCAGACATTTTATCTTAAATAATCTTGATTTAGCTCAATGAGCTGTGTGGCAGAGGAATAGCAAAGAAGTGTAAATAGCTGGTCGATGGCGACAGGTTCGCGTCAGTAAAAAAATCCAGAGTACTATGACACCTCAACTAACTCTGAGAGGATCAACAGAACTCTAAAGGCAGCTATCAAGTGTCATTCCTCCGCGAGGTGGACCGAGAATCTTCCACCCTTTCTCTTAAGACTGCCCAGCACGGTTAAGGAAGATATCTCACACAATTTTCCGAGGACCCCAACGCATATGTAGGGAAACTATCTAAAAATGGCTTCATTGGCACCACCCCGTCCAGCACATCATGGATCAATAAAGGGTTCGTCAGTCCATCACTTGCAACCTGCCCCTTCGTGTTCCTGAGAAGAAATGCTGCCCAATGGACCATATAAGATTATCTCCAGGGCAACTAGCAATTATAAAAGCTTAGACAAGGGAAAGGAACAAGTGGTTGCCTTAGACAGGTTGAAACGAGTCTTCATCTAGGTACAACCTGCAAATACCTGACATAGTTGTCACTTGAGGGCAACTAAAGCTCTGTAAAGACAGTCTCTAAAGCTCTGTAGAGACAGTTATATTTTATAATTGTTTTGTTTTTGCTATTTTGGAATGTTTCAAAGTTGAATAAAAATTCGCAACCTTAGTTCGACACATGTCGAACTAACGTAACAATTATCGCACATGCGATACTGGGTCTTATTGTTTCATCAATGGTAAAAAATCTATGCTAACAATTACCCTCTATATCTCTAATCTAAAACAGAGTAATTAAAATGTGGATAATGCTCACACTTTTAGTTCATTAACCTAGATAATATTGGAGGAAAATGTTTAAAAAATAATTCAATTGTACTTATTCATTTATTATTTAAAATTAAATGTTTAAAAATAAAGTTATCCAAATATAAAATTAAACACGGAACAATAGTTTTATTTATTCATCGAAGCATGGATTTATCTTAACTATTGCAATACGTAGCTTTTGTCTGTTTGTCTTTCTGAGAATTATGAATAGAATAGAATGTTTTGTAAAATATCCGAACCAAATAGACGAAACAATTGGGATTGTGGAAGCAGATCAAGGGGGTTTATCATGCTTGGCATGTATGGGTTTACCATTTCTACGAACATTGTGTGTTAAAATGAATGGTACATTAGACAACTTTTTACAACACCAAAGATACTAAAACGGTATTAACAAAGCTATGAAACATCTGGAAAGGAAATATTACACAATTTAATACGATCATTTACTAAAGAGAAATGTTGTTTTATTATATACCTCCAATAGATTTATAATTTGCTTATTCCTCAAAAATACCTACATAAACAAATAATTGTTTGAGACCAGCTAACGTACCCACAACAAGACTATCGGAAAGATTGCCGGAGAACTGTAAAGCCGAGTTTAATACCAAACCCTGGTATCCTCCGGACTCCCCCTAAGCCCGGTAACCCTGGACTCTGCTTACATAAACACACGTTAAACAGTAAGGGTGCGTTAAGGGGTGACTTAAGAGGCTGAACCCTCTGTTTTTTAATGATATTGTGTAAATCGTAACCTTAAAGAAAAAGCAAAAATAAGAACCGATACAGAAATAATCAATTTCTAACAATGTTCTGGGGTGCCTTCCTCGAGTGTTGTTACCCATCTTTACCAATCCCATAAGAATTCGCGATTCACAGAATTAGGTCTACTTTAAAGGGTTGAGAGAATGCACAGACACAATGAATACTTTGGTTTAGAAATAATATGATTCAATTATTCTAGTTGAGAACCTTTTCTGAGTATATCTATCAGAGTTAATAAAATAATAATCCATTTCTAAAAGTAAAATTAAGGTAGTTCTAATCCAAGAACATTAGAGTGTAGTCCTAATTATAAGAGTATGGTCGTGTGTTCCAATTAGCCGGTTTCCTTAAAGGAAAGAGAAGAGAAGGAACTACACCACTAGCTCAAAGTTAAGGGTTTGTGTGTAGTTGTTTGAAAGAGTTTCACACTGAGCTCACTCTACCTTAAAACTCACCTTCATACTGTAGGGATTCTAAGCCAACAAAAGTCTTTCCCCCAGCTTTGGCAGAAGATTAAATTAGTCAGTGCAAAGTTTGGCCGGATAGGACACCCTAATCGGGTCGGAAACGACTTGGGACCGCAACTTGCCCTACCCGAAATCTTCTTCACGAATTAGGCTTCTATTGGCCGCACTTTTACTTTCAACGGTAGTTTAGAGTGGAGCAAATGTCTTTAGTTTGTTCGAAACTTTTAACTCCTTGCCGCCCTTATTTCCGATACAACGAAGCCAAGGTAAGTCACATCCAGCTATAATGGACTAAATAGAGTGTCATAGAATACGTAAAATTACCTTGTACAGATTACAAAGAATAGTAATTTTTATACATAATTGAATTATAACAACGATTTAAGATCTAGGATTTTTCCTGAATTTTAAATATCACTGGACTTATATTGAACAATTAATTTGATTAATTTGTTTCTTTGATATATCTAGAATTCAATTTATTATCTCAAGACATAGAGAATATCTTAAAAATGAAAGTATTTTAAACTTCTAAAATTCGCATTTGTTTAAGGAACATCAAATAATTTATCAGAACTGAATACTGAAGCGTAGGAAGAAGTCCTGAAGGAGTAGTAATAATATAACCCTAGATAATGTCCACAAGTCCTCCTAAATTTTATTGGATATAGTTTTCTGTGGATGCAAGGAGTATAATAAATGTTACAGACAAGACATAACAATATAAAAACAATTGGTCTTGGTTACACAATAGTTAACTATAACCTATATCGCTACCTATAAGGTAGCTTATGCTGTGTACAGAGTATTACAAACAAGTCTGCGGTCAACTAAATAGCCTGCTAGATGTCCTAAAGCCGGCTTATACAATAACTTCTAGTAACTATGGGCAGTGCATTTCCCCTCCAAAACATAAATGTTTCTTAGTGTATCGTTATGTCTCTGCGGTTAGAAGATAAAAAAAAGTACGATAATATTTCTTGACTTCTTTTTATGTGTCATTTTTGTTTCTAAAGTATACATTAGGAGAACTCACATTTTATCTATCCCATCCCAAAAGTGCAATAAAGTTATCTAGGGTTTTTTCCAAGTCTCAGGTGCCAGTGATACGTTTCCCCTCTTCTCTAAAGACGCCGTTTGGGGAGAAAAGATTTTCTTGGGAAATCTTTAAGATTGAGATGCATGTAGAGAATAGGGGGGAAGGAGGGAAGTTTCCTTTTGGTTTTTCCTCGGCGACGAAAACTGCCTACGTTTTTCCTTGCTTCAACTTAGATTCACCTCTCCCTCACTTTCCACCCTCCTAAACATACTGGTAGAAATAACACGCTAGAGTTGAAATCACATAAAGAACTCCAACTTCCCCTTCTTTTTCTACCCCGTCCCTCCGATATCCGACAGTATCTTCCCAAAAAAAGGTTTAGGTCGAAAAAGGAGAAGTCAAAAAAGACACCCTTCAAGTAAAAGCTTTAAAAAAAGTCAGAACACCTCCAAAAAACGAATAAAAATAAAACTTTTTTCCTCTTTATATTATATCTTCATTCCCTAAAACAAACTTTTTTCCTGCATAAAAATTTCAAAAAACTTCCTTGATATCAATGACAATTTCATATCGTACAATAAACTGGAAATGTACTTTTATCATAACAACAAAGAAAGTTATTTCCTTTTGTCTTGTTTTACAACTTCGAAAAGAAAAATGTTATATTTGCTGTAACATCCGCATTCCTTTTCAAAAATACATTTGATTTGTTCATGGTTCAACGACAAAAGTTTTTATTATTTTCCGGCTCGAAATGTCATATTATTCTTTTGATATTACATAAATTATGATCATCTTTATCGAATAGTCGTAGTAAAACATTTTTATATTACTCTGGAATGAGAGAATTTCGAATAAAGCTTATTTCCTGAAGCATAAATATTTTCAATGTTTGTTTGAACCCATATGAAATAATTTTTTAAAAAAGATACAATAAAGTATATTCTCTGATGAAACTTCGATGACAATAAAGGAATACTTGAAATGCTAAATGCCTAGATTTTCGAAAAAAAAAAAAAACAGACCAATAAATAAAATAATTAAACTAATAAAATGTAATTATATTTTTTATTTGATCAATAATAAGATCCATAAAATTTTAGTATTTTTAGAAATAGTCAATTGGAAAATATAATCACTAAAGGTTATATTATAATTATGCATAAGCGAAATAAAAAAAGAGGTATAAGAGGAGAATACATGAAATGTTTTAATTTGTTTGAGATAGATAATTTCATAAAATTTCTAATAATTTGGTTTTTATGGGGCTGCTTTTGTTCAACAAAATAGTAAATTACAATATATTTGTGTAATATTTTGTCAATGAACTTATTTCATAATTGCAATAGCATTCAGAAAAAATCGGCCATCGGGATTTTCGTTAAAAAGATTTAATAAAAATATTCAGTCCGAGACAACCCAGAAACTCTCTCATACTGCTATTATTCAAGATAATGTATAAAAATAGTCTGCCAATTAGTGTGGCACATAGCTTCCTCGTATTATATAAGCCACTCGTAAGGCACCGAGTGGCTCTAGAGTGGCCATGCAAGATTCCTGTAGCCGGTGTCTCGAGACTCGGTGGCCGGGACGCCGCGTGTCCCGTGTGGAAGAGGCTTAAAGAAAATGGAGTAGTAACCACCCCTCTCCTCTCGATCACGTCCCAACTGAGGATGTTGAAACTGCATTCCTGTTCAACCATGAGGATAGTAGCACTGTCAAAGTTTTGGGGATCCAATGGCCTCCACTGACAGACTCTTTTACTTATACACTCTCTTCTTTTACACCTCGTTTTTCAAAACGGGCAATCCTCTCTGATATCTCAGTTATTTAACCCATTAGATTGGCTGTCTCCTGAAGTGTTTTTTGCTAAATGCCAAACTGTTTTGCTAATCCAGCTACTTTGGCTATCTGGTGTTAGTCGGGATGAAGAGATACCACCTGATCTCAAGCACACCTGGGAACGTTTCGTTGCTCAGTTGCCTCGTCACTCAAATATCTCTACCTCGTCCTCCAATCTCTCATATCGATGTTGAAACAACGCTCGTAGCGTTTGTCGATGCAAGCGAGAAGGGATATGCTGCAGTTGTTTGCCTCCACTCTTACCATCGAGTTACTGGCTCTGCTAACATCTCTTTAGTGATTGGGAAATCACGCGTCACACCTCTAAAAACTTTGACCATTCCTCGCTTGGAACTCTGTGCGGCTGTCTTAGCAGCTCGTATTGAGCTATTCTCGTTCTTCTCTCCTCTCTTCTCGCTAGATTAACCAAATTATGGCCTTTTCTGATTCTACAATCGTTTT
The DNA here is from genome assembly GCA_951217055.1 of Gerris lacustris. NCBI lineage: Eukaryota > Metazoa > Arthropoda > Insecta > Hemiptera > Gerridae > Gerris > Gerris lacustris. The sequence continues at coordinate 23,557,054 of OX578283.1, read as the reverse complement.
AGGTTGGATCCGAAAACCTCCTCATACTTTACAAACCTTTGTATCAAATCGAGTGATTCAAAGCTTAGAGGAACTCAGTCCTTCAGATTGGTATTATGTATCAACATCCTACAATCCAGCCGACAGTGCTAGTCGAGGGGTTATGCCAGACAAGATGATTGACCACCCTCTTTGGTTCCACAGTCCACCCTGGATGAAATCACCTCTTGATCAGTGGCCTCTCAGCTCAGGTGCCACTGTACCTCTTGCCCTTTCCAGAGCTGCGATCAGGGAAGGAAGTAATGGTTGCAGCTAGCCTGTTTGCTCACCATTCGGCTCCATGCAACGAGTTAGTTGAGCGTTATTCCTCATTTATCAGATATCATATTACAGCATATTACTGCTTGGGAACTCAGAGTTTAAGCCATCAACTCGGTTCGAGCTGAGACACCCACACCTCTCAATGCTGTTGAAATTCGCTCAGCGTTGCACCACCTTGTTCTTGTTTAACAGCACAACCACTTCCATGAAGATCTGCGTCGTTCGATGAAAGGTGACGAGCCTACTAGCTCTTTGCGTAGTGTTCAACCTTTTATCGATTCAAAGGGACTCCTCAGGATGGGTGTACACTTCTTCATGATTCTATGTCATATGGCACTCGCAATCCTCTCTTACTCCCAAAGAACTGTCCCAGCCTCTTAATTGATAATTTCCATATTAAATATTTACACGTGGGTCCAAGAACTCTTCAATCACTACTTCTTTGTACTTTTTGGATTATTTCTGCTAGGTAATTACTTTGCTCTAGACTCGGCAAATGTCTCTCTTGTCTAAAAATGAGAAATTCTCACCTCAAACCTCTAATGGGATAACTCCCCTTATCGGGTCGGCCCTTCCTCGTCGTCGGTACTGATTTTGGCGGGCCAGACGCATAAATTAAATAAATATTTGTGCGCATATGTGGAACAGACAAACAATGAGCGCAGAAGTTAGAAACTTATATGGCGCCAACAATGGGCTAATTATGACCTACCATAAAAATTTCAGTAAAATCGGACGTGTAATTTTTAAGACATGTAGGTTCGCAAAAATTGAGTTATAAATCAACAGACAGATACGGAACAAAAATGTTACTGACGTCTGAAACTGATTTCTCTCTTAGAATTTTTGAAGTAGGAGATTAAAATAGTTTCGTTCTTCAGAACAATCACATAGCTTCCGTTACCTTCGTCTAGCTGGGAAGCAATAATTTCTAGTACTAATAGGCAATAACAAAAGTTAAGTGAAAGTAAAAATATCGGAAATAATAGTTATTTTTTACGTCATTATTTTTAAAAACTTTTCAGAATGGCACAGAAAACTGTGATATTTATCATTTGTAAGAAATTACTTGTTCTTATAATTCTGGCTATCTCTAGTTATTATTTCAGCAAGGGGAAAAAACACTAATCCTTTTTGTTTCTTTTTTTCAAAAGTAGTAGAAGATACATGAGAGCATTACGATGTCTTCTTTTAGAAGACCTAGTTCTCTTCGGAGTTGTAAGTTTTTGATAAAAACATATTTTGATAACATTAAAAGGATATTTCTCGTAGGGGGTTTCTATTCGCCTGTTCTTCTCTCCGATGTTGAAGACATATCAATTAACAGGATGGCTCGAGTGGGAAATCTCAGAGGCTACTGTCAGAGGCACTCTTCCTGAAGATATCTAGTACAGGCCAATATCTCTTTCGACAGCTGTCTCCCCCAAGACTACAGCCCCTGCTCGTCTTATCGACGGAGCCGAGGGAGGAAAAGGATGGAAACGACTCTGGCACACAATTCAATTCCCAACAAATCTCTAACCCTCCTCTTGTCTCTTGCCATATCTAACAGTGAGAAGGAGCAAGGATATCTTTATCCAACGTAGCTTTTTCACCCATCCTTCTTCTCCCCGTCCTCCCAGTACCGTTCTTCTATCACTCTTTTTCATCAGACGTGAATATCCCACCTCCTCTTATATACTAAAACCGAAGGAACCCTGAGAAAAGGGGAAATCTTTAATATATACATTTTATATTTCTTATATATCTTTTTTCCCGCATTTCTCTTCCCTTCTATGTTCCAAGAAATCCTGCATCTGAACCTCTCCTATATTCCCGTGGACTTTATTCACAAAACAATACATTCAATCACAGAAGCACTTTTATTTCCCTTTATTTTCTTTATCTTTTACTGTATCGAAACAGTTTTCCTTTTTATCTCTTCTTTTCAATAACAACCAGGGGCTTCCCGTTTCCAAACCTTTGTCATTTTTACTGAAGTAACTGTAAATAAGCAATCTAACAGTGTTGTGCCTCTTTTTTTAATAAAATTGTGTTTATCAATACACGAATAAAAAGTACAAACAATGATGCAGTTAAGAAAAACATAAATACATTAAAAAGTAAGAAAAGTTCCATGTAAAATCAAGCAAAGAAAACCCAAAATACACACAATTATTTTACATATGCAATTTAAACAAGCAAGCACATTTAAGCTTACATGAACATGGTGATTATGCAATTCCTAATTTTGAAAAAATGACACTAACTTCTCTTAATTTTGCTTTCTTATACATAATAGTATTACAGTACTAGTGGTTATGATTGGCTACGAAGGGAAAGGTGATGAAGTATGGAAAAAAGGCATGACAACTTCTTATTAGAAAATAGAGCAGAAAGTTGGTCGTTTTTAAGTTCATTAAGCCGCGTCCACACCGGACGCGCATCGTTTTTGCAACGACGCACGTCGTACGTTTGCAAACAGGGATGCGCGGCCGGTGTGGACGGTACCGCGCGCACGAACGAATGATTGTTTGTGTTCGCGGGTGCTCCGGGTAGAGTCGGTACATCAAAGGATGTTTGCTGTTTGTGCGCGTTTGGTGTGGACGCTTTTTGAGCAAACTCATTCGCAAACAGCCTGTGGTTTGATTTGGAAACCCGGGAAATGTATATTTATTTCATTCGTATTATTTATGACTATAGCATCAAATAACTATATTATAATTAATAATATATACTAATTTATAAATAGTGATTGAAACTAGATGATTTTATGTAAATCTAAGATTGAAAATAACGGGATTAAATAGATAAATATATATGTGACATAAAAGTCCAAAAATGCGTCATACTATTTTTTAAAATAATTATATTACTTCCGAGCTTATTACTTAAGGATCATGCCTATGGGCCCTCTCAAGACGAAATATTACATTGATATTTCTTTTTTTCACCAAAAGAACAGATTTCTATTTGTATAAAATTTCTATATGTTTTGGCGTTGTATTTTTGTAGAAATAATAATCTAAAATCAGAGATGATCAAGGAGAATTTTTTTTTTTTGACATCCAGACTCTTCGTTTTTTTTTTTACTATTGCCATTTTTTACTAACTTACCAATGATAATAAATAAGCCGGCGCTTATACCGCGTTTTGATAGAACCATATTAATGAAAAATTAGTTTTTGATAGAACCATATTAATGAAAAGTTAGTTTTTTAATAGAACCATATTAATGAAAAGTTAATGCAAGTGCAGTATAGTTTTATTTAGTTCTTGATGATGTAGTATATAAGAAAATAATGAAAAATAACTGGGAACAAGGACAAACGTTTGCAAACACCTGTTTGTCTAGAATGCGCGTCCGGTATGTGGACGTCGTGTTTGCAGTTGTTTGCAATCGTTTGCAAACCCTGTTTGCGATTGCGCTTTTGGTGTGTACGAGGCTTTAGAATTCAAATAGAAAATAATTAAGATATTCTCCAAATAAGGAACACGAGTTTCCTCTCCAGGGATATCAGACTATTACAAGTTAAGTTTCCTAGTTCTCTGTCTTTGATTTTATTCGTGTATAAGTATAAAATAGAATCCATGAATACAAAGGTAGGCAGAGCTATTTGCGATAATTATGCTAATAAAATGTTCAACCAATTATATGATGTATTCAGCAGATCAAGCGACAAACACACACATGTAAATTGAAAGTCACAATAATATCCACATACATATTTGCATTTATAAACATGGCGGATCATAATATTGTTAGCCCTGTTGAACCAGGAAGTATTTGTCCCCTGATAAAATATAACAAGATGGAAGTGATATCTTTATCGTAAAATTAACGTTTTTTGTTGAGGGCATGCTGAAACCCAATCCATCAGAGAAGATGGGGAAAAGTATATTAACAATTTCAACTGCATCGAACCAATCTCTTTATCTCTCAACCTCCCCCTTCCCTTCATGATTTTAACACCATTAAAATGAAAATGTTCAAAATGAAGCCAATATCATCCCGGTTTGCCTTTCTACCGAGAGGGGCTTTACAACATAATTAGTCCAAATTACATTATCGCTCCTCCTCTTCTAGTAGTATCCATTTCAACGAAATGAAGTCAGTAGCAAGGCTTAAAGTTTTAAAGGCTTGTAACTATATACAAGCTACCTCGTTATCGCATCATTAACGCTAATGACAACGGCGATAGCACAACTAAAGTAAAAGATATCGACTTGACGCTAACAAAGCGTCGGTGTTTTCCTAACTATTAGGCTTATTTACATTCTTCCTTCCTTAATAAAGACTTCTTAAAGAAAAACGCCACATATGCTTTCTAATTAGGCTCACCTACTCGATTTTTAAGAAGAAAACTTGGTACAACAAATTTTACTGTAATTTGCATAAGACTTAGAGTGTGTATGAAGATTTGTAACAACATATTAAACATAATCAAGTTTTGGAGTTTTTACTTCTAATTGGTCTCATTATAATAAATGTGCATAAATAATAAACTAATTAGCTATAAAGCCCCACTTACTGCTTTCATATAATAAACATCTCACAGATTAAAAAATTTACATATTAACAATTTTTTTTTGTTTTAAAAAGTTATAATTAACAAGGAAGAAGAGAAAGGTTAAAAGTAGTTTAGAGATAATTGGAAACAGTATAGATTTTTTTTAATGTAAGTGCCATCTCAATGTAATGAGGGTTAGAAACTTTTCCTTTAAAATATAGAAATCAAAACGTATAATTCCATCAAAATCGATTTTTTACGCCATCACAATACTTCTTCTCAATACTACTACACTTTACTGCCAAAGAAATGTGGGAACCAAATTTAAACTAATGAGGCAGGAAACGAAAGGAAATTGGAAGTGCCAGCAGTGTAAAAATCCATCAAGCACCTTTTAGCCAACCCTTTTAGCAATAAATAATTTTTTTACACTAGGCATCATTATTAAAAAAATTACAATTATAAAAAGCAAGTCTTATTTTTCCGATCACAGTATCGGTAGCTTAAATCAATAAAATAATAATAATAATAATAAATTATCATAATAATAAGTTATATTTTATAATAATAATAAATTATATTTTAATTTAATCAATTATTTTATTTTAATCAATTGTTAAACACAGTAATCATGTTAATAAAGTGATAAAATCTATATACCTAAAACAATTGTAATGTAATTAAAAGAATTGCAATGATTTATTTTACTATTACTGAACAGTTACTGTTATTAACTCACATTACCTACCAAACAATCCCGCTCAGTTTATGTTTATCTCATCTAATAATAAAATGAAGAATGAAATGAAGAAGAATCCATAATTGGTGCATTTTTTATCAATATATAGAAAAGACTTTAATTATATGTGCCATTTTTTTTTTATTTCTATACATGATGCCCCGTATAGGCTAGTTCAACCAGAACATTATTGAAGCACCGAATGTTGTAAAGAGACTAATTACTGGTTGTAACAGCTTAACCGGTCAAATAAAATCATACAACAAACATATAACTTTGACCGCTATCTATAGATCAAGAGAAATTACCTGTGAAGACTCACAGTTAAAGACACAGCAAACCACTCATAGCCAGGGATATGAACTTGGAATTACTGACTGACAGTACAAATGAAAATTGCTTACTTAAATATGCTTAGTCAATTAGGATTTGTCACTTGTGTAAACAATGTGACAAGGATACTCGTGCATAGTCAAAAATTACTAACCATTACCTTACATGACTATCTCAAGACATTACTAAACAGCGCACATACGAACTGTAACAAACAAACAATAACAATATCCTTATAGGTGTAAATAAATGTATGTTTGTGCACATGTGGAAGAGAAACAAATGGGCGCAGAAGTTTGAAACTTATGTGGGACCAACAATGAGCTAATAATGACCTACCATACAAATTTAAATTAAATCGGACGTTTAGTTTTTAAAATATGTTGGTTCGCAAAATTTGAGCTACAGACCGACAGACAGACACAGAACCAAAAATGTTCCCTGGTGTCTGAAACGGATTTCTGTCTTCCAATTTTTGAAATCGGAGACCTTAACACTTTTCGTTCTTCAGAACGAACACATAGCACATAGCTTCCGTTACCTTCGGTAAGCTTGGAAGCAATAATAATAAAAAAATTTCATTGAATGATTTTAGCTAAATATGTATTCATCCCAAGTTTTTTATAGCTGCCCTAAGATACATATTACAGTTTTAAAATATTTTAACTCACCCATATCACACAAAATAAATACAAATTATATTATGTTTATTAAAAGGGATAAATTTTCATCTACCTCTCGCTTGTAGTAAAAAGCAACATGCAATATTACTTAATGTTGTCTAGACAATACCGTTAAATTAAATTATCTTTTATAGTAGGAATATAAACAATTAGATTTGATAAAAAAAAAAATCATATTTAACCCTAGAACGCTAACCTGGAGTCAAAATGACTTCCATTTTCTTTAAACTATGACTGCACCGTGTCTATAAAACACAGAACTCCCACATCTTGAATGACCCTTCTACACTTCTATCAATTCCACATTCAGATTCTAAAGAGGACATATCGTTTGTTTTTCTGTAGTCAAGGAGTCATTATGACTCCTGTCTAGTATTACACGTAAATATTTTGTAGGTCATTTTGACGCAGAATAGTATTAACAGCCCAATCTAATACGTTTTATTGTTTATTTGGCCATTACAAATCTAATAAATTAGGTATTATATTACTTTTAATTTAATAAATATTACAAATTAAAAGTAATATAATTGTATTTTATTAATTTATACAAGGCGTGTCCCAGAATTAAGGTCTCCATATTTTTTAAATTTCAAAAAATGGTTTATTAAAAAAAAATTACATGGGTATGTTGTGTATATATAAGTGTTATTTTCCAACATAATCGCCATTCACTTGGATGCACTTTTTAAGGCGCACCGGAAGTTTTTTATGCCCTCCTCATAAAAACCCGCCGCCAGCTTCTTTTCCAGGTACTAGTGACTTCTCTTTCCACTTCCACGTCTGTACCCATCCTTCTTCCTCCAAAATGTTTCCTCACATTTTTTGCAGACATACAGTTCGTTCCATATGTCTCCTTTAATTTTTTTAGAATGGAAATAGGGGTTTCGCCTATCGAATTAAAAAAAACGAATAATTGAGCGGAGTTCTCACTGAGTGTAGACAGGGAGGAAGGTGGCGGTAGCCGGCGTGGAAACATCCATCTCTATTGCGCATCACACTATCACACGCCAACTAAGGGTCCGATCTCGTCAACTAGGGTAGCCAGGGGAAGGGGAAGAGACAAACTATAAGGCAGTGCAGCCATCTACGGAAAAAAAAAAAATCCCTTGGCCGCTAGGCGCTTGGAGACCTTAATTCTGGGACACGCCTCGTAAGTAAACATTTCTATATTTTTTGTCTTTATATGTCTAAATTATATAAAGTTAATAGAATATACGAATATAGTCAAATAATGAAGAAAAATACAATGACCAAAACGAGATTTATCGCTTGCTGAAGGAAATGATTGATTCAGATACCGATCATGAGCGTATTCGAAAATGATGGTGACGATTCTGAATTGGACCCTGATTTTAATATAAATTCCTTTTATAGAAAATGCCTTTTCTGATCACATCAGCGATGATGATGAAAATGATAAATTAATTGAAACAATTTACGACATAGAAAAAGCAAAGGAAAATTAAGGTAAAAGGTACATCAAAGAAAAAAGTAAATATAACCACTCCGGTAAATAACAATACCGGATATACATATCTCTTACATGTAAGAGTAGTCCAAATTTAAAAACCGGAATTAAAAACGAAAAAATTGTTATTTTTATGGCAAACAAAGCACTTAAGTGTCCCAACAACTAGCACCAAAACGTGTAAAAAAAAATCATATTAGGCCTTTATATTTAATAAAACTGGGTATAATAGATTTGGGAGTCAATAAGACTCAAGGTTAGTAATAAGAGGTTAAAAAGTATGGTTAGCGTTCTAGGGTTAAAAAAAATTATTATTATTATTATTGTGTATAAGAGATAGTAAAGAAGCTGGATAGGACAAATTGCTAATCATAAAATAAAATATCAAGTTTCACGTACGAGTGAAATCTATGCAGCAAAATTGCGTTCGTTAAAAATAAATGCGTATTTAAGAAAATATATATTCATATCTACGAATATGATATCGTAGCCAAGAAGTTAAGAAGCGTGAAATTACTAAATAATATTTCACCGTTTGGCCTGGACTACTTACTGATCCTATAGGAAATAGAATCTGTGCTTATCGTCTGGGCTTAAACGACACATGGAGGCTTGGGCAAAGGGGGCTGTGGAAGGGACAGGACGGTTCTATATTGAGAAGGAGGAAGAAATAGGAAAGGAGATCAGACAACGAGAAATTGGTATTGATATACGTAGAGTTAAGAAGTATAAAAAAAAAAAAATTCTCTTATGAGAGACTTCTCCCAATGCCTGAGGCAACTCGACGACGGGTTCCGTCAAGTTTTGCGTCACTTGTCCTTCCAGCATTTCTCAACTCTTCTTACGTCAGCATGTTGGAATATCCCCCTCCCCCTTTCAACTAAACGTATATTAGGCCCAGAAGGGACGTTTATAACGGGTTTTTTATATCCTGCGGATATGTTTGTCGGGAGGGGGGCAAGAGTAAAGGTTTTTTTAGTACTTTCGACTTGGCTTGGTATCGAGATTTCGATTCGGATCTGGGAATTACGCGGAGACCCGGAGCAAGCAGGAGAAGCTTCAAATCCAATCATCTCCGACCGAGGAGGGTAACTCCTTCCTCGCAGAAATCTTCCTCCAATTTAACCTTATCTGTCAATTAATCCTAACCTCTCTTAGCGTCGAGTCTTCGATATAATACAACGGACGAGGAAAGGGAGGAGTTAAGGGCCTGAAACAATCTTGGGGATGATGGTTCTGTAAGGCTTCCAAATTTAAGTCCATTCAACCTGAACTAAGAGATTCCCCCTTTGAAAACCCAAAACAGTTTTGGAAACCAACCGATGTCCGTATTGCCCGCAATTACATCTCGGTTAGACTGAGTGGCACCGATATTATTGGATCGTTTCCAATTAAAATATAATACACTAATTAAAACGTAACATCCCAATAATTTAAATTCCCACTTTATACAAAGCAATTATCTAAACAGATATTGCAAAATATATGTGCTTCAGATAAGAATAGAAGTACATATTATAAATAAATATTAGAAATAAAAGTTTTTAATAAAACATGAAATTTAATATTACAAGTTTTCCAGGAAAAAAAAGTTATAATTGCACCTGATTAAATTAATTTGTAGTAGGAAAAACAGAAAAATTGTTAAAAAATAAAACGAACAGTCTCTCCACGGAATAAAATACTTGTTTATTTATCAAAGCAGCTTTCGGCCTTTTATAAAGCCATCATCAGTGCCGATTTAAGTATAACTATGGATACATTAACAACATATCATATAAAGAAAAAATGTAGTGGGTGAGTCATACGATGTCGGAGACTAACGTAAGACTCACGACTCGAGACTCTCGACTTTGAGTCTTACGTTAGTCTCCGACATCGTATGACACCCACTACAATTTTTCTTTATATGATATGTTGTTAATGTATCCATAGTTATACTTAAATCGGCACTGATGATGGCTTTATAAAAGGCCGAAAGCTGCTTTGATAAATAAACAAGTATTTTATTCCGTGGAGAGACTGTTCCTTTTATTTATTAAGATGACCTCCATCAACGCTCCTATTTCTCAAGAAAAATTGTTATTTCTGATTTTGACTGACATTATTCTACACGATTACAATTTATGTAAGGTGAGGGCTCTTGAAACAATTTAAATATTTAAGTTTTTAAAGTATTTTGACGAACTGGGAAACTGTACATATAGGATAAAATTAGATTTCAGATTCGGATGCAGCAAAGTCAAAAACATGAAACTAAGACAATCTATATACAGGGAAAATACAATGGCCTTGCTCCCTTCAGTTATCCCCTCAAGATTTCTTCAGAAAAAACCTAATCGTGAAAAAGGGCCAAGTTCCAGGCTCCAACCCAAAAAAAATAGCCTATCAACGAAGTAATATCTACATTGTCGCCAATTCACTCCTATTTTCATAAGCAAGACTATACTCTTTTATTTATAGGCTGATTTTATTGGGAGGGGGTCTGAAACATTTTTCTTTTCTTCTGAGTTCCTCCTTCTTATTACCCACGTAACTCCTACGTGACAACACATGATAACATGATACTGATGATTTATGCCTTACTCAGAAACTGGCCAAGTGTTAAGGAATAAAAATAAAAGAGTATTCTTGCTCATGAAAGTAGAAGTGAAGTGAGGTTATGGAATAAAGACAGAGCAGACTTGGCCACAACATGGATATGCCTAATGCCTATCACTGCTTTGATAGGCTGACTTAACCAAGGTTAAAATACGAGTTCAGTTTTGTGGGGCAGTTTGCGGAAGGCAGGAGCTATGCTTCCGTAAACTTTCCCCATCCAAGTAGATACATTTATTTTTAAAGAGCAATTTTTAAGTTGAGAAAGGATGGAGTATAATAAGTGTGTGGAAAAAATAAAATATATGTTTTGAGCCATATTAATTTTGAAAGGTTTCGACCCTTTATAAGGTCATCTTCAGCCTGTTTCGTTTATTACTGGAACAACCAATTCTTGAATTAATTACAAAAAAAAATACAATCATTTTTAATTTTAATCTTCTGAAATTTGGACAAATGTAATAATTTCTTCTCTTAAAATTAAATGAATTAGTGATGTAGTAATAATAGTAGTAAAATGGTATTTTAACTTACATTAGTGATGTCGTAAGTGATTCTGCTTTATTAAATTAGAATTAGAAATTGAAAGAGAAATCGTCAACAATCGTTTACTTGACGATCTATCATGGAGTAATAATGTATTTTAAATCAATTTTCAATTTCTAATTCTAATTTAATAAAGCAGAATCACTTAAGACATCACTAATGTAAGTTAAAATACCATTTGACTACTATTATTACTACATCATAAATTCATTTAATATTAAGAGAAGAGATTACATTTGTCCAAATTTCAGAAGATTAACATTAAAAATGTTTGTAATTATTTTGTAATTAATTTAAGAATTGGTTGTTCCAGTCCAGTAATGAACGAAACAGACTGAAGATGACCTTACATAGGGTCGAAACCTTTAAAAAATAATATGGCTTAAAAGGTATATTTTATTTTTTCCACACACCTATTAAATTCCAACCTTTCTCAACTTACTATAATAGGACAAGGTGTTCTTAAACTCTAATTTTAAGTTTCAAGAACAATGTTTAAATAAATTTACCGAGTATGTGCTTATATACCCACAAAAAAAAAAAAAAAATCGTTCTGAAGAACCTTCCACTACCTTCGGTAAGCTCGGTAGCAATAATTTAATAACTAGTCTAGTTTTGTGACAAACATTTTCAATCATATTATTATTGTTATATTAATTAAACAGATTGTTATTGTTACAATATTTGTTTTTTTTCAAAGTCTAATTAGTTATCTATTAGACAAGAAGTAAGAAAAAAAGCTTGTTACATCTTTATTAGAATATGTATTTATAAAAGGGATTTCTGTAATATATTAGGTTGTATTTACGGGTAACTTAGTTAAGACAATTTGGCACGGTATACAGGTATAAACAACCAATCCTTGTTTGGTTCTGTGCCTAAAACAGAAAGGATATGCTACTCACGTCTGACGTACAAGTTATGCGGAAAGGGTGTATACAGCTTGAGCCCCAACCTATACCACCACTAAATACCTTCAGCCCAATTCCAACCTTCATACTACGGAATCGGATAACGGATCGATCACTGCTTGTTCTATAACAACATTGTTAAAGTTAATTCATAAACTAATATGAGGTTGCTCTAGCATGAATTGAGCGGTATGATTATTGTATTGGCAAAGAGATAAAACGAGAATACATTGTTATAATGACACCCTACATTTCAATTGAATTAACGTCTAAATTGACAGATAGTTATTGGTTATATATTGATAAATAATTATAAGATTATTTTAAATTGGTTCTTGATTTAAATGTATGAGTTAAAACAGTATAATATATATATTAATCCAAGGTAAGTAATTTGTAACTTAGGTAGGTACACAGTGTTTAGAAAAGGACCAGCAATTAATGTTCTTAAAACTAAATATGAAGAATATAATCCCTACAATTGTACACTTAATTGTCAAAAACAATACACTAGAAAAATATTTCGAATTATCACTTTCACATGTTTTAAAAAAATTGGTCCGAGACAATTCAGATAAACTTTTTCTTATAGGTGTAAATAATAATTACTCAGCCCAATGTTCAAGTTATCATAGGTAAATTTAATTATTAAAGAACATTTTATGAAAATTTATCATAAAAATAACTATTCCTCGGTAGGAAATCGAACCCAAACTCTCTCCGTCCACGTTTAAAGCTATTTTCTCAGGAACTAGATTTTTCCCGGAAAGAAAGATTTATATCCTTAGATTTATATTTATATGGACTACATATTAGAATTATTTAATCAAAATTGTCGGAACCGTTTTTCAAGAAAAAAAAAAAATCTTGTTTTTTTCTGTGTTTTTGGGGGCTGGCGCCCCCAAATTTGATTTCGCGAAGCGAAGGGATGATTTGTCTGAAAATGTATGCAAAATTTCGACAAAAGTAGTTTAAGCTTCACATGTCTCCTAAACCGACAGACGGACTTTTTAAAAAAAAAAAAAAAAAAACAAAAAAAAAACAGAAAAACCAACACTTTTTTGGACTTCGGGAACCCGAAACGTGCAAATCCATCCAAATTTTAAAATCAAATTTTCTCTTTACATGAGAAAGTAAAAAGAATGGTAAAAGCTTGCAATTAAACATATCATAATCCAGTTAGAGTTGTGTAAATTAAATCAAATAAACTATACTAACTATTGGCAATAAACTGAGTTTATTTTATTATTCCTAACTAACATTCTGATTTGACTCTTGTTGACTCTAGCTCCTATACAACAATACATAGATTCGCTGTCTGTCTGTCTGCTTTCTAAGTGTCAGTAACATTCACGTATCCGACAATAACTTGAGTAAAAATTGACTAATTTAGTTAGTCTAATTTAGTCTAATTTAGTCTAATTTAGTTGGCTAATTTAGTTTAGTTTGACTAACATGTTCCTCTTACTAATGATTAGACTAAGTTTTTTAGGCATTGTAATCCATCCAAGCGTTCGTGCGCAACGCTCGTGTAATCGTGAGAATTTTAGGACGGGAAAAAAGATGATTCCACCTTTATCTATTGGACGTGACAAACGTTCTCTTTCGCTACATCAGCTGTATAAACAACCTTACAATAATTAACAAAAGCAACCAGTAAGTCACCACTTCACATAAGCAGCTATACCTTCAATATTGCGAAGCTGGGTGAACACCGAGCGGATGGACTCCGTCCAGGAATTCAATCCAGATCTGCGGTTACCATCCAAAATGACCACATCCGATGCTGCTTGACTATATTGATAGAAGGGCTAAATCCTCTTCTCCCATAAGAGCTACAGAGGCCTCCTACACAATCTATGGCATTTGCATTACATTGAGGTTAGTATAATTACTGGTACTATATCGAGAGCTTATTCTCGATCGGAAAAACCATTTGGCAAGACTTTTATCAAGTATGTTTTACTCTATTGTTAGTTCTAATCGTCGAAATTGTAACGGTTGAGAGGAGTTATTGATACTGCTTCTTCAGTTATATTGCCCCTGTCTAGTTGGTAATGATCGTTGCGACTATTGTTTATGTCCTTATAAAATATTTTCTCAGGTAAGCAGTACATATTTAGAGAGATATTCTCTTCAACATATTTGCAAACCTAATCTTATTATATTAGAACGACGTTAATTAGATATCATTAATAGTCATTTCTCTTTTTTTCTTTCTTCTCTAAATATCAGTATAATTAAGCTATGAAGGGTTGGTTGGCATTTTAACATCTATTAATGAGACCGTTAATGTGGTACATACAATACCGTTCTGGAAATCTAACTAAAATTATTGAAATTACGTAATATGTATATTTGGGGCCCCAAGGGGAATACCTCAAACTTTTTGCACTATTATTGACTAAAAAGTTTTGAACTTCTATAAAAAAAAATAGTCTCATTTAAACAACTGTAAAAAAAATATCAACTAAAATATTATTTATATATTGAAATAATATATTTTGGAACTAAATTTCTCGTGGGTAAACGTAAGTACTTAAATACTTTTATTTTACACAGTACCCATATAAGTTGTTTTGCGTAGTTGAGTATGCAAAGTTATCTTAATGTGGAAATTGGGTGACATTTTATTTTTGGTCGAATTTGTTATAGGCGGGTCAGGGGTCTTTTTACCTAATCAATATAAGAACAGGATAGAAGGAGCTCTAGCTTTCCCGTGGGCCCTTAGCTTTCCTTTTTCGGGTGCCCTAAAGTCCCCCGTTCCCCCTGTCGACATCAAGGACCCCCTAATGGAATTGTCACATCAAACCCGCCCTTACTCTTGGCTCTCCATCACGCCAGGCCACGGGGAGTCTCCATGTTTTACTAACATTACTACTTCAAACCTTCTCTCCTCGTCCTACTCCATAACGTAGCGAATAAATATTTTCTTAGTCCGGTCTTCACTTGGAAGCTGTTAAAAGAACCTTCGGGTTCATCTTGCTTTAGACCCTCATCAAAAAATCCTCATTTATCTTATTAAAATTTACTGGAAATTGCAATTAATAAAAAACGTATGAGGGGATCCTTTGACCCAAAATACTAAACACCAACAACGAAATGAGTTCGAGTCTCAGAGAGGTGACACAACTTTTTTTCCCAAAAGAATATCTTTTAAAACCGAATTAAAGACATTTATTATTTTTAAAATCAGAAATATATTATTTTCACACATAAAGCATATGTCACAGTAGGTACATATTATCTCCACTATTTTTTTAGGTAATCCCCGTTACGATCGATGCACTGAGTGAGCCGTGACGTAAAACGATTCTAGGTTAGGTGATCATTAAACATTAAAATAAAAACATACTAAATTTCAAGAAAGAGGAGTGTATAAGGTGTTTATAAGAAGTAAATGCAACAAATCTCACATAGGGACAGAACTAAAAATTAAAATATTAACGCATAGACTAAATAATAAATAATATGAGTTCTAAAGGTGAAACCAAAGGAAAAGCTAAATACTTAGGTAACACATTCATACGAGTTAACAGTAAACAATGGCCTAGGAGGTCAGTTACACCTTCCAGGTTCGAGGGGTGGGGAGGAGGTGATACGTGACCCATGCGCAATAGTTGCCTAATAAGACGTAATAATTATAAAATGTGTTCATATTATTATAAAAGTGTGAATATATACTGCAAATCGTATATGTAATAAAAATCAAACATATCTCCTACACAGTTGATTTTAGAGGAAAACTGAGAATTTTCAACTCTCTCCATCAATAATGTAACCCCATCCAATGTTATCATATATGATAATTTGATATATGATCAAAATTTTAAAAATCCAGCATTGCACCGATCAGAAAATGCCACCAAAAAAAGCGTTGTTCTGCAGAGGTTGCTGGACCAGAAACGCTCTAATAAATCGACTATTGCATTACTAAGATACTGTGTAAAAAGGTGAAAATAAAATGTTTTATGTATGTACATTGAATGGCGTGTCAAATTTCTAAGATCATTATGTGAGTTGAGTCTGTATCCGTCTAATGTAGTCTGATTAAAATAAACTCATTGTTTCAGAGAAATAGTGATACTTTCAAAGTAAAAAAGGGGTTAAAACCTAGATAGGAAAAACCATTTGAATCCAAATACCACAAAACCAAAATAGACTGGGTAAAACCACAGGGTTACTCAACTGATCCCTTGCTTTGCTCTCATCCAAATCCGAACATACATTGAACAATGCATGTAATCTCCTATAAACGAGAAATCCTTGTTTCAAATAAACTTAAATTCAATCCATTCAACTCTTTACTGCATTCCAAATATTACTGTCATCCAAATTTTTCCCTAATATTATTTCACGACTAACAGTCAGACAAGTAGCTAGAGTTTTAAGCACCCAGGGACATTCCAAATCAATGGAAACCGAACCAACATCAATACACAGTCCCCCAACCCGGTGAGCAAAAAATGGTCGCCGAATTTAATTTGGAGCCCCCACATGGTTGCGCCCGGGCACAGCTGTCCCCCCTTGACACCACCATAGCTACCAATGCTCAGTTTTAAATAATTTTAACTTTTACTAATTAAATATTGCAGCATAACACAAAGTTGGGGTCTTAAATTCACTCACGTTTGTTTACAAAAAAAAATTTATCTGACATCTAATGAACTAACACTTGAAATGAAAGCATGCGGCTACAGCCAGCGCGGGCGCTCTATGGCGGTGCTATAAGCCTTCCCTATCAGTGTTGGGGCCGCTATTTGTATTTGTGGAGGTGTAAGGCATTACATATTTATTACCCTTAGTGTGAACTAAAAGCACATACTTGGGAACTTTATTTAATTAAAAAATATTTTCAGTGAGGTCGTCAGTTGAGTCGTATTACTTAAAAAAAAAAAAAAAAAAAAAAAAAAAAAAACATTTATAAAACACACACTAAAAAGTAGAAAATCATTTTTTTATCAGCCATAGTACTACGAGCGATCACTAAAGAAAAATGTTACTAAAGATAAAAGCGTGGGGTGGTTAATTTATTTTTTCTCCAAATATGTCCTTTCTTCATTTTTAGGGTTTTGTAGATTCTTCTCAAAACCCTTATGCCGAGGGTGATGTGTCCGTCTGTCCGTCGCTCTTTGGTTCATAGGGCCCGAACCGTTTAAGCTAAAGAGCTGAAATTTGAAATACTGGTGCAACTTTTTGACCCAACCACAAGAAAAATATATAGAAGTTCAAAATTAAATATGCGCATGCGCAATTCGCAAAAATGTTGTAAACTCAAAAATTTATATTTTTTTTAATTTTCGAGTGGGGTATCAAATGAAAGCTGCTGAAGAATAGGACGCAAATATATATAAGCTTTTGTAAATTTTGCATTCCTTATTGGGTAAAAAAATCAAAATATACCCAAAAAAAATTCCCCCCCCCCCCAACCACTATACTTCGGCTGGTCCTAAAATTTCGAAATAATTCATGCTAATGCCTTATTGTGGGGCGATGAAAATTCCGGGAGTTCATCCCAAATTTTAAAAAATTGCCAATTTGAAGTGCGACAAAAATTTTATTTTTTATAATTTGAGTTGGGTATCATATGAAAGCTGGTGAAGAGTAGGATTCAAATATATATTTGCTTTTTTAAATGTTTCATTCTTTATTAATTTTATAAGTCAAAATATACCCCCAAAAATTCCCCCCTCCCCAACCACTATATAACGGGTGGTCCTAAAATTTCGAAATAATTCATGGTTATACCTTATGGTGAAGCGATGGAAATGGTCTGAAAAAATGATTTTTTCTAGTCGTTATTACCGATGAAAAACATTGTGATCCCCCGGGGGATCGAACCCGGACCCTTGAGATCGAAGAAAAAAATCATAATTACATAACGGGGATGCTTAATCTTCTACAAAACCCTAAAAAGTACTTGGACGCAAGTACTTCCCTGTGATTTTTTTTTTCTATCTCTTCTTATTATAATATGTACATATTATGTGTTCAAAAAGAACAAGAGGCTAAGAAACGAAAATTACTTACAAAAAGAAGTGAAATCCCAACAAAAATAAGCCAAGTCTCGTGTATAATGTAGTGAAATCAATGATTTAGCAAAGTCGACCCCTGTCCAAGTAAGTTCTACTAATATCAATATCAATATATCTTTATTTCCACTTCGTTCTTTAAGCACATTAATATACAAAAAAATAAATTACAAATTTTACATAAAATATTCCTGTTTTTTTTTTTTTTAGATTTGAAGTGAGAGCCCTCAATAGCAATGGATGCTAGAGCGAGGCTCTGCCTTTAGTTTTTTGTTTTTTTTTAGTATATTTAAGATCGAAAAACCGCAAGTTAAAAAGTCAGATACATATGAATACAGATAGTAAAAAATTAACAATTACTATATAAATATACAAGATTTAAACAATTGTTTATATAAACAATTGTTGTAATGGATGGCATAATTAAATTATTTTGTTGGTTATTATATGAAAAGTGCAATATGGGATAGTATGTGAGGTATGTGTACACTATAGTTTGTATGTTGGTTTTTTTTATTTTTATTTTGATATTCGTTATTGAGTTCATTTGTCTTTTTTATAAGTGTGCGGGTTTAAAGGTTAAATTAAACAGCTGTATACTGATATAGAAGTCAGAGTAACAGAGGTATATAGAGTATTGATGTATCAACTATGATATGATGATTTATTATTAATTTATTGATTCGATTATAATTTAAATGTTTATGTATTCCAACATAATATGATATATATGTATATTAAGATATTTTGGTTTTGAAATATGTAAATTGAAATATGTAAAAAATAAATATAAATTTATTTTCATATATTGCATATGATTGAAATTGTTTCATTTCTATGGGCAGTCTATTGTAATAGAACGGACCACTAGGTCTAAATACCACTAGGTCTAATGCATACAGTACAAGAAAGTAATGTTGTTTTCTGTCCCCCCTCTCAATTCTCTGGCCCTCGCAAACTCAAACTTTTCATTCTAAAATCTTTTTACACGATTTAAATTTTAAAAATATCTGACTTGGCAATTATGCACCTTGAGGATACAAAACTGAATACGACACTGCATAGCATTTTATTATAATAAACAGGTCAAGTGTGTGCTAGTCGCAGCACACAGCGAGGGTCCGTAGGCAACCCTGTATAGTTGAAGTAGTACCCTATTGATGGTGTTTTTTTAAAATGCTAAAAAGCTTACTTTGAACTATCCTATGGGTCTGATATTCTCAAAACACTTAAACAAACTTCTGATAAAGTATTTTTTTGCCACTGAACTGGACTACAACCATATAAATACATCGAAACGACCATAGTTATAAAAAAACGTATTTTGATAATAAAAAATAAAATAATATTTTTTTCGAAATTTCCAAAAAGTGGTATCTTTACTTTTGGTCGAAGAATGTTCAGGAATTTTTTCAGATTTTTTGCACATCACATAAGCGAGATAGAAGGGCGGACAAAGTATAAAAATTAGGAATAAATTCGTGAAGGGATTTATTACGATATATTATAATGAAAAAAATTGACATTATTTGATAGAACAAGAGAGCTTGTTTTTATTGACTGTTCAGTGAAAAACAAAAGAAGAAAGGTGAACTTACTAAAAACAAAACTGCCTCTATAAGTCATGTAAAAAGATGGAAAAAAGGTTGAGGTTAATAGGGAAATTCCTTAACGACAGAAGGACCTTTTCAAGAGCACGCTGGAGTAGTTTCTTTATACCCACTTTCACCGATAGCGGTATAAAAAACCCCTTTTATAAAATCCTATATAAACGATTTTGACCCTATAAACTTATACAATGTTGGAGAAGAAAGAAGTAGTGCTTTTCTTCTCCTTGGTAGAAACTAAGAGATTCTGATTCTGTCCTTTCTGCGCAGGTTAAGGAAGCAATCGAATAAGTTCATGGACTGGTAAACGTTATCACCCGTTTCAAATATTCAGCAAAGATTTTCTCTTTAGATTTAACGTTGGGGATTGATAAATTGGCTTTTTATAAGACTTAGGTATTACCGGTTTTTCACATTTTGACTCTTTTAACCACCGAAATTAGCTACAGACGCCAGTCTAATAAAATCTACAAGAAATAAAAAATAGTAGACCCAGTGAAATATGAAAAGAACAGTACAAAGAGAAAAGAAAAGATCTGGAAAGAGTTTGGGGCTGGTCACAATGTATTTGTTCTATAGTTAAGCATCTTTATTTTTAATACGCTACAGCCCATGATTGTCTTTTGCCTCCTTTTGTAGTTTTTCTTATCATACAGCAAGCTCATTTATTTTAGTCTCCAGCCTCTTGTACATAATGGCTAAATCCAGCAGGGACTTAACCCGCTAAACTTTTGCAATCTTACTAACATACTTCTATTTTTAAAATCCTCCACCTTATCTTTTCCTGATCTCTAGGTAAAGACCATTTATTGAGTGATCTCGTCGGTGGTCACTTTATTCAGGTTTTACTGAATATATAAATCTTATTTTAAAAGGAATGTAATAAGAACAGGAAGAGGAAAGTATTTCATTTTTTTTTTTATCATACTTGGAATTTCTTAGAATAAATTTTAGGATCTTGTCAAAATGGTAAAGTTCTTCAAGGAAGGATTTCTCTTTCTTCTCTTTTACCCCCTTAAATTTATTCCTTATTTCAATTTATTTCCTTTCGGAGTTATTAGGGGGGGGGGGGGGGGGGGGCGATCCCCGGAATTAGGACTTCGGAATGGTTTTCTTACTGTCGTCCTACCATCCTCACCCTCTATAAAATGATTAATTCATTGCCTAAAAGAGTTGGCGGAAAATGCATTAAGAATGATAATTCCTAAGAATAAATTATTGCATCTTCCACATCAAAAAAAAATATATAACTATCAAGTTAATAGCTAATTCTATTTGAATCCTACTAGTATTTAATTAAATAAAATATTATAATTACTTAGTAAGTAAAAAAAAAAAAATAAATAAACAGAATAATTAATTAAAAATGTTGAGTTTTAAAAAAAAGAAATAACTTTTTTAGCCAAATATAAAATCTAATTAATTCGAGTTCAAACTTAAAAATCACCGAGGTAATGGAAAACTATAATTAATTATTAGTAAAATCTGTGTCAGCTAATAAAAAACCTTTAAGAGAAAATGTTTTCCAGTCATGAATTTGAATACATCAAACATTTTTTTCGATATAATGAATATGATATGACTCATTATACTGAAATAAATAAATAAAATTAAAATAAATAAAAATTAGTATTCAAGGAGTAACTTTAATTTCTTGTTTTTTAGATAATAATAGTTGACTCATTTCGTCAATATATTTTGCACATTAAGTTGTTAATAAAACAAATTCTTCAGTCATCGTCACCGCATAACGCGCAACGCTTACTTATTGCTTCCGAGCTTACCGAAGGTAACAGAAGCTGCGATGGTTCTGAATAACCAAATTTTGTTATGACTCCTATTTCAAAAATTCCGTTTCAGACATCAGGGAACATTTTTGTCCCGTGTAGGTCTATCAGTCTGTATTTTTTTTCTAACCAAGATACCTTAAAAAAACAATCGTTCGATTTTAATAAAATGTTGGTGGTAGTTTTGCACCCATTGGCTTCTTTTTAACATTCGCACCAAGTTGTTTTTTTATTAACAAAAATATCTTTAAAAGTACTCATATGACTTTTAAGAAATTTGGATGGGTTGTCGAATGTAGCCCACATATTACGGCCCATATTAATTTCAACCGTATACGCATATTAAATTTTGCTAAATTGATATATTTATTCATGTAAAAAATCAAACAATTTTGACCGATTTAAATAAAAAAGGGGAGGGAGAATTAAA
The DNA here is from genome assembly GCA_951217055.1 of Gerris lacustris. NCBI lineage: Eukaryota > Metazoa > Arthropoda > Insecta > Hemiptera > Gerridae > Gerris > Gerris lacustris. The sequence goes on along the minus strand of OX578283.1, from coordinate 23,535,127 downwards.
TAAATTATACAAAAATAGGTCGTAAAAGCAAAACATGATTATAGTACGCGATAGGAAGCTATCTGCTACATTAATTAGCCGAATCCCCGTCCTATGCTGTTGATTAGAACGTACAAAAAAAAAAAAAATAAATAAATAAATAAATAAATTGGTAGAACAATTAAACAATCCACATAACAACAACATAAACAAACCTGGTTGTTTGTTTAATACATAGAATCCACTCAATAAGAGAAATTAAAAGCCAGAAATCTATAATATAAGTGGCAATGTCCTGATTGACTGACTGACTGACATAGAATCAACGCACAGCAAAATCTGCTTAACCGAGAGACTTGAAATTTTGAGGATATACTCGGTTCATATCATAGGCATCCACTAAGAAAGGATTTTGCGAAATTTTTATTTTTGTACCCAGGGGTACGGGGTACAAATGTCAAAGTAATGAATACTTTTAATGATGCATATCGTTGAAAAGCTCTCTAAAAGTACAGTAATTGTTGTTATGTACAGTTTTGTCATATTTTCATTTAGGAGGGGGTAAAATGGAAAAATATGTATAACTACATCTTATATAAATGAAGAGTGTCTATGAGTGTCTTTTATCTTATATAAATGAAGTGTCTATGAGTGTACTGCTTACATGAGATTATAAAGTTAAAATGTTGGTACACAGGAGTACGAGGTACAAATGTCAAAGTATTTGATAGGTACCCTTTATGATGCATATCGTTGAAAGGCTTTTAAGAGAAAAGTAATTGTAATGTACGTTTTTGTCATTATTTTCATTTAGGAGAGGGGTAAAAAGGAAATGTCAACGTAAGTGTGTGTGCAAGCGCGCGCGAACGGGCGCGTGTGTGTGTGTTCTTTATTCAAATCTACCGTTTTATTCCGATTTCAATGAAAATTTGCACACTTGACCTTCAAAGCAAGGGGAAAAGGGGAAGGGCACTGACTTCATGCATTTTCGAAATTTTGATTTTGGTACACAGAGGTACGGGGTACAAATGTCAAAGTAATGAAAACCCTTCACGATGCATACCGTTGATAAGCTCTTTAAGAGTGCTGTACAATTTATCCGATTGGGCTAAAATTTTGTATTTATTCATTTATTTATTTTTTTATTATTATTATTATTTTTTTTTTTTTTTTATTTTATTATTATTTTATTTTTTCATAAGGAAAATACCACTGCTTTTCCTTTTTAAAAATTTAGTCGGAATGAATTACTAATTTGGGATATTAGCAAATTATCTTATCAAAGGGGAGGGGGTATAGAAATAAGGGGGAGGGATAGAATCTAGATATTCTCGCTTTGTAAAATAATTTAAATGTTTCTTGATGGTAGTTTATTAATCCATTAAGTTGAAAATAAAACACCCCGTAGCGAAGCACGGGTATTCAGCTAGTTATTTATAAATGAATAGCATACACAATCTCTAAAAAAACAATTCACCCAACACTTTTTTAAAAAAAAAAAAAACAGTTTAATTATTTTATAAAAATAATTTCGCCAAATTAAAAACTTTTTTTTATCACAAATTACATTTTTAGTGATTTCCAACGAACAAAGAATTTGTTACAAGGAAAGCTTTGAATTATTCTGGAAAAAACACTTAGGTTATGTACAAGGGAAAGCAGCAAATAGCACAAAGGGAATTTGTTTTCTTCGTCAGAGGTTTTAAAGAAAAAAAGATCAAGGAAAAACTGTTTTTAAACTACAACATAAAAATGTTTGAACAAAGAATGGTTAAAGACGTAGTTAATTTTTTAGTCTTAAAGATTAAGTTGATTATCATTATAATTCTCTTTTTTAAAAAAATGTAACGTAAAAGTTTTACTAGTTAATTATGACCGTTCTAATAAAAAGAAGTTTATATACAACAATTAACAATTACGTAATTTTACTTTTACTCTCTTCATGAAATTAAAAGTCATAGATACTTCAACCTTTGGATGAGTTAATTATACTAGTAAAATATTGAAAAGGATTACAAATCGAAATGTTACCTAAACCTAATTAAGAGAGCAATATTTTTTATCCACAATAGATCCACCAACAAATATATAAAATACTTCCAATTGGCCATGCAATTTGAACAATTATTAATTATTTTGATGAGAATTGTCAGTGTATTATATGAAAAGTGGTAGGCGGAGTAAGGAGGTACTGGTTGATGATAGGTAATGTAGGTGAAGCACTGAGAAGTCATAGACTACCAGACTCAGTGTGTTCAATTTCCTTCCACCATGGCCATTATCGTCAGGTTTCTTCGGTCAGTTCCCTACATACTGAGTTATAGTTCCCTCAAGATTCAGTCCTGGGTACAACACGACCCATGAGACATCTTACCACCGTTCTAACACCTTACTAGTAATGTGAGGCAAGTAAAAACCGCCCTTACCAGTATCCCACTCTACTCCATTAAGTGACTATAGTAATGTCGGTCCATTTACTTCAGGGTCCCGTTAGAAAGGGCTGGCCATAGCTCACCGTGCCGAGCTCGTCTAGTGTCGCATTTTTCAAGACTCCCTCACAATAGGGCCACCCCTATAATGGAAAAGGGGGTGAGGTCCTAGACGATTGAGTCCCCTCAAAAACATTCTCCCTTCACTTTTTTCTTCTTTTCAGCCCACTTTCTTCTTAATGTTATTTCTCTCTTTCTATTTTTTTTCCAGGGGTTCTCTAATGCCTTGCACTTTATCCGTAACCGATTTTTGTCTATAAAAGGGCACACATACAGACTTTTCCCTTCTAGAAAATTTTATCACTTTAATTATAGAAGCAAGCCCTTTAGATTGCCCGTCCTTCTTCAACGGACCTCCCAGTCCTAAAGATCTAAAGCTACCCCTCTCGGGAAGGAGAGGAAAGCCTACCTCATTAATTTTCACTAGTGAAGTAACTTAACCATTAATCCAGTATGATTCATAACCTGACGTGATAACCTCACCTTCCTTGAAACCTTATATCTAGTAGGTATATTGCGGTCCGACCCGACGGTAAAGCAAACATTTTCCTGACAGTTAAGCTTGATGGGCAATTTATACACACAGTAGTGTATAAACATCCTTCCCCGCATCATTTTTCAGCGGTAATGCACTGCATCCATTTTTGTCTACCTCCTTGTGTATTTTACACTCGACAGGTTTAGCCGAAAGAGAAAAAATTACCATAAGAATGCAATTTGGGACCGCGCAGTCAATATTTACCGTAAAGTTATAGCTTGCTTTCGGCGAACATATAAAGACAATACATTCTCAAGCCTACCAAAGCACTTCCCTTACCTTAAACAAGCAATATATAATGGAGATAACAGATCTTATAAAATTAAATATTTACATTAAAAAAAAGTTATGTAATCGTTCTGAAAAACCAAATTTTTGGGCCCAATTTTAAAAATTCCCTGACAGAAATCCGTTTTAGACATGAGGAAACATTATTGGCCAGTCGGTCGGTCGATCTGTCGTTTAACATTTTTGAGAACCACAATATCTGAAAAATTACTAGTTCGTTTAAAGCACAATCAGGGCATTAGTTTCATCCTTCTGAGTCTATTAGTTTTTCTTTTACCTGTGCACACTTTTTTAAGAGTATCTACTCATCTATTTTTTAGGAAATTTGGATAGTTCGTGGAAATAACCCACAGATGGTCCTACATTAATTTCAGCCGTCTGCTCTTTAAAGTGTGCTAAATTAATACTTATATTCGCGATAAAAGCATAACATTTATCTGACAATAAAACACAAAATAGTCATTCGTGATAATAACTATTTAATCTATAACTGTATAATAATAATTATTATTATTATAATTATATATCTATAGATGTAATTATATTTTAATTGAATAATTCATAAATTACATACCCTTCATCAATTTTTCATTACAGATTGTAATTTATTTCTTATGTCATTGAAAATAAAAAATTGGTTGTGCATGAAGTCTCACGTAAAAAGGATTTCGTTGGAATTGTGAAATTAGTATAAGAGGGGGGGGGGGGGGGAATATTTTGATGTTTTTAAACAAAATGTCATGAAAAATTAAACATTTTCCACAAGTGTTAAACATTTTTGTAATCTACTCTTCAATACTTATACTTTCAATACTTTCAATATTTGATACCGCATTCAAAATTTAAAAAAATATTTTTTTTCCTGTGATGTGAATTATCTACCATTTTGGATTTGAACAGCTCATAATTTTGAGTTCTTTATATTTTTCTTGTGTGCCCATAAAAACTATCTTTAATACTGGTAAGTTTCATGTTTTATCTCTTGATTCAAAAGTTATTGGAACCGTACAGAGTGACAGACAGACAGACGGACCCAGGAACGAAACTATAAGGGTCTCTTCTTTTGTTTTACCAACGAAACCCCAAAAATAAACTAACGTGTTATTAGTTAGTAAAGATTTTAAATATACATATATATATATATTTTTTTTTTTTTTTTTTTTTTTTTCTTAGGTAGTTTTAGTCCCGTTCAACAGCTTAGTAGGTCACTACAGGATGGGGGTTATCCGGCCACTTTACTCATCTAATCGATGAGATCATCAGTGTGAAACATGTCTCACCCCGCTGGGATTCGAACTCACAGCTGGGGTTTAGACCTTGGTTTCAGAGTCGAGTGCGCTAATCCCTCGGCTACACCGGCCCCCTCATATATATTATTATTATGATTATTAATTTTTTGACATTTGCATGTCTTGGCTATGCTACATAAACTCGAAAAGCGTTACTTAAAATCTAGATCAAAGAGCGTACATGTGTAATAAGGAGTTAGGAGGGTATAGGAGGTAGGCAATCAAGTCTGCCCACATTCGGTGTTGAGTCTCCCCCTACCGCGCTCGGTAGAGCCTACCCACCGCTCCCCTCCCGATCGGCTAACTGCCCCATGCCTCACTCTCTTCGCTTCTCGCTTGCTACCGATCCAGCAGTTACTCGCGCGCCCAAGCGCCCTTCCCCCCCCCCCCTACTATAACTTTTGTTCTACTGCTCCGATTTGCACCGGACTAACGCCACAACCCTTAAACTCTTATTCCTAATAAACTTACATACATAACATTTATTTTTTACTTTATTAGATTTTATTTTTGTTATACTATAATTTTTTGCAATTATTATAAAAATATGTGTGAAGAAGCTAAACTAAAAGATTACTTCTTAATTAACTGGAAAAGAAAAAGAAAGTACTTTCTTTCTTCGTGCACAACATATGTTCGATTTAATTCCTAACTTACACACGCAAGAATCTGCACGCTCGAATTTTTTGATATTTTGTTTCTTTACTTTGGCACATAAACTCGAAAAGCGTTACCAAAAAAAGACACTAAAAACCGTTACCAAAAAACGACACTAAAAAGCGTTACATGAAAATGTCTCACTGTCTTGCAGACTCGTATGCAAGAAGTTTTTGTTTTTGGTAATAAAGGAAAAATACGGAAACAATTAATCGTATATTATTAATTAACTTAATTATTTTTTTTATACTAGAGTTTGTAGACTAAGCTCTCGCTCTAGCACTTGCTATTGATGGCTCTTGTTGTTGAAATATTGTTAAATATAAATTGTCGGCGAATGTACAATATGAATTACTTGCTTTCTGTTTAATGTTGTATTTATTGTTGAATTTATGAAAGTAACGGTAAGCATTAGAAAAATAGTCTGGCAATTAGTGTGGCACATAGCTTCCTCGCGTCCTATTTCATATAATTTAATGATGTTATATGCTTTTACAATTTATGACTATCTGTTTATTAGATTTCCCCCTTTTCTAATATTATAAATTTTAATATTTTACAAACCATTCAAATTTCTCCAACTTCAGATGGGAACTTTTGGAAATAGAGGTGTAAATAAATGTATGTGGAAGAGAAACAAATGGGCACAGAAGGTTAAACTTTATATGACACCAACCATTGGCTAATTATGAGCCACCATCCAAATTTCATTAAAATAGGACGAGCTTTTAAGATATGCTGGTTTGCAAAAATAGAGCGACAGACAGACGACAGACACGGAACCAAAAATGTGTTGGTTGAAACGGATTTCTATCTTGGAATTTCAAGATATTAAAAATATCCTTCCTCGCACACACACACAGATCCGATGACAAGGCTCCCGTTACCATCAGTAAGCGCGGAAGCAAAAGAAACCATTTTGATAGATTTAAAAAATAGTTTGCCAATTTGTATGGCACACAGCTTCCTCAAATTCTATTGCGTGCTTTAACGATGTTTTGCTTATAAGACCTATAATAAATCTCTAATTTTTTCAATTTCCAATGTTTTTATTAACTGTCAAAATTGTTTTGTTAACCAAATTTTGTTTAAGTCCACATGACAGAAATCTGTTAAAGACATCATGGAGCAATTTTGGACCCAAATCTGTGTGTCGTTCAATTTTTAAGAAATTACTCGTCCGATTTTAATGATATTTGGGTAGTAGGTCATAATTGGCCCATTGTTGGTCCTATATTGTTTCAACCTTCTGCGGCTATTTGTTTCTCTTCCATATACACCCAAACCAACATTTATTCACACCTACGAGTATATCTTCAAAAGCACCCATCTGAAGGTAAAATATCAAAAAAGAGGGGGGGGGGGGGGGTAGTCATGGATTGTAAAAGCGTAATTATTAAATAGACGCGAAGAAGCCACACTTATTGGCAGACGCAGACTGTTTAATTTAAAATCTGAAAAATAGTTTAGTTATAAACCTGTTTAGTTAAATAGTTTATGGCTTCCGAGCTTTATGGATGGTGAAGAAAGCTATGTGATCGTTTTGAAGAACGATGTACGTCTCCAATTTCAACAATTCAAAGACAGAAATCCGATCCAGACATCATTACAACCAAACATTTTTACAGATTAAAAAAGCGGGACACGATTAAATAAGTTAAACTGGTAGACAATAATGGGTTGTAAAAGCATAACATCAATAAAGTACCTGAAAGGATGCGAGGGAGCTGTATGCCACACTAATTGGCAGACTCTATATCAATATGAGAGATATAAACAAAAATTAAATTGAGAAAATATTAAAACTAAAAAACAAACGACGAATTAGTAAAATATTAAAACTTAAAACGACGAATTAGTTTTTCTGAATTTTAAATTAATCATTTGAGGTGATGTTTTTATATTGTAAACATTATTTTTATCCCATTGCAATTAATCATTATACATATATATTACATCATTAGGAGCCACAAAAAAATCCAGAATACGGGTTTTTCTTTTAAGCGAGAAATATATATAAAATAAAAAAACGATGCGTGATCCATCATACACAACGTTTTCCCACTCCCTTTACCAAAAGAGATCGCGTGGTTAAACTGAACGCACATCTAGCAAGGGGATAAAACCTTCTCACAGCCATTTAGATACTTGCTCCCTGGTTCTACCAAATTCAAAATAAAAAAACCCTCACAGATAATAAAATAAATAAAAAATCCCTAGCTATATCTACCATAAAAAGGACAAAAAACCAGTCGAACAAAATAGACAGAAAAGATAGAAACAAAACTGGAGGAAAAAATCCATCAAACAATACGTATCAACTTCCGACAACAAAATAAAACATATCCATCCCCTCCAAACAAGCCTTGCAACTCTACCGCAAAGGCCCCTAGGGAGCCGTGACGTCATCCACATCCATACACCCTACACCCTACCATCCTAGTAGTAATGTAGTTCCAGCAAGCACCACAGACAGGCCCATGTAATACCTAAAGAGTGTTTTCTCCCCTTCAATTGATAATTTTTTTTGTTTTATTCACTCTTTTGTTGTTGTTTTGTTGGTATTTACAATAGAGGAGATAAAGTGTATAAACAAGAGTCGAGGGAAATGCAGTTTGTATTTTTTGCCAAAAAAAACAATAGAAATCAGCAAATCATATTGTTTGTTTTCTCCCCTAACCTCTCTGTTACCATAGTGAAGGTTGATAAGAAAAGAAAACACTTTTACTTGTTCAATAATTTTAATGTCAAACCATAAATATATTTTGACTTACATACCGGTTTCGACTTATTCAGTCATCATCAGTGTAATGGTACCATTACACTGATGATGACTGAATAAGTCGAAACCGGTATGTAAGTCAAAATATATTTATGGTTTGACATTAAAATTATTGAACAAGTAAAAGTGTTTTCTTTTCTTATCAACCTTCACTATGAGTAAATACCATAAAATCTCAATCAATACTACTCTCTGTTACCCTTTATTTAAAACAAAATAGAGGTAAAAAAGCTTAGTTGTTTTGTGTAGTAGTACTAGCATTTTTAAATATGTGGGGTAGCATTTTGGTATATATCATACTTTTCTGGAATCAAACAAAAATTTTAGGCTTAGAGCTTAATAGAAAGTGGATCTACTAGTATACTTACTTTGTTATTTTCTTGTGTTAGCTTATTAATCGCTTTGTAAGTAATTTATTTTTCGATAAATATAATCTATTAAATATAATGGTAGCTTAATCTTGGTTAATATTTCTCTTGTTTAAAGTTATCAAAAAATTAACACCCTGTACAAAAAAAAAATAAATAAATAAAAATACTTTTAAAATGATTAAGAACAAGCAGGAGTTAATAAAGAACGGCTATCTCAAAAACCCCTCAAAAAAAAAATAAAGTCTTTCTTAGTGCACACTGAATACTATGAATTATAAAAAACTTATGTTTGGTCAGAAAATGCGAAAAAAGGAAAACCGTCACAATAGTGCACATACACGTCTCACTAAATAACTCAATGCTTTTTAATCTTGAAAATCTAATTTCAAAAGACAAAAATTTTGTGTGGTTTATTCTTGGTGGATAACAAAAAAGTGATTTACTCTATGATCATTATATATATATATATATATATATATATATATATATATATATATATATATATATATATATATATATATATATATATATATATATATATATATATATATATATATATATATATATATATATATATATATATATATATACATATATATGTGTGTGTGTGTGTATACTTTCTCATTTATAAACCCATACATAACACAATTCTTTTTTTATTTCAAGTATTTTCTACGCATAAACACCGAGAATTAATTAATAAATATTTGATTTGCATGATTTTTATTTATTTGATTTTCGAATATTTATTCAAAAAGTTAAGCGGGGGAAAAAATATGGTATTGGTATTTTTTATTTATTTTTTTAATATTTATGGAAGTGTTATTTTTTATTGTTTTTTATTCAAATGGATTGACCAAGAGAAAATATGCAATTAGCAGGTTGAGAGTGTGTGTGTGTGTGTGTAGAGTCTGCAGCTCATGTTTGCTTTATTTTTTATACCCATTGATTTTTAGCACCTATCTCGTTATCTTATTCGCTCATTTGTATGAGGTAAATAAAAAGAAGGGAGAAAATCCATTTAAATTAATTTTCTTTTTCTATTTTTTGTGCGTGATCAATTTAAATGAATTACAACAATGAAAAATGCTTAAAGCGAACTAATAAATAATTAATTACCCTGGGAGCAGCTGGCTAGTGATACAAATTAACTAAGAGAGTTTGGAAAAAGACTAATTGAACGAGCTCAGTGAGTTCTTATTTCAGAGACTTAAGTTTCGAGTTCGAGAAGTTAAGTGTTTGTCTAACGATTACTGGCGTAAAAATTGTCCGATTTGTACGACATCTGGCATACAGGAGCATCTCAGCATTTATGACTACTGTATAGTTTTGGGTATTTCTAAACTATATATTTCTAAGATGGTCAATATAGCGGGTGACTCACAAAGTTTTTTGTCAGCATGGCAAGTACGCATAATTTAGAAGGTCGTGAAGAGTAAGAAAAGAATATGTAACTAGTGATGCGGCGCATAAAGAACACGCGTAGAAAAAAAAAGCATTTTGCTTTTTTATTGGCTATTTCTGTTGTGTTTACAATATGGCTACAAGGAAACATTTTTCGGACAAAAACATACATATTTTTAATCTACCTGAAAAGAATTTTAATAATTTCAAGATAAAAAGAACTTTTTATAAACTACGTTTTTAAATTTTCTGTTGAATCGTATGTAATGTTGATAATATAATTGTTATTGTTATATAATATATAATGTTAGTGAAAAAAAAAAAAATAGTTTCGAATTTATTTACTTCACATAAATGACAACCATCCAGAGAGCTGATCTTAAACCTATAAAAGGATAAATCTTTGTACAACGGATCTCCCCAACACCAAATCTAAAGCATGCCATCGATATATTTGAAATAATATATTCGATAAATAATATAATCGATATTTCCTGTTTTGCTGTCATTCAATGTTTATCTATCACAAGTTTGAGACCCGTCAAAATGAAGATTGCGTAAATATTGGATATGGCAAAACAAATAAATGAACTTGCGGATTTTTTCCGAACTAACTTTCCGCACAGCAAAATTTGCTGAAAACTAATTAAATGCTGCTGAAAGATGGCTAAAAGTATTAAAATAATGCATTGTCATCGTGTTCTGAGCTATGCTAAAAGTTTCAAATGTCTAGCTCGGGAAGTTAGTTAGAAATCGATTGCCAGATTTGTACCGGACAAACAAACAAACAAACAAGAATGCAAGCTAATAAAAACGTAGTAAAATGGTATGAGACATGCAGGTTAACCTACCTTTTTTTTTATTCTAAAAACGAAATTCCAACATTTTTTAAAAAAAATCAATTTAAAAAAAAATAAACAAAATAATATCGAATTAATTTCAAAAAATTGAGGAGGACCGGGGTGGTTGGTGTGAATCTAACCACCTTAAACCACTTTGAAGCATCTCCAACCACCTCAAACATATTAAAAAGAAAAATCAAAAAATAAATTTCAAATTATTAAAAAAAAAAATCAAAACTTTTATCAAACTAAGAATCCACAAATTGTACCTTATATTTTTTTGAAATTGGTTTCATGGTGGTTTGTATAAGGTGGTTAGAGCCTCACCAACCACCTTATACCACCTCGAACCAAAAAAACATTCTAAATAATTTTATCAAGAAGGTAGTTGGAGGTGGTTCAAGGTGGTATGAGGGGGTTGAAGAGCCACATTAACCTCCTCTAATTATATTTCCAACGACTATATTGTAGATAAACGACGGGGACGGGGCCTGACCTTCTCGTAGGGCAATGTTGCTTATTTTTAAGTCTACAACCTAGGAAATCATTGAAAGTTACGCCGGACCTTTAGTTACAGGGGCGTAGCTAGGCGGTGACGAGAAAAGCCCCTGTCAGACGGTTGAAATTAATCTGAGGCTCTTAGCGAGCTACCTCCAACAAACTAACTAAAATATCGAATGAGAATTTTTGAAGATATGGGTGTAAATAAATGTATCTTTGAGAGCATGTGGAAGAGAAACAAATGGGCGCAGTAGGTTGAAACTTATATTGGACCAACAATTGGCCAAATATGACCTATCATCTAAATTTAATTAAAGTCGGACGAGTAGTTCTTAAGATATGTTAGTTCACAAAAATTGAGCGATAAATTGAGGGATCAAAAATGTTTTCTTAGAATTTTTGAAATTTTGCAATGGTTCTGAAGAACCATTGCATACCTTCTGTTGCCTTCGGTACGCTCGTAAGCAATAAAACCTTTCGCTTTTTACGGTTATAATGCGTTTTTGTCTCTGAGTCTCTTAGTGAACGATCCAATGCCAAAAATAACGTAAAAAAAAAAAATTGCAATCGACTTCAACAATATTTGGTACAAGGCTATGCGATAACGTTGGCTAAACATTAGATGGTATTGGGTAATTGAAAACATTATTTTGTCTTTTAAAGTTTTAATTTATTTAATTTATTAAATTTAATAATTTGCTTATGTTTTATGAAATATTACATATATTTATCATCATTCGTAAAAAAGGTAATCTTAAGCAGTAAGAGTAAGTAAACTTTTCTAAAAATAATAAAAGAGAATAAATTACTAACTGAACAATCTAACAAAATATACACAAAAAATCGGGTACGGGGTACCTCCGAACTTTTCCTCACTTCAGAGGCCACTAAAGTGGCCTCTCCTGCTGCGAAGCAGCAGGAGGAAGCAGCATTGGACGTGGTCAGTACTTGGATGGTGACTGTTCTGAACTAACTGATTTATTATCATTCTTCAAAAAAAACCTTATTGTTAATACTTATATTTTATTTAATTATTTGAAGTTTGGCGGTATTTTGACAGATGTAAACAAACTTTGACGTCATCAAAATTATCGCACTAATCAATAATTATATTTGCTTATAACTTTTAAACTAATTAATGGAATTTCATCGGTTTTTTTTATATTTGTTCCTTAATTTATTCCGGTTCCAACGATATACTATATGTCAAAAACCTATTTATACTTTTAGTATTATTAAACGTCAAAGTTTAAAAATTCAAAAATTTATAACTTAAAAATGGCGGCCAAAATCAAAATGAAATTTAGTGGGCTTGTTTGTCATACAGAGAGGTACTTTCGAGCCAAATTTCAACTCGATCAGGACCATTCTTGATTTATTACGATTTTTTAAATTTTTGCTGACTCAGCAAACTGGGTTCAAGATGGCGGAAAAAGTTGATTTTCCGGGCGGCACAACTAATAAAATTTAATAAATATCATGTTGCGGAAAGAAAAAGCATCTCGACAAAGACGGTTCTTTTTCGCATCATACACTTTACTCAAGATTTAACATACTTTCTGACCCTATACCTTTTATTAAAATGTGGTAAAACAAATAAAATGCCAGAAGGGATCCGAAAAAAAAGAAGGTCTCATCCTTCTCAGAGTAAGATATAAAATGGCGACTTAACTCATGAGATCGGGATGAATCGCAAACTGTTTGAACTTGGGAAAAACAGGTAATATATTCTTATTATTGTCCTCAGGCCATTTACCGTTTAATATAATAAAATATGCAATATACTTCATCCTACTTTTATTCGAAGAGTGACCGCTGAAAATCGCTCTCAACTCTCAAGGGGGGTTCTCGTATTGACTGCTTGACCTAAACAAATATTTTATATAGTGCCGTTTCTTTTGTATACCAAGCTGAGTTTAATATGCTAACTTTTATCTCTGAGCAACCTTTTCTTTCGTTCTTATCTTTTATAAAGAAATACTAATCAACGCGTTTTGGTTACTATTTATTTGCAGCACAAAGTTTTATTAAATGTTTGAAAAGTCACTCAAAATTAATATTCCTTATTTCTTAACATACAATCTGTTGCCTCTCTTTATCAGAGTCTTGTTTATTCATAAAGATCCATAATTACGATACAATGTCAGTCTATGTTGCATAACTAACATTTAAAAGAGTAGAACTTTTAATTGGACAATACATTTTTATTTGAAAAGAAAAAAAGCAGATGTAACTTTCTCTGCAGAGCTAACCTAATTATCTGTTGTATAAAAATAAATTCTTCTTTTTATATTTCCACCCGAATTGAGTTAAAACCCCTAAAAAAGAAAAAAGCAGAAATGTTTAAAAGCGCTTAGGAATTGATATGTTTATATTATAATAGTTGGTGGGTTATTATAATCGACATAGCTCAATCTGCAGTAAAATGTTTCCTTTTATGGTCCTCACGGAGAAAGATTATTCGCCGATTCTATTAGGGCCATACTTTTCACAAAGTCTAGACAAAAAGACGTAGGTTGGGGTGTGTTTGTGAGCCCATATATTTTCAGCAGATGCGCTAAAGGGGTAAAGCGAATCCCCTGGAGAGATAAAAATTGTCCTTCTCACACGTTTTATAGCCTCGGCGTCCCCCTCAATTATAAATAGGTGGTGGTTTTACGGGCCTCCCAGCTCTATCCAAAACTTCCCTCAGGGGCTAAGTCCATCCTCTACATCCACTCTTTTTAAACGCTCTTAAATTTTATACGCCCCTTTATAATAACTTCTTCCACCAGTATCATTATCAGAAATTATTTCTGAGGCAGAAAATGGATAATTATCTTTTAACATTTTTATATCCTACTAAGATTTATTACCATTTTAATTTTTTATACCTTTTTAATTTAAACAAAATATTTTATTAACAAAGAAGAGTAAGATTTAGTTTTAAGATACCATGGGACGGGTAGTTAAATTTTCTTGGAGTAAAGAAAAGGCATAAGTTATAATGTCTATATTTCCCATGAGACTTTTCTCGAGTGAAAGTATAAGCATTTTAAATAATTATTGTTCCTATTGATAATAGGAGGTGATTTTCACGACTATATCCATCCTCATGCCAATATTTTACCGTTAGCTTCTACTGTTGTATAGTTTAATCTAATGTTTTCTTGGTTGGTGTATTTTTATATTACTCAACCTGTATATTTGTTTATATATTTGTTGGTCAACTGTCAAGTGTCATTATGTTAATAAAATCCATAATGGACTTTACCTCAGAGTAAGGAAGGGGTAGAGGGAACAATACTATAGAATCGGGGTCTCAAAAACTGGTTCATTATGCGACACCCCTATACTAAACCTCCCAAGCGGCAGTTTGGTGAAACAGTATCGATATCTCGATAAAAACTCGAAATTTATCTGATGTCAGCTGATAAGGATAAGTATAATGTGATATTTTCTTACGACATTTAATATTTTAATACAATTTTCTTTATAAATACATATGTACTTTAGTGTTTGTTGTTTACCGAATTAATTATCTAAAGGCAGTTATGCTGTTAATAACATGTAATAGTTCCAGTTATATATAACCAAAAGCAATCTTATATAAAACAAAATCGTCTTCTTAAGCCTCGTCCAGACTGCCGAACCGAACAGAGGAAACAAACCCAACATTGGTCTCTGCGCATGCACAGAGTGAGATGCGCAGGCGCACTTTAGACTGGACATGCGCAGGCACCAATGCTCGGCTCGTTTACTCTGTTCGGTTCGGCAGTCTGGACGCGGCTTAGAGAAATCACATCAGATTTTTCTCTTAAATATTTGATATTTTGACATTTCGATAATAATACAATCAAACGAAGCATATGACGTGTAAAGGTTTTGTTGACAAGCGTCTTGTGGGCACGTAAGGACAAGGAATAGACCAATAAGACAAGGACCAGGGACCACGTGATCGTGCTGTTGTCACTTTAGTTCGGGTTGAGCTCGCTTGAGAGGTTTATTATATGGGTGTCGCATAATGAACCACTTTTCAAATCGCATTGCTCCCTCAACCCCTTCCTTACTCTGAGGACTTTACCTTTTCTTAATAGTTAATTAATTTTACTTATTATTTTTATTAAGATTCTAAATTTCTATAATAAATATGGTATGAAAATTTGTTATAGATTTCAAGTCTATAAATTTGGCACAAGTAAACGAAATAAATATATTTTCCGATCCACAAAGCCGGTTTTGGAAATAATAAAAAGTAAAAAAATCACAGGGAAGTACTTGGATCCAAGTACTTTTTAGGGTTTCGTAGATAATTAAGCATATAGATACATTATTAAATTATGAAATAACATTTTTTTATTTCCCTATCCTACTCTATATGAAAATATAAACAAATTACAAGGAAGGCCATAAAAATTAAAGGGTCTCTGGTTCGAACCCCCGGGGGTTTACAATGATTTGTATCGGTAATGGCAAGGCACCTAAATACATTTTTTCGGGAAATGTTCGTCCTCTATAATAAAGTATTTGCATGAATCATATCAAAATTTTAGTACTTATACTAATGTATAATATATATTATAAAAATAGATATATCTATATATATATATATATATATATATATATATATATATATATATATATATATATATATATATAATATATATATATATATATATATATATATATATATATATATATATATATATATATTTGTAACCTATTTTTCAGGCGAAAATTAAAAAAATAAAACATTTGAGTTTACCACATAATTGCGAATTGCACTGGCGCATATTAAATAACTTAACTTTTTAACGGTTCAGGACATATGAACCAATGACAGACAGACACATCACCCCAGGCATGAGGGTTTCGAGAAGGATCATCGAAACCCTAACAGTCTATTTTGGCTACAAACTTAGGATTATTAAATTAGGTTTTTTTTTATTTTTTGTATAATAAAATTATTCTTTCATCTATTTTTCTCTCCCGCAATAAAATCATTGAAACTATAGGAAATGATTCCATATAATAAAGTATTTTATTACCAATCATATATATTAATAATAACAACATTAGCAATTATAATATTTTGCAGCTCAATAGCCCACAATCAACCAGGGCCAACTATAGATGACTTTTTATACTACTTTAGAGGGAGACAGAATCAACGCGTCTAATCGCATTAATTGACTTTCTGTATTACCTGAGCGCCGAATCTATCGAGTTGCAACCCATTATCTAACGAGACAGAGTAAACAACGAAAGTAATATATATATATAAAGTAAATAAAGTATTGTATCATTGAAGGCTTTAGGATTAAGCTTCATCCCTACCAAAATAAGGGAAAGTTCTCGACTTATTATAACATAATTAAGCAATGAAACTAAATTATGTCACACCTTTTCACAAAAATGAACAAACAAATAATATATTGTTAAAAATGATTCACTCTATTTCTCATTTAATTAACTATGTCAACACAAACCACGTCGTTACAAAAAGTAATTGGCTGAACGCAATTTTGTGAAGATGGGGCTATATATTTCCGTCTCTACTGTCATTTTTCTCTGTTTGTTTAAGAAGCAATAAAAGAGAAGAGCATGCCCGAAAACATGTTTTCTTACAAATAATTAAATAAAGTCTGGAGGTCTGAGCGAGAATCTCCTTCCCAAGGGAAAATTGTTGGTGAATCGATATAGAAGAGAAGGTTCGGGTCGACTTAAATTCTTCATGTTTACCAAGTCGGGGAGAGTAAAGGTTGTCGAAGGTATACCGAGGAATAGGGTTTGGTTACTTGTGTCAACAGTTAACCCTCCTTCCTTATCCTTAAACCAAGGACTAATTTAATATATACAGTCGTCCAAACTTTCCCAAACAGTGTTTGGAAAGCCAAGGTGGAAATATCGAAAGCACATAACTCTTTACTTATAAGCTATTTATGTGTACTCAACCAATTTCTTTAAACTCTAAATATAAACTCGATCCGAAACTCTGCAATTCATTTCTCAAACTCGTAAAACCCTTTAATCTATGCTTAGCAATCACATCTAATTTGAGAAATTAAAGGAATCGTGTTTCAACATTAAATCTAGGAAGATGGCAGCAGAGACGAATTCCTCAACAAGTATCGCATATAAAGCAATGGAGCTCTGACGTTTACAGGTCTTCACAGAACTAGAGGGTTTCGCGCAACGATATTGGTATATATTCCCTGACACAACAGCCTAAATGGTACTTGGGCCTGCCAAAGAGCTTAAACAACAAAAAATGTATGTAGTGGATGTGCACGTGTCCCTCCATCAATCGTATAATCCACATGGTTGGCCTTTGCAACCGGAGTGACGTCACGTCACTTAACTACCTTCTCATTTAAGTCACTGCACTGGGTAGACACTGAAAGTAGGGTCCGGAATCGAACCCTCAGGGAACCTCACCGTGTAGCGATATATAATGTAAGGTTTTATAATTTTTAATGTAAGATTTATTATTTTCATAGAAGAAAAATAAAGTTATACTTTATTACAAGTACTCAATGCTGACATAAATAATGCATTTGCTGAAGATACACTATTAAAAGATGGGGTTTAGTTAGTAACCAATAAACAAACAAGCTCGAGTTCCGCAGAGAATCTAATTTAAAAGAAGACGAATTTTATGATATTCAAATTAGCTTTTACTAATAAAACTTAATTCCAAGTTAATAAGTATAGACAATGTTAAGAGATAAAAAAAGAAAAGGAAATTCAGGACTTATCTTGCACATAGCCGTTTTAGCACGTGGCCCTAAGTAAGTTCCTTCAACTCTAATAACTAAACACTGACTTCATTTTAAACTTGGAATTGGAGAAGAAAAACAGAATTAAGTAAACCTACACTCTCTTCCCCAAAATCATGAATCCTCTGTTTTTACATTCTATGAAAAAAAAGGAAGTTTTTTCCCTCCACTTTTCTTCTCAGTTTCTTCTTTTTCTTCTGTTACGGTTATTTTGGAAGGCAAAATTAAGTTTTTTTTCTCTACTCCAATTCGTCTCAAAGTTAAGTGTGGAATATTCTGGAAGAGCTTAAAGAAAATCAAGTTTTTTTTATCATTGTGTTTTTTTTTCTGAAGTAAGTAAAAGAGAAAGAGGTGGAAAGAAAAGCAAGAGGACACACCTGGGTCGCCCTCGAGCTAAGAAATAGGGCAAATTGTTGGCAATTCTTGAAAGTTGATATTGCCTCCTATGTAGGCTCTCCAAGAATTCTTTTGGCAAGAATTACAGAAAGAAAGAGCGTCATCTGGCCCCCCTAGCAAGCTGCCTTAACCTCATCCCGACCCAAAGCCCACAATAGAATTTCTAAACCGACTATGTTAATCCACCACCCCAAAGACAATTGGCTATGTTTTCTCCAACCCTAGTAAATAAGATGAGATCTAGTAAAACCTCCTTGGCATTAGACTAGCATTAAAATAAAATAGGCATATTATGTATAATAAATCCCGAAATTAATAACATACTCCAATCTAGAATTTGTAACCAAGCTTAAAATGATATCGTCTTTGGTATAGATTTTAAAGGTGGCTATATACACACTACACGCGAGACCCAGTCTGAGCGAGGTGAGGAGCCGCGCCGCCGTCCAAGGGCCGAACGACCTATCATCCACCAGTCTACCTACAACAGTGAGGTCATGTCCATAACATCTGTTGCTATTGTATTACTATTAAAAAATGCATGGTATAAAATCCGCATGAAGCGGAGACGTTATTGGACTCTCAATATAAATCTTTAACGATGAAAGTTTGAAAAAAATACTATCATAATATTATGCAATGCTCTAAACGGCGCGAAACAAATGCTAACTAATTTTTATGGTTTTCATTGATATTATAATCTCACCTCCCCTAAGGTCCCCCTAAAGGCCTAACGTAATGTCTGATGTTGAAACTGTTAATTAAATATTGGGATTAATTATATTCCCTTGAAGAACACTGTATAATATAAATATCAAATTTTCATACTTTGTAATTCAAAATATACATATTTCCTCGAGTATAAAGCTGATATTGTTAATATATTTTCAATTTCCTACATGTGTGAGTAAATTATTATCATATACTTTATATGTTGCCTTAGTATGACACGTGCTTCTTCTTAACTGACTTATATATAAATTGAAATGTTAAATAAATTTGTATAGGATACATTTTAAAAGGACATGTAAAGAAAAAAAAACGAATGTTCCATGCTAAAAAATCATTTTCATAATTTGCCTCAGGGATGTAGCCAAGAGGAATTCTCCTATCCTAAAAAAGTCGATACGACCATCTCGAACAAAACTTTCTCATTTATACATGCTTGCTGGATTCCCGTGCTTTACTACGAAGTCTGTTACATTTAATGTAATTTCTAATTTCATCTGTTATTTTATTAGGAGATATAAAATATAATCCGTCTGGATATTCTTTTACAGAATTTCCTAATTTAGCCCTTATTGATATACTTTCCCCTCTTGGATAAAATAATTTGCTTTAATCCCTAATTGTGCCTTGTGACTAATTACACTGCTGTAAATGTTAACGAACTTTCAGGCCCCAAGAAACTCTTATCTAAACTTTATGTTTTTGTTGAGGTGATGAATCCGAAATCTGAAGTCAAAATTTCTCCTATACGTTTTCCCGGAAAATGCGCCTAAAGTATGGAAAAATTGTGTTGTTGGGGGGTTTTTTACCCAATTTTTCGTCCAAAAAATTTCATTAAAAAAAATATAAATAACTAGGGCGTTTGAATATCTTGACACTATGAAGAACACGAATCAAAAGTAAAAAAAAAAATCTGTTGACCTTACTTTTTTAAGAAAAATGTTTTGTGACTTCTTTCTGACATTATTCCAGAGAATTACAATACATGTTACCGAAGGGGGGGGGGGGGGGCCTTGAGTGGGCGGCGTAGATCCCAGCGAGATGGGATCTGAATATACGTATATCGGACACACTATACGTGCATTACAAATAAGGAATCTTTATTGAGAACTAGATGAACTAGATGACAACCAAGATGTTCTAAAAACTGCTTACAAGTCGTATATTAGACCAATGCTAAAATATGGAAGTGAGGTCAATATCACAGCCAACAATAAATAAAATATAGCGCTCACCATACATACATTAAGTATTTTTTTTTATATTAAGTAAGAGAGACAATACTTTCTTATCATATATACTACGTATATGAGAGAGTAAATAAGTTAACCTCTTAAATATGCC
Source organism: Gerris lacustris (assembly GCA_951217055.1). Lineage (NCBI taxonomy): Eukaryota > Metazoa > Arthropoda > Insecta > Hemiptera > Gerridae > Gerris > Gerris lacustris. The sequence goes on along the minus strand of OX578283.1, from coordinate 23,514,760 downwards.
GTTAAACTTTGCTATAGAGAGGAAGAATGAGAGAAAAAGTATGTTTCGAAGCAGAAGGTGTGAAAATGGAACAATTCTGAAAACTGTAACCGATTCTGGGTTAGGAGGGAAAAAAGTTAGAACTGGACCCAAGGTAACTGCATACTAGGTTATTCACGTGAGCCCCTTCCCCTACAGACTCTTACATCTGAGGCATTAACCAACTACAAAAAGGAACATTGAAAAGGGTCGCTCTGAGGCAATAGAGTAGACGGTATAGGGCCCTTTGGACGACCTGCCGTTTCACTCCTCTAAAAGAAGGGAAATGGGGCCTCGTTTCTAAGAGAAGGGCACCTTAGACCCCCCCCCCCCCTCTTTTCCACACATTTGAATGTAGTCGGTATTTGGAAAGGAAAGAGGTTTTTTCAGAGTAAAGTTTGGCAGGAGGTAATACTGTATGTATAAAACTCCCTGTGGACTATGGCCGGAGCCTTGGACTCCCTCCCTATAAACTTTGAATCCTTTTCCTTGATCTAGAAGAAGAGTCTAACAGAGAATCGGTTACCTCCAACCTCTTCCACACCTCTTTACAGTTAGCCCTCATATTACTGTGTCCTTTACAACCATTTCCTTACCCTTTTTATACCTATCAACCCAATTTTGGAAACTATATTTTTGCGGAAGAGTCCATTTAAGATGTTCTGTCATTCTCGACTACCTTTTTATTATTTCAATTGGTATTTCCTTAGCATAAGAATATCCCTCTCAACTAGATCTAATTCATTTGTACTAAAGAGAACATTGAATACTGCAGGCAAGGCCATTAAGGTTAATGGTATATAGACTCCCTGTTAAAAGCATTGCAACACCTACCCACCTATCTTGAAGAAATTGGAGTATATTTATTTTATAATCTAACCAACTTGGGAAGTGCCTCAAATGTAATGCTACTCTAAACCAAATTTTCTGGAAAGTGCGAAAAAGGACAATGCTATTGAGATCGAAATACGAAAAATATATATATATATTTTTTATTGGCTTGGGGAAAAATGCATTGACAGGTTAAAAGGTGATGCATTGACTTAGGCATATAGCCCAACCTGATTTTGTGCATGAACAGCTATTCAGTTCAACGAAGGTGTACCGGGCCCGAATTTTAACAGTAGAACCGTTAATTTGGATAATACTTCTTACAAGTCTGGAACTACTTATACATTCCAGTACATTATATTCGCAAGTAAAATAGACTGCCAATTAGTGTGGCACATAGCTTCCTCGCGTCCTATCATGTACAATAACAATTATTGTTATATTACTTTATTGTTATATTGTTTATTTTGTAAAACCTAATACTAGTTTTAGCGATCTTTAACACTTCTTAGTGGTGTCGCTGTTGGTTTCACTAAAAAATTGTATTTGAAAAAAATGTTTGTCTCATTCAAAAGATGAAGTTAGATTTTTTTCCCGACCTAATATTCCAATTTTAAATTTTAAGTTTACGTTTACGCGAGCGTTGCTCGTGAACGCTTGGACGGATAACGTTGTCCAACAACTCGTCCTGGGCATTGGTAAAATGAACACGTCTACCAAATTTCATCAAAATTGGTCGACATTTACTCAAGTTATCGTCGCACGTTTCATAATTCGCGGACACACAGACCGACAGACAGACACGAGACCAAAAATGTTCCCTGATGTCTGAAACGGATTTCTGTCTTGGAATTTTTGAAATCGGAGGCATAAAAGTGGTTCGTTCTCAAAAGTGAACACAATGCTTCCGTTACCTTCGGTAAGCTCGGAAGCAAAATATATTTATTCACACATGATCCAAAATTTGTACATACATGACCGTTATAAGGAATGCTAACTTGGAGGAAATTTCAGATGTGGTTGCTTTCTTTTCTTTATCGCGTTGTTAAATCGCCAGTACGCAGTTACCATTGAAAATAATAATAATAAATTACTATCAAGAAAACATAATTAGATGTACCAGAGACGGATACAACTTTTCTACAAAACACTCTTTTAATAAACTAAAATATGTAGTAACTGAAAAATAGACTGCCAATTAGTGTGGCACATGGCTTCCTCGCATCCTATCATGTACTTCATTGTTATAATGTTTATTGTGTAAAAACTATTAATATAGTTTTAGCGATCTTTAACACTTCATAGCGGTGTCGCTGTTGGTTTTATTGAAAAATTGTATTTGAAAAAAATGTTTGTCTCATTGAATAGATGAAGTTAGATTTTTTTCCCAACCTAAAATTCCAATTTTAAATTTGAAGTTCACGTTTACGCGAGCGTTGCTCGTGAACGCTTGGACGGATAACGTTGTCCAACAAACTCGTCCTGGGGATTGGTAAAATGAACATGTCTACCAAATTTCATCAAAATCGGTTGACATTTACTCAAGTTATCGTCGCACGTTTCATAATTCGCGGACACACAGACCGACAGACAGACAGACAGACAGACAGACAGACAGACACGAGACCAAAAATGTTCCCTGATGTCTGAAACGGATTTCTGTCTTGGAATTTTTGAAATCGGAGGCATAAAAGTGGTTCGTTCTCAAAAGTGAACACAATGCTTCCGTTACCTTCGGTAAGCTCGGAAGCAAAATATATTTATTCACACATGATCCAAAATTTGTACATACATGACCGTTATAAGGAATGCTAACTTGGAGGAAATTTCAGATGTGGTTGCTTTCTTTTCTTTATCGCGTTGTTAAATCGCCAGTACGCAGTTACCATTGAAAATAATAATAATAAATTACTATCAAGAAAACATAATTAGATGTACCAGAGACGAATACAACTTTTCTACAAGACACTCTTTTAATAAACTAAAATATGTAGTAACTGAAAAATAAATAGGTATCTATAGAAATATGTTATTTTTATTCCTAGCAAGATCAGGGTTCAATTTTTTTTTTTTTTTTTTTTTTTTTTTTAAAAAAAAAAAGGTTACGACATTGAAAATGAAAAAAAAAATAAAACACTTAAAATCTGAATACGAAAGGTTTATATATCGGTGTCATCCAGCGTAGAAAATAAGGGTTTTAAAAAGTTTATAACTAGTTTATAACCAATTTAAGTGTGAGTTTTTAAGGGGAAAAACAAATGAATTTTTCACATCTGGCCATTTGATGAAATTATAGCACAAAGTAACATAAGCTACAAAAAATTATACTTATTTTATCATACTGGTAAAAAAAAAGGGGAGGTTGGTGACAGAATAAACTTTCTTATGTTCTCAGATTTTGTTTTTCTCTCTCTCTAGGGCAAATTGTAAACTTGGGTATAAAATTTCATATGAGTTTTCCCCACTACGAAACAATCTGACGCAGACCTGGGTTAGCTCATAAATATCCGTCTTCTTTATCGCCTTAAACTCTCTCTGTAGTCTGGCTTTTGAGGGAAAAAAGAAAGCTTTGAAGACAGTAACTGATTTATTTATTTAGTTCAACAGCCCGCTTTAACTAGAAATGAACTAAAAAAGAGAAAACCCAGTCTGTATAAATTTAAACAATATATTAGTATAAATGTGTATTTGTAAATAAGCTAGGCACATGCGTATAATAATGAAACTTACTTATCGAGAAACAATAAGTAAGTCACTTTTACAAATAGGTAGAAACATATAATTAAACATATATATTTATAATTATCATATATTTAAATTCACAGGGAACATCTGTAGGAATTGGCTAAGAGAGAGAAAGAAGAAAAAATAGACTGTCAATTAGTGTGGTACATAGCTTCCTCACATCCTATCACACTTTATTGATTTGATGCTTTCACAAACCATTATTGTCTAAAAAAAAAAATAATAATAATAATTTTTTTTTCAATTTTACCCCCAAAACTAGAAATAACACAAAATAGAACGTAACAAAATTTAATCTACTATTCAAGAGCTTTTCAACGATATACATCATATTATAAAAGATTAACTTTGACATTTGTACCCCTGTACTTTGAGGTACAAAAATTATATTTGTAAATAACAAACAATACAAAAGGACATTAATTAAACTAATAAATAAATATGAATAAAAAACCTAGTAAAAAAAAAAATATATATATTTAAACCCTTTAACCTACAACAAAGTTAAAAATCGGTACAAAAGTACGTGTACAAAATTATTTAAAAATAACTTTAATGTACATTTCAAGGGCTTTCAAATGATATACGACACAATATTAAAAACCAAAAAAAGTGGTCACGTGACACGGCACACGGGGAAAAGTTTACTCTTATGTTCTCAGCAAATAGGATGAACTTATGAAATGAAATATAATCAATTTAAAGAGCATTAGTGTAAGATTCAAGCGCCTCAATCAGAAATAAAGTCGGTTAACAATTATAGAAAAACTATGGCCATTCTAAGACAAAAAGAAAAAATAGACTGTCAATTGGTGTGGCACTTAGCTTCCTCGCATCCTATCCACGCACTTTATTGATTTTATGCTTTTACAAGTCATTATTGTCAAATTGGTTTAATTGTTTCCCCCGTTTTTTTTAAATCTGTCAAAATTGTTTAGATTTTTTACCCGAATTAAAGTATCAATTTAGCGTAGTTTACAGAGCGTAGACGGTTCAAATTAATCTGGGGCTATCTGCGGGTTACTTTCGATAAACTATAAAAGTTTCATTCAAATCAGATAAGTACTTTTAAAGCTATAGGTGTAAATAAATGTATGATTGTGCGCATGGGGAAGAGAAACAAATAGGCACAGAAGGTTGAAACTTATATGGGACCAACAATGGGCTAATTATGACCAACCACCTAAATTTCATTAAGATTGAACGTGTAGTTTTTAAGATATGTTGGTTCGCAAAAATTGAACGACAGACCGACAGACAGACACGGAACCAAAAATGTTCCCTGATGTCTGAAACGGATTTCTGTCTTGGAATTTTTGAAATCGGAGACCTAAAAATGTTTCGTTCTTTAGAACGATCACATAGCTTCCGTTACCTTCGGTAAGCTCGGAAGCAAAATAAAACCAAAAAAATACCAAAATTATGACCATCTAAGGTACAACCGATGATGATACGACAAAAAGTCGTAGGACTAAAGTTGTAGATCTTTTAAAATCAGTTACCGCTGGTGCTATCAGTTTTCCAATACGACTTACCGTTTAGCCGCGATAAGTCCCCAATACAGCTTAAAAATCAAGTCGGCCATTTTTATTTTTTTATGGGGGGAAGGAGGGGGAAAAGTGAACTTTGTATAATTATTTTGGTTCACAATATGGACGTCGAATGGCCCAAACCACAAGTCTCTAGCTCTTCTGGAAGTGGGTAAACATTCATATCAGTCAGTGAGTCAGTTAGCCATGCGGCTTTATAGTACTACATTGACATATTAATTTAGCACGATTTAAAGTGCGCAGACGGTTGAAATTAGGCAGGTGCTATCTGCAGGCTACTTTCGACAAACCATAAAAATCAGATGATTACTTTTAAGATATAGCTGTAAATAAATGTATGTTTGTGAGCATGTGGAAGATAAACAAATAAGTGCAGAAGGTTGAAATTTATATGGGACCAACAATGGGCTAAGTATTACCTACTTACTAAATTTCATTAAAATCGGACAACTAGTTTTTAAGATATGGTGGTTCACAAAAATTGAGCGACAGACTAACAGACAGACACGGGACCAAAAATGTTCCCTGATGTCTAAAACGGATTTCTGTCATGGATTTTTTTTAAATCGGAGATATAAAATATTTTCGTTCTTCAGCCGAACCGTTACCTTCGGTAAGCTCGGAAGCAAAAACAAAAACAACTTATTCGTTAAATATAATAACACGTAAATATTTAAATGCTTAATTGCATCATAGACTAAAACAGTGGAAATTTACATAGTCCCATCTGTCGGACTCTCGACAAATCATCTAAATTTCTTTTTAATTTAAATTAAGTACTTTTGAAGATATAGGTATAGGGTTCAATAAAAAAAACCCGTTTTTGCGTATGTAGAAGAGGAAGCGAAAAAAGGGCGAATAGAAAGTTAGAATAAAAATGGAACCAACAATGGCTTAATTTAGACATATGTATATAAATTTCATCAAAATCGGAAAGCGTTTTTTAATATATTATGGTTAGCAAAAATGAAAAACGACAAACCGGACAGACTGACACAAGACCAAATATGTTCTCAGTCTCACATGTTTGTAGCGGATTTTTCGAGAGAAAAAAAATTGTTCTTCATAATGATCTCAAGGCTTCCGCCACTTTCAGTAAGCTTGGGAGTAATAACTAAATATAAGGTAATAACTTAGCAGTTCAACTACTTGTTAGAATTTGAAGTGAATTTCAATCAGTATTAAAGTATATAAGTATATATTACCACTACATTAAAGTTTCAAGCTAGAGATGATAGTTTGACTGCGTTTTACTTCTTTAATACTTATAGAGAGACTGGATAGAATTTTAATTAGTTTTGAAAAGAATCTATTTAACAAGTAACATCATTCCGTATCAAGGTTTAGGATACATAAATTACAGATAAACGTTATACGGTTTTATATTTGCTCTCTTAATTACTTAATTATTCCGTTCCTCTTCTACCTCTCGGTGCAGAGGATGCACAAGGGCGACGCTATCACAGTCTATTTGAGGCCACTGTCCTAGTGTTTCTTTGCGTGATACCTCGCTTTTCCTCTATAGCTTGCTTTAGTATCGTGTGGTCTTCCATCCTGATTACAAGACCGAACCACCTCATTTTCTGTCTGTCTACCCTGTCTGACAGTGGCTCCACTTGCAGACTCAATCTGATTCGTTCTTAACTTGATCCATATGTGTCTTCCCTGCTATTATCCTTAGGCAGCTCATGTCGGCAGTCTGAACTCAAATGCTTCTTTTTGGAGTGTGAGCCCAGGCCCAGGCCTACACCAATATGTAAAATGTAAGGGTTGGCACATAGGCCGAGTTAACTGCCATTTTTGTAGCAGTAGAGACTTCTTACCCAAAAATTATATGCTGAGTGCATGCTATATAGCCTCCCGGTTGTAGTTCTTGTATTCAGGACCATGTCAGGGTTTCCATCCGCACTGAGTACTGCTCAACCTGTTTTATAAAGCTCTGCTGGACCGTTTTCCTTTCGTGCCGGGTCTGTTTTCTACTATACTATAAATCCTATAAATAGTTTTTGGTTCTCAGTATTGTTTTCTTCTAGAAAACGTACAAACTCCCCATTGTATCCGTTTGGCTACTTTAATAAGCTTATTTACCTAAACTCACTACATAAATAAGCTTATTAAAGTAGCCAAAAGGTAATACGCTTATTTACCTAAACTCCAAGCTGGGTTTACTGCTGGGAGGTCATGCCTTGTTCATGTGTTTAGTGTCCGTCAGATTACACAGAAGATGGTAGCCAAAGGGCGAGATGTCTACATGGCCTTCGTGGACCTGGAAAAGGCATATGATTCAGTGCCAATCAGTCTCTTGTGGAATGCATTGGGAAGAGTAGGAGTTCAGGACTCCATGGTTGCATTTTTTAAGAAATTGTGAAGGTTGCAGGGCGCACTGCTACAGTTAAAGTTGGAAGTAGGGTGCCTGAACAGTTCCAGACTACAAAAGGTTTACGACAGGGATGAGGGATGTCGCCTTCACTATTTAAAATATATATGCAGGATATGCTAGCTAGTTGGAACAGGCATTGTGGTGGTATGGGTGTTCAGATTGAGCAGAATGTTATCCATTCCATTTCCTTCCTTTCCTTTGCCGATGACCAGGTAGTTATAGCCTCGGATCGACAGGATTTAAAATTCATGCTTAGAAGACTGTTGGGAACTTTTGAGAGAGGAAGGTTAAGGGAGGAATTAACATGGAGAAGACTAAGTACCTGGTGGTTGGAAGAAAGGCCAAAGATATAGTCATTGCTCAAGGTGTCATTAAAGCAGTGGGCTCCATCAAATACCTCGGGTCTATTATCCATGAGTCGGGTATGTGTCAGTTCGATGTAAGCACCCGAGTTGTTCAAGCTCGGAAGGCTATAGCTATGCTAAATGGAGTTCTATGGAGTCGTTCGATGGGAAAGAGCACAAAGAAGACAATTCTGACTACCAGTGTTGAAAGTATTTTAACCTATGGAGCAGAAGGGTGGACACTGAAGGAACGACAGAAAGGCCGAATTAATGCTGTGGAGATAGATGGGCTGAGAAAAGGTGCACGAATATCCAGGTTGGAAAGAGTGAGGAATGAGGAGATTAGGCGGCGGATTGAGGCGGACGAGACGGTGATATGACGTATTGAGGAACGGGCACTTCGTTGGTACGGTGATGTGAGGAGCATGGGAGAGGAGCGTTGGCCGCGAAGAGAGCTGGAGTGGTCGCCGCCCGGCAGGCGAAAGAGAGGCCGTCCCAGAGCGATTTGGAGGGGAGGCGTCGTAAGGTCAATGAGAGAACGGAACCTGCAGGACAGAGACTGGGAGGACCGCCGAGGGTGGAATTTAGGAATAACGGGCAACCACTTACAATTGGAGAAGCCCTGTAAAGTAAAGAAGTACCTAAACTCTCTATCGTATGTATTCCTGGTAAGTTTCTGCATTGTTTTCCTCAAGGAATGCTTTCCTTATTCTCTTCTTTTCTTTAACATCCACCTTTATTTTCACCTTCCAATAAATATCTTAATTACACATAGCAGAAATATGTCGATATCTGACTTTCTTCTAATTTATACAGTTATAGAATTTCGATACATGATTTGACAAGTTCTAGTCTAGTATTAATCCATATGTCTAAATCTTATTATAAGCGCTATAACAGCAACAAAGCCAACAATACTCAGCAACAGTAATAGTAACAAAAATAGTATTTTTATAATAGTAGTCCATCGTGAGTTATATAGTCTCCTCGACTTCTATCGTGTATGCAGTAATGATTTTATGTTTTTCAACCCATTTTTGGCTAGATTATTTCATTTCACCCCCCCTCCCCCTTACACACTTTTTATTAGCTCCACATGCTTGTCCGGGACATATCTAGAAATTAAAATTTAACACAGTTCCCGAATACCTAGAAAGCTGAAACTAGTATAGATTATGTATTTCCGTTTAGAGTACAATTATTATCAATCATTAGGTTTACCAAATTATGATTATTAATCGATAAATCAATAAAATGCAGATATATTTTAGCAGTAAAATTCAAACTAATTGTAAACAAACACGACCAGTGACAGGTAAGTGAGGTTATTTCCCTTTAAATCTTACAATTATAAACGACCAAGATTCCCCTGTAGGATAGAGAAAGCTCGGTTGGAACCCTGTTCCTCTTACCTTGGGGCTGGGGCTATACAACAGACACGCCTAACTCCGGGGCAGCTTGCGGGCATTTATGGCAAAGTCTACGTTGTAGAGTAGAGCATCATCAATGTTTTTGAAAAATCGACATTGATCTCTCAACCGACGAACGAGAAAAAAAAGGTCGCTGGTCTTACAAAGTTTAACCTCGAGCCCAAATCAACAAAAAAAGAGCGCCTATTGTGTAGTTTGCACAGTCTTTTTTTCGATATTTTTTATCTCGATGTTTCTCCAGGGCAACATCAATGATTTATGGTCCGATACATCGATGTTTTCGATACATCGACATCGAGATCCCAACCCCTACACTAAAGATAAAGCGTGGAGCCACTATCAACAGTTTTTGTCATTTGTTTATAGCGCCCAACGCTTTTATCATTAGTGATATACATTCTGAGCCTATACTCTAATCATCGGTAGTGTTTTAATATAATTAGGGTCCGTAGGCAAAACCAAGGACCCTTATATTTTCCTGCGTGTGTCTGTCCGTCCGTCCTCTCGCGTGCTCTCACGGCTACACCTTTCGTCCGATCACTTTGAAATTTGGCATGTATGTGTCTTGTATGTACCCACATATTTTAAAAATATAGCGACTAAAAAAATTAGGGTAAAAAAACTTAAGGGTTAATTTTTTTTTTTTCGACACCGTGAGGGGTCATATGAATTGGTTACGTCGAGCTGATTACAAAAAAATATAATTCTTTGGATATAAGTTTGATAGGGCGAGCGTAGGCAAGTTTGAAGTGGGTGTGAAACGTGCCCCCCCCCCCCCCCCCCCACTATCTCGCTTATGTGAAGTGCAAAAAATCTGAACAACATTCTTCGACCAAACGTAAAGATACCACTTTTTGGAAATTTCGAAAAAAAAAATTATTTTATTTTTTATTGACAAAATACGTTTTTTTTATAATTATGGTCTTTTCGATGTATTTATATGGTTGTAATCCGGTTCAGTGGCAAAAAAAATACTTTTTTATACACTTTACAGTTAAACACTATAGTGTGGCCTACGGACCCTCGCTGTGAGCTTACTACACACTTGACCTGTTTATTTTTTTTTTTAAATTTGATAGCTTAATAATTAATAAAAAATTTAAAACTCACATAGCTTTCGTTACTTTCGGTAAGCTCGGAAGCAATAAAATATGAACTTTGAAGTTTTGTTTTAACGAAATAGTTTAAATTAAAGTAGAATTAACTGTTTTCTAACAATGCAAATGACTAAACTAACAACAACAGCAAAAAACAAAACCCAACAACTTTTTTAACAATCTAATATTCAAGGAAGGGGGGGAGAAGTTACAGTCATTATGTGTACAAAGTAACTTCATTAATTAACCACTAGTTTCTTATTCTTAACTGAACTCATCCCTCGTTATGTAAATTATAAAATAGAATATACCTCAAGGAGTGACTATTCATAACTTTCAACCAATTAAAGTGTACACAGTTATGGATAGTTATCGTCATGATAAGTTTTGAAGAAGGGTAGATAGAGAAGTTGAAAATGTATTAAAAGTTCATTTCGTGCCTCCCTTTTGTTTTCAAGGTAATAATAATTAAATGATTCTATTTCATGTAAGTAATTTTTTACTTATTTCACTAATGACAAGAAAAAATGTTAATATTTATAATTCTGTGAAATTGGCCACTTAAAAAAAAAAAAAAAAAAAAAAAAAAAAACTATACCCAAGAAAGGTTAGACATGAAACGAACAATTATTGATTGATTTTTATAGAAATAGTGAAAAATAACAAAAATACATTCTGCTGCTCTTGCCAGTCCGACTAACTCGAATGAAATTGTCTTATATTCACAGTGATAATAAATTAAAATCTTATAGTATCTAATTTATTTAATTTATTATTGAACACATTTAAAAAGTTTCAACAGTTCGGTGAATATAGGTTCTATGAACTTATTCACGGATGATGGAAAATTTGTAGATAATTCAAAAGTTGTTTTGCGAAAAAATATAACTTGGGGAACCCAACAAACCAATCACGATGGTAAAAACGGGCCTTATTGTAAATAATATTAAAATGAAATAAATTTATAAATACCTTAATTTAAAATCGATGTAATAATTTGTAGTCTGTATTGATGATCCAGCTAAGTAGAAGCAGGAAAAAGCAGAACTGAGTTTAAAAATATATATGCATTGTTTCCGAAAAATTTAATTTAAAAAACTTTAATGAACACTTTAAATCAAATTATAATTATTATTATTAACACTATATTTAATGAACACTTTATTTGAAAATATAACACTCGGTGATATTAATAGAATAAGCGTATAAAAATAAATAAATTAAAAACGCACACCTAGCACACTTTTCATTCAGCCTGAAACACAGAAAAAAGGTACTTATCAACTTAGTTAAGAAAAGTAGAGGAGTTTAAACAAAAATGTTGAGTAGATAAATTTTAATAACTTGTTTGCTTTATTTTTATATTGTTATTAAAACTTTTTTTGTACATTATTTTATTCTTTTCCTCAAAAAAAAAATATTTTTAAACATCTGGTTATTCGTGGGTATAAAAAAAGTCAATAAAGATGGATTAGTAGAGGTAAAGGGAGAGTTAGGTGCAGGCATTTTATTCTATTGACCTAACTAACATAAATAAACCGTATCACGCGAAATAAGTAAACATACATCAATTTTTGAAGGGGGATTCCCTCCAGTTAGTGAAGGCGGTATTCCTCCCTTTCCTAAATAAGTCCCCACTAAAAATTCCCTTTTAAAAAATCTATTTCCCCTCCATTTTAACCCCCTTCCCATTTCCTTAAACTGGGGAAATATAAACTTTTCCTCCACCCACATTTAAAACCGAGTGGTAAACTTCAATATTCAAATATTTGTTATTCCTGGATTTTAAACACATGTAAAATAGAGGTAAATCTCTTAAAACAGAAAATAAAAAAGTAAATAATAAAAAGCTTGTAAACAAATTTAAAACTAGAATTATAAATAACAAGATCAATTTTAAAAAAAGGTATATATTATTTATTTTTTTAATTTTAATGGGAACAATTTTTTTTTTCAAGAGGTCAAAAAATATTACAATGGTTATATTTTATGGTTATTATTAAAGAGAGAGGAGTAATTTAATTTACAATGTTTATTATCATTTGTACAGGGTGGCATACCCTAAAAATTGCTTAATTCAATTTTTTTATCGACAAAGTTCGGTCGAGAGAACATGGGAAATTTAAAATGGAAAGCCACCGTGGAACAACGAAAGAAAACGTATAAAAAAACAAAAAAAAAAACAAGGAAACTTTATAAAAAAAAATGAAATTATTTACCGTCGATTAAAGTATTAGATTAAACCACTGTTGGTTTTTTATTTTCTTTAGGTATTTAAGAGTAAGATGGTATTTAAAATAAAGCGTGAATTAGAATACATGGACTAGATGAAATATACATCAAAAAAGAAATTAAAAAAAATATATTATATATATTTTAAAAACACATCCGAAGATAACATATAATTCGCTATATATGTTGGTTGTTAAGTAAGTTATTATTATAAGAGCTATTAAGCCCGTGGAGACAGGCTTAATTTTATAATTGGAGAAAAAGTTAAATTAAGTAAAATAATTTAGATAAGTTATTATTATATCTATTTGAAGACCAACAAATCAAAACAAACATTTATTTTATTTTAAATGTGGTGCCCTTAGCTTATCAATAGCAAATCATTTCGAGGTGAGTCGTCGTGGACGTCGGGACACAAATCGATTGTTATTAAATATGTAATACTAATTATCCATAGCGAGTTGATATTTATTTATGATAACTTAGCATATAGTTTAAGGTAATATTATCTTAAACCTACTTTAAGGTAGTATTCATTTTACAGATGATGTAATAAAATATAACAAAAGTTCAAATTCAAATCAAGAGATATTCCCAATTAAATAATAAAATGTCAAATGTTACCAATACACAGAATTCAACCGTGCGCCAATAGCTAAGCGCATATAATATATCTGACCAAAAACCACTTGTGTGGTAAAAAAAAACACCCCGCCAAGTCTGTGGTCCAAAAAAGTTGTGAAATCAACTTTTTGTCCCGCCAACAGTAGCGATCCTAGGTCAAAAGTTCTGGGGGGGCTAAAGCCCCCTCATGTATTGTGGGTTTAGTGTACATTTTAATGTACCGTGATTTATTTATTTATGAACCGATTTCAATAATTATAAGGAATCATTAGATTTGCATTAAAAAGTTCTACAACTTTTGTCTCATGCAAAATTTCTTCATACCTACTGGTTTTCATGGAATTTGACTTTTAAAATTTGAAATGGCCACCATTTTGAAATTTGATTAATTTTACAACTAATATTTTTGGAAATTTTAGATATCAGAGTTAGTAAGGACATCTGTCAAGTTTCATAAAAATATCTTGAAAGGGTTTTTTTTAAATATGTTTGAGTAGCTGAATTCCAAAAGCAGCTATATCCACTTGACATTTTTTTTGGCAAAGCACGGAAAACGTCTAGCATTCACTAAATTGTGTTATCAGGTTAATTTAAAAAAATCAATAACTAATAATTCATTTAGTGGACAAAAGCCCTATAATCTCAGGCTATTATTTTCTTTTTAATAAACAAAATCTTAAAAAATTTAAAATCGATTTTAAAATAATAAAAGTTGCGCACCTAATCATTGTATATTAAATAGATGAGTCAATAGCAATTATGCAATATTACTTCAAATCTATAATAAACTGTGTCATTTATTCAAAAGTTATGAAAAACTTTATTTTTATGGCAAAACGGTACTTTTAATATTGGGGGTGGTAGAGCTATTTTAGCCCCCCAGGGGGGGGGGGGCTAGGAAATTTGATGAAGAAAAACTTTAGATAAAGTGTTCTCTTTTAACATCAATTGGTAAAATTGCACCGTATGGCCGTCCTATTTACTTCATTTTTTTTTTAAACTGTTCCATTTTACAGAATTTGTCTTTTACAGTATCTCTGTACATTGTAAAAACGATTCCGGTTGTAGCGTCTCGATAAATTCAGGATTTTCTTTTTTCTAAATACACAAAGTGCCAAGTTTAATGTGGCAATGATGGAAGGTCAAAAAGTACTAACCTTAACCTAAACTAACCATAACCTTTCATAATTTTCCCTAAAATAAATAAACAAATAAATAAAAAATTAAGTTATAAAGATAAGATTGAATTTATTGAGATGCTACAACGGAAATCATTTTTATAATGTAAAAAAATAATTTCGGACGTTTAGAAATAGGTGGGGCATATAATGAAGATTTATCCCACACAATAAATAACATATTCATCATTATAATTTTGAAAAGTAGGAGGGGGAGGATACCATTAGGTTTACACACAAAGTATTTGTAATAACTGATAACAGGTTTTGGCTACTTAATATAGCTAGCTATCTTCAGATTCTATATTAGTTGTTCACTGTTCACAGTAACATGAATTATTTAAGTGACACACAATTGATGATCAATTATATTAATGATAAAATATAGTTAAAAAATTAAAAAGGGTTAGATATTTTTTAGATCATTTTTAGTTTGAATTCTTTATTACATAATATGAAGCATTGGGAAGGACGCGACCTCCCCGTCCCCTGGGGATGACGCCCGTGAAAATTAAAACTTAAAACTACAAAATCATCATTATAATATGTTAAATTTATTTGGCAATATAAATTAATTAAATCCTTTCTATTTCTGATTACAATTATTATTTATTTAATGTTTATAGAAAGGATTTATCCAGTCCAAATAAAATTAAATAATATTAATGACTTATTTTATTTTTTACTTATCTGCACATTTATTTAGTTTTTTTTACGAGAATTTAAGAAGGGTGAAAACAAACTATTTGGGGCTAATTTGATTCCTGGGGGGCTAATTTGGTTTCTGGGGGGGCTTAAGCCCCCTTAGCATAGAAAACATAAAAAAATAAAATAAAATAATAATAATAATAAAATAATAATAAATAATAATAATAAAATAAAATAAAATCATAGAAAACAGAAATATGTATTAATAAACAAATTACTCCCCCTTGAACTCAACGAGAGTAAGGTTGGACTAAACCTATAATACTAAGTTTAAAAGGTTCAAAAGATGAACTCGTAAATAGAAGTAATTCAAACGTCATGTGACAAGCACGAAATTACTACACAACACACTGGTGTACCTCCGTATAACTGTCAGGCTCACCACTTCGTATGACGCTTACTTGGTTTCTACCCATTTTAGACTGTTCGCTAATCGCTAGCTTGGTTTCTCACTCCACATTCAGCGTAGGAATGAGTTGAGGGGTTTAAGGGGGGGGGGGAATGCACTAGTACCCTAGAAGAATACAAAAAGCCCTAATTCATTAAAATCGGTTCAGTAGTTTAGGCTGTAGGTGCGTCAACGTAAAATGAAGGAAGAATAAGAATAAGAATAAGAAGTCATCAAAACTACCATTTTCAAACCTATTTTTCTCTACTTCTACTTGACCGATTTCGACTTTTGATCTACAGGACACAGACTTCAAAGATATTAAACAAATATTCAGGTAGCTTGTACGTATTCCACGCTGCAGACCCTCAAAAACCCTAGTTTGTCACCTACAGTATATATTCACTGGCAGCTTTTGTGAAATTTTGTCTTTTTGACTTGGCGGGGCGGAACGCTGCTGCGTTCCTAAATATCTAAAATTCAAAATGGAAACTAGATATTATGGTGTTGGCTTATTGGCGCTAATGGTATAGACGACTATCTGATCCCTGTACAATTTAGTTAATTGAAAGACACTTCTGGGTAAGTAATTTATTGGTAATTTGATCGACACAATCAGACTTCAGCCTAAAATAATTGTAAAGATTGATTTTGATATTCGTGCATACATTTATATATAATATAATCTTCTAATTAGTGTAGCACATTGACATTGCTTCCTCGAGTCCTTTAAATAAACATAGAACATTTTGTCTTGATTTATCGACTTTTGATATTTCAATATTATTTCAACCTATTACTACTAAGACTGCAACAGACGTTACAAACTTTTATACAGACTCCTACACCATACATCGAAACTCAACATGCATAACAAATTACTCATTTATAACACTATAATTAAGCCCATATGGTCATACGGCATTGAACTTTGGGGTTGCCCCAAGCGTTCCAACTCCTATCGTATCCAAACCATCCAATCTAAAATGCTAAGAAGAATAACCAATGCTCCTTTCTATGTCTCCAACCTTATCCTCCACAGAGACCTTAAAGTCCCATTTATACAAGCCTCCTCCCGATACAAAAGCTTCCATGACTCCATATCCCACCATCCTAATCCTTTAGTCCAAAACCTATCATCTCTATCCATTCCACAAAACCCTCCTCGACGCCTAAAGAGGCACTGGCCGCGTGACTTATTAAACAACACGAACATGTAATTCAAAAAGAAAAAAAAAAAAAAAATCAAGTTATTAAATATTATGAGTACTATCGATGGATAACTTCTCATCTCATGTCACATCACAAGTCACTGTAAATATTTTGAACATATCTGTATTGCTTATAACATGTACTAATGTAGTCGCAATAATCTAATAAACGAAAAAAAAAAAAAAAAAAAAAAAAAAAAATTCAACCTATTAATCTTAAATTTATATTTACAACGATATCTTCAAAAGTACTCTTCTGATTTTTATGAAATTTGGATGGTTTATCAAGAGTAGCCCACAGATAGCCTCAGATCAATTTCTTCTTTACATTTTGCTATAAATTGATATTTTAATACATGTAAAAAATCAAAACAATTTTGAAAGATTTAAAAATGGGGGGAAATTATATAAATTTGACAATAATAGTTGTAAAAGCATAAAATCATTCATTTATACGAATACGAAGCGAGGAAGCTATGTGCCACACTAATTGGCAGACTATTTTACATGAATTAAAGCCATAAATATGGCATAAAGAGCGCAGACTGTTGAAATTAATCTGCGGCTACTTTCGACTAATAGTCCAGGAGATAGCGTGCAGAAAAGTGTTTGACTAAAATCAAGCTAGAATTTTGTATACAAGTCAATCTTTTAGCGCCTTTTAAGAATATGTGTTCGGCTAATTTCGTCTGCGGGACATAGCTTGGTAATAGGCGTTTGAAAAAAACAAACCGGTGGAGAGCGGACATGTCTCACCAATTATGGTGGACAATGTGATTTTCATGATCCTGAGTACAGAATTATGTAGTTAGTAGACCAAAAATCGAGTCGATGTTATTTTCACACTTGATAGGTTAGTTATTCAAATATTACTAAAAATCAACGTGGTCGCCAGTCAAGAGACAAAGTAACATCAACTTGATTTTTGGTCTACTAACTAATTTTGTACTCAGGATCATGAAAATCACATTGTCCACCATAATTGGTGAGACATGGCCGCTCTCCACCGGTTTGTTTTTTTCAAACGCCTATTACCAAGCTATGTCCCGCAGACGAAATTAGCCGAACACATATTCTTAAAAGGCGCTAAAAGATTGACTTGAATACAAAATTCTAGCTTGATGTTAGTCAGACACTTTTTTGCACGCTATCTCCTGGACTATAACTATCCAAATTTCATAAAAAAATCATATATTGGTGTAAATAAATGCGTTTGTGCTCATGTGGCAGAAAAAATATGGGCGCAGAAGGTTGAAACGTATATGAAACCAACAATGAGCTAATTATGACCCACCATCCTAATTACATTAAAATCGGACAAGTAGGTTTTAAGATATATTGGTTCTAAAAAATTGAGTGACAGACCGACAGACAAAGAGGGAACCATAAATGATGTCTTAAACGGATTTCATTCTTCAGATTTTTGAAATCGGAGACAATTTTTCGTTCTTCAGAACGATCACAAATCTTCCATTACCTTCGATAAGCTCGTAAGCAAACATAATATTAATTATTGCATAAAAAATGTCTCTGATATAATATTGCGTTGTTGGATAGTTTTATTGTAATTAAGAGCGAGAAATTCTAGGAGTAATCTATCACAATAATAAAATAATAATAATATAAATGCATAACTCGTAAACGTGGAAGTTTAAAAGTGTTAATTTAATTTCATGTTTTAATATTCATTACAATGTGTAATAACATTATATATTCTATTGCGCCACTATAAAAATACAGCACAAAAAGTATAATTTATAAATAAATAAATAAAAATAGCATAAAGCAGCAACTATTATAAAATTAATAACAATCACTTCTAAAGACAACTTGAAGTAATAAGGTTTTACCAACATTTTTCTCCCCCTTCATAGCAGGCGACTTAAATGAAACATAGAAAATTTTCGTCTTGATTTATCGACTTTGATATTTAAATATTATTCAAAATTAAAATTGAAAAGGGGGCGTACTCTAATAAATTTTCTTTTATAATTCTAGCGAGAGGAAAAGAGAAGTTTACAAAATAATAAATGGGAGGCAAGTCTTGAAGAGGGGGCCTTACGAAATCCGTTAGGAGAAAATCTGGCTCATTTGCATTTTTCCAGCCTCATTAATAATTTATCGATATTTACTTCTGGCTAAAGTTTTCCTTCTCCCTTTTACTTTGAAATAGAGTTTTTTTTATAAGTTAAAAAATTAAAGAGGGAAAATCGGTAAATTCGAGGCTTTTTCGATAGTATAAATTTATATTACTTTTTAAAAATAAAATCGGTGAGGTGCAATAAAAAATCACAAAGAGGTAAAAGATATTAGGATTAAAAAAAAAAAACTTTAAAAATTATTAAAGTGAAAATAATATTCTTTAAATCTTCTCGAAAGGGAGAAAATTGAATCGAGATTACAGAAAAAAATAGTTCATCAGTTAAGTGTGGCACATAGCTTTTTCGCATTCTATCATGTACTTTATTGATGTCCATTAAATTTTATTAAAATCGGACGAGTAGTTGTTAATATATGTTGATTCGAAAAAATTGTGGACAGACTGACAGACCGACACGAGACCAAAAATATTTCCTGATGTCTGGAAAGGATTTCTGCACAAGAATTTTTGAAATCGGAGACACACTTCTACTTTTTGTTTAGAACGATCACACAGCTTTTGTTACCTTCGGTAAGCTTGGAGGCAATATTGTATTGCCGGGCGTATTTTATATCACAGTAACCTTAAAAGCGTATTATTTACATATTGATAATAATTCACACTACAATAAAACACACCGGCTGTTGAACCTAGAATAATACATAATTTTCTAATCTTTATAAATGAAAATGAATGTTTATCTGTCTGTCTGTCTCTTATGGTTGCCTAAACCGTTCATCCGATTGCGATGAAACTTTGGGGAATTGTTGGACGCATGCCTGGGAAGGTTTCTGAGTCAGTAAAACTATGTTCCGATTTTGGTACACAGGGGTACGGGGTACAAATGTCAAAGTAATGAAAACCCTTCATGATGCTTATCGTTGAAAAGCTCTTTAAGAGTACAGTAATTGTTGATAAGTACATTTTTGTCATATTTTCTTTCAGAAGGGGGGTAAAATGGCAAATAAATGAAAAATATAGTCTATCCATATAAAAATAAATGAATGTTTGTTTATCTGTATATCTCTTATACCAATATTGTATATTGTACAAGCATATAATGCAAATTTTAATATAAATTTAATTCATCTAAGGCAACATTATTTAACTAAATAAACGATTTATGAGGTTTTTCAAAGGAAGAAGTTATACATTTCTTATGTTATTAATGTTTATTAGACAGTACGTAGTTCGCCGGGTCAGCTATAGTAAAAATATCAATACAAATATTCTTGATTCATAAATATATCTTAGGATAATTGACAATTATACGTATACTGAGAATAATTGTCATTAAAAGTCAGCCATATCTTTCATAGTCATTTTATAAATTAAAATAGGATGCTTTTAAAAAGCGTGTCTACTCAGGATATATACTCCAGTAAAACAAGATTCGATTAAAGTGCCAAGCCCTTGGCATTACATTACAGAGTATAGCCTTCATAAAAGTGGAAAAAGTAATCTGAATACTGTGAACTCTCAGATTCTATTATTTAAGAATAATTTATATAAACAAAGGAAAAGGATGCATTGAGAAGGGATCGGTCGCCATAAGTAAAGCAGTGACTTTGATTCAGCCTTCATCATTAACTGTGGCTGCCTGTTCTAGAACTTTTTGAGTACGGTAAGACAGTTAAGAAACTTAACTCAATTTTGACTGTGACTTTATTGTCATCAAGTTGGGATCTACCCTGCTAGGTGTTTGCAAAGTCACCCTAACGTTATCGTTAGGGTGAGGCCACACACAGCACAGAACAATCCAAATAATTCGACTAAGGTTTGAGTTGGAACCTACAACATAAGTACAAAAGCTTGTCCACTTTATAGCTTATTAGGAGAGCACTCCTAAAAATAGAGTTAAAATTGATTCCATACTGATTGTCTCCACTGCATGTTATTTTAGGTTTAGATGAATACAATAAACAGGTCAAGTGTGTGCTAGTCAGCACACAGCGAGGGTCCGTAGGCAACCCTGTATAGTTTAAGTAGTACCCTATTGATGGTGTTTTTTAAAATGCTAAAAAGCTTACTTTGAACTATCCTATGGGTCTGATATTCTCAAAACACATAAACAAACTTCTGATAAAGTATTTTTTGCCACTGAACCGGACTACAACCACATAAATACATCGAAAAGACCATAGTTATAAAAAAACGTATTTTATCAATAAGAAATAAAATAATATTTTTTCGAAATTTCCAAAAACTGGTATCTTTACTTTTGGTCGAAGAATGTTCAGGAATTTTTTCAGATTTCTTTCACTTCACATAAGCGAGATAGAAGGGGGGGACACGTTTCACACCCACTTCAAACTTGCCTACGCTCGCCCTATCAAAATTATAGCCAAAGAATTATATATTTTTGTAATCAGCTCGACGTACCCTTTCATATGATACCCCTCACGGTGTCGAAAAAAAATAAAAAAAATTTTACCCTTAAGTTTTTTTACCCTAATTTTTTTGAAAAATATTTTTTTTTAAGTCGCTATATTTTTAAAATATGTGGGCAGGTACAAGACACATACTTGCCAAATTTCAAAGTGATCGGACGAAAGGTGTAGCTGTGAGAGCAGGCGACAGGACGGACGGACAGACACACGCAGGAAAATATAAGGGTCCTTGGTTTTGCCTACGGACCCTAAAAAATATGATACATGACAGACTAGAGCAGATTGGTATGAGGAATACCGAGGGTGTTATAGATAAAGGGTTTAACACAACAAGGGCAAGGAAGGCAGACAAGGCGGTGGGATGGAAAAGTTCGGTAAGGTGAGATTCGAATATTATCAAAAATAAACGGCGAATAATAAAGGTGAAAGAATACTCCTATGATGGGATCCACACACTATGTTAACGACAATAGGACTGATATTATGTGAAATTTGAAAAACTTAATTTCTGTGACTTTATTGTCATCAAGTTGGGATCTACCCTGCTAGGTGTTTGCAAAGTCACCCTAACGTTATCGTTAGGGTGAGGCCACACACAGCACAGAACAATCCAAATAATTCGACTAAGGTTTGAGTTGGAACCTACAACGAAAAAAATAATTTCTTAATTATGTTTTCTGGATTTTTCGATAAAGGGATTTCAACAATTGCAATTGAAGAACAATAGATGAAAAACTTAGACACATATTTCAAAATTTTAAAAGATATTTACACAATGCCCTATGATTGGGCTTGAAAATTGCCAAATAATAAACAGGTCAAGCGTGTGCTGGTCAGCACACACGTGATCGGACGAAAGGTGTAGCCGTGAGAGCACTCGAGAGGACGGACGGACAGACACACGCAGGAAAATATAAGGGTCCTTGGTTTTGCCTACGGACCCTAAAAAAGAACAAAAGTTTATTCAGTAAAATCGTTAGTATTACGATTTTTTAATAACACAAAGATTTTAAAACATATTATGTTTTTTTTAACAATGAGTCAAAAAAATAAATTAAACAATCCCTTGACATATTTCAAGAGATATTTCAGATCTCTTGACATATTTCAAGAGAGCTGGAAATATTTCATTTTGTTCACAAATAAAAAACTTAGATTTGAATTAGTTTTTGTGTCTGAGTTGGGTTCTATTTATTTGCTTATCCCTGTCTCTTGGTTATGCCTCAGCAATCAAAGAGCTCTCTCTTTTTCTTTGCCCTATTTTTTCCCTTCTTCTCTTCCCTTTCGTAAAGTACTAAGAGAGAATAAAAGGTAATATCTTTAATTCTTGGACCGAAAATTTGTTGCTGATACAAAAGGTTTTTAAAACCGGACGAAAAGGAAAAACGACTTTGAGCTTTCAATAGTTAATTAATTCACTTTATTTGGAATCGTGGGGAAACTGCTTCACTGAGGGGGGTTTCGGAGACTCGAGTTTAGTCGGGAAACCGGTCTCAAATCTCTCTCAGGGGAAACATTAAGAAGAATTTTCATTAATTTCCAACGAAAATCCTCTTATTAATTCTTATTTAGAGTTGGAAGAAAATTTCTTTACCCTGAAAGATTTCAAAAATAACCTAGGGAAATTTTTATTTTTAGACGAAAAGGGGTTTGGAGAAATTTATGATATCAAATTTTTTAGTTCGTAAATTTCATACAAAAAAATCATAAGTGTTTATCCCTGATTTTATGTCTAGCTTGAGAGAATTAATGTATCAAAGTCCGCTTTTTAACTCTACTTAAATTAACTTTATAAATAATATTACTGTATTAAGGAATAGAAAAAGAACTAATTTTCTGAAATGCGGAATGCTCTGTCCATGTTATAATTTAACGAATAAAGAATATGTTAATATTCAAAACAATGGTAAATTATTGTGCATAACATATTATTATGTTTTGAAGAAAGTTAAATATCACCATTTAATATGGTACAACTCATCCATTGTACCATGTTACCTGGATCTGTGTATTATCCAAGAATAGCAAATTTACTTGTCTTAGTTAATCGCAATTTCTTTATTTCTTTTAAGACTAGAAAAGGAAGGGAATAAAATAAGAACCATCGAGAAATTAATTTTAGCTCAAGATCGCGAGAAAAAAGATTTTCATTCTGACGATTATTTGACACTTATTTGGCGACTATTTGGCGGTCTAAAGTTTAGACCGCTTAAATACGAATTTAACCATAAAAGTTGTTTTTCCAAGGCAAAAATCCAGATTTCTGAGTTATTGATAAAAATTAAAGGTTATGGTTAAACTCTTTATAAATATGTTTAATAATAAATGAATTGATATATGTAGTTTATATTGGATGGAAATTTATTAACACAATGTAAATAAAAATAGTGTTATTATAGTTTGTCGGACCGATATTTTTGTCTTCTCCGTAGACAGCTCAGTTTGTCTATTGTTAATATTAATATCACAATGATCGATACCATTGAAGTGAAGCAAACCGTCGGACTGAGAAAGCATACGTACAAGATTCTCCCCGTCAATTATTATTAAAATAGCCTAACTAATTTGTAGCCTACCTTTATTTAATTAAAATGAAATATTTCTCTTTTTATTCTTATGTTTCCAATTTAAATTACGTTTATATTGGATCCCAGAAAGTCGGCGTGAAGAAGATTAAAGGTTTTTGATTCTAAAGTAAGACTTTAAGACCTAAGTAACCAAAAGTTTTTTTCTTTGTTGCCAAGAAAGAAGCCCATACATTTTAAATGACTGTTATAAAGTTAGTAATTAACTTTTAACAACGAGAGGGCGAAATAAAAACCGATAAGAATGATAAAGTTGACAAAAGATAAATACGGGTTAAAAATGATTTCACAAAGAGTTAGCGAAATTTAAATGATAAAACCATACGCACTATGTCTACGTCAAAACCGTATTAGGAAAATGCTATTTTTATTCTCTACTTTATTAAAAAATATATATATAAACGTAGACAGTCATAAGAAAAGAAATGGAAAGAACGATGATTCCCAAAAATCGTAGACGCCTCAACATGAAAAATATTTAAGAAATTATCTAATTAATTCATTATTAAGGGAAGAAATCGACTTTAAATATTTTTTAATATATTTGTTCTCCTCCTAAAAAGGATGAAGAATATTCACACAAATCAATCCCCAGAGATTAAAACAGAGTTACGAGAAATATATACGTGGTTTCTCTTATTTGTCTCTTTTATATCTTTTAATGTTCTGGTGGAGTTCGTTAGGGTTAGTAATTCAAGGAAGCGATTGGGCTAAATTTCGCCTCTCTCAGAGACATAAACGAGCTTGAAATATCATTTATTAGTACGTACAGGCTATTCTAGCTCAACAGCAACACAGAGTAGGTTGTAATTCTGTATCACACTTGCAAAAAAAAATGTAATAGCTTTTGTCTTATCGACCTTCGTTTTCGAGATTTACCGATCCATCGATATTTTCGATACTATTAGCTTTTGTCTAATCGACCCTCGTTTTCAAGATTTACCGATCCATCGATATTTTCGATACATTTCTTTATTTTTGTAATAAAATTATTTATAACTATAAAACTACTATAGCTAACAGGATGCAGTTTTCCCTTTACACAGGACATTATTTACACATTTGCTCCTATAGCTTTATTTAAAGCGAGATTAAAAACAGTTAAATATAATAAAATGTTACTTTAAAAAGTCAACAAAAATATGACCCTCCATAACTTTGTTGTTTTTGTGGTCAACATACATTATACATATCTGAATAGCTTAAAAACTACACCCACTCATAAGCTTTAACATGATGTAACATATTCTCTACTTTGCAGAAAAGAATGGAACATAAAGACACAAACAATAAAATAATTTGCTAAAACATTATTGACTTTCTTTTACACTATCATTTAACTTCACTTGAGACAAATTTTACCCACTTCTAGATTGCTGAAACTTGCACAGATTATGTGAAGTTCAATATTTTAAGATAATATGTCGGCAGACCAAATATCTTAAAAACTAATAATCCAATTTTAGAGGCAGGTTATGATTAAGGTGTATTAACATTCAGCCTATTGTTGGCCCCACATTAGTTTAAACGTTTTGCACCTATTAGTTGTCTTCCATGTGTACAAACAGATTTTTTTTAATAACACCTATACATTTTTAAAATAACTCATCTAATGTTTAAGAAATTTGACAATAGTAACCTGCAGATAGTCCCAGATTAATATCAACCACCTTCGTACGTTAAAATTTGCTAAATTTATACTTTTATCCATAGTCTGATAAAAATTAGTGTGCAGATAGCTTCCTCGCATCCTATCCCGTTTAGTGATGTTATGCTTTTACAACCCGTTATTTTCAAATTGACATTTTCATGTCTTGGCTATGGCACGTACACTCGAAAAGCGTTACTTAAAATCGACACCAAAAAGCGTTACACGTGTAACAGGGAGTTAGGAGGATGAGAGGAGAGGATGTAGAGGTGCAATCAAGTCTGCAGTCTGCCCACTCTCGTTATAGGGTCTCCCCCTACCGCGCTCGGTAGGTCCTGTTTGGCACTTAACCTCGAAAAACGTTACCAAAAAACGACACCAAAAAGCATTACACAAGCGTAACCAAAACACGACACAAAAAAGCGTTACATGAAAATGTCTCACTGTCTTGCAGACTCAATCAATATGCAAGAAGTTTTTTAATTTAATTTTGTCCTCTTTTTTTTTAAATCTTTCAAAAATATTTTTTTACTGAAATAAAATTATTAATTTAGCTTTCTTGAAATTAATCTAGGGCTATCTGCGGGCTACTTTTGGCAAGCCATCCAAATTTCTTAAAAATCAGATGAGTACTTCTGAAGATGTAGTGTAGGTGTAAAAAATATAAATATGTTGTTGAGCATGTGGAAGAGAAACAAATAGGTGCAGAAGGTTAAAACTTATATGGGATCAACAATGGCTTATTATGACCAATCATCTAAATTTTTATTAAACTCGGTTCGCAAAAATTGAGCGGCACACAAACTGATGTCTGACACGTATTTCTGTCTTGGACTTTTTAAATCTGAGACATAAAAAATGCTCGTTCTTCAGAAAGATTACATTGTGTCCGTTACTAATAAAAAATTTAGTCCCATTTAAATAAAATAATCATGTTTTATTTCCTCACATAGACTGGAGGAAGGAAATAAATAAAGTATGTATAAGAGAGTTGTTGGCAGGCACCCGATATATGTTGGCAGAGGATAAAACCTGTTTGGCATGCCCGCATGCTATGATGCGTCAAGTGATAGTTAAGGTGGCTTTTAAAAGTAAAATGATAGAAGCAAAGACGAGAAGCATATCTGTGGCATCATGCATCACAGGCGAATGGAAAGTGTTAACAACACATTTTTCTTAGTGCTTACCTCGCTAACTGTTTTCCAATATTATAACATAAAAGAAAACACTACAGTGATAAAAACCCTATCTAGAAAAAGGTTTGTTTCAAAACATATACGATACTTTTACACATACCTCTCAGACAAGACTAATAGAGGGGAAATATAAAAAATAGTGAAGCAAATGGGCGAGAGACTTAGATAACTAACATTTATATTCAGTCCCTAGACAAGACTATTTATATAATAGCAGTTCTTCAAGCACATATACAAAATCGTTAACATAAAACATCATTAGCGTGGTTTAATAGCTTTTTCCCTCTTTTACTCATATAAATCTAAAAAGCTCTAAACTTAAAAAAACACATTGTTGAACATATGTTTTTCATGTTCACAATTTTATAGTGTAATTAGGTTTCTATGTTTTTGGTCCATTAGCGGCTTTTAGGTACCGTGAATTACTGTAATATACAGTAATAATTATACTTTTAAATGCCCTTATCATGGGACGTTTAAGATAAAATTATTTTTATTTTTATTTTATAAGAAGTTGACCCCTGCTATACGATTCTACCATAAACAAATTAGGTGTTACTATTTAAAATTTTAAAGAAAATTTCACAGGGGTTTTCAGGGAAATTCCAAGGTCACGTATTGGTCACCTTAAGGCCACCTAAGGTCAGATAGATCACCTAATAGATTTTTGGGAAACCTTAAATTTTTATTTGAAACAATTTTTGGAAAAACATGATTCTACTGCGTTTCCGAAACGTTTTGTACACCCTATATTCTTATAATTGTAAGTGTGTATATTTAAAGAATTTACATAATATATTAAACAATTTATTAAATTTAAATTACTAATTTATATTTAATATCATTTTTTCTTCTTTTTTTTTTTTGCTAGTTTATTTTTTTTCTTTTTTTTCACGCACTTTCACGACAAATACTAATTTGACATTGCAAACGTCACAAACAAAGCAAGCAATAATAATACTAAATTTGGTATTTATTTGTTTATATGGACATCTGCTTAATAATCACATAAGCATTTGGTTATTAAAATTATGCTTGAAAACAATTTTTTGAACAATCCACTTGGAAAATTGTTCTTTGAAAATTCCCCTTTTTTTCTATCAGAAAAATGTTGAAGGGTGGAATGATATAGTGTCGTAAACAGACATACATTCCCATTAAACAGATTTATTCTTGAGGTAAATTTGAAATTAATAAAAGGATTAACAATACGAAGGTAGAAACTCAGATGTATATTGTTATGTTTGCACGGTACAATTCAAGACTTAATAGTCTACCATCATTACCTTTGAAATTAATGACTTGTTTTATTATTGTTTCGTTTTCTTTACCTTTTTTTTAACCTCTAAAGAAAATTTTAAATTACATTTTTTTTCTTTTTTGTAACGAACTTTATTCTTTTCTTTACACTAAATTAAACTTTAATTCTTTTATTTGCATGTTTCTTTCTATATCATTAAAAAAGTTTTCAAGTCCAGCGAGTAAGAAAGAGCAGGATATACTAAACTACTGCAGTAGTAGGAGATAGAGCTCCCCTCCCAAACAACCCGGTAAAGGAAAGAACGGATTTCTTGAAAGAGATTGGTATTATAGCGTGCGTTAAATAAGAAAAGAGAGATCTCCCCTCTACATCCTCTCTCTCCCTAAGACTGGTGTGTTGTTCTACAAAATCGTATTCAAAAGTTATTTGACTTAGAAATTTTCCAATTTTAATTTTTTGTTTTCTTTAATTGTAAAAAATTTCAGCAAGGACTGTTATTTTTTAAATTTTGTTTCAAACAGTTTTCCAAGACAAGTCAAATTTGGAAGGGGGGGGGTATAAAATAATATTATATATAACTAAAATACTGGGACTGGAGGGGGGGGAGGGGGTAAAAATAAATAATAATATAAATATGAATTTATATTATTATTTATTCATATTTTACGATTTTGGTAGTTTTCATACTACGGAACGATTAAATTTTAATTTAAATCAAATTATAATTATTATTAACTACGGGAATTAACTCTCGGTCTAGTTCTTTGTCATTAATGTTGACTTCTCAGACTTGTGGAAAAATTGAGAGCTTTAAATTCGGGTCAAGGTATCATTAACGTCAGAGAAATTCATTCTCCTGCGTAGCTTAGCTGGTTAGAGCGCTATACTGGAAATATAGAGGCCGGTGGTTCAAATCCCCGCGCTGGAGTCTATTTTTCTCTGTCTGTTTCCCGTAGTTTAATAATAATTATAATTTGATTTAAATTATTGTTATTCATTTAGAATTAGAATTAATTACCAATTACAATTGTTAATGTATTATAATTAATAATTAATACAATAATTAATGTATACTGTTTTTAAATTGTTAAAATTAAATTACTTTATTTATGTTGTTGTTGTGGTAGATTAGTTGTGGATGTTTATAGGGACAGCTAAGATTGTATTATTTAAATTTAGAGAATTCATTAGTTTATTTATACGTATAGTTTATTTGTTATTTATTTATTAGTGTGATTGAAATGTTTACGATAACATGCCGATCACTGATTACTAGAGTAATTGAAAATATGAATTATGCTTGCCGAACCCATAGCCTTACAGGGTTCCATAGCTCTGGCCAAACCTGTTAAATATATTACACTAGCTTTCATGCTAGGTATTAGTGGCTAATATGTATGTTTCCTATAATCATGTAGGACTAGCAATTAAATTAAATTCCTAAATAGTTTAGGTTTCCAAAGCCTTCTAGGAATAAAATCAGGACTATATTACACATCATTAATTCCATTACTAAGAATATAATACTCTCCAAATCGTAGTTTGGAGTCTATCTGTACATTTAAAAAATAGCCAATGGAAACTAAGTTTAACTACTTAAACAAAACCAATTAGACTGGGAAGTCATTGAACAATTATCAACCATGATGGTGCATTAATTTAATTATACCAGCCTCTTCTCTCAATATGGCCTTTGCACCAGTATATATTTAATAATTCTAGTTCTGGGAAAAATTAATAAAATAATAAATACTCGATTTAAATTTAAAGAGCATTAGTGTGAGGTGTAAGCGCCCTAATCAGAAATTAAATCGGTCAACAATTGCCGACGCCATATGCCCTCAAAGTCAAATATATTTAAAAAAAAATAAATTTTAGATTATTTAAGGTAGAACTGATGGAGTTACGACAAAAAGTCATACGACCAAAGTTGTAGATCTTTTAAAATCAGTTACTGCTGGCGCAATCAGCTTGTCCATACGACTTGCCGTTTAGCCAGAATAAGCCTCCAAAAAAAACTTTAAAGAGCGTCCGCCATCTTTATTTTTTTTTAGTCAAAATTAAATTAAATCAAAATGATTTATAAAGTATAGCTCTATCAAATTTAGCTCTATTTAAACCGATGGAGTTACGACAAAAAGTCATTGGACCAAAGTAATATCTTTTAAAATCCGTTACCGCTAGTGCAATCTGAAAACTTTAAAGTTGCGTCCGCCATATTTAACTGGTTATGGGGGTGGGGGGTAATTTGTTTTTAACTTTTCGGATTTTTCCAGTCGGTTTGGGCCAATTTCTGACCAAACGAAAAAAAACCGCGAGTCTCTAGGTGGTCTATAAGTACCCAAATATTTTGATTAGCGAGTCTGTGGGGTTGGTTTATGGTGGGTCAACCTACGTTTTTTAGGTTATGTTTTTATATTCTTTTTTTATAAAATTGTTTATAACTTTGGTTCTACTCAATATTTTTAGATGAAACCAAGCCTAAAAATTGCGCAACATGATTGCGCTCACCCCTGAAAAAAATTAATCGATTTCATTTAGCCAGTTTTGCGCCTACAGAGTCTGACTGGGGCGACAGACATACATACATACACGAAAAAAGTTATGGCCGGATTCGGTTTTTGGAATGTATAAAACGAAAAGGTATCCAAACATGTTTCTATTCTGACCAATGTACAGAAAAACTTTAATTTTTTATATATAGATACATTCATCAAAAGTTTGCTTCCGTTACCTTCGGTAAGCTCAACATCCTAGGTCTTGGTTGTTCAATCATTTTGGGAAGTGCGGTCGTAGTTAAGGCGTGTTAGATTGTGTCATAATTTTTGCTTCCGAGATTACCGAAATAACGGAAGCTTTGTGATCGTTTTAAAGAACGAACATTTTTTATTTTTCCTATTTCAAAATTTCCAAGACATCAGGCATAATGTCAGAAATCCGTTTCAGACATCAGGAAACATAATATTTAGTTCCGAGTCGGTCTGACGGTCAATTTTTGCGAACCAACATATCTTAAAAACTACTCGTCCGATTTTAATGAAATTTGTATGTTAAAATTAGACCATAGACCATTGTTGGTCCTATAAAGGTTTCAACCACATGCTCACAAAACTTACTTATATTGACACCTATATCTTCAAAAGTACTTATCTGGTTTTTATAAAATTTAGAGGTTTGTCGAAAGTAGCCTTCAGATAGCTCCAGATTGGTTTAAACGTCTACGCTCCTTAAATTTTGCTAAATTGATACTTTCATTTATGTAAAAAATCTAAAAGCTTTTTTTTTTGACGGTTTAAAAAAACGAGGATACTACTCGTAAAATAAGTTCGACATTAATAGGTCGTAAAAGCATAAAATTATTAGCTTACGAAATAGTTCGGGAGGAAGCTACATGCCACACTAATTGGCAGACTATTTTTCGTATTATAATTTATTATCTAAAATAATTATTTTGTTTATTTGCATACATCAGCGTCCTAGCTTTGAAGTTGACAAGGCTACTTCAATTCGACAGGTCAAGTGACGAAAATAAATTCTCATCTTTGGGAATTTTAATTGGACTCATCCTTTAATAGTATTAAAAAATATGGCAAGTAATTCAACCTCACTGTTTTAAAATTGAAAAAGGTTTAAAGCTAATGAGTAAAAAGGTATAAAGTTTAAAATAAAAAATATAAATATAATAATAGACGTTATCATCGTGCTATTAATTAAAATATGTTTTAGGTACTACAAACTAAAACAAACTTTTTCATATAACAGTGATTTTAAATTAACATCCAATAATATTTAATTTAATTAATGAATTAATGCTAACATAATTAAATCACCATGGTTTTGGAAATATGTATAGTATAAATCGATGTGATATTATTAAAATCAACAGAATGAGGAGTTTTCACTGTAGACATATACAATATAACTATACCATTGGATTAAGCGATTCACCTATTTCTTTTAGTTGCCCAACAAAAGAAGAGAATATCCAGAACATTCTCACTGAATGTACTAAAGTGTGAAATAAAGAAGAAAGAAAACACTAATATTCTCAATTAAACATAGAAGAAGATTCCTCCACAACAAAAACAATTTAGAAACATTATTCTAAAAAAAAAAAAAATAATTTAAAGAAGACTATAAAATTCACAATAGACATTAATTATAAACCATATATTTATAAATGACAAATGTGAGGTTTCCAAACCTCACATCTGGAAGGACTCGTGTCCGGCCATGAAATGTTAAATCTTAGTGAACAAGAAGTTAATAATGTAATTGAAATTTCATGCGCAACCGATCTGAAAGAAGTGTTTGAAACTGTACCACTAATTAATTTTTGGTTACGCTGTCAAAAGGCGTATCCAAGCGTATGCGAAAAAGCGATACAATTTTTAATGCCTTTTGTCACAACTTCTACGTGTGAAGCTGTGTTCTCAACCTTGGTGTAATTATAAAATAAGTATCGAAACATATTGGATGTGGAACCTAATATGAGAATAAAATTAACATCATTACCTCCTAATTTGAAATTGTTATGTGATGGTGATGACAAACAACATCATCCTTCGCACTAAGGACAAAATATGTGGAAAGCAAACCTTACTTCATTCACTCAAGTTTAAATGAATATAATAGTTAATTTTTTAATTACTTATATTTTTTCTTATACAGGGTGGTCCAAAAGTCTCCCCCCCCCCTCTTAACTTTTGAACGGTTTGAGATAAATTAATGAAACTTGGGGGATCTCTACCATGCAAAGGAAAGTTTGTTTTCATGCAATCACCCACTAGGGGCAACCACCCACTTTGCCCCCAGGCCACCCAACTTCAGAATTTCAAATTGGAATGTATATTTATGATAGCATATTTGGATTCTACAGTGAAAAATAATAATTTTTTACTTGAAACTATTTTTTCTATCTCCAATATTTTGCCCCCTACATGGGGGGTAAAGATAGCGAAATAACCCTTCCGAAATAGTAAAAAATAACACTTAGATCGTTATAAAATCTAAACGGTTTGAAATAAAGTAATAGAACTTGGGGGATCTGTACCATGTAAAGGGAAGTTTGTTTTCATGCAATCACCCACTAGGGGCAACCACCATTTTGCCCCCAGGCGCTGAAATCTACCATTTTTATACCTTTGCCCCCCTATAGGGGGCCAAATATTGGAGATAGAAAAAAAGTTTGAAGTAAAATATTTTTATTTTTTACCGTAGAATCTAAATCTGCTCTATCAAAAATATACATTCCAGGTTAAAATTTTGAAGTTAGGTGGTCTGGGGGCCAAATCGGAGGTTGCCCCTACTGCGCGATTGCTTGAAAACAAACTTCCCTTTACATAGTAAAGATCCCCTAGGTTTCATTAATTTATCTCTAACCGTTTAGATTTTACAACGTATTATCGGAAGGGTTATTTTGCTATCTTTGCCCCCTGTGGGGGGCAAAATATTGGAGATAGAAAAAATAGTTCAAAGTAAAAGTTTATTATTTTTCACTGTAGAATCCAAATATGCTATCAAAAATATACACTCATATTTGAAATTCTAAAGTTGGGTGGCCTGGGGGTAAAGTGGCGGTTGCATGAAAACAAACTTCCCTTTGCATGGTAGAGATCCCCCAAGTTTCATTAATTTATCTCAAACCGTTCAAAAGTTAAGAGGGGGGGGGGGAGACTTTTGGACCACCCTGTATAATAATTTAGCAATTTTTTAGTATGAATAAACAAACAAATAACTTGATTTTTATTTATTTTTTTTTTTTTTTATAAATACATACATACATTTTTTTCAGGGTGGGCCGCGAAAACTTTTAAAATCTCGTACCGGGCCGATGTCAAAAAAGTTTGGGAAACGCCGGCCTAGCCTATACCACATGTTGAAAATTTCTATAACAATTTACATTACCTATATATGCACAAGAATAATTAAATCTTGACCCACTATCACGAGTAGAAGAACTGAAAACTATAGTAAAGTTTACGTTATACTTAGGTACACAAACAATTGTTCAACATAGGAACAAGCGTGTAATTAACAACAAGCGTGTAAAATACATGCGTGTAATTAGATGGAAAGTTTATGTTGACCATTCTTACACGAGTTTGAAGTATTGTGTCCAAATGAATAAATACAACATAGTAGAGTATGTTTTTATACCTTGAACAAAATTAATGACTCTTCTCATACTCGCACTGGCCTGGCAACGTTTCAGTTTCAAACCCCCGGTCCTCTTGCATCCTAACCCCCACACTCTTCCTCTTCCCACGTGTTTTTGCGACACCTCACCCCCTTTACTCACTTTAAATCCACTCAGTTTCTGCTCTAAATCGTTTAAAAGTGTGATTAAACTTTAAAGTCATTCGTCATGTTTTTTTTTACTTGTTTTTATTTATTTAGTACTTTAAAAAAGTATGTTGGTCGTTATACTGGTATCTTTTTTTAAAACAAAAATGTAATGTACACAGTTAATATTTAAATTTTATGCAACATATTATGTTAATGAGTGTAGCAACAGTCATGCTTTTATATACATTCATAATTAATTTTTAGTGAAGGACTTACACAAAAATAAATACCGTGTTTTTATAACATAATATTAATATGTAATTGTTGATTACAAAAGCTGTTAATCTTTTTTTTTATAAGCTTTATAACCCTTAAATAGACGCAACACACATAAACACTATTAAAGAAAATGTTTACCACATTATAAACACGATTTCGGAGAATTTTTTATACTTATATAATTACGAGGAATTAATGTTGTTGAATATCATAAATAAATATTGCTTTTCAGGGTATATCCTCAAAATAAACAAAGAGAGAACTATACTCTAAAAGAAAATACGTATAATTAAATAGAACAAAATTTAGAAACGCTAGTGTTGAGGAAATCTCTATAAAAAAAAGATTCCAGACAGGAACAAGAGCATAATATATTAGGTCATTATTAAAATTATTAGGAGCCGACTTATTGAATGAAGCAGTAAGTTAAAAATGTACAGTGTAGACGCCTCGAGAGATGTATTCTGAAGGAGGTATAGCCTGTGACCAGAGCGCACTTGGCAGGTTACGAAGAAATCTTTCATGAAATCATCAACTAGCAAGTCATAGGCTAAGGTAATTCGGTCATCTAGTTAGAATGCCAGAGAGGAGAGTAATCAAACAGATGTGGGAGGGGAGAATCTACAACCGACCGGATTAAGATGAATGGACGGAATAGAAGCAGATCCGAGCAAAATATAAATTCGTGCATGGACATTAACAGCCCAACCCTGATAGATCTTATAGAGAAAGCAGACTCCCGGCTGTAGCATGTTAAGTATGACATTCATTTTATAATATTTACTATAGCCTACTACGAAGGCTTCCGCGGTTGGTCTCATAATGCAGTTTGGTGTTTTTTAGGATGCAGTCCCTAAGTTCAGGAGAACGAATGCTGATCTTAGATCGGTGTAAGCTGACGCTGTTTCTTTCTCAAAACATAATAGCCTGAAGATGTTCCCACAACTTGATGCGGAATTCAGAGTATCGGGACTCACGACCCACACCCATCAAGACGCGGTATCCACCGAAAGACCTAGAACTTCATTGCCTGATATTGCTCCAAGATACAGAAAAACTTCTCAGAGGATAGAAACCAGATTATTGTAGGTGTATAGATTTGTATTCTAAAAATAGCCACTTCCAATCTGTCATACTATTGATCTCTTTGCCAATGATAATGTCCAATAAAACAGTCACGTTTTATTATACTTTTAGTTTAAATTAAAATTGATATATTTTCCATTAAAAATCAAATGATCAACATTATATTTTGAAAAAAGATACTTGATTTGGTTAAAACCATCAGAATATTTTCCATTAATCTTTAGCTTAAGAAAGGAATAATAGAAAAGTTGCAAGGGTTAAAAAAAAGTTTTTATACATAAATTATAGTTCGACTGGTGTTCCTTTGAAAATTAAAAACTTTGTCTCAAGTCTATTTCACCCTTATTTAATCAGAATGAAATATCTCTCTTTTTTTTCTTTTGTTTCCAATTTAAATTACGTTCAGATAGGATCACAGAAAGTCGGCGTGAAGAAGATTAAAGCTTTTGATTCTGAAGTAAGACTTTAAGGCCTAAGTAACCAAATGGGTTTTTTTTCTTTGTTGCTAAGAAAGAAACACATAAATTTTAAATGACTGCTATAAAGTTAGTAATTAACTTTGTAACAACTCTGTACAAACCAGAGGGCGAAATAACAATCGATAAGAATGATAAAGGTGACAAAAGAGTAATATAGATTAAAAAATAATTATTTTATGAAGCGTTAACGATATTTAAATGATAAAACAATATGCACTATGTCTGCGTCAAAACCATATTAGGTTATTGATATTTTTACATTCTCTGTTATTCAAAGAAGCTACTCTTTATTAAAAAATAAATAAAATAAACGTAGACAGTCATGAGAAAAGAAATGGAAGGAACGATGAATATCTATTCTCGGAAAATATCTAATCTACAGAAATGGAGCAATGTATATACTCTACGCTACGTGACAAGAAAGAGTTTTTGGGTATCTGGATCTCAGCTGGTAAACAATATTAGGTAAAATCATTTTATACAGGCGTGATGGGACACGCCTCAGGATGAAGAATATTTAATAAATTATCTAATCAATTCATTATTAAGGGATGAAATCGACTTTAATTTTTTTTTTTTTTTTTATTAGGTATCTAGCTATACACACACATTAGTAGCGTGAGAACTCAGTCCCCAGACTTATATAGCTATTAAACTTTTTCCAGCAGTGTCGAATACAGTCGGCATTGTCTCTTCCGTTTTTGTACTGTTAGGCTAGGCGCACACTGGGGGAAAAACAGTCAGCAGACTGTCTGCGGGCTGTATGCCCCGGTGCAAAAGATTGTCGCCGGGCGGACAGCCTCCGCAGACTGTCTGCGGGCTGTATGCCCCGGTGCAAAAGATTGTCGCCGGGTGGACAGCCTCCGCAGGCTGCCCGCAAACAGTCTGCAGACTGTTTTACCCCCAGTGTGCGCCTAGCCTTAAGTTCCGTTTTTTTTCGTTTTGTCCGTGCCTGTGCCTTTCGCATTCCCAACATTTTTTCACGGACAATCAAAAATAGCAACAGTTGAGGAAATAACATCGTTTAACAAAGTGAAACAGGACGACATAACTTCTTAAAGCATTTAGGCTCTCGGCATCAGAACCAGGCTCAATTTATGTCTCACAATTATTGTTGATAGTGTTTCCTCTCACTTGGACCGGCATTCATGATCGCCGAGAGACCGAAAGCCGGCTTTAATTAATTAATTTTATTTTGTAGACAGCAGCTAGTTTTTGCTATTGATGTCAACACCACTTGCAAATCGATAATTAATAAATATTTTCTCTTAATCAATTATACTTCATTTAGGACTCTAAATATGACCCCAAATAGATTAAAAAATGAATTAATTAATATTTAAAATAAATTATGATTAAACAATTATTGAAGTAAAAATACTGACACAAATATTGTTGCATACAAACCAATTGATGTATTAATGATTTGGTATGTGCCTAATAATAATTTTAAATTAATTTATTAATAAATAATGTAAATAAATTAATGAAATTTATTTAATACATTTAAAACTGGGCCACATAAATTAGTGTTAAATAATATGCATTTCATATTGAATTTATATTTTATACAACTAAAAAGATACTACGTATTTAATTATATAATAAAAACCGAAATGTAACAAAACAAAGAAAAAATACAAGTATTAATAAAAATGACAAAATAGCCTTCGTAGAAAAATTGGTGCGTATAGATTAGCTAATATAGATATGAACTAATACCACAACACATGATAACCGAGATACGGTTTCGGTTTTAACCCTCAAACGTCCTTTCAGTAAACAGGCTGTATAAAAATTCGACTGTTCAATAACGCTTTGAATTTTTTTAAAGAACCCCTGATAATATTTTTTGCCGAAAAAACAAACAAAAGATTTTCTCTTTTAATGTACGGGAAACAACAATAACTTGTTTTTTTGGAGGTAGTAGAATGTTATCTTTTAGGGAATATTGAAAAAAAAACTTTTTGACAAAAAAAAAAAAATAAAAAAATAAATATATATATATATATATATATATATATATATATATATATATATATATATATATATATATATATATATATATATATACGTGACTGTGTTTGTGTGTAGAAAGTCAGCTTTTTTTAAAACAATCATATTAGCGGAAAATACTGGTAAAATTTAAAAAGCCTCATAGCTTGAGATAGCAAGTACATTATTTGATAGGAATAATCTCTTGTTAAAACCAAAAGGATTAAAAAAAAGGAGTTTTCCTACACTGACAGATTAAAACCAAAATGTAAACCTTGTACAGTCATTAAGGAATTTCATTAATTTATTGAGTGATGAGTAAAGGTAAATTTTAATAAAAGAGAATAGAGTTCATGCCATGAATTTTTGTGCAGAGATTATTTATCAGTATGCAATGTCGATACAGAGAGTACAAAAAAAGAACTTGAGAGAGAAAAATATGTAAAAAAAAAAAAAAAAAAAAAAAGGTTTGCACAGAATGAATCAATAAAGGTAAGAACAGAAATAATCAACGAAATAAAATAATCTGAACAGTAATTATAAAACAGCCATCGGGTAAATTACAAGGATGTTAGAAAAATTAGACGTTTAAAATTAGAAAATATAGAGGACGGTAGATATTTGTCCTTAAATGGAATAGAGTACCAAAATGTACCATCATTAGGATATTGCAATTAATAAAGATTCTGAGGAGAGTTGGGAAGCATTGCCGCATGCTAGCCTACTCTTATCCATTGTGTACTTTGCCTAGCAAGTTTTAAATAACTTTTTAACGAGATAAAAACATTTTAAAATTTACATTTCCGAGAGGTGCGGAGTAGGAAAAATTATTCTTCAAATACCTCCAAAAAAACCTTATACCAAAAACACATTTTCCCGGCCGTTATTCTCGAAAAAAGAAAATTATGAATAATTGAGCTCATGAAAAATGAGTTGAAGTGGCTACAACTTGGCTACACTTTTCGAGGAAGCTCTCCTCCCCTAGGTTTCACGGGACGTGAGTTAGTAGAAGAAGGGGTATCAGGTAGGGAAAAGGGAAGTTAACTCAGAGGACTGGCTCACTAAGGGCTGAAGGGAGTTAGTGTAGGAGACAAGAGACTGCCCTGCATACAGATGCTCCTGACCTAGTTATACTAGACCCGCAACACATATATAATACCCTCTCTCCCACCCAATACTCCACACCGACTACGGCCTGAGCAAGAAACTCACAGTATACATCTCAGCTCAAGAGAGAAGCAAAAACGAATTAAAAGGCCACACAAGGCACGTTTCTATTTGTGCAATTAGAGTTTGCCAAATGACTTTTCCAAACAAAGGAAATCAATGCATATAAATGACAAAAAGTTTTCTTGAGTAGGATTGTTTTATACGAGACACGGCACAGAAATTCATACGAACAAAATATCCTAAAATAAAAAGGTAGACACGATATAAATTATTTTATATTATATATGTGTGTAGAAAAAATTATACTACATACACATAACAACCTAACTACCGGGTTTAATATACTCATACATATTTTGGAACCTCTTGGTCAAACATATAATTTAATATCTGATAAGACACTTCGAAATAAGAACAATTCAACCAATAATAATAAAAATATATTTAGGACTTTTATAATAATTATTTACACAACATTTTATTATCATTTATATAATTGAGTAGGTAGTGTCCCGAAGACGACCCACCTCGAAATGATTTGTTAATGCTAAGCTAAGGCAACCACATTTATTCTTTTAAAAATAAATTTTTGTTTTGATCTGTTGGTCTTCGATATACATAAGTTATCTAAATTAGTTTACTTAATTTTACTTTTCTTTCTAAATATAAAATTAAGCCCGTTGACACGGGCCTAAGGGCTCGTGTATATACAGGGTGCAGCAGCATAACTTCCTTTTTAAATATATATATATATATATATATAATGTAGGATGTAGGTACATATTTTAAGTTTTGTTTAATACAGTTTTGAAAATCAAATCAGGAAGATGATTCCCCCCATTATCCATACACTAATTAAACCTATTTCTGGCGATTGTCACCACCCTTACCAGAATAGCAGCGGGTATGTAGGCACTTTCTGCCCGGCTGTTGGCCTTCAGGTGTTGTAGGGTCCTTGGACGGTTGACATAAAGGGGGGGGGGGGGATTTCAAGAAACACCACAAGAAAAAAATCAGGGGCTAAATCGGGGGAGCGTGCTGGCCACTCCCAATAACTCAGCGTTTCTCCAAAAATTGAAGTCACGTTTGGAGAGTTCCTGCACAATCGCCAACTTGTGAGGATGGTAATGAAGGTCAACCCAAAGAATTTACCTCACTGAAAGATCAAACGAAATGATCCCACTCTTGCTTCGAAGCGTCATCTACTGCCTGAATGGCGCGCATTTTAGAAAAGGAAGTTATGTTGCCGCATGTATAATATTCGAAGAAAAGTCATTCTTCACTTCATTAAATCTTCCCCCATGTACCCAAAAAAGTACAATTTTCTAAAATTGTACAAGAGGGAACCGGTCTAAATTTCGACTATTCAAGAAAAAAGTAGTCTTTATCATTTTCTTACGTACTATAGTCTACATTTCTATTCAAGGCAACTTATGTTAAGCTATAAACGTGAAGTTTCAAAACAAAATAAAGCTCAGAAAATAATAAATGATTATTCCAAGTAAATGAATGTTCAAGCTAACAAATGGATGCGAATCATGGGCAACCTTTAGGATAGGCTCGCATTCAAAAGGCTGAGCTAAGGTAACTTGGGAAAGTTGCTGGCAAAAGTAGGAGAGATCGAG
The DNA here is from genome assembly GCA_951217055.1 of Gerris lacustris. Classification (NCBI taxonomy): domain Eukaryota; kingdom Metazoa; phylum Arthropoda; class Insecta; order Hemiptera; family Gerridae; genus Gerris; species Gerris lacustris. The sequence goes on along the minus strand of OX578283.1, from coordinate 23,473,882 downwards.
TTAAAAACACCACGATCCCGAGCTTCAGTCCACCAGATCGAGCTCCAATTTAGTAGTTTATGATATCAATTACACAAATGAATATAAAATATACAATTACAAGGTTGTTATTTTCAAATTTTCTCTTTTAATTTAATTATTAATTGCATATGATGCAATAATACACTTCTACATGAAATGAATATAAATTATTAGTTATATGCATTACGTGTCATAATTGTATTCATGCTTCAGTACCACTTGGATTGTTAAAGTGTAATAATGTATACATAACAAAGAGAGAAATCGGGATTATAATTTAATGAATTCATCAAGTAATTTACGTTTCTATTAGATATTAACGATATTAAAATAAATGTTAGTGTGAGTTAAATGAATTAACAACATTCAGATTCATTAAAACATTTCATTATCATTTACAATATTTTCAAACTTAAAATTACTGGAAATCGACTCTTTTCCTTCTAAAGTGAAATTAAATAATCATGCATAATGACGCAGCAATAAAATAAAAGGATTACCTAGTTATTGATAACAAACAATCTTGTTCAAAATTGTGAAAGTAGCAACATTGGTAAAACAAAAGCTGTTTAAAGAATCTATTTTTTATAGCATTTTTTCAATTCTATAGTTAAATAATAATCATGGACTCATAACATGTTATAGAATTCCAGGAAAGGCTTTTCAAGTTTTCGAACTAATAGGAATACAGGCTTGTTCTCAATATTGTACACAGACAACACTAGCAAACGAAAGCTTAATAGCGTTTTTCCTTCTATTATAGTAAATTAATTTTGTTGAAGGATTAAGGTAAATGAATCTTAAGTTATCGTGATATTAACAAATAGCTCGTACGTTCAAAAATATAAACTGGAAATGTCAACACTTTTAAACGATAGCTCTTGGGAATCTAAAGAACTTATTTTGAAGCAACAAGATTAAAAATACGTGTGGTGTCGCGGGACACCCGGTAGGAACGAAGTTCCTTACATTTTTCATTAAATATAAATTATAAAATCACACTGCTAAGTACGTATACACTGCTAACTACTTATACATGGCGGAGTTAGAAAAGAGACAAAATTAAAAGTAACGAACTGTTTGTACCTGGCAGAGTTAAGGCAAAATTAAAAGAAAATCATTATTTGTATAATTAAAGCAAGCGTTTTACTATAAATATATATTGAATATAAGAAAAAAGTTGATCATGATGAGTTTATAGTGAAAGAGTATGTTTGTTAAAGGATGTTGGATTGAAGTAGGACTGTTTTCTACCTACCCGGCCAATTAATTTAAAATATTATTAAATATATCTTTTCCCTACTCTACTGCTTCTGCTTGTATCAGGGTGAAATTTTACATGATTATATTTTATTCATTTGCAAAACAAAGTGACATTTTTGACATATATATAAAAATTAATCAAAACAAGTCAAGTAACAGGCTTCCTTAATAACACTTTTCCCCGTATTTTGAAGCTTACGTTTACACGAGCGATGGGCGTGAACGCTTGGGCGGATAACGTTTTCCGACGAACTCAGCCTGGGCATTGGTAAAATGAACTAGTGTACCAAATTTCAACTAACTCAGTGATCTTTTACTCAAGTTATCGTCATCTGTAGATTTCGTGACGGATTTTGCGTGACGGTGATTTTGGTCATGTTTTTTTCGGATTTACTCCCGGGCTCCAGAACGTGCCATAAGGAACTTCGTTCCAAAAACTCTTTTAAGATCAATAAATCCATCGAAGCACTAATTTATTTTTCTGTCCATTCGCACTTGACAAAATCAAAACTAAGAAAGACAAACCAAGTATTATTAACCCAAATAGAATACATTTTACTTCCTTTGCTCTATATTTCTATGATATTCAAGTATTTTTTCCAGACAAATTTTATAACAATTTAATTTACCTAGAGCATTTAAGCACTCATTGTTTTCTCTGTAATTAAAAGTTAAAATCAATAACACGCTTTTAATGAACTCGAGAAAAATATACAAAGCAAAACAAATGTTCAACTTTTAATTCATTTAAACCCCAAAATAAAGTAAAATTAATTTAATTTTTCAACAAATTCAAAAATTTGTTTAAATTAAACGAAGTCATTTTGAAATAAGAACATAGTTATTTAAAAAAAAATATCTACGTATAAATAATAACCACAGAGAAGAAAAATATACTTACATTTTTATAACAATTTATAAACATAAAAAAAAACTATGACAAAGAATTAATCACAAAAAAAAGAGGTCAAATTTGAATTAAAAAAGAGTACGACAAGAAAGTTTTCAATAGCTAATAAAGTTTTTTATAAAAAACTTTTGTTTTACAAATTGAAACCGATGAAATATAATATAATATGGACTCAAATGTTCAAAGTGATAAGTAATATTTGTATGAAACGTTTTTCGACAAGTTTTTTAGCACGGAGTTTTGTTAGTACTTTTTTTCCAAAACAAAAATATAAAGGTTTTATATAATATATATAAACTTTGCTGATTATGTTTGTGTATAAATAAGTATATATATTAAAAATAGGAGGAAGGTAAAATTTTAGTCTAGAGTTAATTAACCTCTTGAATTTATACTTTCCCCTCTCCCCCTCAATTCCTCTTCAAGCTTTCAAAACAAAAGAGGAAATTAATCCCCTCTCTTCCCAACACCGCCGCCTTGAAGAGAATTCTGATTTTAGATTTTAAATTATGAAAAGGAGAGAATAATTTGAGTTTAGGATTATTAAGAAATAATTTTGAGTTGCGAAAAAAAAAAATATATATATATATTCGTTAATGGGGGAGGAGTTACAAAGAAAAGGGTTGAAGAAGTTAAGAAATTAGTTGAAGGAAGAGTAAACAATTTGTTTAATAGATATTTTGTAGTATGATTAAAAAGGGTGGATATTTATTTTAAGTGTTAAGAGTAATATTAGAGATTAGACATGGAAGATACGATAAGCAAAAAGTAAAAAAGATACGAATCAAGTATAAAAAGCAACCATTTGACTGGACTGAGGCGGTTAAAATTAATCTGGAGCTATCCTAAATACATTCAACAAATCATCCAAATTTCATAAAAATCAGGTGATTAGGTACTCTAGAAGATATAGAGAGAGAGAGTAATAGAATAAAGTAGAAGATATAGGAGTAAATAAATGAATTTTTGTGCGCATGTGCAAGAGAAACAAATGGGCGAGAAGATTGAAACTTATAATATTGACTAACAATGTAGGACGTACTATCCAAATTTCATTGAAATCCGATGAGAAGTTTTTAAGATATGCTGGCTCGCAAAAATAGCGACAGACAGACACGGAACCAAAACTGTTTCCTGATGTATGAAACGGATTTCTGTCATAGAATTTTTTTAAATCGGAGAAATAAAAATGTTTTGTTCTTCAGAACGATCACATAGCTTTCGTTACCTTCAGTAAGCTCGGAAGCAAAATTATGACACAATCTAACACGCCTTGACTAGGCTGGACGTCCCAAAATGATTCAACAGCCAAGACATACGATGGTAAGTAAATAGTATATTTGATGAATACAGGTTAGTACTAGACCAGCGTTTCCTAAAGTGTGGTTCGCGACCCGGCACTTGGTCGTAGAAAAATTTTGCCGGGTCGCGAAAACAAATTGTAAAACATGAAAAAATGTTTTCGGTTAAAAATTTGGTGTTATATTATAAAAAAAGAAATGGAGTTTCTTCGTTAATTTAATGAAGAAATGTTAAATCTTTTTAAACATTACATATACATTTACTGAAACCCTTGCAAACTATATTGAAGGAGATTTGCATCTAGAAACACTATCAGTTTCAATTTAAGAACACCTTTCGGAGTATTCCTTCAAATAATATGTGGATTAAAGATCCTTTTTCTGTCGAAATTGAAAAGGATGAAATGTTAAATCTTAGTGAATAAGAAGTTGATAATGTAATTGAAATTTCATGCGCAACCGATCTGAAATAAGGGTTTGAAACTGTACCACTAATTAATTTTTGGTTACGCTGTCAAAAGGCGTATCCAAGCGTATGCGAAAAAAAGGAATACAATTTTAATGCCTTTTGTCACTACTTCTACGTGTGAAGCTGTGTTCTCAACCTTGGTGTAATTATAAAATAAGTATCGAAACATATTGGATGTGGAACCTAATATGAGAATAAAATTAACATCTTTACCTCCTAATTTGAAATTGTTATGTGATGACAAACAACATCATCCTTCGCACTAAGGACAAAATATGAGGAAACAAAGCTTACTTCATTTACTAAATTTTAAATTAATATAGTTGATAATTTTTTAATTACTTACATTTTTCTTATATAATTATTCTGCTTTTTTTAGTACGAATAAATAACTTGATTTTTATTAAAAAAAAAATATATATATATATATATATATTTTTGTTTTGTAAATACATACATTTTTTTCAAGGTGGGTCGCGAACAATTTTAAAATCTCGTACCGAGCCGCGGTCAAAAAAGTTTGGGAAATGCTGTACTAGACCATAAGTAAAGTAGGTACCATTAGCAGTAAGGAAACATAATATGCAAGCATATGTTGTGCAGTAACACAACAATATTACATAACAATACACACAGATTATTTAAATTAAGGAAAGAACGGAGAGTTTATCCGAAAGGGTAGTACTTGAATTGAACTAAAAAAGGAATTAGATGAATATCAGAACAACCAAAATAAAAATAATTTCCGATTGAATTTCTCAAGAGGAAAATAGCAGAAACATACTTTCTACAGCTAATAATGCAATTTTACTAATTAATAAAGGTTAACGAGAAGTTTATAGTTGGATATTATATTAAAACAAAATTAGGTCGAAGTTAATACAATAGTTATAATATCACTACATTATGCGTCTTTCTCTAAAAAGATTTAATTAACTGAATAGAAATTCTAGATCTTCTTCTCAGGTAGCTCATAACGAGAAATACGGGGAAAGTAAATTTATTAAGAATCCACTTACTCGAGTTACATTAATTACTATTCTGCTAGAAGTAATTAGGTTTTTTAAGAACCATATTTATATCTATATAAGAATACATAAATTGCATATTAAATCTCCTAAAATAAACTAAGAAAATATATAACATAAAGTACTATAATACGATATTATAGAAGTGCACTATACATCATAAAAGAAGTTTCCAAAGCAACGAGTACAATGATGGTAAGATTATATTTTTATTACTATTAAGTACACTCAATTTATAACTACATAATATGTACTTGATACATTTTGATTTTGAGTAATATTTGAATAACTAAACCATCAAGTAACTAATCAACATCATCTTGATTTTTGGTCAAAATCTAATTTTGTACTCAGGATCATGGAAATTAAATTGCATTGGAAATTACAAATGTGAGGGACATGGCCGTTCTCCACCGGTTTGTTTTTTTCAAATGCCTATTGCCAATAAATGTTCCGCAGATGAACTTAGCCGACCACATATTCTTATAAGGTAATAAAAGATTACCTTGTACTTAGAGTCCAAGAGATAGGGTGCAAAAAAGTGTCAAGACTAACATCAGAATTTTGAGTATAAGTAAATCTTTTGGTTCCTTTTAAGAATATGTGGTCGGCTAAGTTCGTCTGCGGGACATAGCTTGACAATTGGCATTTGAAAAAACAAACCGGTGGAGAGCGGCCATGACCCACCTTTTTTGGTGGACAACGTGATTTTCAAGATCCTGAGTACGAAATTAGTAAGTACAAATTAGTTGTATGTTACCTCTTTGATTTGGAGTAATATTTAACCAACTAACCTATTAAGTGACAAACTACCATCAACTTGATTTTTGGTCTACTAACTAAGCTAGTATTCAGGATCATGAAAACCACATTGTCCACCATAAAGGGCGGGACATGGCTGCTCTCCACCCGTTTGTTTATTTCAAATCCCTATTGCTAAGCTATGTCCCACAGACAAACTTAGCCGACCACATATTCTTAAAAGGCAACAAAAGATTTACTTATACACAAAATTCTAGCTTGATGTTAGTCAGACACTTTTTTGCACGTTATCTTCTGGACTAGTAGTACATATATATATATATAAAGAGAAAGTATTGCGATAGCACGAAATTTGATTTTGATGGTTTTACACAAAAAAGAGATGTTTAAAAAAAGTCGATCTGTGCAGACGCTTGGACTAAACTACAGGGCCAATTTTGATGAAATTTGGCATATAGGTTCAGAAAAGTCATACCGTGAGGCGAAATCGAGAATAGAATTTTAGCTCTAAATTTGGAGGCGCAAACATATAGACACTTTCATAGAAAACTTGACTATATATCGAGGGCTTATATGCTTTGAGAGTAAAACAAATAAATAAAATACAAAAAGAAACCAACATCAATATAAAAAGGCAAATTTAAGGGATTTTTAAAGGGCTTTTAAGGCAAGACGCTCTATAGATTATAGATCAAAAGGACAGTGGTGAATAGTGTGTCTGTGTGAACAGGGCTGATAAAGGCTGTGTAAAAGCTCTTTAGAAGGGTCTGCTTCTTATCTATATGCCTCCCACTGGTTTTACTTCACCCTGATTTGCACTCTTATAGGACGGTGCGACCTCTATCAAGACATCCCAACCTCTAAGATCTTTGAAATTTAATGCCTCTTTTCAACCGTATCCTTATATTTTATACTTTACCTGTATCTACATCAACTTCTCCTTCCCCAACACTTATTACTTTGATATAAACAGTTATGCAAGTTTTTAACATATCCCTTTGATGTCTTCGGTATCATGTGTTGTACATAAAATAGTAATTTTAACCCTTGGTAACACGCCCAGACAACGTGATAAAATATCAAGAGAGCTTTCTTTTCCCAGCTCGTATGAGAGTAAATTTTATATTAAAAATATTAATAATCTTTAATTTATTATTCATTAAAATACCGTTTAATGTTTATAACTTAAAAAATTGTAATATCCTTTACCTCGTACACTTCTAATACCTTTTAATTGGTAAATGTAAGGATATATTATTGCTACGCTAAGGCAACCACATTTATTCCAATAAAAATAAATATTTCTTTTGATTTTTTGGTCTTTAAATAGATATAGGGTCATTTTCAAATAAATTGGGCATTTCATGTCCCCGACCTTTGAAGACGTGTAACTCAGAGAGTATACAGACATTTTAATTTTAATTAATGTGTTCTTTTAAGGAGAATGAAATGAACATTTTTCTGCTTTTAAATTTTAAATACAACAATCAACAAAATTTTTAATCAATTTAAAAAAAATAAAATGTCACGTACGTTACTGTCACCGAGTATATTTTCTAATTTTCACAAACATTTATCTATATGTTATAGATGTTAGATTAAAATGATACTTCGTTCAATTATTTCTAGTAGCCTTGGCTACAAGAATCTATAACAGAGTTCCTTCTACATATTTTAAACGAAGGTATTGTTATCAGTCAGAATATAGCTGTCCCCAACTTTGGTGTGAAAAACTACGTACCGAATAAACTGCATATGGTGGGGAGGGAAAAGGGGGTTGGAACTTATGGATGACGTTTTTAGACCCGTTGATGTATACAGTTGTACCTTAAGTTGGCATGTTGCTGTCCTTTCATCAGGAGCGACGCTACATCACGTCAACTACAAAAACATGGCGCGTATATTAATTCAATGTCACAGACGTTACCACCTTCTTACTATGAAATGCTATTAATATTAAAATTTAATTGTTGTTACGTGATAGGTTTTTAGATTCTTATCTTAACGAGTCTAATTATTTAAGCTTATAATGTTTTTTCATAGATATATTTTTAAAATAGATGTTGATTGTCCCGTACGTTACCTGTCACGGACGTTACTTTTAGATTTTTTTTGGTAACGTAGTATGTGACTAATTTATAATTTTATTTTCAAATGTGTTTCTTGTCACGAATTATAAATATTTCACTAAGAAAAACATTTGGATGAAAAATTGGGAATTAATAGTGATACAAATAATTGTTACTTATGTTACACGATCTTTTTTTTAACTTAATATTTTTTTATTGTCATTTTTATTATTTTGCGTAAAATCGTTTCTTTTTGCAATGATTAAAGTGCAATGGTTTTTCTTAAAAATATATTTAAGACATATATAACTATATATAATATTTAAAAAAAGAAGATTTTTTCATTGGTGTATTTTACATTTTTATTTTCCCAATGCAACTTATTTTCCTATGTCACGTACGTTACTCAAATATATGAATTTCTTTTTCTTCTGAAAATTACTTTTGCTAATAATTTATGCAAGGAAGCATATTGTTTTGTTTAAAATTTGTTTTTATAACAATTACAGCTCATTACTTTAAAAGTATCAGCTTTGAAACTAAAAATATTGGAACTTTTCTAATATTGTAGGTAACGTATGTGACACATGTTGGTAATTTTTTTACATTTTACGAATAAAGTTAAATAAATGAGGGTTTCTTACACGTTAAGAGATTAAATTGCTCATTTAGAACGATTATTACTGCAGGAAAACTGAGGTAAGTATTAAATAGTGCAGTTTTCAATGGTAACGTTTGTGACATAAAAATTATAACGTATTTATACCTATAATAACGTATAACGTATCTAAATAGATATCTAATTTAATTTACTTAATTTTACTTATTTTTATAAATATAAAATTAAGCCCGTTTCCATGAGCTTAACAGCTCGTTATTAGTAAGTATTTAGGCACACCCGTGCCTGAATTGAACATTTATATCAAAGGAGGAAGTGTAAATACGGAACAAATGCAGAAAACTAAATATGATTATTGTATTACTAAACTGTAATACCAAATACTTAATGCAAATGAAATTGTCCACTAATTTAATTGACTATTATCAACTGTTAAGAGCAAAGCTTTTAAACCAAAAAGTGACACGATCTGGCTAGTTTACATCAGATTTGTAAGATGTTATCATACATAAGAAAGGCCTCTTACCTGTTTGGTTATCAACCAAGACAGTGTTATTTCTAGACGAATGACGAATGGGATATCGCCAGGCTATGACGGCCCTTACAACTCTTTAAAATTCTAAGCAAGAAACATGCTAACTGAGAGAGTAGACATAAATATTATTATAAATTATAAATACCAATGGATTCAGTTTCTTGCTATTGCAAGAATTTTTATTTGAACGTAATAATTATTCTGGACTTATGCAGATCATTAAAGGTAAAAGAAAAAGTCTCTCAACGTAAAATGATATAATTATTTTCAAAGCACCTTTCGGCCTCTATGCCATCATCAGTGTCTAAAGAAACAATAACCGAAATCAAATAAAAGTGTCAAAAAATATGTTGTATATTGCTACTTACATTATTTTATTTCGATTTTTATTATTTTTGGCTACATTTGACTGTTGCATCGTTTTATTGTCTCTGTTTCCTTTTGGATAAATTTATTAGGGCTCATTCACACTGGGATTCCGGAATGCGATTCACGAATGCGATTCGAGTATGAGATTCAAAAAAGTATCAAGATTCAGTATCTCGGCGGCTTCTTCCCCCCACTTTTCCTAGTTTTGATCCCACTTTTATTATACACTAACATATATATGTATTTAATTTTTAAATAATTAATTATATTTTATTTATTATTATATTCATAATTAACCTATTTTATTTAAAGTAAATAAAACAATTGAAAAAAAAAAAAAATTATAAATAATATATTACATTGATTTATTAACATATTTATATAATTAAAATATTTTATGCAACGTAAATAAAATTATTTATAATAAAATATTATAATTAATGATATTACAGTAATTATTATGAATTTATAATTAAAATATTTTATTTAACGAAAATAAATTGCAAGAGTTGAAGCGAATTCGGAATCGCCTAGTCTGAATGGGCCTATACAGCCGCTTTCCGAGAAGAATTCTAAAAAGAATCGAGGCGGCTCACGGGGACGAGATACTCGATTTGAGAATCTCATACGAATCGCATACCGGAATCTTAGTCTGAATGGACAAAAGCAAAATACATAGGCCGCCTGGTATCATTAGAATCTTCGATTCGTGAATCGCATTCCGGAATCTCTAGTGTGAATGAGGCCTTAGGGTTTGGTTGCGGTTTGTTTAGGCACTGACAATGGCCTAGAGGCCGAAAGCAACTGTAAAAATAAACACATAATTTTACGTGGAAATACGACTACTTTTCCTTTTACCTTTACTCCAAAAATTTATTGTTTTTATTGTTTATAATGGTTTTTATAGTTTGTTTATATTGGCAATTCTATCCAGTCTAGAAATGATTGGACGTAAATTTACTTTAAAAACTTGACTCAACTTTAAACACTGGAATGTTAGTAAAAACCCAGACGTCGATATCATGACTGAAGGGGTTTACATAAGTCACCACGATTATCAAATATATGCCTAAGATAAATAGCCGGAATATAGAGCTTTTTAATTCCTTTTAACCGTAATAGGTTGCTTTTAGGGCTTGAGAGTTTGAGTAGATAAACATGTGAATAAAAGGTGAAGGCTAGAGCACACATAGCTCTTCTTATTCAAGTAGAAAATCAACATTCAAGAGAAAAGCATAGAACCGACTTCCCCATTCTCAAGTAACCTTCATACATTTTTACACATGTGCAATTTTCCTCGAAACTTTATTCTTTTTTTCCTTCCCCCACTATGCATACTGCCTGCAAAAAATCTACAATACCATCTAAAGATAAGGTAGTGAATCAAGCGGGCTTAACCTTTTGTAAGTCGTGGGCCAATTTTAAAATCTTGGTACGCGTCATGAGCCATACAATATTACTACGTTCGCACAGCGTTATGAAAGCGTTTTGGATCTGATTTGTTTTTAAAACGATACATGTTCACACAACAAAAAATACAGGTGGTCGAATATATTTTAAACCCTTCTTCATTGATTAAAGAAGGGTTTACTTGCGACGTCATTAATGTTACATATGCCCGCGAATTTTTACATTTCTTATTTACACAGATACATTTACAAGTTATTAAAACTTTTTACAGGTTCTTTATAGTATTAACTTTTGTTTCACAACATTTTTGCAGTTTAAAAAAAAGAAAAAAGAAACGGAAGACCACGGCAAACAACCAAAAAAAGTGGAAAAAAGTAAAATAAATCGAATATTTCGATCCCCTCCTCGACCTGTTCATACGGGCGTTCAGATCACCTATTTTTAGTGGAGCAGATTTGAACCGATACGATCCGTCGTTCTCAATTCATACCGCCTTTTGAACTATAGTAGATCGTTTTCAAAACGATGCGAGAACTTAGTATATAAGTGGTTGGCCACGGCCACAGATTTTTTTCTTAAAAACATTATCTATATCCAGAACATAGGATTCCGGATTACAAAAAGTAAATACTGCGTTAAATTAAAAAAAAACAATAAATGTAATAGTACATTACGCGACTAGTGCGGAAAGTAGCATTTTGCATGCGAGTGTGGTGTTTGCACCGCATGTATGATTGTTAATAATAAATAAAGAAAAAAATATTTAATAAACTTCCTGTATGTAAGTTCATATTTCTCTTTTGATAAAATATGACATTAATTCATTAGTTGTATTTTGTGCCGAATTAATTATTTCGGGAGGCGTATTATTCTACTCATTTTCATCATAATACATAAATCAATCATTGTTTTTCAATAAAAACTCGATATAAACAGTTACTTTAATTAAACAAATAGCAAATTAGTTTTGTTAAATGTAAACAAACTCGCTAATCGTGCGTTAAGATGAAGAATTATTCTGTTTCACCGCACTAGGGCGGAAAAAAGTGGAATTATGAAACGCGCAATGAATACAAGTACGTAAAGAATCACTTGGAAGGCATCTAAACAGAGATACAATGTTTATATTTCCTATCAATCGTAGAAAAAATAACAAATAAAGTAATAAATAATTCTTGGGGAAAAAATCTAAATATTCGAGTACCATAACTGCAATTTGAACACTATTAATAGCACCAACTACTCTTCATTAAAACCTTTAAAATGCCCTGTCAGAAAAAGTATGTAAAACAATACATCGCATAGCTCTTTCATGAGGCAGTTACTCAATATATGATTATTCCAACATTTAAATCGATATTTTAAGTCCTAGCATTATATTTATTAATCCTTTTAGCTCGTAAGTTTATTTATCGACGCAGAGCTCGTTTCAAAAGTAATGTCAGGAGGAGGCAATACATTGTCTTCAATAAATCAAAAGAAAGTAGTAAAAGAAAAAGAACTGAAACTGATTCTATTAAAAACGGTTTAAACAAAAGGTAAAGCGATTGTAACGCATTGCGTATAATAAAAAAATGCATCGAACAGAATGTTCTCAAGTACAAAGCCTAAAAAAACAATAAGTCCTACAAATGACAGAAAAGAAATCATGCGTCAAGAGATTCTTTTGTCAGAAGAATAGGGCACTCAAAGCAAAAGAATAAAAGAATCAGTCAAGTAGAGGAGGGAGGAAAAAGGTATTGGAAAACGAGAAGTCGAATAAGAGGCTTTATAAAAGTTTTCCAGGGGCGTGGAGATTATATAAGAGAAGGGTATTTAAACAATTCCCTTCTTATCGAGTTCTCTTACATTCATCTCATCACTCAGACAAATAACACAAACTCAGTAAGAAACACTTCACCACATTGTTTCAATATTCAACCTCTCAGTTTTATTACATCTATCATTTTTTCCCCCTCTCCTTCATTGAAGATAAAAATCAATAAGTTATCGATTCCAAAATGTACTTACATAAAACAATGAAAAAGAATACAGAGTAAGTTTCAACTTACACTTTGACAAGAGTTCCCTTTTAACAATCTATAATAAAAATGTTAAGTCTAATGTCGAGATATTTTACACAATCGAAATCTTCTTTTTGTTTCGTCCCTACAATTAGTTCCCTACAATTAAGTCCCTACAATTATAAATAACTAGAGGGGAAAATATATAATATGTATATTATTTTTTGTTTTTTGGTTATTTTTAATGTTTTTTTCTCAAAAAATCAATTAAAGTAAATTAATTTGAATTTTAGGCAATTAACTAACTGGAAAAATCTTAAATTATCTAAAAATTATGCACACATATTAATAAAATATAGTATCTATATTCTTAATTTAATTTTCTAAAATCATTATAATACTGAGATAATGGTGGTGCTGAAAATAAATCGTCAAAACGATGTCAAATGGGAAAATATAAAAATGCAAGGTTAGTCCGATGATTGTACAGACAAATTTACAATTCTATACAATTGTATAGTTATAGTTTGTTAATTATAAAAATCCCAACACAATTAACTAGAAAAATTGTATTTCTCTAGTTATTAAATTAATTGAATTAATCTAGTTATTAAATATCATATAATATAATACTATAATATTATATGAGATACCGTCGATACATGCTCGATCTGAGGATCTCTAGACCGGTTTCGGCTATACGCCATCATCAGCAGAAGAATATAGAACTCTGACGAAACATTCTCAGTACTTAAGCCACCAACGAACAAACTCAAACTAGATGACGCAACTTTAACGAATACATAACAAAAGAAAATAGTTGTTTGTGCAACTAGTGCGCAAAGTGGCACTTTCCTGTACTCGAGAGAAATATTTACGCACGAGCCGCAGGCGAGGGCGGAAAGGTTTCTCGAGTGCAGCTAAGACACTTTAACAAAGACGAGACAAAGACTCTTTACTCGAGTTGCACATTAAATTTTTCCTGCAGTTAGTTTTGTAAATAAAATATAAAATAATAGTGTTCATCAACATGTAATAGTACATTACGCGTCGAGTGCGGAAAGTACTATTTTGCATGCGAGTGTGGAGATTGCACCCGAGCGACAGCGAGGGTAGTAAAACCACACGAGCAATGCAAAATGCCGTTTTCGCACGAGTTGCGTACCGAACTTTATCTACGATTGTTAAATTTAAATAATAAATACAGAAAAAAATAAACTTGCTGTATGTAAGTTCGTATCTCTCTCTTGATAAAGATGGCATTAATTCTTAAGTTGTATTTTTTGCCGAATTAATTATTTTTGGAGGAGTATTATTCTCCACATTTTCGTCATTGCCACTTGATACACTCATTGTTTTTCACTAAAAACTCGATATAAACAGTAAATTAGTTTTGTTAAATGTAAACAAACTCGCTAATCGTGCGTAAAGCTGAAGAATTCCTCTTGTTTACCGCGCTAGCGTAGTAAAGAAGAGGAATTCTTCAGAACTAAGAGACACGCATGCGCAATAAATACAAGTACGTAAAAAATCACTTTCTACGCATCTAAACAGAGATATAATTTTTATATTTCGTATCATACGAAAAAGATTTTACAATATCAACTAAACCAGCTGTTCTGTTTATAGCCAGTGTTGCCTTTTTTTTGCCTGATTCAGCAAATCTGACCAAGCACTGTTATTATTTTTCATAATAACACTTACTCATCACATTTGATTATTTTTCTTAGATTGTCTATCTTTACTATTTTATATTTTAACATTTTTATATATGATATAAAAATATAGTGTTTAAATTATGTAGTTAGTTAAAAAATAATCATTAGCTGTCATTGTTGTTATTATTATTATAATTTGGATTATTTAATCTTTGTTTAGATTTAAGTTATTTATGTTCGTAAGTTGGAACACTGGAGTGCGGTAAAGTAAAACGAGTGCGGTAAAGTAGTAAGTGCAGGAATCTGCTGTTTTGCGTGCTATTTTGAGTGCGATAACAACCACTTTATCGGTTAACCAGGCCCGGACTGGCCCGCCGGCCGCCTTTTAGCCGCCGGTGCGCCTTTTAGCCGCCGGTGCGCCTTTTAGAAAATCATGATCAACGCCTTCAACAAATTAAAAAAAAAAGTTCAATAAAAAAAAAAATATTTTTGGGAGATAAAAATAAATATGAGAGATAAAACAAGTAAGAGTTTAATTCGGAGTTAAACATGTTATGAAACGGTATGGTTTAGAGCTCAGTTTGGTTTCCAAGTTAGGTGTCAATACCTATATAATTATATGCGTGCGTAAGTATATCCGAATAGAGATAACCGATTCTCCCTTCTTCATTTTGGACTGGTAGGGAGATCGCGGTTTAACTTAGATTCTAACTCTTTTCTTTCTTATCTAATTTAATTTATTTACCTTTAGGAAATTTTACCTTCCATTGTAGTTGTTATCTTTTCTGCCCTTCCCTTAATTTTTGAATTGTTATCTCCTAATCAAATGAAAATATCTTAGCTTAGATCTGTACTGTTATAGCTCTCGTGCAAGGTGGTTGAAACTAAAAAGTTGTGCTATTTTTATTTCTTATTGAATATTTTAGTTATTTTGAGTGTAACATTTAATTGTTTTACTGAAGAACTCATTTTTAAACAAGAATTCTATCTTCAATTAGCAATGAAAATCTAGAAGCTCTTCTATTGATGCAGTCGGAAAGAGAATTACTCACAGTGATTGAAAATGAAGTAATTATAAACGAACTTTGTGGGCAAAGTGAAGAAATGAAACGACTATTGTCCTTCTAGTTTTGCTTCTAAAATGTTAATAACACTATACCTACTCTGAACCAGATTATAAATTATTCCTATTGTAAGATGTAAGCTATGTAGTCACTGACTCTAGCTCAATATAGTAATCTAATCGTATGTCGTATTTCTTTAATTTAATTCATTTCAGATTACCAAATTTTTCCAATTTAGCCTATAAATAAATAAAATATGTGTATAAATACTCAATACCTGATTATTGTTGTTTTTTAGTTACATACCTCTCTGTAGAACTTCAATTTGCAAGTTATCATGGACATATAAATAATGTCTCATATGTAATTAATATCGTTAGTTCATACAGGCTGTATTTTCCAATGCAAAAAGTTATAAAAACGAGTTTTTGAAAGACAAAATTTAATAAATATGAGCCCCCCCCCCCCTCCCTTCCAAACCACCAGGCCCCAATATGCGCCTTTTGGCAAGCCAAGGTGTGCGCCTTTTTGGAGGACCCAGTCCGGGCCTGCGGTTAACTATAGCAAAAGACTATTATCAGGCTAAAGCTTTTACTAATTATCTACCTCTCAACCTTTTTTGCTCTTATTCCTCTGTACACACGCTTACCTTCATTTCATCAACTTTTTCTCTTTGTACACTCTTTCCTTATTACATATTTTTTTCTCTATTCAAATTCTCCTCTGCGTTATGTCACCTTTACCCTTGCACACTCATCCCTTTATTACGAGTGAATCATCTTACAATCTTACCCGACGCACCCTGTCTCACGGTTTTGCCCATAATCACACATCTTTATCTATATACCCTTCTACCTCATCCTTTCAAACTTCACTCTCTTGCGTAGATTTCGTCCATTTCGACTCACACAATTATTCTATATATGCTCCTACTAATGATGGCGTATAGCAGAAACCGATAAAATGACCCTTAGATCGAGGAAGTATCGACGGTAAGTACGAGTATCTATCACTATAGTATATATATATATATATATATAGTAACTTTAGGGTAATAATCCTCAGTTTGACTTCTTTAGTTATATTCCCTTTTTCGAGTAATTAATAAAGAAGTGAGTAAACCAGATATTTTATTATGACCTTATTAGAGACCTTTTCTTTAACAAATTTTTTTACATACAAACGATCATAATTTTATCCAAATTTTAAGAAAATTAGGTTAGGTTTGGATATTAAAAGAATAAGCATTGTTTTTCAACAATTTATAAAAGTAAAACTTAATATTTTTAAAGAAAAATATTAAGTTTTTTATTTACCCAAACAAGATGGATATCAAAAAGAAAGTCTCTCCTAAGTTTATAAGGCCCTAATCAATTTCAAAATTAATGTAAATGGACAATATTAGCAGAAATATTGTAAAATATAAAATAATGTTATTAAAATACCTGAGTTTAAGAATTGAAGGAATAGTCTGGATGTAGTGGAGTGAAGTTTGAATCGGTAAACAGTCAATTAGAGACGGGTTTAGAATCCACGCACAAATTAAAAAATATGCTTACATTATGTCCACCTTGAAATTAATAATAATTACTGAAAACTGTATAATTTTCGCAAAGTTTAAAAATAATACACTCGCCAGCTTTAACAGAATTTCGAAGAGGAACACAAACTCAAAGACCGCTAACTTCGACCTAAACAAAGAAACAGAAGGATGATTAAATAGTTTGATTAAGTAGACTTACTATTAAGTTTGCACCGAGAACACTTCAACTAAAGAGTTAAACCAAAAAAGGACGAGAATATGTATTCAACAAAAAGAATAGTGGTGGAATTTTGATCTATTATTTCTTTGCATCTTTAGATTGTATTGTTACCGACACCTTTCTCGTCGCCTTCTTCCATTAGTCTTAGGTTTATTTTCTTCTATTTGCAGTATTTATTATTAGGTTGACCTCAATTCGTTATACAAGTTTCTTATGCACGTCAGGGTTTTTGATAGAGTATCATTCATGAAGCATTCTTTCTTAAATGATAATGTTCATAGATACTCTTAAACGCTTTAAGCTAAACTAGTCTATTTGTTAAATGACTTCTAATCTAATAAACTTAACTATTTAACGACTGTTAACTCATTCGTATAAGGATAAAATATGTCTTACTACTCTAACTCTTAATCAGAACTCAGTTCATTAATTCAGGAATCACGCGTCAGCACAGACCTCAGACAAATATTTTTTTAAATTCACATTATTTGGACTAAAGGGGCCTAAAGCGAGTAAATCAATAAAAGTGTAGGGTCATCGCAATACCTATTCTATAAAGAGACAAACTTCCACTTGCGGTAACTACTATGAATTTGAAAATCGAGGATTGTCAGTATGTATATACTACGTATGTGAGAAGAAGACAATTTGGGGCACATATATAGTAATCACTTCTAGCATCATTTCTTTTTTTATTTTTGTTAAGGAACATACACGGTGTAATAACTAACACTGACACCTTATAGATTCAAAATTGCAGTTGTCACACCACATTTGTAAATGTCACATGAAGGAAGCTATAAATGAGAATAATACAATAATAATACATTTATTGCTAGAAGATAAGAATTAATTATATTTAAGGGATGAATTTTAATAAAAATCCCGTCAAGTACTTGCCAGCAAGTTACTAAAAGGGTTTCTTCGGTCATAAGAATTCATAAGTACATTATTATTTTTTTTATTTTTTTTTTTTTTATAATAATATGTATAAAAAGTTACACTTTTAAGAAACAAGGTGTGGATATATCATCCTTTACTATCTTCGGAATGCACTTATTTGGTTCTTTTAGTGGTAAAATGGCCGCCATTTTGGAAACACTATATATTTTTGTGGACCAAATTTCAATACCTTTAAAATGATACCAATTTTCGAATTTTCAAATCACAAAAATTTTGGGGCTCCCGAGTTACGGCCCCCTAAAATATCTAAAATTTGACTTTACAACAGAGATGCATATTTTAGTATTTTTGCCTTATTTTTAGGACTTGTCTTAATGGGGTAGAGTGTGGGGGGGGGACATTAATTTAGGGTTTTTTTAAAAAAAAATTTTTGGGGTGGGTGGGGGGTAAATGGCCGCCATTTTGGAAACGCGATATATATTGATAATCTACATTTCAATACCTTTGAAATGATACCTAACTTAAAAATTACAAAAAATATAAAATATTGCCATCTATTCGCAATTGATCGCAGATCGCAGAAAGTTGGAGTGTTAAAGTCGGCAATCGTTTTTCTGTTTTTGGGCAAAAAAGTTTAACTTGTATACCAAATTTCAAGTCTATAGCTTCAGTAGGTCGGGAGATATACTCCAAGAGGCGACGGACGGACGGATGGACGAACTACCAAAAGCATAAGGGTTTCTAGGATGACCTCGAAACCCTAATAAAATTTCATTTTTAAGCTCATTTTATGCATCCCCTCCACAGGAATGTTGAAGTCAATTGACGTCGGTGAAAGCCATGTTTCCACCAAACAGGCAGCAAACAAAAACTGATTTTGCGACTTCTTTTGTTTTAAAAAAGTTTTCTGAAATTAAACATTTTCCCATCTGAAATAGGAAAAAAGAAACTAAACTACTAAACACATGTTTTTACTAACAAAATCCCTTAGTGGAAACACTTTTTTTTCATAGGCTTCTTTTTTGGCAATGAAATAAAAAAAACATAAAAAACAGTGGACTCAAGAGGTCAATATACCTCGAAGTCTCACTACTTGACATTCGTATGAGGGGATCTTACGAGGATCTTCTTGAGGATCTTTCGTATGGGGATCTTCTTGAGTGGTTGAATGAGGATCTTAATTCTCCTTCTAACACAATGTCATCGGTCGACAAATCCGCTTATATATATAACTCTTCTGTGCTATCATTTTTCTTTCTTTGTAACAGCGAACTGACCCAATATCTACGTTTTCTTCTCTTTTGGGACTAGTAAATTACAAACAAACCACAACACATTTTAAAAAATCTTAGTTATCAAACGACATCGTACGAAGCCTGAGACTGTCTGTCTGGTGGAAATGCATGAAAACAAAATCAAAATTTACTCAATCTGTTTGAAACAGGCTGTTTTTAAAAAATACAACCGTTTGAGAAAAAAAAACAAGACAATTTATTGTCTTTTTTTACAACAAAGCTGTTTAAATTATCACATTTAAACATAATCATATTTATCATAAGCTGTATAATTATTATATTAAATTGTGTTTAAAACTGTCTGGTGGAAATCCGTCTAATAGAACAGATGGGAGAAAAAATAAAACCAAAACATAATAAAACACTAACTACTAACTAGAGGCCGTTCCAAGAATATAGAAGATCCAACCACCTGACACCTGCAGAACTAGAATATCTCGATCTAATTTTCGCTTCGTTACAATGATGTCTTTCCTAGTAATTCTGAGAATTCCGTAAAATAAAGAACTTCAATTCACATTTTATAATAAAATATTATACTATCTCAAATAAACAAAGGAAAAAAAATCACTTCAAATAAAATTCAACCTATTCTAGCTTCTTATAAAATTCCTTGAATTCGGGCATTCATTTTAACACTTGGAATACTATCTTCACAAGCGTACAGTCAGCTACCTAAAGACCAAATCGTTTATTTTATCCTTAACTATAATTATTAGAATAACAAAAAACAAGCAAAATAAATATGGTACAGTGTAACCCCTGTTAACTCAATCAACCAGTTACCCGTTTGGCCGGTTGATCCGAGGTTCTAGTGAAAAATAGAACCAATCAAAAAGAACCTACATATTTTATCACAAGTCATAAATAAAAAACAATTAAGACGTTTTTGCAACTTATTTTATTAACTATTTTTTTGTATAACTTATTTGTTGTAAGTACTGTATATACATTGTACATACATAAACAAACACGAAAAAATGAAATATTATTTAAACTTTGAAGACTTAATATACACACTGAATCATAGTTTGAAAAAATCAGTTATTTTATTTTTTTTTACCTTTAGGATTTTTTGAAAGCCAAGTCTCTCCATTTTTGTGTGTTCATCCTGTATGAACCTCATCCAAAGAGCTTCGTCGACGATTTTACAGACTGGCTTTTCATTTGTTCAACGAAATGCAAAAAAATTTTCGAACTCAATTTTTGAACTAATTTCTTCTATCGATCGACTATTTCGTCGCCAATCGTTGATACTTTTTCCAACGTTACAGTCGTAAAAGAGCTTATTTACCGATTCCCCGCAGTTAAGTCTTTTAGCACTTTTATTCCGTGTCTCAAACGAGACCATCACACGTTTCCGGCGTTTACTTAACTCACTCATTTATTTTAAAAAAAGATCATAACCGGCCAAAGGCAAGAACAAAACTGAGGGAGTAACGTCCTCTTCCCTCTCATCTTCAAGAAATTTGCTCTAACAAAATTCGGAGAAAGGCTCCGTCAAAGCAACAGGTGAAGAAAAAAGAAACAGAGATGTTAATTGATTCCTAGAAATATGTAGACATAGAATCAAACGCGTTTCTATTTTGCCCACCACAACAACGTAACGTCACCCCCCTTTATTTACCAGGAAATGCCGTCAAACAAGCAATGTTTAAATCACCAGCCATCTATTATATATGTAAGTTATATAGTTTTGATAAGTTAATATAAATTATAATTCTAAAAAAACAAAACAATTACCTTAAAATAGTATTTTACTGATGTGATACAGGTTATAATATTTGGAAATTTCAATGGAGAAAATAAATACAACCGCTTTCATTTCCTAATTTAAATTATAAAAATGCGTTTCTTTGGGAAGAAGTAAACATAGAAATGCATGATTATTCCTCATATAATTTTGACAAAACCGGAAAAATTACTATTGGTTTAAAGCGTAGAGCTAAGTTCAAAAAAACAGAAATTTTAAATACTTTTTTTACGTTTAAAAGTTATTTATATAAAATTAGAAATAATTAGAAAAGAATGAATCGTTTTAAAAGTTGAATTTGTGTAACTGACTTATTAATATTATCGGATTAGACTAAAGTTCGTGAATAATAGATAAACTGTATGAATTATTACGTGAATAAATCATAACTAAAAACTAAATTTCAATGTTATCAATCAGGGTTTCACTTTAAGAGAGAATAAAAATTAAAATAAAAACAAATTAAATCTAATTGTAGAGCTGAAAATCATATCAAAATACATTATCACCCAATTTAGTTTCTTCATTATCAGTCCGTATTCTTATTATGTAAAATATAAGTTTCTTACTTTCTCACATACGCAGTATACATATAAAGAGAGAGAAAGTATTGTGATAGTGCGAAAATTCCATTTTGATAGATTTACAAGTTTTAAAGGCCCTTGGATGAAAAAAAAGTTTTTTTTTAAAATGTCAGTAGGCTATATATATACCGAAGATTTCGATTTTTTTTTTAAATTTGGTATACATGATCAGATAAAGCGTAAGTACAACGAGGTAAAATTGAGAAATATAATATAGCTCAATTTTAGGGGCGCTACCCCTCAAAGATTCTGGAGGAAAACAAATCGCAAACGTAAATAAAAATAAATCTAATTTTGCTGAAATCGAAAACCAAGTGAAATCAAATCACCTGTTCAACATTTTTTAAATAAATAAATAAAATAAAATTTTATTGGATTCAAATTCAATTAAAGCTATGTTCGAGTTTGCTGTACCGATTTTTCAACAATAGATTGACTCAATTGTAATTGAGCTGAGCGAAGCTCTTATACTGCACTTTGCATTTTTTCTGACGCATACTCCTCCTGAACGGCTGAACCGATCTGCACAAAATTTGGCACGGTCATAGTGACTAACCACAGGAAGGTATAAATCTGAAATGGTCC
Organism: Gerris lacustris; assembly: GCA_951217055.1. NCBI lineage: Eukaryota > Metazoa > Arthropoda > Insecta > Hemiptera > Gerridae > Gerris > Gerris lacustris. Next base: position 23,451,518 of record OX578283.1, on the reverse strand, counting down.
AAATTGGTACACAGGGGTACGACGGGGTACAAAAGTTTTTTCCTGAACGGCTGAACCGATTCGCATGAAATTCGGCAGGGTCATAGTGACCAACCACAGGAAGGTATAAATCTGAAATGGTCCAAATTCGTACACAGAGGTACGGGGTACAAAAGTGAAAATAGTATATACCCTTCATGATGCTTGTCGTTGGAAAGCTCTTTACGAGTACAGTTATTGTTGTTATGTTCTTTTTTGTCATATTTTCATTTAAGAGGGGGTAAAATAGAAAAACAGGAAAAAATGCGTTTTAATTAAAAATATAGATTTTACTATTTTTGATCCGATTTCAGCTGTTTATAAATACAAATGTTTATTGGTAAAGAATAAAATGCACGCTCATCTCAATCTTGCAAGCAGACAACTGCATTGCACACCTAGTTTAAGATTAATATCTAGTAAGTAAATATATTAATTTTTTTTATCCAATAAGAAAAAGATTAAAAAAAAGGAATATATGTATGAATAATGGAATACTAATGAATACTGGAATATATGAATACATTTAATATTTTTATGTTATCATTTATACTTATAGAATAAAAATTACCTTTTATTTTAATATATATAATTGATTCTGATAATTTATTATTTATATTGTTTTTTTGTGGGGCCTTCAACAGTATGACTACTTCCTGCCCGACAAACACTTATTAATTTTATATATGAACGCCGGAATAACGAGGTTATAGGTTTATAAGAAATATATTAATATTTACTAGACAATGTACCTAAAATTTAGAGCCATTTTAGGTATAAATGTGTTAGTATTTTTTTTATTTTCAAGCCTTCTACATAGTGAAAACAAATACACGCTTGTGTTTTCTTATCATGACTGTCGACCTCCATGTTGAATTGATGTGTCAATAATATGACACATCCATTAACACTAAATTTTGAATATTGATATATTATACAGTATGTTCATAAATTTAAGGCTCAAGAGGGAGTCTATCATATCCGTCATGATCTTCCGATTAAATTCGCCTCTGTTTTACCCAATGAGCCAAATATTTTACTATTTAAATTTAATTAGATTTTAGAAATTTTGCTCGTCGCTTTATATTATCCACTACAGATGACGCGACGTTCCACTAATATTTTCTAAAAGAGATTTAGAAGAGATTTTGATAGTCCATATCAATAATCAGTATCGCCTTAGCGTAATTATGGTTGTTTTGGCGTCCATCAACATTTTTATTACCTATTATTGTTAATACACGCTGGGGCGGATTTTGCATCAAGTTTGGGTGGGGTCACTACCGGGGGGTCTGGGGAAAGTGGGGGGCAGGGGAAAATTTTGAAAATATGACCTCCCAAAACAGCGTTTCGAGAGGGCATGAAACTCTGAGGTCATAAAATAAAGGAAACTATGGTGTAGTTCGTTGACACAAATGTATGAACACATGTATTTTTAAAGAATTTTAATACAAACTTAAAAATTGAAATAGTAAAATAATAAAATTTAATAATTGTAGATTAATTAAGTCAATAGCAATTATGCAATATTACTTTAACTCTATATTAAACAATGTCATTTAATTATAATCAATAGTTATAAAATAGAACATTTCGTGTCTAGTTCGGAAAGTATAATTTTGCATGGAGTTTGCACCCGAGCGACAGCGAGGGTAGTAAAACCAACGAGCAAAGAAAAATGCACTTTTCGCGAGTTGCAGAGTTGCGTACCGTACTTTATCTTCGATTGTTGGGTTTTAAAAATAAATACAGAAATAAAATTAATTAAATTCCTGTATGTAAGTTCAAAATTCTCTTTTGATAAAGATGACATTAATTCATTAGTTGTATTTTGTGCCAAATTAATTATTTTGGGAAGAGTATTATTCACCTCATTTTCGTCATAATCACTTAACAATCACTCATTGTTTTTAACTAAACATCGGTATAAACAGTTATTTTAATTAAACAATTAGTTTTTTTAAATGTAAACAAACACGCTAATCGTGCGATAAGGCGAAGAATTATGAACTCGCATGCGCAATGAATACAACTACGAAAAGAATCACTTTCTACGCATCTAAACAGAGATAAAATAAAATGTTTATATTTCGTATCAATCGTAGTTAAAACACGTTTTCTCTGGGTGGCCATAATATAAAGTTTAGGCCAAAACAGGACATTGGATTTTGAGGGTGGTCGAGCTATTGCAGAGTCCAGACGAAGGTGGGGTGATTCTGTGGGCCCTAGAAAAAATTTTGAGGATTTCAAGGGAAAATTTGCATTTTTTAGATAAAGTTTTAACTTTTGACATTAATTGATAAAACTGCACTATTTGGGCCAACTATTTCATACTGTCCGATTTACTTCGTCTTTTTTTAAACTGTTCCTTTTTACAGGATTTGTCTATTTTACTGTATCTCTGTATATTGTATACTTTGTAAAACAATTCCGGTTGTATAGCATCACAATAAATTCAGTATTCTTTTTTGCTTTCTTTTTTTACAAATACACAAAAGTCACGTTTTATGGGGTAATGTTGGAAGGTTATGGTTAAGTTAGGTCATAAAGTACAAACCTTAACCTAAAGTAACCATAAGCTACCATAATTTTCCCTAAAATGAAGTTAAAAAAACAAGATTGAAATAATCGGGTTGCTATACAACCGAAATAGTCTTTGTAATGTAAAAATTGGTAAGGCGTGAATCTCACGTAAAAAAGGGTTTCGTTGGTATTGTGAACACAAAATTAGTAAGAGGGGAGGGGAGAAAAGTTTTGATTTTTTTTTGACAAAATGGCGCGCAAAATTAAATGTTAACATCAAGTGTTATACATTTTTGAAATCTACTCTTTAATACCTTTCATTTAATACCCCACTCAAAATTTAAAAAAAAAAAATCGAATAACATGAATTATCCGCCATCTTGGATTTCCAGTAAATCAGATCAAATTGATAATCTTATTTTTTTTATGGCCCAGCAGACCGCACATTTTGCATATTTTTCTATATTTTTAGTAGCAGCGGAAATACGATTTTAGGGGGGGGGGGGGATACGCAAAATGTCGATGTTTTTTTAACTAAATGGCGCCGAAAATTAAGCACTATCCCCAAGTGGTATATATATTTCTATTCTACTCTTCAATAACTTTCATTTGATACTCCACTCAGAGAGAAATCTGATATACCTACATATGTAATGTATACTTCGGAAATAGATATAGTTTATACAAGCCAGTACAATGTAGGTAATAAAAGGTAAATTGCAAATAACATATGTACAACCACAAAACACCAAAATACAAATAATAAAATATTTAAAACTAAAAAGTTAGCTGTTGAAATGTTATTGTGTGTAAGCACTTTTTAAGAGATGCAAAATGAAGAAAAATATAAAATGATCTTGCATTTTTAGCGTGTGTAAAAAACAATCAACACAAAACCTTGCCACCGCTTTTTCTTTGTAACAAACCTAAAAATTTGAGGGGGTCCCCCCCCCCCTCTAAATCCACCACTGAATACACGGCAAATTACGGTCTGTATTATTATAATGTTCTTGCAAGTAATATTTAGAAGATATTAGTGGAACATTCCATACAAATTCTAACACATGTTAGAATTAGTCGATCTCATTTTTCTTTTCATACATTTATACTTACCACAAATGTTAAAGGCCGAAACAGTTAGAACCAAGTATAACAAAATTATTTTATAACTAAATTAGTTTTCAAAACTGACCAAAACACTGACAGTAAATTATTAACGATTTGATAATTGAGTAACAACAACTGGTTTTAATAATTCAATCGTTCAGGTTGAATGAATGAATAATTTATTTATTTTCTCTATGAATTATTGCGTGTAACAAATGATCAATCGCAATAAGAAAGGTAATTATTCTAAATTGTTTTGTTTTTTATTCGTCGTAAAATTAATAACTAGAAGAAAAAAAAATCATTAAATACACTAATTTAAAATTAATTAAGACCCAGCTTCATTTAAACGGGATTAATTCGACATAGTTGAAAATGTAACGAGATATTAGCTAAAGTAAATTGAAAAATAAGAACTTTTTTAAAAGGTTTACTCGAAGCACTTTGTATTGCAACAAAGTGTTAAGCGTTGAAAATTAGGAGAAAATATGGAAAAATAAATATGTATTCATTAGGTAAAACAGCAAAATAAACTAAGGGACAATAGGGGTGAGCGCAAACATGTTGCGTAATTTGTAGGCTTGGTTTCATCGAAAAATATTGAGTAGGACCAAAGTTATTAACAATTTTATTAAAAAACAAGAAAAAGTATATAAAAAACACAACCTAAAAATATTAGGGTTGACCCACCATAACTAAAAGCCACAGACTCACTAATAAAAATGTTTGGGTAAATCTAGACCGCCTAGAGACTCGCGGTTTTTTGTGTTTACTCACAAATTGGCTCAAACCGTCTGGAGAAATCCGAAAAGTTAAAAACAAATTACCCCCCCAACTCCATAACCAGTTAAATATGGCGGACGCAACTTTAAAGTTTTCAGATTGCACTAGCGGTAACGGATTTTAAAAGAAACAACTTTGGTCCTATGACTTTTTGTCGTAACTCCATCGGTTTAAATAGAGCTAAATTTGATAGAGCTATACTTTATAAATCATTTTGATTTAATTTAATTTTGACTTTATATAATTTTTTTTTTTTTTTTTTTTTACTTTTAGCCCTTTTGGCATCCGCAATTGATGACCGATTTAATTGGGGTTCATAAACCTCACACTATATGCTAGTTAAATCGAGTATTTATTATTTTATTAATTTGTTCTAGAACTAGAGTTACTAAATATTTACTGGTGAAACTGCCGTATCGAGAGAAGAGTGTGGTAATTAAATTAATGCACCATCATGGCTGATGATTGTTCAATCACTTCCCAGTCTAATTGGTTTTGACTACGTTTATTTTCTCATTTATTTTGTTGGGGTCCGAATTGTTCTTATAGACACATATAAAACTAATTTATAGTTAAAATAAAATTTTTCGATTTACTCTCAAACAACAACAACAACTGACTTTATTTATTTTGACATTACATTTTATTTATGTCACTTCAAATCTCAACATCCTCCCTCAATTATAAGTCTTTACTAGAAAGGAAAGAGTTAAAATTGATTCAAATTATTGAAAAAACATTTCAAAACAAAGTTATATAAATATGCAAATAAATGATTCTAAATAAATTAACATTCAAATATGACAAACTGTCACCAATTAACAAAATATCGGTTAAATAATAATGATAATTAGTAATGATTAATAATTGTGAATATAAACAAGTAATAAATATACAACTTATAAAAGATTAAATTTGTTCCTTAGTTCTACGAATCTTGTTCTTGATAATGGCTTCGTAAATAAATCTGCTACATTTTCCTCTGTAGATACGTAGTCAATTTTGATAAGTTTCTTCCAAACTATATCTTTTACAAAATGAACTTTGATATCAATATGCTTTGTACGTTTAGTATTTTCATAATTTTGAAGCATTTTTATGGCACTCTGATTATCTACCCTCATCACACAATTGACATTGTGCCCACATAGTTCCGCTGCTAGACCTCTAAGGTAAAGCAGTTCAGTAGCACACATAGATGCAGCAGTGTACTCCGCTTCAGCTGTACTAAGAGCTACTGCTACTTGCTTCTTAGAAGACCAAGATATCAAGTTTCCCTGGAAATATGCTGCCATGCCGCTGACTGATTTTCTTTCCTTCTTATCACCTCCCCAATCAGCGTCCGTGAAAGCCAATATTTCATTTTCTGCTCGAGTGTCCTTTTTATACACTAACTTGAGATCTTGTGTATTCTTAACATAGCGCAAAACTCTTTTCGCCGCTGTCCATGCTGTCTGCGTTGGTCGATCAACAAATCTGCTCAAATATGTTGTCGCATACGCTATGTCTGGTCTGCTTACCACAGTTAAATACATCAAACTTCCAATTAGTTCTCTGTACTGGACATTGATTACTTCCTCAGTGTTATTAATTTCTGGGATTGATTCCATAGGTGTTTTCGCTCCTTTACAATCCTTCATATTAAACTTTTCTAAAATTTTCCCTATGAAACCTTTTTGAGAAATTTTCATACACTCTTTATTTCTTTCTATTTCCATTCCGATAAATGTTTTTATTTCACCCAGATTTTTTGTCTTGAATTCTTTTATCAGTGATTTTTCCATGTTTTCTACATTTTCATTAGGGCCTATTATTAAAATATCATCAACAAAAACTACTATCCACAGCATCTCTCCTACATATAAGCAAACATCGTGTTTTGATCTCTTTAATCCTTTACTCATAATGAACTGGTTAAATCTTTCGTTCCAACATCGCGGTGCTTCTCGTAATCCGTATAACGATCGTTTTAATTTGAATACTGTTTTCTTATCACCTTTAACACCCTTCGGAATTTTTATGTATACATCTGATTCCAAATAACCATTAAGAAAAGCAGTTGGCACGTCAAGATGCCTGATTTCAAAGTCATTTTTCAAAGCATGAGATAAAGCCATTCTTATCGTTGGGAGTTTTGCTACAGGCGAATAGAGAGTAGTTGACAAGTCTTCTTGGTAACCTCTTGCTACTAACCTAGCCTTCTTTAATCCATCTTGTTTAGTCTTAAAAATCCACCTAGTATCAATAGCTTTTACTCCTTTAGGTAAAATTACAGGTTCAGGATCCCACGTTCCAAACTTCTTGTGAGCTTCTAGTTCTTTATCAATGGCCTTCTTCCAATCTTCTCCTGCATTCACAGCTTCTTCATATGTTTCCGGTTCATATTCTTTGGTTAATAAACAATAGACATTATAAAGTTCGTAATCATTGAATTTTGTCGGCAGTTTTATTTCTCTTTTTCTGTTTTCGAAATTTGATTCTTCCTTTTCATCTAAATCACAGTCTAAATTTTCACTTTTTTGAATATTTGTTTTCATATTACTTGGTCTCAAACTAAAATTATAATCCAATTCGTCAAATCTTACGTCACGTGATATTATTATTTCATCTGACTCAGGATACCACAGTCTGTAGCCAAAACCACTGTAACCAACCATCCTTGCTTCTACAGCCCTTGGTTCAAGCTTACTTCCTTTCGGTAGCTTGGTTGCCCACGCCTTACATCCAAACACTTTAAGTTTGTCCAAATTCAATTTTTGTAGATAAACCTCGGCTGGAATTTTTCCATTTATTGCACTAGAAGGCGATCTATTAAGTTGATAAGCCGCACAACGAATTGCTTCGCCCCATAAATACTTCGGCAAATTTGTGTCAACAAACATCGATCTCACTTTGTCCATTAGTGTTCTATTTAAACTTTCGGCTACACCGCCTTGCTGAGGTGTGTAACTCGCAGTAAATTCTTGTTTAATCCCTTCATCTTGGAGAAACTTCATTAATTCCTTCGATGAATTTTCCCCTGCATTGTCACATCTCAATCTTGCAACTCGATTTCCATTTGCTTTTAATTGATTGATATGACGCACTAGACATTCTTTAGCTTCAGATTTTTGTTTCAATAAGTAAACCACACAAAAATGAGAAAAATCGTCTAACACCGTCAAGTAATAGCGTTCTCCTTCCGTTGTAGGTACACTCATTGGACCGCCGATATCCGTGTGTAATAATTCACCCACTCGCTTTGAACGTGGTGAAGTTACTTTAATGAATGGTAGTCTAGTTGCTTTTCCCTTCATACAAGAATCACAAATTTCTTTAGAGTATTTTAGGTTCATCTGTTTAAGTCCTTTTCTATTTAAATGTCCTAATCTTAAATGCCATAGGTCATCTTCCTTTGCTAACGTCGCTGTCTCAGTTCTTTGATTAAAACAAATGTAATATAAATTTCCTTTTAGCAAACACTTAAACACGTATTTTCCTTTATTGTCTCTGATTTCAGCTGAATTTTCCGTAAACAATACTTCTCTATTTTTATTATTTACTAATTTTCTGACAGATAACAGATTATGATGTAATCCTGGTACAATAAGCGCATCTCCTTGAAAAAAAGTCTTTTTTCATCTTAGCGGACATTCCTTCCAAAGTTTCGTGGTTAATTTCTTTGACAACCACATCCTTGACCCCTTTTTCATTCAGCAAGCACTCGACCCGAAACTTCCAATTGGAAAAATTTGTCGCAGAAAGTTGGGGCAAGTTAATGTTGGAGCCGGACGACGATGAGCCTCCACCGAATGAAGTCATTTTCTATAACTATTCTTGAGTACTCAAAACTTATATAATACTCACTTCAGAGCTGCTTCTGGGCTGTACTGGGCCCATAACCTGTTGGGGTCCGAATTGTTCTTATAGACACATATAAAACTAATTTATAGTTAAAATAAAATTTTTCGATTTACTCTCAAACAACAACAACAACTGACTTTATTTATTTTGACATTACATTTTATTTATGTCACTTCAAATCTCAACATATTTTATCCTTTTTTTTTAGCATTGTTATTTAATTACTATTTTTAAAGAAAGGGGAGAGGATGAAATACAGAGGACTAATGACCAGTTTGGTGATGAATGCTCGAGTAGGGTTTTTAGTTAAGTGGATAGAAGCTACATTTCTAAAGAAAAGGAAAATTAATTTAGTAATAATAAAACAATAAAACACCCGAATAAAGCAACTGGGTTTTTAAATAAATTGGTAGTGCGTGAGTTACTAAATATTTACTGGTGCAACTGCCTTATTGAAAGAAGAGACTGGTAATTAAATTAATGCACCAATAGTTGATGATTTTTTAATGCTTACTCAGTCTAATTGGTTATTTATTACGTTTATTTTCTCATTTATAATATATTTTTTAGCATTGTCATTTAATACTAAATTACTTAGCTTTAATTGGCTATAGTTTTTTATACATATATGAATAGACTCAAAACTACGATTTGGAGAGTATTATATTCTTAGTAATGGAATAAATGATGTATAATATAATAGTCCTGATTCTAATCCTAGAAGGCTTTGGAAACAAAACAATAGGATTACCACAAATACCTAGCAAGAGCCCCAGAGCGCGGGGTGTGTGTGTGTATATATATATATATATATATATATATATATATATATATATATATATATATATATATATATATATATAGAGAGAGAGAGAGAGAGAGAGAGAGAGAGAAAGAGCAGATAAAACAAGATCCAAATACACTAACAGACTCTAAAGAAGTATACAGCTGTGGAGCTGTGGAAGTATACAGCGGGATGACAGCTGTGAAGAGCGCCGGCAACGGCGGAAGTTTAAATCCCACAGCTAGTGCAACTAACATTCTTAATTAAATAATATAGTACCAGAAAGTTTGTATAGAACAGGAGGGTAGCTCGATTTTCACTTTTTAGTACTATATTTCGCCAATAGGAGCACACCATGGCAATCATATTCAGAGGGGGAGGTGTAAAGGTTGGATACACAGGATTCAATGCTCTCAAAAAATTCCATGATGCTGTTTTTATTTTTCACTGAAGGTACCTCATTCCTTAATCTAAGAATCACTAGAACGAAACCCGCTTAGTAAAATAATAAGATAGTAAAGTATAAGATAAACTTCAAATACATATTAATAAACAGTAGTTCTAAACGAGCCTGTATTAAATATAGGCTATTGTGGTTTTTTGACAAATAAACTAACCAATTTTACGCAATTCCTTTTGCGTTTTATTCATTATGAGTTCCACAAAATCTTACCAGAACAAGAAACTTTGTCATACAAATTTTATTGATATCATTCAAACATTGCTAAGACAGACTATCTTTTAGATCGCCTTTTTATTCGGGACATGTATAAAACATTAAAGGTACTTACTGTTTTTTTAAAGACCTGAAAAAACAATCGGTGCATTTGAATTTGAGGCAAAAAAAGTAGAAATTACCATCAAATTAATGAGAGCGGAAAGCCCCTTTGTCCTTTCTTTGTCAAAAGCGTTCATTTAATAAATGAAAACGTCTCTCTTTGAGTTGAATAATATGAAAAATTTCATAATTTAACTTTCTCTTACCAATATGTGCATGTGCACACAACTTTCTAGACATAAATACATATCCTCTAATAACACACTAAGATATCTTTACATATTCAAATTTTCAGAAAACCTTAAACAGTTTAAATATTTCAACTTCAACTGTTTTGATGTCCTCTGTATTGGTAGTTAAATTAAATTGATTATCAGTTCAGTGTTAAAACTGGATGTATATCTATATAATAAAGTTAGTTAACTAATCAAGTATGCACGTCAAGTTTCACCTAGAAAGTTAGTTGAAACAACTAACTTTGATAACATGCTAGCTAGTATAACTTTTGTTATTACTACGAGACTAACCTATATTGACCAACATTAATCTGAGCTTTCATTCATTAAGACTAATATTAATCAGTCATCAGTCTATACGTAAACCAAGAATATATATATATATATATATATATATATATATATATATATATATATATATATATATATATATATATATATATATTGTAGTGTCCCATAAGATTACATTTTTTTTTAACTATTTTAATATGTTTATATTTTAATATGTTTATCATATCTTGAAAGATAACTTTATTTAAACAAAAACTCAGTGATCGATTTTCTCATACTAATGTTTAATTTATTAGGTTTTGATTTTAACATATGTCAGGTTAGCCTAGGCTATGTTCGTTTATCAAGCGTTTTGTTTCTCATGATGGTTATTTCCGATGACGCGGAATTGTGTACCCGTTTTAAATTTTAAGTCTAATTGAATTATAGATTCGATGATTTTTTTTATCAGTTAATATAATTATGATTTGTTAAGAATTTATTTTAGATTCAAATTGATTTAATTTTGGTGAAATTAGCTATCCTTTTGATAAAATTATTTAATTGATTTTTGTAACTTCAGATTTCTACTGTTGGAAATCCTGTTGATTAGGTTTCTCTATAAATTGGGGTGACATCCTCGAACTAGGGTTTTCGATTCCTGAAGAAGCTGTTGAGGTATTCATAGGACCCGTCTAGGGACGTTAAATTTTTATTTCTTTAAAAAAAAAAAAAAATGTGATCATAATTTTTTTATTTTTACGTAGTCTTTCGACTGCCGAAGTTTTTCGCCGGTGTGGCGTTCGTTTAAATTAAAAGTTTGATGTCATATATTTAAATTTTCTCACCTTAGGAGGGAGGCCACACTTTGCCGATTTATATCGTAAGTTAAACTTTGTATTTTCAAATTCAGTAAATATTTTTATTAACTAGTTAGATATTTCTCTTAGCTATTTTAGCTTTGTGCTAATTCCTTTTTTCTTATTTATTTATTTTAAAGGGCCGTATTTGCCAACTGGTAAAACTTTCTGCCTTTTGACCCCAGTCGCCATTTTTTTTCTTTCTCATATAAAGAGAAAGTATTGTGATGGCGCGAAAATTCGATTTTGAGATTTTGATGGATTTAAACGTTTTGTAAATCCAAAAAAGTGGTTTTTACAAAATTTCTGTCTGTCTGTAGTCTGTTTGTGCAGACACCTGGAGCCTAAACTACTAGGCCGATTTTGACGAAATTTGGCATGTTCAGAAAAATCATACCCCGAGGCGAAATCGAGAAATGAATTTTAGCTCCAAATTTAGAGGCGCTGCTCCCCAAAAACTCAAAAAAAATTATTTCTCGAAAATGGTTCCGACGATTTTGATTAAAAAAATATATTCTATTTAAATACGAATCCAACGATATAAGCCGTTTTCCCGGGAAAAATCTAGTTCCTGAGAAAGTAGCTAAAAACGCGGACGGAGAGAGACCGGGTTCGATTCCCCGCCCAGAAGAAGTTATTTTTATGATACATTTTGATGAAATGTTCAATAATAATTAAATGTACATACGGAAACTAATAAATAGAAAGCACTGTGCTAAGTAATTATGACCTCTTATATGAGGAAGTTTGTCTGAGTTGTCTCAGACCGATTTTTTCTTTACACGGTTGAATCGGTTGCAACACGTGGTGATTTATCACCTAAGCATCCATAATCATCTATCTACATATTAATTTTATGAAGATTCAGCGTCGCCTATAAAGCAAATTTTTGCTTATATCTTTTCTATTAAATTCATTTTTAATTGAATGTAATAAAATAATTTATGTTCGAGTTTCACGAACACGTCTTTTAAGACTCGAGACAATTATTGACTTCTAGAAATTTCTTTAATTTCATTTAACAAAATAAAACCATCTCCATTGATAAAGTAATTTTTAATGTTATTCATACATGTTTAAAAAAAAATCATATTATAATTTATGTAAAAAGTATGAGAATGGATCCATTTATGTTTTAATTTTTTAAGATTTAAAAAAAATAACTAAAAGTTAAAAATTTGATTTTTCTTAAATAATACAATAAAAAGCCTAATGCTCGACTTTGTTCAACATTGTAACAAAAGTTTTTCGACAAATAATAAAGTATAGAATAATTTATTCAATTTTTTTTTACTGCGTCTATTTTATTTGTAACCACCAGCTGGTTAATGATTTAACTCGTCATGTCTCTTTTGAATTAATTTAATATTTAATTTTTTTTTTTTTATGTGCTATCCGAAATTTTAATTAAAAGTATATTTTAATATCTGAGAGTCACTCAGGGACTACCTCAGTATGTATGTATGTATGTATATGAACCATAAAAATCATGAAACAAACATCATTTATATTATTAAACGAAGTAAAGTACTAGTTTTTAATAGTTTAAATTACTAGTTCACAATAGTTTTTCACACCTTGTTAATTATTGTTCATTTAATAAATCTTACCTTTGTAGAGACTTATTGTTTTAAATCATCAAAATTAATTGAAATTCAATACATACAAATGAAAAAAAAATTAAATACCATAAGTTCAAATATAAGAGGGCAATGATTTGGTTTACATCAAGAAGAAATTTATTCGTATCAGGCGTGTAGAAGGTTTAAGGAGGTATCTTAGCCAAGACTTATAGTTCAATACTATGCAAATATTTAGAACCCCCAGTAACGAATGGCCCTACACTTATTGGCTCTCTCAAACTATTACAGGCCGGCCCCTCTTGCCTTATAAACCTACATATTAAGCTTTCAAAGTATTACTTTAACCCTCCTCCCTCATTCAACTTTATTTAAATTTTAATCCCATAAATCCACTTCCTGCAATTTCTAAGACGGTTTTTCAAGTTAACTAAATTACTAATATACATTTACAGTTTGTTACACGGCTCTTTAGCTACCCTTTTAAAGTTAAAAAGGAGAATAAATGTGGCGAATCACCCCCTTAATTTTTGCATATTTTTTCCATCACATTTAGAAGTATAATGGCATACATGTTATTTGTACTTTCCACTAAACATCCAAGAATAGATGGCATACATGTTAATTGTTCGTTCTACAACAACAAATATGGTGAAACACATATACAAGCACATAAATAAACAAGTTAGTAAAATCACGATTTGAGTAATTTATGTACAACAAGTGGCATGTAAATTATTTTATCTACGATTGATACGAAATATAAATATTGTATCTCTGTTTAGATGCGTAGAAAGTGATTCTTTACGTACCTATATTCATTGCGCATGCGCGTCTCATAGTTCTGAAGAATTCCTCTTCTTTACCATCCTAGGGCGTTAAAGAAGAGGAATTCTTCAGCTTTACGCACGATTAGCGAGTTTGTTTACATTTAACAAAACTAATTTGCTATTCTTTTATTAAAGTAACTGTTTATATCGAGTTTTTACTGAAAAACAATGAATGAATCAAGTGGCTTTGACGAAAATGTGGAGAATAATACTCCTCCAGAAATAATTAATTTGGCAAAAAATACAACTCAAGAATTAATGCCATCTTTATCAAGAAAGAGATACGAACTTACATTCAGCAAGTTTATTTTTTTCTGTATTTATTATTTAAATCTAACAATTGTAGATAAAGTACGGTACGCAACTCGTGCGAAAACGGTATTTTGCATTGCTCGAGTGGTTTTACTACCCTCGCTGTCACTCGGGTGCAAACTCCACACTCGCATGCAAAATGCTACTTTTCGCACTCGACGCGTAATGTACTATTATTTTATAACTTATTTCAAAATCATTGACATAAATGTATATATATTCTAATAATTAAAATTGTGATGGAAGAAGGGAGATTTTCCACTGAATAGTGTTAAATAGTTTGCCAATTAGTGTGGCACATAGTTTCCTTGTGTTCTTATAATTTACTCAAGTGATCTTATGCTTTTACAAAACATTATTGTCTACTCTATTTAATTTGTTCCTATCAATTATTTTAAATAAGTCAAATTTGTAGATTTCAAACATGATTAAAAGTATCAATTCAGCAAAATTTATAGAGCGAAGACGATTGAAATTAATATAGGACCATGTGTGGGCTATACATTCAACATCCTATCCAAATTTCTTAAAAATCGGATTTGCAAACATGTTGAACGACGGACAGACAGAAACCGGATCAAACATGTTATCATATATCTGAAACGGATTTTTATCTTGGATTAATTGTATCGGAGACATAAAAAGTTTCTTCTTTAGAAAGATCACATAACTTCCATTACCTTCAGTAAGCTCGGAAGCAATAATAAAAATTGAGGACTATTAACAGTTAACTTGGTTTTACACCTAGGAGGATGAAACAGGAATATAGTAGAAAAGAAAGAAGTTGAATCTATATATTCTCCAATGGCTCTTTGTAACCACAAATATTGTATATGAGTCTAATCACTCTCTAATGATTTTTCACTAGTGATAATTCTGTTTGAGATACAGGGAACGTGAGCTGAAAGAATACTTTGAAGTTGTGGATAAATCTTGATGTCAGGGTTCGATAGGCACTGAAGTTGTGGAACAAGCTCCTGCAATAAACAGTAGGAATGCAGCAATGAAACGGAGTAATTTAATTCCCAGTAAATGCTCAAGAAACTTTCAAGACATCAAAGGTGAGGAACTGAAATACATTAAACTGACGACTACTGTGAGTACTAAATATCTAAGAACACACGCGTAGGAAATATGATATAATTTGTAATGACAAGAGATATTAAGAAAAATATTAGGCCAATAGAGGAAGGTAGAGAGAAAAAAAAGACCAGAAGAAACAAAATTTACGCAACCAAATTATTAGATTGCCACGGACAGGGCAAGTAAGTCTAGGTCTAGGGAAAGAATGACAGAGGTAATGAGGTAATAACAATCGCCATGCAGAACCAGACTGGACAGTATGGGCTTTCCAGAGAAGTGATATGACATTAATATCCAACAGCATAAACTAAGAGACATAATATAGAGGTCTTGAATAGTCAAGGTACAATGCAATCTTTAGCATCATCTCATAAGTAAATATAATATGCTAGTACTGCTCAGATTGTCATAATTTTAAGATAATAAGAATGATTACTTTTTTGGTAATCTCTAATGGGGGGGGGGAGGGTCAGGATAGCTTGTATGGGAGAGCGGATGACTCACAATCAATCAGGATAAGCAGCATCGAGCGTGGTGAGTAGGTGGATAGGTGACTACCACCCCTCACCACACTTTAAGAGTTAGAGGAATTTGGTTTCGGCCTGGAAAACCATGGTCGACACGCTTGGTTTGATAAAAAAATCGAGATGTAAGACATAGTTTACCGAATAACACTACAAACAAATGTGTAGAATTTGGACTTCCAACCCGCGTTTGTTCAATAAGGGTCCGCGTCTTCGGATGTAAAGGCCCTGGAATAAAAAAAAAAAAAAAAAAGCATGGCGTAACTATGGGCCAGCATTGCGGGCGGGCCCCCGGTGCCAGGGGGCTCCAAATCCAAAAAAAATTGAAGTAACAGGAAATTACTATCTTTGTACAAATGCAGATGGGAGCCCCTTTAGAGCATAATAAAAATCTAACTTGGAATCACACTTCTCACTTCTATACCATTGTCAGAGGGCCTTTTTTTTCCTCATCAATTTACTTTAGTGAGTGGCCCCCAAACACTTCTTGCGGGGGGCCCCCAATGCCCTAGCTACGCCACTGAAAAAAGGTAAAAAGCGTTTTACGCGATACAATAACCTATACAATGTCTAATTAATTACTTACTGAATATTATTTAAGTATGAAAAATAAATCAAGGGCTATTGTACCTCAAAACCATTGGGTCTGAGGTCTCCAAAACCACTAAAAAAAATTGTAAATTAATCTTAAGCCACGTAATATGACTATTCATTTATCTTATTATATGTTTAAAAATATATTTTAGTCTGAGCATTAAATATAACAGTTAAACCCTTACATAGTAAGTCAGACTTATTCTAATAGTATAAGCTTCTTTAAGCCGCTGTAACAAACACCAACATACTGCATGAGTGTGTTTAGAATATAAAGAATTTTTTTTTATAGTAAATTAAATTTACCCTGTGGTAATATTAAATTCTGTGGGTCGCGAGTTATGTACTTTTTATTTATTTTCCCTACAGAATTATTTCCTACATTTTAAAACTGTTCTAGTAGCATTAAATTTTTTCGCAGTGCAGGTGGTTAGTTTTTACAGGCCAAGTTGAATTTTATTAAATTAAAATTCATTCATAAAAGGAATTCTGAGAAACGAATAATTTTGAATAAAAGTAATCAAATATAGTAGGTATGTAGTATTGTCAGTGTAATACAAGTAGGTTAGGATTATTTAATATTTTATTTTACCTTTTTACAAATTGCAACAAGATAGTTAAGCGCTAAAAATGTTGGTTTTTTATAGGATAGGCGTATCACCTTATTTAAATATTTACTTGCAATCATTTTTGTTGTATCGTCATTGTTTTCTCCGGGAATCGAACCCAGGTCATAGTTAGTGTTGGGACTGGAGTTCTAGAGAGAGAACCTTAAATCTTAAGGATAATTTAAAATCCTGTGAATATCTGAAAAATAATATGTATGGTTAAATTAGACTAAATAGTCTTATCATATACTGATATCATTCTCAAACAACTAATACAGAACATCAAAACAATAGGTTTTCCCTCAATCCACTCTCAAGTCGCTACAAAAATCATAACCGAAAACTTATAAGACACTAAATGTTTATCAATTCAACCCACTAATAAATGCTTATCTTTACTGCAATAAATAGTTAGCTACCCTATTATAAGTATAGTTTAACACTGTCAGAAATAATCCCATTTTAAACAACCATTTGTCCCGCAAAACATTCGTGCTATAAGTGCTTCGCATTGTTTTGATTTTAAGTGTGTTATTTTGGTGATGTATGTATGACTGTATGTTATTGTTAGTTTTATGTATGTATTTAGCCAATTAAATATTTATAATAATGTATTCATTTATAAAATCTATGTTCAAAAAGGAACTAAAAATAAACTAAACTCTTTCATTATTTTTAATTAATTTGTCATAAAAGAAAATGAAATATTAGGTTCTACTTTCAAATGCTATATTTTAAAAAGTAAATATATTTATTACTTATTCTTTAAGGGAAACTATGACTAGAAGAAAATACAAACTAAATATCGTAAAAAAAACAACAACTTTCTATTTACATTTGAATAAGGAGAAATCTAAATAAAAGATCATGGGAATAAATTATAAGATAAGATAACAAATTTATGTAGATAAAAAATAGAAAGAATTAGTTTCGTGAGAAACATTGTATTATTGTTCTTTTTATAGGATACTTTAAGATACGAGAGAAATAAATCCAATTATCAAATATTTGGAATGATGAGAAATACGAATAGTAATTAAGTTAAGATTATTTTGAAGAGAGATGTTTCAATTCTATAAAATAAAATGATTACCTTAGAAAAGTCATTATTTCAAAAACCAAAAAAAGCTTCAGGAATATAATTACTAAAATCGTGGTTTTAACACGAGCAGAATGAGATTTATTAAGATCGCATTTAATAAATCCCTACCAATGATAAATCAAGTGATTGTGATCATACCAGAATAATAAATATATTTTTAAGAAAAAAAATGTGTTTAATATATATATATTATAGGGTTTCCTAGCTAGAATGCATCACCCCATTTATCTTTTTATTTTAAAAACTGTTTTAAAGATATTGGGTCTTGTTAGTTTTTAAATATGACGTTCATTCATAATTTAAAAAAGACTGGGACCCCAAGATTTCTCCGATGGAAATAGAAGGAGCAATCCAGGTAAAAATTATCTTTAAATTATTGTTACGAATTTAAATTCAATTACATTAAATTGGGCGCTTGGGGGGCCGCTAACCCCCAAACATTCTGAAAATATGTGAAAAAAATGATCTGTCAAGAACGTTTTTGACAATTTAAATTAGAAAAACTAAAATGTAGTCCATTTGGCTTACACACTGTGCGTGAGTCCGAGCGAGGGTCCATGAAATGAAAATCTTATTTTTTATAAAATTGTTAATAACTTTAGTTTTAATCAATATTTTTTGATGAATCCAAGTCTACAACATGCGCAACATGCTTGTGCACATCTCTGCGAAAAAAGTAATCGATTTCGTTCAGCCATTTTTGCGTCTATTAAGTCGAACTGGTGCCGACAGACACATACGGCACACATACATACATACACGAAAAAAGTTATGGTTTGATTAGGTTTTTGAAATTAAAAAGTATCCAAAATAATATTGAAATAAACAATAATAATTTTAAATTAATAGATATTTAGTTATTATACATCATACACTAATAAATTTATATTTTATAATTAAACTAATAAGAGAAAAGGCTAATAAAAAAATAAATAAGCTTAAAAAGTTTTCATAAATAGGAAAAAAAGATAAAACGAAAATAATAACAAATATTTATATCTATAGCCAAAAAAATATATATTTAGACCCCATATTGAATAAACTCCTATAATATTATTGAACAAATGCTTAAATAAAATAACTTTACAAATGCTACAAAAAAGTTTTTTGTCTTAAATATCATAGTTTTCGACTAATTAAAAGTTATTAAAAAAAAGTAAATTTATTCATCCGCCCTTTAGCGCTTGGTGGATAAGACAAATAAAAAATTGTATCACGAATATGCTTTGTAAACAAACATGTGTGATTCAAATCGGCCGGCTAGGCTCGGACTCGCACGGCTCAGACTCGCTCGGCCCGGACTCGTTCGGCTCGGACTCGCTCGGCCCGGACTCGTTCGGCTCGGACTCGCTCGGCCCGGACTCGATCGGTGATAAAAGTATCACAGACGGTTATACCGAAAAACCATCTTTAAGCTACTTTTTACAAACCCTCCAAATTTCTTAAGGTGGCTTTCACACTGCGCGCGAGACCGAGAGAGGCCGATTTCGCTTAAGAAACAAACACATATATAGCATGGGGCTATTCACACTAAACGCCGAGCGAGACCGAGCCGAGCTTGGCGGTTTGTACGCGGACTGGTAGATAATCGGCCGATCGGCGTCGGTCTCGCGCGCAGTGTGAATATATACGCACCGCACACGCTCGTCTCGGCCTCGCTCGGTCTCACGAGCAATGCGAAAGCCGCCTGTAAACATCGGGTAAGTACTTTTAAAGATATAGGTGTTAATAAACTAAAGTTTGTGTATATGTGGAAAAGAAACAGGCACAGAAGGTTAAAAATTATATGGGAGCAACAATGGGCTAATTAGGACCTACCATCCAAATTTCATGAAAATTGGACGAGTGGATTTTAAAATTTGTAGGCTCGCAAACATGATAACAGACACAGGATCAAAAAAATGTCTGAAACGGATTTTTGTTTTAGAATTTTAAGTTGGGAGACATAAAAAAAGTCACTCTTCAGAACGAATACACAGCTTCCGTAACCGTTTTTACCGTAGGCTCGGAAGAATTAAATTAAAAAATTAGAGTTATTGAATTTAAATTCAGTTAATTAAGTGCCGATTTTCTTTTTAAAACGCCACATCTTCTTCTGTTAATAATATTTTAATATAAACATGAAATTATTTATATCCCAGTTATTTAAAATTTATAGACCTTTTTTTTTAGCAGAGCATAGTTCTTAAAGCAATTGTTTTTGACAGATTTAAGCTTTTCAAGGATTTCGACATCAGCAAAGTTAAAACTTAAGAGAAATAATAGGAGGGTTACAAAATAAATAAAACAGTACAAAATAATGCAGAACTATAATTAAAGCAAATCAATAAAACATTTTTAACCTCTTATAAAAGTATATTTTCTAACACATAATATCATAATTTGGTTTTTGATGAGACATAAAAATAACAAGTTAATATTTTTTTCCGCCGAGAGAGAGAGATCTATCAATAATGCAATGTCAAACCAACTCAAAAGTTATGAGATATGTATTAAAGTTATCAACATGGAAAAATCTCATGGATCAAACTGAAACGACATTCATGGTGCATTTTCTTATTGAAATATAATACGAAGAAATGGCATGCTAGCACGCTATTCTGCATCCTATTTAATAAGGGTCAAGTGGAAGGGGGAATGCATCTATTCATGCCATTTTTTTACTAGCTTTACAAGCTCAAAATCTTATCGAATATGATTTCGTGTGAATCCTAGGAAGAAATAACAGACTGTTTTTCAAGAACCGTTGTTTCTTTGCTAAACATCGTTGTGAATATGTATTTACAATTGAATTAAGATTCGTTTTTTGAACTCTGAGATAAATGAAGAAAAAAAAGTTGTTTATTGTTTTAAGTATGTTGCATCATATTTATGCATAAAAAAAAAATTCTTAAAGTTTGTATTATTCTTAGTTTTCTTAATTTTACAGTCAGGAACTTGAGAAGCAGATATTGAATCAAGAGTTGTGCAAGCAAGAAAAGTAACAAGAAGGCTTAATGGAGTACTTTGGTTTCTTAGAAGAGAAACAAAGAAAGTTGTACTTATATGCATAGTAGAAAGCATCTTTATGTATGGCGCAGAGGTATGGACACTAACAGAAAATCAGAAAGGAAGAGTGCAAGTTGTTGAAATGGATGGGTTAAGAAGGAGTCAGAGAGTATTGAGGTTGAAGAGTTTAAGAAATGAGGACACCAGGCAACAGATGGAGGCTGAGCAATCAGTTGTTGAAAGGATTTGGGAGCGTTCTCTTCGGTGGTATGGACACGTCCAAAAGATGGGAGAAGAAAGATGGCCTCACCAAATATTGTATTGGTAGACGCGTGGTCAAAGGAAACGAGGACGTCCAAGAGCAACCTGGAGAGGAGGTGTGGCCAGAGCTATGAGAGCACGCAACTTAAAGGATACAGACTGGTTAGATCGTGTTGCACGGAGGATGGTAATAGGGAACTGCTGCCAAGAGGAGAAGCCCTCAAAAGTAAAGTAAATAAGTTTTTAACATGAGTTAGACGTGCATATGATTCTAATCAATGTTCTGGTTTCACAAGAAGAAAGTACTCTAAGAGTCTAGGGTAAGTCAAAAACATTTCTATTGAAATTTAGCAGTGGTCTAACACTAATTTAGGAGAACGGTATAACTGAGTGGTTGACGTACCCGCAAACTCTCGGCTAAAACCAAGGTCATAATCAATGAACCATCGCCATTCCAACAATCGCCAGATTGTTGGAATACCAAGGATGTAAGACATATTTCATACATATGATCATTTAAGTGCATGTGTGAAGTGGCAGATTCCTTCCCGTTTAGTAGAACGATTACCAGATATAATGGACCCTCCTACGTGGGAGTCAATTCGAGTTCAACCAACCACGAATTTAAAATTTAAAGCCTTGTGTCCACAAAAGCTTCATTCAAGCGAAATAGGCTTTAACTGCAGGCGGTCAACATCAGCGTAAAATAAAAGGGATTTCGATACAGCTAGTGAGATTTCAGTGAAATTCACATCTCTGTCAGCTACGCTATGGACAAAGATAATTCAACTTGAACTATACGGAATTAGTAAGCACGTAAACAATTTAAAGTTAATTTTCTCTTTCCCTCTTTAAACATCAATGTAAGTAGGCAATCAATTATAAAATTAATATAATGATGCAATTCAATCCTAGAGATTAATATAATCATTAGATAGGAAGGATGTATACATAGGTCGATCCTTCTACCCTTATACACATCGATAGACATGTCGTTCTTCAACCATTATACACATAGATCCTTCGACCTTTATGTTGACCTAATGTTTTGTTGACGCTTTGATGTAGTATAAAAACAGCAACAAACAAATCTTAGCAAGGATTAGACCACGCCTAATACTCGTATTTGATAAATCCCCACGTCAGACTATTAATTCCAAATAGAGGTAATCACGATGTAAATTAAGGCAACTGACAACGTAGCATGCTTAACGATAAATTTCATTTGCAGCTGGTTTTCCAATAAACCCTTTAATGGGTGCGTAACCAAGGTATTTACCCTATGTCAACTGGAGTTGTCTTTGACAGACATAGATTTATGTAACTATTGACAATATTTTGATCGAACAAAACCAGGGAATAATCATTATAACTTTTCTGTGATTAGAATAAGGTGTTAATTTAAATAATAACAATGCAGTTATCAATTGGTTTCGCACAAAGAACGAGCAATTTGTGGCCGGTAGCTTTTACGGGGAAATAAGCACATTCATACGTAAACTAGAAAATCCGAAAATTTGCAGAATTTGTAGATCTAATATAGAAAACTGAAAATAATGATGCCTTTTGAAATCCTTTTTGTGTAGTTGGTAAGGGAACGAGTAGTTTTGCTCTATTGCAATTACTTTATAAGAACCAGAGAGATTCAAATATAGTTTTGGTTTCCATTATAGTTTCCAAGTGAATAAATATCATGTGGTAGTTTTCAAATATTATTATTTTTTATAAAAACGACCAGAACCAGAAAACTTATTTGTGTTATGTTGTTTTGCCAATTGACATAATATTTTGTGATCATTATTATTTTATTAACATCAATAGACTAATAACAATTAACTCTATACTGTTTTAAATATTATGCAATAACCATATACACGTAAACTAGCAAGGAACTAAATTGCTTAATAAAATTTTAGGGGGTTTCCATAAAATATAATAATTAATAGCACTAAATTAAAAACAAATTAGAGCCAATCAGTGTGGCACATAGCTTCCTCGCGTCCTATAGCGCATACTTTAATGAGTTTAAGCTTTTACAACCCATTATTTTCAAATTTATTTAATTCCCCCTCCACCCTTTTTTAAATTCTATCAAAATAGTTTTTAATAAAGTATTAATTAAGCAATATTTAATGTGCACAAGCGGTTGAAATTAATCTGAGGCTATCTGCCGGCAACTTTCGACAAATCGTCCAAATTTCCTCAAATTCAGTTGAGTAATTGTGAAGATATATAAAAAAAATGTGTAAATAAAGGTATGTTTCTGGGCATATGAAAGAAAAACAAAAAAACATAGAAGGTTGAAACTCATATGGGACCAACAATGGACTAATTATGCCCCACCATCAAAATTACAATAAAATAGGACGAGGACTTTTTATGTTCTAAAAATAAATCTTATGCCACAGTTTTGGTAATGATTAAGACCAATCAATAAATTAGAAAAGTGAAATAAATTATCTACGTAAACAGTCTTAATGCATTTATAGAATTAAAAACTCCACTAGCTACAAAACTTTGCTTTTAGCAATAACTTTATTCCCATTGCTCTTTAAAACATAAAACAAATACATATTACTTAATCCTTAAACTGCTGAATGAAGCATAGGAAAATAAAATTAAAATTCACTAAAGAAAATATAATATTAATAGAATAACTTCATATAAGTTTTTATTGAACTTGTTCAAACAAGAGAATCACAATTAAAAAGTTGTTTTTTGGTCCATGTGATTCCAAAGTAAGGTTTTGATTTAGTTTAGGGAAGGCAATCTGAATGGCACAAGTTGCAGGTTATACTATTATCTGAGTTTCCGCTCCATATTTATATTATTACTGAACTTAGGCAAACCTTGAGCTTTAATCGTACTTTCTTATTACATTTACTAAAGAAAGAACAGTGATAAAAAAGTAATAAAAACAATTTTATGCTACTTCAAAATAGTTATTAATAAAATATATATCTATACATTCAAATAGTTCTTCTTAATAAATAACCTAATAATTATTACTCTAAGTACTTTTTTAATAACTTGAAAATAAAGAAGTGGTAATAAAAACAAAATAAAACTAAAATAATAAAAAGTTTAATATAGTTATGAATAGTAAAAATATTAATATTTTAATATTAATAATGAAATATTGAGTGTTAATATACCCAATATTTTAGAGTTTCTACAGGGTGCAAAAATGAATGCATTTACCGGTGCCAAAACTAAAAGCTTAAAAACTTGTATCTAATTTAAATCATAAGGGCCCTTGGTTTTGTCTAAGGACCCTTAAAACAATTTATATGTTTTATACTTAAGTAAAAAAGGACATACATTCTCTTTTGCTAAAATGAAAACAATTAATTACTCACGCATTTCAACCTCTTAAAACACCTTTTCGAACCAATAAACTTTTATTAATCATTAAATTAATTAATAAATTAATATAGTGCTCCTTGTAAGTAAAGTAGGGGTGATACATTGGAAATACACGTTACCGCACATTCCTAATTCAATTAAATTCTAGCCTTTGAAAAAATGTCGCATTAGATTTGCATGTATGGTGTTCTGGAGACTAGAGATGCCAGATTGCCAACGCAAAATGCTACCAAGAGCGTTCTAAGGGCCCATTACGGGTCTGAAGGTACCAGCATTGAATGCTAAATGTAAAGATCAATATCTATCGAGAGACGATTGCTGACGGAAAACTAAACATAAAAAAAATAAAAGCAACGATTAAAAAAAATTTGTTAGCTCACCTTTTTCGACGCTTCGTTGGGTCAACTCCAAAAAATGTCCCCTCAATGCAATTTTGGCAAATAGTTATGTAGTTGAAAGCTGGAAAGTACAAAGAAAAAAATCATTAAAGGTATGTTACGCAAACAATGCTTAAAGAAATAATTCAGTTGTCGTGTAGCACCAATAGTTTTCTCTTTGTCAGCCATAAATTAATATTTTAAACATTTGTGTCAAACGGAATATATATGAAACAATAAAATAATTTGAAAGTTTAATTTTATTGTTTTATAAAAGATCAAAAGTTTGATGGTAACATTTTATAATTAAAGTTTGGAACTAGTGACTAGTGGCTTAGTTACCCAGATTTTGAACTCATTGAAAGAGCTTTGTTGGACCTTTTCAATTTTGAAAATGAAAATCCAACTAATTTTGTGGAGTTAAAAAGTAGGTAGAACATATTAGACTCTAAAATTCGGCAAAGAAGGTTATCAGTTTCGAATAAAATATCCTTATCACATAAACCCAATCTTATTTCTTTTCTTTTTTAGAGCGTTGGGGTGACGGGATTCATATAGGTTTTCAAAGGATATATAGAGCTTCCATTCCTGTTATTTTATTTCCCTTGTTAATCTGTTCGCATAATCTGAAAGTAGCATTTCTTGTCAGATCTCTTGAAGTGGATTGAATAGGCCAGGTATATAGGACTGCTGACTGTAAGAGAAGAGGGGAGTAAGGAGTAATTCGTTGTAGGGGGCAAAGAGAGAGAGAGGTAGGAAGAGGCAAGGGAAGCGAAATTAATGTGAATCTTGTGAAGCGTGGTAGGATGCTAGTGGTAGCTCTCTCGAGGCAGCATCCAACGGCAAATGGAAAGAACCTGGGAATCAGTTTGATTTCGCCGCCCGCCCCGTTAGCTTTCTTCACATCGCTCTGAAGGACCTTGAGATACACAGCTACACTTCCTACCGGCTCTGCCTCATATAACATCAACCCCCCCAAGCCCGAGTAATCCATTAAAAAGACCACTTCTCCTTTTAACTTGTCGATTACGCTCCGCTAGTTTCTCGTTTTTACTTTACTAACACTTGTGCATTGGGAAGTACGGAGTAGAAAATACGAAAAATTTAACCTTAAAAAAATCACAAGAAAGCAATAAAAAAGGAGGGTTGATACACTAAGTTGTCTTTAAAAAGCAATTTAATTTAACTTATTAACGTTGCCATCATCCTCTTTCAACCAGAAATCTCGTGATTTAGTAGACTAAGGCTAGAATATTTTACAGGAAAAAATGTATTGCTTATACCAGAGATCCTATATAACACTCAAGAACCTCCAAAGAAATTAAATGAAAAAAACCTTCAAATTTTAAACTCCAAACATTACAAAATTAGCAATAACTATGTATTAAACGCATTAAGCTTCAGTCCAGCTTTAATATTTAACAGCACAAATACAAAAGTAAACTTTGAAAATTTCAAGATACCTAAAACATTTAGTTATATACCTTGAGGTTTAAAGATAGCGTAATTTACTTTCTCTTTCAAGTAAGCAACATGAAAAGACAAACCTCCGGTTACTATAAATCTTCAACTACGAATAAGTTTTTAGTGAATTGGTTGAAACAAGAGAATACAATTCTCTTATCTATGTGATTCCATAGTAAGGGTTTGGATCTAGTTTAGAAACTAAATCTTCCTGACAATAAGTTTTTTTACTTCATTTATCTATAAGTCTAGAGTAAAATCACTTCTCAATTTTTGAAGTTGATTGGATCTTTTTTACACAAATTTCAGCTAAATATTTTAACTTGTTGTCAATCAGTATTACAGGTAAATAAACAAAAATAAATCATCAATTGTTAATTGTCAATTAAAGTATACAGAAGTGTATACACCCACTCTAATAAATACGAATTTTGATAATATACATAGTTTTTCGTAAAAATCAATCATTTAAATAATTATAATAAGAAAACTACCCAAATCTACTTCTATAAAAAGAACTTAAATTAAGAATATTATCTAGCAAGATAATACATCTTAGGAAAGGTAATTATGCAGCAGTATTTCAAATCCATTTGGAATTTATTCTTCAAAATATTAATATAAATTTGACATGTTAAAAGTTTCACTACTTCTAAATCATTAATATAATTATAGCAATTATTTTAATCAAATAAGATAGATCTATTTGGAATTACGTAAGTAGTTTGAAAAAGATTTCGTGTAAATTACCAAAATTTAATATTATCTAGTTAACTATTGCCATTTCGTTGAGTAATAAAAAGTATAGAACGATTCCATTAGTTTGTGAGTTATAATGTCTAATTTATTTAAGAAGAGTTGTAAAAATAATTAATTTAAAGCAAAAATAATAAGATAAAAAATAAAATTGAAATATTTACAAGTTATTTCCATGGGAAGAGAAAATGCAGCATCTCTTGATGTCTTGTAGACATGCAACTCGCTATGCAGACTCCAACTCGGTATCCGTCACCTTCATACCTACGAGCAAACACAATATTAATAAATTTAATTTATTTACTAATAGTAAGTAGAGTAGTTGGTTCCTAGTATTAATTTAATTGCTGTTGGGTCTTAAGGAAAAATAATGCGCTCCCTTTAGCGATAGTTCGACCCCTCCTTGAGTCATTCTCAAGCTGACTGACTAGAATCTAGAAGATCACACTTCATTGAAATCTTTGAATAAAAATTGAAATTTTTTTAAAATTTTATTAAATCGTCAATTTCTCTGCGTTTAGATAATGTTTATTACACTTAAAGGTAGTATGTACAATTCTACTTCCCTTTTACTTCTTACTTTCGTCCTTTTTTTACTTGCTTGTCCACTGTCCACTACCTAGTAGTTAATTTATAATATAATAACTTATATGTTTAATAATCTACGAAACCCTAAAGCCTAGTCCACACCAGTAGACACGTTGCGAGACATTTCTGTAGACGCTCTCATAGACCGTCTACAGAAATGTCTCGCAACGTGTCTATAGACATCTTCTGAGACCGTCTATGGTCTAGGTCTAGCGTCCACACTTGTAGGCACGTTGCGCAACATGCCTAAAGTTGCACCATGTCTACCATTTAGAATGGAAAACCATAGACATGCGATTTTGGTCTAGCAACGAGACCGTAGACGCCGTTTGTCTCAGCCAATGTCTATAGACAAATCGCTAGACATGTCTCTGAGACCAAAATCGCGCAACATGTCTACTAGTGTGGACAAGGCTTAAGAAGAACTTTCATGTGATTTTTTTCATTTTCTTCAAAAATCCAAATATAATTGGATTTTTGCACTAGACATTCTCTTTCAATTTTGTTCTCTTTCACAAGCACCGAATTTACCAATGCTGATTTAAGGCTAGTTTTTAAATGAAAAAGTTATAGTCTAGGACAGCGGTTCTCAACCTTTCTCAACCCGCGTACCCCTTTTTTTTGAATAATTAACTATGCGTACTCCCTAAAAACAACCCCTTATTTATGTTAGATGAAGTGTTGTTTAACTACTGCTAATATTGCTACATCATAGAAACAGCTGTAAATAGGTCATTTTAATTCCAAACAAGATTTTTTAATTGACATTTTACTAAAAAGTTATTATTTATTAGACAGAAAAGTAAACAAAAAAACTTTTTTTAATTCACCGCGTACCCCTTACACATTTTCGCGTACCCCCAAGGGGTACGCGTACCACAGGTTGAGAACCGCTGGTCTAGGAGATAGCGTGCAAAAAAATGTCTGACTAACAGCTCGTCTGCGGGATATAGCTTGGCAATAGATATTTGAAATAAACAAACGGGTGGAGAGCAGCCATGTCCCACCCTTTATGGTGGACAATGTTTTTTTTTTCATGATCCTGAATACTAGCTTAATTAGTAGACCAAAAATCAAGTTGATGGTAGTTTGTCACTTAATAGGTTGGTTGGTTAAATATTACTCCAAATCAAAGAGGTCACCTACTACTAATTCGTACTCACTAATTTCGTACTCAGGATCTTGAAAATCACATTGTCCATCAAAAAAGGTGGGACATGGCCGCTCTCCACCCGTTT
This sequence comes from Gerris lacustris, assembly GCA_951217055.1. Classification (NCBI taxonomy): domain Eukaryota; kingdom Metazoa; phylum Arthropoda; class Insecta; order Hemiptera; family Gerridae; genus Gerris; species Gerris lacustris. The sequence continues at coordinate 23,422,645 of OX578283.1, read as the reverse complement.
GTTTATTTCAAATGTCTATTAAGCTATGTCCCGCAGACGAACTTAGCCAACCACATATTCTTAAAAGACACAAAATGATTTACTTACGAGATTTGCTTGATGTTAGTCAGACACTTCTTTGCACGCTATCTCCTGGACTATTAGTTTTGGTTGCGAGAACCCTATTTATTCCTATTTTAAGTTATTATTAATTTGACTAATTCTAATTTTCAATATTCATTATAAGAAACTTCCTAATACTAATAATTATAATAAGCGATAAACATGATATTGCTAATAAAAAACTGTATTTTATCAACTTAATTGATCAATTAGTACTTGTCCGGCAAATAATAAAAATATGTTTTTATGTTTTATGCTTCAAGACATTAAACCTAATGAATTTGAACAACCCACAAAAAAAATGATTTTGACTTATTATCATTAACATGAATATGAAATATCTACACACATGAAATATGTACTAGGGATGAGTTTAATAAAAGAACATAAAATAAAAATATTGATGACGAAAACAAAGTTTTTATGGCGAAAGGGAGGGCACATAATATAAGAACATAGTTGTACTACCGACTTACCAACCTTAATTGAATATAAATAAAAGGTAAAGTGTACTGCAGGGCTAACCTGCCCTCGCGACGATAACTATTAAATTTATGGGTCAATTAAAATATTTAATTGGAGCCAAGACCTCCCACGCAGTTAAGATTAAAGATATGAGGGCCCTCTTTTATTTAACCTCAATAAATTCAGCTCTAAACTTTAAATTCCTTCCCCATTCCCCACATTTTTTCCTCACAGCATCCACCTTAAAGTGAAAATCAACTTTTTGATCTGCTTTTATTTCAATTCGCACTTTTGTATGTAATTTTAACTTGATTTATTATAATTAGGGGTAAAATAATGAAATATTAATTAAAATATTATTTAATATGAAAATAAAGTAGCGAGATATGGAAATTGCACAAAGTTCACACCATAAAAACGATAAAAAACAAATTGAGCTGCAATAATTTCTTCCACATGTAATTTCACAAAAATGTTTATTAAAATCATTTCGCACAGTTTAGAAAATCTGTTCATCATACCCTAATCTCTATATTCTGTATTATACACGTATATTTTATTTATTTATTCTTATATGAATTTATTTTCTTACTCCTCGGCTTTATTGAAAGCTATCAGGTCTTTAAAGGAAGATGGATCGTCCACTTCCCCCACCTGTCGGTCCTGACTGAAGTATGCACATGTCTCAACCTTTAAAGAATTAAATTTAGAGACTAAGTATCCAGTAGCTATTTAATATTAATATCATGGATAAAAATAATAAATTTTTGTAACACAAAAGTATAAAAAAAATCATTTTAGCTTATTTTGTCCGTTTCAAAGGTGAGTTTGGAGTCCCTCGTAGCTATAATTTTTGCTGTGTATGCTTGAGGTTCCGGCTTTGATTGCCAACAACTGCATTGGGCCCATCGCTCTGGGCTCACCCAGAATCACTATATTAATGGGTAGGTACTTTAAAGAAGTTGCGTCCATCCAGCTAATGAAGCCATATTAATACTGCTATACTAAGGCTAATACAGCTTATAGGGCAACACACCAATTCCGTGTCATCTAGTACATCTATTGCTTTATAAGCCCATTGGCAGGCCTAGGCCCATTATGGGCTGTTGCGCCACATCTACATTTATAAAAGTCAACGTATGTTCTTTATACAAATCTACAGTTTCAGTCCGATCTCGATGAAAATTTGCACACTTGACCTTCAAAGCAAAGGGAAAATCACTGCCTACAAGAATTTTCGGAATTTAAATTTTGGTACACCGGGGTACAAGTAATGAATACCCTTCAAGATGCATATTGTTTAAAAGCTCTTTATGGGTACAGCAATTGTTGTTATGTACAGTTTTGTCATATTTTCATTGAGAGGGTAAATTTGGGATATTTGCAAATTATCTTATTAAAGAGGGCGGGGTATGGAATGAGTGGGAGGGGTAGAATCACGGTATCCAGCTAGTATTATTATAAAAGGTGAGTATGTCGTGACATTTTTGTTTTATTTTGTTATTTATACAGATAACAACGAGAGAAAATATTGTGATGGAATAAATAATCTAAAAAAAAAGTTCAGCTAAAAGTGCACCAAAGCAAATAAGAGTAAATACTTAGCTTTAAAGGAGTATAAGGCTTATAAGAGGTAGCTGTAAGCTCAGTGTGGAAGCTAAAGCTAGAAGCTACAAGGTTTTATAAGTAAGGGGGAAGAAAGAAATAAAACCAAGGTAGCCGTCTTCAAAATTGTGTAAATCTCCCACCCTGAAATACGGCTGTGAATCCAAGGCTCTGACAAAGAAGTGAAGAGCCGAATTCAAGCGACGGAAATGAGGTACTTTTTAAGGAGGGAAACAGGTGAGATTGGGAGAGAACCTCTACTATAAACTCGGTTTAGAGGTTCAACCCATTCTGCGAATAGTAGAAAAAGTCCAGTTTTGGTGGTTTGTCCACGTGCAAAGAATGGAAAAACCCAAGGCAGCCCAAAATAGTCCTTGAAGCAAGATGCGAAGGGAGAAGACCCAAGGTTAGAAATAGAACTAAAAGGATTGACATCTCACACTCCTCTGGGCGAGAGAATTTCCCTTTAGGAAGGTGTGGGTCACCCGACTCAAATTTTAATTGCTTGCTCTCTTAAGTAAAAAAAATGCAAGTTGAAAATTAAATATACACCTCGAACAAAATCAGAAACGTATACAATCGCTTATCTTCGTAGTGCGACAGCTAATAAAGAAAAGCAAGCGAGTACAATTTTCCCCTAGTTCTAGTTTTTGTAGACTTTAAAGCTTTTGATTCTGTTTATATACTGACGAGATTTTAAGAGCTTTACGTGATGAGGATTAGAAAAAATTATGCTGATCTGTTTAAAAATATTTATAATAACGCCTCCTTGGAAGTTAGAATTAACCAGGAAAAAATAATTGTTTCACAGAATAGAGGAGTAAGTCAAGGAGATGTGGCCTCTGGAAAAATATTTATCAAAATTTTGGACACAGTGAGGAAAAGATTACAATGGAGTGGCTATAGAATTAAGGTTGACAGGGAATGGTTAATATATTAGAATTCGTAGATGATATTGTAGTCGTAGCTAAAAGTCTAGATAGTCTAATGTCTAGACGAAGCTGAGATAATGATAAAGGAACTCAAGGAAATATCTCATGAAGTTGGTCTGGAAATTAGCAAGTCAAAAACCAAATCTATGACTGTAAATATTACTGTAGACAAGACGAAACAACCTAAATTGGATGATTTTGAAATAGAAGTAATACAAGAATTCATAAATTTAGGAAGTTTAATAGGCGTAAGTAAATATAACGAGGAAAAAGAAGTGAGTAGGGAATATCGCTTGGATGGAGAGCCTTTTGTAAGTTTCGGCACCTTTTAAAATCGCAAGTAGATATGGGACTTAAAAGAAAACTCTGTGGGACAACGTGTGTAAGGCCGGTAATGATGTATGGCTCAGAGACGTGGGTCCTAAACGAGAACACGATCCAGAAAATGAGGGTAGCCCAAATGCAAATGGAGAGAAGTATGCTTAATTTTACTAGGAAGGACAGAATGAGAAATGACTAGATTAGAGAAAAAACAAATCTCCAGGACATAGGTGAAGCCATTTTAGAAAGAAAGTGGAGTTGGGCAGGACACACAGTTAGGATAAAGAAAATGTTAGACTGGTATCCCCGGGATCAAAAAAGGAAAAAAGGAAGAACTTGTTTAAAGTGGGAGAATGAAATGAGAAAATCTTGTGGAGGAACAACTTGGCAAAGAATAGCACTAGATAGAAACGAGTGGAAGCGTATGAAAAATGTGTACAGCCAAGTCTGGCTTTATAAAAATTAAATTATGAAATTGAAGTATGTATTATTTTTTTTATGTACATACTAATATTTATATATTGTAGGTATGTTTTCTATTTTTACATGTGTGTAATTAAGTTTGCGTTAGTGTGCTCGGCTCATGTACATAAGTCAACTCAAAACCCGAGTAAGGGTGCCACGGCGAAATGCCGATTTGAAGATACTGTAATTCTTTAATAAAGAAAGAAGAGAGTTTTTTGGCTATTATTATTATTATACAATCGCTTATAACAAAACGTATCTTTACTTCAGACTAACCATTTCACTGAACTATTCAATATAAATTTCCAGCATAAAACTGAAATGTTAAATTTAATCATTGTTTAAAAAACTTGATACATGTTACTTATATTTAATTTTAAACTAAATACATTTAATTTATCCATTAAAGAAACTTGAAGTATGTAGTATCTCAAACATCTTGAAATAAAACTACTTACATACAAAGTAGCGTAGCATTAATTAAAATTAATATCTTCGGTTGCTGTATAACATTTACACGATACATGTAAAACTAAAGCTAAGCATACATAAAGTTTTTATAATTCATATCTTTCCCTCTATTTCAATTTCTATCATAATGAATGTTACAACTTTAGTGAAGTGATAATATAAAGGGAAATAAACATTTATATTATTTTCTGTAAGATGAATTTAATCATAAATTAAATAGAAATATTTAATAATAGAGAGTGTATACTGCTAGAGAAGTATTAACCATTTTAATCATTGAACTCTTAGAAAATAAATCAAATTAAGTTGTTTCAATTTTTATATAAATGTTAAAAATGATTTAATGCTCTAAGTAATTTAATTTTAGAAAAGGCTTTTCCTTGGGGTGGTAAGTGCCGCCCACTATTCGACACTTAAGAGGGTAAAATAGGAGTGGGAAGGGTTAAAAAAGAGGATTCTGCAGCTGAGAAGATAAAATTTTAGGAAATGCTTTTCCGTAGGACGGAACACCCACTTTTTTGTAATTTGCCTTATTTCTTCTAAGCACCGACAGAAAAATTTCAACACTAACACTTTGTTGTAATAATGTTTTCCTAGAATTTGGCATTTATTCCATTTATAATTGAGCTAAGATAAAAAAGACAAGTCCCCTCACTATAATAATCACCAATTATTTGAAACACTAAAATAAAAATTATACATGGTATAATAATTCTAAATTAATATCCATATTTACAAAAAAGGAATATGTTGAAATTGGTTCCTTAAAAGAGGAAAGTATAAAAAAGAAGGGAAATTGAGCCCAGACTGGTCTTCTGAAGTGAGGAAGGTACTAAATGCTTGGCAAATAACTCTGCTTTTCCCAGAAAGTTAATTTTTAAAAATAAAAAAAAGTTTCTTAATTAGTTTTTTTATATTTAATTCATTATTTTATTTATTATTTTTATCTATTACTAATAAGGCATTTTTGAGGGAGGGATAAACTCTGCGACATCTGCGATTTACGGGGGGCGTATATTTGCGGGGGGGCGTATAAGCTTCAGGAAATAGTATTATCAACAAATGTTTCTTGACCGTAGTTTATAAACGTATAAAATGAAAAAAAAGAAGAAAAATGTATATTTAAAAAAAAAAAAAAAAAATACGTCTGGTGTAGCGGGACAACCGTTAGGAACGAAGTTCATAAAATATAAATTATAAAATCACACTGCTAATTATACGAAGCCAACTACTTATACATGGCGGAGTTAGAAAATATGCAAAATTAAAAGTAATTAACTATTTGTGCTTAGCAGTAGCAAGTCAGAATAAGAAGAAAATCATTTTTTTATCATTGAAACGAGCATATTTCAATAAATATGTATTGAATATTGAGAAAAAAGGTTAAGTAATTATGATGAGTTTATAGTTAAAGAGGGTGGTTGTAGTGGTTGTATAGGGAACAATCCTGTTTCGGCCCTACCCGGCCTGAATTTTAAAATATTATAAAATATATCACATCACTACGTGAAAACGTCTCCTTGTATGAAATTAAAATTTTACATGCCGGTTTCAATAATTGTACTTTAGACAATGTGCATGAAGTTTTATTAAAATCGTTACGTTAGAACGTAAGATATCGGTAAACATGTTGTTTTCTCTATTATAAACGTTTAGGTCCGCTTTAATAAATTTAGCGATCTTTATCACTTTATAGCGGTGTTAGTGTTCATTTTACTAAAAAAAAAAACAAAAAAAAAAACATATATATATATATATATATATATATATATATATATATATATATATATATATATATATATATATATATATATATATGTATGTATATATAAAATTTGTTTGTCTCAATGAATAGATGAAGTTACAATTTGTTTCCGTCCTAAAATTTCAATTTTACATTTGAAGCGTACGTTTACGCGTGAAGGTTTGGGCGGATAACGTTGTCCTACGAACTCGGCCTGAGCATAGGTAAAATGAACATGTATATCAGATTTCAACAAAATTGGTAAACTTTTACTCAAGTTATCGTCATCGGTGGATTTCGTGACGGTCGGTTTTATGACGGAAATTTTGTGAAGGTCACTTTTTTTGGATTCACTCCCGGGCTCCAGAACGTGCCATAAGGAACTTCGTTCCAATAGCACTCGCCGTAGCGATGCACGGGTATCCAGCAAGTTAATAAAGTGTTTGCGAGAAAAATCTCGCTATACTGACACGCGACACGCCCTGTTATAATTCAATGAGAGTTAAGTTTCAAGCAGTATAATACTAATACATATACATACAAGTCTGATATATGCATGAATGAGAATAGGATGGGGATATTAGGCAGGATAACTTGGATTTGTTGGTATTGAGCTCCAAGAGTGCAGGGAATTTATCTGGAGTGGTCTAGGCGTGGATCCATAACTAACTTGAACAAACCACCTCAAAGCTAGCTCTTGTCCCACATTATAATCACTTCCCGAGTTAGATGTTCTAGGATTTACTCGTATGTATATTCTATTATCTCAGAATAATAAAACAATATTGCTTTATGAATGCTTGAAGAATGTTTAAATTTAAAAAGAAGAAGATGCAATTGGTGAACAACTAATACTTTTTCAAATCACAGAAAATTACAAGTTATTCAGTGAATTAAGCACATTCAATTATAAACTCCTTCTTTTATAATAATTAAGTTATTTGTATTTTGGTGTTTTTATATTACGTATATTTCTGTTAAAAGGTTGGAAAAACTCATTTTTCCTAATCCCTCCATTTCACTACTTTGTAAGGAATTGTTATCAAAAAATTGTTAATATTTTCGTTGGGATCGGGTAGTGAAATGGGTTCTTACCCCTTATTTTAGGGTTTAGAGAAAAACCATTTTCTGTAATGCATTAGCCCTGCTCCATTACTTCTTTTACCTCTGTAAAATTGAACAATATATTTGCCCTCGAAACCCCTCCTTTCCAACAACACTACAGTATTTTGGAGCGTAAAAAGTGTTTATGAGCTGTAAGTAAATATAAATCATTAAGTTTAGAAGCAAGAGAAGAGATGGGAAGTAACGAAAATTTAAAATGATTTTCAGCAAATTTTCTCAAGGGTAATTTGCCGGAGTTGAGAGGCTAAGCTCCGGACAAGACGGAACTTTGATAAATAGTTATTCCTTCTAAACATAAAATAATGATGCCGCGGTCAACACAACTTCCTCATTTTAACAGAAGAAAACATCTAGCCCACTCTGAAAAACTTATTACTGTATTACTCTAGATACGATACTTTATATTGTACCTAATATGTTTTCTTTGGAAATTTTGTTAAATTTAAAGAGCACACACGGTTAAAATGAGAGATGGGGGATTATGAGATGGATTGCTGACCAAAATTCACAGGTCTTTTAGAAATTATTAAAAGGAAGCAAATGCTCAAAATTAGCCCTAAACCAAAAAGTGCGGACCTTTTCCCACACCTACCCTATGCTTTTCAAATTTATTAAATTGTGTCCACCTTTTTGCTTCTATAGGCTTACCGAAGGTAACAGTAGCTATATAAAGCTGAAAAACGAACGCAGAAATTCGTTTCAGGTAGCAAGGAATATTTTTGGTGCGTGTTTGCAAACTAACATGACATTAAATAATTCGTCCAAATTACTTGACATTTAGATATTAAGGCATAATTAGAATATGAGCCCATATGAGTTTCAACCTTTTGCGTTCATTTTTCTTCCATACGCGTACAATCATACATTTATTTACACTTATGCTCAAAAGTACACAACTGAATTTTAGAAAAATTGGATGGTTTGTCGGAAGTTACCGCAGATAGTCCCAGATTAATTTCAGTAATCTAATGAATTAATTATTGCTAAATAATTAAAATAATACTGTTATTCGTGTAAAAGAACAATACCTACAATTTTTATTGATTTAAAAAATAGTATACTAGTTAGTGACACATAGCTTTCTCACGTTCTATTTCGTATACGTTAATGATTATAAACTTTTACAACCTATTATGTCAAATTTAGTTAATCCCCCCCTTTTTTTTAAATCTGTCAAAATCGTTTTAATTTTTTACACAAATTAAAGTATCAATTTAGCAAAATTTAAAGATCACACACGGTTAAAATTAATAAGGGGCTATCTGCGCTACTTTCGAGAAACCATCCAAATTTCATAAAAATCAGATGAGTACTTTTAAAGATATAGGTGTAAATAAATGTTTCTACATGCGCAAATAGAGGAGAAATGGCGCAGAAAATTGAGACTTATTTGGGACAAACAATGGGCTCATTATGGACCTACTATCCAAATTTCAATAAAATCTGATTTGTGGGTTCACAAAACTTGAACGACAGACATACACGGAAACAAAAAATGTTCTTTGACGTCTTAAACGGATATCTGTCTTGGAATTTTTTGAATCGGATACATTTAAAATATACGTTCTTAAGAACGATCATATAGCTTCCATTACCTTTGGTAAGATCGAATCTATAATGATCTCAAGATAAGTGTTTTGATGTGATATACAATACGTGCTTGGTTTACAGTAGCAAGGGATTTAGGTCATATTAGAAAATATATACAGTGGTTCCTTCGTATTTAGGCACCAGGCATTTCTTTAGATAGTTACTCCCCTTAAAAAAATAGAGGGGAGTAACAATTTAAAGAAGTTGTACGGAATGTTCTTCTTTAGACTGTTACTCCCCTTAGCAAAACAGAAGTGGGATATTCCTTTGTCCCAAAGTACATTGGTCTAAACATCCCTTTTTCTTAATAGATATTTAGTCAAAGTCATTTTTATCCTAAAACAACATAGGGGAGTAACAATCTAAAGAAGTACCGAAAACCACCAGACACAGACAGAGAAACTCTTTACGTTTTAATTATTTTGAATAAATAACTTAAATTACTAATGAATTTTACGGTTTTCCCCTCAATGTTAATAAGTGCGTGAATAGAATTTTCAAAGGAATTCGTAGTTTAGTAAACGTTATTTGAATATTATCAATTTGTTACATTATCACTTCCTGGAGAAGAATAATAATCAGTGAGATAAACTATGACAATAGCGATATCAAGGGTAACTAGAAGAGCCAATAAAAGGAATTATATTAGACATGGACTAAGAGTAAAATGAAAAAAATGTTATAAATGTTGTCAAAAGATGGAATGGAATAGAATTGAAGGAAATAGTAAGTAAGTAAATTTTAGATTTTTGCGTTAGATTTAAAATAAATCAACAACAAAATTTCGATGGATTAGAATTTAGTTACAGGTTAAAATAACTAATGCACGACCGGATCTGTAAAAAATATTTTTGTTTAGGATAGAAAACAAAGCTTTCTAAATGTTTACTGACAACCTTTAATAAATAATTAGTACTCAACTTCACTCTTCCATAAACAATCAAAAAAACCTTGGTATAACAAAATACATATATACGAATCCTAAATGTACATAGTAAATGTGTAAATGCATAAATAAAAATGGACACATCAGTTTAACAACTTATACGTGCTGTCAACCGTAACTTTTACCAAAAACACATGAATTGTTAAAGCAAAAAAATATGGCTTAATATCTCTGATGGCATAAAGCGCAAGAGCGAGCAAGCGAAAATGTTCACTAATTCACTTAAAGAGCCCCCAATATTTAGTGCGATGTTGATTCAAATTCAGAAACAACTGGTTGCATTATAATTTTAGATCATTTTTATACAATTTCGAAATAAAAAGATTTTTGTGGTGCTCATTATGAATTATTAGCACAAATTAGCCACAATAGCAACTACTAAAATGGCCACAACTATCAAAAGCTTGAAAAACAATATCTAATATTGTGGTCGAGGATCAACTGCTAAATTAATTGCGGCGTCCGGATATTAAGAGAGTTAAATTAGTTCACTATTTGCTTTTCTATCGCAATACAGATAAAATGTATTCTTTATTTTGTCTCTTTTATTTACCACATTTAAATTTATCTAGTATCTTGTCTTTTGTCTTTCTACATCTACAATATACATACAATATAAAAGAAAACGAAACTTTCATACACGATTCTCACTTATACATGTAGGAGTTGATACGGGTAATTTGGGGAAAAGCTCTCTGTCTTGTCGACAGAGTCCCCCCAACCCCTCTATAACCAAGCCGCTAAGACCAGAAAGTTTTCGTCTCACTGCTTAAGTATTTCCATAGGGTTAGCATAGGGTTTCCCTCGGCAACTGTTACTCCCTACACCATTGTTCAACAATTCGAGAAAATGATACATTAGAAACATAATGGCAATTCTAACCGAAGAGAAGATGAGGGGTACGGGTCGTGGGACAACTGTAACCGTGGCAAGAGTTTAGGAGGAAAGGGGGATACTAATGCGCTCACTCTACCCCCCCTCCCCTTGCTAATGAGAATTCTGTAAACTAACTCCCAAATAACCATCCCTTCTCTATATCCCTCTCCCCTAGTTCTAACGAAGCTAGAAACCGCATTTTAACCCCCTCCCCCTCAAAACCCCTGCTTTCATTGTTTTTTAATTTGAATTTACCTCTTTTTAAAAACTTTTCACTCTATATAGTCTACTAGGAACAATCGGAGAGAGAGAGAACGATGGAAAAAGTTAACCAAAATTAAATTAAATGAAGCGAGTCGATTTTTTTTTTTTTTATATTTATTTTTTAATACCACACTCACTTTTTATTAAATGATACGAGATATATAATGAACTATAAAAAGGAAAATTATTCAAATGAATAACAATAGAAATCCTTGTTAAATAATATACATACTAGAGGGGGATGAGATCCACTGAATGTCGATTCCTGTAACATCATCTACAGACGAGTCCGACAAGCAATTAGTTGTTTCAAACATATCCATATATATATATATATATATATATATATATATATATATATATATATATATATATATATATATATATATATATATATATATATATATATATATATATATATATATATATATAATAAAGTAATAACATCTAATTTTGTTCTCAAGCATTGCATTGGAAAATCTCTTGAAAGTATACAAGCCGTGAATGCACCGTGAAAATAATTGTTAAAATATACTAATTAAGTATATATTCTGTCCGATACAACTTTCTCATATATGAAGAATTGTTAGTTGATTCGAGTTTTCGTAGTTAAATTTATTTTTTATTGAATATTATAAAAAAAATTACCATAAAAACAACTCCTCCTCGGCGGAGAATCCGCGTTTGGAACCATATATTTCCAAAACTAGATTCTTCCCGAGAAAACATAATATAATAGATTCGCATTTATATAAATTATACGATTTTAGATTATTCTAATCAGAATCGTCGAAACCGTTTTTCACACCCCCAAATTAATAGCTAAAATTAATTTCTTGATTTCGCCTCGGGGTATGATTTTTCTGAACCTATATGCGAAATAGGCCCAGTAGTTTAGGCTCCTTATTGGACTCAAGGATCCTTAAAACGTCTAAATCTAACAAAATCTTAAAATAGAATTTTACCGCTATCACAATACTTTCTCCTTATACAGTGTGTCCCAAGATATAGTATCCGAGAGGGAAAAATTTCTTATTTTTGGGTTTTCGAAAAAAAGTCATTGTATATAAAATCTCCTGCTTGATCTTAAACCTCCATAAATGAAAAAATTTTCTTGATTTTGTGTACAGGGAGTTCTGTTTCTTGAAAACTTTAAAATATGACCAAGAGTAAACTAAGCTTATTTTTGATGGCATCGAAACATTTTATCTAAAAAAGTGGTTCAGAATTAATTGCAAAAAACGTATAAATATTAAATATCAATTTATTTTATGAATTATTAAATTTTGGTTAATTTTCTGAAATATTAAATTATTTTGTTTCCTAAAAACAAGCAATAAGCTAACTACAACAAATTCTCTTTGGATTTTTATAATGAACAAGTGTGATAATTGTTATGACAACAAATAGTTCATGAATTATCAGAAATTAGGTCAAGTCAAATATTTGCATTTGCTTGTTAAATTGCTCGATTTTTTAAAAATATTTTAATATGTTAAATACGCTGAAGTATGCAATACATTTGAATGATCATTCCTTTAATTTTATTTTTCAACTCTGATTTTTTGTAATAACTTAATTAGATGTTAAGGTTAAAACTAAGTTAAGGTTAATTAGTTGTTGTGATGAAATTTTTTTAATTTTATTTATTACATTAGCCATTAGCTTATTATTCTTTTTTTTTATAAGTTAAGTAATTTATTTTGTTTTCATAAAATAAATCAATGTTTAATTTTTATACGTTTTTTGCAATTCTGAACCGAAGGTTCTGAAGTTAAGGTTAATTAGTTGTTGTGATGAAATTTTTTTAATTTTATTTATTACATTAGCCATTAGCTTATTATTCTTTTTTTTTATAAGTTAAGTAATTTATTTTGTTTTCATAAAATAAATCAATGTTTAATTTTTATACGTTTTTTGCAATTCTGAACCAATTTTCTAAATAAAATTTTTTAATACTATAAAAAGTAAGGGCAGTTTATACTCTTGGTCAAATTTTACAGTTTTCAAAAAACAGAACTCCCAGTACCTACACAAAATCAAGAAAATTTTATCATTTTTAGAGGTTTAAGATCAAGCATGAGATTTTATAAAAAATGACTTTTTTTCGAAAACCCAAAAATAAGAAAAAATTTCCTCTCGTATATTCTATCTTGGGACACACTTTACCTATATACAACGAAGTATCAACTTATTATGAGGACCTTTATTACGAGAAAGTAAAATTTCCACAATCCATTCATTTTTACTTTCGTGTAAAATAAAGGAAATTCGGCGAATTAATGTGGCACATAGCTTCGATAAATAATCACATGACTATAAAATGAAGTGAAAGATTTCCCAATTTAGGCATTACTAAAAAAATTAGGTTGAGCGAATGAGAGAAAAAAAGCAATGTCTCAAAAGGTTGAAATTAATATGGGACCGTCTGTGGAGTAACTTCGACATTTTGATTTGAAAATTGGAGGACATTATTTAACAAATGATCAAAATCGGACAAGTTGCTTTCAAAATATTATTACCGAAACTGGACCAACAGTGTTCCAATGTCTGACACGCATTTCTGAAATTTCGAATTTAAAGACCAAAATATATAGATGTCCATTCCTAATGCCTTCCGTTATAAAACTCGAAAAGAAAACGTATTACTCGAAATATATTACAACAAAATCGGCCCGAGAAAACTCAACTTTCTTATATTGTTCAAACTGAATTTAAATTCCCCATAGTATCTCATTTAACTAATTTATTTAGTTCTCTTTAGTTTCCGATTTTAAACAAAATCAGATTTATTTTCATCAATATCTCGGAAACTAGATTTTTTTTTATGGGAAAAGGCTTATATCGTTAGATTCGAATTTAAATGGACTACATTTTAGAATTTTTAAATAAAAATCGTCAGAACCGTTTTCGAAATTTTTTTTTTTCACGTTTCTTCAGAGTTTTTGGGGGATAACGCTCCCAAATTTGAAGCAATAATAAAGAAATTAATTTCTAAATTTCGTGACGGATTACGATTTTTCTGAATATTTATGCAAAATTTCGTCAAAATCAACCCAAGTACGGTCTGCACAGACAACAGATAGACTTTTTTTAAAAAGCCATTTTTTTTTACTCGAGACACCTCAAAACGTGTAAATCCATATAAATCTCAAAATTGAAGTGTTGTGCAATCACAATACTTTTTCTTTATATGAGAAAGTGAAAAAGTTTAAACTAGAAACCTTCCTGGCAGACGATTAATTCTATGCTAATGTTCATTTATATAAAATATTCAAAGAGAAAATGCTTTTAAAGATAACAAATCTTTTTAGAGTACCATTTGAAGAAAAGCGGTTAAAACAATACCATTGTGAATAAGGAATAATAATAGTTCACGATGAGTGAAAAGTGGAATAGTAAACCTCTTGATAGAGATTATGGATTAAGACAAATTTAAATTTCAAATTCATGCTTATTCCATTCCCTAAAATGCACTCTTTTAGATCATTGGAATAAAAAAAAATCCAGGAAAAACTTGGACCGTGGAAGAATATCAATTCTTAAATAGGATACACTAATATGGTTTATCAATATTTATTGGGGAAGGGTCAATCAATTTTTTTATGGTCCATAATAAATAATAATGGTGTTTTTGTCACTAGTTGGTTTTTCAAATGTTTCACCTGAATATTTAAAATCATAGTGACAAAATTCAAAGCAAGTCCTACCCTTTTTATTCTATATTTTTACAGATGGGATGCAGACTAAATGCAACTACCTTATAGACTATTAACTTTAACAATATAATGTTATTTATTTAAATGGAGACTATTGCCGCAACTCTGAAGGTAGTAATTTAACAGTTATACTCGTAACACGATAACACGAAAACATATTAAAAAATAATAACATATTATAAAATAAGTAAAAGATAATTATTAGCAACATTAGTTTGCTCAAGTTTAAAAATATATTTTTCTAGAAAAAAAAAACAACATATTAATACTATAAAATAGGATTTTTAAGAGTTAAATTTAATTTTAAAAATTGAAGATAAGCCGAATGAATTCTAATGGTTTACTTATAGAATTGCCTTCTATTGAGATAGTTGAGAAACAAAACATATAATGAGTAGTCTCACCAGGTAAAAAAAAAGTATTTTCAAAGCACCTTTCGGCCTCTATCATCAGTTAGAAAAGTCTAGTGAAAAAGTATCTTCTGCCAGTTTTTGGCTTTGTATAACTCGCTACACTCCTACGGTCTCTTTTTATTAATTTAACATATTTCAACCTTTCAACCCATGATAACTAACGCATTCTACCTTATAATGAGACAAGAAGCAAGAGAATGTCAAAAATACAAAATCAGTAGAAGGTTGAAAATAATAATGAGGCCATATGAGGCTAACTTTGGCACACAACGTCCATAAAATCGGACAAGTTTTTGTAAAATATAGGCGAGATTTGTACCCCCAGGGCGTAGTTATTAGCGAAACCGCTTATGGATCTGAAAGTTTCAGTTTCCAATTTAGTGAAAATATATAAAAACTAATACACGCGTACTTTAGGGATTAAATTCAATCACATCCTGTTTACGTTACAATTATTTTAAGCATTATAAAAAATTAAAATTACCTACGGAATTATGATAGTGTAATAAAAATCACGTAAAGGAGTACGTAGCATGGGGTCTAAACTAAATATTAGCCGGGCCATAACTTCATAACTTAGTAAGTTTTTGAACGATGTTGTCCGACAAAGTGAAGGAGTAAAAACAGACGCTAATCAATCCGTTAAGTCATTATAAATTCTAAAACCTTATCGATTAGTTTCCAAACAAAACTTTAATAGTTTGCTTATCGCATCGATATCGGGCATAAAGAAGTTGAAAAGTATCGACTGCGCATGATCGTCTCTTTATATATTCAACAAGGGAGCGAAAAGTTAAATATTCTTGAGGTCGGGCCCTCAAACACGACTGATTAACCGGATGAATTATTTATGTAATTAGGACCTTAAAAGCCGTCCGGCGCGTTTTCACTTTTAGGATCCAATCTTGTGCACAATCTCAAATACATAAATAAGATTAGATCTTTATTACTTGCTCGTCATTCTTACACAATCGAAACAATTATTAATAATCCGAGATTTTAACTTTAATTTAGAGTCGAATTACTCTTTTTGCAAAGCTTCGAGTAAATATCTCATTGCTTTTTTTCATTGAAGCTTAATCTTCAGATGTTTTAAACCGCTATAATTGCTGTTAATTCTAAGTGAATTGATTTAAAATAAGCCAATGTAAGCTCCTTTAGAAATATGAACTGAAAAGACAAGATTTCAATTCAATTAGCAAAACTAATTAACCCTTCTGCTTCCTTATTCTTGGGTCAACAACCCTGGTTCTACAAGTAACAGAAAATCATAAATTCTTGTGTGATTTATAACTTCGTAGGAGTGTTAACTGAAACATCCAATGTAGAGTGTATATATATTTCCATTCGAAGAGTTAATGAAAATGAAAAGGCAAGAGGGATTAAGGGTATCATAGATCATAGAGCGCCTTAGAGAAACAGTAGGACTAATGATATCTAGGACTTAACTTACTTTGAATTGATGGAGTTTTAGGTATATACAGTAGTCGGCGCTTAATGTGATCAGTGATCACGGTTAATGTTATCAACCGCTTAGTGTGATGAAAATAGCTTGGAACGGGCCCACGCAATACCAATGTATTAAACATTTTCCGCTAATTTTTATCAGTATTTCGTTTATTGTGATCGAAGTCGAGATCGTTGGTTTTTTTAAATAATTTTCGGGGAAACGACTAGAGCTGTGGCAAACCGAAATATGTTTCGGTGAAAACATTTTTCGTGAAACCATTTTTCTCAGAAAGTATACCTCACGCCACCTTCCCCTTTCCCTCTATAACTACATACAACATGTATACATCCGCTTCTTCCTCTATTTCTACGAAGGACCGCACTCAGACCAGACAGAGCTCAGTGTGTTTTTGTCTTAACAATAATTTCTTACTCTTATACACTTTCGTCATATTTTCATTGGATTTATACTAGTTCGAAGTCGATTAGTTTTGTTATAAAAATTTTAAACGGAGAATGAGCACTTCGAAGAAACAATACGAATTGTTTTCAGACATGGCGGTGAGGGTTTATTGAGACAGAATTAGAAGAAGAGGCACCGATTGAAAAACCCTGTGGTCTCGACGATAAAAAAAAACTGATGAGACAATTACTGAAGAATCTATTTACGCCAAAATATTGCAGATAAGGAAGGCAGAGAAGTTGATAGAGAAGATTACAATGAAGAAGATGAACCAAATGTTAGACACCTACTTCTAACAGAGAAATGCTCAACGCCCTGGAAGTTTTAAGAGGTATTCAATTCTGTGCTGAGGTCTTTCAAATACACTCAATACGAACGTTCTATATTTTATGTAATAAAAAAATCGTAAGTTCAATTAACAATTGAACATTATTTCCATAAAAGATGGGGATTTCATACATTTTACATCGTATTATGTAAATTTGTACATTTATGTTTTATACATTTATGTACTTACTTATAACTAGTACATAATATATATAATATTAGTTATGTTAAGAAAAAACTGTTTAAAATATGTACATTGTAATTTAAATTATTTTTGGTAATGAATACATTACTGAATTATGAAATAAACACAGTTTTGTTAATATTTTTATTGTTAGTTTTAATCCCTCCAGTAGTGCCTTTAGCCTTTTGCTAATAATAATCAGTCACTTTGTCTAGGTACCGAAGTGATCACAATAAGCAGCGTCTTCAGCATAGTATATACGAACTAAATCTTTATTCCATTTTTGACATAATTGAGGTGATTCGTGACAGTTCAAATATAATGAGAGAGTATGTTAGCGAGATGCTGTCAAAGGTTAATGTGATCACACATTTTTGACACCACCTCGCTAACACATACTCCACCACCTCGCTAACATACTCACTTTCTCATTTTTGACATTTGTATTGATATTCCTTAATTTCGCAGCAGGAAGAATTAATGGTACTCTAAATAAACTTTTTCAGTTAAAGAGAACATCAGATTTACAGTCTTAACAAAATAAAATAATTTATTTAATTCATAATTTGTAGATTCTCTTGTTTTCAGATTGATAATGGTTTTTAAACAGTTGGATAAGCGCTTCCGATAACTTGCTCTCCACCTCTAATATCGAACTTGTGAGTTTTTATATTGATCTTGACTGTTCCAAGTTTCACATTACAATCCATCTGAGGACGGTATAGAAAGCATATTGAATACAAGGCCATTTCCAATTCAGGACTCGTAGCAACGAACATCGAACCAGCGGGCTTCTCAACTCCCTTCCACTGGTAACGGATTTTAACTATGCTGGAAGGCTGGAAAAAAGTATAATAATAAAAAATAATGGTTATTTTGCATATATGAAAATATAAATACTTGCGATATTGACTAGTCGGAAATACCCTGGTAATATAGGTTTTTACAAGACAAAAATAGTTTGGACTGAAATGAAACAGTTAAACGTGTACGTGGCAATTTCAACCTGCAGTAAAAAGAAAAAAAATGTTTTGTAGGCATTTGTACTAGTCAAAGCTAGACCTGGAATCACTATATTTTTAACCAATTTTAAGTAAGATAAAACTGGTAAAGATTTTGTATTTTCTACCTCATTCAAAAGCTGATGATGAGTTTGTTGGACTTATTTTCAAACTGAAGAATTTGTGCAAGAAACGTTCTCGAACTTCTAATTTTCTATGTCCTCGTTATCCACCATCAAACACGGAACCAATAATGTTGGGATAGGTGCAAACACTTTTAACTGTTTTATTTCTATCAAATTATAATTATTATTAACAAAGGGAGACAGACAGAGAAAAATAGACTCCAGCACCGGGACTTGAACCAAGGGCCTCTATATTTCCAGTATAGCGCTTTGTTGGTAGAGTGCTATACTGGAAATATAGAGGCCCGTGGTTCAAGTCCCGGTGCTGGAGTCTATTTTTCTCTGTCTGTCTCCCTTTGTTAATAATAATTTTGTAATTTGATTTAAATTAAAATTTAAACTTTCCATAGTATGAATACTACCTAAAACTTAAAAATGAAACTGTTTCATTTCAGTCGAAACCAGTTTTGGCTATTATTTATAATAATTATCAATAATGAATCAATATGAATTTCTGTTTTTGAGGAAGACAAAAAAAAAAGTTTTTAAAGACTTCATTTGCCATTAACACAATGATGTGAAATAGGAGAAGTATGGGCTTTTAGACAAGGAGGCTGATAGTTTTGAACTAAAATTAAAAAGTGGTTTAGGAGTTCTAGTATTAACAGCATCAAATAAAAACGGCTGATAAATATAATTTAAATTTTCATTCTAGAACCAGATTTGTTTTTATTAGAATAATCAAAGAAAGTCACTAAATAAGTTCAAATCAGCTAAAGGAGATATGTATACACAGATACAAGAGTAAAAACTACAATACAAGTTGATAACATCTAGGCTTGTATTCGATACAGGTACGTGCTACATGAACTGATAAAAATCTCAATTGTTAAAGCAACCATTCGATTTTTGAGTTTTTCGCACTTATGTTCATTCATTTGTCATTGTACCAATGTCCTCGATGAAATTTCTAAAGTTGGTTGTTTCGACTTTGATCAAGAGGAACTTTATCTTTACAAATCTTTAAAAAACTTTTCTCGAAGAGAAAATTGTCTACTTATTATAAGTTATCTAATCGAACTCAATCTCTAGGCTAGATTGGATGTGAAAGTAAACGTTTTAATAGTGATATCTTTAATAACATTCGAGAGTTCACTCAAGGAAACATCAATGTCAGTAATTTCTCTATTTTTTCAAAGAAAAAATCTTTACAAAAATCAGAGTTATTCTTTGTCAAAAGAGTAATTTTTGATAAAAATTAACATTAAATACTTACATATCCTCTAAATTGAAGAGATTTACTATAGCCGATATAATTCAACTGGTTTTTGTTTTGTTGATCTAAATAAAATATCCAGTTGTGAAAACCCTTAACATCGTTGTTTTTAAGTTCAGCCATGAACACATGCTGGAATCCTGATGATCGAATACCTTGACCTCTAGAGTAAGGTGTAAACCAAATTGTGTCCAAATAATTTTTTAATCCGCTTCTATCGATACGTAAACCTTCAAAATAAAAGTTTTATAATTAAATATAATACATTTCAAAGATGAGATTACACAGCAAAGCTCTAGGTAAGAAAATCGTTCGTCGTATTATGTTATATATCTTAAGCGAGGTACACACGATCCGGGAGGCCTGTCAGTGTAGACTGAACAGTCCTCCTTAGTATTCGAAGCTTTTCTTTTACCTGAAAAGGCTTAAATGACAGGCCAACCAGAATACACACATACGACACATGCTAAGGCTACTTGACCTTCAGACATACTGTTCAGTCTAAGCTCACAGGCTTTCCCGGATCTTGTACCGACTTAAGGTAGTATAGATTTATTTGATCAATTAATAACGCTTACATTACAAAAAGGAAAAAGTATCCGTAATTTTACATTTCTATCGACAGGATCGTTACTCTCTGGTACATTACTCTACTAGGTCTAATTCGTCCAGTACAAGAATATTGTAACGTGTCAATATGTTGATGTAATAGTTTTTATTTGTAGTCATCTAACTCATGTCTTAATGGATTCTATGTTCAATTGTAGTTAACAATCTTATGTTTTAAATACGTAACAGTGGTGTCAGAAGTGCGATCGCTTCATAATTTATACGATTAAGGCTAGTCAAACCAAATAATTAAAATTAAAAGTTACCCCTACAAAGGGTTTAAGGATCAAACAGAAGGGATGATGTTTGGAGACTCCTACCAAAGTGCTATGACAATTGCTGCAATGAAGACTCAAAATGTGCCAAAAGAAAATATCTGCTGGAATTGCCATGAGCCGGGCCATTTTCAAATGGGGTGTCCTAGATAAAAGATAAGGCTGGAAGGAGAGGAAGGGGAATATTACGAGGGGAACAGGTAACCTCTGGAATCGGGGAAACGCCAACAGGTCAAGTGCAAAGGGCAGCAACCTCAGAGCTAAGAAGCTGTAAGGAACGTCAGGGTCAGTACATGATACTCAATTCGGTATACTCAAATATACCGAATTTAACTTGTTCCACACGTGCAGTATATACATTTGAACCTATATCTTAAAAAAAAATCATCTCTGATGTTTATGAAATTTGGATAGTATAGTCTGGCAGATAGTCTTAGATTGATTTTAACTGTCTCTGTTTATTAAATTGATACTTTTATCCATAAAAATTAAAAATACTCTGCTCATTAGGGTGGCACATAGCTTCCTCGCGTTCTATTTTGTATACTTTAATGATTTTATACTATTAAAAACTATTATTGTCAAATTTATTTAATTTTTCTCCCGTTCTTCAAAACTGTCAAAATTGTTTTGATTTTTTACATCAATTTAAGATCAATTTAGTATAAATTACAAGATAAAAATGACTTTTTATATACTACGTTTTTATATTTTCTGTCATAAATCATAAATTTGAAACCCGTCAAAATGAAGATTGTAAATATGGGATATGTCAAAACAAATAAAATAACTTGCGGATTTTTTCCGAACTAACTTTCCATACAGAAAATTTGCTGAAAACGAATTAAATTCTACTGAAAGATGGCTAAAAGTATTAAAATAATGGATTGTCATCGTGTTCTGAGCTATTCTAAAATTTTCAAATGTCTAGTTACTTAGGAAGTTAGTTCAAAATCGATTGCAAGATTTGTACTGGACAAACAAACAAACAAGAAAGCAAAAACGTAGTAAAAAGTTAGAGCGCAGACGGTTCAAATTAATCTGTGGCTATCTACGGGTTACTTTCAACAAACTATAAAGGTTTCAAACAAATCAGACAAGTACTTTTGAAGCTATAGATGTAAATAAATGTATGTTTGTGCGCATGTGGAAGAGAAACAAATGAGCATAAAAGGTTGAAACTTATATAGGACCAACAATGAATTAATTATGACGCCCGAATTTCATTAAAATGGAAGTGTAGTTTTTAAGATATGTTGGTTCGCAAAAATTGAGCGACAGACCGACAGACAGTCACGAAACCAACAATGTTCCCTCACGTCTAAAATGGATTTTTGTCTTGAAATTTTTGACATCTGAGGCATAAAGAAATTTTCACATAGCTTTCGTTACCTCGGAAGCAAAATTAAAATTTATTTTTTAATTTGTTTAAGTTTGACAATCAATTTCAGATCGAGGATAAAATTGTATACGACACTGCATAACAATTTATACTAAAAAAAATGTTTAATATAAACTACAGGGAAAACATAAATTAATTAGCAGTACACTTTTTACAGGCTCTTTGTGCTGCGTAATTCCCAAGGAAGACAATGTTTTTAAATTTAAACTTGTAGAGTGATTTTGGAAAGAAAATTAATGAGATTGTGAGGGGTAGAGATAGAGAGGGGGACAGACAAACATCAGTTACTTGCCCTGACAAATTAGACCAAGTAGAAGTTACGGTACTTCTTTAGATTGTTACTCCCCTATGTTGTTTTTGAATAAAAAAAAGCCTCTGACTAGATAACTGTTAAGAAAAAGGGATGTTTAGTCCAATGTACTTCAGGACAAAGGAATATCCTTCTTCTGTTTTGATTAGGGGAGTAACAGTCAAAAGAAGAACATTCCGTTCACCTTCTTTAGATAGTTACTCCCCTCTGTTTTTTTTTATAAGGGGAGTAACAATCTAAAGAAGTGCCGAAGTTACTTGGACAGGAGGAGACTTGGCACCTATAATCTCACAACTTACTGAGCGAAACGTGGCTTATTTTTTGCGTAAGTGTTTTTGGGAGGTTAATTATAATCTTATTCACTGACTAGCTCAAGGAATAATGAATGCAAGCAAACAATAATGCACCTAAGTTTATTCGTTCGAAGCAAGGGCGAAATTCATACACCTGAGTTATTATTATAAAATATAGTAAAATAATTTACCATGGTTATTGAGAAAGGCGAGGGTTTCCTTCATTACATCAGTGTCTAGAGCTCTATTGAGGAAATCATTTTTAGACCTATTAACATCACCCCTTCGTTCATAAGCCTGAAATAACTGTCGAAGAAGTGAATAAGTCTGTGGTTCCGTCCTTCCAGGTATAGTTGTATATTGCAACAACCTTATGAAACAATTAAATAAGATACAAATAATTTAGCTTTATGATTTATAACTCAATTCTTAAACCATTGGATGAAATGAAGGCAATATTTATCAATAAATTACTCATTAAAATGAACTAGTACAATGCCATAGGGCAACACTACTAAGGTATAGAAGCTCTTAATTTCCCTTTGCATATTAATGATTAGTAAAGGGTTCATAACTTTACAATATAAAATTTGAGTGCAGTTAATATTCATAAATGTGCTAATATTATATTGACAGTATATATGCAACTTTGTCAATAAGATAGACACGGGCGATTATTAGATGTTAGTTGGTTGTTGGTTCCACCGAGATTTTAGGAAACTTACTCCTAGGGTTGGTTAGTAGTGAAAATAATTAAAAATTATCAATATTTTCTAATAAAGTAAACACGTCACAAGTGTCCGGAAAGCTCGATAAGTAAAATAGTATAACGTCGGAATGGTAAATTGCTTTCATTGCACGCTATAGACAATAAATGCTAATAAATTATTGTCAGTTTCTAGACTCCCCGGTAAAATTGTATGACATAAAATTACTTACATCTACGTCGTTGTTCCATCGGAGGAGTGTCGATTTTCATTATTGGCTGTTAATTGCCATAATTAGAGAAATTCTAATGACCCAATATTTAAATGGACCACACCGATCTTTAGAAAGGACGATTGTGGTTTGATACGAGTGGGAGAAGAAATAAAACTATAAAGGTTTAACTCAGTCTCTCACACATAAAACCAGTTCATTTTTAATCAATTTATAGTGATATTCCTTCTACATAATATAAGCTTATTTATAATGTAATCATGCTTGTATATTGTATATTAAAGTTATAGTTATAAGTATAAGAATAATTATGGGGGAAAACCTAGATCACTTTCATAATAAGAAGCTAAGCAATATAAATATTGTAGAACATCTGGAAATCCTATAAATCCCTTATGATATTGTAATTCATATTATAAAAAGAGTAAATATGAACCCAGAATTTTATTAGCAGAACTGCAGGATAGCATTAAGATCAGATTTAATGGTAACACGACTTAATAACATTTTCGTTTGAGAGCCAACTCAATAAATAGACTGCGAATTAGTATGGCACATAGATTCCTCGTGTCCTATCGCGCACAATTTAATAATTTTATGCTTTTAAACCCCATTATTTTATAATTTATTTACCCCCTTCAAATCTGACTAAATTGTTTTAATTTTTATTGAATTAAAGTATCTATTTAGCATAACAATAATTGCAGAAGGCGGAAATTATTATGAGGCCATTCTGTAGGCTAATTTCGAAAAACCATCTAAAATTCTTATAAATTAGCTGAATACTATTAAAGAAATAAGTGTAAATATAATATGTATATTTGTGCGCATGTAGAAGCAAAAAAATAAAAAAAAGAGGCGCAGAAGATTAAAACTTACATGGGACCAACAATGAAGTGTATGAACTAATGGAGGGGTATGAACTACCATTCAAATTACATTATAATCGGATGAATATTTTTTAAGTTGGTTCACAACAATTGAGCGACAAATAGACACGGGAACAAAAATGTTCCCTGATGTCTGGAACAGATTTCTGTCTTGGAATTTTTGAAAATTTTTTTTTTTGTTCTTTAGAACGATGAAATAGCTTCAGTTAACTTTGGTAAACTCGGATCCGAAGCAATAATAATATTTAATAGTGTTTCAAAACATCAGTATGGAAAAAAATAATGGTTCTATATCTACCAAGATTTCACCTATCATGCTTAAAAAAACCAAGGACTATGTGTCGAGAGACATGTATTGCATTATCATAAATCATAAGTGCCAAACCATTAAATTAAATGCCTAAATAATATTGCTTCCAAAGTGGCGATAAAAACGAATTAGAACTACAATATACATATATATAATAGAAGGTCGGTTAGTACAGATGGGCTCAACAAGCAATTTAGGAAGTGGAGAGGCAATACCATGCAGTATAGCAATCATGTACTTAAATATTTAATTACCTAATTCTCTCAATGGGGCAACAATGGTCGAGTAAATATTATTGCTTAACGTGCTTTTATTTAACTTTCCGTTTTTTTGGAGTAAACATTTTGTAATTAATTGTCAACTCATTTTCGGTTACCTAGAAAGCTTAAACAATTACAGATAATGTATTTCCAATGACAATGCAAGTTAACTAAAATACACAAAAATCTACACCAAAATAGTTTTTTCCTTCCAAGTTTACCGAAGGTAACGGAAGCTGTGTGATCGTTCAGAAGAACGGACATTCTTGAAGTTTCCGGTGTCAGAAATTCCAAAACAAAAATCCGTTTTAGACGTCAGAGAACATTTTTGGTCCCGTGTCTGTCTGTCAGTCTGTTGGTTCGCTATTTTTAGTCTGTTAGTCGTTCAATATTTTGCGGACCAACGTATCTAAAAACAAAAACTACTTGTCTAATTTTAATTACATTTGGGTGATGGTTCATAATTAGCTAATTGTTGGTCCCATATAAGTTTAAATTTTCTGAGCCCATTAGTATTTGTTCCACATGTGCATTACCATACAGTTATTTGCACCTATATCTTTAAAAGTACTCATCTGAGTTTTATAAAATTTGGATGGTGTGTAGAAAAAAGATAGCCTAAGATTGATTTCAACTATCTCCGCTTATTAAATTGATACTTTTATTATCCATGAAAAAATAAAGATAAAAATTTGACAAATTAAAAAAGAAAAATTAGGGAAACCCGTTGAATAAATTAGACAATAATGGGGTTGTAAAAGCATACCATCAATTAAGTACGTAAATCGGACGCGAGGCAGCTATGTGCCACACTAACTGGCAGAATATTTTTTAAAACGAATTAAACTTTTGTGTAAAATAGTCTGCCAATTAGTGTGGCACATAGCTTCCTCGCTTCCTATGGTACATTCTTTAATAAGTTATGTTTTTGAACCCCATCATTGTAGAATGTATTCAATCCCCCTCTGTAAAATAGTTTGGACTTTTTACACAAATAAAATTAACAATTTAGCGATATTTAATGTACGTATGTGGTTGAAATTAATATGAGACTATTTGTGGCCTACTTTCGACAAACCAACTAAATTTCCTAAAAATCAAAAGAGTACTATTGAAGATATAAGTGTGAATAAATGTATGTCTGTACGCATGTGGAAGAGAAACAAACGAGAGTAGAACTTTGAGACTTACAAAGAACCAACAATGGTCTAATTATGACCTACCATCCAATTTCATTAAAATCGGACGAGTAGTTTTTAAGATATGATAGACAAACAGACACGAGACCAAAAATGGTACCCCTTGTCTGAAACGGATTTCTGTCAAGGAATTTTTGAAATGGGAGAGAAAAAAGTACGTTCTTCAGAACGATCATAAAGCTTGTGTTACCTTCTGTAAGTTCGGAAGAAAAAAATTTTAAGAAAAGTATTTTTTTTTTTTTGTTTAAATTTTATATCGTGTTTTTATTATTAATTTTATTATTTTTTTAATAACTCAGGTTCTACTCAATATTTTTCGATGATACAAAGCTGTTAGAATATAAATGGATTTAGATATGCCAGTTTTGCTCCTTGCGCCTATAAGGTCGGACAAGCGCCGAGGCCGCATAGACAGACACGGAAAAAGTTAATGCCGATTTTGGTTTTTGCAATGAATGAATGGGAAGAAAAAGAATCCATATATTTTGCATCTCTTTTTCAATTCATAGATAGAGAATACTTGATTTTTATAAAATTATATGGATGTATCGATAATATCAAACAAAAGATTAAAAGCAATTTTTTAGATCATATAATCAAAATTGGTAATGAAGGTGTATTTTTTTTAATTGATTGGTAATATTATTACGTTGTAAATCGATTTTAAATCAAATATATTGTAGATCAGATGTATTCGTAAAATCAGTATATTTGTAATAAAAGTGTTTTCGATACAATGTGTTGTTTATATCAAACGATTATGTATATTGGTTTTACATTAAATGTATTGATCCTATTACGTCTCTACTCTACTACTGTAGGCCCAAAAACATAAACCAAGTGATTCTTAGTTGCCACAGCGTTCTGCTGATTTGTTCGAATGCAAATACAAATAGTACCTATTACTTTTAATAATGATTTTTTTATATCTGAATGTGTATTTGTATGATCAATAAATGGCTTATTTATTTATTTATTTTAAGTGATTCTTATATCACTTTCTTTCACGGGTCAACGAACTAACCCATCAAAATACGAGTACATTATTATGCCTCAAAACTTTTACCTCATAATTCAGTTGAAACACATAAAAAGACACTCAGAAATAAAGTTATGATAACATAAATTATTTTTATAAAAAGCCCCACTTATTCTTAAGAGACGGCTTGAATAAGACAATATTTCATACAAGTATAGAACAATTTCAAACATCTTACTTACGGTCTTGAAGATGGTGAATTAGAATAAACTTTATTCTGCAGATCTAGTCTAGTTGTTCCATATTCATTTGGTATATCTTTTTCTAATAATAATTCGCTTAAATCTTCTAATTCTGCATCAGTTACTTCATGAGGTGTTCCAGCTCTTAAAGTGGAAGTTATGCTACCATCTATAAATTCAATATTAATAATCCATCAAATATCATTTATAATAAACAAATTGAAAGAATACAAATTGATTTTAGTAGAATAAATGCAATAAATAAATAAATTAACTTGATGTATTAAATAAGTGAATAATAATATTTAGTTTGCTTACCTGACTCTCTTGCGATCACCAGTAGACCGATTACTAAAATAAAAATAAATTTTAATAACATCTTCATATTTCTTCTCAGTTAGACTATCTACTGAAAGAGTTCTGTAGTTCGAATCTTGTATATTATATCATTTTTGGTCCAAGGTCGTTTTCTAATGAATTATACACGGATATTTTTCTTCTTTTTTGTCACAGATGTTTATCTTTTATTTGTGTATTTATTCAAAATCATCAAGATGAATCATTGTACTTTTATGATATCGATTGTACCTAGGTTTACATTTTGAATCGAGTCGTAATGAGGAGAATTAAAGAGGTAAATATTTGAACTTTTTATTTAGCAAAAAAAAACTAACTAACAATTGAATGAAGATTTTCAACTACTTCAAGCAAACCTGTTTGTTTATTGAAACACTAAAATCATTTTATAAAAACTTCAAATAGCATATTATAAAGACATTTTTTTAAAAAATTGTTTTGATCAAAACAAATAATAAGAAATCGTAACTTTGTATATTAAAATCACTCGCATATCGAAGGACTCGTTTAAAAATAATTAATTTATCACATTTTCAAATATTAAAACACTTATAAAACAATTTGAAGTTTTTAAAAGAATTCTGTACAACTACGGAGTACGTATTAATAGTAAGGCGGCGAGTAAGGTTGTAACGCCAAGGATGTTAAATAAGAATTACTACAGATTACAACATGACCTCATAACAAAACCTTCGAACAGGCAATGATACCAACCTAACAGCTGCGTCATACGCTAACTCGTTGAAAGGTGGGGAAAGGAAAAAATCCCCAAGACTTTCGAAACTAGAAATACCTGTTTGAATGAAAGCATCAAATTATTTTTTTAAACGAAACTGTTTGATTTAATAAGTATGTTTTGTTATGCTAACGTTCTGGCCGAGACAAGACGAGAGGAGTCAAATGCGGGAGTTTACTAGCAGCACTCGCTTTTCTTTGGTACGTGCCTGGGTCCAAGTCGCTTTATTTGGCACGAGCCAAAAGAAAAGCGAGACAAGAGGGAGAAAAAGATCCTATCGTCTACAGAAGTCAGAAGTGAGCCACTCTTCTGATTCTAGCTGAGATGTATACAGGGGTCGTTCGTGCCGTCAAATGTCTTGCCCTTGTAGTGTACTGCAGGCATTAACGTTCACTTTCATCTTCCATTACATTCAACCACCGTCTCTTTCTACGAACATAGTTTTGTACATTTTTCGCTTACAGGACGGAGGGAGAGAGAGATCCACTTGATCCCTCCATCCAGACATCCACGTGATATCCGATGTGATCATCACTGTATATATCACCTCACTTATATTCAAACCTTATTATTATTCATTATTATAGAGTATGAGTATGAGGAAAGTGTTTTCAGAAGAGAGCTAGTGCGATGATTACATAGATACGATCAATTGTTGCGCGTATTTATCCTACAGCTGTCAGAAAATAGATACTGTGTTGATGAATCCGTATGATTCCTTTCCCAAAATTAACGAAGCATTGATGTTATTTGGTATTTTGGTTTTTCTAATTCACTATTCGTTGTTCCGAAAAAAGCGTTGCTCTTAAATTTCGAACATAAGAAGTCAGTTTCCAACTGTATTGTAACTTAAATCTTCTACGCCTGGAGTAAAAAAAGATCTTTCAGGGAAAATTGCACACGGTTAATGTGGGGCCTGGCTTTTAAAAACAATAAGTTAGTTGCTAATGATTTTGATAGGTATACAAATACAAAATTCCATTGTAGTCGGTACAGAGCTTTTAGGCTCCAGGCTTCAATACAAACGACAGATTCGAAGTTATCACACCAACTAACCTTAGTCGAGAATAACTCCTCTTGCTGGATTCTGAATAAATATTTCAAAAATAATTTTTGAACTCTTGGGGACATTTTTATGAACCGGTAAATCCATCAAAATCGAATATTTGCGTCAGCATAATACTTTCTCTTCATATTTACTACGTATATCTATATATATATATATATATATATATATATATATATATATATATATATATATATATATATATATATATATATATATATATATATATACATACGTATATAAAGTAAAAATACTTGATATTAAATAAAAAGGAAATAAGATGATTTAGATAAATATTATAAATTACTTATATCAGAAGTAGTAATTTGAATAGTAGGTGATTTTTTAATGCCAAAATAATTTTAAACGAAGTCCTAATCAAATTTGAATAAATAAAATAATTATTTATTTTTATGGTTACCTTATTGTTATTGGAGTTTTCTCTTGCAGAATATTGCTGTCAACATTCAGGGTATAATCCATGTTTTGTTCTAGTAAACCTTTAAACACAACAAAACAAATAATTAATTATCATATAAATGAATAGATTTTTCGATGCTAGTAAAAGGATTATACTATTATACTCATGTAAACCCGACAAAAGACTTAAAACAACTAGCTCTTTTTGCTGTAAGACAATAACATGGTCATTATTTTTAGTGTTTTATTTATTAGTACTAAATACCCTGTGGATTTAATAAACCTATAGAGTCTATAGGCTGATCCAATAAATATAATTTGCAAAAACTCCTATTAGCATGGAATTGTTAACGACGAAGGAGAATCATTCATAAATGTTAACTGTCAAGAAGAGCAGAGGTTTTGTTCTCCTGGTGTTTGCTAGAGCTATTGGTTTCGGAGATATCGTCATATAAATGGTGTCCTTTTAAGTGATGTTGGTTTTTTAAGATGGTGGAACGTAATAAGATTTCTTAGCGAGCTCTTAAGGGCTATGAGAACCTAGTAACAAAATTTCATGATCATAGGTTCACTGGTTTCATCAGATATATCATGATAAGTCATGATCAATATTTTATACAACAGAACACACGAGTTTTAATATTATATTTATTTATTCTTTTCGATAACCGAGTAATCTTAAAAAAATGAAAAATACTTTACTGACACTACAAATTTATAAATATACATACTTCCAAATATTTATATTCATTAGCTAATTCCAAATGTGAAAGAACATTTTAAAATTAAGGTTATTTTTACAGAGATAATCGTCTCAATATCAGAACGTGGGACAGAAGAGGGAAAAGAGATGAGGAGGAAAAAAATTAGCATAAATGAATTCATAAAAACTCAGACCCTATTCACAGATAAAAACAAACGAGCTGGCCGAGACTGCTGTATGAATATTCAGGGAGACTTTTCTCTCCACGACACAGCCCCTAACAGTAGATGTTTGAGTAAAAGAACTACCAGAAACGTACCAACCAAAAAGAAAAAAACAAACTTTTCTGTGACAAGTGTTTTTATTAACGTTTAGAGAACGATTCCTCAGAGGAAAACATGTTAATACTTTATTTATGGAGAAAAAGAGAAAGAGTTCATTCATTTTTAATTACGAAGAAATATTTACGGTTTTGCCTCGGAGAAAGGAAGGTATACTTATCTTTTTTTACTTAAAAGCAACAACTGACCACACCATGCTTCATTTATATTTCATTGCTTGCAACATTTTTGCTATAATTCTAGATTTGAGCTACAAAACAGACAGAATATTATTATAGTTCGCGAAACTCAAAAGGGTAGAAAAAATAGTCTGTCAATCTGTACGGCACATATAGCTTCGTATTTGACGAATGGTAACAAGAGATTTGGAAGCAATATTAAATTTGCTCAACAATAAAATGAATAGGAGACCATCTGCGAGCTACTTTTGTCAGACCATCCAAATTTCTTTAAAATCGGATGAGCACATTTAAAGATATAGGTGTTAGAAAAATGTTTGTGAGCATGCTAAAAAGCAGAGGAACGGAATGGGTGCAGAAAGAAATCAATATGAGACCAAAAATGGGCTAATCATGACTATTATTAGACCTAGCATACAAAGTTCATATAAATTGGATAATTAGTTTTTAAGATGTGTTGGTTCGCAAAAATGTTAAACGACAGACATACCAACAGACCGACTGACAAATACGAGACCAAAGATGTTCCCTGATATCTAAAACGGATTTCTGTCCAGAAATTATTAAATTTAGATACATCAAAAAAACAGACTGTCCAAAATGATTTCGGTAAGTTCGAAACCAAAAAATATAAAAATTGACTGCCAATTAAAGTGGCACATAGCTTCCTCGCATCCTATCATGTACTTTATTGTTATATTAACATTAACATTATTGTTATATTACTTTATTGTTTATTGTGTAAAAACTATTAATAGTTTTAGCGATCTTTAACACTTCATAGCGGTGTCGATGTTGGTTTTACTAAAATATTTTAATTTAAATCAAATTATAATTATTATTAACTACGGGAAACAGACTGTGAAAAATACACTCCAGCGCCGGTTTGTCTCATTGAATAGATGAAGTTTGATTTTTTCCCCGACCTAAAATTCCACATTTAAATTTGAAGTTCACGTTTATGCGAGCGTTACGCGTGAACGCTTGTCCAACGAACTCGTCCTGGTCAAAATCGGTCGACATTTACTCAAATTATCGTCACACGTTTCAGGATTCACGGACACACAGACCGACAGACAGACACGAGACCAAAAATATTCCCTGGTGTCTGAAACGGATTTCGGTCTTGGAATTTTTAAAATCGGAGACATAACATTTATTCGTTCTCAAAAGTGAACACAACAAAAAAAAAAAAAAAAAATGCTTCCGTTTCCGTTACCTTCGGTTAGCTCGGAAGCAATAACAAATTTATCAAGATAAATCTTTTTATCAGTAAACTGATGACCAATATACATAAATTTCAACAAATTAATCAATTTTCCCCCTCTCTAGTTTTATCTACAACAAGATAAAAAAAATTGTCACAAAAGTAATTTTATCTACGATTGATACGAAATATAAACATTATATCTCTGTTTAGATGCGTAGAAGGTGATTATTTGCGTACTTGTATTCATTGCGCATGCGCGTCTCATAGTTCTGAAGAATTCCTCTTCTAAACCACGCTAGCGCGGTAAAGAAGAGGAATTCTTTAGCTTTACGCAAGATTAGCGAGTTTGTTTACATTTAACAAAACTAATTTGCTATTCTTTTATTAAAGTAACTGTTTATATCGAGTTTTTAGTGAAAAATAATGAATGAATCAAGTGGCTTTGACGAAAATGTAGAGAATGATACTCCTCCAGAAATAATTAATTCGGCAAAAAATACAACTCAAGATTAATGCCATCTTTATCAAGAGAAGAGATACGAACTAACATACAGCAAGTTTATTTTTTTCTGTATTTATTATTTAAATCTAACAATCGTAGATAAAGTACGGTACGCAACTCGTGCGAAAACGGCATTTTGCATTGTTCGTGTGGTTTTACTACCCTCGCTGTCGCTCGGGTGCAAACTCCACACTCAAAATGCAAAATGCTACTTTCCGCACTCGACGCGTAATGTACTATAAAAGGCAAGCATATTATAAAATCACCTATATGTAATCAGTCTTAAATGAGCACGCTCAAACCTCTGCTTTACGGCCAGTAAGCAAGAAATAATCTATTGTAATTATAATTGTATATTGTTAACCCAATTGTTATAAAAAAAATTGTTTACCATAAATAAATAAATAAATTATAAAGTGGGCGTACACTAACTAAATATGATAAGTTATTACATGGAATCGATTTTAACAAAATTCAAAATAGTACTGAAGAGTTACTTCAAATAGCAACTCTACTGTCATACAAGGTTTACATACTGATAGTTCAACATCTAAATAAATCGTTTGTCGGATTATGAAGTTATTTATTAATTAATAGTAATTTTATTCAGATGATGATTCATAACTACGAAGATAAAAAATATGTGGCCCAACTGGAGATTTATCCTAGGACCTTATAAATATGATAGCGACACTATTACGCAAAAGAGCAATTTGAGAAAGAGGGAAATAAGGAAAACGCTTTATTTCTAACATATATGTGTAATTGATACGCAATAATTGGCAGACCTTTGAACTAAATAAATAATTTCGATTTAAAAATAAGTGACGATAACATTTTGATTTTTTTTTTTTTTTTTAAATCAATAACTAGTGCAACTCGTATAACTATATAATAGAAACCATAAAAATATAACAATCAAAATAAATCGAAACCATTGAAATGCCAACAAAAGAAAACCCATTATTTTTAGTTTTTAACAAATATTTAAAAGGAAAGCTTGGATATAGGTATTTCGGTATTCAATAAATTTTAAACTTCATAATATAAAAGGTTTTTTGACTGAGAAAAAAAAAAAATCAGTCCTAATTTGAACAAGACTTTCTCATATTAATAGTCATATTGACTTTAAATCCCTAAATCCCTTTATTTGATTAAATTTATTATTAAATAGAATGTGACCCCGCTGGGAATAAAAAGAAAGTTGTTTAAATGGTCCAGCTTCGATTTCCAAGGAAAATGTATTTTATTCTTTTATATTTTTTATTGCAACACGGAAGCTAGATATTTCCATTTCCTAGGAGTGCGACATATATTGGTATTTAAATGAACTACATTTATATCTTTATTTTTTTCAAATATAAAAATGGTTTGAAGCGTTTTTCTTCAGCAGTGCCGCTGAAAGGGGGGGTTTCTTTACAACCAAAAAGGCAAGAGGGATATTGTGATTAGTGGCGTAACTGTGGGTCCGAATTGCAGACAGGCCCCCGGTGCCAGGGGGCCCAAAATAAAAAATAATCCTACCGCGGGTTTCCGCAAGCCGAGCGAATTTCCATTGGAAATTTGTAGTTCAATGTTGTGCAGTTTAAACTTCCTTCATAACTACTACAATTTAAAAGAAATATTTTAGTTAAATTAGGGTTTTTATAATAATGGTTATTTAAACATAATAGTAGTAGTTTCAAAGAGGTTTAAACTGCACAACATTAAACTACAAATTTCCAATGGAAATTCGCTCGGCTTGCGGAAACCCGCGGTAGGATTATTTTTAATCTTTGCCGACTCATCAGGAGGGGTAAATGACGTCATAAAGATCCCATTCTTCGTGGGGATCCTCATCTCAACGAGCTTGAATTTTTGGTGCAAGTTTTATTTCGATACGTCAATTCGTTCGAGAGCTATCGTGCTCACAAGAAATCCGCAAGAAATTGTCGTTATTACTACTATTATTATTATAAAAATATTATTCGAATCGCTATGGTACCTCATTTTTTGGATTCAGGATCTTAAAAAACATATGAAGCGATACCTCACTTGATTTTTGGTATTTTTTTTTATCTTTGCTGACTCATCAGGAGGGGTAAATGACGTCATAAAGATCCCATTAGTCGTGGGGATCCTCATCTCAACGAGCTTGATTTTTCGGTGCAAGTTTTATTTCGATACGTCTATTCGTTCGAGAGCTATCGTGCTTACAAGAAATCCGCTAGAAATACATATACCTATTTATATATATATAATATATATATAGATATATATATAATAAAATAAATATATATATATATATATATATATATATATATATATATATATATATATATATATATACATATATATATATATATAAAGTTTTGTAAAACCTATTTTTTCGTGATCAGGGGCCCATGAAACGTATTTTGGCCACAATCCCGGCTCAAACTCCCGCCATGCCAGTGGCTCTATTAGCGAATTTTTTCCAATGGAAATTCGCTAAAACATTAAACTACTATCTTTGTACCATTGTCGATGGGGGCCCCTTTAAAGCATAATAAAATCTAACTTGGAATTATACTTCTACACCATTGACAGGGGGCGATTCAGTTCTTTTTTACTCATCAATTTTTTTTGGCGAGGGGCTCCCAATGCCTTATCTACGCCAATGATTGTGATGAAGTTAAAATTATACCTAATGTGTCATGAGTACAGAAGTTTGAATTCTTGTATTTCATCACACACGCACACACTCATATTTATACAGATAAAATAAATAATTAGATAGGTTTGAAATTTTTAATTATCCGAAGATAAACCCATGTTAAAAGAACCCCAAATAAAAGAATTAGAAGAAGTTATAGCGAAAGGGGGCAGTTTGAAGAAATACTGGAAGACACAATCGGTAGGTAAGGAAAAAATATTAGGGATTAAAGATAAGGAAGGAAACATGAAGAGAGAAAAAGGAAAGATAATAGACATTATAAGCGAATACTATAGTGAACTCTACAGAGACAACGAAGGCTGCGACAATAGAGTAAATGATAATAAGGAAGAAAGGGAGGGTATAAGAGATTCTCAGGTACCTGAAATAATGAAAGATGAAGTAAGATGGGCAATCAGGAACATGAAAAAAGGAAAGGCTAGTGGAAAGGACGAAATATCAGCTGACGAACTAAAAGCCGGAGGAGAGACAATAGTGCATGCAATAACTTATCTATGCAATCTATGTATGAAGTATGGCAAGGTACCAGAAGATTGGTTAGAATCAATGTTAGTGTTATTATATAAGAAAGGCGATAAATTTAACATAGAAAACTACAGGCCCATAAGTTTGCTCTCCGTA
The DNA here is from genome assembly GCA_951217055.1 of Gerris lacustris. Lineage (NCBI taxonomy): Eukaryota > Metazoa > Arthropoda > Insecta > Hemiptera > Gerridae > Gerris > Gerris lacustris. The sequence continues at coordinate 23,386,244 of OX578283.1, read as the reverse complement.
TTGTATAAAGTATTTATGAAAGTCATCACGAAAAGAATAGAAGAAAGAATAGATAGAAACATTAGTATTACTCAGACCGGAGGCAGAAAAAACTTGTCGACTTTAGACAACATATTCGTAATCAAGCAGTTAATAAGAAGAGCCAAGGAATATGGATTACAGCTCGTACTAGTCTTTGTCGACTTCAAAAAAGCCTTTGACTCGATATACAGGAAGTCCGTATTAGACAGCGTCGAATTAGTAGGAATAGAGCACGAATATGTAAAAATACTTAAATATATATACGACGGTGCTAATATGGAAATAAAAATCGATCAAGACAGAAAGAAGATTAAAGTCGACAGAGGAGTGAGGCAAGGGGATATTCCCTCGGGCAAGATCTTCCTACACGTCCTAGAGCTAGCATGCAATCAGCTGAAATGGGATGAGTTAGGAGTGAATATTAATGGTAAATGGCTTAACATACTCAAATTTATGGATGATATTGTGCTGATAGCCAAAAGTATGAATGAGGCTGAAAAGATGATAATAGAACTTATATCCGTAGCAAAAGAGATTGGATTGGAGCTAAATAAAAATAAAACAAAAGTAATAACAGTCAATGTAGACTCAACAAAACCAAAAATCATCGTGGGCAGAGATGAGTTCGATGTAGTCAAAGAATACGTGTATCTAGGTTCTCTGATCAGCTCCGAGAAGGACGAGCAAGAAAGAGAAGTAAGTCGAAGGATAGCCCAAGGATGGCAAGCTTTTAATAGATACAGACATCTACTCAGATCCGACGTTTGCATGGCATCAAAGAAAAAACTATGGAACACATGCGTGTTACCGGTAATAATATATGGATCAGAGACGTGGATATTGAGAAGGGATATATTAGAAAAGCTTAGAGTGACTCAGAGGAGGATGGAAAGGAGTATGATGAAAATATCGCTAGCGGATAGAAAGAGGAACGCATGGGTAAGGAAAGAAACAGAACTCGAAGACATAGCACAGGTAGTGACAAAAAGAAAGTGGAGATGGGCAGGCCATATAGCAAGGAGTGTAGACGAAAGATGGACGAAATATATGATCGACTGGTATCCGAGATTGTTAAAGAGGAAAAGAGGTAGACCTGAGCAAACATGGGACGAGGAGATGAAGAGATCTTGTGGAGGAGTCACCTGGCAAAGAGTAGCCAACGATAGATTGGAATGGAAGAGAATGTCTACCGTTTACTCTAATGTATGGCTTAATCAATGCGATACAAATTAAATTATTAAATAAATTATTAAATCGTTTATTTTTGAAAATTTTATAAAATATTTATTATTGTCTTCTTAGGTTATTAAAATTATTTAATGTTTAATTCATTATATCGTTCATATTTGGTAATTTTATAAAATATTTATTGTTGTTCTCTTAGGTTATTAAAATTATTTATTTTTTAAATCATTATATAGTTCATTTTTGGTAATTTTATAAAATATTTATTGTTGTTTTCTTAGGTAATTAAAATTATTTATTTTAAATCAAATTAAATCATTATATCGTTCATTTTGTTAATTGTATAACATTTTTATTGTTGTTTTCTTAGGGTATTAAAATTATTTATTTTTTACAAGCTTGTTATTTATTATTTAAAGTGCATGTTAATTTACTTACTAAGCCAATAAAATGTATACTCGTAAATACGAGTGCGTAATATATTAATGGTTTCGGGTTTATTTATTTGAATCGATTTTATTATATTTTGTTTTTGTTAGAGATAAACTATTTATCTTACATTTATCGTTGCAGAAACACATGTTTACCAATATGAACGTATAAATAATATTATAAGAGAAACGAGTTATGAGGCAACTCGAACACCCGAAAGGGTCCACAGCTTTTGCTGATTTACAATGTATATCAACCTTTATAATAATTTAAAGAAAATCATGTATGAAACATTGTAATAAATGGTATAAATAAATAAATAAATAAAAACCCATGTTAATAGGTACTAGAATAACAGTGCTTTAATATAAACAAAAGCTTTTACTTTATTCAAATTATAAAATAATTGCTTTCATTTTTGTTTCAATTTACTAGATCTCTCTAATTAACACAAGCAGTAGCACTCTCTCCCCTCTCATAAATTCACAGAGTCGATGCATAATCAATAAATAAAAAGCTAGGTAAAATAATGATAGCTCAAGTATATTGGCATATTAAAAATTAAAAGGATTTTTCCTATTAATATATATATATTTTTTAATGGATTTACAGAATGACGGATAAAAGAAAGCACACGAATGCAACTGATTACCTGTCAATCTATCAAGAGTATTATTTTTATAAGAAATACAATTTACTGCATTCAAAAATAAATTGATATAAGGGACGTTTTGTTAACATGTTCTAATGCTCTTAACACGAACTTATTTTAGGGTCTATTTCTAGAAATATGAGAAATGCATATCATTCTCATGACATTACATTAACTATTTAGACGTGGAGCAATTACTTTCAAAATATAATACATACTCACTAAGATTTATATAACTCTGAGAACAAGTTTATCGCATGAGTTTTCGAGAAGCAAGCACAGTTTATTTTGTTTATTTAACAGGTTTACTATATTAAATAATTTAAAAATTAAATTCGAGATAACTCGTATAAACTAGCACTTTCATACTATTTATGTGACTGTCCACATTCTCTGGTATCTTCGAGCGATATTGTTACAACGTTAGGTTTATTATCATGATTCCGTATCCCATCATCCGAATCCTTTAGTCCAAAACCTATGTTCCAATCACATTCCTGGACATCCTTCCCGACCCCTAAAAGGGCAGTGGTCACGTAACATGTTAAACAATTAAAAAATCTATAAATCCTCAATGTATGCATGTCTATGTTGGTGCAAAAACACAAATATAAGGTTACATAATATTAAAAGCATGTACAATTATACAATCTCCTGTCATTAGTAGTGAATTCTGTCACTAGACAGTTTCTCACGTCAAGATGTACCATGCAAGCTTTTATCAATATTGCTTATAGTTGTAACTCAAAACATTGGTCATATATAGGACCGACATTTTATAATAAATACTCGAAAAACAAAACTACTTAAATACATCAATAAAATACATTATAAAATAATTCATTTAAATCAATAATAATTAAGAAAACCTGATGAAACCAACCAAGATTTTTTAGTTGGGATTGTAGGCTTCATTGGATCTATTCAGGGTATAATGCTTGGAAATGTGGTAATACGTGAGAACGTCTTATCGTCTTTGTTTGTTCCTAGGCTCATATGTTCCTAGGACATATGAGATATAAGGTTTGCGAAACTCAACCATGAGATCGGGGGTTCAAATCCATCCGACACAATATATTTTTGATAAAACTATAAATTATAATTAAAGGAAATAGTAAGGTTATCATATGTTTTCTCAAAATCATATAGGAGGGGGACAACAGAGCCTGAGAAACTCAAGAAGTCAACTTGGAGGACAAGGTCCAATTCTACCAAATCCTTACATACAAATAATTAGAGGGGATCTTATGCAAAAACCCCTAGAAGGTGGCCCAAGAGGTGAATAGACATATTTTCTCGAAACCAGTGAGATGGGGGGCATCTGGCTGTAGGGTTAGATCCGAGAAACACTCCCTGGGTGGGTAGGTAGGATTCAAATTCTTCCAACATTACATATTATGACGAGTCTAGAAATTATATTTGTAGCAAAAACCCTTGTTAGTTACACCTTCGAGAGAATCGTGTCTTATGCGAAAACCCCACCTGCGGGTGAAAAGACTTTCAACTTTCACAATTAATTTTCCCTAGCGGAGATTTGAAGAAAACCCGTAGAGAGACAGGTGATATAAGGTGGTATATACCTTATAGGTACCTTTTACCAACCAGTTCTTGTGGCGCAATTGGTAAGGCAAGGCACACAGTGGTGCCAAATTGCCATTTTCACGAAAAAACCTAATTTTTGGAAAAAAAAAAAAAAAATGTATATCAAAAACAGTTATAATTAATAACAAATCACAATTTACCATAAAATATTTTTTTAAGTTTTAGGAAGTATTCTTACTACGGAAAGATTAAATTATAATTATCATTAATTATAATTTGATTTAACATAAAAATAATTCCGTCCCAGCAGGAAATTGAACCCGAACTCTTAACCTATGGAATTAAAGCTATATTTTTCAGGAACTAGATTTTTCCCCAAAAAATTACGCATATGGTTATGCGTAGCTGAACTCATTTATGGTTTTAATGAGTGGGGGTTCCCCACTCATCTGCTCATCTTCAAGGTCATCTTCACCCCGAGATAGGGATGCTGCATACTACTTAAGCTAGAGAGAGAACAAATTTAAACATTTTTCTTTTCAAGTTCTTAACTCGACTAGGAGTTGGAATAGTTTGGTCTAGACAAGTTTTATTTTATTTTTTTTATTTATTCTGTTTAACAATGCAAATTAAAATAACAAGAATCCATCTTACCCTCGGGTAGTTTTACATTAAGAGGATAATGTATATTTTCTACAAATTCTTCAGAAGTCCTATGAGAGTAAACACTGGAGAGGAAAGGGAATATAAGAAGATACAAGTTTCACCCAGACATAATGATAACATTAACCCCAGTTTCACTTCACCAGTTATGTATCTCGTTTTAAACTTACGTAATTTTTCTTCGCTACATTACTCTAAAGAATAAAATTTAAAATAAATATTTGACTAAGTTCAAAGACATTCAAAGTAAAGTAAGACATACATGCAGAGGTCGGATATGTTGCAAATGTAAAAGAAACTACTTTAAGTTGGGGGAAAAAATGAATTTGCATCTGTTTTATCTGTAAGTAAAGCGCATATATTTTTTTCGCCGCCTTACAAGATATGGGAAAAAAAAAAAGGTGGTTTCAACCAGTTTACACCTAGTTCACTCAATGAAGATACTTGCAGAAGAAGTCTGACCACGACTACATAGCGTACATAATATGCAAACGCGTACACGCTTCAGATAATTCGCATATTATGCGAATTCTAATGACAAAAAAATAAAATAAAATAAAAATCGATCCGAGACAACTCTGACAAACTTTCTCATATACGAGTTCATAATTGCTTAGCCCAGTGATTTCAATTTAATTATTATTGAACATTACATCAAAATGACAAGTGTATAAAAATAACTTCTCCTGGGCGGGAAATCAAACCAGGGCTCTCTCCGTCCTATTTTCTCAGGAACTAGATTTTACCCCGGGAAAACGGCTTATATCGTTAGATTTGTATTTTAATGGACTACCATTTTAGAATTTTTTTTAAACAAAATCGTCGGAACAGTTTTCGAGAAATTATAATTAATTAATTAGTTTTGGGGGTAGCGCACCAAATTTGGCACTAAAAATCATTTCTCGATTTCGCCTCGGGGGATGATATTTATGAACATGTATGCCAAATTTCGTCAAAATTGGCCTAGTAGTTTAGGCTCCAGGCTTCTGCACAGACGACAGACATTTAACATTCAAGACGACCTAGAATGTTAAATAAAGGCGATGGAGGGTTGTGGAAAAAAAGGGTCCCCATGAAGATATATAAAATAGGAGCTCCAATGGGACACAATACCTTCATCTTGGTCATAGGTTACCAAGAAACGTGCGGCAGGCGGCCGGTTGTCAACAATCAACAAAGCATTTTTTTCCATTTGCGTTATAACTTATAACTGAAGTCCCGAGTGTTGTATTGTCCCAATATTTTTGATTTTAATTATTTTGTGCTGTTTATGAGTTTTTTATATAGTCCAGTCATTTTAGATTTTCTGTTCCGAAAAAATCGGAGCTAATTTTTTTTTTGTAGATCGCTGTATTTTGACGTTCTGAAGAACATATCCAAAATCGGCAACGAGATCGTTGTCGCGTTAAAAGATATTCAAAGATAGTCAACAAATTCTGTAATTGCGAAAATTTCGCTTCCTATGGCTTGGACACCAATTAACGTGGTTATCAAAATTAAAGATAACAAAAGTTTCCACAAAAAAAAAAAATTATTCAATTCTTACGTACAATGGACGGTTTACGGACTATAGGGCAAAGAAAATCTATGAATATTTAGTATCTATATTTTTACAAATATCTCGCTTTCTATGGCTCAGACACAAATTAAGGTGATTGTCAAAAAGCAAGATTATTAAATTTTCCACAAAAAACACACACTTATTCATTTTTTACGTACAACGAACGGTTTAGCAAAGATCTAGTTTATTATAACTTGCATAGTGTTTGTTTTTGCATGACATTTTTCGTATTTTGGTGAACATCTCATTTCCTGTGGCCCGTAGACCAATTGAGGATCAGATCAAAATTATAGAATATAAAATTTAACACAAGAAACATCAAAATGAAAATTTTGAAAATGAAATTTTTATGTTCATTTTTTACGTACAACGAACCGATTATGTAATAAAGTGCTCCGAAGTTTCTGCAAAATGCGTATTAACGACCAATAAGTTTGGTTTTCCTCGAAGAAGTTTCACGGTGGAAACTGCTATTGTCTATTCTATATAACTTTAGTTAATAGTTAAATCAGTTTATAACCTGATTCAAAATAAAAAAAGAAGGTAATATGAATGTCCCAATCTAAAGTTGTGAGCATGCGCAGTACGATTTTTTTCTCCAATTTCTCTTGTCGTCCGCATGGGGAAAGTGATTTAATTTAAAATCTGCAACCATTTCGCCCTTTTCAAATATGCTCCTAAAAAACATACGAACCGTTAAAATGTATCTCTGCTTCAAAACTATATTCAAATGCGGTCAGAGGTTACCGTGGTGACAGCTTTGTTATTGACATGCTAATATGACGGAAAATTCGGATTAAATCAAATTGAGATACATTGTAAAAACTTCTGTTTCGTTAGATTTGTTTTCAATCTAACGAATTTTTTCCAAATTTGAACCTCACGTTAAAATGTATTTAAAGAGATAATATCATTAGAGTATTTTTAACATGAACCTGAACCCTATAATGGACAAATATTTATAACATTACATATATGTACCTATAAAATATATTTATAGACATAGTGGATATTTGTAAATAATATAAAATAGACTGCCAATTAGTGTGGCACATAGCTTCCTCACATCCTATCATGTACTTTGTTTTATTAACGTTATATTACTTTATTGTTTATTATGTAAAAACAATAGTTTTTAGCGATCTTTAACACTTCATAGCGTTGTCGCTGTGGATTTTACTAAAAAATTGTATTTGAACAAAATGTTTGTCTCATTAAATAGATGAAGTTTGATTTTTTTCCCGAACTAAAATCCCAATTTTAAATTTGAAGTTCACGTTTGCGCGAGCGTTGCGCTTGAACGCTTGTCTTTTTTCTGTACAAAAAGACATTGATGCCACAAACTCGAACCAAACTTTATCACGTACATAGTAAGATTCGTAAATCTTTATACTTAGGCTTAACGTATAGTAAAGCCAAAAATATCGTTTAATTTTATTAAACACTTAAAATTGTTTTAACAGGTGATTGTTAATACTTCGTTTTTGATTTTTAACTACCTAAATCAAATTTGTTTTAATCAATATTATAGAAATTAAATATATATATATATATATATAAATATATATATATATATATATAATATATATAAATATATATATATATATATATATATATAAATATATATATATATATATATATATATATCTATATATATATATATATATATATATATATATATATATATATATATATATATATATATATATATATATATATATATATATAAATATATATATATATATATATATATATATATATATATATATATATATATATATATATATATATATATATATATATATATATATATATATACATTGTTCGTTTTTGAATGGGCTATAAGATATAATTTTTTATTCAACATCATCAAAAGGAAAGAAAAATTTGTTTCACGTTTTTGAAAGGTTGTTGGGGAAGTGCCTCCTAAGCTAAAATAAACCTAAAATTCATTTCATGATTTTGCCTCGGGGTATGAATGGAATGTTCTGAAGATTAAATTTGAAGCAAATTTAATCGAAATTGTTGAATAAATTCGAGAAATAAAATTGTTTGACAGTTGCATCTCCACACGATTGCACGCAGGAGATATTTTTAAAAAACTATTGAGGGCTCGGGGACCTCTAAACACGTAAATCTATCAAAATCGAAGTTTCGCGCTATCACAATCCTCTCTCTCTCTCTCTCTCTCTCTATATATATATATATATATATATATATATATATATATATATATATATATATATATTTATATATATATATATATATATATATATATTATATATATTAGCAGTTTTGTTGTATTGTTTAAAATTTTATAAGTAAAATGTTTCCTTTACGTGTCAAAAACTGTTTGGTAAGATTTTTATTTTGTAGTTTAACAATTTAAAAGTAAAACGTTTAATTGGTGTGTCAAAAACTGTCAAAATGTCTTAAAATCAACAAAAATTCCCCTCCCTTAAAAAAAATTGAGAAAACTGTTCATGACAACAATTGGTTTTCTCCTCAAGAGATTTTCAATAAAATACATCATAAGTCAACTAGAAGCTAAATTAATAGTATCTGATTAAATCCAAGATGGCGGCCATATGTTTAATGATAGTGCCTTTAATTTTCTTCTATATCTACCAATAGCTACCATTACCTATGGAAATACAGCATTATTAAAATGTTCCCTAAACCAAATAAACCACACCACCTTGTCACATCCTATCGTCCAATTAGCCTTCTTCCAATCTTCGGCAAAGTCCTAGAAAAACTCTATTTAAGACGTATCTCAAAAATATTCCAGTCATCTGCGATATCCTACCCAATCATCAGTTTGGCTTCCGCTCTCAACATTCCACCACCCAACAGTGTCTTCGCATTCTAGACTCCATCTCGTCCTCCCTTGAACGAAAACAGTACAGTACTGGTGTCTTCCTAGATGAGGCCCAGGCCTTTGACAGGATTTGGCACCAGGGCCTTCTGTGGAAACTAAAGGGCGTCCTTCCCTTTACCTACTGCCTTATCCTTAAATCCTATCTCCATGAAAGACACTTCCATGTAAGCTGTGGCTCTTCTCGCTCACCTACGAGTCCTATACTTGCTGGTGTTCCACAAGGAAGTATTCTAGGTCCTTTGATGTACTCCTTTTATACATCAGATATTCCCCAACATTCAATTACCCAAATAGCTACCTTTACTGGACGACAAATTTATATTTTCCGCCTCCTACGACCCTAACATAGCAGCAACCAACATCCAAAACCACCTTCTTGAACCTTGGTTGAGGAAATGGAGGATACAAATTAATGAGCAGAAACGTGTCCATATTACTTTTTTAGGGTCCGTAGGCAAAACCAAGGACCCTAATATATTTTCCTGCGTGTGTCTGTCAGTGCGTCCGGTCGCCTGCTCTCACGGCTCTGTACCTTTCGTCCGATCACTTTGAAATTTGTCATGTATGTGTCTTGTACCTACCCACATATTTTAAAAATATATAGCGACTTCAAAAAAATATTTTTCAAAAAAATTAGGGTAAAAAAACTTAAGGGTTAAATTTGTTTATTTTGTTCGACACCGTGAGGGGTATCATATGAAAGGGTACGTCAAGCTGATAACAAAAATATATAATTCTTTGGTAATAACTTTGATAGGGTGAGCGTAGGCAAGTTTAAATTTTATTTTTTATTGACAAAATACGTTTTTTTTTTATAATTATGGTCTTTTTGATGTATTTATATAGTTGTAGTCCGGTTCAGTGGCAAAAAAAAATACTTTATCAGAAGTTTGTTTATGTGTTTTGAGAATATCAGACCCATAGGATAGATCAAAGTATGCTTTTTAGCATTTTAAAAAACACCATCAGTAGGGTACTACTTAAACTATACAGGGTTGCCTACGGACCCTCGCTGCGGGCTGACTAGCACACACTTGACCTGTTTATTTTACTCTCAGACATTCAACTTGTCCTCCAGTCATCCTCAACCAAGGAGTGATCCCACAATCATCTTCCGTAAGATATCTAGGGCTACATCTTGATCGACGATTGACTTGGGCTCAACACACCAAAACTAAACGTACGGACACTAACAGACAATATAAACTCCTTTTGCGACTCCTTGACCAAAGATCCCACCTATCCCTTTATAATAAAATCCTTATTTATAATTCAACCCTTAAACCCATTTGGACCTATGGAATTGAGCTCTGAGGTTGCACAAAGCGCTCAAATTCCTATAGACTCCAATTCCTTCAATCAAAGATCCTTAGAAAAATCACCAATTCCCCTCTAACCTTACAATTCACCACGACCTTAAAATTCCTTTTGTACATGACCTCACTTCTATCCGTTATAAACAATTCCATGTTCCATGAAACCTTAAATCACCATCCTAATACTTTAGTCAAATCCATGGCATCTCTTCATATCCCTGACCAACCACCCCATCGGCTGAAGAGACATCGGCCTCGTGACCTGCTACAATAGTTCACAACCTCAACCGATGTACTAGATTAATGTTACGCACGACAGGAGCACTACCATGGGTAGCCTCTCCTCTCATAACAATCCATGTCACTCAATCAAATTGTTATCTCTATTACTTATAGCAAATTGAAATTGCAAATAATATATATGTAAAATAAAAAAAAAAAATAAAAAAAGCTACCATAAGTCTAGGTACCAAATTTCAAATCTCTAGGTCCACTTGAAGCTGAGATAATAGAATGTGAATAAATCCAAGATGGTGGCTATAATTGAATATGGTGGCCATATATCAAAATAAAAATGACCACAATTTTCTATTTATGATACAATCTATCCATGTACCAAATTTAAAATCTCTATGTCAATGGGAAGTAGGAGAATTAGTGATCAGTCAGTCAGTCAATCACTGTCAGTCTTAGTTTTATATATATAGATTATACACTACATATATATACTACTTATATGATAAAGTAAAAAAGGGTCTACTAAGAAAACAAAGCCCTATTGAAAACATTTGCGTTAAATAACTCAGCTATTTATTAGATTAAATGATATTGCAATTGCAGTCCCTAAAATGTCAATAGCTATTAAAACCATGAATCGATTTTGAGGCAATAATGTGGAAGGTCAGAGTTTACCAGGCTTATTTATTTATTTATTTATTTTTTTTCAATAATAATGAAATTTTAACAGGGGAAAACCGTAACAACAAAACAAATAGAAAACACAAGGTGAAGGATAACGATTTTATGAAAGTTTAGTACGGGTTGTGTTCAATGGTATACTAAACTGCATTACATGAAAGTTGTGTGGACATGTCTACAGTTTTAAATTAAGTTAAATATTCATTATTTGTTTGTAGTAAAATTCACGAGTTTTTTCGTACATTAGAGTAGGCTCACGTGGTCAGAGTCTATTTTTAATTTGAACATTCTGGATGAATCTGGTTAATCCTGACAATCTTGAACTTTTGTAAGAAATTATTGGTTGTTTTGACTGAGATTTTGTGGTACCAATTTATAATTATAACTAGAGAAAGGATAACACAAATAGTCTCTCCACGTAAATTGTTAAAATTTTTATTGCCAAAGCAGCTTTCAGCCTTCAAAAGGCCATCATCAGTGCCTAAGAACAAACCAAAAAATATCGAGCTAAGCACAAACTACATGATAATTAAAACTAACAAACATAAAAACACAGGTAGGCAACTAATTTTAAAAACTAATTTTAAAAAACTTACATTACATGTTAAAAACTTACATTAATGTTTAAAAACTTTACATTGGTTATGTTAAACTTTAAAAGTTTTTTAAAATTAGTTGCCTACCTGTGTTTTTATGTTTGTTAGTTTTAATTATCATGTAGTTTGTGCTTAGCTCGATATTTTTTGGTTTGTTCTTAGGCACTGATGATGGCCTTTTGAAGGCTGAAAGCTGCTTTGGCAATAAAAAATTTAACAATTTACGTGGAGAGACTATTTGTGTTATCCTTTATGATGACCTCCATTTACGCTCCTAGATCTATAACTAGAGAGGTATAAAGTAACAAAAAATCACCACAATTTTTGTATTAATAATTAACAAACGCGTTTCGGCAACAAATCTTTAGTGTTAGGTGTTAACATAGTAGATAGAGACTTCACTTAAGCTTTAGTACTTAAGTACTTAGGGCTTTACTTAAGTCAAAAGATTTTAACATAGAAACTTTACTCTTACCAGGTTAACACTTAACACTGAACATGATAAAAAATGTTGAAACGCGTTTAATAATTAATAATATATAATTATGGTGACAATTTTTTGTGTGTGGGGGAGACCGGGGCTGGTTGTTACATGGGATAGGTTATTACATGCTGAATTTTAATTGAACTTTTAATTGAACGGAGGGGGAGAGGTCTACAATGCAAATTTCAGTCTGTCAAGGACAAGATATTTTAGTTCTTCCGTTATCAGCTAAAGGGCAGGTCCCTTCATTCTATAGATACGTACTGATTTGTTTTAAACCCATAGTTAAAATAAGTAAAAAAATTAGGTGCTAAAAAATATGTTCTAAAAAATATGTTCTGCAGTCTTCAGTTGTTTTAATGTAGCTTTAGTAAATATTAGATTGAAAACATTGTTCATTAAGCTTAATTATCACGGTTTATTAGATCTTTTAAACTTATGTGGGTAGACGCTTTACTCGATTGCGTCCAAAATGGCAGCATGGGGCTGTTACACTGCATCAACTTGCTCCATTACTTCTTATCTGTAATAAATAACCAACCCTAAAAATGTAAACTATTATTAAATAAACTGTATTAAACGATATTTTGTTAAAATTTTACTTATAATGAATAACAGCTATAAGAAAAAAATGTTGATGTCAAACGGGAAACATTTTCTTATTTAGAGTAGTATTTCACCGTTTTCTTATTTATGAGTAGTATAAAATTAATTACAAGTAAATTGAAGCAAACTGTTTAAAATTTAATTATAGGCTATACTTTTAGGAATGAGACTGAAGCTGTTTACGAGCCGGTCGAGGTTCAGCGGTTAAATATGATTAACTTTTAAAAAAAATTCCTTTTCTTTCTATTTAAATGGTTTTGACAAATTTTAAGATAGTCAATATTTATCAATTTTTCCAATTTTTACTTACATTTTTTTTTTTTTTTGTGTCCTTACCTATTTTTCCTATTAAGCACCTAAATATAAATCAAATTGTTGAACTTGATGATGTTTAATTTTTCTAACCCAAGCAACCTAATGTAATTGAAGTTCTGGAAATCAGATTACATACTAGAATCTAAAATGCATAAATGTGTTTGAATGAGGTACTTGATAAATTCAAAACATTTGGAACGTCCATAAATAATTTCTAACAACTCTCAATATTTAAGTTCCCTTACCAATATTACTGTAACATTACCCCAATACCTGTACCGGGGTAGGTTGTTACAATTTAAGTTATCAGAGATTATAAGTCCCTAAGATAAGAGAAGTGAATATTCTGAGCCGAAAAAAATAATTGAGGGAGCCAACAGTTGGTTTTAAAGAACTAACGTTAAATTACTGTGACTTTCAGAAAACTTGTGGCTTGGCCAAATAAAAAAAGTGTAACAACCAGCCCCGGTCTCCCCTACTTTCTATTGACTATTGTAAGAAGTTTTAATTTTTATGGAAGCTAGACATGAATAATCTTTATATATCACAAGCGAATGATGGTTATAAGATTTACGAAAGATCCCTGCAATAAGCTTCCCTCCAAAAAAAAAAAAAAATCTAGTTAGGTCAAACGAATCTTGGTAATATCCTTTCAAAGAACCTTGGTATATTGGGGGCGCTATCCCCAAAAAACACTGAAAACGTTGAAAATATTCCTCGAAAACCGTTCAAACGATTTTGATTTTTAAACATCTATTTTGTATTCCATTTAATGAAGAATCAACCATTTAAGAAGTTTTCCAGGAAACAATATAGTTTTCGAGATATTGATGAAAATAGACTGCCAATTAGAGTGGCAAATAGCTTCCTCGAATCTTAGCACGTACATTATTGATTTCATTCTTTTACTAGCTGTTATTGTCTAATTTATTATTTTGTTTTCCCCGCTTTTTTGATAGGTCAAAATTGTTTTGATTTTTAAATGAATTAAAGTGTGAATTTCACAAAACTTAAAGCACATACGGTTAAAAATGATGTGGATCTGCGGACTTCTTACAACAAACCATCCAAATTTTATAAAAATCAGATGAGCATTTTTGAAGATATAGGTGAAAATAAATGTATGGTTGTGCGCATGTGGAAGAGAAACAAAAAGGCGTAGAAGATTGAAACTTATATGGGACCAACAATGGGCTAATTATGACCTACCATCCCCAAATTTCAATAAAATTACATGAGTAGTTTATAAGATATGTTGGTTCGCAAAAATTGAGCAACAGACACGGAAAAAGAAAATTCCCTTATGTATGAAACGGATTTCTGTCTTGGAATTTTTGAAACCAGAGACCTAAAATATTTTCATTCTTCGGAACGTTCACATAATATCTTCCTTTACCTTCGGTAAGCTCGGAAGCAAAAACTGAATACTAAATTATTTTAATAAGCCGGGTAAAGGTTAAGGAATTTGTTTAAAAATTATCTATATCGTCGATAAATAGGACAGCGACGTCTAAGTTCTACAAAGGAATTTAGTTGCCTTTGAGGTTGACGTCATAGTTTTATTGTTGTATGAATAAATCTAGGGGAATATATGAGGTAAGAATAATTTGTAAAGGGTTTAGTTGTGTCGTCATGGGTGGGTGAGGAGGGTGTCTGAGATTATATCATTATAGTTAAGGGTGTTTAATTAGTGAAGGCACTTATGAATGCCAGGGTTGCCACGTCTGGAAGCCATCCAAGATTAGAATCTCATGGGGGACCCCGTGAAGCTGAAACCTCAAGCAACCACCAACCTGTGCAAGCCTTCCAACTTCATAACGTCTAAATGCAGGCTAAAAAACCACCAAAAACTCTTCCCTTACCTTATCCTCCAAAGCCTTTTAATTAAAACGAAATAACAAAAATCCACGTAGGGATTTTCTTTCTTTTGAATTTCATTTTTTTTCTCATTTTGTGCAAATGAACAAGTTTTAAATGGGGAGAGGGTTACAAATAAGCCAGACCTAACAAGCCTTTTCCTTGAGTCCAATTTTAAAAAAGAAAATTGGTTAGAAAAAAAAGTTTACTTTTTTTGAGCAAAGTGAGTGCATCAAGTGTAGTACATGGTCTATATACCTACGAGCAGAATGGTTTTTGTTTTTAATCAAGAAAATCTAGATTTGTATAACCCATGAATACTAATAATTACTAAAACTAAGTACAATACCTTTTAAATAGAACCTCTCGAAGCAATTCGTTAAAGAGAACTAAAATTTACAATGGAACAACTAACCCAGCGTTTTTCAATATTTTTATTATCCATTGACAAACGATAAGTAACAGAAGATTAAGAACTTCAAATATTTATTGGGACGTATAAGTTGTATGAGAAATGAGACACAATAACCTTACACTATCACAATAAATTCTTTATGGACCTAAGGCTAAAAATTAAAAGCTAAAGATTCATCCACGGACCCTTTTTCCTGCACGAAGTGATTCTGATTTTAAATTTTCATATCAAATCTAATTCATTTATTACTAGGCATCGCGTGGCTCTATCATTGAAGCGAGCGTATTGCAATGAAATACTGAATATTGAAATTTATTAATCATGATGAATGTCATAGTTGAAGATAAGCGGAAGAGGGTAGGTAGTGTGGGGAAGAGTGGGGGTACTCGTTACAAAGCTTTACTTCCTTAACAAACCTATAAACTATACGACTATAACAATCTTCACCACCCGCAGTAGCTTTTAAACAATTATTATAAATCTATCTCGTCACTAAGCAATGAATTTTGCTTGTATCAAGTTGAAATTTTGCATACCTGTTTCAATTGTGCATTAGATGGTGTATATGAAGTTTTATTAAAATCGTTTCGTTAGAACGAAAGATATCGGTAAAAAGGTTGTTTTCTCTATTATAAACGTTTAGGTCCGCTTTAATAGTTTTAGCGATCTTTATTAAGTCATAGCGGTGTCGCTGTTATTAGTAAAAAGTGTTCGTCTCATCGAATAGATGATGATAGAATCTTTTCCCGTCCTGAAATTCCAATTTAATTTTTGTACCTCTCGTTTACGCGAGCGTTGCGCGCGAACTCTTGGACGGATCACGCTGTCCAACGAACTTAGCCTGAGTATTAGTAAGAGGATCATGTATACCAAATTTCAACTAAATCGTAGTATATAAAAAGTTCTTTTTATCTTGTAATTTTAATAATAATTTTTATCTTCAAGCATGGTTTGCCAATCATCTTATTAAAGCACAATGTAACATAAAGAATCGAGCTTCTATAAAGAATCGAGTACATTGATTGGATATGAATATCTCATACGTCTCTTGGTTTCGTTAGAAATCTTTCATTCGCGAATCGGATTCCGAAATCTCTAGTGTGAATGAGTGTACTCTATACGTGAAAATAAAAATTGGTTTTGAAATGTCTAAATGAGCGTCTTGCCCCCTTGTCTTACTCCCCCCCCCCCCCTCTCTCTCTCTCTTAACGGCTATCATATTTGCATTTCATATGACCAGATAATAGGTTCCTATCTTATCTACATTATCGGGTTTCATTGTAGCTCCCTTAAAAGCCTAGATACTATATACATATTATATTATACATATTACTGTCAAGAACAACAATTTATATTATCAAGTTATGATAATATATTCGTATATAATTGTTTTATTTATAAACTATTATAAATAAACTTTTTAATACATTAACTATTGAAGCTCAGTTATATTCTGCAATAAAAATGACAACCAAAAAGTAAAAAAAATAGTAATCATTAAAAAAAAAATAATAATAAGGATATCCAACTCTCTTGATTGCGATTACAGCTCATCACCCTCAAAATCTTCTCTACTTTTTATCTCCCCTTAGGCTGTCTTATCCCCCCCCCCCCAAAAAAAAAAATCCCAAAAACTTTGAGAATTTCTCTGGGATGCTCTAAAATGTAAAATTATTAAGTTCTAGGATCAAGAATATAGATCATAGAAGTTAACAATTCTCCCCCTACACCTATAAAGAAAAAAAAGAGCAAGGTTATTTATTTTAAACCGATAACATTAATGTGGGTTTTATCATTTTTGAGTAAAAAATAAAAAAAATATTGTACTAACTATCATAGCTCTAATAACTATAATAGCTAGATATTACACCACTGAGTGAAGCAACGTTTGTTATAATGTATTTTTTTTAGCATCATTATAAGTGTAAAGCATGAGAAAAAAGTGAAGAGAGAGTTAGCTTACACAAAAATATTTTGCAATGCAAAGCCTTATTACTCTAAAAAAAAGGAATAACAATAACGAGGTTACCTAGACATAATTTCATCTATTTTGATTGAATATATAGTTTACATACTTTACATAAAAATTGATATCTTTAGCTAATCCGTGTACTTTGTCGATGATCTATAACTATTATGAAACATAAATGTACACTTTAAATCATTGCTTTATGAGATTATATTTTAGATATATTTATCATCTTCATATATATTAATTTTCTCATAATTAAATTTATTTCTACGTAGGAAGGAAACATAAAAACATTTAATTAAATTCCATTTTAAAACAATATTTTGTATATACGTGATATAAGTTTGTCTCTTGTCCAGCTTGTCTGTTGTCTGTCGGTTATACCCTCGTCAAATTGAAAATAAAAACTCGATTAAACCTGGCAAACTTCACCGGGATTTGTAATTCTATTAAGCAAACTTAGGGGAAATACAGGCTTCCCTTTTACTCTAACTTCCTTAATTCTTTTAAAGGTTTAAAAATAAGAAAAGTGACACTGGGCTTCTCGAGAGGATTTCACCCCCTAATAGCTCATAATATTTATTTGGTTTATTTATCCTTTTCGTGGTAAAAAATAGTATATATAGACGTATAGGTAATACATACATATATTTTTTTAGAAAAAAAAAAATGAATTGTTACATTATTTAAATTTCCGATCTTGGCGAAGGTAACGGAAGCATTGTAATCATTCTGAAGAATAATTTTTAGCCAGATCTGTTAGATTTTTTTTTATTCCAGAATCATTTACGCAGTGCGTCTGATTTATTCATGGATGGAATTAAATTAGGAAGCATAAACTAAGTAGGCCCTATTGCCAATTTGGTCCGGACTTTTGCAGATGAAACTAAAACTATTAAACACTAGACTTGGCCGATTATCGGCTGGGCCCGTATTCATGCTGATAGAATTAGATTCATTAAATTAAATTTGGATGCATAAACTAAATCGACCCGATTGCCGGGTGGACCCGAATATTTGTCACCACAATTTTAAATGAAATTGTGGTAACAATATTGTTGTTACTTTTTATTAACCTATATATAATAATTTTATTATGAAGTAGTACCACAAATTCTCAGTTAAAACAACCAATTATTTATTAAAATGTCAAGTATTTTTTTTTGGGGGGGGGGGGAGAGATATTTTTTTCATAGAAATATGCAACGTATAAAAAATTCCTTATAACCCAATTTCTGTTCTTTGTCAAATATTAACTGTAATATTTTTTCGTTGATTTGTTAAATTAATAGTGGGGGAAGAAGCACAAATATGAATTGGTACAAAGAAACCAAATACATATATGAGCTTAGGGCTCCACTTTCATATAACAACCCTTATGGTTTATTTCCATAATAAAACATTTTTGTTCGATATATTCGAAGATACAGGTGCGTTATCAAACGCACTAATATACGTATTATATATGCGATAAACGCAGGAAATAATAATGAGATCCTCGATTTGCCTACAGCCCCCCTAAAAAAAGAGTTTTCATTGAGAAAATATACATAAATGAAAAAAAAACTTTAAGATTATTTAATAATTTTTTTTCTCATAAAAAAAATGATGAACACTTTAGTCCTTTGACTCCAGTAAAGAGCAGTTATATACTGTTTTGACTTATCACTCCACTACTGGTAAATAAAACAAAACTATTTCGGTAAAACTTTCCTTATTATGCTTTTTACTTTCTCATATAAAGAGAAAGTATTGTAATGAGCAAAAATTCGATTTTGATATTATTTTGATGGATTTACAAGTTTTGGGGCCCCTGAGTCTAAAAATGTGGTTTTTAAAAAATATCTGTCTGCAATCTACTGGGCTGATTTGGATGAAATTTTGCATACATGTTCAGAAATATCATACCCCGAGGCGAAATCGAGAAATTAATTTTAGCAACAATTTTGGGGGCGTTACCCCCCAAAAACACTTAAAACCTTGAAAAAAATTATTATTTCTTTAAAATGGTTTCGATGATTTTGATTAAAAGATTCTTAAATGTAGTCCATTTATATTATGAATCTAAAGATACAAGCCGTTTTCCCGGGAAAAATCTAGTTCCTGAGAAAATAGCTTAAAACGCGGATGGAGAGAGCCCGGGTTCGATTCCCCGCCGAGGAGATGTGGTAAGTGGTAAATGACACAGTCTTCTATTTTGTCAATCTCGAATAGTATAACGCCAGAACAAAGTCTTAGTCAACTAAACTTTTTGAAGGAAAGATGTAATAAGTCTAAAACAGATCGTCATACATTCAATTCTTTTAAAGGAGAATACACGTACAGTACAATTTGTATTAATATGTATTTTGATTCTTTAACGCCAGTCATCCCTTTCCTGCCAATATTGCATGTCATTTTTGTAGCACTGGATTACTAGATATAGAAAAACAAAAGAGTAGGAAGCAAACAAAAATCTAATGGATTGTCAAATTTTCCTAAACTGATTTTCAAATGAAAAAAGAAAAGGTTGACATATTTTCCGTTTCTCAGTAGCAATATTATTTTTCTTCTATCAAACTAAAAAAAAGATAACTCCGAGAGAAAGCTGTCACATTTGATCCTCTTAGATCATAACCCATTCTTCCTTTTTTGTGATTTGAATCGACCATCTTGTTTTTCTATCTAAGATTGAATAAGAAGAGGGTGAAAATAAAATAGGAGGTAAGATCTAGGAAGTTAAAACACATCCTAACGGAGAGACAAACCTGTTTCGATACAGGTGGCACTTTTTTCTTTCTTTCTCTATAGTCTTTTTCTCTGCACTAAGTTTCCTTTCCAGAGCACAATTAACTGTTAACGTTTGAAAAATTGTTTCTTATAAGGTATGATGAAGATAAAGAAGAAGGAAGAGAGAAGAATCATAAACGCCTTTGACATTCCGTTAGCCTTTGTCTTCTTGAGTCCTTCCAGCAAAGAGCAGTTATGTACTGCTTTACCTCATTACCCCACTGCCTAGTCATAAAACGTCAATTTTGGTCAAACTTTAAAAACATAATAACGAATATAAAAAAAACTTAGTTTCGTGATCTTTTTTATGAGGGTACACTCAAACGAAATGATTAAATCAGCTATTTTGTAAGTTTATTCCTATACAAAATTGCTCATGCTATCTATTCTTAAATTAGCTAAATCCTATTTTCTTTGTAATAAATGTTTTTTAGACTAGGAACGTTAACAGCTTTCATAGCAATCTAAATTTTCAGCCCTAGACAGTGTTAAAGAATAAGAATTCCGACTTCAGCAAATAAACCTATCGCGTCCAAAACAAACGTTATAATATGACCCCTGAGGGAAGTAAAAGTGTGGTTGTTTGGACCTGGATCGATTCCCAGCGCTGTCACAATTATTTATATCCACTACTGAAAGTGTGCAGACATTGCAATTATGTAGGGGGATCAAATATCATGTATATACTTTTACAGGAGAATTAACATGTAATAAAGAATCTATTTGCAAGCTCAATGAAAATTTAAATAATAATTTAAGCTACTAAAACTAGATCAGAAGCTTAATGTACTGAATCAATATATATTTTCTGCATTGGCTTATCCTCTTCAAACTGCCCACTAGACTAGACTGCCACCATCATTATTAGAAGGGTTAGATGTTATAATAATTAGAAGTACTAAAGCAATAGTTGGACTACCTGCTAATACAACATCAGCTATATGGTATACTCACCTCGTCGTTTTCGGGGGCTTGGTATCATAAGGTGTACCTGGGAAGCACCCTTACAGCCTCTGAGTATCGTCCAAAAACTGAATGCTGTCCCTGACTCTCTATTTCAAGATATATATTCAACTTTGAAGAAGAGACTTCAGAATTTTTTTAAGAGGTTAGATGTAACAGTGCAGTCAACTGATGAATTGAAAGTGGGAGAAATACGACAGGAATTACGTGAAAAGAGTTTTACCGAGTGGACAAAGTGTAAGTGGCAAGGTGTATAGGTGTCCAGCACTTTAAAGAGTATCCTCTTAAATATATTTCTGAAAGGAAAGTTCTAACTGGATCTGAGTGGACTAACTCTATAAAGCTTACGAATTACGCACCTCTAAGAGGGGTGCCTGGAAATGGCAATCAGTCTTCAGGAGATGTAGGGCCCCTCTGTCGCAAATGCGGCAGAGAGAATGAAACTCCAGCACATGTGCTGGGAAAATGCCCTAGTAACATACTTCTGGCACTATGTGACTAGGGGCCATCATAACGATAAGCACAGAATCTCAGAAGCCCTAAAAGAAAATAATTATACTTTTTTACGACGAGGTGTACGTAATAGATCCAGAAGGTTCTCCAAGATACTCAGACATCATCGCTTTCCATCCAGATAATAAAGCTACCATGATCATAGAATAAAAAAAACTAAATACAGTAAGGTATGAAATGAAAGTACATAACTATCCGGACCAAGCTGCATTAGTTCATGAAGATACAATAAACATATATGAGAAATGTATAGAATACTATAAGGAAAAGTTTAGAGAATCCCACGGAGAAGGAAATTTTCAAGTTCACGGACTTTGGTTTGAGGCTAGAGCTAGAGGCACAATACCAATAAAAACCACATTATTTTTGACAAAATCGGCACCGATCGAAATTTTCTTAAGACTCCTAGCTGAAAATATAATTTTAGATTCTCTAGGTATTATAAATAACCATATTTACTAATGAACTTCCAAATAAGATGTACATTTTATTTTTGTTGTATATTATTAGTGATAAATATGTTTTAAATATCTGTTGTTAAGTACTGTTATTCTTTCACTAACTGTACGAATGTATTTTATTTTATTTATATAACTATCGTCACTTGATTGATTAGTATGCTTGTGTTTATAGCAATCCCTTAATGAAGGACAGCTCCACTTTGTATTTATTTTTTATTTTTTTAAATAAAGTGTTTCTCTCTGGGCCATCCGTGGGCTACTTACAACAAACATTTTATCTTTATTGCTCTTTTCCTCTTCAAATTGTTAAACATTAAAATGTATTTTAGAAAAAAACGACTTAACTGCCAATCAGAGGATTTCCGGGCCCCTGGGCAAGTTAGCACCTGGGCCCCTTTGAACAAATAAGGGGGGGGACCCCCGGTCCCCCCCCCCCGGAATTTTTTTTTAAATTTAATTACCAAAATATGAGTTTTAAAGATTTCTGAGGGCAACTTTGTCCTTAGAGGAAAAGATGTTTGGTGGGGACAAATTTTGATGTTAAACTAAGATTGGCTAAAAAAAAACCAAATAATTGAGTAGTTTTGTAGCGGGTATCATTAAAAAACCTTCTTTGACACTTTGTAAAATACATTATATAAAATAAAACATAATATAAATTGTTTGCAAAAATAGTGAGATTAAGAGAAAACAAATCAAAATAATTAAGTAACGCATTTTTGTATGCCTATATGATTTGTCTGTCAGTTTCTCGCCTCTAAATCAACATCGACCATATTGAATAAGATAAAAATCTAAGTACATAACTAAATGAAACACTTAAGTTCAAACTTCCATACTCATGACACATTAGGAATAATTTTATGTTCTTCACAATTAGTGATGAACTTAGCATCTGGGCCCCTTTGAACAAATAACGGCGGGGGGTCCGGGGATTTTTTAAAATTTAAGAGCAAAAAGATGAGTTTTAAGAATTTCTGAGGGCAAGTTTGTCCTAAAAAAAAGATGTTTGGTGGGGACGAATTTCAAATACATATGTGCTGCTAGTTAAGTTTGTATTTGTGTCTGTTTAATTTCCGTAGGGTGAATCAACTGTGCCTCCAAAACTTAGCTAGGACATTAGGGGCCGTCACAAAAAAATCATAAGAAAAAAACAAAAAAACATTTGCGTTCAGAACTGAAAGGGGTCCCCTTACAATAGTATAGAAGTATAATTCCAAGTTAGATTTTACTATGCTCTCAAGGGGCCTCTACCGACATTGGTACAAAGATAGTAGTTTCATGTGTTTTTTTAGATTTGGGGGCCCCTTGGCTCCGGGGCCCACCCGCAATTCGGGCCTATAGTTATGCCACTAATCACAATATCCATCTTGCCTTTTTAGTTGTTAAAAATTCAGAGCCACCCCCGGAAGCCCGGGGCTCAAGGAGGCCCGAGCCTGTGCCTCCCAAACTTAGCTAGGGCATAGGGGCCCCACACCAAAAAAAAAAATTGATGAGAATAGAAAACAAAAAACATTTGCGTTCAGAACTGAATGGGGTCCCCATACAATAGTATAGAAGTATAATTTTAAGTTAAATTTTATTATGCTCTAAAGGGGCCCCTACCGACATTGGTACAAATATAGTAATTTCATGTTTTATTTGGATTTGGGGGCCCCTTGGTACCGGGGTCCGCCCGCGATTCGAGCCCATAGTTATGCTACTAATTACAATATCCATCTTGCCTTTTTTGGTTGTAAAAAACCAGAGCCACCCCCCGGAGGCCCGGGTCCCTGGGCATTTGCCCCCCCCCCCCCCCCCCCCCCCTGTCTGCAGCCCTGCTGCCAATGCTCCAAAGGCGAAGGGAAATATAATTAGCTATGACAGTAGCGTAGCAATAACATTTGTGTTTCCAATAAGTAATACAGTCTTTTTTTTTTTTTTTGTTCAATTCTTAGAACTCTTTCAACTCTATTCTTCTTCGCATATGTTTAGAATCTACAAACGGAAAATATGCGAACTAAATCCTTACCACCGGAAATATCCAAAGAAGAAGAATAAAAAGGTGGCACAATATATATTCTCAAAGTACAGAGGTATCTAAAAGGTATAAATGTGTGAGAAGTACCTGACCCCTCGGCTTTAAAGCGTTTCATAACCTAAACACATGCGGTCCTAATCCCTTCATCTGGTGCCAGCCTGCGAGCATACCCAACCAATCCCCAAAAATACCCCTGGGGATTTACACTATCCCATACATTTTTGAATAAACCGTTTAGCAGCGTGAAACCTTCTTCACTAACCATATGCTGTGAAAAAAAATAAAACAACCTATATGCCTATAAGAACCTTTAAGCTATAGGATTCATTGAAATAAGGCTTTCTGACAGATGAATGAAATAGTAACACTAAATAGTATAACAGATTAAGAGAACCTAAGTCTTTTGAATAATAAATAGGATTTTAGATTTTAACTATAAAAAAAAGGTTACACGGTAACAGGTTATTAACAGTATGTTTTGGCACGCAGTTATATCCAAACTGTTAGTTTATTACTAATTATTTTTGTTGATTTCCTTCTATAACGAATAAGATGAAACGTTTCTTATTTGAAGTTTCTTAGGTGAAATATGAAATATATATTTAATTCCAGATAGAAATATCTGTAGTTTAAATCAACTGCGTTCTGTCTACGTAAGTGAAGAATATTCTTATGAAATGTAAACAATAACATATTCCATTTTTAGTTCTGTTCACACTTCACTTGAAAATAGCAATAAAGTTATTATAAACTTTATTAGAAAGAAATTAAAGTCTTACAAAGATCAAATCGCGTAAAAGCAGAAACAAAAAAAATCATAACCTACAACTATCTAACTTGAAAATCGAGAGATTGACTCAAAATTGTACGATGAACACTATAAAAATAAGATACAATGGTTATTGAATTCATTTACCTTGAATTTGATCGAAGAAAAACGCCGTAGAAAGAGCCAAAGACGAGCAGGAAAAACCAAAAGGAGAAAAATAACACAATACTGAAAAAATAACTCCCTATTGGATCTATCTCGACCAATGAGATGCCGCCAAGTTTTATCCTTACGTAATAATGATATAACTCAGTCTAGATTTAATTTTATTTCTATTTATAGATCTACTTTTCATTTATAGTTTATTGTTTATAAATGTGAAATTATATAGAAAATGTTTTATTATTATAAGGAGAAGAGATAATATATCTGTTTTATTTGGAAAACAAATTAGGTAATTCTAACAATATATATCTAAATTTTAGATTAAAGAAGAATATATTACTCTAAAATGTCATCTCTAATTCAACCACAAAGTTTTAATTTTTAATTCTATAAAACTTATTCGTTATTAAACTGTGAGTGAGTACATTGTTATTATTATATTTATTTTTCATTGTCGCAGTAATTTCGTTTTAATTTTTAACGAATCGTTTCAAAATAATTTTTAGGTTTCCTTAGACTTAAAACATCGTAAAAAAATGATTTCTTTGTGGTTTTCAATTCATTAGAAGTTGGGTCAATTAAGTAAATAAAAGGCTCACTTTTACAATACTTCGAACCCTCCTTGGATCATTCTCAAGCTGACTGTCTAGACGATTAAATCGTGATGGTTATTATTAAAAAAATTTAATTGAACATTACATTTTTTATTAAATCATTGTGATTCTCATTTACCTGAATACAGGTTCTGTTTATTGCACTATTAGCTAAAATTTTACTATTATTTTAAATAAATGAATTATTGAAAGAACGCATTTCTATTTTTAAAAAAAATATTTTTACCTTCCACTCTTTTACGATTTGAACTTAATCACCACAACTCTAGTAGTAGAAAACTGTGTCAAAAAATCAGCATTAAACACCTATACTTTTCAAAACATTCTTTAAAATTGTAAGTATTCTATTTAAATACTAATTTAACTATATGGGCTACTATCCTTGGAAATATTTAGTTCCTAAGATGTTGAATTAAAACAAAAATAATCACGGTATAAATAGAAATAGTTCCATGTAAACTATCACATTTTAGTTACCTGCGGGGGAACATTATTTTTATGGAAAATTTTTAATTATAAATAAATTTAAAGTCAGTATTCTGTCTAATGTGAGAAAATTTTATATTATATTTTATAGTACATAGTTAGAAAGATTTAATAACTTCCTCTAAATTTTAAGAGATATTAGACCAAACTATTTATTATATGTAGGTATAATTATGTAATTGTTGTGAGTAGTTTGAACCTGTTTGATTAATACCGTTAATAAAATAAAGTGTCTTGTACAATGTGACAGTTGTCAGGTCACTTCTCGGTAGGGTACACACATGTTACCGTAGCTCCGTAACAGGAACGCTTTACGGTACCGTTCTCTCTCCGCCAATTAGTCCCGTAGCGTCTTCCCGCTTCTTTTATTATTTTTTTCTTCAACTATTCCTGGTAGTATCAAGTAATGTTTCTACATACGAGGTTATTACTTTCTTTCCTTCAAGGAAATGCGATCTATAACATAGATCATGTGACCGAGTTGTAACCGCTCCTACAAACTATAAATGGATGGAGCTTAAAAAACAAATACTTCGAAATGCTTTATAGAAATTTACTGAGAAAGAAAAATGAACTTTACAAAGATCTTAAAAATCCTTTTTTTATCCATGAGAAAATCTATAACTATAGATTGCATCCAACGTAATAAGAGAGAGCTGTAATACTCTTACAGAGAAAATCATTATAATAAATTATTATAACTTCTCAGCGCCTTAGATCGACCTTGACTGTCTTATATTCTAGAATTTAAGTACTATATAAAAAAAAGAAGAATTTGAAAATCTTTAAAAATGAGCAAAGATATACTCTAGACTGGTTTGATTAATGAAAAATGCCAATTAATGTGGCACATAGCTTCCTCGCGTCCTGTCACGAACTTTAATTATGTTATTTCTTTACAGCCCATTATTGCCTAATTTATTTAATCCCCTCACCTTTCTTCCTTCAAAGTTTACCGAAGGTAACGGAAGGATTGTGATCGTTTTGAAGGACGATTATTATTTTATGTCTTCGAATTAAAAAATTCTAAGACAGAAATCCGTCTCAAAAATCAGGGAACATTCTTGGTCCCGCATCGGTTAGACGATTTTGTTGTATTTGTCAATTTTTGCATGATTAAAAGTATCGATTTAGCAGAATTCAAAATCAACGTAGTCCGCTTGATAAAGTTTAATTAAACGTAAATGATGACAGTTAAAAGCGTGAGGGATTCCTAATATATCGTATTATGATATATCAGGTACTTGGACTACAATTTACCTATTGATTCGATGTAATTTCTAACGTAACCTCCAGAAAATTAATTCAACAAATCTATTATACCACTCGAAAACATCCTTAAGACTTTAAAGAATTTACTATTCTCGGCACTACTAATTCAGAAAAGATGTACAGAAAACTAATGTATTAACACCAACAATAACTTGGATTTAACTCCCAGAGGAGGAATTCGTTGTTTCCCATATTCCCCACAAATTATCGATTTCATATTTGAGTTAAAGTTTGACTCCTGTGTCCACCAATGATCTAATTATACTATAAAAATAAATGTCAAAGGAATGAAATAAAAACAACCAAACAGATATCCTTGAGATAATTAAAAAAATTGTAACGTATGCAACCAATGGACCACCTATATTTTAGATGTTTTATCACATCCACCTCTAAAGTTGAGTAAGTCCCATGGGATTTCATTATGAAAACAAAAGTACCTGGCTCCGGGCCATCCGAAATTCGTCCTTTATCATTCAAATAACAAATGATAAGCTATGGTGCCCTAGTTTCAGGCCTACTGGGAAATCCGGCCCCTTTAGCAAAAGGTAGATTCCTCTGAGAAAAGCACCTAGTATTCTATTTGTTCTGAAAAAAAACACGTTCTTAGATAGTGACGCATTTTGTTTCCAAGTTTAACAAATAGGTAAGTCACAAATTTGAATTCCTCCTTTTTCTCTTTTTTTCCATTTTGGTTTTTTTAATATTAGCAAATGAAAAACACCAAGAATATATTCGAATCTAATTACGTTATGAAGATAATATTTTGGCTAATTACAACAAATAAATAAGGATTAGATACTTACAATGAATTTATGCCATATGATACTGATTAATTATACAGATAATAATTGATATCATATTATTTGCAAAAAAAAAAAGGTAAAGATAGTAAACTGTCAACAGAAAATAAGTGAAACAAACAGCGAGATACTTGGTGACGGTTCGAGTTCTAGTGAGATTAGAGTGTTTAACACTGATGATTACTTTAAGTATATGAGGTATGTTTTATGTGGTAGATTCTTCATCCTATAAAAACTAACTAAAAAAGTTGTGTTGGGCGTAAATAAAGGTTTGACAAACGTGGACGAAACTTCATCATACACATCCTAAATTTCTTATTTAATTAATTAATGGGGTACTTCTAGACTCATTGGGGTAAGTTTAGATTGTTACTCCCCTGTTTTTTTTTTCAGAATATAAATGACTAAATAACTATTAAGTCAAAGGGATTTTCAGACCAATGTTCTATGGGACAAAGGAATAACACACTTCTGTTTTTACAGTAACAGTCTGAAGAAGAACATTTCGTACACCTTCTTTAGATTGTTACTCCCCTTATACAAAAAACAGAAGG
Source organism: Gerris lacustris (assembly GCA_951217055.1). NCBI lineage: Eukaryota > Metazoa > Arthropoda > Insecta > Hemiptera > Gerridae > Gerris > Gerris lacustris. The sequence continues at coordinate 23,357,439 of OX578283.1, read as the reverse complement.
GAATAAAGAGGCGCAATTAATGGATTCACACACACCTACAGTTGCGGTCAGGGCTAGTCCTGAAACGATCCGGTCAGGTCTCGGTTTGTTGAGGGTTTCTTTCCCAGCGATCTAGACCGGCGCAAGGCCCTGAGCAAACCACGACTATCTGATTTGCTGACTAGCTTTTCTGATTTGTTTTTATTGCGGCAGAGTTTTGTTTTTATTTCTTTTTGTGTCCTCGTTTGTATTTTTAATGTTTCTTATTTTATTTTTTTCGTTCTTATTGATATTTGCTTCCGAGCTTACCGAAGGTAACGGAAGCTATGTGATCGTTCTGAAGAACTAAAAAGTTTTAGGTGGCCGATTTCAAAATTTCAAGACAGAAATCCGTTTCAGACATCAGGGATCATTTTTGGTTCCGTGTCTGTCTGTCGGTCTGTCGGTCGGCCTGTCGTTCAATTTTTGCGAACCAACGTATCTGGGTGGTAGGTCATGAGTAGCCCATTGTTGGTCCCATATAAGTTTAACCTTCTGCGCTCATTTGTTTCTCTTCCACATGCGCACAAACATACATTAATTTACACCTAGCTTAAAAAGTACTTATCTGATTTGAATGAAACTTTTATAGTTTATAGTTTATTTATTTACAGTTTATTATTATTTATAGAAAGTAGCCCGGAGATGGCCCCAGATTACTTTGAACCGTCTGCGCTCTTTAACTTTTACTTAATTTAATTTAAGTATAAAATCCAAACAATTTTGACAGATTAAAAAAACGGAGAAAACAATTAAACAAATTAAACAATAATGGCTTATAAATGCATAAAATAAAAAATTAATAATGTACGTAATAGGATGCGAGGAAGCTAAATGCCTTACCAATGGGCAGTCAATTTTTTTAGGATGGATGACGAAAAATTAGTGGAATACATCCGAAAAAAATATTTATAACTTTATGATTTTTCTGACTGTTTTTACAGTGACAATAGTAGACAATTTTGGAGATTTTTCAGTACATATTTTGTATAAGTTTATTCTTTTGTGTAGTTTTTACATTTTTAAAAAATAATTTTAATGCCCTTTTTTATTTTTTTTTTATTATAATAACAACTAATTTGTTATATTGTATTCTAAACATACAAAACTGTATTCTAAAACTAAAAATACAAACAAAATTAATTTATTTTATCAAGTTTCTTTTATCGTCTTTTATAAGGTTCAATAAATTACTGAAATTCTAATGCGACGAATGGAAGTACTGGTGAAATTTAGTTTTCATCGCCCACCAGCAACAGATGCAATTTTAAAAACTTTTCTTCTTTTCTTCTCGATAATTATATACAATATATAAATTCACTCTCCTCTAAAAGTAGCGCAATTTTACAAAGGGTGATTTTTCTTAAAGACATTAACAGCGTTACGTATAAAATCTAGAGTTGACGAAAGGAGATTCTACCTCTAGATGTAAGAGATTAACTGACTCGGTGCGCACGAATTGAACAACTTCTACCTGCTCTGGTTTATCCTTAAGCTCAGATTGGACAACATTTGAGAAGCAAGCCCGACTTAAGGTCTGGCCGGACAGTGGGTCCATGGGAGTTTTCTGTAAAAAGTAACGATTTCTTAGAGGGTTAACAGTAAATTTTATTTACAATCTTTTTCTCCAAGGATAGCGAATTTAAATGGACAATTTAAAACATTTTAATCAAGACCATCTCCAACATTTTTGAGACATAATTTTTTGACGGTTGTTTTTAAAGACTTTTGGAAACATCATCCCTAAATTTAGACCAACAATTCATTTTTTTACTTCGCATTTCTAAACATGAACCTGTTCGTAATAATTCATTGAAATTAGTTCACCAGTTTAGATCCAGTATGTTAGCAGATTTGGGCGACCATAAAATGAGTAAATCTGTCAAAATCTAATTCATGCTCCAACACAATACTTCCTCATATAAATACACTACGTATTTGAGGAACTTAAAACTAGAAGAGTGGTCAAATTCTAGTACATATTTCTTAGTACGTCTTCACCCATTAATATTTTGTAGAAATTCAATAATTTTTAATAACTAAATATTTTATATTCCTCAAATCATTTTTTTCTTTCATGAGCAAATTTATATCTCAATTTTACACCTAGCCCTTTCCTGGTGTTGGTTTAACTCGATGAAATTGATACTTTATTCCATCAGATTTTAGTTGGATGTAATAATTCATAATAAATTTGTCTCCCGTGCACCGCCTGCCCAGGCTTGCTCCGCTAACTTGGTCTGAGTTATTGGGCCAGAGAACCCCCCCCCCCCCCTCTCTCTTATACAACAGAGCATTCTTTATCATATTACACCCTCCTCTGTCCCCCGCCCTCCCACTTCTCATTTTATAACCGTAATTTATGTAAGGTTTTTTTTACTCCTCCGCAAACTTCTCAATAAACTAATTATTATTACAAATAATAATATTATGTTTAATAATAAATAATATTGAATTATGCATCTAACCCTCATTTATTATCATAAAAATACATTTAAGAATGAGCTAAACTGATAACTCGTGCTATATTCATGTACTGGTTATACCTTTCTTTAACTTTTAAATAAAGGTAAGAGTGAAAAGTAATAGAACATTACGCGTCTAGTGCGGAAAGTAGCATTTTGCATGCGAGTGAGGAGTTTGCACTACACAAGCAAATAAATTATACGATTTTAGATTATTCTAATCAGAATCGTCGAACCCGTTTTTCACACCCCCAAATTAATAGCTAATAGTACATTACGCGTCGAGTGCGGAAAGTAGCATTTTGCATGCGAGTGTGGAGTTTGCACTACACAAGCAAATAAATTATACGATTTTAGATTATTCTAATCAGAATCGTCGAACCCGTTTTTCACACCCCCAAATTAATAGCTAATAGTACATTACGCGTCGAGTGCGGAAAGTAGCATTTTGCATGCGAGTGTGGAGTTTGCACCCGAGCGATAGCGAGGGTGGTAAAACCACACGAGCAATGCAAAATGCCGTTTTCGCACGAGTTGCGTACCGTACTTTATCTACGATTGTTAGGTTTTAATAATAAATACAGAACAAAATATTTAATAAACTTCCTGTATGTAAGTTCGTATTTCTCTTTTGATAAAGACATTAATTAGTTGTATTTTGTGCTGAATCAATTATTTCGGGAAAAAGAGGAATTATGAAACGCGCATGCGCAATGAATACAAGTACGTAAAGAATCACTTTCTACGCACCTAAACAGAGATACATTGTTTATATTTCGTATCAATCGTAGATAAAAATACTAATTTCACAGAGCTTATGATTCTATATTGTTTTATAATTTTTACCGAAATTAAATTAGTAAATATTAACCAAGGGGCTTCCTACTAAAATAAATAAATAAATTCTTTATTACATTGCCAAATTTCCATATCCGTTGGAAATTTGGCATTTCCATATCCAATGGATACATGTCACTAATAATAAGTAATTTAATAAGTCAACAAAAGCACTCGTGTAAAAAAATAAGCGTAAAACGTTGTGAGATCATTGGTTTTCTTTATCACTCGCAAACTTTTCTTTCCCAAATCACTCTACACGTTTAAATTTAAAAACATTTTCCGACCTGGCAAATACTCAGCACAAAGATTTTTTTTTTTTTTAAATAAAATGTTAACAGTGTCGTATACAACTTTGGTAACGATTGTCCTCCAATTGTGGATCAAGGCAAGGCTGAAGACAGTGATGACAGTTATGCTTTAATTTAAAAAAAAAAAATTAAAATTTCAAGATAAAAAGAACTTTTTATATACTACGTTTTTAAATTTTCAGTTGAATCGTATGTAATGTTGATAATATAATTGTTATTGTTGTATAATATATAATGTAGTGAAAAAAAAAATAGTTCCGAATTTATTTACTTCACATAAATGACAACCATCCAGAGAACCTTAAACCTATAAAAGGATAAATCTTTGTACAACGGATCTCCCCAACACCAAATCTAAAGCATGCCATCGATATATTTGAAATAATATAATCGATAAATAATATAATCGATATCTCCTGTTTTGCTGTCATTCAATGTTTATCTATCACAAATTTGAGACCCGTCAAAATGAAGATTGCGAAAATATTGGATATGGCAAAACAAATAAAATAACTTGCGGATTTTTTCCGAACTAACTTTCCGCACAGCAAAATTTGCTGAAAACTAATTAAATTCTGCTGAAAGATGGCTAAAAGTATTAAAATAATGCATTGTCATCGTGTTCTGAGCTATACTAAAAGTTTCAAATGTCTAGCTATTCGGGAAGTTAGTTAGAAATCGATTGCCAGATGTGTACCGGACAAACAAACAAACAAGAATGCAAGCTAATAAAAACGTAGTAATAAAAATGAATTCAATAAAATTAAAAGAAAAATTAATTATATCATCATGTACATATAATTTCCCCATAAAGGGTAGTTCTTCCACAAGGGTTTTTTTGGGAGTTAAAAAGTTGCAATATAATCAAAGACCATTTGAAAACCTATAAAAAGTTTAAAATTCTTCATAGGTATACCATTAAAACATCTCAAGCCTTCAATCATAATTTTATCATAAAGGGGTATTTTTTAAGGGTTACAACTTTGTAATTAGTAGTAAGTTTTCTAATGAATAATAAAAGAGATGTAATACATTGTGAATACACCAAAAGAACATTGTAAGCTGCTAAAAAATTTTTTCCTATTTTTTCGGGCACGATGGGGTAGTTTTTAAAAAGTTTTAAGGGTATAAAAGTAATTAAATTTCATGAAAAACTTTAAAGGAACTTGATCCAACATATTTGAGCATGAATTGAATCTTTAAAATACGTAAATCTGAAATTTTCGAATTTTTTCCATACAAGGGTAGTTTTCGAGACAATACAACTTTTGAAGTGGGGGGTCAGATGAGCTTATATGCAAATTTTCAGGACAATCTTCAAACCTTATTTTCGCCTTCATTGACTGGACTATTCAGCTTTTTGTTTCAAATATAAATTCATACCTTATCATATTACATTATTTATACTTTTAGGTTTCTGTACAAAGTACAAAAAGAAACCTTATGTAACGGCTCTGTCTGTCTGTCCGTTGCTTGTTTCAATTCATAAACTACATAACTAGGAACATGAAATTCGGCACACAGTTGCATCTCGCCATTTGTGACGAATGGACACTTTTTCCATTTTTCACACTCAATATTTTCAAGATGGCGGGCGACTAAAAAAGTTTTTAGTCACCATGACATATTACACATCAATTTAAAGGTATTGAATTGTAGAAAAAGAATATACAATTTTACACTTAATAATTTTAACTTAATCGTACAGAAACTGGCGTTTTTCGCCTCACGTACTTACGTGAAGCGCGCCTTACTTGTTTACTATTAATACAAACTAGCATATCAAAATATTCAATACAGATATATTAAATTAAAAATAATTTTGATTGTAGAAAATGCGATGGAAATTCAGAAGAAAAATCTTTGGGCTCGAATTTATAGCCGTCGTTATCATAATTTACTACTTTTTTCGCCTGTCGGGAGGTAAATTGAGAGATATACCGTTTTACGAGGATGCAATATCGAATATACACACCTTTTGGGAGGTTCTTAGTCCCTAGAGTTCACAGAATGTTTCTTAGTCTATTGGGAATCGAATCCGGGGATGCTAGTTTGCTAGTGATACGGGGTTAAACGTTTTATTATAACTATGGCAATTCCTATTAGTTTCAAGGTATTAGCGCTTGATGTATAAAGTAAGTAATAAATTCGTATCGAAGATAAGTTTATCTTCTAAAAACTTAAAATTGGAGTTCAAAAAACATTTTTAATCCTAATTAAGTGAAATCCACTATCCATCAGAGCAAGCACAGTCAATAATATATTTGTACAAAACATATTTGTTTTACCAATCGTAATTTATTAAAAATTAGTTTCAAAAGTTTACTTTTATTTACGTTAACGATATCAACAATAAATATATGTTTATTTACAATATTATTTACAATTTCATTTTTAGGTTTTAGGTAGTATTCATACTACCTTAAATCAAATTATAATTATTATTAACAAAGGGAGACACACAGAGAAAAATAGACTCCAGCGCCGGGACTTAAACCATGGGCCTCTATATTTCCAGTATAGCGCTCTACCAACCGCTCTACCGTTGGTAGAGCGCTATACTGGAAATATAGAGGCCCGTGGTTTAAGTCCCGGCGCTGGAGTCTATTTTTCTCTGTCTGTCTCCCTTTGTTAATAATAATTATAACTTGATATAAATTAAAATATTATTAACCCCATTTTTTGCTTCCCAGCTTACCGAAGGTAACAGAAGCCATATGTGATAGTTCCGAAGGACAAAAATATTTAATGTATCCGTTTTAAAAATTTCAAAGACAGTACTTAATACGTTTCAGACAACAGGGACCATTTTGTTTTCGTGTCTGTCTGTCGGTCTGTCACTCAATTTCTGCGAACCATAACGTATCTTAAAAACTACACGTCCGATTTTTTTAATGAAATTTGGATGGTAGATCATAATTAGATTATTGTTGGTCCCATATAAGTTTCAACTTTCTGAGCTTATTTTTATCTCTTCCCCATGCGCAAACATATATTTATTTACACCTATATAACTTCAAAAGTACTTATCAGAATTTATAAAAATTTGGATGGTTCGTCCAAAGTAGTCCGTAGATAGCACCAGATTAATTTCTACCGTCTGGGCTCTTTAACTTTTGCTAAATTGATACTTTAAAATTCATGTAAATAATAAAAAAAAAAAATGAAATTAAAAAAACGGGAGAAACAAATAAATTAATTAGACAATAATGGCTTGCAAATGCATAAAATCAATAAAGTACGGGCTAGGATGCGAGGAAGCTATGTGCCACATCAATTGGCGCAGTCTATTTAGAAACGGTATTGGGGATAATGTTAGGTTTTAATCCAATAAAAATCTATGCAACAAATAAATTGTCCAAATTCTTAAACCGACCGATTCTAAATTACTAGTATAACATGGGAAATTTTAAATCTTAACGATTAAAAAAAACAGTGTTTGCTGCTCACTTTTTGTATCCGACTAAAACCTGGCAGTAACTACTCAATTAATGTAATTGCACGAGACTAATGAAGGGAGAGAGTTCCCACTTATATATTGACCATTTAAAAGTTTATTTGATGTCATGCCAATATTCCTATAATAACCCTCTTCGGGTCAGTACTCCTTTTCTAGCAAGGGGTCCCGGCCCGGCCGGTCCCTTACTAAAGTAATTGGACCCCTAGTGTCTACCCTACTTAGATATTCTTGCAAAGTTCTTGTCGCTTACAAATTGTGAGAAAATATTCGACATTTTACACGGAAATAAAATGAATTACATTCCCTTCCACAGTGAAAAAACAACAATACAACAATTTAAACTGAATAAGGATAACTATTTAGAAAAGTATAATTGTTACATGTTTGAAGTTTAAATTATACTATTTAGTAATACTATTCTAAAAAGAAAAAAAATGACCTTTACACAATATAGGAAATATCTTGTTCAGAAACATCTGTTTGTTCACCGTAACTCCATTTAACCACTAGGTGAAATAGTACAAGAGGCTCTGCTCCAAAGCACTGTTTCCTTTTGTGTTGATATAATTGCACTAAGTTTTTCACTAAAAATGTCGGTAGGTAAAAGGGAGGCTCTTTTTCCTCCACCCCCTCCTCTTTTTTCTCTGTGTAGTACAACCGGAGCCCAATTTAGGGCAATTAAGGGTCCACCTAGTGGAAAAAGGAAGGTTGGAGCGAAGGCTGGAACATTCCTGGAGGCTAAGCGGACTCCATTCAACGAGATAAAAATGTGCTCCCATTGAGGAATAAAGAAGAATCCTATTGTCCGTGAGGATGAAGGGTCCGGAGGCCCTCAGGTAAAGCAAACTCCCTAAACTAAACCATCCCGGAATCTTGTTCCATTCAGTTTACTTTACCACCTAACAGGCCCTTCCTTTTCAATCCCTCGTCCATTTCGCTCCATTAACTAACTTTACACATGACTCATAATCCACGTCAATTAAACATACACCTAAATGGTTTCCATCATAATTGCTGAAGTAGTTATATGTAAACCGCAATAAATAGAAATTATGAGGTTAAGATTAGTTTATATGGATATCAACTCACTTGTGGATGTTTATATGGATCTCACTTGTGGCCTGTGTTTGGCTGTTGAGAGCACTGAAAAATTAATACATAAATAAATAAAATAAAATAAAATATACAAGAAGAAGACAAGTATAACAACCTAGAATGGAGTAAAAAAGACGGTATTTAACAGAATTACATGGGGATGCTTTGTTGATGTATAAAAAAGCAACATAGTTAATATATGACCTAATAATGACTAATAGAAAAATTAATCAAAACCAAAGAGAAATTTCAAAATAATGTATCCACTTCAAATTTAAAAATACAAATAAATACAGAGCAAAATTGATTATATCATTACTAAAATAATGTACTTGTAAATTATCAAATACAGCTAATGTTTAATACTCCTTATAATAGACAATAGACCGCTTATGTTCACTAAAGTCCCATTTTTAAAATAAACATCAGTTTTGTTTACTATGAAAAAACAGAAGTGGGTGACTTTCAGGTCTGGGTTTAATTTACGGATAATTTACGGGCCCCCTGCTCGATGTTCAACCAGCGTCGCTATATAAATGGATAATAACTTATGTAAAGTAGCGACTGGTTGCGTTGTCAATACTGATGTTTATAAAGCTGATGGAGTAACAGATAAATTCCGAGTCATCCATTTGTAAATATGTAGTTGTGTATGTGTAAGTCCTTTGGCAGGCCCTTCACGGACTGTTGAGCCACGGAGTTAATTTTAAGTTTAACAGAATGTTTTGGATAAAAAATACGTGTGGTGTCGCGGTACACCCGTTAGGAACGAAGTTCCTTACGCTTTTCATCAAATATAAATTATAAAATAACACTGCTAAGTACGTTTCTTACTACTTATACATGGCGGAGTTAGAAAAGAGACAAAATTAAAAGTAACTAACTGTTTATACCTAGCGGAGTTAAGGCAAAATTAAAAGAAAAGCATTATTTGTATCATTAAAGCCGTCTTACAATAAATATGTATTGATTGAGGAAAAAAATAATCATGATGAGTTTATAGTTAAAGAGTATGTTTGTAGTTGGTAGGAAGTAGGACTGTTCTCTACCTACCCGGCCTACTAATTTAAAATATTATATAATATATCTCTTCCCTACTCAAAAACGTCTGCTTGTATCAGGTTGACATTTTACATATGCCTGTTTCAATTGTACTTTAGACGATGTGTTAGAAGTTTTATTAAAATCTTTACGTTAGAACGTAAGATATCGGTAAAAACGTTGTTTACTTTATTTTAAACGTTTAGGTCCGCTTTAATAAATTTAGCGATCTTTATAACTTACCAAATTTGTACCAAATTTCAACTAAGTTTTCAAATTTTACTCAAGTTATCATCATCGGTAGATTTCGTGACGCTAGGTGTTGTGACGGTCGTTATTTTTTCGGATTCACTCCAGGGCTCCAGAACATGCCATAACTCTTACTAAACTTTCTCGTACGCGAGTGCACAATTCTTGGTCCTTGATCTAGATCTAGTTATTTCCATTTGTTAGATATTTCGGGGTTTCGTGGTTACATTTAATTATTATTGAATAATACATACTCTACATATGTATAAAAGAAAAAATAGTCTGCCATTAGTGTAGTTCGTAGTTTCCCCGCATCCTTTCGCGTTTTTTATTGATTTTCTGTTTTTACAACCCAAAATTGTCTAATTTATTTAATTGATTTCCTCCTTTTTCTTAATCCGTCAATATTTTTTATTTTTCTTACACGAATCAAAAAATCAATATAGCATTATTTGATGAGCGTAGACGGGTTAATTAATCTGGGACTACTGCGGGTTTGAGCGCATGTGGACAGTAATCAAATTGGTGCAAAACGTTGAAACACATAAATGAACATATTCAGTTTAAATATTTTTATCTATCTTCTTAGGAAGTTAAGGAAAGGAACAAACATTTAGGGAAGAATATAAAATAAATTAAAATTTAACAATATTTATGATCAACACTAATTTTTATTTTCTCCTCTTTTTAATCGAAAAACAAAGAGTAAAGGTTAAAAGTAATAAAAAAAATTACAATGTCTGACAGCATTTTATCGATCCTACCTTATTCTCTAAACGAAGACTTATGGTTAGCTCTCAGGTACATCCATATATGAAACGATATTCGACATTGATACGAAAGACTGTAAATAATGAAGCAGGGCGAATTACAAAATGGAAGCGGCGAGGGAGATTGCCAAATCCAAAATACGCTACGCCATGTTGGAAGCAATGAATGACACAATGAATACTTGATGGTTTAGATTATACACTAAGTTAGACTGACAATACATACTAGGGAATTTAACAATCATCGACTACGGAAGGTTTGTTCAGGTATCGGAGTAGCGACGGTCTAATCAATATTCAAATAACCGGAATTAACTACGTGGCCAATGGACTTTTGTCAACAACCTTGGAATTTGAAGCACGACAATTATTATTCACATGCAAGAGGAAAACTACGGTCTCTTTCAAGATAAGGTCTTTTGAAATTGGGTTCGGTATTGTATAACTATAGCAGTATAGCACACGTTCAATACCTACACAATACAGGTAATCAAAACAATCTTTTTTTATGGTCCAAACTTCAGCCAACTAAAAGCATTTCACCAAGAAATGTTATACTTATAAAGCATTTCGCATCCTTCGCTTAGCTCAAATGCTTTGTCAACTTACTATAATGATGAGAAGGGAACTAAAAGTAATACCGTCCATAAGAATAAATTATATTCATTTAGTAGTCTTATACCTATTTTTATTACAAAATGTAAGTATGTGTTTCAAAAACGATGTATATAATTTGCAGTGGAGACACTACTTGTCATGAAAGGCTTTAAGAATTTTATAGGTGTGACATAAATTCTAACATACACTAATATATAACTTATTTAAAAAAAAAAATCGCATAATAATATAGGTAATAATAAAGAGAAATCTTTATATATAAGCTCAAAATATTTTTTAATTCTTGGAGGAAACAAATAATAGAATGTATGTAATGTAAAAATTAATCCATTTTCTTTATTGCACAATGAACGTACTTTTGATTTATAATGTAGCATTTTATAAAAATGTTCATTTTTAATTATTTTTATAATACACAAAACATCGAAGAGAAAGTAAAAAAGAGATGGAGTAGGTTTAAGGACTTTTGAAGTAAAACCATTCATTAATTAGGTAAAAAACCCTGAAAGTAATTACAGGCAATGCTACATAAAAGTAAAAGTGCGTACAATTACGTCGGTATCACCATTTTTCACGAGAATATACTCTCATCATTATTCAAGTTTTGAATAAAAACAGAATCAAAAACATGTCTTTGAACCACAAGATGATACGAAAAAGCAATTGTATTTATATATAAAATATAAAAAGTTTAGAAATAAAAAAGAACCCTGAAACTAATTACAGGCAGTCCTACTTAAAAGTTTGTGGAATTACGTTATTATTTCTCGTCATTTTCATTCATGAGTATACACTCATAATTGTATAAGTTTTGAATAAAAACAAAATCAAACACATTTCTTTGAATCACAACATGTTATGTAAAAGCAATCGTATTTATGTACAAAAAAATTATAGAAAAAAAAACAACAACAACAAAACAAAAGAAAACCTAAAGACAAGAATAGGAGGCGAAGAATGTTGAACCGAAACGGGTATTTTGATACAAATAGGCTAGTAAGGATTGTCTCAACAGCCTGTTGTACAGAAAAGAAAATATACACAAATACAAAGACAAAAAAAACCTATCTTATAGTGATACGCATGCATATACAATATATATTCTTTACATGGTATGGAAAACTGGGTGCCGGATCCAACGTGCAGAGCAGGGGCGCCCAAGCGAAAGAAGCTGTATTTCCACCACTTTGGAATTGTATTTCCTCCGTTTACATTTTCCCTATTTAAGGGGATAAAGAAATATGAAACCCTCGTTTTCGGCATCCAAACACACAACAGTTCTTTACAAGGGAAATTTTATATAAAACAATACATTGCATAAATATTTTATTATACATAAAAATAAAAAATAAAATTGTTTTATCTATAAAATGGAAATAGATTCAAAAAATTGTAGGGAACACCGATTTGGAATTAATTTAGGTTAAGATTAGTAGGACTGTAATTACAAGGTGTGCAATGCAGTTGTCTGCTTGCAATATTGAGCTGAGCGTGCATTTTAATCTCAACCAACAAACATTTGTATTTATAAACAGCTGCAATCGGATCAAACATAGTAAAATCTCTATTTTTAATAAAAAGCGTTTTCCTGTTGTTCTATGTTACCCCCTCTTAAATGAAAATATGATAAAAGTGAACATAATAACAACAATAACTGTACTCGTAAAGAGCTTTCCAACGACAAGCATCATGAAGGGCATATACTATTTTCACTTTTGTACCCCGTATCCCGTACTGTTTACCAATTTGGACCATTTTAGATGTATTCCTTCCTGCGGTTGGTCACTATGACCGTGCCGAATTTCGTGCGAATCGGTTCAGCCGTTCAGGACGAAACTTTTGTACCCCGTACCCCTGCGTACCAAATTGGACCATTTTAGTATATACTTTCCTGCGGTTAGTCACTATGACCGTGCCGAATTTCGTGCGAATCGGTTCAGCCGTTCAAGAGGAAACTTTTGTATCATGTACCTGTATACCAATTTGGACCATTTTAGATTTATACCTTCCTGTGGTTGGTCACTATGACCGTGCCGAATTTCGTGCGAATCGGTTCAGCCGTTCAGAAGGAAACTTTTGTACCCCGTACTCCTGTGTACCAATTTGGACCATTTCAGATTGATTTATACCTTCCTGTGGTTGGTCACTATGACCGTGCCGAATTTCGTGCGAATCGGTTCAGCCGTTCAAGAGGAAACTTTTGTATCATGTACCTGTATACCAATTTGGACCATTTTATATTTATACCTTCCTGTGGTTGGTCACTATGACCGTGCCGAATTTCGTGCGAATCGTTTCAGCCGTTCAGGAGGAAACTTTTGTACCCTGTACCCCTGTGTACCAATTTGGACCATTTTAGATTTATACCTTCCTGTGGTTGGTCACTATGACCGTGCCGAATTTCGTGCGAATCGGTTCAGCAGTTCAGAAGGAAACTTTTGTACACCGTACGCCGTACCCCTGTGTACCAATTTGGACCATTTCAGATTTATACCTTCCTGTGGTTAGTCACTATGACTGTGGCAAATTTTGTGCAGATCAGTTTAGCCGTTCAGGAGGAGTATGCGTCAGAAAAAATGCTAAGTGTAGTATAAGAGCTTCGCTTCGCTCAGCTCAATAAGAATTTATCTGATGAAATAGTAGGTACATTACGTGTCTAGTGCGGAAAGTAGCATTTTGCATGCGAGGGTGGAGTTTGCACCTGAGCGACAGCGAGGGTAGTAAAACCACACGAGCAAAGCAAAATGCAGTTTTCACACGGGTTGCGTACCGTCCTTTATCTACGATTGTTGGATTTTAATAATAAACACAGAAACAAATATTTAATAAATTCCTGTATGTAAGTTAGTATTTCTCTTTTGATAAATATGACATTAATTCATTAGTTGTATTTTATGCCGAATTAATTATTTCACGAGGCGTATTATTCTCCTCATTTTCGTCATAATGACATAAATCAATCGTTGTTTTTCACTAAAAACTCGTTATAAACAGTTACTTTATTTGACCAAACAGCAAATTAGTTTTGTTAAATGTAAACAAACTCGCTAATCGTGCGTTATTGTGAAGAATTCTTCTTTTTTACCGCACTAGGGCGGAAAAAAGAGGAAATATGAAACTCGCATGCGCAATGAATACAAGTACGTAAAGAATCACTTTCTACGCATCTAAACAGAGATACTATGTTTATATTTCGTATCAATCGTTAACAAATAAATTTGCTTATAAAATTGTCTTAAGAATAATTGATGCGATCAAAAGTTTTTTTTTACAGCTTTAGTACATGAAGATATACTACATGGCTTTTCTGTATCCAGTGTGTAATATGATTAATTCGCACACTATGTTACCACATGAATAATAATGGGTATGTTATTTGGTAGCTAAGGTAGCGGTCATTCGTAAAATAAACCGGTTACTTCCTTGATGGTGCATAAATAATAATCAATTTTCCCTTGAATTGCCAAGAGGAAATTCTTTACCAAACATTTGGAAATTCAAAGGCTCGTTTGGTATTTTGTAGAATCTTTGAGTGATTTCAATGTTGATGACATCGGGGGAAAGCAAGACATAATACCCTCTGTGTTTTACACCATATATGTAAAATTTTATGTTCGATTTTAATGGTAAACAGATCTGCAAACTGGCTTGGCATGTTGTGGACTGACCCCCTGTTTTAGACCGACGCCGAAAGACTCGCGCTAAATGGTCTCAGGCCGTATGGGTCATATTCTTAAAACTGCATTTAAATTCCATAATATCGTACTTATTAGATTTTTTTAAAAAAATTAAAAAGTGTCCAACAGGAGGTTGTGCACTTGTTGTTTTTTACTTTCAACAAAAATAGATTTATTTTTATCAATATTTCGGAAACTATAGATTTTCCCGGAGAAAAAACTTATATCGTTAGATTCGTATTTAAATGGACTAAATTTTATATTTATTGGGGTAGCACCCCAAATCCGGATTTAGGGCTAAAATTAAATTGTCGAATTAGCAATATTCAATATTTAGACTATTTATCTATATTTCTTTACCCAGATAGTACCTATAATAAAAATGTATAACTGGTACTACTACAACTGTATCATCAAACGGGTTTGGTAAAAATTACAAAGGGAAATTAGTACATTTTTCAGGCACTACGAGAGAAGTAACCGATTATATTCCCCAGGGTACACTATCTAAGCTGCCACCTTCAATCAAAATGTATTTTAGTACAGAATCTAGTAGTTGCATTTACTATGTATGTGTATTTACTACATAACCTCCAACTGCAATATAATATATAGGTGATAGATTTTTACTATGGAAGATTTTTTTTTAATGTGATTAAAAAACGATAAAAATTATCCCATTGTTTCTGCTCCCAGTCGTTCATAGTTAAGATAAAAAATAATCTGATAAAACACTGATATACGAGTGAGATTATATTTCAGATTTTAAGGATTGTGTTTCTATTTCGTAATTACACAAATAAAAATCAATATACCCTTATAAAATATATACTCTCCTAAACATATAATATATTCTAAAAATAAATGAATTTCGTTGGTACATATATATACATATTAAAATTGACATCATTTCATATATTTCTCAAATATTTACTATCATATATCGTATGATATAACACATGAATTATGCTATCCATATTTAATGATATAATATAATTTAATATTAACAAGGTCCAAATTTTATGTACGGTCCAAGTTTTAACATTTATGCTGACCCTGTAAAAGCATTTCATGTTTCTAACATGTAGATCCTTTAATATGAAGACATTTATTTTGTATATGATTAGTATCTGACATTAATTCAATCAGTAGTTCAGGTATTCATGTGATACCAAAAAAATCATGCTGTTAATTTTTAAGGATGTTTAAATGATTTTAAAATGTATAATATTTTTTTTTTAGAATTTCTGAAACATTAAAGAGGCTGTAAATACTCATAATATTTGTATAAAGCAATTAACACACAAAAATTTACATGGTGACTTTAATATGTGAACGAGTGAGTATATCCTCAATTATGATTTAATAAATTATAAATGGAAAATCCGAAAATTTTTCACAGAAATTAATTTATATTTGAGGATTCATGGATGACAACGTTCCGGTCCAATTTCCCCTTTATTATTTTAATTTAAGGTAAAAATAAAGCATGCTAATTATAATGGACATAAAATTATAATTAGTGTAATATGTGGGCTTAATAACTTAAAAACAAATTCACAGGTCGATATTTACCAGGTAAAATAATAACCTTTTCGTTTGGTTTTCCAAAATGTTAAAGGGAAGTATATTTTTTAAAAGTCTTTTAGATATATATATAAATATATATATATATATATATATATATATATATATATATATATATATTTCTTTAATATATATATATATATATATATATATATATATATATATATATATATATATATATATATATATATATATATATATATATATACTATATATATTAGAGAATTTTTTTTCACGAAAACTAAGTAAAGTAATATCAATCAATTTTATTAAATGTATATTTTGAAATAAATGAACTAATTGTTTATAAATCTGACCCTCATTAAATAATTTAACACTCATTGTTATTATGGATTTATACTTAAGCTAGGTAGAAATAACTATTTTTGGACACAATAACCTAATATGTTATCAAATTGCAATAAGTAACGTTTATATAAAGAGAGGGTGTTATGATGGATTTACACGTTTCGAGGTCCCCTGAACCCTCTTTAGTCGTCCCCTGAGTCGTCTGTAGTCGGTGAAAAAGCGAAGAGCCTGAACCAGTGGGCCTATTTCGATGAAATTTTGTCACAAATATTAAAAAAAAATATCGAGAAATGAATTTTAGCTCAAAATTTGGAGGCACTTGGTGAAACTGTTGAATGAAACTTGAAAAAGAAAATTATACCACGAAAACGGTTGTGACGATTTTTATTTAAAAAATTCTAAAATAGACTCCATTTAAAAACGAAGGAAAAGTCTATTTCCTTAAAAAAATAGCTCCAAACACTGACGATGAGATAAAATGTTCAATAATAATTAAATGCAACCATAAAAACTCTAAATAACAACAACAAAAAAAAAAAATGTAAAACACGGAATCAATTAATTATGTACTGGTATATATAATGGAACGTTTTGTACGAGGTGTATCTAACAGATGTTTTTAAAAATGTATCTATACAGACATTTAATTTAATTGGAGTGAAAAAATAGGTTACCGATCTTTACAGTAGACAGTTTTGATTTAATTTTGCCTGACTGATTTTAATTGATTTTCAACTTGTTAAATTTAAAATATTGGTATACTTTATTAAATTGGAACTTATGCTTTTTGATTGGTCATTAAAAGGAACGTTTCGATTTACTTTATAATAATAGTAAAATGAGAAGGGTAACCGTCTAGGGTCCAATTTATTATTTTAAAATTATAATTGGCAATGTTTTATTGTCATTTTAATAAAACAATAGACTTTTTAAGAAAAAGTCAAGGTAAGTCGAGAATATTATTTTATATATTCGTTCAAGAAGCTTGGTCTGTATAATGATGAATTGATTTCAATAAGCATAAATTAAATTTAAGGATTAATTAAAAAAATATTTAGTTCATATCCCCCCCCCCCCCCACTCCGATCCACATTTTCTCACTTTAACCACTTTTTATCATTTAATTTATAATTTATTTTCTTTAATATTAAGAAGGGGGAAGAATGAGTAAGGGTAGGAGATGAGAAAAAAACCCTTGGTCGTCATTATTAAATTCCGTCAGCTGTCGCGTCCTCCGCAAGTGAGAACAACAGGGTGAGGTGGATACTTTTTTCTAGCTTTAGAAATTAAGGATACAATGAATAAGAAAAGGATGAAAACCTTTAAACTGAAAGAAAGTAGAATAATGAAAGGGTGAAAAAACAAGAGGAGAGCGAGGAAAAAAAGTCAAGAAGTTTTAGGGAGCCCGCAGTTGCGCCTTGGATGAGGAGGATACGAGATCTTGCATTATTTAATCTTGGCCTAGAATAACCACTCCGAGGATCTTAAAGGCAAGAATACGTAGAAAGAAGAAATACTTTACACGGCTCTTTAAGACCGTACAGATGACGAAAAGTATAAAATGAGATGTGTAATAAAGAAGATGAGAAAGGACGTGGAGTCAAATCAAGCTGAGACAGAGAAACAAAATAGGCTGTTTCTTTAACAACCATCTGACTAATACTCGCACCAGATGTCGGATGCTTCCGACTTCACAGCCTTGATTATAAATGAATCTTTTCTTCAAACACAGTTAAGACTGATAATAAGAAAATTAATTTTGAGAGAGCTTGAATAGACTTTGTACAGAGACAAGCCTTTATTTTCTTTTGTTAAACACAGCCTTAATTTATATCGATCTTTTATTTTCTTATTCCCCCAGTTATTTATGGAATTTTAGTTCAATATTACTAATTTGTCGCTAGTTAATATTAATAATTTCTAGTGACATTATACGACAGTTATAATGTATAATATTAATATCCATTATAAATAAAAGAAAGGTTACGATCACGCGCTAAAAGCTAGATATTTTTTGCATCATACTTGAACATTTTAAATACACAATCTCCGCACTTGAATATTTTTAATTACTGAAAAATTGAAATAGTAAATTTCTAATGAAGAATCTTTTAATTGTTTAAAAGTTGCTTTATAAATATTCCAGCTATATAAAATCTACACCAGCAGTTTTCTAATTATCTGCAAACTACCTTAGGATATTAATAAAAATGACGGAGATTCTCAGCATTCATCACATCTACTTTGTTTTAAGAAACTGAAAAGATTATTTTAATAACTTTTTAACTCGAACATTTGTTTTCTTATTTTAAATGTTAAGTTGGAATAAAAGTCCGCATTTTAGAGATGGTTAAGAGTTATCGCTTAGATAAGTTCAAATGCAAATATAAATCGGTCCGACTAACTCGAACACAACTCCACGTTTAATTCTAACTAAATCCACGTTTCAAGGTATATAATATGTGACGTAAACAAGGAAATTATCATGATAGTGATAAATGCAAAAAAGAAAATAATAGGTTATATGATATATATATATATATATATATATATATATATATATATATATATATATATATATATATATAAGCTTAAAAAAATCTCAGATGAATCTAATTCACATATGATCAAAAATTAATCATGTCAAATCTGATTACAATCATTAAAGCAGCAATAATACCTTAATCTAATAGTAAGATACCACAAAGTCGTAAAAAATACCCCGAGTTTGCCCCCAAGGAGAAAACTAATTTAACCTAATCCTAACATATGTTGACTTACTTGAATTCCGCTTTCGTAAATTTATCACCGAAGAAACCCGACGCGAATTCGATTTGGGTCTGGGAGTAATGCCAAAACTGGGTAGATTTCTCCGAACAACATGTCGCGCGTAGCCAATTTAGCCTTTTAAGCGTTCCGTGTTTCACTTCTTTACTGTAAAATAGTAGAAAAGCGAACTGTTTAACAAGCACGTTTCTTTTAACTATTAATAAAAGTGATTGCCCCATTTAGAATTTTTGTTTCTATTATCCAGCCTTAAGTAAGATACATGGGTTAAAAGTATCACTACTTCTAGATATGTTAAAGGTTTTGTTTCCATAACTCAAAGAAAGATTAAGTTAAGTCATAATAGAATCATGTGAACCATTTTTCATAAAAACAAAGCATAATCTTATACTTATTTTAACACAAAAAGACACAAATAAAAACTTTTATTAAACTTATAGCAACATGGAATAAGTGTTAAAAGGAACATTAAAATGATTTAACAATGAACATTACAGGGTATGAATGAATACCAAAATAATCAGTTAATTTGTTTAGGCCTCACGTTTCAATTAGAGAAACGGGTGTTTCTGCTAATCTATGTATCTATATAAAAACTAGCTGGATAACCGTGCTTCGCTACGGAGTGTTATTTTAATTTGATAAGTTTATAAACTACCATCAAGAAACATTTAAATTATTTTACTATGCGAGAATATCTAGATTCTATCCCTCCCACTTATACCCCCTCCTCATTGATAAGATAATTTGCAAATATCCCAAATTTACACCCCTCCTAAATGTAAATATGACAAAACAGTACATAACAATAATTACTGTACTCTTAAAGAGCTTTTCAACGATATGCATCATGAAGGGTATTCATTCCTTTGACCCCGTTTTTATTACTTGTGCCCCATACCCCTACGTACCAAAATTTAAATTTCGAAAATTCATCGACAGTGATTTTCCCCTTGCTTTGAAGGTCAAGTGAGCAAATTTTCATCGAGATCAGACTAAAACTGTGGATTTGTATAAAGAACATACACATATACGTTGACTTTTATATAATATGGCCGCTACCTTGAATAAAAATGCCCGATTGGTAAACCATTTATCAAAATTTACTAATTTCATAAAAAGAAGCTAACTTCTAAATTGCAAGGTACAAGTGCCATTGCGGTTCTGGAGATATCGTCATGTCGACTTTTGTATATAAATGGCCGCCATCTTGAATCAAGATGGCGGAGTGTAAAAATATTTCTTAGCGAGCACCTAAGAGGTAAGAAAACACACCAACAAAATTTCATGGTCATAGGTCCAGTGGTTCCAGAGATATCGTGATGTGTCAGTGAGTCAGTCAGTGGTATTTGGATTTTATAAATATAGATTAAAGGTTTGATTGTACATTAATAAGAATTGGAACATTTTTTAATATCATACATTACGAAAACAAAAAACCGGCCATAAATTGTTCACTGTCTGTATATGTTTGTATAACTGTTTCCGTATGTACGTATGCCACCACAGGTCCGACTTTATAGGTGTTAAACTGGCTAACGAAATCCATTCATTTTTATGCAGTGCAATAACATGTGGCGCATGTTAAAGGCTTGGTTTTATAGAAAAATTATGAATAAAACCAGAGTTATTAAAAAAATTTTAATAGGGCATATATAATATATAAGGGACTAGCTAAACATAAAGTACAATTCTTAATTTTTAAATAAACCTTATAAGTAACGACTGAAGTAGTGAGTTAATTGTAGGGAATAATAACTAATCAGAAAGAAAAAGGAAAGTATATAAATCCGAAAGTATAAAAAAAAGTAAGTATATAAATCCGAGACACGGGTATTCTACAGCTAGTCGCTTTAACTGATAAGCATAGTTATGACTAGAGCTAAATTGAAAGTAACGCAGCAATATTGTCACCACAATTTTATATTAACAATTAACAAATGCGTTTCGACATTTTATATTAACCTTAGAGTTAAGTGTGAACATAGTAAGATTTAAGATGATTTACTCTAACTATGGTAACACTTAACACTAAAAATGATATAAAATGTCAAAACGCGTTTGTTAATTATTAATATAAAATTGTGGTGACAATATTGTTGTGTTCATTTCTATTAACCTCTCTAGTCAAAATTATGAAGTGTTACCAATCTCAGTAAAATCAACCGATCATTTGATAAAAATAGATGTGATGGATTTTTTTTAGGTGTAAGAAAAGACGACGATTTAAAACATGTTTAGAAACGTTTCTACCCTAAGGTCATCTTCAGTATTTGTTTGCTAAAACAACCAAACAATAATGTCAATTTCTCATATCCTCTAGCTAGAACATAAATATATATTTTTATATATTCCTTAATTACAATAATCTAAACATAATATAAATTAATTAGTTTAACTCACTAATGAAGTCATTATTCTATCTCTCTGGGAGAGCGTCATATATTGGTCATTAATTTTATAATGTTTAAACAAAATTTAAAAACATAAATGGCCATCTAACTCACTATACGACATACTGTTTATAAGTTACTGGAAATTTTTTAATTTTAAAAAAGTATATAAATTCGTCAACAATTAAATAGTAACAAATTTAAATTCGATAACATAACAACTACCAACAATTAACATTAAACAGACAAAAATAAATTAAAAGACTCAAATTTAAAAAAAAAACCCCATCACAGCTATGTTCATCATATAAATTAAGAAGGTGTAATTTAATATATAAAAATAATTTATAATAGTAACTAATATCTAAGGGGGTAGCTAAATATACAAGGTGACCCAGTTAAATGGTCAAAAAAGAATGAGCGTTTTCTATAGGTCAAATGCAACAAAAATGTGGAGTAAGCATATACCCAATTGTCGGTTGTTTTCGAAAATATTTAAAAAATTTGTTATATCTCAAGCATTAAATGGGAGATGATTAAAAAAATTAAAAGGGGATAAAACAAAAACCTTCCAGAATCACTCCTCCAGAATTGGTTTTGAAAATAACAGCTGATAACCACCTTTTTAGTTCTTCTATATTTTGACATAGTTAATTTTTTTTCAAATTTGACTTCAAATTTCAGTAGCCAACTGCTCATAGTTAAAGAACGCTATCCATTCCGCGGCGATTACAGTAAAAACTTCTCCATTTTATAAGCTTTTGAATGGTATATTAAAAGTTTAAGATCAACGGACTAGTTTTTGAGCTACCACTGATTAAATGTTACCAGCCATGTTTTAAGTAGTGAAATATTAATTAAAAATTAGAATATTATACATACAGAGATTAATTAAAAGAAATAAAGGTATTACACAATTGAAAAAAAAAATAATACATTAATTAATAAATCCGAACTGCTAACACTTTTAGAACATCTGAAATTACATTTTTCCAATTTTTAAGGAACATTTAAAGTGTGTGCAAATAGAACTAATAACTAATATTATTTGAACAGAAAGCCCATGTGATAAGGATGTATCACTTATGAAATCATCGTTGCGGGAAACGAAAACATTCATTAACCAAGGAGAGTGGACAGTGGTCAGTGGCCTGTTTAAGAAAGCAATCGAACTTTCTTATTTTTTTCACACTTGATAACTTTCCTTTGTTACGCCTCTGAAATCCAGTAACGTGAAAAGAATGGTTCATGAGATATAAGGAGAAAAGGACAGGCTGAGATTCAAAATGAAAGAAATGATTATGGTAGGGGATCGTACAATACATCTCACATATATCATAAAGATAACAGTAATATTGTATAATTATGGAAAGTAAAAGTTTTTCTTTCAAAAAAACAATCTGATAGTGTTCCATCGAACTTTAAAGATTTCCTTTAATATATCCGGGTTCATAATCATCGTTAACGCCAGGCTGGGAGTATAATCATAATTAAAATTTAATAAAAAAATCTCCCATCTTCTAATTATTTATTACACATGAACGGTACCAACGATATTAATACTTTTTTTTAAATATATAAGTTTATACAATTTGTTTTAATGAGTATTATTTGCAGTGTGCAAAAACACGGTATTACATTGCATATATATATATGTTTACATACCATTAAAACAAGTAAGTGTACATACCAGTAACCAGTCATTAGTAACTGCACAACGACTTTCCTAGGAAAAATCCAGAACCTGATGTAATAGCATATATGTATAAATATTCTAAAAGAAAGTGAACACTCACAACATAAAGATGAAAATTTCTGTAAAATCTCAAATTATTATTTGTTAAATCGATTACGAGGTAACCTTAATTTATTTATTTATTTATTTATTTATTTTACACATTTTAAGAGTCTTCTGCAGCAAAAGCCACTAGAGAAGCACTCTAAAAGATACAAGATAAGTATAAAATGGAAAGTAATAACAGAATTAAAAACAAATTTTATAAGTAATAATGAAAATGAAATTAAAAAATAATAAAAGAAGAGTGAAGTCATTACTGATGAGTGGGAGAGAAATAAGGAAGGATAGATTTCAGATTAGATAGGTTTGATACGTTGATATTACTAACATTACGACAAAGAGCGTTGAGGTTTCGAACAGAACGGACCAGAGGACGCATATCAGACAACTCTTTAATATAAGCGAACCTACTAGCACGGCGTCCAACAGGAAGTACAACCACTTGGTTACTGACTTCGTCACATCGTAGCTCACCGATCAAAGCTTTAGAAAGGTACAGAACCTCATAAGCTCTTCTCCTAACTCTTAAAGATGGTAGGCCTAATCGCTCTGAAAGAATCTCATAAGAGTAAAATATTCTATTGTAATAATAACGAAAATAGCAATTCCTTACAAAAAGCCGCTGAACACGTTCAATTTGGTCAGAGCGTATCAAAGGTAGGTTATTCCAGACCGGTACAGCATACTCAAGTAAAGGCCTTAATTAATAATATATTTTTGTAAAGATACATAGTTTCCTATTAACTCAAAATATGCTTATTTAGGAAGAAGAGAAGGCTAAAAATTTCGACCATCTGTAAGGGAAATGTGAAATATGAAAAAATATTATGCAAAATTAACTACAACTATTACTTACGTTTAAAGCTAGTCTTTAGATGGAAATGTCTTCCTTCCATAAATTTAGTAATACATATAATTTAATCACACCCACATATTATATATATATATATATATATATATATATATATATATATATATATATATATATATATATATATATATATATATAAGAAAGAAATATATATATCTTCTAAATAAATATAGTAG
This sequence comes from Gerris lacustris, assembly GCA_951217055.1. Classification (NCBI taxonomy): domain Eukaryota; kingdom Metazoa; phylum Arthropoda; class Insecta; order Hemiptera; family Gerridae; genus Gerris; species Gerris lacustris. The sequence goes on along the minus strand of OX578283.1, from coordinate 23,332,977 downwards.
AAGGAGAGAGAAATAATTCTTTGAGCAATGAAACATTTTACATTCTTATTCGCACCATAAAACATTTAAGAGAAAAAAAAGGGAACAGGGGTACCGGAAGTTGAATGAAATATATTTGAAATGCTTGTGAGAGAATGTTAGGGAATTTCCCTTGGGAAAAGGGAAGCAAAGAAGGAAATGGGTCAGTAGCAAGTTTCCCTAGTGTTGATTTCTTTCTTCTTTCCGATTAAGCGTCAAGAAGGGTAAGGGTATAGGGAAAGGGATAGGAAGCAAGTTAAGAGGCCAACCTAACACTGTTATTAAATTAAAATAAATAAAAATTTTCCTTAAACATAAATTTCTGCTCTTCCTACGATAAATAAAATTAAAAATTATTAAAAAGAAAATATATCAGACACAATTTCTCGTTAACATATTTTTGGTATGATAGTCCCCATTTTCCCAAACGTCAGAGTCTAATAGTTTTCGCACCAGGGTAGTAACTAGAAATGTTGTGCCCGTGGCGGAATGCCACCTCCCTCGAAATAGTACATTACGCGTCGAGTGCGGAAAGTAGCATTTTGCATGCGAGTGTGGAGTTTGCACCCGAGCGACAGCGAGGGTAGTAAAACCACACGAGCAATGCAAAATTGCGTACCGTACTCTATCTACGATTGTTAGATTTAAATAATAAATACAGAAAAAAATAAACTTGCTGTATGTAAGTTCGTATCTCTTCTCTTGATAAAGATGGCATTAATCTTGAGTTGTATTTTTTGCCGAATTAATTTTTTCTGGAGGAGTATTATTCTCTACATTTTCGTCAAAGCCACTTGATTCATTCAGTGTTTTTCACTAAAAACTCGATATAAACAGTTACTTTAATAAAAGAATAGCAAATTAGTTTTGTTAAATGTAAACAAACTCGCTAATCGTGCGTAAAGCGGAAGAATTCCTCTTCTTTACCGCGCTAGTGTGGTAAAGAAAAGGAATTCTTCAGAACTATGAGACGCGCATGCGCAATGAATACAAGTACGTAAATAATCACTTTCAACGCATCTAAACAGAGATATAATGTTATATATCTTAAAAACTTTTTCGTATCAATCGTAGATAAACTATCTTTCAAAACGATTTAGATGATTTCACAGAATAATAAATGGACTATATCTTGCCGAAGTTAACGAAACTTTGTGGTCATAATGGCTCTGATTTAAAAAAAATCCTGGACAGAAATATGTTTTAGACTTCAAGGAGTTATGATCTAGATTTTTACTATCTTAAAAACTTTTGGTCCGATCTTGATGAAATTTACATGGTTCGTCACAATTAGCCCATTCTTGGCCCCATATTATTCTTAACTGTCTGCTTTAAAAGGGGGGGGGGGGGGGGTAAAAAAATTGTATTGAAATAATAGTCCAAATGGGTCGAAAAGCAAAACTGCATTAAAGTACGCAAAAGGAAGCTATGAACCACACTCATTTTATTTATAACTATGCTATTAATTTATGTTTTTCTAGACATCAACCAGTAAAATCATGAATGGTTCGGTAATATGTTTAAACCAAACCATACAGCCATGGTGACTTAGTAAGACCTCGAATTTTAAAATCTTAATTTTATAGTCAAAATGTTCATCTAGTGTACCTAAACATATATAATTATAAGAAAATTAAACAGAAAAAAATGAATAATTAAAAAACATATTTCCACCAAAATAATTTTCCGTTTTTCAAAAGGTTCACCAAGTAATTTCATTAATTTACAAAATGATATTATTTTTTCTTTTATTTTTGTAGTTTAATTTCAATGAAATTTGGGTTATTTAAACTCCAAAGCATGTTATTTAACTGGAGGACAAATTGGATACGTGAAGCCCTAAAATCTCTTAATATTTACAGTCAGAATTATAATGTACTTTGTTCCTGTAACTTTTTGGGAATAACCTAAAGAGGTTGTCTGCTCCACTCAGAAGGGATGAACATATATATTTTAATTCGTTATCAAAGAGGAAAATTTTAAATTAAAGACAGGAAAATGTATGGTAAAATTGAAAATGTTTAATATTAGGGTTGCTGAGAACGAAGGTTTATATAGGTAGGACCTGTCTGCCTTAGATAATTACAAAACTTTTTAACATTTATTAAAAAGTCGACACGAAAAATCTCAGATCAACTTTCTCATATTTTATTTTAGTTTATCCCCTCCTTTAATGCCTTGTGCTAGCGAATACCTGTGCCATTACCATAAACTAAATTTTTAGATCTATTAGAGATAATGAGTTAAAGGAAGAAATGTTAGTCAAACCCATAGGAACGCCAAATCTTTTTTAGAGGGTAGGCCGTCTCTCTTATAAAACTAATAAAATAATAGTAATGACCTAATTTGCAAAGTATTTCATTTAATGACGACCTTCATGTTAATTATATTTGTTAACATTAAGAGATATAATTACAGATTCCAAGCATGAACCCCGATAAAACAATATGGTTTAATGTAGTTGTTATGGACTGCTATCTCACTCTCTTGTAACTATGCTTGTAATTAATTAAATACAAATAATTTAGTCACTGATACCGAAGAATAGCAATTTACAATGCGGGTAACATGTTATGTGATTGCTTTTACAAGGTACCTTTATTTTCCATAAGTAAACGATAAAACTTTTTAGTATCTATGTATAAATTTATTTGAAACTAGGTAAAAAGTTCTTGACAGATATGTATTATCCAAGGAGATAGTGGAATCGATTGCTTTAGATGTAAGACACGTAAAAATGTTTAATGCTTTCATAACTCGTGTAGCTTGATGTTTAAGTCTAAGAAAGGAAACGTCATTATTTCTTTCTTTTTTCTTTTTACTCGTGTCCTAGGCAAAGTAGGTTGCCTTTACTTCTATCTCCTATCAGTCAGATGAGATTACTAGAAGCGATAGCACCTTTTCAAAGCAGTTTTTCGTAGTTTTGAATTCAAGACGTGTTTTTCTTGTTGCCTCGAAATGGCGAAGCGGTGAAATCTTCGTGCGATGTTGGAGAGGCTTCCTATTTCCTGCAATCCAGTCCATTATCCCTTCCTGTGGGGTTATTCAGCTAGTCGGAGCTCCAAGTTACATGCATCGAGGATTTCAAATCTTACCTCTTCTTGTGTAATACCTTGTCGTTCTTCCCCTAACTTTCTTTCTACTTTTATTTCTGCTTTTCTCTATTACGAAAAAAAAATAAATAAAAAAGCTTTAGAGGTGTCTTAAAATGGTTTCGATACATCCCAGATAAATTTAACCAAGGATTTTTTTTTTTTAATTTTTCCGTTCTATCTCGTGACACAAAAACATGCGGAAAAGATTAGCTGAAGAAACGAAACTAGTTCATAATAGTAAGAATACAAATATTATGGACCGATGACATCATCGGTTATACTCGAATGAATCCAAAACTATGCAACCGATACCCTATATAAATAACAAGCCAATATTACTTCCTCCCAATTAATAACCATAATAAAAAAATTAAATGAATGCACTTATTTTACATGTAATTATATGCAATAAAACATTTGCATAACAAATTAAATTGTTAGGGATTTTATAAAGAATAATAATAGATAATTACATTAGGTGCTACATCATTACATTATAACAATAATGCGCTTTAAAAAAGGGATTATCGTAATTAACATTTTATAATCATGTAATACTTTATAAAAACCGACATAAGAGATTGTACTGAGTAATACTCGATTATGTATTTTAGTCATGCATCCGAAAAGGTAAGGAAATAAAAAATATATACTCTTAATAACTGACCCTAGTCATGCATTATCTAAAAATAATCATTATCCCTTCTACCAATATAAAGAAAAATTATATTAATTAGAAATGATAGATCGATCAGGAAAAGCGTTTTTCTACTTCATGATAAAAAAAATAAGTGAAAACTTGTTTCACAAAAAGGTAATCGGTTTCTCAAAAACAAAATAATTATATTAATAATGTTTTCAAGGTATTCAAGTAAGAAAAGGTAATAACCCAGTTTACTTATCATATCCGATTTAAACCATAATAAAATTTTCATAAATTATAATTATTAAACCATTATTGAAGTAGAGATAATTTTATAAACGGTTTTTCATGAATAGATAAATCCAAAAAAGATAATTTTGCGAATAAAATCATATTTAAATGCACTATAGTCATGAACTTGTGGAAGAAAAGGGGATAATTCAAACATTTGCTATCATGAAAGGTCTCATGATAGCAAATACTAAACTTTCCAAAAATAAGTCTTAGTAGATTCCTGAATATTTACTTTTATTAAAATAAATTTAAAGATTAAAATATTAGGAACCTGATACCAAATTCAACCAAGTTATAAACAGCATTTTATTCAAGTACACATACATAATTGACATTATTTCTGGAAGGGCAGTGCACCCAAATTTTGAGTTATAACATTCATTTCTCGATGTTGTTTCAAAATATGACCTCACTAAATATATTCACAAATTTTCAAGGAATTCGAGTATAGTAATTTAGACTCAACGCTGCAACGATATCAGACCTCCACAAAATTGTGTATATATATATATATATATATATATATATATATATATATATATATATATATATATATATATATATATATATATATATATATATATATATATATAGATATGTGTGTGTGTGTATCAACATTCTGAAAGGAAGTAAAAATAGACAGTCAATTAGTGTGCCACTGCCACATAGCTTCCTCGTATCCTATCATGCGTACTTCATTGATTTTATGCTTTTACAAGCCATTATTGTCTAATTTATTTCATTGTTTCCCCAGTTTTTGCTTTCGAGCTTATACCGAAGGTAACGGAAGCTATGTGATCGTTCTGAAGAAAATATTTTATGACTTCGATTTCAAAAAAATCCAAGACAGAAATCCGTTTCAGACATTAGAGAACATTTTTTGTTCCGTGTCAGTCCGTCTGTCTGTCGCTCAATTTTTGCGAACCAGCATATCTTAAAAACTACACGTCCAATTTTAAAGAAATTTGTTGTATGGTAGCTCATTGATGGTCCTATATAAGTTTCAACTTTTGTGCGCCCATTTGTTTCTCTTCAAAATAGGCAGAAACATACATTTATTTACACCTACATCCTACATCTTCAAAAGTCAAGTAGTCATCTGATTTTTATGAAATTTGGATGGTTTGTCGAAAGTATAGACCGCAGATAGCACCAGACTAATTACGATCGTCTGCGCTCTTTAGACTTTAGTTTGCTGACAGCCGGCTTTAGAAAATCAAATTACTTTAGTTGAGTCGTCTTTCTTTATTCCTTATTCGAATAAATTTAGCTAATAGTTTAGCCTGAGCTGCCAAAATATACCGCCTACTTAACGATATAATTATAGCTGAACTTTTTTTTGCTTTCTTTAATTGTTACTTCTATATAATGTAGAGAAAGTGATATGATTTACATGATAAAGGTATTTAAGAACAAACAAATTTAAGAAAAATATATGGTCTAAAGTCGTGTATGGTATGTGGATACGCGTGGAGATAAACTGCAGAACAATATTTTATGGAATTCGAATTTAAAAAATGCATAATCTAAGGTCAAATCTATAAATTAAAATTATAGCATAATCTAAGGTCAAATCTATAAATTAAAATTATAGCTTTAAATTTGGGGACGCTGCTCGAGAGTCTACTATCGAGGGTCCAGGGTAGCTGGTGTCATTCATCATTAGAGAACCCACAGCGAATTTCATATTACGTACATGTAACTAAAAATTACATTTTTTTAAGCAAAATTGTTGGGTAGTAGGTTACCGATGCCCGAGGTCAAAGGATTCATCCACAGCTGGTGGAGCACCGACGCCGACCCTGAGTAATGAAATAATATATATGTATATTTGTAAAAGCCCTTTAGCCTTCCACATGCTGTTGCGCCTTGTATTATGTACCCTTGTTACCTTGTTCAGTAATAGTAATTGTTTAAAAAGACTGTATAACCTTTATATGATTATTATTCATCTAGATTAATGTTATCCCAGGATTCAGGTGAAAAAGCGGTCACAGTTGAGTACTGCTTGGGTGTCAGTTCTATGCACTAGAATGGAGCTACAGGAGGAATGAGGAGTAGAAGTGTGGGCACATCAGAATTGAACTACTAGTGGCTTCCACGACAAAATTTAACCTGAGAAAACTTAAGACACACATACCTCGACAATCAACAGTTATAAGGAATTTTCTCAAAACAGTATCCCAGCTACGGTTTAGGCCTACAGGACTACTTTTTTATTTGAATTATCCCCCCCCCCCCTTTAAAAAAGGAATATTTTAGATAAAAATAATCACCTGCTGAAAACTTTTTAATTGTGTTAAAAAATAAACTTATTAAATTCGGCATTATTGGATTTAAATTCAGTCTTACTATGTAATGAGATAGTTTTGTTCGAGTTTGTCATACTGATTTTTTTTTTTTTTTTTTTTAGTGGAAAAAGGAATGAATATTATGGTAATATTTATGTAACCCGTAATATATAAGGCAAAATTAGGGACACATTTTAGGGTATGTCTGTTATATCCTGCCACTACTAATCAAATTATTATTAACACTGTGTAAAAAGAAACTCGTTGGTTGGCACAACAGGCTAACACTTTTAAAAAAAGGGCCCAGGCTTTCCAACATGGTAATCCAATTAGCATGCGACCGACTAATATATTCCTAACGTATAAAGGAGAAAATAAATTACACAATATAATCGTTTTATGCATAGCCTTAGCAAGACCTTGAACTATCTGATTTGTAGATTTATAAACACTTCCAAAACAGCTCTTAAAGTATATATTAGTTAAAATGTTTGGAAATGAATAGTGCATTATTTTATTTAAGTATTAAATATACCTCCATACTGTACAAACTTTTTGAATTAATGTAAATATAGTGAACTTTTAAGTTAATGATAACAATTATGAAATTTTTATTTTAAGTAATTAAATCATATAGTGAATAATGTAGCTTTGTTTTTAAAAGCCATGCCTGCTTGAATACGACATTTTTTTTTTATACTTTCCTCAATATGACAACAGATATATGAAAGTAACGAGTAAAACAAGTATATAAAAGGTGACAACTACGAGGTTGCTTAAACTGCAAAATAGCATTAAAGGAATACAAGTGGGTAATTGTTAAAAGTTATAAAAGTAACTTTTTAACTATTGTAAGGCAACAAAAAGTCTAGTTAATTAATTTGAGTCAATGCAATGAATGGTTCAAAGTATAAAATTAGTTCGAACTAGAGTAAAAAGGATTGTTAAGAAACAAGTCAGATGCTGTTAAGTTATTTTCTTTTATACCTAATAGAACTCGGCGACGGCTAGTTAACTCCCTTGTCAATTCACCAGACAATTTCGTATCGCGTCTCAACAGACTTGCCTTTACAGACCCGACTAAACTTCCAGCGCAAAAAAAAGAGAACTTCTCGAGCCGAAATGACTGGATTTTACGGTTATTTCAGGGTCCATTAGGCTGCCGATTTTGAAGGTGGAGGGAGAAAGAGTTTTACCGGAGTGAAATTGTTCCCGAATCAGTGCCGGGAGTTGAGATGCCTTGATCCTACCAGGCAGAGGGAAGGAGATGGCAGATTTACGGGGGCCAACGCAGAAGCCTTGGGTCTCACAGACCAAGCTTACTAACGGTAATTGAATGTAAAACCTTTTCCCGATCCCTTGCCTCCCTGGCTACAGGGCAAACTGGAAACCAACGGACGACATATTGATTCCATTTTCAATAAATATCGCCTCACATGGTAGAAAGTAATGGTTTCTTTTCCATTCGGTCTCTCTCTATCTTTCTCTCTCTTCAACTCAGCGAAAGAGAAAGAAATACTTGTTACAATAGTTGCATCAATTGACAATACAATTGAACATTCAAGAAGGACATTAAGTAAGAGTTACAACATTATGGAAATTTATCCTTTGAGGAATATATCGGCAGTGTTCAAGTCGATTAAAGATATAGAACTTTAACCTACGGATATTTACGGCTACAAACAAAGTTCAGTTTAATTTATAGCCTAACTAAAAGTCACTCATGCCTGTTCGCAAGAAGCATGCCGAGACATTCTATTCATTAATACTATTAGAATGCAAGCAGTAGTATCAGTAGATTATAGAATAAAATAAATAGGCCAAGTGTGTGCTAGTCAGCACACAGCGAGGGACCGTAGTCCACACTGTATAGTTTAAGTAGTACCCTATTGATGGTGTTTTTTAAAATGCTAAAAAGCAAATTTTGAACTATCCTATGGGTCTGATGTCAAAACACATAAACTAACTTCTGATAAAGTTTTTTTTTTTGCCACTGAACCGGAATTCAACCATATAAATACATCGAAAAGACCATAGTCATAAAAATACGTATTTTGTCAATAAAAAATAAAATAATATTTTTTCGAAATTTCCAAAAAGTGGTATCTTTACTTTTGGTCGAAGAATGTTCAGGAATTTTTTCAGATTTTTGGCACTTCACATGAGCGAGATAGAGGGGGGGACATGTTTCACACCCACTTCAAACTTACCTGCGCTCGCCCTATCAAAGTTATAACCAAAGAATTATATATTTTTGTAATCAGCTCGACGTACCCTTTCATATGTTACCCCTCACCGGTGACGAAAAAAAATGAAAATAATTTAACCCTTAAGTTTTTTTACCCTAATTTGTTTGAAAAATATTTTTTTTTAACCCTTAAATGGGCAAGACAAGAAATAATTTAAAAATACACTTTTTTTTCATTGATATGACTAAAGAAACATTTAATTAGGCAAGAAATCAACTTTTCATTATTAATTTTTTATAAATTCATATTAAATTTAGTTTGTATGTTATAACATACATTGACCTATTTCAGGTGTTCAGGTATGTATGTTTCAACATACATGGACCATTTCTCCTTGTGAGAGGAATGTATGTTATGTCATACATTGCCCGATATGTGAAGACATTATAAGTATGTTTTAACATATTAAAGTCGTTATATAATTGCAAAAACTAGAAAAAAATGTGTTTATTTCTTTTGTTATATCGTTAATATGTTTAAGGAAAATATAAAATACCAATTTATACTTTAACAACGTTATATTAAAAAAAGGATAATACTATAATATACTTGACTAATTCACAGTCTTACACATAATATTAAAACAGTCTTCAAATTATAATTTTAAATAAAGATAAAACTTAAAACATATTTTAATACAGAATAAGTAAACAAATATAATAAAGGTATAAAAGAAAGAAAAATAAATAATAATAATACATATGGTAAAAAATTGAATGCAATACAAATGTATGCATGTAAAAACATGTGGTTTAAAAATAGTATACACAGCTAAAATAATTATGTATAAAAATATAAATGTGGAGTAATTATCATTGATAAACGGCACTTCAGTAGGTTGTTACTCCCCTTTTAATAAAACATAAAGGAGTACCAGTCTAAAGAAGGTGTACGAAATGCTCTTCTTTAGACTATTACTCCCCTTATAAAAACAGAAATGTAATATTCCTTTGTCCCAAAGTAAATTGTACTAAACATCCCCTTGCCTTAATAGTTAATTAGTCAAAGTCATTTATATTCCAAAAATACTTTGGGGAGTAACAATTAAAAGAAGTGCCTGATAAACTACAATACTTCTTAAAATAATTTGTTTCAATATTTAAATAATCTTCATTCATGATAAACAAATTTTCTTCGTTGTCCGAGAATTCGATATCTGATTATATATTCGTTTCGGGCATGCCAGGATTCTTTTAGTTCTCCTGGAAAAGATACCTCGACCCTAAAAATATAATACCACAATTAATGGGTATATAATATAAAAGGAAATATGGTATTGGAATAATTTATATGTCTGTGTAATACAGTGGCGGATTAAAGGGGGGGGCGGGGGTGGCGACCGCCCCCCCCCCCTTGATTATACTTTTTTCCAACGCCTACCAAATTTCATATCAGAAATGCATAAAAGCGCTGTTTTGAGAGGTAATATTTTCAAAATTTTCCGAGGGAGGACCCCCGGCCCCGCAATATATCCCCCCCTCCCAATAATTAACTTCTGACGACGCCAGGCATCCCGGAGTTGTCCCGTTTTTGGACTTTAAATCCCGAACTTGTCTCCCGAAAACACTTCTCGGGTCGAAAAGTACGAGTATTTGCTTTGATTCGATGGTCTTCGAATAGATATAATAACTTATCTAAATTAATTTACTTAATTTAACTATTTTTTTCTAAATATAAAATTTGGTTCGTTGTCATGAGCTTAACGGCTCCGTAGATGTATAAAACGAAAATATTAAAAATCCCCCTTTAGCTTCCGAGCTTACCGAAGGTAACAAACTGTGATAAATTTTCGTTCTCAAGAACGAAATTTTTTTTAGATATTTTAGACAAAGGGAATGATTAGGTGCACAACTTTTATTGTGTTACAATAATTATACTTTTAAGTTTGTATTATATTTTTTTTTTTAAATGTAATTGTGTTCATGTTCATACTTGTTTTCCAACAAACTACACCATATAATCGAGCCAAAAATTACCCTTTTGTGACTAAGTATTAAAATCAAATTTTACCTCAGAAATGCATTTAAGCGCTGTTTTGAGAGGTCATATTTTCAAATTTTTCCGGGGGAGGACCCCCCGCTATATGCACCCTACAATAATTAACTGCTAACGACACCTATGACTTACGGTTAAGATATTTTACTGCAGTCGGGGGGGAGGAATCCTGAGAACTCCCCCCCCCCCCTTTCCTTAGGGCTTTCCATACTCCCAAAACCCATTGGAGGGTCAGATCGCCACCCCCTAGATGACACCCTTAATCCGCCACTGGTGTAATATTCACAATTGGACTAATGTTGACAATGGCAGAAGGTTAAGAAACTTTGGCTTCAGGCAAAATAACCTAAACAGACCATAAGAATACCAAAAATTAATTAAATTTCCAAGCTAATTTCATCTGTTTAAATAAATAATGTATTAATTTGCTAATAAATGATGCTAAAATGTCTCCATATGTAGCTAATTCATTAAAAGTAAACTTACATTTTTTTTTGCAGTCACAATTTTCATTATTCGTACAGAGGGACATGCTCTTGTTTTAAATCTTTTCGCATCCTAAAATCATGGAAAAATAAACAAATAATATTTTTTTCTAACATAAAATTGTTTTAATTATGTATGTTACATCATACATTGCCCTTTAAACTTGAAACTTTGTGGGCATATTTAGTTTAGCAGAAATCGGGCAATGTATGTTAGAACATACATGAAGAATAATAGTCGTAGTAAATAAAATATATAAAAAATCAATAACAATTAACCATCACAATAATCAAAAATATATACTCTACAATATCCCCTAGCAAAAAACTTCAAAAATTAGCTTAGAATATGAAAATAAATTATTTACTTACACTCATTGAGGTTTGAAATGTTTCCTTTGCAAAATGGCAGGTTCGCATGTGACAAGTTTTGAAAACATTTAAAAAAAGTTATCTCAGAATAGCCAATGCTATAAAATAAAAATACCTTTTTAAAGCTGAAAGTTCCCTAAATAAAGATATTTCAACTCGCAGTGTGTTTAAGTATAGACAAGTTACAAAAAAAAATACCAAAATTATGTATGCCGTATCATACATTGCCCGTTTAAGGGTTAAGTCACTATATTTTTAAAATATGTGGGCAGGTACAAGATATGTACATACATGCCAAATTTCAAAGTGATCGGACGAAAGGTATAGGCGTGAGAGCAGGCGACCGGACGGACGGACAGACACACACAGGAAAATATAAGGGTCCTTGATTTTGCCTACGGGCCCTAAAAATTATAACCTGCAGTAGATATTTGAGAAAACGTAACATGGAGTTCAGTGCACAAAAGAAATGGCGAGCGTGAACAAGTGAAATGCGGGACGGACACAAAGACAACACTTAACGTACCTACTCTATAAACTTGATAAGGGACGCCTCATACGAAGAGCCATTAAAACTGTGAGTCTAAAATGTTACGCGGTGCTCATAAATTCTTCTTTTTAGCAAAAAAGCAAAAAGAAAGATTAGTTGAATGAAAGATTCATTAAATGAAACAAAGCCCTTGAAAATATATTTACAATAGCAATTAGAGTCACACTTGCTCGCCTGAAACTGCTATTTCAAATCTGATATATCTGATTCGAACCCCCAGAGTTGAGATACGACTCAAACTGACAAAAACAAAATGTACTGATCGCAACGTAAAAAATAATAAATAAATAATAATACAATGCATTGATTAGTTAAATTGATTAGTTTTTGTATTTTCCAAATTTTGTATTTTATATTTATTAATAATTTATAGCCAACCAAGAAATGTGAAATAATTTGCTTAATTATCGAAAATTAATATAAAATGTAAAAACAAAGTTATATTCTCATTTATTAACAATGAGTGATTTGTTGGTTTGATTTTACGATATAACCTTTAAATTACCTGCAATTATATTTTTTAACAATGTATCTCTAAATTTATACTTTGGGTCGTGAATCCCGGATTAGAATTATTTTTTATAGGAATATAATAAACGATTTTGTAAAAAAGAGAAGAAAATCCTATTAGGGTTTATTAACTAGAACAATTTCCATTAATTGGAGAATCGCGATCCTGTTAGAGACAGGTGCAATGTCTCGCGTGGGATTCAAGAACAATAGGAGGCATTCACAGGGGTTTTGGTTCGCATTAATCCTGTGAAAAATGGAACGGCACAATGAAACTGGGGAACATACAGGAGGCCGGTAGAACAACTCTACCAGATCATCTGGAGATTAGGAAATAAAAGACTCAACATCAAGGTATCATAAAAACAGAGCTAGTAAAAAAAATGTATAATTCACACAATACCCAGTTTTCTTTTAACAAATAACTAATAAACATGTTGGAACCTGTTTATGTACATAAAACTTGATCAATACGTAGCAGTAATGTAGGATAAAGTCTCTCACCAAAGTCACTAATGAAAAGAAAAACTACTTAGTGGCAAATATATTAGCGAAATGCGAGTCACCAGCAGCATAGGCCGTAATAGTCTTTGCTACCTTATAACGTAAGTTATATCTGAAGAGGTAAGACTATTTTATGTAGAAATCTGTAAATCTAATTAATTTATCAACTTGTATAGATAAATCTAGCCATAAGACACGAAAATAATAAATCCAATCGAAACCAATGACACGTTCATAAGAATAAATATTTATGAATATACTAAATCTAAATAAACTTTAAAAAATACCATAAATATATATATGTGAACCCAGTGAGAAAAGAAAAAGTGGTTTTTAAGTAAAATTTATACGGGTTCTTCTATTAAATGTTTTTAACGTACATTATAAATTTAACTTTTGAGAGAAGTAGTTTTTAAGATGCGGAAGATAGTAAAAAAATTTGATGTACGAACTGATTTAAGAATATTTCCTGCACTACGAGCTATGTTTATACAGCTTACAACTATACAATTCAATAAACATTCGTAAGTTATATTATAATTATAAATTGCATTTAAAAGAGTTCCGTTGGATTTTAAAATATGCAATTATTATAATTGTTCATATATTTCTCTACACACTCATAGCTGATAAGATACTATTTAAGCCATAAATACAATATCCTTCAAGAAAGTTGTTCAGCAAAATTTAATTGCTAATTCTATTACATCATTTATATTCTTTGAAGTACACAATTATTATTCATCCTATTCATCCTGTGAATAATTTCCAGCAAAGGAATAAAACATATTAAAACACGTTATTTCCACTTAACGTATCAGATTATTCAGAAGTTCTTCAGGCATTTATAGTCTTTCCTTCAAATTTTGAAAAGGCCTCAAAAAACCTCTTATCCAAAGCTCTCCTCTAAACGTCGTAAAATTGAAATGGGGGATAAGAGAGAGAGCTGAGTTTAAATAGTTGTATAATTGCGAGAGAAAACATGTTTAAAGATTTAACACTCTTATGTGGATATGGGGGAAGCCCAAGGGAAAATTGGAAAATTACGAGCGGAAATTCAGGTGGAAGACTCTTTAAACATTACAAATTCACAGCCCCATGAGAGTAAATTATCGCTACAGCGCGCAGCAACTTGATACTCACATTTGAATTTCAATTCTTTTTAACATTTCACTAGGTTTAACCTATTTAAATGTCCATGCATAACTTCATATGTAGCACCACTTCATTTCTTTTTTTCTCATTTTACTTACACCAATTTGCATTTGGAACACATTATCAAATTAAATGAATGATTTACTAGGGGGCTCCACCCCCTACTCGCTTCACTCGTCGAAAAGCGGCCGCTGCCTTGAACCTTCGCGTCCGTGTGGCGTCCGTCTGGTTGCGAATGTCAATTATACAGTTTACATCGCTGCTGAAGTGAGTCGCCAACCCCGTGTCATTCATTACATTTAAAAACCCTTTGAGGCCTAAGCCCAACAGGGACTGTTGCGCCACAGGCTATAATAATATAAACTTTCACACACTATGTAAAATTGCAGTTTATGTAAAAATGGATCGCTATTGAATCTAATTTTATTTATTTACATGAATTTATAACTGCCAGTCATGTGTCTTAACTACGAGTATTTCCACACCTATTTATTATGATATCCCTAGAGAGAGAATCAAGCTCAAATTTAACCATATTCAATGTAGAAGTTTAGGCTCTACGTGCATGCAAGGTCAGGATAGGATAGACTTTTTTTGGAAGAATATATATTTATTTTTTTTAAATTAACTTTTTGGACTTGATATCTCGAAACCTATAAATCCATAAAATAAATAATATGGTACAATATAAGAAATGATAAACTGGAAATATATGTACAGGGTGGGCCAAAAAAACGCACTTTTTTGCACTAGCTCAGCTTCTGTAGTAGATAGAGATATGGGGTTTGCGGGGTCTGAAAACTACATTCTTCTACTTTAAATTTCATATCTATAACTTTAAAAAGGATTTGGTGAAAGCCATGAAATCACGGTTTGAAATAGGGTCATAAAAAAGTCGTTGTCCGGGTAGTAATCTTGTCTGGTACATATTATACTTTTGATATAGAATAAATTACCATAGAGTGAAGGGGGGGGGGGGGGGGGGAAGGGGTAAGTGGGAGGAGTCCCTCAGTGTTATAACAAACATTGGAGATGTGTTAAGCACAATGTTGCCTGAAGTCTAGGCAATTCTCTTGCAGGTATTATTGAATTGCTTGCAAGGAGCGATGGGACGGGGTAACATCTTGCATAAACGTGTAATTTAGCATTTGATCTTTAATTTCAGGCAAAATTGTGCTTAACCCATCTTCAATGTTTCTTATAACACTGAGGGACTCCTCCCACTTACATACAAAGAACCCCCCACCTTATGGTAATTCATTCTATCAAAACTATAATACCAGACAAGATCACTACCCGGACGACTTTTTTTAAGACCCTATTTCAAACCGTCATTGCGTGGCTTTCACCAAAAGTTATAGATATGAAATTTAAAGTAGAAGAATGTAGTTTTCAGACCCCGCGAACCCCATATCTCTATCTATTACTGAAGCTGATCTATAAGTATTCAAAAAAGTGCGGAATGGAACAGGGAAATATCTCCGGAACCATGATAGATAGAAAGATGCGGTTTTCAGGGTTCGATAATGGCTATAATTGCGCTGCTAGAAATAATTCTGAACATTTTATGTGTTCAGCAAAAGTGTGTGCAGTTTACATAATTAAGAAAAAGTGAATAGGAAGCCATATTTATTAGACAGATTTAGATTCCATGGCTAAAAATAAGAATTTCTTACTATTGAAAATTTTTCGCTCCGAGCATTAGTTTGCCGTCTGGAGAGCCCTGAATTTGCTAAAATTGAAACATTAGGTCCAATTTAGAGCTAAAAGAATGGACTTAGGAAAAAAATACAATAATTTCTTATTTTTAGTCATAGAATTCAAGTCCTGTATAAAATACATTCCTTATTTGTAATTTTTTTTTTTTTTACCAAAAAAAGGTGTTCAGCAGGGCTCAAAACATGAAAAATACCAATAATGCATGTTTTTAAGAATGTATTTGGGTTTTACGGCAAAAAATAATAACTTTTCGTAACTTGATTTTTTCCCCTAAATCCATTAGTTTAGATGTAAAATGGACTTAGTTTCAATTTTAGCAGGTTCAGTGCTCTCCAGACGGCAAACTAATGCTCGGTGCGAAAAATTTCCAAGAGTAAGAAATTCTTATTTTTGGCCATGGTATCTAAATCTAGTCTAAAAAATATGACTTTTTTTAAATTATGTAAACTGCACACACTTTTGCTGAACACGTAAAATGTTCAGCATGATTTCTGGAAGCGCAATTATTATAGCCATGGTGCCGGAGATATTTCGCTGTTCCATATGAGCTGGGAAACACTGTACACACACACACACACACACACACACACATATATATATATATATATATATATATATATATATATATATATATATATATATATATATATATATATATATATATCAGGGAAAATTAAATAAAAAATTCTCCTGGACCTATGAATTTTAACAAATATTTAATGCATTTAAAACCAAAAAAGAGAGACACTATACTCGTATACTGAAAATGACCTGGAAAAACTGTGTCTTGTTCAAAAAAGGTGCATAAATAAATCAACACGCTTTCCACTGAATAATTGATCAATTCTAACTTATCGTGAGCCTTCCCAACGTTCGCCTCCATTTCAACCTTGCCAAATAAATACCAATTATTCCATTTTAAGCTTATTTCTAGTTGTCTATAAATATTAAATTTTCTGATTATATGGGTTTAGAACCAACCCTTTTCAAAATACACAATATACACACACACAGGATGCATAATATATACTCTGAAATACTATTTTCTTTAAATAAAAGCATAAATACATTACGCCGGATAAAAAAAGGATATATTAATTAATTATTAATCCGTATAAAAATACTTTTATCTACGATTGATACGAAATATAAACATTATATCTCTGCCTAGATGCGTATAAAGTGATTATTTACGTACTTGTATTCATTGCGCATGCGCGTCCTCATAGTTCTGAATAATTCCTCTTCTTTACCACGCTAGCGCGGTAAAGAAGAGGAATTCTTCAGCTTTACGCACGATTAGTGAGTTTGTTTACATTTAACAAAACTAATTTGGTGTTCTTTTATTAAAGTAACTGATTATATCGAGTTTTCAGTGAAAAACAATGAGTGAATCAAGTGACTTTGACGAAAATGTGGAGAATAATACTCCTCCAGAAATAATTAATTCGGCATAAAATACAACTCAAGAATTAATGCCATCATTATCAAGAGAGAGATACGAACTTACATACAGCAAGTTTATTTTTGTTCTGTATTTATTATTTAAATCTAACAATCGTAGATAAAGTACGGTACGCAACTCGTGCCAAAACGGCATTTTGCATTGCTCGTGTGGTTTTACTTCCCTCGCTAACGCTCGGGTGCAAACTCCACACTCGCATGCAAAATGCAACTTTCCGCACTCGACGCGTAATGTACTATTACCACCTCATATAATATAATCATATAATATACGTAAAACCTACCCATATATTTGGTTTCAATTCTATCTATTTGGTCCAATAATGGATGAATAGCCATAATAGTATAAAATAACAACAGTATAATGAGGTAGATTTCAAAATATTATGAGTGTTACACACTCAATATATTATACAATTAGGTTGTTGGGTAAGAGGAAGCAACGTGTGCAGAAGGTAAAATTAATGTCTTATTAGGATTGGGATATCGATACATCGGGCCAAAAATATCGATATTGATCTGTGGCGGACCTGGAATGGCCTTGCTCCCTTAACCTGGGTTATGTTTTGTTTACATTTTTATTTATATTTAATTTGTTGTTTTATTTTTTACTTAGTCGTTCTTGTCAACTAAACAGAAATATATATTCTTAATTCATCGACAGTTAACTTTATTTCTAATTTATCGTTATTTATATATTTGGGTGTATCCTATAAAGGACTCCCATATAACTGGTGACCCCGATTAGAACATGAAACCTTCAGGAAATCCGTAAGTCAAAATTCAGTTTTATTCTTTTTAAATTTGGAAATTTCAGAATTTCATTTTATTTAAAGAAATACAGTTCGCCATAAGAACAGCTTTCAAAATTCAATGGAGGAAGAAATCAAGAGCGGCCCGACAGGAGTGGACGAAAAGAGCGAGTCGCAAGCTAGAGCGGGAACATCGTCGATAGCGAGAGTGGCAGTCAAACTACCGGCGTTCTGGAAAGGAAATCCTGCGCTCTGGTTTGCACAGGCAGAGGCCAACTTTAGGGCAGCCGCCATTTCAGTCGAAAATACAAAATTTGATATCATTGTGGCAGCTTTAGATCAAAACATAGTGACGCACGTGAGTGATCTAGTCCTATCACCCCCTACCCATAATGCTTATTTAAAACTAAAAGAACGGTTAGTAGCTTCTTTCGCGGATAATCAGGCCACTCGTCTTAAGAAGTTAATTTCTGGTCTTGAGTAAGGAGACTATAAGCCCTCACATTTGTTGCGACAAATGAAAGAGCTAGCCCAGAACCAATTCCCAGACGACGCACTAAAAATGTTATGGCTACACAAACTCCCTTACAGCACACAACAAATCCTAGCTGCTAGCGACTCGTTGACACTAGATCAATTATGTACTATTGCCGATAAAATAATAGATATCAGGCCGGAAGTTTGTTCGATGCGGAATCCGGGGACATCTTCTAGTTCACCTAGCTCCGATCCTGGGCTGGTTTCCATGTTTCAGGACATAACCAAACAGTTAGATTCGCTGGCTGTTAGAGTTTCGGAAATCGAAGGGCTTCGACAACAACCGCCTCGTGATCGTTCTAGAGCTGACAGATCAAGATCACCTCCACGTTCCCGTCAGGTACACAACCCCGAGATATGTTGGTATCACAGTACATTTGGTGCGAAGGCATTTAAGTGCAAGGCACCCTGCAAACATCGAGAGGGAAACGGGCAAGGGAGTGCGTAAATGCGGCTTACGACACCGCCCAACTTTCCAGCCGCCTTTTTATTGTGGATAAGCTCTCGGGTCACAAATTCCTTATAGACACAGGCTCCGATATCTCGGTTATACCACCCACCGAAAAAGAACGAAGTTATCCGGTTGCTCGGTATTTATCAGCCGCCAACGGTACGAAAATAGCTACTTACGGTGAGAAAGCTATCATTCTGAGTCTCAACTTACCTCGGAAAATTAAGTGGAATTTTACGATAGCGGACGTTTCTCACCCGATTATTGGCGTTGACTTGTTGATTCACCATGGATTTTTATTAGACCTACGCAACAAGCGGATAGTAGATCAGCGCCAACGTTCTGCCACAGGTGAAGTTACATCTCTTCCTTCGCTCGAATTATCATCAGTAGATCAAAACAGTTCTTGCGGTAAGTTGCTGAAAGAGTTTCCATCTATCACAAGTTCAACTAATTCTTACCGTCAGCCAACTCAACACGACACCGTTCATTATATCGAAACCGAAGGCCCTCCAATCTCGAGCAGGGTAAGAAGGTTAGCTCCAGAGAAATTTAAGACAGCAAAAGCGGAGTTCGATAAAATGTTAGAAGAAGGACTGATACGGCCTTCTCGAAGTCCTTGGTCTAGCCCTCTTCACCTGGTCCCAAAAAAAGACGGGTCATGGCGGCCGTGTGGAGATTATCGTCAACTAAATGCCGTCACACTACCTGACAAATATCCTGTTCCACACATTCAGGATTGCAATAATTTTCTTTATGGCAAGAAAATATTCTCGAGCCTAGACTTAGAAAAAGCGTACCATCAGATCCCAGTCACAACTAAGGACATTCCGAAAACAGCAATCGCTACTCCGTTTGGTCTATACGAGTACTTATTTATGCCGTTCGGTCTCCGAAACTCAGCGGCTACTTTTCAACGTTTTATTCATGAGGTTGTTCGTGGTCTCAACTTCGTTTTTGTCTACTTAGACGACCTTATTATAGCTTCCGACTCACTAGAGCTGCACTTACAGCACTTACGGCAACTATTCCAACGATTAAAACACTATGGCATACGTGTCAATGCTGCCAAATGTACCTTAGGTGTTCCCAGCTTAGAGTTCTTAGGCCATTTAATCTCTGAGAAAGGTATTGCTCCAGTTCCATCTAAAGTTTTGCCAATTATCGACTTTCCTAGACCCACCAACGTGGCCGAACTGAGGAGGTTCCTAGGCATGGTAAATTTTTATCATAGATTTTTACCCAAAATAGCAGAATTGCAGCTTCCATTGAATAAAGTGTTGTCGGGAAGGCCTAAGCGTGATAAGAAACCTTTAATATGGACCAAGGAAATAACACACGCTTTCACGTCTTTAAAAGAAGCTCTCGCATCAGCAACTCTGTTGTCGCACCCTTCTCCAAATGCTCCACTTTCCATTACTGCAGATGCATCCAACGTAGCTATCGGAGGAGCGATCCATCAACTTATAAACGGCGTTCAGCAACCCCTCGGGTTCTTTTCAAAGAAACTTTCTCCTGCTCAGGTGAAATACAGTGCGTATGATAGAGAGTTGCTGGCAGTATTTTCGACTATCAAACATTTCCGGTTTTTTCTGGAGGGTAGAGAGTTCCGTATTTACACGGACCATAAGCCCTTAACCTTCGCGTTCAAGCAAAATCCTGAGAAAGCATCGCCACGGCAGTCTCGCCAATTGGATTTTATTTCACAATTCAGCACCGATATACATTATCTACCCGGTATAAGTAATCACGTGGCAGATGCACTATCACGTATCCAAGAAATCGTTATTCCTTCCACGATAGACTTTGATGCAATGGCGAAGGCTCAGGAAACAGATCAAGACGTTCAGGAGTTTGTGCAAGCTGACCCTATCAAGTTTCATAGATGTATCCCTGCAGGATGATCTCAACCACTCTTCTGCGAAACGTCTACTTCAATTTTCCGGCCATTCGTGCCAAAGGCATTCAGACGTCAGGTTTTTCATACAGTACATGATCAGGGTCATGAAGGTATAAAAGCCACTGTTCAATCCTTACGCCATCGATATTTCTGGCCAAACATGCGTCGAGAGGCCACCTCTTGGGCTCGTGCTTGTCTCGTCTGTCAACGATCTAAAGTTTCACGTCATACCGTCAGTCCTCTTTCAACGTTCACCATTCCAAAGGAGAGGTTCGCCCATATCAATATTGACCTCATTGGCCCCCTTCCACCTTCAGAAGGCTTCACTTACTGCTTCACCTGTATCGACAGGTACACACGCTGACCAGAAGCTTGGCCCATCAAAGATATATCAGCTGAAACCGTCGCAAGAACTCTTGTGGACGGCTGGGTTTCACGCTTTGGTGTTCCTGCACGGTTAACTCACGATCAAGGCAGGCAATTCGAATCCCAGCTTTTCCGAGAACTAGCAAATCTCCTTGGCATTCAGCAAATCCGTACAACCGCCTATCATCCGCAGGCTAATGGCTTAGTGGAACGTTGGCATCGATCTTTAAAAACAGCTATCAAATGTGCCGGATCTGACAAGTGGGTCGAAAAGCTTCCGCTTATATTACTGAATCTACGGTGTGCCGTTAGAGAGACTATAGGAACGTCCGCAGCTGAGCTAGTCTATGGGCAGTCGTTACGATTACCAGCGGACTGCTTCATTGACACACCTAAATCACCACCGTTGGACCCTGTTTCATTCGTGCAACGGCTTAAGGTGTTAATCCGAGACCTTAGGCCAAAGCCTACATCGGATAACAGCAAACACTGCTACTACGTTCCTAAAGCGCTGGGCTCAGCAAGTCATGTGTTCGTTAGAGTCGATGCAGTTAAGCGACCTTTACAACCTCCGTACCAAGGGCCTTACCGCGTGCTAAAGAGGTTTGACAAGGCGTATAAAGTTGACATCAACAGCAAGCCGATCACTATCTCGATTGACCGTCTTAAGCCGGCACATCTAGACCTTGGTGACGACGAGAAGGTACAACCACCTGACAATACACCGAGACTCGACCTCCAGGTGGACACAGGGACGGCTTCAAGATCCTCTTCGCATCCCCAGGCACCAGGGTTGTCCATTCCCGCTCCACCACCATGCTCTCCTCTTCGCTCTGCCATGCGCAAGGATACCTACACTCGTTCAGGGCGTAGGGTTCGTTTTCCGGACTATTATACTGGCTAGACGCTTTTCTTTAGGAGGGGAGTACTGTGGCGGACCTGGAATGGCCTTGCTCCCTTAACCTGGGTTATGTTTTGTTTACATTTTTATTTATATTTAATTTGTTGTTTTATTTTTGACTTAGTCGTTCTTGTCAACTAAACAGAAATATATATTCTTAATTCATCGACAGTTAACTTTATTTCTAATTTATCGTTATTTATATATTTGGGTGTATCCTATAAAGGACTCCCATAGATCTTTCGATATATCGACAACCAGGGGAAAATCGTCGACCTTTGAACAAACATCGATATTAAAAAATATCGATATTTTCTTTCGATATCCAAACGGTATGTCTTATCATCCGTGGGCTTACTTATTACTTTCACGAGCCATTCAAATTTTATTAAAATTAGAAAAGCAGTTTCCATAACATGGGGCAGTATTACACCACACGTGGCTTACCCGACGCTAGTGGATTTCACCTCTTAATTCGCGGGGTTTCATATAATATTTCTGCAGCAGAAAAAAACTGTGCTGCTCAGCCCTGCGTCTTATGATCAGATCGACAGACGGATGCGAAACTAAAAATGGAAAACAAGAATACTTTGTTCTTAAGAATGACCATAATGCCATAACAAGCTCGTAGTAATTTTTTTTTTTTTAAAAAATCGTAAAAAGTCATAATTACTTTAATATTATTAATTTTAATGATGGTTGGTGGTACTACCCTGTTATTTCTAATATATACACATATCGTGGATCCACTTGTATGTGTATATTAATTTTAATATTATATAGATACCTATATTTATGAATAAGATATAAATTTTAAAATAATCCATGATAATTAGAAATAATTAGATAAATCTCTTAGGTAGAAGATTTAATTAGATAAGAACAACAAGTAATATCTAATTAATAAAAACAAATAGAATGAAACAAAAAATTAAATAATAAAAAGGAATATTTTTTTTTTGTACAACGAATGACAATGTAATAGAGGAAAAAGGGACGGGAAAACATTGACAGAATACCGATTAATAGGAACTACTTGAATAATAATGAATGAGTAACAAAGTCAATAAAAACAATTAAGCTCTATAAGTAGTTACTTAATCAGTTGAATAACAATCAATAAATAAAAGCTTATTTGTATAGGTAATTGGATAGATGCAACCTTAAGGTAAAGTTGGAGAGAAAAAGGAAATACACAACGTTCTAAACTATTTCTATAGAACGTACACGTACATGGTTAAATTGTTTTTATCTTAGAAAGTGTTTTTTGAATGTTTACACAGTGTATTTTTTTGTACTATATAAAGACATATTCCGATTAGGTTAAATGTAACTGGATATGTTGTATAAGACTAAAAGTTTGCTTAAAACAATAATTTATAAAAACAATGAACAGGTCAAGTGTGTGCTAGTCAGGGACAGCGAGGGTCCGTAGGCACCACAGTATTGTTTAAGTAGTACCTATTGATGGTCCTTTTTAAAATGCTAAAAAGCCTACTTTGAACTATTCTATGGCTCTGATATTCTCAAAACAGATAAACAAACTTCTGACTAAGTATTTTTGCCAGCACATAAACATATAAATACAACAAAAAGAACATAATTATAAAAAAAAAAAAGAAAAAAAGACAGACCCTAAAAGACATAAGCGAGAAGGGGGGACACTTTTCACACCAACATCAAACTCGCCTAAGCTCGCCTTATAACCAAAAATGATATATTTTTGTAATCAGCTCGACGTAACTATTTTTTAACCCTTAAGTTTTTTGGAAAATATTTTGTTTAAATCGCTATATTTTTAAAATGTGTGGGAGGTAAGGTACTAAACACATATTATGCCAAATTGTAAAGTGATCGGACAAAAGGTGTAGCCGTGAGAAAAGGCGACAGACGGACGGACAGACAGACACACGCAGGAAAATATAAGGGTCCTTGGTTTTGCCAACGGACCCTAAAAAAAATCAATTCATCTGAATCGTATCAAAGCTCCCCGACGATTTTGTCAAAAAATTCAATTTTGTAGTAAACGAATTGACGAATTTTGTAAATACCACAAAATTCGTCAATTCGTGGACTACAAAGACCAATTTAACCATATAAGTAGTTTTGTCGGGGAAAATAGAGCTGAAAATTGAAAACGAGATGTAAACAATCACGTGAAAAAATCATCGTAAAAATCATTTTATTTTTTAAAATAATAAAAATAATAAAATTTTATGCTTGTAGAGATTTCTGTATTGTATAGTACATTCCTCATACATTCATTATTCATTATACATGGTGAGATTGAATTTAAATCCTGTACTATATAATTTTAAACTAAGGCGAAGATATTTATTTGGAATATAAGTCCTGTTGTTGAAGAATGGTTTTTTATTTATGATGCAATAAAAAATAATGTGATCAAAAAAAAAAAATCGTTCTTAAACAACAGGACTTTTATTCCAAATAAACCTTCAACTTAGTTTAAAATTATATAGTATAGGATTTAAATTCAATCTCACCATGTATAATAAGAGGAAAGTTTTGCTCGAATTTGACGTAGGTACCCATTTCTTATATATATAAAGTCTTAATATAATTTTTTTGGGGGGAGGGAGGGGGGTCTGGGGGGATTTGTACGAACAGAAAGACCACAAATAAATTCTATTTTGTATTACTATGAATAACTCTCATTTCTGATTATGTTTTATCACGATATTTATTAGAATTAAAACTAAAAATATATATAAATATAAAACAGGAAATTTTATTTTTTTAATAATGTCAAATTAATTTTAAAAGTTACGACTTTTAAATGTTGTTTTATTTCGTCCATAAACTATCTGCTTATTATATATTCTTAGCAGTGAATTTGTCACGAAAATTCAATTAAGGTATTTCTATATTTTTTTTTTTTCTAGAATTTGCTCTATTGATTTCCTCTGTCAAAAGTTATAGGCTTGTATAGTTAAAAAGTTTTATAGGACAGTTTTTTGTTATTTTCTTTTCTAAAAGCAATTTTCAACACGCACACCTGCAATGAATAAGTTTGGAATAGCATTAACAACAATGCTCATTACAATAACAGTTCCTAAAAATAATAATATAACTTGGGTATTTAAACCTTTTTTTTCTGAAATGGGTATTAAGTGTGAAATTGAATTCTATAATGGTATTATTGTCGTATTTATTAAATATTCTAGACGAATTCACTTAAAAAAAAGTCCTTTAAATATGTATACATTATTATTTTGACATTTCTTCTAATTATGGATCCAATTATATCATTCTTAAACAATTTTAACATTCCCTTCGTCCGCGATCTCCTCGAATCCTGATACTCATCAGGTCGCATTCTTTCCCATTTCGAATTCCTGAAATATCAATATAATTTAAAAAACCTATATCTTCTAGAACAATTCCTAACAAACTCTTCGACGACAAAAGTAATGACCTCCTGATCATTATTGTAAAGTTCATGATCTTGATTACGAAATTAACATACAGGTTGCTTCGATTTACGAGTTACGATTTGGCCTTAAGTTCAGTTTTTTTTATTTACTACAAAGTGCAAAACATCTATTTTTTTTTTTTCAAGAAGTTCAGTAATTCGGTCAAAAATTAATTACAAAATCCATATTAAACTATAATATATGTGCAACTACATATTTATTTAATTTGCCTTGAGGAAGTTACTAGTTACTTATATTAAATGAAACTTCAAGTGCAATTAGGAATAAAGAAAGACGTATCTCCAAAAAAATAATTTAATTTTAAAAGGCCGCTTTTCAAAACTGGTGGAGTTAAAATGCGTAAGAGAAAGAAGTTGCGACAGAGGTTCGAATCGGTCAAATTCCAACTTCATTCCTCACACCGAAGAAAACCACTAGTGGAGTTAAAATACGTAACAGAAAGAAGTTGCGACAGAGGTTCAAATCGGTCATATTCCAACTTCATTCCTCACACCGAAGAAAACCACTAGTGGAGTTAAAATGCGTAAGAGAAAGAAGTTGTGACAGAGGTTCGAATCGGTCAAATTCCAACTTCATTCCTCACACCGAAGAAAATCACTAGTGGTTGAAAGCCTGCTTTGTACAATAGAGTTACTTTTAGTGGAGAGACGTCTTACTCAGACGTTTTAATGAGAGGGTATGTTAGCGAGATGCTGTCAATAGTTGACAGCATCTCGCTCACATGCTCTCTCATTATACTTGAACTGTCACGAACCAATTCAATTATGTTTATCATTAATTTATTATCTGATAGTACACATTTTAAAAATTAGTAATAACAACCGATATATTCTTCACACGAATATTTTACGTATATTGATTATTAGTCACCTTAAAAAAGTTTTTATACATTAAAAACACTTTATTTAAGCGGAAGATTGATATCTTTTTTAAAAAATTTTTGGGTTGTCGAAGTTGAGGATTGACTAAGAACTTTTCCCCTCTCCTAGGTTTTCAATCTTGATGGAAACCCAACAAGAAACTAAATAAAAGAAAGCGACACTTACTTGTGGCCTTTAGAAATAATGCTCCAAAACTAGAATGAATAGTTGGGCTTGTGGTAATCAAATTATAATATAGATTCTCCTCACGAAAATTCTTTTGATGTCATTAAATGTCACATTGCAACGATTTCTAAATTAAAGCACCAGCCAATTTCTAAAAGGTCTTATTAGTGGATGAAAGATCTTCACCTAAGCGTTCCCCGTATTAGGTTTCACTAAATACCATTAAATCCATCAATGGGTGATGAGATAGGCTGCTTAGATAAATAAAAAAAAAAAAACAAGAGAATCTAAAGCGAGCTAGAGAAAAAAAGTTACACTTGCTTAAGCTTCGGTATATACTATACTGCACTTTGTCTAGGTCAGTCGAGTATCCAGTTCTGCTAGTAACCATGTTTAGTAAAACACGGCCTATTGATGCGTGAAAGAGGACAAAAGTAGACTTTGAACCAGGTACCTCTAGCCGTAAGCTACCTGACACCGATGGAATCTACCGTCCGTCAGACTTCTCGTCTATCGTTCTTTTTCAATAGCTTGGAGGCCACCGGAGGTGCATCCGGCCACTACCTGACTCCCATACTTAATTCTCCTCTTCCTTCATTCAGTCTTTTAACTTTTTCTTCTTTTTTTGTCCTCGCCCTGACTTTCCGATGCCGCATTGTGATCCTTTTATATACTCGTTTTATTTTATACTTTTTTTTCACTGCTTGTCGTTTAAAACGCATCATATTGCGTTCTGGTCCAGCAAGTCTTGATTTTTTTCAACCTCTCCTGAGTTCTTCTAGTTTGGTCGGAGACTAACGAATATGTATGTATATAAATATTTTTTTTTTTATGTCGAAGATAATATCAAATAAGCCATTTGGCTAATGGTGTAAGTACTCTTTGTTTCGTACCAACCTTGAGCTGTAACACCTGCTGTAAGACTCGTGGCACAGACTGTCTTTATTTTCCGCTGTGGAGAGGCGAGACTACAGGTACTTAAATATTTCTTTGAAAATGATTCAAAAAATTACAGAAGAATTTTCTCGTCAAAATCTCAATTCCATCCGCCCATTGTTACAAGAATCTCTTCGTTTCGCCAGCTGGAGGAAAATTCCCAGTAATAACACAATTTATTCTAAAGAAA
The DNA here is from genome assembly GCA_951217055.1 of Gerris lacustris. Classification (NCBI taxonomy): domain Eukaryota; kingdom Metazoa; phylum Arthropoda; class Insecta; order Hemiptera; family Gerridae; genus Gerris; species Gerris lacustris. The sequence goes on along the minus strand of OX578283.1, from coordinate 23,305,099 downwards.
TCTCGATGAATGATCTTGTATTCCTCTTCATTATCAGAAAGTCAGGTCAGCAGCAAAATATGGCAGAAGATAATATCAAATTAACAGTAAATCCTTAATTTTTAAGATGATAGGGCTAATAAACTTAATAGGAAGTAACTACGAAACATTCAATACTTCTTAAATAGTATAGCAAAAAAATAAACACATAAAATTGTTTTCTCACTATGACAACCCCTAATTTAATTAATCTGCAAGCTTTGACTCTTCTAATGAATAAATGCAGTCTGAGCCCAAAATGTAACTACTGGGCTTAGGCTAGTTTGTGCATAGGTACATCGAGTTTAATTTAATCATCTTTAACTATAAAAGCTCAAAACTTTGTACCTGGGATCTCGCTAACGCCGCATCAAAACCGAGCGGACGATATGTCCACGTGCAGGGGACGGTGAGAGAAGAAAAATGAGCCCAATATCAAGGGAATTGATAAGGTTTTAACCTTGTACGGGTACATCTAAAGAAGTACAGATGCAGAAAAAAGTTAACCTATAAGGTAAACAAAACCCCGGGACGGTACGATAAAAGCTAAAAACCACGAACATTTTTGTGCCGAAAGGTTACAATCTATTCTCTATGGTTTTATTTGAACATCGTAAACAAGAGAAGGCTATAACTTGTGAAGAAATGCGTTACTGTATAATATCTTACAAGTTATGTTATACAAGTACTGTTTAGTATTTTTTCTTTATGATAAATTCTTTATAAATTAGATATTCAAGGGCCAAGGTCAACAAATTCGGTTTTTTGCGAATATCTCGCTTCCTATGGCTCTGGCACTAATCAAGGTGGTTATAGTAATTAAAGATAACAAAATTTCCCATAAAAAAGTCTGATTCATTTTTACGTATACAATGGACGGTTTACGGAATAAAGAGCGAAGAATATCTATAAATATTTAGTATCCGTCGCCGCACGACTTTTTACGTACATATTATTACAAATATCTCGCATCCTATAGCTCGGAGGCAAATCATCAAAAAGAAAGAATAATAAATTTCCCATAAAAAAGGTCTGATTCATTTTTTACGTACAACGAACGGTTTAGCAAAAACTCTAGCTTACTACAGCTTGCGTAGTGTTTGTGTTTGCACGACTTTTAACGTATTTTTGCGAATATCTCGCTTCCTCTGGTTCGGAGACCAATTGAGGATCAAATAAAGATTAAAGATTATAAAATTTCACACAGGAAACATTATGTTCATTTTTTACTTACAATAAACAGTTTGGATAATAAATTGCTCCGAAGTTTCTGCACAAGGCGTAACAACAACCAATAACTTAAGCTTTTCCATGAGGCAATTCCATAGTGGGATCTGTTATTCTATATCTACGAGCGACATTTCAAGTTTGTTCGGACGTGGTTTAAAAATATTAGTCTCCCGGTGATTTAATATTTTATAAAGGTAATTGTTACGGTGACAATCGCAATAGCGAAACATTGTTTTACGTGTAACAAACAGGTCCCATCTTGAATGTGGAACGTGGTATGAAAAATTTGAATGTAACAAGTATCAAAAGAGTATTGAATATCTATTAAAACAACCGCAAGCTTGTAGCCGATTTTCAATATGTTTTCCAAAACGTCAAATTGAAGCTCCGATTTTTCTTGGAACAGAAGCCATATTTATGACTAAAATAACTGGACTATAATATATTTATAAAATAAAATTGAGTTTCAAACCTTTTAGCATTATACTTATTGGATAACCAAGCAAATTTAATAATATGCCTAAAAATGGAATTGTTTATTCATTTTCCCGACACATTTAAAAAAATTGCTCTTCCTTTTGAGCGCCGTGGGCGCTCGGTCCCCGGTTCTAAATAAGAAATAGTTAAATATTTTTGTAGTAAACCGATCAATTTTGCTTTTGGATTTTTCATTTTTCACTAATAGTCAAGGGAATAGAATAAAATTAGGATTGTACTTGATCTACTTGATTTTATTTCTAACTATTTTTAAATATAAGTGTGTCCTCCTATTCAACAGCTCCATATTATAGTCCAGGAGATCCAAAAAAGTGTCTGACCAACATCAAGCTAGAATTTTGTGTAAAAGTTAATCTTTTGGTACATTTTAAGAATATGTGGTCCGCTAAGTTGGTCTGCGGGACATAGCTCGGCAACAGACAATAAAAAAATCAAACCGGCAGAGATCGGCCAAGTCCCATCCATATTGGTGGATAGTGTGATTTTCATGATCCTGAGTACAAAATTAGTTAGTAGACCGAAAATTAAGTTAATGTGAGTTTATGACTTGATAGGTGATCACTTTGATTTGGCGTAATATTTGAATAACTGACCAACCGCAGACGAACTTAGCCGACCACATATTCTTAAAAGGCACCAAAAGAAACTTATACAGAAAATTCTAGCTTGATGTTATTCAGACACTTTTTGCACGCTATATTCTGGACTGTTATTTGAACGATAACTCAAGATCTCTTAATCAAAAAGAAATTAATTTTAGCATAAGTTACCAATATTAGGATCCGAGTTATAAAGCTTTAGATACACAAATCAAAAGAGTTGTGAAGAGCGCTAAGGGCTTTTAAGGATCAAGTTACTACCCTTGACAGTAATGACATTAACACATAATGACATTAACGGACTAAGAACGTAGAGGCAAGAAAGTGGGGAACAAGCTTTTAACCCATTATAGACTATGTATCTAGTTTTTTACACTATTTATGAAAATTGATGGCGATTGAAAGAGGATTTATAAAACATAGTCATGTATTTTAATACCTCTGAAAAGCGTGAACACACTACTTGTTTTTGTCACTACTGGTTATGTTTACAAAATATCTTAGGAAGATCAAATTATGAACTTTGAAAAGTAATATGAATACTTCAAGTTCAATTAAGATTAAAATAAATTTTCCAAGAAAAGCAAAAAGGGCTTTGCTCTGAAGGCTTTCGCAGTAATGAGATAATCTAAACTCAAGTAATAATTCACTATTTACAATTCAATTTCATTATGAGTAATACTATTGTACTAGCGATTCCTTTGCATAGAAATTTCTTTAGCTTTTCAGTAAATTAGTAAAAGGGGAATACTTTATCTGCAAGATTGAGAAGGGCGTTCAATATTCTTCAAGATTATCTCTACGCTCTTATTCCTCTCGAGATTGTACTTTCAGTCAATTAGTGTTTGCATTAAATATTTCCTTTTGTTTTCTCGTCACATCCTGATAATTTTCAATCTTTGGAAATCAAGCGGTGGAAATAATTCCATCTTAGTATTTTTCTCCGATTAGAATCAAACGAAAACAGTTATTTAAAAAAAGAAGCTTAATCCATCCGTGAAATCTTAATTTTTATTTCTTTAGAAACTATATCCTTTCCAAGTAGTTAATATATATATATATATATATATATATATATATATATATATATATATATATATATATATATATATATATATATATATATATATTAAAAAAAGAAACAGCCTCAAACATTCTCGTTTCAATAATGCATAATTTTCTCATGGTCACGAGAACCAAAAAGTTATGGAACACTGTTTTTATTTTAAAACATTAATAGATATTTATCTAGCATCCAAGTGCTCTGTGAGTAATACAGAAATTATTTTTTAAATGAAGTTAAAATAATACAATAGAAGTTTAGAAGAAAGTAGTTTTCATAAATATAGAAAAAATAGAAACGGCAGTTATAGAAATTTATTAATTCCTTACCACTTTTTTCTTACATGAATCATCTAAAGAAATTCATAAAACTTTGTTTAGCACACTAAAAATACATAACCTTATTAATTTTTTAAATGGTTCTTGCATTTTCTTGTAATGTTCACTGAAATAATTTATTAATGTTTCACGGAAATATTTTATTAATGAAACGTTAATTTTGTACAAACTTCCGGGTTTTACCACCATCTTTTAACATCTTAAAAATAAAAAGAAAACAAGTTTTCCAAGAGCATTAATAAATAAATAGAAAAATCTCTTTTTGTCAGTTTCGAACCGAAAAGAAATCCTTTTATAAGTTACTCAATTAGAATAAATTTATATTAAATATTCAGAGCAGTTTAAAATTGTTTTCTGCTTTCTCTCTCAATGTCTATGTATTTCTTTCCTAGACGACAGCGTCTCTTTTGTCCTTTCCCTTTGAACATCAGTCTCTCATTCTTCGCTTACTCCATCCCTCTTTCACTATTAAACAAACGTCTCTCTTTTATCACTACCTTAAAAATACTTACTTTATATAATACATAATATATATGACCACAATCCTAAATTTATAAAGCAGATTAAAAAAAAAATCATATCTGTAAAATTGTACAAGAAATGTTTACCCATAAGAAATTACTTATTTCCAAATTTCAAGGGCCTAAGATGAAGTGGCTCTCAAGATATTACAATCTCAAAAATTACTCATGAAAGTAAAATTTTGGGGACTTGAAACGGATATTACAATCTCAAAAATTACTCATGAAAGTAAAATTTTGGGGACTTGGAACGGATATTACAATCTCAAAAATTACTCATGAAAGTAAAATTTTGGGGACTTGGAACGGATATTACAATCTCAAAAATTACTCATGAAAGTAAAATTTTGGGGACTTGGAACGGATATTACAATCTCAAAAATTACTCATGAAAGTAAAATTTTGGGGACTTGGAACGGATATTACAATCTCAAAAATTACTCATGAAAGTAAAATTTTGGGGACTTGGAACGGATATTACAATCTCAATAAACAGGTCAAGTGTGTGCTGGTCAGCACACAGCGAGGGTCCGTAGGCCAAACTGTATAGTGTATAAACAGTGTTTTTTAAAATGCAAAAAAAGCTTACTTTGAACTATCCTAAGGGTCTGATATTCTCAAAACACACTCTGATAAAGTATTTTTTTGCCACTGAACCGGACTACAACGATATAAATACATCGAAAAGACCATAATTATAAAAAAACGAATTTTGCCAATAAAAAATAAAATAATATTTTTTCAAAATTTCCAAAAAGTGGTATCTTTACTTTTGGTCGAAGAATGTTCAGGAATTTTTTCAGATTTTTTGCACTTCACATAAGCGAGATAGAGGGGGGGGGGGGGGACACGTTTCACAACCACTTCAAACTTGCCTACGCTCGCCCTATCAAAGTTATAACCAAAGAATTATATATTTTTGTATTTAAATTTAAAAAATATTATTAATATTTTGAATTTTAATTGTATTAAAATTAAAATTAAAATTTTTTTAAAAAATATTTTTTTTATGTCGCTATATTTTAAATATGTGGGTAGGTACAATACATACATGCCAAATTTCAAAGTGATCGGACGAAAGGTGTAGCCGTGAGAGCAGGCGACAGGACGGACGGACAGACACACGCAGGAAAATATAAGGGTCCTTGGTTTTGCCTACGGAGCCTAAAAATTACTCATGAAAGTAAAATTTTGGGGACTTGGAACTTTTGGAAACGGAGTAATAAAGCTTTAAAAACTGGACAGATTTTGTTTTTACAGAAGTTTTTTGGTCTATTCTGCCCGTGCTATCGACATTTCTATGATGACAACATTGACATTTTATTTAATATTTGATGCTGCAAAGATGTTAGAAGATCAGACAATCATTGCTACAACTAAATCAAAACACTTTTCTTTATTACCCTTCAGGTTTAACAGAGTTATTCCATCTCCGGAAAATACCGCCTCGTTTCTAATGTAAACACTTTGAGAACAAGGCGGAGGGTTATTCCTTTTCACAGCTCAATAATTTTAAAAAAAAGAAGGGGAAGCTATGCCTCCCTCTCTACCTAGATGGAATAATGTAAAAGAGGATGTTCAAGCAACATTCCTTCCACGTTCATTCTTAGCAGAAAAGAAAAAATAATAATAATATGAAAAAGAAGGTAGCAGATATTAAATTATTGTCCCTCTCTCCATTTAATGGTTGGATATTTTTTGTCTTGACAAAATTCCATTATTTGTATTTCAACTCTGTGCAACATTTTTCTTTTTTTCGAGCATCATTCGGGAAACAGCTCATGGAAAATTTTCCCTCCAAAAAAAACTCACCTTTAAGAAAAGGTAAGAGAAAAGATTGGTAAAATCTCTTTCCATATCTACTGTTACTGGTGGAGGAAAATAAAAAGCTGAAAATCTTGTTACCCTTGCTTCCACTTACTAAATACATTTCGTTATGGAAATTTACAATCACTTCTTCACAAGAAAATGAATTAAAGAAAAATATTTGAAAATTTTATCCTATAATGAATAAAGAAAATAAATTAAAAAGCTTGTTTCGTTTTTTCTAAATCCGAGAACAAGAATTTCGATATTTCCATAATAATAGAACTAAAAAATGCTTAACAGCGCGACTTGACTAATTTCTGCCATTTTAATATAGCAGTATAACTAAACTGAAATCAATTATACAACAATGAAAATTGGATTGAAAGCAGAAAATTTGTAGTTGATAGAAAAACTCTCAAGGAATGACTAAAGTCATTTGTAATACCCTGTAATGTAAAAGATACTAATATATATACCGATATATAAATTAATAAAACAGTGATTACCTTTAAAAAGGAGGTTATAGACTTGTAAAGGTCTCGTGATAGTTATGGCCTGAAGCTCATCCAATACCAGATTTTAGAGGTGCAGAAACATTTTGCCATATATCAGAGCTGCTGAACTTCGTTCATTCTCACTAAAAGCACAGATATTCGTAATCAAACGTTTGCTCACACCAATACTTAAAAAAGCCAACTAAAATAATTTATAATCTTTCCTTTAAAGGAAGATCTAACACTTTAAGACTTCTTATGGACATTTATATTCTTATTTACTTTTAGATTAGAGAGCCAGCGTGACCACGTCTGCTCGGCCATCACTGAATCATGAGTGGAACGAGACGGGGTTCGATTCCTCGCCGTAACGCTCTGATTTAAATGGCTCACTATTGATCACATCATACTCGCTTCGGCGGTACTATGTACAGAGGTATGATGTGTGAAGTGGCTGGAACTCTCTACCGCGGGGCGTAAAAAGGGCCTAAGTGATGGCCTAATTGCAAGGTTCGAACAAGTGGTTCGTCCTACCCGTTCTAGTAGAAAGTACTAGACTACTACTACTACTACTTTTAGATTATATATAATTATTTAGATTATGTTCTAATTATTAAGTAAAAATTAAACCAACTTGTACAGAGTAAACCAATGATAATCAGAGAGGCTGGCTGTTTATTTAAGTTATATTTTACATTCTTGTTTATGTGGCAAAAAAAAAAAAAACATATCCTTAGATCTTTTTTATATTGGCAAACAAGAGTTCCTGTCATTATTCGATGCGTACTCTGTGAACGATGGTTTATTTCTTCGTCTAACTACTGTTTCTAATTCTACAGGAAAAACGTAATGATACAATTACACGAACATTACAATTTTTTATACAATCTTAATGTAATTCTTTAAATTGCGTAATAATTTATATGGTGGATAAAACCCGTTTTGTTCTTTTACTAATGTAATTTGGGTTGATATAAAATGCAGTGATAGGATGAGGGGGGAGGGGGGAGTTAAGGGTTTCTGTAAGATGTTTTCGTAAGGTCCTAGAGGTAGGAGTTTAGTATTAGCGTGACTGTGATGCATCACTATTAGAGACAAGGTGAATTCGGATCACGGAGGGGTCTCCTGGGCCTCCGTGGCAGGGGTCCTTGAATGCAAATGGGGCCCTTAGGACGAGCTCGAGGTAGGGGGTCTCTATTTCCACATCAGGGCTAGACTCTTAGCCACCACCCTTTTGCCCTCTATTGCCAAATGGACGCCTTCATTTACTCCCAGCCCTGACCTCTAGGGACCATCACCTATCCTTATATACTTCTTATTTTAAACACCTTAAAACCGACCAAATACAAAATACACTTCAGTTTTGCTCTTCCAAAAACCCTATTCTACTTTAGACAAAGAACTAGGAAATAAGTGTTTACTATATGAATTTACTATTGTAACGATAATAAATATAAATACTTATAGATATATACGGGGGAAAAAAATCTAACATCAATACCTACTTTTCTCTCTTATTTCCTATTCTACTTTTCTCACAATACCGAATATAACAAAAAAATATGGTTTCTCGTGGTACATATTATTAAACTTTCATTATATTGTAGGTTAGAATTTTATTATTCTATTGATCTGTTGACAAATAATTGTATAGAAAAATAATTTAAACGAACTAAAAGGGAGAGAATATTTTTAAATGATTTAAAAAAAAATATATAAATAAAATAAAAAAGTATAAATGTTCGGAACGACAATAGTAGCAGGTCCAGATTTACCAATGGGCAGACTGGGGATTTGACCAGGGCGCCGGTTTCTGAGGGGTGCTTAAAATTTTATGTGGGGGAAGTGAAAGAAACATCATAACCTGAATTTAAGAAAAAAGTTTATGCGCATGCAAAAAATAATGTAATGGACGTAGCTAGTAATTAATTTGTGAACATTTTTTTACAGTGGACTAATTATGACCGAACATACTAATTTCATTAAAAAAAATCAGACAATTATGTTTAAAAATATGACGGTCCTCAAAAATGTTAACGAACACACCGAAAGACCATAAATATTTCCTCGTGTTGAAACGCATTTCTCTTAAAAAAAAAAAAAAAAAAAAAAATTTACACCAAAATAAATCGTTAATCGAAATGATTAGGGTGCTTTCGTTCGGAAGCTTAGAATGGTACAGGGTATAAGAGGAGAATCGGCCAGTCCGACAAACGTAAATTAGTTGCGAATCCTAGGCAATTCCATATCTAATCATTCTTGAGAGATGAGATAATTCATGAAAGATTATATATAATTTATTAAGAGATAATTAATTGTTTGCTTTATTACTATAAAACATGTTCATCGCAATGAACTTTCTGTATTTTTTTGGCTAATCTAAATATGTAATAATTACTTTGGCAAGTCAAAACTTTTTTTTTCCTCATTCAATATTCCATTTCGTCACCTCCGTCTTAATGTATAGACTCAGGAGGGAACCGTCATCATTAGTGACACCCTATGATGCACGTGCCTCCTTTTAAGTCTTATTACTAAAATAGCTTCCGCACATGCTACACTGGTATAATTAGTGGTATATTGGTACTTAATGATTTCGTGCAACTTGGAGCATCATGACATTGGTAATACAATTAGTGTATTTGATCAAGTTGCCATTGGCATATAATTAGACGGAATAATTATAACGCCTAATTGACTTTCTAATTATTATTTTATAAAAATATTAAACACAACCTTCTTACTCTTAACGAGCTTTTTATTGGGTGAGTGGTTTCAGCAAACTTATTAAAATATATATATATATAAAAAAAAATATATATATATATATATATATATATATATATATATATATATATATATATATATATATATATATATATATATATATAAAATATATATATATATATATATATATATATATATATATATATATATATATATATATATATATATATATATATGATCCCTTACAAGTTTATTTATTTTTTTTTTTTTTTAAATAAGTTTGCTGAAACCACTCACCCAATAAAAATATATATACAGTATATATATATATACAGTCTCGCGGGCGATTTATACCTCCCTCTGAAACCCCGAAATTTCTTTAAAATCGGGTAAAGTGTTTTCCTAATATACGAAGTACGTATAAAGAGAAAATATTGTGAAGGCGCGAGAGTTTAATTCTGATGGATTTACACATCGCTACAAAAAAAACTAGTTTTGTTTTTTCCAAATCATCAATAAATAAATAAACTCGACGAAGATTAAATAATTATTTCATATAAGCTTAACAAAGGTTCTAAAGAATGATTTTGTTAGTTAAGTATCTGTCTGTCAAAATTTTTTTGAAAACGTGGTAACAACCCGTCCGAAGAACTCATTTGATATTAAAGAAATGTTGATGGTTTGTTGAAAGTAGTCTACACATAACAGGCCCCACTTTAATTTCAACCACATACAAAAAATAATAAACCACATTTTCAATTCTCAGTGAGATCACTTTATTTTATACTCATATTGCCAACTGTCCAATAATAAAACGCGACGAAGCAACGTACCACTCTAAATATACCTGGATCGTTAAAGTTACTGACAATGAATATATTGAAAAGCCACTTGAAATAGCCAACAAATTTTTATTTGTTTACTCAAGCACATTTCCCTAGAAAAAGAAAATCTGATATATTTGTTATATAAATTGACTCACATTCATATTATCTAAAAATAATTTTTCGATGAAATACAAAATCGAAGTCAGCAGACATCATTCCGAGAAAATGTTCGCAACATAGTATTTAAAAAACAAAAATAATAATAGGGTTTTGAATCTTCTTTCACAGATATGTCGGAAAAATTGAGAGTTAAAACTGTTTCTCTATTATAAAAAAAAATTAATCCATAAGTGAAGTACGTAATAAAAAGAGAAAGAATATAAAAGTAATATTATTAAAGTTCTTCTCAGATTAATTCTAAAAAAAGAAAAAAATATATTAATATCGATTTGAAGCTTCTTTTCAAGCATGTCGGTATAACGACAGCTCATACATTTTGCTTAAATCTAAAAAATTAAATATTATATTTTTTTTAAAAAAATCGCTTTTATAAAACATGCACTAAAAAGGAGGAAATTATTTTTTTCTTTACAGCCACAGTACTACGAGTGATCATAATATATGCGTGTGTCACTAAAGATAAGAGCGTAGGACGCTATCAAGAAATAAAAACAACTATTGATAGCGCCCCGCACGCTTGTATCATTAGTGACACACGCATATATATTGTGATTACTCGTAGTACTGTGGCTGTTAAAAAAATATTTCCTCAATTATGTTTATTAAAGCGTATTGTTTTAAAAAAAAATATATATATTATATATTTTCTACTTTTTAGTCTACGTCACTTTAAAACTTTGTAATCTATTCTCCCCCACTTAGCTATTAGTGGTCGTCGTTGTTGAATTCCTGAATTTTACCGCCAACATTTCTCCATATATATCTAATATTTATTGATTTATCGTTTAATACAATAGTACATTAAGCGTCGAGTGTGCAAAGTAGCATTTTGCATGCGAGTGTGGAGTTCGTACCCGAGCGAGAGCGAGGGTAGTAAAACCACACGAGCAATGCAAAATGCCGTTTTCCCACGAGTTGCGTACCGTACTTTATCTACGATTGTTAGATTTAAATAATAAATACAGAAAAAAATAAACTTGCTGTATGTAAGTTCGTATCTCTTCTCATGATAAAGATGGCATTAATCTTGAGTTATATTTTTTGCCGAATTAATTATTTCTGGAGAAGTATTATTCTCTACATTTTCGTCAAAGCCACTTGATTCATTCATTGTTATTCACTACAAACTCGATATAAACAGTTACTTTAATAAAAGAATAGCAAATTAGTTTTGTTAAATGTAAACAAACTCGCTAATCGTGCGTAAAGCTGAAGAATTCCTCTTCTTTACCGCGCTAGCGTGGTAAAGAAGAGGAATTCTTCAGAACCATGAGACGCGCATGCGCAATGAATACAAGTACGTAAATAATCACTTTCTACGCATCTAAACAGAGATATAATGTTTATATTTCGTATCAATCGTAGATAAAAGTATCTTTCAGCCAAATTTCAGAGCAATCGCTGATTTTGAAGAGGGTCAAATATAGATTACAAGATTTCTCCCAGGAAACTACTGTCGAAAATCATTGTGGCGATGACTTCTTGTAGAAATGTATAATAAAATTATAATGAAAGCTAAAAGGAAAATCCGACCAGTAGAACCGCAGTTAGAGCGTAGGCGTGAAAGGAGGTAGCTTCAAGGTGAGTGGAACAGGCATCAAACTGAACTTGCTCTACCCTTTGCCATTTAAAATTAAACGATTTAAACATAAATAACCTTACTTGCCTGCCACTGGTAGTGTGTGTTTACATTTTAATTGGATTTTAACCCCAAAATGTAACTTACATTTATTGATATATAAATGAATACTAATAAATTGGTAAAACTCAGTGCCCGACTCGATATATGCTTAATTAAACTTAAAATTTATTTATCAAGCTTTAACTCAATGGTTTTGATAATAGAGATTTTAAAGAATGAAGAAGGGGACTGGCGGAGAGGAGTGGTAAACTTACACTCATCTGAAATTATGGTCCAAACACAGAAATATCTGTTTCAAATAAAAAATAGATAATAAAATGTTTTACACGGATGATAACATCAAGTAAACGTAAAACTTAGATGACGTAAACTTTATCTATTATTTCACCCATTTGCTCTTTTTTTTACTAATTTGCCTGGACTATAAAGGAACGAAATATAGGTGCATAATCCATGCATCCAAATACATAATCCTCAGCGCTTTTTTATCCCTTACAGCAAATAATTAATACTCTTTGATTTTATCAAAGTATGTTTACCACAGTCATTAGCTAGGTCAAGAAATAACTAGGTAATAAATATATTAATGTGAACATGCGGTCCAATGTTTTGATTGTTATTAAGGACTGCCACGATCAACCAAATCATCATCAATGTTAACAGAGAGATGATATACAAGGCTATACATAAAATACTAAATTTACACCCACTCGGAACAGTACTCAAAGGATCAATAAGCAATTTCAATTATAGTTAGGTTTATTAGTTTACCGGTAAAAAGTTTTTCTAAAAGTGTTCACAGTAATTTAACAATATTCAAGGATGTAAGAGGAATCTCTCCTCAATAAGGAATTCAAATCTCACGTTATTTAAGTTATAGTTATAACTAATTGGAATCTGATATCAAGCATAAAGGTGATAACAAGAAGAAACAAGATTATACGACAATTGGAAAGAAGAGCTTTCAAGGTAGTTTCTATACCTTCTAGAAACGGAGGTTATACTTGGATTTACCGAGGGTCAACTCAGTCCAGGTAATCCTTTGTCGGGGTGATGTAATCTAGTGGTGGCTCCCTTTGTCGGTGTAACCGACAAAGACAGTTTGTCTGAATAGTCTCAGACAATTTTTTTTTCAGGATTGAAAATACGATAACTAGATATGACATTGAGAAAAAAAAAAAAAATGTATCCGATCTCAAATTATTAGAACAACATGGGGGTAGCATTTTAAAAGTCTAAGAATAACATAGCAGATTAAAGTTTGAGCAAGTAAATTAGAAATGTAATTTAGATAGAAATTTAGGTCGGTGAAAAATAAAAAAATATTAAATTAAAATCCAATCAGAATCTAACCAAATTACGAAACAAGAATGAATTATTAAGATACATAAGAATTGTACTGATGAAAGAACTGAAAAATTAATTATGAAATCAGTGCACTGTTACTTATGAATTGTGTGAATAAGTGTTGAAGGGAAGTAATATTATTGAATTGGATCGAAAATATACTCCATCAAAGAGTCGTCAGTAAGAGAATCAATTAACAGCCGACATTTATATTAAAGGAAAACTTAAAGTGCATTTAAGTAGAGAGTGTAACGCTGACTAAACACAAGAGAAGAAAGGGAGGTGTTTCAGATACAAAGTGATGAGCGCAGGGGTCACTTTGGCATGCATCAATGCAAAACCTCAGACCAACCTTAGGTCTTAAATAATTCATGAACATCGGAGGCAAGAGCAGAGAGTTCCAACCTACAAACGCATGCACACTTTGCACAGATTGCATTTAATTCACATGCATAACTTGAAATATGCAATGTTAGCTTGTGGGAGTACATATCCAACTAGCATGGCAATTCTCTTGACTAACCATTAAACACGTAGTGATAATGCACTGGTTCGTCCAACACAACCTCCATTCCATACTATTCAAAGATAGCTTTTCCCTCGCAATACTCTGCAATGAAATGTAAAAATATTTGTATCATCAATTGCAATACAAATATATTTAAATATAAATAGAACGAAATAATCAATTGTTTATTGTCTTAAACAAGGAGTTAGAGCTAAAATAGGGATAAATTACTCAAAATATCTTTAAAGTATTAGGGATTTTTTTTAAACCTCTATTAAAATAATTATGTTACAAAATAGAAAAAAATAGTGTTAACACAACTTGTGCATTTATACTGTAAGGTTCCCACTTATCCTCACTTCATAAAGAATAATGAGAGGGAGAGAAAGTTTACTTGAAGAATAATATAAAAACGTATATATGCCTTGCAATTGCAGCAACCACTTAAAAATAAACAATACAAAAATTTCTCTATGAAAGTTTATTTCTAGATTTCGGCACATACAATTTAAAACTCAATGATTAGGTTTCTTTTCATCAATATAAATACTATAAGAAAAGAAGAACCCACCAATATTAAGGCAGACATGTAATTTGAACCGAGATTGGATGACAAAAGTATACCAGAATCAGAAGAATACTTTACCATACTTTAATAAATCATAAATAAATAAACAGCAACATATTATTCGAGACAGAATTAACTCAAAATATGAGGGGTGAAACATTGTAGAAAAGAGGTGCAATTTGAGTAGAATGATGAAGAGGAAATATCAAAGATCCTCAGATTACTGGAGGGGCGGGCACTTTAGGTTAGGCGTGACCCTTCTAATCATTTAAACTCCTTTGCAGGGTTGCATTAAAGAGTAAATGACCAAGCGGCAAGGAACCTGGTACCTGCAGTTAGCAGCATTAAGGCAGGGATCACATGTCATCAAATTGGGAAGTAGCATGTATGCCAAGAAAGGGTATGTGCCAACAACTGGCAGACTGAGGATACATTTGTAAGTCAAATAGGATGTAAAGCTGCTTTGTGCAATACCTAAATGGCACACTGAGATTGATTTGCAAGAACAATGTTTTATATCGGTAATAAAAAATAGTTAAAATATTTTTTCCAGCAATTTGCATCGCCCTGCATAAGGTATTTTCTGCCATGAATTATTTCAAAATTATAGAACTAGGACGTAATATGGAGGTTGGGAGAGGGCCATTTATTTGGTGAAATTTTGGAGCTAAAAACGCAATAGTGGCGGTAAAAAGCACAGAAGTCATGAAAAGTCATATATATTTGTAATCTACTCTTCAGTAGCTTTATTTGGTACCCAATTCGAAAAGTAAATAATGTTGATCATTGTACATTTTAACACATTACCGCGGAACTTATTTCAGAGATAGGGGGGGGGGGGGGGATTATGATATGTGGATTGCGGTTTAGCGCAGACACCTGGAACCTAAACTACTGAGCCGATTTTGACGAAATTTGGCATACATATTCAGAAAAATCATACCCTGAGGCGAAATCGATAAATGAATTTTACCTCCAAATTTAGGGGCGCTACCCCCCAAAACCTCTGAAAAAAAATTAATTATTATTATTAATTATTTAAAAATGTAAGTCCATTTGAATATGAATCTAACGATAATAGCCGTTTTCCCGGGAAAAATTAGTTGCTGAGAAAATAGCTTTAAACGTGGATGGAGAGAGGCCGGGTTCAATTCCCCGCCGAGGAGGTTACTTTATGATATATTTTGATAAAATGATCAATAATAATTAAATGTACCCACGAAAACTAATAAATGGAAAACACCGGACCAAGTAGTTATGAACTCATAGATGAGAAAGTTTGTCTGAGTTGTCTCTGACCGATTTTTTAATATCTATACTGCTATAAAAAAAAACCACTTATATACATAGTAACAACTTCTAATTATTTATACTTAAATAATAATTATTATTTATTCTTAAGAGTTTTTAGAATCAATTTATAATTTGCATTAATATAACCATAAAAGTAGTACCTAGTAATTAGGGTTCGTAGGCAAAACCAAGGACCCTTATATTTTCCTGCGTGTGTCTGTCCGCCCGTCCTCTCGCGTGCTCTCCCGACTACACCTTTCGTCCGATCACTTTGAAATTTGGCATGTATGCGTCTTGTACCTGCCCACATATTTTAAAAATATAGTGACTTAAAAAAAAAAAATTCAAAAAAATTAGGGTAAAAAAACTTAAGGGTTAAAATTGTTTGATTTTTTTTTCGACACCGTGAGGGGTAACATATTAAAGGGTACGTCGAGCTAATTACAAAAATATATAATTCTTTGGTTATAACTTTGATAGGGGAGCGTAGGCGAGTTTGAAGTGGGCGTGAAACGTGTCCCCCCCCCCCCCTTCTATCTCGCTTATGTGAAGTGAAAAAAATCTGAAAAATTTCTTAACATTCTTCGACCAAAAGTAAAGATACCACCTTTTTGGAAATTTCGAAAAAAATATTATTTTATTTTTTATTGACAAAATAGTTTTTTTTTTATAATTATGGTCTTTTCGGTGTATTTATATGGTTGTAGTCCGGTTCAGTGGCAAAAAAATACTTTATCAGAGTGTGTTTTGAGAATATCAGACCCTTAGAATGGTTCAAAGTTCAAAGTAAGCTTTTTAGCATTTTAAAAAAAACACTGTTTATACACTTTACAGTTAAACACTATATACACTACGGACCCTCGCTGTGTGCTGACTAGCACACACTTGACCTGTTTATTTTGATCTCGCGATGATATTCGACTAAACTCAATAACATTTATAAAAATAATAACGATCGCATAACCGAATACAATTTTATCTGAACCATATAGCTAATAAATTTAAAATAAGGCCCGAATTGATTTGGAAACGTGCGTGAACCATAGCTTTTTTTAAAAAAAAAAAAAAATCAATATTATTGTTTTAAGTATTATGTTAATCACTGACTTTTTGTACACAGTAATTATTTGATTAAATATAAATTTTAAAGTTTATTCTAATGAGAAACATATTGTAAGTTTAATTATAATAATTATTACAAAATATAAATTAAATGAATTAATAACCTGATACTATCGAGATACTCGTACACTCCAACTCCTCTCTCTCTTACAATCTTCAACTTAAACCTCAACAAATTTTTTACAGCATCAATACTTTTTTTTATCTAACACAATTAGGTAATATACCAGTTAACCGAGGGGGGGCGTTGCCCCCCCCCCCCCCCCCCCCCTGTTCCACGGTCCCTGCCCTCGACATAAGGGGTAAGGGGTATAAGGATCTACAAAACCCTAAAAAAGATACCATATCTCTATAAGATTTTTAGCTAATGATGATTCATATATATCTCTGAAGAAATTGTTTAAAATGGCCGCCCATTCCGGTAGCTGTTGCGTACAATCATACATTCCTTTTGGCATGCATTTTGTAGCCTCCACCACTCAACTTGCACGTTGCATGCAAAAAAATCAAATCTCGTGCAATCTACTAGTACTTGCTTGCTAGCTACAGGCATGCCAAGTGATAGTAGCTGGTATGTGCAAGGAGCTGGCATGTTTTTGTGCAAGCTACAAACAAGTGTATCTCCGCCTTTACATTTGCAAGTAAAATTGCATGCCACCTGCTGCATGGCATGCCTGTAGAGGCAAGAAAGACTCGGTACCAGTAGTACCACGCTTCACACACTACCGACTCTGTCCAGCTTTTTACAAGTTTTAAGTTTTCACAACGGGAAATCATGGAAAGCATTCGGAGTGAATTGAATAGTGTTATATTGTAACTTACAACAGAATGCTTAGCTAAATTAATAAGACAAAAAAGAAACAGAAGATGAAGACATATTTGGGTGAAAGATTTTATTAGTAGAAGGAAAAATTATGGAGAAAGTAGTTGTTTGCACGCAGAACATTACATGTAAAATATTACCTATTTAAACACAAAAACAAAGTAAGCAGCTTCTTTTAAAAAAACAGAATAAATTCTATTAACGCAAAACAAAACGAACTAGCTACTGGAATGGCAATCCATGCCGGTAGCTGTTGTGTGCGTTCACACATTCCTTTTGGCATGCAGTTTGTAGCCCTCACCACCCTACTTGCACGTTGCATGCCAAAAAATCAAATCTCGTACAAACTACTTGCTTGCCAGCTACAGGCATGCCATTTAACCTATACACGTGACAGTAGCTAGGATGTACAAGTAGCTGGTATGTTTTTGAGCAAGCTATAGGCATGTGTATTTTCCTCCTTTAAGAATTACAGCACTAAGTTTATTCAGACATAAATGCCCTTTTTAATGTTAAAGCAGCACATATACTAAATTTACACTGAACAAAAATATTGCACATATACCTAGCATTCATACATTTATTTGTATGGACAAATAAATACACAACAGTTCACCATTTATACAATCACATGATATACATATATGTTTAATATCGTCTTATTATCGTATTTTGAAAAATTGCAAAATTATAAGTTCACATCCATATAAGTTTAGAAAAAATGTTTGGCAACCAATTATTACAGAATGCAGTATAATTGTTATTGTTTCATTCCATAGACCCAAATAGCTAAGAACCCCATAGAACAACATGGATAAAGAAATCATCATATTTCATTGTAATAATCTTTTCATTTTTAAATAAGAGTTATAAAAGATTTTTTTTATTTATTATATTGTTTATTGTTATAAAAACATTGATCCAATTACACACTGATGGGTATTGTCAGTATAGTTAAAAGAATTCAAATTCCACCTCTCTTGAATTCATCCAAAAGCATAGATTGGTACTTTGGAACTGCCATTCAAGTGGCTCTTCAGCACAATCATGCAGATCCACTCCTCTATTCAGAGCTAGGTCAACAACACTTGATATTCTATGATAATCCTCTATCAACCTTCATATTCAGTGGTACTAACATCAGAGACCAAACTAGATATATGCTTAATTAAATTTTAAATTAATTTATCAAGCTGTGACGCAATGGTTTAAATAATAGAGATTTTAAATAATGAAGAAGAAAGGGGATTGGCGAAGCTGAGTAGTAAACTTACTCGCACTCATCTAAAATGAAGGTCCAAACATGGACATGTCTGGTTTAACCCTTAAACGCCCGGGTATAAAAAATGTACCAGGTTCTAAACACTAGAGGGTCCTCCAGAGGACCACCTTAATAATTAATTTTATTATTTAATTTATTGAATACATTTTTTTTTTTAAATTTTACTGCGGGCGTTTACATGCATTTTTGGGTGGTCCCTATAAGGACCAAAGGACCGAGTGTTAAATGATTAAATCTATCAAAGATAGATGATACATATTTTACATGGATGATCACTGATCACATCAATCAAATAAGTAAAAGTATTATCCCTTTGTTCTACAGTGACCTAATATTGATTTTAATCTTAAACTCCATTAATTTGGACAGAAAAAAAGACCAACTTATTTCAATACATCTGACTAAGAGATTAGGAAGGTGCAAGTAAATTAATTTTTTTTTTTTTTTTTTTTTTTATCAAATATTTTTGTAGAATTTCTAAATTCAGTTATTTCAATAGAAATATCAACCATAATGTGTGCAAGTTTCAGCTTTCTAGGTGATTGGAAAGTGGGTCAAATTAAGCTTACAAGATTTGTAGACAAATTAATTAATTAATTAATAAGCTAATTAACTGATGACTGATTATTGTATTATCAACGGTAATACAAAATTTGAGCAAGTTTCAGCTTTCTAGGTGGTCAAGAAGTGGGTCAAATTTAGGTTACAATATTTTCAATGCAAATAATTAAGGTAGTACGTCATGCCCAGGAGTTAAAGAAAAAAGAGATGTGGTAGGGATGAATGTAACATGCGGGGCAACGAAACTCCTCCCCCAGCTGATGCCTCAATATAATCTCCCCTAAATAAGAATCCCTCCACTTCATTCAAGTACAGTTTACTCCAATACACCCTTACCCTAACCCTAAGTTAACAGTTTCATACAGATGTGTTCCTTCTATAAATCTTATTTTATGTCTGGATTCCCAAAAAAATACAATAGGTTTACTTTTAAATTTTAATGAGTAATTAACCACTTATCAGAATGGAATGTGGCATCTCAATCAATCCTGCTAACTTTCACTTATACTTTATAATTATGTTTTTTATGTTCTTTCATTGTATTTATCGAGCCTCCTGTTTCAAGGTTTTCCTTCTTGGAGGCTCTTTGATTTTCCAAATAAATGCATATTAAGAGGTCTTTCTTTCAGCTGCCATTACGGACTTACGAGTTATAAATTTAATTTGAATTTGGCGCCTTGGCGATTGTCTCCGTTTAGCCGATTGACCACTTAGCCTCGGACCCCTTACCCCTATTCATTAATTCACCTATTTGGCATTATTTAATTGTTAATTGGATCAATAAATGTCTGAAGTATCTTAATTAGACGTCTTATTAGGAACAGTGGACGGTAAAGAAAGGAAGATTCCGGGCTTTTATGAAAATTTGGAGAAATGACGAGGAGATGGGAAAGTTACGCCCACGTTCTGACGTCACGAGGATCCGAGGTCCACCAGGCCGGCGAGACGCTTCCTTAGTCAGATCCTGCTCCAGGTTGGCTACAAGCCCGTACTCAGTACATTGTCATTACGAGTACCGCAATCCAGGACAAGCTTCCTAACACCCGGATTCCCTCAGTTGAGGCATCGTCAATATTCCAGTCATTCATGCATCATTTCATTTGAATTCTCACTACGAGACAGAAAGCGCTTTGTCGAGACTCCCTCGCAGAGGTCAAGTCAGTCAAGTGGAAGTCAACCACGCAGTTACCAATTTTACTTTTCGTCCAGATCTGCCAGTACTTCGAGGGGACATTCATCACAACTTAAAGAAGACAGCTAGATAAGTTTCAATCTTAAATTTATGTTATATGCCAAATTAGGAAACTTCGTCAATTCTGGTCTTAAAGATTCACTTAAACATATATTAAAAGTAAAGGATATTTATTACAAATTAAATGAACATAGCTTTAAATTTAACAAGTCTTTTATTATGTCTTCGAATTCCCTCACACATAGTAATAATAAGTATTTAATTTACAATTTTAGTAAAACTTTATTTCTCGCATCAGACCAAGGAGCAAGGTTCAAGTCCAAAAGCGGGCAAAAGCCTAATTTTGGCAACCCCTACCCTAGATCTCTCATTGCTCAAGTTTTTGGATTAAGTCCTACGACCGGGAAAGGTCTTTTGAGGTAAGAATTAAATTTCTTTTAATTAATTTAGCTCCCCCCAGAAGGAGGACCTCGCAATATTTAAGTATCTGTAGTATACAATTATTGAATTATGTATATTTTCTGTTTTTTTTTGTTTTTTTTTAATATGTTATGCAATATGTTTTTGAATAAAAAAAAATACTTATTATTACTTATGCCATTTTACGTTTGCTGTTCTTTTTTTTGGATAAAAAAAAATGGAGGTACCTAATGTTATCGGTATGGATTCTTCTTTACTCACACAATCCCTTACATTTGTATTATTTTAGTGAATGGCTAGAGCTACAGTTTCCACTAGTCCAATATATAATACTTTTGACATTTTATAGAATGCCAACAATTTGCATTACTCTCATGTAATTCATTTGTCACAATAAAGAGCCGACATTGAATTTCCATTTTGTGTACGGATGCACCCATACTCCCTGAGTCCTTCATTTCATCTGACCGTATCAATACTACAAATTAATAAAGAAGTTTTGTATCATTCCAGTTGGAAACCTCTTGCTGACTGACAAAAACATCAACCCATGTGTGGAGAGCATTCAGATTGTGACAAGTAGTTAAATTTACACAGATAATGCTTTAAGTTCGAAACGAGTCCGCTTCGAGTTCACATCAACATAAGTTGATCCCTAGTAATAATCTAATGTGTTAATCAATAGAAACCAACAAAAGAACAAATTCATTGTCAGGTAAATCTCTATGTAAGCATACAAAATCTAAACTGACTGACTGACTCATCACGACATCGGAATTTCTTTCCACAGTGTAGTTTTTTTTTTTTACATTTTTATGTTTAGGCTATGGAACATAAGTCAAAAACGTTACGTTACTTTTAGCTTAAAAACTCAGAAAAGTATAACAGGGAGTTAAAAAGCTATAGGAGCTGTGTAATCCAGTCTCCAGCTGTTCGGCCTCCCTCCACCGCACGTCATAGGGCCGAAGAGAGACAAAAAGATTTATACGTGTGACAGGGAGTTAGGAAAGTACAGAAGGTTGCCATCAACTCTCAGCCCTCTCGGCCTACCTAGTATGAAGGCATATTAACAATTCATAGAAGGCGGGACGGCGCCTTTGAATTCAGTATTTTGAAATCAAGCCGTGGCAGTGCCGGTGTGGAGATAAGAATAAAAATTATCTTTTAATCTACTTTTATCAATTACTTGAATAAATTACCGATTTTATTTCATTTATGTCGGTAGTTTACGCAGAGCGAAAACATGTCTTGCGGACTCGTATGCAAGAAGTTATTTCTCTTTCAAATAGGCCCATATTTTGGGTCAGTAAAAGCACTCTCTCTCTTGAGAATAGTGGTGATCAGAGATGTAATTTACTTACATAATTACAGTTATTTTTGTCAATTAATTCCTTCGATGCAGCTGAAAAATGATTCCTCAATGATCCAGGGAAACCATAACCAGATTCCAAGCCCTGCCACTGCTGTAGCCTTTCTTTAAAATTCAAAACAGACAATGCAATTAATAATTTGAAGTAAACAATTAAAAACAATAATTAGTTATAATTTCATAATCCAACCATGTTATGGCATATTTTCCAGTTATAAATGCCGACATACCTGTGTCATCCATTAAATACAGAGTTCTAAAAGCCCTTTGTAATCCTAAGCCCTTAACGGGCTGTTGTGCAAAGGATTATAATTACTATTATATCTAAAACTATGAAAAATAGTTTTTTTAAGAAGGAAAGTTTAAAAATCAATTAATCGACCAAATAAATTTATTGACTATCAGGTATATAGAAGTAAGTATAGTAATAAAATAGTTTTATATAACATTCCATAAAAGCTTAAACTGAAAAGGAAGCTTAAAGTAGAGATAATAATGGCATTGCTGCTACAATTAGGATACTATGCTTTACAATAGGTCAAAACCCTAACAAAGCTCTGAACTCAGGGCTTGTAAAAAATTGTAAGGGTAGGGAAAAGCACAAAAATCTTGAGGTAGCCAGGGCTTTTAACTGACAGGATCCCTTTAAATAAGAGATTCCCTTTCTTCCTAACCTCAGATAACTTCCTTGGCTTTAGTCCTCAACCTACCATCTGGTTGCACATGCTTACCTTTAAACCAACTTTAAACTCATAAACTTAAATCAACTTAAAGAAATCCAAATCAATAGGAGATAGAAATAAGGGTTTAATTTATTTATATCATCTCCTTAGTGACAATAGTAATAAGTTTTCACTAGACAGATGGCTTAGGTCACTTTAAACAACTATTAATTTTATTATATGGACATCTTCACACATTGCGGAACTTGCTTGTTTATACACTATAATCTATTTTTGTACTGTATTTACAATATGCCCTCAACAGGAGCAAGATAATTGCATTCGTTTCTTACAGGTATTTAATAAAACTGGTTTTTATCTGATTTTTTTTTTTTTTTTTTTTTTTTTTTTTTTTGCCTCATTTCTTACTTTTTAATTTTCTATTTTAATCTTATTTTTAAAAAGTTTATTCTACTTACAATATAGTAAGTTAAGACCTTATTTTACTAGGTTTTCAATGCTTGCAATATTGAGCTGAGTGTGCATTTTAACCATATTTATTTATTTATTTATTTTTTCCATTTTACCAATAGTGACCCCTCATAAATGAAAATATGACAAAAATTAACATAGTTAATAATAAACATTGTTAATAAACAACAATAACTGTACTCTTAAAGAGCTTTCCAAGGACATGCATCTTGAAGGGCATATACTATTTTAACTTTTGTACCCTGTACCCCCGTGTACCAATTTGGACCATTTCAGATTTATTTTACCTTCCTGTGGTTGAACTGTGACAAATTTTTTGCGGATCGGCCCAGCCGTTCAGGAGGAGTATGCATCAGAAAAAATGCAAAGTGTAGTATAAGAGCTTCGCTTCGATCAACTCAATTATTATAGGTTTTAATAATACATTTTTTTTGTAATGCTATAAATATAATTTGGTAAAAAAAAATGATTGAGTCTGTAATACACAAAAGGCTTTTATTGTACTAAAATAATAAAAAATATTTTAACCAGTTTTGCAGTAAAAACAGCTCTCCCTTTTTTCTCTATTTTATAATTATTGTTTTATTATTTTTTTATGAAAAATATAATTTTTTTTTTTTTTTAAAAAGTCAATGTACGAATAAAATAATTTCACTTTCTTGGTGAGCAGTAAAACTAGTTCCTCATATTTCCCCTACTTTATCATTATTATTTTTTTAATGGTAAAAACATAATTTAAAAAAATTATGTAAGAATAATGCACTAATAAAATTATTGCACCTGACTTAATTACCAGTAAGACTAAGCCTTACTTTTGTATTTTTTGTGATAGAAATGATTATTTATTTATTTTTTAAATGCCATAAATTGCACAAAAATGTATAACCTAATTTGCAATTGGATTAAATTGTATTTACTTGATATTTAATTTTAATGTTTTACTTAGTACTTAATTTTATATTTCAGTTTACTTATTGATTCAAAATAATACAATAAAATTAAACTATCTGACTGTTCTTTTTATCCTTCAAACTCTATTAATTATTTACCCATATTAAAAAATAAAACAATTCAATTACCAGAAAATTCAAAACTGACAGCTTCAGAAGAGGGATTTAAATTATTCAGTCCCTTAACGGTACCATTGCTCCATCTAAATTAACTGGATTGACAACCTGCAAATAAAATTAAAAAATGATTACACACAGTTAATTGTTTCTGTCAGATATTGAAAAATCTTCCTATTGTAAATAAAAATTAAAGAGCAAAATTTGGTTTGTTGCAAAAAAAAAATAAGCAACAATAATTAATATACAATAAATACCAATATTATAAATACTTTAGTTGGATATCAATTTTATGTAAACCCTGTTTTTATCAATACTTCATCAATTTTGTTCTTGATTGTTCAGAATCTGACTCTTTAATTTGTTAAAATGTAACAATTTTATTCCCTATATATAATACAATAAATAATTTTAATTACTAATAGAGAAACTAATCAAATTTAATATAAATCAACATAAAAAAATAGAATAACTAGATTAGATAAATATTTACTGTATTAGGAGTATATGAGAGGGGGGGGGGGGTGTAAAAGTATTGAATGTGGTAGTGTCATTACTCTCCTCCCCAGATGCTCAAGAAAGCAATAACTAAAAATAATACAAAAGTTGTAAGCCTAAGGCCTAAGAGGTAGGTAGGCAGTAAAAACAAATGAGCTTCTATAAGACTGCTTGTGTCAATATTTGCCATCTTTTACCCTTTCCCCACTTTTCTAGCTAGGTCAATACTCTGTAGCTTAATAGGATGGAAGCAAAAGGGTAGTAGAAAGGGGCAATTGCTTCTATCTAGTTGACAATCTGAATCTGTGATTGATATATAAACAAATTGTATTTATCTATAATTCATTTCACATGCATAAAGAGCTTTTGTTGGTAATAGCCTTTTATTAAGTAAGCATTACTTCCATTAAAAAAAAGAACATTTGACATTTAGTGAATGTGTACTAGTATCAATAGGTTTGTTTTACTGGATACAAATAATAATGTCATAAATGGTCTTAAAAAAAAAACTTACTTAGATGTATAATATATAGAGAAAATAATCTTATTTAAATTGATTATTGTCTTGATTGAAGTCAGGTTGGATACTCAAGTGAATATCTAGAAGAATTTTTGGAATAAAAAAAAAAAATATAAATTTTTAAGTTTTAGGTAGTATTCATACTACAGAAAGATTAAATTTTACTTTAAATCAAATTATAATTATCATTAACTATGGGAGAAATACAGAGAAAAATAGACCCCAGCACCGGGACTTGAACCATGGGCCTCCTATATATCCGTTACAGGCGCTCTTACTACTGAGCTAGACTGGAGAATGATCTTTCTCTGTCGTTACCGAAACAAAATCCCGAAACCAAGCTTTCAATCTTTTTCTACAAGTCTAGCAAGCCTTCACGGCAATAGAACTAGACCGAGAATTAACGCTTATCATTAATTATAAAGTACTCAATTAGTGCAATCTAAGTTTTAGGTAGTATTCATACTACGGAAAGATTAAATTTTACTTTAAATCAAATTATAATTATCATTAACTACTGGAGACATACAGAGAAAAATAGACCCCAGCACCAGGACTTGAACCACGGGCCTATACTTGAGAATGATCTTTCTCTGTCGTTACCGATACAAAATCCCGAATCCAAGCTTTCAATCTTTTTCTACAAGTCTAGCAAACCAAATATTCACAAAAAAAATATATATATGTAATTGTAAGTTTAACAAAAAAACTGATTTCTTTTCTATAATAATAATCTTAAAGTGAATATGACTCAGAAGAGCACTATGTTATAAAAACAAACTGTCTAAAAAGACAAAACCTGATTAACCATGTATTTATAAGTATCTAATTTATAATAAAATGGCCAGAAATGAGAATAATCATTAAAAAATGATAATTTAATTAATAACTACATTAACATACTTTCTTTTTTATCTTATAAATGTATAAAAAGTAAATATTTTATGGAGAAAAAAGTTCATAAAAGTTATTAAGTAGTCATTAAAATAAAAATTAATTTAAGAATAAAAAAAGTCTAACAATAAAAATATCCCTTTACAACTTCAAAGTTTAAATTGCTATGAAATTTACCATTTTAAGTATAACTTATGCTCGAAAAAAGTAAATAATTTGTTGACACACACATACTGGTATGTCAAATAAAAGTTTGTAAACCAATATAAGGAGAGTATTGTCATTGTCACATCACGTGTAGGTCAGCCCAGATCAATATTTACACTTTTTACGAGGAAAGGGTAGTTTGGGCCGTTTGAATAATGTATTGATAGCAATTACTCCACGTTGCTATCCCCTAAACTGCTAGCCATGTCATGTCCTCTTGCATTTTATGTCCCACTTTTTTCTTTTTTTTTAAAAAAAAAAAAAGAAGCTCTTTCTGAACAAATTCATCCATTATTTATTGATCATAGGTATTCTCTCGTATTACCTTTTAGAATTATGGTAAAAGTTGGTAAATTGTTTTATGTTTTTTTTTTTTTTTCATAGCGAGCATAAAGTAGGTAAGCACTGTTATGAGAAATTTTCAGTTTTTATAATGATGATAAATATTGATTGGTACTTTTCACCGGAAAAAGGAGATTCTGCATAACTAACCCGTTTTAAAAATAAACCCTAAATAGAGAAAATGAAGCTGTAGAGAATAGTATGGATTCAATTTGCCAAATATTAAAACCACTACTATAAAAGTAAAAAGTACATATTTAGACATTAATAATTGGCACATAACAATGGGCAATAGCTAAGTATTTTAAGACAAGGAAAAATTGTCGAGCAAAATCATATGTCCATCAGATTTCGGGCTCATAATTAAGTCATTCTTTGTTTTTCACCACTGGGGCATAAACCCAAGGATTGTGGGTTCTTCCCAGTTCTAGAGTGTATTTCTATACATTCTTCATTCTTCTTCTTTAATCATATTAATGATTTGAATTTCTACTAGATATAAATTGCTACAGATTTCATGGCATTGGACTCAACAACTGATAACTAAATTTTTAATATTACCATATTCTGCCCTCTCCTAAAGCTTCTTCATGCTCTTACCACAGAAAAGAATACAGGGTTAACATACAAACTCAATAACACAATACTTACAGGGCATGAAGTTATGAGAAAGTAAGGATATTTAGGGTCAAAATATCCACCATCGGCTACATCCACTGAAAAAAGGATAAAATAAACAAAACCATGTTTTTAATATTATTAAAACATTAAATGTTTCTATACTTAAATAAGGTTTGTTCCAACCCCACTTCAAACTAGTTCCAAACTGTACGACTCATGCTCATTAGCCAAAAACGATCAAGTGTGGTCCGATGCGCACGCGTCGGACAGTTTCAAACCAGTTTGAAGTGTGGTTGGAACAAACCTATAGAATATATTTTTAAAATATTAATGTTTCAAGAAGATGAAAATTAAAGAAAGATGAAAATTATTATGATATAAATAACAATACAGATTATTCTAATTAAATAATAAAATGCTGCTAATGACTCAAGGCAAGAATAGTTAGAATATGTTAAAATAGTAGTGAAGAATTTGCAAACAGAAAAAAATGTCTCTATCTTATCTCCCTTGTTTTGATAAGTGCAGTCAGGCATAAGTCTACATTTGTCTAGAACAAATGTATTTATTTTTGGACATATTATGACCTATAGCAGTATCAGCAACACTATATACAATTAGTTTACAAAAGAAGGAACTGTGAAGATGCACAACTAAAAAATTCAAGCAAAAATGAGCAGAGGAAAGGGAAAAGGTTATTACTAGGAAAGTACTAAGGTTACTTCTTAAGGCTCTACCGCCCTTTGAGGTTAGAAAAATCAATAAAATGACAATTTTATTGGTTCTAAGCAAGATATCAAAAATCTAAGTACAGGCTTCAGTCCTAATTTTAATTCTGCACAATTTGAGCCCTATTTCAACTCCCTACTACAATAAATACTACAACTATTTCAATACGAGTTTTATCGTTGTATTGAAATAGTGCCTGTACTATTTATCATAGGAAGTTGAATTAGGGCTCAAATTATGCAGAATTAAAATTAGGAATGAAGCCTGTACTTAGATTTTTGAAATCTTGCTTAGAACCAATAACATTTAATTTTTACTGTTTTTTCTAACCTCAAAGGGCGGTAGAGCCTTAAAGAGTTAGTAAAAGATCCAACCCTCTAGATATCTTCTACACTTTCATGAAGAAGTCTCGTCTATTGCCTCTTATGGCGTTTCACATTCAATTACTACGTTTCCATGATGTTTAAATACAGATTGTAGTTTCTGGATCCTAAGTGTCCATGGAAACCTAGATTCAAAACGGATTAAGTACGATCCCGATCCCGATACAATCCACTAAATTCTGGGATCGTATCTGGATCTTAGTTGCATGGAAACACTTAACTCGATCCTGACATGCGCAGAACGGTGTTGTGAGCAAACCTAGCATATTTCTGTAGAAACTGTAGTCAAATCTGTCAAAATACGTAATAAAAAGCATGGTTATAAAAGGTGAAGGTTACAAAACGATTTATAACCTTTAACAAAAGTAACCAAGAAAAAGTTTGTTTTTATATTTCGTATTGAATACGGGGATTCACTATTACTTATGGAAACACCTAACTTGTTAAATCCCAAATTAGCATTCAATCCGTACTTAAACATCATGGAAACGTAGTAAATATTTACAACATTAAGGGCATTTAACCACTTTATTGTTTGCACTAGTTAAATATAATATTATGTAATTACTCTTCACAATTTGTCTCTCTAATTACTCTTCAAAAATCATAGATATCTTTTGAATTAAAATGTAAACTGATATTACAATCTTTCAAATGTATATAACATACACGTATATGTACTGTTTGATAAATGGATATATCTCTCAAGTGTATAAATAAGCAGACCACAATTGTGCAGCTAAGCGATTCTTGAACGCACTGTCTCCTTCAGTTCAGCCATTAAATTGACTTATATTCTATTTTTATATCGTATTCTCTTAAAAATTTATTAATAAAGAATATTATCACTTCTGTAAATAATAGAAATTATGTCCCTTAATCTAAAGAAATGATAAAAATAATAGGTAGTAAACTGTCAACACTTACCGACCTTCACAGTCGTAAACAGGTATAAAACCCTAGGGTCAAAGTCATTGATCTACCTTACATCCCTTTGACCTCTTTGTCAACATAATTCCAAGGCCAATAATTACATATAAGATCATTTAAGATAACAAGTATATCTGCTTAGCAAGTAGTAATTACAGAGCTTCATATTATTTCTACAATTATTTGGAACCGATCCAGTTTGAGTCTAAACATTCAAAGTTTGTTTTACGATATTAAGAAAAGCATTTAACTAAATGGTTTTAAACAAAAAATATTCTAAACCTTCATTCTCTTCAAATGTTCATTTTAATTTACCTAATCTAAGCTATTAATCTTTAATTACCGACTATTTAAAGTTAAATCTCGAATAAAAGTCAAAGGCACTAAGTACATTAATTTAGAAGAATACTTACGTTTTAATATAAAATCCAAATTAATTTTTCACACCACTTTAACCATTATTTAATGTAATGTTATTCGATAATATAAAATTAATTAAACAACTTTAAAACTATAATAAATATTAATTTTACCAAGTAAGTATGTATAATGTATAACCTTCACTTCGACATTTTCACTTTTTCCCTCCGAGTACGAAGTACGAAGCTGAAAGTGCGCACGCGCACACACACACCTGTGCAACAGTAACAGGTTGTCAGGCTTTCGAAAATACAACCATTAAAATAATAATACAATGTATACACATATTGCTTTATTTAGATTTATTTATGAGCTCATGCACATGCGTAGTGAACTTTCAGCAGTCAGAGTCCAGAGTAGAGTAAGAGCGCTTAAATGGAGAATTAAGTTCGCGTTATTTTTATGCGTAGTAATAATTAATTATGTTTTGATAAAATGTTTCGCTTTCTTTCAGTGGTTTTAATCTTTTTTGACTGTGTGCACAATGAGATGCGTTTTCTCGTTTATTTCTAATTCGGCTCTAACATGAAAGTGTTCAAGTTTACCGATCTCTTCAAGGCTATAAGGATGTGATTTTGTCCTTGGTAACTTTATACTGTTATATTCTCATTCTGAAGATATAGAAATTGGTAAGTGCATTTGCTTTACTACTAAGGTAAATATGTGATTTGAATTAAGGTGTAATGATCTAAATGTATTATTAACTTAAGGTCAAAGAGGATAAACAATAGTGTTGTTGAAGATGGATAAAAGTTTTTTTTTTTTTTAGTTGTTTAACTTACTTGGTAAAAATGATTGCAAAGGTGGCATAATATCTCTTAAAACGAGAATTAATGTTTTATTTTGTATACTAAAGAATAGTTTTTCTTTTTTTAGCGAGAACTTAATCGGAAGAGACAAATAGCCTCTTTCTCCAAGTAGGTATCGATAGTTAGTGTCGAATAAAGTTAACTAGAATAAAGAAAAAGAAGTTGTTAAACTGGATTACTGGATTATTTTTTTTAGTCTAGTGTAGTTAGTTTACTTTTTGTCCACCACGCAGCAGTGCAATCTGTATGGGGGCTACTTTTCTACACAACTACATTACAAACTATAACTTTTTTATCTTAAGTAAGGTGACCAGACGTCCGTACTTTTTACGGACAGTCCCGAATTTCAACTATTTGTCCAGAAATTTTTTTGTCCGTATACAGACGCTGATTTGTCCCGAATTTGTCAAGAAATCTGAGGTTTTATAAATTAATGTATAAAGACTTTTTGAAATATAATATGAAGAAAGTGTAAAATTATTAGAATTTTTTCTACAGTTTTACAGAAGAATATTTTTCATTTATCTATATATATAAAAGTCAACGTATATGTGCATATGTGTGTATTCTTTATACAAATCTACAGTTTTAGTCTGATGTCGATGAAAATTTACACACTTGATCTTCAAAGCAAGAGATACTCACTGTCTACATGAATTTTCGAAATTTAAATTCTGGTACACAGGGGTACGGGGTACAAGTAATGAATGGGGGGTTTAAAGAAATTAATACCTTCATGATACATATCGTTGAAAAACTCTTTAAGAGTACAGTATTTGGTGTTATGTACAGTTTCCTCATAAATTCATTTAGGTGGAGGTAAATTTGGGATATTTGCAAATTATCTGATCAAAGAGGAGGAGGTACAGAAATAAGTGAGAGGGATAGAACCTAGATATTCTCGCTTAGTAAAATAATTTAAATGTTTTATGATGGTAGTTTATAAACTTATCAAAATAAAATAACACTCTGTAGCGAAACACGGGTATCCAGATATTAAATAAGAAGGACGCTAAAGAAGAATATGTACTCTTGGTTAAGACTTATAATAAAAAACTGTTCTTACTTTGAAAAAAAATATATTTTAATTTAGCTGAATAAGCTTCAATAGTACATAATATAATTTATTATATTTATTTAATAAAAATATTACTTACTGCTCTTAAAATACACTACATATAATATGATATATTATATAATATATTATTATATCATATGTTATTATATTATATAATTATTTTATTACATATAATATTATTATTATGTCCCGGAGTATATAATTAATGTTGATATACACATCAATCAATCAATCAGGAAGTCTACAAAACAACACCTAAATTTCATGACACCTGAATTATTGCCTTTGGCCTTTGTTGAATTCTATTTTTATAAAAAGAAATGAATTAATTAATTAAAGGTATCCACGTTTCCAAAGTCATTCACCAACGTTCCAAATGCGGCTATTTCACCCACGAAATTATTTAAACAAAAATAAATAAAAAATTCCTAACCCAGACAGGTCCTAAAAATGAGGAAAAATACAGTAACATACATCTCTGTGGGCAAATGATATTTCCGGAATTTAATATAAAAAAGTCAAATTTTAGTTTATGACTAAACAAAGAAAAGCGGCAATTGTTCCTATATGGTGTCTGGGGGGGGGGGGGGGAGGCATAATCCATGTGCCCTCCCCTGGATACGCCACTGCAAAAATAAGCGAAAAGAACAAAACCCAGTGATAAGAGATAGGATTCGCGGGGTAAAAATAGCCCCCATACAGTTAGGCCTACACTCTAGCGGAGAAAATGACGTGACTTTTTTTTTTCGACCCGAGATTTCAAACGTCAAACATAGACAGTGCAACAACTTGTTTATTCTATATAGAGATGATTAGTGTGACGTCACAAAAGCTTTCGAAAGTTTAACTCAGTTTGTTAGGTTCCTTTTTCTTATCACCTCTTATCAATCCCATGTAAAATGAATGGGAGAATTTTCTCAACTTTTTAAATAATTAATTATTAAATTATTATTGATTTATAAGAGTTTTCACCCTTTGAACATTGTTGTACCAAGTCTTTTTTAACGAGTGTAACAAAGAAAACATTAAAAACTTTCGTTTCAGTTATTTAAAATGAGTATTTGTGTGAAGGGTCATAACATCGAAAAAGCTATTTGAGTTAATAATCTTTATACTTGATTTTTGTATTTCCTGTTGCCATAAAAATTCACAGGGTGTGTTCGTGTTCATATTGTGTGCCCGAAAATAAATTTTTCTCAAGTTTTGAAACTCAATGAAGTATACTCAGGGTACAGGACTTGTAGAAAGATAGTGATACTTAATCTGCTAGGTAATAAACGATTATTATTGCTAATAATAGTTTGTTCCTGGTTACTTACAATGTGCATTATATTTAACCGATGTTGGAGCATAATTATATACTATACAATAGATCTCTGACCAGCCCAGGAAAAAGACGTTGATGACGAGACAATGAGCAGACTGTTATTACTATTATTATTTGTGTATTTTTTGTTATCTATATTAACGAGTATAATAATATAAGATATGAGTGTCTCGCATGTATACTTGTTAAAAATTTTGATTAAAAAACTAATTTAATACATTAATTTAATATTACTTAAGTACTCTGACATACTTTTACGAAGAATAGCTTTGTCCTCCGAAAAAAATGAAGTATAGATGAAATTTTCATAACGCTCGAGAAGGTGGAAGACATAATATACAAACTAAAATAGAAAAACGATTTAAAAAATAAGCAATAAATAAGAACGGACCCGGACGGTATCACCACAATAAAACACACTCACAATAATACTTTTTTAAACCACTAGAACGGCAATTTTTAATGTTTTCTTATCTTATATTGTTAAAATAGACTTAGTATAATAACGTTCAAAGGTTGAAAAGTCTTATAAATTAATAATAATTTAATAATTAATTATTTAAAAAGTTGAGAAAATTCTCCCATTCATTTTACATGGGATTGATAACAGGTGATAAGGTAAAGGAACCTAAACAAACCGAATCGAATACATATCGAAAGCTTACGCCATCTTGTGACGTCATTACTAATCATCTCTATAACTTTAGTGCCGAATCATTTTGAAATAAAATTACTACGTTACCATGAGATTTCAAAACTGTGTTGAAAACGGTTTTGGTATTCTAATCCGGTAAATATGACGTATCTGACCCACTTTATTTTTTTACTCAGATTTTGATTGTTTTTTTTTTTTTAAAGTGTTCCTGTTGAAATTCTAAGAACTTAGGTATCTTTGGTTTTACGAATAATTAAGACAGTAAGTTTTTTTTTTTTTTTTTTTTTTTTAAATACATATATATAAAATCTCCACTCACGAAAACATACGGGTATTGATGTTAAAGAGGGGATATGCGGGTGGGAGAAAACAACTGGGATAGCTTTAAACCTTCGATATAGATGCCAAAAACTTAAACCCGAAAATTCACATAAAAAAAGTTGAATATTTGTAACAAATTAAGTACTTTTTAAACACGTAAAAAGAAAACAAAACATCGCCAAATATCGAAAGATAACCATTCAAGTAGGTAATATGATAACAAAATCAAGTGAACTTTGCAAGGTCTTCTTTGAAATAACTATATTATATGTATCTTCTAATGACTTTGCTTCTGACTATGTGACAATTATATCAGTAACAAAGAACATTTATATTATTCTAATTTACTGAGAAAGTACTCACATCCGGTCTGAGAAAAAGATTCTTTAGTAAGAATAATGCTTTAAAATTACATTATTTCTATTTCTACTCAAAACGAGTTTTTTTGAATCTACTAATAACCCTGAGTTCTGAGTTACTTAAGTAGATTTAATATATTGAGAATAATTATCTCATAGAATTATTATCATAGCGTGCTGCAGTAAAAACGATTGAAAAAAGATCACCCTATCCCTTATTCAAATACTAATATGTATATTAATAATTACAGTAAACAGTACATTGTAGTTGCACTTAGTAAATAGTTACAGTAGTTACTTTATAGTAGTACCACTTGGATAATTATTTATAATCAGGTTCTATTAAAAGAATAATTAATAAGTATGTTGATCTCTATAAGTAGAACTATGTACTTATCACTCTGTCCATTCTGTGGCACTAATGTATTGATAGTTATAATTAGCTAGTACATTCCATGAGGGTTCATCTATAGAGGTACTACAATTGTTTGCGCGTGAAGTCTCACTTAAAAAGGGTTTCGTTGGTATTGTGAACATGAAATTAGTGTAAGGGGGGGGGGGACGCCAAATTTTGATGTTTTTTGACAAAATTGCATTAAAAATTAAGCACTTTCCACAAGTGTTATATTTTTTTGTAATCTACTCTCCAATACCTTTCATTTGATACCCCACTCAAAAATTTTTTTTTTTCCCGTAACAGGAATTAGCCGCCATTTTTTATTCTCAGTTAATCATCAAGCTGATATTCATATTTTTTCTTTGGCCCACCAGACCGCACATTTTTTTTATATTTTAGTAACAGCAGAAATATAGTTTTTTTTGGGGGGGGGGGGGCAATATTTTGATGTTTTTTGACAATATGGCACGGAAAATTAAACACTTTCCACAAGTGTTATATATGTTTGTAATCTACTCTTCAATACCTTTCATTTATACCCCACTCAAAATTTAAAAAAAAAAAAAAATATTTTTTTCACGTGACGTGAATTATCCGCTATTTTGGATCAGAACAGGTGATAATTTTGAGTTCGCTATATTTTTCCCGTGTGCACGTCAAAACGATCTTTAACTCGATTAATCGAGTTTAATCTTTAAATTAAACTTTTGCAAGGTTTCATGTTTTTATCTCTTTTGATTCAAACGTTATTGGGACCGTACAGAGTGACAGACAAACAGACAGAGAAAGGAACGAAACTATAAGGGTTTCTTTTTTTTGGTTTTACCAACGAAACCCTAAAAAATATGTAGATCATCTCTGTTAGAGCTATTTATCACCCTGTCACACCCTTTGACACTAATGTATTAATAATTAGATAGACATTGACATTACTAGTTTCTCTCAGGGCCCTTATGTAGAGCTTTTGTAGCATGATTAACAAGTATTTAGTTTATCTCTATTAGAAGTACTTATCTCTTCCTTATAATCATCTCTATTAGAACTACTTATCACCCTGTCCCATCCTTTGACACTAATGTAATAATAATTAGCTAGTACATTGTAAGTTTATAATGAGGATGCTTCTATAGAGGTTCTGTAATAAGAATACATACTTAAGTAAATTATCTCTATTAGAGCTACTTATCATAGACATTGATATTACTAGTTTCTCTCAGGGCCCTTATGTAGAGCTTTTGTAGCATGATTAACAAGTATTTAGTTTATCTCTATTAGAAGTACTTATCTCCTCCTTATAATCATCTCTATTAGAACTACTTATCACCCTGTCCCATCCTTTGACACTAATGTAATAATAATTAGCTAGTACATTGTAAGTTTATAACGAGGATGCTTCTATAGAGGTTCTGTAATAAGAATACATACTTAAGTAAATTATCTCTATTAGAGCTACTTATCTTCTCCTACAATCATCTCTATTCGAACTACTTATCACCTAGTCCCATCCTTTGGACACTAATGTATTAATAATTAAATATTAAATTTTAAGGTATTAAGTAGGGATCAATATCTGGCTTTAATTATAGTTAAATTAAACAATAATTATAATTTTTTTAAACAGACCTAGAACTTTAACTATGCCCTTTACTCTAAAATCACATTTTATCAATTATTATTACTTAGTTTAATTTAAGTTTTAAAAAAAAATCTTCTGGTCTCATTATTTATAGATTTATTGTCAGAATATTTCTTCAAACATTTTTATTCTGAACTACTTCATTAGAACCTTCAATTTCTTCTTCCTTTAGTCAATAATAAGGTTTAGCATTGTAAATTATTGAGAGGGTATCTATTTCAGACCTCATTAAGAGATTCTAGACTAAGATTAATTCTTAAGAATTGTATTATTAATTTGAACTTCTAATATCCCGACTGTCTTGCCATCTTGGCTGGTCTAGTGTGCACACCTAAATTCAAGTCAATGCATTTAATTCCATCTGCAAAACTCTGGGCTGATTCCTGCCAGTGTAGTGTTGTGCATCAAGCTTAAGCCATCTGCCTCTTTCAAGCTTTAGCCATTACTTACCCTGTCATTGAACAGAAATCACTTCCTGATTATTTGTAGTCTAGTATTACATCTTGGATAATTTGTTCTGAATTGAAAGTAAAATCAGGTAGAAAATACTCACACTTTTTCATTCATGCAGCATATTATGTCTTGATGTAGGTTGTAGGTATCATACCTGAATGGTTGCTGCGCCCTCATGGTTTTGTACAATTTATTGTTATTGCTTAATAATATACTCACCCACACTTTATGACAAATTACAAAATTTATGATTGCTCATAAAAACACGTATTGCTCCAAAATTTTAAAATCTAAAACCAAATTGTTAGTTTCGTTGTAAAGCTGACAAAATTTCTTTCAAGAATAGCACAATATTAATTTTCATACCCTCAAATTACATGACAAAATAATTATACAAATTATAATATTATTTTTACTTTTCCTCACTACTAATAGTAGGAAAAGTATTGTTTTCACCAAAAATTTTTTTTCGAGATTTCAACGGAATTATCCGTTTTAGGTGTTTTTAAGACCTCCTGAGTGGTTTTCAGCATGACGTATGTATGTGTGTGTTATCATCGTAGCGCCCAAGGTATTTAACCTAGAGAGTTGAAACTTGGCACAAAAATCAGTCCTAACTTGTAGTTGTGCCACCCGGAAAATCAACTTTTTCCGCCATCTTGAACCCAGTTTGCTGAGTCAGCAAAAATTTAAAAAAATCGTAATAAATCGTAAATGGTCCTGATCGAGTTGAAATTTGGCTCGAATGTACCTCTCTGTATGACAAACAAGCCCACTAAATTTCATTTTGATTTTGGCCGCCATTTTGAAGTTATAAATTTTTGAATTTTTAAACTTTGACGGTTAATAATACTGAAATTACATATAGGTTTTTGACTTATAGGCATATCGTTGGAACCGTAAAAAATTAAGGAACAAATATAGAAAAACCCGATGAAATTCTATAAATTAGTTTAAAAGTTATAAGCGAATATAATTATTTTTATTAATGCGATCATTTTGATGACGTCAAAGTTTGTTTACATCTGTCAAATTGCCGCCAAACTTCAAATAATTAAATAAAATATAGCTATTAAAAATAAGGTTTTTTTTTTAAGGCTGCACGGGAACGGGGGTCGACACACGCGCCATAAAATCACGCCTCTAATATTAAACCTAGAGACTTGAAAATTTGTATGCTTATAGTTTGGGAAAAGCCAGAGGGTTGTTAGTTTTTGCTTTTTTCTTATCACCTTTAGTATTTTTGATAAAAAATAAAATGTGAGAGAAAAATAAATTAAAATAAAAATTTCAAAATTTTAAAAACAGGCGGAAATTTATATCTTTACAAAGAGTTATTGTGTGAATTTTGGTCAAAAAATATTAAGCTGGTGAGGCGTAATCTTATGGGAACTTTTTTTATATTTATTATCTGGAATGTGCTGACCCTAGCGGATTTTTCAAAAAATACAATTTGTTAAATTCTGATTTGTTGATTTTCCAATTTAAGCCCCACCCACCGTTGTTTTTCACCCTTTTATTATGACAAATGAAATAAAAACAATTTCAAATATTCTTAAAAAGAAAAAAGAAAAAAAAATCGAAATAAAACGAATTATTATTTTTAAATATATTTTGAAAGAGATTTAAAGAAGATAGTAAATAATCTTTTAAAAACTAAAATTAAATAATAAAAAAAACCGCGATGAGAGGAGGGATTAAATACTAGTTAATAAAAAAAGTTTGAGAAGAAAAAAAAAAATTTTTTTAATTACTTTTGGTCAGCGCCCAATGCTAAAAATTAAGCCGCCTTTTTTCACAAATAACACAATTGTATCTTGTTATGTGCCTCGCCAGTCAACATGAAAATGATCCAAGGAAAGTTGTATCGCTATAGTAAGGCAATTGATTCCTTTCTGACCCAACTATACCCACTAATCAAGAATTGAAGTACATTTTAAACAAATTTTAGTTTGATTAATAAGTTATATTTAATAGTCACATAATGTTTGCTTCCTAGTTTAACGTAGATAACGTTTAACGAGGAGTTCTGAAGGGAACGAAAGCATCGTCAACATTCTGAGGAACGAATTTTTGTATGTCTCCGAAAAACATCTTGAACTCGTTTCCGTCTAGAAGTCCATTTCAGACTACAAGGAACAAATTATCATATCAGTTTATCGTTATAATACATTTTTGCGAACCTCCATATCTTAAAAAACTAAAGCAGCCCACATAGATGATTCTATATTAAGTTCAACCTTCTGCCATCTGATCACATTTATTATATTGAATAAAAATAACAGGACCCTATTGGGAATCGATAATGATCCATGAAAACAAGATTTTAATTCCTAAAGCGATCACATTATTTAATACTAGGTGACCATTCATCCACAATATAAGATGCAAATATGCTATGTGCCCCACTAATTGCCTGACTTTTTCAACCTACGGTCCAATAAGCTAAAAAAAATTTGCGGAACTAAATAAGAAAAACAATTTTTTTGGCATATATATTATGCTTATAAAAATACTCTGCCAATTAGTGTGGCACATAGCTTCCTCGCGCTCTAGTACGCAAAGAAAAGATCAGTTTAAGAAATAAAAATAATCAAAAAGTTGGAACGGCGCGGCACTGTTCCATAGTAAATATTTAATAGCGTTGGTTCTAACCAACATTTTTTGGAGAAACAAAGCCCCCAACATGCGCCAAAAGTTAGCGCACATATAAAAAATGTAATAAACAAATAACACAGCAACCAAATCGTAAAACAGTTTTTTTCAATTTTACCCCTCTCAAAACTAAAAATAACAAAAATTAATCTACTATTCAAGAGCTTTTCAACGATATACATCATATTGTACAAGATTAACTTTGACATTTGTACCCCTGTACTATGAGGTACCAAAATTATATTTTTTAAAAACAAACCATACAAAAGAGCATTAATTTAACTAATAAATAAATATAAATAAAAAACCTAATAACAAAAAATTATTCAAACCCTTAAACTTACAACAAAATTATACATCAGTATACAAAGTGCATGTACATAATTTTTTAAAAAATAAAATAGCTTTAATGTACATATCAAGGCCTTTAAAATGATGTACGACACAATATTGAAAACCAAAATAAGTGGTCACGTGACACGGCTCACGGGAAAAAAATTACTCTCATGTTCTCAGCAAATAGGATTATGAACTAATAAAATAAAATATACTCAATTTAAAGAGCATTAGTATTAGATTCAAGCGCCTCAATCAGAAATAAAATCGGTCAACTATTACAGAAACTATGGCCATTCGCCATTCAAAGACAAAAAGGAAAAAAAATACCAAAATTATCACCATCTAAGGTACAACCGATGATGATACGACAAAAAGTCATAGGCCAAAGTTGTAGATCTTTTAAAATCAATTACCGTGGGTGCTATCCGTTTTCCAATACGACTTACCGTTTAGCCGCAATAAGTCCTCAATAAAGCTTAAAATTAAAGTCGATAATTTTTATTTTTTTAAGGGGGGAAGGAGGAGGAAACGTGAAATTTGTATAGTTATTTTGGTTCACAATATGGATATTGCGCGTCGAATGACGCAAACCGCAAGTCTCTAGCTCTTCTGGAAGTGGGTAAACATTGATGTCAGTCAGTGAGTCAGTTAGCCATGCGGCTTTATAGTATTAGACATATTAATTTAGCATGATTTAAAGTGCGCAGACGGTTGAAATTAGGCAGGTGCTATCTGCAGGCTACTTTCGACAAACCATAAAAATTTCATAAAAATCAGATGAAGATGATTCTATTTAAAGATATATCTGTAAATAAATGTATGTTTGTGAGCATGTGGAAGATGAACAAATAAGCGCAGAAGGTTGAAACTTATATGGGACCAACAATAGATTAATTATGACCTACCACCCAAATTTCATTAAAATTGGAAATGTAGTTTTTAAGATTTGTTGGTTCGCAAAAATCGAACGACAGACCGACAGACAGACACGGAACCAAAAATGTTCCCTGATGTCTGAAACGGATTTCTGTCTTGGAATTTTTGAAATCGGAGACCTAAAATTTTTTCGTTCTTTAGAACGATCACATAGCTTCCGTTACCTTCGGTAAGCTCGGAAGCAAAATGGTTTTAAATATAAAGTAAAGCTGAGACAATATCCCATTAGATTACGTATGTCTGAACCAGTTTGTACGAATTGTAATAATTATTATCAATACAAAGTTAATTGGACGTATTTTTAAATTAATTTATACAGCAACTATAATTTCAATAGAAACAGATAATGGAAAAATTAAATAATACGCATGGTTTTAGCTTTCCTATGATATAGAGAGAGCTAAGAGAGCTTCGTAAACCACCAAATATTACTCTGCCGGTTGGACTCGACCAAAGAAGAAGCAAACTACACTGATGGTTAGAAGTGCATGGACTAAATTTGGCATTTAGATTTAATATTCGAATAATACATAGAACAAAATGTCTGAACGCATAAAATATGAAGATGGTATAGTTATCGTGTGCAGGTTTTCTTGCCAAGTCTAATTTTTTTCCCCCGTAACAAGAACTATCTGCCCTTTTTGGATTCCCAGTTAATCAGATCAAGTTGCTATTCATATTATTTCTATGGGCCCAGCAGACCTAACATTTTTTATATTATTAGAAATAGCAGAAATATATAGTTTTAGGGAGGACACGCCAAAACTAAAAAAAACAAAACATTTCGTGACACCAATTTGCCGCCATTTTGGATTTGAACAGCAGATAATTTTGAGTTCGCTATATTTTTCCTGTGTGCACGTCAAAACGATCTTTAATACTGGAAATTTCCATGTTTTTCCCTCTTTTGACTTGTTTGATTCAAAAGTTACTGGAACCATTCAGATTGACACATGCAGACAGACACAGGAACGAAACTATAAGGGTTTCTATTTTTGGTTTTACCAACGAGACCCTAAAAATATATTCAAAGCAAAATATTTGTTTTATCCAATTTATATAATATAAGCTAATATAATATAAAATGTTGCTATCAACATCTTAGAATTTGGCTAGTTATTATACAGGGAAATCCACTTTAATGTACATTAGTTAGTACCTAGTAGATTTATATACTACAAGAGCTTTTGCCTAAAATTGGTTTAAAAAATAAGCAGACGAGCAAATTATAAGCTTTTTAGCTGGATGTTTAATAAAGAGTAGAATTACATTTTCACCTTAATCAAAACAGTAGCGCAATGATTTTAAAATCCTTGCTATTTGCTCATTTCAACTGAGATATTTTTGGAACAATAGCTTCAATTTTTTTTAAAGTTGTATGGGATGATTATTAGTTTAAAACCAAATGCATGAGGGGGTGTCGTTATATCATTCGAAGAAAAATAAAATTATCTACTTTATTGCAGCACAAATTATCTATATTATTAAATTTAAATATATATATATTAAAATTCATATTTATATCAATATCTTATTTATTAAAACTCAATTTTTCAATATTTCCATAAAGTGACATATATTAAAGAAATTAATATTTATACATTTCTGTTTTTTTATTTATTTTTAAAATAATGCAATGGCCGACGTTATGTCAAAATAATGGGAGGGGTAATGTGGGCGTTTCCTTTTCCTCCCAAAATAAACAAGGGGTTGAAAAAGACTTGTGAAAATCAGCGCTATCTCTGGAGAGAAGGTCTCAACACAACTCACTCCCGCGGGCTCTTAAGAATGATAATAAATCAGTTAGTTCAGAACGGTCACCCATCCAAGTTTGACCACGTCCAATGCTGCTTCCTCCTACTGCGAAGCAGCAGGAGAGGCCACTTTAGTGGCCTCTGAAGTGAGGAAAAGTTCCGAGGTACCCAGTACCCGATTTTTTAATATTAATATTATTACCCATTCATAAGGTGGAATTTTTATAATTTTTTTGTCATGTAATTTGAGGGCCTGAAAATTAATATTACACTTTTCTTGTAAGAAAATTTGTCAGATTTACAACGAAACCAAAAATTTTGTTTTAGCTTTTATACTTTTGGAGTAAAAAGTGTTATTATGAGCAAAGGTATGTGATCTTAAAAAAAATCATAAAATTGGACCATGTGGGAAAAAGGTTGAGAATAGACCCATGGCTTATATGACGTTTTTTGTAGCCAATGATGTTTAGAATCGCCCTGTTCATTTTTGTACGTATATCGCCAATCACCCTGTATATATGTTGTAACATTACCCAATACTCATCCTAACTAGTTATTATTTTAGTTTTATCACTGTATTGACGTCACTACCTGAATCCTAATAAATTTAAATAGGAATAATGAAGTCATTTTTTAAGTTAATTGTTAGGTAATGAACTGAGTTGAATGTGGTGTAATAAGTATACCCCACTTCTTGTTACAACGACATTACCTGCTAACTCCAACCAGTCCCTCTTCTTTGCATTATCCCTACCATGACCTCACATACCTGATTGGGTGTCAAGTCCTAATAAATTCAAAATAGGAATAATCAAGTAAGGTTTTATTGTTTAGGAATGAACTATTATAATACCAAGTATTTGTCATACTTAAACTATTTACTTAGGGTAGTTTCACACTGGGCGACGTATTTGTGTGTGATAGCTCATTTAGCAAATGTAGGTACTTAGTAAATTTAAAAAGAATTATAC
Organism: Gerris lacustris; assembly: GCA_951217055.1. NCBI lineage: Eukaryota > Metazoa > Arthropoda > Insecta > Hemiptera > Gerridae > Gerris > Gerris lacustris. The sequence goes on along the minus strand of OX578283.1, from coordinate 23,261,213 downwards.
ATATATTGCAATTATTATATTTTATTGCAATTAGTTAAATTAATTAATTTAGTTAAATTATATTTTAGCATAATACTTAGTAAATTTAATTAATATGTTAACTCTGTATTTACTTAAAACTTATACACTTAGGTTTGAATTATTCTGATAGTTTAATGCCTGAATTAAATGAGGAGGTGATCTGTTAGTAATCAAAGTCATGACCAACATTATTTTCTATTTTAAAATGTTGTGAAATTTAAATTTTAAATTTCTTCAGTACAAACTATGGCATTTAATTGGCTTTGAATCTAAGTATTAGGTATCACCTATTGATTCGATTAGCGTAATTAAGTTTTTAATTTTAAATCTCCGTTTCTCTCTGTAATCGTTGTAATTGTGAGTAGTGTTTATTTTGTCAAGATGCTTTTGTAGGAATCATGAATTTAAGTTTAACCCATCTGTTATTCAAATAGATTTGAAATTAACTTAAAACTTAACACATTTAACTTTAACACAATTAACTTAACACAATTAACAATTAACTTTAAAATTAACACTCTTATTTATAAACTTCACCATCGTTAATGTTATATTTGAACTATTGCTTTAGAATATTGTAACTAAAGCAATTACCCACGCACTTGATAATTGCAAGTGTCTCAATTTTTAAATATATCTATACCAAGGACTAAATATCTTAACTAATTAGGGAATTTTTAATCTTTTTTAGCAAAGTTTTGTGAATAATATTTTATTTATTTTTGGTTGTTGATTATTCTATAATATACTATGAAGTAGGAATGTATTGTATTTTAGCTCGTGGTTTTTTTGTCAATCTTTATATGATTTTTGTAGAGACCACAATTTTGTATTCGTCATTTTATTTTACATTTTTTATTTTTTATCCACAACAGTTTTATATAGAAGTTTTAAAATAAGAATTTTGAGTTACTTAAAATGTATTACATTTTCCTACAAACTAGGGCTTTCTCTGCATTATCCAAAAATATGTCTTCATTATCCACAATTTTTTCTTAAACTCCTTTTTTGTTCTCTTTTGATCCTGTTTTTTTATTATTTATATTATATAACTTAATTTTTTCTTGTTCTCTTTTTCTATTCTCCTTTGTTGGCACCATTATTTTGTAAATTTTCCCTGTTATGGGAGAGGTAAAAAGTAAAAGAACTTAATATTTTTATTTAAAAAATTGCCAAACAGAATACAGAATTCATTCTTTATAAAACCATATGCAACGAAGCGGGGGACACACTATATAATAATTTATATGGTGCAATATTCAAACAAACAAAAAATAATCATATTCCGAGAAAAATTGTAATATATATATATATATATATATATATATATATATATATATATATATAAATATAGGATAATGTATGCTTTCATTGTTTATTGAACTTGTTAATATTATTTTCTATATAATATGTACTGCTTATAACATAAATTAAACATCAAAGAGTAATCCTTTTGGAACTGCTCTCTGCGATTGGGGAAATACCTTTTAACTTACAATAAAAAAATGTTGTTACCTCATGTCCTAATACTTACTTTTAGTGCTAGAGCTAATTTTGTAAATTATAGGCAATATTCTAAATTGAATCTAGAATCAGGTAGGTTCTCATACATCCTAATTCTAATAGTGTAGTTATACCAACCAGCGGGGAGAGGGGAGTTGTTAATTGAACATTCTAAATTTAAGGCTGGAAAATAGATTAGAGTCAACTAATTAGAGGCTTTCTTTGGTTAAATTCATGATGATAGTTTTCTGATTACGATTTTCTTGCCAAGTTTGTTTAGTCTGACAAAAAAAATTTTGAAGTAAAATATTTATATTTTTTGCCTTAGAATCTAAATCTGCTATCAAAAATATACACTCTAGGTTAAAATTTTGAAGTTAGGGGGCCTGGGGGAAAAATGGGCGGTTGCCCCCAGTGGGCTATTGCATGAAAACAAACTTCCCTTTGAACGACAGAGATCCCTTATGTTTCATTAATTTATCTCAAACCGTTTAGATTTTACAATGTATTATCGGAAGGGTTATTTTGCTATCTTTTGCCAACCATCATTTTGCCCCCAGACGCTGAAATCTACATTTTTATACCTTTGCCCCCCCCCCCCCCCCCCATAGATGGTCCCATGATAATTTCTACCGACTGGACTCATTAATTTTGCTATATTGATACTTTTATGCATGTATAAAATAAAAAACAATTTTGACATATTTAAAAAATAGTCTGTCAATTAGTGTGGCACATAGCTTCCACTAGTTTTAAAGCTTCTGACTAGGGCTTCATCGTGAAATCATGAAACTTATTCGTGAAAACGAAACAAAATAGGGCAGTCTAGACTCATATAAAATACAATGTTATTTACAGAGTAAATAACAAGGAATTAGTCAATAATAGAGGGGACGTAGGGCGTAGGGTAGAGCTCTACTACTCTACTCTACCGTTCTGTTGTTGTAGATTTATACTCTTCCAACAGTACTATCTCTATACTCTAACATTTACGATTCGTATCGTTCGATCATTATGCTTGTAGATAGGCATGGTATTACTTTTCCTTTGTAAACGATTTCACTACTTTCATTGCAACTAATTTTATTATTGCTGTAACTTCTACTTCTACTTATACTGTTATTTCTACTGCAACAACTGCTTCCTACTGTTAATATTACAACTGGAGAGATTATCTGCAAATTTATAACCTCTTCTAAGTTAAAAATTGTATTTGAAAGCTCCAGGTGTGAAATAAAAAAAGCAGACTGTGAGTGTCTACAAAAATAATTTGCTCGAACCACTTAGCTTTCAACTCCTTACTTATGATCTAAAGGGGAACACCACTGAGGTAGGCAATGGATAATGGCAATGACGGCCTCTGGATCATTACTTCCAAATGAATATCCCCGATATAACAGGTAAAAAGTTACATAAGATTTCTGATGCTATCCGCCAACCTGAAATATTATAAATGTGCAGATAGTCTATCCCATAACAATTCTCGTTTGTTTTGACTTCAAGTTATTAGGGTAAGGCACTAACACTTCTTAAAACATTCCATTATTAAACCAACTGATTAAAACAGTGGGTAACCCCTATATAATGTGATATAAAGTATATCATAATTTATAAAATTTGAGGATAGCTAGGATCAATCAGAAGTACTACCTAATTACTTACTACAATTATGATGACTTGAGCTCAATAACAAGTAATATTACAAGAATCTTGTATTATTCCTTGAAGAAGGAATTCTTTCTTTCTTTTACCCAAACGTCGGCAAGTCTGTTGACTAATCCTCGCTATCCTTAATTTAATTTATAGTCTATATTATAATTAATAGTACATTACGCGTCGAGTGCGGAAAGTAGCATTTTGCATGCGAGTGTGGAGTTTGCACCCGAGCGGCAGCGAGGGTAGTAAAACCACACGAGCAATGCAAAATGCTGTTTTCGTACGAGTTGCGTACTGTACTTTATCTACGATTGTTAGATTTAAATAATAAATACAGAAAAAAATAAACTTGCTGTATGTAAGTTTGTATCTCTCTCTTGATAAAGATGGCATTAATTCTTGAGTTGTATTTTTTGCCGAATTAATTATTTCGGGAGGAGTATTATTCTCCACATTTTCGTCAAAGCCACTTGATTCACTCATTGTTTTTCACTAAAAACTAAATACTCGATATAAACAGTTACTTTAATAAAAGAACAGCAAATTAGTTTTGTTAAATGTAAACAAACTCGCTAATCGTGTGTAAAGCTGAAAAATTCCTCTCCTTTACCGCCCTAGAAGAGGAATTCTTCAGAACTATCAGACACGCATGCGCAATGAATACAAGTACGTAAAGAATCACTTTCTACGCATCTAAACAGAGCTACAATGTTTATATTTCGTATCAATCGTAGATAAAATAATTATATTTTATAGTTAACTAATTCAATAGGAAAATAATCTGATAACTTTTTATTGCTTTTTTATCCCATTCATTAAGAAGGATTGGGAGAAGTTATAATATAAGCAATAATTGCTTGTCGAGAATGCTTTTTGTGAAAAAATGGGATTGGTTAGATTTTTATAATTAGAAACAAATTCAATTAACTTTTATCGGAGAGGAAAGAGGATAATTAATAATCCCCAATACCCATTTACTCTTTTATTAGTTTCTGAATGTGTTCGGGTTGAAAAATGTATATTAGAAAATCCCCCACCCTCTATGGTCCTCTCTTATATTCTTCAATCCCAAATATATGTTATATATTTTTGATTGAAACTCATTTGATTTTTGTTAAATATAACACAATTATTGATGAGGTAGGTTGCAGCATTATTATTTACCTGAGTGGTGTACAATATTTTATATATAATGGCACTTGAATAAATGGACCCCCCCCCCCCCCAACTCCTTGAAACTGAAGTGGTACCTGCCTATCTTGCTAACTGCTTTATTCAAGTACTAGCATAAATCTCTATTAATTCTGTATTTCATCAAATTGATGACTTAAGTCCTTTGATAAGACGCTAGAGGTACCTATTGCATAGTATAAGAGAGCGCTAAATTTTACCGGTTTAAATTTTGTGCCAACTTAAATGACATTTGCTCTGATAATCCTTGACCTGTAAAGTTTATGCAAATTCCAACTTTAATAATAATAATAATACCATTTATTGATTATACATCAAATCGGCACATAGCCGTGGTACCCATCATGGGTTTTTTGGTTACATATTATTTAATATACATATTATATCTACATACTCGCACATACATAAACACACACATATACATATACACACTCACGCATAATCTCCTATATATATTTATAATATTTTTACTAAATATACTTCAAATTACATAAATTTCTTTTAATAATTACACAACAATTTCCAGAATAGATTAGAGTGAGAGAATAAAAAATAACCTAATTTAGATAGCAATAATAACATACTAACTACAAACAAACATTAATAAAAGATTAACTATAACCGACTTTAATACAAGGATTGACCATAAACAACCAACAATAACAAGATTAACAACATTAACAGGTGGTAAAAAATTATTTTTTAAATAAACAAAAATTGAATAGATTAAATAAATAGTAACTAAAATTGAATATCTTAAATAAATAGTAACTAAAATTGAATATCTTAAATAAATAGTACAAAAATTAAATAAATAGTAGTAGTAATAATATATAGTAGTTTTTTTGTTGTTGTTTTTTTTTACAAAAATCCAATAAATATTATGAACAGTCTAGTCAACATATAATTGACCAGACTATTCACACCGCTTATCTAGCTTTTCAAAACTTTTTTGTCTTACAATTATTTATCTATCTATGGAGCCAAACCTCGCTAAAAATCATTTCTATCCGTTTCCATTCTTCTCTTTGTAGAGCTACTCTTTTCCATGCTACTCCACCACAACAGACTCTCATCTTTTCATCCCATCTCATTTTTGGTCGTCCTCTGCTCCTCTTGTGATCCCAAGGTGTCCAGTCCAATATTGCCTTTGTCTACCTTCCGTCCTCTGTCCGGATGATATGGCCTGCCCACTTCCATTTTTTATCGCTTATCACCTTCCCAATATCTTCTAATCCCGTTTTCTTCCTTATCGTCCAACTTTAGAGCTAACAATCAAATTTGATTTAGCTAAAACTAAAGCCGGGTTCCCACGGGGAGTGAAGACTCTACAGTGCCACGCTAGAGTAAAGACTCTTGTGACCCACGCCTGGAGGGGGAAGAAGAGTGAAACTAGCGGAGAACAGTGGAGAGTTCACACAGGGTAGTGCTCACGCTTCTCAGTTTATCCCAGGGAGCCAACCATGAACGAGCTTCTCGTAGAAAAGCAAGCTTCTCTAAAATCTCTATTTTTAAAATTTGAACAGCTCGAATCATATAAAACTGACTCACTGGAATACAACTTTAGAAACTTCATAGTTTCACCGTCTTGCAATTTAAGAATACGAGCCGACGCCGAAGGCTCAGACATAGTTACCTACTACCTTTTAAAACAACGTGAAGAATATAGTATAATATCACGCATACTAACCAGAAATATAATATAGTATAATAATATAGTATAATATCACGCAAACTAACAAGAAATATAATATATAGTATAATATATAATATAGTATACATATAGCATAATATTGTATAATAATATAGTGTATAATATAATATAGTATAATATATAAAATTAAAATAGTATATAATATAGTATAATATATAATAAGTAATAATAAAACAAGCAAAGGTTAAAGGTTTTAGCCGCGGGTGGAGGAGAGATAAAAAAAAATAAAGTGCTGCCTCTATGAAACGGCTGGCAACAGGAGTATTCACTCCTGAAAATTAAACAGGTTTGATTTGGAGAGTGAGCGGTAGTGAACTATCCTCACTCCCGGTGACGTCAGAGGAGAGTTCACTCCGACGCGTTCACACGGGGCGAGTCCACTCTACAGTGAGCCACTCTAGAGTCTTCACTCCCCGTGGGAACCCGGCTTTAAAGATGACACCTACTAGGTACCACATTTACGCAGTCTTATCAAAATGTATTAAATTGATAAAACCGATTGTTTAATGCACACTTAACATCCAACATATCTCTGGTTCAAATCGCAGAGCTTCCTTCGCCCTGACATGACCTAATGTTACGTTAATTGGAACATAGAAGAAGCATCACCAAAAAATATAATTATATTTGTCTAAGGTGAAGTAGTAAATAAAGATCGATTGTTTGCATAAAGATTGATAAGTTTTTATTTTTATATTAAATAATAAATATTTAAGGAGAAAATCTAATTGATGAGACAGATAAATTAATATTTTTATATTATAACCAATTGGTTTTGTTGCAAAAAATATATGTATAATATAAAAGTCCCTCGTAAAAAAATAAATACTAAGGGTGCGCTAGATTATTCATTATTTATATTCATTTTATTACTTTTTTTTCTTTGGAAGAGGGTAAAGGGAAACGAGAGATAGTAGACATGCTGATGTGATGGAAAGAGAGGGAGGGAGAAAAGGATTGAGATGGAACTTGCTTTAGAAAAAAGTTTAGTGGAAAAAGAGTCGAAAAAATAAGGGGTAAAAAATGAGGTTTGAGGACGATTGCAAAATATTTCTATTTCCAATATACCTTCCTTGACCCAATACGTTATCAGGCTCAGATTTCGAATTATGCTAGAAAATAAAATTTTATATATCTTGACGAAGAGGGAGAAAAGAAATCGTTTAAATAAACAGACAAAGCAAATACATATTGGGATTTTTTTTTTAATTAAGGCGATTTTATCTTTAATTCCTTAAATTAACAGTACACACACACACACACATATTTATATATATATATATATATATATATATATATATATATATATATATATATATATATATATCGGACAGATTTATATATATATGTAATATATATAAATCTGTCCGACCAATTTGAACAAATATTTCTATTATTTCATAGTGATAATAAATTGAAATTCTTTAATGTCTAATTTATAATTAAAAATATTTAAAAAGTTTTCTTCTGGGGATTGATTAAATTTCGTTTTAGATTTTTAGGAAAAACATTTGTTTTCATCAATAGCTCGAAAACTAGATTTTTCTCGGAAAAATGTTTGTATGGTTAATTCGAATTTAAATAAATAGACTAAAAAAAATAAAAAAAAAATAAAAATCTCTTTCACGTTTCTCAGGGTTTTTTTGGGTTACCGGCCCGAAATTGAGAGCCAAAAAATATGTCCGTCTCGGGGTATGGTTATCTTTAACATATACGTAAAATTTAAACGATTCGGCCCAGTAGTTTAGTTTCCACACATCTGCATAGACGAGACAGATGTTTTTCACAAAAAAAAAAACTTGTTTAGAATAAGTGGACTTTAAAACGTACAAATATACTGAAATCGGATTTTTAGCGCGTTCATATACTGTCTCTTTATTTAAATAACGTATCTGAGAGAGTAAAAAGAGATTTGACTTGCAATTTTGTTGCAGAAAGTGAATAATTTCGCTATTCGTTTTGTTGCATGTGACAAAACGGAGGCGTCCCTTCATCCTCATTCAAATGCACCCCTCTTGATTTAAAGCGTTAATTACCCCAACTGGGAAAACTGTTGTCCAACAAAGGGGAGGGACTAGTCCGCCGTTGATTATTTTACTAGAGGTCAGTGCCTGCTGCTGAGGTTTGAGTATGTGTGGCTCTCACATTTCCCTTTTGTCAAACATTTGTACCAAATCACTCTCCTCTTAAGAGGTCTCAACACGAAATCGACATTTACTAAGCATTCCCAAATTAATAATTTCTTATTCAGTCAAATTTGGTGGACACAATGTCTCTTTGCAAATAAAACATGACCTCTAAGATCGCATCTAAAACATGGACTATTATCAGTAATCAGTGGCTACAATGAACAACAAGAAATGAGTTACTATTATCACTTATTCCTGTTCGCCGTAAAAACAATTGATGATGGCCTGATGGCCGAGAGCTTACATTTGTGAAGAGACGTCGGTTTCTTGTGTTACTTATTTTCAAGCTAACTGTTTTTTTTACATTTGTTCAGAATTCTGACTATATAAATTTGTTACAAATTTTAAAGGTAATTATTTTATTTTTTATTATAGTGTACTTAAAATAGTAAGAAGTTGCCTTATATAAGTAAATATGTACATAAAATTAAAGTTTTGTCTGCAAATTGATCATCAGAATTGCAATTTTTTTTTAATTTCATATACCTTTCGAAAACTGAATCCAACCTTAACGTTTTTCGTGTATATATGTATGTATGTATGATTGTGTGCCTGTCGCCGCTAGTCCGACTTTATGGGCGCATAACTTTCGCAGAGGTGTGCGCCAACATGTTGTGAAAGAACATTGAGTAGAACCATAGCTATTAACAATTTCATTTTTGCTTCCGAGCTTACCGAAGGTAACGGAAGCTATATGTGATCGTTCTGAAGAACGAAAATATTTTATATCTCCGATTTCAAAAATTCCAAGACAGAAATCCGTTTCAGACATCAGGGAACATTTTTGGTCCTGTGTCTGTCACTCAATTTTTGCGAACCACTATATCTTAAAAACTACTTGTCCGATTTTAATGAAATTTAGTTTAGTGAACCAAAATAATTATAAAAACCCTTTTCCCTCTCCTTCCCCCTTAAAAAAATAAAAAAGGCCGACATGATTTTTAAGCTGTTTTGGGGGCTTATTGCGGTTAATATAAATAAAAGTCGTATTCACGTATAGCACCAGCGGTAACTGATCTTAAAAGATCTACAACTTTGGTCTTATGACTTTTTGTCGTATCGTCATCGGTTGTGCCTTAGACGGTGATAATTTTGGTATTTATTTGATTTTATTATTTTCCATTTTTGTCTTTTGATGGCCATAGCAGTGGCGTATCCAGCGGCTAAGTCTGGGGGGGGGCACATTCTAAGTCAGTTTAGATTGGGGGGGGGGGGGGGTAGTCGTAGTGGTAACAAGAAAAGGGAACTACTTATTCAACCAAGCAGACCCCCCCCCCAAAGAAAAGAAATTTACAACTACTTACAATAAAGTAAAAATCTCCGCGCCCAAGTAACAACAACTGTCTTAGAACGTATTCGTTAGAAAATGTTTTGCTGATTCTTACTGCAATGCAATATCTTACTGTAAGTCATAGGCGTCGTCTGCAGTTAATTATTGGGGGGGGGGATTTATGGTGGGGGGCCCTCCCACGGAAAATCAAAATAGCGTTTTTATGACTTTCTGAGGTGAAATTGAATATGAGGTGAATGTAGAAAATATCTATTAAAAAAAAAAAAAAAAAATATGGTGGTATTTTTATTTTTTTTTTTCTCTATTACTTTTTGTTTTACTCTATTACTTGGGTCTGGGGGGAGCACGTGCCCCCTGTGCCCCCCCCCCCTGGATACGCCACTGGGCCATAGTTTCTATAATAGTTGACCGAGTTTATTTCTGATTGAGGCGCTTGAATCTCACACTAATGCTCTTTAAATTGATTATATTTTATTTCATTAGTTCATCTTATTTGCTGAGATCATGAGACCACTTTTTATTTATATTTATTTATTAAAGTATGAAGCGTTAAAAACAAAATTAAAATTAAAATTAATTAAACTCGTTGAATACTTTTTAAATGTGTTAAAAAATTATTTAATTCAGTGAGATATTATGAGATTTAAAAATGTGTGAAGGCTTTGGAAACAAACTATTAAGGCGTTTCATTTTACCTCATGTGCTTGGCCTACATGCTAATAGGAAACCTAGCCACTAATTCCTAGCATAAGCCCCACGTTGAGCATGGGGCAAAGGCTAGTTATTAATAAAGATATTAAAGTAAATTCTTTAAATTTATTTAAACACTGTTTTATTAATGAATAAAACACTATGAGTATATTTTGTTTTTACTACTATATTAAATATTCATTAAAGAATTATTTTAACCCTGTTATTTCTTTAATTGGTCATCATAATGAATAATTACACCGGCAATATTTTTTACAATTTTTATCTTTAAAAAAGAATAAAAAATAATTAAATTCAACTAGTTATAATTTCTTCAATGGGATCTTCTCTTAAATCTCTTTTTCAGCAAACCATAAATTAAAAGAACTTTTTTTTAAAAAAATTATAACCATAAAGATAGCATAAATATATATATAGTATAGTTTAATGACGTTCGTGCCTTTTCTTTGATAAGTTATTAACTTCCTACGTGTTTAAGCGGATGTAGAACCACAAGTCAACTAACATTCAAGCCTGTACATTGTACATACGATATGTGTTCTTAGTTAAATGGTTCAGATTTCGCAACAATTAAGACAGTTGATGACCTCGATAATGGGAGCTGTTTGATGTACTGTACAGAGAGTTAGTAAAACTTAGGAGTGGACCGGAGGGTATAAAGTCTTCGGGAGAAGCCTATTATTCCTGAAGAGGTGGGTTAGCCTGGTTAGTGGACTGTAACTGTGACGGGGCCAGGAAGCAAGCTTGGCTGAGCACCACAGTCTCAAGCTGTTCAGAGCTCTTCTTCCATTGTAAGATGTAGTCGATGTTACGACACTGTCTTAACATTGCGACAAAATTCACTTCGACTAGCCCTCTCCCCGCTCCCTTACAAGTTTCAACAAATAGACAGCAAACAATAGGCCAGATTACATTGTTCGAAAGCGTTGACGGCTTTTTTTGAACGAGAGAAAGATTTAAATCAGTTTATCCTGCAGCGGAAATTGCTTTATCTATCCAATGATTGCTTCCACGTGCTTTTATAATCTTAAAGAAAAAATACTTGAAAGAATAGGTTGATTTGATCTGAAAGAAAGATTGAGAAATTAATCCCACAATTATTTTTGCAGCTTACTCATTATTTAGTAACTTCTCTACTCATTATTTTCTTATTATTTAAAAAATAAAAATAAATAATAATAATTAATGCCAATAAGGATTGTTGTGACTTTTCTCCTTCTTATCAAGGGTTCATGGTAAGCATATTATTTTTGCCTAATTGGATTCTGAATAAATAAGACAAAATATTATATCATTTTCACGGGAATTTTATATTTAGCGTTCTTGTATTTTAATGGGAAAAGTTGAAATCTTTTCCTGCTATTTTCTAAGTTGAAACCATTTATTTTCTCAAAAAATAATAATAATTTTATTAAAAAAAAAATGTTTGCAATAAATACATAATTGTTTTTTTTTTTACTTATTACTACAAAAATGAATTTATTTTAGACGCAAAAGCTTGGTAAATTGGTACATATTTGCTTGAGCCCGGCTAATAATTTTTTATAATACATATATTTTACTTCTTTTAAAAGTTCTTTTAAAATTAGTACATAATAATCATTATCTTTCGTAATCTCTAGTAGCATTTATATTATTTTAAATATTTTTATTTATTTTTAAGAAGTAAATTTAATAAAAAATACAAAGTTTAGTTAAGAAATAAATTAAAAGAATTATATAACATGTAGGATAATAATAATTATTAGACTGAATTTTATGTCACAGTTTTTACATATTGTAATTACATACAGTTGTTTAGGCTAACAAGTTGAAATTTAAAATACTGGCGTAACTTTTTGACCCATACATAGGAAAAATATTGAGAAGATAAAAGTTTAATATGCGCAAGTCGCAAAATCGTTGTAAACTCAAATATTTACCTTTTTACTTTCTCATATAAAGAGAAAGCATTGTGATGGCACGAAAATTCGATTTTGAGATTTTGATGGATTTACACGTTTTGAGGTCCTCTTGAGTCCAAAAAAGTGGTTTTTAAAAATGTCTGTCCGTCGTCTGTCGTCTGTGCAGACGCCTGGAGCCTAAACTACTGGGCCGATTTTGACGAAATTTGGCATACATGTTCAGAAAAATCATACCCCGAGGCGAAATCGAGAAATGAATTTTAGCTCTAAATTTGGGGGCGCTACCCCCCAAAAACTCTTTAAAAAAAATTATTTCTCGAAAACGGTTCCGACGATTTTGATTAAAAAATTATAAAATGTAGTCCATTTGAATACGAATCCAACGATATAAGCCGTTTTCCCGGGAAAAATCTAATTCCTGAGAAATTAGCTTGAAACACGGACGGAGAGAGCCCGGGTTCGATTCCCCACCCAGGAGAAGTTATTTTTATAATACATTTTGATGAAAAGTTCAATAATATTTAAATGTACATTTGAAAACTAATAAATGGAAACACTGGGCTAAGTAATTATAAATTCGTATATGAGAAAGTTTGTCTGAGTTGTCTCGGATCGATTTTTTAAATTTTCTTGTGGGGTATCAAATAAAAGCTGCTGATGAGTACAAATATATTTGTTTTTTAAAAAATTTGTCTTAGTTATTGGTTTCATGATTTAACATTTTCCTAAAAAAAAAAAAAAAAAAAATCTCCCCCCCCCCCCCCCAACCACCCTATAAATGCTTGTCCTAAAATGTTTAATAATTCATGCAAATACCTTATTATGGGGCGATGAAAATTTCCCGAAAAAAATCCCACTTTTTATAATTGGAAATTGTGTGGGTGCATGCGTGGTGCGCCTAAATTTTTATTTTTAAAAATTTTTTAGTGGGGTATCAAATCGAAGCTCCTGAAGATTAGGTTACAAATATATATATACAACCTTTTTAAATTTTACATTCCTTATCGGTTTTATGATTTAAAATATACCAAAAACATATTTGTCCCCTCCCCAACCACCCCATAATGTAGTCCATTTAAATACGAATCTATAACGATATAAGCCAGAAAATAGCTTTAAACGCGGACGGAGAGATACCTGGTTTAATTCCCCGCCGAGGGGAAGTTATTTTTATAAAATATTGTTATTTTTATGACAAATTTTGATATACCGTCCAATAATAATAAAATGTTGTACCTACGAAAACTCTGCATAACATTTTATTATAGCAAAACGATATAAACCATATGAAAAATATAAATTAAAATAAAACTGTATAACCTATTTATGCTGAATTTTTTTAAATTTTAAACGTGTATAGTAATTGGGGAAAGAAAAGTTTGAGTTTGTGAGAGAAGGAATTGAGGATTGACAAACATCCCCCACCTATACTGGATAATATATATTTAGAACTTACTTGGACAGGGGGAGACTTTGCTAAACCAATGATCTCAAAACGTTTTACGTGATACTTGGCTTATTTGTTTACACTAGTGATTTTGTTGGGATTGATTTATTTTATTTTTAAACATCAACGAGTGGTTGTTTACTTTTTAGGGTTTCGTTGGTAAAACCAAAAAAAAGAAACCCTTATAGTTTCGTTCCTGTGTCTGTCTGTCACTCTATGTACGGTTCCAATAACTTTTGAACCAAAAGAGATAGAAACGTGCAACTTTCCAGTATAAAAGATCGTTTTGACGCGCACACAGGAAAAATATAGCGAACTCAATATTATCAGCTGTTCAAATTCAAAATGGCAGATAATTCACGTCGCGATTTTTTTTTTTTTTTTTTTTTTTTTTTTTTTTTTTTTAGTGGGGTATCAAATGAAAGGTATTGAAGAGTAGAATAGAAATATATATACCACTTAGGTATAGTGCTTAATTTTCAGCTCCATTTTGTCAAAAAACATCGAAATTTTGCCTGTGTCCCCCCCCCTAAAATCGTATTTTCGCTATTACTAAAAATATAGAAAAATATGCAAAATGTGTGGTTTGCTGGGCCATAGAAAAAATAAGATTAGCAATTTGATCTGATTTACTGGAAATCCATGATGGTGGATAATTCATGTCACTCGAAAAATTTTTTTTTTTTTAAATTTTGAGTGGGGAATCAAATGAAAGGTACTGAAGAGTAGAATATAAATATATATACCACTTAGGGGTAGTGCTTAATTTTCAGCGCCATTTTGTCAAAAAACATCGAAATTTTGCGTGTCCCCCCTCCCCCCCCCCCCCCCCCCTAAAATCGTATTTTCGCTATTACTAAAAATATAGAAAAATATGCAAAATGTGTGGTCTGCTGGGCCATAGAAAAAATAAGATTATCAATTTGATCTGATTTACTGGAAATCCAAGATGGCGGATATTTCATGTCACTCGAAATTTTTTTTTTTTTTTAAATTTTGTGTGGGGTATCAAATGATAGGTATTAAAGAGTAGAATAGAAATATATGTACCACTTAGGGATAGTGCTTAATTTTCAGCGCCATTTTGTTAAATTTAAATTGTTGATTTGATTTACTGGAAATCCAAGATGGCGGATAATTCATGTTATCCGATTTTTTTTTTTTTTTTTTTTTTTTTTTTTTTTTAAATTTTGAGTGGGGTATCAAATGAAAGGTATTGAAGAGTGGATTTCAAAAATGTATAACACTTGATGTTAACATTTAATTTTGCGCGCCATTTTGTCAAAAAAAAATCAAAACTTTTCTCCCCTCCCCCCTTACTAATTTTATGTTCACAATACCAACGAAATCCTTTTTACGTGAGATTCACGCCTTACCAATTTATTTTAACAATATCAGATTTCTTTTCTTTATTATTATTAAGTGTTTTTGTTAGGATTTATTATTATGCTGTGTGTGAATAAATCTTTCTGCATAAGTAATTAGTAAATTTAGTTTTCATTTCTGAAGTTAAACAGGAAAAGAGATTTACCATTGTTTGACGTCATAGGAGAATTCCATAGAAACAAAGTCTTAATTTATTATACATCTTATACGCCTGCCTTAGAATTACAGTTGATTGTATACCGGATCTATTGTATTTTCTACAAATCATTCTTTGGTTAAAAGTTAATTTTCATATTTTCCCTTTACATTTACAAAAATAAATAATACATAAAAAAATTAATTGTGAGTTTAATTAAGATGATTAAGGAGTGTTAAAGATAATCTCATGGTTGAAGAGTCGGCTGGTGAGAGTTGGCAAGATGAAAGTGTGTTGCGAAGGAGTTCTAGTTCCCAGCGTGCTCTATGAATCGAGGCTAATTCCTTGTTTCACTTGGTCCGTAACAATTCAGTTCTCTTGGTTATCACTTCTTTTTTTTCAACAAATCAAAAACTCGAGAACAATTTTCCAAATGGTTTAATTGATGTAGATAATGGAGTTTTGTCCGCAAACTCTTGTGAACCAACAAGTCTTTATTGTACTTCTGAATTGTTATAAAAATAATTATAATTGTTACAGTGTAAAATATGAATTTATTAGATAACGGGTTAGTCCTTCTAAATTTTAGTGGAATCTTCTTAAAATCTTAGGAAAAAACATCGAAGGGTGTCTTTGAACTTTTCCTTATTATTATTCAATTTCAAAATGGTGGCAGATATAAAGTAGAAATTTGGAGGAGTTATTTTCCTTATAGAAAGGTATTTTTGGAGCGAATTTCAGCTCAATCGGAAATAGTTCCGATATTATTTAGCTTTAAAGTTTCTAAGTTTGAAAAGTCGGTATTTTCAAAATAGTGGCAGATATCAAAAAAAATTCAGTAGAAATGTTTCTCTTATAAAGAGGTATAATCGGTGCAAATTTTAGCGTAATGTCTCTTGCTTAAAATCATTGGGGGTTATGCGTGACACAGACTGATAGAAGGATAGACCAATCAAGCTGAAAGCTCGTCTTAAAACCATCCAAAACGGGTTTGGATTTTTTGGGCAATAACAATACTTTTCCTCCCTTTTTTTTAAGGTAAGGAAATGTAGTACATTACGCGTCTAGTGCGGAAAGTAGCATTTTGCATGCGAGTGTGGAGTTTGCACCCGAGCGACAGCAAGGGTAGTAAAACCAAACGAGCAATGCAAAATGCCGTTTTCGCACGAGCTGCGTACCGTACTTTATCTACGATTGTTAGATTTTAATAATAAATACAGAAAAAAATAATTAACTTCCTGTATGTAAGTTCGTATCTCTCTCTCTTGATAAAGATGATATTAATTCATTAGTTGTATTATGTGCCGAATTAATTACTTCGTGAGGCGTATTATTCACTTCATTTTCGTCATAATGACATAAATCAATCATTGTTTTTCACTAAAAACTTTATATAAACAGTTACTTTAATTATTCTAACAGCAAATTAGTTTGTTAAATGTAATCAAACTCGCTAATTGTGCGTTAAGGTGAAGAATTCTTCTTTCTTACCGCACTAGGGCGGAAAAATTGAGGAATTATGAAACGCGCAAGCGCAATGAATACAAGTAAGTAAAGAATCGCTTTATACGCATCTAAACAGAGATACAATGTTTATATTTCGTATCAACCGTAAGTAAAATAGTTTATGTAACTGAAGTGTCAAAATTTGAAACTTGGACACCGACGTATTTGAATCCCAAAGAGGGGTGACATGCTTTATGCATAGGTGCGTATTATTTTTATTTACAGTGACAAAAAGAGCTAAATTTTAATTAAGATGTAGAAAATATTCTCGCAAATTTAAAGATAAAAGTCATTTCTCGATATCGTCTTTGTTTATGATTTTTTCAAACAAATACTTTCATATAAATTTGATCGAAATCGCCCCAATACTTTACTCGCCACAGTCTGCACAGACGGCAGGCTTTTTAAAAAACTAATTCCAAAAAAAACTTTTTTTTTTCCCTCAAAACGATAAAATCCATCAAAAAATCGAATTTTCGCATCATCACAATACTCTTATAGGAAAGAAAAAATAATTTTATATCTGTGTGTATATAATAATTATTAAATTATACACGGTAACCCACCTTGATCATATGATACATAATTGATTCGAAGTTTTAGTTATGCATTTTTCATTAAGTTTATATCTTACCGAAGTGACCCTCCGTCGTAAGTTAATTATAGAACCTGTTATTTCTGTCAATATATATGTAAATAAATAATTAGCAATTTCCTATTTTTATTCTTTAATAATAGACCATTAGACCATGTCTATGTTAAAGAAACAATAATGTAGTATTGAAAATTTAAATAGACATAATCGTTTAGTTACCCCAGTATATTTAAGAAAACGGAAAAAGTCTGTCACTTTAAGACTGTCCTATAAAATATTCGCTTAATTTAAAATGTGAGATAGCGTGATGTTTCAATTATTAATGCTTCATGTCATTTGAGGAAAGAGGGTGATTTAATTGATAATGGATTTCACCATTAACTGTGACTTCTCTCCCGACTGTGTTTACATAATTTCTTTCCCTAAATCAAATTCTTATTTTTTTATGCGCTATTATACATACATAAATATAGAAATAAATGATTTTATTGACATAGAAATGACAATAAACTGATCAATTCTGTTCTTAATAGTTAATTATTCATGCTTAAGTTCCATAATCTCTCGGTAGAAACTACTTATTTTGAACCAGAATTGAATGCAAATACAAAATAATCTGCTATTGTGGTTTTGACTATTAACAGCGTAATTTATTCTTTGAGTTTTGTTAATTTCATAACGAGTTCGTGTATCTCGTTGAACATAGGGAAATAATAAAGTATCATTAGGAGCAATTTATCTATTAGCAATTTTATTTATCTACTCACGGCAGCAAAATTAAGCATTATTGTACTGTTTTCAATCTGAAAAATTTCATTTTTCTTGATAAAATTAGACGATATAAAGTTAAGATAAATAATTTCAAGATAAAAAGAACTTTTTATATACTACGTATTTAAATATTTTGTCATGAATCACAAATTTGAAACCCGTCAAAATGAAGATTGTAAATATGGGACATGTCAAAACAAATAAAATTACTTGCAGATTTTTTCCGAACTAACTTTCCATACAGCAAAATTTGCTGAAAATGAATTAAATTCTGCTGAAATATGGCTAAAAGTATTAAAATAATGCATTGTCATCGTGTTCTCAGCTATTTTAAAAGTTTCAAATGTCTAGCTACTCTGGAAGTAAGTTAAAAGTCGATTGCAAGATTTGAACTGGACAAACAAACAAACAAGAAAGCAAGCTAATAAAAACGTAGTAAAAATACCCCCAGGTGAAAGCAAGAAATAAATTTAACTTTAAAAAGGAGGGGTACAGTAAAGCCTCCCAAAAATTTGGAATAAACTTGCAAAACAAAATATCTCAAAAAGATTTTGAATCAAACTGTCTAAAATGTATCCAATTGAAGTGCAAATTTAACTATATATTTTTGGATTTTTGGGAAAAATCCATTTTCTGAGTTATTGCTAATAAAAAATTGCCCTTACTGAAATCAAAAGCTAAATTAAGACTTTTATCTACGATTGATACGAAATATAAACATTATATCTTTGTTTAGATGCGTAGAAAGTGATTATTTACGTACTTGTATTCATTGCGCATGCGCGTCTCATAGTTCTGAACAATTCCTCTTCTTTACCACACTAGCGCGGTAAAGAAGAGGAATTCTTCAGCTTTACGCACGATTAGCAAGTTTGTTTACATTTAACGAAACTAATTTGCTGTTGTTTTTTTTTTTATTAAAGTAACGGTTTATATCGAGTTTTTAGTGAAAAACAATGAGTGAATCAAGTGACTTTGACGAATATGTGGAGAATAATACTCCTCCAGAAATAATTAATTCGGCAATAAATACAACTCAAGAATTAATGCCATCTTTATCAAGAGAGAGAGATACGAACTTACATACAGCAAGTTTATTTTTTTCTGTATTTATTATTTAAATCTAACAATCGTAGATAAAGTACGGTACGCAACTCTAGCGAAAACGGCATTTTGCATTGCTCGTGTGGTTTTACTACCCTCGCTGTCGCTTGGGTGCAAACTCCACACTCGCATGCAAAATGCTACTTTCCGCACTCGACGCTTAATGTACTATTATGTATTTATATTGTGGCACATAGCTTTTTCTATCCCTCACGTTCCTAATGGATGTTATGCTTTTAGAACCCAGTATTGTATAATTTATTTAATTGTTTCTCCCTTTTTGTTTCCAAGCTTAACACAGCTATGGTGACAGCTATGATTTACTTTTATGCTTCCGATATCAAAAATTCTAAGACAGAAATACAATTTTGACAGATTTTAAAGGGGGGGGGGGGGGTCAAAACATCATTAATATATATGTGATAGAACGCGAGGAAGCTATGTGCTCGCTGATAGGCAGACAATTTTATCAATATTGTTAATAAAATGTTTTTAAGGTAAAATATAATATGTTTCATTATTTTTTCTCAGTTTATAATTATAACCAATTATTTACTTTATAAAATTAAAAGTAAATAAATAGTTAATATAATTCTTTTACTGTAATTCTATGTAGTATAATATTCATATTTTAATGCATAATATTTATTCACACTTATTCCCCCAATCCCCCCACTCTTTGTAAACAGCTAAAATGATCTTGATAATAAATATTATTATTCTATATAAATAAGGTTTCGTGACTGTACATTTTAATCAATAAAGCGCCCAAATGAAAAAGCATATTGTATTTAAGGAAAACGCCGTTTTCTCACATAGGTAATATGTATTAAGAGGAGATACTGAAAATGTATGTGCAAGCTTTATTGACAAGAGAAATTATAAAATAGTTAAATTTTTCCGGCAATAAAATAGTTAAAATTCTCTGCCCTGGAGGGAGGAAGGTGTTTTTTCATTTTTCATTGTAATAAATAACTACCTACGTAGATTGTTTCTGATTGCTCGCTTTTTGTACGTCCTGATATATACACATCGTCATTTCATGACGCCACTTTACTCAGCGGTATGACCAAACAATGTGAAACATGCTCACCAAGAGTCATCAGTCATCACATTACAATAATAAACATGGCGAATAAAAATGCAAACAGAAAAATTGATCAGTTTACTGTAAATGAAAAAAAGTAACCACACTAACTGTTTACTTATTGCAGACCGGATCCAACAACTTTAGTGGTTTACTATCAGTGAACCGATTATATGATACATAATTTAAAATATTAATGATGAAAAACACGACGAATTTTTGTATTTTTAATGATACTAAATATAAATCTCAAAATGGCATGTTTAGTAACGAATTATTTACGATCTTGTAAATTAATTGTCTTATCATTAAAAGTTAGGAAATCTTACTTCGTGGAGGCAACTTATATGGTTACATTGGTACTTTTCTGAAAATCTTATATACATAAAATTTTATTAGATTCAGTTAATAAGTTTATAGGACTCCATGTATCTGCTCAGATATAATTTTAAAAATTTAGAGCTAAAATGCATTTCTCTATTTTGGAATGATTTACGTGAATATGTATTTTAAATTTCATTGTTTTAATCGGCCCTGTAGTTTAGACCCAATGCGTCTGCAAAGATGATGATCTGACCAAAAACCACTTACGTGGTAAAAAAAACACCCCGCCAAGTGTGTGATCCAAAAAAGTTGTGAAATCAACTTTCTGTCCCGCCAAGTGATGTTGGCACTTGCTCCTGACCCAACACTGTCAACTTAGATATTTATCAGCTTATTCTCCTTGGTGGTGTGCCTGCAGTACTACTCACAGTTAAGTAGTAGTAGTAGTTGGGGTCATTCCTTGAAAGCTTAATCTGAATATTACTTATTTCTATTTTATTTGCTTTTTGATAATGGAAAAGATTTACAGCGATGATCATTGTGGCATCGAGAAGAGCCTTCAACAACTCTGTTAAAAGGCTTTCCTCACACCGCCAAGGAGAATAAGCTGATAAATATCTAAGTTGACAGTGTTGGGTCAGGAGCAAGTGCCAACATCACTTGGCGGGACAGAAAGTTGATTTCACAACTTTTTTGGATCACACACTTGGCGGGGTGTTTTTTTTACCACTTAAGTGGTTTTTGGTCAGATTTCATGACTTTTTGTACGGTCCCTAAGGAAGGATTCTCTAAAATGTTTATTCCACACACATTAGAGTCAAATAAAAGTGAAGTTAAGAGCTGGACAAGGTCTATGGAGATTGGAGAACTACGAGACCTATGAAATTGAAAGAACTTAACATTCTAATTGTAGGAGCATATAAAGATTTTTAGCAGCATTTGGCCACCTAGAAACACTAACATTGCTATCATTTGCGCATATCCAGCTGGATCCTGACCTTATATAAGTAACGAAGTGACCCCTTAATATTGTCTTAATTACACCTACCTTAATTATAAAGTATATAATATGTTAAAAGTAACTAATGGTATAATTACAATAATATATATTATTATTATATATATTTTTATATTATGTTGATTGGTTGTAGGAGGGGGGTGAGTTAGGGGGGGGGGGGGACGCACTAGGGCTCTAGACGAATCCAAAAAGCCCTCATTTATTAAAATCGGTTCAGTAGATTAGGCTGTAGGTGCGTCAACGTTAAAGTGACTGTTTGCTAGCTTGGTTTCTCGCTCCGCGTTCAGCGTAGGGATGAGTTATCTAAATTTTGTTATTTAAATTTTGATCAAGGAATGCACTAGGGCCCTAGACGAATCCAAAAAGCCCTCATTCATTAAAATCGGTTCAGTAGTTTAGGCTGTAGGTGCGTCAACGTAAAATGAAGGAAGAATAAGAATAAGAATAAGAAGTCATCAAAACTACCATTTTCAAACCTATTTTTCTCTACTTCTACTTGACCGATTTCGACATTTTTTTATTTTATTTTAATCTACAGGACACGGCCTACAAAGATATTAAAAAATTATTTAGGTAGCTTGTACGCATTCCACGCTGCAGACCCTCAAAAACCCTAGTTTGTCACCTACAGTATATATACACTGGCAGCTTTTGTGAAATTTTGACTTTTTGACTTGGCGGGGCCGAACGCTGCCGCGTTCCTAAATAGGCAGTAATTTCTTTTTAACCACCGTCTTAGACTTCAGGGGACATTAAAACGCTTAAATCCAACAGTCTTATACATTTTTTCACTGACACAATACTTTCTTTTTATATACAAGCTACGTATATGAGAAGGTACATTATACATACTCGCAAAATATTACGAGAGAAAGACTTAATAAAGATGGAGCAGTGTAGGTTTGCTGAGGCGATGTCTAGGCAAGGGTTGTACTCATAAGGGGTTCAAATACGAAGTTACTATAAAACGTTTTAGTTAAGGATTATTCTGGGGATATTACCGAGCTATAATAGCCCTCATATCCGCATTCTGAACTACAAAAATAAAGTAACAAGGCATCCAAAAATAAATACGACTCACATCTGTATATTATTTGAAACTTTTGAACTTTTGTATGCTGTGAGGCAACTTGCAAATCCGTTAAGTAAACTATAAAATTTAGTGACTGATTTCTTTAACTGGTTGCGGAGAAACATCCAGAAGTAACTGGTAGAAGGGGAATAGAAAGAAAAGTAAAAAAGGGGGATGAAAATCCAGATTTGTTTCCTCTTCAAACCCGGGTATTTGGATCTAGTAGTTTTGGATAATTGCGTATGTCTTAAATATTGGCTATTGGTTTGACTTTGATTTTGCCTCTCTAAGTAAGTTGCTCTAACTCGGTTTAAACTACAGTAGTGTTAGTAAGAGAATTGATTGTGGACAGAGCTTAAAAACCACATTATTGGTGTGGGCCAACTAGCCAAACAAAAATGTCTCTGGATGCCTTCAGGATTATCGTCTATTGATTTAATTTTTCCCCGACATAGGTTGGCCATCCTGAGTGTCAAATTGTTTTCTTGATAGTGCTATACTACTTTTTAATACTATACTAATTGTAAAATATAAGGGCGGTGTTTTCTATGTATAATAGTAGCTTGGCCACACCTATTCTCAACATATAGGATGGATAGACTTAGAGTATTTTTCTACAAGATTACTTTTTTTCTGGGGAAAATATTTAGTAACTTATAGTGAATTTTTTACAAATAATCGATATTTCTGAGTCCTTTTTCCTGAATGAAGAATAAAGATTGGTTGATATAGATAAGATATGAATAAGTAAAACAAATGATCGTTTGCTAATTATTCGCATATTTATATATAAATTATATTGGCCACGTACCTACGTCTTTATAATTTTTTCAAATTCTTCGTTGATTTTTAACAAAAATAGAGGGGGACCGTAAAACCGCAATTTTCGAGGAAACCTGGCGCAATGATGAATTGGTAAATAAACGAAACCAAATACATTTATATTTGTAATCAGTGCATCCTCCTCTTTCATTTAATACCCCGCATGATGCATTTCCGTTAAAAAAAATGTTGACCCCTTAAATTTCAACCCTTAATTTTTTTGAGGGATGATTTTTGGGGATACATATAATTTTTCTTTGGTTGGGTTATTGAAGCGAGCGTAGCGAGCTTCCTACATTCAACGAAATATGCTCCGTGTCTGTCTGTCTGTCTGTCTGTCTGTCTGTCTGTCAGTAACGTTCACGCGTGTGACGATAACTTGAGTAAAAGTTGACCGATTTAGTTGAAATTTGGTATACATGATCCTCTTACTAATACTCAGGCTAAGTTCGTTAGACAGCGTGATCCGTCCAAGAGTTCGCGCGCAACGCTCGCGTAAACGAGAGGTTCAAAAATTAAATTGGAATTTCAGGACGGGAAAGGATTCTATCATCATCTATTCGATGAGACGAACATTTTTTTCAAAATACATTTTTTAGTAAAACCAACAGCGACACCGCTATGAATTAATAAAGATCGCTAAAACTATTAAAGCGGGCCTAAACGTTTAAAATAGAGAAAACAACCTTTTTACCGATATCTTACGTTCTAACGTAACGATTTTAATAAAACTTCATAGACACCATCTGATGCACAATTGGAACAGGCATGCAAAATTTCAATTTGATACATGCAGTAGTTTGTTTGTAGCAAAGAGATACAAATTATAAATATTGAAATAGAGATGTGTGGTTAGTGGAATAGTAAGAATGCGGGGTGGTTCCCTTACTACTAGCCGCTGCACTACTACCAGACCCATTATCTATCAACTCATCATGATTCACAATAATCTTTTTTTTCAATATTCAATACATGTTTATTACTATACGCTCGCTTCAATGATAGAGCCACGCGATGCCTAGTTACTATTACACATAACATAACTACTAGGTAAGTTTCAAAGGTTTGTGTTGGGTACTTTCG
The DNA here is from genome assembly GCA_951217055.1 of Gerris lacustris. NCBI lineage: Eukaryota > Metazoa > Arthropoda > Insecta > Hemiptera > Gerridae > Gerris > Gerris lacustris. The sequence continues at coordinate 23,236,682 of OX578283.1, read as the reverse complement.
AAGATCGGGTGCGTTGCAGACGGACAGACATACAAGCGCAGAAATGTATAAGGGTCCTCATTTTTTGCTGTGGACCCTAAAAAGAGGCCATTTTTTTTTCTGTTCTAAAGGCAACTTCTAAATTAACTTCTTCTGTTTGTCATTCATTGACTAAATGGAAGACATTTGAGTCGAGATGAAATAAGCATTTGTATTCGTTTCTTAGTTTCGAGACAGAAAACTGAAATATAAGTTATGTGAACAACTATGCTCTCAGCCAATCAAAACAGGATTTGTTGTGTTAAAACATTGATATTGGCAAGCAGTTTAGCTTGGCCACACCTATTCTCAATTATCAGGAGGGTATTATCATTTGAGGAAACCGTATGGACTAGTTTGGCATATGTTCTGAGCCTTTAGACTATAGTTATAAGTACCTATTCTAACATATCAAGTCAAAGCATCCGGACTGAGGGTAGAAACTTCAGTGGCTATCACTTAACATTAATCAAAGGTTGGCATAGCACGGATGGAAGGGTATAGCTGAATCCCTTGACTTCAAAGTAGAACCTATTACTGTCAGTGTCTGCCCTGTTCACCCTACACTCCACCCCCTACATTTCACCTGACTTAACACTAGCTCATATCTCTTGAAATACATCTCAAGCTCGACTTTAATAAAACCAGAGACAAAGCCTTCGTATATATATTTAACAACATTTAAATTTGCATGAACAAAAATGCTAATTTTTGTCATGACGCAATATTCTGTATCGATCCTTAAATAATCCTATTAATCGTAGATAGTCTATGAAAAGTCGACTAAAAGGAGATGTGGGTGTGGGTAGTACTAAATACCCTATTGATTTTTAGATTTATTTTATTTTCCCTCCATTTATTGTGTATACAATAATTGACGGTGGAAAAATTCTAATTAGTAAGTGATTGATGGCTTTAGACCATTGAACTGATTCTTTATTGATACAGCTGAATTTTTTATATTATTATTTATTTATTTTTATACATTTATTTTTAAACGAGAAGAGAAAGATTTAAAAATAAAATCGAAAATGGGAGAGAGATTTTATTTTTAGAAATAATAAAATATTATTTATAACGCAAAAATACAATAATATTGATTATCTTTTATTACAATTGTGTTTTTTTTTTGTTACAGATGAGTCTGATTTCTTCATCCAATCTTGTTTCAGATCGAATAAAGGTATTTATTATTATTTCTAGGTTATTTTTTAAAATTTATTTGTTATTATGATTTTATTTTCCGGTACACTTAAGTAACCTTCAATTCAAGACTTGAAAGTTACTTTGAGAAGGTTGTATAAAAATCATATCTTTCAATACTAAAAACAGCTTTTAGGCTACCTGGCTATTTTTATGAATACGTACATTTGTATCATTTGTTTATTATTTTTAAGAATTTTACTTCCAAGCTTACCTACCGAAGGTAACGGAAGCATTGTGATAAAGAACGATATTTTATTTTTTTGTGTCCAAATTTAAGTCCGTTTTAGACATGAGGGAACATTTTTACTCTTGTGTTAGTTAGTTTATCCGTCGAAATGTTTGCGAACACCCGTATTTTGAAAAACACTTGACTGATGTTAATGAGATTTAGGTGGTTTGTCAAAGTTAGTCCAAAAATGGTTCCATAATAATTTTAACCTTTAGCGCACAAAACTTCCTCTCGCGCAATGTACGCGAATAAAAAAAAATTATAAAAACGATTTCGACGATTTTCTTTTTTAAAAAAATCTAAAAACTACATTTAAATACTAATTTAACCATATAAGCCTCTATCCAGGGAAATAAATTCCCTGGATTTTTATCCTGGGTATTGAATAAAAAAAAAAATGCGACAGTTGAAAATCTAAGCAGGTTGAAACAACAACCACAGGGATTACATTATTTTACTACGTTTTTATTAGCTTGCTCTCTTGTTGTTTGTTTGTGTGTCCAGTAAAAATCTTGAAATCGATTCTTACTAACTTCCCGAGTAGCTAGACATTTGAAACTTTTAAAATAGCTGAGAATACGATGACAATGCATTATTTGAATACTTTTAGCCATCTTTCAGCAGAATATAATTCGTTTTCAGCAAATTTTGCTGTATGGAAAGTTAGTTCGGAAAAAATCATAAAGTAAATTTAATTTGTTTTGACATGGCCCATATTTACGATCTTCATTTTGACGGGTTTAAAATTTATGATTTATGACAGAAAATTTAAGAACGTAGTATATAATAAAAGTTCTTTTTGTCTTGTAATTACCTCTGTTAACACTAATATTTTTAAAACTATTTGTCCGATTTTTATATTCATTATATAACCATTTTAAAAAGAAAAAATAATAGATTTATAGATTTTGATAAATGTGCACGTTTTAAGGTCCCCTGAGTCCATAAGAGAGAGTGTCTGTAGTCTGTTTATATGCGTGAGCCTGGAGTTCTGGGGCGATTTCGATTAAATTTGGCATTCATGTTCAGTAAATTACAATGTTATCAAAAGTTATTTATGCTCCTAGAGAGTAAAGTAGGCCATTATTCCCTGAGCGAATAAGTTGGTTCTTGAGGCAAAGCCGAAGGAACCACGGTCCCTAAATCCCGACGCGAAGCCGAGGAAATATTGATAATTAGCTCCCGAGGCGCAGCCATGGGAGATAATTATCGCGAGGGAATTTTAGCACTTTACTCCTGAGGAACATACAATATTTTATTTCTAGTAGGAAGAAAATACACATTTTCATCCATTGCACAGTTTTAATTTATTATTTCGATAAATAACAATAATTGTTAGCACTTTTAATAGCAGATATAAGAGATTCAATATTAAAAACAATTAAAAATTGCAATTTAAACTTAAATTGAAGGTTATTTAGATGCAGGTTTAAACAATGATAAACAAGTCGAAAAAGCAGTGTCACCAACCTCACTACATTAGCCATTCATTCTCTACTATTTATAAAATAATTAAGTTGGCAATCCTTCTTTTCCTCCCTACTTTTACTTTTTCTCCCTACTTTTTGAGTTCAGGGAAGAAAAGACTTCCTTCAGTCCCTCTAAACTAATCCAAAATCATAACTTTTTCTCCCAACTGGAGATAGTTTTTAGGGTTTTGTAGATTCTTCTCAAAACCCTTATGCCGAGGGTGATGTGTCCGTCTGTCCGTCGCTCTTTGGTTCATAGGGCCCGAACCGTTTAAGCTATAGAGCTGAAATTTGAAATACTGGTGTAACTTTTTGACCCAACCACAGGAAAAATATACAGAAGTTCAAAATTAAATGTGCGCATGCGCAATTCGCAAAAATGTTGTAAACTCAAAAATTTATATTTTTTTTAATTTTCGAGTGGGGTATCAAATGAAAGCTGCTGAAGAGTAAGACGCAAATATATATATGCTTTTGTAAATGTTGCATTCCTTATTGGGTAAAAAAATCAAAATATACCCAAAAAAAATTCCCCCCCCCCCCCCCAACCACTATACTTCGGCTGGTCTTAAAATTTTGAAATAATTCATGCTAATGCCTTATTGTGGGGCGATGAAAATTCCGGGAGTTCATCACAAATTTTAAAAAATTGCCAATTTTTGGCGCGAAAATTTGAAGTGCGCCAAAAATTTTATTTTTTTAAAATTTTGAGTTGGGTATCAAATGAAAGCTGCTAAAGAGTAGGACGCGAAGATATATATACATTTTTAAATTTTGCATCCCTTATTGGGTAAAAAAATCAAAATATACCCAAAAAAAAATTCCCCCCCCCCCACCACTATACTTCGGCTGGTCCTAAAATTTCGAAATAATTCATGCTAATGCCTTATTGTGGGGCGATGAAAATTCCGGGAGTTCATCCCAAATTTTAAAAAATTGCCAATTTTGGGCACAAAAATTTGGAGTGCGCCAAAAATTTTATTTTTTTAAAATTTTGAGTTGGGTATCATATGAAAGCTGGTGGAGAGTAGGATTCAAATATATATTTGCTTTTTTAAATTTTTCATTCTTTATTAATTTTATAAGTCAAAATATACCCCAAAAATTTCCCCCCTCCCCAACCACTATATAACGGGTAGTCCTAAAATTTCAAAATAATTCATGGTTATACCTTATGGTGAAGCGATGGAAATGGTCTGAAAAAATGAATTTTTCTAGTCGTTATTACCGATGAAAAACATTGTGATCCCCCGGGGGATCGAACCCGGACCCTTGAGATCGAAGAATAAAATCATAATTACATAACGGGCATGCTTAATCTTCTACAAAACCCTAAAAAGTACTTGGACGCAAGTACTTCCCTGTGATTTTTTTAGAGTATTATAGAATTTTTTTTCTTTTTAAACTTAGATTTTGATTACTACTTTTTCTATTTTGTCCTTTAGTGACCATTCATTCAGTGATTTGATTTAACGAGGCTATGAGCCACACTAATTTGATTTATTTATCAGATGATTTGTAGCATTTTTAATTACATGAAATTTTGATATAGCTTCTGTGGTTACCATAATTGTCGTATGTTATTTTGTTTGTTGGCAACATTAAACGAACAAAAATGTGCTATAATATTATATTAATAAGTTTTATTATTCTACTCTTTAAGTTATTTTCAATGTTAACTATACACTAAACGCCTTTATTGATAACCGAGTGGTGTCTTTTTCAAGTAGTAAGAATCCACTATATCTTGAATTTTTTAAACGAATTAATAACTTAATTTCCGTTTATAGCTAAGACAATAGAGAAGGAAGGGGTACGTCATCTTCTAATCCAATAGTTACGCTCTGGTTATTCCATCTTCCACGTGAAAATCACTACTTAAGTATGTATGAAATTACATTAGAAAATACTTAAAAGTATTTAATCCTCGCAGTTTCGCTTCCAAGATGTTTTTCAATTAAGTTTAACTGATTAGTAATGTTTTACAAGATTAAAAACAATATTTTTTTTTTAATCAAGATTCCATTAATTTTTATTACTGTTGTAGTAAGCAGAATGTATTTTCTCACTAAGAGAAATTATATCTGCAAAGGTTTGTTCAAACTCAAACACAAATACACAATCTAGAATTTTATATATTACATATATATATATATATATACATATATATATATATATATATATATATATATATATATATATATATATATATATATATATATATATATTTAGAACATAGAAAGCAGATGCTTCTTATTTTCTGCTTCTTCTTTCTTGGCAATGTAGTATAAATAATGATACGTAGCCTGATTGCTTTGCGCTGTAAAAATTACCATTTAGATTGTTACTGCCAATAACCTATTGGAACTGAATCTAGCTCAATTCCCTGAAGTATCCGTTCAATCACAGGCCTTATCATTTTACTTCATATAACTTGACTAGACTCATGCTGTAATAGAACTATCACCTTTCTCTATTATATTAAAGGAAATTTACTCCTTCCTATTGATTTTTAACTATTGCCGAGTAACTTCTAATCAGTCAAAAAAGTGAATACAATGGTTATTACTTTACTCCAGTTAAGGTTTTTAATTTAATTTAAAACTTAGCCTTTTATTGACAAATCTTACATTTTGCTTCACAGCTTACCGAAGGTAACGGAAGCTATGTGATCGTTAGGAAGAACAAAAATTCTTCGATTCCAAAAATTCCTAGACAGAAATACTTTTCAGGCATCAAGGGAAATGTTTCGTCCCTTGTCTGCCTATCTATTATTCAATGCTTGCAAACCAACATATCTTAAAAACCACTCGTTTGATTTTAATGAAATTTGGATCTTGTGTCACAATTAGCCCATTGTTGGTCCCATATAATGTCATACCTTTTTCGTTCATTTATTCTCTTCCACTTGTGTACGAACACACATTTATTTATACCTATATGCTTAAATGTGCTCATCTGATTTTTTTTTAAATTAGATTGGTACGTCTGCGCTCTTTAAATTTTGCTTAATTAATAATTTTATTTATTTAAAAAATCAAAACCATTTTGACAGATTTAAAATATAAGGAGGGAAAATATTAAATTAATCAGACAATAATGATTTGTAAAAGTATAACATCATTTAAGTTGTTGTTGAACTGCCTGTGCCGCACTAATTAGCAGTTTATTTTTATGAATTCTACTAATGCTTGATGCATATTAAAATATACATTTCTTACTAAACTGTCTTATTCATTTGTATGTTATTTATTATTCAAGTTTTTATCAAAATATTATATAAAAATAATTTCTCCGCAGCGGGGAAGCGAAATTGAAATTCCAACCATTGTATTTATATATATATATATATATATATATATATATATATATATATATATATATATATATATATATATATATATATATATATATATATATATATATATATATATATATATTGTTTCAATATCTCTGATACTAGATTTTTTCCCGATAAAACTACTTGTATGGTTAAATTCGTATTTAAATGGTCTACATATGGAAATTTTTTAATTAAAATCAATTTGTAGGAATAATTTGTTATTTTGGGGTTTTGAGAAGGCAGCGCCCGCATATTTAGAGTTAAAAATTTATGGTTTACCCTTTATGGTACTTGTGGCCCTTCTTTAGATTGTTACTCCCCTTATAAAGAAAACTGAGGGAGTAACAATCTAATGAAGGTGTGTGGAATGTTCTTCTTTAGACTGTTACTCCCCTTATAAATACAGAAGTGTGATATTCCTTTGTCCCAAAGTACATTGAAAAACATAGGGGAGTAACAATCTAAACAAGTACCGTACTTGTTACGTAAGGAGCCCTCCTTAAAAGTTAGAGGTGGTTAGAGGATATCTCTAACCACCTCTAAATATATTTCTCGATTTTGCCTCTGAAACATGTCTGCCAAATTTCTTCAAAATTGACATACAGTTGACGGACAAGAGACAGATATTTTTTAATAACTAGTTTTTTGGAATTGGCACCTTAATACGTGTAAATCCATCAATATTACGAAACTGAACTTTCGCATTATCACAATTAAATACTTTCTTTCTATATATACTAGGTATATGGTAAAGGAAAAATCTAACTTTTATATCTTTTTTTTTGTTTTACTTGCTAGGATATTTGATCGACAACTACTTTAATGCACCCTCAAAATAGAGCTAACCGTAGAACTAACTTCCAATAATTACAAATTACAACACTGCTTTAAATATTTCTGGACATTTTGTTCTCAGAAATACTTTATTCAGTATTTTTATACTATAATCAAACCCAAATATTTTAAATTTCAAACGGTGTTAGTTCTTTGACACCGCATTGTCCTATTCTAAGATAGCATCCGAAGTGTCTCTTGTTTTCTGTATGAACGCCCGGCAATGCATTAGACAGAGTATCGCGCCGCATATCTTGGAACCTGGCCAGATCTTGGCATTTCTAAAAAAAAAAAAACTTTAACTCCAAATAGATTTAAGATGCTTTTTTCTTTAAAAAAAAAACTCTTTAGCCTTTAGTTTAACTATAAACTCCCTTTCAGATTTCTAAATAATATTTATAAAAACTTATGAAAACCGGATGTCTAATTTGTGACGACCTATTAAACTCTTATAGTTTAAATATTAGTATTTAATAGTTTTTCTATATCTAAATATTTAGAGATAAAATAAATATTTATAAATAGAAATCCCTTGAACTTTTAACTCTTTACACGTATAACAATATAAATATAAAAAATAGTTTATTTTCAAAATATATACAGACCACTTGAGTCAAAAGATAACAGAATATCAATAAAAAAGAAGTCAAGTATATAGACTGTGGTAGGCTTTATAGAATCCGATGAACCGTGTCCTTATGTTTTAGATGAAATCTATTTCCAACCATTTTATTTTATAATATTTTCAATATTAATATTTTCATAACCAATTTAAAATGAAAATCGCTGTTAAACTATCTAGAATTTATATGAATTTATCCCCCCCCCCCCTCCTACTTCTAATAAACTCTGTCCTGAGGAAATAAAATATTTTTAATTTTATTTATATTTGGAAAAATTTATTCATTTAAAAAAATATTTTTAAATGATTTTTTTAAATGATTGATTTTTAATTTTTAAATGAAGAAATGTGGTTTAAAATAGATCAAATAGCGCTATTCTCCTAAAGCAACGATCTATTCTACTAAACCTTAATTTCCTTCTTAGGATAAAATTTTTTAATTAATTTATTATAGTATTATATTAATACTTTATTATTTTGTAAACATGTCAGTTTGATTGACTAATATGCTGTGTGCGTTAGCAAGCCTTTTTAGAAGGACAGCCCACATGATTACTTTACATGACTATTTTGTGAATAAAGTGTTTTCTCTCTAGTTTCAATTTCTTGCAAGTTATTTTTATGAGTAAGTTTACTTGCTCTATGGATTAGGTTTTTAGAAGTGTTAACTTTCTGTTGGTATGGGTGATGTGATGTATAATTTAAAAACCTGTTTCCTTTAATTTCCTTCTCTAACCATTTTGTATGAATCAAGTTATTTGCTGATCTTATACTTGTCTTATCCAGGAATTTAACTGGTGTGCTACTTCTCTTTCTATCTTAAATTTAATAGTTTTATGAAAACTATTTAATTCCGCAAGTTATGTTTCTATGTCATTCTCTTTTATTATTAAAAATGTCCAGTCATGCACCATGACTTAATGAGCGAATTTTCAAAGAAAGAAATCTGCGTATTAAACGATAACGACGACTCACCTCGAAATGATTTTATTGCTAAGGTAACCACATTTATTCTGTCCGTTGTCACGGGCTTATCGGCTAGTTTTATAATAATTAATTTTAAATTTTATATTTAAATTAAAGGTCTTATTCATTTAAAATATGCGCATGCGCAGTGGCGATTATGATCCAATCTTGATGAAACGTTCAGACAATCGTCATGGAATTGAGAAATCGTTGTTTTTGGAAATTCACGTTTGCGCATGCGCACACGTTGCTATTGTAGGTACGACGGCAATAAAATTCTTAGAGGGACCGTCTAGGGGCTAACCCGCTCAATTCCTGAAAATTTCACAGATATTGGTCTATTAATTCCGGAGTTATGGCTGTTACTACAAATTTTAGATTTGCGCATGCGCAGCTATTACTGATTCCGAATATGAAAAAATGAAAAAAATAAAATTGGTACACAGGGGTACGGGGTACAAAAGTCAAAATAGTATATACCCTTCAAGATGCATGTCATTGGAAAGCTCTTTAAGAGTAGGTACAGTAATTGTTGTTATGTACAATTTTGTCATATTTTTTTTTTCATATAAACAGGGGGGTAAAAAAACACGTTTTTATTCCATTTTTGACCCTAAATTGTCAAAATGTGACCCCTAAATAGCAAACGTTCAGACAATCGTCTGAAACAATCGTCCCAATTCTGGCCAACGAACTCAACCTTTCTTTTGATATTACTGACATTTTAACATTGGATTTTTTAAGTGCATCCTAGGGTGAGATATCATGTAGAGTGGACACGTACCGTACATATATACATACATACACAAAAAAAGTGTTAAATTTCAGAAATCGATTAAGAATGGTCTAAAACAGATTGCCATGGAGAAAATGTTTAAAACTTCGCATTACAAAAATTTTGAAGCCATTGCAATAGCTTAATTTTCTTTGAAAATTCGCTAAAACAATCGTATATACTTAGTGTTCAGCATTGTGATGGAATAGTAAAACCTTGTGTTCAATTATGTTATGGGCTTGAAGATGACCTAAGAGAAGGTCGAAATACAGTCAGGATGTATTGAAGCAGATAGTAATTTTATTATCCCTCTTTGACCTTGTTGCATGTGTGTACTAATTTTCTTTAAAATCGGTTGTTTATTGTAGGCTTCCCGCTTCTGCACACACCACCATTGGATTCTTTTGCGCTATTATAGTCCACTCTTACCGTGGCCGACGATTATATATATATATATATATATATATATATATATATATATATATATATATATATATATATATATATATATATATATATACTATAATAGCGCAAAGTCCCATAAAGTTGAACTTAACTTTATATCCTTGATGAAATGTATCCATTCATCTTGTTTGTATCCATTTAAAAATTAAAACCTTAGAAGTAATTTTGATTGCCTTTAAACCTGTTGATATAAAATGTAGAAGCATTTCAAGGGAGATTAAACATAATGAAATTATAAATCAAGCTATTCACAGTTTTTTCCTCTCTTTTTGAAAGAAAATATCGTGGAACGGCACTTCTCTACAAATATACCTGTTGGAACATGAGATGAAGGGAATTTGAAAAGTTAAAACAATTCTGAAATAGCGTTTGTTTGCTCAGCTAGTTGGAATTGAAATAACATTTTGAAACCCCTCTTGTATAAATAAGGCAAAAGGGGAAATTCGTTTCTCTAGCCTAGTTTTAGCAGCCCTAACTTTCTGTGATGCTAGGAATAGAGTTTGACGATTAAAGTCAATTGGATAAAGTTTTGTTTGATCGATTTTCAATATCTCTCTTAATTATACCTAGTTCCCCGAATACTAAAACTAAGCGTTGTAAATATATAGTCTGCCAATTAGTCCTATTATTGGATGAATGGTCTCTTAAGATTTGAAAGTGTGTGGTCTGAATCTGTTTCGATTACAAGTGAGCCAAGCTTATTTATATTAAATTTAGATTGATAGATAGATCCATTTGTGATCAGATCATATATAAATATAAATATATATACATAATAAATATAACTAATACATAATACCTACATATATACATAATAAATAACTTGGCCTTCTGGTGACTTGGTTTATTTATATACTATACATACATTTATTTACCTACTGATAAATCGGCCTAGCCGTGAAGAATTATTCAGTATTAAATGTGCTTAATGTGGTACTATCTAAGGGCTCCTTTTGACGTCCATTCAGATTTTATCATAATCGGATAAAGATATATGTGGTATTACAAAATAAAGTTTGTAAGCCTGCAGATAAGAAAATAATGGACCCAGGAGGTTAAAATTAATATTGGACCAATAATGGGCCATTTGTGACTAAACCATCTAAATTCATGCATTCATTAAAATCGATAAATTTTTTTTTTATGCTGGTGGTTCTCATAAATGGCGAACGACAGAAAAACAAATTGACACGTTCAATGTTGACATTATGATATTGACAGTATGGAAGTTTACTTGTTAGTTTCTTTATCCGGTGCTACACTCCGTAATAGGCGTGAAGCCGGGTTCACTGAAAATTGAAAATTATTTTTACTCTTTGTGGCGTTTGTCAATGCCAAACTAAGCGAGGTATAGAAATTTAGAATAGTACAAGTTAAGGTTAGTTACGTACTAGGTAACGTTTGTATGCTCCGTGAAGAATATGGAGCATCGGCTTTATGAACTAGATGTGGTACAGATCCTTCTGATTTTCGTCATAAAGCCGAATGAGTTTGGAGTGAATGTATGTGGCTGTGGCATACAATAAATTGCGTGTTAGTTTGTCCTCGTACATTAGCAAATATTCCTACGCTCGCACGCATTCGGCGAAAATTATTAAAAGTGTGGGTGGCTTTAGGCTCCTCATCAATTCGCCTCCATTCAGCTTGGGACCACTAACATGTTATATTATATTTATAATAATTAAAAAAGTAATGATAATGACAAAAAAGAGCATCAACAGTTTTGTTTAAATAAAAATATATGACTTCGAACGCAGTTGAACATAATGTGAAACCGTAGAGAAGAGTTAGGAGAAAAAAAAATGTGGGAGAAGTAAAGCTAGTGGAGATTGTTAGTTCAAGTCACGTCATGTGCATCAGGCCCAATCATAAAGATATCAGTGAGCTTGGAGCAATTCAGTAACGTATCAAGCCTCAAGCTTAACCTAGTGTAACGCTTACAGAACCGACATGACTTAGAAATACATCCGTAATACAACCTTCCGAATAACAATAGTTACATACAAACCAACCATCTACTAAATGAAACCTATAAATTTTCTTCCATTTACTTCCCAGTTAACTCAACTGATTATTGAAAGAAATGTAGAAGGTTTACTTGAGTTTAGCATGCGAACTCTTAGATTATTGTTCGACATGACCACTTGTTAAAAAATCCTTCGTTAACAGTTAATACCTTGAAATATTATTTGTTTTATACTATAATTGAAGTAATTTCATTGTTGTTCAAACTTTTAAATGGCTGACCGATTATGCTCGTTACAGAAGTTGCCTTATTTATATAAATGTATACTAAATATGCGGCACAAATTAAGGGGCTTATTCCTTGGAACTATTTTAGGAATATTTAATTTTTAGCCCTTAGATGATTTTTCGAAAATCGATTCATTTTGAAGATACATGGCCAGGTAAAAAGAGAATGGTGGAATTGACTGTAAAGCTGTTTTAGAGCATTGCGTCTAAAGTACAAGTATAATTGAAAAACTGATTGCACTAATGGAAACTGATATTAAAAGATCTACAACTTTGGTCCTATGACTTTTGTCGCATCTCCATCGGTTGTACCTTAGGGTCAGCTAATTTCAATATGTTCCGGGTTCGATTCCTCGCCGAGGAGAAGTTATTTTTTATGATTAATTTTGATGAAATGTTCAATAATGATTAAATGTACCTACGAAAACACTAAAATTAATAAATGGAAAACTCTGGGCTGAGTGTTTATATGAACTCATATATGAGAAACTTTGTCTGAATTGCCTCGGACCGATTATTTTATATTTTGTTTTGGTTTTTTTATCTTTATTAGGTTACTTAGTGCTCTATGGGTTTGTTTATTTTTTTACTACTGTTTAAGCTTGCTTTCTTGTTTGTTTGTTTGTTTGTCCAGTACAAATCTTGCAATAGATTTTTAACTAACTTCCCGAGTAGCTAAACATTTGAAACTTTTAGAATAGCTCAGGACACGATGACAATGCAATATTTTAATACTTTTAGCTATTTTTCAGCAGAATTTAATTCGTTTTCAGCAAATTTTGCTGTATGGAAAGTTAGTTCGGAAAAAATCAGCAAGTAATTTTATTTGTTTTGACATGGCCCATATTTACGATCTTCATTTTGACGGGTTTCAAATTTGTGATATTTTATTATAGAGATAAACATTGAATGACAGCGAAAAAGGAAAAGTAAACAAAGAAATTAATGAACTGACGAGTGACCACCAGGTTTGTTTACACTTGTGTCCTAGGTATCGGTTTAATTTTGCTGCATCTGTACTTCTTTACTTGTACACATTTTCCTTTTTCTTCTCTTACTGTCCCAACACGGAGGGCATATATATGGCACGGTTTAGATTCGGTGTTGGCGAGATCCGTTGTACAAAGATTTGTCTAATATTTTTATTTTTATTGGGAAAAAATTGAAAAAAAACTGTTCATGTGCTTCTTAGATAGACCTGTATCTTGAAGTGAAACTATTTTCGAAAAATCGTCTGATATAATTATTCTTTAAATAGCTCAAGGAACGAGCCCTTTAATTAGTGCCGCATGTTTAGCATATACCCTGTATTTTAAATACATGTGTGTGTGCGCGCGCGCTTATATAATAATAGATTGCCAGGCCCCTTGTTGTGTGCTTGTAGCACGTCCTGGCATATTTAGTTTTAGTTTTATGATAAGATTTTATGACTTAAAGATAACTTAAAATCAGATTGCCTACTTCTTTTTATCCCAATATGGTTGCATTCGGTTCTCAAGTTATCGGTTTACACTAGAATAATTTTTATTGATTCAGCAAAGATAGTTTTTAACCATTTGCCGTGGAAACATTTTAAAAAGTTTAATAAGCTGATCTCTTAGAAGAGATGTTAACTTATTCTTTGGCATTACACATAATATTTTATCCTTTGAAATTGTAAAGTTTGTAAGTTGTGCTTACAATTACATAGTTTAGCGATCCGTATGAATCCGTACTTAACAGTCTAATCACTGTTAAAGATTCTTAAGGAATGTTTAGCTACCTCTTAAGCACAACTTACAAATATTTTAACCTCAAAAGATAATAGTACATTACGCGTCGAGTGCGGAAAGTAGCATTTTGCATGCGAGTGTGGAGTTTGCACCCGAGCGATAGCGAGGGTGGCAAAACCACACGAGCAATGCAAAATGCCGTTTTCGCACGAGTTGCGTACCGTACTTTATCTACGATTGTTAGATTTAAATAATAAATACAGAAACAAATAAACTTTCTGTATGTAAGTTCGTATCTCTCTCTTGATAAAGATGGCATTAATTCATTAGTTGTATTTTTTGCCAAATTAATTATTTCTGGAGAATTATTTTTCTCCAAATTTTCGTCAAAGTCACTTGATTCACTCATTGTTTTTCACTAAAAACTCGACATAAACAGTTACTTTAATTAAAGAACAGCAAATTAGTTTTGTTAAATGTAAACAAACTCGGTAATCGTGCGTAAAGCTGAAGAATTCCTCTTCTTTACCGCACTAGTGTGGTAAAGAAGAGGAATTATTCAGAGCTATGAGACGCGCATGCGCAATGAATACAAGTACGTAAATAATCACTTTCTACGCATCTAAACAAAGATATAATGTTTATATTTCGTATCAATCGTAGATAAAATATTATGTGTAATGCCAAAGAATAAATAATGAATAGGCAGATCTAATCAGCTGATTATCGCATAGAAATCAATTTTTTTTGTCGCTTGAATGGAGCGTAAATTAGCCGGATGATTGTCATTTATTGTCAGTCACCAAACTAGGAAATAATAGGTTTGTTCCAACCACACTTCAAACTAGTTTGAAACTGTCCGACGCTTGCGCATCGGTCCAAAATTGAGTGCCTGTTGTTAATGCGCATGCGTCGGACAGTTTCAAACTATGTAGTTTGAAGTGTGGTTTGAACAAACCTATTAATTCGTACTTAGGACCATTCAACATTTTTATTATGATACGAGTATATTCACGCAAAGTTCTATGCTATTATAAAGTGAAAAAGCTCCAAATTTTTAAATTATTTGTTATGAAAATAAAATTTAACCTTCTTGACGTTTAACTCAAATTGGATTACATGATAATTACACCTCATTAGGTTCTCTCTTCAATTATATTATGTAAAAGGGTTCCTCTTAGAAATGCTTTGTTTCTTAAATTCCATCAGATTCCGTTCACACACAGGCATTTTCATACCGACTTCTTTGCCCGGGGATTCTAAAACCTGACATATTTTCCCCTGTTGGAAATCAAATGTGGTGAAAGGGGGTTAAATATGAAAAGAGAGCTTTTTGATTCAAGGCATAAACAAAATCCGTTCGCCGTTAAGCTCACAATAAGGCACTCGACGAGTCTGGAGATGGGGGTTAGGAACTGTTAGCTGACGAGGGAGTAGAGAACTCTAAACCACAAGTATTTCCACTTGAGTTCTAACAATAGATGAGCCAGCCCCTGTTCTCTCGGCTTTACCAACTTGAATTTTCATTAAATTTCAGGCATTTGAGCGGAATTGCTCACGATCCTTGCACGTATAAAGACGCTTCTCCGCTGTAGTCTCCACTTGACACTCTCTTCATTCTGGCGGTATCGCGAAAATTTAACTCATTTCCTTATATTGAATCGCAATTAAATTGTAACAAGGCTTAATTAAATTCTGAAAGTGCAAGACAACGTGCGTTACCAGCTTTACCTGTGTAGGTAACACTGGTAATGAAGCTTTGCGAATTGTTTGCCGGTGAGTTAACAGTTTGTATATCAGTAGGAAACCTTTCAATTTGAATTAGGTAACTATAACAGAATGTTTGCATTAATAAGTCATTTGTAATTACTGGTTAATTTATTTACTTATAACCTTTTATTATGTAGACATACAATTAACTTTAAAGTTAGATGTTTCAAAGGTAGCCTACATAAAGACCCACATTATTTCTTTCTACCATATTAACATTGTAAAATCTGTATTTTTATACTTCCTTTATGTGACCATTCCTCCAGTCATGAAACTATATACCTCACTAATAGTCCAGGAGATAGCGTGCAAAAAAATGTCTGACTAACATCAAGCTAGAATTTTGTATACAAGTCAGTCTTTTAGCGCCTTTTAAGAATATGTGGTCGGCTAAGTTCGTCTGCGGGACATGCTTGGCAATAGGCGTTAGAAAAAAACAAACCGGTGGAGAGCGGCCATGTCTCACCAATTATGGTGGACAATGTGATTTTCATGATCCTGAGTACAGAATTAGTTAGTAGACCAAAAATCAAGTCGATGATATTTTTACACTTGATAGGTTAGTTATTCATATATTACTAAAAATCAACGTGGTCACCTGTCTAGGGACAAACTAACATCGACTTGATTTTTGGTGTACTAACTAATTCTGTACTCAGGATCATGAAAATCACATTGTCCACCACAATTGGTGAGACATGGCCGTTCTCCACCGGTTTGTTTTTTTCAAATGCCTATTGCCAAGCTATGTCCCGCAGACAAACTTAGCCGACTACATATTCTTAAAAGGCGCTAAAAGATTGACTTGTACAAAGTTCTAGCTTGATGTTAGTCAGACATTATTTTGCACGCTATCTCCTGGACTATAATTATCAGATTTTTTTTTTTATATATTTTATAAAAATAACAATGATTTATATCTTGGATCAATGACAACATAATGTTTCACAATATATTTTACATATTATGTTTTCATATGAATAAATCAAAATTTAAAATTGTAAAAGAGTCTTTATAACGAGTCCGTCCATTTATAACCTGTTCAGTGAACTAGATATAAATAAAAATACATTCTCTAATTCAAAACATTATTTTTTAAAAAACAAAAGAATCTATTGATAAATATTATGTGAATAGGATATTTAAAAAAAAAAAAAAAGAATTGGACCACCCAGACTATCCAAGATTCATATGAAATTTAAAATAGACTGTATCATTAACGTTAGTCTGAAAAATAAATAAATTAGTTAGGTCTTGGTTACACGCTATGAATAATATCACAATCTTACCGCTTAATCATTCCGAAATTTTATTTATTCTATAATAACATTAATAATATAAAATATATATACCGAGTGAGAGAAAGAGATGGAAAGTGTGTGTTTAAATTAGACAGGCAGTAAAAGAAAATATAAATTAAACATAATTAGAAAGAGGTAGGAATGAAATGCTAGACTGAATATTTTGGCAGTGATCTTGTCTCTGGCACTCTTTTCAGATCTGTCCAAACAAAAATAATTACTTCTGTTAAGGAATGTGGAACATTTGCTTAGCAATTAATTACCCGATAAATTTGTAATAAACCTATAAGTATGTTGCTTTATGTATCCTAAGATTATAGACTCAGGCATAATGCACCTTTGTTTAAAAATACTATAATTGTTTTTTATATAAGAGAATATAATATTTTAAGTATGCAAATTCGTGTTGTGTTCTTAAATATTCGACATCGACATATACATTATATTCGTCGCCTTTTAAAACGTTTCAGTCAGTTTGATCAATAAAGTTAATGCAAAACACCTTTCATAAACTCTCCTTAATTATGATTTTTTTTATTATAAAGGAACAATAACTATATACGTTATACTTAATTATATTATAATACTGTTATTAAACATAAAACTCTTTTAGCGAATTTTCAAAGAAAATTACGCTATTGCAATGGCTTCAAAATTTTTGTAATGCGAATTTTTGAAAATTTTTTCCATGGAAATCCGTTTTAGACCATTCTGAATCGATTCCTAAAATTTAACACTTTTTTTTATGTATGTATGTATATATGTATATATGTGTCACTCCAGACGATATCTCCCCTTAGGATGCACTTAAAAATTTCAAACAAATTTTAAAATGTCAATAATATCAAAAGAAAGGATGAGTTCGTTGGCCAGAATTTTTGGAGTTCATTTAGGGGTCAAATTTTTACAATTAATGGTCAAAAATAGCATAAAAACGTGTTTTTACTATTTTACCCCCCTTTTATATGAAAATATGATAAAAGTGTACATAACAACAATTATTGTACTCTTAAAGAGCTTTCCAACGACATGCATCTTGAAGGGTAAATACTATTTTGACTTTTGTACCCCGTACCCCTGTGTACCAATTTATTTTTATTTTTTCACCGATTATCATATCCAATAATACGCAGATTTCTTTGAAAATTCGCTCATTAAGTCATGGTGCATGACTGGACTTTTACAATTATAATAATTTTTTTTATTTTTTTTTATTTTTTTTTTTTTTAAAGGGTAAATAAAAGAAGTATACTAGTAATATAATTGTTACTATACAATTATTAAAAAACTTATTATTAAAAGACTTATTATTAATTATGTGTGTACATACATACATATATATATGTACCGTATTAAGGGTAAGAACCTAATAGATGGCACACTGGAGAGAGAGGTAGGAGAAGAGGGAGAGGCATGAGAAGAGGTAGAGGTGGACAGAAAGCATCGTGTCTATAATAATAATAATATTTGTATCAAGATAGAGTAAAAAAAGGGGAGAAAAGTAATTAAGTTGTTGGTACCTCGAGTAGGTGGTGATTCGGCGCTCAGCGCAGCACTGCGACGACCAGGCCTGGTTTGCAGGGTAGATCGCTTGTGGTGATGGGGATGCGGATTAAATAACCACTGGTACCGAAATGAGATACTTTCCCCTTTTTGTGGAGATAATAATAAAGAGATAGGAAAAATATAATTAGCTGAGATAAATTAAGATAATAAAATAATAACGGACACTTCGGGGTTATAGAGGTAGAGGTGGCGAGGGAGAGGTAGAGAGAGAGAGGAGGTTTCGGAAAGGTTTCGGATAGTAGGAGGCAGTGGCGAGGAAGAAGAAGGGAGGGGAGAGATGCTAAAAGCCGCGGGAAAAGGATCTAGGCAAGGAAAAGGGCGGGAACGGAGAAGGGAGTTGGCGGGAGATTCAAGATGAACCTTCCAAAATACTTAACAAACCCCCCACCAAAACCTACTGGTTTTTAAAAAAAAAGAGAAAGGAAAAGAGACTTTCAAAGGAAAACACCTCCTGGAAAAGAGAAAAAATGAAGAGAGCTTTCAAAGAAAATGTGGATACCACAAAAAAAATCTTCACACCTGAAAAACAGAAGAAGGGCAGAAAATAAAGAAACTTCGGAAAGAGACAACGAGAAAAGAAAAGAAAATCCTCATAAAAGGAAAAAAAAACCTTTAAATTAAACGAGCGAAGAACTAATCACTGCTTGGAAGTGGGGCCAGCTTAACAACAGGACGCTGAAACAACCCATTAGTAGTGCGAATAGTTACTACTCTTACAATTCCGTCTGAGCCAGGATGAACTTCCTCAATCCGTGCAAGAGGCCAGACGCGAGGGGGGAACTTTGCATCGTTGAGGAGCACTACATCACCTACTTTCAAGTTAGGAGGTGAATTAGTCCATTTATGGCGTTGAGTTAGAGTAGAGAGATATTCCTGGCGCCATCTGTGCCAAAATCGCTGATAGAGCTGGCGGAGAAGCTGCCACTGTGTCAATCGATTCTGAGGTACATCGATAATGTCTTCTTCGGGGACCGCGTTTAAAGCGTCACCAATCAGAAAATGACCAGGGGTCAGAGGACCGAACTCAGAAGGGTCGGTAGATAAGGGGCAGAGGGGACGTGAATTTAACACGGCCTCTACTTTAATAAATACAGTGGCAAGTTGTTCGAAGGTCAAAGTCTGCTGCCCTATCACCTTTCTCAAAAGATGCTTAGCAGACTTAATTCCGGCTTCATAAATGCCACCGAAATGAGGAGCACTGGGACAAGAGTGGACCCATTTAATTGACTTATTCGCTAAATGGTTGTGCACGACTTCGTTTGAGGTAGGTTCAGAAAGAAATTTAGCTATGTCGGAAAGGTAGCGATTTGCACCTAAGTAGTTAGTGCCGTTGTCACTGTAGACAACACTGCAGAGGCCCCGACGACTAGTAAACCGATCGAATGCGGCCAAGAAGGCGTCGGTAGATAAATCAGAGACTACTTCAAGGTGAACAGCTTTTGAAGTAAAACAAACAAATAAGCACAAATAAGCTTTACTGACTTTAGCCTTTCGACGAGAACTTTCGCGGATGTAGAAGGGACCCCCATAATCAGTGCCAACGATGAGAAAAGGTCTTGCCTTTCGAACACGAGAGAGAGGGAGATCACTCATTAAGGGTTGAATAATTTTCGCACGAAATCGGAAACAAATTACGCATTTACTAAGCCGAGATCTAATTACCTGGCGGGCACAAATGATCCAGAAAGTTTGTTGAATGATAGCTTGAAGAGAGCGGGGACCTATGTGCATGTTCCTGAGATGAAAACAATCGATAACTAAAGTAGTGAAAGAACTCTTTTTAGGAAGAAGGAGGGGGTGCTTAGCACTATAAGAGAGGTCAGAGTAAGATAACCTGCCCCCCACCCTGAGAAGACCCGAGGAGTCAAGGAAAGGAGAGAGAGAGAGTTAAGACGGGAACTGCACTGGCCCTTTTCAATAAGTTTAATTTCTTCTTTAAAGTGCTCTTCTTGAACCAATTTAACTAATCTAAATAGTGCTCTTTGAAGTTCTGCAGTAGTGAGGGGACCGGAG
This sequence comes from Gerris lacustris, assembly GCA_951217055.1. Taxonomy (NCBI): domain Eukaryota; kingdom Metazoa; phylum Arthropoda; class Insecta; order Hemiptera; family Gerridae; genus Gerris; species Gerris lacustris. The sequence goes on along the minus strand of OX578283.1, from coordinate 23,216,140 downwards.
AAATGAGAAGAGGAAGAACGAAATTTTTCAAACGCCCGTAGTAACCATGCCGTGGTGCGGATAAGGCACTGAAGAGAAGAATAGTGAGTGAAAAGAAAATTTTCTTCGGACTTAATATTTATTTGAGCTACAAATAGCTCTCTTGGCCGAGACTCTGGAACTTCAGAGAGAGGAACTAAGTTGTGGTTTATAGGCCACTCGGTACTAGGTTTGCTAAACCAAGGAGGTCCTGTAAACCAGAGCGTATGATTTACCATGTCATTAGGCATTAATCCTCTGCTGGCGCAGTCTGCTGGGTTGTCATGTGACACGACGTGATACCACAAGTTGGGACTTAAGACAGAAGTTATTTGAACAACCCGGTTGGCAACAAAGGACTTTAAGAGGTGAGGCGATGTTCTGAGCCAAGACAGAACGACCATAGAGTCGGTAAACGCTAAAATATTTGTAAGTTTGATTTTAGAGGAAAAGAGAGGTAATATAGATTTTATCAACTCAGAGAGAAGGACAGCCCCACACAATTCTAGACGAGGGACTGATAACGTCTTTAGAGGTGCAACACGGGATTTAGCTATCACAAGGTGAGTAGAGGTAGAGTTCTGAGTGGAGACGTGTAAGTAAACAACAGCTGCATAACCCCGTTCACTTGCGTCCGAGAAACCGATGAGTTGATAAATAGAATCATTACATCCGAGGAAGAGTCGAGGAATTTTTACCGAAGATAGAGAGGGAAATTGTTGAACAAACTTACTCCAGACAGATAGAAGTTCATTGGGAATAGGTTCATCCCAATTTATGCCTGCAGTCCACAGCCGTTGAATCAAAGACTTAGCTGTTAAAACTACAGGAGAGAGCCACCCTACCGGATCGAACAGTTTAGAGATATCTGATAATATCTCTCTCTTTGTGGTTCTCACGCTAAGTTTAGTAAGTCTATAAGCGAAATTATCAGGGACAGGATTCCACTGTAAACCAAGAACCTTAATGCTGGAGTCATCTTCGAGCGCATTAAATATTAGAGGGGTTTGAACGTTCTCCGGAGGAACAGCGGCCAATAGATCTTTGTGATTACAACTCCACTTGCTTAGTTCAAAACCCCCTTTATTAAGGACTGAAATAAGATCAGCTTGAAGAAGAAGAGCCTCGTCAAGGGACGAACCACCAGAAATAATGTCATCGATATAAGTTTCGGTTTTGATTGCTGATTGAACATGAGGAAGATCGGAAGCTTCATCTTGTGCTAACTGATGAAGAGTACGACAGGCTAGATATGATGAAGAGCGAAGACCCCAAGTGACAACTTGCAATTTATAGATAGAAACAGGATCGTCTGAAGAGTATCTCCAAAGAATATTCTGATAGCACGCTTCTTCTGGTAAGACCCATATCTGGCGATACATTTTCTTAATGTCGGCCGTAAAGGCAATCTTATGAAATCTGAAGTTTGTGATAATCGTCACAATGTCGCCCTGTAGTTTAGGACCTTTATAGAGAGTGTCGTTAAATGATATACCAGATTTAGAAGGAGCCGATCCGTTGAAGACCACACGGACCGAGGTAGTGAGACTTGAGGGGTTAAAGATGGCATGATGAGGTATGAAAAAAGCGTGAAGAGGTGGAGAGGTAGTCTTTATCATGTGACCGGTTTGTTCATAGTCACGCATGAAGTCATGGTAAGTTTGCTGAAGTTTAGGATTTTTAGCAAGCCTACGTTCCGTGCTGAGTAAACAGCGGAAGGCGTATCCGAAGGACCCTCCTAGGCTAGATAGATTTTCTTTAAGAAGAAGGGGGACTACATAATGACCGTCATCTGTTCGTTTATGTTTAGATAAAAATAAGTCTTCACACAGAGACGCTTCAGGGTCGGGAATGACCATTGAGGGAGGTTGTTCTACTTCCCAAAAATCTCTAAGTGTTTTATTCAGAGTACTTTCGACAAAAAAGGAAGAATAAGTAGGAGGAGAGGAGACGGGTCCTATTAATATCCATCCGAAAATAGTAGCTAGGGTACTAGGAAGACCTTGTCCGGTAGCTTGAGGTGTACCTAGACAGATAAGAGAAAAAACGTCAGCTCCTAAGATACCGTCAAGCTGAGCAGGTTTAAAAAACTCAGGGTCGGCTAGGGGTAGATTTTCGAATTTATTTTCTAACTGTGCCGACAAAGATTTAGAGGGTACAGAACCAGCTATGGTCTGCAGAATAACTACCTGAGTTGAGAGGAGAGGTTGATTTGAGAAGCGAGGTTTAAAGGTAATAGAAGATACAGCTTTAGATTGATTGACTTCAGTAGAACCTAAACCAGTTATTTGAATATCAGACTTTTGGTAAGATAATCCAAGTTTAGAGAAAAAACGTTTAGAGAGAAAAGAACATTGGCTTCCGGAGTCTATTAGGACTCGAGCAGTCAAAAAACCACCGGTGACGTCACGAACGTGGATAAGCGCAGTACCAAGTAAGACAGTGACTGGATTTGGTGCCTGTGCAACGGAACTGAATATTCCGGGAGAACCATTTTCACCAACAGGGTTCGAGGTAGAGGAAGAGTCATCCAAGTGCAATAAAGTATGGTGAGAGCTAGTATTACACTTCATACATTTGGACTTAGAGGCACAGTTGGACGGCAAGTGGTTGCCTAAGCACTGGCGACAACGATCTGAAGAGATTATTCGTTTACGACGTTCAGGTACGGAGAGCGATCTAAACTTAGGACAAGTATAGATTGTATGTAAACCTTGATTACATACTGGACACGAGAGAGAAACAGAAGAAGATTGAAAAGACTTCGGCCGAGAGGTGGCTACAAAAGAGTGTTTATTTTTATTATTGTTAAAATATTGGTTTCGAGTAGGAATATACCGAGGAGACTTGACCTTCACAGAGGCACATTGATCATTTGAGTCAGTGGTAGAGGAGAAACACTTTTGCAGACTAGATGACTCTAATATCTTACACTGAGAGCCTAAGAAGTCCAAAAGTTCCTTGAAAGTCGGGAGAGCTTGAGAATTATTTTGTGTGGTCGGAACATTCGAAGAGCTACTACTATTGTTACTAAATTTTTGACGGGATTCAAAGGTCTTGCGAGTGACTTGAGGTAGTTTCCTGAAGGTTATGAAGAAAAGAATAAAATCAGCCAAGTTTGGTAGGTTGAGGGCTGTAAGTGCAGAATAATGTTGAGTCAAGTTCTCATGAAAACTACGGAGCTTATAGTACGATTCATTTGGTAGGGTTTCCAAATTCAATATTTTTTCAACATGTGTAGAGGCTAACTGACGGGGTGAATTGTACCGTTCTAGAAGAATATTGATTGCTACCTCGTAATTTGCCTCAGTAGCTGGTAAGTTTTTAATTAAGGATGATGGTTCCCCTTCCAGACAAGATTGTAAATAGAGGAGTTTTTGTACATTATTTATGTTAGCTTGATTAATCACGGAACAAAATAAATCGTACCAAGGGATAAAGTCCGAGAGGTCACCTTTGAATGTTCGTAACGGGAGTTTGGGTAATTTGAAATTAACTTCACTAGAAGTTGAAGTGGTAGTCAGAGGCTTTAAGTTTGCCAGAGCATCTTGACACGCATAATACAAATCATCAAACGACGATATTGTTTGATGAGAAACAGAGGCAGATGGATTTAATTCCAGGGTAATTTCATTGATGGACTCAACCAGTTCAGTAAAATTGTGGCGTGTCTCCTCCAAGTCGAGACAGCGGGTCTTGAAGTTCCTAACAATACTACTTCCACCACTAGAGAGGTCTTTTATTAGGTCAAATGCTCTTTGAATGCGAAGAAATAAAGTGTTTTTTCGAGATTCAAATAATTTTAATTTATTTTCAAGAGCTTGTTGCTCTTTTCCTGAAGGTTCAGCCATAGAGGAGACTCAAGATAAGAATTTAAAGAAAAGAGAGTAACAACTATAAGACCAATAAAAAAAACCAAAAAACAATAAAATTGCGTATGGGCTTGTGACCATTCGTTAGAAAGAGAATTTTATTTTTTAGAGAATACAATTTATTTCAGAAAAATTGCTGGACTTCAAGAAAAGTTATGCAGAAAAGAAAAATAGTTCTTAAAGCATATTAAATAAATATAGTTAAAAGAAAGGTAAATAAGTTTCTTTGTTAAAATACGTAAATATGAGATAACGATAAGGCTGAGGTAGATAATCTTCTAAACGTCAGGTTTGTTTATAAACAAAGGCAGAGAAAAAAAAAGAATTATAATAGTCTTCCCAAGATAAACAATCAATCCGGGTTTGTTGATAAACCGAGGAAGAACAAAAAAAAAACAATAACTAATCTCTCCGAGATATGGATAGGAATGACAGCTTAACGCACTGCTTCGACGTTCTGATTATGAACACCAGAATGATAAAATCAATTGATTGAATATCGAACACAAGAATCGATATATGAATAACAACCGAACAAACGTAGCTATCGATTTAGAGGTAGAGGAAGAGGAAGGTAACAATTTGCAACCCAAAATTACGAACACGTTATTACGAACATCTAGAATATTACATAATAATGATTCCACAACGAAAAATACTGAGAGGTTCAACTTAAACAATTTAGGAAATACTAAGAGGAGAGGAGAGGGAGTAAGAGGTTGTTTAAGAAAATACTGGGACTTATGCGCTGCTACGGGGAGAAGAGAGGGGGTAAGAGTTAGAGGTTTTTTCTTTTTTAGATTTATTTTTTAGGAGAATTTAGGACTGTACTTTAGGATCCGGCCCAGAGGACCAATTAATGTACCGTATTAAGGGTAAGAACCTAATAGATGGCACACTGGAGAGAGAGGTAGGAGAAGAGGGAGAGGCATGAGAAGAGGTAGAGGTGGACAGAAAGCATCCTGTCTATAATAATAATAATATTTGTATCAAGATAGAGTAAAAAAAGGGGAGAAAAGTAATTAAGTTGTTGGTACCTCGAGTAGGTGGTGATTCGGCGCTCAGCGCAGCACTGCGACGACCAGGCCTGGTTTGCAGGGTAGATCGCTTGTGGTGACGGGGATGCGGATTAAATAACCACTGGTACCGAAATGAGATACTTTCCCCTTTTTGTGGAGATAATAATAAAGAGATAGGAAAAATATAATTAGCTGAGATAAATTAAGATAATAAAATAATAACGGACACTTCGGGGTTATAGAGGTAGAGGTGGCGAGGGAGAGGTAGAGAGAGAGAGGAGGTTTCGGAAAGGTTTCGGATAGTAGGAGGCAGTGGCGAGGAAGAAGAAGGGAGGGGAGAGATGCTAAAAGCCGCGGGAAAAGGATCTAGGCAAGGAAAAGGGCGGGAACGGAGAAGGGAGTTGGCGGGAGATTCAAGATGAACCTTCCAAAATACTTAACAATATATATATATATATATATATATATATATATATATATATATATATATATATATATATATATATATATATATTATATATGGTTTTTTTTAAATATTTTTACCACAAAGCGAGATAAATCTGCAGTAACGGAAAAATAACATTAAATTTAATTACATAATGAGGCCATTTTTTTTGTAAGTATAAAAAAAAGTTTTTTTGGATTATTAGAATGTATAATATTAAAAATAAAATAAAAGAGGAGGTGAGACGTGTAGAAATGAAGGTATAAAACACGCTAGGGCTATATTTAATAGGGAGCTTGACAAACTCTAAATGTCACTGTGTTTTTAGATTTATAACGGCTCCATTTTATAACGGGGTTGGAGAGAAGCGTGATGGTATTATGATTAATTATATTATTGAGGTGTCAGACCAACAGGCACAAGCTCGTAGGACTGAGCTACCTTGTACAAGAGCCTTCTGGACTTCCAGGAGACATGCAATTACACAAGTAGCATAACTACTCAACAATTTCTCATCTATTGTTATTTATTGTTGAGGATAATTTTTCAAGGCGTGTCATTTTGCCTTTTGTACAACCCTCCTTTGTTTTTATAACATTGAAATTGAGATTTTTTTTTCTATATTTTCATTTCTGCGTCCGAGTTTACAGAAGGTAACTGAAGCTATGTGATCGTTCTGAAGAACGAAAAATTTTTAGGTTTCCGATTTTAAAAATTCTAAAACAGAAATCCGTATTAGGGAGAATTTTGTTTCGTGTCTGTTGGTCTGTTGCTCAATTTTAGCGAACCAACATATCTAAAAAACTACACGTCCGATTTTAATGAAATTTTTATTGTAGGTTATAATTAGCTTATTATTTGTTCCATATAAGTTTCAACATTCTGAGCTCATTTGTTTCTCTTCCTCATGCGCACAAACATACATTTATTTTATTTACACTTCAAACGTACTAATCTGATTTGTCTGAAACTTTTATAGTTTATTGAAATTAGCCCTCAGATAGCCCCAGATTAATTTAAACCGTCTGTGTTCTTTAACTTTTGCTAAATTGATACTTAAATTAATGTAAAAAATCACAACAATTAAAAAAACGAGGGGAAGCAAACAAATTAGACAATTAGGCTAGGCGCACACTGGGGGCAAAACAGTCTGAAGACTGTCTGCAGAGGCGGTCTCCCGGTGCAAAAGATTGTTGGACGGCGACAATCTTTTGCACCGGAGCGGACAGCCTGCAGACTGTTTTGCCCCCAGTGTGCGCCTAGCCTAATGGCATGTAACAGCATAAAATCAATAAATAGGATGCGAGGAAGCTATGTGCCACTCCAATTGGCAGTTTATTATTTTTAATATAATTTCTGACAGGGAAACCTGTAAATAATAAATTATTTAGTTTTTGAATTTGAAGAAAATGTTTCTTGGTGTAAATGTCTCTTTTTCGAGGTTAATGTCTCTTTTACATAAAGACATTTTTTAAATCCTTTACGATGGCCTTTACTCGCGTTTCTATTTTTGACCCTAATATCAATGTTGGTATTTTCATGTCTTAATTACTTGCCCTACAACTAAAATGATAATGAGAAGGAAAATTAAATAGTTTTAAAAATACCTAGAGAAAAAGGGGAAAGTTTCTGGGAACCTCTTGTCTAGATAGGTTTTAACTATGTTTTTTCAGCACCTTTTTACATTTTAAGTTTCCTTCTTTCGTGGTTCTACTTATTTCTATCCATTTTCGCCCTCCAAAAAAAACTTCAATTTTTAGATAAACAAAAAAAATTAACTAACATTTTTTCTTTACCATTTAAAAACCTTTTAGCTAATTCTAAAAATAGTTCCTTCCTTTTGATTCTATATTAATTAAAGGTTTCTAAATTAATGAACATTTTGTCAATCATAATTTTGCCAAAAATATTTTTCAAGAAAAATTTATTACAAGTTGTGAAAAATAATTGGTTTTATATCTTATTTCACAAGAGAAAGGGAGATAAAGATAAAGATACATATTTATTCCAAAAAATAAGTTTACATAATAATTTTTTTTTTTTTTTTTTTTATACAAAAAAAAAAAGAAAAGGAGAGAAAAGAAATCTGTAAATGGTGAATAGCAATTATTAAAATGAGTATGATGTATACTGTGAATTGTTCTTTATGATGTAAGTCATTAGCAACCAAAACTTCTGAGATTTCCTCCAGAAAATCAATACCCTGTTTATTATAATGCTACGCTTTAGTTATTTGAGCTCTATCAATTGGAAAACAAATCCGTTGTAGATTCTAAATAACTACAACGTTACTTGTAAAATAAAATACTTTTCGTTTATACCTTCGAAGAAGGTGAGGAATAGTAAAAATATCTATGGCGTAACACTCTGCGGTCGACTTGTGGCAATTGCTATAACTGTGAAATGTTACTTTTACTTCTATAATAATGCATTATCATCAATGAAAATAGTTATACATCAGTTCACAGATTATTATTGTATTAGTAACGTGATGTAGGACAGAATGTTGCTTTTTAAAATAAAATTTAATGTTTTATGCAGCTGCTAACCTAAAACTAATTGATTAGCATTGTTGTAGGACTCGAAGTTAGAACAAGTTGACATACTCAATTTGTGACCCTCGTTATAGTTAGAAGCTTGAAAGTTCTGTACCTACTATCCTGAATTCTAATGCTGCCCAACGACCCCTTAATGCCTTTTATACATTCTGCTCTTTAATATCATTGCCCAAACCTTTTCCTTTGAACAAAATTAACAGATGTATGGATTAGCACTCTTTACGACCAAGATAAATTAACTTTAAATGTGTTTATTTCCGCCTTACATACGGAGAATAATAATACATTTTACGTACGCAACACATTACATACGAAGATAGAATAGAATTCTGATGCCTTCCTTTTGTGTAGAGCCCATCTTCTCAAATTATTCAAATGTGAAACGTGTTTCCTGAATTGTGCGTGTTTTCCTCTCTTTGCAATAATTCGATCTATAATTATTATAAGTAAACCAATTTTATATGTTTAAACATAAGTTTAGATAAGCACCTCTTGTCAAGAAATTTGTGTCAGAAATCGTTCGGATTTGTCTAATGTTTTTCTTTCAATATTTCCTTTCCCATAATAAAAAAAACAATACACTATTTTTTAGCGTCCGTAGGCAAAACTAAGGACCCTTATATTTTCCTGCGTGTGTCTGTCTGTATGTCTGTCCGTCTGTGGCCTGCTCTCACGTCTACACCTTTTGTCTGATCACTTTGGTATTTTGCATATATGTGTATAGTACCTAACCTACCCTCTCATCTTAAAAATGTAGTGACTTAAAAAAATTATTTTTCAAAGAAATAAGTGTAAAAAAACGTAAGGTAATTTTTTTTGAGACCATGTGGGGTATCATATGAAAGCCACGTCGAGCTGATTACAAAATGATATAATTCTTTGGTTATAACTTTCATAGGGTGAGCGTAGGCGAGTTTGAAGCAGCTGTGAAACGTGTCCCCCCCCCCCCCCCTCTATCTCGCTTATGTGAAGTGCAAAAAATCTTAAATAATTCCTGAACATTCTTCGACCAAAAGTAAAGATACCACTTTTTGGAAATTTCGAAAAAAATATTATTTTATTTTTTATTGACAAAATACGTTTTTTTATAATTATGGTCTTTTTGATGTATTTATCTGGTTGTAGTCCGGTTCAGTGGCAAAAAAATACTTTATCGGAAGTTTGTTTGTGTTTTGAGAATATCAGACCCATAGGATAGTTCAAAGTAAGCTTTTTAGCATTTTTAAAAGCACCATTAATAGGTACTACTTAAAACAATACTGTGTTGCCTACAGACCTTCGCTTTGTGCTGACTAGCACACACTTGACCTGTTTATTTTCTTTACTTTCAGAGTGACGCAACAATATTAGGTCATAACAGCAAATGGACCAACGTTTATTCATGCAATTATCAGTGTGAAATCCAGATGAGGTATACGTGTGAAATATGCCTCATCTGAGAATTTAATCGATATTATTGTAGGTGTTACGACTTGGATTCTTATAAAAGCGCCCTGACATTCTTTTAGAACCAATAATTTCTAACATTCATAATTTTACAAATAAAAGATTATAAGATTAATTAATTAATAATGCACATTCTCTCTGGGCTATATAAACCCAGGATGGTGAATTCCATACCATAAACGACCCCAGATATTCGCCTTCATAGCTCTTATTATTACATTCTAGAACATGCTTAAATCACAAATTTGATTTCTTCTTCTTCTTTTAATTAATTCTTCGTATTATTCATTTCCGTTGATTCCTAAATTACCTACCACCGCCATCAAAAGCGGCTTTGTTGTTCTCTTCAACAATTTACTCTCGTCTGATCTTAATTTTAGGGTTGTCGAACACTTGACTGACGTACAACGAATTTCCTTAAAGCAGATTCTTGCTCCTTTATTCCATTCCCCTTTATTTTTTAACTCTCAGTTATCTTCTTCCACCCTTCGTTCTCTCGTTTTAATATTTTGAATTTAGATTTATAAGGGTTCTGTTCTTCTTTTGTTTGAATCATAAACTCTTTTATGGAAAATATAAGAATTTGAATAAAATAAAGGTTGTAGACTAAATTAACTTATTTCTTCTTCTTTTGATAAACTTTTGTTTTGTTTATCTATAACTTTAATCAATTTATTGTTGTGTCTAAAGAATGACTATTATTAATTCCATGTTAAAACTGATCCTTCTTTGCGAGCTCTACTGTTAGTTATAAATTAATTTAATAGTGTAAAATTAAAATTAACCAAACTGTAATTCTCTAAGAAAGCTTTAGAGATTACAGCATGGTTTTTAGATTATTATTGGTTATTTTTAAATTTTATTCTGCTATACATTTATAATATAATATAATTTACATTTTATTGTGTAAACCCCTTTATCTACGATTTTAACGGATTATAAACATTGTAACTCTGTTTAGATGCGTAGAAAGTGATTCTTTACGTACTTGTATTCATTGCGCATGCGCGTCTCATAATTCTGAAGAATTCCTCTTTTTTACCCCCCTAGGGCGGTAAAGAAGAAGAATTCTTCAACTTTACGCACGATTAGCGAGTTTGTTTACATTTAACAAAACTAATTTGATGTTTGTTTAATAAAAGTAACTGTTTATAAAGATTTTTTTGTGAAAAATAATGATTGAATTAAGTGTTTATGACGAAAATGAGGAGCATAATTCGCTCCCGAAGTAATTAATTCGGCACATAATACAACTAATGAATTAATATCATCTTTATCAAAAGAGAAATACGAACTTACATACAGGAATTTAATTATTTTTTTCTGTATTTATTATTAAAATCTAACAATCGTAGATAAAGTACGGTACACAGCTCGTGCGAAAACGGCATTTTGTATTGCTCGTTCGGTTTTACTATCCTCGCTGTCGCTCGGGTGCAAACTCCACCCTCGCATGCAAAATGCTACTTTCCTCACTAGACGCGTAATTTACTATTACATACCATCACGGAATATAATAAAATAGAATAATTTGTTTGTCTAAAAGCTAAAGCGTATTACAGATTGGAGCACATAATTCTTATTTAATTTAAATATAATTCACTTTTTTCTTTTAAATATTATGTTTTAATTTATAAAAAAATATTTATTATATACTTCCTATTTTTTTTCTTAAAATGACCAAAATTACAAAATCTATAAGTTTTTTACTTATGAAAAATTAAATTTGAAATAAATTTTAAAAAATAAATAAATAAATAACGCACATTGTTTTATTGCAATTAGAATATAAAAGTTAAATGATAATAAATTCACTCTCACAAAATATAACATAAACATCATTTTAACAATTATGGTTGTATGGTGTAAAGCCAATGCCAAATAAAGAAAAAAAAAAAAAAAAAAAAAAAAAAACATTATTTTAAGGGTCTAAAGGAAAAGATCGTACCTTGTAGTTCAAGTAGCAAGGCCAGGGTCAATCAGTTCATTGGCTAGAAGATAAGCTGTAATATTCTTTGGTGCTAGTAAATTAGGTACCTGAAAAAAACGTGGCCTCTGGTTGCACATTATGCCAAACTCGACATAATAACATGTAGTTATTATGTAGTTCCTCTGAGTGTTAGTTTGATTGAATCGATTCCTGCTGTCCGAAGCCAGTGTTTTTTGTTGAGCAAATGGAATATCTAAATTGAGGTAGATGGTGGAAACTGTTAAGTATTTTATACATTTGGCTGTAGCTTGATTGTTGTGTATTTTGTTTTTTTTTTGGTCTTCATTTTTACTCTCTCATATAAAGAGAAAGTATTGTGATGGCGCGAAAATTTTAATATAATGATTAATAATAATTAAATATACTTAAAAACACGACAATTTACAAATGGAAAACGCTGGGCTAAGTAATTATGAACTCGTACCTAGAGTAAGAGAATGTTTAATGTTTATTTGAGTATTTTCATTGCGATGAGGTATGTTGAATTCTTGTCTTACAATGTAATGAGGTGTATTTGATTTTAATGACTAATATCTTTTAAAGAAGTGGTTTTGAGCTGATTCTCAATGATCCAATTATCGGAGAGAATAAACTAACGTTGTATACTTGCAAAGCGGCTTGGAAAAAACGATTAGACGCTCTTACTACGTCTCTCTCACCATGCCTCCAATAGCACGGCTTCTACTAAGTTACTTGTTCAAACACACCTCGCTGACTAAAACAAACTCCTAAATTGTTAAAACTGGTTATTTCTTTCTACAACAGGCTTTTATAATAACACTAACCTTTAGAGAAAATTAAAACCTTTGTTTTTACCTATGTTAACTGTCAGATCGTTGGTGAGGCAATCCTCCTCCAATATTGTCAGAGCTTTGTTCTACTGAACGACTGAGACCGAAAGAATTGTAAGATCGTCTTTTTATGCCACATAGATACTAATATGCTTGTTAATACCGACTATGCATATACCTTTGTGACCATTAGCTTCCAGATTAATGTCTGACGTCGTCATCCTCGTCTTTTACCCTTTATTTTAAATTCTTTCAACTTTCTTTTCTAAGGTCTATAGGGTATAAATAAAGTATTCCACCTTGCTTTTTACATGCAATATTTCGCCTCCTCTTGAGGCATCTTCAGGCCTAAAAGAAAATTATTTTTATTTTTTCTATTTACGATAACAATTAACACTATTAACATTGACTTTTTAACAAAATATAAATATATAATATATCTTAAAATAACAACCTGACGTCGTTGCATATCGAAAACCTTTTTGAAGTCGACGAATGCAACTAGATAATTTTTCTTATGGGAAAACTTAGATGATTTTGTACTGAGGCATTTAGGATGAGTATAATATCGAGAATAAATATTTAATCCATCTAGTCGGTGTTAAAAAAAATCAAAGCTTATTAGATCAATTCCAGGAGAAGAGTCATTTCTAGGTATATAAATCGCTGCCAAATCTCATTTTCCGTTATCTCATAGTCATGGTCGGGGTCCGCTAATTCAAGAAAGTGGATATGATGGTAATTTGTAATCTTACAATTCTGTTATTGTTCCGCAGTTGTTTTCATTTTATTTTTATGGCTATTTATTGTTTTAGCGAATTTTCAAAGAAAATTACGCTATTGCAATGGCTTCAAAATTTTTGTAATGCGAATTTTTGAAAAATTTTTCCATGTTTTTATAATATTTTAAGGAAATGATATAATTTAAGGGGAATTTAGTGTTATTTTTAATATTTTTCAGTTAATTGATAATGTTTTCTTATTTATTATTTTTCCATCCTCTGCTGAACATACTTTCAAATCCCTTTTAAAAGGTTCTTTAAAATTTTGATTTAATTTTTTAAATTCTCTTGCAGGGATCTTTACACAACGGCACTCTACTATCAAACCAAGGTTTATTCTTCGTTATACCGATTCTTACTGTTGGGTTTTGTTTTAAATAAATACTTTTTTCATACCTGATTCGACAGCAGCCTTTTTTATCGAATTTATTTGATCTAAAGAAGACATTTATATTTGTAAATTTGAAGTGGCTAGAGTGTGATCAATGCTGTTCAAATTCGGTAATATAGTTGTTGTCCCATGTTTAATTTTTTTTCGAAAAAATTATTTGTTGTGGAAATTATGTCTTGGATTTCCAACGCTGTATAACAACAAAGTCAACAATTTGCTCTATGAACACATTGGCTCTTTACAACCTAATTATGGAAAGGGATTGAACGTGTTCTTTCACGTTTCTCTCACCCTGTCAATCTCATTACAGCTCTAGGTCTCTCTATATAACCAACACTCGGACAGGTTTATGTGCATATGCACTCGTGTTTGGGGTTTAAGTGTTGGTGGATCCATGCCTAGGTATGAGGTATGGGGAGAGCTCGTAGCTGTTGGAAATTGGACAGGGCCTAGATCTAATGAATAATTCATCGAGTGGGAGTACTAGGTTTTTACCTCGCCCTTTAGAAAATGCAAGGAAAACCTCCCTTCCACCCTTACATTTCCTCAACAACTACATCCCATCTATTAGGTCTACAACGTATTCTTCCCTCGACCTTACCCCCTCAATAAACCTTATTTTACAAGACTAAAATAAACCATAATTTATTTCTATTTTAATTTCAACCGTCTTAAATTTAATGATTATAATTCTTAAATCACAACGATATTTTTTCCCCCAAAGGTAATACCTAGAATATTTATATAGTTCCTCTAGAAACATTAGAACATTTTAGCTACGTTGGATGTTTCGAATAAACCCTAGTTTAAATTATACCCATTTGTTTCCTTCTGCTTGTTGAATAGATTATACACGTTGTGGCTGGTTTTCTGAAAAACAGCGTAGAAAATCCATTTCCCTTTAAGTCATAAAATTATATATTTTAGTGCTTTTTATACTTTCTTATAAACTATAAGTATACTGCTTTTAGTGTTAGTGGAAAGGAAGTTAATTGATTCACCTGAAGATAAATTGAGTTTAATGTTGGTTATCTTATATTTTTTAACTTTATTTTACACTTGCCTTGCACAACTTTGTGACTTTAGTTAAGTAACGTCAAAAACGCAAAAAATTGTGAATAGTCGAAGCTTTTTACTCTTGTGAGAAATATTTATTTTAGGGAATTGAAACAATTATTTGTTCAAAGTACAAATAACAGAGAGATCGGCGTAGACCAGTGGTTTTTGCCCGAAACCATCGAATAGATTTATCAAAGTGACCAATATCTTTGAATGTATAATTGACTAGATTTAGAGCGAAAAATTATAGCTCCATTTTGTAACATTAAATATTTATATAATTGATTGACATGATTGGACTAGTCTCTTGACATAAAATGATTAAATATTTGCATATGCAAATAAGCTTCAGAATCTATTCGGCTATTATTGTACCGAAAATCGAACGCGAAACTAGTTTAATAAACCACTTTAACTAAAAGTAACTATATTATATAAAGCCGGCTTTAAAACATCCGTAGTAACCGTGTCAGTTAGGATCAGATTACAGCATCATTTCTATCATATTCGTAGACAGAAATTCGTTTCAGACATCAGGGAATTTTTTTTGGTCTCGTGTCTGTCTTTCGTTCAACATTTTTGCGAACTACCATATCTTAAAAACTAATCGTCCGAGTTTGCTGAAATTTCGTAGTTGTTTATAATCAGCTAATTTTAGATGGTTTGTTGAAAGTAGTCCACAGGCCGTCCCATCTTAATTTCAATCATCTGCGCAACATTTAGTATTGAATAAATATAAACTCAATTTTTACAAATTATTGGTAGTATTCATTCTACGAAACGTTTAGATTTTAATTTAAATCAAATTATAATTACTATTTATAAAGGGAGACAGACAGAGAAAAATAGACTTCAGCGCCGGGACTCGAACCACGGACCTCCCCCTCATATCCAGTGTGCGGGAGCTCTAATTGGTTAGTCCGATGAGTCCCGGCCCTGAAGTCTATTTTTCTCTGTCTGTCTCCTTTTATAAATAGTAATTATAATTTGATTTAAAATAAATATAAACGTGACACTGGACAGGAACAAACACCTTGCATTCATTTCCCAGTGGGAACGCAATATAACGACGCGCGTGAGCAAAGTGTCACTCGTCTTAATCATTAATTATTAAATTGTTATAAATAATTAATTACATATATAAGCACCCACACTACTCAGCTCGATCGTATTGAGTTTATATATTAATACTCGACCGTAAATATAAACAAAAACAAACTAATCTCAGGTTTTGATCACAAAAATCGTTACTATGTTACAATCCCGACGTCTCGGTTTTTACTTAAAACCTTCTTCAGGGGCCGTAAACATAAAAAACAAGGACTCATCGTTGTCGACAAGTTGATACTCGTTAAGTTTACATCATACTTCTTCTATTTTCTTTAGTAGATCCCTAATTTTTTCTCGTTTTTACTTTTCCTCACTTCTCCGAAGGTATAAATCTGAAATGGTCCAAATTGGTAAACAGGGGTACGGGGTTCAAACGTTAAAATAGTATATGCCTTTCATGATGCATGTCTTTGGAAAGCTCTTTAAGAGTACATTTATTGTTGTTATTTTCACTTTTGTCATTTTTTCATTTAAGAGGGGGGGGGGGGGATAAAATAGAAAAATAGGATAAAATGCATTTAAATGAAAAATTATAAATATTACTTTTTTTGATCCCATTACAGCTGTTTATAAATAAAAATGATTATTGTTTAAGATTAAACAATAAATAACACACGCTCAGCACAATATTGCAAGCAGACAACTGCATTGCACACTTAGTTAATTAGTGCAATACTTTTGTTAAACGTCAAAGTTTGTCTACATCTGTCAAAATACCGCCAAAATTAAAATAATTAAATTAATGAAATAAAATAAATTAAAATAATGTATAAAATATTTTATGAAAAATGATAATAAAATAAATGAAGCCTCACGTAAAAAGGGTTATATTTTTACTAACGGCTGAAATATAGTTTTAGGGGGGGGGGGGGCACGCAAAATTTTTATGTTTTTAACAATATGGCGCGGAAAATTAAACACTACCCACAATATTATATATATTTGTAATCTACTCTTCAATACCTAAATTCTTTTGATACCCCACTCAAAATTTAAAAAAAAAAAAATTTTCGCGCGATGTGAATTATCCGCCATTTTAAATTTGTACAGCTGATAATTTTGAGTTCGCTATATTTTTCCTGTGTGCGCGTCAAAACGATTTTTAATACTGGGAAGTTTCATGTTTTTATCTTTTTCAAAAGTTATTGGAACCGTACAGAGTGACAGACAGACAGTCGCAGGAACGAAACTATAAGGGTTTCTTTTTTTTGGTTTTACCAACGAAACCCTAAAAATCAGTTAGTTCAAAACGGTAACCCATCCAAGTACTGACGACGCCCAATTGTGCTTCCTCCTGCTGCTTCGCACTTTGGTGGCCTCCGAAGTGAGGAAAAGTTCCGAGGTACCCCGCACCCGATTTTTTTTTTTTCATTTCTCATGCATTATTTTTTCAAAAATCTACTTTAACTTTTAATTGAATGGCCTAAAAGATAGAGTCAATAATAATAATTGATCCAAGAAAATTGAAACATTCTCTTATAGCCTCTTTTGCCGCTGTACCAATTATCCTGTACCATTTAGTGATTTTACCCTTGGAAAGTTCTTGTCTATAAGTGTTAATTACTAAAATATGTAGACATACATCTTATGTGATTCTTCCGGCAAATGAGCAGCTAAAAAATCGTTTTCTTTGTTCTTTTAACTTTCTCATAATAATCTTTTATTTCCCTTCGGGGGCACATTATTCTTTCTGATTTTTTTTTTAAAACAATTAATTATTTAAATAAGATACTTGGAATTTATTCAGTATTGCTATGCATAAAAGAAATTTGTGTATGAGTTTGGCTGATTTTATATATTCATATTTGGCTATAAAATAAATTAAAAAAATATATATGTATTTAAAATTGCTTTTTCTGAATTTCCCTAAAACGTTTTTTATTATATCTGAGGTCTGTTTTTTCAGAGAATATTTCATAAAATATAAATTTAATATATACATTTAAAGCTAGAGAAGTTTGAAACGTTTCGGGGTCATATTTTTAATAACAGTTTACATGGGGGGAGGTAAGGGTTGAGGACGTGTAACACGCTATGCGTGACCCCAAGTAAGCTTAAGTTAGCTTGATGCCTGTTTCACTGCTTTGATCCAGGCTTTGAACCTGCCAACCACATGTATAAACTACGTGCAAACCTTACTTGAATACATTGTCAACGTACTTTCTTACTTTATTCATTTACTTGAATACATCGTCAACGTACTTTATTTAACGTCTTATTTATATGAATTTCAACTAACTTTCTTTTATTTCTTACTTTACCATATAAACATTGTTTAATACAATATATTTTACTTACCTGGGCAAAAGCGCAATCCACTTTTTTAGTTGATTCGATTTTCTGCGAATTCTCACCACCGTACTTCTCTAGAAATGGCTGTTATCAACTCACTTGTTTTCTGAGGTATAAGTATATGTGACAAGGACTCCTGTTAACAAGAAAAACAACATCCATACAATTCCCTTTTCCCCCTGGCTTTATCAAGAATTATCAAGAAGGAAAAAAAAATGCACCGTGTCGAAAAGACTGGCATAGGTTTCCAAGTTTTAAATAACTTAAAACCATCTTCCCTATTATAGTTTTCTGGCGTCTTTTATATATCTTTGGCCTCTCGAATAATTCTGTTATAATAGCCGGGTATTGACGCTAAATCTTGGGTATCCTCTTACCTTGGTATTCTAAACTTGGCGAATAAGACCTGTCTTTGTTGATTGTACTGCTACTGTGGATTTCCAGTCTTTGTTCTTGCAGCCTGGTTGATATTAGTCTGCCCGTCTGTCCAATGTAGAACTTCTTATAGCATCAAGGTATTTCGTACATTCCGTTGGCCTTTATAGGCAGCGGATCTTTGACTGTTCCTTGTAGTTGTTTGGTGGTGTTCCCTTGCGGTCAGCCGCTATAGCTATACTGTCCTACTTAACAGTCTCTGGCATTTTTTTTTTTTTTTTTTTTTTTTTCAAGTTCATTTGTTTAATTGGAATTCCATTGAGTAAACGGAGCTGAAGTACATTGAACTTGTAGATATTTGAATCAAGATCGACTGTTTATATTATTTTTATAGCTAAGCAGTTTGATGCCAAAATATTTTTGTTATGATTGATGTTTACAGGGTTTGAATCATGTGCTAGTTTGTGAGCTTTGGATTGACAAAATTCCTCCTTAGTGTAAGCCATGCAAACGTTTCATTAGTATTGAAGTAATCTAGAAATTCATTGTTCCACATTTTTGTTAAAACAGCTAAATAAATATTAAAAATATTCGATTACAAATCAGAATGGTAGAGTAAATACCAACTTTAAACTTTTGTAAACCTTTTTAATTTGACAAAAAAAACACGTTTAAAAAAAAGTAAAAGGTTTGCCAATATTAGTCAAATTTTTAATAATTATCCATTTTATTTTTAATATTCCTTTATATTTTGTGCTCTATATTATATATAATTAGTTGGTAACAGCGCAGCGGCTTCATGTATATTTTAATGAACAATCTTTACAATTTCGTTGATGAATTCAGTTTTGGAGGAATATTTTCATAGTCTAAATTTTGAGCTTATTTAATTAAGTTGGAGCTATCTGCAGGCTACTTGCGACAAACCATCCAAATTTCATATTAATCAGTTAAGTACTTTTGAAGATAAAGGTCGAAATAAATGTATGTTTGTGCGCATGTGCAAGATAATATAATAGGCACAGAAGGTTGAAATTTATATAGGATCAACAATAGGCTAAGTATGACAATTACAACAATAAGAACAACAATACCATCCAAATTTAATTAAAATCAAAGTGTTGTTTTTAACACATCTTGGTTTGAAAAAATGAAAAATTGGAATTTTTATCAACAATATCTCGAAAACGGTATGTCTCACTACAAACATGCATAGGACCTTTTTTGTGCAGAATTATGTGAGAAATATTTTTGTTAATAACACTTCTCTTCAAAAAATAAACAGTTTTGCATAAAAAATGAAAAATAAGTAAATTTTGAACTTTAAGAGGGGGTAGGGGGGAAGCACAAGGGGGAGAAGTGGGGACTTTTGAGAGAATGTACCTCTTATCATGATCTATCATCAGGAAAAAATCCAGATTTTCCCTAATTAGTTGCAGGTAAAAACCTTTATTAACTGGGCTAAAATACATATAAGTATATACAAAGAGATACACTACATATATGAGAGAGTAAAAATACAGGTCAATAGATGAATTATAGTTATTAAGATTTTGATTAAAATATATGTACAAGTTCAACGTACTTCAGCTTCGTTTACTAGGTGGAATTCGAATTCAACAAATGAACTTAAAATAAAAATTCCCATTTTTATTCAGTTCTTTATAACTTAAATTAATACAGTAATAATAACGGATTAATAATTAATGAAATTTAGGCTGCTTTTATATTTGACAGAAGTGTGAGTTTTATTGCCTTGCATGTCTGGTGTCCAGGTCTCTGTTAATTATTACAATTATCACACGCACGATTCTCCCTTACTATACTGTGGACTTGATGACAATACTACCTTACACAATGCATACCTTTTTTACTTTCTTTTATAATATAGTATAATATAAAGAGAGGTTATTGGCGAAATTTTGATGGATTTACTCTTTTTAAATACCACTGGTTTTGAAAAGTTTATTTTTAAAAATAAAATTGCCTCCTATATAAAAAAAAAGAAAAAATTGATAGCGAGATGTCAGGGTTTGAATTCACCTATTTCCCACTCTAAGATTATGTTTACTTTAAATTTTGAAAGAATGTTAGATGATAATTATTATGGACAAACAATGTTAGTGAAAAAGTGGCCATATTTATGTATGAGTGTGTGTGTGTATAATAAACGATCCCTATAAGGGAAATTAGCGGCAAAGTAAAATTATGGGAAATTGAGTCCAAACCGATATTCTGAAATCTGGGCGTTTACTTAAGCTACTTTTAAGGACATATTAATAAAACCGTCTATTTAATTATTTTTTATTTTATTTATATATAATGTATATATTTTTAACTTGCACCCTTGGAACATTAGAATGTCACTGAGAGTGTAGGGGGGATGCAAGAGGACAAAACCTTTTCTTTTTCTGCAAGTCAGAATTAATTAATAATTATGGTGTGTTTCAAATGATGTTTTATCCATGGGTGCAAAGATGTTCTCTCTTAGAAAAATAATTTATATGTTTATTGACGAAACATAAACATAACATTAACATAATAACGCGAAATTGATTTAATGTTTAATCTTTTTTACCTTTTCAAGCGTCGATCCGGGGACACACTGTATATTATTATATGGTATATTTTCAGGGTTCCCTGGAAAAACTGAAATTTTCAAAGTGTCCTGGAAGTCCTGAAATTTGGTTCTCTGTCGTGGAAGTTTATAATTTGTCCTGGTATTTTATCATTTGTTTTGGAATTTTATTAAATTTACGATTTCACGGGGGTTTTGTCGCATAATGTTTTCATATTGATTTTTTTATATATATATAAAATTTAAGTTACTGTACTTCTTATGTACATAAGAAGGGAGGATGGTTGGGTGATACAGAATTAATTAATCTCCTAGTTCTCAAAGGAATTTAAAGAAATAAAGTTGTATCAAAACAAGGCAATATTGTTTTTGTTTTACATCTGGAAATATTATTTGCAAACTTAAGTTACTATTTATTTTATTACTTTTTTTTCATTTTCTGATGTATTGTCCTAAATTTGTAGCCTTTTAAGTGCTGGTTATATTAATTAGTTTTTTTTTTTTTTTATAATTAATTAACTTGGCCATACCCCATCCAGAAACAAGATTTCAATTATTTACTTATTATAATTCTTTCTCAACGTTTTTTTTTTGTCTCTGTTAATCAAATATTAATAAAATTAATCAAAGATGTGAGTTACTGGCTCACCAATTATGATAGCTTGGGATTATGGGGAAGGAATAGGTTAACTTTTAATTATTTAAACTGTTGTATCCAGGAAATAATTCCTCTTATAAATTTACTTCAATGGACATGAGAATATTTAATAGTTGTGAAAAATAATTACTGGTTTAGTTTTTATGAAATAATCGCTAAAGTTTTAAAATTGTTTAAATTAATTCCATCGCCCAATATTCCTAATTGAACACACATCAAAATATTAAGTACGTATATATTCCAGATTTTTATATAATTCAAATCTTGGTGTCATTCGGCCTCCCATGATTGGGGATTTTCTTATAATATAATATAAATTAGATTCTTTAATTTGTATACCAATAAACTCTAATTAAAAGTCTTAAATATTTATAGGTTCATATGCCGGAAGTGTCTTGGAAAATCATGATTTTTTCCTGGAAATGTCCTGGCATTGTCTGAAATTTTTCTTCTGAAAACCTGTGGGAACCTGATTTTGCAAAGTTGTTTAAATAGATTGTCATGTTTGACAATTTATTTGGCAACATCTTTTTTATCATTTCTTTTTTTTAACCTACTGCATTCTTCTATATTTTTTAATATCTCTTGGTTTCCATGACTTTTTTTTCGTCCTTATTTTACTTATCTTAAATTAATATTGCTCAACCCATATTGTTATTATATTATTTTCTTAATATCTTTAATATTGTTCCAGACTTCATTATTTTTTATCTTGCATCTTAGTCTATTTTTGAGTCTTTCAATTTAGAGTTTTTGTTGTTTTTTTCTTTATGATTTGAAACATTTGTTTTAAAAATGTATGTTTGAGCTTTATTTCTACTTCGTAGAATTTTAAAAAGACGAATAATTGTTCATATAAATTTATTTTTACAATTAGAATAATTTGTTTGCTAAGCTCATTTCTATATCTCTTTCATGCGTTATAATATTATATTCCATCTTGATTATTTGTAATATTTTGCAATGTAATTAAAAACCAATGTAAACAAGTATGTATTATTATTAGACTAATTTATTTGATTTTTTTAAATCTATTATT
The DNA here is from genome assembly GCA_951217055.1 of Gerris lacustris. Taxonomy (NCBI): domain Eukaryota; kingdom Metazoa; phylum Arthropoda; class Insecta; order Hemiptera; family Gerridae; genus Gerris; species Gerris lacustris. The sequence continues at coordinate 23,193,717 of OX578283.1, read as the reverse complement.
CTATTTTTTATTTTTATTTTTTTATTTCATTTTTTTCATTCTTCTATATTTTCATTCCTCATTCTGTTCTCTATTCTCCCTCCTCTACCCTGATTTTTTTTTTATTATTACGTTATACTCATTAGATTAATTAAATTAGACAATATTATCAGAAGTTATAAGTCGTTGTAATGCATTTTTTTCCTTCATCTTTAATATCGTCTGCATCTTTTGTAATACACAGAGTATTATGGTATATCTTCGAGAAATCGAATTTTCTTTTAATTCTATAACTGCTTAGTGCATTCTTACTTCTGTTCTTGTTGTGATTGCTATTATAAACAATCAAGCTCCATTAGAAAACATGATGTAATAAACAGGTCAAGTGTGTGCTAGTCAGCACACAGCGAGGGTCCGTAGGGCACTCTATATAGTGTTTAACTGTAAAGTTTATAAACAGTGTTTTTTTAAAATGCTAAAAAGCTTACTTTGAACTATCCTATGGGTCTAATATTCTCAAAACACATAAACAAACTTCCGATAAAGTATTTTTTTGCCACTGAACCGGACTACAACCATATAAATACATCGAAAAGACCATAATTATAAAAAAACGTATTTTGTCAATAAAAAATAAAATAATATTTTTTTCGAAATTTCCAAAAAGTGGTATCTTTACTTTTGGTCGAAGAATGTTCAGGAATTTTTTCAGATTTTTTGCACTTCACGTAAGCGAGATAGAGAGGGGGGACACGTTTCACACCCACTTCAAACTTGCCTACGCTCGCCCTATCAAAGTTATAACCAAATAATTATATATTTTTAATCAGCTCGACGTACCCTTTATATGATCCCCTCACGGTGCACAGTGATCGAAAATTCAAATTTAGCGGGACAAAAATAGATTTACAATACTCATCTAATTATTGGGTAAAACGTGATATAAAGACTATATATGTCCAGATATAAAAATATGACGTTTTTTTGTTTGATATTTTCATTAGACAGTACTTTGTAGCTAGCAGAAGCAGTGTTGTAATGATATAATTTCTTTTATCTGTATTCCATTAATACTCTCTGTAGTTAACACATCGTTTATTAGTTGTCTTAAAGTATTTTTTTACAACCATTCAGTATGATAATTTTTCAACAAGGTATGAAAAGGAAATTAATCATTATACATTGCAATTTTATAAAGTTTTTTATAGGAATATTTGTAATATTTACTCCTCATCTTAAAAAGTATAATTATTTTAAAAAGTTTTTCATTATTGGTATAGAACTTCTGAGTTATTGAAAGTTATTATGAGTTATACCATTGGATACTTTCTTTCAACTGTCTACTCATAGAATAATTTTACTTTTACTGCATATTTTTGCCTATAATTAAGATACATGGTGATTTCATCGAAATATTGAGTATTATTTTTGTATTTTTGCATATCTAAGTTTCTGGTTTTTTCTTCTCTTATTTTAATTTATATATATAAATATAAATATATTTTATTTTTTTAGATACATAATATATTTTATATTATATATATATATATTTTAATATATTTAACTTTTATAGTTTTGAAATGAAATAAAATTTACTTTTAGTATTTCTTCAATACTCAGAATTTTTTCTACACTATTAATTTTTAAAACAATCATAATTCTCTTTTTTGAAATCTTGAAGTATTTTTTTTATAAGTGTAATAATTTTACTTTTCCTCACCTTCTCCGACGATTAGAGTGGTTTTTAGCTGGATGTCAGTCTGTCTGTCTGTGTCACGCATAACTCCCACAGTTTTTAAGATTTTGAGTTGAAAGTTGGTACAAAAATTAGTCCTTACACGTAGTTGTGCTGCTGCCCAGAAAAGCAACATTTTCCGCCATCTTGAACCCAGTTTGCTGAGTCAGCAAAAATTTAAAAAATCAAATGTGGTCTGATCGAGTTGAAATTTGGTTTGAATGTACCACTCTGCGTATGTCAATCAAATCCACCAAATTTCATTGTTATATTGGCCGCCATTTTGAAGATATCGATTTTTGAATTTTGAAACTTTGACAGTTAATAATACCAAAAGTATAAATACGTTTTTGATATATATATCGTTGGAACCGGTAAAACATAAGGAACAAATATAACAAAAACCCGATGAAATTCCATTTATTAGTTTAAAAGTTATAAGCGAACATAATTATTAATTAGTGCGATACTTAAGTTTGTTTACATCTGTCAAAATACCGCTAAAATTCAAATAATTAAATAAATTAAATAAAATAAGTAAAAAATAATGTATAATTCTTTTTTGAAAAATGATAATGAGCAGGAGAGTCCTCTATAATAGTGGCCTCCTAAGTGAGGAAAACTTCCGAGGTACCAAGTACCCGTTTTCTTTTTTTTTCTTTTATTGATGATAGTTGAACAAAAACTAATATTATAAAAATAAGTATAAAGAAATAATACTTTTCTCAATGCATAATCATCGATACAATTTGCACCATCCAAAGAGTCTAACATTTTTTTTTACCACATTTAATGTGCGCTGAGTGGCCTACAAATACGTTTCCACAGGCTCTGAACAGTGAATATATGGTGAAAAAAGATGGAGGTGCACTTACAAAGCTTCTTTCCATAGAGGGAATAGAAGGAAAAAAAGAAAAATTTACTATTATACAATTTTAATTTTTGTCCCGCTAAATTTGAATTTTCGATCACTGTGCGGTGTCGAAAAAAAAAAAATTTTAACCCTTAAGTTTTTTACCCTAATTTTTTTTAAAAATATATTTTTTAAGTCGCTATATTTTTAAAATATGTGGGTAGGTACAAGACACATAGATGCCAAATTTCAAAGTGATCGGATGAAAGGTGTAGGCGTGAGAGCAGGCGACCGGACGGACGGACAGACACTCGCAGGAAAATATAAGGGTCCTTGGTTTTGCCTACGGCCTACGGACCCTAATTATCATTATAAAAAATTTTTTTTTTTCGATGTCTTTCCCCAGTGTTCTTATTCCGTTTATTAATTAGTTGCTCTTTTTATTATTTAACATTATTACTTTTACTCTCCTAATATATAATTTTAAGTCCATAATTGTGTGGTATTATAGGGATAGGGTATCGTGTCCTAAAGAAAAAAAAAAAAAAAAAAAAAAAAAGAACCAGTAGGTACCACATACTCGTACAAAACTTCCCTATATGACATAGTAAGGTAGAATTTAAATCCAATAATATCTAATTTAATACTTAACACTTCTAAAAAGTGTTTTGAACAGCTGATTGTTTACATCTTGTTTTAGATTTTTAGCAAATTTAAATTAATTGTTTTATAAAAACCGGAAAAATGACATCATAAATTGGTATTTAAAATTGACTTTATTTTAGAACGTGTTGATCCAACTAATACGAACTTTTTTAAACAATTTTTTTTTTCCCCCCCCCATTTTAGAAACTAAAATTTATTTCTCGAATTCACCTTGGGGCATGCCTTTCCTTATATATTTGCTAAATTCAGCGGCCCTGTAGTTCAGGCACCATGAAGGACGACCTACAATAAACAGACGATAGGAGACCTCAAAACGGTAAATCTAACTAAATTTATGTACATACATATAAAAAAATATATTAAATAAAATTATCCGACTTATAAGCTATACAAGGAATCCAGCTATATACACACCCCCACACACACACATATATATCCTTCTATCTATCATGTTTTCCATATTAGCTGGGACACCCTGCATGTATACACACACACACACACATATATGTATGTATGTATGTATATGTATATATATATATATATATATATATATATATATATATATATATATATATATATATATATATATATATATATATATATATATGTATAATGTATAGTATAAATTCCTTGTTACAATAATATTTGCTGGATGAGATCATTAACCACACGTAACTTTAGTTTTAGTTACCTTTTTAGTTTGATTAATTATTTACGAATCTTTAATTTTTTATTTTTTATTCATTGAAATTATTTTAGTATGATTATTATACATTCCTCACGATAAGCAGTTTGAATCAGCCATTTTCTGCTTATCTTAATTACATGTAAAGTCTTTAGTTGAGGATATAGTCATGTAATTATACAAAACTAATCCTACATTGTAGTGAATAAAAATTTTAAATTATAAATGTTGTAACAATAGTGTCTTTTAAGTCTGTTGATACTACAGCATTATTAACTACTTTTTTATTTTAGTTTTTATGAAAGACATTTTCATAGAGAAAGATTTTTTTTCCCTGATCATAAAGCTTACTTACTACCGGCGCTGTACAACACCACTAGAATGCTCACTGTGCAGACACGCGATGTAATATTTATCGATTTCTCTCGAAATGAACTCGGCATCTTTTGCACCTAAACAGGTCATTCTAAAGAACTATTTGTAAAATCCTAGTAGAGTCTGTTTCTTAATTGTTAATTGATATCAAAATAAAATTAAATCTGTTGGCAAAATAAATGGTATTGCTTCCGAGATTCCCTAAAGAACGGAAGCTATGTAATCATCTGTCGATCTATCCGCCAATATTGTTTACAAAACAACATTATCTTAATAACTACTCGTCCGATATTACATAACTTGGTTTTCCGGTGAAATCCGCGTCACGAAGGGCTTGAAGCCCGACGTTTCGCTTCCACCACTAGACGCATCTTCAGGGGTGTGGTGCATCGTGATGTTTACTCGAATCAAACACATGATATATGGCGACTGAAGAGAAAAAAGGCGTATTTACACTACGGTTTTTTAGACCGTAGATTGTACCTGGATTTCCCGGGGGTTCCTTTACTTGGGGTAATCCATTGTCGGAATGATGAAATCAGGCAGGTGCTGCCTTCGTCGGTGTTCGTTTGTCCGGGTGGTAAATGAAGTCGCGAAGAGACTATGCCGTCTCTTGCTATCTTCCTGACGCAGGTGCTAACCTGAGGTTTCCAGGTCCGAGAAAGAGTGAAACTAGCCTCTGTTGAAGTTCTCCGGTTGTTTCACAACCACCACAACACATCACGAACATGCCCCTGAAGATGCTTCCAGTAGTGGAACGAATCGTCGGACTTCAACGTATCGCTGATTTCATCGGAAAACCAAGTTATTGATTACGAGTCAACCCGCGGAAGCCTACGCATTAAGTTGTCCGTTATTAATAAAATTTGGATGGCAGCTCATAATTCCTCCACCTTACCTGACATTATTCCTTCTGCGCCCATTGCCTCCACTTCCGCGCATGCGCACAAACTTTTTTTTATTAATATATACCTATTTTTATCTTTAAAAGAAAGACCACGTCCACAATTTAAAGCAATTTGAATTGTTTGTCGAAAGTAGTCCAAAGATGATAATATTGATTAAAAGTGTATCTCTGAACATCCACACTTTCAATTCCCACATTATTGTTTTTTTAAAAATTGTTGCCATTTGTCCAAAAATAGAAATCGAGGAAGCTATGTACCACACTAATTATCAGACTATTTTAATGTCTCAGTTCTGGTGGTGTTCCCGCAAACGGGCGTAGGTCCCGATCTTTCGCTTCCAATACTTTTATTTCATGGTGTTGTATTTGAATTCATCTGACCTTTATTAGTGCCGAAATTTCGGTGTCTACATTCATTAAAAGAAAATTAAACCTTGATGGGACTCCATATTCGCTTATTTTTTAGTCCCAACCAGAATTACAGTCACAATTTTATTTTTAATTTAAAAAATTAGTTCTGACATCATGTCCATACATTTTCCTTTCTATACAAATTGTCTCTCTTTTATTATGTAGGAAAACAAGAGATTTTTTCCCGATTATAAAAATAGAGTATAGAATTGTTTGAATATAACGAGAAGCATATGTAAAGTTGTAGACCATGTTTCACTTTCGCTCTCTCATACTTGCTTACAATGATTGCCTCCTTAGATGAAAAACTGTAAAGTAAGGCATTACATTATGATTTATTTTTACATGCTATGCCCCCATACCCTGGGCTACTTTATATTTTTATTTATTTTCTTGCTAAAATAAAACTTTATATTTTACTCGAGGGTGTTGTTTTCTTGTCTGCAGTAATCTCCCTCTCTTGTTTTTCCTGTCTTCCTTTCTCTTCTTCGTCTCCCAAAAAACACATTTTATCCTTAATTCTTACAAGGAAAAATTCTCCCTCGTGACATTCCACTTTTTTTTTTAACTCTTCATTCTTTTGCTTAAGTTATTCAGATTTATTTTTTCGTAACACTCTACTTTAGTAATTTATGTTCTTTTTTTCTCTTTTACTTTCTCTAGTGTTCATCATTAGTTAAAATGACATTTTTTTTTACGTTTTACGTATGTATAATATTATACTTATCATAAAATAAAAACTACCTTGTATATTCAAAACCTAATCTACGTGTTAATTTCTGCTTTCTTAATATAAAATGACATACGAATCAAATAACTCTCCGCGCATTCGAGCCTTTCCCTAATGAGAGGAGGGAGGTGATCCTATTTATTATCCTATTTGTGATCCTATTTTGTACTTGCCCTACAGTCCTCCTCGTGAAGCTTTATCTTTGTTTTTACTGGTCTTATATTACTTTGCTTTGTAAGTTTCATCGCACATTTCCGTTTCCCCAATTTTGAACCACTTCCCGTCATTCAATCTAACCCAAATTTTGCACATAAATAAAACTAAGGTGAAGAATACAGAAACAAAAAAAAATAAAAACAAAAACAAAATGGCGTCAAATTGTTTTGCTTTTTAAGTTTCATCGCACACCTATTACCCCAATTTTGAACCACTTACCGTCATTCAATCTTACCCAAATTTTGCACATAAATAAAACTAAGGTGAAGAATACAGAAACCAAAAAAAATAAAAACAAAAACCAAATGGCGTCAAATTTATTTGCTTTTAAGTTTCATCGCACACCTATTACCCCAATTTTGAACCACTTAACGTCATTCAATCTTACCCAAATTTTGCACATAGATACAACTAAGGTTAAGAATACAGAATTCAAAACAAAAAAAAAAAAAAAAAAAAAATGTTGAAAATAAGACCAGTTTTGAAAAATGGCATTTTTATATGAATTATTATTACTGGTCTTATATTACTTTGCTTTGTAAGTTTCATCGCACATTTCTGTTTCCCCAATTTTGAACCACTTCCCGTCATTCAATCTTCCCAAATTTTGCACATCGATATAACTAAGGTGAAGAATACAGAAACCAAAAAAACAAAATATAAAAACAAAATGGCGTCAAATTTATTTGCTTTTTAAGTTTCATCGCACACCTATTACCCCAATTTTGAACCACTTACCGTGATTCAATCTTCCCCAAATTTTGCACATAGATACAACTAAGGTGAAGAATACAGAAACCAAAAAAATAAAAAAAAACAACAACAAAATGGCGTCAAATTTATTTGCTTTTTAAGTTTCATCGCACACCTATTACCCCAATTTTGAACCACTTCCCGTCATTCAATCTTCCCCAAATTTTGCACATAGATACAACTAAGGTGAAGAATACAGAAACCAAAAAAAAAAAAAAAGAAAAAAAAAAGAGGTTGAAAAATAAGACCAGTTTTGAAAAATGGAATTTTTATATTAATTATTATCAGATAACAATACTTATATTTACTACTTTATTAGTTTTGAATCGAAAAGTTCAGCTTTGTTTTTATGAGCGTGCTGCCCCCTAAAGACTCGGACAAAATGTAGTACCAAATTACTTCTGAAAACAGTTACGAAGATTTTGATTTAAAATAAAAATATATTTTGTAGTCTATTTAATTACGAATTTAATCACTAAGCCTTTTATGGGGAAATTCTTGTTTACTATAATATTGATGAAAATAAATCTGATTTTGCTGAAAATTTAAAACGAAGTGTAAACAATCACCAGCTCATCACTTTTTAAATATGTTTAATAATCCAAATTTATTATTTATAAATTTAGAACGAATAGAGTGAGATCTGGAAAGTAATTGTTTCTGTTTGGTTAATTATTTATAAAAACACACAGAGAGAAATGTTATATTATGAACATTATTAATATTTTATTAAAACTTAATATTTATTCAATTAAATTTATAATTGATTCCTGGAAAGGTATTTCTTATTGAAACCCGATTATTTTCTTTTATTCTAATATTTTGCTCCGCAAATTTTTGTTTTTCTGTTTAAGTAAAATTGCAGTAATACACTGTTCAAAAGGTTTCTGCTCTTCCAACGTCGTAATTGCTAAATATTTTTTCTTTTAAATATAGATTTTTAGTTCTATTTTTTTTTGTAATATATTTTTATATTTTATAAATTTGAGATAGATACTACTTCTATAATGTGTAATAAGAGCCATAGTGCTGCATTGCGAGTTGCTTTAAGCAATGTGATAGACATGCCTAACCTATCACGTTATCACGGCAACTTTTCAAGAAAAATCAAAACTTAATATTTCTGCAGCACATAAAATTGGACCGTACAATTAGTTCTAACGTTTCGTATATTATTAAACTGCTATTTTGAAGTAAAACTGGGTCACATTATATTTCATGTTTCTCATTTTGATCGAGTCATAATTGATTTCTATGTTAAGACACTCTGTTGACCTCTTAAGATGAAATGTTTTATGATTTTCAAGAATTGTTTTTTTTTTAATATTTTAAAGATAATTTAAGTATGAAATATGGCTTTCAGACTCTGCGGCCACCCATCCAAATTGTGACTATGCCCGACGCTGTTAACATTATTGATGTAGGCCTGCCCATGCTCTCCAATTTGAGCCACCGCGGCCCCCGAGTAACATAATGGGAAACTCATTGTTAATTATTTATCCCTCTTAAACTTTAAAATGATAAATTAACTACTTCTTTCATTTCATGGTGACTAACAAAAAGTAATAATTTTCTGGGCTCACCTTAAATCAAAAATTACTATTTTGTTCTTGCATTATATTTTTATTAAGATTTCTCTCTTAGTAGATGAATACTTATTACTTAGACTGGTTCTGTCTCATTTATTCCATAATTTCTTAAAAATGTGCTCTTTCGTAATATTTGCCAACCGATGAAGTCATTGACGTGAGTAAGAAATTATTACAATCCCTCTCTTCCTTTATGTTTTTTTTGACTCATTCATTCATTTGTCACATCACTCTCAATGAAATTCATTTACAAAGTTACGAAATAACTTTGGAACAGGAAAACAAATCTTAACATATAATGACGTAATTATTATATACAAATCAAACCATATTCATACTGATTAATTATCTCCAGTATTGCTTGGGCGTCTTTGATTTGCTAAATGCTTTTGTTGATATAATAGTAGTGAGGTTGCACGTCAACAAATATTGGTAATACATGTAGCCTGATATTAACTATTGATTTGTCAAACTATAATCACCAGCTAATTACAACAGTTAAGTAATTGATTGGACTATTATTGATGCAAGACTATTATTCGGTTTAAACGCAGTTCTGTAATTTGATACCTAATTTCCGATACAACTCGTACTGCATTTTCTTATTATTCGTCTAGTGTTTGTTTGGAGTTTTCACGTTACATTTATTTATTCAACATTATCTATCAAAATATTTCCTCCCTGGCAAGGAATCGAACCCGACCTTTTCAATTAAATTAATTTTGATTAATTTCATGGAACTAGATGTTTCTGGGAATTGAACTGATCCAAATCTAAAATAATTATTATTATTTACATATTAGTTATAGTATAGGTTAGTAATCCGTATAATTCCGTAACGAAGCTATGTGATCGTTCTGAAGAACGAAAATTTTTTATGTCTCCTATTTCAAGAAATCCGTTTCAGACATCAGGGAACATTTTCGGTTCCATGCCTGTCTGTCGGTCTGTCTGTCATCCAAGTACTGACCACGCCCAATGCTGCTTCCTGCAGCTGCGAAGCAGGAGGATAGGCCACTTTTGTGGCCTCCGAAGTGAGGAAAAGTTCCGAGGTACCACGTACCCGATTTTTTTTATATAATTAAATGATATTTTGTAATAGCTAATTATGATAACTTACTTTAATATAATATTATTGTATGCACTTATAGTTTATTTAATAGGTACAATAACAGTTTCCACTTATGATGATCAATCGGTTTGTAGTCTAATTGAGTTGGCATTACTAATTCTTTTAACCATCTATTATTTTAGAATTATTACCTATTCTATAGTTTCTTTTTTCTCTGAATAAAATGGGATATTTCTATGTAATTAGTGATTTATTTTGATTGTCTCGAATGTCCTAAATATAGTAAAATTAAATTATTTTATAATTAAAAGGTCTATTGTTGTTCTACTTCTGTATACCACGGTTACGTTAGTCAGTGATCTATTGTTTAATAGTTAGGAATTGAAACATTTTATTCCTTATTATTATCTTTACCAGTATTTGTTCTGTTCTAATAATTGTTATAAACTATAATAGGATGGCACCTTATTCAATGTAAAGTTTATTGTATTGCCAGAATAGCAAATAGTTTATTCCAAATGAATCAATATTATATTAAAACTATTTGTTGTTCTTTGCTTATTGTTTATTTTCAGAAAACTACCTAAAATTTGATACAAATACTTGATTTGTAAGCAATTTATTTTATCTTCATAAAACAATATAATTGAAGCGAGCGCAGCGAGCTTCCTACATTCGAAAATACGCTCCGTTTGTGAGTGTGTGACTGAAACATACGACGATAACTTGAGTAAAAGTTGACCGATTTTTATCAAATTTGGTATACATGTTCATTTTACCAATACTCAGGACGATTTCGTTGGACAATGTTGTCTCCCAAGCGTTCGCGCGCACGTGTAAACGTGTGCGCTACAAAATTAAAATTAGAATTTTTAGGACGGGGAAAAATTCTAACTTTATCTATTTGATGGGAAGAACATTTTTTTCAAATAACATTTTGTAGAATAAACTTTATATACATCGTCTAAAGTACAAAATAAAACAGGCATTTAAAATTTCAACTTGATACATTCAGAAGTTTTTGTGTAGTGAAGTCATACATTTTATAATAAAATTGAAGAGGAGATGTGTGGTTAGAGCAATAGTAAGAATCCAGGGTGGTTCCCTTACTACTAGCCTCTGTACTACTATCATACCCTTTATCTTTCAACTCATCATGACTCATGATTATCTATTTTTTCAATATTCAATACTTATTTATTACTATACGCTCGCTTCAATGATAGAGCCACGCGATGCCTAATATTTAATATTTACACGTTTTTGCAATTCTGAAAAGAAAGTATTGTGATGGCACAAAAATTCGATTTGAGATTTTGATGGATATACAAGTTTTGATGTCTCATGATTCGAGATAGTGGTTTTTAAAAAATGTCTGTCTCTTGTCTATCGTCTGTGCAGACGCGTGGAGCCGAATTTTGGCATACATGTTCAGAAAAATCACATTTCGAGGTGAAATCGAGAAATAAATTTTAGCTCTAAATTTGGGGTGCTACCCCTAAAAACTCTGCAATAATATTGAAAAAATTATTTCCCGAAAACGGTAACAACGATTTTGATTAAAAAATTTAAAAAATTAGTCCATTTACCTACAAATCTAACAATGTAAGCCATTTTCCGGGAAAAATCTAGTTCCTGAGAAAAAAGCTATAAATGCGGACAGAGAGAGGCTGGATTCGATTCCCCGCCGGGAAGAAGTTATTTTTATGATAAGTTTTGATGAAATGTTCAATAGCATTTAAATGTACCTACGAAAACTAATAAAAAATGGAAAACACTGGGCTAAGTCATTATGAACTCGTATATGAGAATGTTGTCTTGGCCCGATTTTTTCGATATTTTTTAATACCATCAATAAAAAGGGCAGTTTACTCTTAATAATTTTTCAAGAAACTGAACACCCCCAAGACACAATACCAATAAAATATTATAATTTTTAGAGGTTTAAGAACAATCAAGAGTTTTTTTTATTATAAAGAATTGCTTTTTTTTGAAAACCTAAAATTAAGAACATTTTTCTCTTGGTTGCCCCATCTTTGTACACACTGTATAATGAATAAATCATACAAATTAAAGGAATAAAATGATAAGACTAGGGAATGATTAGAGGTTGTGATTAAGAGTCAGTAGCTGTCATCTTAGGACGATGTCATCTTATTAGAGCTGTCATTCTGTCATCCGCAGTCATTTTTTCTTCTTCTTTTCTCAGCTAACACAATCTTTCTCTCCTAAGGGAGATCTTTTTTATCTCGAGGTAGATTTTCATGAAAAATATATTAATGATTTTTCCACCCCTTCTTCACAACAGTTTCCCCTTCCTAAATATATTGAGGCTTATCCATTTTTTTTCTTCATAGACTTAACCCCTCATGCGGACAATCAATCTGTATCAAATATTGATGAGAATATTATTCAAATATAAATCCAGGGTGAAAGGATCCGGTTGTATGTTGATAGGATGGTCACCTATTTAGCACTTTGATAAATAATGTCTAATCATTTTAATTTTTGAGTAAATATGTTAATAATATTGACAGGTTTATTGAAGTAAGTTTCGTAATGATATATCATCCCTGTTTAAATCGAAATGGTGTGCAGCTGACGGCATCTAGTCAGAATAACATTAATAAAGATCCTTTGAGACATTGACACATTTCTATATCATTTGTCATCCTTCGTTATTTAAATAACAACACTCAATGTTGGGTTTTATTTTTATCAGTTGCCATTATTCTTCAAGAACGAAGCGATTATTTGACAATATTATAAGACCACGACAAGCGTTTTAACTTGAGAAAGATCACAGAAAATATTGCTGACAACTTATAACGATATCTCTGGAACCAATGGATCTATCGCCATGAAATTTTGTTGGTAGGTTCCTCTTACTCAGGGGTGCCCACCCCGGGCACCCGGGGGGTTTTATGGCGCAAGCTTCGCCATCAGAATTTTTTGAGGGGAATCAAATTTGGTTTATTTTTCAGAGATTGGGGGGGGGGGGGGGGGATTTTTTAAATATTCCAAGTGATTTCGGCAGTTTTTGGGGGTTTTCGCCATTTATTTTTTTTTGGAGGGGGATTGGCATCCCTGCTCTATCCCCCTAGGTCCCTTGGTGGTGCTCGCTAAGAAATCTTTTTACGATCTGCCCCCTTAATTCATGATAAGTGACTATGCCAAATCGTCCATGGCGATATCATCGGAACCAATTGCTTTTCTTTATGACATAAGCAATTGTTCAAGGGTTTTTCGATCGTCCACTTTGATTCAAGATGGCGGCCATATAGGTATTTGAAACCAAGTCCAATATAATTATCACACTTTCTTAAAAACGCTGAAATTAAATCATTGAGTTTGGTGTAATAATTTATAAAATAATATTGATGTCTGCCAAGAAAGGAGTTTCTGAAATTTGATTCCTAAGGACGAAAATAGTGTACGTGGCAAGTATAAAAGAAGGGGGATTGCGGGGGATGCAGGCTCATCTTCTGAAGTTTTGTAGTTAATAGTTGGAAACGGCTTCGCTTTAGGATGTTAGCATGTATGTATTAGTAAATTATATTTCCAATTTTAACCAGGGCTGCGATGAGATACCGGGGGGGGGGGGGGGGGAGTCACAGAAGGAAAAATCCTCGGTATTTCCTTAACATTTAAATATGCTTCAGCAGTAGTCGACATCAATTTATTAGTAATTAGGGTCAGATAGTTGACGTTTGTTGTGTTAATGCTCAACTATCTTTTAATATTAAATCATTATTTGGGATAATTGGATTCTAGTAATCTGATATAGTATATGTTTTCTTTTGGATTTCTGGAGAATATAAACATTTTAAAATAAAAGAGCTAAAAAACTTGGAAATGTGATGATATCCACCATACCCTACATGTTTACAATAATAACTTTTGGAATCTTCTCTCACATTTTTAGAAATTTATTACTTTTAGATGTAGACTGTTAAGTTTCCAGATACCCCCAGATGTGGCATGGCACTTCTTGTAAACCAAACTTGGATAGGCTGAAATATCTTAAGATTCAATATGCTTCTAAGGCTTAATAGTTAGAAGACACGCATATACGTTTAATATGTTGTTTCATGATAAAAGCATTTCACAAAACAGCAAAAAGTATACCCTGTGAAGGATTGCTGTTTCAAAGTAGGGAATCTTTCCTCAAAAGGAAAAATATTATATTTTTTACCTATGAATTTACCAACAGGTATTTGTATTGCCTAATATTATGCAAGAGGAATATGTAGGTGTTAGTTAAGAGTTAGATATAGATCGGAGAATAAATATACAACAATACAACAATATTACTTCCTGCTATTCATTTTAACAGTAAACTGAGTCATGTATATCTATATACGCTGTTACACCAAACGGTATTTTAAACCGACGACATTCTCTAAATATTTTTTTTCTCATTACTCATTCAGATTTAATGGAACTAAAGACTGGCGCCATACTCTAATAAAGATAATTCACTTTCAAATAAAGCAGGCAGCTTGTAATCTCAAATAATATATAATTGTTTTAGATAATATTAATTATATTTTATATTGATTAATTTTTATATGGGTTAACTGATTTTTAGGGTAAACATATTTTTCTTAAATCTTTTTTTATGTGTTGCCTGAAATTTTTAATAAAACATAATTTCCTAAATACCTTAATGTTGATGATTTCAATTTAAAAAATAATAAAGTGTTGTGAATTACCTATCATACTAGCTTTCAATGGTCATATTTACTACAGTAAGAGTTTGGAGTCTGAGATATCACTTAACCTTATTATAAAATGTAGGACATAAATAGAGAATAATATGTTATTCAACATCTTGACTATATAATATCTCAAAAAGACCAAATTTGAAGAGAAGAGGTCCCTATCGATATTATTTCGGCACTTCTTGAGATTGTTACTTCCCTTATAAAAAACACGAGGGAGTAACAATCTAAAGAAGGTGTACGGAATGTTCTTCTTTAGACAGTTGCTCCCCTTTTAAAACAGAAGTGTGATATTCCTTTTTCCCAAAGAACATTGGACTTAACATTCCTTTGTCTTAATAGTTATTTAGTCAAAGACATTTATATTCTAAAAAAAAAAAAAAACTTAAGGGGAGTGACAATCTAAAGAAGTACCATTATTTCTAGTAAAGAGTTGAGTCCCTTGATTAGGAATAAAGGAAGACGTCTCTCCACTAAAAGTAACATAATATCCCTTTTCAAGGTATAAACAATAATTGGAACAGTATAGCTATCCTAATTATTATAATTACAATCATAAAATTAGATGGTAATTGGTTATGCCAAAACATTAAATATTGTGTAGAAAATATATAAAATTTACCTAAAATTAACTAGCCACAACCTAAGGTACAACCGATGAAAATACATACGACTAAATGTCATGGGACCAAACTTGAAACTTGCAGATCTCTCAAAATCAGTTGCTGCTAGTACAATCCGTTTTTTGATAGGTCTTACTGCTCCCACAATAAACCGCCAACGACTTCAAACCAAGTCCTGTGCACCGGCGCTGCACGGGGGAAGGGGTCGAAATCGCATGTTGACAGTGACCTTCCTTTTTTGTTTTAAAGGTCAAGTGTGCAATATCTCATCAAGCTCGGAATAAAACTGTACATTTGTATGATGGACAAACACACTGGCACCCTTCTTTATATTGATAGATAGAGACGAGGATGGAAAAGTTCTAAAAATCTCGGTTGAAGTAACTTACATGTTTCTGACTAATGCCTAGTTCGTTGAATATTTTACAACTGTTCTATTTATGATAATGTTTAATTCTATTTTATTTTGATTAATTTGTATTTGGGTTAAATATGATGACGTTTACTAGAGTGTCATTACTTTCCATAAGTTACATGTGATAGTAAGAGGTATTCCAGTCCTGACGTCTCAATATATCCTGAAACAATATTTTAGTTTACACAGACGAAATGGTTTGGATGTTGGATCATCCGACCGTAGCATAATTGGTCGACTCGTAAATTTTAGACTCAGTGACCCGATGACAGATGTGCTGTACACTAGTAGGATTTATGAGTTACGAGCCGTGATTCCTTAGGGCCTAACTTGTTTTTATTGGATTGTGTCCTCTTTGTTTTGACTTGTTACTTTAGGACTCCCTCTTTGAATAATTCATCGGTTTTTGCACGGAAAAAGCATTTCAGATAGATTTCGTTTTATCTTCAACCCGAAACCTATGTAATGCTTGAAAAGACCCGTTTCATATAACCCTATAAAAGGAAGAAGAAGAACGATTTAGTAACCTATAATCTCTATTTATTGTGTTAAACCTTTACTTATATGAAGTTGTAACTGAATGGTTTGCTGATTTATCGTAGAATTACTAATTTACAATAAAACTAAACATCTGTAAAATTACAAACTACTGTTTGCACAAAGAGATAATATACTTAAACCAATCTAAAATAAACATTTATCTTGTTAAGCTAATTTACTGCGTAGAATGTGGATGAAATAATCACAACTATCATGTTATTTTACTGTTTGTTTGGTTCATTAAGTCCGTAGCCAAAAAAGAGGACCCTTTATACATTCCTGCGCTTGTCTGTCTGTATGTAACGCATCTGATCTCCGAATACCCAACCTAAACTTTTAAACTTTGCAGTTATACTTGTGCAGTTATACGACTTGTAATAACCTTATCACAGGAAAATTGTAGGGAAGTCAAAACAAATCATCCCTCAAAAACTAGTGGTTGTCATTTTTTTAACGGAAATGCATCATGTGGGATGTTAAATGAAAGAGGAGGATGCCCTGCGAGTACAAATGTATATTTGGTTTCGTTTTTGTACCAATCCATCTGTGCACCATGTCTCCGTGAAAATTGTATTTTCTTGCTCCCTTTCATTTTTTTTTATCAATCAACGAAAACATTATAGTTACTCTTTGTCAAAAATCAAATAATGGGTTTAAGAAATATTTCATACGAAATTTAAGAAGCATATTTTATAAGAAAAAAGTCCCCCCTCCCAAAACAATAATGGGGAAAACTGATTAGCTAGACACGCATATAAAGACGTTTGTTTCACGTCACTATAATTAATGGTTCAAAATTTGTTTGAAACAAACTTTTAAATGTCCGCCCGCCATCTTGATACGGCTGGGCCGATTATGCTGGTTAACGCACTCTTCGTATTTGTAAAATTATCTATGGACCCTTCGTGAGTGCTGAAAGTGCATTCTCAATCACTTTTTTATTTATTTTATTTTAATTTTAATTTTTTTATTTTTTTTTTAACAAGTTCTTTATTGGCATAAGTAACAAAATTTCAATATAAAAAGAACTTTTTATATACTACGTTTTTAAGTTTTCTGTTGAATCATATGTAATGTTGATAATTGTTGTTATTGTTATTTAATATATAATGTTAGTGAAAAAAAAAAATAGTTCCTAATTTATTTACTTCACATAAATGACAACCATCTAGAGAGCTGATCTTTAACCCTATAAAAGGACAAATCGATATATTTGAAATAATATAATCCATATATTTCCTGTTTTGCTGTCATTCAATGTTTATCTCTTATTTATAAAAATCACAAATTTGAAACCCGTCAAAATGAATATTGTAAATATGGGACATGGCAAAACAAATAAAATAACTTGCGGATTTTTCCGAACTAACTTTACATACAGCAAAATTTGCTGAAAACCAATTAAATTTTGCTGAAAGATGGCTAAAAGTATTAAAATAATGCATTGTCATCGTGTTCTGAGCTATGCTAAAAGTTTCAAATGTCTAGCTATTCGGGAAGTTAGTTAGAAGTCGATTGCCAGATTTGTACCGGACAAACAAACAAACAAGAAAGCAAGCTAATAAAAACGTAGTAAACAATTATTTTTGTTTACCGGAGCCATAATGTTATTTTGAGAGGGGTTATTTTGTGCCTTTTTTTAATTTTTGATATTTTATAGAGGATTGGAGCTTTTTAATTAAATTTGTGGAAGGGTGTAATGGACAATTTTGGAGTATATAGTTTTATTTAATTTTAAATAAATAGAAGCTTTTCATTGGATTTTTATTAGGGTTCTTTGAAGGTATCAAAATGGGTATCATGGGCAGTCTTTGGACTGACTTAACAGTGGACTAACCTGGCATTTGCCGGGTAAATTGAGGGAAACCACAGAAAACCTCACTTAGGTTGGGCGGACCCGAGTCCAACCAATTGTTTACATATAGTAAACTTAGCAACCGATCTTACGTTTTCCTATTCATATCTTATCTAATAACCAATTATAATTCTTTATTAAGATTGAAATGTTCTAGGCAGAAATTAGGGATTTGTTTTTTGATTTCGAGTTTCATTCATCTAAACTTAAACTCAAGCCTTAGCAAATATATTCTAATGTATATGTACCTATATTAAATTAGAAGTTATGATATTTATGATATTGTTTGTAGAAGCGATTTTTTATCTTTTTAAAAATATACTACATCTGATAAATATGTAAAAGCATAATAGGATATGGAATTCTCATATCTAATTACAATTTGGTGCCGCTTTTGAACTTCCTTTTTTTTATCCGACACTGATTATAAAGTGATATCTTAGTAAATTTAAGTAGTTGTTGTTTTCCCCCTCTATGATTCTGCCCTTTTATAAAAAAAAAAAATACTAAAAGCTACTGTTTTATAATATCTTATTAAAAAAATGATGTATTTTGTTTACTTTCATAAAAACTTAAGTATAAATTAAGATCTTCTCTAGGCACATAAAATTATCTTCATTAAGTGCTAAATAAATTCCAGTCTTAATCAATCTTAGTGTATCTTTACCTTGGATAATAATTGTGGGACAATATCAAGTTTTCAACTTAAAAAAATGAAAGAAAATTGTTGACCCAGAGTAGATGATTAAAATTTAAACAAAAGGTTTTTATAATGGTTGTTCCTTGTTATTATTCCTTTTTTTTAGAACTCAGTATTCAGAACTCCTAATATTCTTGAGTATAGAACTCTAAGTAAAAAACCATAGTGAGCCACTTTGTGAGACCTTTGTTTTTGGGCCTACTCAAAAACCGTGGATGTAGTTTTTTGGATTCAGCTTTTCATAAAAAAAAAAAACAATTACTGGGTCTTAATAAATGATTACTACAACTTTTGCGGAGCGATTACTTTTCAAATCAGTCAATTGCAATTTATGATGTATGACAAAATATAATTTACATTTTTATTTGATTATTTTTTATGTTGAAATAGTAATTATTTCCTAAAATGGCGAATTGGATGAAATATACCAACCACGTATCCCCTTCCCATACCCACTTCTGTCCTCGCCTCCAACCAACTCGTAAAGCATAAAGAAAATATATCAATCGATCTTGTTTATGGCATGGTTGGATATACAATAACCGAAAGTCTGGTATTAGCTTTATATTTTATAACTAATTGTATGTAGAAATTTAATAATACATTTGTAAAAAGATAGTGAGTTTCTTTAAGATAAAACAAACCTCATAAACATATAAAAATAAAATATATGGTAATTTTTCAAGTAGTAGTGAAGAAATTTTTGATTTTCTTTTGAGAAGTTATTTTTTAAATCAAATTGAAATTAAACGAAGGGAGACGTACAAAGAAAAATACTGACCGTCGCTGGACTTTGTCCATTTTATTACCCATTTAGCTACACCAAAATATAAAATATAGACTTTTGGGTACTCCTTTAGATTGTTACTCCCCTATGTTGTTTTAGAATATAAATGACTTTGACTAAATAATAATAAGACAAAGGGATGTTTAGTCCCATGTATTTTGGGACCAAGGAATATCACACTTCTGTTTTATAAAGGGAGTAACAATCTAAAGAAGAACATTCCGAGCACCTTCTTTAGATTGTTACTCCCCTCTGTTTTTTTTTATTAAGGGAGTAACAATCTAATTAAGTGCCAACTTTTGGACACCTTGAATTATTCACAAAAGCTTTTCTTTGCCTTTTCATACAATTAATTTTCTTACATGGGTTTGTTCAGTTGTTACCACAAACTATACCAGCGTATCTGTATTTTACTGTGTACAAACTTCTGTTAACAACTATGTAATAAGAAAATTTATTTCAACGGGTATGTATATATATCTTCTCTTTTGTTTCATGCGCAAATGCCAAAAAAACAACAGATATGGTTTTCAGAAAGAGAAAATTTGGGTACAGGTACCCTTTTTAAAATAGAGAGTGATAAGAGTATACCCACCAATATGATAGTTATGTAAATCCTAAATTTATTAATTCTTACCGGTTAAAAATATAGTTGTAGTCTGACCATTGCTGTGATGTTCATGATCAATTAAGTAAAAAGGGTCAAATTAATTTACTGTAACAACAATTTTACTTTTTTAATAATTTACTGTTCAGGTTAGATATTTTGCTAAGAACCAATATATCTGGATTTATCTTTCTTTATGCATTAAAAACAATTCAGTTGCTTCTTTTCAAAACTAAGTTCAGATCTGGCCAGTATTAATACTTAAAGCTTAAACTTACCTTCTTTTCATAGAGAACTGAGTGCAGTCATCTTGATTGAAACTAGATACAATTAGTGTAAGTGTTGGGACACCATCTTTCACTCATTGCACTCTTTGTTTAGTAGCTGACGCCAAATACTTATTGATTCCAATTGTATTACTTTGTCTTACCAGATGGTATCGATTCACAATAGTAAAGAGAGGAAGTCTTGATGATCTTTGGTATAAATTTGAATTGATTGTGAGCATCCGGGTAGCTTCTGTGCAATGACGCTGGCAAGAATATTAATGACGAAAGCGTCGCGGCATAGCAATTACCAGAACTAGACACACTTGAGACTTTCTAGTGTGTAGACAATTTAAGTCATCCTCATTCCCTACTGAATAAAATCTAAGAACTTATTGCATGTCTAGTCTGTCTTTTTTAAAATAAACTTCTGACTTGAATTGTTATTCGTTTTACAAATGTTTTGTTCATCATAGTGTTTATGGACTAAACTCCTTACTAATAACCTTTTGCTGGAGTATTTTTTAGTTTTTCTTCGTTTTACCAAATTATGAAATCTTCTTTTAGTCTTACTTGTTCACTTAATGCTTTGATATCTATTTTTTTAATATCCTCATTGGAGAGTAAATACTTTTTTTTTTTTTTAATTTTTTCTAAGAAGAAGTTATTCTCCACTGTATTTGTTTTTATCTGTTTTAAGACCCAGTTTATTACTATATTATAATTGATAAGAATTGTCGATACAAAAACGTTTACGTATAAATACACATTAGGTATTGTTAGAGTAGAACAGAGTCTGACATTATTTTTTATTATAATTTATGAATTGATTTTTGTCTTTATACAAATCAGAGTGTTGGGGGTAAAATTTAAGAATTATTTTTTTATTATATATACTTCATGTATCTTAGTGTTGATACTAAAGGATTCGTAGTATATTTATAGAGAAAGTATTGTGATAAAAAGTTGTTCTTTTAAAAAATGTCTTGTCATGTTGTTTGTTGTCTGTGCTGACGGGTGGAACTACTTGGCCGATTTTGTTGAAATTTGGCATACATGTTCAACAAATTAATTCCTTGGGTGAAATCGAGAATTGAAATATAGCTCTAAATTTGTGCCGAATCATTTTTTAATTTGTTCTATTTTTGGTGAAAATCTGCTGTCAACTAGATCAATCAGCCCTATTGTCATGGGGGTTGGTCTCATAATTTCGCTTTCAATACTAATGTATCTTATGATTTTTTTTTAGTTATATTTAAATCAAATCACAACTTACCATGCGCACTATATACCATTTCTATATACCACTCACTTTACATCATGTGAATATAATACGGGTTGGTGTACCTGAGGAACTGCCATTCTGTTAAATGATTACTTGTTTACACTGTAGGAGCAAGGGGGCTACGAAATTATAATCCGATCTTTCTCCTACGGGGTAGATATAAGGGTGAAAAGAAATAAAGATTTAACTGGACTGTAAGGGTTAAAGACTATAAAAAAAGAAGCAAAATAAAAGTAATCTGATTTAATTAAGGAATATGAAGTAAAAGTGTAGATAAAGATAGTTGATTGATATAAGTAATATAGATATGTATAAGTATAAATACGGTGATATAAGAAGATAGGTGTCTGGTAGAGATGCTAATGATGAGGATGATGTTATGAATGATAACGGCTTTGGTGATTGGATGTTGAAAGGTGCTGCCACGCCAAGCTAGCAGCGCAGCTAATGATAGTCAGGTGGATGCACTGAACTTGTGATAAATTTAGCTGAACACTATTGGTGGTGATGGTGAGGTTATATATAATTGCACTGTTGGTGGTGATACAGATAAAGTGCTGAAGGTGATAAAAACCAGGTCGTTGATGGTCAGCCTGAGTTGATGACAGAGCACACACACTGAGAGTATTACACTGAGTTACATTAGTCAAAAGGTGGAGTGAGTAGTGAATAGGAAGATAAGAGAGGGAAAGATAAGGAAAGTTTAGATAAATAGATTAGTTATGGATATTCAGATAGATATAATAAAGATAGAAATGGACTTTGATACTTAACACTTATCTCCCAGACCTAATTTATAAATAATAAAACAACAGAAAACATCTCTAATAATAAATCAAATTAAAAAGATAAATAAACAAACCTAAGTGAAATTTGCTAGGAAGCCTAAACATACCGCCCACCAAATTTCACCTAGGTTCAGTTGGGTTGGCAAAAATGTTGAAAATAATTTATGAGCCTGTGGATAGGCCTTAGATATAGTAGTCTGAAGAGCTCGTGGTCCGATGTGGGAACGAGTGCGATGATAGAAGTCAGCAACTAAACTGGTTAGATGATACCTTCTTGGAATTAAAATTGGGTGACATTGATCAAGATGTAAGTTTGATTCTGATATTCTACCGCCCACCCTCAAAACTCCTCTTTGATCCACAAATGCTCCTAAAGAAGACAGCATCGATGACCACTTTGGGTTTTTTTCCGAAAGCTTCAGGGTAGAAATAGTTACTGGAGTCTGTTTGACTTCAGGAAGATCCTCCAAGTTAATATTTAAAGGTGCAATAGGCCACTGATCTTCAGGAAGATGTAGCCAAAAAGGTCCAGACCACCATAAAGAATGATCAACCAACTTAGATGGCAGGAGCCCTCGAGAACCACATTCTGCGGGCTTGTCATTAGATGGTATGTGTCGCCAAACATCTACATCAACTAATTCGAGAATGCGGACGACCCTATGCGCTACAAATGTTTTTAGAGAATGTGCTGGTGTCTTAAGCCAAGCAAGGACGGTTGATGCATCGGTGAAGAAGGTGACCTTAGATATGTTTAAGAATTTACAAAAATGTTGGATAGAGATGTAGAGTTGAGACAGCAGCAAAGCAGAACAAAGTTCTAATCTAGGGATGGTTAAGGGTTTTATAGGAGCTAAACGAGTCTTCCCTTTGAGTAGGTAAATAGATGATGAAGTATCAGGTTGTTGAACATAAAGGTAGATGCAGGCACAAAAACATTTTGAGGAAGCGTCGCAGAATCCAAATAACTGTAGATTAGAATCTTGGTTGTGACCGAAGAACCGAGGTATCTTCACAAGAGAAATGTGAGAAAGTTCAGAAATAAATTCTGTCCAAAGTTTTCTCAGTGGATTTGGGATCTCTTCGTCCCACTCAATGGAGGACTTCCATGTTTCTTGAAGAATTGTTTTTGCCATGAATGTGATTGGACTTAGATACCCTAATGGATCATAAATTTTGCCAATGGTAGATAAAATTGATCTTTTGGTGAATATTAAATCAGGCTGTACGATAGAGTAAGATAGTTCATCTTTGTGTGGATCCCACACTAATCCTAGGATTTTGACTGATGACTCCTGATTATCAGATAAGGCTACTACTCCTGAACCTCGATCTTCATCTTGAATAAGTGATGGACAATTGCTCATCCACTTGCTGAGTTGAAAGCTTCCTTTGTTCAGTAAAAGGATAAGTTGTTGTTTAAGTGATTCAGCTTCCTGCACTGATGATGCACCTGTTGCGACATCGTCAACATAGGTATCCTCTTCTAACGCAGAAACGGCCAAAGAATATGGTTCACCTTCATCTTCACAAAGTTGCTGAAGGACACGTATAGAATGATAAGGTGAACTTGAGACACCATAGGTTACAGTTGTCAATTCATAGAGTTGTATCGGATCTTCAGGATTAAATCTCCAAATGATTTGCTGATATTTCCGGTCAGCGGGATGCATCTCAATCATTCTGAACATCTTCACAATATCACAGGTGAAGACCACTGGATGACGCCGGAATCTCAGTATGATGTCACTAATATCCCCTTGCAACTTCGGTCCTATGTGGAGGTGGTTATTCAGAGATCCTTGAGAACAACGAGCCGAAGCATCAAAAACGACCCGTAGTTTTCGTTTGTCACCGTCTCCCTTGTACACTGGATGATGAGGTATAAAGTAAGCACCAGGCTCAGAAGCTGGTATCATGTGACCCATTTCAATATATTCTTTCATAAAGTGATGGTAATCTTCTTTAAGTTTTGGATCCTTACGTAATTTCTGTTCTAAGTTATAGAAACGAGTAAGTGCTTGATGTTTAGAACCACTGAAGACTGATGGAGGTGATGAAGAATTAAAAGGTAAACGAACCACATATTTACCCGAAGGTAAACGTGAGTGGGTTGATATAAAGTGATTTTCGCAGTCCTTTTCTTCAGGAGACAGTTTTGGTATGTTAGAGATAACTTCCTCTGTCTCCCAGAATTTATTCATAATTTGAGCGATGTTGTTAGAGGTAGATAAAAGTGATGTTGATGATGAATTTGAAGAAAATAAATTGTTACAGTTCAGCTGACCTATGATGATGTGACCAAAAATAGTATCAATTAGTTGAGGATGGTCGTCTGAAAGAATAATTGGAACGCCTTTAATGATACGGCCAAACAGATTGGCCCCAACCAAAAGATCGACTGGGCCAGGTTTCCAAAATTCAGGATCTGCCAGTTGATATGATGAGAAACGTTTCCATATTTCAGTAGGTATAGGTCGCTGAGGTAGATCATACGTTATAGATGGGACAACGTCAGCATATGAATGAAGTTCAGGATTGTCTGAAGTTCTAGGTCGAATGGTACAAGGTATCTTGCCTTTAGAAGTAAAGGCAGGGGAAGAACCTACACCCGTAATGCACTGCCTCTGGTCTATGGGATTAAAACCAAGTTTTAAGGCACTCTCCTCTGTAATAAGTGATGATTGACTTGCTGAATCTATTACAAGTCTAATAGAAACGAAGTCCCCTGAACTGTTCTTAATAAGAACACGGGCAGTACCTAAGAGGACATCACATCTAGAGGTCAAAGTACAATTCACACTAGAAGGAGGGTTAAAGGTTTGAGAAGATGTAGATGGTTTGTCATGTTGAGATGGTGACACTGATGTCGTTGTCTTCTCAGAAGGCTTAGATTGAGGTAAGTGTAGCATAGTGTTATGGTGAAGCTTGCAGATAAAACAGGAGTATTTTGAAGTACAATCAGATGTCTGGTGGTGGGGATAGAGGCAATTTTTGCACCCCTTCCAGCCTTTGTCCTTTAACATCTTCAGTCGCTCGGGAGCAGAAGCAGCTTTAAACTTGACACAGTCCCTCAAAATATGATTCTGACCACAAATAAAACAAGAGTTATTAAGTTGAGAGGATACTTGTTTGTCCCCTGACTGCTTAATGGATTTAGTTAAACGGGGAGATTTATTAACAGTACTAGTGAAAAGAACAGCTTTAGGTGATTTAGATTTATTGAATGTCAGTTTGTTTGGTGAAAAGTTAGGATGTTTATAAGTTGAAGTTGAACTCTGAACTGCTTTCTGATCAGCTACCATGTTAAGAGCGAGATATCTACTTTCCACAAAATCTTTCAACCTGGTGTACGTTGGAAACTCGACAAGAACATTAGCAATCTCAAAAGCTTCCCTGGTCTTTTGATCTAAACATCGAACGGCTAGTTCAAATAAAATAAATTCAAATTTATTAGGGATATTTAAATTTTCTAAAGCTGTAATGTTTTCAGAAATAATTAATAAAAATGAATTTAATGATTCCGATTGAGATTTATTGACAGGTAGTTTATAGTTTAACAGTTGATTCAGATAAGATGAAGCTAATTTTCTGGTGTTATTATAATGCTTCATTAACAGATCCCAAGCCTGATCGTAATTGACATCTGATATGGGAATGTGTTTGATAAGGTTAAGCGGATGATCTTGAAGAGAACCGGTTAAAAAATGATATTTTTCGATGGGAGAGAAAGCTTCATTGTCATGGACAAGACTTTTAAATGTGTCCCTATATAGAGGCCAGTCACTAAAAGAGCCTTTAAAAGTAGGTAAAGTGACCTTAGGGAGGCGTACTTTAGATCCTGATAACGAACTGTTAGCATATGTAGCCCCTCTAAGTGCTGTTGCCAGGTCAGCTACTAAAGAAGTGTTGGTGGCTGTCGCCTGGATCTTATTGCGAGATGCAACCATCCCCTTTACGTAGTAGTAGTGAGTTCTAAAAAGTTTTATTTGTTCCTGATCTTGAGTAGTAGGGTATTCTGAAAGTTGACTACGGGACGCGTATAAATCTGTAAGCTGGTCGAGAAGAGAATTGAATGAGGCAAACAATGGGTCAATCCTAAGTGCCATGCCTTCAAACATAGCTAAGTCTTCTACAGAGTCCGTGGAAGTAATAGCAAAATTATAAATGTCTTCCATTTCACAGCGACAAGATCTTAATTTAGATTTCAGGGCTGATGATTGCTGACCGAGAGTCGGTGAAGTAGGAAGATCTGAATTACCCGGCATGATTGATAAAAAAGATTAAACAAAAATAAATATGCCTAATACACTAAAATTAAATTTTAAAAGATAAGGAAACAGAAAAATCCTAAGTGTATAGGGTTTGGCAAAATTAAGAATTATATAAATAATAAATAAAAACAATCTTATTTAAAATAAACAAAAGGAATAAGAAAAAAAAGAATAAATCCCCTGAACAGAATAAAAATAAACTGTGTGAAATAGTATGAAATATGTTAAATTACGTTTGATAATTGATAAAAAGATAAATAAGGTGACAGAGTTAATTAGATGAAAAAATTTTTTTTTAAAAGTTTGAAAGATATTAAGAGATAATTTAATTATAGAATCCAATTCAAAATTAGAGATAAATTTAATTTGAATAATCTTTGAACCTTTAAAATAAGTTCAATAAAGTGAAATTAAAATGAAATAAATTTATATGAAATAATGGATTATAAATCATAAAATATATTGGAAGAAAATATAAAGAGGAAGTTATAAAAGGTATAAATGGGTATAACAGGTTCACAAAGTAAAGGTGCATTCATAAAGTTAAATTTAAAAAAATAATAATTGTATATAAGAAGTTACTTCTAAATTTGAATGAATACAAGAAGGAAAAAAATTAAATTTCTTTTTAACAAAAAGGAAATGATAATTGATTAGTCTAATCAAATTAAAAGAAATAAGAAAATGTACAACAGTACTATTTAAATAACATGATTAAATCATAAGAATAATTAATTAAAAGAAATTAAGTTGATAAATTAACTCAATGAATTAATTGAAATGAATATAACTTGATATATATAAAGTGTAATACAATACACTGGTATTATACTATTAAAATAAAATAATAATAATTTATTACAAAAGAGAGAAAGAAAAAAATTCTTATTAATGATGAAATCATTTATATTAAAAAATTAGTTATATGGCAAAAATTAAATTTACTTATCCAAAATATAAAAAGAAAAATTAAAATAACATCTCCTATATTAAATTCCGATAATTAAAATAATAGGGTAATGTGAAATTTAATTAAAAAAGGAAAGTAAATAAAAATTTTAAGTATAAAAAAATTGTAATTCTTTGAAAATGTAGAATTACTTAGTTACTTTTTATGTAATAATGGCAATAAATAATAATAAGAGGTGTTACAATTTAAATTATTTAATATAATTGTAGATCAATAATTAATTAATAAATAATAAAAGATTAATAAAAACAAATCGTTAAAATTAACGAAAGAAAAATAAAAATTAGATGAATATATCAGTATTCTGTTCCGTCGGCCGACGGTAAAAAACAGAAAGAAATTTAAAAATGTTTAATATACATTTTTTGTAATAAAATAAATTCAGATGAATGTAATAAATAAATCAGATTAATTTCATTTTTTATGTAATGAAGAGATGAGCAACAAAAGAAAATTAAATATATTATAATGAAATGAAATATTGAGAAGATAATGAAAAAAATTAAATATATTATAATTAAGTAAAATACTGATAAGATGGTGATAAGATTGGATTATAAGAAATATAAGTTACTCAAATAAAATTTACAAAGAGGAATTACCGGCTCTAGGGATAAAAAAATAAATAAAAGGAATC
Organism: Gerris lacustris; assembly: GCA_951217055.1. Taxonomy (NCBI): domain Eukaryota; kingdom Metazoa; phylum Arthropoda; class Insecta; order Hemiptera; family Gerridae; genus Gerris; species Gerris lacustris. Next base: position 23,165,275 of record OX578283.1, on the reverse strand, counting down.
CCTAGCCCAAATGACCAAGTTATGTAGGAGCAAGGGGGCTACGAAATTATAATCCGATCTTTCTCCTACGGGGTAGATATAAGGGTGAAAAGAAATAAAGATTTAACTGGACTGTAAGGGTTAAAGACTATAAAAAAAGAAGCAAAATAAAAGTAATCTGATTTAATTAAGGAATATGAAGTAAAAGTGTAGATAAAGATAGTTGATTGATATAAGTAATATAGATATGTATAAGTATAAATACGGTGATATAAGAAGATAGGTGTCTGGTAGAGATGCTAATGATGAGGATGATGTTATGAATGATAACGGCTTTGGTGATTGGATGTTGAAAGGTGCTGCCACGCCAAGCTAGCAGCGCAGCTAATGATAGTCAGGTGGATGCACTGAACTTGTGATAAATTTAGCTGAACACTATTGGTGGTGATGGTGAGGTTATATATAATTGCACTGTTGGTGGTGATACAGATAAAGTGCTGAAGGTGATAAAAACCAGGTCGTTGATGGTCAGCCTGAGTTGATGACAGAGCACACACACTGAGAGTATTACACTGAGTTACATTAGTCAAAAGGTGGAGTGAGTAGTGAATAGGAAGATAAGAGAGGGAAAGATAAGGAAAGTTTAGATAAATAGATTAGTTATGGATATTCAGATAGATATAATAAAGATAGAAATGGACTTTGATACTTAACACTTATCTCCCAGACCTAATTTATAAATAATAAAACAACAGAAAACATCTCTAATAATAAATCAAATTAAAAAGATAAATAAACAAACCTAAGTGAAATTTGCTAGGAAGCCTAAACAACACTGTTGTTGTTACTTTAAGATCTAACTTGTGGGTTATTTCTAGTACGTTTTAGACTCATTTATTTACTAATTACATTCTTGCAGAATTTTAAGGCACTTTACCCATTATCTATTGGTATGATTAATAAAGTAATAATAACTTTAAAACATAGGAAAAGGGTAAAAAGACAAAATTAACTTTGAAATGGTTCAATCATGAATTGAAAATAATCAACATTTATTAATCAATACAATTTTTTTATTTGTAAAAACATATACATTAATACTATTTACAATTTTAAAAAATAATTTAGTTTTCTTTTAATTTCTTTTCTTATACATACAGAAAAAATTAGATTAGAAAAGAAGTTAATAATGGAACTTTGTCAGCTTCTAATTCCCTATTTCAATAAAATATTAAAATTAAAATAATTATGCTATTAGTTAAAAGAAAAAAATGAAAAAAATAAATGGTACAAAACAAAAAATTAGTGAAGTGCAAAACAAGTGAATGAAATAAGTTTAAACAATTACTTTACTAAAAGATGTTATTTCATAAGAGATCCGTTAAACTAAATTGTAACATAAAAATAATAATAATAAATAAAAAACATATTATTAATAGCAATTGTTAAGAAAAAAAAATACAAAATATATTATATTGTAATTCAATTTAATTTACTTTTTTAAAAAAACTAACAATTAACTTTGGTATGCGCTGACGAGAATTTATTAAAAATTCTGCGATAATTATTTCACATTTCTTTTAACGCAGACAAAAAAAAATATTTTTTTTTTAATTTCTTGTAAAAATTAGGAAACAATAACCACAAACCTAAAAAAGGAAAACAAATGTTTTGTTTATAATTATTATTTTAATTTTTTTTATACAAATATCTATACAAAATACAATTATCAAACTTCAGTCAATTTGTTGTTTTTTTTTATTTCTTTTTTTGGTTACTTTTTTTAATATTTTGGACAATCCTTTGGCAAAAAAATAATTAAAGAAAAAACTGTAATTGTCGCTTTTTATTTTACAATTCTTTTCATAAGTCCTTTCTTCCAATGAAATTGCGTAATACATTATTTTATGTTTTTTTTTGGTTTTTTTTTTATTACGTGAATTCTGTTGTATTAATTTATGATATTAAATGATAGATATGTTCATGCAGTAACAAAAACTGTAAATAATAATAGTATGGGTAAAATAGACCAAAAATGGTGTCCGAAAAATGGTGAAATTCTTCCATTCATAAAACTTGATTTGTGGCTTCGTCTTGGCAGAGTAATTGAATGACTGAAGAGTCCCCAAATTTTTAGAGGGAAGGACAATGAGTTTTAGGGGGGGGGGGGGGGGGGGGGGGTAAATTAGAAAATTGTAAATGAAATTATTGAATAGAGGTGTTCTTTTAATAAACGTATTTTTTTTGTCGAGCTGAATCGAATAAGAAAACTTTCAGGTCGATTAAATCACACCTTAACGAAATATGATAACGAGAATAGTTTCCATTATATCTCGATTAGAAGTGATTTAATCGACCTTAATGTTGTCTCATTCGATTCAGCTCGATAAAATACGTTTAAAAGGACACCTCACTTGAATAATTTTATTAATTAACCCCTTCCCTTCCCTAAAAATAATTGTTTCATCTACTGCCGGATGAAGTCATAAACGTTCAATGAACAAAAAAGTTTCATGAATAAGCGAATTTGTCTTTTCAATCCCCTAATTTTTACCCATTCTATAAATAAATAGATCTTAAAATAAAATGTTCGTTTTTTTTTCTTTTACACATATTTTATTTAATCGTTATTGAGTTATTTCTTCGCTTCTTTCAGTGTACATTAAAGAAACTATCGGCTATAATTTTCTCTTTATTTTACATCGATATGAATTTATAAACTGAATATTTTCAAGTAACGTTATACTAAAATAAACCTACATATAAATGGACTTGTTACGAAATTGTTTTGAAAACTAAATCTTTAGTACCTTATTCGGTTAGTAAAATATTATGGCTTTTAAAATTGGATGTTTAATCTTAAAATTGGTATTTTTGGGGGCTTTAACACTCGCCGATTAAACCTAGTAATAATAATGTAACAGGTTATTGCTTTCCCGTTTAGCATTTTCTATCCGACCCTACACTTTTCTCTCATATAAACTAGATATTTTTTTAATAGCTTTGTTTCTTTAAGCGCTTAGATGAAAAAAAAGGTAAAGGGACTTGGTTTTTTCAATTTTCTTTCTGAATATTTTATAAATTAGCCTGGAAAAACTGTTTTATATCTACAGATTGTTTAATTCAATCCTTTATGAGTCGGAAAACGGTCTGTTAATCATTTTTAACACCTTACAGACGATTTTATTAAAATTTATTATTATTCTTTGGCTTGTTTAACAGATTAAAATAATTTTATTAAAATTGACGTAAATCTAGCATGAATATTTAGTTATAACTAAAGATAGTTTATATATATATATATATATATATATATATATATATATATATATATATATATATATATATATATATATATATATTCTGGAATAAAAATAAACATACCTATCATTTCACATCATATCTAAAAATTTAAAAAATAATATACAACTTTCATTTAAAAAAAATATTTTTAGATTACCCTCTCTAAAAAAAAGAACAATATATTTTAATCACCATCATTCGACACAGCTTAATAAATTAACAAATTTTATTTATACACATAAAAATCACTCAGAACATATTACATCTAAACTATATTTACAGGTCCACAATCTATTTTTTATTTTTTAATTTTAAAAATAATTAAAATAAAAGAAAGTCCATTTCACATTTATATGTATATATATATTTTTTTTAATTTTTATCACCACATTTTTTTTGTCTCTGTTAACTAATGAACTATAGTAGAAGTTCAATTTTTTTTTTATTAATATGTATTATTTTATTTATATATTTATTTTCTCACTTGTACAATGAAACTGATTTATTTAATTTTAGCTTTTTTTAAACCATTTTTTTTTTAATTGCCAGTATTATTTACTTAAATTTCTTTTAATACAAGACATAAACAGTAAGACAGTCAAATAGCGGAACATTTTTTTTAAATTATTTTTTTTTAATAGGATTAATTTTTAACACATATTCTTAATTTTTATTCATATATGACTTCATTTTTTTTTTTTTTTTTTTTTTGGTAATTAATTTTTTTTTACCGTTACAAAAGGGAGTCTTTGTTTGTTAGCATAGGTTTAAAGGACTTCATTATTTTTCTATCTATATATATATATATATATTTTTTTTTTTTTAATATGTTCCATTTATCTTAATAATTATTATATACATTATTGATACATTTACATTAGATTAATATTTATAGTAATATACATAGATGTTTAGTGTTTTAACCTTTTATATAACAAGTAGTTTAGCATACCATTTATAATAACCTTTATACCTATTTATTTTTACCAATTGTATTTTTACACACAAAAATTAAATATGAATAAATAAAAAAAAGAAGAATGAAATGAAAAATAAATGGAAGAAGAAATTATTTTTTTAAAAAAATCCTTGTGGCCAATTACTGAATTGAATCCACTGGGGTAACAATTATATTTTTAGGTACTTCTTTATATTGTTACTCCCCTATGTTGTTTTAGTATCAAAATGACTTTGACTAAATAAATATAAAGACAAAGGGATATTTAGTCCAATGTGCTTTGGGACAAAAAGGGAATATCCCACTTCTATTTTGATAAGGGGAGTAATAGTCTAAAGAAGAACATTTCGTATACCTTCTTTAGATTGTTACTCCCCTCTATTTTTTTATAAGGGGAGTAACAATCTAATGAAGTGCTTTTTTTAAATTTGCCCAGTCAGTTAAAATTAATTCAAGACAATCTAAAGGCTACTTTGATAAACCAGCCAGATTTCTTTAAAACCGGATAACTGATTTTTATTTTAAAAAAAGATAATAATAATCATAATATGGGACTAACAATAGGTTAATTTTGAACTTCCAAATAATTTTTTTTTAAAGATAAGTGCGGTCTTTAAGATATGGTAGTTTGCAAAAATGTTTTTAATTCGGAGACAAATAAAAGTTTATAAGAATGATCAATACATAAAATATTAATCACACATATATATGCTTACATATGATTTTTTAAAATTATTTTAGTAGAGTCTTAGAGATATAATAATTTATGTGAATACATTACGTTTTAAATGCTTTTCTTATTCTGTTTGCACGAAAATTCTTTTTCGATTATATTACCTTTTAGCATATATATATATATATATATATATATATATATATATATATATATATATATATATATATATATATATATATACCCGCACTTTATATGTATGTGTATTTTCTACCAAAAACAAATATATAAATAAATATTTTAAAAACATTAAACTATAATAATCATATATGACAGTATGAAAATAATACGTAATATTCATAGAATGAAATAATTAATAAAATGTTATTTAAATGAATACATAAATATAAAATAAATAAATAATTGGGAATAAATTTTAATATACTTGTTTAATAGTAGTAAGGATTAGATTGATCGCGACGTTAAAATATGAGCAGTTATCCTCTGGGTACAATAAATGGAATTAATATTTGGTACTTCTTTAGATTGTTACTCCCCTATGTTTTTTTAAAGAATATAAATGACTAACTAAATAACTATTAAGAGAGAGGGATGTTTAGTCCAATGTACTTTGGGACAAAGGAATATCACACTTCTGTTTTTACAAGGGGAATAACATACTAAAGAAGAACACCCTGTACACCTTCTTTAGATTGTTACTCTCCTCTGTTTTTATTTATGAGAGGAGTAACAATCTAAAGAAGTGCCTAATATTTTATAAAGATAAGTACAAAATAATTTTTTTTCCCCTCACTTGATTTTTAAGAAGCTATCGTGCTTAGAAGTTTGTCAAGTATGATTTACATAGCTAAAGTAATTTTAGTATCAGGTTGAAATATCAGCCATCTTTTATTTCTCATAGACATTCGTCAAGTTTCAATTATGACATGAGAGATAAAACCAATTTTATTAATCAGGTGAAAAATCTTTTAACTTCTCTTTGCTGCGGATGCACTCAGGTTGGTTCACTGCAGATAGGTCATACTTGACCTATCTGCTGACCTGGAAAGCTGAGTTTATTATCAGGTTTAAGATTAGGTTTTAAGTATTTTTCTATTTCTCATTTAAGTTCATCAAGTAATATATATGACATAAGTGGCACTAATCTAATCAATTAAGCGAACTTTTTCAAGGATTTAAGTTATCGTGTTTCAAAGTTTGTCAAGTATGATCTATGTGGTAATCTGATAAACTAATAGCATTTTCTTTCCTTTAGATACACTTCATTACAGTTAGTTAAATCATTTTTAAACTATCGTGCTTAAAAGTTTTTATAAGTTTATTTAGACAGACATATAGGAAGGGCTTTGCTTTGGGCTTTAAATGTTCAAAATCTGTTATAAACCTGTACGTTGTACTTATGTACGTACATTAGTTATTCAACCATACTTTCTTCTTACTTTATATGAGAGAAAGTAAAAAAAAAAATTATTATAATTATTTTCAGTAGTGACTACTTAATATAAAAATTACGAGAACATCGCATTATTATGAGAAAATATCGCATTTAATAATGAATTCTACTAGAAATAATATATTTATGAAATTTCAGAAGTATTTTTCTCTGTAACTTTAAAATGACTTTACCTAAAATTGAAAAAAAGGTAATCCTCTTAAAGGTTCTTAAAGAATGAAATGGAATTATAATAAAATATGTATTGAAAGGGGGAAAGGTAATTTGTAAATCTAAGGCTTCTTAATGGTGAACAGCAGAACCGAGTTATCGACCTTTAGAATACATAAAACTACATAATGCAGTGGCCCATCTTTCTAACAATGTTTGGGATGTAATATTGTAATGAATTGATTATCATTAAGTTCCGATGATTAGGTACTACATTAGTTACCTAATCGAGTTGGACCTTATTTGTATAAATTCTAAATTGAAAATAGCGATTGATTTACATTATCGATAAATACATTATAATAAATAATAATATGTTATTAAGTTAAGTTTATATTATTAGGCGGCCGATTAATTTATCGGTTTCAATAGTTCCAATCAATAATACTAATTACGTCGTATTGAGTTAAGTTTGAGCTTATGTATGAGCTTGGTGTATGTTTTAATATTATACTCTCAGCTCTTGGCTTTATATTATAATTTAACATTTATTTTGCTGCTTTCGACTAAAAATAACCATCATCGTGGCTAGAAGAGAACTAGAATGCAAACATGATGAAAGCTTAGTAATATTTAGGGCACTTCTTTAGACTGTTACTCCCCTATGTTGTTTTTGAGTATAAATGACTTTGACTAAATAACTATAAGGACAAAGGGATGTTTAGTCTAGTGTACTTTTGGACAAATGAATATTACACTTCTATTTTTATAGAGGGAGAGTAGCAGTCTAAAGAAGTGCCATATTTAGAAGATAAATCTGATACTCTAACTGAAAAAATGTTTTACTTTCTCATATGTGGTAGATATATAGGCACTTCTTTAGATTGTTACTTCCCTTATAAAGAAAACCGAGGGGAGAAACAATCTAAAGAAGGTTGTTCTTCGGAATGCTCTTCTTTAGTTTGTTTATAAAAACAGAAGAGTGATAATCCTTTGTCCAAAAGTACATTGGGACAAACTTCACTTTGTCTTAATAGTTATTTTGTTAAAGTCATTTATATTCTAAATCAGATAAAAGAGTAAAAATCTAAAGAAGTACCGGTATATATAATACAATACAGAGAATGCATTGCTATGGCTCACCAATACGATTTTGATAGATTAACGCATTTTGACGTCCCCTGTGACCAAATAATATTTTGTTTAAAAAAAAACCTGTCGTAAACCACGGATGATTTCTATTAAATTTATCATAATCTTATTTAAACACCACCAACAAACTATGAAACATCGTGGAAGAAATGTCGTTTATCAAAAACCATTCTGGCGATTTTGATTGAAAAAAAGGTTTATTTTATATTCCATTTAAAGAAGAATTTATCCGAATAAATTAAGAGGAGGAAAACAAAATGTAAACAAGCACCTTTTTTAGTTAAATTATGTTTAATAATAAATTTATTAAATTCTGTAACACAATGCGTATGAGAAAGTTTTGTTCCAGTTTGTCAGACTGATGTTTTTACTAATGATATAATATTAAAATGGATGCACGCAAAGATGAAGTTGAAAAATGTATTCCGATAATATTGTTTGTTAAAGGTTATCATTCTTAAAAATTATATTTTTTTCGGCATTAATAGTAATTTTAGGAGAATTTTTGTTAAAAGATATAGCCATCTTTTGGCTATGTGTGATGATAGAGAATTTTCGAATTGCCTTTATCTAATTGTGGTATTCACAATAAATAATAGAATTTTAACAATGTTCATCTGTAATTTTCTAGGCACTGATGATGGTTGTACTTTCATTATGAAAGCCAGCTTAGTAAAATAGAAAGTTATAATTAGTTACATTATATGATGATTTACACCAATGACACCTGAACACCTTCGATCATTAATTACATCGTAATTAAAACAAATTAACATAAGTTAAGTCCAACGATTTATTGCTAATGGTCCTTAATACACTCTAATTCAGATTTAATATATTGAGTAGCTATACCAGAGTAGTTTTGGAAAATTGTCGAGGAGAATTTTCGTAGTTAGAATCCATATTTACGAAAATAATGTGAAAATGAACAAGTTTAAAGTTATCTATGTTTTTGTAATCAAAACTCTACCGAAACATATACCTTTATAGACTTGTAAAATTTAGGTTTTAGCCCTATATACTAAATTTAATATTTACAAATAAATTGACTTGTTTTGAAGTTTTATAAAGTTTTATTTTAACTTTACTTGTTTGTGAAGAACAAATTTTTACCAACTTTAAAAACCACCTAAATGTTATAACTTTTATAGATAATGTATTTCCGACGACGAATATTCCGATATAAAGAGGATACCGTAAAAATTTTGATTTTGTTCTTCAACAAAAACAAAAATAATTAATACATTTGTTCCATTCTTCAGACTGTCTGATTTAAATGATATTGTATCTATAAAATACAATTTATTCGTAATATATTAATAATGATCAAATGTAATTTTAAATAAATTAATTATTTAAACAAAAAATAAAACTTATTCGATCAGTAAATAGTTAGGGCATTATCAGTTGATTATTGTGTTAATTAGAAATAAAAATAAATATTTTATGGGAATATTTTAAGGAATAAAAATGAAATTCTGGGAATAGAAATAAAAAATGTATAAATAAAATAATTTTATTGTCGTTATGAGAATAAAGGGACAATAAGAGAACAAAGTACGACCAAATACGATTTTCTATTTTTAATAATTCGTTTGAAAAACAAAACAAATAAAAGAATAATAAGAGAGAGACAAGTAAAAAGAAAATTCGTAATTGTATTACAATTAGATCACTTTCTGTAAGCTTAAACCCGTCTTCAAAGTAAACAACAAGCCGATGACAAAGAACGGAAATTTCTTACGTAATCATAGGATTTAAAATAAACTTAGATTGTTGTCAAATGCAGGCATGTATATACTCGTAATAATACGATGTTACGCATATTCTAGTAAAAAGGGGATTTTAAATAATATACAGCTACTCTCACTTAATTCTTAACGAATCAATTAATCACTTTTATTTGATTAACTTGATTAAAATATATAATGTAATCATTTTGTATAATCAGGTAGTGTCCCGACGACGCACCTCGAAATAATTTGTTGTTGCTAAGCTAAGGCAACCGCATTTATTCCAATAATAATACATTCTGTTTGGATTTGTTCGCCTTCAAATAGATATAATAACTTATATCTAAATTGATTTACTTAATTTTTCTTTTTTCAAATAACAGCTCTTCAGCTTTTTCAAATAAGCTTTAAAGTAGTAAAATTTTCGGATTGCACTGAAATTGTATCCATCATAAGACATTTATTAATCGATTTCGTTTTAATATCTGTCACCATTTTGAAAATATCGACTTTTGAACTTTAAAACTTTAACGCAAAATAATTTCTGAACTATTTTGCACATTGAGCTAAAATTCTCACCAATGATACCTTTCTATAAGATAAAGAGTATAAGAAAAAGTCCATATTTTATCTAATTAGTTGTCGCCATTTTGAAAATATCGAAAGGGTTTGTTTACATTTTTTTATACCTCACAATAATGGACCTCACTATAATGCCAGTTTGAAAATATCGAAAGAGTTTGTTTACATTTTCTAATACCTCACTATAACACCAGTTAGAAAATATCGAAAGTGTTTGTTGACATTTATTAATAACTCACAATAACGCTAGTTTAAAAATATCGAAAATGTTTGTTGACTTTTTTTAATACTTCACAATAACGGATATTGCACTATAACGCCAGTTTGAAAATATCGAAAATGTTTGTTTACATTTTTTAATACCTCGCAATAACTGACCTCACTATAATGTTCCTCCTAACTTTAAACGTAAAACAAAATTATAATTCTCATATTAAAAATTAGGTTTATGGGTTTTTGTATGGAAATGTTCCGAGGCCCTGCGTCTGATTTTTTTGTAAAAGATTTTATAAAAAAAAAAAATGTATAAGCAAAGTATAAAAATGCTTTGTTTTTACAACAAGAAATTGTAATGAATAAAAAAAAGAAAGAAAAAATGAATCTTAGTAAGAATGAAGGGAACATAATTGGTCTTTAAAAATTTAAGAAAAAAGTATACATACTTTTTTTTCGCTTATTACTTTATATTATTTTTATTTTAACTTGGTAATATAGTTACTATTTTATATGAATACATATTTACTTGTTTAACTAGTTAAAATTTAATATTGATAAATATTTACTTGCTTTACTAGTTAACATTCAATATTAATAAAACCAAGTTTCATACACATTAATATGTTATTGCTCAACAAGTAAAAATTCAACATAAATAAAAAAACATTTAACCACTTAAAAAAAGGTTAAAGTTTAATGAAAATAAATATTTACTTGCTTAACTAGTTAAAATTTAATATTTACTTGCTTAACTAGTTAACATTTAATATGAATAAATCCAAAAGCTTTCTTCAATTGATACTACCAAAATAGTTTAAATTAACATCAGTTACATACAATACTACCAAAGTAGCTACGTTATTAATTTTAGTTATTTGTACGCGTAAAGAGTCGAATGAAATTACTTAGTGTTGGTTCTTTTCTATCATTATTTGTATAAACATTCCCAGTTTTATTAATACATTTTTTAACTTCCTGATTTTATACTTTACACTCGTCGAAATCCTAGACCTCTAATTATTATTATTCCACAAATAACAAATATATAGTTATTGAAGTAAAAACTAAATTATAATTAATTATTACAATATAACTTTATTTTGCTATTAAATAAAACCATACCTATTATAATAATTAATTATAATTTAGTTTTGAGCAACGAGTTGTCACATTAGCATTATATTGATGATACAAGAGAAAATGGTATAACAAGTATTAATGTGAATTATTTATACGTATACCTAGAAATATGGTACGATATAAATAAAAAGTATAATAAACAATAATAGCGAAAAAAAAAAAAAAACGAAAATGGTTTAATGGGAATGCTTTTTTTTATAATATGTGACTGTTTTTCAAACTTGGTAAACAAAAAATGAAAACACACACATGCACTTATATTTGTGCATGTGTGTATGCTTGTGTTTTTAGAAACAAAGAAAAAAAGTTATAAAAATTCAAAAGGTCAGAGAAAATATGCATCTACGTAAAAATATTTATTAAAACAAAAACGTATGAAATGAAAAGAAAATAGAGTTGAACAAGGATAACCGCTTTGGCTCTTATTAACTTCCCGTTGTTTATTTAGAAGTCGATATAAAAAGGCTAAAGTGATGTCTGCACGCGACACTTAATTTTTTTTTTTAAATTACAAGCAACGTTGCCAAACGGCAAATAAGTGGAATTAAACCAAGAAGAGGCAACTTCAAATTTATAACATCTTAATAATTTAGTATCCAATTGTCTAAATGAAACATGGTTTTGTTTCAAGTCTATCTTGATAAAAAAAAATTAACTAGAAGTAATTTACTTGATTACAAGTATTACTTGTAATTGAGACAATTTACACTTATATTATCACATCAATTATATATACATATATATATATATATATATATATATATATATATTATATATATATATATATATATATATATATATATATATATATATATATAAATATATATATATATATATATATATATATATATATATATAATATATATATGTGTGTGTGCGTATAATTATATAGATAGATTATTAAATAGAATGAAAAGAGTAATTGATAGTTTTCATTGATTTAATTTGTCACGTTAAATTGTGAATTTACTATTGATAAGTAAAAAAAGAAACAATGAAAATAATTTTTTCATCGCTCATTAGTTTTATTTATAGTTGTACAAAAAAAAAAATCAGGGATTATTGATTTATTAAATCTTCCTTGATGAAATATTTACTTAAAGTAGGAAACAACGAACGTTTGAAATAGGTCTTATATATTATTTAATATTCGATGTTTATATCAATGAAAATAATAATTTATTGATATAACTTTTTAATTAGGATGTTTTGTTTTTGGATAATAAATTACAGATTATATTATATTAGCTTACACTTTATAGATTGACATTTGGCAGGCTAAACACTTTCTTTTAAATAGTCTATATAATGTATCTCATTCAAGCTATTATTCATTCATACGTTTTTATTTTAAATATTAACAAAGTGTAATATAAATGTACTTAAACTCAAGGTTTTTTTGTGATTTGAGTAATTTAATCAATGTGCCAGAAATTAATAGAAGAATACGTCTAATAAGAGAGCGCTGTGATCGGGTTAAGAGTTTCTCTTAAACACTTCTGCTACCTCTTACATGTCCCTACTTTAAAACTTTTATCATACATTGATGATGATCATTCTTTGATTATGGGAATTAATGCTGTGAGTTTAGCGTGATTTGAGTTCAGTATGAAGATTTAATTTATTTTAGTATGGAGATTTGCTGTAAAGAGATTAGCGTGAAGAGTAGAGTATGAAGATTTATTTATAAAGAGATTATCGTGAAGATTTATAATTAAGAGTAGAGTTTGAAGATTTATTTATAAAGAGATTAGCGTGAAGATTTATAATTAAGAGTAGAGTATCAAGATTTATTTATAAAGAGATTAGCGTGAAGATTTTTAATTAAGAGTTGAGTATGAAGATTTATAATTAAGAGTTTAGTATGTAGATTAACTTACTCTGAGTACTTCACAGTTAAAACTATCAACAATAAAAAAAATCGACTTCCTTCATAACGTATTTTGTGACATATGTGTTTACTTCTTAATTTTTAGATACATGAATAGCTAGTTATTTTTTTATTGAACTTAATCAGTTAATAGATCATAAAGTAGTAAACTTGATCAGTTTCTCGTCTCAAAAGATCACAATATGAAAAATAATCAATGATGATTTCCAACAGATGAATTCGTTTTACTAATAAATCCATTTAAAGTGGTTGAAATTTGTCGTATTAAAAAAACAAATATGCTTTTTGTAATAATAAACAAACAACTATTTTAGTTGTGAGTTCTATATCTAAAAATTGTTAAATCAGCTAATTCCACGTCCTTTCTAAGTCTGAATGAAAGTATAATAATTGTTCATAGTATTATAAAAATGAGAATTGCATAGCTTAGCAAATTAATACTAGTCGACATATCCGGTTATTGAATAGACAAATCTATCACACAAGAAAAACCCATTGGATTTGCAAAACCTATATTTTTTTTTTTATATTTTATAGTTAATATGCAAACTGCAGTAATTTCCGCTGAGATATTACATCCTCTTTTAAAAGGGATAAACAACATTTGTTTTATTATACGGCGCTTTAATAATTCTTTATTTTGTTTTTTTGTCCATAAAAGAAAAATTAGTTTAATTTATATCTTCTTTTCACTGATTGTATTAAATGATAATTTAAAGGAATGGAAATATTTTTAATTGAAACAAACCGTTATAAAACAGGAATAATATCAATTTGTTTGTTAGCTTTTAAATTAAAGAATTGATATTTGTATTTTAGTTTAAATATACATATAAATATTAATATGTATATTTGAAAATTGTCTATTGAGGAAATGTTTATTAGGTAATGATGTTTTTCTAATAGGTTTCACCACAATAGAGATCTAGGTCTTGACCATGTCCGGTGATGACCATGTTATAGTGGATGAATGTTCCGACGATATTCTCCTGTTATCTTCAGGAGTGTACTGTACATGTTGCTCTTGTAATATGTATTAAAAACATGAATTGAGTTCACTCTGTTACATCATTTACACCTCTGAAAATACCTCTAACATAGGAGATGAAACATCGAAACATAGGAGGAGCTAGAACTCCATTATGAAATTAATCGCAGAAGCCTACGCAACGCACCAAGTTTGGTCATATTTTACCTTCCTTTGTAAACTATTCTCTATTCGTGGTTATGTTATCCCGATTGATTTAACAAGTGAAATTTAATAAAAGAGAGTCCTTCCTAAGGGTAATTTGGCCATGGAGAAATTTTTCATACAATTTTTTTGTTTTTGTTTTGTTTTTTATATACTTCATTTTACTTCTTATGTACTCTTATAAAAAGAAAGAATTGTGATTGCGTGAAAATTCGATTTCGATCGATTTACACGTTTTGAGTTTTTTTTTTTTTTTTTTTAATCTTTCTGTCGTCTGTGCGGACGGATGTAGCCTAAACTACTGGGCCGATTTTGATGCAATTTGGCATATAGGTTAAAAAATAAAAGCATACCCCGAGATGAAATCGAAAAATAATTTTAGCTTTAAGTTAGGAGGCACTACCCCGACTTAAAACGTCAAAAAAATTATTTCCCGAATACGGTTCCGACGATTTTGATTAAAAAATAAAAAAAAGTATTCCATTAAAACACCAATATAGAATGTAACGAATGAAATTTAAATTCAGTTTCAATATCAGAAAGTTTGTCTGCGTTGTCTTGGACCGATTTTTTAAAATTACTATACGAATTATTATTGAAAAAGAAGAAAAAATAAAATAGTCTGCCAATTAGTATAGCGCATAGCTTCATCGCATCCTATTGACTTCGTCACAAAAATTAAGCAACAGACACACCAACACACAGACACGGTACCAAAATACTTCATTGATTTTAGTCTTTTACAAACCATTATTGTTTAACTGTTTCCCCCGTTTTTTTAATCTGTCAAAATTGTTTGATTTTTTACAAGAATTAAAGTATCAATTTAGTAAAAGTTAAAGCGCGCAGACGGTTGAAATTAATCTGGGGCCATCTGCAGGCTTCTTTCGACAAACCATCCAAATTTCATAAAAATCAGATGAGTTCTATTAAAGATATAGGTGTAAATAAATGTGTGTTTGTGCGCATGTGGAAGAGAAACAAAAGCGCAAATGGTTGAAACTTATATGAGACCAACAGTAGCTAATTTTGACCTACCATACAAATTTCATTAAAATCGGACGTGTAGTTTTTGAGATATGTTGGTTTCGCAAAAATTGGGTGACAGATTGACAGAAAGACACGGAACCAAAAATGTTCTCTGATGTCTCAAACGGATTTTTGTCTTAAAATTTTTGTAATCGGAGAAATAAGATATTTTCGTTCTTCAGAACGATCACATAGCTTCCGTTACATTCGGTAAGCTCGGAAGCAAATGTTCCCTGATGTCTAAAACAGATTTCTGATTTGGAATTTTTTTACGTTGGAGACATAAAATCACATAAAGTTTCCCTTACCCTGGGTAAGCTTGGAATCAGTTATTTAAAGCTAATAAAAGTTGCGAATTAAAAATTAAATTTAAGCTGGGATAGGTTATGAAAATAATCTAGAAAGAGAATTTAGAAAAGACACGTGTTGGAGGTTTAATTTTTAAACATAAAATGAAAGAAACCGTATTATTTCCATTGCTAACATGATGGCCCATGTGAATGGAGCTTCACTCCTTCAGTCATATTGTGCTGTCAGTATTGTATATAGTCAGTAGTGAATATAAGTTCATATTCACAGAACGCAGTGAATATGTCCTATCATCTCATGGATGTTATTCTGTATTTACATCGTATTTTTTTAGTATTAGGTGTGCTTTAAACCCTACAACTACCATAATTTATATTGTTAATTAATAGCTTTAAGAAACCAGGCATATTTATTACTTTGAAACGGGTAGGTATGCAGTTAATTGTGTTGAGCAGTATAAAAGTATATAAATTAAAGTTTATTCTTGCATATAATTTTTTTTTAAAAATAAAATTTGTTGCCAACAGAATAATAACATGTATAACAATGATTATCAGTTAATACATAAATTTATTATAGAGACCTTTGTGTGATAATTTTCTTTAATGGTCATTGATGATCAACTATTAAAAAAACCTAATTGTCATGACGGATTTTTGTGACGCATAATAGAGATTGATATTTAGAAAAAAGTACAAATAGTTAGTTGTTTCTAATGAGATTTTGAAGGACATAATCACAGTTAATATATTTATAAATGGGCGAAATTGATCAGTTTTTACAAAACCTTAAGTAGGTAATACTTAATTCAATGTTTCGACTAATTGTTTTATTTTTTATTATTAGTGAAATAAATGTTGGTTAAAACTGTTTTATATTGTGTATTAGCTATTGTTTTCTTTCAATAATCAGATCAATTTTGCTTTAAGAGTTTAATTGACTATTAAATGCATAGAATGGCTTTTAAAGCACAATTCAAATGTGCTTCGATCTATAAAATATAATGGTTGCATTACATAAATTTGAATATCAACATATATTCATGAAGGTTTTATCGATTTGAAAGTGAGTGTAGTGTAGGCCGTAGGGCTGCCCTTTAACAATAAGACCTTTAAGTATATATAACTCGATCGATAGATACAACCACAACAAAGGAGAGGAGAAGAATTTTTTAATTTTAACAAATTCTTTAGTTTTAAAGAGAAATAAAACTTAAGTCAAATTAAGATAGCTCGGATAATAAATAAATTAGTGAAAATTAAACAGATAACCGAATGCCTCACTTTTAAAGAATTAGATTCTGTCCTTAGAAATAATTTTGTATAAATTAATCTCTGTGGATTAATAAATTATAATTTGTTGCAATTAATAATATAATTACGGACAAACTTCACATGCAGTAGCAGTTTTACTGCATATATGTCCTTTTTTCAAACTATTTATTTAACCTCATTGATTACTGGAATCAAAAAGTAAATTCGTATAAATTCTTTATCGGGTAGTCGTGTGAGTGTCATAAAGTTTATTATTTTAGACTTAATTTTTTTAATTTTTCTCGGATATTTGCTTGAGCTTTTCTGGAAAACATAGTTTTTACTTTCTCATATAAAGAGAAAGTATTGTGATGGCGCGAAAATTCGATTTTGAGATTTTGATGGATTTACACGTTTTGAGGTCCCCTGAGTCCAAAAAAGAGGTTTTTAAAAAATGTCTGTCCGTCGTCTGTCGTCTGTCGTCTGTCGTCTGTGCAGACGCCTGGAGCCTAAACTACTGGGCCGATTTTGACGAAATTTGGCATACATATTCAGAAAAATCATACCCCGAGGCGAAATCGAGAAATGAATTTTAGCTCTAAATTTGGGGGCGCTACCCCCCAAAAACACTGAAAAAACCGGAAAAAAAATTATTTCTCGAAAACGGTTCCGACGATTTTGATTAAAAAATTCTAAAATGTAGTCCATTGGAATACGAATCCAACGATATAAGCCGTTTTCCCGGGAAAAATCTAGTTCCTGAGAAAATAGCTTAAAACGCGGACGGAGAGAGCCCGAGTTCGATTCCCCGCCCAGGAGAAGTTATTTTTATGATAAATTTTGATGAAATGTTCAATAATAATTAAATGTACATACGAAAACTAATAAATGGAAAACAATGGGCTATGTAATTATGAACTCGTACATGAGAAAGTTTGTCTGAGTTGTCTCGGACCGATTTTTTTATGTTGTTAGCGAAAAACTCAATCGTGCGTCGGGTTATTTCAGTCAAAATAATCTTTATAAATCCTTCTATAATTGTACAATAAAGATAAATGTATCATTTTTAATTAAAAGAGATCTTACCTGAAATTGAATAAATTCTATTCTAATCTAATTTTGAGATAATATATTGTTCTGTTTAAATGCTAAATAAAGTAAATCATTTGCGCATCCAATGACCCAGGTGGGACTTTCTGTCGATATGGTTGTCAAATGTCGAATAGCTTAATATCTGAGGATGGGGATTTACCCAATCCCTTTAGAGAAGATAATTGTATGGGGAGCTGCTTATAATATGATGTAGGTCTTAAACAAATGAAGGATTAGTACAGTCCCTGCTTATAATTAGGTCCCACATAACATAAACTATTATCTGAGATATCTTGTCTTAACAGTTCCACAATTTCAAACATGAATTCTTCGAGAAATATAGTTTTATCTTCAACTTAACATTGGAATTTTTTTTAATACAAATAAAGCTAGTTTATTTCTACTTAAGAGAAGCACGCTTGGCTGTATTCAATTTATTATTTCTTATATAGATTTTTTTGTCAGTAGCGAATGTACTTCATTATAAAACAAAACAAAAACATTCAAACTTAACAAAAGCATTTGGTAGAAAGAGGGTAAACACACACACACACACACATATATATAATATATACATATATATATATATATATATATATATATATATATATATATATATATATATATATATATATATATATATATATATATATATATATATATATATATATATATATATATATATATATATATATATATATATATATATATATATAAAACGTTATAATAGACTTAAATATGATTTTAAGGGTACTAAAAACTCTGGAAAAAACTAAAGATTCAAAAAACTAAAACAATGTGAAAACCTAGTTTAGCGGCTTTTCAATTAAATTTAGTAGAGAAGCTCCCCTCTTTTGGGACAACAAGGCTAAAAACTGTTGTAAAACAACCGAAAACAAAGCAATAAAAATGCTTTTAAGGCAAAACTGAACTGGAGATTTTCAGACCAAAAAAAAAAGAAAAAAAGCCATCTAATTCTTGATACCCTTAAATATATTTAAACAGAAATAATACTAAATTAAAACTGAGGTTGATTCAAATAGTTCACCTCTTTATTACGTGCCTCCCTCCTTGAAATTTCATTTGTTTTCCAAATTACTTCGTTGTGTAAATGACTTGGTTGTTAATATTCGTTGACAGTTTAATGAATGTAATATATTCCCCCTCTCCTCTCTTTTTAGTTAGGTTAAAAAAATAAAAAGAAGAACAACGTCATAGAACTTTTCATAGTTAAAACAAAAGTATTCTTAATACATAAATAAGTTATGTTTATCAAAGTACAATCTTTATTATTAGAGTATGCTTTAATAGTCCACAAGTATACTTTATTGTGTAAGATGATACTTAATTAACGCTGAACTTTAGATCTCATTTTGTGAGTTGCTTAAAGCCCGAAAGTATTTCAATTTATATGTATGTTTATGTGCACTTTATTTTCCTAAAAGTATACTTAATTTTTTATTTGTAAGATTGTTTTAGTCAACATAAGTCAAACAAACTAAATTTAATTAGTTTATAAAATATACTTTATTTATGAGAAAGTCTACTCTATTTCTTCATTTTACTTTAATTTAATTATTCTCTATCTTTCACCTATTAAAGCTAAAATAACAAATGTTTCATATATTTATCTCTGTTTCAGATTCCAGACATTTTAGGAATACCTCATGTATCCTAATCACATAAATCAAGGAAAAATATATAAGGTATTAAAACTCATGTCCTAATTTACCTTTTAATTTTAGATAATAAGGATAATCTTTAATTTTATCGTTATAATAGAATATTAATTAAAAAGCTGATTTATTAAAAAATGTGTTGTTCTAATATTTTGGTTTTCAGAAAAAACTTTAAAGAACTGCAAAATTTACTTGTAATACTGACTTGTCACATAGGTCCTGATATAGAACCTGAACATTTCATACTCTTGGTTTCTTGATCAAGCTTTGAAGATGGACAAATTTTTCTCGTAGAACTGTCTTGTCCCTCTGATACTGATATATATCCCAAGCATTTAGTTGTTACAGTTAGGCTGGGCGCACACTAGAGAAAAAACAGTCTGCTGACTGTTTTGTCTCTAGTGTGCGCCCAGCCTTAGGTTCATTCACATCAACTTTAAAACAACTAGATATTTTACTCGTGATTCTGTCTTGTCTCTTTGGTCCTAATATAGAACCTGAACATTTCATACTCTTGGTTTCTTGATCAAGCTTTTAAGATGAACACATTTTTCTTGTAGAACTGTCTTGTCCCTCTGATACTGATATAGATCCCAAGCATTTAGTTGTTAAAGTTAGGCTGGGCGCACACTGGAGACAAAACAGTCTACAGTCTGCAGACTGTTTTGTCTCCATTGTGCTGGGCAGCCTTAGGTTCTTTCACATCAACTTTTAAAGAACTAGATATTTTACTCGTGATTCTGTCTTGTCTCTTTGGTCCTAATATAGAACCTAAACATTTTTTAGTATATTTAGGTTCTTTACACCAAATTTTAAAGAACTATTTATTTAGATGCTGTCTTGTTACATTGCCTCTGATGAATGACGTAAGCATTGTGATACCGTCTTGTCACCTTAGGCTTCGTTAAGAACCATTAGTTCTTGCTGTCTTGCTTCTTTCTAATGTACCGATAAATTCTTGTAACACTGTACAGTATAGAGAACATTTAACAGTTTATAGTGTTTTGAGACATACGTCCTGTGAAGTACATAAGTATTCAAATTTCAAACTAATTTATTGAATCCAACTCTCTATTTCGTTTCATTATTGCTCCTTCAACATTTATTTACGTAAATCATTAATCTATTTTAAAATCTTTAGAGTATTTTTCAACAAGATAATTAATTAGCTTTAAACCCCAGATAATCAGTGGTGATAACTATTTGTCGAACGAAATATTTGGACATTAAAACAAGTGTCACATCCTTTTGTAGTAATCAATATGTGTTTCCGTTCTAAAATATGCAAAACAGCAGTGTTTTCAACATGAAAAAACCCCGAAACTAACAATCCCCCCCCCCCTTAAATTCGATTAAATACTTGTCAGACATTAATAGATTTAGAATTTTCATTACATCGATTTAACCCTTTATCTAATTAACTGTCCTTTAGATGCACAAATGCAAATGAAAATTATGTAAATTGGTTCTAAGTTGTTTTATGTCACACAACCATTCTTTGAGGTTTTTAACTTTTAAAAAATAACATCTAAATTTATTTCACTGTTTTTTAAATTGAAATTATAATAAATTGACATCCTTAATCGTCTTGAAATTCTTATTATGATTATTTAGTTAAATAGAACTTCGGATTTCTTAGCTCTCAGATGAAATTTATTTAAAGGTAGACTTATAAACTTAGCGACATGTGTCACTAAGGTTAAAGTGCAACTAGGATCTATACGATGCTCGTATAGAATCGAATAAAAACAAATTAAATCAGGCTGTGTCGCTGACGCATAGCGACACGTCGTTTTTGCTGACTTCAAAATGCTACCTTTAAAATTATTTTTCAATAGCTACCTTAAAGGGGAATGATAATATAAATCATAATTTCTCATAAATATCTATCTATTAGTTTGATGTTGAACTAGTGTGTTTTTACCAAAATTTGATCTCTTTATTTAACAATTAAATATTATTTATAATAAGTTGATTCCTCAAAATTAAAATTATTATCATAGAAATATATCTCAAAAGTGGAAAATATTGATCTATTAGTAAAAAAAATTATACATACATATATAATATATGTATATATATGGAGAAAATAATATGGTGAATATATTCGAGTGCGAAATGTAAATCTGGAACATTTTCTAATAAAATTTATATATATATATATATTATATATATATATATATATATATATATATATATATATATATATATATATATATATATTTATATATGTATATATAAAGAAAAACATATAAAAGCTCTTTAATAACTCCATCCTAATTATAATTTATATTCCTTTTTTTTAAATTATTATTATTCTTTATATTGATTATCAATAATGTAAATAAATAAAATTAAAAGAAAATCATAAAATCGTATAAAAAAAATACCATTAACATGGCACATTATAAATTCTAATTGATATTGAATTAATTACTACAGGAGAGACAATTCCCACTTTCGTATTTAATTAAAAATTTGCGATTTTCATGTTGGTTATAGAGGGATGGGAGGGTGAGAGAGAAAAGGGGTTGAAAAAAATTAATTTCTGTTGAAGAGAAAAAGGACGAGTGGGAAATAGAGTAAATCTGGAAAATTTTCAGATGAAATTTATTTCCATTATTTCTGTTTGCTCAAGCATGATCGTGATCCTGACATTAATGAGATTTTCGGAAAAACGTGTTAGCTCTTCAAGCATGTAATGTAACGAATATGCAAGCATTCTTTATTATTTCTGCACTTTTATGTTTTAAAATTGGGGTTTTAATTTATTAAAAATGAACAATCAATAAGACTTAATATTAAAATGTAAAATTAATTTAGTGTCATTATTTAGTATGAATAAGTGTTAAGTAGATTAAAATTGAAGCTTTTTTAAAAAAAATCTACAGGAAAAATAATGATATATTATGGAAAGAATTTTTAAAAATATGCTTTCATTTAAGTTGTTCTTACAAAAAAAAGAAGCAGGAAGAATCTGGTTTTAAATCTAAAACATATTATATATTTTTGTAGATATTTTTCTTTTTGAAATATATTATAGTTTTACAAATGTTTACTCCAAGGTTCGAGCATCCAAACAAGTTTCAGTTAGAATTTGGATAAATTGTATGCTCTTAATTATTAGCTTTTTTAAATTTTATTTTAACGTTAATAAAATCAGTAATGGGTAAATATGTTAGTAGTAAATAAAGATTTACTTTAGTAAGTGAATATTTAAGCTCTCCCCATATTTTTTTCTTATATATTCAAATAATAATTTAACTTTTTTTTTTATTTCTTTCCCACAATTAGTTTATCCATTTCGCCAATTTATAATCTAAACTCATCCATCATTCTCATTTTTTGTTAAAGAGGTTTTTTTTTACAAGAAAATAACTTTTAAATCATGCGATACAGAAAGAGGAGGTATATAGAAAGAAAATATAGAATCTATTTTGAAAAGAAACATCTGATGCCGTAATGCATATTAATTTATTATTTATTTTAAAATCTATTTTATTGTCTGCATCTTAAATAAAGGATTATACTTTAAAACTATTATTTATAATATTCTCTTACAAAATAAGAAAAGTCTTTTTAAAGTAAATAACCTATTTATTGATGTATTTAAAAAAAAAAACAAAAAAAACATGATAAACGGGTAAAATAAAACGAAAAAAACTGATATTCAAATTTGGGGCCTTTGTAAAAGTTATATATGCATATATATATATATATATATATATATATATATATATATATATATATATATATATTTTATTTTAAAGAACATTTTTTACTTTGTAGCTTACATAGTCAATATAAAGAGAAAGTATCGACAGTTCGATTTTGATGGATTTACACAATTTTAAATCCCGTGAGTCCAAAAAAAAGTGGTTTTAAAACGACTTTATTGGCCGTCTCTTGTTTGAGCAGACCCGTGGAGCCTAAACTACATGGGCCAATTTCGATTAAATTTGGCATAGAGTTTCAGAAGAATCATACCTCGAGGCGAAATCGAGTAATTATTTTAGCTTTAAATTTGGGGTGCTACCCCACAAAATTTCTGGAAAAAATAGGAAAATTATTATTTCTCAAAACACGGTTCTGACAATTAGGAATTAAAATTTCTAAAATGTTTTCTATTTAAATACGAATCTTATCATTTAAGTCGTTTTCCCGTAGTGACGAAAATAAATGTAATTTTATTGAAAATCAAAAAGTAAACAACCACCTATTGCACACTTTTTAAATATGTTTACAACAAATAAATTAAATGAGTTATTGTTAGGATATAAGTGCGGATTAAAATCCACTATTAATATCCATATGATTCATCGCATTGATTTTTTTTCCTTTAAATCTCATTAAGGTATGTTAATTATACAATTTCATTTCAAAGCAATAGAAGTTCATTAACTTTTAAGACAATTTGTTACGTATGCTTTATAAGAATTGTCTCATCTAACGGGTCGTATCGGTCAAAACCTTGATACATTTTTAGTCTGGATTTGTTTCTGTTTGCTGTAAGTTTATGGATTAATGGTTCAATCGCTAGGATGTTGTATTTATCAGAATTATTTGCGCTTTAATGCGGGATTGTGATTTAAGTTTAGTCTTTGATGTTAGTGCATAGACTTGAAAAGATTAATTGCTGTTTATAATTATATATTAGAGTTTTTCTTCATTGAAAAAATCTTCTGGTGATTTGATGCTTCTGGTGATCACGATTTCTTTTTAGCCAGATTGGTACATTTTAATAAGTATAAAAAATATTAATGGTAATTCGCGAATGGGCAATTACGTTTTTTCCAAACGAATTCATTTGGCTCATATTATATATATATATATATATATATATATATATATTACCGTAGCTTGAAATTCGATTAACTTAAAATATACGACATTAAAATTAAATTATTAACAAGCAAATAAATTGATTCTTTACCTAAAAATTGACCTTTTATCGCTGGTTTATAAAGGACAGAAATCGTTGACAATTATTCCAATGTTCCACTGACTGAACTACATGCTCTAGAACCATTTAGGCTATAATTGTTGTAAAAACCAGTTGGACAAAGTCAGTTATCAACTAAAGCGTATAATGCGCCGATAATGGATGGGCTTAGACACAACGGATTAATACCATTGTCTAATTTAACGGATGAATACCCGCTGCCGGTATTCTATTGGCGAATAAAGGGCAAAATTAATAGCGAAGATTTTCAAGGAAAAACGCAACAGTATATCAGTCAAATTTAATCGATACGTTTAAATTATAAATAATTTATTATTTTTATTTTTTATTCATGTTTACTTTATTCAATTTGGTTAATACTGAATATTAACCAATGTAAAAGATAAATTTAATTAGTTATTTTGTAATTGATCTATTGATGATTATTTTTAATACAAAAATAATAGTCTATACCGAAATGATTTAGTTCAATTATGTTATTTATTTTTATAAAATAATTACATATTTTTAAGTAAAGAAAATAAAATGATTAAAGACAAGAATATGTTATATGTATATATAGGTATATATTTTTTTAATTAAAAATATCCTATACTTTATCAGGGGAGTACAAGATTTTTCTAAATAAAGATTTGGCCCGAAAGAAAAAAAGAGGATACCTGCATAATGAAGTAATCAATAATGCTTAACCCTTCGAAAGAATTCACCGTTCAAAAAATATTAATATTTCTCTTGCTAATTTGTACGTGAAATAGAGGGGAAAATCATTTATTTAGTTATATTTATTCACGCTTGAAATAAATGAAAAACCACATTTATCTGCTTATTCATTTGAGAACATGTCTGTTTATTTTATGTATAAAATACTGTCAGAATTTTTAAAGTCAATGTTTTTTCAAACAAATAAAATAATAAATAATAAAAAATAAAGAAGAAAAAATTTGCTTTAAGATGAAACAAAGTTACGAATCCAGCAATAACAAAGAAATACAGAATGAAAAATATAAATTGTAAAAATGCTTTAGGTAGAAAATATAAATATTTTTTTAATTTTAAGGTAATAAGGATTTTTGTTTTTTGTATACATTAAGGTTATAGCACATGTATAAGTAAAAAACATTATTTTATAAAAATATATAATGCAATTAAATTTATATCTGGAAATAATGTAGTGTGTTTAAATGGATTTTGAACAAATATTTTGATATTTTTTGTAAATTGGCTTTCAGGTTATTACCATGGTATGCTTTTAAAAATTATACAATATTACAAATAACAGAAAATATTTTAAAATAATTTTCAAGGTTATAAAAAAATAAAATCGTTTTCTGATGAATATTGAAATAAGGACGACGATAATATACACGAATTTACAATGCGGTATAAATATAACGAAAAGTACGATACGAATGGAAGTATATATGTTTTTACCTCTGGTTTGAGAAGTTAGACGTCGGTACCTTCTTGATAACCTTCGTCGGGAGAGCTGCGAACTAAGACCCTCTTTAGAGCGGATACTGGGGGTAGTACGGGGACTCCTCGTTGCCATACCCTGAGGGTTCTAGCTGATGGAGGCGGGGAAGGGCCTGGCAAGGGCAGACCGTAGTCCGCGGGATAGCCTTCTAAAGCTACAATGGGAGTCCTGTCACCACAGGATTCCGGTCTACCCTCGTCCCAGTTAGGGTAAAGACCGCTGTCTGAAACTCTTCTGTATTCTCCGGGGTCTTCTCGTGTGTCGTTTATAAGATCCGGATCCGCCGGTTCGGCGGTGTCTGGCGTTCTTACTGCTACAGGTTCCTTTCTGTCTTGAAAACCGCCGTTTTCCGCCGTCGGAGTGGCGGCTTTCGGCGCACTGCCGTTAGCAACAACTTCACCTTGCCCCGGAGTCTTCGACTCTTCGAAAGGGCTTCTTCTTAGTTTCAATAAAAGTACCAACACGACTAGTAAAATGAATAGGATTAGGATGACTAATGCCGCACTTAGTCCGGCGATCTGACCGCTACCTAGAGTTACCATACCGGCCATTCTGTAGGCAACATGCACCGTGTAATTTGCCTCGGAGTTACCCGCTCGATTTTCCGCTATGCAGTAAAAATCGCCGGAATCCGATTCTTGAACGTTGGTTAGTACGAGAGTGCTTCTTTTTTCGAAGGCCCCCGACTCGGTTATATATATTTTCTGAAAGGAACTGAATGCGGAATTATTTAGGAGTAGTCTACTGTTCCAATACCAGTTTACTGTTGCTTCTGGTACGGACTGTACTCTGCAGACTATTGTCATGTTATCACCGGCAATGGCTTCGACACGTCTACTATCTGGCCTTATTTCCGGTTTACATGCGAAATCATCCAGATCTAGGTCAGCGAATGATTTGTGGGCGAGCCTCTCAGGGCCGCCGGAACATAGTGGTGCGACTGGATACGGGATGTTATAATCTGTAAGCCAAATTTTAGCCGCTCTTAAGTTACAATCACAATACCATGGATTGTCGTGAAGTTCGACCCCGTGGAGTTTTGACAGTGTTTCGACTGTCTGCGGCCTTAAAGCTTGAAGATGGTTGCCATTTAGTTTAAGTGATTCTAATAGTTCTACGCCTTCAAATGCTTTCGACGCCACAGAACGGAGAGCGCAGGCTGACAAATCAAGTTTAATAAGCCCTGGCACTGTTCTGAAGGCATACCCTTCAATTTTTTGTATAGGGTTGTGGGCTAAATTGATATCCCGAAGAAAGGGCACGTCTTGGAAAGTTGCTGATGGAATATAAGTCAAAAGATTGTGCGACAAATCCATCTCCACGAGATTCTTGAGACCTCTTAATGCCCGATCATCAATTTGTCCTAGTCGACAACCACGCAAATACAATCGCTGCAAGTTAAGTAAACCAACTCTAACGAAGTTTTCCTTCGGCAATATCTGCAAGTTATTACCGGAAGCATCCAACACTTGCGTCTCGGGGTCTATCCCGTCTGGAATAGTTATGAGGGCCCTATCAGTACATTCGACCGTCCTTTTTCCGCCTTTCCACTTACACAAGCAGACGGAAGGGCAGTTGGGCGGGCCGGCCCTGCCCAGGGCGGCCAGTGCGACGAGGCACCAGGCCACTAGCCCGACCATTCTAGAGCGGCCTCATCGTTCCGCCGGATCACCGCGCTGGCGGATCGATAGTCCGCAATCAACACCCGAATTATCATCCACCGCGGCCACAGCCAAAATATAAAATTTTAACTACTAGAGAAGACACAAAAATTCCCGCTAAATTTATGGACTTGTTATTTTTGTATCGCACTTATCCGAATAATTAATTTTTAATATCGCACTTTTCACAAACACAATATAATAAAATTATTATTTAAAAAAATCACTTATCGAATATTAAACACCAAAACTGCTCAATTTTATCCTTTGCCCTGAAGATAGTTTTTCAGCAATTTTTTTTTTATCCAATAGTTTTTTCTTTTGGACCTAGTGAAGGAATATACTCCAGTAACTGTCAGTCTACCTAAAGAATACTTTTTAAATGTTTTGAGCCTTAATTTGACACGAATCTCGGAAGGCCCTTAAGAGCTGCTGATACGGTAGCGACACGGCGAGTATAGTCAGACGGAGCACAACTACCCCGGCCTGCGTCTCGGAGATGACTGGAGCCCTACTGTCTGGGCAGACCGCCCCAGCGCCACACTGCGGCCCTCCCCCTCCCCTTCACCCCCTCCCACCCACCCTCTTATACTCCCCCTCCCATCCTTGTCAATTTTTCACGGTTGCTCCCCAGATCAATGGTCCCAAGCTCCCTGTCTACTTTAGCCGATGTACCACAAGACCGTCCTCTAGTCACCTGCAAACATTTTTTAACTTACTTTCTAATACTCTGACCTCTACTCTACTCTTTCCTTCCGATTCACTACCATCACAATTTATTTTGACCCATTCTTATCTTCCTTGGACAAAATAATTTTATTTCTTTTTTAAGTCGTGAGAAATGTGCTTGCCCCATAAAGAAGTGTTACTAGTCTTTTAATTATAAAAGTGTACATTCGCCTTTATTTAATGCTGGAATTTGGCATTAGTAAAAAATACTCTGCCAATTAATGTGGCACATAGCTTCCTCGCAAAGAAAAGAAGAAAAATACTTCGATTAAAATAATTAAAAAGTTGGAACCGCGGCACTGTTCCAGTAAATATTTAATAAAGTTGAAGAAATTTAAACATTTGTTGGAGAAACAAAGCCTCCAACAAGCACCAAAAGTTAGCGCACATAACATTAATTTAATAAACAAATATAAAACTGCAACCAAATCGTAGAAACCGCTGTATAAACAGTTTTTTTTTATTTTACCCCCTCAAAACTAAAAATAACACAAAATATAATATAACAAAAATTAATCTACTATGCAAGAGCTTTTCAACGATATACATCATATTATAAAAGATTAACTTTAACATTTGTACCCCTGTACTCTGAGGTACCAAAATTATATTTTTAAAATACAAACAATTCAAAAGGGCATTCATTTAACTAATAAATACATATAAATAAAAAACCTAATATCAAAAAAGATTTAAACCCTTAAACTACAACAAAATTATAAATCGGTACAAAAGTACATATAAAAAATTTTCAAAAAATCAACAAATAAAATAGCTTTAATGTACATATCAAGGCCTTTAAAATGATATACGACACAATATTAAAAACCAAAAAAAGTGGTCACGTGACACGGCGCACGGGAAAAAGTTTACTCGCATGTTCTCAGCAAGTAGGATGAATTAATGAAATAAAATATACTCAATTTAAAGAGCATTAGTGTGAGATTCAATCGCCGCAATCAGAAATAAAATCGGCCAACTATTATAGAAACTATGGCCATTCAAAGACAAAAATGGAAAAAAATAAAACCAAAAAATTCCAAAACTATCACCATCTAGGTACAACCGATGATGATACGACAAAAACTCATAGGACCTAAGTTGTAGATCTTTTAAAATTAGTTACCACTTGTGCTATCAATTTTCTAATACGACTTACCGTTTAGCCGCAATAAGCCCCCAAACCAGCTTAAAAATCAAGTCAGCCATTTTTATTTTTTTAAGGGGGGAAGAAGGGGAAAAGTGAACTTTGAATATTTATTTTTGTTCACAATATGGACGTTGCGCGTCGAATGGCGCAAACCACATGTCTCTAGCTCTTCTGGAAGTAGGTAAACATTAATGTCAGTCAGTGAGTCAGTTAGCCATGCGGCTTTATAGTATAAGACATATTAATTTAGCACGTTTAAAAGTGCGCAGAAGGTTGAAATTAAGCAGGTGTTATCTGCAGGCTACTTTCGACAAACCATAAAAATTTCATAAAAATCAGATGTTTACTTTTAAAGATATGGCTGTAAATAAATGTATGTTTGTGAGCAAGTGGATGACAAACAAATATGAGCAGAAGGTTGAAACTTATATGGGACCAACAATAGGCTACTTATGACCTACCACCCAAATTTCATTAAAATTGGATGTGCAGTTTTTAAGATATGGTGGTTCGCAAAAATTGAACGACAGACCGACAGACAGACCGACAGACAGACACGGAACCAAAAATGATCCCTGATGTCTGAAACGGATTTCTGTCTTGGAATTTTTGAAATCGGAGACCTAAATTTTTTTCGTTCTTCAGAACGATCACATAGCTTCCGCTACCTTCGGTAAGCTCGGAAGCAAAAGAAAATATATAGATTATTTTAAATTGATTATTAATTAAATGTGCTGTCTATTTACGTGTTGAAATGTGTATTTTATTAGAGCTATGCGCCTAGTAACGAAAGTACGCTTTTATTAAATATTTTGCAAGGGAGTTTTTACAAGACATTTCTGCTAGTCTTCCTTGTTTAATTAAAAGTAGCAAGCAAGCTGTCGCACTTAATCGTCATTAAACTGCATGTTGCATGTTTCCCTATCAGAAGAAGTACCAAAAAAGTAAAAAGTTTATTTTAGATATTTTTCATGAAATATGCTATGCTAACCCTCTGCGCTGCAAGATAAGCATTTCCTTTTTCTCTTGAAAGGA
The DNA here is from genome assembly GCA_951217055.1 of Gerris lacustris. Lineage (NCBI taxonomy): Eukaryota > Metazoa > Arthropoda > Insecta > Hemiptera > Gerridae > Gerris > Gerris lacustris. Next base: position 23,134,458 of record OX578283.1, on the reverse strand, counting down.
TTGCGGATAGAGGAGCATTTTAAATATAGCCTAACACCTTTATGAGAGGATTTCATGGAACTGTATTTAAAGTTATTCTCTTTGATCCTTTAGCTTATCTATCGATTTTTTTTATAAGTTTGAGAAGAGTATGAAGTGTTCTCAACTAAAAATAACCATAACATGTACAGGAAAATAACAGAGAAATAGTGAACACACTACTTTGGATATTTCTAAGTAAAAGTTGTTTCTATTTTAGAAAAATATTATCTAAATATACTAACATTTTTATTTTTTACCTAATCCCCTGACTAACAAAAAATAAATCACTGAAGGAACAATTGCACTAATCTATAAAAAATTCTGGTGTTTAGGTTTTGAAATAAATCCCTGAAATGCTTTCATTTCTAACCTAACCTCAAGAATCTTAGATTTTTCAATATCACTTATAAAAAATATTAATTACATTCACTACATCTAATAGTTCTACTAAAAAAGCCAAAATGATTGACTTTATTTGAAGCAATGAATATATTATCAATATTAAAATTCTAGGGTCATTCACATTCTAAATATTACCTGACAGTTAACAATAAAATCTAATACCACACTTGTAAAATTCCCATTTATATTTTTTTAAATGGTTGGAAATGGCCGATTATATTCGAATAAAAGTACTGTTAAAAGGTCAAGATTACGATTTTGATTCGTGATTTTATACAGTGGTATTTCCAATGGTCATTTCGTTTACAATATATTCCTGAATATAAAATTTTTCGTGCATACAAGTCTAAGCAGGTAAGGATCTCATTAGGCAAGTTAATATTAGCATAACACGGAGTCTTAAATTCAAGATCGAGTGTCAGTCAATAAGATATTTCACGTGTAGAAAACTACACTTTTATCGATTCTTTTAATTCCAAGTGTTTTTATTTTTTACGTTGTTCTAGATTTGCTCGTTGAATATTCAAAAAGAAAATTCCATAATTCCATAAATTATGAAGTAAAAACGTAGCGTGCAATAAATGAGTATTAATTGAATCAATTTTTAATCTACTTCTCTTCGTTTTCCAAAGGGAATTTTATTTTAGATTTTTTATTTTAACATCTACCAATGTTATCCTTAGTATATATTTTTCATTCTAAAATTACTTAAACGTTTTAATTATTAAAAACCAGTTTCCGCTTGATAAAATGATTGAATTATCTCTTTTTTTTAAAAATTAATAAATATTGGAAGACAGCTTATATACGAGTATTTATGTATTTATTTATTAATTTTTTTTAAATAAAACTTGTAGTGCATTTCTTAGTTTATGATAGTTGAACACTTTCGTTATTTTTATCGTTACTCACTAAACTCTGTCGTTGACCAAACCTTTAAGAATCTCTGACTTGTGATATACGTCGAAATAAAATAGCAATTGATTTTAGTTCAGTAAATTTATTATGTAAGATAGATTTACACATTTTTCGTTTCGTCAGGGGCATATAAGTCTACCTTTCTGACGTCTATGTAAGAGTTTAAAGGCTTAAGCTCCTTAACCGATTTCAATGAACTTTTGCCATAAAGTTAAGTTTGCCATAAGTTGCCATTAAAGTGAGGCGGAAATGAGAAAATAACTTTTACCTTGTGTCACCTCACAAGTTTTCAGGCATAATTTAATATTTATATGTGCAAATATTGTTCAATCTTAAACTATAACCCTCATTACAATACATTTGTACTTAAGATATATCACGTTTGTGCTTAGTAGTTAGCAGTGACCCTAAAAATCTGCGATAATATTTTTGGCTAATCTTCAATCCCAAGTGAGCTTAGCGGCGTTTAAAGGTAGTTAAATACACCTATTTAAAAACCCTTCTGAAAAGCACCCTTGAAACTGCAGAGTTACCTATTTGTTATTTGTAAAGAAAGTATATTGCTTAAATTTCCAGAAAAAATATAATTTTCGAGATAATAGGGCACATAGCATATACTGCATATACTGCATTTGCCATACAGGTATGTACCATCTGCATATAGGCATATACCAGCTGTAATTGTTGTTCCACGTATAATGAAATCAACTTGAGTAAGAGTGCTTGAATTTATTCCGTTTTGGTGATGTTGCCTGTGGATTTGACTGTTGCTTTGATTCTGCGTTGTAACTGGCGGGAGTAACTATTTGACGGACAATTTGTCTCATTCTTTTTTTTTTTTCATTCACTGACTGGTGAACGACTACTAAATTAAAACAATTTCTTCAGTGGCTTTGGAAGCATTTAATAGTTGGGGCGTTGCATGCTAATGACTTTTTTCAGACCCGCCAATATTTAAATATAAGGAAATGGCCCTTACTTTTCGAGAAAGAATATTTAACTGAGATGTTATAAGTAAAAAGAAAAAAATCACCTACCCAAAGTGAACACAATCCTTCCGCTACCATGGTAGACTCGGAAACAATAAATATCATCTTTTTAGTTAAAAATTTATGTATGTTTTGTATGAAGTTACTACGACTCAGTGGCGTACCAACAGTGATGGGGGCCTGGGGCGCCACTCAATGTGGGGGCCTACCCAGTATATTCACAGTTTATATCCTATTAACAGTTCACAAATGTATGATAGTACAGTACTTTATATAACTTATTCCATAGTTTATTGATTTATGATTCACAGCACAGGTATATTGTGAATTAGGTATCTTTACATTTTTACAATAAGTTTAATTCGAGTACCAGTACTGGCGTGTAGTCGGAGCAAATGTACGTTAGAAATTAATTCCTACGGCCACGGCCTCCAGACAGACAAATGCAGGAAATTATAAGGACCCTCGTTTTTTCCTACGAACCCTAAAAATGGATATACCTAGAGCAGGGGTGCCCATCCCCCCCCCCCCAAGGCCCATGGCGCTAATCCCCAAAAACTGCCTGAATCACTTAGAATATTTAAAAAAAAATCCCCAAAATCATCAATCCCCCCCGTGGACACCCCTGACCTAGAGTATGTGTCAATTCAACGCATTAAAATTTTATTTTTTAATATAAAATATTCCTATTTTAAGTGGGCGAGAGTATTATCGAAATAAAACAAGTAGGTCTAAAACGCAGGTGGGATAGAGCCTTATATAACTAACTGAATTTTGGGGTATGTCTGTTAACATTTCATTACTGATAAAATAATTATAATATTTAAATATAATCATAAAGATTTATTTATTTTCGGGGACCCAAAAAATTGTCTCTGATTATAGTTTTTTCTTATAGGACATAATATTGTGAAATGTTATAGAAACACCCACTGATATTTTTTCATTTTAATAAGTACATTTTTGCTAAATATGCAAACTTTTGTAAACTTAGGACAGTCTCCACTATTTTGGTTTTTGAAATAATTATGATTATAACAGCATAAAGTATTTCCAACATTTTCAATTCAAGACAAAGCCTGAATATTATAACCATATTTTTTCGTAAAGAAAATGATAGTTTTTGAGTAATTAAATTAAATAATTTAAAATAAAGTAGGTTATTTTTTTGAAAACTCAATTTAAGGATATAACATTAGACCATAGTGAAAAAATGGGTGCCTCTAACCACCTCTAACAAAACGACACCTGACAAGGGGTTAGCTGTTGCCTACTACGGGCGTTACTAGGGTTCCATCTCAAAAATTCTCGTTGAAAGATAACTTTTCTTGAATAACGTACTCAGTACTCCACGCACATTATTATCGTTTTGCCAGAATGCTTTTTTTTTTTTTTTTTTCAATTTATAATAAAATTGGGGTCTATGTTTAAAGTGGGGCCTAGGTTCAATGCGGGGCCTCTGATCAATGCGGGGCCTGGGGTGGACCGCCCCCTCCGCCCCCCCTTCGGTACGCCACTGCTACGACTACTACTACTACTTCGTTGAAATGTTTAACAAGAGTAACATATTTATACTTAAGAATGGTAAATAGGTCTTCTATTTGTTCCATAAATCTGTCGGCGGCTCTCAACAAAGAGGGATGTTTGTAGTTTTGAAATTCCTCTCTAGTTCAGATGAATGACAGCCGCCTGCTGTCGCTTGATTCTTTGACGAGTCCAAGGTCTGTCTGGCGTCTGATTTAGCAGGTGGTACATATAACCAGATGTCGTCTGAGGAATTCAATAGAAATAAGTATGAAGTAAAGGACTTCTATATATTAACTAAATCCGATTCTATTTATAATTTGACATAAGTATAGATCAACTAAGCCTGTATTGAATTCTAACTATGTGTTGCTTACAATTATTATACAAAGTAAATAAAAATTATAAGTTCTGTGTTGAAAGCTAAACGGCGGACTTCCTATCTTTTTATAAGTAGTCTTATTATTAGTTGGTTTTTTTGAGACTAGATTTTTCTTAATCGCGAAAGCCTATGTACCATATTATCAACTTAGTTATTTGGCTCTAGAATACTATGTGTAATTAGTAATTAATATTTCTTTTTTTAATCCTAAATTAATTCTTATTAACGCACACCGCCACTAAACATGTTTAATTTAACTGCAAGTTGCAAAGATACTTTCACCTAAAGATTATCAGAGATTACACGAGAGATAATTAAAATAATACCTGATTAAATATGGAACATTGCGTGACTCAAATGTGTAATGAAACAAATTTGGCCGAAAAAATCAAAATCAGTCCGACTTAGTCAAACTCTGTCTCTCTGTCTGTGTGTAACTTTCTTACTTACACACAGTGAAACTGAATTTAAGTCCCATGACATTTTTTTTTCGGTTTACATTTCATTTTTTTTTTTTTATTTATTTTAGTTTACACTTAGATTTTAATTTTAACGAGGAAAGATTAATTTCTATCACTGTCTCTAAAACAAGATTTTCTCCAGGTAAACGGACTTACACAAAATTGTTTGGGCCTTTTTTAAAGAAATAATTTTGTTTTGTGAATTTTTAAAGAAAATTAAGCTATTGCAATGGCCTCCAAATATTTGTAATGAGAATTTTGAAAATTTGCTCTATGGAAATCCGTTTTAGACCATTCTTAATCGATTCCTGAAGTTTAACACTTTTTTATTTATGTATGTATTATATTATGTGTATATACGCATTTGTCACTCCGGACGATCTCACCCTAGGACGCACGTAAAAAATCCAAAAAAAATTTAAAATGTCAATAATATCAAAAGAAAGGATAAGTTCGTTGGGCAGAATTTTTGGTCCATTTACGGGTCAAATTTTGACAATTTAGGTCAAAAATAGCATTTAAACGTGTTTTTTTTTTTTTCATTTTACCCCCTCTTATATGAAAATTAGACAAAATTGTACATAACAATTACTATACTCTTAAAGAACTTTTCAACGACATACATCTTGAAGGGTATATACTATTTTGACTTTTGTACCTCGTACCCCTGTGTACCAATTTTTTTTCCACCTATCCAAATTCTAAACCAAAATTTTCCTACATTATCATAAGCCAATAATACGCAAATTTCTTTGAAAATTCGCTCATTAAGTCATGGTGCATGACTGGTCTTTATAAGTGTTTTTTTTTTTTCATTAATATTCCTTAGGTTTTGATTTTTCTGATTATGTATGTCAAAATTGATTTGAATTGGCCGCAAGTAATATAAGGCCTAACTATCTGCAAAGACACAGACGCGAGTCCTTACTTGAAAACCACTTTATTGGACCCAGAAGTCCTTTATACGTGTAAATCCATTAAAAATTCAATATCGAACTTTGTGCTACCACAATACTTTCTTTGCTTATTGCTATCACAATGGGTATTGTTCTTGTTTATTAATTTCCGTTCCTTTAATATCCTGATAAACTACACATCACCTGATGATCAATGAAACTGAAAGCAGTTGTCAGCAGTTGAAAGCAGGTCCTTTGATGAATAAATCTTTCTCTCTATAAGTTGGATTTTTATTTCTAACCTCCAGATACCTTATTAGTATTAGTTTGTTTGTTTGATAATAAGCTTAACTTATGTCTGTGTAGATCTTGTTAATTGTATCATTGTATCGTAACAATAAACGTATCAAGTTAACCCTTTTAAGTTTTATACTATACATTTTATAAAAGCTTATGGCTTTTTATTGTTCCAATGTCCTAATAGAAAGGGGACATAAAGTAAAAGGGGTGCCATGTAGTTAACTCACTTACCTCCTAGAAGTATCAATTATCAGGGGTAGATGTGTGAATAAGTGTGTCGTTCGAACTAACAGCTGGTGTTTTGATGATACTAATAGCCTGGGCCCTAGGCAGCACAGCTGCGTCAGTTCCCCTTATAACTGTTCCTTGTTTACAAACTTTTTTATTTTAGTATTTTCCTCATTATTGTTTGTTTTATTTGTTCTTCTGACTTTCCTCTTTTGTTTAGCATATCTTTGACTTATATTTTCAAGTGTTTAATTTTTTTGTTAGATTGAAATAGATTTTGCTCGTAAATTTTGCCTATTGACATATTTTTTTTTTCTTTAAATGAGTTATTCATTTAACCATAGAAACATGTATTTACTCTCTAGAAATTTATTTGTATTAGTAGTAATTCAGTCCCTTTTCAAATTGTTTCATTTTATTAGTCCCTATTCCATCTTCTTGCACTATTTCTTGGATTACTTTTGTTTTAGAATTTCCTTTCCATAAAGAAATCTGGAAGGGGAGTTTCCTTGGAAATTAAGAATGTTGCTGGAGGACAGAATTTCTACGGATATATCTACTAAAGAAAATATAATAAACAAACCAAAGACAAATATTTTTTGCAGATACATTTTTTTGGACTTTGGTGACTTATAATGTGAATCGATCAAACTCTAATTACATAACTTAATCACCTCATTTCACTTTATCTCTATATTAACTTACTTAGTTAGGCTAAGTGCCAATTGAGTCACAGGGCAGTTTTTGTGAAGCGCAGATGTATGTAGGTACTGCACCACACGAGGCCACCCGACAGACAAATTTATTTCTGTCACAGAAACTGTGTTACCCACTTCGCTCGTGCGGGGAATTTTGTGTTGTTTAAGTATTGTTCTTTAAAGAAAGGGAATCTGCTTTGGTGAGGGGAGTTTGAAACAATTTCTGCCACAACTCCTGCCTTCGTCAAATTGCCTGACAAAATGCGCTCCAATAACACTGCCTCGCATTTTTTTTTTTTTTTTTTTTTTTGTCGTGCTGCCCCTCTTGGTGAGTACTGAGCGACGCAGGGGAATGTATGCCTTGGCAATAAGCTAATGCTCCACATTGAGTGCCTCGAAACTCCTCAGCCATGCCCTACGTCGCCTGCACTTAATGTCCACCAAGCCTTGTCGTGGGCGCAAAGAGGCAGTGTTAATATACACTACGACTTCGCTTCCATATCTCATTTTTATAATATAATGAAGTAGAAACCATCTTTTGAACCTGAAGTTGAAGATAATATCTTTAAAACTTACAAATCCGTCTAACTTCTCTATGTTAATATTGCTTCTATGTATTATTATTTTATATTAGGCGTTTATGAAAAATGTAAAAGAAATAGATTCTAAATTATTATCATAATTTCATTTAATGTCGGCAGACTTTCATTAAGAATGAAATATTTTCGTTTGTTCTATGATTTTGCTAATGTATACAGAGCCTCTATACACAAATTATATTGCATAAATTATAAATAATGATAAACATGATCATATCAGTTATTGTATATAATTATCTTGTATAATCACTAAATGTGTACATGGAATGATACAAACGATAAGGCTAGTAGCAAGAATACTTTCAATTTGTTTCTAATGAAGAAATTAGGCAGAGAATCCTCGAGACTCATCAGTTACTAATTGTGAGGCTGCATTCGACGGATCACAAACGGAGACCAAGGTAGTAATAAGTGATGACTTCCAGGTTTACATTCTCTAAACTAACTACATAATGTGAATCTGAAAGTCATCACTAACTACTTCAGTGGTCTTTGAATTCGATGCATCGAATAGGTAGTCACTATTAGTAAAAATGCAGAGTGGATGCACCTGCCATGTGAATGTGCCAATCATTTGTATTTATTTTAGAAAGTGTAAATTGCCCTATAAATGATATCACTGATAATCGCTTGTGTTTATACACGTGATGTTTTACTTATTCAAATGGACGTTAGAATATGTATGAAGAATATAGAAAAGGTATTCCTCTAGATGAAAAAAGTCAAGATTGAAATGGATCATTTATCTATACATACAAAATGTGAATCTTCTGCTATTATTAATCCGACCCCCCCTTTTTTGGTTCATATGAATATCAATAAAAGGACTTTGAAACGAAACGTTTCTCAATACACGTCATGAAGTTGGGATGTAATAGCTGGAGCCTGAAGTGAGTTCAATGTCTTACTGTCTGAGATGTAGTTACATGTCAGTCTGATTGTGTGGTGTGTCTAATGCACCTTACGAAAAGTAGTTACTTAGAGCCTTCCTGTGCCTTCTAGTTCTTTTCGAATCTTACCTGTTTCTTTCATATCCTTTGTTTATTTCTTCCTTTTTTCCAGGCTTAATCCTGTATATGGTATTGTGTGAGTCTTGCCTTCTTGTAGATCAAAAGGTCATTTTTTTTTTTTCATCCAATTTTCTTACAATAGTTTGTTGAACTTAGATCATAAAGTAAAGTTTAAACCGTTTATTTTCGAACTATAATATTTTATATTGTAATGGTATAATTAGAATGTAGAGGTACTGCATATAGTAATGAATGAAATTTATGGCCGAGAAGCTCAATGAGTTCCTTTCTCTAGATCCGTAGTAAAACACCAACATTTCCAGTCTATAGTTTAGAGTTTAGAGACTTATGTCTTACTATTCACAACATAACACTAAAATACAAGTATCTTCTGAGATTTTAGGATATAATGAACTTATATGATGTCACGGCAGCCTACAGTCAATGGAGTAAGGGGGTTTCTTCCTAAGAAGAACAAAGTAAAATTGAAATTAAGATGATGTAATAGGAAACCTTGCTCTCGTGATTACCAATCTTATATTGTATAGGTTTCTTAAGAAGTATCCATCTCAGAGCCCAGCAAGAGAATACTCCCAAACCACCTTGACTAATAAGGTGGTCGAAGATAACTCACTCCTTGGGCAAGGATTCCTCCACTTGCTCAAAGAATACGGCTATCTAATACCGATTCTAAAAATGAGAGATGAAGTATCTTTGTCTCAAATAGAGAAAAGAGTTTTGGAACGAAGTTCCTTATGGCACGTTCTGGACCCCGGGAGTGAATCCGAAAAAAACGACCAAAATCACCGTCACAAAATCACCGTCACGTAAAATCCGTCACGAAATCTACAGATGACGATAACTTGAGTAAAAGATCACCGAGTTAGATGAAATTTGGTACACATGTTCATTTTACCAATGCCCAGGCTGAGTTCGTCGGAAAACGTTATCCGCCTAAGCGTTCACGCGCAACGCTCGCGTAAACGTAAGCTTCAAAAGACGGGAAAAAGTGCTATTAAGGAAGCCTGTTACTTGACTTGTTTTGCTTATTTTTGTTATATTATATAAGTCAAAAATGTCACTTTGTTTTGTAAATAAATAAAATATAGTCATGTAAAATTTCACCCTGATACAAGCAGAAGCTGTGGAGTGGGGAAGAGATATATTTTATAATATTTTAAATTAATATGCCGGGTAGGTAGAAAACAGTCCTATTTCAATCCAAACTCCTTTAACAAACATACTCTTTCACTATAAACTCATCATGATCAACTTTTTTCTTATATTCAATAAATATTTATAGTAAGACGCTTGCTTTAATTATACAAATAATGATTTTCTTTTAATTCTGCCTTAACTCTGCTAGGTACAAACAGTTCGTTAGTTTTAATTTTGTCTCTTTTCTAACTCCGCCATGTATAAGTAGTTAGCAATGAATACGTACTTAGCAGTGTGATTTTATAATTTATATTTAATGAAAAATATAAGGAACCAGGGCCGTCCCTAGGGGTTTAGGCGCCCGGGTCAAAGGCATCTTTGGCGCCCTCCCCCCTTATTGCCAAATTCACCTAGTAGTTAAGAAGGGGGCCTGGCGGCGCCCCCTAGACGTGACGCCCGGGTCAGCTTGACCCGGTTGACCCCCCCTAGGGACGGCCCTGTAAGGAACTTTGTTCCTACCGGGTGTCCCGCGACACCACACGTATTTTTTTATTTTCATGAATGAGAGATGACTCTCTTTGACTAAAATATAAAAAGATGAGGACTCTTTGACTGAAATAAAGAAAAAGTTTTTATTAGCAAAAATGATACATGATTCTCTTTGACTAAAAAAAAATAGAGATAATGTCTCTTGGTCTAAAGTAGAGACATGAAGTTTTTATTTGAAAAATGAGTGATTCTATTTTACTAATAAAAGAGTCATCGTGTATGATGGCTTCGGCCATGTTTAGCTCTGAGATAGCAAAGGAGAATTTATTTAAGCAATTAAATCATTATAAAAGGAAGATAAAAATTAATGAATAATTATGTTAAAAAATTAAATATATTAGATGATAATTTGTTTCAAACTTATAAATTAATTGAAATTGTTATCATTAAGCATTTTAGTCTTAAAATAAAACTTGTTAAGAATTTAATATTATAAAAATCAAGTTTATCTGAAAGATAAACATAAAATGAGGGAGTTAATTTTCATATTTTTAAAATTTTAATAAACAAGCAGACCATAAAGAAAAATCTCTTGGTTCTATTAACATTTATCTTTAAACTACACTTTCTAACAAATTTATTCTTTCCTGATTTTAACTTTTTTAAATATATATATATATATATATATATATATATATATATATATATATATATATATATATATATATATATATATATATTCTTTTTAGTTTTATCTTAAACTAAAGTAAGTAACAACGGAATAAAAAATATCAGGAAGAAAAGGACATTTAAAAAAATTTAAAAAATCCTTTATATATATATATATATATATATATATATATATATATATATATATATATATATATATATATATACATTTTTTTTAAACAGCTGTTTCTACCATCTTTTTCAACTTAAAATGAGTTTTAATATAATTAATGTTGACACTAAATCAGAGTTGAGTAAGAAAGTCTCGGGAAGAAAAGATGCTATCTGTCATGGTAGCATCTTGGGCCCTCTTGAACGAGTTATACTACTTGTAAGCAGCGCACAAAACTCTGACCTCTTCCTAGTTACGGAAGTATATTTTTTTTAGGGGGGGGGGGGGGGAACAGTAAGAAAGTGGAGTTTTTAAGTTGCTCAAAGCTCCTTAAGGAAAGATTGAGTAGACCAGAGCAAAAGTTTCGCAACGCCGGACCTGCAAGAAAATATATTTTTAGAGGGCGAAAGAATATTATGAATCTTGGGAGTGGCTCCATTTTTCGGGAAAAAACAAGGGTTGGCTGAGGGTAGCCCCATTTAAAACCGAACTTAGTTCAGGGTCCCTTAACTTCCCCCCTCCTTTTCTAAAAAAGGGAGGTCGCCATGACGTAATTTTCTACGCTATATTTTACAGTAGAGTTATACTCCCTGCTTCATCTACCTTACCCTCCATTCTTCAAATTTTGCAGTATTGCCTTGAAAATTTATTATTTTTCCTTCAAAAATAAAGAGAAAATGAGAGAGGGGGAGGGGAGAGGGATAAAATCATATCGTCCACACGTGGTAAGAAAATAAATTTATATATATAGCTTTTCAATATAAGAATAGTGTAATATATAAATATATATATATATATATATATATATATATATATATATATATATATATATATATATGTGTGTGTGTGTGTGTGTTAAAGAAATATAACTTCTTTGAGATCAAAGTACTCTTTCTAACAAAATAACTTTTTTTGTATATTAAAGCTTAAATTTAGCTATTTAATATTTACTTTTATTTGGTATTTAATAAAAAAATATCATATTTTTAAAATTATTTATTTATACCTACCTCCAATGCTTAAATCTATCGAACTCAGACCTTGCATCATATAACATATATGTATTATTAAACAGTGCGCCCTAATTGTGGCCGTTCTCAAAAATGAATATATTAAATAAATATATACATATATTCAATTAAACGAGTGTTAGTGAGATCAGGACTATATAATATGCACCAGCCTCTTTGACAAATTAGTATAGGCAGATAATGCAACTTCTATAATTCATTTTTTTTTTAAGGATTTATTTGTTTTAAGGCTTCCTGAGTATAAAACTATGGTTTGAAATGTCTGTCTGTCGACTATCGTCTGTGCAGAGGCGTGGAGCCTAAACTACTGGGCCGATTTTGACGAAATTTGGCATAATTACATGCTCACAAAAATCATACCCCAAGGTGAAATCGAGAAATGAATTTTGCCCCAATTTTAGGGGCGTTAACCACCAAAAACTCTGAAAGAAAAGTATTTCTCGAAAACTGTTGCGACGATTTTGATAACAAAATTCTAAAACGTATATTTTCTGGGAGCTGGAGCCGAGATTTGTTTTCTTTAATATTTGTACATGGTCAACTTTGTTAAATCTAAAAGAGAATTTAAAAACAAATTAATTAACATCTTCCAAATGTAATGTTTAATTCAATATATATTTGTTCTCTAACGCTAACGAATCATACTGTTTACTTATTCATTCAATTGTTAATTGCGTTCAAAAAAGAAATTTAATTATATTATAAAGTTTATTTAAGAATTGGGAAAAAAGCTTTTTGTTAATTATATATTTCTAATTAATAAATTGAAATAAGTATAAAACAAGTTGAGACAATTTCTTGACGTCGAGGAGTGGAAATATTTTTTAATAAAAACCGTCTGCGTCACACACCCACGTCTTCCCAATTGACAACCTCTACAAATATCTCATATTTTATCTCAATTTTCTTCTTTTCTGTCCTAGTTCCAAAACAAATAGAGCACATAACATACACACACCCAACACACATTATATATATATATATATATAACCCGCACAAATATATATACTAACTGGATACCCCTGTTTCGCTAAGGTGTATTAGTGTGAAATTTGAGCCATCCAGTCAGGAATAAAATCGGTCAATAATTGCAGACGCTATAAGAGAGATCCAGAAACCAAAAAATAAAAAATGTTCAATAAAATCTTGGTCCAACTATGCTACAACCAATGGGGGCCTAGGTAGCCCGGAAGTAGAGAGCGCTTGTCTTTCAATCGGTAGACGGAAAAAATGCCCACGGAAAAAATGCCCACGGAAAAAAAGCCCAGGAAAAAATGCCCACGGAAAAAATGCCCACGGAAAAAATGCCCACGGAAAAAATGCCCACGAAAAAAATTCCCACGGAAGAAATGTCCAAAATAATTAAACTTTAATGTTTAATGGTAGTTTTTAAATATGTATAATTAGTTTATTGTTAACGCTAACAAATTTTTACCGAAAGTATAAATTCGTTTTTGACATAAGTATGGCGTATGGGATATCGTTGGAAGCGGTAAAAAATAAGGAACCAATATAAAAGACCAATTTAGTGGCCTCCAAGCTAAGGAAAAGTTCCGAGGTGTCCCGTACTCGATTTTTTTTAATTCGAAGACATAAAAAATATCTCTCTACAGAACGATCATAATGCTTCCAAGTTTACTGGATGTAAGGTACTGTGAAGCTAGGATCGTATACACTAATGTTGGTTCAAATGATTTTTGGCTTGAAAGATCCTTATACTAATATGTTAACACATATTATAGGTATATGTTGTTGAATAATAATTTTGATAAACACAATTAGTGGTTTGATCCATTCTGTGCTTGCCCGGATGCCCTCCATTACGGTAAACAACTTTTTTAAAATGTGAACGCAGACTCAAAACAGTACTAGTTCCTAACATGGATAAATGATTTTATACAAAAGACAAAAGAATGCTATGTTAAACTTAGGCTTACATTTAAATATAAAATTTACTAAAAATTATATTGGTTTAGTATTTCTTTTAAGCATTCATACTTTCCTAAAGATTAAGCATCAATGAAACCGCGTAAGTAAAAAGATAAGTTTGAACATAATAACAGTCCAAGGACAATCAGGACATTTCCCCAGAGGGGTCATAAACCGTGGATTACTACAGGTACTAAAGGGATATGTCCATCAGTATACCGACAAAGTTCAGATGCAACAGTAGGATTACGATTTGTTCGCCCACTCCTGTCTAGAAAACCATAAATATTCAGGATTAGGCTAGTTTAATCTAGTGTTCAGTTTAACAGTGAATAGAGAGTAAAACCGATTTTAGAACAAATAATTCTAAAAACTTAAAATATAATTTACTAAAAAAAATTTCTCAAGAAAAAAATCGGAGGCATTATGAATTTTAACTTTCATTATCTTACTAACTAAGGAGTAAAATTATATGATCTTTTCTCGGTAAATTTCAATAGGAATATACGAGAATATAATAATATATAGCCTTTATAGAGATTTGTATGGCAATCATCATTCTAATAAGCTAGCATATATTTTAAAATATTAAACACAAAACTAACTACACCTTCTAATTAATTTCTTTTGAAATAAAATCTCTACCAAGATTTGTAAATCTAAAAAAAAAACTAATGTTAGGATGGTACAGATTTCGGAAGAAAAATCAATGAGCACAGACGGTTGAAACTTATAGACTAATTAAGTCTATATGACCTACCTTCCAAATTTTATTAAACAAATGCCCACGGAGGAAAAGTCTTTTTAAAAAAAAAAAATTCTAGCAACATTTTTTCCTTTTCAAGAGAATCAGTCACTGTTTGACATCGTACGTGATTATACTTCAATTCTGTGGCCATATTGTCCAGACAGAGGACCCGCGCCACTTTCACTTAAATTTTGGTATCACGCAAATTTTAGTGAAATATATAAATATAATACAAAATAAATTAATATGGTACCTGAATTTAAAAATATACTGAAAAATTAAAAAATTGAAAATGATAATTGAGACTGACTCATTTTGTGCTTATAAACGATGAGACTAAACCTAAACAACGGTATTTTATAAATTAAAAAAATAATAAAATTATAAAACCAATTTTAATATGTTTTATAATATTTTTCTAAAATTATTTCATTCAAAATATAATTTTAAAATTATGACATTTAAAAATTATATTTTGGATATTTCTTCCGTGGGAATTTTTTTCGTGGGCATTTTTTCCGTGGGCATTTTTTCCGTGGGCATTTTTTCCGTGGGTATTTTTTCCTGGGTTTTTTTTCCTTGGGCATTTTTTCCGTGGGCATTTTTTCCGTGATTCCTTTCAATCAGGCAAGTCAAGCAGCATCGGGCCTGGTAAGTAGGACGGGGTGTCTTATTCTTTATCCTTTAGGGATGAAAAAATTAAAAATAAAGTATGTACTTTCTTTTTAATTGTAAATTTGGCTAAATTTCACACCTATACCTGGGCATAAAAAATAAAAGTAAAATTCGATGATCGCTTTTGTTAATTTTTTTTTTTTAGTGCATGTTTTTTTAAAATTGTGTTTTTAATTTTTTTTAAATATCTGGGGGCACGGTAATGCCCCCGCCAAGTCGCGTATTCTGTCGTATACAGCTTTGTATTTCGTGCTGCGTGATTGCCAAGTCAGAAAATGTTTTAAATTTAAACGTGTAGAGAGATTTGGGAAAGAAAATTTTTGAGTTTGTAAGGGACAGAGAATGGAGAGGGGGACAGACAAACAACATAATTTTCTTATACTGGATAAATTAGACCTAGTAAAACTTACTTGGACAGGGGAGACTTGGCTAAACCAATGATCTCACAATTTGTTACGCGCGTGACTTAGGTTATGTTTTGCACAAGTGTTTTTGTTAGGATGTATTTTAAATTTTTAATAGTTAAGAGGTAGCATTTAGTAATTCTCAAGGCCTTATACCATCTCTGGTGATAACGCCATCTAAGTGTAAGTGTTCTCCCGTCTATTTTGATTAAGTAATATATAAATGCGTGAAATATTCTGTAAAAATAACATATCTGATAGTTTATTTTTGTAACATAAAAAATAAAAATAAAAGATAAATAAAATAAAACTTTCACACGTTCGTGTGAATATCACACCAATTTTAAATAATACATAAATCACAAAAAATTACATTTATCAAAATAATTAATTTATATTTACAATGAAAATTATTAATTGTCTTCTTTACGCTTTTCCAAAAAGTCCCTTTGATTCAAAGTATTTTATGTTGTCAATATAACCATTTTCCTCCGCATTGTCGAGAAACCAGTTCATCGATATTTCAGGTAAACCACCATTTTCAAAATCTTTTTCATCTGAAGAGTATATTTCAATAGCTGAAATCGCCGAGTATATAAATTGTGGTAGTAGTAATTTGTCCATAATTTGATTTATCTAAAAACATAAATATTAGTTTATTTATTTAAATCTTAAAATTATCAATATAACGTTTCTTCGGCCAAATTCAATTCAAGTTGATTAATTTGCCAATTCGTAAATCCAACAGTAAATTCTACAGCCAATACTGATAAATTAACCACAAATTCCAAAAACGACACCGATAAGTTAGCCGAAGCTACAACTTTGAAATTTAAAATTCCGCCAAAACACTTCAATATAGACCATTAAACGCACAATTTTATATGTATAAAAAATAAATATGTAAAAGTGGAATTCATTATAACTGATAATTAGTAGATTCAATGATATAAAAAAATACCTGTTTCAAAGTAGGAGCTAACTGAGGTTGGCCTCCCATTTGTGCTATAGTTTGTTCAAAAGCGTCATGGTAGGTTTTAAGTAGTCGTTCCAAATTATCCATTCTCGCCTTAGGAAGGGAAGTGATGTAGATTAAATTTTGCAAGTCCCATGCAAAACTTGTAATAGAAGAGAATTGGAAATCTATGAAACTAATAAATATAAAATATTGTATTATATAAACAGAAACAGAAGTCTTTGCAATGTAACTAAATCAGTTGCACCGAAATAGTAATTTATGCACCTAGGGAGTAAAGTAAGCCATTATTCCCTGAGCGAAAAAGTTGGTTCTTGAGGCGAAGCCGAAGGAACCATGGTCCCTAAATCCCGAGGCGAAGCCGATGGAATTAGAGTCTTAAATTCCCGAGGCGCAGCCGAGGGAATAACTCTAATTAGCTATATTATCGCGATAGATAATTATCGCGAGGGGAATAATGGCACTTTACTCACGAGGTACATACAATATTTTATCTCCTGTAGGAAGAAAATACACATTTTCGTCCATTGCACACTTTTTATTTATTATTTTAATAAATAACAGTAATTATTAGAGGTCGACCAAGAAGTCATGAACACGGGAGAAACGGAAAGCTTAACTTCGTTTAAAATCGGAACTTCCGAGTAGTGCCGAAGTCAGTATAGTCAGGTGCTAAGACAATACCCATTTCTAGTTTGTATGACATGCGCAGTTACGTCAAATCTCACGAATAAACAACAACAAGAAGGTTTCCAATCTGTTAGGTTTCCTGTTGTGTTTGTTTTTATACAATACGAATTATAGTCACAACTGTCACACAACAATTTTGATTTTGTACCATTCACCATGCGATGATGCAAATGCAAAGAACGCTACAAATAATGGGGTTGGAACAAACCTAATATTTATTTTTTATTATAAAAATGATTGCTCTCCATGACAATTAATCAAAATAATATTAGCGAATTTCTAGTTTGCTTTTCCCCATTATATTTTAAGGAAAACTTATCTTAGAATCTCATTATTTTTATAATTTCTTCCTAATTATGAATTCGTGTTATTATCCATGTTTTTAATAATACCAGGAAATTTAATTTACCAAAGAGAAAATTGCCAAAAACAACCTGAGAGAGGTAATAGTACAAATAATAATCCACAAAAAGTAAGAACTAAAATACAGAAATAAGGAAAGTAACAAATAAAACAGAAATAAAAAAGTAACAAATCAAACTCAGAAATAAAGAAGAAGAAAAAAATTGATTAAGATAGAAGAAAATTTATTTAGATTTAAAGAATATTATTGTGAATAATCAATAAATAATAATATAAAGATATTATCGTATATTATTGTGATTTCTTATCAGGTACAGTGTTGCCTGTTGCAAAAAATATAGAAGTTATCAAAAATAAAATTATGAATAGCAAAAGAACAACACTGTATTTTTTGACAGTGGTCTATTTTAATAAAAACTGACTGTACATGACAACACTAGCGCACTCCTCACATTTCCATGACTTCTTGGTCGACCTCTAGCACTTTTAATAGCAGATATAAGAGATTCAATATTAGAAACAAATAAGAATTGGAATTAAACTCAAATAGAAGGTTATTTAGATGCAGGTTATAAACAATGAATCTATGATAAACATGGTCAAAAAAGCGCAGTGCCGCTAACCTGATTTCAACAACTTCATTACATTTGCCATTCATTTTCTACTGTTTATAAAATAATTAAGTTGCAATCTTTACTTTTTTGCCCTACTTTACTTTTTCGCCCTACTTTTACTTTTTCTCCCTACTTTTTGAGTTCAGGGATGAAAAGACCTGTTTTAGTCCCTCTAAACTAATTCAAAATCATAACTTTTTAAGGAAGTGTTGCGATCTTTTTAAAAAACGAAAAATGATTGTGTTCAAATCAAAATTATTCATCCAAAATGCTTTTCAGATATCCGTGAACATTTCTGCCATCGCTGATATTTTACTACTTTTCAGATGTTGATGAGTGTTAGCCCATAGATGGTCCCATATTTATAAGGGGTACGGGGTGATCAATAATTTAATTACTTATATGTACTTCATTCACTGAGGTTTGCTGTTTTTCAGCCTTTATCTAATTGCACCTATAGGGTATGTTACTTTTAGAAATAGATAAACGCGGTAATGCACGTCCTTATCCTAAGATGTTAATTAATAATAATAAATTAAGGGAGAGGTCACTATGATCTTATTTTAGGATTTGGTGTAGGAAGTAAGCAGCATAGTATTAGAATTTTAGAACACAACTTCATATTAAAGACAATGTGAATCAGGGGATTAAGGGTATGCTAAGCTATATGTTATAATTATTCAAACGTAATAATTATAAATGTTCTCTCTTTAATTTGGTTTTAGGAACTTTATTGCAAAGAGAAATATATCTAGGCACGAAGAACTCACAAAGCTGATAAAATAATTATAAAATTAGTTTGGTATTCGGGAATTTTATTTAATAGCAAAAGGAAGGGAAGAAAATTTTTTTTATAAAAAAAATAAATTATATTTTAAAAAAAGGTGAATCGTTCAATTTTTAGCTTCAATAATGCAATTTTGTTGTAAAAGGGTAGAGAAATCAAGGAATTAAAGAAATGTTTAGTTTATAAGTATATTGGTAAGACCCGTGAGCCTAAAAATTCTGTTGACAGTGAATGTAGTTCCTGCGAACTTCATTGTTTCAACTATCATTGTAGAGCAAGAACTTGGCAATCATACAATACCAACAATGACACCTCCATCAATCAATCTTTCATTGTCAAACGTTCTTTAAGAATTAACTAAATTACAGCGTACGCAGTCTTATGCTATGATTACTAATGGTAGTGTCGTATCTGCATGCAAATAAATAACCCTAAGTTGGTTGTTTCCACGTGGCACTTTTCAAAACTTATTCTGAATACAATGCGAAGAATAATCAGATTTGAGATGTAATCAGATGACATTATACTGACAATTAGTATATAAAAATCGATTTCGACCCACCTATTGCTAAATTAGTTAACTGATTTATAAACAGTTATTTTTGTTATTTATCTATATTATGTGTGTGTGCCTTTCGTCTCCGGAACCCCTATGAACTTACATTCGGGATTTTTTTTAGAGGTGGAATGGCGGCCATTTTGACTGTTCAAAAAATCATTTAAAATTCAAGATTTAAATTTCTTTTTTTTTTACATCCTCATCGACATAGCATTTATAGAGAAAAAGTATTGTGATGGCGCAAAAATTCGAATTTTGATGGAAGTTTTAAGGTCCCATGAGTCCCCAAAAAGGGTTCGTAAAATAGATGAATTGATTTAATTTTGCTGAAAATTAAACACGGTGATTTAATACGGTGGTCATTATGACTGGCTATCAAAGAAACGTATGATTGGTGTTTTTATGTTAACAAATTATTGTTTGGATATATATATATATATATATATATATATATATATATATATATATATATATATTTACGATAAATTAATGTATAACTATTTTCTATATTTCCTGGCTACTCCCTAAAAAACTCCTGAAAAAGTAGATTTTAAAAACATATATGACTATTTATGTAAAATAGTCAAATAAAATCTCAAATTATTATAAAAAAATAAAATCTCAAATGTAGTCCATTTTTTTACGAATTTATCCGTATAAGTAATTACCCTGGGAAATTTTAGTCTACAAGATATTGAGTATAAATAAATGTGACCCAGCAACATATGGAACATAGCAATTAAAAACGTTAAATAAATACAATCACAATCTCTCTACTAATTAGTCCACGTATATCATTATTGATTTTACTAATCACTTTAATTAGTAATTATCAGAAAACTGGTAATTATTAATATTTAATTTAGAGTCACATACCGAACATCTATTGGTTTCCTGCTACCATTATCTGAATACTTGAATAATATGTTATTAGTCCAACAGTCGCCCATAGATAAAACTGGAAAATCATTTTGAACACTTTGAATACATTCCAAATATTGGTCATTGAATGATTCGGATAGTTGAAGAAGATAATTGCAAATATAATCCCTGAAAAAAACAAAATAATAATTATAAATATTTATATACCCCTAAGTTGATGGGCTTATAATCTACAATTAAGAAACATTAAAATTATAATATAAAACTCTATAACTATATGTGTCCATAGGGGTAAAATAGTAATGCTATATAATATATATTAAATATAAAATGGAATAAAATTATTTTACTAAGTGAGAATATCTAGATTCTATCCCTCCTCCTTATTTCTATACCCCCCCCCCCTCCACTTTGATAAAATAATTTGCAAATATCCCAAATTAGTCATTGATTTCGACTACTGAAGAATAATTCTTAAGACTTAACTCTCCGGGAAAAGCAGTGGTATTTTCCTTCAGCAACCCCGTGTCTTTTCACATCCCTTGGTTAAAATATGCTTACATCCAAAATAGGAGCCCTTTCTTAAGTATTAACTTCTTAACTTTAGGAGATCAGTCTGGGCTTAATTCCCCCTTTTTTCTTACTTTGTCACTATGTTCCTTTTATAGGGATAACATTTTATAAAATCCCAATTGGCAGTTATCAATATAATTTAGAAATTATTATTTTAAGTGTTCATCCTTAGATTTTATTTTAGCGTTTTAAAGAAGTGGTGATGATTATGTTAGTAAAGATTAAGGCATGGAAAGGTGTGATTTATAAACTATTGTTTTAATACCTAAAAATAAATCTAAACATTTTTTGACAGCGATTGATAACTAATTTCGTTCACAGTTCTTCCTCCAGAAATAAAATATTGTCTGTAGCTTCTTCTGCAATTTTGGTTAAATACATTTTTTATAAAAAAATTAAATTAGCATTTTGAAATCTATTTAGAAGCCCCATTCTCCGCCCCATATAAAGCTAGCAAAACGTTTTATAGCCTATAACACCCGCAGAATCGAGCTTAACATTGTAGCCAAAATCCAACAAAATCTGTTCAGCTGTTTGTTCGTGATTGACGCACAGACAAACAATCAAAGAGACACAAAATTATCTAAACTTAAATTCATTATTAGGACTACTTATTTATTGTAAATACAAAATTTGAGCCCAATCGGATAAATGTACAGACACCACTCCTATCTTATATATATTTATGATAACAAATTAAACAAATTGGTCAAATATCAGACGGAGGATCTGTACTCTGTAGTCCTCTACGTACTTGAGGGACATCTGGGAGAGGCTGGAAAAGGATTCAAACCACATACCTTAACTTCTAACAATATTTCCCAGTAAAATTCGAACATTGTCAATGCATTTTTTTTTAACCCAGGAGGTTCAACCCACATTGGGCCCGGAACGCGTCCTGATAATACTAACGATTTCTTAGCGAGCGCCTAAGGAGTTAGGGGAACCTCTATTCAAAATTTCAGCTCTCTAGCTATTGCCGTTCTAGAGATACTATAATGAATGAGTGAGTGATTTAGTGGTATTTGGCTTTTATTTATGTACATTATGACAGTAAAAATTAGAATGCCTACATTATAATATAAATTATTTTAAAATTCATAATATGAAAATTACCATTTTTCGTTGTACTTGAGGACGGCTTTTCCTAATACTTTTAGGCCACTTTTAATGAAAGGCTTTAAGAAATCAAACCTAGGTTCTGGCCAGTCTGCTGTGTCCAGAGTTTGTTGTGTAATATAAAGTCGAGTCATAGCGTGACATCTTGCCAGGCGGTCAACAGCCACATAAATATGATCCTTATCCAGTAAACCGCGAGCTTGACGCATTACACTGAATCCAATCTCCTGAAAAGCATTATTATTGATTAATAAAAAAAAGATAAAAAGTATAAAATACTTTTTTAACTTGAAGTTTAAGTGTCATCGACTTGGGTTTATATAGATTCATAATCTTCACCTGTACCACTTTAGGCCTGAGATAGATTCATACCATATTGAATCAATGTTCTTCAAGCTTTCGGTCTTGTGAATTTATATTCAAATCTATATGAAATATATTTGTTTCTGTAAGATAACAGCCCTGTAATTCTTATAACACTTTTGTTCTATATACTTGTATACTAATTGATAATCTTTATTTTGGTCCTCTGAATGAATGAACCCTAAACTTTTGGTAATGTAATTGCTTTAATTCTGAACAATAATATTCCTCATCATTATTCGCGGACAAACAGATTAATTATTTAATGAGTTCTAGAAAGCAATCTAAAGCCCAAAATTTACACAAGGACTTTAATCATTAGACGATGCTAAATCAATTAGTCAAAATATTACTAAGAACCTTTGAGGGACATATTAATTAAACGTTATTTCTAAGCTTACATTTTAATAATTCATAATTATTTATTTTTGTTTTACCGTCAAATCTTGAAGCATGATTATGAAAATCTTATGATCAATAGAAGTATACAGGCAATCCGCCCAATATTTCTCTATTTTATAGTTATTTTTCTCAGCCCATTCACAGAAATTATTTAACAATCCATAAGCCTAAAAGTAAAAACAAAATTTGAAATATTAGTATCAATTTATTTCGAAACAACATTAAAGTTAAAAGATTACATACAAAAATGTATGCAATAGGTTTTCCATCACAGGAAAATGATTTCTTACTGTGGATAGTGGACATAATGCGGAGAAAATAACGAGAAGAGGATAGGCAAGGGAATGTAGCCTTGGGGGACACACAGTTACATATTGTTGGTTGTGGTCTCAATATGATTTATTACTGTGATTTATGCTCTTCTTTAACATGAATGTGTTGTGCTAAACGTAGAGCTCTATTGCCTATGAGGTAAATATTCCCATTTGTCTGTTTCATTATCATGATTATTATTAATATCGCTTTGAGCATTAACCACTGTCTTTTATGCTTACATTTATATTTATTACTGAATTTTCAATAGTATGTTGTTAATGTTCATTACTCGTTTGATACATTGAATTTAATATTGGATCCAGATACTCTGTTTGAGTGTTAAGGTCATTTTGTATGAATGACGTTATATACATTTTTCATTCCAATTGTTCATGGACACCCCCTTTTCATGAAAAATCGTTGGCCACAGTGCTGCTTCCCCATGTCCGTGAAGAATGTTTACCCTTCTCTTCTGAAAAATGGCACTCTCCCTCTTTCCGGCTCTTTTTTATTTCGGACCCTTACCATGAATAATCGCTGGCTAAGCTACTCCTTTAGAATATCTATGAAAAAATGCTGTTATTACCATAGCTGCCCTTCGTCTATATGTATTAATTGCTTTGTGACTTCATTCAAACATCCCCTTCTATTACTTCGAAATTTACTGTACATTTCTTTGATATAACGCACATTTTTTCGTTACCTGTTTAGTTCAATGTAATAAAAATAAAAATAGTTAGATGTAAAGAAAACATTTATTTGTAATATTATTAGCTTGGGTAATGAAACACATCTTGCAGGTTCTTACTCGTTTGATTTAGCTTCATCTAAAACATTCGTTTTTTTGACCGTTGCATTAGCGAACATAGCATTAGCGTTGCACATGAAAAATAAAGTTTACTGATTACTGCAAAAGATTTAAGATTTAATTTATTTTCTGCAAGCATACAAAGTGACAGATGAGGGCACCGGGATGACGGGAATTTCCCGAAGCGCCGCCAAGCCGATTATAAAAAAAACATTTGTTCGACAAATCGCAAGTGGTACAATAGCACAATCCTCCCCCCCCCCCCCCCCCCTAAAGAATGTTTAAGCGACATTTCAGGCAGCAATAGATGGGTCAAAGACAAAAAACACCAAGCGTATATCTTCTGTAATAGGTGATCCTTCTAAATAAGTGAGGCGCTGGACGCCTATAGAAGTATGAAATAATAAATAAATAATTCTGTATCTCAGAGGTAAATTAGGGGTCACATTTCAGCAATTACAAGAGCCTTATTTTCTACTCACAAAAACCCCGGAAAATTGAACAGACTTTCTTCAAAATATTAATTTTTACATCGATTATCTCTTAATTTACTAACAAAAGAGTTATAATCCTTACCACAACTATCTACAAGTGTTAAGCATTAACATACGTTCTATCTAATGCAGTATACACTCCACAAGTCAATTTTTTAGACTTACAACTCTGAGGTACAGAATTTACATTTGAGGAAAATAAATAATTGTAGTACATACTATGATGGTGTCTCATGAATTGCAATACACATTTAAATTTTTTGTAAACTAAATTTTTAGTGACAATATGGTAAATTGTTCGTTGTAGTTTTTTGTTGTCATGTAGTTTCGTCTAAAGAAGGAAGAAAGGCTCACATTTTTTCACTCAAAAGCGGACTTTTTAAGTCCTTATAGTGCAGAACATTTTACCGACACTAAAGGTAATTACTACAAGTACACTTTTAAATGACAATTTACATTTTTTACAAAAACCGCATAATTGTAGATAGTAGTTGTTGCCTCATGGATTTTACAATACAAGATTGGCTTAATACAAAATAAGAATCTTTGTCTGGAATCGTTTTTTATTACTAAGATTTAAGAGAAACTATATTAGAAGAACTACAACTATGCATTTTAGCTAACAATGTAGATTCTAGAAAAACACAATTGTACAAGTGTAATCATCGCTCTTGAATTTTATTGCCATAATTGAAGAAATTTTATTAAACATCCTTTTTTTAATTGCTCTAATTAGGTGAAGTTTTTAACTGGCTAGGATTATCGAAGCAGTTTATCTTCAACATTCCGCTTGTTAATTTAAACCTTTTGAAATAACTTTTTTTATTACGATTCTTTATTTTTATGATTTACTTTTATTATACAATTAATTATTAACACTAGACATCGCATGGCAAAGTTATTGAAGCGAGCGTAGCGAGCTTCCTACATTCAACGAAATATGCTCCGTGTCTGTCTGTCTGTCTGTCTGTCTGTCAGTAACGTTCACGCGTGTGACGATAACTTGAGTAAAAGTTGACCGATTTAGTTGAAATTTGGTATACATGATCCTCTTACTAATACTCAGGCTAAGTTCGTTGGACAGCGTGATCCGTCCAACGCTCGCGTAAACGAGAGGTACAAAAATTAAATTGGAATTTCAGGACGGGAAAAGATTCATCATCTATTCGATGAGACGAACATTTTTTACAAATAACATTTTTTACTAAAACCAACAGCGACACCGCTATGACTTAATAAAGATCGCTAAAACTATTAAAGCGGACCTAAACGTTTATAATAGAGAAAACAACCTTTTTACCGATATCTTACGTTCTAACGAAACGATTTTAATAAAACTTCATATACACCATCTAATGCACAATTAAAACAGGTATGCAAAATTTCAAATTGATACAAGCAAAATTCTTTGCGTAGTGACGAGATATATTTATAATAATTGTTTAGAAGATTGTTATTGTCGTATAGTGTATAGGTTTGTTTAGGAAGTAAGCTTTGTACCGAGTACCCCCACTCTACCTCACACTACCCTCCTCCACTTATCTTCAACTATGACATTCATCATGATTAATAAATTTCAATATTCAGTATTTCATTGCAATACGCTCGCTTCAATGATAGAGCCACGCGATGCAGGCTACTGTGTAGAATGTAAAAGGTTAATAAACTCATATTTTTTAATAAAAAACAGCATAAGCGAAAAACCGCCCGGTTTCAGGGGAGGGGGAGGGGGGGGGGGGGTAACAAAAAAGACCCCATTTATTTATTATTAAAAGATTTAAAAACTGAAAAGTGAAATATGTACTGAAATTTATGAGAGATCATAGTTTTACAGTGATTTATTTTTCTTAAATCTTAAAATATAACATAAATTAGACTAAAAAATGTGTTTTGACTATTAGACTATATAAAAGGGTGTAATCAACAGACACTACTCGACTCAGATACTATATAATAGCGTTTTTCTATTCCTAAATTTGTTTGATAATAAAATATAATAATCTAGTGTCCAGACTTCCTATTTTGCCCATTTTATCTTCTCGCGAAAGATAACTCATAACTCAATAACTCATATAACTTTGGAATCACATTGGCTAACAAACTTAGCTTTTGCGTAGTTATAATAGAACATTAATCTGTTGACTTAACTGAATCTGTTGACTTTTATTTAGTTATTTTAACCCAAATTTACTATTAAAGATAAGACAACTTACTATTTTTGTGTATACATCTCACTATTAATGATAGACCGCTCACTATTTAACATGATCTGCTCACTTTTTTTGAGCTTACGATTGAGATGAAATTCTGGGTAGCATAGATTAAAATATTTTTTGTTTTTAAATCTAATTTTAAGAAAATATCGGCAACCTTATGTGATATACCCTTAACCTCTTTTTTGCATATACACTTATTCAATTGACTGCTCTTCACTCACTGCGATTAATAAATAAATATTGAATAAGTTAAATACACAATTAATTTTGTGCCACTATTTACCTTTGCTTCTGCATCGAAATATCTCTTTTTAATTTCAAATCCAGCATTTGTCTTGCCCTGTTCACCGTATTTAACGAAGATTGTACGAGTTGCTGGCTGTCCATTGATTAAGTTCATGTGAACTGTAACCTTGAATACATGACTGAGGAAATTCTGATATTTTGCAACACCTGGTTCGACTTGAATTCTCTCAACCGAAGCAATCTTATCTTCTTGCTTCGAAACAACATCTAACATTAGCTCGGCATTAAATTCCTTCGTACCTGAAAATTGTTAATTAAATATTCTTTGCTTAGTAAGATGGTTCTTTTTATATTACTTCTGTTTCTCCTTTAGACAATATTATACTATAGAAAGTCCCTATTTCTTTGATATGGGCAAATATATATGTATTTATGTCTCACCCACACTATGTATATATATATATATATATATATATATATATATATATATATATATATATATATATATATATATATATATATATATATATATTATAATATATATATATATATATATTGTATATATATATATATATATATATATATATATATATATATATATATATATATATATATATACACATACATACATACAGATATAAAAATACCTATTAATTTATTTATTAAAATCGACTAACATGGATCTTTTTATTAGGAACAATAACATTATTTAATACATTCATGGAAAGAGTATCTCCAATATGATACTTTCGTTTTGTCACATCACCTTTATAAGATTATCGACACTTCTTTTGATTGTTACTCCCCTTATAAAGAAAACTGACGGGAGTAACAATCTAAAGAAGGTGTGCGCATTGTTCTTCTTTAGACTGTTACTCCCCTTATAAAAACAGAAGTGTGATATTATTTGTCCCAAAGTACATTGGGCTAAACATCACTTTGTCTTAATAGTTATTTAGTTAATGTCATTTATATTCTAAAAACACGTAGGGGAGTAACAATCTAAAGAATTACCAGATTATCATCAGTGTCTTAAAGCGTCTTTGACATTATCTCGAATATAGATTTTTTTTTTGTCATATTCATTAAGTATAGTCCAATCAACGAAGACCAAAAGAGGCTGAATTGGGGAAATAATTCGTGTGGCCGCAATTTTTTTTAAGTGGAGGGGGGTGTGCCTTGAACAACATACTAACAATCCTGACCGTTATTAAGCTGAAAATAACTCAGATTTCGATTAAAGGGCAATTACAATTACAGATTACGAATATGGCGAATTACAATGTCAGGGTCCAGAGTGTCTTCGTACAACAGTGCATAAATAGATCATACCTTTTCTAAGTTATCTCTCTTGTGAATCACCTTTAAAGCCTAAATTGCCTTTTTATATAATGAGTTAGCTAATAAATGCAGGAGTTTATTATATTATTGTATGCTTTTATGGTAAAATAATCTAATCCCAATACAGGAATCTTTTCCCAAAGTGAAGGAGACATAATGCCAACGAAATAAATGTTTTTCGAAAGGTTTTAAAGAAACTAAAGAAGACTTTTGAATGTAAATCTAAAAGAGATTAATTTTATTTGTAAAAAAAAGCCTCTCCCCCATAAAACACTACTGCTGAATGCGTTTGCAAAAATACCACCGCAGATAATAATTAACAGTGACTAAGTACATCCAAAAATAAGTCAATTTAAAATCAGGGAAATATTCCAGTTGACATTGTGATTGACTGGAACAAATTAAAGAGGCTGACACCTCCCTTGACAAAAGATCTTGGTGATAAAGAGATAACTGTAGAAATTTATTTTTATGTAAAAGTATTATATCACTAACCTTTCTACACCCAAGTTAGGGGACAATTTGTTAGATTGGTCTTAAAAATAGGTACTTTCCAAGTACTCATTCCATTTTTAATAATTTGTAAAATTTAAGTATTACTTCAATTTTACATTGAATTTATTGATTATCAATATTAGACTTGTTTTTACTTGTTGTTGACTTGTTTTTATTGAATTTTTACCTCATAATATGAGGTAAAAATTCAATAGAAACAAACATTTAAGATGATCATGTTTCTCACTAATAAATAATTACAAATACATACAAGTATCATAACTTGTGCTCCTTAATATAACCTTAATGACATTTATCACTTAATACAGCATACTGCTGCATTTAGATGTTGTACATAAATTTAAAATTCGGTCCACTTAATTTAAAATAAACATTAATATTATACCATTAAATCATTATTTTTAATAATCCACGTATTTCCCATCCCCTGAATATTGCAAAGTATTCAATCTACAGAAAAAAAATGAATAGAATCATTTTCATTATGTAGTAAAATTTTGCACTTAGACTCTTTTTCGCTCGAGTCCGCGGTTTTCGAGTTATTCAAGAAAAGCGTGAAAAAATAACCTTTGGATTAAATTTAGAAAGTGTGTCAATGTTAGCCCTCAAATTTTTATTTTAAAACAGTATATGAGTGTTAACCCCAGAGATGGTGCCCTATTAATGCATACATTCTTTCTTCTTGCGCATAAACGTAACTTTAGTGTAACACTCATGTTTTGAAAGCTACCTCATTAATAAAAGCTTACGCCCTTAAAATAAGGACGTAGGAGGAAGCAGTAATGACAGACTTTTATTTATTGTTTTTGAGTTAAGCACTGATGATAGTTTTGAATAGAAAGGCGTATTTCTACAAACTAAAATGTACATTTATTAGAGAAAACAGTATTTTTTATTTTTGTTTTACTCAGCTGCTCTACAACTCCCATTATTCTCTTTCTTTATTTATAGAATCAATAATAATAAATAAATTACTGTGTTAACAGACTTGTTATTGGAATAAGTCACTCGTGAAATTGTTTGCTTTATATTATTTACTTTTTTAATGATGTAAATAACTTTTATCTTCGATTGTTACGAAATATAAACATTATAATATCTCTGTTTAGATACGTTAAAAGGTATTTTCGTAGCTGTATTCATTGCGCATGCGCATTCATAATTCTTTCTTTTTTATATTGCTGTTAATAAATGTTTGATTGTGCGCATGCAAAATTAATAAGCGCAGAAGGTTGAAACTTATATGAGACCAAAAATGGGCTAATTACGACCTACAACCAAAGTTCATTAAAATCGGTTGAGTAGTTTATAATTTATAAGATATATTGGTTCGCAAATATTATTCCGACAGGCATACCAGAGACCAAAAACGATATCTAATATATACATATACATATCGAATATACTTATCGTAATCAACATCTAATATATATTTATATATATATATATATATATATATATATATATATATATATATATATATATATATATATATATATATATATATGCGAATACGTTGTTCTATAAAACGTAATTGGTTATGCATAGCTTGTGCTTCAATAACAGACAATCTTTAATGTTGTAATTTATTTTTGTGGTAAAATTAGTGAGTATTTTGTAGCTTTACAAAGAAACACACACACACACTGATATATATTTTAAATGCTACAGGTATTCCATGTAAGATAAATCAATATATATGGATAGTTATTTTATTAAACACATTTTAATAAAACTATTCGTTAATTATTGTTAGAAATGACTGAAATGAGTAAAAATGTAAAGGAAAGTTTCTGTAAAGTACAGAATTAATATCGATTGTAGAGTCTGTCGTTATTATTTAAAAGAAAAATGAAGTTATAATATAATATTTAGCGTAAATGGTATAATATTAAGCTTAAATGGTATAATGTACTCACTGTTTAACATGGTCAATGAACTTTCAACTTCCGTTATCTTTAATAATACACTAGATGTAAACAGATGTGTGGAATTGTAAGTTGGCGCGAGTTAAGACTGAAGGTAACTAGGAGGTTATTCTGACCAGATGGACTTGCGTAACCTTGAGCTTCTATTAAACCCGGTGCAATCAATGAATCACTTGTTGTACGCTCAATCCAATCAACAGTTAAAATATGGCAGATAAGGGAATATACATAAAAAAAAACTATATGGTTAGGTAAGAGGTAGAAATGAATGAATGTTTGCTTAGCATCGATGATTCAATATACTAAAAATAATAACGGCATTATAGAAGTTTGAATATTACATTGGTTCAAAGCTTTCGCTTAATGCAGATCGGGTACTTCTTTAGATTGTTCCTACCCTAAGTTTCTTCAGAATATAAACAACTTTGTCTAAATAACTATTAAGAAAAAGGGATGTTTAGTCCAATGTACGTTGGGACAAAGGAATATCACACTTTTATGTTTTTATAAGAGAGTTACAGTCTAAAGAAGAACATTCCCTACAATTTCTTTAGATTGTTACTCCCTCTGTTTTTTTTTATAAGTGGAGTAACAATCTAAAGAAGTGCCAAAGATTTAAAGAAGAAGTGCACCAATTTAGAAAAATCTGGTTGGTGATATTAACCCGAAATCGTCATTACGCCACACACCACTAACACTTAATTAACATTAATATGTACTAGCCTTTACCCCTTTACCTCGCCCCCTGGGCGGGGCTCATGCTAGGAATCTGTGACTAGGTTTCCTATTCTTATCATGTAGGTCAAGCGATGAAATTAAACGCCTTAATGGTTTCTTTTCCAAAGGCTTAATAGAAAATACTGTATATTAATACATTATTACGAATAAAATACCCTGTGAATCACGGTTAAGATATTTAGTTGAAATGCATATAAGGAAATTATATATTTTATAGAGAGGTAGGTATAATTGGTACGAATTTCACCTCAATTGGCGAAATACGTTTCAAAAGAGGGCGGATATCAAAACGAAATTCGGCGGAAATTAATTGTCTAATAAAGAAGTATAATTGGTGCAAATTTCAGCGCTATCGGAAAACGTTTAACTTTTTTACGACCATTAGCAAAATTGGTTAAGGACATCACAAATTTATAATTTTCCGGGTGGCTTAACTTCATGTAAGGACTGGTTTCTGCACCAAGTTTTCAAACCTCTAGCTTAAAAACTGTAGGGTAATGCGTCATTTTTGTTTTGATGTTAAAATCAATATCCGACATTGTTATGAAAATCGGGGTATTGTTTACAAAATTGTTAGTAACTGTGGTTCTACTCAATATTTTTCGATGAAACCAAGCCTACAACACGCACAACATAATGGCGCACACCTCCGCGAACAAATTAATCGATTTAGTTAAGCCAGTTTGCGCCTATAAAATCGGATTGGAGCGACAGACACACAAACATACATTCACGAAAACAGTTCGGATTTCGGATGTATGAAATAAAGAATTATCCAAACATTTTGCTATTCTAAACAATGAACAGGCAAAACTCTCTTTGTAAATACCCTTTAGTCTTAACTCAAGTTTTTTTCAATATTGTCTTGTTATTAGTTATACGTCAGTCATTATGGATATTTTGATATTTTAGTTTTTGTTTTAGTCTTGTCTCACATTTTTTCAATTTTTACTTCAGTCTTATTGTAGATTCTTAATTGTACCCTTTTACCCTTAATAATACCTGAATGTACATCCTTTTACCTTGGCCACTCACTACAGTTAATCCTCCTGTCATTCTTGTACTGTAAATCCTCTCAACTCCATCTCCCCACTTTGAGCCCATTTCTATTTCCTCTTAAAATTTAGTTCTATGATCATACCCATTTCCATTTCAATATGTTAAACTAACTTTACTTACTATGTTAAGATTTTAAGTTTAGTATTGTCTATTACCTATAGTATCCACCCTGATGATGTAAATAAATGTTATCTACGATTGATACGAAATATAAACATTACATCTCTGTTTAGATGCGTCGAAAGTAATTCTTTTCGTAGCTCTATTCATTGCGCAAGCGCGTTTATGTGTTTTTTCCGCACTAGGGCGGGGAAAAAAAAGAATTCTTCACCTAACTGCACGATTAGCGTGTTTGTTTACATTTACCAAAACTAATTTGCTTTTTTAACTGTTTGTATAGAGTTTTAAGTGAAAAACAATGAGTGATTTATGTGATTATGACGAAAATGAGGGAATAATACTCCTCCCGAAATAATTAATTCTGCATAAAATACAACTAATGAATTATTGCCATCTTTATCAAAAGGGAAATACCAACTTCCATACAGGAAGTTTATTAAATATTTTATTTATTATTAAAATCAAACAATCGTAGATAAAGTACGGTACGCAACTCGTGCGAAAACTGCATTTTGCTTTGTATGGTTTATGGTTTTACTATACCCTCTCTGTCGCTCGGGTGCAAACTCCACACTCGCATGCAAAATGCTACTTTCCGCACTAGACGCGTAATGTACTATTACGGAACTAGTTGGTTAAACTACGTAGTTTTTATTAAACCACAACTTATTGATTTATATCTAATTCATTAATATGAATCTAGTTTAAATCAATCTTCCCAACATTTTTTGCACTTAAGTTTCCCTTTACATAATAACCGTATAGTGTTTTGTAATTGTTTTTTACTTTTCCTCACCTTCTCCGAAGGTATATAGGAAAAGTTTTTTTTTCACCCAAAAAATGCGAAACCGAGATTTCAACGGAATTATCCGTTTTGGGTGTTTTTAAGAAGATTTGAGTGTTTTTTAGCTGGATGTCAGTCTGTCTGTCTGTACAACGCATAACTCCCACAGTTTTTAAGCTATAGAGTTGAAACTTGGTACAAAACAAAAATCTGTCCTTACACGTAGTTGTGCTGCCCAGAAAATCAACATTTTCCGCCATCTTGAACCCAGTTTGTTGAGTCAGCAAAACTTGAAAAATCGAAAAGTGGTCCGGTCGAATTGAAATTTGGCATGTATTTGGAATGTACCTCTCTTTATGACAAACAAATCCACCAAATTTTATTTTGATATTGGCCATTTTGAAGTTATAGATATTGGAATTTTAAAACTTTGACGGTTAATAATACCAAAAGTATAAATACGTTTTTAACATACAGCATATCGTTAGAACCGGTAAAAAATAAAGAACAAATATAAATATATCGATGAAATTCCATTAATTAGTTTAAAAGTTACTATCGAACATAATTATTAATTAGTGGGATACTTAAGTTTGTTTACATCTGTCAAAATACCGCCAAAATTCAAATAATTAAATAAATGAAAATAATGTATAATTCGTTTTTGAAAAATGATAATGAGCAGGGGAGGCCACTTTAGTGGCCTCCAAAGTGAGGAAAAGTTCCGAGGTACCCGATTTTTTCCATTAAATTTAACTATACAATCAAAAATTTTGTATATTGTTTATTGTAAAAATGTTTCAACCCCTTGAGGAATCCCCTACTAAATCGACTTGGGTAAATTGGAATTGAACCGGACAACATTAAAAAACCTTTGAAATAAATTTTAAAAAAATTGTTGATAAAAATTAAATTTAATCATATAACCTCGTAATCTTTCAAATTGAAAACACTATACGAAAGGAATGCTAGACAAACAAGTGAAAAAAGGAACACTAGTGAAACACTAGATTGAGAAAGTATGTATTATGTATGTAGTATTGAACAAATAATGCATGGGTCCTTCCCTTCTGCTTCAACAAATTTATTTAATGATGCAGTGAAAATAATTTTATGAATAAACTCATGTTGTTATTTTACCTTTTCCGATCACTTAATATATCATAATTAGTTCACTCTGGGGTGATCAGATTAGTGAAATCACTGTTCTAACCCCGGTCTGGCTTGATTCGAAGAGAGGTAAAATGTGTTTCATGCTCATTATAATATCAAATAGTATAATGATTTTCTGATTTGGATTGTCGGTAAACTAATAATTTTATTGAGTATGCACAAGTTCGCATACTTGCGACTTACACACTTAATTTATTTATTTTTCACATTTTTTGCCCACATCTCGCATTCCAGAGAGAACGACAGAGGTAGAAGCGCCAGACACATTGGACCTCCATTGCAATTCTGACTAATGTACAGACAAAACTTTAATTTTTTTATGTAGATACGGTCTATTATTTTATTTTATTTTTTTTGATATTTTGCGATGTCATTAAATGCAACCGACTCTTGGTAGAAACAACTTAGAAATAATTTGTCTATTATTCTAAAGATTAGGGATGTGTCGGGCACCACCTGGAGTTTCTGAACTAAAACAGAATTAAAACACAAGTCGAGTTTGGGGGAAGAAGAGTGTATCATTTGAAGAGTGACAGACCGAGATAAAAGGAGAGAATAGAAGCTGGAGGCGTTGGAGAGAAAAGAAACGATGAACGGGACCAAATATCTCAGTAGGATTCGAAGTTATCGATCCAAAAAAAAACGGCGAACGATACAAATGACTGCACCATTTTATGACCCACCAGATCGATGAAATAAACGACTTTGCCAATTTCCTAATAAATATTACCATCGAACTCTGTAACTATTCTTATATAACTATTAAATCCCTGATCCTATAAAAAGAGCAGCAATTGGACAAAGTTCTGTAAAACACTCATAGTAAAAGTTTTTCAATCCTACATAATCATTTATATTGGTCCATAAATATTACGTCCATTAAGTCTCATTTTAGCTACTTGTTGACACAACTTAAGTGCTTGATCCAATACTTAAATAAGAAGAGATGTAATCAATTTCAATAAAGTGCACATAGTCCATGTGAATGAGTACTAGTTAGGAACATTAGTAGTTTGTTTTTAACCAAGTTCTATCATGAAGTAATCAGTGGACTAATCTCATTTGTATGCAGTGATGTTTTAAGGCTTCTCTGACCCCCTTTAGGCTTAGTGTAGCACTAAATGTTTCACCCCTACATCGTTTTTAACAACCTCTTCGGCAGTAGTACTTTTTCACAGATTCTCAGTTTAGCTTATTCTAGTGAAGTACTAAACAGGTTTTCTCTTGTTGTTTTATATTATTATTTTAATTTGTAAGACTGTGGATTCAACACAATTCAGATTATGTGATGTGGATAAAACAGGAATCCAATTATAAAGCAGATTACAAACAGATACTGAAGAAAACAAATCAGATTTATTTTGACATAGTTAAATCAAGGATTTTCTGTTAAGGGTGTTTTTCCTTTAGTTAAATTTCTTGTTTTACTGTGTCAGTTGCTTCAACTGTAGGAAATTTTACTCTTATTGGCCCGTCTTAAAAATAGGCTTCAGGTCTTTCAATCTGTTTTCATATACCTGAACAATAACCTCACTTATGTAAGGTTATTGAAACCCATAACGTCTGTTAAGTTTACTTATTTAACTGGTACTTAGTCTTACCTTCAGTCAATGTTGACTGTTTTTTTTTTACTTTCCATAGATAAAAATGAGGAACCTTTTATAATTACTTGGATCATTTTAAATGTTTAAAAAATCATAAATCTAGCGGTGAACCCTAATCTAAAAAGTCCTTCGCTCGTTTGTCTCTCTGTAAAGCACCTGATCACTGAGAGTACTCAACACAAAAGTTTGAAACTTTGCAGTTATGTTATCTGTATTAACTCAAACACAGAATAATTACAGGGAAGCCCCAAAAAATCATTCCATAAAAATTAGGGTTGAAATTAAGGGGTTAACATTTAAACGGAAATGTATCATGTGGGGGATAAAATTAAAAAGGTCCACAAATATATATTTAATTATGTCAATAAAATACAGTAGTAAATAATAGTATATTATGTTACTTGGCTGTGAAGTGAGTTTTTTCTTTACCGCGGCAATTATTTTGCCTAGGTAAAGAAAATACTCTTCACAGTCGTGTAGTGACAATGAAAAAAAAATTAATCAATATAATTATGACAAATATTAGTACATACTAAAGATTTTGAGAAAAAGAAACCTTAAAGAGGTTACACTATTAAAAAGATATATAAAACGCATTGACATCTAGTGGATTTTAATCGTACTAAGAAGCATTTCTACAAAGATTGCAGCGCTAAAACGGCACTTTGCATAACTACCCGTAGGATGTAAAAGATTTTTTACCTCCTAGGAGGTAAATATTTCTTTCAATACAGTGTAGGAGTAATAAAAATATTTTTTAAGTCCACGTTCCAAGAATGGATTTTAGCTATGTTTTCTAGGCTCTAAAGTTACTATTTCACGGCACGCCACGGAACTAATAAATTTTTGCGACATGTGTCCTCGGAAACTGCGGGAAAATCATTCATTTTGTTTTTTTTAGGGTCCGTAGGCAAAACCAAGGACCCTTATATTTTCCTGCGTGTGTCTGTCCGTCCGTCCTGTCGCGTGCTCTCACGGCTACACCTTTCCTCCGATCACTTATAAATTTGGAATGTATGTGTCTTGTACTTGCCCTCATATTTTAAAAATATAGCGACTTAAAAAAATATTTATAAAAAAAATAGGGTAAACAACTTAAGGGTTAAAAAAATTTTTTCGACACCGTGAGGGGTATCATATGAAAGGGTACGTCGAGCTGATTACAAAAATATATAATTCTTTTGATAGGGCGAGCGTAGGCAAGTTTGAAGTGGGCGTGAAACGTGTCCCCCCCCCCCTCTATCTCGCTTATGTGAAGTGCAAATAATCTGAACAAATTCCTGAACATTCTTCGACCAAAAGTAAAGATACCACTTTTTGGAAATTTCGAAAAATTATTATTATTTTATTTTATATTGACTAAATACGTTTTTTAATAATTATAGTCTTTTTGATGTATTTATATGGTTGTAGTCCGGTTCGGTGGCAAAAAAATACTCTATCAGAGTGTGTTTTGAGAATATCAGACCCTTAGAATAGTTCAAAGTAAGCATTTTAGCATTTTAAAAAAACACTGTTTATACACTTTACAGTTAAACACTATATAGTGTGGCCTACGGACCCGTGCCGACTGTGTGCTGACTAGCACACACTTGACCTGTTTATTAAACAATAACGTCAGTTAGAGTCTGATTGAACTGAAAATTGATACTACTGACTGTTTTGCTTCCGATCTTACGGAAGCTATGTGATCGTTCTGAAGAATTAACAATTTTTAGGTCTCCGATTTCAAAAATTCCTAACAGAAATCCGTTTCAGACATCAGGGATCATTTTTAGTTCCATGTCTGTCTGTCAATTTTAATGCAATTTGGGTGGTAGGTCATGAGTAGCCCATTGTTGGTCCTATATGAGTTTTAACCTTTTGCGCTCATTGTTTCTCTTCCACATGCGCACAAACATACATTAATTTACACCTAGAGCTTCATCAAAAGTACTTATCTGATTTGTATGAAACTTTTATAGTTTATCGAAAGTAACCCGCAGATAGCCCCAGATTACTTTGAACCATCTGTGCTCTTTAACTTTTGTTTAATTGATACTTTAATTCAAGTATAAAATCAAAACAATTTTGACAGATTAAAAAAATCGGTCCGAGACAACTCAGACTAACTTTCTCATGTACGAGTTTATAATTACTTAGCCCAGTGTTTCCATTTATTAGTTTTCAAATGTACATTTAAATATTATTGAACTTTGCATCAACATTTATTACAAAAATAACTTCTCCTGGGTGGGGAATCGAACCCTCTGCGTTCGATTCCCGTCGGGGCTCTCTCCGTCCGCGTTTTAAGCTAATTTTTTAGGAACTAGATTTTTCCCGGGAAAACGGCTTATATCGTTGGATTCGTGTTTAAATGGCCTACATTTTAGAATTTTTTAATCAAAATCGTCGGAACCGTTTTCGAGAAATTATTTTTTTTCATGTTTTTTTCAGAGTTTTTGGGGGGTAGCGCCCCCAAATTTAGAGCTAAAATTCATTTCTCGATTTCGCCTCTGGGTA
Organism: Gerris lacustris; assembly: GCA_951217055.1. Classification (NCBI taxonomy): domain Eukaryota; kingdom Metazoa; phylum Arthropoda; class Insecta; order Hemiptera; family Gerridae; genus Gerris; species Gerris lacustris. The sequence continues at coordinate 23,095,583 of OX578283.1, read as the reverse complement.
TGATTTTTCTGAACATGTAAGCCAAATTTCGTCAAAATCGGCCCAGTTGTTTAGGCTCCAGGCGTCTGCACAGACGACAGGCGACAGACGACGGACAGACATTTTTTAAAAACCACTTTTTTGGACTCAGGGGACCTCAAAAATATCAAAATCGAATTTTCGCGCTATCACAATACTTTCTCTTTATATGAGAAAGTAAAAACGGAGGAAACAATTAAACAAATTAAACACTAATGGCTTGTAAATGCATAAAATATAAAATTAATAATGTATGTGATAGGATGCGAGGAAGCTATGTGCCATACCAATTGTCAGTCTATTTTAAATACGAGCTAAATTCTTAAGAATTAAAACTTAAAGTCAAGTGCGCGCAATTCAGCAGTGGACCCTAGTCTAGAAAAATAATTTATTTATAGAATTGAATGGTCTTCTAATCGTCAATTATATTAATCGCTCATTTTAATTTTCTAATGCACGCAAACCCTGAGACTTTTTCTTATTTTAATTAGAAGAATTTAAAACCGTAATTAGGAAATTTTGCTGTAGGAATTTCCTGCGCGTAGTATTTATTATTGGATGGCACTTAAGCAACAAAATTCACTAAACCACATAAAAATATCAATAATAATAAATACATTTTTATTTAATTGGTGGAATTAATCTTAATAGAAAGGTTCTTGCTGGCTGTCATAAGTAACTATACCCCAATGACAAAGAATTTATAATTAGTTTGGTAGAAAATAAAATAATACAGTTAGGAAGCAGCATTGGTACAGCGCATTCTCTTAATGGATCCTGGCTTACAAAAGTAACTTAACCTCAATAATAAAGAATTTCTTTATTAGATTTAATAATATACGCTTAGGAAATTAACCATTATTGTAACAACTTCTTAACTGTTCGGCTCTTGTCGGCTTACTTAAGTAACTATAAAACTCAATAATAAAGAACTTATTATTAGTTTGGTGGGAATTTAAATAATACTGCTAGAAATGCTTGCAACTTGCTGGTTTTCTAATGCAAATAAAGCAAGATGATTACTCTTTCCTCAATTAGGGCTTTAAAAACCAAAGTTTAAAACATTTTGAATAATCCAATTTTTTTTAATATATAGAAAGATCATAATAAATAAATCAGACAGCAAATTTTTCGAAATTATGCGGATAGATATTCCCGAAAATCACGGTAGAAACAACTAATCTTCTATTGAATGCTCATGATATCTTTCTAAAGCAAGAAAATAACAATAATTCCGATATTTCTTTAGATTGTTACTCCCCTATGATTTTTTTAGAATGTAGACTTTAACTAAATAACTATTAAGACAAAGGGGTTTAGTCCAATGTACTTTGGGACAAAGGAATATCACACTTCTGTTTTTATAAGGGGAGTAACAGTCTAAAGAAGAACATTTCATGCACCTTCTTTAGATTGTTACTCTCCTCTGTTTTATTTATAAGGGGAGTAACAATCTAAAGAAATGGCATAATTCCATTATTAAAAAAACAACAAGAAATAAATAATAAATAAATAAAATATAGTACTAGGATGAAAAAGACAGCTTGCCAGTGTTCAGGTCACCCTTTATTTTAAATAATATTAAATTTGCTAATACAGAAGGAAAAAAAGGGAATTTATAAAGTTGAAAAAAACTCGCCGAGGTCTTAACATTACATAAATTTATCGTTTTAGGTCTGTCCCACTTACCAAACCTATGTACTTCTACTATATATATTTCCTGCATAAAATATCTTTTCTATAATATATTTCCCTTTTTCTTTTTTAACTTATTGTCGAAGTATTTCGTCTCTAATTTTTTCCCATGGATATTTCTACAGATTTGGACCATAGGGTTACTTACTTAATATTATAAATCAGTTGCCAATAGTATTGATTTTTTTCTCTCCGTTCTTCACATCCCCCCCCCTCCGAGGTCTTTTTAGTTTAGTTTTATTACCCGAGGAGGAAATCGTAAATCTTTGTGAGGCAAGGCTAGACGTAGCGAGGGGCTTGTAGCTTTAGACTATTTGTCTCCCACATGGGAAAGTCGGGGGCGCTACAAAACTTTCAACTGAAAATTCCCTAAATAAAATTGGCTTACAGTCTATTTGCTTTTTTTTGTACGAAATGAGAAAATAAAATCTCGATTGATTATCTTATATATTATTTTAACTTTACCATTTGAACATTCCTACACATGTATATATCCATATCCATTAATTTGATTTTTACTTTTTCACATATATATGGGAGAAAGTATTTGAATGGCGCTATAATTCAATTCTGAGATTATGGTGGATGGTGGATTTATACGTTTTAAGGTCCCCTGACTCCAAAAATGGGATTTTTAAAAAAAGTCTGTTAGTAGTCTGTTGCCTTTGCAGGTCCGTAAACTAAACCGAATTCGATTAAATTAAGCACGACCAAGTAACAAATGTTTACCTTTTAATCTGTCTGCCAACATCTAAACGAACTCCCACATTTTAAGAACTGTAAATTTTAGATGGTGTGATAAAGTTAGCCAAAAGATGTTCCCTATATACTCAACCTTCTACACACCTTGTGCTTCATCTCGTGCATCAACCTAATTTTTTACGAACACTCAATTTACTACACATTGTTACTACCTAATTATACATTTATTTTACTCTCATTCTTCCAGTGATACTCCACAAGAAATCTATGTGACACACTAATTGACAGACGTTTGTACTCATTCTATAAATAGAATATAATTAAATATATAAAAATATAATTCAAATACATTGAATGATTTTTTTTGACAATGCCTACAACGCTCCTACGAACGTTGAGTTTTGATTTAATTTCCTTAAAGAAAATTATATACATTATATATATTTTTTTAAAAATTGTTACTCTTTTTAAGATTTAATAAATATATATTTTATAAAGTGGAGCCAATGTCAATCAGTTAGATGATACGGAAGGTGTTCCTGAATTTTTCATCCTTAAATTGAATTGAATTGCGTTTGTATCTCCGAATTATTCCATTTCCCTTAGAAGGAATTCTAAATATATTCTTAGATCACAAGTCTATATTTTTCTCTTCTTGCTTGCAACTACATTTTCAATTTACTGGTTTCCTTTTTCCTTAGCTTTTCTCCCCACCACAAGTGTCCCTTCTCTGTATTACCATAGAATAAAATATAATATCAAGAAAGAGAGAGAGAGAGAGAGAGCAGGGCTACAAGAAAGTAAAAAAAAAAAAATATTTTCACAAACTTTTCAAAGTTATATTTAGGTTAGTTTTAGAAAAAGAATTTTGTGGTTTCAAACTTTTTCTTTCCTATAAGAGGTTGCGAGGGAAAAAACTTATTTTTACTATATGCGAGTAAAAGTGACAACATATGTGAAGCATCTGTTACTTGAGATCCCTTGTTCTTATCAGTTCTTATTACCAGATAACTTGATAACTAAAGAATAACGAATTATCGAATAAACAACCTAACCTTGATAAATTATTGGCTCCACGTGATTTTGTGTGATAAAGTGACATAATTTGCTTTTCTATTATTACTTTAAATGTTTTCATTTTTCAATTTTAATTTACATTGGTGGTAACTAGCTTTTGCAAAAATAAACCCAACGGAAACCTAACCGTGAAAAAAGGGCCAAGTTCCAGACCTCCTCTCAAAAAGTCAGCATGTCAAAGCAAAGCAGTTATATCTACATTGTGGGCAAGTCTACTCTTTCTTTAGTCTGTAACCTCACTTCACTCCTACTTTTATGAGCAAGACTACTCTTTTATTTTTATTGCTGAACACATGGCCAGTTTCTGAATGAATCATAAAACATCAGTATCATGTGTAATGAAAGGGAGCTTAATCTTGGTTTCAAATTCCAAAAATCCCGTCTTTAAAGAAAGCAGAGATTTAATGGTTAGAAAGACCGGCTGAATTAGATCAAGTAAAATATACACTGCATGCTGAGTGGAACTTGGCCATGCGTACTCCGGGAGTGCGCATGGCCAAGTTCCACTCAGCATGCGCCACTCAGCATGCGCTCTGACTAAATCAAAATCAGCCTTCAATGATTTTATTACTTCGGCTTTAATTGGAATCCAACAATCTCTATTGCCGCTTAGGTTCAAGATGGTAGAATAGAGTAAAGTTTCAAAATTTTAGGAGTGCCAACGGTTGAAATTAATCTGGAGCCATCTGCAGGCTGCTTTCGACAAACTATCCAAATTTCTTAAATATCAGATGTGTACATTTGAAGATATAGATGAAAATAAATGTATGTTTGTGCTCATGTGGAAGAGAAAAAAATGGGCGCAGAAGGAACTTTTTTGGGACCATCAATGGGCTAATCATAAACTGCCATCCAAATTTCATTAAAATGGGAAGAGTAGTTTGTAAGATATGTTGGTTCGCAAAAATTGAACGTCTGACAAACAGACATGGAACCAAAAATGTCCCCTCAAGTCTGAAACGGATTTTTGAATACGGAGACAAAATTTTATTCGCTCTTCAAAACAATTACATAGGTTCCGCTCCCTTTGGTAAGCAAAAGGAGTAATTTTATAAATTTGACAACAATGGGTTGTAAAATCATAGGATTCTAACAGTCTGTGCCATTGGTCGCGAGGAAGCTTGTGCCACACTAATTGGCAGATTTTTTTTTTAATATATGATTTATGGTCATTACATATTATAGTTGTGAAACTAGCTTACGCCTGCTTGCATGGAAGTGCAGGGAAGTAATAAGCCTTCCAATTATTAACTTTGACTCCAAGCATCCTTTCAAAGATCTCTTCTTCTTGTTCTATTTTATCCTCACACTGTTGTTCAGCCTTGTCGTCAAAGATCTCTTCTTCTTGTTCTATTTTTCCCTTTACTGTTGTTCAGTTATATCGTCAAAGATTTCTTCTTCTTGTTCTATTTTATCTCCACACTATTGTTCAGTCTTGTCGTCAAAGATCTCTTCTTTTTTGTGCTATCATATGCTCACATATTTGAAAACCAACATGGGCCTGCTTTTATGGAAATATTAGGTAGCACTAAGCCTTCGAATTATTATCTTTGACTACAACCGTTCATTCAAATATCTCTTCTTATTGCCTCACAGTGTAATATTCTTGTTTGGTTAGTCCGAAAGATTATGGTGCTATTCAGGCTTGGTCATAGAGATGATAGAGATGCCATCAAGCAATCTTTGATCCCCATCAAATCTCTATCACGACAAGTTTAGAAAAAAGTGTATAAAGTTATAAACTATACAAAAAGTTCTATTTTCAATTCATTGATCTAGAAAAGAAGAAAAATACAACATCGTTGTTTCGACACTTTAAATCTTTAAGTGTGTTTTTGTCTCCCCCGCAAGAAGAATAATACTATTTCTATTTTACTAAAATAAGGATAGCCTTTAAAAAAGACAATAGCCCTGAGTAAAAGAACACACTTCTTACACATGTGTTCCGTGCAAAGTAAATAGATTTAGAGAGCCGAAAATAAAGGAAAAATAACCCTTTCGAGTAAGAAGCTGCGGAGGAAAATAGTGTCAGTAGGACCTATATAAAGAAGAAAAGAAGAAAAAACACTATACTCGTATATTGTTGGAAGATTGGTTTTAGAATCGGGGAGATGTATGGCGTGCATCAGCTGCTTTGGCAGTGGTACATAAATCCTCGTGACGCAGGCGTACCGTAGCAATGCCTGTGGCATTTAGCCACCCTGATTGATACCGCTTTCCACTTACAAGTACCAAGATAAACGGCCCTCTTACACTCCTTCCTCTACACTAAGATCTATATTAATTAAACTCAATCTTTCTTCCAATTCTTTTTTTTCCTAAGTGCAACAAGAGAACAAAGCAATAATTATTGTGTTTTTTCCTTCATTTTGTGATTGAAGGATATTGTTTCTTATATAGGTCAATCAATTTATATAAAAGGGGTAAAGAATGAAGAAAAGGATTTGGTGTGATAAATGTTTTTTTTTTAAAACTTTGATGTATCTAATTATTTCTCTTTTATAGGGGTAATTAATTGATTTCTTGATAAAATTTAAAAGCGAGCACTGTTCAGAGGAATAAAAGGGAAGATTTAAGATCGATTAATACTACAAAGCAGTTAGAGAGGTTGAGAGGCTGGAGCCTTCTAAGCGTGCCTTTTAACATCCCATTGGGGTTTCTTACCAGACTAGTTTAAAAACTGTTCCTTGGATTTAATTCCAAAGTCCAATATAAAGCATTTTGTTCTTAAAATAGTCTGTCAATTAGTGTGGCACATAGCACATAGCTTCCTCGAGTCCTATTATTTAACGAATGGTCACAGGAGTTTAATATAAAGTATAATGAGATAAATTTCAAAACATTGATGTTATAAAGATAAATAAGATTATTGTAAACTAGAAATTCTTCTCGTCTTTCAGAATTCAGATTAAATGAGAGACTGTTGTCTTTTTAGGGTTTCGAGGTCTTCTAGAAACCCTTATGCTTTTGGTAATTCGTCCGTCCGTCCGTCGCATCTTAAAGTATATCTTCCGACCTACTGCAGCTAAGGATTCCAAATTTGGTATACAAGTTTAACTTTTTTGCACACTTTTTGCCAACTCAAACACTCAAAATTTCTTCGATCAGCTAGCAATTGCGATGTATTCAAAAACAGTTTATATATTTTTTTTTTATGTTTATATTGCCCGCCATCTTGAAAATATTACGTGTGAAATTTTAATAGTTGCATATTCTTTATCTTCGTTTCAAGACCTTTAAATTGATATATAACATGTCATTGTGACTAAAAACTTTTTTTTAGGCGCCCGCTATATTGGCCGCCATCTTAAAAATATTAAGTGTGAAAAATCCAATATGTGTCCAGCTGTTTCAAATGCCGAGATGCACCTGTGTGCCAAATTTCATGTTCGTATCTATAGTAGTTTATGAATTGAAACAAGCAACGGACAGACAGACAGAGCCGTTATATAAGGTTTCTTTTTGTACTTTGTACAGAAACCTAAAAAAAAGTCAAATTTTAGAAATTTTAGGTGGCCAAAACTATGAAGACCTAAAATTTTAAGTTGGGTATCATTTTAAAGATTTGGTAAACCAAGAATTGTATGAGGGAAATTCGGAAAATTGTAAAAATCATTCAATTTTCTTCATTAAATTTTCAATTGTAATGAAGTCAGTAACTGCTAGAAAATGAAAATGTGTTGGCCCCAAGGCAAGAGTTAAGGATAGGAGGTGGGCAAAACACTGCTGGAATGGTGACCAATGGATCGTATCATAAATTGTAATTCTTAATTAAATTATTTTTAATTTCAAGCTGACCTTCGATTCAAAAATAAACTAACCAAATTAATCAGAGGCCTCTAGATCGGCAGTTTGATGAAAAATAATTTTATTTTTGTACTTCATTTGATGGTTATAAACTTACAAACTTGCTTAATTTACTGTCTTTAATTTATCTTAGCCTTCATCTACTGGTGCAGAGGTTTATGGTATCTAATAAAGCCTTTCGTATTTCGGCGTAGCCGAGTGGTAAGCAACAATTAAATCCGCGGTCCATACTTATCTGGTGGGTTCGAATTCGATTCGCAAATATAGGTGAGACATGCTTCACATTGATGACCACACCGGCATAGTTGTCCCATCTTGTAATAACCTATTGTTACGTAAATCTGGACCAGCATATAAGATGATAGCTACTTAAAGAAGTGATGTCCATCCGGTTACTAATGCCAATCATACGGTTTACAGCTGATGGAGCAACAACCCTGTGTCTGTATATATAGTTTTATAAGACCGGGCTGTGTTATGGATTATTATAATCGTGACGCTCGTGCTAACATTTTGATGCATTTTAAGTTATTATTTTAGTTGTTTGTTTTTGTATTTAAACAAAACATTATTCGTTCTCTTAGATAGTTTTCGCTTCTTTAGTCTTACGACGAAGACACAATCCCATATATGTCTATTGAATGACTGGAGCCTTTTAGGAAAGAGCGAGGGGTAGGTAAAAATGAACTTGTATTAGGATAGTTAGTAAGTTTCACATTCCTGGGTATTTTCTAAAAGAATGAGACTAGCCTGTAGAACGTAATATAAGTGCATTATATTGACGTTAGACAGTTTTAATGTAGTGACAAACATTCTCTTGGTCAAAAGAACAAAAAATTGTCAATCGTCCAACACTACTTATATTGTCAACGTCTTCATGAGGACCAATCAAAAATAATCATCGATTCCAAAAAAAAGAAATTGCTATAAGCCATTTACTCATATTATGACATTTTTGGTCGTCACTGTAGGAAGAAGTTATTTTTTCCTTAATTTTATTGTTTTCGGTCATCTCATCCAGTTGCCGTTGGTAGAGCGATAAGGTCCGTTGGTTCTTTTAGTCCGATGAAGCGAGACGTAACGCTACAGTGACTGAGAAGTCGGTGAGATTCGTGGAACTACGTCCAAGAACTGAACCCTATCTGTTAAGCTGTAAGGCTTCTAGCCGCAGCTTCCTTTAGAACTCCGAGAGACCGAGGGAGGAAGACAGATGTCCCCTTCCATTGGTTTTCCCACACTGACCAAAAACCAAATGTCTTGCTTGATTCTTTCTTTTAATATTCTCCTACATCATTTCCTCCTTATACTGTTAGTATCGTTGCTCTTACAAAATATCCCTTTTTTTGCTTCAAAAGCATCATTCTATTCTTTGTATGCCGGTTTCTTGCTGCATTTCTTCCTTCACATAAGTATTTACATGAGTGTTTGATGTACTTATTAATAAGTTATTTTTTCCAGTAAGTCCAGTTCTTTTAGCAAACTGTATTCGAAATTTTTAAGCGACCGGATAAATCATCTCTGAAAGATTTTTAGGGTTTCGAGGTCGTCCTAGAAACCCTTATGCTTTTGGTAGTTCGTCCGTCCGTCCGTCGCATCTTGGAGTATATCTCCCGACCTACTGAAGCTATAGACTTGAAATTTGGTATACAAGTTAAACTTTTTTGCCCCAAAACAGAAAAACTGTTGCGGACTTAAACACTCCAAATTTCTGCGATCAATTGCGAATAGATCGCAATATTTTATATTTTTTGTAATTTTCAAGTTGGGTATAATTTCAAAGGTATTGAAATGTAGATTACAAACATATATCGCGTTTCCAAAATAGCGGCCATTTTACCCCCCAAAAAATTAAAACAAACCCAAAATGTACCCCCCTGCACTACCCCATTAGAATAGGTCCTAAAAATAGGCAAAAATACATAGATATGCATCTCTGGGGTCCAATGAAATTTCCGGGAGTTAATCTAAAATAAAGTAAAATTTTAACATTTTTAGGAGGCCGTAACTATGGAGCCCCAACATTTTTGTCATTTGAAAATTCAAAGTTGGGTATCATTTTGAAGTTATTGAAATTGGGTTCACAAAAATATATCGTGTTTCCAAAATGGCGGCCATTTTACCCCCCAAAAAATTAAAACAAAACGCAAAAAAAAGTGTCCCCCCCCCACGCTACCCCATTAGGACAGGTCCTAAAAAACAGGCAAAAATACAAGAATATGCATCTCTGTGGTCCAATGATATTTCCGGGAATTGATATAAAAAAGTCAAATTTTAAAAATTTTAGAGGGTCTTAACTATGGAGCCCCAAAATGGTTGTGATTAGAAAATTCGATGTTGGGTATCATTTTAAAGGTATTGAAATTTAGTTCACAAATATATATCGTACTTCCAAATTTGCGTCTATTTTACCCCCCAAAAAATTCAAACAAAACGCAAAAAAATGTCTCCCTCCCCTACTACCCCATTAGGACAGGTCCTAAATATAAGGCAAAAATACAAAAAAAATTAAATTTTTGTTTAAACAAAATAAATAAATAATAATAATGTACTCATGAATTCTTATGACCGAAGAAACCCTTTTAGTAACTTGCTGGCAAGTACTTGACGGGATTTTTTAAGTACCGTTGTTTATTAATTGTAACTAGCATTTGGAAAAATCGGATTAATTTTATATACAATCATCTCTCATATTCCCCGATTTTTCAAATCCGAGCTTTTCCATGCTTTAATATGTTTCTCTTTCGTCGACGTTATTATGTTAACACTTATTCGTTAATCGACAGAGCGGAGCGAGGTTCTATTTTAACTCAACACTCGACCGTTTGGCCTTTCGTCTATCTGTCTGTAAATTTGTTTGTTTCATAGTCACGACCAAACGCGTTGTTTGATTACATTAAAATTTGGCATGGATGTTCCTTGAAGTTATTAATCGATGCCTATTGCTTATTTATTAATTAATTTACTTTTAATTTTTTTTATTTATATTATTATTATTATTATTTTTACTTTTCCTTACCTAAAGGAAAATAATTATATATTTTATACCTTTTATTAGATAAATAATTGTTTTATATTTCAACTCAATATCTGCCGCCATTTTGGAAATAGGTGGTAAGAAAAGTTCCGAGACGCCAATCATCAATTTTTTTTTTTTTTTTTTTTTTTTTTTTTTTGACGCGAGACTTACTGTTCATAGAACTAATAGTATATTCTACTGATTGATAAGCAATTAGAACCAACTTGATATACCATTCCTGTTTATGTTCCCCCGTTTTTTTAATGTGTCAAAATTGTTTGGATTTTTTACATAAATTAAAGTATAAATTTAGCAAAAGTTAAAGAGCGCAGACGGTTCAAATTAATCTAGGGCTATCTGCGGACTACTTTCAATAAACTAAAAATAAAAGTTTTGTACAAATCAAATAAGTACTTTTGAAGCTATTGGTGTAAATAAATGAATGTTTGTGCGCATGTGGAAGAGAAACAAATTAGAGCAGAAGGTTGAAACTTATATGGGATCAACAATGAGCTAATTAGGACCTACCATCCAAATTTCATTAATATCAGACGAGTAGTTTTTAAGATGTGTTGGTTCGCAAAGATTCGACGACAGATAGACACGGAACCAAAAATGTTCCCTGATGTCTGAAACGGATTTCTGTCATGGCATTTTTGTAATCGGAGACCTAATTTTTTTTCGTTCTTCAGAACGATCACATAGCTTCTGTTACCTTCTGTAAGCTCGGAAGCAATATTATGAAAATTCTTAATTAATGCAAGTCATTAAGTTGTTTTTTTATAAGGTCCTATAAATCGCAGTTAGGTGACAGTTGAGGACGAAAATAGAAACCAAACCATCTATAACGTTGATTAGCCAAGTAGTTAGGTGGTCGAGTTTGCAGAGAAGTAGAACAAGTCGAAAGGCCTGGTGTATCAGGGCGAGGAAGAGACTTTGGGCAAGATGGTGGAAGAGACAAACTTCGTCAAGGGAAATCAGGTGAGAACTCGATAGCGACTTTGGAAGCGAGTGGATGAGGCAAGCCTAAATCTTTCCAACAAAACTACCATCTGGCGGTAAGAGTAGTTGACACAAGGCAAGTCGGTGTAACTTACCCGGACCGACACCCACAGATCCCATCTAAAAGCAACAACCGACCTTCTCGGCTTACAGTTTACAGTTGCTCCAGTCGCTTTAACACTCGGCGTTCTGCTTTGCTCCACCTCAATTAATAGTTTAAGCCTTTCGACTTGTAAAATAACTGTTGATTCTGCCAGGGTGGCGTTTCTCTTCAAACAGACGGAGGGTGGGATTCCGTCACGTCACCGAATTGATAAGTTTCCGCGAAATACAAACTTGTTACGAAAACTTTCTCATCGAAACTGGATAAAGATCCTAGGATACGGATTATACAAGAGATTATTCCCCCCAGAACCTTCAAGTTTAAATATGCTAATTTAATTTACAACTTATTAGATCTCACTCCGTTGACTTATAGAATTAGTCTTTTTTATAAAAGCCGAGATAGAGGAACATTCATTAAGTAGCAAGAGTTGTTCATTAAGGGATTTCTGCCGTTAAATATCTAAGAAAACGAAACTATTTTATAATTAAAGAAACGAAATGAAATATAATAAATAAAGATTCTGGTAATATTCCAAATACTTGGATCATTAGGAGCAGTTAACTGTGCTATTTATACACAATGAAACAACAGAGACAGTCATTATTAATAAAGAAAGCGTTATATAAATATATATATTTAGACTGCTTCTTCAAATTTATAAATAAATTTAATTATTCACATTCCAAAACGACATATATAAATGCATTGTGTTAAATAGCAAGACATTTTTTATACCTGTTTTAAAAATAATAAATAAAATGAAAATTTATTAATGATTAATTAAATATTAATATTTAATGAGTGGAGTCGAGTTGCGTACCTAAAAATAAAACTTTCTCGATATCACCTTTCGTTTAAAGTTTTTTCAGACCTAACACACGTATTTCACTGTTTTACATCATAAGCAGCTGCTTATGCGAAATAGGTTTGAAACGGAAAGAGTTTTCAAACTTCTTTAGAGTTCTTTCATTAAAAGTTGAATGTAATATGAAACGGTCGGGCACGCGTTGCAGCTGTAAGGATCTATTTGATTGCACACCGCCTCGAATAAGTAAGAAGCTAAGTAAATAAAATAAAGCGCGTTCTTCACCTTGCTTTACTAAGAACTGTTCCTTTTATAAGAACTGAATGTAATATGAGATGGGTGGGCTTAATTTACAGCTGTATACCTCTACTTATTTGATTCTTATCCTTCAATAAAAAAAAAGCTTGGTAAATGCGTTTCAACGAGAAACGATTTCATACAATCTTGGCCCCTTTCAAAAATCTCCTTTCGGTATCTTTAAACTGTCTTAATTGGATATCCAAAACAATTAAAGACTAAATTTCATATTTTATCTCAGTTGTGATGCATCTTTGTATAAATCGATTAAAATTGTTTCTTATTTTATGGTTCTTTTCTGAGGAAAGTATGGATCGAACCTATAACACCCTGGCCTAAGAGTGATCATAAATGTCTATAATGCTCTAATTTTAACAGGGCAATTAATGAGCAGAATCTTAGTTACTGGTTCCTTTACTTGTTGTCTACCCCTTTACTTAAGAAGTCCAAGTAAGGGCAATTATACCATCTCATTCTCAGTCTACAGTTTTTCAGAATTTTAAACAAACAGTCTACGCACATCATCAGTCTACCCTTGAAATTAAACTGGCGTTTCCATTGCCCTTCTTTATAAGCAGTTAGCTCGGCTGTTATTTGTATTAGCAGCTGTCTTAAACTGTATTGGTTTAGACCCTAGAACATACCAAACGGAATCTTTACTTACATTCTTTAATATATTCTTACAATAAGAGCAGAATGAAATTTGAGATGGGTACTTGTTGTGCAGCTGTATGAATCTAGTTATTTAGCACTAAAAAAACAAGTACAGTTAACAAAACAAACCTCAATTACAGAAACCGCCTTCTGCCGGAGTCGTATCTTTTGAAGCATCTGTTTTGTTCCGTGCCGTCTGTTTTGCTAGTGCTTCCAATCAACCTTCCTTGGCGTCCATGTAGTCTACAGTCTTGCCCAAATCTTATAATATATTAAGAATGGAGTAATTCTCCGAAATATGTGTGGTAATAGAGATTTGTATTCTTTTAGTTGTGATAAATATTAGTAAGATATTTTTTACTTAAATGGTTGATAACATTTTAGAAACATTTGTTTTAGTGATAGCGGATTAGATTTTAGTTTTGAATAAGGATTTGTGGCTTAAAGTCTAGTATTATTATTAATTAAGTCCAACACTATTTATGACTTAGGGTTTATACCTTCTTAGTTGAGATAATTACCAGTTATAAAAATAAAAGTATTCTGTAAGTAAGTTTACTTTAGACCCATATTATATTTCTGTTATTTCTAAAGAACCTGTATAAGAATTGTTATTTCCTGATATAAGTACTATATAGTACGTACAAATCTTAATAATGGTATTAAATTATTCAGTCAAGAGACGACGTGGTAAAGAGGGGGAATTTAAGTCAGTTCTAAAGCTCGGAAAACGCCTCTATAAAAGAGGAGACTTTGGAGGGGACCGGGGCGTGAAAGGAACAATTTGCCGCCACAAGAAATAGGTAGAATTCAGCGCGACAATGAACAGGATGCTCTATAGCATGGGGTTCCTGACAAAAACTACCTGGACCGAGAAAGCTGAAAGCTTTGTGTATACGGGAGCAGGCCGCAGGTAGACCTCAGTCATTAGTGTCGCCCCCTTCCCCTTTCGACCCAGGACATTTAGTGAACACTTACCTTCCCATTGACTATACGGTAACCTGGCTCCGTGCCTCCCAAACACTAATTCACTGTTTCTTGGGAAAAGAAAGAATGGGTTGGTTGGACAAAAAAAGCCTCTGTAAATCAGTAAGGACTAACGACACATCCAGATACAGCATTTTCTACTCTCTAACTGTTCCTTAACATCTGACATAAGAATAGAAGATGTTTATTGTATGAGTTCCACCTTACCTTACAGCTTTGCTCAATAAGCGCATTAAGATCCCTCTCTCCTATCAGTACCAGGTAGACCCACATTTTACTTCTATATACAATATACATCTATCCATACCTATATATATATATGGGGTTGTAATATTTTGTATATAATGCTACTCGTATTGCGTAAAAATTGTGGCACCCCATCTCAATTATTAAATTCCTTATTGTTTTACCCGATAATCTCTTACTACTTCTTACAGAATAGGCTGTTAAATTAATTTTAAAAGTTTATTATATACAGATAACGAACTGCTTCGCTTTCTTGCTTTCCCATTTTTTACTTTTTCATATACGTAATACCAATATATGTATGTATAAAGCAAAAATGTAATTTGGAGATTTCCATGAATTGTTTCGTTTTCTCACTCCAAAAAAGTGGTTTTTAAAATATGACTGTCGTCTGTCCGGAGCCTAAAATACAGGACCGATTTATATTAAATTTGATGTACATCTCACGGATGCTTCACTGAAACCATCCATTACATTATTGTTAATAAACAGGTCAAGTGTGTGCTAGTCAGCACACAGCAAGGGTCCGTAGGCAACTCTGTATAGTTTAAGTAGTACCCTATTGATGGTGTTTTTTTAAAATGCTAAAAAGCTTACTTTGAACTATCCTGTGGGTCTGATATTCTCAAAACACATAAGCAAACTTCTGATAAAGTATTGTTTTGCCACTGAACCGGGCTACAACCATATAAATACATCGAAAAGACCATAGTTATAAATAAACGTATTTTGTCAATAAAAAATAAAATAATATTTTTTTCGAAATTTCCAAAAAAGTGGTATCTTTACTTTTGGTCGAAGAATGTTCATGAATTTTTTTGGACTTCACATAAGCGAGATAGAGTGGGGGGACACGTTTCACACACACTTCAAACTTGCCTACGCTCGCTCTATCAAAGTTATAACCAAAAAATTATATATTTTTGTAATCTGTTCGACGTACCCTTTCATGTGATACCCCTCACGGTGTCGAAAAAAAAAATTAAGTCATTTACATTCCACTCAAAATTAGGGTTCGCCATTCAACCTAAATGTTTTGAAACTTGGCCCAGTTATTTTTAGGTACTTAGTGCTGAATAAACCAAATTTTCTGATGAATCCGAGGTGAGCTCTAGCGGCTATGACCAGGGCCGGTTCATGGGTTATTTTTGGGACATGCGAGATGTAGATTTGACGCCAATATGCATCGATGTATATTGTATATCTATACATTTTAAACATAAATCTCACAAAAACCTTTATATGTTTTATGATTATCAAGTAAATCACACTTCTCTGCCTTTTTATCAATTAAATAAATTTGTACTGTACAACAAACATGAGCCAATGAATGAAGCCAATGATTAAAGGTTTCAGAAATTAATCAGCACAATATTTTCACAACTTTTGATGAAAACATAAGAATAAGGGATTACATAAACAAATTGATTTATACGAACTGTATTTTTTATGAATGATGAGAACATTTAAAAAATTGCCAACAAAACATACCTACTTTTCTAGTTTATAGTTTAGGAAAGTGGAAAGTTGGTTTTCAATTGACAACCTATGACCTGACAAATGGTTGACCATTAACCGTAGGTAGTTTTTTTATAATCTTGAGTTTTGAAAAACTCCTTTCTCTGCTAATTTGCAATACAACAATGGCGACAAACACATTAGGAAAAATATGAATTGCCCAGTAAGCTGTTAAAAATGACAATTCCATTTAAGGGCAACTATCTTTGGACAACATTGGAGCTAAAATTATGAAACCCCTCAGCAGCCCCCCCCCCCCCCCCCCCCTCCCATTGATATCACTCTTATCTGTATAGGTATCTGCATTATTCTCTGATTACACCATTGTCACATCTCTCTTATTGTTAAATTTCATAGAGAAATTTAAAATTTCCATGGATTTCCATTGGTTCAAACCCCCCGCCTGACAAAGAATTTATTGCAGTGTCGAGGACAACAAAAAAATTCCTTGTTCATCTTCACCCTCGTAAAATAAATTGTGGTGTACTCTTTCTTGGCCTCGCCATAACTTCATGAGTGAATTCTGGACTGATTCCTTTGTTTTCTGTCAGTTCCTTTGCGAATAATGACACTATTTTATGTTCGACCTCTTGATTTAATTTTTCGACCTCTGGGTCTACACACTTTCGATTAGCTTTAAAGCACTCTGCAGATTACGCGGTTCCTATTCCTTTAAAACTGACGAAACTACTTATGCATAACATGCCACGCCGATTAAAACATTGCTTTAGTCATCTGTCTAATTGGCCGCCATATTTAAAATATTGAATGTAAAATTTGAATAGATGTATACCCTTTGCCTACTCTTAAATTACTTTGAAACGATGTAAACATGTCATACTGACTAAAACTTCTTTTTAGTTGTCCGCCACTTTGGCTGCCATTTTGAGTGGAATTTTCAAAAGGTATGCAGTCGTCACAAATTATGAGATGCGCCTATGTGCCGAATTTCGTTCAAATCAATCAATACTTACGCCAGTTATTGTTAGATAAACAAATACACCTACTTATTTAAGTCTCTTAAATGAATAACTAACTACGCTCGTTCAAATATTCCAGTTTGAACAAGGTATAATCCTTAAGAAAAAATGCCTGCAGTTATTTTCCGTTATGACAGGTTTCCATGTTATCAGGGTCCATTTTAATTAGGTTTTACTGAATATATTATAATAATAAATAAATATAATACATTTTTATTTATTTTTATAAATAAAAAAATCTTTAAGGAAGACGCTGGCTTCGCCAGCGCCACATGCGTCTGCATGTCTCGCATGGCCCTTGCGCCGGCCCTGGCTATGACCGAAAACATCACTTTTTCTATTTTTAGGGTTTCGTTGGTATAAGCAAAAAAAGAAAGCCTAAAGTTTCGTTCTTGTGTCTGTCTGTCACTCTGCGCGTTTCACATAACTTTTGAATCAAAAGAGATAGAAACATGAAAATTTTCATTATTAAAGATTGTTTTAAAGAAAAATATAGCTAATTCAAAATTATCGGCTGTTGAAATAAAGAATGATGATTTTTTTTTTAAGTTTTGAGTCGGGTATCAAATGAAAGTCAATACCTTTCATTTGATAGTATATTGCAAAAACAATATATAACAATCATGGAAAGTTTTAATTATTTATGCTATTTTGTCAAAAAACATCAAAATTTTGCTTGTCCCCCCGAATGGAAAATTAAGCTATTGCAATGACTTCAAAATTTTTGAAAATTTTCTCCATGGAAATCCGTTTTAGACCATTCTGAATCGATTCCTGAAATTTGACACTTTTTTTATGTATGTGTGAATATATGAATGTATTTATATAAGATATAAAAGAGTTGAGTGAAGGAGTCTCTTCTTATATATATATATATATATATATATATATATATATATATATATATATATATATATATATATATATATATATATTTGTGTGTGTGTGTGTGTGTCACTCCAGACTAGACGATATCTCACCCTAGGATGCACTTAAAAAGAAATCCAAAAAAAATTTAAATTGTCAATAATATCAAAAGAAAGGATGAGTTCTTTTGCCAGAATTTTCGGAGTCCATTTAGTAGTCAAATTTTGATCATTTTGGGTCAAAAATAGCATAGAAACATGTTTTTTTCATTTTACTCCCCTCTTATATGAAAATATGACAAAAGTGTACATAACAACAATTACTGGACCCTAAAAGAGCTTTCCAACGACATGCATCTTGATGGGTTTATACTAGTTTGACTTTGTACCCCGTACCCCTGTGTACTGTGTACCACAACTTTTTTTTCACCCATCCAAATTCTAAACCAAAATTTCATATATTATCCTATCTGCCATAATACGCAGATTTCTTTGAAAATTCGCTCATTAAAGTCATGGTGGATACCTGGACTTTATTGGTTTTTGGTGGTGTCGAATTTAATGTTTTGTGTTTAAAATTAGTAATAGAGTTTTAATATTAATTAAATTTAACACTTTGTTATTTCACTACAGCTTATCACATTTATTATATGTTATTGAAAATCACTGTGAGATAAAAGAGTTGATTTACCAGAAGAAAATTGATTTGTTTTAGGATTCAATTACTTGTAATGAAACCCGTGTTGTTGGTTAATCAAGGTAGAACAACCAGATTAGTGATCTAATCTTGCAGTTCATTATTTCCCAAACTCTGTGATCTTTAATTGTCTGAAATCTCTGTTAAATATCGATTCCCAAAGATAGAGGTAATTCTTGTTTTACAAATTTGCTAACATCTGATTGATACTAAATGCATTGAACTGTTTCAACTCTGTGTTTGTATTTTATTGTATGACAATGCTTTTAGATATCCTTTTGAAATATGAATAAAATGTGATCATCGAGTGAACTTTGTTATTTATTTTATATAATACGCAATCAATCTGCTATCCAATCCTGCCATTTATCTACTCTACATAGGTATAGGTATAACTATTAACCCGTAAGCACATAGGTATAATTGTTCATGGTTAAAACTTATCCACGTCGTTATAAGTCTTACCTTTTGTATTGTAGAACGTGTAGTGTATATACATATATTCATGTTCGTGTATAAAATACATAATTTACTGTAGGTATTTTATATTGTATTTTATTTAGTTATTACTTGATCATATACGTTCGATTTTGAGATCTAGGTTAAGGGCTACATATGTTTAGGTACCTTAAGTCCAAAAAAGAGGTTTTTAGAAAATTTCGTTCTTTGGCTTATATTAGTGGACCGATTTCGATTAAATGTAGCTTACATCTTTAGAAAAATCATACCCTGTTTCTTCTGGTTTTCAATTCTTTAGAAGTTGGGTCAATAAGAGAAATATGAGCCTCTCTTTTGCAATATTTCGATCCCTCCTTGGATCATTCTCAAGCTGACTGTCAAGATGATTACACCGTGATGGTTATTATTAAAAGTTCTTGTTTGAAGGTTAAAAAATGGTTTGTTTGAATCACTGTGATTATTGTCATTTCTCTAAATACAGGTTCTGCTTAATGCACTGCTAGAGGTCGACCAAGAAGTCATGGAAATGTGAGGAGTGCGCTAGTGTCGTCATGTACAGTCAGTTTTTGATATAATAGACCACGGTCAAAAAACACAGTGTTGTTCTTTTGTTATTAATAATTTTATTTTTGATAACTTCTATATTTTTTTTATATTTTATGCAACAGGCAACACTGTACCTGATAAGAAATCACTAATAATGTACGATAATATCTTTATATTATTATTCATAATAATATTCTTTCAATTTAAATCGATTTTCTTCTTTCATAATCTATTATTTCTTCCTCTTTATTTCTGAGTTATTTGGATTTAGGACAGGTGTGACTATAATTCGTATTGTATAAAAACAAACAAAACAGGAAACCTAACAGATTGTAAACCTTCTTGTTGTTGTTATTCGTGAGATTTGACGTAACTGCGCATGTCAAACAAACTAGAAATGGGTATTGTCTTGTACTGACTTCGGCACTACTAGGAAGTTCCGATTTTAAACGAAGTTAAGCTTTCCGTTTCTCCCGTGTTCATGACTTCTTGGTCGACCTCTAGTGTTAAATAAATAAATTATTGAAAGACCACATTTCTAATTTTAACTTCCACTCTTTTACTATTGAACCACTGCAACTTTATTTTTTAACCTTTTAACAAGAATTTTTAATTATAACCATCACGATGTAATTATCTAGAAAGTCAGCTTGAGAATGATCCAAGGAGGGATCGAAATAATGCAAAAGTGAGGCTTTCATCTGCTTAATTGACCCAATTTCTATAGAATTAAACAAATAATTCTAGCTCTACGTTTGAGGACTCTACCCCCTCAAAAACTCTGATAAAATAGGAAAATTAAATTTTGATGATTTTGATTTAAAATAATTTCTAAAATGTAGTCCATCTTAGAGAAATCTAGTTTCCGAGATATTGAAAGTAAAACTAATTTAGCTGAAAATTAAAAAAAAGGTAGAAAACTGTTAAACACTTTTTATTTGCTTTTTAGATGGAAAGAATCTTTCAGATTTTCCAAGCATTGCTTTGACCAAAAAATCTGACTTTTTTTCCTTATTATTTGACATTATGATTTTCTAAGTATAAGCCAGGGATTTTCACCACTAGAACATTATTAGTATGGTGAAAAGACGAATTGGAACGAACGGCGATTAATTTTTTCCTTCAAAAACAGAAGCCTGGAAGATTATAAAAAGAATATGATCGAATAGCCAATAACAAGAAGAAAGATGAAAGAAAAAAAGGCGGGTTGAAAGGAATCAAAACACGGTCCAGTTAAGTGTTCCACTTGCCACGGGTGTATATCGATTTCGCTTGTACACATTTTGGCGGGAGAAGAAAAAGAGGCGGTTAATTCGGCGGGAAATGCCTTGGGTGTAGGGACGTGTGGCTGCGGGCTGAGGGAGTCGTGACCAGGCCGATCATCACGTACCGGTCAGCCGGTAACAGTCGACGAGGCAACTGATCGCCTAGGCCCCCGCCAAGCCGAGAAAAACCCTACGAGTTAGGAGTAAAAGCAATTGCAAGGTCTCCCGAAACCAAAAGGCAATTGCTTTCCAAATATAATACCATTAATTTCCTGGTGTTTCGACGGCAGGTCTCTTTTCCAATCCTGTTTTTCTTTTTCCCTACGCCTCGTTGGAGACGTGCTGAACGAGGTAGACTGGAATTGAACTTGGGGAATCTCTCGGATTGGCACACACTCAATTATCTCTTGACGCCCCTTGGCAGACGCCTTTAACTTCAAAGTCTTCAACGTTAGGGCTTAAATGTCATTTGAAACCTTCTACTAAGTTCGAAAGGGCAATCTATAATAAATAAGCATGTTCTTCGAATCCATTTTGCTCAGACGATCTTCTATTATTGATTAGGTCGAGCATATTTTCATTGTCTCATACTGTGGTGCAAGTTTCATTTCGGTCGACCGATAATAAGTTTTCAAAAAACGAATAAATTCTGATTAAATTACGCACACGTGTTTAATAGTTTTCTTTTCTTCTCTAATGCTCGAATATTTAGCAAAGCATGATGCTTCTCTCTGACTAATCTATTTTACACTTTGTATTTTTCAATATGTTTACCTTTAATGCTCGCTCAGCAGTATAATGTACCCGCTGATATTAAAGTTTAAATAGTTTTTGAGATAAATTTATGTATAAGGGTGAAATTAAAATTTTTGTTATAACCTAATATAATAAATAGAAAAAAAAAACTGATCTAATAAAAATATATATGGACATACACTGTGTGTAATACAAATAATTTTATATATTACTGTGTGTAAAATAAACCCCAATTATTTGTTGAAATGAATAATTTTGAGCTAGACATATTATATTTGCATAATAAAATATATTAATTTGTTCTAGTCATATGCAGTTAGGAAGGATTAAATAAAGTATGATATACATTTTTTTTACTAATGTATTCCAATAGTGGTTTTTATAATTATTTGTATATCATATTTTAATCTGATAGTACAAGGGGGCTGGATATGAATATAAAGCTGAGAGTTAGATTAACGGTTATTCTGTATGCGAATCGATGCTTCGTTCGTATTTAAATTTATTGGGAGAAATGGACGACGAATGTAATATGCAAGACAATGCAGGAGGCTGCAAGCATAAGCCGTGTAATATTGCGATACAATATACCTCCGAGTTGAAACAATAACCTTTTAACAATTGATTTTTTATTCTATAGAACATTATGTAGGGTATAAGAATAATTCCAATGATTTCTGTGTAAGCTGTTATACTGGGTGTTATATATTATGAACCATACGAGACATTTATCCGCATGATATTGGTCTCATGGATAGTAACCATTTCAATTGTACAGTATTCGAAAGCAAGTTCATACATATTGTATTTGTGAAATCGTATACTTTTTAAAAAATTGTCTGTTAGTAGTTATCATGTATAAAATGTGCGATCCGATAATTTTGATTATAAATTTTAACAATGCAGTCCATTTAAATACGATTTTAACCGTGCAGGTCGTTTTCCTGGGGAAAGTCTAGCTCCTAAGATATCATTGAAAATATAATATTATACTGTAATCAATTATAACCTCACTTGGCTATCATTGGTTGTAGTTGTTAACAATTTATTTTGAATTTTACCGTCAACATTTCTCAGAAATTTAGCGATTTATCGATGAATACTAATAATTTGGTAAAACTTATTACTGATTATTCTATTCTCATCGGAAATACATAATCTGTGCACCTTTTAGTTTTCTAGGTTTTCGGGAAGTCTCTCAAATCTAGTTAATTAATATCCTGTAATAAATCTAATTTTGTTTGACAACCCCACCTGTTACACTTTTAAATATGTTTAAAAATAAATCAATTAAATGAGACATTATGGGATTTAAATACTGTCTCAATCTATATGAGAAAGTTTTGTTCGATTATTTGAACCGTTTATTTTATTTCTTTTCAGAATTTATTTAAAATCAGACACTTCAAGAATGAAGTAAGATAAATATATTAAAGAAAATTTAGAAACCTGGGCCTATAGACTATGAGATTTGTCAACTTATGAACAAATTCTATAACTGGAAAGGACGAGGTAATAAGAGGAAGGCTAAGAATAGACCCTAATAAATTCGACAATTGTCCCAAATTGTTCTAACAACTTCGGTTAGTGAGGCCAGTTTTAGGCTTAACATGACCAAGACAACATTTCACAGTCTTGCGTTCACCGCTTATGAAATTGCCTTATCCTATTCAATTAAGGACTGCTTTCCCTTCATGACTTCATGAAGAAGATTACCCAAATCGGACCAAAATCCAATTCAAGTTTTTTAACTTTTGTATCCGTTTTAAAGGGTTCAAAGTTCAACAAGTTCATTGGTGTTTAATCCTAGTATCATGTGCCATATGACACATTTACTAAATGAATCCATATCGTGGATAGTAACCTCCGCTTTCATTTCATCCTAATTTTTAAAATTAGTTGAAACATAGAATAGTTTATTTTAGCTTTACTATTTATTGCTCAACAACATTGGAGCAAGTAGTTGGTTTCAATCTAGGGTTAAAGTTCTACACGTGTTGAAGAGTTTTTGAGAACTTTAAGAAAGAAAAGAAGTTTGCCTTTACTCTCTTATTTAATTTTATTACTGTGCAATTACATGGTTATATCACTACTCCCTTACCTAATTTAAATTATAAACAGTATAAAGAAAATTAAATTTGTAATTAGATGTACTTGTAAGTCATATATATATATACAGGGTGGCAACGATAAACTGGCTCACCCTGTTATCTCTTTTATTTTTGAAGATAGAGAAAAAATGTAAATGGTAACTCACCTTGGATTTTCACGTAGTTTTATAATATGATTTCCAAAAATATTTTTATCTCATAGTTTCGGTGGTATCTCTTTCAACTTTGTAATCTTAAATGGTAACCTATATTTTTTATATTTGTTTCTTAAATTAGTTTGATTTAGAAGAAAAATGAGCTTTGAATCAACAAAATCGGTTGAGAATTGACAGAGATATTCAGTTTTCAATATAACAAAAATGCTATTTTAGTATGTAAAGTACTGAAACAAAAAAATTGCAAATTAAACGAAATGATCTTAATTCTGTTTATTTCACTTATTTACGTTAGTTGAATGCACTTACTGATCAAAAGTCAAACCTTTTTTCCATTCCTCACCGAAACTGTAGGGTAAAGGAAGGTGGTCGACACACTGATCAAAAGAGGTCCATACTAACGATGTTCCTGAATGGAATGGAAAAAAATTTGACTTTTGATCAGTAAATGCATTCAACTAACCTTAATTAGTGGAAAACAAAGTGAAATAAACAGAATTAAGATAATTTTTTATTTTAGTATTTTACATACTTAGATAGAATTTTTGTTATATTGAAAACTGAATATCTCTGTCAATTCTCAACCGATTTTGTTGATTCAGGGCTCATTTTTCTTCTAAAGCAATCTAATTTTAGAAAAAAAACATAAAAAATATAGGTTACCATTTAAGATTACAAAGTTGAGTGAGATACCGCCGAAACTATGAGATAAAAATATTTTTGGAAATCATATTATAAAACTACGTGAAAATCCAAGGTGAGTTACCATTTACATTTTTTCTCCATCTTCCATTCTTCCAAGAGATAATATGGTGAGCCAGTTTATCGTGGCCACCCTGTATATGTATATACAGGGTGTATCAATTTCAGATGGCCATAGAAAAAGGGGTATATCTACAGGTCATTTGGAGCAAAAAAGTTCATATAAGCTATAGTCCAATTCTCAACAGGTTAGGAGCTATAGGCGAAAATAGACTGTGTTAAAAACAATCGACCTTTGCCTTAAAAAACTGAAATAACTCAAAATATATTAATCTTGGAACAATGAATGAACAATCGTTGGAAAGAGCAGGAAATTTCCTATAACATGATGTATGTTTTAGTTGAGTTGTTGCCTTTTTAGTGTGACGCAGAGCTGTTTGAAAACAAAAAAAAAATTTTTTTTTAAAAATCTGAAAAACTTTGAGCCCACTTATCGATATGACCCGAATGGGAGAAATGCGTGCAAAGTTAGGAAAAATTGGCGCTTTTAATAAGCTTTAAAACGATACCAAATACTTCACAATATTCCAACTCTAAGTGGGCGAACAAACCATCGTTGTAGAAAAAAACATGTCGTGCTTGCAGCTGGAGAAGGGCAAAGAAACGTGACATTATCAGCTGTGGCATCTTTGCCAAAAAGATGTCGAATGTGCATTGCTCAAGGTGGCGGCCATTTTGCGCAGCTTCTGCCTTGAGATACCATGGTAAGTATATTTTACAATAATAGGTCTTCTAGTCAGAGAACTAAAATTTCAATTTAATGGCCGCCACCTTGAGCAATGCACATTCGACATCTTTTTGGCAAAGATGCCACAGCTGATAATGTCACGTTTCTTTGCCCTTCTCCAGCTGCAAGCACATGTTTTTTTCTACAACGATGGTTTCTTCGCCCACTTAGAGTTGGAATATTGTGAAGTATTTGGTATCGTTTTAAAGCTTATTAAAAGCGCCAATTTTTCCTAACTTTGTACGCATTTCTCCCATTCGGGTCATATCGATAAGTGGGCTCAAAGTTTTTCAGATTTTTTAAAAAAATCTATTTTTTTGTTTTCAAACAGCTCTGGGTCACACTAAAAAGACAACAACTCAACTAAAACATACATCATTTTATAGGAAATTTCCTGCTCTTCAGTTTTTTAAGGCAAAGATCGATTGTTTTTAACACAGTCTATTTTCGCCTATAGCTCCTAACCTGTTGAGAATTGGACTATAGCTTATATGAACTTTTTTGCTCCAAATGACCTGTAGATATACCCCTTTTTCTATGGCCATCTGAAATTGATACACCCTGTATATATATATATATATATATATATATATATATATATATATATATATATATATATATATATATATATATATATATATATATATATATATATTACAGGATGTCCCAGCTATTGTGTAGCCCATTTTTCCATTATTCTCATCTATTTCTGAAATATATTAATTATAAATTGATAATACATATATATAAATATAGTGTGTGTGTATAAATATTTAAACTATTTATAATTAATGTGTTTTAGAAATTGAAGAATATAATAATAATCTCGTATATGTAGTTTGACTTATTTGCGGTAGATTTGAGTACTTTTGTTTTGAAGAAAAGTAGCTAAAGTGACCTTAATGTCTGACGAATAAAGCCTCAACTATTTAACCGATAGTGAAATGTATCTTTTATTTTACTTTGTTTCTTGTCTGCACCATTGTCTTGGTCTTGGAGCTACTGACTTTCATATTCTTTGCTTGAAGGTGTCTTATTATCCAGTCGAAGTTGTACTGTAGCTTTTCATTAAACTCGTCCAGCATTACTAAATCGATGGTAAATGCCAATGAGTTGATGTTTACTACCTTCATCCGCAAGTGTAGTGAGTATCTTCGAAAACTCGTACAGCTTTTCAGAATATCATCCATCAGTGTATTAAAAAGAGGGGGCTTGTAATATCTCTTTGCCTTCATTCTACGGTTGTATTGAAGTCTGGAGAAGTATAGTTTACAGTTCGCACGTATGTTTTGCAGTTCTTATATGAGCTCTTTACTCCACATTTTTGTCCCTCAGGGACTTGCACTGTTCTTCCCAGGGTACCCGGCCAAAATCCTCTTCTTGGTCATTGAAGCAGACATTCTCGCTAATGTGCCTATCTAAGTTGAGTGAAAATCAGGTCCTGTGTGCCCTAGCCGCTCCAAACTCTCCATGCGCTTCTTAAAACTGTGGTTCTACCTAAGGTCTCAGTTGCGTCTCGAGGAATCTGCTGTAAACCTTTCTTGGAACACTAAATGAGATTCCTCGATGGTTTTGGCAGTTTCTGTTATCCCCTTTTTTTGAACATAGGCCCTACAACTGATAGCTCCCCATCTTTCGGGATTGTGCAAGAATTCCTGTCTAGAGTCAGCGCTCTGAAGAGCATGTCTTCCCCTGTTTTGCCCATGTACTTGTTCATTTCTGGAGCAATTCCATCGTATCCTTCAGTGTTTCCCATCTTCATCTTGCCAAGAGCTATTTTTATTTCTACTACTGTGATCGCATTTTCAGTTTCTTCGTGCTCAGTTTCATCAGCGTAGTTACTGTGTCTAAGTTCTAGTGTTTCTCCGCCTTCGTTTAGTAGTTCTGCAAAATCCTTCAGCCTTGGTCAATTGTTTTCCTTTCTTGTCTTTATAAATTTCGGTGGACAGTCAACTTTGTTTCTTTCCTCATGTTTTTAATCACAGAAGAGTTTCTGGTTATCCCCCTGCGCTATTGTCCATAAAGTTGCCGAATTCATCATGCTCTCTTTGCCTCTCTTACAGCTAAATTGACTTTCTTTCTCTACTCTACACTCTACATATTGCTCACATGTTTGTCCTTCAGTTGCAATGTACTGTTTTCACTTCTCTTTATTTGCCTTTACTTCCAGTTTGACCTCCTCCGTCCACCAGCGAGTTATCTTTTTTCCACCCTCCACATCTAACTGTTCTGCAAACTCTTCTGCAGCTTTTACGATGTTGGATTTGAAGTTCCACCGCCCTTTTTCTAGAGACTTCTCCTCTCACCACCTTGAGATGTTTTTATTTGGTACCATTCCTGTTGCTGTAGACTCTAGACAAGTTTCCAGGCTTTAATTTTTGTATTTATCTTTCGCTTTCCTTTCTTTCTTGGATTACGTTTCCGACCCACCACTATTATCATCACCAGTAGGTAGTGATCACTAAATCAAATCAATCTGAGGAGGTCCTGAGTATATTTTACTTTTTTAAAATCAAAACAGTCAAAATCTGAAATTATGATGCAAATTTTCCACAAACGGCTGTGGCCGTTTTAATTTAAAAAAAGTAATTACAACATAACACTACTGTAAAACAATTTTATTTGAACTTAAAATGACATACATATATATATATATATATATATATATATTCATCAAATATAAATTTTTAAAGGGCTAACGAACCGATTTTGCTCAGAACTTATTCGTTTGGCAAGGATACGAGGACTCACAGACCGACTGACAGACGCGAAACTAAATTGGTTCAGGATGGTATAAATTTTGGAGCGGGAAAAAAATGTTCCCAAAGTGCACTATGTTTCCACTAACTTTGGAGTCTCGGAAGCGAAATTGTTTAATATTATGTAGGTAGACACTCCGGCATTATTTTAACGTATTGCTGGTTTCTTTTGTTATACCTTATAGTTGCAGGTCTCATGCACCCTTGATGTCCTTTTATTATCTACTGTCCTCTAGCAGCTTTAATTGCTTTGGCTATAGTCAAGAAACGTCTTTGAGCTCTACGAGTAATTATTGTATGTGTTGAGGTTACTACATTCTGTTGGCAGCTATTATTATGATGGTAGTTTATACTCTGTTAAGGCTCCATGCTTCTACACAGACAACATACAACAAAGAGACACAGGAGATCTTAAAATGTGTAAATGCATTAAAATTGTTAGCAATCACAATACTTTCTCTTTATATATAATACGCATATTAAAATAAAAGATTGGGTATGCATTAAATATATCATATAAAAAAGTATTGCTATTTTAAAATAAGGAGGCCATATTATAAAAAAGAAATAAATTCAAGTTCATTTTTGTCTCTTAATTTCACCTTTTATTCGGGGACTAAATATCAGTTAGTTCTGATAAGGGGGTTATTGGACCGAACAGAGGAGAGCTATTTTTAAGTTTGCAACGATTGCAATCTCGCAATATCATCTGTTGCAAAATATCACATAGTAAAATGTAATTTTATTTTATTTTTATCCATTCAAATATAGTGAAATAGTGTTCAAAGTGTATACGCGTTGGACTTCCATTAGGCGAATCGGAGTTATATATATATATATATATATATATATATATATATATATATATATATATATATATATATATATATATAAATTTCTATTTTTATATGTAGTATTAGAAGCACAATGCTCATTTATTCACTTGTTTAATTTGATAAAACTTTACATCTAAATTACCATGAGAATATTAAATTTCCGTGTAAAAGTAGATAAAAGTTTTGTATAGTATAGAGAAAATTTTATGCTTGATTTGAAGAGACTAGAGGTGCTTCAAAATTTCAAAGTAAAGAAGTCAAGATATGTCGACGAAAGATAAGTTTTGTCGTAGGAAAGGTCGGAAGGTTTGAGATTTATCACAGGAAGTATATGAGAGTCGGAGGCAACATAGAGGAAACAATAAAACACGAGAAGGTACTTTGTAAGGAAGTGCAATCCTACCTTCACTAGATCTCTCCCTTAGTCTCACGTCACAATTTTAACTTGTATTAATATTTACTTACGTTTAGACAAAGGTGTTTTAACATTATCTTTAACAACTCCCAGGAGCTCACAAAGAGCTTCTCAGAACAAACAAACCTAATCAACTAGATAGTTTAAATGGAACTCATAGAAATTGTTTGTAGGATGTGTCGTCGTTTTAATTCTCTTGTAAAACGAGGCGAGTTCATTTTCAACTTATAATCGATACTTCATAATTCTGTAAATTTCATGATTGACACACTGAGTCTGTTGGCTTATTATCCAAATGTTTATATTTTACTTTTCCCGTAATTTTCTCCAACATTGTGATATTTTATTTTTATTATATATATTTCGCAGATAAATATTTTATCCATCACAATTTCCTGTATCGTAAAGGTCGTTTTGACGCGCGCAGAGGAAAAACATAGCGAACTCAAAATTATCAGCTGTTCTAATCCAAAATGGTGGATAATTCATGTTCCGCGAACATTTTTTTTTAATTTTGAGTGGAGTATCAAATGAAAGGTATTGAAGAGTCAATTACTAAAATATATAACACTTGTGGAAAGTGTTTATGTTTTAACGCCATTTTGCCAAAAAACATAAAAAATTTGCGTTCCCCCCCTCCCCTAAATCTATATTTCTGTCATTTCTAAATATATGTAAAATGTGCGGTCTGCTGGGCCATAGAATAAATAAGAATAGCAATTAGATCTGATTAACTAGGAATCCAAAATGGTGGATAATTCCTGTGACAGGATTTTTTTTAAATTTTGAATGGGGTATCAAATAAAAGTATTGAAGAGTAGATTGCAAAAATATTTAACACTTGTGGGGAGTGTTTATTTTATAACGCCATTTTGTCAAAAAACCTCAAAATTTACACAAACGTGTAAATCCATCAAAATTGAAC
Source organism: Gerris lacustris (assembly GCA_951217055.1). Classification (NCBI taxonomy): domain Eukaryota; kingdom Metazoa; phylum Arthropoda; class Insecta; order Hemiptera; family Gerridae; genus Gerris; species Gerris lacustris. Next base: position 23,065,394 of record OX578283.1, on the reverse strand, counting down.
TTTTTTCTTATCACTATGCTTCCTCTCTCTCTCTCTCTCTGTCTATCTATATAATATATATATATATATTATATATATATATATATATATATATATATATATATATATATATATATATATATATATATATATATATATATATATATAATAGATCTTAATGTAAACACATTCTTTTGAAATGTTATTAGGTTGCTTCCAACAGAGCCTCGGACAGTTCTAGAACTGTCTGGATCATGCGCATTATCAAAAGACCGTTCCAACACGCTTCTGTTCAACACGTTCCAAAAAGACAAACGGTTCTGAGACAGTCCTAGAACCGTGAAAACAGTTCCCGGATTAAAGCAGGTACTCGACGAGAACTACTAATACTAATATATGGAGGCGTATAGGTTACACTACTACTACTGTTCAACTCTAACCATAACCTTATTTGTATTCGTTTCGTTTCTTGATATCTGTTTCCTAGTGTATTTTGTTTCTCTCTCTACAGTTTATACTACTTCTTTCTTCTTTACGTATTATTTTTTATCTTGATAGTATATTGGAATAATAAAATATAATATATATTTATTCCTCATGATAATTAAAATTCCTCATAGACCTTACGACAGGTCTTACGAACCCGGGGATATTATTAAAATCCGTTTCATATACGTCTGTGCGTACCACTGTATGTATGTACGTTCGTACGTGACTAAACCTTTATAACATCGCTTCAAGACATCGTATTGAGATGCGGTTTGCGGTATTGTTTAGAACTTTTGTCGGAAAAACTGATGGCGCAAACCCGAACATCGTAGCTCTCGACGTTTCGGAGCTACAGTCATTTAAGCACGAAATCGGTTTGTCGACGATAACTTCAGTAGGCTTTATTTGAGTTCAATTTCCTTTGGGGTATATATGTGTCCTATATATGGTAGATGATATATAGATATTTATATATATTAGATATTTATATATAGATATTTATCCTATATAGATAGTTCGGAAAAAATCCGCAAGTTATTTTATTTGTTTTGCCATATCCAATATTTGCGCAATCTTCATTTTGACGGGTCTCAAATTTGTGATAGATAAACATTGAATGACAGCAAAACAGGAAATATCGTTTTATTATTTCAAATATATCGATAGCATGCTTTAGATTTGGTGTTGGGGAGATCCGTTGTACAAAGATTTATCCTTTTATAGGTTTAAGATCAGCTCTCTGGATGGTTGTCATTTATGTGAAGTAAATAAATTCGGAACTATTTTTTTTTCACTAACATTATATATTATATAACAATAACAATTATATTATCAACATTACATACGATTCAACAGAAAATTTTAAAACGTAGTATATAAAAAGTTCTTTTTATCTTGAAATTTTACAGTTAATGTTTAGAAAAATGACAATTTATACAAAACAAATTTTTAATTAGCAACTGAAACTAAAAGACAGGATTGTTACGAGCATGACGAATCCCAAATGTGAGAGCGAAATATAATCATTCAGAAACGACAGTGTGATAAATTTGTAACTTTGAAAACGATTTGCTCTAATGTGCATTCTTATAAACTTTGTTAAGTTTAACAATAGAATATGTTCATAAGTAATCCATTTCTGAGTGAACATAAATAAAACAAGTGGAGAGATGAAAAGATAAAAACAAGAGATAGAGAGGTAATTTAAAGGTTGCAGTCTGAAAGAGTCCTAAAATCGTTCCAACAGGCTCCTCTTTTTGAATAATTTCTGAACCAGACCTCATAGACGCATGCGCATTAAAAAATCCTGAACTGGTTCTAGAACCTTTCTCGAATTGGCTGTTGGAACAAAACTACTGACTTACTTAATCCATCCTGTAGGTAGAGTGTAGAGGATGCACAAAGACGTCAGCCTATCTGTGGTCACTGTCCTTGCTTTTTTTTTTTTTAGCTAAAAACTTAATACCTCGCTTTTCGAACTCTGATGGAACGTCGGGGTCCTCGCCGGCCGCTCTGCGGCCTTTTGTAAACCGACTTCCTTTACATCTCGCCTATCCTGTAATCTCCCATCTTGTCTAAATGACAGAACCACCTCAATGTCGGCAGTGTGCTCTGTCTGACTGTGGCTCCGCTAAAAGTCTAATACCAAATTTTTTTATTATGAATTTTTTAGTTTTTCATTGTAACGTTTAATAACTTATAACATACAATTTTTTAGTGATATCAGTTTTTTTTATTTAAATAAATTACTATTTAAAATAATCACTAATTTAATTTTCTCTACCCATATTTGAAACAACATGTGAAACAACATTATACCTCATTAATAGATTCGTATTATAAAAACATATCCAGACTTCCGTGTTTGTTATCCAGAGTGTAGCGGTAAATTAGCATGATTAACAATGGTGTATGCTGGCAGAGTTACATAAATCATGCATTAACCTAACTGCATATAGGCCAGGTTGTATATTGGAAGCCTGACATGCAAACTCCACTCAGAACTTCCTCCTGATTACCTCTTACCCCTAAGCAATTCACCGCTCTGTGTGTTCTGTATACTGCACAATGCAAAACTATAAATTAATTGCTTTTTAATGTAGTTATAGTTAACGACTCTTATCTTTATAACCATATTACTCGCAAACCAAGTTAACTTTATGATCTTTCTACTTTAATCTATTTTTCTGTTAACTTCTTTTTACTGCAGTTATTAGAAAAACAGCTTGTTTTTTTCAAATTTATTTTATGTTCTAATAAATGTTCCTGATTTTTTCTCTTTCTCTCTCTCTCTCTCTCTCTCTCTCTTGGGTTATTAAATTAAAATATTCTACGTGACTTGAAGTTTATTACTTCAACTTTTAAAGCTAATACGGTCCAAATTAGCACACAGACGCGAAGCATGGCTGCTTCATTCACAAAACTTGGAAATAAAGCATTCATTAAAATTCAAGGTCGTTACACAATCTAAAGTGTAGTAATGTACATTTAAATGTGAATTTAACAATATAAGACTTTTACCAAGATAAATCTAGTTTCCGAGATATTTATGAAAATAAATATGCTTTTCTGCCTGAAAATAAATATGCTTTTCTGCCTGAAAATAAATATGCTTTTCTGCCTGAAAATAAATATGCTTTTCTGCCTGAAAATAAATATGCTTTTCTGCCTGAAAATAAATATGCTTTTCTGCCTGAAAATAAATATGCTCTCTGTTCATGCCAAATCAAAATGACACTGACTCTATAGAATATCCAACAACATCTCGAGTCAAATGAAGTACTGGATTGTGCATCCTAACTTTCGATCAGCCGCAAACGATGGGTGGAGGGGGGTATTGACCATAATATTGATAAGTGTGAAGTGTGCGTTATTGGGTTAAATATTGACCATAATATTGATAAGTGTGCGGTATTGCAATATTGATGTAGTTTGACTATAATATTAACTACTTATTGATAGATACTATTAACCGTGTGCGGTTAATAGCAATGCTTTTTATGCATGTCTCTTCCACATAATTTTGCCTTATTAAACTTTAAATTAAATTATGTTAGTATGTTAGTATGTTTTTTGTTTTTACTTTTATTTCATTTGTGTAGGTGGACTATATTCAGGGTGGTCCAAAAATCTCCCCCCCCCCCCTCTTAACTTTTGAATGGTTTGAGATAAATTAATGAAACTTAGGGCATCTCTACCATGCAAAGGGAAGTTTGTTTTCATGCAATCACCCACTAGGGGCAACCACCCACTTTGCCCCCAGGCCAGCCAACTTCAAAATTTCAAATTGGAGCGTATATTTTTGATAGCATATTTGGATTCTACGGTGAAAAATAATAAACTTGCCTTTGCCCCCCTGTAGGGGGCAAAATATTAGAGGTAGAAAAAAAAGTTTGAAGTAAAATATTTTTATTTTTTGCCGTGGAATCTAAATCTGCTATCAAAAATATACATTCTAGGACAAAATTTTGAAGTTAGGTGGTCTGGGAGCAAAATGGGAGGTTGCCCCTACAGCGCGGTTGAATGAAAACAAACTTCCCTTTACATGGTACGGATCCCCTAAGTTTCATTAATTTATCTCTACCCGTTTAGATTTTACAACGTATTATCGGTAGGGTAATTTTGCTATCTTTGCCCACTTATAGAGGGCAAAATATTGGAAATTGAAAAAAAAGTTACAAGTAAAAGTTTATTATTTTTCACTGTAGAATCCAAATATGCTATCAAAAATATACACTCCAATTTGAAATTTTGAAGTTGGGTGGCCTGGGGGCAAAGTGGGTGGTTGCCCCTAGTGGGTGATTGCATGAATACAAACTTCCCTTTGCATGGTAGAGATCCCCCAAGTTTCATTAATTTATCTCAAACCGTTCAAAAGTTAGAGGGGGGGGGAGACTTTTGGACCACCCTGTATAATACCTATACCTGACCACAAGTCATTCTTAAATCCTAAATTTATCTATCTATTTTTATTTAGCAATCTCCTTTATCACTCTTTCTCATCACGTCATATTTTTTAAATCCTTTATATTAACTTCACTTTTGTGCCTGGTTGCCTGACGTCAAAATCTTTGGAAGGCTAGTTAACCCTCTTCCACTTATCCAATCGAGCTGAAACTTGGCTTATTGACTCTCTACAAATACAAAAACATTTAATAGTAGTAAAAAAATAAAATAAAAGTAATAAAAATAAAATTAAAATTTAATTAATTAATTAATTAATTAATTGATAGGTATATAAAATCTTTGGAGGGCTAGCTAACCCTCTTCCAGTCATCCAATCGAGCTGAAACTTGGCGCATAGACTCTCCACCAATACAAAAACATTTTAACAAATTAATTAATTAATTAAATTATACTAATTAATTACTTTTAAATAATTATTTAAAATTAAAATGAACTAATATTTTACCAATATTTTTATGGGTTGGTATTATTTACCTTCATGTTCAACCAGGGGATCATCTCAACACTTTTTAAATCAGTGCCCGCTGATTCTAACTTTTCCCCTTTATGTTACATTAATTTAAACAAATCATATGTACCTATACCTATGTATCAATTCATCTTGACCTTATATCTTTAATATCATCAAATCCAGCTTTAATAACCTATTATTTTACTATACTTTCTGTTGTAATCCATTTATGAACTTATATTCATAGCTTTTTTAAGAAATTAAAATTAATTTTGATTTTTTATTGCCTACGTATAAACTAAAAGGATTAATTAAGTTTCTTGGACAGATTTTTTTTATTTTGGATTATTGAAATTTTTAGTGAACAATTATCGAAAAAGCTATCAATATTTTTTTTTTTATTGTGAATTTCTGCTTACAAATAACAGCGAGACCGAATCTGGGTTATTTTAAATTAGCTAAATTCTACATAAGAACCTATAATTTCAGCAGGTGGAAGTAGAATCCAGTTTAAAATTAAAATGAATTATGTTAGACTTTCTAACAAATAGCATTTAGCCATGCTTAAAACTGATTAGAATTGTTTAAGACTTTTTATAAAAACCTACAAGTCTGGTGCAATTAAAATGGGAAAAGTTTTTATTTTATATTTTTTGGTCGGTGAGGAAAAGGATAGGATAAGAAAATCAAAAACTTACCATATAATATTCAACATAGTATTTTTTCTTCTTTTCCTTCTTATATTTTCCGTATTCTTAAGGAAAAGTTAAAAGTTCGGAGGGAAAAAAGATATAACCTTTTTTTTTTTTAAAAAAAAAAAAAAGCTGTATATAAAAAAAATAATAATATGAATCATTAATTTAAAACTTTTAGACGATTTTTTTCCTTCTTTTTTTTTTATTGTTTTCCTTAATTTAAAAAAGGGGGGAAAAGTGAAGGGAGAGGTCGCAGGGAAAGCAATTCTTATCAAAGTTTTCTGCCACACTTTTAAAACATTTAAATAGGGTGGGGAGAGGATGGGAAGCAAGTAAAAACTCCACGGCTACACCCTTATCAGGCCCTTATTTAAACTGGCCAGGACCTTCTCTCTTCCTTTTTAACCTTTTTTCAAACTAAATAACTTTTTTCTCTCCCTGTAAGAGAAAAGAAGACCTACGAGGGTTGCTAGTGGTGATAGAGGTTTTAGTAAAAAACAAAAAAAGCTTTTTTAAATAAAAAAACAAAAAAAAACGATAATACTTTATATTTTAGTTGGAAAAATAAAAGAGGAAAAGAGTTGTTAGAGATGTCGGTAAATTTTGAGATATTTACTTAATTATATTTTAATCCTGTTTCTTAATTAGTTTGTTTGATTGTTTGCTGCAGCGTTGTTTTGTTTGTTTTTCAAATAGCAAATAATTAATTAATATGTAATGATGAATTATAAAGGTTAGTGATGTACTTATATTTAATCAATTAAATACAATTGTTTCTCCGCACAAAAGTGTTATTTTACTGCTTTAAACTTATTAGTAAGTAGGTATTAATCAGTACTAAAGTATGATTTCAGGAAGTATAGATTTTATGGAACAACTAGAATAGAAAAAAATATATATATATACATATTATATAAATATAAAACGAAGTTTTATGGCGCTCTATTTTTTCTTCCCTTATTCTGAAATATATTGTAATAATTTATAGATTATTATTGTAATAACCCGTGGCCTAACAGCCCGCGGAGGACTTTTTCAACTAAATATGTAATCAATGATACAAGGTGTGGCCCATCATCTGTATAAACTGTATAATTGTCTGGGGTGTACTGGAGCCGGAACGCCGTTTCGGTACTGCTTTAGTGCGGTGGTTTTGAGCCTGGAGCTGCGGAGTTTTACCATGAGGCACTATTCCGCGTTTTGAACGTTCCTATTTGATTCAATGTATCACAGCGGGGAAAACTGCGTGATACATAAACTCTAGGAAAAATTTTGTTCGTGTAAAAGGGGCCTAATACTACACGTATATTACTTGAAAAATGTATAGTAAATTAAAAATTGTTCCTTGTAGCATTCAATTCTGGAAGAGTTGGGTCTATTAAGGAATTAAAAAGCTCTTTTGCAATATTTCGACCCCTCCTTGTCGGTCTGTCGTTCAATTTTTGCGAACCACCATATCTTCAAAACTACACGTCCAATTTTAATGAAATTTGGGTGGTAGGTCATAATTAGCCCATTGTTGGTCCCATATAAGTTTCAACCTTCTGCGCTAATTTGTTTGTTATCCACATGCCCACAAACATACATTTATTTACAGCCATATCTTTAAGAGTAATCATCTGATTTTTATGAAATTTTTATGGTTTGTCGAAAGTAGCCTGCAGATAAAACCTGCCTAATTTCAATTCCTTCTGCGCACTTTAAATCGTGCTAAATTAATATGTCTTATATTATAAAGCCGCATGGCTAACTGACTCACTGACTGACATTAATGTTTACCCACTTCCAGAAGAGCTAGAGACTTGTGGTTTGCGCCATTCGACGCGCAACGTCCATATTGTGGACCAAAATAATTATACAAAGTTCATTTTTCCCCCTCCTTCCCCCTTAAAAAAATAAAAATGGGTGACTTGATTTTTAAGCTGGTTTGGGGGCTTATTGCGGCTAAACGGTAAGTCGTATTAGAAAATGGATAGCACAAGTGGAAACTAATTTTAAAAGATCTACAACTTTAGTCCTATGAGTTTTTGTCGTATCATCATCGGTTGTACCCTAGATGGTGATAATTTTGTTATTTTTTGGTTTTATTTTTTTCCATTCTTGTCTTTGAATGGCCATAGTTTCTATAACAGTTGGCCGATTTTATTTCTGATTGCGGCGATTGAATCTCACACTAATGCTCTTCAAATTGAGTATATTTTATTTCATTAGTTCATCCTACTTGCTGAGAACATGAGAATAAACTTTTTCCCGTGCGCCGTGTCACGTGACCACTTTTTTTTGTTTTTAATATTGTGTCGTATATCATTTTAAAGGCCTTGATATGATATGTACATTAAAGCTATTTTATTTGTAGATTTTTAAAAAATTTTTGTACATATACTTTTGTACCGATTTATAATTTTGTTGTAGGGTAAAGGGTTTGAATACCTTTTTGATATTAGGTTTTTTATTTATATGTATTTATTAGTTAAATGAATGCCCTTTTGTGTTGTTTGTTTTTTAAGAATATAACTTTGGTACCTCAGAGTACAGGCGTACAAATGTTAAAGTTAATCTTTTATAATATGATGTATATCGTTGAAAAGCTCTTGCATAGTAGATTAATTTTTGTTATATTCTATTTTGTGTTATTTTTAGTTTTGAGGGGGGTAAAATAAAAAAAAACTGTTTATACAGCGGTTTCTACGTTTTTAGAACCTTTGGTTTTACCTTAATTTGGTCTTTTCTTTGCGAGGAAGCTATGTGCCACATTAATTGGCAGAGTATTTTAAAAGGCAATGATTACTATTAATTTTAACATGTAATTTTTTTTATTTATTTTACTAACCTCATTGACTAGAAGTTATCTTACATACTGGTTATATTCTTGAAATATTGTATTTGAATCTTTTTGATTTTCGTAATTTCTTCCTAAAATATTAACAATTTATTGGAATTAGTTACATGTTATGTGGGTTATTGAAAATATTAATTTTGAGATTATGAATAGTATGTACTGAATGAAGTCAGGTAATGGTCATTTCACTATTCCTAAGTGAAATCTTGATGTAATCATATCAATTTTCATGCTTTCAATAAATAAATCGTTATTTTTAGGCTCGAAAATGGCTGGTAATAGCCGAAACGTTGCCAGAGTTAACACATATCCTTAAAGGATCCGCCTACGACATTAAAATACAACTATCTATCTTAAGAAATGTCTTTTGTGAGTCATTGATATAATTGTTTTTCTAAATGTTGTAGTAGTTAATTATATTCTTTCTTGATGTTGTTTATATTGTGAATAGAATTGTTTCTTACCAGTCTATATGTATTATTATCATTCAGTAAATCTTCCATTTTGGTATTGTATTGCTCTTTAGTCATAAAGTTACCCTGGGTCTATCTGCCTTACATTAGCCTTATGATTAGTTCCGTGTTTTCTTTTAAGAAAACACAGAATTTTAAATTTTGATTCCAGCTTGAAAATGACCCAAGGAGGGGTCGAAATATTGAAAAAGTGTTTTCTTTTAATTCCTTAATAGATTCAACTACTCCAGAATAGAAAAATTTAGTTTATCTACTCACGGCAGCAAAATTAAACATTACTTAACTGTTTTTAGGCTGGAAAGTACTATTTCGCTGATTTGTCATAAAATTATTAAAAACAGGCAGAAAAGTAGTTAAAACAGTCAGGAAAATACTTTCTCTGCCTAGGCAGGGGAATATTTCCCTGCCTAGGCAGAGAAAGTAACAGTGTTTACCACTGCGTGTCGTTACCTCTGATTTTGTTTGTGTTTAGATTTATTTTAATCTTTGTTATTTTAATTCAGTTGCATACTTGTTTTATTACAAAGCAGTGTTATATTAATGTATTAATAATATTATTATTATTTAAAAGTTTAAAAATTATAAACTTAAAAAGTATTTTAATTGTAGGTCTTTGAATAATTAATCTCGAGTAAGAAGTGGCAACACTGGAGCACGACTTGTTTTGGTTTGAGTTTGTTGACAATTCATCTCAAACTAACTCTTACCTAAGCTTCAATTTTTTATCTCCATAGCGTGAGTAGATAAAATATTGTATGCAACAAAACAAGGCAGCAAAGGAAACATTTCTGCCTCGTTTATTCATTACGTCAAATAGGTAAATTACCTGTCTTGGCTTCGCTTCGGCAGTTAATTATGATAGCCTGTGCTCGCCTTCGGCTAGGAGGCTAATCTAATTACTCGTCAGTAAAATTCCATTTTGCTGCCTAGTTACATAAATAACTATTGTACTATTTATTAAATGTTTTGGTCTCTAATCGATTAAGACACACACTTTCTTCTGAAATCTCATCTAGCTTGTCTAGTCCTAAAATTGCATATTTTTATTTCAGTTTGAAATGAAAGGCTACAATTAAATAAGTTAATTGATCAATAATAATATTCGAGTTTACGTCTGTACAATTAACTTTTGAAGTGCTTCCTTCGGTAAGCTCAACAGTTCATTTCGTTTAATATTAATATTGGATTTTCAGTCTAAAAAATATAAATCTAACATAGTTCTTTTATAATAATTTACATAATTAAACATTTTTATAACAATTTTAAAATTGATGCAGTAGCTAATATAGAAATTTGTTTACATTTTGAATATTACATTTATGTAAGGTTAGTGACGTTGTGGAGGTTACCATAATTTCTTTAGAGATTTGGTTAATTTTTATATAAATGCCTATGAAGCACAGAGTAAATAGGCCAATTGTGTAAGACAGAACTTGCACAAATGATTAAAACCAAAATGTTTACTTACCCTTTTCAATTGTACTGCAAGTGAGTTTAAAAGGAAAGTTTGCCAAAATATTATAATAATATTATTCTAATGTGAATCATCGATTCGAATTATTTATCGACATAATAGCGATATTCTTTGTTAAATATTACGATAAAAATAAAACTTTTCCTTAACTGTTAAACTCAACTTCTTCTTCTCTTTTGTAGGTAGGGATAGAAAAATTGAAACGTTAAAGGGAGGGGGGAAAAAAGGGCTTAACTGGGTTTTTGTTTTCTTGTAAACAGTTTCCATAAGAAAAGGACCAGGGTAAAGGGAGAGGAAAGCTTTTCTTACTACAATTTTACTTTGCCGTCTGGCGCCCTCTCTCCTTCTACTTGTCCTGACAAATTACTTTTCCCCCGAAGGAAAAACTGTCAAAAGAAAAAAAAAAATCTGCCCTCTTCCCTTCTCGTTGTAGAAATGTTACTAAGCACTCTTAACTCAACAAGGTGAAAGGTATGGCCCAGTTGTATTTATGTTGTTGTCTTGTTAAGAATTTAAGAAAAACAAAACAATGTAATCACATCCATCGGATAACAACTGTTATTATTTAATCTTTTATTTAAGAACATAATTGTGACTTGTGGCAATTGTTTGCTTTTTTATAATTATTAAATTATGTTAATGATAAACTTTCTTTTCTATAATTTTCTTTTAAAATGTTAAACATTACATTTATACTTTTCTTTTTGTTACTTATTTTTGCACGTTATTTATTAGTTTCTTTGTAAATGTTAGTTTTTTTACTGGTCTTATATTACTTTGCTTTTTAAGTTTCATCGTACGTTTCCGTTAGCCCGATATTGAACCACTTCCCGTAAAAAAAAAAAAAAAAAAAAAAAAAAAAAAAAAAAAATGGCGTCATATTTCTTTGCTTTTTAAGTTTCATCGCACACCTATTACCCCAATTTGGAACCACTTCCCATCTTTCAATCTTCCCCAAATTTTGCACATGGAAACAATTAAGGTGACGAATACAGAGACCAAAAAAAAAAAAAAAAAAAAAAAATGGCGTCATATTTCTTTGCTTTTTAAGTTTTATCGCACACCTATTACCCCAATTTTGAACCACTTCCCATCTTTCAATCTTCCCCAAATTTTGCACATGGAAACAATTAAGGTGAAGAATACAGGAAAAAAAAAGTTTAAAATACGACCAGTTTTCAAAAATGGTATTTTTATATTAATTATTTTTACTTATTTATTTATGATACATGAAAGTACGTAAACAGGTACGGATGGGGGCACCGGGAAGATGGCAAATTTCCCTATGTGCCGCCAGGCCGATTATAAAAAAGAAACATTGGTCCGACTAATCGAACAATACTTACTCATATCAATATGCTATTGCATCAGTGCGGTGCAAGTTATACAATAGCACAATTTGACTTCTTAAAAATGTGTAAGCGACGTCATTAAAATGTGTCAGACAGAAATTGATAGGTCATAAAGACGAAAAGCAACTAGCGTATTGGTGCTGAAGTAGGCGCTCCTTCTGTATGAGTGATACGATAAACACGATTTTCTGGATCACTTTTGATTATTTTCACGATTTTGATTATTAGCGTAGCAATTTTGTTATTTCTTTATATTGTTGGAATCGACGTGCGATTCTTGGCGCCTATTTTATTTTATCACATATTTACCGCTATTTTATTGTAACTTTAGTTATTGCAGTATAAAAGGATATATGAAACAAATTGTGAAATGTTTACCATAATTTTACTAAATTTGAGCAATTGTTCTTATATTATACGTGACAAAGAATGAGATTTGAGGGAGGGGCGCCCTCCCAAAAGTAGAGGAGTGCTCATTAAATAATAAGACGCCGGTTGGTATGTCAAAAATTAAATAAGGACTGTTACATTTTACTTTAACTTTAGTAGTATTTTAGGTTCTTTCTTTTAACTTTCTTTGGCTGTTTATTACCTTCCTTGGCAAATCTGCACTATTTGGCCCACCAATTTTTAATTGTCCGATTTACTTGCATTTTTTTTAAACTCTTCCTTTTTACATATTAAAAACGATTCCGGTTGTACCACCTCGGTAAATTCATTTTATTTTATTTTATTTTTTTTTTTAAATAAAATAAGTAAAGTGTCACTTTCTTAGGGATATGATGAAAGGTTATGCCGAAAAGTACAAATCTTAACCTAAACTAAGCTTAACCTTTCCGTATTTTCTTCAAGGATCTTATATAAAGGGGATAGAGGGTTGAGGCAAAAAAGTGACCCCATGAAGATATGTAAAATGTTAGCTCCAATGGGACAAATTACCTTCCTCTTGGTTATAGGTTACCAAGAATTTGTTTATAGTTGTCAGGTTATAACCTGTTAAAAAAGGTAATTTGTCCCAGTTCAAAGGTCGTGGAGCATGCGCAGTATGATTTTTTCTCCAATTTCTCTTACCTTCATGGGGTCACTTTTTTGCCTTAAACCCCTTCTTAACATTACATCCGCTTTATATAAGATCCTTGATTTTCTTAGGAAGTGGCACTTTACGTATTTTTTTGGCTAAAGTGAAAGTGATAATTAGGCAAATTTTGTTCTTCGATTTGGACCTCAACCTAGTCTATATGCAGTAGGGTTGTTTTTCTCCAGAAAATGAAAATAGCTCTAAGTAAAATACTTAGATTCTGTAAACAGCTCTGTACAATTCACTTTTGCGTATTTTTTTTTTAAATTGAATTAACCGAGATGGTACAACCAGAATCGTTTTGATTATGTAAAAAGTTTAAAATTGGTGGGCCAAATAGTGCAGATTTACCCCTTCCTTACCTTTATTTTAGGAAAAGTCTTTAATAAGATCTCTAATGTCCAGCTGGTAAGTAATGTCTTTTTCTAATAAAATAGTGGCTAGTCTCACAAGTCTTTATTGGCTCATGGAACTGCGCAGATAGGTTTCTATTAATTTGAGTTTCTCATCAAAAAACAAATTTCATCTCCCTTGTTTTGGCCCGCTTACAACCAAAAGAGTTCTTAATTTGTCTCCACTTGAGTTTATTTAGGTAATTGTTCGGTATATGCTTTAAAAACAATAAAATAAAAATGTCTCTCCTAATTTGCTCGATTTTTTGTTTTTTTGATTAAACATTCATTTTTCCCCCTTCCTTTTGCCGCCCCTAACATTTTGCCGCCCTAGGCGACCGCCTAGTCTCGCCTATTAGTAGAAACGGCCCTGCTTAACATACATTATATTTATTGATCTTTCCCATTCTGCTGAATATTTTTTTAAGTTTATATATACAGGGTGATCCAAAAGTTCGGAAACGGCTTAATATCTCCGGTTATAATTGAGATATTAAGTTCCGGTTTGCGGGTATCTTTTTCAATTATAAAAAACTACTTTTTCGGTGGGTAGTAATTTTTTCTGTCATATTGGTTGCCGCCATATTGGATTCAACTTTAAAATTTTAAATTGGAACACCCATAATGTGATACATTTGCCGCATACCTTTTTCTATCTACTCCCGTTCCAACATGGCGGACATTCAAAGTTATAAATTTACTCTTTTCTTCTTATTTTCAATAGTTTAGTTAGATATAAAAAAAATCGGTCCGAGACAACTCAGACTAACTTTCTCATATAATCTCGGTCCCAAATCCCAGAGATCATAGTTAGTTATCAAGTCATAGTTTCCGAGATATTCATGAAAATAAATCTGATTTTTCGAAAATCGAAAACAAAAAGTAAACAACCACCTTTTTGAGCACATTAATAATAATAAAAATTAACTAAGCATCACGTAGGTTTATCATCAAAGCGAGCTTAATGCAATAAATATTTAATATATAATTCATGTTTGCTGGGATCTATATATATATATATATATATATATATATATATATATATATATATATATATATATATATATATATATATATATATATATATACTAGCTGAATACCCGTGCTTCGCTACGGGGTGTTTTATTTTCAATTTAATGGATTTATAAACTACCATCAAGAAACATATAAATTATTTTACAAAGCGAGAATATCTAGATTCTATCCCTCCCCCTTATATCTATACCCCCTCCCCTTGATAAGATAATTTGCTAATATCCCAAATTTGTAATTCATTCCGACTAAATTTTTAAAAAGGAAAAGCAGTGGTATTTTCCTTCTGTACCCCCCCCCCCCTCCCCGTGTCATTTTACATCCCTTGGTTGAAATTGGAATTATCTTTTATTAATATACATGCTTACATCCAAAATAAGAGCTCTTTCTCAAGTATTCCTAACTTCCTAACTCTAGGAGATTGGTCTGGGCTCAATTCCCCTTCTTTTCTTACTCTGTCCTTATTTTCCCCTTAGGGATAAAATTTTAGAAAATTTCTATTGGCAGTTATCAATATAATTTAGAAATTATTATACTACGTATACACTCGTAGATTTTATTTTAGAATTTTAAAGAAGTGGTCATGATTAAGTTAGTAAAGGTTAAGGCACGGTAAGGCGTGATTTATTAATTATTGCCTTAATATCTAAAATAAATCTAAATATTTTTTGACAGTGATTGAAAAGTAAATTACCACAAAACATAAAGATGATCAGTAGTTTCTTCTGCAATTTTGGTTAAATACATTTTTTATGAAAAATGAAATAAGAATTTTGAAATCTATTTAGAAGCCCCATTCTCAGCTCCATATAAAGCTACCAAATCATTTTATATCCTTTAACACCCGCAGAATTAAGGTTAACAGTGTACCCAAGAACCTCCAAAATCTATTCAGCCATTTGGACGTGATTGACGCACAGACAGACGGATATAAAATTTTCTAAACTTAAATTCGTGTACCAAAATCAAAATTTCGAAAATGCATGAAGTCAGTGACCTTCCCCTTTTCCCCTTGCTTTGAAGGTCAAGTGTGCAAATTTTCATTGAAATCGGAATAAAACGGTAGATTTGAATAAAGAACACACACACACGCGCCCGTTCGCGCGCGCGCGCACACACACTTACGTTGACATTTCCTTTTTACCCCTCTCCTAAATGAAAATAATGACAAAGACGTACATTACAATTACTTTTCTCTTAAAGAGCCTTTCAACGATATGCATCATAAAGGGTACATATCAATTACTTTGACATTTGTACCCCGTACTCCTGTGTACCAACATTTTAACTTTATAATCTCATGTAAGCAGTACACTCATAGACACTCTTCATTTATATAAGATAAAAGACACTCATAGAGACTCTTCATTTATATAAGATGTAGTTATACACATTTTTCCATTTTACCCCCTCCTAAATGAAAATATGACAAAACTGTACATAACAACAATTACTGTACTTTTAAAGAGCTTTTCAACGATATGCATCATTAAAAGTATTCATTACTTTGACATTTGTACCCCGTACCCCTGGGTACAAAAATAAAAATTTCGCAAAATCCTTTCTTAGTGGATGCCTATGATATGAACCGAGTATATCCTCAAAATTTCAAGTCTCTCGGTTAAGCAGATTTGGCTGTGCGTTGATTCTATGTCAGTCAGTCAGTCAGTCAATCAGGACATTGCCACTTATATTATATATATATATATATATATATATATATATATATATATATATATAAATTGTGTGTTTGCACACTGCAATTAGCTACACAATTTGTGTGGGTGAGAGACACCAAGGGATGTGCCACGCAAAAATGGCGCATAGGAACTATTCCAACATCAGACTTACGACATCAAGATGTTGGCTCGGCATTCCGCTATGTCCTGCATTGTTTCGTCGCGTCCGACTTCATCAGGGGCCCGACAATGCCCAACTCTTGACCTATACCAGACCAAACAGATCAGATATAGGACTTATCAGAGACGAGCGTGCTCTCACACCGCCATATTTGCCTGGCAAAACACATTAGTAATAAAAATACTGTGTTTAAACCCTGCAATTAGCTACACAATTCATAGTCGCCATTCTCTATCATTGAGCGCTATTATTTTGGTTCTTGAAATATCTCCACTCTACAGTGTAATTGCTATTTAAATTGACCATTATTTTGAAAACCTCTTGTCCGATTTAATTAAATTTGGTGTGGCTGTATGTTAAACCCTAAAGACAGTCCCGTATAATTTCAAACTTTTGAATTTTTGAATTTCAGGCGTGGATGCTCATCAAAGCTTTTCTAAAAGTTAATTTCTATGAAATGCATTTTTTTGAACAATGGGTAAGAATATGGTCAAGATTCTCCTCAACCCCGCATTCTGAACCCAGCCAAGATTTAAATTTCATATGAGGAACAAAAATTTTCATATCTTGTGTAAATAATAATTACATATACCATACTTGGCTTCAATCTATTAATGGTTTTCACCATTGATCTAGTCGATGTTGTATCTGCGTTAACCCTAAATAATTATTGATTGATATGTAAAAACTTACTGTGGATGTTATATCGTGCCACTGTTTCCAACTATATTCTGCTGATTTGTTGAAAGATCTCCAATCAGGATCTTGTATTCCATGCCATTTTATAACTGTGAGTTTTTCCAATTCTTGCCACCAGTTTAGTGTGTGAGTATACATTTCGTTTTCCTCTACACACACCTAAGGTTAGGCTTTCAGCCAATCCTTCCTGAAAATATCTGTTTAGACGACAATAATCTGGTTAAAGTAAGATGATATTAAAAGCAAAAGTAAAAACCAACTTTTCCCTCTGAAAATCTCACTGAAAGGGTCTCGCATATTATTTATGATAGGACAAACTAGGAGTACACGTGTTTTTTCTTAGAGCATGCCATCTACTATTTTGTAGTTACACATACATTTTGGAATTCAATAAAACATCCTGTTTATTGGCTGGGGAATTTCGTCTCGTTTTTAGCTTTAGTAGAATAAGGAATGTGATCTGGATGCGAGTTATGCGAACATATTTTCTATACAATGCTTCTCTTCACCCAATCCCCTTCTTTGCTCTTTTATTATAATTCTTAATAAAAAGTCGAACACCGTATGTTGAATTCCATTTTCATTTTATTTTTTTTTAAATATCTTGAATTTTTATTTTTCAAAATGCTTGGAGAATGGAATGCATTGTTAAAGAATAAAGTCATATATAAAGATACCTATTATTATAATAAGATATATTAAAAGTAACATGTAGGTGTATTAAAAGAAATTCCGATAATATTGTGTCATGCAATATCAATACAAAAAGCAATATGGGACTATTATAGACTAAGAAAATAATAAATTATAATAAAATTATAAATTTTATAATATTAGAAAGGATACACACACACACACACACTTATATATAGGTATGCGCCACGCAAGCGTGGTACATAGGAACTGTTCCAACATCAGACATTACGTCAAAAGATGTTGGCTCGGCATTACGCCATGACCTGCATCGTTTCGTCGCGTCCGACTCATCAGGGGCCCGACGATGTCCACCCAACTCTGGCCCTACACCAGGAGAATTTGAAAGATAATCGTCTAAAAATTATGTTTTTTAATGTTGTTTGCGAATATCTCGAAAACGCCGCTGGTCCGGATCGTTGTTTATAGGAACTTTTTTGTTTAGCGTCAAATTTCCCATAAGAACCCGAAGTGTTGTGGTTTCGTGTGGCCCTTTATTGCCTTTATACGAGAATTGGTTATGTTCATGACCAAAAAATGTAACGTCTGGTAACATTCAATCCACCATAATTCAAAAACTAGTCTGTTGGTCTTAAACGTTAATTATACTATATGAAAGCTTAAGAAAAGCAGAAGTTTTTCCTGAAATCGCCACACTTCTAAAATCCCTCAATTAAGAGTTAAAGCTCAGCAATTTTGTGGTCGAATTTTAAAAAATTCAAATTTTCAAATGTAACAGGACTGTAATATGCTGATAATTTGGAAATAAATGAGTGATTCTGAAAGGTTTTTTTATACTCTTAAAAATGGTTCCTTAGTCCAATTTCTCTCTCTCATTTAGTTTTTGAAATATAGGCAATTTTTGACAAATTTCTTGAAACACTTTTATTTTTCACTTAAAATAAAAAACGAAATAAATCGATATCTCGAGAACTATTGAGAAATGGGCATATAAGCATATGCAAAAAATGTCCAGTGCTTACTCGACATTTTTTGTTGCATGTACCCGTATAGAATCCGCCAGTTTCTTTATGACATTTTCTCGCGGGACACCCTGTAAGTACATATGTTTTCCTTGTATGCTCTTTTCCCCGTATTAATTATTATTTTTTTTTTTTTTCAATTTTCAAATTCTAAGTGATAACATCATGCCTATCTAATAATAAGATACATCTAAACTTGTGAAAACAATAATTATTTTATTGTTAATGAACTAGTTAATCAGTCATCAAATAACTATAATTATTATTAATTGTTATTAGTTATCGTACTACTGTCCAAATTTTAATATTAATTTTATTTTATAATAAGTCTTTTTCGTGTTTGTTTCTTGTCTATATAATTTCAATCTATTATACAGGGTGACTGGCGTTATATGTGAAAAAATGAAGTAGGTTGTTCTATGTCTTATGGGCCACAAAAAACGCTATACAAGCCATGGGTCAAATCTTAACCGCTTTTCGCAAGGTCAAATTTTATGATATTATTAAGATCGCATACCTTTTCTTATAAAAACACTTATTGCTCAAATGTATAAAAGCTAGAACAAAATGTTTAGTATCGTTGTAAAGCTGACAAATTTTCCAATAAGAAAAGTGTAATTTTAATTTTCATGCCCTCAAATTACATGACGAACAATGTATATAAATTTCATATTTAAGAAAAAAATTAAAAAATTAATTGCTTTACGGTTCTATAACTTGGTAAAGAACCGAGCTTAAACTTTTCGGACTTCGGGAAAAACTTCCTTATTTACTAACGTTTCGATCGACATTAATATTATTATCCATTCATTGGGCGGGATTTTTATTAAACTTCGCTGAAAGTAAAAAGGAAACGTGTATATTGTTGCAATTCTTGACTTACAGGTGAGTAAATAATTAAAAACAAGCAAGGTTGGTTTAGTATACTCATCTTTGTGTCAACAATAGCAACAATAAACATGTTACTTTTTCACTTTCAACGAAGTTTACTAAACATTCTGCCTTATGAATGGGTAAAAATATTAATATTGATCGCAACGTTAGCCAATAAGGAAGTTTTTCCTGAAGTCCGAAGAGTTTGAGCTCGGTTCTTTACCAAGATATGGGACCTCAAAAAAAAATATTATTACATTTTTTTTTTCTTAAAAATAAAATTTGTATAACATATTTGTCATATAATTTGATAAAATTACATTTTTCTTATAGGAAATTATGTCAGCTTTACAACGGTGCCAAACATTTTATCTAGCTTTTATACTTTTGGTGCAATAAGCATTTTTATGAGTAAAGGTATGTAATCTTTAAAAAAATTATGAAACTTGATTTTGTGGGAGAACGGTCAAGATTTGATCCATGGTTTATATAGTGTTTTTTGTAGCCCTTGAGGAGTAGAACAACCTACTTCATTTTTTCACATATATCGCCAGTCACCCTGTATATTAAATTCGTGCAATATCTAATAGTATAGTTTTTTTAAAAAAAATAAATGAATAAAATAAGCTCACTGGCAATCGAAGCCAATTATGGTGTTTACTTCAATGTATTTGGACCATTAGCACCAAATAAAGGTTGGGACTAATGGTAGGAAAATGGCTGGCATTAGAACCAATTAACTTCGGTCGAGTGCTCTAAGTAGGCTACTCGGACATTCCGCCTCTTTACTATGTTTAAATAACAATCTTAACTAGATACTGTAAGTAACACTTGTCAAATTAAAAGTTTTTAACTCTGGAACAATTTCCATTATAAATTCTGTCCTTTAGTGGTTGATTATTGCAAGTTCGTAAGTAATACTTTACGGTGTCAGATAATCGTGGTTAAGTATTGTAACTGTATTGTTAGTAAAAAAAAGAGATGATCAAAATAGACTGTAAATTAGTGTGTTACTTTATTGATTTTATTCTTTTACAAGCTTTATTGTCTAATTTATTTAATTGTTTCTCCCGTTTTTTTTTTTTAATATGTCAAAATTGTTTTGATTTTGCTCCCGGGCTTACCGAAGGTAATGGAAGCTATGAGATCGTTCCGAAGAACGAAAAATTTTTAGGTCTCCGTTTTCCAAAATTTCAAGACAGCAAGACAGAAATCCGTTTCAGACATCAGGGAACATTTTTAGTTCCGTGTCTGTCTGTCGGTCTGCGTCGTTCAATTTTGCGAACTAACATATCTTAGAAACTACACGTCCGATTTTAATGAAATTTGGATTGTAGGTCATAATTAGCTCATTGGTGGACCCATGTAGTAGTAGTAGTAGTCTAGTACTTCCTACTAGAACGGGTAGGACGAACCACTTGTTCGAACCTTGCAATTAGGCCATCACTTAGGCCCTTTTTACGCCCCGTGGTGGAGAGTTCCAGTTACTTCACACATCATACATTTGTACATTGTACCGCCGAAGCGAGTATGGTGTGGTCATTAGTAAGCTATATAAGCGTGCGTCAACGCGTGGGGGAAGAGTCCCCATAAAGGGTGTCCCTCGCCCTGTTCCGTCCTCGAACCATAGATACAAATCACATCATCTTGACGCGGATCGGACCCACATCAAAGAGTGGGGGAAGAGTCCCCATAAAGGGGGTCCCTCGCCCTTCACCGTCCGCGATTCATTGATGCAATTCAGAGTATCATGGCACGGGATCGAACCCACGACCTCGAGTTGCCTCGACTTAGTGATAGCTGAGCGACCGCCCTAAGGCGCTCGGCTACCCTGGCGGTGGACCCATGTAAGTTTCAACCTTCTGCGCTCTTTTCTTTCTCTTCCACATGCGCACAAACATACATACACCTATAGCTACATTTATTTACTACCTATAGCTTCAAAAGTAATTATCTGATTTGTATGAAACTTTTACAGTTTCTCTAAAGTACCCCCCAGATAGCCCCAGATTAATTTGAACCGTCTGCGCTCTTTAACTTTTTCTAAATTGATACTTATATTAAAATAAAAACAATTTTGACAGATTAAAAAAAAAAAGGGGGAATCAATTAGACAATAATGACTTGTAAAGCATAAAATCAATAAAGTATTTGATAGGATGCGAGGAAGCAATGTGCCACACCAATTGGCAGTCTATTTAAAATGAAGTATAGTATCAATTAAGCAAAAGTTAAAGAATGCAGATGAGTACTTTTGAAGATATTAGTGTAAATAAATGTATGTTAGTGCGCATGTTGATGAGAAACAAATAGGCACAAAAGGTTGAAACATATATGGGACCAACAATGGGCTATTAAAATCGGCCATGTAGTTTAAGATATCTTGGTTCGCAAAACTTGGGCGACAGACGGACGCGGAACCAAAAATGTTCCCTGATGTCTAAAACGGATTTCTGCTTGGAATTTTTGAAATCGATGATATAAAATATTTTCGTTCTTTAGAACGATCACAGCTTCCGTTGCCCTTCGGTAAGCTCGGAAGCAAAATGTGATAATGTTGTATATTTTTGTAGAAAGAATGCCCTATTTTTCGATTTTAACGAGACGAAATTGGCTATAATTTATTTGCTAAAATGTGACCTACTTCTGAGGTATATAAGGTGATGATGCAAATTTGAGATAATATTTAATTTATTAGGAACAAACAAGGGAAAGTCGATAGGTCCAAATAAATTTGGTAATATTTTCACGTATTCATATTTTTATTATAACAGTCCCAAATGTCCACCATTGTTTGTGAAAGCAACCGTGTAAGTCTGTTCCGGGAAAAAATATATATTGAGATAAACGCTACGCGCTGAGCCTACGATATGAGAAAGTTTATCTGGGTTGTCAGAGGCAGTAAAAGGGTTTTTCTGTTTTGTCTTTTTAATGCTAGTATTTGCTTATTTAATTTCTCTTTTTTTCAGGTTATACCACGTAAGCTGACTGGGCGTCTAGAGCGTGAGTTTAAATTATTATTATGTTTACAATAAATAATTCAATAATTTAATATTCGAGAATGATAATCTGAAAGACCTAATATATCATAAAAATTAAAGAATAGAGTGCCACATATCTTCCTCGCATCAATCACTGGTCCTAGACCAAATGGTGAAATGAGTGTAAAATAAAATATAATGATATATAGTTTTCAAAATATGAGTGTTTACATGAGGGAGGGGAGGAGGCAATGTGTGCAGAAAGTTTAAATAAACCTGGGACTATTTGTGTGCACATTTTGACTTAATATCCAAATTTCATAAACATTGAACTATTAGTTTTTACAATGTATGCATGAGCAAACATTTTGGAGGACAGAACGATAGACAAGACAGTCAAGAAACCAAATATGTTCGTTATATCTCAAAAAAAAAAAAAAAAAAAAAAAAAAAAAAAAAAAAAAAAATGGTCCTTCATTAAACGCATTTTTTCAATGAAAAAATCTTGAATTTGGTGACAAAAAATTTCCTCTTTCAAAATGCTTGAATGTAGAATTCGTTGGGCTTGGAAACAAAATAACAGTAACCACATATATTACTAACATATTACTTTGAAAATAAAATTGTAAAGAATTATAATACAAGTTCTTAAATTCTGTATGTTTTAAAAATATTGAATAGATAGTGCGTAGATGTTGGTAATTTGCATATAATGTCTTATTATTAAAGAAGAAATAAGGTATTATGAGTAAATTCTATAAAAACGTAGGTATTGCACCTTACCCTTCTTTGTAATTTTTTTTATATTTGTTGTTCTTCTAATCCCTTTTATTAATTTTTTAAATACCAATATTAATTAGCTTAAATACCAATACTTATTTGTTTTATAATCCTATTGATGTTTCAGGCATGAATATGCCTCGGAGAGGCGAAATATAGCCATAAAAGAAACAAGATAATAATTATCTAATTCTTTGGAAAATATACCCTAAATCAACCCACAAAAAAAAAAAACTTTTTTGTCGTTAAATTCAAAATTATTTAGACAGAAATGCGTTTCAGACATAATTGAAAATTTTTGGTGTATTTATTTTTTAATATTTATGCGAACCACCATGTCCTAAAAGTTTGTGCTATTAATTTGGATGGTCTAAATTAACTCTCAGAATATCATATATGATTTTCTACACACAATAGATGTGACCCCTCTGGAAATCGAAAAAGGTTAAAACTACTACACTTTCGATTACGAATTAAGTTACATTGTTTTTAAGGTGATGGTATAATAAATCATTATCTTAGAAATTAGGAATTATATTTTTAATCTAACTTCAGTATTATAAGTTATCCGGTATAGTGTTATATTGACTGGTTGTAGGTAAGCCCTCTGTTGCCTATTCACTAAGGTTTAACTAGCCTTGAAACATCTTTTGAATTATGTGTTTTAATCAGCTTAAGAGTTTAGAACCGCTCCTTTTTAATCTGGATTTTCAGAATTTCCTAGTTTGTATAACGATGAGGAGAAGAATGTTATATCTTTTAACCTCTGCTTGTAATTACAGTTCACCTGTGCTTTTCTCTAATATTATAACAGAGATCGAATAAATTTCAGATTATATGTTGAATAATCTTGTTAAGAGGAAATATTTCATTAAAGTTTGTAATAAATATTCAATACTAGTTTTTAATAAGAAAACATTCAATACTTTTTTTTAATTGTGCTAGTTAGTTTGAAACGAGACTTTTTTACTTTGTGTTTAAGTTATTTGTTTCTCCTGAGATGTTGTTAAAACTATTGTTTTTAGGTTTCTGTACGAAGTACGAAAATAAACTTTATATATAACGGCTCTGTCTGTCTGTCCGTTAGCTTGTTTCAATTCATAAACTACTATAGCTAGAAACATGAAATTCGGCACACAGGTGCATCTCGGTATTTGAGACAACTGTACACTTTTTGGAGTTTTAAAAAAAGTTGTTAGTCACCATGACATGCTATACATCAATTTAAAGGTCTTGAAGTGAAGAGAAATAATATGCAACTATTAAAATTTTACACTTAGTTTTTTCAAGATGGCGGCCAATATGGTGGGCGACTAAAAAAGTTTTTAGTCACCATGACATGTTATACATCTATTTAAAGGTCTTAAAGTGTAGTAAAAGAATATGCAACTATTACACCTAATTATTTTAACTTAATCGTATAGAAACCGGCGATTATCGCCTCACGTACTTACGTGAAGCGCGCCTTAATTGTTTTTTTCTTAGCCTGGGAGTATAAAACGAAATTGAGCCCTAAGACTTCGGTTCTAAACCCGAAGATAATCACAACGTTGATTGGTAGGTCCATCGAGCACGGCTTCATCCTCTAAAGCCGCGTCCACACCGGACGCGCATCGTGTTTGCAAACGTTTGCAAATGTTTGCAAACAGAGATGCGCGGCCGGTGTGGACGGCACCGCGCGCACGAACGAATGCTTGTTTGTGTTCGCGGGTGCTCCGGGTAGAGTCGGTACATCAAAGGATGTTTGCTGTTTGTGCGCGTTTGGTGTGGACGCTTTTTGAGCAAACTCCTTAAGCATTCTCAAACAGCCTGTAGTTTGACTTGGAAACCCGGGAAATGTATATTTTTTTCATTCGTATTATTTATGACTATAGCATCAAATAACTATGTATAATTAATAATATATACTAATTAATAAATAGTGATTTAAACTAGAGATGAGTTTATATAAATCCAATATTAAAAATAACCGGATAAAATAGATAAATATATATATGACATAAAAGTCCAAAAATGTGTCTTACTGTTTTTTAAATTATGGGAGTCCGTTATAGGGTACACCCAAATATATATATATATAAATAATGATAAATTAGAAACAAATTAAACTGTCGATAAATTAAGAATATATTCCTTTTTGGGTTGACACGAACGACTGAGTTAATAAGAAAACAGAACAAACTAAATATAAACAAAATGTAAACTAAACATAACCCAGGTTAAGGGAGCAAGGCTATTCCAGATCCGCCACAAAATAATTATATTGCTTCCAAGCTTATTACTTAAGACACAGGGCTATGGGCCCGAGCCTCCTATGGGCCCTCATAAGACGAAATATTACATTGATATATTTATCTTTTTTCCACCAAAAGAACAGATTTATATTTGTATACAATTTCTATATGTTTTGGCGTTGTATTTTTGTAGAAATAATTATCTAAAATCAGGGATGATCGAGGAGAAATTTTTTTTGACATCCAGACTCTTCGTCGTCTTTTACTATTGCAATTTTTTACTAACTCACCAATGATAATAAATAGGCCGCGCTTATACCGCGTTTTGATAGAACCATATACCATATTACAAAGTTAATGCAAGTGCAATATAGTTTTATTTAGTACTTGATGATGTATTGTGTAAGAAAATAATGAAAAATAACTGGGAACAAGGACAAACGTTTGCAAACACCTGTTTGTCAAGAATG
The DNA here is from genome assembly GCA_951217055.1 of Gerris lacustris. Classification (NCBI taxonomy): domain Eukaryota; kingdom Metazoa; phylum Arthropoda; class Insecta; order Hemiptera; family Gerridae; genus Gerris; species Gerris lacustris. The sequence continues at coordinate 23,039,601 of OX578283.1, read as the reverse complement.
CGCGGCCGGTGTGGACGTCGTGTTTGCAGTTGTTTGCAAACCCTGTTTGCGAATGCGCGTCCGGTGTGGACGCGGCTTTATAATCCAAGTCGGGAGGGAAGCGCCCACTTTACACATCCACTTAATATGATCACCATTGTAAAATATATCTTGTCACCTTGGAATTTGAAACATCGTTAGGTATATTGGTAATGAAATTGGTTTCTTCCGAGTTTTTGTCGAGTACCATTCGGCTACACCGAATCCTCTAAACCAGGGGTTCCCAACCTTTTTCCTTCATCGACCCCCTTTAAAAAAATATTTTCCTTATCGACCCCCTTGCATATTTCCATTAATATACAGCACACAATATTAGAAGAATACTAATAATTGCCTTTAAAAATCTTAAAGATAACAATTTGTGCTAAGAACTTCGTCAAAAAATGAGAAAAAGTGGTTTATATGAGATTTCAGATAACTGATATAAACTTATTTCATATACAAGTATGTATATCTTCATTATAATTGTAGAATAGTTCGATTTTTATTAATGTGGTCATTGCGTGATATTATTGATAATTGTTTTTTTGTTTTTTTAATATTTCCCCTAAAATAACCATATCTTCTTTTAAGTGATCAGTGTAAATTTTCAAAACAAATATATGTTCACCTGTAGTGAACATTTGTAACAGTTCGCTAGAAGAAATTCTTCAGTAATTTCTCTTAATCTTGAGTTATAATATTGGATATAAAACATCAAAATAGTGTTTCTACAAAAAGTGGATTCATGCAACTGCACAGAGAATTCACTGTTTTGCAATTCACAAATAAAGGATTTTTTTTTAGTATTTTCTCACATTTCATCCATACAACGTTGTATGGAATAATTACTGTGCGGAATACTTTTTAAAACTGGTTCAGGGCTCATTTTCATAAGAGTTTTTATTGACTGTTTTATTGCTGGTAGACGGTATTATTGTTTCACCAGTGGTATGTGGATATTCGACTTTTGCAATTTAACAAAGAAATATTGTAAGCTTCTGATCCGCCAGCATTTTTAAGTTGACGGCTTAAGAAATTAAACGCAAATTTATCTATTAGTTTCTTGAAATAATCAATATTCAAACCTTTTAAATTTATCAACGACCCTCAATAGACCCCTGGAATACTATAGACCCCTTTTAAATTTCCATAGACCCCCAAGGGGTCCACCTGGACCCTGTTGGGAACCCTTGCTCCCCTACTCTTAGATAATAAGAACTGGAAGAGCATAATTGTTGTGAAATTTGATAAATTTAGCTTCAAAATAGCTAAGATACTAAGAGCATATCCAACTTTGAATGGTTATCAACATTAAAGGTAGTAAGAGTAATCATTGTCAGTTCACTGATGACGACCATCTGGTCAATATTATCTTGTATTCATATGTTCGTCGACCATTTAAAAAAGCTAAAAAAAATATATGCTTAATTTTTTTTTTGCTTAGTATTTGAATTTTTAACTTGTAACTTCCTAATGCTAATATAGAGAAAGAGTATTTGACTAACATTTTTATATTTAAAATTTTCTTTTTTTGTTAGTTTACCAGATAATAGAACCTCACTTTAGTTGTATTATTTTTATTCTTTTTCCAGTAAACATTTACAATTACCATATTATATAGTAAGATATATGATAAAAAGATTCTATCAAGGAATAAGGTGGCTAGTCCGTTGTATAAAGTGTTATAATATCGAAGTGTGTGTGATAATATCGATAAGGGTTTATCTCAATGGTGTAGAGCCCTTGAGGCCTTAGACCCTTTCCTAGCACCTCGCTTCACCTCCTTCGCTCCTCCGGTTGAATATTTATTGATAAATGAGTCTGGGCTAGGGTTCAGGCCCATACATCACTTTTTCCTATACTATCTAAAAATTCCTATTGGTCGAAAAAGAAGAAGAGAAAAGAGACCTAGGCAAACAAGGCATGAACCATCGCTTTACCACCATTAATCATAGCGCAACCACTTGCCCCATACTACCCTCTCCTAGACATATTATAAGCCAGAGCACTAGGTTTTTACCGTACATAGTTTCATCTAACGTAAAAATGAATTGTTTTATTTTTTGAATAGGATGTAGAGGTCAATTAAAATGTCACTTTAGACCTTTTTTCCACCATTTATTCTCGATTAAGTTTAATATAGACATTTATAGAAAACATTGATGATGTTATAAGTCTGATCGTAACAATATTTTTCATTTTTTTAAATAGCGTGAAAATTCGATTTTGAGATTTTGAAAGATTTCACCCCCCATGAACAAAAAAATATTTTAAAAAAATAAAAATAAAATAAAAGGAAGAATTTCTATCTGCCTGTTGTCTCTAGATCACGTGAACCTCTGCACAGATAGAAACTGCTGGGCCAATTTCGATTAAATTTGGCATACATGTTCAGAAAAATAATACCCCGAAGTGTAAAGTGATGTATTTCAGCTGAAAGCTGGGTCCCCAAACTCTAAATAAACATGGGACAAAAAATATTATTTATATAATGGTTTCGTCGTTTTTAATTAAATATTTTTAAAATGTAGTTCATTTAAATGCGAATCTAACCTATTATAGGTAATTAGTCATTTCCGTGGGAAACATCTAGTTTTCGAGGTATGGCCGCAAATAAATATGACTTTGATTAAAATTGGAAATAAAATGTAAACACTCACTTTTTTAATCACTTTTTAAATGTGTTTATAAATAAATTGACATTATTAGATTTAAATTAATATATAATTAGAAAGTTATTTTAAATAGTTAACAAATAAATCTATATATTATGGAGCCGCGTCATGGTTTTTTTAATACTGAATTTTCAAATTATTCTCAATAGAATTACACATGTTAGGTGAGTCATTTGCAACTGATGAGTCAAGTCGGACGTCCATTTTTTTTTTTTTTTTTTTTTTTCAATTTTTCCATGTCCATTTTTTTGTTCCATATTTCTTCAAAAATTGTTGAACTACAATAGCAATTTAGGGAGCCAGGGTAGCCGAGCGTCTTAAGGCGCTCGCTTAGCTATCAATAAGTCGAGGCAACTCGAGGTCGTGGGTTCGATCCCGTGCCATGATACTCTGAATATTGCATCAATGAATCGTGGACGGTGCAGGGCGAGGGACACCCTTTATGGGGACTCTCCTCCACGCTTTGAAGCACGCTTATATAGCTTACTAATGACCACACAATACTCGCTTCGGCGGTACAATGTACAAATGTATGATGTGGGAAGTAGCTGGAAGTCTCCACTCTCCACCACGGGGCGTAAAAAGGGCCTAAGTGATGGGTGATGGCCTAATTGCAAGGTTCGAATAAGTGGTTCGTCCTACCCGTTCTTGTAGGAAGTACTAGACTACTACTACTACTACTATAAAAGCAATTTAATTGTTCGATAAATCTATTTAACTGTATTCATACTAGGTTTGCTCTAACATGAGTTTGCTCTAACATAAGTTTGCTCTAATAATAATTGATATAACCATCTGTGGATTCTATCGACAAATCATCCAAATTCTTAAAACTCGGTTGAGCACTTTCTTAGATTTAGGTGTTGTTAAAAACAAGTCTGTACGTATGTGAGAGAGAAAATGGGTGACAATGGGCTCTGAAGGCTACGATTAATATGTCACCAACATCGGGTTATGACTTACCGTCAAAATTTCATTAAAATAGGACGAGTAGTTTTTATGCCATGGTGGTTCTACCGACTTACCGATAGACCGTCACCAAAAATGTTCTGGGGTGTTTCAAACAGATTTCTGTCTTGGAATTTTTAAAATCGGAGACATAAAAAAAAGTTCGTTCTGCAGAACGATCACATATAGCTTACGTTAACATTGGTAAGCTCGGAAGCAAAAGGGGGAAACAAATGAATTAGTCAAATTTCTGTCATGAATTTAATTAATTCTAAGCTCGGTAAGCTTTGGTAAACTCCGAAGTGAAGACAATACTTTTTACCTATTTTGTTTTTTGGCCCTTTCATTAGAAGAGAAATAATAAAATATTTTAAAATTAAAAGAATAAAAAAAAAGGAAATTGTTTGGAGTAGTTGTGTTAAAATTTTCAGACAAGGCAAAATAGGGGGTCTCTTGAACGAGGTGGTTGTAAAAACGAAGGCAGTAGAATTAAGGGAAAGTAAAAAAAACACGGAGGATAAAAAGTGATATATGATATCTGCTAACACCATGTTAACTCTTATTTCAAGATAAAATGAGAAAAAATTCCCTTAAATCCCCTCGTGCCATGCAGATTAGGAGTCATGTATTTGTCTCAAGCTTACTTTTCAAACTGGAAAAGAGAGAAAGGATAAGGAAATAACTCGATTCATACTGCTTACTCAACTTCTCTAAATATACAGAGAATAATTAAAGGTGCAAACGTTAGAAATTGTTTTAAGGTAAAGATTATTTAAGAGGTCGTGAAGAATTATTATTGTCTTTAAAATTATAGTTTTTTTTTGTTAATATTTTAGTATTTACTCATCCCACCCTGTATGAAATTAAAATAAACAAAAAAATAAACAAGGAGTTGAGTAGGGGTCCCTGGTTCGATCCCCCGGGGTATCACAATGTTTTTATGTCGGTAATAACGGAAAGGTATATACAATTGTTTCCGAAATCAAAATAAAATTTCCAAAATGTCATCGCCCCACCATAAGCTATTAGCATGAATTATTTCATATTTTATGACTGCCTTTGTATGAGTGATTGGGGAAGGGGGGTGATTTCTTTGGGTGAAATTTAGTGTTCTAATACGCAATATTTGCTGTAAGTTTTATAGTCATAAAATGCTATAGTTCGTAATCTACTCTTCAGGAGCATTCTCTCTCTTAAAAATGTTGGAAAATTAAAAATTTTGAGCTTAGTACATTATAGTGCAGGCGCATATTAAATGTTTAACTTCCCTATATTTCTCCTATGGGTCAAGCAGTTACTCCAAAGTACGACGGACGGACAGGAAACTTCACCCTCGGCATAAGATCGAGGATGATATACGAAACCCCAAAAAACTATTTTCAAAATTTTCATCAATGCAATGGTTTGTTTAAAATTGTTAGTGGCAAATTGATGCCACTACTCAGATACTCAAAATGGTACATGGGTTTATTTGTTGTTTTTTTACAAATCGTATGACCGATAGCATGTCATTTTCTTTTATATAATGATATGTATATGAATGCCTCAAATGTTACTTAATATTAATATGTATCTTATGGTTGCTATAAGTATTACTTTTGGTTTCCATTATTGAACTGAGCGAAGTGAAGCTCTTATACTACTCTTTGCATTTGGTTGGACACATACTCCTCCTGAACGGCTGAACCGATCCGCACTAAATTCTGGCACGGTCATAGTGACCAACCAGAGGAAGGAATAAATCTTAAATGGTCCAAATTGGTACACAGGGGTACGGGGTATAAAAGTTAAAATAGTATATGCCCTTCATTATGCATGTCGTTGGTAGACGCCTATTTATACACGATACAAATATAAATATAAGTTTTCTTATCGATACTGGAGCTGATGTATCCGTTTTTCCAGCTCATCAGTGCCACAAAAGAAGTCCTCCAACAGATTTCAAACTGTATGCAGCTAATGGGTCTACCATGAATACCTTTGGTGAAAAATTGTTAAAGTTAGACCTAGGTTTACAACGTTCGTTCAACTGGCCTTTTATACTAACCACAGTTGAAAGAGCAATTATCGGGGCTGATATTCTCCGTCAATTCAACCTTGTTGATTTTAAGAATCATCGACTCATTGACGGGGATACTCTACTTTCCGTTATCACTCGTATTCACAAATCGACTGATGGCATAAAAGTAACCACTTCCACCAAACCACGGGTATCAATATTGTTTAACCATCATAGATCGAGCAACGCAACGTCTTGGCCAGAAGCTGGAAGCAAACTCCTTTTATGAGCAGTGGGTAGCCAGATATGGAGTGCCAGCCATAATAACATCTGACGGAGGCCGTCAATTTACATCAAGCTTATTAAAAAAATTGAACTCCTTACTTGGTATACAACATTACCTTACTTCTGCGTATCATCCACAAGCTAATGGTAAGGTAGAACGTTGATATCGTTGTCTAAAAGAAGCTATCCGTCGCCACCACACGGAACGATGGGCAGAAATCCTACCAACTGTTCTCCTAGGGCTACGAGCTTCAACCGTGCAGGACAGTCCATACAGTTCAGCAGAGCTGCTAAGCGGCAAAGCTATAGCAATCCCTGGAGAGTTTTTTAACAGTGAGAGTAAGGAAAATTTCTCAGAAACACCATTCGTACTGAGATTAAAACGTACTTTTGGTAAAATAATTTCAGGGCATAGAAATTCCTTTATGCCTACCGAAATGAAAACATGCACTCACGTGTTCATAGGACGAGAAGGTTTGAAGCCTACACTAACTCCTCCATACGAAGGACCGTTCCTGGTACAGAAACTCGAAAAAACTATCGAAATTCTAAGGAATGGAAAATCAGAAAGAATAAGCCTAGACCGATTAAAACCTGCTTTCCAGCCAAGGAAAAATATCCAATTCCGGGAGGGGGAGTCCTGTGCTACCCACACAAATAATTTATTTAGTTTTGTCAATATTATTTTAAAAGATTCTCTCATTCGTTGTCAAATAACGAAAACATTTTCAATGTGTTATTGACTCGTAAAAAGGACCTCTCTTACGCATGAATAATATTTAAGATTAATATGCACGCTCAGCTCAATATTGCATGCAGACAACTGCATTACACACCTAGTTATAAAAGGAGTGTGGTCTTATTGATCTAATCCTTGTCTGTAAGCAGCCTATGTTTTGCAATGTCCTACTTCTTCCTTTCTTCTTGTAGTACTGCCTAAATTTTGTTTAGCATGATGCCCTGCAGTGGTACGAGTATGATTTGTGGCAAATTCTACGAATATTTGTCTTTTGGCAGATTCTACGCCATGAATCCTGCGTTTAGGAGCTATTATATTTTATTTTGGCTCGCTCTGCTGCTTCCTGTGTTTAGAAAAGCCATACTGCTAATTTTTGCTTCCTAGCTTACCGAAGGTAACGGAAGCTATGTGATCGTTTCGAAGAACGAAAATATTTTAGGTCTCCGATTTCAAAAATTCCAAGACAGAAATCCGTATCAGACATCAGGGATTTCCGTATCAGAAATTTTCGGTTCCGTGTCTGTCTGTCGGTCTGTCGTTCGATTTTTGCGAACCAACATATCTCAAAAACTACACGTCTAATTTTAATGAAATTTAGATGGAGGGTCATAATTAGCCCATTGTTGGTCCCATATAAGTTTCAACCTTCTTTGCTTATTTGTTTCTCTTCCTCATGCGTACAAACATACATATATTTACACTTACACCTATAGCTTCAAAAGTACTCATCTGATTTGTATCAAACTTTTACAGTTTATCGAAAGTAATCCGCAGATATCCCAAGATTAAATTGAACCGTCTGCGCTCTTTAACTTTGGTAAATTTGCACTTGAGCACCCACATATTTATAATTGTCCGATTAACTTCGGGTTTTTTTTAAACTGTTCCTTTTTACATTTTAACAACTATTTACCATGTACCGTGTCGATAAAATCAATAGTATATTTTTATAAAAATATATAAAATATCCACTCACGTACATACGGGAAATGTTGGGAAAATAGGGGTTTTTAAGGGTGGGGGATTCACTCAAGATAGCTTAAAACATCAAAACTGGTGGTATAAACACGTAAAACAAAATAATAGTAACATAAAATTATAGAATAATATAAATAATTAAATGCATATTGTATAATTGTGATGGCGCGATGTTATAACTCATCATGTAAACAAAACAATTCTTCGGATTCTTCTTTAAAAAGAAGAATAAATTGGGTTTTTTTAAATCCAGCAGACAAGAACACTCGCATACATACGCTATTCCCAGACATTGTACAATTGATATGATTAATCGATTATTACTTGTAGATCGATATTTACTTATCAATATTGAGCACACTTTTGTATACAAACGTGTGATGTTCCTTATTCCCAATGTACAGTTGACTAAATATCCCTTTGTCTTAATAGTCATTAAGACAAAGGAATATAAAGAGGAGAGTTTATTGCCCTTAATCATCTAACAATCTTTTAGACTAAGGGATATCCAGTTCTATGTGTTTTGGGACTAAGGAACATCACACTTTTGTATACAAAAGTGTGATGTTCCTTAGTCCCAATGTACATTAGACTGAATATCGCTTTGTCTTAGTAGTCAATAAGACAAAGGAATATGAAGAGGAGAGTTTGTTATCCTTAGTCTAACAATCTTTTAGGACTAAGGGATATCCAGTTCTATTTGCTTTTGGACTAAGGAACATCAAACTTTTGTATACAAAAGTGTGATGTTCCTTAGTCCCAATGTACATTAGACTGAATATCCCTTTGTCTTAATAGGCATTAAGACGAAGGAATTTAAATAAGAGAGTTTATTACCCTTAATCTAACAATACATTAGGACTAAGGAATATCCATTTATATGTGCTTTAGGACGAAGGAACATCACACTTTTGTATAAAAAAGAGCTGAAGATTTGAGCATAAAAACTGTGACAGAGCATAAAGAGAAACAGAAGGAGAATTCTCGATGTGACGAGTCTTAAATCTACCGCTACAAAACTGATGGCTCTTTGAACACACGTTTTTGATATCGATATATATGCTCCTAATATATCGATAGTCACTGTTATCTTATCTACTAATAACATTCTATTTAATGGCCGACGAAAATGTTTTGAGTGTTTCAACGATGTATTTTTTTCATTATAAAAAATTTATTTACGAAGAATACTGTCTTTTTTTTATAATTGGCATCCAATTTCAAGGTTTTTAGCTATCCTGAGTGAATCCCCCACCTTTAAAAACCCCTATTTTCCCAACATTTCCCGTATGTACGTGAGTGGATATTTTATATATTTTTTTAAAAATAAACTATTGATTTTATCGACACGGAACATGGTAAATAATTGTTAAAATGTTAAAAGAAACAGTTTAAAAAAAACCCGAAGTCAATCAGACAATTATAAATAAGTGGGTGCTCAAGTGCAAATTTACCTTAACTTTTGCTAAATTGATAGTTTAATTCATGTAAAAAATTAAAACAATTTTGACAGATTAGAAAACGGGGAACAAAATTAGACAATAATGGCTTGTAAAAATTGTATAAAATCAATACAGTACGTGGATAGGATGTGGCTATGTGCCACACCAATAGGTAGTCTATTTTTGTAGTTTGCTGCTACCATTTGCTTTAGCAGAAGTTTTTTTATCAGTTGTTGATACAATTGATCTAACTGTCTTAACCCGTCTGTGCATATATATATATGCTCAAATAAGAATTAATTCATTCGTTGTAAATATGTTTATACTATTAAACAATTCATTTAATAAGTGAACTCTCACAATAATGTTGTTTAAAGAAAAAGGGAAACATAACAAAGTAAAGAATAGGATAAGAAAATTAAATATGCAAAATTTAAAACTTAAACATATATATGTGTTTAAAAAACAGGGAAATGAAGCAACAAGGAAGATACAAAATGTTATACATATTTTAATATCTGTTTTCTCACGGGGGTTACTTTACATTTTTGCTACTGCTATACAATTTTTATTTTTTTTATTTCCTTTTTTTATTCATACATAGTTATCTTAGTTTACTTAAAAGAAGAAAGTCTAGAGTTTGGTTAAAAATAATTATAGTTTTGCAGAGAAAGCTCCTTGATGGAAAAAAAATACTAAAGTAAATTTGGCAACAGAAAACTTATTCTTTTTGAATTATTTAACAAGGAAAGAAAAAGAAGAAAGGAAATATGATGTGGAAAGGGCTGAAACTAACTAAAAGTAATATAAACGGGTAAAAAATGAAATAAAGCTTACATAATAATGGCATTGATGGTATAAATTATCACTGTCTAAATGATAATTTGAAGACTGTAAACTACATTGATATTTGTACGACAAAAACTTTTTTATAATTTCATTTATTGGCTTGACAGTTTATCGTAAATATTTGATTTTTTTGTGTGTGTCCATTTGCTGATCTGTTAAATTACCCTGACTGACAAGTTATGTAAATAAATTACCGAGTAATTTTCGCTAGAAAATCAATCGATTCATATTGGTTGAAAATTTAATGTTATCTGCATCCATAAATTTTATTTTCGTTACACGAACATGTATCCACAATTAAAATATATATGAATGTGAATGTTTATTGTTACATAAAACAAATGATTTTACCAATGTGTATGGATAACAAGTACAATGAATGGGTTTCATTCCAATAGCTTCTCCACATCACATTTTGAAATAAACAAACGCACACACACACTCTCACACACACACACACACACACACACAAGGTATGGAAGAGACTCTGGAAGTGTTAATTAGTCAATTTGTCCCTAAAGATTCTTTTGATTTAGATGATCCGGTACATACGCGTTATAGAGCAGAAGTTAGAGAGCCTTTAGACACCCCCAATGATTTGGATTTTACATCATATGAAATAGCAAGAATTTTAAGGAATTTTAACCCTAAGAAAGCCCCTGGGCACGATGGTCTAACAAGTGATATTCTTTTATCAGTATTTTTGAAGTATCCAAAGGCTTTGACGGCTATGTACAATCAGTGTTTGTTTCGAGGGGTTTTCCCGTCCATCTGGAAAATGTCAAATATCATTTTAATTGAGAAACCCGATAAGAAGAACTCAGATGAAGCGTCGAAGTTTAGGCCTATAAGTCTATTACCTATAGCTGGTAAAGTTCTGGAAGCTCTCTTAGCGCACAGAATTATGCACCATGTCTCAACAAATAATTTGCTCTCTGGAAAGCAATATGGTTTTCGTCCTCAGTCAAGTGCACAGGATGCACTGAAACGTGTTTCTTTGTTTGTGAAGGAGTACCTTGAAATGAAGTGGGAGGTGGTCTTGATATCGCTCGACGTTAAAGGAGCGTTCGATGCAGCTTGGTGGCCGAGCATTATGAAGTCACTAAGAGACTTAAAATGCCCTCAGAATTTATATAATACCTCCGCCAACTACTTCAGTGACAGGGTAGCACGCCTTGGGTTAAATTTTAAATCCATTTCCGCCGAGGCATCCAAAGGCGCACCTCAGGGAAGTTGTAGTGCCCCTGTGTACTGGATAATAATGTACGACCCTATTCTTAAGTTAGAGTACCCTACTCATTCAGATGCTTTAGCTTTTGCAGATGACTTCTTGTTAATGATTGCCGCTAAAAGCACGTTAGAGCTTGAGATTAAAGCCAATATTGCTCTGGAACTCGTGGAACATTGGTCTTATACTAACAAGATAAATTTTAATAAGCAAAAGTCCAAGGTTTTACACGTGACTAAGAAGATGGAGCCAGGTGGAATTTCAGTGAAGCTTGGTAGTGAAACACTGGAGTCAGTAGATTCATTCAAATATCTCGGGGTCTACTTTGACAGGACGTTTTCTTGGGATCACCATATTGATTATATAGCAAACAAAAGCCTTCAAGTGGTGAACCGACTGTCCAGAGCTGCCAAAGTTTACTGGGGTATCGGACACGACGCCCTTAGTATTATTTACAAAGGTGCATTTGTACCTATGTTGCTCTATGCTGTTTCAATCTGGCACGATGCATTAAAGTTTAAGAAGAATAGGGTAAAGTTAGAACGAGTGCAAAGGCTAATTGCTATCCGTATGATTAAGGGTTACAGGACAATATCTTACAATGCTTCATGTGTTATAGCTGGTATCTCTCCCATATGTCTGTTGGCTGAAGAGTTATCTACACTAGACTTCTTAAAATCAGGGGGCTTTTTGGAGACAATGGATGGATCTCTGGTTGATAATCCCGTTAAATGCCGCTTCTGGAAGCATCCTTCTTGTTTTAAGCAAATTAATGAACACCAGTCACCTCTAAGAAGCTATGAGATATTTACAGATGGTAGCAAGGAAGATGAGCATGTAGGTTGCGGCTTTGTAGTTTATCACAATGGAGGAGTGTTAGCAGAGCAAAGTTTTCGTTTAGCTGGAAGATGCTCAAATAATCAAGCAGAGCAGCTTGCTATTTTAAAATCTTTGGAGTGGATTGAGAGATTTATTCCACCTGGTAACTCAGTATGCATTAAGACGGACAGCAGAATTACCTTAGAATCTCTCAATAATTATAAGAATCATTTTCAGCTAATAGAAAACATCAGGACAAAGTTAATTACTCTAGATAACTCGATCCAGGTCTCGTTTCAATGGGTTAAGGCCCACGTTGGGATTGAAGGTAATGAACGAGCTGATTTACTTGCAAAGACTGCATCTCATCTCCAGGAAGATCCCCACTACGATCGGATACCTTTATCAGCAGTGAAATGTTGGGTTCACAAGCGTAGCATTACGAAGTGGCAGGAAGCCTGGCAGGTCTCTGAAACCGGTCGTCTGACTAGAGAGTTTCTTCCATCTGTTGAGAAGCGTTTGTGCCTCGGCATGAATCACTTAGTCATCAGCTGGCAATTGACTCAAATCGTCACTGGTCACGGGAAATTCTATTCCTATCTGCACAGATTCGACCTCCGAGATTCCCCAGCTTGCATTTGTGACAACATTACACCTCAAACTGTAGATCATATCTTATGGGACTGCGCTACTTTAGATCCAGCTAGAGCTCAACTTCTTCAGTTCGTCACAACACAAGGGAAAGCTTGGCCACTTCCAAAAGATAAATGTTTGTCTGTTAAATATTGGGACAATTTCATAAGATTTGTTTACAAATCTTTTGAAATCTTATTCACGACAAATTAATTCTCCCACTAATTTCACTTTATAATATACTATTATTATTTATATTTATATTTTTTTTATATATATATGGTTTAATAATTTGTTTACTTTATCATTATGTTAAAACTTGGTGGTAATCACGTAGATTAGAGTTATCTTTTTTATTATATTCAGAGTTATGCTTGCATAATTAGTTTACTTATTTTAAGTGCTAGTAATTTATGTTTTAGATTTACTGTTCAAGTTAGGTTTTATAGTTAAAACGCAAGCGTTGCAAGATTGCAAAGTTAATTTAAGCCTGGAATTTTTTTTTTTGTTATTTATAATTTACTTTTAAGTTTATACTATAATTTTCTCTGTATCAATCAGTTAAACAGTCTTTGCCATTTCGACTTATTTTGTTATAGTTAGTTTAATTTTATGTTTTATAATTATTTCTAATTTGATTTTAAAAGCATGTAGTACTTCGGTGGAGCATGCTGTAGTTTCTGAAAAAAAAAAAAAAAAAAAAAAAAAAAAAAACACACACACACACACACACACACACACACATATATTATTTTGCAAATAGTCGGCTAATTAGTCTGGCTCTTAGCTTCCTTGCATCGTATTATTGAAAATCAGTCTCATGAGTTTGAAATATCTTGATAGGGGTTATTTGGTTAATGGTTGTTGTTAGGTGGACGAAGAAAGAAAGTGAAGAAAAGAAAGTTAGGGTAATTTCGACCTGTTTCGATTTCCAGTGGGGTCACATTTAATTTATTAAAAATATGTGGCACCATCTGTTGGCTACTTCCGACAAACTATCCAAATTTATCCAAATTAGATGATCGATGATCACTTTAAAAGAAGTAGGTAGCTGTTAATAAAAATGGCGTGTGTACAGTACATGCGGAAGAGAAATCAATGATTGTACAAGATTAAAATTAATATACATAGTATATTATGACTTAGAGTTCGGATCAATATGCACTTAAAAACCACAATATATGCATTTCAAAAGTGTGAAATATGCACATATCCCAAATATATATGTATGTATTGTCAGCTTTGGTCCAATTGGCAGCTTTATATTTTGAATAGCGCTATGCAATACGAGGGATTAAAAGTTCCCGAAAACATCACATTTGAAGATAAGATAGGAGAGTAGACAAGAATAACAACCGAAAATAGAATTTTTGACTATAATTTATTATACAAATTTACGAAATATTAACATGAGTCTGTTTGCACTACTAATATTTATTTAAATTTTAATTTTGAAATTATGTCTGCGGTCGATAAGAACCATTTTTAAATGGGAAAATGTTCTCTCAACGTCGCACGACACTACAGGAACATATTTCAATGCAGCGATGTTAGCTCGTCTCAGATCTATATTATCTTCGCACTCCGCCCCTTCTACGATTCGGGCGACATTTTCTGCTGTACCATTGTAGAGAATGTCACCCGAATCCTCTACAATGGTACAGCCCGAATTACGATGGAGAACTCCATTTTTTGTCTAAGCCTTACCCCAATTCTAACCATTACTTCTAACCATTAATTCTAATGCATACATTGTGGTTTTTAAGATCCGAACTCTAAGTCATAATATACTATGTCTATTAATTATATCTTGTACAATTATTGATTTCTCTTCCACATTTACTGTACACACACCATTTATTAACAGCTACCTACTTCTTTTAAAGTGATCATCGATAATCTAATTTGGAGAAATTTGGATAATTTGTCGGAAGTAGCCAACAGATGGTGCCACATATTTTTAATAAAAATATATGTGACCCCACTGGAAAACCCCAGATCTAAATTGCCCCAACTTGCTTTTCTAAACTTACTTAGTCTAGTAGTAGTAGTAGTGGTTAGACGGGAAGGACGAACCACTTGTTCGAACCTAGCAATCAGGCCACACTGGGCCCATTTTACTTACTCCGTGGTGGAGAGTCCAGCCACTTCCCACATCATACCTTTACATTGTACCGCCGAAGCGGGTATGGTGGGGTCATTAGTGAGCTATGTAAGTGTCCGTCAAAGCTGGGGGAAGTCCCTCGAGGAGGGCTGGTAAAGGGCCCTCCAGACTCTCGCGAAGTTGCCTGAAGTCGGGCAAGGAACGAGAATGTGGAGAGGTTGCTCGTGGTTCCTCGGGTGTCCTTGCCTCTCCTCGCCCGACTTCGCGGCGGTTTTTTGGCCCGAGTCAAAGGGGACGCGAGGAACATTGAGTCATGGCAATGAGGTGCTCGCCACGAACGGCGAGAGTGTGGATGTACTTCGCCTCGGGTATTCTCGCTGAGTATAATCGGCGAGGATACTCCGCGAGAGTGTGGAGGGGCCTTAAAGCTCTAAACCGGGAGTCTCCAGTTTTTCGATGGTTCTAGTGACCACAGTGAATGAACTCTAATCCTTAAAAAAATATGCACCTTCGTTAAGAGTTCTATTTTCATAAAGGCATTTATGCAAGAAATTTCTATATTTATGCGAAAATTACGAAAATATGCAATATTATGCACACACACCGGAAATACGAAATGATATGCAAAATTCCCCGAAATATGCAAAATATGCATTTTAAATTTGAATTTTAAGTGGCCTAATAGCTTCCATACATTATAATTCGTAAAGAAATATTACTTGCAGCAATAAAAAATTGATATGCAAAATCCGACCTTAAAGGTCTATATATAAAGGTATATAAGGTAATATTATATGACCAAAGCTTAATTAAAATCGGACAAGTAGTTTTTATGGAGGTTCGCGAAAATGTTGTACGACAGACCGACAGGCTGACACGAGACCAAAATTGTTCCATGATGTCTGATACAGATTTTGTTTTTGTTTAACTTAACTGTGCAATAGGAAATAGCTTCTCATCTACTTATTCAATTCCACAAGGCACTGTCCTAGGTTCTTTGTTGTTCATTACATATATATAACTTCCCTTTTTGAAATTGTTTCAAACTCATTACTGGTAGGTTTTGTTGATAATCTAGTCTTATATACAAACTACAACACTTATTAAATATAAACAAACTAAAACAGTTATTCAAAATCAGTAATTCTCAAGTCAATTCTCAGTAAGTTGACCTACCGAAAACATGTGCAATGGCTTACTCGGTGCATTGGAGTACATTACCACATATCCCAAAATTGATCATACATAAATTGGAAGGCACATATTTATAAGTAAAATAAAAAAATACACGCATTTTATTTTTATTTTTATAAAATTTAAAATGTATCTAAGCATTTCACGCTTGACAGTATTATATATTGCCCCACATTAAATTCTTTATAAAAAAAAATTATAATTATATAATACTCATGGGCGCCGACTTTTGAAAATTATTGGGGGGGGCCCATGGAGAAGTATGGAATACTCCCTATGAAACGGGGGGTCCGGGGGCCCTCCCCCGGAAAATGTTGAAAAACTGCTATATCTGAGGCTTTCTGGTGAATTTTAAAGAAAATTTCTTGCTAATACGTACCTGGTTTTTTTTCTTTTCAACTAAAATACCAAACTTTTCTATGCATTAAAATATTTTTGCTCATAACAGAGCAAAATTTTAAAAATCAAAATTATTACATATCGTTTCAATTAAACGTTGTAGTATAATATAATAAAAATACATCAATAATAGACAAAACGACGTTTTGTATTTATTTTTATAACTAGCTGGGTACCCGTACTTCGTTACGGAGTGTTATTATAATTTGATAAGTTTATAAACAACCATAAAGAAACATTATAAATTATTTTACTATGCGAGAATGTCTAGATTCTATCCCTCCCACTTATTTACAAATTTAAAATTTGCTAACATTATTTTTAATTATTATTCATATTATTACAAATATTATTTTTTAATATTTCAATAATAAATATTGCCTTTCCTGTCACCCCCTCTCGATGGGGCTCTGAACATTAATGATGAAAGCTATAATGAAGCTGTTTAATTTGTATTTCAGTTTCGCTTAGTTAATGTAACCATCCTTCATTGTAGCAATATTTATTGTTTGAATACATTTTTAGTATCTATTTTGGAGAATTAAAAGACCTCTAAATAGTAAAAGCTAAATATTATGTAGGCCTAGTAGAAAATACATCCATGGGCGTTCCGTAGTTTTAATAATGAAGGCTATTTAGTTGTCTCTATTCGGGGTCACTCTAAAGCTTACTAATTATTTTTTAATATTTACTATCAATTTTTTAATATTTACATTATTTTTTAATATTTACTATTTAGTTGTCTCTATTCGGGGTCACTCTAAAGCTTACTAATTATTTTTTAATATTTACTATCAAATTTTTGGGGGGCTCAGCCCCCCTAGCCTCAACATTGGGGTGGCTCGAGCCCCTTGGGCCTTTAGGAGTCGGCGCCGGTGATAATACTGGAATATATGTATTTTATTTTTGTTACTAAAAATATGTAAATTGACCAAAATTTAATAAATAAATAAACATAAAATAACTAAGTAAGTCTATTATTAATTACTATTGTGAAAATGAGTGAATGTTGATAAATTTTGTGAACCCAGTCTTCACAGCTCTGGACTATATGTTCTCTAGTGGACAGATAACCTTTTGATATGCTATAAGGTTGAATTGTTGCTAATTTTAGAATTATGAAGTTGAGCGTACTAAATTATTTTTTTGAATCGATTGTGTTGTTCATTAAAGGTGTCTATTCAAAAAGAAGAAAGAAAAAAATCCTGAAACAAAACTTATGTTCTTCAGAATAATTATCACAATGCTCAAGATAGCGGCTTCGATGCCAATTTGTACGATAAATAGGTCGTAGAACATGGTCATAATTCATTACATTATTAAGAATATAATTCTCTCCAATCCAGCAATGATTTTGTATATTCAGGCTCTTGTACCTGCAATTCTTAGGGTAGGCAATATGCAATACACGATATTCACGGTATGGTCGCGAAAATATAATGTGAGACAATTTATAGGGTCGCGTCATCAAAGCGGTCGGGAAACGCTGATATAAAATATTATCATTTATCGCTGAGCTATAACAATAACAATAATTATATGAATTTAACCATTTATCATTTATGAAAATCTAAAAAATTTAAAATATTAAGGATAATATTTTATAACAAAAGCTTTTTTCTGATCATTTCTAAATGAGTTAAAGTTCTAAGAAGTCACAAGTACTTAGTTCTTTAGTTGAGCTTTTAGTCAACCAAGGTGACGTTATATTAAACTACTTCTTGTGAATTTCATTAAAACATTTATAGAATTGTGTAGGAAGCTTTATTTTTAGAGAATTAAAAAATACATTTTCATAATCATAGCACCTCTAATATAAGTAATGATTAATAATTTTAATTTCCATTAATTTATAGGAAAAAAAAACATTTTACATAATAAAACTTTTTTTCTTTTAATTGGATTTCTTTGTAATGTTTCAGACTAATTTCTAAATAAATGTCGAGAAATTAATAATAATAAATTACATTATATTTAACTCGAATAGAGGAAAAGGTGTTGATAGCATATATAACTTCAAGCTGTTGCGGTGAATAAAATACACGGTGACAAATGTAAATAAATGTCCCTGAATAAATAATTAAATTGCATTTCTGTAGCATCAATTATAGAAGCTCATGTATGTTTTTAAATGGTTCTTCTATTAGAACAAGACTCTTCCTGTCGTTGTTCTCTGAGTCGTTCTTGTGCTTCTAAAAGAAACCCCTTTTGCTTAATTGTCGTGCATATGTATAAAGACTTTGCATCTGCTTGAAACTTGAAGCATGCACCTGGACAATTTCAGGTCTCCCCTACATATTCCAAGACATTCATACGTTTGCTTCCCCTTTTTTTGACAGATGGTAGTTTTGTACCAGACTGACTACTTTTTTTCCTTGAGTCTCGAGCGCAAACTCAATTAAACTGAAGGGCACACGACAATCCATTTCTTTTCTTCTGAAAGACCGCTTTCTCGGTTTGGTCGTCGAGGAAGCCGCAAAGCGAAATATATTACCCATAAACTCATTCACGAAGACATTAAATACAGAGTGCCGTTAGTGCATATCTTAGCGGAGCATCTTAACATCTGTTCTTCTAGTCAAACCCTATAACAGATGTTCGTCTTCAGTTCAAGATATATTGGAGCGGATTTATCTCAAGGCCCTCGTGCTTCCTTTTCTCCTTGTTCTCTAACTGATTTATGATTTTTATAAATGGACCATTTTAAAACAAACCTTTTTAATTGTTTAGTTAGCTAAATGCAAATTTATCACTTTAACAAAATAATCCAGCAAATTATTCTAATTAAAAGAAGAAGAATAAGGATTTGGTGAATTATTTCTATAATTCTCATTAATTGGTGTTCGTATATCCATCGTAAAATTCATTATAATTGGTAGACATATTGCTATTAATCTTCTCTCTTTTAGAGTATGCTTATTAATAAATTCATTAACATTGATGAATATTTTATTAAACTCTGATTAATAATAACAGATAAAGTTCACTCTTGAGATTTTCGATATCATCAAATTTGTGATTAGAGACTTTGCAGACACATTACAAAAATCTCTAACCTCAATTCAGAGGTTAGAGATTTTGCAGGTTAGGATTTGTAGGATAAGATCATTAATGATTTGATGTGATCCAATTCTTAAATTGGTTTATATTAAATCTAAAATAGGCATAAGGATTCCCTAGGATTAAGGATAGTAAAAATTTTATTGATACCTAAAATTACTTCAAAAGCTGCATCGTAGTATAACCATTTTTACCATGGACAAAATCATTATTATAATGTTCATTTATACGATATTAAGAGAAATAGAAATACAGCGTTATATTCAACACTATGATTCTTTAAATACATATTCTAAAATAAGAGGTAATCGTTTAATATTTTATAATTCAATTGTATACTGTATAGTCAATATAAATTAAAATATTAATCGGGGTTGAAGAAAGCAAAGCGAATACAATTATATTGAAGCACAAGTTTCTAGCACATGATTATGCATATGAATGGATATTTATAAAATAAGTAATTTAAAAGAGAAAACCTTGAGTTATACTAATTAGTCTAATCAGTGCTTGATTTGTGACGGTAGCACCGGTACGCCGTACCGGTACCTCGGCGGCAACTTTTTGATGCACATTTTCAAAGCCTTCTAGGAAATCAGGACTATTATCATCCCATCATTATCATTACATTATTCATTCCATTAATAAGAATATACTACTCTCCAAATCTTTGTTTGGAGTCTATTTTTATACATAAAAAAATTATCAATCGAAACTAAGTAATATACATATAGTAATATATCGCAATGCTAAAAAAGAAATATAATAAATGAGAACATAAACGTAGTCAAAACCAATTAGACTAGGAAGTCATTTAACAATCATCAACCATAGGTGCTTTAATTAAATTACCAGTCTCTTCTCTCAAAACGGCAGTTGCACCAGTAAATATTTAATAATTCTAGTTCTAGGACAAAGTAATAAAATAATAAATACTCGATTTAAAGATCATTAGTGTGAGGTTTAAGCTCCTCAATCACAAATTAAATTGGTCTACAATTGCAATTGCGGACGTCATAAGAGCTCAAAGTCAAACATTTAAAACAAATATCAAATTTTGATCTATTTAAGGAACATCCGATAGAAGTACGACAAAATCAGTTACCGCTGGCGCAATCTGCTTTTCGATACAACTTAACTTTAAGCCGCAATAAGCCTCCAAAAAAACAGTAAATTGGCGTCCACTATCTTTTCTGACCAATGTACAGATAAAACTTATTTTATATGTATAGATATATTAATCATAATATTGAAAATAAAATTTTAACTTGAGGAAAAATATAAGTGAATACATTATACTTCCGACAAAATTAAATTGTTACTGGTCTTGTACAGGGTGGTCCAAAAGTCTCCCCCCCCCCCCTCTTAACTTTTGAACGGTTTGAGATAAATTAATGAAACTTGGGGGATCTCTACCATGCAGAGGGAACTTTATTTTCATGCAATCGCCCACTAGGGGCAACCACCCACTTTGCCCCCAGGCCACCCAACTTCAAAATTTCAAATTGAAGGGATATTTTTGATAGCATATTTGTATTCTACGGTGAAAAATAATGAACTTTTACTAGACACTTTTTTTTCTATTTCCAATATTTTGCCCCCAATAGGGGGGCAAAGATTGCAAAATAACCCTTCTGGTAATACGTTGTAAAATCTAAACGGTTAGAGATAAATTAATGAAACTTAGGGGATCCGTACCATGTAAAGGGAAGTTGGTTTTCATGCAATCGCATAGTAGGGGCAACCACCAATTTTGCCCCCAGGCCACCAAACTTCAAACTTTTAACCTACAGTGTATATTTTTGATAGCCAATTTAGATTCTAATGCGAAAAATAAAAATATTTAATTCAAACTTTTTTTTCTATCTCCAATATTTTGGGGCAAAGGTATAAACATGGTAAATTTCCGTGCCTTGGGGCAAAATGGTGGTTGCCCCTAGTACGCAAGTGGATGAATACACACTTCCCTTCACATGGTACAGATCCCCCAAGTTTCATTACTTTATTTCAAACCGTTTAGATTTTATAACGATCTAAGTGTTATTTTTTTACTATTTCGGAAGGGTTATTTTGCTATCTTTGCCCTCCTGTAGGGGGCAAAATATTGGAGATAGAAAAAATAGTTTCCAGTAAAAGTTTATTATTTTTCACCGTAGAATCCAAATATGCTATCAAAAATATACATTCCAATTTGAAATTTGGAAGTTGGGTGGCCTGGGGGCAAAGTGGGTGGTTGCTCCTAGTGGGCGATTGCATGAAAACAAACTTCCCTTTGCATGATAGAGATCCCCCAAGTTTCATTAATTTATCTCAAACCGTTCAAAAGTTAAGAGGGGAGGGGGAGACTTTTGGACCACCCTGTATAATATATTACTTTGCTTTGTAATTAGTCTTATATTATTTTGCTTATTTATTCATCGCACACCAATTACCCCAATTTTGAACCACTTCTTTTCTTTCAATCTTCCCCAAATTTTGCACATGGAAACAATTTAGGTGAAGAATACAAAAACCCCCCAAAAAAAGTTGAAAATAACCAGTTTTAAAAATGGAATTTATATATTAATTATTTGTATTATCAGGTATAATATTAATTTTTATGATTCTTTCGGTTATTTCATTATTACAAATATAATATTCACATTTGTTTAATTGCTAAGTCGATTATACTCATTTATTAAATTATTAACCCTGTTGAGTTATATAATATATTTCAAAGCTTATTTATATTTAATTGATAGAGAAGATTTATTTGAATTGAAGTTTTAAACGAAGTATTTAGACCGCCCGACCATGCTAACAAAGTCTTAAACTACAAGTTTTTGACGATCATTTTTCAGTTTCACTCCACTAATTAATCTTAATTTAAAGTGACATTAAAAGAGAGGTGTAATTTTCAAAGTCATCTTTATTAAAAGAGTTAATTACAAGAAATGGCGCAGTCAATTGACCGAGACAGGTCATTTGGGTTAACAGCGTTGATCGGTCTTAGTTTGTTCTCATCACTGCCACATCTCTTCATTCAACACTGCCCTCCTTTAATAAAAATATTAAACACTTATTTCAACAAGAAACCTAATTTCTATTAACAAACTGTTAAAAATATTATTCTCTGTCGAATGAAATAAAAGTCTACTACCAGGGCCTTCAATCCATATTATTATACGGGTGTTTGGTCGAAGATGTAACAAACGAAGAGGGCAGATCCTACCCATCATTTGCAACAAAAAAAAACACTATAATACCCTGGGTCAATTCTCAATAGTTTCGCCACAATATTGTATTTGTTATTTTCCAAGGTACATCCATTTTACTCTAAAAAATTGATCGCTGCTCAATGTTAAACGCTGCTTCAAAATAATGATGATAGAGCTGAAATAGAGACTCCGTTAGAAAGAGGAGAAAATTTCAGTTTAGAAAAAGTCTATTAGAAATTCATATTTTACGATTTTGGTAGTATTCATACTACGGAAAGATTACATTTTAATTTAAATTATAATTATTATTAACTACGGGAAACAAACAGAGAAAAATAGACTCCAGCGCCGGGATTTGAACCACGGGCCTCTATATTTCCAGTATAGCGCTCTAACCAACTAAGCTACGCAGGATATATAGAGGCCTATGGTTAAAATCCCGGCGCTGGAGTCTGTTTTTCTCTGTATGTTTCCCGTAGTTAATAATAATTATAATTTGATTTAAATTAAAATGTAATCTTTCCGTAGTATGAATACTACCAAAATCGTAAAATAAGAATTTCTAATTGATTGTACGAGGTACAGGTACTAATTGGGTACTTTATAATTATAAGCGTAATTTCTCGGTCTAGTTCTATGTCATTAATGTTGACTTCTCAGACTTGTGGAAAAATTGAAAGCTTTAAATTCGGGTCAAGGTATCATTAACGTCAGAGAAAATCAATGTTAATGAAAATTAATGTCAAGAATTAATGTTAGAGCGCTATACTGGAAATATAGAGGCCCGTGGTTCAAATCCCGGCGCTGGAGTCTATTTTTCTCTGTCTGTTTCCCGTAGTTAATAATAATTATAATTTGATTTAAATTAAAAAAAATTCTATTTTAAATGCCTTAAAGGGGCAAAACGTATGCCTAAATTTCATTTTATTGTTAATTTTATTTAAAAAATTAAAATTTATTTTTGTTTCAGCCTGTAATAATGCCAAAACGGAAAGTGCTAAAGTTTTCCAAATTTCATTAAAACTTCTTCATTTATTCCCCTTCAGTTTGAGTACCCTAACACCATCAGTTAAAATGTAATTTTTTTGAGCTATGATTGAGTTTTTGTAAAAAAAAAGAACTATCAAATGGAGTACAGACCACCTTACGCGTTACTGGAGGTCTTAATTGTTATTATTACCCTAATTAGTGAGATGAATGAGAGGATTTTTTTTTTTTTTTTTTTTTTTTTTTTTTTACATTTAATTAAAGAGAATATGTAAAAGGAAATGTTAACTCTTATGATATTGGACTGGAATGTAAATTATTATTATAAAAATATGAAATAACAAAGGTTTTTTTTTTTTTTTTTGATCACTACAAAAAGTCCAAACATTCTAAACAAACCTTATTTATACAAAAGCATTATTATTTTTAGTAGAGTATCATTACTGTTTCTACAGAGTAAGTTTTTTTAAAAAACAATATTAACCTTCTTACGTATAATGTTATTACCTTATTCTAACGTACAAACGCATTTAACAATGATTGTTTGAAAAAAAAATAATAATAATAATTTGTTGTTTCGTATTTTTATAATAATAAATTTCATTCCGGTCAAATATTATTAGATTTAAAATTTCCTTTTACCTCCTAGTTCATATGTCAATCTTAGCAGTAAGGTCTGTGATCCTCTTTAATTAAATGTGAAAAAAATTTGTTGTACCTTGGAAAATAACAAAAACAATTATTGTGGTGACTCTTTGATAATTGACATATGGTATGTATGTATAGTGTTTTTTGTTGCAAATGATGGGTAGAATCTGCCCTCTACGTTTGTTACATCTTCGACCAAACACCCTGTATAAAATCACTGACTTATCGCGATATCTCGGTTACCACAGGACTTATGACTATAACATTAGGTTGGTATGTTCCTTGGGCGACTATGGACTCGCTAAGATATTTCTTATTCACTATCGTGATTCAAGATTGCGCCTATTTGAATTCTAAACTCGACATGAGGATATCTCCAAGACCAATTACACTTTTCTTTCTTTATCCGGCGCTTTAGCCTACAGTGGGCTTTGGCCTTCATTACAATTCGTCTCCATTCGACCCGGTCTTCTGCTTTGGAAGACCACTTGCACGAGCATCTTAAAATCTTGATGTTATAACTTAGCTTCCAAGTAATAAACTTAAACTTTTAGGAATGGGTTTTCCAATCACCCGTTTTGATTCAAGAAGACGATATCTTAAATTTAGAAGTTTTTTTTTGTTTTTGAAATATCGTTTTAAATTATTATTTGACAATATTTTTGTAGTTATAAGAATAATCTTCGAATTCGAATCCCAGAGAGGTGATACATGTTTCAGACTGACGATCTCATCGATTAGATGAGTATAGTGGTCGGATAACCCCGTCCTGTAATGACCTAAGCTGTTGAACGGGACTAAAACCAAAAAAAAGAATAATCTTATAACAACAAAATTTATTTGCAAGCTTAAATAAAATGCGATGCATCGAAATCGATAAAAATAAAATGAATATTAAATTGTTTCAATGTAAATTAAGAACATATTATATTATTATTCTGAACTCATTTAACAGGTAATTAACTAAATTAATCGGGTGTAATTTAAATGTTGAATTGACCCCAAGTGGAAAAGGGGGATTTTACAGTGGGCTTTTCAGGTCAAAAATGAATTGGCGTGAAAAGTCATCTTGATGACAATACAGAAGAGGGAGGGGATGGGGGAGTGTTGAAAACGTAACAATGCATTATAATCTGACAAGAATTAATGTTGCCTCCTCTTGCCCTTTCAACCTTTCTCTAAAGTAGGGGAAAGAGAGAGGTTTCCTCTAACCCTTTTTACAGACCTGATCAATATTTTACCATATCTGCTATAGTGAATAAAAGGCAGAGAGAAAAGCCTATCTGGTCTTGTTATAACTTAGTTGTTTAGAGCAAAAAAAGGTATTTTTTTAGGACGCGTCGAAGGTTGCGCAGAAAACGTAGGGTTAGGTCGTATATATAAATGAACCTAACGTACGTTGTAGACAAAAAAGGGGTGTTTTCGAACCTACGAGGTATAGAAGAGGGGATAGGTCAAAGAATAGGACCCCCGACCAACCTCATCCCTTAAAAATCCCCCATGGTTGATTTAGTGACGATAAATCTACACAGGGGGATAGAAGCGAGTTTTAGCCCAGCTATTGTAAATAGGTCAGTGGTGTTATTAACAGAGGAAGGCCTTCTCTTATATGTATGCATATATATATATATATATATATATATATATATATATATATATATATATATATATATATATATATATATATATATTTAGATGTATGTACATATAAGTATAAATATACAACATACACAGGAGAAACCTGCCTCCCTCATTCATCGGATCACCGGTCATATCGACCAATTCCCCTTTCTCCTCTACTCGGTTAGCACACGATACTACACTAACATGAGGTGTAATAATACTTTGTTCTAATCTCATTACTATTTTATACTCGTATCTCACAAACAGGAGGGATATAATGTGATTATAAAGGTGGTGTAATTTCGCCCGAGAACCATGACCTCTACATGGATGAAAACACTTTAACTTGAAGTGCTTCTTTCCTTGTGTATTACTTGAAAATAATTCTCTAAAATTGATTTGTTCAACACATATTGAATTAATACTTCTAATAAAACAAATTAGGTGGAGTAGAAAACAGTAAATAGTTTTATTTACATAATCTTATTATTAAGTTATTAAGTATTATCATTATTAAGTTTATTATCATAAACTTTTATTACATAAAAGTTATTAAATTTAAATTTATAAGTTATTCCTAATTATTTTATACGTTTAAAAATTATCTTTAGAATTACTTGCTTAGTGTTTTTTTTTTTGTTTTTGTTTTTTTTTACCAGCTGTCTTTATAATGATTTCATAGTTTTTCCTAGATTATATAACAATTGTCCACTTAGCCATTTTTTAACACACATTAATTTTTGACTATGTGTTTTAAAACATCCAGAAAATATCAGAATTTGCCTAGTACCTTCTACACGTAACTCCTGCCTGAACTTGCCTAGTTTTTTCTCGTCAAGAACCCTGTACTTGCCTAGTCTCTTTCTCCGTAAGACCCCCTCAATTTGCCTAGTTTCTTTAGAAGAAAGATCTCGAGTATTGATAGAGAGCTTGAGAAGATGCGGGATGATTATCAAAGAGCCATCCATACCGATATATAGTGATATAAATAT
Source organism: Gerris lacustris (assembly GCA_951217055.1). NCBI lineage: Eukaryota > Metazoa > Arthropoda > Insecta > Hemiptera > Gerridae > Gerris > Gerris lacustris. The sequence continues at coordinate 23,012,781 of OX578283.1, read as the reverse complement.
ATGTTAAGAGGCGACGCAAATGGCCCAAAGGACATGCAAACTCACTTAAGTTAATTCTATTCAACAGGCACCTTCTGGTACAAGCTGCCAATTGAAGACCTTCAAGGGATTTTATCGTTATCTCTCATACCCAGACAACTTCTCATCTATATTTTATGAGAAAGAAATTTGAGTTCACAAGTAGCCTAAGAGTAGAGTTGCCAGGCATTGGAGGTTACAAGTTTTGAACTTGAAAAAAAGATGTTAGGTAATTGTTGGCCCTATGTAAGTTTCAACATTCTGTGCCCATTAGTTTTTCTTCCACATGCGCAGAGTTTTTTATGTACACCTATATCTTTAAGTGTACCCATCTAATTTTTAATAAATTTGGATATTTTGTCTTAAAAAATGGTCTCATAATTATTTTAACCGTCTGCGCTCATTAAATTTTGCTAAATTTATACTTTTACTCTGGGTAAAAATCAAAACAATTTTGACAGATTTAAAATAGTCATAGCTTAAAAAATAGTACAATATACAATAGTAAAGCACAATATTACATACACAATAGTAAAAGATGAACACATTAAAGATGTTTTTCTTTTACTATTGTGTATGTAATATTGTGTCTTACTATTGAATATTGTACTCTTGACTTTTTGTCTAATTTATTTAATTTTTTCTCCCTTTTCTTTAAATCAACCGAGATTGTATTTGCGGATGGTTGTAGGATTAATGCAGGACAATAGTAGGCTACTTTTGTCAAACCATGTAAATTTATTAAATATCGGATGTGTACTTTTAAAGATATAGGTGCTAATAAAAAAAATAAAAAATAGTGCGCATGTGGAGGACAAACCAATCAGACCAAAGGGTTGAAATTAATATAGGACCAACAATGACAAGCTAGTCATGACCTACCATCCAAATCGGACAAGTTGATGTTTAAGATATGTTAGTTCGCAAATATGTTGAACGACAGGCAGATTGACATGGGACCAAAAATGTTCCCTGATAACTGAAATGAATTTCTGTCTTGGAATTTTTGTTTTTGAAGGCAAAAAAATGTCGTTTTTCAGAACGATCGCCCAATGCTTCCGTTATCTTCGGTAAGCTTGGAAGCAAGAAAAGGAAGAGGGGGATTAAATAAATTAGACAATTATAGGTTTTGAAAGAGTAACATCAAACGCTGTGTTGGGAATACCTGCCACTCAAGCTGATAGTGTTCTAATTTTTGTCACTATAGGGGCGTTATCGTTAGTCCAGTGGCCTTAGGCCTTCACATGTTTCATGTGCTTTAGTCTGTTTTTTGCTGCCGAGCTCGTAATTTTTAAATATATTTATATTTATTTCTTTTAACTCCTACGTGGAGCATAGGGCTTCGACGAACTTCCACCAACGGATCCTATTTTTTTTTATATGCTAACTATTTTTTTGAAACTTACGATGTTCCATGTGATTTTGATGCCTGCCTCCCAGGCAGACGTTCCTACTTTCGTACGAATTGGATTTCATTTTATCTTCCTGAAAGTGATATTTACCTTCAGACTTTTACATTTATATCTGCCTAAGAGACATATGCGTATACATACGTTACATTTAAACACACTGTCTCTGAGGCTGGTGTTCCCACAACAAGATACAAAAGAAGGTGTTCCAAGTAAGCGATTAAAGTGTGTTAACGTATGCGGTGGAACGCTAGGAAGCAATTTTCCACAATAATTGGCTGACTATTTGAAACTGATATTGTAACTTAGTGGGTAACATTTTGTTCCACACAATTATTACTTGGACGTGATTTTTTTATTTTTCTTATTTATTTATATGACAGAGTTATACTTCTTTTTATACGTTATACGTATACTAGTCTAAAGAATATTCAGTCACTGGAATGCTGATGAAGATACTCAAGAAAGACAGATTTGTCAACCAAAACTAAGGTACTATGTTGTGGGATAAAGCCTGTGTGTGTTGTTCGCTTCAGTGGTTTCAGAACACCCTGGTTAAGAGTACTTGACATTTTGGACTTCCAAACCAAAATTCCTAAAGGTGATACACTTCAAACAATCTGCTTGAATGAAAAACCACGAAAATTAAGGTACTACTTGCCTAAAACTCTTCAACAACCACATGGAACACTTAACCTGCTTTCAGAACAGATTTACCAACTGAAGTAAGAACAAACAAATTTAATCAAAAAACCAAATGATAAAATAAACTTCTTAATATATATATTATTCTAAAAAAAAAAAAAAAATCGGGTACGGGGTACCTCGGAACTTTTCCTCACTTCGGAGGCCACTAAATGGCCTCTTTAAATAATGATTATACATTATTTTTATTTCATTTATTCAATTATTTGAAGTTTGGCGCTATTTTGACAGATGTAAACAAACTTTGACGTCATCACTAATAAATAATTATATTCGCTTATAACTTTTAAACTAATTAATGGTTCGGTTCCAACGATATGCTATATGTCAAAAACGTATTTATACTTTCGGTATTATTAACCGTCAAAGTTTAAAAATTCAAAAATTGATAACTTCAAAATGGCGGCTAATATCAAAATAAAATTTAGTGGGCTTGTTTGTCATACAGAGAGGTACATTCATGCTAAATTTCAACTCAATCAGGACCATTTTCGATTTATTACGATTTTTTTAAAATTTTTGTTGAGTCAGCAAACTGGGTTTAAGATGGCGGAAAAAGTTGATTTTCCGGGCGGCACCACAACAGGTAAGGACTGATTTTTCTGCCAAGTTTCAACTCTCTAGGATACATACCTTGGGCACTACAATGATAACACACATACATACACACATACACACACACATACATACGTCATGCTGAAAACCACTCATGAGGTCTTAAAAACACCTAGACCAGATAATTCCGTTGAAATCTCGAAAAAAAAATTTTTGGTGAAAACAATATTTTTCCTACTATAGGTAGTGACGAAAAGTAAAATCTAATAAATTATTTAATAATAGTTAAAAAAATCTATGATGTTGAGTTAAATTACACCCAATAACTTATTTCTTTAGTTATTATTTATCCACATTAAGAGTAGTTACTCTAGCAGTTTCTTTAAAGGTTTCGAAATATGTACTAAACGGCGTGATATTGTTTTATTTTCAAATAATTAATTAATTGTAACATTTATTATTTAGAAATATGGACAAACCATGCTTTATTAGGGTCCGTAGGCAAAACCAAGAACCCTTATATTTTCCTGCGTGTGTCTGTCTGTCCGTCCGTCCGTCTGTCACCTGCTCTCACGGCTAAAAGTTTCGTCTGATCACTTTGAAAGTTGGCATGTATGTGTCTTGTACCTAACCACACATTTTAAAAATATAGCAACTTAAAAAAAATATTTTTCAAAAAATTAGGTAAAAAACTTAAATGCAAAAAATGTTTTATTTTTTTTTTGGACACCGTGTGGGGTATCATATGAAAGAGTACGTTGAGCTCATTTCAAAAATATATAATTTTTGGTTATAAGCTTGGATAGGGCTATCGTAGAGTTTGAAGGGGGTGGGAGAAGTGCCCCCCCCCCTCTATCTCGCTTATGTGATGTGCAAAAATCCTGAAAACATTCTTCGACCAAAAGTAAAGATACCACTTTTTGGAAATTTCGAAAAAAATATTATTTTATTTTATATTGACAAAATACTTTTTTTTATAATTATGGTCTTTTCGATGTATTTATATGTTTGTAGTCCAAATCAGTGGCAGAATAATACTTTATCAGAAGTTTGTTTTTGTGTTTTGAGATTTGAGAATAACAGTCCCATAGGATAGTTCAAAGTAAGCTTTTTAGCATTTTAAAAAACACTACTGTGTGGCCTACTGACCCTCGGTGTGTGCTGACTAGCACACACTTGACCTGTTTATGTTCTATGCAATTAACCACGTTTGATTAAATCTTTCTATGATTATATAGAAGTGTTTATCTAAATAAACTTGATTAGTTAACCAGACTGATGAATACTGACTTACTCTAGTAGAGTTCTAAAACCAATTAGAAAGAAAGGAATAACAAACATTGTCTCTCCACGTAAATCTAAACTGGTTTATTTAACAAAGCAGCTTTCAACCTAGTTTTATTGTTTTACTTAGTCATTAATTTCTTGATTGGTCTTAGAAATTTCTTAAGGCACTTATGATGACCTTATGAAGGCTGAAAGCTGCTTTGTTAATAAACCCGTTTAGATTTACGTGGAGAGACAATTTTTGTTATTCCTTTAAGATGAACTCCATAGACGCTTCTACATTTAACAATTAGAAAGAGTAAATCTATAAGTATGTATACATGTAAAACTTTGTAGTATAATGCGTGTAAAGGAAAGTTATAATTGATAAGGAAGCTTATGATTATTTTTTTTTCTTTTGTTAATTATAATTTAGTTTACTACTAGATAACAAACAATAAATTGTTTTGCATTTTGTTACTGGATAAATCACAAAGTTATTGACAAAGCAGAAATTTTTAAATGATTTGAACTAGCTATAGTTGTATGAGGGTAAACAGTAGCTCTTATCAATATTGGCTAATTGTATGTAGTTACCTAGTCAGTGGAATAATAATTGAACAAAGAATATTTAAATCAACGCAGTAGATGTAAAACCGTAAGCCTAAGCAAACAAGACTTGCCTAATAAGCACGAAATGAACCAACAATAGAGATAACATTTTTCTTTTTGAATTCAGTTGCTATTTTCAACAGATATTGTACTAAAGTTTAAATCTAACTCTAAATCTAACTAAAAATCTAAATTTACTTATAATACACAAAGTTCTAGCATGATGACACTTATTTGCACGCTATCTCCTGGACTACTATTATCTTACAACTTTATACGCGAGACATGGCTTATTTTTTTTTACATAAGTGTTTTTTGTTGGGATATTATATATATATATATATATATATATATATATATATATATATATATATATATATATATATATATATATATATATATATATATATATATATATATATATATATATATATATATATATATATATATACAGGGTGATTTGCGATATATGTACAAAAATAAATAGGGAGATTCTAAACATCATTGGCTACAAAAAAAGTCATATAAACCATGGGTTCTTATTTTTAAAAAAATGTATAATTTTTTTGTCATGTAATTTGAGGGTATGAAAATTAATATTACACATTCCTTGTATGAAATTTTGTTAGCTTTACAACGAAACCAAAAATCTTGTCATAGCTTTCATACTATTCAAGCAATAAGTGTTTTTATGAGCAAAGGTAAGGGATCTTAAAAAACATCATCAAATTTTACTTTGTGGGAAAACGGCTGAGAATAGACCCATGGTTTATATGACGTTTTTTTGTAGCCAATGAGGTTCAGAATCACCCTATTTATTTTTGTACATATATCGCCAATCACCCTTGCATACATTATACATCATTTTTATTCCAATGAAACGAAATGTTTGTTTTGATTTGTTGGTCTTTAAATAGATATAATATCGTATAAATTAATTTACTTACTCTTACTTTTTTTCTAAATATAAAATTAAGTCTGTTGTCACGGGCCTAAGGCAAATATATATATATATATATATATATATATATATATATATATATATATATATATATATATATATATATATATATATAATGTAACTGCAAGTAATTATTTTACTTCCTACATCCAGTGGTTATTTCCGAGTGTGTCAATTGATTCTACACATACTCTTATGGTTCGAGTTAAAAGCTTATAATATAGACCATTAATGTGTAATAGTAGAATAGAGTAAGAGCATTTTATGACTGTTATGACCTCTCTTACAAGTACTCTACAGAATGTCTTCTATTAGCTAATTCTATTAACTGCCTATTGTTAAAGCCATTCCATCACATTATAATTACCAAGCTTTCCTGGAATCGAGCATTATAGATTTGCTAATGTAAAGTTTAATTAATACTCTTACATTTAATATAATCTATGTTCAATCCTTTATCGTTAATGCCTTGTGGATATTGTATAAGAGGGAATGATGTAATGTATTAATTTTGTTTCTACTCATGGTTATGAATTAAGATCAAAATTCGAGTGAAGTAATCAATAATATATATGGTTTTATTTGTTCTTTTTTGCCTTATTTATTGTGGCGCTTTTGTTGTAGGGATGCTAAAATGATAGACATGCTTACTAACAGTGCCGGATTTACCACTAGGCCGCGGCCTAGCGCCGCGGGCTTAGGGGGGGGGGCGCAGATATGGGCAATACATTGATACGGCTTGCCGCTCAGCGGCTTTCACACAGTATATTTAAAGGAGTATTTCTTGAATTTGAGTATGGTCCTGAGTACTAAGTTAGTTAGTGGACCAAATATCAAGGTGATTTTAGCTTGTTACTTGATAGGTTATTCATTTATTTAATTATTTCTCCAAATATGAGTGGTCACCTACCAAGTGACAAGGTAATATCAACTTGATTTTTGGTCTACTAACTAATTGTTTATTCAGGACCATGAAAATAACATTGTCCACCAAAATGGCCGGGATATGACCGCTCTCTATCGATTTGTTTTTGTTTTTTTTCAAATGCCTATTGCCAAGCTGATGAGCTTATGTCCTGTAGACGAACATAGCCGACAACATATTTTTTACAGGGATCAAATGAGTAATCTTTCGGTCCCTGTAAAAATTATGATGTTAGTCAAACACTCTTTTGCGCGCTATCTCCTGAACAATACATTTTATATTTATAAGTTTTTTAAAAAAGGTTCTACAAGATAATAAAATTCAATAAAAAGTATGAGTTTTATCGGCCTATTTATAAAACCTAACCATATATTATGTAGTACATAAAACCAAATTAAAGTAATTTGAAAATTAAGAAATTAAGTAAATTTGAAATTAAGTATTTTAAGTGTTAACAAAAATCTTCCAATTTATTATAGTTTATTATAATTTTTTGATTTTAGTTAAGTTAGGCCTACGAATAGATAATTTTTCATAACGGTTTTGTAAAAAAATCCAAAGAAACCCAATTATAGAACTTCTATAGTTCATAAAAACGAGGATGAAAAAACAATGTGGGGGCCGCTAATAAAATTTGGCCAAGGGCCTCAAAAATCCTAAATCCGGCACTGCTTACTAATATCATATTTAAAGATATAAATTAGAGAGGAGAGCGTAGAGTTGTGGGAAGAGATTTGCTTAGTAACTTGTCTTCCACGAAAATCCCTTCAATTTGATGCTCTGGAAACGGGATCGTTACAAGTGTTAAGGCGGATATACAAGGAAAGATTTTTTACTGAGATAAAAAAATATGTTATTCAAATACCCACTTTTATACGACTGGCAAGATGCATGCGAGTGCTGCTCTACCCAGGTTGGCAAATACAAAATGAATACAAAAATAACTAAATAAAAGTCCCTAATCAAAGATTAAAGGACATACTCAGCTGTGCCCTGAACCCCCCCCCCCCCCAAAAAAAAGTAATAGAAAATAGAAACAACATATATAATTATCGCCTTAAAATATAAATAAGAAATAATAGACACACAAACACACACTCATATATACCTATATATACACGTATAATAAAATAATCTTTGACTTTAACACTATGGTAGTTAAATTAAATTTTGTGAAAGAGAAAGCTGTATAAAAATGGTAGACACCTGAAGATAGCATAAACTTTGGTTAAGGACCTGTGGCCAGATAGGAGGTATGTAGACTGAAATAGCTTAGATGTGGGACATGCTTAGTAGCATACTTGTAGGTGAAATTAATAAAGAAGGATTTATATTTTCAAAGTTATTTTCTTTACGTTCCATTAGACAATAACAAGTAAAGATCAATCACTCATGACTCACCTTTTTGAAGATTGATTGTGTCTAGATTCTGGTTCTGGGAAATGTAACACACACATCCAAATAAATAATAATGAGAATTATGCCAATAAATAACTTGTTTAAAAAAAAATAATAATAATGAGAATACGTTGGGAGATGAGTCAAATATTTTTTCTATGATAATTGTACTATTCTCTTGAAAATCAATCTGACATATTAAAATAATTATCTACGAGAGTATAATCTGAAATATAGACTTATATATTTTATTTTTATAACATGTGTTATTTTTTCTTTTTTGTTTTTTCTTTTGGGTTTTAGTCCCGATCAACTGCCAGGGTTATTACAGGACGGGGGTTATCCGGCCACTTTACTCATCTAATCGATGAGATCATCAGTGTGAAACATGTCTTACCCCGCTGGGATTCGAACATGTGTTATTATTGTTGTCTTTAATTGTATCTTGATTTTCCGGGTTTAACCCCTGTGACTTTTTAGTTTGCCCCTTTGCGTCAGCAACAGGAGATGGAACTCGATTTTTCCGTCAATTCTCTTCTCAGATAAGAACAAGAGCTTTTGTTTAGGTGAATAATATATTTTTTTCTTTCTCTTTTTTCCCTTTTTTCGTTCTTTTCAATGTAAACCTTTTCTCCTGTTGAAGGATACCCCAAGTACAGAGAGGGAGGCATGCAAAGAAGTATAAGAGAACCCGTTGGACCGGAAACGTTCAACAATATGATGCTAAACAATAGACTGTCGTCTCTTCCGACACGAGTTGTCGTTTTGCCTTTTTCTTCGGTGTCCCCAAGTCCCCACTCTTGACGGTAGGACGCTCTGGCAGTACTTAGCAACTGACACCCTTCCAGCAACGCTCAAACCTTGTTCCAAGTTATTGTTCTACCTTCCAGCCGCTCCCTCGTCACTCGTTTCCGCTCAATGACTCTTTCATAAAGAAAAAAAAAAAAAAAAAAAAAAATCAAGTCAATGTCTCTACTTCGTTTTCTAAAAACTTGGGTTTTTTTTAATCTATTTTCTTTTTCTTAATTTTGTCAAACCTTTTGTATTTCCCCGTTTTTATTACAAATGAAACAGTGACTTCTTGTTTCAACATGGCTTCAATTGTGTAAAGCCATACTATCTTTGTTCTCCACCCATTCTTTTTACACTCATTGGCGTCAAAGTTTTTAACAGTAATTAAGAAGAAGAAAAATAAATAAATTAAAAATAAAATCTTTTTTTTTTTAAATTAAAAACACATTTTGTTTTATTGCTACTTTTCTTTTTTCTTCACTTTCCCATAGTGGATTTTTATTATCCAGTTAAGGGGAAAAGAATAAGACAAACATAACACTTAGAGATAATTAACAAAATTTTATTTGTAAAGCATGACTTGATTTTAGTAACAAATAATACTGTATTTACATGACATATAATTTACTGTATAAAAATCTATATTGAGTAATATATTTTCTTTTGGTATTTTAAGGGTTAAAATAAATCATTAAAAATCAAAATGTAAATAAATTAAAATTTCTTCTCCCTTCAATTTTAAAACAGTTATATTTCGCCCTAACTTAGGGCTTCCAGCATTCTTCTTTGGTAGCATTTAGGAAAAAAAAAATAAAAAAGTTAAAAATTAGTTAAATTGAATCCTCCTTGTGAGGCCTACAGGGAGATTCAATTTAATTAATTTTTAACTTTTTTAATGTTATACATTTAATTTAATTTAAATCCATAAATATGGAAAACATTGTTCGTGTTTTATTTTGTTTTCCTTTAATTATGACGAAGTTTTTGTGCATGTTAATGTGGTTTTAATTTAAATTATAATAACTTTTATTTTTTAAAAAACGGATTTAAATAAAATGTTTCCAAAGTTAATAAGAACTTAACAATGTTACCGGCGTGAAGAAGTCCTAAGTAAGGGCGAAATATAGCTGTTTTTAAATAGAAAAATCATGAGAAAGAATAAATATTTATTTTCCCCTTCGCGAATGCTCAATATAGTTTTTATAAAGGAAAGAGGAAGAGGGAGAGAGAGAGTGTGTGTGTTTTTGTGAACCGATTTTTAATATTTTTTAAACATTATTTTATGTCTTAGATCGCTCTCTTAAGCAGTTAACTGTTAAAATAAACAATGATTATTTGTGTGTTCTTGAGAAAGTAAAGGATAAATAACACATTACATCACATTCCACAGTAAATCAAGAAATGTTATCAAATTTTTATTGTCAATTATTCAGTTAGTCCCTTGATTATTTTTTTAGAACGAAGTTCCTTATGACACATTCTGGAGCCCGGGAGTGAATCCGAAAAAACGACCAAAATCACCGTCAAAAAATCACCGTCACAAAATCACCGTCACAAAACCAAGCGTCACGAAATTTACCAATGACGATAACTTGAGTAAAAGATGACCGAGTGAGTTGAAATTTGGTACACATGTTCATTTTACCAATGCCCAGGCGAGTTCGTTGGACAACATTATCCGCAAAAGCATTCGCGCGCAACGCTCGCGTAAACGTGAACTTCAAATGTAACATTGGAATTTTAGGACGGGGAAAAATGTTTACTTCATCTATTCAATAAAACAAACAACTTTTATAATATTTTTTTTGTAAAACCAACACCAACACCGCTTTGAAGTGTTAAAGATCGCTAAATTTATTGAAGTGGGCCTAAACCTTTAAGATAGAAAAAAACTTTTTTACTGATATTTTATGTTCTAACATAACGATTTCAATAAAAATTCATACACATCGTCTAAACTACAATTGAAACAGGCTTGTAATATTTCAACCTGATACAAGCAGGGGTTTATGCGTAGTAAAGTGATATATTTTATAATATATTAAATGGAGTAATAAATATGCCGGCGGAGTCTGAGGGAACAGACGTGTCCTCTCACTAACTAAAAACTCATCATGGTTAACTTTTTTCTCAATATACAATACATTATTTATAGCAAGTCGCTCGCTTCAATAATAAAAAATGGGTTTCTTTTAATTTTGCCTTATCTCTGCTAAGTACAAATAGTTAGTTACTTTTAATTTTATCTCTTTTCTAAATCCCCCATGTATAAGTAGTTAGTATTTCGTAAAACTTAGCAGTGTTATTTTATAATCAACATTTAATGAAAAGCGTGAGGAACTTGGTTCCTACCGGGTGTCCTGCGACACCTCACGTATTTGTCTTATTTTGTTCTTGGTCTTTAGGGATCCCAAAGACCGCAATTGAAATAAGAAAGAAAAGTCTAATTTTTACACATGGTTGATTTTGAACTTCAATAATGTTAGTTAGGATACATTTTGGCATATTCTTATTTATTTATTTGTTAACGAACGTGATAAATTATTATATAGTGTGTCGCGAGATAGAGTATCAAAGAGGAAATTTTTTTTATTTTTGGTTTTTGAAAAAAAGGGAGTCTTTAAACAAAAAATCCTCGTTGTTCTTAAACTTATAAAAATTATAATATTTTCTTGGTTTTGTGTACAGGGTGTTCAGTTTCTTGAAACTTTAAAAAATTAATAAGAGTAAACTACCATATTTTCAATGGTATTGAAAAATAATATTTATAAAATTGATTCAGTAAATATTAAATGTTATTTATTTTATAAACATAAAACAAATTTCTTATAAATCAAATAATAAGCTAATATAAGATAAGATAACATTTTTTCCCCCCGTTTAGCATTCAACAAGCAATTAATAATTTTAATATTTATACCTTGTTGGAGTACAACTATCACTATAACCTCATCTGTAAAATAAAAGAAAATAATGCTTTTACCACATGCTCAAGGGGAATATTGGCGCAATGAACTGTGTAGTTCTTTCAATTATGTCATCCACGCTAATAGCCAGGCGTCAGTCATAAACTTTTTATTCATTATTAAAATGCAGTGAAGTATTTGTTGCCGATAACTTATTGTTTATTTTCAGAAAACAAACTAAAATATGCGATTATTTAAAAAAAAGTAAAATTTAATATTACCCGTTTATTTGCAATTATGATCACTTTTTTTTATTTGTAAAGTACAAAAACAAGAAGTGCCAACAAAATCAAGAAAATCTCATTTCTAGTGGTATAAAAATAAGCAGGAATTTACTTTAAAAAAAATTTTTTTTTTGAGAACCTAAAAATAAAAAAATGTTTTGTTTTTTTTGAGAACCTAAAAATAAAAAAATGTTTCCTCTAGGCCTTGAGACAACACTGTGTGTGAATATCTATATATATAAAATTCTCGGCCACGGTGTTTGATCCCGAACTCCTCCGAAACGGCTGGACCGATTTTGATGATTTTTTTTTTGTATTGATCGGTAGGTCTGAGAATAGGATGTTATCTATTTTTTATGCCCCTAAGTAATAAGGGGGGCCCCCCTAAAATTTTTTTTTTTGATTTTATGGACAATTTTTTTTAATTTTATTTTTTATAGATTTAGCATTAAAAAATACTTATAACCCTAAATTTTACCTTTTTACCACCACTCAGTGATAAGGGGGGCCCCCCTAAAATTTTATTTTTTGAATTTATTGGCCAAAGTTTTTTAATTTTATTATTTTATGATATGGCATTAAAAATACTAATAACCCTAAATTTTTATAACTTTACCACCCCTCAGTGATAAGGGGGGGGGGGGCCCAAAATTTTATTTTTTTTAATTTTTTGGTCAAAATATTTTAATTTTATTATATTATGATTTGGCATTAAAAAATACTTATAACACTAAATTTTTACCTTTTTACCACCCCTCAGTGATGAGGGGGGGCCCCCCGAAATTTTATTTTTTGATTTTTTTGGACAATTTTTTTAATTTTATTTTTATATGATTTGGCATTAAAAAATACTTATAACCCTACATTTTCACCCTTTTAATACCAACCCCCATTTTTTAATAGCGATATTAGTACTGTAATAATCTTCAACTCACAGTGGATTAATGGAATAAATAAATAATTTAATAATTTATATGGCAGAATAACGTTTGCAGGGTGAGCTAGAATTAATTATTAATGGGACTTGGTGTCTTACAAAACTAACGATACAGTTTGCCTTGCCAACGAAGCTGTAAATTATCCTACAGAGTTTTTGAACTCATTGGATTTGTCAGACATGTCACCGCACCATTTACAACTGAAGGTTGGATCTCCGGTTATTTTGCTTCGTAATTTGAACCCACCACGACTATGCAATGGCACGCAATTAGCAGTGGAGTAACTATGGCCCGCGCAGGCCCACATTGCGAGGGGCCCCCAAATCAACGACGAGGGCTTTTCTTCTCATCAATTTTGTTTGGCGAGGGGCCCCCAAAACGTTTTTGCGGGGGCCCCCATTGCCCTAGCTACGCCACTGGCAATTAGTCATTAAAAAATTAAAAATATTGTCGAAGCCAGTATTTTGAATGGCAAAACCGTATTCCTTAGTATAATTACGTAAAAAAATTATAAAAAATGTAAAAAAAAAAGTTCCGAGGCAAAAACGTATTGCTTCCACGAATCCCTATGATTCCCACAGATGTGCCAATTGAATTCAAACGCGTTCAATTTCCAATTAGATTGGCATTTACAATGACAATCAATAAGTCCCAAGGCCAAACGATGTCTGTTTGGTGTGGCTTAGATTTGGGCACTCCATGTATTTCACACGGACAATTATACGTGGCATGTTCTCGCGTGGGTAAACCATCCAGTTGTTTGTGTTGGCTAAAGATGGACTAACCAAAAATATCGTACACTCCATTGCACTTAAATTGATATTTTTTCTTAAATGTCATGATTAGTGATAGCAAATATGGATAACATTTTTAGGGTTTCGAGGTCATCCTAGAAACACTTATGCTATGGTAGTTCGTCCGTCTGTCGCATCTTGGAGTATATCTCCGGACCTACTAAAGCTATAGACTTGAAATTTGGTATACAAGTTAAACTTTTTTTGCCCAAAAACAGAGAAGCTATTGCAGACTTACTTTTGCATTCAAAATTTCTGCGATCTTCGATTAATTGCGAATAGATTGCAATATTTTATATATTTTTTTTTATTTTCAAGTTGGGAATCATTTCAAAGGTATTGAAATGTAGATCACAAATATATATCGCGTTTCCAAAATGGCGGCCATTTTACCCCCGAAAAAATTAAAACAAGCACAAAATGCACCTCCCTCCCTGCACTACCCCATTAGGATAGGTCCTAAAAATGAGGCAAAAATATTTAAATATACATCTCTGTGGTCCAATAACATTCCCGGGAGTTGATTTAAAAAAGTCAAATTTAAGAAATTTTAGGGGGCCATAACTATGGATTCACAAAAATATGTCGAATATACAATGTGGTGGCCATTTTACCTCCGAAAAATTTAAAACAAAACGCAAATAAATGTCCCCCCCCCCCCCCCTACCCCATAAGGATAGGTCCTAAAAATAAGGCAAAAATACAAAAATATGCATCTCTGTAGTCAAATGATATTTTCGGGAGTTGATATAAAAAAAGATAAATTTTAGGGGCCGTAACTATGGAGCCACAAAAAGATGCCCAGGTTGGCATCTTTTAAAAGTATTAAAATTTGGTTAGCAAAAATATATCGTATTTCCAAGATGGCGGCCATATTACTTCGAACAGAACCAAATAAGAGCATACCGAAGATACTAAAGGATAATATATGCACATTTTGATTCTCAAAAATGAAACATTTTATACATATTTTAGTTTAAAAAAAAAATAATAATTTGGTATTTATGAATTTTTATCACCGTAGACACTCTTTTAGTAACTTGCTGGCAAGTACTTGACGGGATTTTTTAATGTAAATATAACTTTTAAGAGATATAATTTTAAATAATATATTACTTAACTTAATAAAGTACAATAAATTAAAAAAATGAATGGTTGGTGTTTAGTTATTTTGATAGGCCGTCATGGTCCACAGCGCTCCTCCTCTTTCAGTCATAGACCACATCCCCACACTTTTATTGTCAATTTAACAATTTTTTGTTTATTGACAATTTATTGTCTATTTAACTACCAAAATGTTCACTAGAAATAATTTATATGGCAAAACAACGTTTGCCGGGTCAGCTAGTATACCTATATATTTTTACTGGTCTTATATTACTTTGCTTTGTAAGTTTCATCGCACACCTATTACCCCAATTTTGAATCACTTCCCGTCTTTCAATCTTCCCCAAATTTTGCACATAGAAACAATTGAGGTGAAGAATACCAGGTACAGAAACCAAAAAAAAAAAGTTGAAAATAAGACCAGTTTTCAAAAATGGTATTTTTATATTAAATTTTTTTTTTATATTAATAAGAAATTGGATGAAGTTGTGTATAAAAGCTTTTTATTGATTTATGTTTTAGTGTTTGGAGGTCTCTTTTAACGCTTAGTTATAGAGAAAACCCTCACAAATAATGCCTCCTTTTTTTCAAGATATTAATAGTATTTTTTATTTAGAAATATATACGTATAAAAATCCATATTGAGGCATATTAGATGTCCATGGTTTATTTATTCCATGCGGTAAAGCTGTAAGCCATAGCGGCAGTAGGAAATTACTTTTCCTCCGAATTGAGCGACCCAATCCTATTTATCAGTCGTCCCGAATAATATTTTTTTGCATATTTTTTGGTTAGAAAAGAATTAGAATTTTTATATTATATTTGTATTCATTGTTTTTTTTAAAAAAAGTTAAATTGGAAAATCGTGAAAATAAAAATAAAATAAATGAATAAATCGAAGGGTTATATGTTAAATAAATTATAAAACTTCGAGCGAGGATCAGTAAAATATATATATGTAAAAGAAAAATGATTGTTTCGAATAAAATTCGTTGAGTGTACTTGATTAGTATATAGCTAAATCCAATGATGAACTTTGAGTGTGCGAAAAACAATTCTTATTGTAAATTGTTAATTTTATTGATTGATGGAGAAAATGTTTATCTATAACCTCTCAGTGCCATTCTATTCTCAAAGGTTCGTCGCTCTGGCGTTTGTTCTCTAGTTTTTTTAAAATGAAAATAGGCTTTCCGTGTTATATAGCTGAGATATATTTCATATCTCTATCGTATACTTTTATGTAATATAATAGTATATTACGCGTCTAGTATGGAAAGTAGCATTTTGCTTGCGAGTGTGGAGTTTGCACCCAAGTGACAGCGAGGGTAGTAAAACCATACGAGCAAAGCAAAATACAGTTTTCGCATGAGTTGTGTACCGTACTTTATCTACGATTATTTGATTTTAATAATAAATGCGCGGGGGAGGGGGGGGGGGGGATAAACTTCCTGTATGTAAGTTTGTAATTCTCTTTTGATAAAGATGACATTAATTCATTAGTTGTATTTTTGGCCGCATTAATTATTTAGGGAGGCGTATTATTCTCCTCATTTTCGTCATAGTCACTTAAATAAATAATTATTTTTCACTAAAAACTCGATATAAACAGTAACTTTAATTAAGCAAACAGCAAATTAGTTTTGTCCATGCGGTAAAGCTGTAAGCCATAGCGGCAGTAGGAAATTACTTTTCCTCCGAATTGAGCGTATATATATATATTTTATTTTATTTTATACTTATACATATTTTTTTGTTTCTTTTGAAATATCCGACCAAGCTTTCTCCGTCAGGTCCTTTCTAGCATATTCCGGTAATTTATAATTGTACAACAATGGATATTTCTCTTTTATGTGCCCCTACCAAGGCAGCAGCACTATAAAAATTAATATGATATCAAAGATATCATAGACCAGGTAGATATACAGCTCTGAGAAGAGTCCCACTGCTCTGTTCAAGACGAGAAACTTCACCAAGGTGAATAAATTAAGAGTGTTGGTAGGAAGTAGGTAGACAGACAGAATAAAAGATAAGTTTAGTGAATGATGGACAATGTCCAAAAAATAATAGTATAATTAAATGAAATTTGGTTTCTGGTATGGTATGACATAATACATTAAAAGTTGGAGATTGACTCAAACCGTGAGTGGCCAACAACACGGGAGAGTCAACTCAAAATAATACGGTTGACTGAATTTAAACAAAATAAAAAAAGAGACTGGTAGACTGGCCCAGCCCTAACTGCCCTAGCGCCGCGTAACACCAAAACGGCTAGCCTTATCTCCGTCTCAGCTGGTAACGCAAAGGGGCTAGTCAACCAGAGTGAAAAGCAAAATAATAAATAAAATAAGAAAAAGAAATAAAATATACTTCACGTTAGAGGGCACTCCCTACTCTGAACTAACACCGCGTCGAACAAAGTAACGGCTACGCTATCCTCACGTACACTGGGTCACGGTGAGTGGGTCCTCTAAACAAAAAAAGAAAGAATTAAAACAAGGTTATAATAGTGAACAATACTCAGCAGTACTCGTAGTTGTAGCTACCAGTATAAAAGAAAAACACAGTGGCTACATTGACCTGTTGCCCTCAGGTCACCACTGGAGGCTTAAACGGCAAATACAACCCAGAAGGGTAAAGAAACAAAAAAAAATAAATTACTTTTAAAACATAAATAAAACAGAAAAATTCTTAAAAATACTTCCAAGAAGTAAAAGGGTTAAGACCTGTCCATGATTCAAAGTGAATGTCCGGAACAGATCACACAATTAAAGAGTAACAAAGCCGGACCTGGCTATCCGGATTACTCAAAGTTAAATGCCAGTTAAAAGGTAACACGTACCCAAAGGTAAGTAAATTTTGAAATAAACGAAAAGATAAAAGGGGGGGGGGGGGCATAAGATTAATTAAGTGAAGTTAAAAGTTAGATAAGGCAAAGTAAATTAAATAAAATGATTCTACAGTAAGGGACACTAACCTAACCTAACCTGGCCTAGCCTCAGGATGTCACATCTCGCACGCTACGAGAAGTAATACGTATCATCACAGGATAGGCCCAGATTGATTTAGTATACTAAGTTACACAAAAAAGGGACGGGACTATAAACTAAAACGTTATTACAATTTATAAACGATACGGTAGGTATGATTCATAGGTGAGACGGTCAACGTAGTCTTCAAGTAAGTCGGGTCCACATGTCGTCCAAAGGTGAAACTAGCGTAGGTTTTCCCACGTAGATCTTGGCTGGCTAAGAGTCATGCCCCGATACTTGAAACTGGAAGTGAAAAAGTCTATAAGACACACTTCAATACGTTAACAAAAAAATGAAACTTTAAGACAGAACGTTACTCACCGGTACGATAAGATACGAAATCTCCAAAGAAGTTTACGTTAGAAAAAGGTCGTGAAGCACATCTCCCGGGTCAGCGTCTCTACTGGCTTACTAAACGACAAACACCTGTAAGAGATAACTTAGTTGAAAAGCCGATACGTAGAACTAAACCGCTAATAATTTCCTCGCAGTAATTAAAGAGAAAAAGAAGAAAATGAACTTACAGTTGTCAAAAGGTTAGAGAAGTTTTCCTCGAAGCGTCTAAATGTCACAAGCAACAGGTTGTTCCAAGATTATCCAAGTCCATCACGAACAGGGAAAACTTATTCTCAACGGGAATGAATTCATACGGTAAAACAGATTCCGGAGAATCAGAATAAATCACTGAATATTAAAATAAAACTGGCATTTCCAAAGAAACTTGGAAGGATGCCCGGAACAAAACTAAGCGTTCATAACGGCGACCGTGCAACAAGAGAATGAAAGTGTGCGCGTCCACAACGCTCTCTCCAGCGTAAAAGGTGGCATAGAAAAGCTAAAATAATGGTTGAAAACACATGAAACGGAAAAGGTCTAGAAAATTAAAGAACGAGAAGATAAGAATTTAGATGCAAACGGGAATTTCCTAGCTGAAATATAAGAAAAGATATGAGAGAAAGAAAATACAATATATACGACCTGGTAAAGAAGAATAAAACTGAATATGTCGGACCTGTTCGAAGTAGTTTGTCGGATATTCCGCTAGGTGGCAGCAGGTGATGGGCCCTGAAACTAGTCTCACAAAAATCCGAAAGGTGGCGCCAGCCTACGGAAGTCATTCCAAGCGAAAAACAAACTCCAAAAACTTACCACGGTACACACCCCCTCCCAGCGTAGAAAGACTTCTAATCCTCCTCTTCATCCTCGCTGGAAACAGGTTCGCGATAGCTCTTCAGTTTGGAGGGGTGCCACTTGCCGGCTCGGCGACCACACTTATCCTCCAAGTCGCAAGTGCCCCCAGCACTGACGGAGATAACGGTAAAAGGTCCTTCGAACTTAGGACATAACTTGGCAGCATGCTTGTCGGCGGCTGATGAGAGTTGGAAGTTATGACATGGGTCTTGAGGAAGAGTTGACACAGTAGTGTCCGATACGGTAAGGGTTGACACATGAGTGTCCGGTACGGCAAAGGTTGACACAGTAGTGTCCGGTACGGTAAAGGTTGACACATGAGTGTCCGGTACGGTAAAGGTTGACTCATGAGTGTCCGGTACGGTAAAGGTTGACACATGAGTGTCCGGTACGGTAAAGGTTGACACATGAGTGTCCGGTACGGTAAAGGTTGACACATGAGTGTCCGGTACGGTAAAGGTTGACACCTGAGTGTCCGGTACGGTAAAGGTTGACACCTGAGTGTCCGGTACGGTAAAGGTTGTAATGTCCTTAGACGCCTCATCAAGTAACGGCACTTGCAGGAAAGCCTGCTTCAGATCAATTTTCGAAAGGTAAGCGGCCTGCCGTAAACTATCAAGGATAGTGGTCATATTGGGCATAGGGTATGAGTCTTTGACAGTTACCTCATTAACCCTGCGGAAATCAATACAGAAACGATACGAACCATCTCCTTTCTTCACCATGACCACCGGGGATGACCAGGCTGCATGGCTGGGCTCAACTAATCCTTCGGTCAGCATCCGGTCCAACTCCGACTGCATGGCATCTAAGACAACAGGAGAATAACGATAAGCTCTTTGTTTAATAGGGGTGGCTGTACCTACATCGATAGCATGGGATATCCGAGTGGTAAGCCCTGGCGACTCGTCTACTAACCTAATGCCTTGCTCGACGATAGTGCTCAAACTCTGTCGCTCCTGGGTACTAAGCTCTCGGATCCCACAAACAAGTACTTCAGGTTGAGCGGTAGGAGGTACTGTTTCGAAACCACTATGTAACAGAAGACGGTAATGACTCTCAGGTAAGTCGTGAAACCACCAGGTGGATGTGCGGGCATTAGTGCACATCCCTGCCTGGGATATAAAATCAATGCCTAAAAGGAACGGTACGGAAAGTGTCGGAAGGTAGTGAAATGGGACTCGGTAATAACGTCCTCCCAGGTTAACAGACATATCGTAAACAACTGCCACACTTGCAGTGTTACTGTCGGCTACCTGGATAGGAAAAGCAGGGATGGACCTAGGGTCTACCTGCAAACCACATTTCTGAAGTCCGAAGTCACCGACGAACGATAAGCACGATCCTGGATCGTACAGGGCAGGGACGGTACTAACACCACTTTCCTGGACGAACGATAATGGGATAAACCATAAGTGGTCCCCCGAATATGAATTAATATTGACTCCAGGAGAGATAGTAGAAGAGAACGATGCACTAGCATCCGGTAAGGTAAGAGGGTTTGACTCCATAGTGGGGTCCGGAACGGTAACGAGCGACGCCCCTGGCGTAGGCTCAACGGTACGAGAAATTAAAACAGAAGGTAGAACTGAATTATTAGAATTAATATCAGATGACCAAGAAGGTATATTTACATTACTATCAGATGACACAGAAGGTGTCGACGGAACGGTAGAAGACACAGAAGGTGTTGACGGAACGGTAGTAGACACAGAAGGTGTTGACGGAACGGTAGTAGACACAGAAGGTGTTGACGGAACGGTAGTAGACACAGAAGGTGTTGACGGAACGGTAGTAGACACAGAAGGTGTTGACGGAACGGTACGAGAGACGGTAGAAATAGGCCTAGTAGGAGGCCGCGGTACGGTATTAACATCAGGATCAAAACCTTCAGGAGTGTGAGCGATCCTAGCCTCAGACTCCCTTAGGGGTTTCCCGGAGAGCAGTTAGGACAACTAACAACTACTACTCCCGGTTTCCCACAACGGTAGCAAAAGCGACGGCGAGGTTCAGGGCAATTGCTAAAGCCATGCGCCCCCTTGCCGCAGTTCCAACATTTGAGAGCCACCGTAGCTACCTTCTTCTCCGGAGGCAACTCCCTAGGTGGGCTCTTAGGTTTAGATAGATTTTTCCCTGCCGGCTCCTTCCTACTCGGGCGAGGGAGTGGGACAGAAACAGGTTGGCTAGGGGTAGACTGTACGGTAGTTATGCGTGAGGGTTGATGGCTAGAGAAGTTTGGCTTGCCTGAAGGGCTCTGTCTCACTTCGGGCTTAGACCTACTATTACTCTTAGCTACGGGAAGAAGCTCTGCCTTACGACGGCACTCCGTAACATATTCCATCAAATCCCTATAGCTAGGTATGGTTTGGGACGACTGATGCTCCTCGAACTCAGAGCGAGTCTCAGCGTCAAGATTGTTCAGTGCCAACTGTAAAAGCACAAAGTCGCCTAGGTCAGTTATGCCTAATGACTTCAAGGCGTTGACACTATTCTCATGTACGTTAAGGAATTTTTGTAGTTGGGCGGTAGAAGACTTAGAACTGGTTTGAAAATTTAGGATTTTGTCAATATAATTGCTTGCCAAGCGACGCTTGTTATGATAGCGCCTCTTAAGGGCCTCACAGGCGAGCGGGTAATTATCCGCCTCAAGTGAGAAACCTGATATTACTGCAAGCGCATCCCCAAACAGACTTGAGCGCAGATATTGAAATTTCTGGATAGCGGATAGTGAGGGGTCGCTATCGACTAGAGAGGTAAACAGAGATATATATTCAGTCCAGAATTCTATGTTACCCCCAAACTTCGGTAACTGAATGCGAGGCAAGCAAGATTTATTAAATGAATTGCATACTTGCGGATCCGATGAAGTAGATGTCGACTGCTCCTGAGGGACTTTCGGTGTCGTCGATCTAGCTGCTGTCAGGTACCTCGTCTTAGCGGCATCAATCACTCCGATGAAGGCTGTGTACGCTTTGCTCGTGTCGAGACGATCGGCTGGAGTAGCGGCTGTCACGTTGTACTGCCTTATGCTTGTGATAACTGCCTTGAAGTCCTGCTCGACAGCTTCAAGTCGGTCGAACGAAGATCTGAAATTCGAAACAGTATCAGGAGTCACCTTACTTAATGTATCATATATGGACTGAGCCAAAGCAAAGATATCATTCCTTTCATTAATCAGAAGGTCGGCCTCAGGGCTGACAACCTTCTCGACTTTCGGCGGCATCATAAAATGTCTCCCCTTCTACCAACACTAAACTAAACGGAATACTAATGAACAGAACAGGAAATGTCCCTGTCCGGGCGCCAAATTTTTATGTGCCCCTACCAAGGCAGCAGCACTATAAAAATTAATATGATATCAAAGATATCATAGACCAGGTAGATATACAGCTCTGAGAAGAGTCCCACTGCTCTGTTCAAGACGAGAAACTTCACCAAGGTGAATAAATTAAGAGTGTTGGTAGGAAGTAGGTAGACAGACAGAATAAAAGATAAGTTTAGTGAATGATGGACAATGTCCAAAAAATAATAGTATAATTAAATGAAATTTGGTTTCTGGTATGGTATGACATAATACATTAAAAGTTGGAGATTGACTCAAACCGTGAGTGGCCAACAACACGGGAGAGTCAACTCAAAATAATACGGTTGACTGAATTTAAACAAAATAAAAAAAGAGACTGGTAGACTGGCCCAGCCCTAACTGCCCTAGCGCCGCGTAACACCAAAACGGCTAGCCTTATCTCCGTCTCAGCTGGTAACGCAAAGGGGCTAGTCAACCAGAGTGAAAAGCAAAATAATAAATAAAATAAGAAAAAGAAATAAAATATACTTCACGTTAGAGGGCACTCCCTACTCTGAACTAACACCGCGTCGAACAAAGTAACGGCTACGCTATCCTCACGTACACTGGGTCACGGTGAGTGGGTCCTCTAAACAAAAAAAGAAAGAATTAAAACAAGGTTATAATAGTGAACAATACTCAGCAGTACTCGTAGTTGTAGCTACCAGTATAAAAGAAAAACACAGTGGCTACATTGACCTGTTGCCCTCAGGTCACCACTGGAGGCTTAAACGGCAAATACAACCCAGAAGGGTAAAGAAACAAAAAAAAATAAATTACTTTTAAAACATAAATAAAACAGAAAAATTCTTAAAAATACTTCCAAGAAGTAAAAGGGTTAAGACCTGTCCATGATTCAAAGTGAATGTCCGGAACAGATCACACAATTAAAGAGTAACAAAGCCGGACCTGGCTATCCGGATTACTCAAAGTTAAATGCCAGTTAAAAGGTAACACGTACCCAAAGGTAAGTAAATTTTGAAATAAACGAAAAGATAAAAGGGGGGGGGGGACATAAGATTAATTAAGTGAAGTTAAAAGTTAGATAAGGCAAAGTAAATTAAATAAAATGATTCTACAGTAAGGGACACTAACCTAACCTAACCTGGCCTAGCCTCAGGATGTCACATCTCGCACGCTACGAGAAGTAATACGTATCATCACAGGATAGGCCCAGATTGATTTAGTATACTAAGTTACACAAAAAAGGGACGGGACTATAAACTAAAACGTTATTACAATTTATAAACGATACGGTAGGTATGATTCATAGGTGAGACGGTCAACGTAGTCTTCAAGTAAGTCGGGTCCACATGTCGTCCAAAGGTGAAACTAGCGTAGGTTTTCCCACGTAGATCTTGGCTGGCTAAGAGTCATGCCCCGATACTTGAAACTGGAAGTGAAAAAGTCTATAAGACACACTTCAATACGTTAACAAAAAAATGAAACTTTAAGACAGAACGTTACTCACCGGTACGATAAGATACGAAATCTCCAAAGAAGTTTACGTTAGAAAAAGGTCGTGAAGCACATCTCCCGGGTCAGCGTCTCTACTGGCTTACTAAACGACAAACACCTGTAAGAGATAACTTAGTTGAAAAGCCGATACGTAGAACTAAACCGCTAATAATTTCCTCGCAGTAATTAAAGAGAAAAAGAAGAAAATGAACTTACAGTTGTCAAAAGGTTAGAGAAGTTTTCCTCGAAGCGTCTAAATGTCACAAGCAACAGGTTGTTCCAAGATTATCCAAGTCCATCACGAACAGGGAAAACTTATTCTCAACGGGAATGAATTCATACGGTAAAACAGATTCCGGAGAATCAGAATAAATCACTGAATATTAAAATAAAACTGGCATTTCCAAAGAAACTTGGAAGGATGCCCGGAACAAAACTAAGCGTTCATAACGGCGACCGTGCAACAAGAGAATGAAAGTGTGCGCGTCCACAACGCTCTCTCCAGCGTAAAAGGTGGCATAGAAAAGCTAAAATAATGGTTGAAAACACATGAAACGGAAAAGGTCTAGAAAATTAAAGAACGAGAAGATAAGAATTTAGATGCAAACGGGAATTTCCTAGCTGAAATATAAGAAAAGATATGAGAGAAAGAAAATACAATATATACGACCTGGTAAAGAAGAATAAAACTGAATATGTCGGACCTGTTCGAAGTAGTTTGTCGGATATTCCGCTAGGTGGCAGCAGGTGATGGGCCCTGAAACTAGTCTCACAAAAATCCGAAAGGTGGCGCCAGCCTACGGAAGTCATTCCAAGCGAAAAACAAACTCCAAAAACTTACCACGGTACAATTTCTGAGACCAAAATAACATGAATATCTTTCTCCGTTGGTGCATTTCATGGCATTTTGCGATGACACCTCGACCACGCTCGATGATAGTATAATAGGAGTATATTAATCTAGTACTTTACCGCTTCTGTTTTCACTGCTTGTTCGTACCGACTCTCTGTATACCGATCCCTTACCGCCCCTAGTCAGGGAGGACTCATTAATATATAGACGCTCGGTAAAGAATCGGTACCGAGCGTACGAGCTTACCGATACTGTACCGACAAATCAGGGAGCGGCACCCTTATTTTCCATTACTCCTTGTTATACCTGACTGGGTGTAATGAGTAACTGTTCTCCCTGAAAAGTACGGAGAAAAGTTCACTTTTTCTCCCTTCTGGAGATAATAGTTATTTATGCATATAGGGAGTAAAGTAAGCCATTATTCCCGATTTAGCGAATAAGTTAATAAGTAGCGAATAAGGTTCTTGAGGCGAAGCCGAAGGAACCATGGTCCCTAAATCCCGAGGTGAAGCCGAGGGAATAACGCTAATGTTATAGTAAATCATATAAAAGTGGCATGCCATTACACAACTATTTGGCTCATAGTGTATATGATTATAACATCTTCTTACGTATTATAATGTATGATCATAATAACTTATTTATGTGATCATAAATTATGATTATTTATGTGATATACTTATAATGTATGATCATTATAACTTATTTATGTACTTAGTTCTCATAATGTTTATATTTTCAAACAATTCTCTTTAGTACTGTATTATATTTATTTAATGTTTATTCTTTCCATATAAAGTGCTTGCTTTCTTTGATTTTTTTTTTATTATTATAACACTTCGTGGGCGTATATATATAAAACGTATAAACTATATGTATAGAGATCAAAATAAGTGTAAATATACATGTAGTTTGTAACGTTATATATCAGACTATAGACCAACAAAGTCAGTCTTATAGAACATGACATGAAATTTATTTATATTGAATAGGTATATTGTACCTGAAAGGCAAATTAAATTGCATGAAAATTTCCCCATGTATATTGTAAAGGGATGAGGGTAACGTATAAGAGGAGAGTATATTTCCTTTAAGCTTCTTGACACCATGTAAATATTTCTAGAGCTAGGTAGAAGCGAAAAATTGCGTTTGTTTTCTCCTACTATAGCTTTATACTACGCAGAAATTGTTTTTTATCATGTAGATTCACTTTTGAAGTACACTCTTCAATTTTTTTTTAAATAATAAAAATAGCTGATGCAATATTTAATATTTGCAATCTAGACAATATATTGAATTTCATGTCAATTAGTGTGGCACATAGCTTTCTCACGTCCTATTATTGGACAAATGTAATGCATTGAATAAGTAATGATGCAACCAAAACACTTGTGTGAAAAAATAAGCCAATTCTCTCATAAAAGTTGTGAGATCATAGGTTTTCTTTCCCATATCACTCTTCAAGTTTAAATTTTAAAACGTTTTCTGACTTGGCAATTACGCAACACAAAACGCCTAAACAGTTTGCTGTTATTATCTATATATTCCTTATAGTTTATATTAAGATATTTTCTTTAAATATATGTTTAGCAGATTCGTATACAACTTTATATCCTCGTGCTGCGTAAGTGCCAAGTCAGAAAATGGTTTTAGATTTAAACGTGTTGAGTGATTTGGGAATGAAAATATTTCAGTTTGTGACTGACAGAGAATAGAGAGGGGGACAGACAAACAAAATCACTTACTTGTACTGGATAAATTATAGACCTAGTAGAACTTATTCGGACAGGGAGAGACTTGGCTAAACCTATATCTCACAACGTTTTAAGCGGGACTTATTTTTTACACTAGTGTTTTTGATGGGATTTCACTTCTTTTTTGTAAGAAATTTCGAAAACATTATTATACAATAATGTCACCCCATTATTAATAGAAAGAGTGGTTATTAGGACCTAATTTGGAGCCAGCGTGGATGAGGGGCTTAAGACGCTCGCCCAGCTATCAATAAGTCGAGGCAAATCGAGGTCGTGGGTTCGATCCCGTGCCATGATACTCTCAATTGCATCTATGTATCGCGGACGGAGGAGGGCAAGGGACACCCCCTATGGGGCACTCTTCCTCCACTCTTTGATGTGGTCCGATTTAAGTGGGTCCGATCCGTGTCATGATGATGTGATTTATCTATGGTTCGAGGACGGAGCAGGGCGAGGGACACCCCCTATGGGTAGGGCTACCATACGTCCGGATTTGAAACATCAGTCCGGATTTGAGAAATGTTCGGATTTTAAGAAAAATCAGAATGCTAAATGGACTTTTCTACCAAAAGAAGAAACCCCAAAAACTCATGAGAAATGGAAATAAATATTTGAAGCATTTTCTAGAAGAAACGTATTTTTTTAGGGTTTTGTAGATACTTCTCAAAACCTTTATGCTGAGGGTGATGTGTCCGTCTGTCCGTCGCTCTTTGGTTCATAGGGCCCAAACCATGCTAAAGTGCTGAAATTTGACTGGTGCAACTTTTTGACCCAATCACAGGAAAGATATACAGAAGTTAAAAATTAAATATGCACATGCGCAATACGCAAAAATGTGATAAACTCAAAAAAACTTGAATGGAGTATCAAATGAATGCTCCTGAAGAGAAGGATACCAATATATATTTGGTTTCTTAAATTTTGCATTCTTTATTGGTTTTATTAGTCAAAATATACCCAAAAAATCCCCCCCCCCAACCACTATATAACGGCTGGTCCTAAAATTTCGAAATAATTCATGCTAATACCTTATTGTGGGGCAATGAAAATTCCGGGAGGGCATTCCCAATCTTTAAAAATTGCCAATTTTGTGCGCGTAATTTATAGTTGTCGTTATTACTGATAAAAATCATTGTGACCCCCCAAGGGATCGAACCAGGGACCCTTGAAAAAAAAATCATAATTATATAACGGGTATATGCTTAATCATCTACGAAACTCAAAAAAGTACTTGGACGCAAGTACTTCCCTGTGATTTTTTAATATATTTAAAATAGTAGAATCCACCATTTGTTTGCCTGGTTTTTGGGCTCCCACTGAACGTATTTTTTCAATGATGGGGTCTATTTGGACGCCTGAAAGTGGAAGATTATTTCTGTCAGTTTTAAAAAGATTCTTAATATTAAAGCAAATTCTATTATCACATGCTCAGAATTCCACGACAGAATCAAAAATGACAAGCCTTTTCTAAGGAAAATTAGCTCATCTGAAAAGTATGATGAACCCAGCAGATACTAGCTAAAGTTGAATATTATATTAATAAACAAATATTATCAAATATTGTATTCATAAATTTGTATATGACGTAATTATATATTTGTAAATTATTTACTTTCCCAATTTCACAATATATATATATATATATATATATATATATATATATATATATATATATATATATATATATATATATATATATATATATATATATATATATAGGTATATTATTTAAATCTTTTTTGCAATTTTTCCTCTCCCCCCCCCCCCCCCCCGGAGTTCACTTTGTCCGGATCTGGCCTTCATAAATTATGGTTACCCTACCTATGGGACACTCTACCTCCACGCTTATATAGCTTACTAATGACCACACTGTACTCGCTTCGGCGTTACAGTGTACACATGTATGATGTGTGAAGTAGCTGGAACTCGCCACCACGGGGCGTAAAATGGGCCTAAAAGATGGCCTAATTGCAATTAGGCCATCAGTTTAAGGAAGTACTTGCCATTAGTAATTAAGGAAGTACTAGATTACTACCAGGACCTAATTCGATTCCCTGTGGTGTCATATATATTTCTATTAAATATTAAATGCACGTAGACTGTTGAAATAAAAAGTGGGATAATTATGATCTGCCATCCAAATTTAATCGAAATCGGAGTAGTAGTTTTTAATATATGATAGTTCGTAAAAATGTTGACGGGCAGAGAAGAGAAATGTTTTTCTTCAGAATGTCACAGTACTTGTGTTACCTTCGGTAAGCTCGGAAGCAAACAAATGCACACATTGTTGCATTTCGGTCATCCTCAAGACATGAGCTTTCTATGATTAGGAAAATGTTTCCTATTTATAGGATGGGAAGTAAAAGTTTTAGAGGGGAAAGTGACATTTACCTCTTTTACTTTTTTCGTCTTCCTCGAGCCTACGCCCTTCCGCATTGCGGGGGGAAGTTGTTTACGACAGTGATGTAACACCTTTCAACATTTAACTCTGCAATCCTTACGTTAAATCGTTTCGAGTCAACTCTACCGTAAATTTGAACAATTCGAGTTTAAAAAGGATGTTTAATAGGAATACAATTGACAGGACTAAATAAAGATTAATCTTAGAAGTAAGGGTATGTTTGAAAGTGAAAGACGGCACCTTTTTATCTTTGACATTAAAAAAAATAAATAAATGACGTCTTCTTCTCTTGTCTAGTATAAAATAAACGGGTTGAGCTATGTAAAGGTGAAAACAGCTCTCGACTATTCCAACAATACAACCGTTTTAAACTTAATTGAAACTGTCTTAACACCTCTTCAACGTTTTCCTTTGTCAGACCTGTATTGAGAAGGTAAAAGGTTTTTTTTGAGTATTCTCGAAAAAAAATAAAGTTCTCTCTTTAAACCTTTAGATGATTGAAGAGGTACTCATTGCAACAGTGTGAAAATCCTTGATACGAAAAATACCATTTATATGTATTATATTATTTGCGCCCCTGGCGAAACCTGCTAAATACCGCCCCCTTAAGAATGATCAGGTTAAATCACAAATTACTAACATTAGCCTCCTTAGCCTTTGAGTTCAAAATACTGTTTTCTAGCAATTTTAATATAATTGAACGAAATTGAAAGTAGGCTATAAGATTGTTAATGTTATAAAATTGATTAGAGTTTTATCAAATTTAACCTTATTAGTCAAAAATTTCTTAAATAAATAACAAATATATATAAACTTTCCAAGTAAGTTTATATGTAATCTATATATATATATATATATATATATATATATATATATATATATATATATATATATATATATATATATATATATAAATCCAGTGAGTGTGTCTGAGTGGGTGTATGTTTGTTATTTATACAAATCTACAGTTTTAGTCCGATCTCGATGAAAATTTGCACACTTGATCGTCAAAGCAAGGGGAAAATAATGTCTACGTAAATTTTCGAAATTTAAATTTTGGTACACAGGGGTTCGGGGTACAAGTAATGAATACGGGGTCAAAGAAATTAATACACTTCATGATGCATGTCCTTGAAAAGCTCTTTAAGAGTACAGTAATTGATGTTATGTACAGTTTTGTCATATTTTCATTTAGGAAGGGAGTACATTTGAGATATTTGCAAATTATCTTATCAAAATGAGAGGGTATAGAAATAAGTGGGATGGATAAAATGTAGATATTCTCGCATAATAATATAATTTAAATGTTCCTTGATGGTAGTTTATAAACTTATCAAATTATAAAATTACTCCGTAGCGAAGCACGGGTATCCAGCTAGTATTACATGAAACATAAACAAATGATTAAATTCAATAAATTAAGTAAATTAAAACTTTAGAAGACAAATAATGTTCCAACGTTATCGGATAGCCTTGTGTCAAATTTCGTTGAAGTCGATTGCATTTTTTCTTACGTTAACGTTGGACATTGTCCACTAAGAGACAGAGAAACAAACGGACAAACATGCATTTTCATTTTAACCGTAAAAAGCTAAAACTTTTATTGCTTCCAAGCTAACCGAAGGTAACGGAAGCTATGAGATCGTTCTGAAGAACCAAACATTTTTTAAACTTTCCAATTTCAAAAGTTCCTTGAAACATTTTTGGTCCCGTGTCTTCTCTACCTTAATTTTTGTGAACCAACATACCTTAAAAAGTACTCCGATTTTAATGAACCATTTCAGACATCAGGTAACATATTTGGTCTTGTGTCTGTGTGTAGTTCAATATTTTTGCAAACCTCCATATCTTACAAATTAAGGTTGTGCTGATCGGGATGTCGAAAAATCAGTCCGAAAACTCAACAAAACTTATTAACATCATGATAATGTACAAAATGAAACTGAATTTGAATTCTATTGCCTCGTTTACATTCAGCCCACTTCCGTGGCAGTGAGCAAGGAAGTAGGCATTAAATAGAGTAGCGCAAGTATGTAATCTGGTTACTTGCGCTGCCTGTTGCTCCCCTCGTTGTCGGTTTTTCGTGTGGAAGTCAAAGGACAGGCAATTCGAGTGGCAGGAAGTGTTTACACTCTGCTCTTCTGCCTACTTACCTTAACTCATTTCACTGAGCTTCAAAAATTCTTCTCTGATTGCGCTTAGTTTAGATTTTTGCCGCCATTTTAAAAATATCTAGATTTGAAAACTTTAACGCTAAATAATTTCGGCAATATCAACAAATAAAGTATCGAGAGCAGGGGACCGAGCGCCCATGGAGCAGGAAAGAAGGTGACAAAACCTTATCAAACCCCCTCGATCATGGGCTCATTTTTCTTCTCTCATTGTCCCCTACACTGGGGCATATCGATGGTACAGTTTTAGATTCGGTTTTGGCGAGATACTTTGAATTGAGATTGGACCTTTTATTATTTTGTTTGTAAGTTAGAAACTGTTATACATAAAGGAAAAAATGCAACAAGATGCAATTGCTGAAAAGCAATGGGAGAAGTTGTGGCAGTGACTTAATGTAAAGAGGCATAAAATATTTAATGTAATTAATTTATTATTAAACATATTTAACCCTTAAATGGGCAAGTCAAGAAATAATTTAAAAATATACTTTTTTTTCATTGATATGACTAAAGAAACATTTAATTAGGCAAGAAATCATCTTTTCATTATTAATTTTTTCTAAATTCATATTAAATTTAGTTTGTATGTTATAACATACATTGACCTATTTCAGCTATTCAGGTATGTATGTTTCAACATACATGGACCATTTCTCCTTGTGAGAGGAATGTATGATATGTCATACATTGCCCGATATGTGAACACATTATAAGTATGTTTTAACATATTAGAGTAGTTATATAATTGCAAAAACTAGAAAAAAATGTGTTTATTTCTTTTGTTATATCGTTAATATGTTTAAGGAAAAAATAAAATACCAATTTTTACTTTAACAACGTAAAAAAAGGATAATGCTATAATATACTTGACTAATTCACAGTCTTACACATAATATTAAACAGTCTTCAAATTATAATTTTAAATAAAGATAAAACTTAAAACATATTTTAATACAGAATAAGTAAACAAATATAAAAAAGGTATAAAAGAAAGAAAAATAAATAATAATAATAATACATATGGTAAAAAATTGAATGCAATACAAATGTATGCATGTAAAAACATGAGGTTTAAAAATTGTATACAGAGCTAAAATAATTATGTATAAAAATATAAATGTGGAGTAATTATCATTGATAAACAGCACTTCTGTAAGTTGTTACTCCCCTTTTAATAAAACAAAAAGGAGTACCAGTCTAAAGAAGGTGTACGAAATGTTCTTCTTTAGACTATTACTCCCCTTATAAAAACAGAAATGTGATATTCCTTTGTCCCAAAGTACATTGTACTAAACATCCCCTTGCCTTAATAGTTAATTAGTCAAAGTCATTTATATTCCAAAAATACTTTGGGGAGTAACAATTAAAAGAAGTGCCTGATAAACTACAATACTTTTTAAAATAATTTGTTTCAATATTTAAATAATCTTCATTCATGATAAACAAATTTTCTTCGTTGTCCGAGAATTCGATATCTGATTATATATTCGGTTTCGGGCATGCCAGGATTCTTTCAGTTCTCCTGGAAAAGATACCTCGACCCTAAAAATATAATATCACAATTTATGGGTATATAATATAAAAGGAAATATGGTATTAGAATAATTTATATGTCTGTGTAATATTCACAATTGGACTAATGTTGACAATGGCAGAAGGTTAAGAAACTTTTGCTTCAGGCAAAACCACCTAAACAGACCAAGAATACCAAAAATTAATTAAATTTCCAAGCTAATTTCATCTGCTTAAATAAATAATGTATTAATTTGCTAATAAATCATGCTAAAATGTCTCCATATGTAGCTAATTCATTAAAAGTAAACTTTCATTTTTTTTGCAGTCACAATTTTCATTATTCGTACAGAGGGACATGATCTTGTTTTAAATCTTTTTGTATCCTAAAATCATGGAAAAATAAACAAATAATGTTTTTTTCTAACATAAAATTGTTATAATTATGTATGTTACATCATACATTGCCCTTTAAAAGGAAACTTTATGGGCATATTTAGTTTAGCAGAAATCAGGCAATGTATGTTAGAACATACATGAAGAAAAATAATCGTAGTAAATAAAATATATAAAAAATCAATAACAATTAACCATCACAATTATCAAAAATATATACTCTACAATATCCCCTAGCAAAAAACTTCAAAAATTAGCTTAGAATATGAAAATAAATTATTTACTTACGCTCATTGAGGTTTAAAATGTTTCCTTTGCAAAATGGCAGGTTCGCATGTGACAAGTTTTGAAAACATTTAAAAAACGTTATCTCAGAATAGCCAATGCTATAAAATAAAAATACCTTTTTAAAGCTGAAAGTTCCCTAAATAAAGACATTTCAACTCGCAGTGTGTTTAAGTATAGACAAATTACAAAAAAAAATCCCAAAATTATGTATGCCGTATCATACATTGCCCGTTTAAGGGTTAAACAGTTTTTAATAAGTGGTTGTTTCCATTTAATTTTCTAGTTGGGGGTAAATAAAATTGTATGTCCTAATTAGCCCAGTGTTGCTCCCATATAAAATTCAACCGACTATTTTACAAATTACAAATCCTTTCTTAGTTGGTTCTTTCATCCAATTCTAATGTTATTGTGAAATATAGTTAAATTGTGATAATTTCCCTTAAGTATTGTAAAGCCAGTGTAATGTCAGTTAGTCTTCTCTTTAAAAAATAATATAAAGAAATAAAACCTTGAAATATTGAAAAGAAAAACATAAAAAAAAGCAGCAAATCCACGGTCTACATAACATTAAAGGGAATGAGGACAACAAAAGAGCACTTTCATTGTGACATATTTAAACCATACCGACACAAAATAGCTACGAAATATTTAATCAAACAATCGGAGGAAACACGTCGCTTGTTGCCAACCTTCACTTACATATGTAGAATATATACACAATTTATATATATATATATATATATATATATATATATATATATATATATATATATATATATATATATATATATATATATATATATATATGTATATATATATATATATATATATATATATATATATATATATATATATATATATATATATATATATATATATATATATATATATATATATATATATATATATATATATATATATATATATATCAGTCAGAGCGAACGAAGGAAGTTGAGATAGCAAATGAGATTACATCCTGACTTTCCTTTTTTGTTATTGTTGATACGGAAAAAAAGATAGGAAATCCCCCGAATAGAAAAACTTTTTTTTCTGATTCTTCTCTTATTTTAGAGAAGGGATTTTATTTTTTTTTTTTTGGAAGGGAATTGTGAGATAATGTTTACTAGAGTTGACGTGACATTTCCACCAGCCCGACTCTGTCACCAAGAGTACAAAACTAACCAGAGGCCTCGGTTCCTCTACCAAGAGGGAAAACAGAGAGAAACAGATGATTTTTCAGTTTCAACAAAGGGTTAGCTTCCCATTTTCGTCACTCTTACACCTCTCTTGGATTTTAACCCCCTTGTTTAGAAATGTGATGGCGGATTTAATAAATAATGCACTTTTTCCCTTTTTTTAGTTTTAATGTATCAAATTCTGAGAGGCAACAACTCGGTCGTCCAAGCGGGCATCCGGTTTTAATGATTTATTCTCGTCCGGGGATGTGAAGGGAAGGGGTAAAAGCCAGCTCTTTCCTCCTCCTCCTCCTCCTCCCACATTCTCTCCCCTCCCCTCTCCCGCCTATATAACCCCTCCTCCCTTTTGATCTGCTAACATTGAGACAGGGAAGGGGAGATTCTGACCGTTTGGACCCCCCTCCCCCTCTCTTGTTACTAACAGTCCTTTAGATCCCCTCCCGTGTAATACTCTTAACCCCCTCTCCTTTTCCCGCTGTTTAAATCCGCTTAAAAACGGATTTAAACAGACACTGATAAAAAAATCTTCCCTACGAACATCCTCATTTGAACCGGATTTTCCTACTGATAATCTTTCCAGAGTCGAGAATATAACAAATAAAATGTATAAAGGCAGAGTTAATGATCCTAACTATTAAGGTCGATTTATACACATCAGTGCCGCGACCGGCCCGTGATTCCAGCGACCAAACAACTATTTTTAACAAGATTTTTACGCGCTTAAAATTTTGATGCAATGTTGGATAGGGCTCCGAAATATTTTATTCAGCCAGAAGATTCTTCCCGCAACCTTTCCTCCCTCGCTAATCTAAGATTTCTGTTTATCGCTGATAGCTGATCGTCGTTGGTGAATTATACAATATTAACAAAATTATCCAAATAATTTTCTTCTGATATAATTTGTTATAAAAAGGTTCATTGCCTTAATTATTTTGTTCTTAGAGATATTATAGGTTCAAAGGGGTACGGGGTACAAGTAATGAATACCCTTTATCTTCATGATGCATATCGTTGAAATGCTCTTTAAGAGTACAGTAATTGTTGTTATGTGTACAGTTTTGTCATATTTTCATTTAGGAGGGGATAAATTTAGGATATTTGCAAATGATCTTATCAAAGAGGTGGGGGTTATAACTAGGAGGGATAGTATCTAGATATTCTCGCATAGTAAAATAATTTTTATGCTTTCCTGGTAGTTTATAAACTTATCAAATTTAAAAACACTCCGTAGCGAAGCACGGGTATCCAGCTAGTTATACATATTTGGGATAACTTTCTTCCAGAAATTCCTATCCTGTGCTGTTCTTTGCCACAAAATGCCTAGTTTCTCCACTATTTCATTCCCCCATCTCCTCCTAGGTCTTCCTCTCCTTCTTGAATGGGTGGTTCTCAGACTACAGGCAATTTTCATGTCCACACTCTTCAAATTGCACATAGTGCTATAATTTTATTTATTTTTTAGATAATATTATTTCTACCGAGGAATATAATAAGAATATTATTATAGAATATAATAATATTCGGCTATAAAAATATGTTAAGAAGTGGTAAAACTGTAACTACCGTGGTTTTTAAAAATGAATAAGACCCACGGTAACTACAACTATTTAAAGACATGGTAATTACATTTCAAAATTGTAAGTAAATTATTTACTTTAAAAATATCTTTATAAACTATATTGTTGACATAATGTAAACAGGCAGTATTATGCTAATGAATCACAGGAACAAAATCGTTCACAAACAATTATAACCTGTGTTATTAACAACCATGGTAATTTCAATTAAAAAGGTACATACCAGAACACGTGATTTCTTTTGATGGTAGAAGCAGACTCACCTTGAATAACATGAAACTCACTGCCTTTTATTATCAGCAGGCATGCCAAAAGACTTTCGATGAGGGAGAAAAAATAAATATTACTTACACTAAATTTCTCTACGATTTGTTTTTATTTCGAGCATGGTAATGACAAATAACAAAAGGACACAAGTCAAAATGCTCTCAAAATTAATACAATATTTTTTTTAAAATTAAATATTGCGTTTTATTAACTATTCACAAGTATTGAATGCATGTATTTATAACTTTTATCCATACACTTATTTAAGGTAAATATATTAACAAAAAAAATGTTAAAATCCTATTTCTGGACTTCCATGGTAATTACAGTTTTACCACTTCTTAACATATTTTTATAGCCGAATATTATTAAAAACGTTGTTAAAGCATATTTACATTTAATTTTAACTTGCATATTTATGTTAGAAATAATTTATCTAAAAAATAAAATAAAATTATAGCACTATGTGCAATTTGACGAGTGTGGACATGAAAATTGCCTGTAGTCTGAGAACCACCCGAATAGTTCAAAGGTGTCCAGTCTGTTGAGATTTAAGCCCATCTGTGCAGGTAGCCTGGCCACATGTCCGGCCCAGTTCCATTTAAGTTGGTGTGCTTGAGTCTGCAGGTTTTTCGTTCGGTGATTTTCATAATATCCTGGTTTTGTATTTTTTTAATGCTATATATGCTCCTGAGCATGCTCATTTGAGAGGTGTTAAGCTTTTTGCTTTGTTGAGCTGTGAGCTTCCAAGTTTGACCTGGTTTCAACTGTACAATAGTGGCGGGAAACAAAAAAGTACATTATAGACCCAAATACTTAAATTAAGAGAGGATAATATATATTCACTGTAATCAAAATTATAAACAAATCGGTTCTATCTCGTTCTGAAAGAACAACATTGTTTATGTCACTGAATTCAAAAATTAGACAGAAATCCGTTTCAGAGGCACAAGATCTCTCGTGTCTGTCTGTTGGATTATCAATCAAATGTTTGTAAACTAACAAATCTTATAATCTATACTCGTCCGACTTTAATAAAATGTAGATATTAGATCATAATTTGCCCACTGTTGGTCTCTATTAATTAATTTTACTTTCTGCGCTCATTGCTTTCACATGTGCAACTTATTTTATGAACACCATTTCTTTAGACTCATCTGATATTGAAGGAATTCGGATTATTTGTTATTAAGATGGTCCTTTATTAAGATCAACCTTCTGCTTTTAATATTAAATAAAAATAAATGGGACATGGCTGGAAATCGAAACAGGTCCAAACAACCTTCCAATTCAGCAATGCAGACACCTTTCATATAATACACGCCTTATGTTACAGTTTGTTTTCTTATCAGTCCTTTTTAGGGTTTCGAGGTCATCCTAGAAACCCTTATGCTTTTGGTAGTTCGTCCGTCCATCGCATATTGGAGTAGGTATATCTCCCGACCTACTGTAGCTAGAGATTTGAAATTTGGTGTAGAAGTTAAACTTTTTTCCCCAAAAACAGAGAAACTATTGCGGACTTAAACACTCAAAATTTCTGCGATCAGCGATCAATTGCGAATTGATCGCATTATTTTATATTATTTGTAATTTTTAAGTTGGGTATCATTTTAAAGGTATTAAAATTTGGTTCAAAAATATATATCGCGTTTCCAAAATTGCGACCATTTTACCCCAGAAAAAATTAAAACAAAACGCAAAAAAATGTCCCCCCGCTACCCCATTAGGAAAGGTCCTAAAAATTAAAAATACAAAAATATAAATCTCTGTGGTCAAATGATATTTCCGGGAGTTAGTTTAAAATAGTCAAATTTAAGAAATTTTAGGGGGCCGTAACTATGGAGACGCAAAATTTTTATTCTTCGAAAATTTGAAGTTGGGTATCATTTTAAAGGTATTGAAATTTGGTTCACAAATATATATCGTATTTCCAAAATGGCGGCCATTTTACCCCTAAAAGAACCAATTAAGTGTATACTTAAGATACTAATGCACTCCTTGCTTGCATATGTATAAAAAATTGCAATTATTTATACATATTTTAGTTAAATTTTTTTTTTCGTTCTATTCGATGTTCTATTTATGAAGTTTTATGACCGAACAAACCCTTTTAGTGACTTGGTGGCAAGTACTTGACGGGATTTTTTTATATCAGTCCCCTGAATGCAAAAAAGTAGTTATAAAAAATGTTTGTCTGTCCTCTTTCGTCTGTACAGACGTGCGGAGCCTTACAACTACTAGGCTGATTTTGACGAAATTGGGTATTCATGTTCAGAAAAATCATACCCCGAGGCAAAATAGAGAAATTAATTTTACCCCTCAAAAACTCCAAACAAACGTGAAAAAAATTATCTCTCGAAAACGGTCAGAACCATTTTGATTCAAAATTTTTAAAATGTAGCCCATTTAAATACGAATTAAATGATATAAGCTGATTTCCCGGGTAGCTTAATAATCTTCAAATGCAGAATGAGGGAGGCCGGGTTCGATTTTTATGATAAATGTTGATGAAATGTTCAATAATAATTAAATGTACATACGAAAACTAATAAATTGAAAACACTTGGCTAAGTAATTATGAACTCATTCGCAATATTAGTACAGTAGAAATAAGTGAAAAAACGCCTTAAGGTGGAACTAATTGCAACAAAAATGATTCTTGTTGTAAATGGTAGGTAACACACCCCTAATCAACATACTAAAAGTATACATCCGTACCGTCGCGCAAAATGCGTTTTTTTGGCCGCCATCTTGAAAAAACATGAAAATTTTCAAAAAAAATCATGTGTGGTATCAAATCACTGGAAATTTAATGCTGAAAAAGAATAGGAGGTTGGTTTTTAAATGTAAAATGTTAACGAAGATGAAGTAGAGGGAGAAATATGAAAAATTATACCTTAATAACCTAGTATTTACACCTTAAATGCTTAAATGATGCTAGATTAATCGAGTCTTTAGCAAAATTGATCAGAACCGAAATAAATTTACTGTACATAAATAAGGACTTTTATCCTAGTTCATCAGATATTGTATCTGTTGAAGAAAACAAGTAAAAAAGTGGAAGAAAACAACATATTTTAGGGGAAATTGAGGAGTTAAAAAACTTCATTTTTTTTTTCAATTCATTAAACAAAAACACTACAATATATGTATGTTTTTTTGGGTCTCTTCAGGGTTATTTTAAATTAGGTAATAATAATTTACACCATAAAAACCTTCTTTTCACCTTGCTATATTTCGCCCTTACACCTGGGGCTTCTTCAGCCATTTCATTTTTTTTTTTTTAAATAATTCACATAATTGCAATGAAGTGTGATCTTCTAGTCAGTCAAGTTAGTAAGAAATTTATGTTTAAATTGAAAATAAGTTGTTATAAATGGTTAATGTCAGTAAAATTGTTAATGCCTGTATAATAGTAATTATTGGATTTAATAAAATTTGTTTCTAGCTTGAGAATGACTGAAAGGAGGGGTTAAAATATCGCTAAAGGGAGGCTATTATTTTTTCTCAAGACACAGCAGCATTTAAATTAAACCATACAAGGAACCAACTACTCTATCTATGTATATAAAATTAAAGTTTTGTCTGTACATTGGTCAAAATTGAAATTTTTTTGGATACTTTTTCATTTTACACATTCCGAAAACCAAATCCGGCCTTAACTTTTTTCGTGTATGTGTGTATGTCTGTCGCCCCAGTCAGATTTTATAGGCGCAAAACTGGCTAAATGAAATCGATTAATTTTTTTTCAGGGGTGTGTGCAAACATGTTGCGCAATTTGTAGGCTTGGTTTCATCTAAAAATATTGAGTAGAACAAAAGTTATTGACAATTTTATAAAAAAAAAAGTATATAAAACATAACCTAAAAAAATTAGGTTGACCTACCGTAAACAAACCCCACAGACTAATCGAAATGTTTGGATACTTCTAGACCACCTAGAGATTCGCGGTTTTTTGCATTTGGTCGGAAATTGGCCAAAAACCACTGGAAAATCCAAAAAGTTAAAAAAAAAAAATAATTAAAAAATTAAAGATGGTGGACGCACTTAAACAATTTTTGGAGGCTTATTGTGGCTAAACGGTAAGTTGTATCGACAAGCTGATTGCGTTAGCGGTAACTGATTTCAAAAGATCTACAACTT
Organism: Gerris lacustris; assembly: GCA_951217055.1. Classification (NCBI taxonomy): domain Eukaryota; kingdom Metazoa; phylum Arthropoda; class Insecta; order Hemiptera; family Gerridae; genus Gerris; species Gerris lacustris. The sequence goes on along the minus strand of OX578283.1, from coordinate 22,972,532 downwards.
TGGTCCTTTTTGTCGTAACTCCACCGGATCTACCTTAAATAGAGCTAAATTTGATTTTTTGTAAAAAAACAAAAATATATTTTGAGCTCATATGGCGTCCGCAATTGTTGACCGATTTAATTTCTGATTGGGGTGCTTAATTCGCACACTATTAGTCTATAAATCGAGTATTAATTATTCAATTATTTTTTTCTAAAACCAGAGTTATTAAATATTTACTGGTGCAACTGCCTTATTCAGAGAAGAGACTGGTAATTAAATTAATGCACCATTATGGTTGATGATTGTTCAATGACTTCCCAGTGTAATTGGTTTTTTCGACGTTTATTTTCTTATTTATTATACCTTTTTTTAGTTTTTTTTTTTTTATTAATTACTATACGTATTAATTAGTTTCTATTGGCTATGTTTTAAACATATAATATATAGACTCCAAACTACGATTTGGAGAATATTATATTCTTAGAAACGGAATGAATGGTGTATAATATAGTCCTGATTTTTTTCCTAGAAGGCTTGGAAAAAAACTATTTGGCCATTTTATTTAATTGCTAGGAAACATAGCCACTAATACTTAACATGAGCAATCCGCGCGGAGCGCGGGGTGAAAGCTAGTTTACTAAAAAAGCAAAACATAATCCCCTCTTTACTAACTTTTTTGGATAGAAAAACAAAGCATTTTTAGTGTTGAAAAACCTTTTTTCTATTATTCACTATAAATGGAAAATTTATAATAAATGTTTAAAGCTTCATTGACAATTAGTGTGTTTGCATCAGTTTCTACATGAATGACGGAATGGCCTCTTCCTTGAATATACATCCACATATATTGATAAAGCGTTGTTTTTTTTTGAAGAGTTAGAAAGAAATTTGTTTTTCTTGATTACCACAGGCGAATTTTGATTAAAAGGGATAAATAAACAGTGTATTTATGTATTTTTTGTATTATAATATAATAATAAAAATTCTTAACATAAAAAAGAAAAATAAAACCACTACTATAACACAATCTGTGCTCCACATCTATTACGTTTGGTTTTTATACCCGTAAAAAACTATTTTCACTTTTCCATACCTTCTGTTAACATACGATTGGTGTTGCTTTATGACATCGCCCAATGTTGCAGAAGCGGACCATGGTAACTGGTGAATTCATGCACCACCGTCAGGTTTTGTGACCATTGTGTTTTTTGTTCTATTTTTGCTATATTATGGTCGACATTTTCGGTGACACATTGTAAAAAGTGGCCAGATGGTACACTTCAACACTTTGGTTACTTTCATCCATTACAGCAGAATGTATGTATTTCTACACTTCAGCATAAGACACAATGAATCCAAGGCTGCAAAGTTCATCAAATAGGAAACGAGAATCAAAATTTCTGTGAATCTGTATGTCTACAACAAGAGGAATTGGGCATATCAGAGAACGAGGGCCCTGCATCTTGCATTTCAGCCACACCAATCGAAACCTGCTTCAGGTCATTGTGTTTGAAACTAATTAGGTTAGGTATCCAAAAAAAGTGAGTAAACAAGGGGTAATATGTAGTTCGTTCCTTATTAAATCTAATATTAACTATTATGCAGGCATTACAAATTTTTACACAAAACATTTTTCTGACATTAACATTGATTAATACATTAACAATTTATAACAACTTATTTCAATTTAAACATAAATGACTTACTAACTTGACTGACTAGAAGATCACACTTCATTGGAATTATGTGAATTTTACTATTTCCCCTAAAATGGTGTTTTCTTCAATTTTTTTACTTACTTTCTTCAACTGATGCAATATCTGATGAACTTAAATCAATAACTGATAAAAGTCATTATTTTTGTAGAGTAAATTTATCTTGGTTCTGATCAGTTTTGCTAAAGCCTCGATTAATCTAGCATAATTTAAGCTTTTAAGGTGTAAATACTTGATTATTGAGGTATAATTTTCATATTTCTCCCTCTACTTCATCTTCGTAAACATTTTAAATTTAAAAACCAACCTCATATTCTTTTTTAGCATTAAATTTCCTGTGATTTGATACCACACATGATTTTTTTGAAAATTTTCATGTTTTTTCAAGATGGCGGCCAAAAAAACGCATTTTGCGCGACGGTACGGATGTATACTTTTAGTATGTTGATTAGGGGCGTGTTACCTACCATTTACAACAAGAATCATTTTTGTTGCAATTAGTTCCACCTCTAACGCTATTTCTACTGTACTATATGAGAAAGTTTGTCTGAGTTGTCTCGGACAGATCCGTTTATTATCTTTTCCTCTATTTCATATAAGTAGATTATATAGAAACACTTATTGGGTTTAATATCTATACAAGCTGTTTAATTATAGTAATTAAAAAATAAAATAAAAATTTCGAGAAATTTCATATGGTTTTGCTTGAAGTCTAAATTCCAGCCTAATGTGTAGGCGGAAGGGTATAATCGGAGATACGCAGAACTATCAAACAATTTTAATTGTATGATATGAATCACTTGATTTTAAGTGCGTGGATATTGCAAGGGATTAATTTAAACATATGATAATTTTGTATCTGTGTATAATAGCCCAGTTAATAAAGGTTTTTACCTGCAGCTAATTAGGGGAAATCTGGATTTTTTCCTGATGATAGACCATGATAAGAGGTACATTCTCTCAAAAGTCCCCACTTCTCCCCCTTGTGCTTCCCCCCCTACCCCCTCTTAAAGTTCAAAATTTACTTATTTTTCACTTTTTACGCAAAACTATTTATTTTTTGAAGAGAAGTGTTATTAACAAAAATATTTCTCACATAATTCTGCACAAAAAAGGTCCTATGCATGTTTGAAGTGAGACATACCGTTTTCGAGATATTGTTGATAAAAATTCCAATTTTTCATTTTTTCGAACCAAGATGTGTTAAAAACAAAACTTCTGATTTTAATAAAATTTGGATGGTAGGTCATACTTAACCTACTGTTGATCCCATATAAATTTCAACCTTCTGCGCCCATTATTTTATCTTGCGCATGCGCACAAACATACATTTATTTCTTTTTTTTTTGGAGAGGCCACTTTAGTGGCCTCTGAAGTGAGGAAAAGTTCCGAGGTACCCCGTACCCGATTTTTTTATTTTGTCCGCCTTCTTGGCAATATAAACCAGGCTCTTTGTTTAAAATAACAGTTTTATTTAATTTTAAAACATGTCCAAAGAATTCATAATTTATGAACTGTTGAAGATTTTCTTATTCGATTTGTTGCAGATCCAAGAGAAGATGATGCATAGACCTCATACACAGATGTTGGAATTCTCTCTTCTCGTTATGAGGTAGTGTTAAATAAAACTTATTATGCATGAAGTTCTATATACCCAGTACTTTTTTAGTAGTAGTCGGAATAACTTCATGCAAGTTATTCTTTTAAATAAGAAGTCCTTTTAATTAATTCTATTTTTAACTCATTATCCAATCACAGCTACTTTTTCAAGTCAATCACTCTTTTTATTTCCCTATATTTGCATTCATATCCATGACAATTTGACATTTTCGTGTTTAGGCTAAAAACTCAGAAAAGTATAACAGGGAGTTAAAAAGCTATAGGAGGTATGTAATCCAGTCTCCAGCTGTTGGGCCTCCCTCCACCGCACGTCATAGGGCCGAAGAAAGTCGAAAAGATTTATACGTGTGACAGGGAGTTATGAAAGTTTATTGTTAAATTATCGGGTACAATTCACAATTACTCGATATGATCATCAATGTTAAACTTGTCTCACTTCTTTGAGATTTGATCCCACCAAAGTGTTTTGATCTACATTTGTTGTGGGAATGTAAACCACTATTTTATTATTTTTTTTAATCTACCCCTGATTATATTGAAAAATAGAGAATGGAAAAGAATCGTGAATATTTAATTTGACAAATTTTTTTCAGAGTTCAAGATTTATTCGTAAAACAGCCTTGCCACTTAGCATTACAATTAATTAAAGTTCAAGAGATGGTGTGATTATGCATATCTAGGTTAATTAGAACATGTTCTAACTTCCGAGTTCTTCTAAACTTGTCTGCAAAAGTTCTATTGATATATTTGATGGAACTTTCATGTTCGCGCTTAACTCTATACTCTTAAGAATACAAGTGCTCTAGATTGTATTGTAAATAAAAATTCTTCATTATCATCTATTCCATTCTATAAAAGGTCTCAGAAAGATCAGTAAAGGTAAAATAAACCAAAAACTGTGTCAGAAAAAGACAAAAATGTCCATATCTAAAGAGTCTCAACATTTTTGGGGTAAATCAAAGATTTTTTTTAGGGAAGGGCATTTATAAAATTTTACATAAAATTATTTAAATTTATTTAAATGAAATGTTTAGTTTATCGAGTTTAATAAAATGAAACAATCAATTCCATTGAATCATATAATATCGATTTATGATAGGTTTTATGGGGGAAAACACAGATTTTTTTTATCGTACTTCAATAATTCATTATTCTTTCGACCTGGAAGTTGTCTCATTGGACCTGAAAGTCATATACCAAGTTTAATGAATGGTTTATTTTTATTTTATTATTTTTTTTTTGTTTCAATTCCCTATTTTCACCTGTACCTATAAATATGTCCTTTGTACAGTTTAAATAAACAGGTCAAGTGTGTGCTAGTCAGCACACAGCGAGGGTCCGTAGGCCACACAGTATAGTTTATGTATTTCCCTATTGATGGTGTTTTTTAAAATGCTAAAAAGCCTACTTTGAACTATCCTATGGGTGTGATATTCTTAAAACACATAAACAAACTTCTGATAAAGTATTTTTTTGCTACTGAACTGGACTACAACCACATAAATACATCGAAAAACCCATAGTTATAAAAAACGTATTTTGTCAATAAAAAATAAAATAATATTTTTTTTGAAATTTCCAAAAAGTGGTATTTTTACTTTTGGTCGAAGAATGTTCAAGGAATTTTTTCAGATTTTTTGCACTTCACATAAGCGAGATAGAAGGGGGGACACGTTTCACACCCATTTCAAACTTGCCTACGCTCGCCCTATCAAAGTTATAACCAAAGAATTATATATTTTTGTAATCAGCTTGACGTACCCTTTCATATGATACCCCTCACGGTGTCGAAAAAAAAGAGAAAATTTAACCCTTAAGTTTTTTTACCTTAATTTTTTTGAAAAATATTTTTTTTAAGTCGCTATATTTTTAAAATATGTGGGTACAAGACACATACATGCCAAATTGTTACTTCGATGAATATTTGATCAAAGTCCGATCAAAGTGATCGGACGAAAGGTGTAGCCGTGAGAGCAGGCGACAGGACGGATGGACAGACACACGCAGGAAAATATAAGGGTCCTTGGTTTTGCCCACGGACTAAAAACAAATTTAATAAAATAAAAATATATTGCCAATTTGTGTGGCACATACGTACTTATTGTACACACGTACTTTATTGATGTTTTGATTTTACGACACATTATTGGATAATTTATTTAATGTTTCTCCCTTTAATTATGCCTTTTAAGTCTTAGATTTCAAAAATTCTTTGACAGAAAATCAATCGTTTAAAATTGTTTTCTCTTGCACGAATAAAAGTATCAATTTAGTAATATGTATTTAATGTGGACATGTGGTTGAAATTAACCTGGGGCTAGTATCGAGGAACCATATATTAAAAATTTAATAAAACAAAAAATAAATCAGACAAAGATACAGGTGTAGATAAATGTTTGTGTGCATGAAGAGAAACAAAAAGGAAGAGAAGATTGAAAGATATATGGGACCAACAATGAGCTAATTATGACCTACCATATACAAATTTTTTTTAAATTGATCGTGTAGTTTTAAGATAGGTTGGTTCGCAATAATTAGGTAATGAAAGGAAACAAATATTCGCATCAATGCTCCTTTGAGATTGTGACTGTTTGATTTTGATTGTTATAAGATTTTTAAAAAAAAAAAAATTTTAATTTTTGTTAAATTATTTTTTTCAGTTTATCTTTCTATATGTTCAGTGAATATAATCGATTTGACCGATTTTATTTATAATAGTATAAAAAAATCAAAATAGCAGGTGTAAACCCAAATTCGCCCAGGTTCATTTCATAATGGCTATTACCTATTGTAGCCAAACGTACTTCTGAATAAAATAGTGTACCTTTTTGGATTGTTTGTTGACAAAAACATGTAGTGTGTGTCGGCTATACCGTCATGGGAAAACGCTACATATCATGCAAAAAGCTGTCACCTTGGCTTTCGTAGCCTTTTCTTCCCTTTTACCTTCTTATCTTTTCTCATTCTTACTTTCTTACACCTCAGCGCAACAGCCCATGTGATGCTTGGTCCTGGTCAAAAATGTGTTTATCTACGATTGATACGAAATATAAACATTGTATCTCTGTTTAGATGCGTAGAAAGTGATTCTTTAAGTACTTGTATTCATTGCGCGTGGCGTCTCATAGTTCTGAAGGATTCCTCTTTTTTACCATCCTAGGGTGGTAAAGAAGAAGAATTCTTCAGCTTTACGCACGATTAGCGAGTTTGTTTACATTTAACAAAACTAACTTGCTGTTTGTTTAATAAAGGTAACTGTTTATATAGAGTTTTTTGTGAAAATAAATGAGTTATTTAAATGATTATGACGAATATGAGGAGACTAATACGCCTCCCGAAATAATTAAGTCGGCACAAAATATACAACTAATGAATTAATGTCATCTTTATCAAAAGAGAAATACGAACTTGCGTACAGGAAGTTTATTTTTTTCTGTATTTATTATTTAAATCTAACAATCGTAGATAAAGTACGGTACGCAACTAGTGCGAAAACGGCATTTTGCATTACTCGTGTGGTTTTACTACCCTCGCTGTCGCTCGGGTGCAAACTCCACACTCGCATGCAAAATGCTACTTTCTGCACTCGACGCGTAATGTACTATTTCACTCTCCTTCACCATGGTCTACTATCCTCAAGCGCCTCACTCCTATCCTCCTCAAGTCTGCCTCCATCTCGTCAGTTCAGTTTACTTTGGTCGATCTCTGTGCTGCCTTACTCTTGGTCCCCTCTACATCTTCTTAGATTCCCTATAATAATACCCTATCTTGGGTGATCATAGCAGCATCATCGGCATACGCGATGTCCTGTCGATGTTCATTAAATATAGTTCTTCCTGGGTTTCCAAACATCTGACGCATGCTATCCTGTAGGGTTAAATTTCCTCATTTTATACCCTTTTTATATGGTACGTCATGACAGAGCAGTTTATTTGAACCTTAGAAATATATGAAATTTCGTGAATTGAGATGCCAGATCCACAAGTGTTGGCAGGCCACGTGTGGCGTAGTACTTTCCAGTCCTGCTCTACATCCCAATTCGCGCGGTCTTGTATATTTCTGCGGTTAAAAAAAACTTCCCAATGTTTCAAAGTACGCTCGGATTAAAGATTGACTACATTTGAATTATAAATAACTATAATATTTAAAATAAATTATTTATATTTGTTTATAATATTTACTAAATATAATGGGAGTAGGAGAAGGAAACAAGACATAGCATTAGGGGTCCTGCGCTAAGCATATAATTGCCTTTAGTAATTATATTTAGTGTTCGTTAATAGCTATATTTTAGCTTTACTTGTGTTGCCTTCCGAACTCGCGTATTTAGGGTGTAAAAGGGGAATAATAATCATTACCTTCCCTAAATTACCTTTAATTTGATGTATAACATGACATAATATGACTTATAAACACTTAATTTTGGTGTTTTCGGTCATTTGTGGAAGCCATTTAGAAAATAATGACATATCTATACTTCCTCCATCGAGTTATAAATTAGTATGCAACATGCCATAAAAGCTTACATATTTTTCGGCTATATTTGTTTTCAAAATAACTGAAAAGATTGTAACTTTTGTAATAATAGTTATAAACTCTTTTCCTACTCTTAAAGACCTTTAAAACGATGTACAATGCCTTGCCATTCTGACTAATAACTTATTGTTTAGCCGTCCGCTATATTGGCTGCCGTGTTCAAAATATTTAGTTTGTGTGAAATTTCCAAAACTATACAATAGTAAAAAATTATGAAATACACCTGTATGCAGAATTCCATACAAATCGGTCAATTTAGACATAGCGTTAGACACTCCACACACAAACAAAAAGACTTTACAAAACCTGTCTCTGAAATGAATAACTTCTCTATGCTCGTTTAAAAACACAAACAATTTTTTTCACCCTTATATTTATAACCAGGCCCGTCGAGAGGGGGCGGCAGGTACAGCTGATGCCGGGGGGCCCGGACCTCCCCTAAAGGGCCCCGCTTCTCAAGCCCCGAACACCCAATCACGCCAATATTTATGATTGAAATATAAAATAATTATATTCGTAATAATAATTAAAAATAATATTAGTTAACATTAAAGTTGTCAGCCAGGTGTGGTGATTAAGTTTGAGAGAGAATTTCCCGGTACCGAGACTGAGAAGCGAAAAATTACTAAGCCGTATCCCGATGGGTAAAAATCCACAGAGAACCCAAAAAATCGCTTCAAAGTTGAAGTTTTTTATGTTTTAATTGACAGTCCAGTCAAGTTTAATTGAGTGATCTATACCAAGCAGTCAACAAAATCAATGGTTAATGATTTGTTCAGTTTTATTTGGACATATCCAAAGTTGAAAAAATATTAAATACACCACCATTCATTTTCAACCATGCATGGTTGAAAAATCAAGCATGCTAGCCAGAAAGACACTACAATGGTTTCTTCAGTCATACAAATTCATATTTCCTACTAGTAGGTTTTGGAGGCCCCCTGGAAACTTTTAGGGGCCCCTCTATTTAACTTCCAGGGGCCCCCGCGCGGCGGGGTCTGCGGGGCCCTTATTGCAGCCACTGTTTCCTACTTCCTACAATACTAGCTGGATACCCGTGCTTTGCTACGAAGTGTTATTTTAATTTGATAAGTTTACAAACTACCGTCTAGAGACTATTTTACTATGCGAGAATATCTAGATTCTATCCCTCCCACTTATTTCTATATCCCCTCCTCTTTGATAAGATAATTTGCAAATATCCCAAATTTACCCCCTCCTAAATGACAATATGACAAAACTGTACATAACAACAATTACTGTACTCTTAAAGAGCTTTTCAACGATATGCATCATGAAGGGTATTCATTACTTTGACCCCATATTCATCACTTGAGTTGTACCCCGTACCCCTGTGTACCAAAATTTAAATTTCGAAAATTCATGTAGGCAGTGACCTTCCCATTGCTTTGAAGGTCAAGTGTGAAAATTTTCATCGAGATCGGACCAAAACTGTAGATTTGTATATAGAACATACATATACCTTGAGGGCTAAACTACGGTATATGGGGCTCTTTCTGATAACACGTTATCTCACTATCGACCTCTTTCAAGACTTAATATATCGATATATCTTGTCTGTAAACTCTTTTATCTACGATTGATAAGAAATATAAACATTATATCTCTGTTTAGATGCGTTGAAAGTAATTATTTACGTACTTGTATTTATTGCGCATGCGCGTCTCATAGTTCTGAAGAATTCCTCTTCTTTACCACACTAGTGCGGTAAAGAAGAGGAATTCTTCAGCTTTACGCACGGTTAGCTAGTTTGTTTACATTTAACCAAACTAATTTGCTGTTCTTTTATTAAAGTAGCTGTTTATATCGAGTTTTTAGTGAAAAACAATGAGTGAATTAAGTGACTTTGACGAAAATGTGGAGAATAATACTCCTCCAGAAATAATTAATTCGGCAAAAAATACAACTCAATAATTAATGCCATCTTTATGAAGAGAGAGATACGAACTTACATACAGCAAGTTTATTTTTTTCTGTATTTATAATTAAATCTAACAGTCGTAGATAAAGTACGGTACGCAACTCGAGCGAAAACGGCATTTTGCATTGCTCGTGTGGTTTTACAACCCTCGCTGTCGCTCGGGTGCAAACTCCACACTCGCATGCAAAATGCTACTTTCCGCACTCGACGCGTAATGTACTATTATATTTCGATTTGGAACTCTACCTGGTCTATATGCAGGAGGGTTGTTTTTCTTTAGAAATGAGAGCTCCGCGAAGCGGTGTGGAGCGCCGATTAAAAATTCTAGGGCAAAAAAAATTAAGGTTAACAAAATTAAATTCAAACCCAAAACAAACAAATTTTCGTTAAAACGTGTAAAATTACCCAAATCACACATTCTTTGGATATATTGAAATATGGCGTCAATTAAAACAATCGATTGTAGCGATTTACGATGTACAGTATAGTAGGGGCTCCATATACTGTAGTTCTCCTTTCAACTTAAAATACCATTTGATTTAACTTGTTTTTACAAACTGTTTTTTATTAATTTAAACTTATATAAACAAAATATTTACCACAGTACAACGAGGTTAAACCAATAATGCGAACAAAATTATTAAAAAATAAAATAACAAACATATTTTGTTTCGGTTAAACTAAAAACATATTTAAAATATAATATTACCATGAAGAATACTTATTATTTATAATATTTTTATTTTAAATAATTTTTTATAATAAACTTTAGATTATTTAATTTTGAAACGGTGGTAGTGTGGTAGCCCTGAAAAAGGCGAGTCACTGCGACGTTGCGGTTTCCCATAGTTTTAGAGTGTCGGCCATATTGTTTATACGTCTCTAATTAGGTCAACAGTAATTTTAGTCGAACCTTACTTTAAATTCACTTCTTAATCGAGGAAAAGTATTTTAAATCGGGTAGCGGGTCTTTATATTTGTACAGTGTGTTATAATTCAAATGTTTCTTTTTGATATCTATACGTTTTTCTTTCGAAAAGTACATCTTTCGTGTATGTCGTTTATATTTTATTCATTGTTTGTTGTTCTGTGTTGAAATCTTGTCTTTGGAGATTGATCGATTTGTTATTCAGTGTAATATCGACGATAATATCTTTGAAAGTTAATTCTACGTATATTTATAACAGCATTTAGAGAATATAATGTAATAATATGAAGATATACATAGGATGGATTGAAAGAACGAACCGAAGCTATAAAGGTAGATTGATTCTTTGTATTTACCTATTAAGTTAAATTGAATAGTTTATGTTTAATTATAATCTTATTACACAACGATAATAGTAAGAGAAATTCTTAAAAAAAACTATTGTTTTTTTGTTTAGTTATTTCCTTAGAATTAAAAGCTATTCAAAAAGTGAAGTTTTTTTTTTTTTTTTTTTTTTTTTTTTTTAATATAGGAGGCAATTATCTTATAGACTACGTAACATTCCCACCCTCTTAATCTTCCTTCTCGCTTATTTTCTGTTACATTCTTTGTTTGTTTTAATTTTTCTTCGAAACCATTATTTTATGTTTTACTAGCTGGATACCCGTTCTTTGCTACGGAGTGTTATTTTAATTTGATAAGTTTGTAAACTACCATCAAGAAACATTTTAATTATTTTACTATGAGAGAATATCTATATTTTATCCCTTCCACTGATTTCTATAATCCTCTTTTTGATAAGATAATTTTAAAATATCCTAAATTTAGCCCTCTCCTAAAAAGAAAACAAGGGATTCTACTGTACTCTATTCTAGGCAGCGGCTGCACTGCGGCCGCTTTTCGGGGGTTTGTCGAGCGAAGCGAGTAGGGGGCAGAGCCCCCTAGTAATATATAAAATAAAATTGTATAAAACGTAAACAACATTTTACAGTTATAGGACTTTTTCTGTCCAGAGTTTTTTTGTGTTTTAGTTGAGGACTAAGAAATTATAAATGTTTTCAAACAATTTTGTCTAATTTAAGGTCATAATTATGACTCATATACCCATATTAATTTAAGTCATAATTGGGTTTTTAACATTACTGCGGTAAAATAGTTGTAATCTTCAAAATGAGTTTGTTTTACTTTAGTTTATCAGTAGTATCTCTGCAGTTATCAGTAATAGGAGTTTATTAGTAGTACTTGCAATAAATATAAAATAGAACTTATTATAAGAGTTGAAAAATTCAATACACAAGTTATTAGTGTAAAGTCCCAAAATGACGAATAAAAACGAGTAAAAAGAGGGGGCCCATATAGGTATAGCCGTGGGGCCCGCTACGGCTCTCGACGGGCCTGTATATAACATCTTTACCTGAAACGTTTATCTATTGTAATCTATGTAAACAGAGGTTGTTTCCTTGTTATAACAGTGTAAACAGGTCATCCCAAAACAAACAAAATTAATTAAAAAAAAGAAATAACTAAAAATATTTTTTTGTTTGTCAGTGAAACTATAAATATTCAAATACCTATTATCATGAATTATTATTTATATTACTTCTAAATTATATACTATTCAAAATATTATTTATTGATAATGATTTAATATATAATTTTTTTTTTGTTACGTTGGTAGTCGTAAAATCAGCCGTCTGGGTTTACGTAGTTCCAGTTCAACGGCCATATTTGTTTTTATTACGTGTCCTTTTGTGAATTTATTTTAATTAAAATCTTTTAATTTTATAATAACCGACTTCTTAATTAAAAAAAATACGTTCAAATCGTTAATCAAATCTTTGTAGTAACTATATTGTGTGTTATTCATAGTGTTTTTGTTGCATTTCTATACTTTTTCTTTGGAAGAAAAGTTCATTGTGCATAAAAGTTTGTTATTTTTCAATTCTTGTAAAATCTTTTCATTAGATATAAATCTAATGTTATTTAGTATAATGTTGAAGATAACATTTTTTTGTGTTTGTAATTTATAAAAGAATGTGAAGAATTATGAAGAATACTTACGACCAATTATTTAAAGATGCTAACGGAGTCTAAAGGTATTTGATTCTTTCTATTATTTTGCTTTAACAAAATCACGTAATATGTTTACTTAGTATTACTTAAAAAAAGATCAAATTTTGTTTGGGAATAACGAAAGGGAGTTTAATTTTAATCTAAAAAAATAAATAAACGTTTTTAGCTTAGGACATTTCCGAAGAATTAAAAGGATTGTTTGTTTTGTTGGCAAAGCTGAAGAATATGAAGCGGTCTATAGAAAAAATGGCGGGGCCTCATTCCAACATATTTTTTTTGACAAAGGCGTATAACTTCTCATTCTTATAGACTTTGTAACCGTCCTGTAACCTCTCCAACCTTCCTTCTCACTTATTTCCGGTTTCTTTTCGCTTCATCTTAATGCTTTCTAAGAACTTTTAAATAATAATAAATAGCAAACACTTGCTTCAAAAGTATCTCAGCTCAAAAATTGTTATGTTAATCGACTAGATAATACCTCGGCCCCATTAAGGACGGCCTATCTCCAGGGTTCTGAAATTACTCAGTGGCTCATCTAAAATACACGACCAGTTAGAATACAACGTTCTTAAGTATATTAAGTCTCTAAAACCCCTTTTTAACTACATGTATATAATATAAATGAGGAATTATTTATACATAAACTAGCTGAATGTACTTACTTCACTACTGAGTATGCAATATTTAAGGCACTACTTCTAGTTTTGTTTAAAGAACTCTTGGTTTTTGGGTTTCCAGATTAAAAATGTTTTGGAACAAAATGTATTTTAGGGATATTTTTTTGTCTCGTCTGTGTCTGACCGTCAACTTTATTTTTTTACTCATACTTTTAAAACTACTTGTCTGATTTTAATGAAACTGGATGGTATATCAAAGTTAGTCCACCAATGATCCCACATTTATTTCAACCTTCTGTATGCATTTTGCGAAAGACTTATTTTTTTCTTTTATCGACATATTTATAAAAATAATTTTCCTATTTAAATTAAATGTATGAATAATTTAGGTTTAGCCACCTCAGATGGTCCCCATATTAATTTCTATATTCTGCACTAATTGCTCCCTCTTTGGCGCATGTTCACAACCTAATTTAAGTGTTTCGGTGCGTCCGCGTCCGCGTCTCGAAGGGCTTCTCTTGGGATGCACAAGAGACCTAGAACTTTTTAACATTTAATTCCAATCGTGGAGGTCTACGATATTCGATAACCGAATTTAAACTTATATTTTGATTTTATTTGCTTGTAATGATAGGACTAATTAACAGACGATTATTATTATCTTAACTCTTCATAGATATTATTTTCGCAATTTTTTAGTTGCGTTGTTGGAACTGTTAATACTCCAACTACTTGTCAACTTAAACGAAAAAATGCAAAATATATAATAACTATTTTTGGAAAACAAATATAAAATCAGGAGTAAATAATCAGTAATAAAATAAATAATAATAAATAATAAGTATAAAATAACTATTGGAATATTAAATTGGTATTTATTTTTTCTAAGATAAGCTACTTATTTCGATAAAAAATAATAAAATAAGTAATTCAATTTTAAGTTTTTGGTAGTTTTCATACTACGGAAAGTTTATTTTTTTTAAAGGCCAGATTTATAAAATAAATGCATCAGGCTAGTCATATAACAGTTATTAATCTAAGTTATCATTATAATGGCAATGATTGATCAATTAATATAAGTTTGACGTACTTTTTATTAGAAGAAAATAAAATCCAAAATTATAAACCTTCAGATTATAAAGTTCAGAATATAAAATTCACGTAAAAAAATAAACTAAAACTCAAATCTTTAGCCAGGGACGAGAATAATTTGACTAAAACACAAATTTAGGTGTGGACGCTAGACCGAGACAATAGACGGTCTCAGTAGACGTCTATAGACATGTTGAGCAACGTGTCTACTGGTGTGGACTAGGCTTAATAACTCATACGATTAAATCTCTTCATAAATTAGCTTTTCCCTGGAACCATCGTCTATAACTCTATGGTAGCATTGCTTTGATTGCCAGAAAAGTAATACATGTTGCTTGATAATCATTAATCATGCATGCATGGATATAATCGGAATAAATAAAATATAAACGAAATTCTCACAAACCAAGAGTAATCCAACTCACTTAGTTGTTTAATTGAAAACGATGTGTTTATGTTTTACACATATGATAAATAACTGTTTTAAATATAAGAGTAATTTTTATATACTCTAACATGTGAAACTCTAATTTAAAAGGGTGAAAAATTGTAACGTTTACTGCAGCTGACCACGAACAGACTTGAATATTTGCTTCTAAACCATAGTTTCAAGCGCTATTATGTTTGAACATGTTGCTATTAGTTGATCTGGCTATGAATCTAATTCTAATTATAGGTAGGCTGCTATTAGATGTTATCAACGCCTTTATAATTAGATTTTGTCTAAGCACGCAATGTATTGATGCATTGCTGTTTATGCTATCTTTAACTAAAACCTTTTAAGTCCGTGGATTGTTTACGACTTTTATTTTCTGCAAGGGTTAAGTTACTTTTAGTATTTTCATTCACTTAGGTCATTGTTTTGATCATAATCGGGTATTGCTAAAGAACTGTTATCAGAACTTGTAATGGCTTGAAGTTAGCCTTATCTATAAACCTTTCTCTTTGCTACTAATAGCTGTCAAAAGAAAGTTGAAAACTATTAAATTATTTTCTTTTGCCTCTAGAAGAATTATTTGTACCATATTACACAGGTTTGACCTTCGTACAGGCAGGGCAGGTGGTCGCTTGTGGCGGCCTAACGTAGGGGGCGGGCGACGCCTCTCTCCCAGAATATTTTGTAAAATTTATTAACAAAATTCATAGTTACAAAACGATAATAATGTGCAATAAGATTAATTGAGGAATAAACAATCTAATAAATAACAACCAACGAATAAGTAAATGTATATTGTAGACAGTATAGGTCTCTTGGTAATGTGCCGCCCTTGGGTGAGGTTAAAAACTCCGCCCTGGTAGTGGAAAGTGAGTTATCCCGAAGATGGTCTCAGCTGATGGAGCTCAGCAGCCTGCAGTTTTCTTCAAACCATGTTCTTAAGATGGGATCCTAGTTAACACCCCTAGACATCACCAAACCCTTTATCAGGTGTTGTTGAAGTTAAGTAGGTGAGCTTAGAGCTTATCGCATTACAGGTTGGTTCTTGGCTTGGATAGTGTCAATTGTTTAGTTTCCTAAAACTCTTCTTTTGCTCATTACGCCACACTACCACTATTTAGTGATAGTATATAATAATAGGCATCGCGTGGATCTATCATTAAAGCGAGCGTATGGTAGTTAAAACTGAATATTAAGGAATTTATCATACATATGATGAATGTCATAGTTGAAGATAAGCAGAAGAGGAAGTGTAGAGAAGAGTCAGGGACTTGGTACAAAGCTCACCTTCCTAGAAAAATTTATATGTAACTACTCGCCTATAAGAATCTTAAACACCCGCAGTAGCTTTTAAACTATTGTTATAAATGAAATTACACTTCACTACACAAAACCTTTTGCATGCATGTTTCAATATTACATTAGATGATTTAAGTGAAGTTTTATTAAAATCGATACTTTAGAACGTAAGATATTGGTGAAAACGTGGTTTTCTCTATTTAAAACGTTTAGGTCAGCTTTAATAGTTTTAGCGATCTTTATTAATTCATAGCGGTGTCGCTGTTAGTTTTACTAAAAAATGTTATTGGAAAAAAATTATCGTCTAATCGAATAGGTGAGTGAATGATAGAATCTTTTCTCGTCCTATGACACATACTTTGTGTCAACTGACAAGTTGTCAGTTATAATTCATATTTATATATTGTAAATATACAGCTCAGTCTAAGACTAACCATACAATAAGGTAGTTATTCTTAAGATAGATCAGTGGCGACGAGGAAAACTGGAAAGGACACCTATCATGACAGAACAGAACGACGAACAATTGTCAAATTTGAAGAAAGCACGGACAGTCATTAAAGGACAAATGACTAGATTTTATAAAAACAGAATATCAGAATCTAACCTCGAAGAACATGACGTGACTACTAGACTGGACACACTTGAACAAATGTTAAATAAGTACCAAGATGTACAAGATAAAATTGACAAACTAACTGACAATGACGCTTTAGAAAATGAAATAGACTATCGTACACAAATTATTGAATACACTATAGAAATAAAAACCGTTATACAATCATTAAGGATAACTAATACAACACCTAGGAATACGGATAGTACCATGACTTCTAATATAGACAAAAATAAAAATTGTTGTCAAACAACTTCAACCTTAAATTTTACCACCTATCAGGACGACGAAACATTTTCTAATTTTGTTACACGTTTTGAAACTTTCATTTACTTAAGACAATTAAAGGACCCAAAATTGAAATCATTCACTTTCTTACATGCTCTTACACCACAACTTCATCAAAAACTATACGATATACTAGCACCTGAGAACCCTACTGAAAAATCATACGAGACACTTATCAAAATTTGTAAAAAACATTTAGACCCAAAACCTAGTCTTTGGGCAAGGCAACATAAGTTCATTTCAAGATCCCAACAACAACTCGAAAGTGTGTTGGAATTTTCTACGCAATTACGCAAACTTGCGACAGATTGTGAGTTTAATTGTACCTGTGGTAAACCAATTTCTGAAATTTTTCTTAGACTACAATTTATTAGGGGGTTAATTGACGCAGACATACGAACAAAATTATTACAAGATGACAAGGAGTTATCTTTTGCACAGACAGTTGACATAGCTACAACGATTGAACTAGCAAAAAATGACAACTCACTTATATCAAAAACTCAACAAAACCAAATTTGTGACCAGACAATAAATCAATTAAGAAAAAACAATACAATGACAAAACATCCGACAGAATCAAATTACTCAAAATTTCAAAAACAAAAATCGAACACATTTGATACATTGAAGGGCCGCTGTTTTAGGTGTGGCTCAATAGAACATAGGGCACAGAACTGTAGACACCTTAAGACAGTTTGTTCTCACTGTAAAAAAATTGGACACTTAGAAAGGGTATGCTTGACAAAGACAAAAGGACTTCAAATAAAACAATTAACAAAAGAAAATGATACACTGGTTGAACAAGAATTTTCGGAAAATGAGGAAAATTATGACAATGAAATCAACGTGATAACTTGTGAAAGAACTGGAAAATTTTTAGTAAAACTAACTGTTGAAGGAACAAGACTCAACATGGAGCTGGATACCGGGGCAGCCTTGAGCACAATTTCTTGGAAACAGTATAGAAATTTAGGACTGAAGAACAAACTATACCCAACTAAAGTCAAAATGAGGACCTACACAGGAGAAATAATATCACCAAGAGGGATGGCATTTGTCAAATGCGAATACGAAGGCAGAATATTTCACGGAAAATTGTACATAATTCAAGAAGATGTAACACCAATATTTGGCCGAGAATGGATACGGGAAGTAAAATTAGATTGGGCAGAAGTAAAGAACATCAATACAAAGAATGACAGGTTAGATGACTACTTACAGGAATTTAAAGATATTTTCAAAAAAGATATCGGAGTAATACCTAATGTAAAATGTTGTTTGCAGGTAAGAGACGGGGTTATACCGATATATGTCAAACCGAGACAAGTACCGTTTGCAATCAAGAAAAACGTAGAAGCAGAACTACAGAGATTAGAACAAAATGGTATAATTACAAAAATAGAAAATTGTGAGTGGGGAACCCCAATTGTACCAGTGAAGAAACCAAACGGAACGATTAGAATTTGTGCCGACTACAAGGTAACATTAAATAAAGTTATTAAGGACGAACATTTCCCGATACCTGTTATAGAAGACATATTTGCACAAATGAATGGAGGGAAGTTCTTCTGCACTCTGGACATAAGTAATGCTTATCTCCACATGGAAATGGACGAAGATAGTAAAAAGATGCTGACTCTTAGTACACATTTAGGACAGTACACAGTAAATAGATTAATGTTTGGGGTAAAAGTGGCACCAGCAAAATGGAACGAGTTCATGGCGAGAGCACTGCAAGGCTTAGAGGGAGTACAAAGCTTTTTTGATGACATAATCGTACAAGGAGCAACATATGACGAAACACTAAAACGACTAAGACAAGTTTTTGAAAGAATGCGACAGTACAACCTAAGACTAAATCGAGACAAATGTAAGTTTTTTCAAAAGAGCATAAAATATCTTGGACACATAATTGACGAAAACGGACTGAGAAAGACCAAGGAAAAAATAGAAGCAGTTATACAAGCGGAAAGACCTAAAAATGTTGCAGAATTAAAATCATTTCTTGGAATTGCAAATTACTACAACAAATTTATAAAAAATTTGGCCTCTATATTGGAACCCTTAAACAAGCTTTTAAGAAAAGGTATAACTTACAACTGGACAAAACAATGTGAAGAAACATTCAACAAGGTAAAACAAGAGATCGCAAGTGACAAAATTTTAGTACATTTCAATCAAGAACTCCCCCTTGTTTTGGCCACAGACGCATCGCCAGTGGGGCTAGGAGCTGTGATTTCCCATCGCTACAAAGACGGCACAGAGAAACCAATAGCGTTTGCGTCCCGAGCTCTGACCGAGTGTGAAAAAAAGTACAGCCAAATTGACAAGGAGGCAACAGGAATATAT
Organism: Gerris lacustris; assembly: GCA_951217055.1. Lineage (NCBI taxonomy): Eukaryota > Metazoa > Arthropoda > Insecta > Hemiptera > Gerridae > Gerris > Gerris lacustris. Next base: position 22,953,036 of record OX578283.1, on the reverse strand, counting down.
TGGGGTTTACGAAAATTTTTCCCCTACCTGTATGGCCGAAAATTTACACTGGTGACAGACCACAAGCCGCTGGTTTCAATTTTCAACCCAAATCGGACATTACCAGCCATGTCAGCAACGAGAATATTCAATTATGCTCACTTTTTATCTGGGTTTGATTATGAAACTGAATTTAGAAAAACCACAGACCACGGTAATGCAGATTTCTTATCAAGATTTCCGATGAAGGGGGAAGAAGGAAAAGAAGGACGTGACCAAATTACCTCATTTCAGATCGAACAGATAAACGTTTTGCCGATTACAATGGAAGAAATACAAAAAGAAACAAAAAGAGACAGTAAACTTCGCCGGATTGTAGAACATTTGGAGAATGGTACAAGTCTAAAAGAACTAGGATTGGTGGACAATGAGTGGACATTACAGGACGGATGTTTATTTAAAGGGATACGAGTAGTGATACCTGAACATCTGAAGAAAAATGTACTAAATGAACTACATGTCGGACACATCGGAATGACTAAGATGAAACTACTAGCGAGAAGTCACTGTTACTGGGTTGGTATTGATAAAGAAATTGAACAATTGGTTAGAGGATGTCAGGCATGCTGCCTAAAGCAGAATGAAGAAGCGAAAGAAGTGAACCACCCCTGGGCTCCAGTAAGTGGACCTTGGCAAAGAATACACGTCGACTTTGCAGGGCCTCTAGACGGTAGGACATATTTTATTTTAGTTGATGCCTTCACCAAATGGGTCGAGGTAGTTGAGACAAAAACAACTACAGCCAAATGGTGCATACTAACACTGAGGAAACTCTTCACAACATTTGGGCTACCTCAGGTCGTAGTAACAGATAATGGTACACAGTTTACGTCTGGAGAATTCGGAGAGTTTTTACAGAAGCAGAAAATATCTCATAAAAGATCAGCACCTTTCCACCCGTCCACGAATGGACAAGCTGAGCGGTTTGTCCAAACGATAAAGAAAGGAATAAACGCGATGAAGATGGATAGAGGAAATCACGAGGAGAAACTGCTAGAGCTAGTGAGCCGCTTGAGGATGACACCAGCCAGTACGGGGAAGTCACCTTATGAAGGCATGTTAGGTTTTAAAGTGAGAACGGTATTGAGTTTGATGAATGAGATAAAGGAGGACCAAGATAAGAGAGAAGGTACAAGACCACCAAGGAGATCGTTCGTAGTGGGAGAGAGAGTGCTGGCGCGAAATTATAGGAGTGGAGGGAAAAAGTGGATGTTCGGAACAGTGGTGGCCAAACACGGACAACTCCACTACACGGTGAAAGAGGATGGAACGCAAGTAGAACATCGGAGGCATATTGACCAGCTGCGTTCCTCGTCAATTAAGGGAGGAGGACTGACACATACTTTGTGTCAACTGACAAGTTGTCAGTTATAATTCATATTTATATATTGTAAATATACAGCTCAGTCTAAGACTAACCATACAATAAGGTAGTTATTCTTAAGATAGATCATCCTAAAATTCTAATTTTACATTTGAAGCTCACGTTTACGCGCGAATATCATGATGTCAATGTTCCTCAAACTGGGGTTGTTTGTCGTTAAACACAAACATACATATATATATATATATATATATATATATATATATATATATATATATATATATATATATATATATATATATATATATATATATATGTATACAAAAATAAATAGGGTAATCCAATATCTCATTGGCTGCAAAAAAGTCCCATATACCATGGGGATATTCTCAACCGTTTTCCCACAAGGTCAAATTTTATGATTTTTTTAAGATCGCATACCTTTGCTCGTAAAAACATTTATTGTTTTTATTGTTCCAAAAGTATAAAAGCTAGAACACAATATTTGATATCGTTATAATGCTGTCAAAATTTCCTACTAGAAAAGTGTAATTTTTATAGCCTCAAATTAAATAACAATAAATGTATACAAATTTTATTTTTTAGAAAAAAACAAAAAAAAAATTTGTTGTGGTTCCATAACTTGGTAAAGAACCGATCAATATTAATATTATTACCCATTCATAAGGCGGAATTTTTAGAAAACTTCGCAGAAAGAAAAAAAGAAACTTGTTTATTGTTGCTATTGTTGACTTACAGGTGAGTAATAGTTATTTACGCACCAAGGGAGGAAACAAAGTCATTACACCCTGAGCGTTTTGGTTGGTTCCTGAGGCGTAGCCGAGGGAACCATGCTGTCTAAATCCCGAGGCGTAGCCGAGGGAGTCATTTAGGTTGTTCCTGAGGCGCAGCCGAGGGAACCATGAAGTTTAATCCCGAGGCGTAGCCGAGGGAGTTAATTATAGCGAGGGTAGTATGACTTTTTGCTCCCGTGGTACGTACAAGATGTTTCCTCTAGAAGGGGAAAATCAACACAAATAAAACCTAAGATTTCGATTTATCTATTTATTTAGGTATTAACTAAATTTACAAATTTTTGTACCTTTAATTTAAAAATGACATTTAAAAACAAAAGAAAAAGTATAACGTATTACAGTAAAAAAAAAATATAACTTAAATGTGCAATTCATCAATTCCAACTATGTTTTATTTGATTTCTTTAATGACTTTCTATAACTATGTAACTATAATAATAATTAAAATGTTTAATAATACTACAAAATGACGTAACTGAATAACATTTAATTTATTTGTGTTTAACTCTAAAATACGAGAAATCAAAAACATAAATATAACCTGATTAGACGTAACCTACCTCTTTTGTATACGTCTTGTTTAAACTCAATTATAAAGTCAAACGACATTTTAAAATGACGATAAAAATTAAAGCATCACGGCAATCAAAAGTACGTGTTATTTAAACTCTCTAATATTTTTTAAAAAAAGCTGTTAAGCAGTCGAGTCATTCAGTTAAAAAGAAACTGCTACTAGTTACAAAACAGGCAACACTGATTTTTAAACAATAATAAGTTGGCTCTACTGTTACTTCCCACCACGATTTTTACTTTCCGTCACGATTTCTACTTTCCGCCACGATTTTCACAACTAGGATGTAATGGGATTCTTTCCTCCTTATAAAGTAGGGTGGAAAGTTAATGTTTTCTCCCTTCTGGAGGAAAAAATAATTAAGAGCATATTAAAAGAAGTACGATTGGTTTAGTATACGCATTTAAATGTCAACAATAGCAACAATAAACACGTTTCTTATTTACTTTCAGCGAAGTGTACTAAAATTTCCGCCTTATGAATGATTAATAATATTAATATTGATCGAAACTTTAGTAAATAATGAAGTTTTTCCTGAAGTCCGCCAAGTTTAAGCTCGGTTCTTTACCAAGTAATGGAACCACAAAAAAGAATGTTTTTAATTTTTTTCTTAAAAATAAAATTTGTATACATTTTTGAAATTTAATTTGAGGCTATGAAAATTAAAATTAAACTTTTCTTGTAGGAAATTTTGTTAGCATTATAACGATATCAAAAATTTTTGTTCCAGTTTTTATACTTTTGGAACAATAAATGATTTTATGAGCAAAGGTATGCGATCTTAAAAAAATCATAAAATTTGAACTCGTGGAAAATGGGTTGAGCATTGACCCATGGTTTATGTGACGCTTTTGTAACCAATGATATTTAATATTTAGAATCACCCTATTTGTTTTTGTACATATATCGCAAATCACCCTGTATAAATATATATATATTATATGTATATGTGTGTGTGGGCTTAACAATGGTTTCTATATAAGGTGCCGTTTATATGAACCTTTTTTTACTCCTAATGCGTCTACTTCTTAAAACGTTACACGTTACGTTCTTTACGCCTTACTTGCAATATTAGCTTTCTGTTATCAGGTCGCAGTTAGCCTTGTGAAGTAAAAGATCATTTCTTCGTTCCTTGTTATTAATTAGTATTTTTAGATAAAATTTAAAAACGCACTAATCCTGATTACTTGTAAAGCTCATGTTTTATATTTTACTTAATAGTAAAAAAGTAATCATTATACTGTGTCTCATCTTACGACAATAATTGTATCAAGGATACCCTTAAATTACTTGCCGCCGTATTATATTTAGTTTTTTGTTTGTTTTAACTAGTAAAAATTGTTTACAAGTATTACAAAAATGGTACAAGAATTATAGGTTTTGAATAAAAAATTAAATTCCTTTTTTTAAACCTTACCAAATACATAAAATACTAGTACAGATTGTAGTGATCCCTTATTAATTAATAGAAGAACTGTGTTTTATAAGGTCATACAGGGATATTAAAACCAACTCTCTCCTTTACAACATCATGGCTATATTTCGACCTCCTCTTGGGTCATCTTCAAGCCTTATATGTGATTACAAATGATCTCATTCCAAGTCAAAATTTTACAAAAAGTTTTCCATACTGTTATCATTACCTCCTTGGTAATTCGTCCCCAACTATTATTCCAACAAGTTTGAAATATTAATATGATAAAAAACCTATCTCCCCATATCATAAATAACAATACATATCTTAAAACTAATTTAACATTAAAAACGGAAAAAAACGGAAAAAACAAGCTTATCACAGTCCAATTTATATCACAATTTATATCACAGACTGTGATATAAATTGGACTGTGATAAGCTTGTTTTTTCCGTTTTTTTCCGTTTTTAATGTTAAATTAGTTTTAAGATATGTATTGTTATTTATGATATGGGGAGATAGGTTTTTTATCATATTAATATTTCAAACTTGTTGGAATAATAGTTGGGGACGAATTACCAAGGAGGTAATGATAACAGTATGGAAAACTTTTTGTAAAATTTTGACTTGGAATGAGATCATTTGTAATCACATATAAGGCTTGAAGATGACCCAAGAGGAGGTCGAAATATAGCCATGATGTTGTAAAGGAGAGAGTTGGTTTTAATATCCCTGTATGACCTTATAAAACACAGTTCTTCTATAAAATACTAGGTGGTAAAATTATGAAATGGTTGCCATAATTTAATAATCCTATTACCTACCACAGCTATAATGATTTGGAGTTAATTTCTGATATTAAATTATAGGTATTATTCCACTTTTACCTGTTATTGCATTATATGAGAGTACACAACAGTATTATCAAACAGAAATTACAACGTAGTTTTACTAGTTGTTTACTCGCCAGTTTATCACTGTTTTACCTTCTATTGCTTCATCCTATTCATTAGCGTAAATTCTCATGATAATTACCGATGTTTCTCAAACTGGGGTCGTTATTAGTTAAACTATGTAGTTGTATATGTGTGTTTAACAATGGTTTCAGCATGAAGTACCGTTTACAGTTTCCATGTTACAAATCAACTAAAATCGGATGTAACATAAGGCTTCTCTAATTAATTTTATTTCATTACAGAATGTTAATTGTTTTCAATTTGTAGCCTTTTTTTTTTAAAAAAAAAAAAGGTTGCTGTAGAAACAATTATAGACAATAATTTATTTTTAACTACAACTAATCATTGGTTGATAAAACAAAATAGGAAGATTGAAATTTATCCAGTCAGAAAACCACAAATGCTAAAAAGATAATATTTAGAACGATCCTGTTTATATGGTTAATAAAGCATCGTAATTACCACTGCTTATGGTCAATTAAATATGGTCGAACCCGATCTAAAGTAAAGTATAGCAATTTTGATTGTAATGCTTCCGAGCTTACCGAAGGTAACCGTAAATATTTTATGTCCCAGATTTTAAAAATTCCAAGACAGAAATCCGTTTCAGACTTCAGGAAACATTTTTGGTTCCGTGTCTGTCTGTCGCTCTATTTTTGCGAGCCACCATATTTTTAAAACTACACGTTCGATTTTAATGAAATTAGGATGTTAGGTCATGATTAGCCTATTTTTGGTCCCATATAAGTTTCAACCTTCTGCACATATTTGTTTCTGTTCCAAATACGCACAAACATATATTTATGCTTTTAAACCAAAGAGACATGCACATTGTTTATCTAGGTATAAAGTAATTCGAACATCTTGGTAACCGGCTTAGTTTTGTCTTGTGTCTTGTGTACCATACCTTGTATGGTCATGTTAATGGCTACAGCACAGCCAAGATCTCTCATAACTTTGAGTTTGTAAAAAGGTGATATTTTGCTAAGACTAGTGGTACTTCGCTTTCCCATCGTCGGCGGGAAAGCGTTAGTGTCCTGAATGTACGTGCATAGTGTATCGTGCATCTAGGATGCGCAGACGTGTATCTTTGACGGGAAAGCCACCTTAGACTGTAACCAATACGACGAGAACAGCAGATTATAGCTAAGTGGTCGATCTGCAACTGCAATTATGTATTATGGATGTCGTATCTTTAGGTGTGCATGCGCGCGGGACATGTACAAGAACATTAATAACAACTTGATTCAGTAGCCCTTCTAATCTGAAGTATGGGATGGACGTTACTGTTAAAACTTAACAATAAAGGAGTGACCTATTTGCTAAAATGTTTCCGCGTTTAAGTTAAAATGGTCATAGAAAATGAGTTGACAAGTATTGATAGTTTTAGAATATCAGGGACATGACAGGGTTGTAGGGGGACATTACAGCAGGGTTCTCCGTTCTAACCAGGGTACCTCAGATGGCTCATTAAGAAGTTGTAATTAACCTTCAGACTGGTTCGGAGTCACTACCTTGCCTTCTCCCTCTAAAGATTTATTACTATTAGTTGACAAGAATCTCTAGCAGGTCTCCACGCCTCCTGACAACCAGTAACTTGCCCTCTAAAGGGACGAATACTGACAACAAAACCCTACTATGATGAAACTTTTACTTAAAGGGACTACTACATTGTTACTCAGCTGAATTGAACAACGCTATCTCTCCTCTTCTACATAAACTCTGACAAAGAATAATTAACTACCGACCTACATCCTACCTAGCAAAACCATGCAATTTATTTCACTCCAATTTTAATTTAATTTCCTCTACTCTTTATATATATATATATATATATATATATATATATATATATATATATATATATATATATATATATATATATATATATATATATATATATAATTTTTTTGTCGTGCTATTAAACATTACATAATTTTGTATTCTTAAAATGGAAAGCATTATTAAATAATTATAAAATAATACTTAAATGATGTCCTATTTGTAAATATATATATATAAAATTAAAGTTTTGTCTGAGTGTGTGTCTGTCGCCACCAGTCCGACTTTATAGGCGCAAAACATTAGTTAATTGTGCAGAATAACAAGCAATTTTTGGGCTCAAAAATGTTGTGCTGCATGTTGTAGGCTTGGTCTCATCGAAAAATATTGAGTAGACCTAAAGTTATTAACAATTTTATAAAAATAAAAGATTTTCTTAAGAATGTCATCTAAATTCCAAAATTTGTTATATTACAGCCCCTTTGCCTCTTTTCAATCTGAAACACAATTTACAATTCAAATAATAACATCAACAATAGAGATAAATAGCTTTGCCAGGTTGTGTGGGTTGATATAAAAACGCATAAACCAAGACATATTATTTATAAGGCCTATTATTAACAACATAAACTCCCACTGTAAAGCTTTTAAAATTATTAATCCAATTTTATATAGCGAATAGTGAAATTTGTTTGGAATGTGATTTGTTGAACAATTATTATAGTACCAACAGACGGAGGAGAAATCCTGAGTTTTTGTTTACAAATAATGCTTATAGAGGGTAATAAACTACTTAAAAGAAATCTTAAAATTAAATTGCATCTTAAGTACAGTTAAAAAGGCTATACATGTAATATGTAATCGATCCCTGTTGTTTAGCTTCAAATTGAAAAAAGCACTGAGTGACTAACATATGGGTCCGATAGTCAGGTGCATAATTAATTTACATTAATATAATTTTTTCTGTAGATAGGGTATATGTTAATATGGAGCTAATGGAAATAAACTGTTTCCTTTATTTATTTTGGAATACATTGGCTTGTAGTTGACGTCTAGATGTTCTGAACTGGTTCCATATACATATTTGATTATTAGGAATGAACTAAAGGTATGCTCAACATGTGTGACATATAATCAATGTTGGTTGAGCTAATTTCTCTTGAACCTTATCTCCGCACTCGACTCCCCACCGAACCATGATATAGCGTTCAGACTCACGCTATTCTCATTACTGACCTAGACACACTAGTGTCATTTTTCACGTTAAGTTTTTCCGTGACAGACCACATGTAAATTATTTTGTATCCTGAATTTTTACTTGTATTTAAACGAATTGCATTAATTCAATCAAATCTAAAGTCGTTTTATGAATCCACTTTAAGCTTATACATTGACATGGATAGATCGACGACGCTATATCATGTCTCACCTCATTAGAAACTGTGGTGTTATAATTGTTTAATTGGGATTCCAGTTCCAAAGCAAGATAATAATCAACTCATAATTTCTCTGATTTAATTTAAATATTTTTATAACTTATAAATATTTTTATATGTCCTAGTTAATAGAACACTAAGATTAAGTCGAACTGCTTTATTTCAATTCAGACCAGGTTTTACCACTTAATTAAAAATACCTTAGTTCAACCTTGTTGCGATGGAGGACTATAGGTAAAAAAACACAGTGTAACTTTTGTTGGAGTATAATAATTATTATACTTATATTTAAACGATATGAGCGTGTGACCTCTAGTGCAGGCTTTATTAGGATGACTAATTGAATATTATCGCGTGGCATGCCCAGGAGGGAGGAAGACAACGATAAATAAAAAATACCACTCCTAGAGAGCAGCACAGAACGTAATGCGAAAAATCTCCAACAAATCTTAATCTTATTAATTTAAAATGTTTCATTCTTATCTTTAGGCAGACCTTTTGATTGTCTATGTCCATAATTATGTAGCATTGCATTTTTAATTAAATTTAACCTTCAAACCTTGAATTATTCTTAAAAGTTGTAACATTTCTAAACAAAATTAACAGTTATAATTTCAAGATAAAAAGAACTTTTTATATACTACGTTTTCAAATTTTCTGTTGATTCGTATGTAATGTTGTTTATAAAATTGTTATTGTTATAAAATATATAATGTTAGTAAAAAAAAAAAAAAAAAAAGTTCCAAATTTATTTACTTCACATAAATGACAACCATCTAGACAGCTGATCTTAAACCTATAAAAGGACAAATCTTTGTACTACGGATCTCCCCCGTGCCATCGATATATTTTAAATAATATAAATAATATAATCGATAAATAATATAATCGATATATTTCCTGTTTTGCTGTCATTCAATGTTTATCTCTTATTTATTTATAAAGCCTCGTCCAGACTGCCGAACCCAACAGAGAAAACGAGCCGAGCATTGGTATTTGTACATGTCCAATCTGAAATGCGCAGGTGCACCGTGACCTACCACCCATATTTCATTGAAATTAGACGTGTAGTTTTTAAGATATGATGGTTCGCAAAGATTGAACGGCAGATCAACCGACAGACCGACAGACAGACACGGAACCAAAAATGTTCCCTGTTGTCTGAAACGGATTTCTGTCTTGGAATTTTTGAAATAGGAGACCTAATTTTTTTTTGTTCTTCAGAACGATCACAAAGCTTCCGTTACCTTCGGTAAGCTCGGAAGCAAAACCTGCTTTAACCATCTAAAATCTATTATATCTATATACACGACTTTCCGCTGTTGTTCCTCTATTCTAACAATTTATGTTGTAGTTTTTAGGGTTTCGTTGGTACAACCAAAAAAAGAAACCCTTATAGTTTCGTTCCTATGTCTGTCTGTCTGTCACTCTGTACGGTTCCATTAACTTTTGAATCAAAAGAGATAAAAACATGAATTATTCCAGTATTAAAGATCGTTTTGACGCTCACACAGGGAAAATATGGTGAACTCAAAATTATCAGCTGCTCAAATCCTAAATTGTGGATAGTTCCCGTAGCAGTAGCATGCGTATATAGCTTTACACTTCTAACAAAGCAACTTTAAGCCTAGTTTAACCATCTTATTTTATAGTCAACTTTAATATAAAAGATCCAGCATTGGCATTTTAAACTCAATTCAATCTTAGATCATGACATCGTCCCATACCAATTTTTGAGAATTCGTTCATCTCAAACGAATTATATCTTCATTATTAATTTTGTTTCACTCTTATACCAAAACTTAACAATTAATAATAACATTTTATTATAGTATTTCCTTATTTACGCGAAGAGGGTAGGGACTTCAAGCCGATTTAATTTTAATTTGGCTTAAATCATTCAATTTAATCAAGGGCTGTATTGATTACAAGTTTGTAATTACCAGTTATTAATGAAGTTCCCGGGAAATTGTTTGGATGGTGGTGAAATTACGGAGTTTTGAATTAAGCATTTTCTTACACAACATTTTCAAATACATATTATATTTCCTTTTAATCTGTGAATTGAACTTAAATACTATTTATTTCACTAACGAAGCTATTTTTTTTTAACTACCTTGGCTTAAATTAAATGTTATCTGAGCTATATCATATTTTGCCTCCGAGCTTACCGAAGGTAACGGAAGTTATGTGATCGATCTAAAGAACCCAAGACAGAAATCCGTTTCAGACATCAGGAATCATTTTTGGTTCCGTGTCTGTCTGTCCGTCTGTCGCTCAATTTTTGCGAACCATCATATCTTAAAAACTACTCGTCCGATTTTAATAAGTTAGATGGTAGGTCATGATTAGTCCGTTGTTGATCCCATATCATATAAGTTTCAACCTTCTGCTCTCATTTGTTTCTCTTCCACATGCGCACAAATATACATTTATTTACACCTATAGCTTCATAAGTACTTATCTGATTTGTATGAAACTTTTATAGTTTATCGAAAGTAACCCGCAGATTACCCTAGATTAATATAAACCGTCTGCGCTCTTTAACTTTTGCTAAATTGATACTTTAAGTCATGTAAAAATCAAAACAATTCTCACAGCTTAGATTAAAGGGGGGAAACAATTAAACAAATTAGACAATAATGGCTTGTAAAAACATAAATTCATAAAGTACGTCATAGGATGTGAGGAAGCTATGTGCCACACCAATTGGCAGTCTATTTCAATAAGTATTAAATATTTTAGAAATACAAAGTGTTAATCCTCTTTGTCTTTTGGTAATCCTCTTTGTAACTTGGTAATTTTTTCAGAGAAGAATTTTATAATAAATATTAGAACACTTTGAAAATCCTGGTTTTCCTTTTGAATTTATTTACTTTTTTCATTTACTTACCGAAATACTCTCTTTAGATTTTACAAAATTAATATTAAAAGTGTTAACATTTCATGTTATTTCCACCTAAAATTATGAAAAAAAAATGCTGTACATAATGGTCATTGTCTTGTATTGACCATGGGTCATGGATGCATTCCTTGGGAATATTCCAAAAAATTATTAATCAAACATTTCTTAATTGTGAAACATTATTATATAACTTAAACTACTGTTGGTCCCATATTACTCCTAATATATAATTTATTATTATAACTTAATATACTATTTGTAATATTATTCCTCTTGATAATGAGGGAAAGAATTTCAGAAAACCACAAGCTCATTTTTCATTCACAGAACGGTTCCAACTAATAATATTTAATATTTCTAAAATCACATATTCAATTAATCTTAATAATCCAACTTATGGATTCCAGCTAACATGTTTTAATAATGTCGAAGCACACTAATTTTGAATCAATTTGAAATGCAGAAGGTTGCAACTAACATGGTTAGATTTCAATTTTCGAAGAAAAGTCAATATTCATAAAATCTTCTGCTTGTTCTTAAATAAAGATTTATAGTATTAATTTTTGTTCAAAATGTACACTGTACCAAAAAAGTACAATAATTTTCTAAAATCACACAAGAGGGAACCGGACCAAATTTCGACTATTAAAGAAAAAAAATGTTTTTTATTTATTTTTTTTTTTTTTTAGATACTATTCTACATTTATTGAACAATGTTGAAAATCGAATTTCAATAATTCCCCCTCTACCGCCGTTTATAAAAATTAAAATTTGTCTGATTCTAATATATGAGGAGTCGATTTAAAGGTCGTATAGATCCCATTAAAAGTTGGGGTTTTGCTTCTATTGATTAAAACAACATAAAAGCATTCATAGGGTAAATAATCTTTATTATTTAAATATTATTTATTCCTTTAATAGAATAATTATCATTTTCAAATATTTTATTTTTCTTAATTGATTTCCCCTTTAATTGCTTTCATGTTGTTTTGATCAAATTAAGCAATACCAAAACAGTTTGGTACCAAAAGAATATAAGAATAAATTTCGATGGTGGATAATAATTAACACACTGTTGGTTCCATATTACTCTAAACTGTCAGCCCACATTTTTATTTAATGAAAATAAATGTAACTCCACTGAGAATCGGGACCCGGCTTATTTTTCATTAACACCTCTATGTTTAAAAGTATTTATCCGATTTTAATGAAATTTGGCTTGTTTGTCGAAAGTAGAAATGGTTCCACATTAAGTTTGACCGTCTGCACACATTGAATGATAAATAAAAACACATTTGATCCCACTGGGAATCGAAGAAGGGTTTATCAACCAAACTTTTCATTCCCAGTGGAATCACATTATTTTATACTCATGTGACAAAATAGGAAGCGAGGAAGCTATGTCCCACACTTATTTCCAGACTATAAGTACCTATTTTGATTTTAAAATTTCACACTTCATTTAAAAAACTAGCTAAGGGAGATCAGATAGAACGCAGGCCAAACTAAGCAACTATATAGGTTTAACCTAAATTCTAAGATTTCATTTTAGCTCATAAAACTGAATTTCTAATCACTTATCCCCAGTTATCTATCTCGCAAGTGGTCCGTGTTTGATTCTAATGGTGGGTTTTTCACCCGGCATTTTGAGGTAAACAAATACCTGATTAAAGTGGGGTCCATCAGTATCGTAAGGCACTTTTTACTTACACACCCGCTACTCCAATAGGTATAAAGAGTCGCCCCCCCCCCCCCCCCCCATTTGGATGTTGCGTGACTATGTTTTAATTACTCGCTGTATACACTTAATTATCACAAATGTTAAATACTATCACAATGAAAATGAAGCATTATTAAAATTCTGAAAATTTGGTGTATAAAGCGATTAATTAAAACAGTGTAACGCAACAGCCGAAAAGGCCCAGGGCTAATCATCACTAGCAATAAAAAAACAAATACAAATAAATAAAACATTATTGGAAAGAGTGTTCAACATAATTTGGGGCCTATATATATATATATATATATATATATATATATATATATATATATATATATATATATATATATATATATATATATATATATATATAGATACTAGCTTTCAGAGAGAGAGAGAGCTTTGAACTTTAATTTAATTTCTTACCCAGATATGTATTTGACTTTCTGCCTTATGTTCTTTATATTTTATTTTAGATGTACGCATACTTCAGGACTTTTATAAAGCATATTGATTATTTTTGATCACGTCTATTTTACCTTTTTGATCGCACTAATGCCAATGTATATTTACTCCTATGAGAGGTTCGATTCTGGTATCTCAACAATGGACCAAACCCCGAATTGATCAAAAATGCCCTGGATCCTGGGAAAGAAGTTTCGGTAATGCAACAATACTTTACTTCCAATATGAAATATACATGAACCTCCTTCGCACAAGAAAAAAACCAACGTATACTCCCCTGTCTTGAATTCATATTTATGGAAAAATGAATACAAATACACAGCTTAGGGAGAAGCTTTCACATATGTATGGAGATGTAATGGGCGCTAGAAGATTGCTTACTGATATACTTACTGTGATATGGTGATTTAGGTTTTTTGGACAAAAAAGAAATTTAAGCTTGCTTTATATAATAGTTTATTCGAATATTTTACGAAAAAGTAATTTGGTTTCATAAATATAGAGTGAATTATATATTCATTTTAAATTTGTAATAACTAAAAACTAGAATACACATAAAATTTGGTTGGATAAAATACATGTTATTTGACTAAATGAAGCTAAAGGTTCCATGACTTGAATGTTTATTATGTTATGTTTCATTTTTTGACCGTAAATGTGTGTTGAAGATAGATTTCTACAATCTCGAAGACGACGCAGCAATTCTTATTGTCAATAATTGTAAGTCATCCAGTGTTTGGGACATCTTGAAGGCAGTACATGATGTTCTCGAGAATTTAGAGGTATTGAACAAGGTCTAGAGTTTAAATCTAGTCCAGAGATTGAAGAAGTACTGGCTAGCTATGAGAAAAACATTTATTCTCCTGAAGATGCTCCCACCACTGAGTACGAAACGTCGGGACTAGAACATCATTTAGGTTATAATGCCCTAGTCAACAGTTTCTCAAGCAAATAAAAAATGGAAAATATTTTAGGAGTGAATATTAAGCTTATGGATTATGGTGAAGCTATTTTATGTTTCTGATTTTGAGTTCATCGTTCTTATACCCTGGTCCGTACTTTATCCCTCTTAACTTCACCTACAGGAATGGAACAGTTGATGGATCTTTTCATATTATAAGGAGACTTAGAGCGACGCTTGAATCACAATGCTGATTGTTAAATCTTTTCCAGTATGGTTTTACAGAATGTCCTAATGTTTTGGGGGAAGGCTCGTTACATTCCTCATCTTAAGGAAATGACCCGTCCCTTCGTCCTATTTTGCTTCCATTCTTCTTTTTAATCCCTTTCTTGTTGCCAACAACTCTGATTTTTTCTTATTGTTAGCATGACCTACTTTCCTCTTTCGAAAACATTAAAGTTAATAGTGCATGGTTGCTGGTCTTTTAAATTTGGTTTATAATATCCCCAAATATTCACCTGATATAATGTCAACTAAACCTAATCTGTAGTAACAGGGAATCAAGTAAAGATTGTTCAAGAAAATGTCACACTATTGCATTATGTATTATATATCTTTAAGTAATTGGTCAATTAGAATGATTGAAGCCGTTATTTATGACTTAAACATCAGCTAATTACATTAAGAAATTTCTACAATTGTCGGAATATTTTTGGAACGAAGTTCCTTATGGCACGTTCTGGAGCCCGGGAGTGAATCCGAAAAAAACGACCAAAATCACCGTCACGCAAAATCCGTCACGAAATCTACCGATGGCGATAACTTGTGTAAAAGTTGACCGACTTAACTGAAATTTGGTACACATGTACATTTTACCAATGTCAGGGACAAGTTCGTTGGACAACGTTATCCGCCCAAGCGTTCACGCGCAACGCTCGCGTAAACGTAAGCTTCGAATTTAAAATTGGAATTTTTGGACGTGAAAAAATTCAAACTTCATCTATTTAATGAGACAAACAACTTTTTAAAATAATTTCTTTTAGTAAAACGAACACCTACACTACTATGAAGTGATAAAGATCGCTTAATTTGTTAAAGCGGACCAAACCGATTAAAATAAAGAAAACAACGTTTTTACCGATATCTTACGTAAAGATTTAAATGAAACTTTGTATACATCACCTACAGTACAATTGAAACAAGCATGTAACATTTCAACCTGATACAAGCAGAAGTTTTTGTGAGTTAATGATTTATATTTTTTATTTTAATATTTAATTGGAGTTATATGCCGACGGGGCCTGGGAGGACAGTTCTTTTTCGTTTTACAACCATCTGCTTTAACTATAAATTTATCATTACCTTTTTTCTCAATATACAATACATTATTTATTGAAAGACGCTCGCTTCAAAGATAATAAAAAGATTTTCATTTAATTTTGCCTTAACTCCGCTAGTACAAATAGTTAGTTACTTTTAATATTGTCTCTTTTCTAACTCCACCATGTATACGTAGTTATTATTATTATTTAATGAAAAGCGTAAGGAACTTCGTTCCTACCGGGTGTCCCACGACACCACACGTATTGTTTTTGCTGAATTGATACTTTTTCAAGTAAAAAATCAAAACAATTTTGAAAGATTTAACAAAGAAGGAAATTAAATGAATTTGACAGAAATAGGTTGTAAAAGCATAAAATCTTAAATAAGTATATATTTAATTTTACCCCATCTATTTTGCTTCAGAGCATACCAAGGTAATGGAAGAACCACAATATTTTGTTCCCATTTTAAAAATTTCAAGCCAGAAATCCTTTTTAGACATCAGGGAATTATAATCTGTCAACATTGTTATAATTTTTTTACTGGTGGATTTTGTTTTATTGGTGGATTCTCAAGCAGCCATCACCTCGATTACTAGCACTGAAGCCAGCCAAGATAATATGGTAACGGAGAGCAAAATGGCTATAGACCTTTTATTAAATCAAGGACACAAGGTGATTTCTCCAGTTGATCCCAGGGCACTGTTATATTTATGGAAATGAAGAAGCAGACCAGCTTTCTCGCAATGGATCACAAATCCATCAAATCGAACGTCCGCTGACTTATGCCACTGCAAGGAGAACAATAGTCCAAGCCGTAAAACAGCGCGCAAGTTTGGAGAAAAATAGAATTGCTGCTGGTCTGGCAGAAAATGGGAAGCGCTCGCAGACAAGAAAAGCTCATCCCAATGAATCTCCCAATAAAACAGGCTGTGGTTTGCTTCAGATTACTTACCGAGCATGACTATTTAATGAAACATTTACATCGGATAGGAATTAAAGATTCTGCCCTTTGCACATTATGTTGAGTAAGTGAAATGGAAGGCGAACACTTAACAGCATGTACTTCCATGGCAGATATAGTCAAGAAAACCGATGAAACAGAATATTCGTATAAAGCTAAATTATATTGGACTGCTCGTCGCCGTATAGGTGAATCGGTTGCAACCCGGCGCGGCAGGGTGTAGGATAAAAAAAAAAAAAGTCAATAAAAATATCAATATAGCAAAATTAAAAGAGCGCATATGGGTAAAATTATTATGGGACCGTCTAAAGGCTACTTTCAACTAACAATCCAAATTTCTACAACATCGGATGACTTTTGAACATATAGGTGAAAATAAACTTGTTTGTAGGCATATGGAAGAGAAAACTAGTCGGCTCAGAATGTCAACTATAATTTTCAGAACGTTCTCCAATTTTCTCTGTCGTCGTTTGGATTTTAAATCTTTCAATTTGTCCATATATCTTTAGTAGGTCGTATACACAGTCATCATTTTAAAAGTCCTCATTTTGGATCTTTATTTAGCTTTATACCTTCAAATAAAAGGTGGTTTCAAATATAAATAATGTTCTAATATCATTTAGTTATTAATTTATTTCACTCCCACGTAATTTCAGTTCGCCTATCCAAAGCAATTTATAAAATAGTCTGTCAATTAGTGTGCACTTAGCTTCATCGCGTCTATTTCGTATGCTTTAATGATTTTATGCTTTTACATTACAGTCTATTATTGTCAAATTTATTTAATTCCCCCCCCCCCATAAAAATGTGGGGGAGGGGGTAATTAAATAAATTTGCCCGTAATAGCCTGTTGTTGGTCCAATAATTGGACCAACAATAGGCTAATTACCTTTTAATAATGTCAAAATTGTTTTGAATTTTTTACATGAATTAAAGTATCAATTTAGTCAAATTTAAAGAGCGCAGACCGCAGACGCTACTTTCGACAAACCATTCAAATTTCATAAAAATAGATGAGTATTTTAGAAGGTAATAGATGTATGTTTGTGCTCATGTGAAAGAGAAACAAATTAGCGCAAAAGGTTGAACCTTTGTGGGACCAACAATATGCTAATTACCTTCCATCCAAGTTTCATTAAAATCTTTTTTCTAAATATGTTGGTTCGCAAAATATAACCAAAATGTTCCCTGATCCATTTGAGACGGATTTCTGTCTTTTAATTTTTGAAATCCGAGACATAAAAAATTGTTATCTTTAAAACGATCACCTAGCTTCCGTTGCCTTCGGTAAGCTCCGAAGGCAATCCTTAATAAACCTATATGAAAATAAGAATTAAAGTCTCCACCTTCTGAAGTATAATTAGATAATATGTTGATGTAAAGGTACGAGTACGATAACCTAGCCAAGGGCTAGGTACCGTGCGGCTAGGTTACCGCCAATCCCTTTAAGCCAGTGAAGTAATAATGTCTAATTTTTGAGTTAAAAAAATGATAAGCAGCGGTTGCAATCTTCTATTGTTGACCTCTTTGGTTTATTTATCTTTTGTTCTGATTGTTTATCTTTATTTCATTGTATAATATTTCAAATAAAGCCTGTTTAAATCCTTATAGTTTTTTTTTAATGTTGGAAAAATTTAAGGCCTACTTAAACAGATTACCATTATTACACTGTGGTAGAGATATAATAAGAGCGTGCAATTTATTAGAGTGCCTATTTATTCTTTATCCTTCTACAAAAAAGCTCTCCTCCCCTTCTCGGTGAAGAAATCATATAAAAGGCGGAGTATAGAGGAAGAGTAGGAGTTTTAGCTTAAAAAGCTCCGGGGATTTAGCGCTGACGCGGGTTTTTGCGGGAGATGCATCGAACCGTGACTCCCTTTCCAAGCGTAATTCCACTAATGACAATTTAAGCCTAAAATGGACCATAAATATACTTGGGATTACTTGCACATTAAATCGTACTTCGATATACACTAGCTCCCTCTAGCTCCGATGTCTCATTAAAAAATACTCAAAGCGGATGCGCGTCCCAAAGCAAACACAAAGCACATAATAACGACTCCCGTCCCATCTATCACACCCCCTTCAAATAACCTTTTTCACATTTATTTCAATTAAAAATTTATTCCCCTATTTTTATTTATTTTATTTGTCCTTCTGAGAGAGATCTATGATTAAATATTCAAATCGTACGTTCTGTAACCTACAAACATTAATCGTCCTATGAATTGGTAGGAAAGAAAGTAAATAGGAATATCTAATTAAATAAAGTAATTAGATTAATCTAAATGAAAAAAAAGTTCAATATCCTATTGTTGAATATATTTGAATAATTAAAATATATATTGTATTGATGAATCCTAGCACTATGCTTTTCGAAAGAATATAAAAATAGCTAAACTTATAAAAAACAATTTAATTTGGGCTTTGGCAGGCTTAAACCCTTATCTGGCTCTTGCGCTAGACTATATTTATAAAAATCACAATTATTTTAATTAGAAAGCTAAGTGATCTATCCATAAGTATGTTACTTATACATCCACCATAGAATTTAACAGGCGTGCCTTCATACGCAAAATCATTGCCCGATAATTTAGAAATATTTTTGGAACGAAGTTCCTTATGGCACGTTCTGGAGCGCGGGAGCGAATCCGAAAAAAACCACCAAAATCACCGTCACGCAAAACCCGTCACGAAATCTACAGATGACGATAACTTGAGTAAAAGCTCACCGAGTTTGATGAAATTTGGTACACATGTTCATTTTACCAATGCCCAGGGTGAGTTCGTCGGAAACCGTTATTCGCCCAAGCGTTCACACGCAACGCTCGCGTAAACGTAATCTTTAAAAGACGGGAAAAAGTGTTATTAAGGAAGCCTGTTACTTGACTGGTTTTGATTATTTGTGTTGTATTTGTCAAAAATGTCACTTTGTTTTGTAAATAAAATAAAATATAATCATGTAAAATTTCACTCTGATACAAGCAGAAGCTGTAGAGTAGGGAAGAGATATACTTTATAATATTTTAAATTAATTGGCCGGGTAGGTAGAAAACAGTCCTATTTCAATCCAAACTCCTTTAACAAATATACTCTTTCACTATAAACTCATCATGATCAACTTTTTTCTTTATATTTAATATATATTTATAGTAAGACGCTTGCTTTAATTATACAAATAATGATTTTCTTTTAATTTTGCCTTAACTCTGCCTGGTACAAACAGTTCGTTACTTTTAATTTTGTCTCTTTTCTAACTCCGCCATGTATACGTAGTTAGCAATGTATACGTACTTAGCAGTGTGATTTTAAAATGTATATTGAAAAATGAAAAATGAAATTTAAATGAAGAATGTAAGGAACTTCGTTCCTACCGGGTGTCCCGCGACACCACCCCTATTTTTTTAAAAATATATTCATAACAAAATACAGACCTTTTTTGGTGCCCTATCTTGTACTTGTAATTGCAATAAAAATAAGATTAATCAGGTAAAATGTTTGCACAGCTTTTAAGCGAGGATATGAGAAATTAACATATAGAACTATAAAACAAATATCGGAACATTATTGCTTAAGGAAATTAGCTTTAAAACAAATTCTTACTGCTCGCCCTTCTTAAATATTGACTGGGCTAGAGCCTAAACCACTGGATTAATTTTGTCTTGTTTGCTTACGAATATGAACCTTTGTATAAATATTTGACTTTCTAAGGAAGCAGCGTAATCTTATAACAAATTCTCTTTCTCTCTTTCAAACGCTTTTAATGATTCGTATCAATGTTTAATTATTTATAAGCTGCTAATTATACAAAGTTATCTAAATCTGCTTATGCGTAAAATATATGTTTTTGTTTCATCTGTATTTGGTCTCCATCGATTGTATGCATTTCCTTGGTTATAGGTTTCCCTTAAAATGTTTACTTGTGTTGCAATTTACTTACTGTTTCATTTGTTATATGTTTCTTCTTAAAATCCGTGTTTTGGTTTTAATTTGATTTAGTTAGTTTGTTTATCTGATGCTGCTTTTTAGCATTTTCGCGTGTTTCTATAATTATGTATTACTTAGCATACTTTTCCGTTTTAAAATCTTTTCGAGCATTAGTTATTTATTTTTTTACCAGCCACGTGCGTCTGCCGCGTTGGTTGTACAAAAAAGGACCGTCAGCTGATTCAATTTATCTTCTTTTTGTGTGTGTGTGTATTATAATATTTTGTAATACTTAGCATTTGTTTTAATTTCTCTGAATGAAGTATATATGGAGAGAAATTGTGATTTACAAGTTTTAATAACACCTGTTTAAAAACGTCTGTCGTCTGTGCAGATGCCTGGAGTCTAAACTACTGGGCCGATTTTTACGAAATTTGGCATACAGTTAAGAAAAGTTCAGAATTTTAGCAATACGTGAAAAAAAATTATTTCCTGAAAACTGTTCCTTTGATTAAAAAGTTCTAAAATGTAGTCCATTTAAAAACAAATCTAACGATATAATCCGTTTTCCCGGGAAAAATCTAGTCCTGAGAAAAATAGCTTAAAACGCGGACAGAGAGAGCCCGGGTTCGATTCCCCGCCCAGGAGAAGTTATTTTTATGATAGCATGTGATGTAATGTTCAATAATTATTAAATGTACATATGAAAACTAATAAATGGTAAACACTGGGCTAAGTAATTATATACTCGTATAAGAGAAAGTTTTTTTGAGTTGTCTGATCAAACGTGTTCGATTTTCTTGAAGATTTTAAAAACTTTAAGAACAACCATGCCAAATATGTTCCTTGCAGTTTTCAAAGTCTACGTAGGTATATCGTTTTTTTTTCCAAATTTGGCATGAATGTTCCTTGAAAAGGAATTTAAGTCTGTTCTGTCATTGAACTACAGAACCACTAATTATTTATTGATTAAATTAGATTGATATTATTGGATTTAAATTTAGTCTTACTATGTATAAGTTTTGTTCGCGTTTTGGACCGAATTTTTATGTATAAATATATTTTCGTCTCTTCTAATGTTTTATTAATTCTCGTTGTGAAACTTTCTTATAGTTCCAATTTCAGAAAGGTTGGGACTTGCATAATTATGCTCATTTGAGTAGAAGAGTGAAGGCTTAACCTTAAATTAGCCTAATTGATCAAATAAAAACTAATTAAATTATTAATGACGCACGCCATTTTAAATTTAAGAAAATACTAACTCAGTTTTAACGGAAAACGCCAAACATGTTTTTTTTTATAAAACTATACAAAGAAAAAAGCGACGAAAATTATAATTTAAAATATAAGGAAAATAAAATATTTTAATTATAAATAAACTAGAATTGTTTAATATAAAATGAAATGCCTGGAGAGATGAAGGGAGGAAGATTGCCTCGTTACTCCCTCTTTTTCTGATCCTCTTAATTCAATTTTTAGTTTTTCACTCTTCGAGTTTAAAAAAGAGAGAGAAAAAAATAATCTATTTTGAAATTTAAACTTTTGTTAGAACTGAGAAAGTACAAGGCTCTAAACGTGAATAACTCGTAATTTTCATCTCCCCGATCTCTCTTGTTCCTTCTAGAACCTTTACCTCCCCTCTTCTTTTATCCCACCTCCCTCGCGAGTTGTTAACAAAAATTAATAGCCTTAAACGGTAACTTCAAGAGGACACGCTGAAATGAGAGAGGGAGTGGTGTTGGAAGTAAAATTTCGAACTTTCAACCCTTTGAAAATACCCGACGTGAATTCAATATTATAAATTTTGACCCTCCTCCCTTGTTCCCTTGATACCCTCCCCTCTCTACCTCTAAACGAACTAATTGAATCATTTGGAACAGTTACAACTTTTCTAACAGGGCACTACCCCTTCCTCTTCAAAAAGCAAAACGAAGTTTTTGCAAAAAATATATAATGAGTCGTCCTTTTATCCAACTCACGATTAATTTTTATAATTACGAAGTAATTTTAAAGTATGTCAATTATATTTATTCCGAATGAAACCTTTTAATATTTACTAAATATAATTGTTCCCTCTTTTTTTTGAAGTTTGATATCAGATATTTCTATAATGAATGTACTTGAATAAGTGTTGTAGTGTATTTTAATTTGACATGACTGTAACTATACTCTATTACTTTCTGGTTTCTCGATCTTGATTTAATGATACTTATCATTTGGGAAGAAACCTCTTTATGGGATTTTGCAAACTCCATTATGCCTTAAAAGGAATAGTTATTTACGCACCAAGGGAGAAAAGTAAGTGATTGCACCCTGAGCGATGAAGTTGGTTTCTGAGGCGAAGCCGAGGGAACCACAACGTTCACCCCGTGTCGGAGGGTGCAAGTGATTTTTGCTCCCGAGGTACGTACAACATTTTTCCTCCAGAAGGGAGAAAAAAATATGGAAAAAATTGAATTTTAAATTATTATTTTAATAATTATTTTATACAACAAAAATAACAACATATTTTTATATTTATTTAAAACAAAAATAATAGTTCTATAATATTAATAATTCTCTAAATAAGTTTAATCACGTTAAAATTAAATTATAGATAGTAATTATTTGAATTTCAATTCTAAAATTAAATGGGAGAATTATCTGGAAGATGAGTCGTGTATTGAATGGTATTGACAACTGATGTATTTACATATGGATTAGGTTATCTACATTTAGAAATTATGATTTCACTTTTAACTTGTTTGTTATACTGATGAATCACTATGACAACCATTGTAGAGGTTACATGACTGTGTGAAGATGATATTATAGATTTAGACATTAAACAAAAGTTAGTAAATGAAATGTGTGTTAGCACCAACCTTATTTACTTGTGCTTTATCTAGGGCAACACAGGAGGGAATCATGAAAGTTCATGGTTCCCTTATTTCTCATTACTCCCTGTTTAACCCGACCGGGTGCAATGAGTAACTTCCCTCCCTATAAACTATTGGGAGGAAAGTTCACTTTTTCTTCCTGCTGGAGGTAAAAATAATGAAGAGTAAGCAACCAACCACTCTGTGGGAAAGTGTCCCGCATTTATCCGTTTACGTTTTATACACGTCAGTGCTAGATCTAGATTTTTCTCAGAGGAGGGAAAAGTACATTTTGCCGCCCCGGCAACCCCTCTTCCCCCAGCCTGAATTAAAAATGTATTGACCAATTTGAAATATAAACTGTAACCTTGTATTACTGGGCGTTTAAAGCGGTACCTTTCATGCCTTTCTTTCAGCGAATATCTAACAATAAATAAAATATTTAGGAGAACTTTCATACTAAACGCTCAAATTGCTTAAAAAAAGTAGGGGCACAACAATCTCGCACAAGAATAACAGAACAGTAATGAGATTGATATTTATATTTGATTAGGAGATAACAATTAAAAAATTAACCAGTGGCGCGCGCGGCACTTCTAAAACTTCTGATAATTAATCAACTAAAAAAATGGGAGATTATTGGATGGCCTCTAGTTAAGGAGCGTGGTGGTTTCTTAATTTTAGAGACTTTTTGTGTGTTTGTTTGTCTAACGATTACTGGTGTAAAATTTCATCGATTTTCAACGAAATTTGGCACACAGACGCATCTTGATTTTGACAGGATTTGTGACTAGTGTACTGTTTTTGAAATCCCACATTTAATATTAAATATACTAAATATATTTAATATCCACATTTAATATAATATCGGCGTAGTTTGACTTATAAGACTGACTATGTGAACTACAGACTTGTCGGCAGTCTTCATGTACCCAAAGCCCTTCAGTATTTTTGCGACTTTGTCAAACATCATTTAATGCATCGGAAATGGGAAATCCGACATGATTATGCAAGACTGACGGCAAAACTTTACGTATTGGACAGGCTTTAGACCAGATATTGACGGACAAAGAAATAACCAGACCAGTAAATTACCTAATTTGAACTTGTTGTATAAATAACTTATAGTCGATTCTATAACTTTTTTGACATGCACACAAACTTTGACGTCTATCAAATCGGGTTGTATTTCAATAGGGGTATTTATTAAATTGTTGGTATATTTATATATTATAACAGTGAAGGTGTTGTTTGGAATAAAAGTCCTTTGTTAATTTCTTTTTTATTTTATTACACAAAGCTTTCTCCCAGGAAACCTGAGCTTCATCAGTGTTTTGAATGGTGGAATACTATAAATTTAGAGAAACTAGTCAAATGAAAAAAGCAATTAAGAAATTAGGCAATTAATGTCTTACCAAATAATGTTAGTAAACATTTTGATTTGTTTTAGCTGTTTTTGAATTTTTTGTAAAGAATTTTTATATTTATTATAATTGACATACCTAATCAAAAATTTTGAATTATTTATTTTTATTTTTATTATATATAATATTTGTGTAAATGTTGCTTAATTTATTGGTGTCTTGTTTCAAGTTTATGTTGTTTGTATTTGATTTATGTATAACATTTCCAGTGTAAGTCGTTTTGTGTGATGTTTTTCAGTGTGTAAAATATTATATTTATCTGTGTCTAATTTGTGTTTAGTGTTATGTGCGTGTTCTGATATAGCTGTGTTAGTGTTGTTGTTTGAGATGTCTTTGATATATTGATGAAATCTGTTTTTTAATAGTTGTGAAGTTTCTCCTGTATATGTTGCAGTGCATTGTTTACAGTTAATTTGGTATACGATGTTACTTTGTTGCATAGGAGGGATGGGATCTTTGAGTTTCGAGTACAAAATTGATTTTAGGGTGGGGGAATATTTTTGGGCTATTTTGATATTATTGTAATAGTATATTATATATTATAATAGTATATTTATATATTATAATATTTATTAATATATATTAATAGTATATTTGTATATAATAATTATTAATAATATTATTATTATATAAATAATTATATAAATAAAATTTTATATATATGTATATATATATATATATATATATATATATATATATATATATATATATATATATATATATATATATATATATACGGTTTCAAATTCAGAGATGGGTGAATCATCCCTTGGTAGTGATATTTAGGTATGAATTTGAACGTAAAGCTTGAAAACTTAAATGCATTTCATAACTTAAATGCATTAAACAAAAAATTATTTAATGAATACTTTATTTTCTTTTAGGTTTAATAGATTAGCAGATTATAAGTAAATAGAAAATAGTAGATTAAGAATATAGAACTAAGGGTGTTAATAAGGGTAGTTCTAATAAGGTTAAACAAATATTTTGACAAGGGAAAATTTATAAACATTGTTCCTTTAAGTTTTTCTTTTATTAATGTAAGAGGTTAAAAGGAAGAAGAGAAACCGAATGTTAAAAAGGAGGGGAATTCCACGAATATTTATATCATAAAGAGTGGGGAAGCTTTCATGTCGAGACCTTGTATTGTATAAAAAGCTTGGCTACAAGAGAAATGAGAGAGAGCTAGAAAATATCTCGGTGTTTAAAATGTTTAAAGCCGGATAAAGTTGTTGTCAGGGCGAGGGAAAATGTGCGGGCTGTATAAAACAATACTTGTTTTCCAAACATATATAACAAAGAGAACAAAACGTTCTAAGGGAAGGGATTTTTTTGTGTTTTGAAATAAGAAACAAGGTTGGTGGTGTAAAGGAGGAGGGGATTTAGTATTTTAAGGTGTATACAGTCGAGGGTATAGTTGAGTTGATTAACAAAGGAGCTATAAATTTGTTTTTCTCTCGCGGGGGCAAGTCGGTTAGAGTTGAAGCCTTTTCAAGGTAGGCGGTATGTTCTGTTGATAAGGAAAAGCCGTTGCTCCCCCTCTCGGCTATGTTTTGGGTCTGGGGTTGTAAGGAAGTTGTAAAGCACGGTGTAGATAAACTCCTAACACCCTCATCGTCTACTTGTACTTCCTTCTAAAACCTCCTCTTAAGACATAAGCACAAAGCTCACACACCTTTTTAAATAAAAGACCTGTCAACATATCAGGGGATTTTTGTTATTTTCACAAGGAGTAACAATAAGTGAGGTAAATAAGAAACTCCTAATAAAACATTTTACTTATACGTGACCGATTGAGCAAAATCTAGTTTCTAAAAGAAAATTTATTTATAGTTTTACCTAAAAATAAAATAAAATTCTTATTTAGTCCTTCTATCTATTGTCTCAACCTCCCACGTTTCAAGTATAAGTATAGTAAGTCCCTACGTATAATACATAAATATATATAGTAGCAAGCAAATATTTATTTTTGTCCAGATAAGAAGGAAAATAAAGAACAACATTGTACTTACTTCATTGACATATTTGAGTAAACAAAACTCAGTTTATGTTTTATTTATTACTTATTATTTTATTGTTAAAAACGTAAACCTAATCAGTGTATTTCTACTAGACATAAAAATTACCTAGGTCTAAACCCTAACATATCTGGTGAGTTAAAATTCCAGAGAGGTTAGAAATGTTTCACTCTGATAATCACATCGAGTAGAGAAGTGGGGAAGTGGTCAACGAGACAGCCGTGCTGTCATGAATAAAAACATGAAACACGTTTTGTTTCTTGCAAGATGAGTGTTGACTCCACTTAGTTTTACACATTAACTCTGTTGCATTGATTTCCTTGGATGAGGTACAATTAGTTTCATCTGCTTACTTTTATTTTTACCCTAGAATTTCTCTTTGTCTAAAATACATATGTACAATCATTTCAATCATTGGTTTTTGTTCTTTTAAGTAGGAGTACTTTTCACGAATACATATTCGACAGAGACTCACGAAGTTCTAGGCCTGCTAGTGATCGAAGGGTGTTTCGCTTCTAAAACCATGGTAGTATGGTGCCAATTTGAGTTGACTGCGTGAACTCAGTGTTAGTCAACCAGTGTGACCAGCGGTCACCTCCGGAAAGCCTATCTTTATGACGACTCCAATCGTGGAATCCTATACGATTTTTGATACACTTAACTCTTTATCTTAGATTTTTGTTCTTTTCCTCTTGTCATAATGTCCTTTAATGTGTGTAAGTCTTCCCAAGGATATCTTGTAAAATACACTTAAAAAGTTTGTGGAGTTGTGTAGCGATAATGTGGCATTTTAAAAATTTGTTTTAACAATGATTTAGTCGGTCAATATATTTAACTTAAGCTTTAATCCTTGAAATTATCATTTAACATAGTCAAAAGACTAAAACAATCGTCTGATTGTTATTTTTATGTATATATCGTGGTTAAACATAAACAAGTGTAGATTATTTTAAATTAAACCATCAACGTGTACTAATTATGATCATTAATTCTAATGTGGAATGTTGTCTTAATTTGTTATCATAATTACATCCATCGCACATAGTGTCCGATCCATGTTACTTTCTCACAAATGCCGTTCTAGTAAGGGGCGTGTAATTATCCTACTTTCATTCAGTTTTATTTTACTAATTGTTTTCATTATTATCTTTGGATTAGAGTTACCACCATACAAATTAGGTTACCAATTGGTTCAGAGATTCGAGGTGTAAACTATTGCCTAATTTATGATTCTCCTGAAACTATACAAGTTACTATGAAAGGAAATTCATAAGGATTCTACTGAACAATAAAAAAATAAAGAAGAATAATAATGTCAAACAGATGTTTAACGGCATCCAGAGAGAGAATAGGAACAGTTAACCCCATCCCAGCGAGCAATTGGACAAGGGATTATTATGGTCGATTTCCCCAAACTCTTAGAGGGTTCAGTTCAAGTTGCCACTTGGAGTTTGCCAAAGCTAGTCTTGGAGTGCCGAAATAATGGCAAATCAATAGCTTCTCCCTACCCGAGCAACTGTGATAGAAGAGGTAAATGAGCTTGGAACTTATCTGGGATCCGATGCAACAATGAAATCCTTCTTCTAATCAACTTTCTAACATTTCCAAGCTAAAAAATAAATAAAATTATTTTTTGTTTCGAAATTCAATCAAAATAGGATAAAAAAGATAGTCTTTTTCGCAAACAGTTTCGAAGTATAAAATACTTTTACAACAAAAAATAAAAATGTTTAATATTTTATTATTTAATATTGATTTATTTTATGTTTATTAGCTTATCTTTTTTGTGTATAAGAGATTAAATTTTAAAAATGTATATAATAATATATATACAAAACACACCCTATCAGTTATGGCTAAAAGCGATAAACAACTTCAGAAATCAATATCGGTGTAAAAAAAATAAATTGTCTCCAAATTAAAAAAAAATTGAGACAAAAAATCTAATTTACAAAAATTGTACATCAAAGGAAGAATGGAGGAGTGGGAGGAGGTAGGAGAAGGGCCAGGGTATGAATCCAAGCGTAAGGAGCTTCTACTCGTTGCAGAGGTAAATGAATGTCCTGAGCTGTCCTTTGTGTTGAAGATAATCAATGACGAATAGGGTTCTCATCTCCTCTCCCAGGCACAATGCTCTTGTAAAATTTAATTATACCCTCTCTTTATATTATTTCTCTACCCCGTGAAATAGTTGGGAAATCTCAAGTGGATCTTCCCTCTGTTTTTCCGATTGTATTTAGGAGGAGGGATTTAACCTGGGTGAACTGTAAGAAAGAAAAAAAGGAGGATGGTAGATGTAGGAAAAGTTTTACAACCGATTTTAATCAAAAACTTTTTTCCCGCACGGGGAGGTCCTCACTTTCACTGGAGTTTGAAAAAGAGGGATTTTCTTCGGTGACTTATGTCTTTCTCTGTTTTTTGTGTTGAGCAAAGGACGAAGAAAGGAAACTAACTATCAGAAACAAATAATTTACAACTGTAGAATTTCTATAGAAACTCGCTGAAGAAAATCTCTCGTTATTTCACGGCGCAGTTGTCACTGATATTGTTGAAATTATATAAGTATTTGTCTGTAAAACTTGTTACAATGAAAGAAATATTAAGATTTACTTTTTGATCTATTGCTACAGTTGAAATAGTTAAAAAGACTCCAGTAGCTGATTTACTTACTAAAATCAGATAAGTTTTCTTGCAGTCACTTCTATGACACTGATAATGGCGATCTTGCTATGTATTTTGCAAACGCATTGTGACTTATATATACATTATATCGATATAAAAACTCCACTCAACTCAGGATTTCGGTCAAATATAAACTTCAAAAATTCTTTTAAGCCGCAGTTTCGGCAGCTTATGGTTGGAACAATGATCCGTAACAAAGAAAACTTACGTAAAACTTCCAAAAGGCCATCATCAGTGCCTGAGAACAAACAAGAAATTTTGAACTATGGCACAACAATTAAAACTAACAAGCATAAAGAACAAGTAGGTTATCAATTAAAATAAGCAGTTAACATGGCAAAAGATTTTTGAAAAAAGATCAAATACCTAAAATGAATAAACAAATAAATAATATTTATATAAATATAAGATATAGGCATAGTGCATGTCAGTTAAATTTAAAATATATAAATAAATTTTAAAGTGGCACTAAAATAATAAATATGTAATTATTTTCGGTAAGATGCTGGTTGAATGTACTATAACTAGAACGCTGTAGGGGTTACTTCGCTCATATCTTTAAGTTGCGGCCCGTTTGTCCATCGTATTGTGCTTCTATTTTCATTACAAATCTGATCTTTCCCGGTACTACGTTGAGCTTTCAAAGACTTAAACTAAATAAGATATAGATTGACACTTAACAACAGCGCAGACGGTGGGAAGAGTATGAACTTGTAACATCAACAAACAACGATGGTAGGTGGGTGACTTGGTCTCCCCCCAGTAATGGGAAAAGTCCTAGAAAAGCTCTTTTTCCGTAGACTCCTTCTCATAGTTAAACCTTTCATACCTGACCATTAGTTTCGCTTCCGTGATCAACACTCCACCATCCAAGAGTGTCATCGCATTGTTGATGATATTGCCTCCACCCTAGAGAAAAAAAAGTTTTGCTCAGCCGTCTTCCTAGATAAGGCACAAGCCTTTGACAGAGTTTGGCTCGCTGGGCTTCTTGGAAACTAAAGGACATGATTCCTCTCACTTACTACCTTATCCTGAAGTCCTTTCTCACTGATCGATCTTTCTGTGCAAGTTTAGGAACCTTTTCTTCCTCCATCAGCCCCGTAAGTGCTGGAGTACCTCAGGGTAGAATTCTTGGACTCCTCCTATATTCCTTCTACACACATGATATCCTTAATCCTCTTGTCACTTTTAACCAAGTCCTTATTCCGCAATCTAACATTGCGCGTTACTTTGGCCTTCACCTTAATCAACGACTCACCTGGCAACATCACACTAAGACGCTACAAGTTGCTGCTTTGTCTTGTAGATCGTAAATCCAAAATTACTCTGAGTAATAAACTCCTCATTTACAAAACAGTTTTAAAACCGACTTGGGCCTACGATTTGGAGATTTAGACTAGCACTAAGCCTTCCAACTCCCGTCGACTAAATAATTCTTCAATCAATAATCTTTTTTAAAATCACCAATGCTCCTTCCTATATATTTAATCCTCCACAATGATCTCACTATTCCTTTTGTCCGTGACCTATCAATATCCAGATATTGATAGGCAGAAATTCCACGAGTCCTTATTGATCCACCCCACTCCTTCTATAGAAGTAGAACTCCTTTCTTTCCAATCCATCCCTGATAACCCAGCTCGACCCCTAAGGAGGAAGTCTCCCAGATATCTACTAAATAAGTGATTGCTTATTGATAATTAATTTATCACCCGACTTATACCTTATAATTATTAATTTTGTTTAATTTTTTTCTCACTCGCTTGTTATTTTTTTATTTTGCTTATTCATATTCTAAATCAAATCATTTACGCCAAAAAGAATAGTCAATGGATTATTGCCTTTATCCTGTAAATCACCGTCCAAATAACAATGTATTAGTATCACTCATAACATTAATAATGTATGAAGTTGTGATATTCAATAACAAGGGAGAAAAAAAAAAAAAAAAAAAAATTGCTTCTTCGCATAAGTTACTGCACAGTTATATCACATATTAAGAGACCCAACCCAATAGTGGTACTCCAATGATTAGGATTAACATAATATTAGTCTCTTAGATGGGCACGGGACCATTTTCTCTTAAACGTTGCCTCGGATTGCCAGGAATATGAAGAGAGAATAGGTTTTGGACAAGAGGATTAGGATGGTGGACGAGCTTGGCGTGGAAAGCCTTGTAAAGAGACGCTGCTAGGATATGGACATGTAACATTTAGGTCGTTGTATTATAAGGTTGGCGGGAGCAATACTATTAATATAAATACATGTATTTCTTTGAATGTGGTGAAGTGTATTTAGAGAATGATTCTATTTGTTCACATTTCAATTTTCATTTAACTTAAAGAAAAGCTTACCACATTTTTCAAGTGCAAATCGTGTAGTAAACGTATTAACATTTTGCTAATATACACTCCTTTGATGGATGTTACTGTTAAAATCACCTAATAACTAGGGGGGCTCTTCCTGAAATCTTCCGAACATTTTTTCATCGATTGTTTATCGTGAGTAATATGAGTGTCACTTCAAAAAAGCTTTATTCTTGCGAGATCAGCTTTCAACTCTTCAAAATGTGGTCTTTGTCGGCGTTGTAACGGGGATTTGGTGAGTGGAATAATGAAACTGGTTAATATGTTTGATAGTTATTTATTAGTATATGAATGTGTGAGAGTGATTGTTGTAAGATGTGTACACCTCCAGAGCTAAGATCGGACTCCCCGTGTGACTCTATGCTAGGGCTTAGTCTGATAGATTCTTGGTGGGGGAAAGCACCACTAGACAGAAATTCGAGCCTTTGCTAGCCTAAGGTCTACACTGTTTTCCTAGAATATTCTGGACTTGGCTTCCCCGTTACAGCGTCAAAAAGAAAAAACCTATCAAGAATTTGGAGACTGCTGTTAATACTGGATGGAGCTTCCTCTTTGACTCCAATTTTGGTTTTTGTTTTATAGCAATAGATAGAAAAAGAAATTATATTATCAAGTCGTGAAGGCATCGCGACTTGATTTCAGTGTGAGGTAACTAGTAGAAAAGACATATGTAAATGGTTGCTCTTGTGTTAGGTTGAGTTAAACGTAATAAATAATTTTTTTATGACTTATTTGATGGAAGAGACTGCTAACTTATGTAAAAATTAACGTAAAGAAGTTGGCATTTGTTATAGGGGAGGTTTACCCATCTTGGAATCTTGCCCCCAGCACAATTCCAGGGAGGTACTCTTTTATGTGATACTATACTTGTAGCAACCTTCCTTCCATATCAGTGATATAGGCGAAAGTTGATTTATGCTAAGTGTCCAGGTAAGGAAATCTCCCTTCATGCTTATTTGATCAATGCCCAAGCCCAAGATAAGTTCGTTGAACAACGTTTAAGAGCCATGCGATGACTTGTTTCTTGGATTTACTTGTGCCACAACGAGGCCAATTATTGTACAAAATTATTGTGACAGCATTAAAGCAAGTGCACCTGCACTTAGACCAAAGTCTGGAACTCGGATGAGGGGTTGAGGAGCTTTTTAACGTAGCAGGTGTCTATCAACCATCTCCAACCATTATATTTTATCTCCTTAAAATTCTAACAACGTGCAAGTTTACAGTGCTTAGGTTCAGTCTCATGAGGCTCAAAAATGAGGCTATATATATATATATATATATATATATATATATATATATATATATATATATATATATATATATATATATATATATATATAACTTCAACCCTCAAAATTGTGCTGCCTACCATTTTAATTTGCATAAACACTTCACTCAATCCCTTTAACTAAGAGCATTCCTTCATTAAGAATTTTTAATGGGTGTTTAAAGACCTGCCTTTATTTCTAAATAATAGGGGTCTCATATTAAATCTAAATTACTTATAATTGACATATAAAGTTTCATAGGCATCTTATAACCATTTTGATTCAATCCCATATTTTAAATGTTTATAAATAAAATTGTATTCTTTTTGAAGGGGAAAATTCGTATGACCATCCTACAAAGGCAGAAGTTAATTCTTAATAATAATTTAAACACAATTTTAAGAGCAAATTTGACCTTATTGGGAGTTAAAGTTTTTTTAATTAACTAAAAGAACGATACACGATATATATCAAAAGGGGAAGTGTGTAGACCCTTGAAATGTAGAGCAGAATCTATAACCAATGACAGCTTTCGTGTTTAGGCAATGATATTTATTTGTTGATTAAAAAATATTATAATTTATTATTTCAAAATACAATATCTATACATGTAATGTATATTTACATAAAAGAACTCACTAGAAACAAATTCTTGATTTATTTAAAAAAAATCTTTACCGTTAGTAATAAAAAATAAGAGATTGCCTTCTGTTTTCCTATGAAACAGGAGCCAATTTTGTTTCAAATTATATGTTATCATGCAATTTTTGTGGTTTCTCCCTTATAATATCAAATTTATATATTTGTTGTTTCATTGCGGAACTATTATAAATTGGTTAAAGAGACCATTTCATTACAGTATAAAATTAACATTAACATTTTTACGTATTCTTCTTACTTGTACAAAGTTTATTATATTTTTGGCCAAGTTGTGTAAATATGTATAATATAAATACACCCTTTATTTTGGATTGAAATAAGTACGTGAAGACACAAAGAATTTTACGATTTATTTAATGAGGGTTTAAATTTAATGTATTCTTTTTCTTTAGATCTGATTTAGATTCTGATTTGATTCTGATTTAGGTCAAAAGTTGACGATAAAATATACACAGTTGTTAGTTAGAGGGAAAAGTTTGTTTTGTTTTTACTTAATAAAGAACTATTACATTTGATGTTGTTAATCCAAGTTATTTTTATTAAATGATTAAGGGGATCAAGTGAAAAATGAATGAATATTTAAAAAAAGAAAACAGAAACATGTATCATAATTTAATTTAGTTGAAGTTTATTTTTAGCTGGGAAATTTTATATTAATTCATACCTTTCAAATGTATTTCAAGGCAGACTTTCCCAGGTAACGTCCCTGATGAATAGAGATGTAATTATTTACCTTTCAGGAAATGGGAAAAACTGACCTTTTATAAGGTGGGAGGAGTATTTTGTCGGAATATGAATTAAGGGAGTAAGGTGGACTTTTGGACTCGACGGAGCAATTTGGGTCGAAACTCAAAGTGGATCGGGCTTGGAGGACACACAAAGCATTGGGAATTCAAATGTCTGAATGGAGAAGAAGTAGAGCACCGAGAGAGTATCGGGGATGAATAGGAAAGTCACTTGGGAAATGCTTTCCCTTCACTTTACCAACATATTACGAAAATTTCCCGGAGCAGTTAAATTCCGTAGGGGCTCTCTAAACTTTGATTCCCTCCCTTCTTCTCCAATGCCTAACCGCAACCAATAAATATCAGGGAGTAAGGCAAAAAGTTTTAACTTGGCAAAATCAACAGACTTGGCCACCTCTCCCCTCTCCCTTTTTTTGTATGGAGTTGGTAAAGTATAGAGTCAAGGGGATGGGGGTAAGCTTGATCAAGTAAAAGAGGAAACTTCTTTATCAAATACTACTCGAGATAATTGGGTAAATTCCCTTGGATTTTTTTTTCTTCTTTTATTCGATTCTTGGAAATTTTATTTTAAGTGGATAAATATATTTTTATAAAAGTTTGGTGTGAATATAAATATTAACTTATTGGATTATTAGGCCAGTAGCCTTGAACACAAAAATCACCCAATTTGGAAATAATTCTTACAAAAGGCCTAATTTATGTCCCAATATGACAATGCTAGGTTTTCCCTCTTGACGGACCTGTGGAAATGGTGTGAGGGGTAATAATGTACCTCCAAAAGGGTTTTTTGTGCGGTTTTTCGCTTATATCTTCTAAAATAATCAAAGTTTTTAACAAATGCTATAAATATATGTTGTAGAGCATTAAATTCCGCCTCAAAAGAGACCAAGAGCGTATACTATAGACCACCCGCTACTAAACTGCAGTAGGTCGAAGTTGGACACATTTTTCTTATTTACGAAAAAGTTTCGTTTCAACGCCACTTAATCTCAAATACCTTGGAAAATAACCGGTTTATTTTGACGTTTGGAGGATTTCACGTTGTGACTTAACCATAGAGAATAGACTTAAAATAGAGTTGACATTTGGCGCGATTTCTTGTCCCTTCATGAAAAGTGACATCAGCGCTATCTGTTGTTCGTTGCATCAACTAAAACAGGAGTGGGGATGGAGTGTAGCGCATTTAGTTCCTCTTTGCCTCTACTAGGTGTCGCTAGTAGTCTTCCCCTAAAATTCTCATTTTATAAATACTATTTTTAGTTATTACAAGTGTCACTTTATTTTGTTTTTTATCACATCTATTTTTTGAAACATTATTTAGTTACAATATATGCATATTAAGTGATTTAAAGTAACAACTTGTAATAAACTAAGCATAGTATTTATGAAATGAGAACATTAGGAAAAGAACAAACCTAATATACTTTTTTGTTACCAACATTTTATTTTATTTCTTACATAATATTACAACTTTATCATAGAATATTGTAAATATGCATATTATAATTATTAAATAATAAACTAATTAACAATTCGTAATTTATTTTTGTCCAGTTTAAATATTAAGTAAAAGAGAAAAATTACTTACTTCAAGGGGAGAGTAAAGGGGTTTGAATGCAGTCAAGTCTAATATTTTTGCCTTTCTATTTATGAAAAAATAAATAATTTTATTAAAGCTTAATACTTTTAATAATATAAAAATTGATTTTTTTTGAGGTGCTTAACTATCAGTCATTAGTTGAAAAAAAGTTTATAAGTTTTTTTATGATGGATTTGTTATTAAAATTATATTGTTATTTAATTGGGAAAAAAATAAAAGAAATGAATTCAGATATAACTGCAATAAGTTGAAAACAATTGAAAGGCCATGTCCATGTTTTGAAAAAAATAAGTAAAGTTTTAGTGGTGTATGTTGCCTTTTGAGATAACCTATCGATATATGTGAAGACTAAAGTGAAAAAAACAATTATAACCCTATTATAAAACTATTTTAAAATAAATATTAATGATGATATATGGTAAATGATGATAGTGCCATGTGTCAGGGAGTAGAACGATGATAGTCCAATACTCTGTTGTAGGAAGGGGTGGAGTTGCTGTAAATCAGTTTTATTATCAATTCTATGTTCAGTGTCTATTCTGTGTCACAGTAAATAGGATTTAGTTTTTTCAAGTTTGTTATTTAGTTTAGAACAGTTTATTACTATAAATTACAGCTCCATCAGCTATTTACTAGGTGAACTCACAATGTATAGTAGTTTTAGCTCGATGCCACCTCGAATTATGATTTTTACTGACTAGAAACTACAGACAGATAATTTAATATATGTATATCACATACTTAATAATAGATAATCACAATACTTTCTCTTTCTATGAGAAAATTTAAACTTTTTTTTTACTTCATTACATGAACATTTTTAAAATAGAAAGAATATAGGTAGTTATTAGTACAAAAGAATAATGTAACAATGTTTTGTATATGTTTTATGTTTTATTGTGCTTAAATATTAATTATTACAAAAATTTTGCCTTTGACGATAAATCTTTTGCATGTCTAACTCCCACACATTTGAGCAAATTAGTTCTACCTGTAACACACAAAACCATAAAAAAATTAATGATATTATTTTAATGAAAGAATAGAAAAAAATATATATATATGGAAAATTTTAGTGTTGTTCTGAAAACAAAACAAAAACATGTACTAGTACTAGCATGGACGTGTAAATTGCAAGTATCCATGAAATAAAATAAAAAGTGTTATATACACTTAATTTGGAACTATTTCAATGATAAATTTACAAATGTTTTTATTTCTTTTAATCTTACGTACAATTTCTCATGATATGATAATTCCTCATTCCACCAAAATTAAACAAGCTCTAACTAAAGTATTTTGGAGATCAGAAAATCGCTTTAGGAGAAATGTGTCAAATAAAAGTAAATTTTTAAATAAAAGTAAAAAAAATGAAAGCCACAGTAGGGTAACCTTACAGATAATTGATGAAGCTTACATTTTAAACCTTTTCCTTCTTATTCCTTTTTTTGTATTCTAAAAAAATCATACATTTTAATGGTTATCTATATTATGTAAACTGTTATTTTTTTTACCAATGAAATCTCTAACTAAATAAATGACATCGATAAAATTAGGTCAAACTACATATTAGGGGAAACATATATAAACTATGTCAATTTAAAATGGTAACTAATGAAAACCCCGCATATGAGATTTGTTTGGAACTTTGGAGATCACGTAACCTTCAAAACAGTTAGTATGTGTGCCAATTAATAGTGCAGACCCGCACTTTGGTAATCTATTATCAGAACTTACTACAACTATCAAATTAAAACTTACCAAAAGTATCAGATTTCTTATTTTTAGTTCTTGAAAATTTCTTCTCTGACGCCTTGCCATTTTAAGAGCAATTCCTGTGAAGAAAAATAAATAAATTAACAAATGAAGCTCTACATGATATTTGATCCAAAGTTTTCCATTAGAAAAAATTCCCTAATAGGAGGGCCACTGGCATGGCTGTAGTTCGACCCAGGACTGTGGGTAAAATCTGTTACAAGGGTCCCTGACCACGAAAAAAATAGGTTTCACAATAAAAAAAAAACACACACATATATATACATTGTATATGTGTGTGTGTATTTCTAGCGAATGTCTTTGTACGCACGATAACTCTCAAACGAATTGACGCATTAAAATGAAACTAGGATCGAAAAATCAAGCTCTTTGAGATGACGATCCCTATTGAAAATGGGATATTTATGACGTCATGATGAATCAGAAAACATTTTAAAAAAAAATGTTGTACAAAAATCAAGTGAGGTATCGTTTCTTATGTTTTTTGGGGTCCTGAATCAAAAAATTACCATAGCGATTCGACTAACCCTTAACCCATAAATAGCGGCATTTGAGAAATAGGAGTGGGCAATTCTCATATTTGACCAAATTTTCAAGTGGTGTACGTATTGTTTTCTATGGCACTGAATTGAAAAAAGTAATCCCAATTCGATAAACTACATGACATTGAACTATAAGTTTCCAATTGAAAGTCGCTCGACAGTGGGGAACACCACGACGCAGTTGTATTTGCCAATAACTAAATAAATGAGCTGTCGAATAACATTATAACTTCCAAAGTTGTACATAGAGAACTTCGAACTTATATAGAGAGAACTTATCTCTATAGAACTTTGATAACTTTTATTGAAAAAATGTTAGTATTTGTATTGAAGTAAACTTGACATAGTTTTACTTTATTTTATAATTTACCAAAAACAATTTTTATAGTCATACAAAAGACTTATGTACAAGAAATATTTCATGCAACTTCAAAACGAAATAGATTAAAATTTAACTAAGATAAAGATGAATAAGTTATTTTGTAATATAAATACAAAAACAAATATAAATTTGTGGTAAAACTTACATTTTGAGAAGTTTTGGTGTTAGAGCAGCCTGGAACACAGCATTTTCTGGATCTTTTGACCATAGTAAAATGAAAAATGTCGGTGAATTAAAAAAAACAAATTATAAGACTTGGAAAATGTATTTAAGGCTGATTTACACGACTGTTTAAGACCTGAAAAATTTAGTAAACAAAAATGACCCGTCAACAATCCTTTAAAATCAATTCTCTACGACCAAAATAAACCGCTGTCGTTCTCCCTTTTTTCCCCCATTTCTTAAAAAAAAAATTAGAGCAGCGCATTCTATGAGCCGTTGCAAGAACTATTTTCTAAGTTTTGTGACGTCATCATGGACACGGGATTTTTCAACGAATGCCACCCCCCTGGACTTAACGTTGATAATGCATTCGTTGGTAATATTGTTGATAAATTTATGAACAGGCTTCTTAATAACAATTTTTCCCGTCTTTTTGAAACTTAAGTTTACGCGAGCGTTGCTCGTGAACGCTTGGGTGGATAACGATTTCCAACGCACTCAGCCTGGGCATTGGTAAAATGAACATGTTCACTAAATTTCAACTAACTCGGCGATCTTTTACTCAAGTTATCGTCATCGGTAGATTTCGTGACGGATTTTGCGTGACGGTGATTTTGTGACGGTTATTTCGTGACGGTGATTTTGGTCGTTTTCTTCGGATTCACTCCCGGGCTCCAGAACGTGCCATAAGGAACTTCGTTCCAAAACATTGTGTTCTCTCTTTTATAATGTAATTTAATCCTATTGAAACATAATTTTATTTATAATCATTTAGTTAAAACTTGATTCAGTTAATTATCTTTATAATTGCATTAAGATTAAAATGATACACTCGTAAGACTCATGAGTTCAACTTATAGAATCAGATATTTTAACTAATACGAAGACAGAGTGTAATAGTTGTTGTCTTGTATGTTCATTGTGATAATAAGTTAGCAGGTAATTTTTAACTGTTCTTTCTTAACTTCACAAATTGATTTTCTATTGTCAATTATACCTTTTGTGCAATTGAGTTTGGTTGAAGGCTTTTCCTGTATTTTGTTTTGAAAAGGGTAAGAGTTAACTAGAGCTCGCGGGTAAGTGAATTTATCCGAGGTAAAGCAGTGATTAGGAAGTGTATTCTATGTAATTTGGTTTAGGAGCTCAGTTGCTTCTCGTCCTTGTACCTCTAAACCTTCTTGCCTTGGAGCATATACCTTCTGATCCTAATCCACTTGACATCGATCTTATCGGCTAAACTGGATTTAGATTCCATTCCAACCAATTATACCTTCTAAAACTTTATTAATTATATCCTTGTATAGAAAAATAAAAGATTAATATATCTAGTTCACGACTTGGCTTTACCTTTTAGATCAGAGGGCATAAAAAGTAAAATAATATAATAGGGTACGACATTTCCTTAGCTTTTATACAATAATAAGGGAAAACGCTCCCGGTCTAAAACAAAACAGAATAATCTAGAATGACAAGTAAAATAAAATGATACAAAAAAGATACTTCTATGAGCTGTACATTCTCAAAGTAAAAACCAATAAATAACATTTTTGCGTAACACATTTCGTCCTTACTATTTACATTTGTTAATAAAGAAAAATTTTCCTGATATAAATTAATTAGGAAAGCATTAAAAATACAATAAAATAATAGTGTAAATAATTTCTTCCTCGCTATTACATTAGTTTAAATAAATAAAAATAATAAAAAAGAAAATGTTCCTTATATAAATCAAATCTGAGGGTTTAAATATACAGGGAAAATTTAAGGGGGAATAAAAAGTAAAATCAAATAATGGTGTACAACATTTCCTTTAATATAAATTTCAATAATAAAAGGATAAAAACTGTATAAAACAAAAAAGAAAAAAATTGAAATGATATTAAAATAGAATAGTTATTTAAAAAAATAAGTTAATAATAATAAAGGATTAAAGGATCAATCTGCATAATGTTTTATATAATTACTGTATAAAAAGGAGATAATAAAATATAAAAAAAGTATATATATATATATATATATATATATACATTTATATATATATATATATATATATATATATATATATATATATATATATATATATATATATATATATATATATACGTATATATATATGTATATATATGTGTATATATATATATATATATATATATATATATATATATATATATATATATATATATATATATATATATATATATAATATATAAAATATATATTATATATTTTAATATATATATAATATATATATAATTTTAATAATATATATTATTAACAAACAATGATTTGTTGGAAGATTTATGTATTTATGATTTAAAATAAAATCATTTTCATTCATATATAAAAAATATATATATATACATATATATATATGTGTGTGTCAAAACTGTATTTATACTTTCGGTATTCTTAACCGTCAAAGTTTCACTATTAAAAAATCAGTAACTTCAAAATGGCCATTATTCGGCCATTATCAAAATTAAATTTGGTGGATTTTTTTTGTCATACAGAGAGGTTTCGTGCCAAATTTAAACTCGATCGGCCCACTTTTCGATTTTAAAAATGTTTGCTCACTGGGTTCAAAATGGCGGAAAATGTAGATTTTCCGTGTGGCTTAACTAGAAGTAAGGACTGATTTTTCTGCCAAGTTTCAACTCTCTAGGTTAAATACCTTGGGTGCTACGATGATAACACACATACATACGTACACACATGCAGACGTGAAAAGCACTCAGGAGGTCTTAGGCTAGGCGCACACTGGGGGCAAAACAGTCTGCGGACTGTCTGCAAAAGATTGTTGTCGGCGACAAAAATGTCGCCATCCAACAATCTTTTGCACCGGGAGTCAGCATCTGCAGACGGCCCTCAGTCTGCAGACTGTTTTGCCCGCAGTGTGCGCCTAGCCTTAAGAACACCTAAAACGGATAATTCAGTTGAAATCTCGAAAACAATTTTTGGTTGAAAACAATACTTTTCCTACCATAGGTGAGGAAAAGTAGAAACTGTGTACAATATGTCTTGCGTACTAAAAACTTTTTGTTTAGTCGTCCACCATCTTGAAAATATTAAATGTGAAAGAAAAACAAACACACAAACTATTCAAAGCTCAAGTCTCTGAAATGAGGACTCACTACGCTCGTTCAATTATTATGTAAGCGAAACGTTTTACTAAGGTGACAATAATGTACAGATCGGATCACCTTGAAAGCTTTGCATTTTAACCGGTTTATTTTATATTATTTATTTATATGTCTACTTATGTAAACAATAACCTGTGGTGCAACAGTCAGACGGCTTATTCTACTATATATAGGGCACTCTTTAGATTGTTACTCTCCTTAAGCCGGCTACACACGCTCAAACATACTTGTCAAGCATGCTTGAAAGTTTGTATGATAGTTTTGTGCAAGCATTATTATTGTACAAGCGGATTGAGGCTTGATTGTGCATGCTTGTACAAGCTCTGCTTGATTGGATTGAACGTGTGTAACAAGGCCATGCAAGCTTGTGCAAACCTTTCAGCCTGGAGTTGAGTTCATTATGTCGTGTACGGTTTTTAAATCTGAACATATTTTGTTCCCATCATCAATATGAACGAAAAAAATGTTTGTAGTGAAGCGAAAAGTTTATTGGAAGACTTGATTCGTGTATACGAAAATAATCCATAATGTCTATGGCGTGTATAAAACCGAAAGATTATCACATTAAGGGCAAAAGGGAAGCTGCGTATGATATGTTGCTTCAGCAATATGGACTTATTAGTACCAGCTACTAATAAGTCACTTGTAAATTCTGGGATCACTAGGCCAGATCATAATCTCCGCATATCACTGTTTTGAGAAAGCAGCTACATAATATCAGTGTGAGCTTGGACACTTTGTATACACTGAATTTTTTTTTTTTTTATTTTTTTTTTGTTTAAACAAAAAAAATAAATTGTGTCGAGATATTGAGGTATAGATCCTCCACTGGAAACTGGACCCGCTATTCTCAGTTTTTATGTTGTGGCCCGAAGTGCTATAGTTGTGGCCCGAAGTTCTATGCTTGTGGTCCCAAATCTATTCCTTAACAAAGTTATTTAATATATATTTTTTAGTTAACATTGAATTTACCTTCTAAAAGTTATTAATAAATTTAACTTATTGTTTTAATCAATCTATAGTTATCTTAATAGTTGTTTATCTACACTGCGATCTTATTAAATTTAATAAAAGCGTATAGTAAAATAAAAATACATTTATAAAAATGAAAAGTAGTAATCATTGTATTTTGAGCAATAAATTTTAAATTAAAAGAAATAAAGACCATGTATATAGTTAAGCCCAAGGTTTCAAAAGAATATTACCAAACTTTTATAATTTAATACAGAATATCATTTATTTCGACAGCTTAATTTTAACTTTTTTTTTAAAATACATATTTATTATTATGTTTCGTTTTCCCTTGTGCTTAAATCAATTCGAGATGTAGATGTTGGGGATAGGATAAGGATTTGCAATGAAGTGAAAGGGGAGAGCTTGCTGAGAAATGAGGTTTTTCTCTTCTTATTCAGCTGCGAAAGCATTTAAGTGGGGGGAAGGGGAAGGGGAGCATAAGAGGAAGTAAAAATGAGAGGAAAGCATTAAGAAGAAAAATGTAAAGCTGAAGAGAGAGAGAGAAATAAGGAAATTCCAAGGATTGCATTAAGAAACACCACTAAAAAAAATCTTATTTCAATCAGGGACCTTATTATTTACTTAAAATGGGGAAAAAAATAAAAAAAAGGTCTCAAGAAAACAAGCGAGTGAAAGAAAAGTTGTAAAGTTTTTTCTTCTCAATATACAAGACTTTAAAAGAAAAAAAGAAGAAAATTTCAAGTGATTTCTTTCTCTCCCTTTTCAATTCTTTTGTGTTTAATATTAAGTTGCCTTCGTTTTAAACTCTTAGTCTAAGTTGACGAGTTAAGGTGGATTCACACCTACGGTCACGGACAGGGCTGATCACGGACAGGGCACGGCACGGTCTCGGTCTACCCATTCCCACTGTCCGGGCAGGCACCAGTCGGTCAAAGGCAGAATCTCCATCCCTCACACTACATCCTACACGTACCACTATAATGTCTCTCATTAATTTAACCCTGTGTAAACTTTTCGAATTTTTTACTACTATCGCAGTAAAAAGGGTCAGAAAAATCATACAGAACCTTTTTTCTCGAACATATTCAATCAATTTTTCGTCATTCATTCCGAGATAAACAATGCGAATCAATAAGCAAAAAAAGAAACAATAAACAAAATAAGAAACAATTATAAGACTCAATGTAAAGAAAGGTTTTCAAACGAAATTTATTTATTCTCTTTTTTCTAGTGGTCTTTAGGGATTTAATAATTAAAAAAAAAAACTTTTTTTAATTATAATATTTTTTCAAAGCTACATTTCGCCCAAACTTGGATATCTTCAGGCCTAAAAATAAAAATAACATATATATAATATTTATTTTAACAATTTGTAGTTATTTCCTTAAGTTTAAATTAGTAACACAAAAACAATGCCAAACAATCTATAATTCAAATATATTTATTAACAATTAATTTAACAAATCAAATATTATTAAAAATAATAAATATATTTGAATTATAGATAGTTTGACATTGTTTTTGTGTTAGTAATTTAAACTTAAGGAAATTAGTAATAACTACTAATTGTTAAAATAAATGTTATATATATATATATATGTTATTGTTATTTTTAGGCCTGAAGATGCCCAAGTTTGGGCGAAATATAACTTTGAAAAAATATTATAATTAAAAAAATAGTTTCTTTTTTTTAAAATAGAGAAGAAATTATAATCAAAGGGATAAATTGAAGAATACACGAAATTAATTTAGTAA
This sequence comes from Gerris lacustris, assembly GCA_951217055.1. Lineage (NCBI taxonomy): Eukaryota > Metazoa > Arthropoda > Insecta > Hemiptera > Gerridae > Gerris > Gerris lacustris. The sequence goes on along the minus strand of OX578283.1, from coordinate 22,908,138 downwards.
AAACACTATGGCATTGGTAATAAAAACCCGTAGATAGGAGGCGAACTGAGGGTTGACTGTCTGTAGGCCTCTCACACTGTTGGTCTGATCACGGTACGCACAGGGCAAGCTCTGGTCTAGATCGCTCGGTAAGCAACCCTGATCGGACCGTGCCCTGTGCGTGACCGGACCGTGCCGAAGGTGGGAATGCTTCTATATAAAAACATAGAAAGGGATCTTGATCTGATCTGACCCGACCGTGATCAGCCCTGTCCGTGACCGTAGGTGTGAATCCACCTTTATATAAATGATTTGTTGGATATTGAACAATGATGTTGGTAATGTTAGAAAAGTGTTCCAATATTTCTTGTTTTATATGCAAAATTTATTTTTCAGTTTTTATGTCAAGGATTTTATTTTAAAGTTTATTCATCTTGTTTTTTTTTTATGCTATGATTCCTATCGATGACACTGTTGAAAATAATTCTTAAAATGTTGTTTGCTGCTTAATTTCTTTATTGCTAGAGCATTGGTCGTGTTTATTTTTTTTTTTGTCTCTTTGTCGATTAAAATTAAGAAAATATGTAGGTACTGTACACCTGCTCCGTTGTCTAATATTTCTTTGCTGTTTAAAGCTTTATTTTCCTAGACGCGACTCCAGCGAAAGACGCTCAAGCTGTGGACTCTTCTTCTGAGTTTGCATCTTACCGTTTTCCTAGCTGAGCGACTGTTAACATGCAAATTCAGAAGAACGATAATCGCTGGGCGACTGTGACTAAGCGTCTATCGCTGGAGTCGCAACTAGGAAAACGTACCTTTAGGAGAGCAGTCGTGCGCGCAATAGTCGCTCAGCGGCTCTCGCTGTAGACGCTCCTAGGAATATGTACCTTAACTCTTGAGTAATAGTATGCGTGTCCGATGTAATAGAGTATGGTGATATAAATTATGAAAATAGTAGTAACTGAATAAATTGTTACCAATTAGTGTGATAAATAGCACAGCTATCTCGGTTCATATCTCTTAAAAAAGTAAACAGAGGTAGATTTTAAAATTAGGTTACTAAACTTGGTTGTGCGCTTGGACAAGTTGAAGCAGGCAATTGGTTTTATATGTATAAGATAAATTATACAGAGATAGATTATAAATATCGGATAAATGCTTGTTTGTACGCATGTGGAGGAGAAACTAATGGGCGCAGACGGTTGAAACTTACATATGAAATTAACATTGTCTAATAGTGACCTGCCATCCAAATTGCATTGAAAAACAACCAAAAATGATCCCTGATGTCTGAAACGGATTTCTTTCTTGGATTTTTTTTAATGTGAGACATTCAATCTTTCACATCGCTTCCATAGCTTCACATACAAAATTTCACATCGATCACATTGCTTCCGTTTCCTTCAATAAGCCCGGAAGCAAAACAAAATAAAAAAACAAGTAAGGTGCGCTTCACGTAAGTACGTGAGGCGATAATCGCCGGTTTCTGAACGATTAAGTGTAAAATTTTAATACGTATAGTTGGATGTTCATTTTCTACACTTCAATAGCTTTAAATTGATGTATATCATGTTGTGGTGACTAAAAAGTTTTTTTGTCGCTCGCCATCTTAAAAATAATAAGTGTGCAAACTCCAAAATGTGCACAGTTGTCACAAATGCCGAGATGCACCTGTGTGCCGAATTTCATGTTCCTAACCATAGTAGTTTATGAATTGAAACAAGCCAACGGACTGACAGACAGCCAGACAGAGCCGTTATATAAGGTTTCTTTTGTACTTTGTACAGAAACCTAAAAATCGCTGATGTCTTAGGTCTAGCCCAGGGGTGGCCAACCCGCGGCACGTGAAGTGGCCCGCGACGCCTTTTGAGGTGGCCCGCGGAAACTTGCCAGTATTTATTTATTTTTTAAAGTTTGTTAATCGACTTTTACCCGGATTTTTTCTAAATTATTTTAATTTTATTAATATAATAATAACATAATTGTTAATACTTTAATGATTGGATATCACAATAGACCAACAATCGTGTGATTCGGTAAACTTCTAGGTAACTTTAAGTGTATGCAAGTGTGATAGGGAAAGACACGGTTTGATAACTAATAATATCGCACGACATCGCTCTTCTTGATCTCTCGATGCATACGATTCAGGCTGCAAAAGTCCGATGAAGCGCCCCCTTAGATGATTTCTGAAAATCAACAGCAATGTCAATTCTTTCTTTGGTTCTTTCGCGTTTTTGCTACTCTCTTTTTTCTCTCGTTTATAATAAATTCTTTGAATATTAAATTATTCACATAATGTTTTCTGATTGTGTGAATTTTATAATATAAATTTGTTCTTGAATTACCTATATTCCTATTATATTTAATAATATGCATAGAAAATAAGTTTTTCAATGTTGTGTGAATTGCTTTTTTTATGATGAATGTGTGGGTGACTGTGGGGGGGGGGGGGGGGGGGGGCGATTGGCCCTCCGAGTTTGTGGAACCACGATTGTGGCCCACTATCGAAAAAGGTTGGCCACCCCTGGTCTAGTCACTTGTATACAAAGTCAAGCGATTGTCTATACACATTTACACAGACAGTCTAGAGACTTAGTTGCGTTACGCTTTAAATGCCTTGTTCTTCGTTATTGTATGTCAAAGTTGCTAAATATGGCTTTCCTTGTTAGGATTGCTGCTTACGCAGTTCTAATCATGGAGAAACAAGAAAATCGTTGGTAGAGGCTGCAATTTTTGCGGAGGAACCTCGTTACGGTTACAATTTATTATCAGCACTTCAGCCGTTTAACCCCATGTGACTTCGATGTATTGCTTCGGCTTTTTGGAAGAAACATTACGTTTTCAACAACATTGGAATCAATAGCGGCCTTTAAACTTGTCCGCTTTCCTGCAGGATAGAGCAACAAACGGGAAAGAGCGCCAGTGTAAAGGCTGTACTGGAGTGAGCGATTACGCGTCCACAGAGACGCACGCTTTACCGCGCGTAATCTCCTTAGTGTAAAGGCCACAGCGAGCTTTCCTACAGGCCTGATCTTTAAATTTAAAGAATATTCTTTAAATTTACCCCCACTGTGCCCCCTAAAACTGTTCGTCTGACAAGCACTCCACGCTCCGAGGAATGCGTGCGGGATTCCTCTTTACACATGCGTTCTTTCCTTCGCGCCAACACGGGGGCACGCTTTCCTGTGGGAAAACGCGTATCACTTTTATAGCTACCAAATCTTTCCCACACGATTACTCGTACGGTTTTACTCGCGCGCAATCCTTCAAGATTCAGGCCTGCAGGAAAGAACGTATGTGTAAAGGCCGCTAATGTCTTCAGAATGTCCACTCTGCGTAATGTTGGGCAAAAATTGTCTATCAACTGTCTCATATCTCCCATTTCAAACGGGAGACCGAAGTTCTGCTATTTCGTTCCAAAAGCGTGTCCAAAAGATTTTTCTTAGTCATTATCTAGTTACAATTACCGATGGACTTAGTATACAAGTGAGTACTAGGTATTTAATTCTATTTAATTAAGAAAATTTTTATTTTATGAAACAATAATATATTTCCTTACAATGGTCACAATGCTTCCGTTAACTTCATTATCCTCGGAAGCAATCACTAAATATCATACATATATTTTTTTATTTGAAAAAGTGCAAAACTGTCTCGGAATAAAAGTTTAGAATATTAGAATGTTAGATGAATTGATGGTGATTAAGCCATTATTTTAATTATGGCGATACAATTATCACTTTTAATTATTCCTAAGGTATTTACGAGTAAATATCTAGTCAATTTTCTGTTATCTAAAAATTAAAATTATTGTTTTTACTTTATTGTAATTGCTTATTTCAATCCTAAATATAAATTGAATCTTTGAACAATTAGCTTTTATTTAAGGCAAGATCAGTTAATAAGATTTTTCGACTCAATACCATGTTGTTACATATTTTATGTGTTAAAATTCACACATTCAACCAATGTTCAGATTACATTGGTTTTATTGTTTTCCGGGTTGCTATTGGATGTGATTAACATTTTATTTATGTTAGCAAGATAATTGTTAGCCAATGTTCGGATTTTATATAATTGTATCAGTATAATTATTTATTTTTAACAGTAGAGGAACTGTTTAGATTAAAATTTTCGTTAAAAAAATATATAACATTTATATTTAATAAATAAAGAGACATTAACTGTAATTTAAAGTTTACATTTTTATTTGAGTTTCGAGGTCATCCTAGAAACCCTTATGTTTTTTTAAATGTAATTATATTATTATTGTAGGTCCTCACCTGAATCATGTTCCTTTAAATTTCATTTATTGTGTAACGAGGAAAACCATTTTAATAACATTTATTAGAATTGTAGATGATCCCTAAAAAATGTTTTTCTTTATCTGGGCTGTGGGTCTTCAGGATAAAATTCATATGTAAGATAAACTTATTAGAATTGTTATATTATTTATAAGGTTGAAAATTTAAGACAGTCCTCGCAGTAACGCGTACGTTGCTGTAAGGCATTTGTTTTTACAATAATACAATCATTGCTAAAGAAACCTGACCTATTAACTGATCTTGCTAGGTACTTAAACTGAAGGTGAATGAACGAAGAAGTTTTACTGAAATTTGGCAAACTGTACACTTGCCGTAGTGGCATTAAAAAGCTGACAAAAATACTTTTTTTTAATTAATAATATAATTAAATTTAGGCAAAGGGCTGTATCTTTTAAGGCATTATTAAAGCTCTATCATGATTATTTTAGGAGCAGCGATTGAATTCCAAGAGTAATATTGATGTACCTTAAAAAATAAAAAATGAAAAAATAAAATTTTGTGAATAGAAGATTGAGAAGTGGCCCATGTTTTTTTGTTACAAATGATGGGTCGTGTAAGCCCTCTTCGTTTTTTATATCTTTGACCAAATAATATCTTTTATAGTTGCATAGGCCCTTTGGCAGCCCTAAGTCTTCAAAGGGATCTATTGCGCCTTGGATTATTTATATTATGTCTAATTAGGTCTTCAGAGGCTGTTACATCTCTTATTAACTATTTTTATTAGATTAACTTCAAGACTAGGTCTCTTTATATTTTTATTTTCAGTTTTTTAAAGTTCCTTTGCTTTCTACTTTCTTGAATTTAACTTGTGCATCTATTCTAGTCATTGGATTAAAAAATCCCATTTATAATATCACATGAAGGTACCGTCTGCATCCTCCATTTCGTCTCATTTTAATAAAAAGAAATCACTCTCAAAATGAACGGAGAAGAAATCAGTTAAAAGGTCAGGCAAAGCTGCAAAAAATAGGGATTTGAGATCATTCACAATGAGGCATAGACTCTCTCTCCACTCCTTCCTTCATTACTTTTCACTTTCAAACTTGCCTTTCAACAGGGGGAAAACCTTTATTCTTACGGGAAATTCGCGTAAAAATATATTCGTATACTTGTTTTTATGTTGAAGCATTCGCCGGGAAGAAAGTAATCAATTTTTCGACCTCTGTTGAATGTTTAAATAGCCTTCTATTCAGTCCATTTACTCTTGCAAATAAATAATGACTGGCCGAGTGAAACAACTCCGCATACAAACTTGTTTCGTTTCTGTTTTACCACTGCATATTTATGTGAATTTTAATTATTTTATTTTATTTAATTTTTCCACTTCAATAAAACATGAATCTCAATGTATATACTGAATAGTTAACTATTTTATATTATGATTATTTATTTAATTTTTTATCTTGACTATTGATTTTGCTTCCGAGCTTACCGAAGGTAATGGAAGCATTGTGTTTACTTTTGAGAACGAAAAACTTTTATGCCTCCGATTTTAAAAATTCCAAGACAGAAATCCGTTTCAGACATCAGGGAACATTTTTGGTCTCATGTCTGTCTGTCGGTCAGTGTGTCCTCGAATTATGAAACGTGCGACGATAACTTGAGTAAATGTCGACCGATTTTGATGAAATTTGGTAGAAATGTTCATTTTACCAATGCCCAGGACGAGTTCGTTGGAGAACGTTATCCGTCCAAGCGTTCACGAACAACGCTCGCGTAAACGTGAACTTCAAATTTAAAATTGGAATTTTAGGTCGGGAAAAAATCTAACTTCATCTATTCAATGAGACAAACATTTTTTCAAATACAATTTTTTAGTTAAACCAACAGCGACACCGCTATGAAGTGTTAAAGATCGCTAAAACTATTAATAGTTTTTACACAATAAAGAATAAACAATAAAGTAATATAACAATAATTTGAATGTTAATATAACAATAAAGTGCATGATAGGATGCGAGGAAGTTATGTGCCACACCAATTGGCAGTCTGTCTCCTTTGCGTTCATTCTTAAAAATGAAATAGCTATGTATCTTCAGATTAAAATTTTGCATTTTATTATATTCAATTGTCTTAGAATTACTTAATTATTATATAATAATTAATTTATTATGTATTTGCTTGCTTTTTCAGATGGCAAATTTCCTGAAGTAATCAAACTTTCTGAAGCTAAAGGAGAACTTTAAATGAAAAGGAGGTGAGCAGAATAAACTTATATCAGCTTCAGCTTCCAACAGTAATCTCGGTATGAATTTATGTTTTTACAATTATTACTTTTGACAAACAAAATGTAAAATGTATAATATTTTATTTAAAAATTAATGGAGCGATAAGCACTTTTCATTCTTTACCTTAGTTGTCAGAGTCTGACTATTACCTATCTTTTTGCATCTTGTGACAGAAATCGTATATATTAATTTGTTAAATTATACAAATCCGACAATTTGCCTATTAGCTGTAGTTCCGATGTATGTTTGTATTGAACATACAAACTTCTTAACGTTACTTCTACTATTTTGAGTCCGATAACAACCACTTTATCGGTCAACTCAAGGAAAAATGTATTTAAATTTTTTTTGGGTATAAATAACTAACTAGTAATATTATTTGTTTGTTTTAATTAACTTTTATAATAGTTAATTTGGTTGAATGGATAAGTTGATTTGATGCTAGTGCTTAGCAGGCGTTATTCTTAAGGTTTTTTTCTTCGTGTACTTTATCCCCTGTTTTCTTGTTCAGTAACGAACTTACCTTAGATTCTCGCCAGTTTTGCACCGCTTCCTCTCCTACCATCCCTTAGGTCTTTTCAAACTGCCAAGACCTTTTCATTCCATACATTCCATCTCCCCCGTCTTTTCACAATACGTTAACAGCATTCAACATCAGATCTCTCCACCCTCTCTATAGTTCCTTACAGATTGTATGAGTTCATTACATTCTCCTCCCTCCCAATTCCCGAAACGACTTAAAGAAGCACTTGAAAGAGGGAAGCAATTCGAACGAGGGTTTGAGAGAAGCAGCCCTTAACGTCGTGGCAAATCTGATAAATATTTCACTCAAACAACATTGAACTCAACCTCTTTTTTTACTCTTTACAAACATTTTTCTAAAGCATTTTTCTCCCTTCTCTTCCATTAAGTCTTTTCGTTGAAGGGGAAAGAAATTGTAACCTAAAAAAAAAAAAAAAAAAAAAAATAATAATTTGAAGCGTGTGGTAACGCCTTGTAAATCAAGTTGTCTCGTTCAGTCATCTTGGAGTTCACTGGTTTGGAAAATAAAGCGAGAGCAGCGCAGTCGTGTTTAAAATGTTATCGCTGTTAAAATCTCCCTTAAATAAACAAACAAAACTTGATATAAATATCCTAAAATACGCTCACAATCTAATGAATTATTAGTTAAACCCACATGGTACATAACCAGATTTTCCTATGTTGTTCCTAAGATGTAAAATGAAATCACCCCATCAGCTAAAAACCGCAGATGTAGCCTGTTTCTATCCTAACTCAATCTGATTGTGACAATGTCATATTTTGATGAAACCCATCAAGTGTCAGATGATGTTTCAATATTTAATTATTTGTATAATTAAATAATCTGATATTTGGTATCAGGTGATTGGATGTTGAAAATTAAAAAAAAATAATATTATTAAAACTTTTGAAATTGCATTTTGCAACAGTAGGCAACTATTTAAACGGAACTATGTGTTTCCCTAATTATGCAGCAGTCTTGAGGTATTATAATTAAAAAATAGGGGATCATAATTAATTTTGATATTTTCATGTCTTGGCTATGGCGCATTAACTTAAAAAGCGTTACTAAAAATGGGCCCCATAAAGTGTTACACTTGTAACAGGGAGTTAGAAAGAGGCAGGAGGTAGTACGTATTGCCTAGAGTCTAGAGTCTAGAGTAGAGGTTGTACAGAGTTCCCTTGCGGGCTCGCCATCGTAGGGTCTACACCTTTATTTAAACCTTGAGCGTAACTGGCTCCACTTTTCGCTTCCTGCTACCGCTTCAGTAGTCGCTCGCGCGCCCCTGCGGCCCCCCCCCCCCTCACCTACAACTTCTGTTCTACTGCTCTGATTGGAAATGGACAAACGCCATAACCCTTACAATTTTATTCCTAATAAACTTACATACATACAATTTATTTTTTACTTTATTATTTTTTATTTTTGTTATACTATAATTTTTTGCATTTATTATAAAAATATGGGTGAAGAAGCTAAATGATTACTTCTTAATAATCTGGACAAGAAGAAAAGTACTTTCTTTCTTCGTGCACAACATATGTTCGATTTAATTCCTAATATTCAAACGCAAAAATCTGCACGCTCAATTTTTTGACATTTTCATGTCTTTACTTTGGCACATAAACTCGAAAAGCGAAACAAAAAAGACACCAAAAAGCGTTACACAAGCGTTACCAAAAAGCATTACACAAGTGTTACCAAAAAGCGTTACATGATAATGTCTCACTGTCTTGCAGACTCGTATGCAAGCATTTTTTTTTATACTTCATATTAGGAGAATATCATTAAACTACTTTTGAAACTGTTTATCGATTATTTTACTTTGTAAAATATATATGAATTGTTGATTATTAATTAATTAATTATAAATACTCCTTATAATACGTCTACTATCTACTACGTCTACTACGCTAAACTTAATATTTTGGAATAACAGAAAAATATTGTTTTATTTTTAAAATAATGTAGCTAAAGGATGTTTTCGCTCTATCATTCTATAAATGATTAATTTAAATGTTAAATTTAGACATAAATGTACTATTTAAATAATGATTACATTTAAAATATAGACCTTACATTATAAAATATAAAGCTTTCAAAAGATAGGTGGTCATAAGTTTGTAGTATTTTGATGTTTTAATTTATATACGATGTTATTGTATTTATACATAATTACTAATGATATATATATATATATATATATATATATATATATATATATATATATATATATATATATATATATATATGTATATATATATATATATATATATATATATATATATATATATATATATATATAGGGGAGACCGGGGCTGGTTGTTACACTTTTTATTATTTATTTTTATAAGTTTTATGAAAGTAATTTACTATTAGTTCTTTAAAACCAACTCTTGGCTACCTCAATTATTTTTTTTTCTGCTCTTAATATTCACGTCTCTTGTCGCAGGGACTTTTAATTTTTATACTACTCTACAAATAAGAAAATGATACCCGTTTGGCGATAAAAAATTATCTTTTTACTGGTCTTATATTACTTTGCTTTGTAAGTTTCATCGCACACCTATCACCCCAATTTTGAACCACTTCCCGTGATTCAATCTTCCCCAAATTTTGCACATAGAAACAACTGTGGTAAAGAATACAGAAACCAAAAAAAAAAAAAAAAAAAAAAAATGGCGTCAAATTTATTTGCTTTCTAAGTTTCATCGCACACCTATTACCCCAATTTTGAACCACTTATCGTCATTAAATCTTCCCCAAATTTTACACATAGATACTAAGGTGAAGAATACAGAAACAAAAAAAAATACACTGCCAATTAGTGTGGCACATAGCTTCCTCGCATCCTATCATGTACTTTATTGTAATATTAACATTAAAGTTTTATTAATTTATTGTTATATTGTTTATTGTGTAAGAACAGTTAACATTTTTTAGCGATCTTTAACACTTTATAGGGGTGTCGCTGTAGGTTTTACTAAAATATTGTATTTGAAAAAAATTTTCGTCTCATTGAATAGATAAGGTTTGATTTTTTTCCCGTCCGAAAATTCCAATTTTAAATTTGAAGTTCACGTTTACGCGAGCGTTGCGCGTGATCACTTAAACGGATAACGTTGTCCAACGAACTCGACCTGAGCATTGGTAAAATAAACATGTCTACCAAATTTCATCAAAATTGGGCAACATTTACTGAAGTTATCGTCGCACGTTTCACGATTCGCGGACACACAGACCGACAGACAGACACGGACACGGACACGGTTCCCTGATGTCTGAAACGGATTTCTGTCTTGGAATTTTTTAAATCGGAGGCATAAAACTTTTTTGTTCTCAAAAGTGAACACAATGCTTCCGTTATCTTCGGTAAGCTCGGAAGCAAAAAACAAAAAAAAAAAAAAAGTTGAAAATAAGACTAGTTTTGAAAAATGGCATTTTTATATTAATTATTTCTGATTGTTTTTGTTCATTATAAGTAAAAGTTAAACAAAATCTCGGTTTAAACAGTTATTTAATAATAGTTTATATTTCCAGGGTTGATTATTACAGATAAGAAGTAAAGGGCAGGTTATTACAGTGTAACAACTTACCCCGTAACAACCAGCCGCGTGCTGCCATTTTGGACGCAATCGAGTAAAGCGTCTACCATATAAGTTTAAAGAATCTAATAAATTCTGATAATTAAGCTCAAAGAACATTGTTTTCAATCTACTATTTACTAAACCTACATTAAAACAAATGAAGACTGCAGAATAAATTTTGTTTTCCAGTATTCAGTACATATCTGTAGAATGAAGGGACCTGTCCTCAACCTGATAACGGAAGAACTAAGGTTTCTTGTCCTTGACAGGCTGAAAATGCTTTGTAAACCTCTCCACCTCAGTTCAAATTTAATTCAGCTTGTAACAACCTACCCCATGTAACAACTAGCCCCGGTCTCCCCTGTGTATATATAATGTATATCACGATGGCTGTGTGAACCCTAACTACCCTAAGTTTGAAGGTGATTACTGATTACATTTAGTCATTTTGTTTATTTTTTGTCCAGGGCTCACTTTACATATCTACTAGATCAGTGTGAAACATGTCTCACCTCTCTGGGATTCGAACCGTTTTTAGACCATTTCCCAATCTTTTATTTAATAGTAAATATGTTTTATTAATATTTCTTTTTAATCTATTAAGTAGTAAATAAAATTTAGATTGCCACGAGGATAAACTAAAGTGATAACTTGGAAATTCAAGAAAATAAGTTTAAACCTAATTTAAACGTTTTTCTTTTCTATAATAAATAACCAATAAGAGAACAAAGACGAGGATAAAAGAAAAGTCCTTCCCTTCAGAGAGATTTTGAGTTAATAAGGAAATGAACTTTTGTTACAAGAAGAATAATAGGGGTTAAAGGGAGAGGGGGAGGGTGGTCTAAAAAGGACGAGGCAAAAACGACGTTTACTTCGTACTTTCTTTCTTCGAGATACTTGCTCTTAAGTTTTACAAGACTTAGGAAACTGATTTCTTTCAACGAGAAAGAGATAGGGGGGGGGGGGGATTTTCTAAAAACCGAAAGAACTGGTTAGAAACCATCTGGTCCAAGCCAAAGGAAGAAAGAGAGAAAAAAAGTTTCCAATCTTAATAGTAGGGTAGTTGCTTTGACTCATTGATCCAAACAGAAAAGTTGGAAGGCAGAAACAGAGCTTGAGGGTTCGGGGTAAAGAGTTTTCTGGGGGCTAATCAAGATCTTTTGGCAACAAAAGAGTCCGTGGGATGGGACAAAACTGCGAGTTGGAAACGGGAGGCATCTCCAGGAGAACTTATTCAACTTTTAATTGGTGAGATGGTACGTGCTCAGACTGGAAGAGGACCTGGGTCCTCAAAGCATCACCCCCAGGGGCTGCCTCCCAGTCCCCTATAACACTTCCACGTCCTCTTTTATCCCTCCCTCAAATAACTAAAAACGATAATACTTTTTTCTCCACAACTCACTTTCTTAGAAAGAAAAAGTAACTTGGAGAAGAACAAGAAAAAGGATAAACTTTAAACAGTTTAGTTAATAAAAAAAACAATTATTTTTAATTTTCTAAATTACATAATATTTGTAATTGTGGCAGAAGTTAGTTATAATAGCTTTTCTTTTAATATTTAGATTTTCCTTAACTTAACCAAAAGAGTATTTATTTGGTGTCAATCCTATTAGTATAGGTAATTTCTATTTTTTATTATGTTAACTTTTTTTTTAGACTCTTCTGTTTGTATTAATAATGTATATACTCTACTAGTTAAATAATGAACTTTTAACGTTACACAGAGGAAGCATATGCTTGTACTATAAACCTAAGCGAAAAAGCGTTTACTTTAATTTTTTAATTACTTCTTTTTCCATTCCATTAACCCTTTGAGAACTGAGGTATATATTGTAAGGTTGTTGCCCAAGCCTGGGGTCCAAACAGGTATGTTCCATCCTGGCCTGAGGTTTTTTTCTACCTTACACTCTAAATTTATCACAAATGTTTAAGCCGTTATCTTTTTCCCCTGCCTATAACGACAATATAAACCTAATTTTATAGTATGACCTTTAAAAAAATGAAATTTGTTTAAGGTTATAGTTGCTACATGAGTATATATATAATAATTACCGTCAAGGATAGGTAAATGAGGTAATTTTAAGTTAAATTTTTATTTTTAATCTACAGTAATGCAGAAGTATATAGTTTTAAGAATTTATATTTGTTCCTATTGCCGTAAACGCTCACATACATACAATCCAAAAATGTATATAACGTTTCTATGTATATATTGTATATAACGTTTCTTTCATGACTCTCACTTTTTTTTATTTATTATATATATATTTAGGTAACTTTTTAGAACAAAGTCCCATCCTCCACGTAGATCCGAGCTTTGAACCGGCACTGGTGGAGTTAAACTTTTTTTTTAGTTTATTTTTTTGAGAAACAAAGTTTTGTATTAAAAACTTCAAAACAAGGCATCAATCACTGAGCTTGTAAAATATGTCTCACATTTTACCCCCTGACCTAACGGGAAAAATAATTTAACAGGAAAAAGGGCGGGGGGGGGGAAGCCGGTAGAGGTTATTTAGAGATAATATAATATTAAAGTATGTACTGTAATGAAGCCTGCGAAATTTATATAAAAGGAAAAATCCCTAATCCAAGGCCCAACAGAACAACAGCACACTCATGCCAGGTTCTAAATATCCCTAGATGACGATATCTCTTCTACTCTTTCTTATCTGCCTTCAACCATGCCTCTATCTACTGGGCTCTTTATAGAACGTTCGTAATACCCCATAGAGCCGAACGATAGATCTAGATATACTTAAATAAATTTATCTACGATTAGATATGAAATATAAACATTATATCTCTGTTTAGATGCGTAGAAAGTGATTCTTTTCGTAGCTGTAATCATTGCGCATGCGCGTTCATAATTCTTCTTTTTTTCCGCCCTTGTGCGGAAAAAAGAGGATTTTTTCACCTTAACGCACGATTAGCGAGTTTGTTTACATTTAACAAAACTAATTTGCTGTTTGTTTAGTTAAAGTAACTATTTATATCGAGTTTTTAGTGGAAAACAATGAGTGATTTAAGTGATTATGACGAAAATGAGGAGAATAATACGCCTCCTGAAATAATTAATTCGGCACACAATACAACTAATGAATTAATGTCATCTTTATCAAAAGAGAAATACGAACTTACATACAGGAAGTTTATTAAATATTTGTTTTCTGTATTTATTATTAAAATCCACAATCGTTAGATAAAGTACGGAAACTGACTGTTCTTGAACGAAAATGTCATCCTAAATCCCTGATGTGTCAGAATAATCAATATTATCATGTCTAGGCTTATTTCAATTTTCTATAAAGTAGCCAAATTGATTTCCCTAAAGGTACATTTTATTTTAAAATGACCCAAATACATCAGTTGTCAATACCATTCAATACATGACTCAGCTTCCAGCTGAATCTCCCATTTAATTTTTGTTCAAGAGAGAGATACGAACTTACATGCAGCAAGTTTATTTTTTTCTGTATTTATTAATCTAACAATCGTAGATAAAGTACGGTACGCAACTCGTGCGAAAACAAAATTTTGCTTTGCTCGTGTGGTTTTACTATCCTCGTTGTCGCTCGGGTGCTAACTCCACACTCGCATGCAAAATGCTACTTTCCGCAATAGACGCGTAATGTACTATTACACTGACAGTACCGTGCCTCCAAACAAGATAAACTTGAAAACGAAAATTTACGCCCATAGAGCTTAAGTTGTTATTAAAGATGTTCCTACTACTAAAATTGTACCAAATATTTACTACTACAAAAAATATGTTTTAAATAGGAATTCATTGACAGCTTATAAGTTGTAGAATTATATTAGATTAAATTTATAATATCCTTTGGGTCCAAGTTACAATCGTGTTAATTCTATTATTTGTCTATACAATGTCCAAATTCAACGAGATTTTTGATTTCATATTTTTTAGATTCATTTATCGTTAATTTTAAGATTTTTTTTTCTTTGGCAAATCTAAAAGTCAACTATCTTTAAACTCTACGATCTTAACTTTATTGTTGATTTTGTAGACGGTTCGTTAAATTGAATTTATATCTAAAAGTAATATCTAAACAGTAAAAACATCACCTTTCTAAACTTGAATAAACATAAAATAATATGGATCATTAAACATTTTATCTTTTTTTTTCATATACCCGTCTTATATTTTACCAGCCAGTGAAAAATAAATTTATTATATGAAAAACTTTTTTTTTTCTTTTTCAAAAGAATAGAAATATTTTAGTTATTTTATTTTACTCCATTGAAATAAATGTTGTTTTTTGTAACTTTTTCTATCTGTATTTTTTCTGTTGATACGAATTGCAAGTTACTAGGAGCCTCTCTCGTACATTAAAGATAAGGTAGATTTATACAAGAGAAAACACACGGAAAAAGACAATAACAGTAACAAAGACAAAATTAAATACAATAAAAAATGAACATAACAGTAAATAACAAAGGGAAAAAGTCTTAACGGATAGATCTTATTTAAGTTGTAATCGTTTTTATCTCAATACCTTATTTTGAGAACACACCTCCCTCTCGTTCTTTTGAAACAAATAGAGATACTTTTTTACCCTTTTCTCTCTATCGTAAGAGATAGAGATAGAAAAATTAGTTTTCTTTGTTTCAATAAAATTGTTAAACGTATTTCAATTAAAAACTTCATTGTTGGACTACATTTTTTTTTATTAATAATTTTCGTTATTCGTAGTTTAAACCCTTTATCTCTTATTTAGAAAGTCTGTACAATCTGTTTTTGGGTCTTCTATATTTCGCTTTCAGCTAAGATTAAATAGCAATTGTTAGCGATATTTTAACAATTCAAATGCGTGAGAGAAAAAAATTCAGTGATTAATGTCTCTTAAGCATTTTGACTGGTCTCACTGGCATTGAAGATGTACTTGAACAAACCGGCTTTGTACAATAAAGTTACATTAAGGCCCCCGTATACGATCAAACATTTTGCGCAATTTTTCCATCATCAGGATCAATCAATTTGCCCGACATCAGGTTTGCGCAAACCTGATGTCGGGCAAATTGATTAAACCTTTTGGCCATACACGTCAAACATCATATTTGCGCCAAATCAAACAGCACACACGGTCAAAATGTTAGCGCAAACATGATGTTTGCGCTAACATTTTGACCGTGTGTGGGGTCTTTAGAGGAGAGACGTCTTCCTTTATTAATCTCTTATATTTAACTTGAAGTGTTTTTTTCTCCAAATCTTGTAATCTAAATTTGACCCATTTCTCGACTACCTGGAAAGCCGAAACTTTTACAGATTATGTATTTTCCATGAGAGTACATAATCAGTCATTAGTTTTATGCAATTTTACACAATTACTAAATCTATTTAAGCGAATAATCAAAATATATATAGATATATTTTTTATTAATTTACTTGTCCTATTGTATATCAGTTTTAATTATATAAAGAAAATGTAATATTTTGAAAGTTATTATGAATAAAACGTAAAGAAAAATAACTTGATCGGTTCATTGTCATGCACCAATAACAAATATTTAATTGGTTTTAAAGTCTATTGTTATTCCTTCGGTTATTTTATCTTTGTCACGTTTGAAATAGATTTTCTTTTAAAACTACGAAAAGCAGCGCAACCCTCCGCCACTTTATAAAATTAAGTTTGTTATGTACTACACGACATTGCCGCAGGATGCCTACTTAAATATAGAATTACATTTTCCTCTTAAAGTGTAAACAAATAAGTGCTCTTACTTTTTCTAGAAAAATAAAAACCGAACATTATTTTATTTCATCTTGAGTGGGCATTAGAAGTGTTGAGTTAAAGGGAAAATATATTCGAGAAGATTAAAAAAATTATATAAATAATGGATGCAAAAAAATTGGCATAAGTTTCTTTATATGAATAAATTTGAAGTTAAGAAACATATAAAAAAGATTAAATTTCGTGACCCTGACTCTTTTTATCTAGAAAAATAATAATAATTTGAACGAGGGGGAAAAGTAGTAAGATAAAGGAAACGGGAGCAACTTCAAGAAGGGAATAAACTTTTGAAAATAGGAAAAGAAAGAGGGGCTGTACTTTTGAAGGCGTTAGAAAAATCCTCTCTCGTTTGCTTTTCTTCTACCGAAAAAAAAGTGAGGAATGAAAATACGATGACTGGAGGGAGAGAGTGCTTGAGGCTTGAGGGATCTAGGGAGGATCAAGCTGCTTTTCTGACTTCTCAGAGTTGTGAGGGAGGGATGGAGCTGTGGGGTGCTTCTCTTATACAAAGTGGCTTGAAGCTACCCCCTAAGTCGTAACTCCTCCGCTAAGGGAAAGGACGAGTCCGATGTGTAAATGCAGCAGTAGGGAAGGGCAGAGCCCTTTATAGAACCGACCGCCTCCCAAGAACTAAAGACCTACTCTGAGGCTTTGGAGGACCTTGTGTTGAAGAAAAGCAAGAAGAAAAAAAACCTCTCCTCTTTTCCCTCTTTAAAGGTTTATTTAAGGTCGAGAAATAGGAGATGTTAAGAAAGAACAGGAAAGAAACTAGAAAGGATTCGAACAAAAGACAAAAGGTCTGGGTAAGAGAAAGGAAAAAAAAAAATAAAAAAACTAGGAAAAACACCCTTTTAAGAATGGGAAAATTTGCGCCGTGAAAAATGAAACATGGGAAAATGTTTACGATTTACAAATGCTAAGTGAGATCATGTAATGATTTAGCTGGAGCGTTTTCTTTTTTAGTTGTTGTTCATATTTATTCAATGGATAAATTCCCATTTGACTTCACTTCCATTACTGAATATAAGTTTTACTCCTTTCCTTTTTTTTAATTATTAAGTATATTAGGTACTCATTCTTGCATCCAGTGAAAATGCAATGTTTTTTCACAAACAGTGTAAATTCTCTTGATATTAGAAATTTACAACCAATGGTAATAAACAAAATAAAATCATTTATCAAATGACATTTCTAAGTCAATGGCAGCTCGGTCTTTTTCCCCCGGTAAGAAGAAACTTACCGTCTTGTCACCTGAATATCTTGAGTTATTTTGTTATACGAAAAGTATTGTATATAGTTTTTGCGCGTGCAAGTTTTTACCAAGATTATAATATATATATATATATATATATATATATATATATATATATATATATATATATATATATATATATATATACATATATATATATATATATATATATATATATATATATATATATATATATATATATATATATATATTCAAAAGCTTCTTTGATCTATTATAGTATGTTCTCTCGCAATAGGGGACAGATAACCCTCGGGGAAACAATCAAAACTTTTATTTAAATATAAACCACTAGTGAAAGAGATTGGTTGGAATAAAAGTCGCATCATTTTGTGCAAAATGTTTGATCATGTATTGGGGCCTTAAATGGTAGTTGATGTCCAGTATTTAGACATTCCTCTCATGGCAGATTTTTGGACGATAGGATTTACCTCTTCTACTGTTAATAATCTGTTAACTTAATAGGTCTCAATTAGACCTCAAAAAGTGGAGCAATCAGATTGTGTCCAAATTTGTTAACCCTCTTTACTTGCTATAACCATTAGCAGGGGCTTTCAGAAGCAACAGGTGAAGGCTATTGGGGCGCATCATCAATGAGTTTTTTTCCCAAAAATTACCATTTAAACGATAATAATATTATTAAAAAAGATAAATGCAGATACAGTCCATTCGCATAATTTGTTTTCCCTCTGTTAACATCACCAAAAAAATTCAATCATCTCTTATCTACTTTTCCTTACCTTTTAAGGAAAAGTATTGTTTTCCCTAAAAAAATCCGAATCCGAGATTTCAACAGAATAACCGCTTTGGGAGATTTTAAGCCCATTTGAGTGGTTTTTAGCTGGATGTCTGTCGGACAGTCTCTGAATGTGTCACGCATTACTCCAATTTAACCTAGAGTGTTGAAACTTGGTACAAAAAGCCGCCTGAGCTCACCTATCATTTTAGATCTTACATCAGGTTTCATAAGATTTAACCTAGTTCTTTCGTCGTAACACTGCAATTCTAAAAAGAAAATTAACGAAAGAAACACAATATAAATTTTGTTAACGTCTTCTATTTGTTAAAAGAAAAATGTGGTATTCATCAATCATAAAGTGTAAATAATGGTATACAGAAAAAAAAAATCTTACTCTTTATAGAAAAGAATTGAGAATTTAAAAACATAATATGTCCCCAAGAGGGAGAGAGAAGTTATTTAATATTTTACAAGAATTATGAGATAAATTATACAAGAAGTTACTTTACTGTTTTACAAACATTATGAAACCACTCATAATAGAAGTTACTTTAACTGTTTAAAACTGATAAAAATAAAAACAAATCATATAAGAAGTTACCAAACAAAAATAACTGAATTTAATTAAGGGTTGCTAAAATTAAAATCATTCAAAGTATATCTAATTACATAAATTGGACGCCAGTCAGACTTCTCTGACACCAAAAAAAAAAAAAAAATATATATATATATACAATATATATATATATATATATATATATATATATATATATATATATATATATATATATATATATATATATAATATATATATATATATATATATATAGCTAAACAAAATAATAAAAGTTTTTTTTTAATTATGAGCCCTTGAAAATGCTGAATGAGTGTGTCGCAAATTGCGGTGTTAGCTCAGATAATGGATTCGTTCATACTAAAATAATATCGCAAAACTATGTGTTGAAGGGACGTGAAGCTCTCAGCATAGGGTAGAGTTCCTTCCCACTCACATATATTTTATTAAATTTGTCGGAGATGGAAAATTTACTGCCCACTCCTACAATTTGCCAACATATATTTTATTAAATTGAAATTAATTGACTGATTCATTCTGATTCTGCAAACGAGAAATAAACTTGTGTTGCTCTGTCCACTCACTCTGTTTACGGTCTAAGTTGTCCTTAAAATTATTGTCAATTCTTCAAATTGTTTTTCTCTAGGATCTTTAGGCGCGCAAAGCTCATACGTAATTTTGGATTAAGGGCGTTTTAAAAGTTAATACTTTTATTTTTGATGTCACATTACCTTTCATTTCTAAATAGTTTTCGAACCGTGTAGTGAAATTTCCAAATGTCTCTTCCTCTTGATATTAGGTAAACGATAAGTGAATTCCTGAGGTCTCCATTTTATTTACTACCATACTAGTCCTGCCAGACTCATCATGTTCTTATATCAAGTTTATTACCGCTGCTCTTCCTTGGAGTACGAATTTTCTATTAAAATAAAAATGTCTCTCGTCCTGTGACAACAGCTTATCATTTAGTGGGAGATCTATACTCTTTTTACAATTAGTATTAACTTTTGACAGCGCGGGAAAATCGAAAATGAATGTGGAGGGGAGCCAGTGGGAGCATTGTATTTTGAATTCCAGAAGGTCGGGCCAACTAGGGAAATTAAAATGTTACTGCCCCCGCCCCTCTCACAGTCTCCTAGTGGTTTTATTTATTCCCTCGTTTAGGTTGGTCAATCTGAGTGTCAAAAGTTAATACTGATTCTATTCTTAATATCTCTTGTTTTAAGTTCGCGATCTTTTCCCACAATTGTTCATGAAATGTCTCTTGTGCTTTTGCTTCTGAAATATCTATTTCCCTATTATCTAAAACTTCATTTATTCGTTATATTTGTTTGGGCAAAAAATTGTTGGAACAAAATAAATAGGCCACAAAATAAAATAACCCATTAGTCCAGTCATTTTTAGGTGTTCAATTTTCTTCTTTTGATCGCTTCATTTTGACGTTCTGAAAAACATTTTCAGAATTCAATTTTCACAATCGTTGCCGATTAAAAATCGGCTTCGAGATCGTGGTCGCATTATAGATATTCAAGGGCAAAGGTTAACAAATTCGGTTTTTGTAAATATCTCGCTTCCTGTAGCTCCTACACAAATCAAGGAGGTTATCAAAATTAAAGATAACAAAATTTCCCTAAAAAAAGTGCCATTACTTATTACGTACAATGGAAGGTTTACGGATTGTAGGGCGAAGAATATCTACGAATATTTAGTATCCGTCGCCGCTCCACATTTACGTATTCTTACGAATATCCCGCTTCCTATGGCTCGGACACAAATTAAGGTGATTATCAAAAAGCAAGATTATTAATTTTTCCACAAGAAATGTTTCATTCATTTTTACGTATACAACGAACGGTACAGCAAAAACCTAGCTTGCCATTACTTGAGTAGTGTTTGTTTTTGCACGACTTTTTATGTATTTTTGTGAATATCTCGCTTTCTCTGGCTCGGAGACCAATTGAGAATCAAATCAAAATTGAAGAATATAAAATTTCACACAAGAAACGTTTTGTTAATTTTTTATGTACAACGAACCGTTTGGATAATAAAGTGCTCCGAAGTTTCCTCACAAGGAAGACTGCACTGTGATTGCCACCGTAAAACTTACGCTTGTAAATTAT
This sequence comes from Gerris lacustris, assembly GCA_951217055.1. Lineage (NCBI taxonomy): Eukaryota > Metazoa > Arthropoda > Insecta > Hemiptera > Gerridae > Gerris > Gerris lacustris. Next base: position 22,887,040 of record OX578283.1, on the reverse strand, counting down.
TAAAACACTGGGAGCACGAATATTTTCAAACTACGTCCAAACAAAATTGAAATGTCACCGTATAGAATAACGGTCCCCACCGTGAGCTCCCTCGGGGAAAAGCCGAAGTTGTTACGCTTTGTGACAACTTCGTCACAAGCTTCGCTTGTGGAGACTTCGTAGCACTTTATTAAATGAAGTGACCAAAAGAAAAAAATTGAAGCTCTGATTTTTTTGGAACAGAAGCCATATTTATGACTAAATAACGGGACTACATGGAGCCTGGAGGACGTGAAAATGTTTATTAATTTTTGCAAATAATAAAAAATAACATATTAAAATACAACAGATTATTGAAAGACAAAACAAAACTCAACAAGAGGTTTAAGAGCAAATAAAAACCTACCGAACCACCATCGAAACCATCCCAATCCAAACCAAGAAATCCTTTGTGTTCGTTAGAAAAACTGACATGTTTTCGGCAGGACATGTTTCGATATGTTAGGACAACTGACATGTCGTGTTGCGAGCCTCTCATGAACCCTGTCGAAAACATGTCGGCTATATAAAAATTACCTTAATTATTTCTCACAAAATAAGTTCAGTTCTATGTTGTTGAGTTTCAATACGTAACGCTTCTTTGTCAGTTTTCATATCTCATTTTAATTATTGGTTAATAGAAGAGATTAAATAATGTATAGTTATACGCATAGTAGTTTTTTTTTTTTTTTAATTAGGGTTCGTAGGCAAAACCAAGGACCCTAATATTTTCCTGTGTGTGTCTGTCCGTCGCTCGTCTGCTCTCACGGCTACACCTTTCGTCCGATCACTTTGAAATTTGGCATGTATGTGTCTTGTACCTACTCACATATTTTAAAAATATAGCGACTTAAAACAAATATTTTTTAAAAAAAATTTGGGTAAAAAAACTTAATTTTTTTAATTAATATTTTTTCGACCGAGCTGATACGTCGAGATGATGACAAAAGTATATAATTCTTTGGTTATAACTTTGATAGGGCGAGCGTAGGCATGTTTGAAGCGGGCGTGAAACGTACCCCCCCCCCTCCCATCTATCTCGCTTATGTGATGTGCAAAAAATCTGAAAAAATTTCAGAACATAATTCGACCAAAAGTAAAAATACCACTTTTTGGAAATTTCGAAAAAAATATTATTTTATTTTTATTGACAAAATACGTTTTTTTATAATTATGGTCTTTTCGATGTATTTATATGGTTGTAGTCCGGTTCAGTGGCAAAAAAAATACTTTGCCAGAAGTTTGTTTATGTGTTTTGAGAATATCAGACCCATAGGATAGTTCAATGTAAGCTTTTTTAGCATTTTAAAAAACACCATCAATAGGGTACTACTTAAACTATACAGGGTTGCCTACGGACCCTCGCTGTGTGCTGACTAGCACACACTTCACTTGTAATGTAATGTATTTAAATTACATAACATCATGAATTTGACATGATGAGGGTGTAGGTTTCGCTAAATGCCCCAATATTTTTGTATGTCAATTAAGATGTTTGCATTATAAAATCAATCATGGGCAGCACAATTTTAATAAAAAATCATTCATATTTTACAATTTTGGTAGTATTCATACTACGGAAAGATTAAATTTTAATTTAAATCAAATTATAATTATTAACAACTACGGGAAACAACCAGAGAAAAATACACTCCAGCGCTGGGATTTGAACCTGGTAAAGCGCTATACTGGAAATATAGTGGCCTGTGGTTCAAATCCCAGCGCTGGAGTGTATTTTTCTCTGGTTGTTTCCCGTAGTTGTTAATAATTATAATTTGATTTAAATTAAAATAAAAAATCATTATAGGCAGCAGTGCCTAGCACACACTTGACTAGTTTATTTTATATTAAAAAATTTTAATATATAAAAATACTTCTTTAATATAATAATATTCTTGTCAAATCCAATTGCTTCTATTCTAGATAATTATTGAATTTTAAAACTATCTGAAATATAAAGTTATAATTTTCGTTTATTAAAATAATGACATCATATTTATAAGTTGTCGAAGTAACTATTAAAGAAGAGATCTAAATAAGTTTAATGTATCAATTTTCCTAACTTATTTTCAGGAGCACTTAACTCCAAAGACCTTTAATTTTTTTCTTCTAAATATAAAAGAAAAAAATAAGTAGAGCAGGAGGTGCCGATTTAATTTAATACTCAACTTTTAGTTTCTAAGAGTTTTTAAGTAAGTATGTGAGATCATGGAATGAACCGCCTCCGAGCATTAATGGTATTAAGAAAGTTACAGAGCTGTTATTTCACTCGGTGTGTGGAATCAGGAGATTCGGAGAGTAAAGTATTCGGTTTTACGAGGGGGTTTGGCTTAGGATAGATAACCGAGAAAGGGATTTTATTCGACAGAGAATCGGATAATGAGGATCAAGAGGGAAATTCTACGAGGAAGGCAATCTCATAAGAGCTAATATATAGAGAAGAGCTTGCACAGAAACTAATAGTTTGTGGAAGAAACTTTCTCGGTTTCACTGTCGTCTTTTTACTCCTCCACGATCTATCCTAACTCCTTTAATACATCGCTCCTTAAAACTGATGTTTTCTATACACGAAGTCGCTGAGATTAAACTGAATCGCGCAATGCTTTAAACCTCTCTTAAGCCTCTGAGTACGATCTTCTTCGTCGATTATTTTCTTATCTTTTCATTGGTCGGTTTTCATGGAACCCGAAACACTCTACTCATACAGCTCGCGTAAGTCTTAATTCGGATTTCATTCTAAAAAGGGGTTTAAAGTATAATGACTGTAGACGAGGTGGAATAAGCGAGTTTTTATCCAGGATCAGTCAAGTTCATTTCCTATTTAGAAGATCAAATTTTTCATGATATGTTAAGCTTTAACTGGGTAATAATTGAACATTAAAAATTGGAAACTAATTGAAAACTTCTAGAAGGATTTGCTAAAATAAAAAGTATCAACTGAAGATTATTTTAAGATTTCATTTAACTTTTGAGTTTTAATTTATTTAAACTTTAATATACTCGAATTTTAAATTTTAATCTTTAGTTTTTATATTTTTTTTTAATTGATGGATTTCTTTTGTCAGGCATTGAAGACGATCACTAGTGATTAAAAGCTGGCTTAGTATAGTAAAGTCACTATTAGTGGGATAAGTCTTTCTTTATTTCTTTTTTGTATGGAAGCCCGTACGCAGCTCTGACGCCTTTCGTTGTCAATGAGTTCGGAAGTATACTTTTACTAAACTAAGACCTTAATTTGATCTGTTTCCCGGCCCTTTAATCCCAATTTATGTGTTTGAGTGATTTAACGTATTATTTGACTAGTTTTAATGCATTTCTTGTTTGAGGTAGTCTATATTTAATATACATTTATTGTTTAGGCATTTTCCAGTAAATTTTACTTTAGATTTTTATTTAATTTATTCTCAAATTTTAATTGATTTTGATTAGTTTTTAAAGTTGGTTATGGCAGATTTTCTAAGTAAATCAAATTATTGTTTCATTGAGTCCCAGGTAGCTTTATACTTCTACTGCTTTAATTTAATTTTGTTGACACCTGGACTCCTCCATCTTCCTTTGCTCCCTACTCCTTCCTCCACTTCCTATTCTTAAGGCAGTCCTTAAACGTTCAATCTGAACTCAACTGAAAATTCTTTTAAATTCAATCTTGAGTCGGTCTACCGGACCAGCAAGTTTGCTTTGAGACTTGGACTCGCCTGATCTGCCTACCGGGCAATCAGCTGGTTTGCCTCCTGCCTGGACTTCTTTCAATCTGGTCATCCTGGTGATTGCTGTCTCCCGGACATTTCACTAGAGATTTCACCCAGATATGCAACATTCTTCGTCAACGTACTATTTCTACTACAGGCACCTATTTTTTATGATCACTAGCATCCTATTCTTTTACCTCGGCGGTCACACTTCACAAACATCTTGATAGATTATTATCATAAAATAAATCTGCATGTCGGTCCAGGAGCGCTTCATGCTATCATACATCGAAACTATTGGATTCCTTCTGCTAAAACTCTGATTAAACAACGAAAAAGACTTGATTTCGTGGGTCAAGCACTCAAAGCAGAACATAACTCCTCGCATGGCTGATTTACCTATTATACGGTTTAAAGAAGTCAGGCCATTCTATATAACAGGTGTAGATTTCGCTGGTCCATATTTGGTCCGAGAAACCATGAGGCGAAATGCACCTATATTAAAGGCTTACTTGAGCTTATTCGTGTGTATGTCAACAAAGGTTTTTTATTTGGAATTGGTTAATGCTTTGTCTACGGAAGCATTTATTGATGCATTGGAAATTTTTATCTCAAGAAGAGGAGCTCCCACTCAAATTATCTCTGACCGAGGAACCAACTTTGTAGGAACTTCAAATTACCTTAAGGAAGTCGAAGGGTGGCTTAAGCAAGACAATACTCAATCAGATTTAATTACTTTTGGATCTCAACATGGCATTGAATGGACCTTCCATCCTCCTGCAAGTCCTCACTTTGGAGGAATGTATGAATCCGGCGTAAAAAGCGTTAAAGCTCTGCTCGTCAAAACTCTTGGTGGACAGCCTTATCTAGTCTCCCAGCTTCGTACAATGTTCGCAAAAATTGAAGCGGTCCTGAATTCTAGGCCTCTTTACCCGATCTCAACCCATCCGTCTAACCATTTATTTTTTTACCATTGCTCGATGGTCATACTACCATCAATCATGGCTTCTAGCCTCTCTGCGGATACTAAGTAGAGTGACCAGGAGGCTAGGAGAATGATATTAATCGTCCGTACTCGATAGCCCAAACAAGTACTATTTTGAGAAACCTGTGGAATTTTATAATTTATCTTATCGTTTCCTTTTCTTTAGTCATGTAGTTAATTCCTACGAAACGTTGTGTGTGTATGTAGGTTGGACTCGACACCTTATTTGGTTGAATTCTTATTAGGTGAGATGGAGCTTTTAGGTATGAATAATACAAACAAATTAAGTAATTTGAATTGAGACGTTTCGACCCTTTCTTGTTGTAAGGTCATCCTCAGTCATACTTATATCGTCATCATACTTAGTTCATTCCTACATCAAAACAACTAACCTGTTTAACACACTTTTAAAACAAATATATTAATAGAATGAAATATTAAAAGAAATTCGGTGATCATTTTTCATTTTTTTGTTTTTTCTTGAGTCAAATTAAAAAGTTAATATTGTAATTAGTAGAGAATTTCATTTATATCATCATTTAATACATGTTAATTTAACTTATATCCAAATAACGTTGGGGGATTGAAAACAAAATGCCCACTTTTAATTAATAAGTGCTAAATATTAGAGGAAATGTATATAAATCACAATTTATAGAAGAAAGGAAAACTAGTTTATCTTTGCCTGAGTAGGAGGCGTTTCTTAGTATATCCCAAGTTGAGTGAAAGGATAAGCTTAGACCCTTTCCAAATTTAACTCTGATTCATAGAAGGATAAACATCATTAACTGGAAGTTTTCGGATTAGTCAAAGGCTCAAGACTATCCTCGGTTACTTTGTTGAAATGCACTTTAGAACGACTTTTCCAACTTAATGGTCTTTAGAAATGCTGATAATACTTTGTACAAATACTTGTGACCATCATCTTATTTACTTATGTATACATCATGATTTGTCAAAACTTATCTCTCATATAAATCTCTTCATTAAACTAATTATCATTATAGTATTCTAGTTTCTTACCTCATCTTAAAGTAATTACACAGCAAGAAAAAGTTACTTTTAAGGTATTTCTCCGTAAATTCTTATAATTTCTTCCGTCTTAGGTCATTGTTCAGAGCATTGAGGCAAGGGTGTTCCTTGGTTCGATTCTAGGGGGAGGTGTAGTTTGGTGTAGAGTTGTATCCGTCTTTCTTCTTTCCTCTTTGATAGATCAATATTTTTCAATTGTACATATTTATTAATGATACAATTGCTGGAATCCCAGAGAGGTGAGACGTCAAGCTGATGATCCATCGGGCAGATGAGTAAAGTTATAACCTAATAAAGTGTTAGCTGGGTAGATGTTTTTAAACTCTTGACATAACTCATTTACGTTTTGAACCAAAACATGTTTTTCGCTATAACCTCTTTAGCAATTACTCTAGGACTCTAGGATAATGATGTGGTGGGAGGTCCATTACTGAGGTACAATAATTTGTATGCAGTTTGAAGGTGTACAAAAATAAGGGGTCTATAATAGACGTCCATGTGAAGCACAAAAGTAGGAGTAGGAAGAGAGGAAGAGAAACATTTTCTAATAAAATATCGTTGATATTTTTTTGAAACCTCATACCTACAACTACCCCAAACCTGAGTAGCATAACAAAGCAAAAAATTAATAATTATAATACTAAATGTTTATATTTACATAGATAATTGTACTGAATAAGCATGACTGGGTTTTTGTTCATGTAAAGGCCGTACATGGTCAAAATTTTTGCGCAAACATTTTAACCGTGTATGGGGCTGTTTGATGTTTGCGCAAATTGTTTGATCGTGTATGGGGGCCTTAATGGACTAAATACCACATATTTGTTTATAAATTGTTTATTCAACAAAAAAAGCTTTGTAAATAAATAAAATACACAACAAATAAAATATAAAATACTTTAAAGTAAAGATGTTTCGTGAATGTATAAACTTTTGTATAAAAGTTTTATAGACTAGAACTGTTTAGAGTTTATATATTTTGTTGTTTTATTTTCCTCTGGGAGTAAAAAGCAAGGTGTTTTAAATTTTAAAATAGAAACGCAGGGTGAAAGAAAGGATAAATTGAGAAATAGAATGGATGACAAAAGTACTAAGTTTTCAAAGTCTAAATATGCCAATTTCTATTGAAACTAAACTCGCTACCCATTCCTAACTTTATTTTACCAAATGAAAGGTTACTAAGTCGGTAAAAAAAAAAAGTAATATAAATATGGACGGCAATGAAATATTTAAGAGAATAGAAAAAGAATGTCGTGTAACAAAAACTTATTGGAGGATACAAAAAAAAAAACACTTGGAGAATACAAATATAGCTTCAAATTCAGGTTCTCCTCTTATTAAATTTATTAAATAAAATAAGTGTTTTAATATATAAAAGTGAGAACAATATATTCTGAAAGATGTAGAGTTTTCAAACTTCTTTTTTTGAATTCAGTATAAATCTTATTTTATATTTATTTCTTTTAAAGTAAATGTTAACGTATAAGTATGTTTGCAAAACTTTTATTAAAATTCCACTTTATCGTGGTTGACGTTAATGAAGATATTTATTTGTTGTTTTTTTATGTTGAGTGTCTAAATTTATTTATTGTATTTTGTGTTTTTCTTATCCGACTTTATATGATGAAGCACATTATCTACCATTTGATATGACTAATCAAATTAAATAAGTTTCCATACATAACAATGTCAATGTATAAGAGAAGTTATAATTTTCTGTTGAGTATATACAGTGTGAAGCCAACTGTCTTCAAATGGTGGAGACTATGAATTTAGCGCTTTCTCAACGTGTACTATAAATAGTACACTAAAATTGTTGTTTTTTGTGGGGAAAGTATCCTGCTGAACCCATTTATCGCTTACTTTTCTCTTAAAATTTTCCTGTATATTATGTAAAGTTTGTTTTGTTTTTTATGGCAGGCAGCTTTGCCAGCTTGCATTGCCCGGTATAGTGTGGACGCGGCTTAGACTATACAGTGTGGTTTAAAAGTCCCCCTGAGTGTGTGTGGATGTAGGAGTTTTTTGAGGTGGTCCAAAAGTCCCCCCCCCCTCTTAACTTTTGAATGGTTTGAGATAAATTATTGAAACTTGGGGGATCCGTACCATGTAAAGGGAAGTTTGTTTTCATGCAATCGAGTACTAGGGGTAACCACCCACTTTGCCCCCAGGCCACCCAACTTCAAAATTCCAAATTGGAGTGTATATTTTTGATAGCATATTTGGATTCTACGGTTAAAAGTAATACAAAAAAAAAATTTTTTTTTTATATCTTGAATATTTTGCTCTCTAGGGGGGGGGGGGGGGGGGGCAAAAATAGCAAAATCACCCTTCGAAAATAGTGAAATAATAACACTTATATCGTTATAAAATCTAAACGGTTTTAAATAAAGTAATGAAACTTGAGGGATGGTGGGCAACCACCATTTTGTCCCCAGGCACTGAAATCTACCATTTTTATACTTTTATGCCCCATAAAGGGGGCAAAATATTGGAGATAGAAAAAAAAGTTTGAAGTAAAATATTTTTTATTTTTCACATAAAATCCAAATCTGCTATCAAAAATATACACTCCAGCTTGAAATTTTAAAGTTAGGTGGCCTGGGGGCAAAATGGGGGGTTGCCCCTACTGCACAATTGCATAAAAACAAACTTCCCTTTACATAGTACGGACCCCTAAGTTTCAATAATTTATCTCAAACCGAGACTTTTGGACCACCTCAAAAAACTCCTACATCCAGACACACACACTCACATAAATTTATATATATATATATATATATATATATATATATATATATATATATATATATATATATATATATTTCTTTTCACCCCAAAAATATTAAATTACAAACTATTGAAGAGTTTGAATTGAACATTTTATGGGATTGGTAATTTCGTAATAACTTTACCTTACAAAGTTCAATGAGGTATGAATAAATTAAATGTAGGAAAACTCTTGAATTAAAAGAAACTATATTTAACCTACTAGAGGTCGACCAAGAAGTCATGGAAATGAGAGGAGTGCGCTAGTGTCGCCATGTACAGTCAGTTTTTGATATAATTGACCACGGTCAAAAAACAAAGTGTTGTTCTTCTGTTATTAATAATTTTATTTTTGATAACTTCTATATTTTTTGCAACAGGCAACACTGTACCTGATATGAAATCACTAATAATATACGATAATATCTTTATATTATTATTTATTTATTATTCATAATAATATTCTTTAAATCTAAATCGATATTCTTTTTCCTTAATCTATTTTTTTTCCTCCTCTTTATTTCTGAGCAGGGGTATCCAACTCCAGTATTCTAGAGGTGTAAGAGCACTAGCGCTCCACGAGAATATGGTGGTTAAAATTGTAACTACTTATGATCTTTTGACATTTGTACTATTATGTAAATAAACAATACTAAAAAATAAACAGCCTCGGTGGCCGAATGAGATGCGCGATAGCTCAGAATGAGAAAGTTCCCGGGTTCGAATCTAGTAAATTGACAAATTATTTATAAATTTATTTCTTTGAATTAAGAAACTCAAAATATTTTGAATGGTGTAAAAGATTTAGTTACGATATTAACCGGAATTCCCGTGGAGCGCTAGTAGTCTAACACAGGTAGATAAAGAGGGGAGTTGGAAATCTTTCCGTTTAAGGATTCTATGATCGCTGTTTCTGAGTTTGATTTGGATTTAGAACAGTTGTGACTATAGTTCGTGCTGTATAAAAACAAACAAAACAGGAAACCTAACAGATTGGAAACCTTCCTGTTGTTATTCGTGAGATTTGACATAACTGGGCATGTCATACAAACTAGGAATGGTTATTGTCTTAGCACCCGACTGTACTGACTTCGGCACTACTCGGAAGTTCCGATTTTAAACGAAGTTAAGCTTTCCGTTTCTCCCGTGTTCATGACTTCTTGGTCGACCTCTAGTAGCTTATCTTATTTCTTTTGTCAAAGTTCTTTATATTCCGTATATATATATTTTTGTTCTGCAATATGAACTGACAATTTTCTTCTAAAAACTTTTCATGGATGTATTTATATTACAGAACTTAATAACCATTTTAATGATGGGTTAAAGTATGGTGGTATGTTGCGATGAGATACGTTTTTTATACCCTATAATTTATTAGTTTTAACTTTTCTGTGTAATGTAATCTTTTTTTTTTTTAAAAAAAAAACCCTACAATTTGCTGTTCATTATTAAATTTTATTTACAAAACAAAATAATTCTTAAGTTCATTTTAAACTTTTTTATAGTTCCAAATAAAGTTTGGTTTGTCAGGAATGAGTTACAATTGGTGGAGTATTTATAATCGATTGCTAAGTTAAAAATACATCTTAAAGCCACCAAACTATCGGACAATTTGTCGTCTACATTATTGAAACTGTAAATAAATTGGTTTAGTCGCCGTTCAACCCGTTAGTAATTTAGTTTCTATCTATTGAATAATGTATCAGAATAATTCTAGAGATTTGAATACAACTGAATTGTCAATAAGCAATCCATTGTACGTAGTCTATAAGGTAATAATCTATTTTCATATCTCATATTTATTCTGGGTAAAGGACAGAACAACTATGTTTGGATTCTTTTATTGAAATTCTACTATTTCATATCTTTGGTTCGTGATATAAAAAATTCTATTAGTGTTTTCTCGAAGATTCGTTATTTTTATAGAATTATGTATAACGCATTTTATTTCTTTTCGACTTGTCTGGACAATTTGTTTATCAGTCATAAACTACACAATCAATAGTAAGTAGGATGTTTCGTTGGAATCTATGTGGAATGTTCTCTCTCATACTATTTGTGGCTGAATACTATTAGGAGTGAACTTCATCCATTTTATGCCAAACCATGATATCAATTCAAATGTAATATGTTGAATTATCCCTTGAAAATGACATGTATAATAGACGTTGACCTACCTGCGATAATTTTTTTACCTCTTTACATTTAAATATAAGTGATGTGTATATAATCTAGAATCTATATTCATTGTAGAATAATGAATGATGGCTTATACTGATTAGATTCCATAATTTTTATTGGTATAAATAGATGAGTAACTATGTACAATTTTTTATTAATAATTCACGTGAATAAACAATATTATTCACTATTCCATTCACAGTATAATTAAATTTATAATAAATTAAACTAATGCCAATTTTTTAGCGTAACGCGAGTAGATAAACAATATTTTTTGGAGTTCCTACTCTGGAGCAAGCAACATATAAAAAAAACATGGATTTGAATTTTTATTAAAAAACATTTTTTCCCTTGCTCTTTCATTTTACCCCCCCCCCCCCCTCCTTCTTATATGAAAATATGACAAAAGTGTACGTAACAACAAATATATAACAGAAAAATTGCTTGCATACGAGTCTGCAAGGCAGTGAGACATATTCATGTAACGCTTTTGGTAAAGCTTTTTAGTGTCATTTTTTGGTAACGCTTTTCGTTTATGTGCCAAAGTAAAGTCATGAAAATGTCAAAAAATTCGAGCGTGCAGATTTTTGTGTTTGTATATTAGGAATTAATTCGAACATATGCGTGCACGAAGAAAGAAAGTACTTTTCTTCTTCTCCAATTTAGAAGTAATCTTTTAGAGTCTTCACCCATATTTTTATCAAAACATTATAGTATAACAAAAATAAAAAATATTAAAGTCAAAAATAAATTTTATGTATGTAAGTTTATTAGGAATAATATTCTAAGAGTTATGGCGTTTGTCCTGTGCAAATCGGAGCAGTAGAATAGAAGTTGTAGTTAAGGGGGGGGGGGGGGGCGGCGCTGGGGCGCGCGACCGACTGCTGGAACGGTAGCGAGAAGCGAAGAGTGAAGTCAGGCCGTTACCACGCAAGGTGAAGATGTAGCCCCTACGATGGCGAGCCCGCCGGGGGAAAGGGTCTGTTTACAACCCTCTAGACTAGACAATACTATGCTACTACGAACTACCTCCTGCAGCTATCTAGCTTCCTGGTAGCAGTGTAACGCTTTATTAAATAGTAATATTTCTAATTTTTAATTGAAAAGCATTTTTTCCCTGTTTTTCTATTTTACCCTTCTCTTAAATGAAAATATGACAAAAGTGCACTTAAAAATAATCACTGTACTCTTAAAGAGCTTTCCAATGGCATGCATCATGGAGGCTTTAATACTATTTTGACTTTTGTACGAAATTTAAATTATTTTCATTTTAATATCGAAATCATAAAAACCTTTGTACCCAAAATACTAAATGTACTCAAATTATTTTATAATCGAGTTCCTGGAATCTATTAAAGCACGTATACCAAGTGTTATTTTTTTTTTTTACTATTTTCGGACAGGTTATTTTGCTATCTTTGCCCCCCTATAGGGGGCAAAATATTGGAGATAGAAAATAAGTTTCAAATAAAATGTTATTAATATTCACTGTAGAATCCAAAGATGCTATCAAAAATTTACACACCAATTTGAAATTTTGAAGTTGGGTGGCCTGGGGATAAAATGGATGGATGCCCCTAGTGCGCGATTGCATATGGAAACAAACTTCCCTTTACAAGGTACGGGGTCCCCCTAGTTTCATTAATTTATCTCAAACCGTTCAAAAGTTTAGGGGGGGGGGGGGGCTTTTGGACCACCCTGTATGTACGTAGATAAAGTAGAAAAAGAGTACACTGAAGTTCTTCAAGTTATTTTAATTAGCTTAGGTGGTATTTCTATTTATCTATTGGCCGGTCAATACCATGTGTTACGGAATCTTGATTCCAACGTCTCTTTAACTTATGATGGCTTTTTTTTTCGTTATGATTTTTCAGTGTTAAACTACAGTTTATTTAAGTTTATTTGTTAAGGTCGTTTGGAGCAAAAATTGCGGATCTAGCTCCTATTTAGCTCTGTTAATTTACGATAGAAATAACACTGACTTCATATAAATTCGGACAAAAATTTGGTTTTGCTGTCCTGTCGTATACTATATTATGTATTTACCTATACCTACGGTTTTCCTAAAAAAAAAAACAAAAAAACCGTGCGCAACCGAAATCGAAGTTCGAGGTCAAAGGTTAGTTAAAGAAAATGCTAAACAGTCTAACTAAGATATTGCTGAAATGGCTGGTTAAAATTTGGTTTTGGATATCTTTGTTTGAAAAAAAAAAATATTACTCGTAAACGGTTCCGACGATTTTGATTAAAAAATTCTAAAATGAAGTCCATTTAAATACGAATCTAACGATGTAAGCTATTTTCCCGGGAAAATCTAGTTCCTGATGAAATAGCTTTAAACGCGGACTGATGCCGGGTTCGATTCCCCGCCGAGAAGAAATTATTTGTATGATAAATTTTGATAAAATGTTCAATAATAATTAAATGTACCTACGATAACCCAATAACTAATAAATGGAAAAACTGGGCTAAGTAATTTGAACTCGTTATGAGAAAGTTCCTCTGAGTTGTCTCGAACTGCCTTCGACAATTTTCAATTCTTGTTTTGTGTCATAATATTATGGAGAATATGGATGTTTCTTTGCTTTCGTAAATATTTTTTACACAGATTGTCTGATTGTACAAGTATATCAAAATTCTCTTTTTAAATGTAAATAAAAAAATTTTGAGAACCGTATTTGAATTTAATTATATTTCAACTTGGAATAGATTAGAGGAGTTTTGTAAAATAGCATAGAGGGGTGTATGATGTGCAGTGAGTTGGGTGAGGTTTAGGACGCTAGAATAGAGGGAAGGGGTTAGAAGTCGGGGTACCCAGGAAGCGATGGCTGACGGGCGAGAGGACGCGGCTACGAGATGAGATTTGGAAGGGGGTGCAAACAAGCGTAAAGCCTGCAGAAGCGACGAGTTGTCACGGACACGTCACGTCCTATACTCTGACGAGCCTACGCGGATAGACTAAACCGGCATTCATTCCCATGATATGGGGGATGTTCTACCTTACCGCCGTGTTCACTCTATCCCATAACAAAGACACGTTTCAACACAGACCCTCGTGTCTGCACGCGTTCAGCTATATTTGTCACACATCCTGTACTCTCTATAGGCCCTGTTTAGATGCATTATAAGCCTATTAATTAATTTAAACTACCCCCTCCCCTCCACCCTGTTCCGCTTATATTAAACCATGTATATGGCATCTCATTTATTAATCCGGCGAGCTCGTGAAATGCCACATACAGACAGCACTTAAAACGCTTTCACAACTGAATATCCAAATCCATATCTCAGTCTTTATATAACTATAGTACTAAAAATAATAATATTTGACATTAATATACTTCCAGCTATAATGATATATTCATTAGTAAAACTATTTCTGTACCCAATTGACCCTCAGTCCCTTTCAGAGAACTTTGGCAGGATTTGCAAGGAAAATTGAATTAGGCCCATCTTTGTGCCAAATAATATTGAATTTTTCTCTTAAATAAAAATAAACTAATAAAAAAACTTACAAGCAAATGGACAGTTTCATTTGAAAAACCAAATTTTCTTTGTAACTAAAACTCTAACTCTGCCATATTTAATATTTTTGTTCTATTCAGAGTCGGCATTAGCGTGACAGTCGTGTCCTCAAAGGGTATCAGCCAAGAAAGAGGGGGTATTCAAAGGGTATTTATTATAGTCCCCCAAGGAGGTATGAATTATTCTCGTATGGTAAGAACAACATGGAGATATAAGTTCTCAAAGGGTGTTTCTTCCAAGGGGTTATTAGACCTCAAAAAGTAAATATGCCAAACAAGGGGGTATATGTATTCGAAGGGTATTAATTAGTTCCCTACATAAGGTATAAATTCTCGAATAATTAGTTACCACGTGGGATCATACATCTCCCATCTCCCAAGGTGCTCGAATTCCTACCGAGGGTACCTTTTAATATAGCCACAATAGTTATTTACGCACCAAGGGAGTAAAGTAAGTGACTGCACCCTGAGCGATGAAGTTGGTTCCTGAGGACAACGTTGAGGGTGCTAGTGATTTTTACTTCCGAGGTACGTACAAGATTTTACCTCCTGAAGGGAGAAAAAAATATGGAAAGATTTTAATTTATTTTATTCAACAAAAAATACATATTTTATGTTTACTTAAAACAAAAAAAAAATAGTTAGATATATTAATTAATAATATTAACAATTCTCTAAATAAGTTTAATAGCGTTAAAATTAAATTATAGATAGTAATTATTTGAATTTCAATGCTAAAATTAAATAGGAGAATAAGCTGGAAGCTGAGTCATGTATTGAATGGTATTGACAACTGATGTATTTACACATGGATTAGTTTATCTACATTTAGAAATAATGAAATCACTTTTAACTTGTTTCTATGTTTTACTGAAGAATCACTATGGCAACTATTGTGGAGGTTACATGTTATGTGTGAAGATGACATTTTAGATTTAGACATTAAACAAAAGTTAGTAAATGAAATGTGTATGTGTGTGTATTAGCACCAACCTTATTTACTTTTACTTTATCTGGGCAACACTTTTTCATTACTCCCTGTTTAACCCGACCGGGTGCAATGAGTAACTTCCCTTCCTGTAAACTAGGGAGGGAAGTTCACTTTTTCTCCCTGCTGGAGGTAAAATAAATATTAACTCAAGGAATATATAAATAAATTGTAAATGCCACTATAAAGAATTTCTTTTTGTCCTTAATAATCGATCTAATAATAAAACCCTAGATTTGGCTACTTCAACAAAACCGAGTACTGTCTGTTATCTTAAAAATCTCTTCCTTAAAAATATTATTTATATATTTTTTCCTTACTTTCTTTATTAAAGAGATATATTTTTTTAAATATTTCCAAGACAGACAATTATTTTTAGGGTAGATTAATCAAAAAGTTGAGGATAAAACTTTTACTTGTCATTGAATTATTTAGGTAGAACGGGTAATAATTAACGAAAGTGATTGAAGATTTATCTTTTATCTTTATTATCTTTAAGCTATAAATTTGTAAAAGTTGACTCCAGTTTTTCCTCCTTCTTAATAAAACTTATAACTTTTTATTAAGAAGGGATATTTTTCAATATAAAATTAAAATTTTTATAAGAGCTTAAAGATTAGTTTCTCCCAAACTAAAGGTAACATTGACATTCATTTTTAGTTCAGGAAGAAGAATCTCTTTCCGCTTGATTGGGAACTAATTATTTTAAATTGATAATTCCATTTTAATTAAAAGATTTATTATTAAAGTTTACGTTGGTGCGTTTGTTTGTGTGATTGTTCTTAGACTCTTCAGAAAGGCTCTTCATTTAGACTCTTTCATTTTTTGGGGTATCTGGATCAAATCTCACTGGTAAAAATACTGGTATAGTTCTCCTATTTAGGGCCGTGTAGCTAGGTGGTGGTGAGGAAGGCCCCTGCCAGGGCCACCAACCTAGAGGAGGCGCCAAAATTAAGATTCTAAAGCACCAAAGTGTGCGTCGCAACCACCCTGGTGACTCCACAAAAATCAATTCCTCACGGTTCACGCCGCAAGAATCGCTAAATGTTCATAATTGTATATCCATTTTCAATTCATTGGGGTAGATTTTTTTTTGAAAAGATGAATACATTCTATGAATTTATTCCTTCAGAGAAAAACAACCTGCACACATTTTGTGCCCTGGAAAGGTTCACATAAATTTAACGACTGCCCTGGTTTAAGCGTTGAAAAAGGTTTTAAGCTACCTTGCCTGTTCAAGACGGCAGTTTACGAGAAAATGTGCACACATAGCCCTATATAAGAATGCCCAGCTTCACGTCCTGCAAAACTTGGTTCAAATCATCATAAGTGCAACGGGCATGGTTTGTAACATGAATCGGAACTACAATAATAAGTTACAAGAGATTGAACGGCAATTAAATGATGTTGATGGGTTGTCTTAGCGTCGTCTCGTGAGGCTTCCTTACACCGTGGTTAGGTGGTTACCAAGGTTACCAAGCGAGCCCCAGTCCTACAAGGCATTGAAGCTTTCTGGCTCTTGCCCTAAAACGGTAAGGTATAAGAGAAGTTCCGTGTGAGGTATACAAGAAAGTCAAGCGCAAACATGTAAAGCCGTAAAGCTAAGCAGCTACAACTCATCAACAATTCTATGAATGAGAGAATACAGAAAAAGTCGCCGGTAACTAAGGAAACGGCATGGTTCCCTCTTGGGTTGCCGATAAAACTAAAACAAAAGTTAGTGAATAGTGGACTGAATGTAAAAGAAGGCGGTGGCCTAAGGCCCAAGGCGTACTCTATGAAGCGTTAAGTTATGTGATGTGACACTCCCAGACTTTTCTAGTATTAGCGTGGAAACGGTACATGGCGTAAGTTGTCAGAACAGAGGTGAGCTATCAATTCTGGAGCAGCACCACTAGGCGTCACTCTAAGTCTTTCCAAGAGATTCTTTCCTATCTAAAGAATCTACGATAGTAAAATTTTAAAGTCAATCGAAAGAATTTAACCTAGTGTGCCTGCGCCTTTAGACCTACAGGTTTCAATCAGTAAGGGCGCCGAGAATCGAATTTTTTTTGGAACTACTGTAAATCAAGTCACTAGTCCGGTTACTGGTCTTGTTGCCAGGCATAAATAAACGGATTGAGGAGTCTGTAATGGAATGTCAGAGGACCAATGATAAAACATCTTTTATACAGACAGGAGCCGTGGTCAAGGATCCATGTGGATTAAATGGGTCCTTTTCAACGATATTATTGGTTAATATTAATTGACGCCTTTACAATTGGATTGAAGTAGACCCCACTCGTTCAACAACGACAGAAGCCACGATGGAAATATTGAAAGATTTTCTGTCAATTCGGATTACCCAGTCCCATAGTTAGTGACAATAGACCCCAGTTTACCTCACAAGGGTTAAGAAAATATTGTAGGGAGAACAATGTAAAGCATATTCGAAGAACGCCTTATCATTCAAGATCTAATGGTCTGGCTGAGAGAGCAGTTAAAACTGTAAAACGAAGGATGGAGGCAGAGCTAAAATTACAAACATCATAAGACAAGGTTGCAGACTGTGTTACTTTCACTTCGCACAACAATAGCAGCAGCCACTGGAAGAACACTTGGTAAAATGATGTGGGAGGCGATAAAGAACCAAGTTTGATTTACTGATGGCATCAGTAAATAAAGAAATAGGAGACCATCTATTGAGGCAAAAGTTATACCGTGATAGGAAGGCGAAAGAGAAACATCTAGAAGAGGGTAAAAAGTTTGGGTTAAGGGTAAGGAAGGAAATGGGAAGAAGGAGAGATCATTAAGAAAACAAGTAATCTTTCTTATGGGGTGGATGTAAAAGGGGAAAGGAAACATGCTGATCACTTGAGACGAAGGCACAAAGCTCATGAGGGAGGAGAGTAGATGTGACGTCGTCATAAAATAGTAATTTATTAGATTGACATCACAAAAAAAAATTGATATGATAATATTAAATCTGATTTAGTTGAAAATCGAATACAAAAAGTAAAGAACCTCCTGTTCAACTCTATTTAAATATTTTTTTTATAAAATAAATCAATATTATGGAATTTAAATATAGTATCAATATCTACATGTGAACATTTTTTGATTTATTGGACCGATTTTTTTGTGATACCTCTATAAACGTTTTTGCCAATACCTCGGAAATAATTACGTTTAGCCTTAGGACCACTCTGTACAAAAAAAAAAAAAAAATTCCCCCCAAAAAATCAAAATGTTATTATTTTTTCCGATCAATGTCTAGACAAAACTATAATTTTATATATAATATAGTCAAAGTTTGAATCTTGTCAGCTGTGACTACAGACCCCCCTCCCCGCAGTGCTACCGTTGGCCCTACTATACCTTGTGCTGGTGTCCTTGCCAGCGTTATCCAGTTTAAGATTCTTTTCTCGACCACCTTATGACGCCCTTCATAGGGCGCTTGTAGAGGCGCTTTTACAAAGTCTGTGCGGATGAACTAGTGGCTGCATTTATTTAGGTTGGGGTGAATAAATACTTTAGCTTTATAGTGCCGGGTAGGTTTTGTAGCACCAAGATATAGAAAGATTTGAGAAGGCAGGTAGGAAGGTAAGCTGCACGTATCAAATGTATGGATGATGGAAGAACAGTGAAACGGATATGGAAGGAAAACGTAGCAGGAAAAAAACCGAGGAGTAGATGGAAAGAAGAGGTGGAAAAGGACCTGAGTATCCTAAGAGCTCAAGGTTGGAGTTGATGGCACAAGAGAGAAAGAAAGAACTTTACTCGAGAAGCCAAGGGCCACCCCGGCCTGTAGTGCCGTGGAGTTTAAATCGGACTAGTTTTTTAGATATGGTAGTTCACAAAAATGGTTCACTAACAGACGCGAGGCCAAATCTCATTTCTGTCTAGAATGTTTTGAATGTAGATCTTCAGAATGATTGCAATGCTTGCGTTACCTTCGGTAAGCTTTGAAGCAAATATTAAAACAATGACTTAAATAGCTAATTTTAATCTTTATAAGTAGTGCTCCTCTAGTAGTATAGATGATCTTAAGTAATATAGCTGATAAAAAAAATTAAACAACTTCAGCAATTACCTATCTTTACCCCTTCACGACTTAACACATAAGAGATTATTTTAATCGGATAAAGAAATAGGCAATAATAAGATAATATGATAAAAGGCAATAAATAGGATAAGTAGGCAATAAGATAATGGTAATAAAAATTAATTATTATATAACGTTATTGATTTTGGTTACAAAAAAGACTTTAAAAGTATATTTACAGTTATCCACAGTAAATAAATTCAACGTAGCATTTTATATATATACATATATATCTCTGGCCTTAACCCAAGAGAGTGTCCCGGTCCCCGCGGTTGTTGACATTCAATAACCACCAATTCATCAAACCTTTGGTAACAATTTCGATATTCGCATTTTTTTCTACTTATTTATGTATTTTTAACTACTTGGCTTTTCCTTTCGTTTGTTTGCCTTGAATATATTTTTATGTATTTGTATTAATTCTGGTTCTGTTTTTCTTTTGTTTGTATGGTTTTTTTATTGTACAATTTTATTGTATGTTTAAATACATTAATTAAAATTTAATGTGACTGTTAATTAGCGCGTACACTTTCGACGTTGACATTAATGTTTTAGGCATTCAGGTAGTCACTTAATAAACGAAAAAACCAAAGCATTTCTTTATAGCAGACACTTCGAGGCAAACAAATCGATTATTCAAAATTTTGAATAAGAAAAAAGATGCCGACAGTAAATTCATCGCGCTTAAGCGTGCCAAACACAACAGTTTGAACACTCAAATTTAATTAATATTATATTAATGTTAAGCGTCGAGCACTCTGTGAGCTATAGGGTGAAACAGCCTTAAGAGGAGGTGAACGTAGGTGAAGAAGCGATAGCGTTATAAAGGCCCCCATACACGATCAAACATTTTGCACAAAATGTTTGATCATGTATGAGGCCTTTAAGAATTAAAGAAATAACAATGTAACAAATAATATAATAATGATAAATTAAATAATATAACAATAATATAATAAATAATAAGCTTAAATCAACAGGTCATCAGATCTTCACATCGAATACTTAAGTTAAGTGGCCGGATCCCGGATCCCCTTCCTATAATAACGATCCCGGATCCCCGTCCTATAATAACGCAATGATAAATTGATCGAGACGTAAAATAAAGAGCAAAAAATAAAATAAAATATAATAAGGCAGAGAAAACTTTGCAAATAATTAAGATGTAATCGGTATTAAAATAAAAGAAGAAATATCAGGTGAAAATTACTAGAATCAGAAAGATTCAAATTTAAGGATATAAGGATTTTTACAACCTGGCGAAATTTTCTGGTCAGTCAGCTTGAGAATGACCAAAGGTGGAGTAAAGATATCGCAAAAGTGAACCTTTTTAATTCCTTAATAGACCTATTTACTCGAGAATTAAAAACTACAAGGAACCATTTACTAATTTCAGCAATTCAAAATCCACTATTCCTATAACAAAGCTTTGTTTTTGGTAAGATAGTGCGTTCTACAAAATCTCGAAAGAAACAGTCTAGTCTATAAATAGTAAAATTGTTTTATGTGATATCTTACCTGTAGAAGCGTTTACAATCTAAAACCAAACATTATCCACATCAACTTCATGCTATATTCTTAGTCTGCGCAAGAGTGAGAAAGAAATAAAATATATTACATAAGCTGTGTCTTTATTAAGCCGAGGGAGGCTTGGAATATTAATCTTCATACACGAAATTCCAAAAATTTTCTTCTCTTAGAGGAGGAATTCGCGAGCATAACCACCGCTATGTTAAAATCATATATGTACATTGTACTCACAAGCGCTTCTAAAATAAAGTGTGCCAGAAATATTATCATCTTATAAAAAAGATTGTTACTCCCCTTAAAAGAAAAACAGAGGGGAGTAAAAATCTAAAGAAGGTGCGTGCGGAGTGTTCTTCTTTAGACTGTTACTCCCCTTACAAAAACAGAAGTGTGATATTCCTTCGTCCGAAAGTACATTGGACTAAACATCCCTTTGTCTTAATAGGTGTTAAGTCAAAGTCGTTTATATTCTAAAAAATCATAGAGGATTACAATCTAAAGAAGTACCAAAAAGCGAAATTATTAGCAACTATCTAATAACTCTTTAATACATCTTCTATTTAAATAAAAAATAAATAAATAAAATCCTCCCCCAAAATGTTATGGGATTTATGACCGTGAAATATACATCTCCCCCCGAAAAAACTTGAAATTTGTAGACATTTTTTTTTTCTTGGTTCGAGGTAGTTTGAGGTGGTTCAAGAGGGTTTTACCCACAAATTAAATTGTTTTCTCTGTAAATTGATCAGAATTGCAAAAATGTTGGATACTTTTTCATTTCATACATTCCGAGAACCGAGTTATCATAATAATTGAAATCAATGGTTATTGATTTTATCATCAAAACATGAATTGAATTACGCATAACTCCCTCAGTTTTAAAGCTATAGTTTTGATGAAACTTAGTACAAAAATCAGACCTTACATGCCTCCCGGAGAATCATACATTTTTTTTTTATAGTATTAACCCATTTTGCTGATTCTGATAGCGCTGAAATTTGATCCAATTTTAGCTCTTTATAAATCAAATAATTCCCGCTAAATTTCGTTTTGATATTTGCAGCCATTTTAAAAATATCGACTTTTAAACTTTGAAACTTTTACCTAAATAATTACCTAAACTATTTCACCGATGAGGTGAAATTCACACCAATAATATCTCTCTATAAGATAAAAAATGTTAACTAAATATCTGCCACCATTTTGGCATTATTTGGTAAGGAGAAGTTCCGAGACGCTCCGCGTTCAATTTTTGGAACGATTTTCCTTATGGTATGTTCTTGAGCGCGGGAGTAAATCCGAAAAAAACGACCAAAATCACCGCCACGCAAAATCCGTCACGAAATCTACCGATGACAATAACTTAAGTAAATGATCACCGAGTTAGTTGAAATTTGGTACACGGTACACATGTTCATTTTACCAATGCCCAGGCTAACTTCGTTGGACAACGTTATCCGCCCAAGCGTTCATGTGCAACGCTCGTGTATACGTAAGCTTCAAAAATCTTAAAACGGGAAAAAGTGTTATTAAGGAAGCCTGTTACTTGACTTGTTTTGGTAATTTTTGTTATATGTCAAAATGTCACTTGGTTTTGTAAATATAAGAAAATATAATCACGGTCTTGTTAAAAGTTAAGTTGATCTTTGCTGACGCTTATTTCAATATATCAAGTATATTATTATAATACAGCGTACTTAATCCAAGAAAAAAATCTAACTTTATCTATTTAATGAGACAAACAACTGTTTTGAATACTTTTTTTAGTACTAGAAAAACGAATACTGACACTG
The DNA here is from genome assembly GCA_951217055.1 of Gerris lacustris. NCBI lineage: Eukaryota > Metazoa > Arthropoda > Insecta > Hemiptera > Gerridae > Gerris > Gerris lacustris. Next base: position 22,864,453 of record OX578283.1, on the reverse strand, counting down.
TTATGAAGTGATAAAGATCGCTAAATTTATTAAAGTGGACCCAAACGTTTAAAATAAAGAAAACAACGTTTTTACCGATATCTTCCGTTCTAACGTATAACGATTTTAATAAAACTTTTTACACATTGTCTAAAGTACAATTGAAACAGGCATGTAAAATTTCAACCTGATACAAGCAGAAGCTTTAGAGTAGGGAAGAGATATATTTTATAATATTTTAAATTAGTAGGCCGGGTAGGCAAAAAACAGTCCTATTTCAATCCAACATCCTTTAACAAACATACTCTTTAACTATAATAAACTCATCATGATCAACTTCTTTCTTATATTCAATATATATTTATTAGTAAGACGCTTGCTTTAATGATACAATTAATGCTTTTCTTTAATTTTTCCTTAACTCTGCTAGGTACAAACTGTTACATACTTTTAAATTTGCTTTTCTAACTCCACCATGTACTCGTATAAGTAGTTTTTACTGTATACGTACTTAGCAGTGTAATTTTATCATTTATATTTAATAAAACATGTAAGGAACTTCGTTTATATTGGGTGTCCCGCGACACCTCACGTTTTTTTTTAAATCTTTTATGAAAACTCTTGAGGCGAAGATTAAGGATATTAGTAATATTTATAATTTATCGGCCTAGTAATGAAATGGAGAATTTTTGCATGTATAATAGGTAGCCTTGTAATAGTTAACTGTGAATCACAGGGTACCTATTTAATTTTTATAATGGAAGGAATCATGTATAATATATAGTCTTGATTCTTATCTATTAAGGCTTTGAAAATTAAACTATATTAAGACGTTTCATTTTACCGCTTGGGTTACATGATAATAGGAAACCTAACTATACTGATCCTTAGTGTTAGTCCCGCTTGGCTTGGTCGCGCTGGCTTGGTATTAGGAGCGCGGGGTGAAGGCAAGTATATATATATATATATATATATATATATATATATATATATATATATATATATATATATATATATATATATATATATATATATATATAAATTGTGAATTATTAAAATATATTCTTATTTTTATTGTGATAGCTTAAAGTTTTTCCATATTACCTTGTAGAAGGAAATCAATTTTCTCGAAACGTTGGTAAATCTTCTACTTCGTTTTACTTTTAACTGATCCTCGATATTCTCCATTTTTATTTAAAAACACCAATTTTCTGTAGTCCAAAAAAAATATCACATTTTTTTTTTACTCACGAGTGAATTTAATTAAATTTATTTACACGTGGGAGTCTTTGTAATACATTTAATTACGAAAAAAAAAACTTATTACATTTCGGATAGAGGGTATTAATTTTCACATTTTGTAATTTAAATCTTTATTTTCTAACCTAAATATAATTCTCTTTATTTTATCTTCAATACCCTTTAAATGTTATTTAATTTTATAAATCGAACCTTTTCTGTTTATGAAGAAGTGTCGTTTAAGTTTTGTACGTGCTAATCGACCATAACCTAGATATTGAAAAACCCACATTGATTAAGTCCTTTATCATTTCAATGTAGCCCAAGCCAATATAGTTTAAGGGACTTTCAAACTTTGCTCAGTATACATTCACTTGACTGAATGAACCCTGAAATCCAATCAATCAATGAAAGGGTGAAAGTTTGCAATCAAAAGGAAGAAGGGAAATCAATAGAGTGAAATATTAACTTGAGGGAACAGGTTATTAATGGACTTAACCGCATAAATAGGTGTAACATCGTCGGTCCGAATGTTTACAAAACTAAGATTAGCTTTCGAATTTATAAGCCAAGTTTAGTTTGAGCTTAGTTGCTAGCATTAGATTTGTGTTACGAGAAGCTCTTAGAACTTTCATCAAATTCAACTTTACCGTAACACTCATAAATTCTACTGCGTTAATTGCAGCTAAACCTAATACCCTAAACGTATACTTCTCTATGCTTAAATGGCATTTGTATTAATTAGTTTTAAGTTATTACTATTGCTATAATTTTAAAGACACGTAGAAATATTTGTTTTATATTTTGTGAAGTGAATAAAAATAAACAATGGAGTAATTCCCCCCACAAAAACGGAGTAAAGTAAAAAATAACACAGAACAAGAAATACCTCTTGCTTAGCTACATTTTGCAGACTATTCCCTTTTATATAAAATTAATTATTAGATATTATAATTTACGAGTATATATGTACACTCGTATTATACATACATGAGTAACTAAATTCACAAATAAAGATATCTAGGTTACATAGAAACAAATTCGTATTTAAATGGATTCAATTTCAGAAGTTTTTAATTAAACTCGTAAGAACCATTTTCGATAAAAAAAATTTGTTCACAGTATTTGGGGGTAGCGCCCCTAAATTTAGTGAAAATCGTCTCTTGATTGAGCTTGGGGGTATGATTTTTTGAACATTTATGCCAAATTTTATCGAAATCGGTGGGCCTGTAGTTCAAAACGATAAACATTTTTCAAAAAACACATTTTTTGACTCAGAGGGACCTTAAAACGTGTAAATCTATTAAAATTTTAAAATTGGATTTTCTATATATATATATAGAAAATCCAATTTTAAAAATTATTATAATATATATATATATATATATATATATATATATATATATATATATATATATATATTATAATAATTTTTAAAATTGGATTTTCTATATATATATATGCCTATTTATATATGCCTATTTTGCAGGCAAGCCCCTTTGTGTTGTGACTTCGTAATCTTAATATATATACATATATATAATATAATAATATATATATATATAATAATATATATATATATAATAATATATATATATATATATATATATATATATATATATATATATATATATATATTTCAGACTTATTATGAGGCTTGGAAGGATTAATCCAACCAAGCTGATAATCTTCTTTCTTTCTTTTAGTAAGTCTACAAGTAAAATCCTAAGTATTTAAGTAGAATCGAAGTTACACGAATTTTAAATATTATACTCCACCGTAATTTTGAAGATAAATAGCTAACACTCCATTAATGTAGCTACACAATTTGGTACCTGTTTGGATTTTCTACGTTAAGCAGAACAGATGTTATGAGGTTATAAGAAAGGAATAAATAAACAAAAAGTCAATGGGTTCAGCTATTTCTGAAGTCATATAGAAGTCACTATGATATGAAAGAAGGCGTGGGTATAATTTGGACGATATTTGATAAAAACTGAAGTGATGAACTAAAGTCTGTGTACAGAAATAGATTCTTATTCAAAAAGTAAAAGTATAAATATTAAATTGGATTCCTATCCATTCGTTTAAAAGTTTGAGTAAAGTCTTCCCCTTATGTGAAAGTGATTTTTTTTTCATATTTTATCATATTTGAGTTCATTTGTTTTTCTCATGAATATATAAATTTATATTTAGTTCATCTTGACTGAAACAAAGTTGCTTTCAATTAATTATGCTACTAATTTCGACAAAATTATCAACCAGAAACTGCTCTTGTATATTAATTATACATATTTTCTCTCATTTTTACTTCATAGCTACTGTAAAATATACTATGTAAATAATAGTGTTTGCTTGGCTGGTTTCGGTTATAAGTTTGTGTGGGATTGAAGTCCTGAGTTATGTGGGAAGAACTTCTATCTGTTACAACTTGACTGTCGCTTTGTATTAAAACATTGAGCGAGTTTGTCAGTAGATTGAACAATGCTTTGTTTAACTAAGCCGTCAGATTTGCTGTCCACACGCAAGCTTTATGCCTTATCCGTTTTACTTTATATACATCCAGTCGAACGATAAAATATTGCGTGTTACCGGAATTTCCTCAGTTTTAAGTCGATTTTTATGAGTAGAAAAGTCGTTAACTTAGTTGCGTTTTTACTATTGACGAATTTTCTTTTTTACTTCTTTTATTTAGATAGTTTCATTAAGATTGTATAAACTGAGGTCTTTCGATCACTGAGGAACCTAGTATACTAGTCGCTCACGATCAAGTTGCCGATCGTGAGATGTCAAAATGGCATAATTTATTTAAAACTAGCCTAATTAACATTAATAACATAAGAAATGTATAGCTGCTACCTTTTAAAAAAAATCCTTATAAATAGTTTTTTAGTTAAATAATGTTGCTTAAAGTTAGTTAGTAAATAATAATTAGTTAGTGTTAGTTAAATAAGAAAAAAATATATTAATATTTGCAATATATACTTGTACAATATATAATATATTAGCATAAGAGACATACATATAAACAAATATTTATTTTTATTTTCATAGATATAGATTATAGAAATATTTCTCCTGTATTTGCCATTTTAACCCCCTCATGAATGAAAATATGGCAAAAATGTACATAATAACAATTACTGTACTCATAAAGAGCTTTTCAACAATATGCTTCATGAATGGCTTTCATTACTTTGACATTTGTACCCCGTACCCCTGTGTACCAAAATTGGAACATAGTTTTACTAACTTAGAAACCTTCCCGGGCATGTGTTCAACCATTCGCCAAAGTTTCATCGCAATCGGATAATAGATATAGATTATAGAAATATTTTTCTTGTATTTTTCATTCATTACTTTGACATTTGTACCCCGTAACCCTGAGTACCAATATCGGAACATAGTTTTACTAACTCAGAAACCTTCCCAGACATGCGTCCAACCATTCCCCTAAGTTTCATCGGATGAAACTTAGGACGACAGTCAGATAGACAGACGTACAGACAGATAGACAGACAAACATTAATTTTTATTTATAAAGATTTACCGCATTTCGCTCCAGATTTAGCTCTTCGTCTTTTGGCGACTACATCCGATTAGAAACCGATCGCTCCTGAATCTAGCCTGGGCGATAGCTTACCACACTTGGCTAAGCATCCGATTTATTTGAATCCGATTCTATACAAATCTATATCGGATCATATCCAATGAAAAAAAGGGAGAGGGATTTAATAAATGTGATTTCGTAATAGAGAAGACCAGAAATAGTCACCAGCCCATTCCTTAGCGAGTTAAAAAAAGTCAACGCCTTGAATTATATCGGATCGGACTGACTTATTTATTTACTAAACTTATTTCTCTGTGTTTTGACTGCATGAGCTTTAATATCACCCATTATTCTACATCGTATATATTCCTTTATCTTAGGATAAATGCCTTGTTTACGAGCAGATGCGATTAAAAAAAAAGGTCCGAAACTACTCAGACAAACCCCCACTCCCCTCCCCTCTATACTAATAAAAGCCCAGTTTTTTCCATTTATTAGTTTTCGCTGGTACATTTAATTATTATTGATTATTTCATCGAAATTTATCATAAAAAAACTTCTCCTAGGCGGGAAATCGAACCCGGCCTCTCTCTGTCCACGTTTAAAGCTATTTTCTCAGGAACTAGATTTTTCCCGGGAAAACACCTTATATCGTTAGATTTGTATTTAAATGGGCTACATTTTAAAAATGTTTAATCAAATTTGTCGGAACCGTTTTTGAGAAATAATTATTTTCAGGTTTTTTCAAGATTTTTGGGGGTAGCGCCCCTAAATTTGGAGCTAAGATTAATTTCTTGATTTCGCCTCGGGAAATGATTTTGTTGAACATATATGCCAAGTTTCGTCAAAATCGGCCCAGTAGTTTAGGCTCCAGGCGTCTGCACAGACAGACGTTTTTTAAAAACCACTGTTTTGGACTCAGAGAACCAAAACGTGTAAATCCATCAACATTTCAAAATTGACTTTTCGCGCCATCACAATACTTTCTCTTTACATGAGAAAGTAAGAATGGAAATCCCTACAAATCGCATCGTATCGGATGTAAAATCGAATTTTGTACACGAGGCCTTATTATTTATAACTTCATACCGAGTTCATACTATTGTTGATTCTTAAGTGTTTGCATAAAGTAGACGAATTAAATGCACCTGCTAAATAGTATTGCATTTTATATAATCACTAAAATAGTAATAAATATCTAATGACATTAATTATCAGTAATTACTTTAATTAACATACAAAGTTCATTAGAATCGGATCTATAGTTTTTAAGATATGTTATACGCAAAAATTGAGCAACAGACTGACAGACAGACAAGGAACCAAAAATGTTCCTTGATGTCTGAAACGGATTTCTGTCTTGGAATTTTTAAAATCGGAGACATAAAATATTTTCGTTCTTCAGAACGATCACACAGCTTCTGTTACCTTCGGTAAGCTCTGAAGTAAAATCAAAACAATTATGACAGTTCTAAATAACGGGGGAAAAATTAAATAAATTTGACAATACAAGGTTTGAAAAGTATAAAATCATTAAAGTATACAATATAGAAGCTATGTGCCACTGCCACACTAATTGATAGAGTATTTTATAATACAGCTGTAGCTTGACAAGCGTTTATTTTAAATGTAAAAGAAATAGGTTTGTCAATTCCTGGCAATTGTAAATAATAATTTATCAGTTTTATGGATGCATAATTACGGATTGATTAAGGCAAGTTTAATCTGCGTTTAATAACACATCAAACGGTATATTTATCGATTTAGATTATCTTAAATTTATTGAAAGTGAAATTAATTTTTATTTATTAATACAGTACTTGTCATTTCGACAGCATCAAGGAGTTATGACAATTTTCCAAAATGTCATTTTGACAGCGTAAAAATTGAGTGAAAAAGCTCAGGAAATCAGGGCGATCTTCATCTGATAAATTTAGTAAATTAAGGATATATTTTTTTTATTTTATTTCAATAACAATGATTATTCAGTGTGTGAGTTAGAAGGGCGGGGTAGCGAAATTAAAACCTTAATGTGCTGGAACACGCAATTTCTTCATTATGTGTGCTACTTTTATATCGAAGGATTAGCATCTACTTGAATAAAAAAAGAGTGTTTCGCAGATTTTTTGTGCTTGCTTTAACGCAAATTTATTTTATGCTGTGAATATTCACTTAGATCGACCAACGTAGAAATATTAGTGAGATTAAAAAAAAAATGTAGCAGCAATTAATTGATTGTAGATAGGAAGTAGCCTAAATTGGTTGAAGGTTTTTCTTTTCAACTGATTTTATCGATTATGTTTTTTTTTTTATGTTACCGGTTTTAGAATCTATTGTGTCCCATTTTTGAAAGGTTTTACTTAAAGTTAATGCGTTATATGACAGGGATCCGGTCATTTCAGTCATCTACTTGATGTGTTGATGAAATAACTCACTATTAAACTAGGCATCGCGTGGCTCTATCATTGAAGCGAGCGTATTGGAATGAAATACTGAATAAAAAAAGTTAATGATACTGAATAATAAATAATGAAAAAAATGTTCGTCTCATCGAGTAGATGATGATAGAATCTTTTCCCGTCCTGAAATTCCAATTTAATTTTTGTACCTCTCGTTTACGCGAGCGTTGCGCGCGAACTCATGGACGAATCACGCTGTCCAACGATCTTAGCCTGAGTATTAGTAAGAGGAACATGTATACCAAATTTTAACTAAATCGGTCAACTTTTACTCAAGTTATCGTCACACGCGTAAACGTTACTGACAGACAGACAGACAGACAGACACGGAGCATATTTCGTTGAATGTAGGAAGCTCGCTACGCTCCCTTCAATAAATGTTAGTCATATAAGTGTATTTTTAATATAAAGAACATGTAAGTCAAGTTTTGACATTATAAACAAATCAAAGATAAACAAATATAAATACAGTGTTACCACAGTTGAGTTTGAGTTTGAAACTTCCTCTCTGGAATATAACACCTGATGTGTTAGTGTGTAGACCTAGATTTCAGGCGAGTTTCGAGTACGGTAACCATTAGGCTGCACCAGTACCCTACTTTAGATGTTATACAAAATATTTATGAGAAAACATTTTTTCTTCGATCCCAAAGGCTGAAATTGATTAATTATTATTAGTGTTCGTATGTGTAATCTTTCGTATTTTTTTTTTTTTTTTTTTTTTTTTTTTTTTCTTTTGGGTTTTAGTCCCGATCAACTGCCAGGGTTATTACAGGACGGGGGTTATCCGGCCACTTTACTCATCTAATCGATGAGATCATCAGTGTGAAACATGTCACCCCGCTGGGATTCGAACTCACAGCCGGGGTTTAGACCTTGGTTTCAGATCGAGTGCGCTAACCCCTCGTCTACACCGGCCCCCAAAATCTTTCGTAATGTTGTAATGTTAAATAATAATTAGATAAATAATAGAGTTGTTTATTATTTCTAATTAGTCTGTTATAATCTATCAGGCTCATTTTAATCACACTTCGCTTTAAAATTACTTTCTTGATGTCTACATTTACTTATAAATGTTGTTTCGAAGTTACAAGTAACTCGCTATTACAATAATTTAACGTTTAACGCGAATAATTTACGCCATATGTGACTCTTAAAATTAGGAACGTCGAATTAGGAACGATGAAGATCATCTTAGTATTAAGTCTTTAAAAATCACTTGGGCCCCATTTAATCAATAAAGATTCTTAGTTTGAAGTGTAGAAGGGGGGGTTTTGATTACGTTAAAGAGAGTTGGAAGAGGCAAGTAGAAGCTTCTACGTTACAAAGGACCCGGTCTCGGTAACGCTTTGTTAATCGCATGGTCAGATTAGAAGTTTTAGCCCGCAAATGGGGTTTGCCTAACTTTAAGGAGGTTTAAGGGGAAGTAGGAGGGGAGCTGATTGAGACTCCCTAGGGGATCGAGGCTTTGGGCGACGACTGGGATGGAAAATGCAGTTGAACCGTCAAGTTATACCCTGCTATAAGAGGAGAGGCTAAGTTAGGAAACAATCCAGTTCAAAAATCACTTTAGCCTAAGCTCTAGGGAGATCTCCGAAACTAACCGCTCGCTCCTCTATTCCATCCCAAACTTATTCTCTGCTTCCTTACTTAACGTTTTTCTAAATACTAAACACTGCAAGCCTCTTATAAAATCCTCCTATAATTGCAGCTCTCTGTTAAGCGTGGTATTTATGTTATATGTTATCGTAGCACTGAGCTAAAGAGCACATTTGCTACTTCTAACTTTTAAAATGGATTTTTCTTTCGACTCTTAAAAGACTGGCAGAATAGGAGCTCTTATTTAAAGTATTAAGCAATTAGATTTTGCTGTTAAAATAATCACTGCTCAAAAAAAAAATTTTTAAGAGAAATGTGATAGTGTTATTACTCGTAAATGTTTTACTGTGAAATATTGAGTAAACTTGAGAGCTTATAATATTTAGAGAACCATTTGAAATTTATTATGACACCAACATTTTTTACATTTCTGTAAAAGGATTCTTAATCTGCTGTTTAAATTGAGGTTGGCGGCAGTATGTATATATTAAAAAACTTCTTGCATACGAGTAGCAAGCGAGAAGCGAAGAGAATGAGACGTGGGGCAGGTATCCAATCGGGAGGGGAGGGGTGGGTAGGCTATACCGAGCGCGGTTGGGGGAGATCCTATACCGAATGCGGGCAGACTTTATTGCCTACCTCCTACATCCTCCTAACTCCCTATTACACGTGTAACGCTTTTGGGTCTAGATTTTTAGTAAAGCTTTTCGAGTTTATGTGGCATAGCCAAGACATGTAAATGTCAAAAACTAAATCAATATTTTATTAAAAATATTATAATCGAATTTTTGTCGCCATTACAATACTTCCTCTTTTTATACACTACGCACATGAGAAAGTAAAAATAAAATAAAATGGTTTTGCGTGGAAGTCTCAAATGAGTTTCATTGGTAATGTGAACATAAAATTATTAATAATAAAAAATGCACAGTGAACGTGAAAATCAATTTTTTTTTGGCCAGTTAATCTAATCACATTACTATTATTTTTTTTTACACAACGCACATTTTGCTTAATTTGACATCCCACTCTAAATTTAAAAAAAAATGTGTGACATGAATTATCCGCCATTTTGGATTTGAACGCCGGATGATTTTATTTATGTTCGCTGTACTTGTTCTGTGAGCGAATCGATATGATCTTTAATACAACATATAAGTTTCATGTTTTTATCTCTTTTGATTCAAAAGTTATTGGAATCGTACAAAGTGACAGACAGACGTAGGAACGAAATTATAAGGAGTTCTATTATTTTAGCTTTACCAACGAAACCCTAAAAACGGGAAGATATTTTTCGCATTTTATCCTTTTGGCAGTTTCAAACGATTCTGAATTAAATTAATTTTGGGGGCGTTTGTTTAGAAGACTTTATACCATAGTAGTTATAATATTAAAGCTATAATTATAAGTATAAAAATAAAAACCCAGGATGATAAAATATGTATTTTGCACTTCATTAAATTATTACTATCTGTCTTTCACTACTACTGACTTATTTAGTTAGGTACATAAGTAAATGTCAATATTTTAATATTTCAATTTAAATATTTGTTTTAACCAACTGCTCAATATTTAAAATATTCTATGAGGGGAAAAGGGTTATAATGAAGCAGATGATAGAATACTGCAGTAGTATAATTAAAAATAAATAAATACTTTTTTTCTTATTAAGGAAGAAGCTAAGTTAATGAAACATGATACTGATTTAAAAATAAAATACTCGTATTGCATAGAAATTATTATTGCCGAAGTAAGATATATTGTATAAACTATAATTATAATTATAACAGATCTAATTTTGAAAGATCTCATTTATATTATAATTATAAAATATCTAATTTCCAGTGTGGAGACGTTTGGTGGTATATATCACTCTCTCTTTCTATCTCGCCATTTAAGCTTAGGATTATTGTATATTCAAGTTTATTTCATTGTTGCTGGATATTTTGGATTTCGAGATAGATTACCTATCTAGCTACCCAGACATGCTTTATTGAGTTGCGTTACAAAATATTATATTATTAAAAAAATAATAAGAGCACGCTTTTACCAAACATGCATTAAGTAGGAGAATAATATTTTGCTTCCGAGCTTATCGAACTATGTGATTGTTTTCAAGAACGTAAATGTTTTATGTCTCCAATTTCAAAAAGACAGAAATTCGTTTCAGATATAAGGGAAAATATTTGATTCCGTATCTGTCTGTTTGTATGTCGGTCTGTCGCTCAATTTTTGCGAACTTAAATATCTTAAAAACTACGTCAGATTTAATTAAAATTTGGATGGTAGGTCCCCTATTAAATTCAATTTTTTTTATTAACTACCGTGACATGTAGTTCGCTGGGTAACTAATCTCTATCTTGTTCCTGGGTGGCTATCGTGACAAGTGTCGTGTTCCTCTAATGTTGGGAATGATAAAATAGTTAAAGGGACATTTTCAAAAAAAGTGACACTTTGTCAATTCTGAGCAAACTAGGGCTATATTTTGACGCTGAATATACAACAAGAATATGTATGTGAAAAGTAACTATCGGGAGAAGTAACTATCGTGACTTATAAAAACTAAATCATGGCGGCTAAGCCACCCTAATGTATTAATGCTTTCAAAGGAAAGCATAAGTTTTCTGTATACTACTGGGGTGTTCCCAAAAAATATTAAGAAGCTTTAAATGCGCTTTTAAGTACTAAAATTTATGGTAACTATTGTGACTTTGAATAAACATACGCCCCATGATTTTTGCAGATAATTGTTGTGTGACCGAGGCACACTTCAGAAGATGCGGAGACGAACTTTAGGTTATAAAGGAATGATTCTTTTATCTGTAAAACACTGAAATCCCGCCCTCAGTCAAACAGTGCAGCCAATTTCTTGGTAACTATTTTGACGTAACTATTGTGACGGATTGCTGGGATAAGCCTTTTTATTAAATTCCTGACAAGTTACACCGAAATAAGAAAGAAGTTATATTTAGTATCCCAAACTACATTATATTTCCTATCTAGGCTCATAGTTAGAAAGTCAAAGAAAAATATTTTTTGAACATTTTCGAGCGTGCGGTAACTTAGGTTAAAAGGGGCTGGGACATAACTATCGTGACCTTTTAGAATATATATATTTAAATTTCTCCTCCCCAAAAAGAATATTCAAGAATCTGACTACACCAAAATGACGAATTTAATCTATAAAAAAATATTTGTGGGGTTGTAGATTTTTTAATTATGAGGAGTGCAAGTAATTAATCTTTTTAACTCGCGGACAATGAAAGTGGCACTTTTTTTGAAAATGACCCTTTTGTCATTTGTCAGTATCATAGAAATAACCTTACTGGTCGTGTTTGATAACAATTTTGTTTGAATTTTAACGCCAAAATGTATCAGAAATTAAGCGATTTATCGGCTAATACAAACGATTTTGTAAAAATTATGACTGATTATTGTATTGTATCGGAACCACATAATCTGGAAAGGTTTCAGCTTTCTAGGCAGTCGGGAAGTGGGTCAAATCTAATTTATAAGAGTTATCCCTGACAAACATGTGATGTTAAAAAAACCTTGTAAAAAATTAACTTTGGAAATGTGAACGAGATTTAAACTATCGTCAACCCTAGAGATAAGTATGTTAAACGACCTTTGACTCTTTCCAGTTGATTTGGAAGCTCTTTGTTTGTTACCTGTTACCTGTCGTACAGTGTAAATAGCACCGAAAAAGAGCTTATAAAGTCAAAAGTTAGTTCAAAAGTACAATTTGCATTTGCTTTTGCCAAGCCTAACATGTAACAACTTTATCGTTTACATAATCTAATTTTAAACATCGACTGACATCCTAATGTCCTCCACTCCCATGAGTGGAGGTATCTAAGGTCACACTTGGAGACCCACCGTGCCGTCATGCGTTAGGTTTTAATAATCAAAATATATATTTAAACAGTGCTTTTTGAGAGCCTACCAACGGGTCATCGAGGAGCAGAAAGGTGCGTAAATAAAGTGGTTACCAATAGTAAAATAAAATTGACCATCTCCCCAAAAATATTCTCGTACTTTAATGTATCTCGGTCATCTTCAATTACGAGAGATTTAAAGAAAATTCCTCCCGAGGAGTTGCATGAAATGAAAAACGAATTTAGGTCCGGCAATAAACTGAACATGCCTAAAGTCGGCGGTAGGGGCGGTCATTTTTGGAACGAAGTTCCTTATAACACGTTCTAGAGCCCGGGAGTGAATCCGAAAAAAACGACCAAAATCACCGTCACAAAATAACCGTCACGAAATCTATAGATGACGATAACTTGAGTAAAAGATCACCAAGTTAGATGAAATTTGGTACACAGTTTCATTTTACCAATGCCCAGGCTAAGTTCGTCGGAAAACGTTACCCAAGCGTTCACGCGCAACGCTCGCGTAAACGTAAGCTTCAAAAGACGGGGAAAAGGAAGCCTGTTACTTGACTTGTTTTGATTATTTTTGTTATATATGTCAAAAATGTCACTTTGTTTTGTAAATAAATAAAATATGATCATGTAAAATTTCACCCTGATACAAGCAGAAGCTTTGTGGAGGAATTGGCCGGGTAGGTAGAAAACAGTCCTATTTCAATCCAAACTCCTTTAACAAACATACTCTTTCACTATAAACTCATCATGATCAACTTTTTTCTTATATTCAATATATATTTATAGTAAGACGCTTGCTTTAATTATACAAATAAAGATTTTCTTTTAATTTTGCCTTAACTCTGCTAGGTACAAACAGTTTGTTACTTTTAATTTTGTCTCTTTTCTAACTCCGCCATGTATAAGTAGTTAGCAATGTATACGTACTTAGCAGTGTGATTTTATAATTTATATTTAATGAAAAATGTAAGGAACTTCGTTTCTACCGAGTGTCCCGCGACACCACACGTATTTTGTTTATTTAATCGACAACTTTATTCTAGCTCCTCTACATTTTTGGGTAGTGAAATATGGGAGTATGGTGGGGTTCCAATATTTTTCCGAATAGCGCAAAGTTTTATGTTCAAAATTTATAAAGTGTGGCACAGACAGAATGTAGAGATTTTAGGGGTCCTTTGTATAATCACAAGCAATTATAGATAATCAAAGTATAATCAATGTGATCATAAAGAAATTTGTAAATATTTAGTTGAAAATCCTCAAAAGCATGTATCATAAATTAAATTTATGTATTACACAATATAATGTCAGAAACATACACCAGCTTATCAATCTATAATAATAGAATTGCAACCAGAGGTATTATATGTAGATTCAACAATTAATCACTTAAACCTTTCAATAAATTTCTCTTTAATCTTTCACCATTGTTAATTTATGTCAATATTTAATTGCTTTTAGAAGTTATTATTAAATTTGTATCTACTGAAGGAATTTACCACAGTTAAGTGCTTTATCATTAGATAAAAAGGTCGTCATTTAACATAAATTTAGGGAACTAAAGCAATACTAAATCAGTAATCGATAGGGTCAAGCTATCTCACATTAAACTTGTGCCGAAGAATAGTTCAAGTGTGAGTTTCAAGGAAACTCTAAACTACTGTCGTTACTATCTCCCATAAACATAAGTTTAAACTATCCCAATTGATCTTTTACTACTTAACGCCTTTTTACTTAAAATATTATTTTGCTATTTAAATAGGTTATTTTCAGATAATTGTAAATTAAAACCTCTGGCTTGTGCTTTGCTATGCATGTACATTAAAAAATAAGGGACATATTGTCTTGTATTCCTGATCTAGTAACCTCAAAACAACTAAGCATTGATGTCGTCACAATTGACATTTATTTTGAAGCTATTAGGTTCCTAATACTGAAATATCCATGTCTTGAAATAAATGATAAATAATTTAATAAAGATCATCAAACAACGAGTTTGGGAAGGCAACACTTTAATAAAGATCATCAAACAACGAGTTTGGGAAGGCAACACTTTAATAAAGATCATCAAACAACGAGTTTGGGAAGGCAACACTTTAATAAAGATCATCAAACAACGAGTTTGGGAAGGCAACACTTTAATAAAGATCATCAAACAACGAGTTTGGGAAGGCAACACTGTTAACGCAACACTTGAAATAGTTGCATGAATTGCTATTTCCGAGTTGGAAGTAGCAAGCAGCGTGAATCTTGTGTCACTCATTGGAGGCATAACTGTGCCATCTCTAAAGCACATTAATAGCTTTGAGGCAGCTGATAATTCCCCTACCAACTCCCGTTATTAACCAAGAATCTGAACCTGCATTAATGCATCTTGTGTATGTAGTGGTACGACCGAAATTCCGTTTAGTTAATAAGCTTCAGAGGGCAAAATAAATCAATAAATTGTCAATGAGTATAGTCAATGGTGGTTTTACACACTTTTATTTAACTTCATTTGTTTTTTATGTAACATTTTTAAAATCAATTTTTAACCTTCTTTTTACTTTTTTATATAAAGACAAAAATATCAAGATACCACGAAAAGTCGATTTTGAAATTTTGATGCCTTTTCACGTTTTTAGGTCCCCCGATCCAAGAAAGTGTTTTAGCCCCGACTTTTGGGCGCTACCTCCCAAAAACTCTGAAAAGGTTAAAAAAAAAAAATAGTATGGCGCATAGCTTCCTCACGTCCTATTTCGTAATTTTTAATGATTTTATGGTTTTAAAACCTATTATTATCCAATTTATTTTATTTTTCCCCCGGTTTTTAAATATGTCAAAATTGTTTTGATTTGTTACTTGCATTAAAGTATCGTTGAAATTAATCAGGGGCTATCTATCTAATTGTGCGACATTTTTATTATATATAAAATATAATAAAAATCAGATGAGTACTTTTGATGATATTAGTACGCATGTGGAAGAGAAACAAATGGGCGCATAAAGTAGAAACTTATATGGAACCTACAATGGGATAATTATGACCTGCCATCCAAATGTCAATAAAATCGGACGAGTAGTTTTTAAGATATGTAGGTTCGCAAAAATTGAGCGACAGGCTGACCCACAGACATATGGAACTAAAATTGTTCACTGATGTCTGAAACGGATTTCTGTTTTGGAATTTTTGAAATTGGAGACTTCAATTTTTGTTCTCCAGAACGATCACATAGCTTCTGTTACTTTCGGTAAGCTCAGAAGCAAAGTTATTTCTCGAAAACAGTTCCGACGATTTTGATTAAAAAATTCTAAAATGTAGTCCATTTTAATACGAATCTACGATATAATCCGAATTTAACGTTATATGGTGTATGTCAAATTTAGCTCACAAATAAATGTCTCTTATTAATTTAAACCTTCAACGTACCTTGCTTACCCTGTATGCATTGAACACTATTTATTTTAATAACTCTCACATTTTAAAATAAATACTTTCTTATTGTACTTTTTGTATTTCTTACTCATGCAACCATTAATCCTGTATTTTGAGGTGAAGAAGCTATGTGCCTCATTAATTAGCAGACAGATTTTTAAATGTAATCGAAAAATCCTAAAACTTTGTTAGTTCAATTAATAGAACATTCATCTTATTAATAGTTTATACTGTTGGCATGATAACACATTTAATCATAACAATTTATTGATTACTTTTAAACATTTTGTTAGGACTGAAGCATTTGTTATCGAGTATCACTAATTATTATTATCTTTGAACATGCATACTATTTTAAACTAATGTTTAATTCATAAACTTGGTTCTCTTTTACCTTGCGGCGCTACTTTATGAGACGTATAGTGAAAATGCTTTAGTAAATTACTAAAGAAGAAAGCGGAAAAACGGAGTTTTATATAAGGAAATAAGGTTTTTCCGGGTCCTATATATCAACTGTTGCACACATGATAATGACTTAACTACTTCTCCTTATAAATATTAAACTTAATTGTGCGACACTTGTAATTACTCTTTGAAAGAAAGCTGTAACATAAACTGCTTTGACAATTATATTTTGTGCATATTGCTTTTTTTAACTCACGAGTAAATCTAAGCTATTATAATGTCACTCTGTTTTTCCTTGTATTATTATTTTTAAGTACTAAAATTTAATAATATTAGTCGTAGTTTAAACGGAACTATGTCTCCAATGTCTTGCACTTCATTAGAGATAATAGCCTATTTTAATTTTTGAATTTTTTTATTATTCTTCTAATTATGAATTCAGACACTAATAAGTGTATTTCGAAATTTGTCTTTAATATATTTATTATTTTCTAATTACTTACTTAAGAGACAAAATAGTATATTATGTTACTAGCCTGTGAAGTGAGTTTTTTCTTTACCGCGGCAAGTACATTTACTGTCGAGCGAAGCGAGACAGTAAATATTGCCAAGGTAGCATATGCTATTTTTTCCGAGGTAGCAGACAATGAAAAAACATTAAATATTAATCACTAATCAATATATAATAATAACAAATATTAGTACATACTTAAGACTTAAAAAAAGATACCTTAAAAAGAGGTTACACTATAAGAAAAAATAAATAAAACGCATTGACATCTAGCGGATTTTAATCGTACTAGAAGCATTTCTACAAAGACTGCAGCGGTACTAACGGAAGTTTTGACAACTACCCGCCGGAAAATAAAAATCTTTAGTTCCTAGGACGTAAAAGATTTTTTCTTTACAGCTAGGAGTAATGAAAAGATTTTTTAAGTTCACGTAATGAAAAAATGGATTTTAGCTATGTTTTTTTAGGCTCTAAAGTTACTATTTCACAGCCTACCACGGAAAAAGAACGTTTTTTTTTAAATTATATCAATGCTTCCGTTACTCTCGGTATGCTGGGAAACAAAAATATTAAATAATTCAAGATAAAAATAACTTTTTATATACTACGTTTTTAAATTTTCTGTTGAATCGTATGTAATGTTGAGAATATAATTGTTATTGTTATATAATATATAATGTTAGTGAAAAAAAAATAGTTCCGAATGTATTTACTTCACATAAATGACAACCATATAGAGAGCTGATCTTAAACCTATAAAAGGACAAACCTTTGTACAACGGATCTCCCCAACACCAAATCTAAAGCGTGCCATCGATATATTTTAAATAATATAAATAATATAATAGATAAATAATATAATCGATATTTCCTGTTTTGCTGTCACTCAATGTTTATCTATCACAAATTTGAGACCCGTCAAAATGAAGATTGCGTAAATATGGGACATGGCAAAACAAATAAAATAACTTGCGGATTTTTTCCGAACTAACTTTCCGTGCAGCAAAATTTGCTGAAAACCAATTAAATTCTGCTGAAAGATGGCTAAAAGTATTAAAATAATGCATTGTCATCGTGTTCTGAGCTATGCTAAAAGTTTCAAATGTCTAGCTATTCGGGAAGTTAGTTAGAAATCGATTGCCAGATTTGTACCGGACAAACAATCAAACAAACAAACAAGAAAGCAAGCTAATAAAAACGTAGTAATAATAAATAAAGCAATTTCAACTATCAGATTCGGTACACTTTTTTTTCAACGTATAAGGAAACTCGCCTTTATACATAATTTCAGTTTCCGTTACCCCCGGTAGGTCTGAAAGTAATCTGAAGGCAAATGATATAGTATGTATTGTATTATTTTATTTTGCCGGAATGACAATGCTACCTTTTCAACGTGGGTTGATGTTGGTAAAACGATGTGATAATTAAAAACATTTAGCCTCCTCGTCTAATTTGTCCGAACTCTTTCTTCTTTCTGTTTTAATGTTTTTTTGGGTACAATTCTGTAACCGTTTTAGCCCAAACTGTTATCATCGATTCTCACCACATGTTCTGCCCACAGCTTAACGACCACTTTAACAAACTTTAACGATCTGACAGTTCTTTTCTCGTTTCTTTTATTGTCCTTTTCTTGATTCTTAATATGCTTTTATCCGTTCCCCTTTCTGTTACTTAAATTATTTTATCAATTTTCCTGTCACTCCGTGTAAAATAAACGAGTTCAATTTAATGTAGGGGGACTGTTCTTTGCATTTTCAGGAGGATATCGCGCCTTCGACTGTGGACAGTCGTTGTTGCGAACCATATTAGTAATTTAAGTTTCAAAATTACTTATAAGGGAGATTCCCTTATCTTGGACACTAGGCAAAAATCAACTACAGCTGGACAACTCTGATATTATAGTGTTGCAAAGTTCCACTCTGACTAGTAGCATCTCTCAAAAAAACCTCTTTTGTAGGAGTTGTGCTGGGGGTAAGTATCCAAGCTACAATATAATATAGCTGATAGCTGTACAAGGCAAAGGAACCACTCCTACTTATAATAAGCTACTCCTTTGAGTGTGATCCCTGAATTCGATTCGAATGGTTGAGGTTCATATGACTTCAAAAGTGATTTTTGCAAGAGTAACTTTTAAATTGCCAATTAATTGGATAAGTCAATGGAATAACATCGTTATCAGGGTTATTAATATTAAAAGGAGCTAACTGTAGCACGTGCTGGGGCTGGGATCTAAACTTGCTTCCCGAAGCCCGTAGGGAGGGTAACAATTCTAAAACCAATTTCCACACTAAAAGCACCTCGACCAAATTATTGTTTATCAATAATCAGTTGGCAAAACTAAGGAACCTACTCTGCCGGCTCTAATTTAATTTTACGTTGTTGAACACCTAGATATTATTCTAAATCCCTAGCGGCGGTATATCAAATTATTAGAAATACAACGCTAAAATTACGTATTTGAATTCTATACTTTCAAAACTTATGAAAAGAGATGAAAATTTAATAAATTAATTTAAATTATGAACAGAAACAAAACTTGTATTTTAGTTTTAAATCAAACTATAATTCTATCCTATGGAATATCTCCCGAGAAATAATTAAATGTTAATTTTCAATTCATCATTCTATTATTTTTTTTTTTTTTAAATTTGATATTATTCTGAGTTTTCAAAATACAATGATTAAACTGTAAAAAAAAAAATTTAGAAATAATTTTATAATATTTAAAAATTGTTATATGAAGAGGTATTAAATTCTATATTATGTTAATACACCCCATATAGAATACCCATGATAGAATTTCAAGAATTAATTTATATTTCTGAAAGTACAGAATAAATCTTTTTTAATTGGCTATTAATCTAGTTTTTTTTTTTGTTTTTTTTTATAATATTAGTTATAAATAATATGAAATATTATTTTATAAACTCAACTATTAAGCATTGAAATTGATTCTTTTGGGGGGATTATGACTTGAATTGTGTTGAACTTTTATTTTGAAATCTGAACTAGACAGTATATTATTATTTATCTCTGTTACATATAATCATATACAACATTTTTTATTTAAGTATTTGAAATATAAGTTAATTGTATTGTTTATGTTGTAGCGAATTATTAATCCTATTAATATAGAATTTTAATTTGAATGAGCCATTCGATCTTCAATTTTTCTGTATTTGTACTTTATTCAAACAATAAATATATATAGCTTGCAAAAATCCCTGTGGTAAAATTAAAAGTTTGTCTTAATTTTGAGAGTGCAAATTGGTGACAATTCAGAAATTCCTTTCCGTTTCGTAGATATATTATTGATGTTACCGTTATTCGGTATCTCTAAAGGGCCTTTCACACCAAAGATGCACTCTGCGTCCTGGTCGCAAGTGGCATGTGCGTCTTGCATCCTTATGACATGAGCGTTCACACCGAAGTGGCACGTGCTACTTGCATCTTCTTATATCTTTTATTTGAACATAGTTGAATAAAACACTAACGCAAGAGGGGTTCTGTGAAGTGAAATTTTGTAAATTAAATACGAATTTTCGATGGTGGAGCGCGAATGTAGGGCACATGTAAATGTATGAAGGGCAGCATGTAAATAATAATAAGGGCGCAAGCTGATAAAACACCAGCCGGCTGGTTCTCGAGTCGCATTTGCTACTTCGGTGTGAAAGCTCTCGTTCAGTTATACAGTCCGGTGTTCAAGATGCATGCATCTTGCCACCAGGACGCATGCATCCTGCGACTTGCTACTTCGGTGTGAAAGGCCCCTAAGATATGTTTTCATTGAGATTTTCTTTATTCTTCAGTATCTTTTCAGTGATATATTTTTGTTGACTGCCCTTATTTTACTGCATCCTTTCCCGGAGACAGCTAAAATTGATTACCAAGATTACTCTGTTGAATATGTCCCAATTTTATTGATGTTGGTTTTAGTTATCTACGCTTCACTTGTCTGAACCATTCATTAATGACATTGTCGACATCACGAAGGAAATTCATTTAAATTTTAAATTATTGCTCCCGAGCTTATCAAAGGTATCGCAAGCAATGGGATCATTCTGAAAAATGATATTTTCTTATGTTTCCAATTGATCAATTACTGGACATTCGGTATTTTTTGTGATCCACTGTATCTTAAAATTTAAATGGTTTGTCAAAAGTAGCCAACAGATGCTCCCATATTAATTGCAACCTCCTTTGTGACCTAACTGGGAACCGCAACTAAGCCAAGTCTCATATGACTATTCGTCCAGAATGGTCATGAAAGGATGCTATATCCTCACAAATTGGCAGACTATGTACTAATTTTAAACTTTAGGATTAACGAAACATTGGATATCATCTCCTTTAAGGAACATAATTAAAACAAATAGATTTCTCGCGATGATTTCTATTATAATCATGTTTACTATGTCTAATTCATTTATTTTTTCCAAAAAATGAGTCAAAATGGTGTGTTTTCCTTGAATTAAAGGATCAATAAAGCGCTATTTAAATTGCATAAAACGTTGAAATTAGTTTGGGACGATCAATGCGCTACTTTCGACAAACAATCTAATTTTCTAAAAAATCGAATGAGCACTTTTCAAGACAATAGGTGCTTATGAGAAACAGTTGGTGCTCATGCAGAATGAAATGAATGCAGAAATTAATATGGGACCATCAATGGGCTAATTTTGACCTTCTATCCAACATTAATAAAAATCGGAAGACTGGTATTTAGGCTGTTGGTTGGCAAAAATGTTAAATATTTTCGTTCTTCAGAATGATCAAAAAGTTTCTGCTACTTCCGGTAAGCTCGTTAGCAAAATAGTTGTAAAAGAGGAAGTTTCAGATTTTCGTTGTTAGATGAATCTGTCAAGTTATAAATGAGATTGTAGAGTCAGTACTGAATATTGGATATGTTTTAATATCCATTTTGGCATTACTTTGGACAAGCTTCCTCACAAATTTTGGACGGATTGCTTGGTGGTATAGTATTGACAAACAAAATTTGGCTGTGCTTTGGTATAGGATAAATTTATTCCTGATCACAGTCAAACCACTAAAATCTACTAACTTTTATTCTATTAACATTTGGTGCTTCCACTTTCGCTTTACTTTTCTTTAGCATTTGGTGCTACAGCCGTAGGGGCGGCTTAGGCTTGCCGAAGGGCATATACAACTATATTTAGTCACATTTTTTGACATTTTTATGTTTAGGCTATGGGACATAAGTCAAAAACGTTACGTTACTTTTAGCTTAAAAAATCAGAAAAGTATAACAGGGAGTTTTTATTATAGTCGTTGTCACGAATAAGTGTTACAAATTGGTAGAGAAAAGACAACGTTTAATTAATCAACCACATTTGTTATAGTATATGGCTTGTCAATAAGAAATTGTCCTTAATTAATCAAGTACACGCTATCAGTAATTAATAATGAACTAGCTACTTTGTAACAAAGTTGCTAGTATCGAAGAGCTTAGGAATATTATTAACTAGATTAAGATGAACTTAGATTGCAAGGTATATGATGATATCGGCAAATCAAAGTTGACAATAGGTTGGAGTAATAGAGTAGAGAAGTTGATGTCGAGTATATCACGTTGTAATAACCTTCAAGTAACATTTAATCAGAAAATCGAAAGGAGAAATTGATTAGAGGTTGGAAGCGTTGCCTGTGTTGGGTTAAGTAGCCCAGGGCTGGGCAATTACTCTGCTAGGAGAGAGGCCCCCAGGCTCCTATCACTTTAAACCTTCGATATCCTTGGGCTAATCCACCGGTGATTAACTATGTGTCGGCAACAATAGACGAGGCCCAACAACTAGCCAGATTCCCTCATCCAACGGAGCAAAATCAAATTTATTCTGTCCGGTAATCATTAAGAACGTATCTGTTAAAGTAGTGTAAATAGCTTGAGCTGAAATCCTTTATACTAAAATCAAACTGATACTGGTAAGTACTGACCACAAATCTGCTAAAACAAACCGTCCAGAGCAAACTGAGATCTAAGATCATTGACATTTTCACAAACTAGCCCTTGCAACAAGTGGTTGTTTTATTCTTGACCTTACTTCATTGACTGTGCTTCTTCTCTTCCTTATTAGCCACACTCAAAATTTTATTTGATTAGGAAAATATAATTACAACATTTAAAAAATCATACAAACTCGCTATCGTTTTATTACGATTAAAACGACGTTAAAGCCCAATTTTTTACAATAAGTACTACAATAATCCTGGGTTCGTGGAATATTCTTTTCTGCATGCTTTCCACTATTTTGATTTTCAATTATTGTTTTAGTAATATGTATATTACTTACTTATATACTACTAATGCATTAAGATAAATTACTCATTAACAAGAAATAATTTTAGATAATCTGTTAGTTATAATGGATAATAATAACTGATAGTTATTATTAGTTATTATTTATTGTTATTATTAGTATTAGTTATTATTAGTTGTTATTCTTAAATAATAATAACTGATAGTTATAGTTTAAACATTGTGTATTGAGATGATGGATTATTAGATGAGTGACGCACTGATATATATCAGGATTATAGATATAGTACAACAATCAATGACGCACTAGCATGTATTAAGGTGATAAGTGATTTGATGAATGATGTCCTGACGTGTATAAAGGTGATAAGTGACACTGTCATTGTATTTTAATTATAATGTGTGATTTAAGGCCTGAATATCTAATATTTAGAAGATTAAATTATAGCAGAATTTACTGATAAAAACTATTTCGGCTATATTTAAAACTATCCAGAGTTTTTATCTTAAAACTATGTTTATCCCATTTTCTTTAATACAAACGGAATGAAGCGTAGGTGGAACAATTGGATTGTATGTGATATTTCATTAAGCTTGACTCGATGTCTTTTTAATCTTCCAGTTAGTAATGTCATTAACGTGATTTTAAGCTGACCGCTGTACACAGTGGAAAATAACAGAGAAATCGTTGCCTTGTTTAGCCAAAATTGTCATAATAATTAGCATTAACGATGTGCCCTTTTTGACGTTCACCGTTCAACCTTGTGGCCGCTACATTTTCCGTGTAATATCGATTTCGATATCTGCGGTCTGGGTGGCCGGTACGCGCTCTCTCAACCCTTCACAGTTTTAGGTTTTCGCTACATCCGGGACATCACCCACTCTTGCCTTCTGGCTAAAATTATTCCCCCCCCCCCCATCATTTTCATTCCGGGTTTAACCCCATACAGACGACGCGTCGCTTTTATGACAAATGTCCGCGAGATTTTACACACCGATATTAAACGCTTTATCCTCGAGTCGGTATATCGAGAGAAACTGCCGTATAAAGCGTTGCAGGAAGCGGCACTCCGGGTTTTCCCATCGGAGAGTCGATGAGTCTCTCTCCCCCCCCCCCCTTCTCCTATGTACCTCTAATGTTTTCAGAGGTGGTCCAAATGTCGGGCAAGCCCCGAGTTATGATTCCCAGATAGTTTTTATCAATTATAAAGCTCCTACTTGACGGCGACGGTGCTTTAGAACCAGCCGATATTGCGCCCTCGAAACGCCCTCCTTCTGACATTAATGCGACAGATATTTCACCTCTTTACCGCCACAGAATCTACACAAATCCCTATATCCTTTGTACTCTCACAAATCCCCATGCCTCATTAATCCTTTTGTAAGCAATCTGCGGATTGAAATCCGACTCACATTATCCGCTGGGTAAATGTCGAATGTAACC
Source organism: Gerris lacustris (assembly GCA_951217055.1). NCBI lineage: Eukaryota > Metazoa > Arthropoda > Insecta > Hemiptera > Gerridae > Gerris > Gerris lacustris. Next base: position 22,839,688 of record OX578283.1, on the reverse strand, counting down.
TGTAAACGTTAAACAATTATTTTGAAGAATAAAAAAACCAAATGTACTCGTGGTATTATTTCATGGGAGAAGCCAACCTTTAATAGCGATATACACACAATAACCTGAAAACGATAAATTTTAAATTATATACTCTTTTATTAACAACAAATATTTTACTCTCATAAATTAAGCTTCTGCTAAATTGAACTCTCTATGTTATTCCACAGCTCAATACTGTGTGGTTTGTCCATTTCAACCGAAAAATTATAATAGTCCAGAAAGGAATATATTAGACTCTAGCGTCCTATACAAACAATGAATTGCGTCTATTTCATAGTTTTATATAATTGTATTTTTTCCCTACGTTTACTTTAATTTGATATCCATAATCGATTGGCTGAAAAATAGAGACCCTGTACATCATATTAGTTCTTCATTTGTTCTAGTTATGTTTATATGACATTTCTAGATCGAGATTAGTTTGTTATGTATCATATTTCTGATGTTATGTTGAAAATAAAAGTTCAGTTCTAAAAGAGATACTAGAGATGCTGAGGGTACTAGAGTACCCTCAGTGATTATATATTAAAGTATAATTAACCAAGAAGTCAAATAAACACAGAAAGTTGAATTTTAATCGAATAATTTACAAAATTATTTGATATTTTATAAATTATTGTAAGATTACGTATATTAGTTTCAAGTTATAATGTAGGAATATTAAAATAAGGAAAGTATTATAGTTTAGCTTTAAGTGGTTAAGAAATTATATAAATATGTTACCTAACCGAACCCTATACCGGGTTCCGCCTTGGATCTCTTCTTCATATCCCTAACATTTGGTTCCTTAATCCTTCTATAGCCCTAGTCTACCACCAATACACTGCTACTTTAAGGCATAATGCTTTTAAAATAAAATATATGGCTAGAAGCTAATAGAAATAGTTACTGGCCTATTTAGTTCGGTCGTTAACTAAACTATGCCTTTGGCAAATAATTTTATTTGTGGTACCCTAGAAACATTAATTCCTTAGATGCTCCTCAAATTTATACATTCATGTCACGCGATCCTCTCATGATTAGCTCTTGAAAGGGTTCCAAATAAAGTACTGTTATTTATTGTATACATTACATTGTATTTGAATAAAAAAATAATTTAACATTTTCACTACAATATAGTTACACTTAGTTAGTTGTACACTCCTTACAAACTTACAATAGAACTTAACTTTATATTAGTTGTACACACTTTAAAACCTTATCATAGTATAGTACACAACCTTACAATAGTTGTACTCACTTAATTTACTTTATCAACCTTACCTTTATTTCATTATACAGGGTGGTCCAAAAGTCTCCCCCCCTTACTTCCCCTCTTTACTTTTGAACGGTTTGAGATAAATTAATGAAACTTGGGGGATCTCTACCATGCAAAGGGAAGTTTGTTTTCATGCAATCACCCACTAGGGGCAACCACCCACTTTGCCCCCAGACCACACAACTTCAAAATTTCAAATTGGAGGGTATATTTTTGATAGCATATTTGGATTCTACAGTGAAAAATAATAAACTTTTACTTGAAACTATTTTTTCTATCTCCAATCGGAAAAAAAAATCGGAAGGGTTTCCGATAATACGTTGTAAAATCTAAACGGTGAGAGATAAATTAATGAAACTTAGGGGATCTTTACCATGTAAAGGGAAGTTTGTTTTCATGCAATCGCGCAGTAGGGGCAACCTCCTATTTTGCCCCAGACCATCTAACTTCAAAATTTTAACTTGGAATGTATATTTTTGATAGCAGATTTAGATTCTACAGTAAAAAATAAAAATATTTTACTTCTAACTTTTTTTTCTATCTCCAATATTTTTCCTCCTATAGGGGGGCAAAGGTATAAAAATGGTAGATTTCAGCGCCTGGGGGCAAAATGGTGGTTGCCCCTAGTACGCGAGTGGATGATTACACACTTCCCTTTACATGGTACAGATCCCCCAAGTTCCATTACTTTATTTCAAACCGTTTCGATTTTATAACGATCTAAGTTTTATTTTTTTTACTATTTCGGAAAGGTTATTTCGCTATCTTTGCCCCCCTGTAGGGGGCAAAATATTGGAGATAGAAAAAATAGTTACAAGTAAAAGTTTATTATTTTTCACTGTAGAATCCAAATATGCTATCAAAAATATACATTCCAATTTGAAATTCTGAAGTTGGGTGGCCTGGGGGCAAAGTGGCTGGTTGCCCCTAGTGGGGGATTGCATGAAAACAAACTTCCCTTTGCATGGTAGAGATCCCCCAAGTTTCATTAATTTATCTCAAACCGTTCAAAAGTCAAGAGGGGAGGGGGAGACTTTTGGACCACCCTGTATAGCCTTTAGCTTATCATTCAGATTTTAGTTTTCTTTATGAACCATATTATGTGCAATTTAAATATCAATTACGCTAACTTCCAATTAGTTCCTAGAGTCACTTTTATTACTTATAATGTAACCAAGTTCCTAGTTTAAGCTTTTAGTTGTTATAGTTTATTTATGTACGTTCCTTACTGAACCCCTGACAGGTACTCTAACCTCACAGGTGCATACTTATCATCAAAATTATAAGAACTTCCAGAATAGCTAGATACTTGAAATTTGGCTCACTTGTAGCTTGAAATAGTTAGAACACTAGTTGAAATTCATCATATTTAAAAAAATTCAAATTCTAAACAAATAGGGCAAAATTACAATTTTATGTAGTATTTAGGAGCATTTTCACAACAAAAATAGTGAATAACAGTGCATATAGGATAAATTTAGACTTTAGATTCGTATTCAGCAACTTCAAAAACACGAAGTTCAAACAATTTAATGTATATATTGTATGTATAGGGAAAATGCCGTGGCCTTACTCCCTCCAGTGCCTTGTAAAAAATCAAGTCGACTTCAGCATCGTTGAAGTCAATGCAAAAATGAATGATATCCTCAGCAAAAACTTAACCGGGAAGAAGGGCCAAGTTCCAGACCCTCATCCAAAAAGTCAGCACATTAAAGTAGTGCCTACATTGTAGTCGAGACAGCTCTTTCTTTAGTCTGTAACTTCACTTCACTCCTACTTTCATGAGCAATACTGATGTTTTAATTGTATTACTTAACACTTGGGCCGTTTCTGAATGAGGCATAAAGGATCAGTATCATGTGTTGTCATGAATGCGGGAGTTACTTGGGTTATAAGAAGAAGAGAACTCAGGAGAAAAGAAAAAAGTTCCAAACCCCCCTCCCAAATTAGTCAGCCCATTATAATTCAGAAACGGGCCAAGGGTTAAGCAATATAAATAAATGAGTAGTCTTACTCATGAAAGTAGGAGTGAAGTGAGGTTATGGACTAAAGAAAGAGCAGACTTAGCCGCAAAGTAGGTATCACTACTTTGATGGGCTAACTTTTTTTGGGTGGGGATCTGGAGCTTGGCTATTTTTTCACGGATAGGTTTTTTACTGAGGATTACATTTGCTGGACGTTATTTAGAGTTTAAGAAAAAAAATATGTATCATTTAATTTTTTAAAATATTTTTAAATATGTATTTAGAAAAATATTTTTAAAACACATTTAAAATAATAGATAAAGAAAGAAATAATGGAAATTTCTTACAGGGCACAATAAAATAAGTGAGAGGAATAAAAAGAAACACACGTTACCTAGGTAGGAATGAAGAGAAAATGACAACAATTACCGTACAAAAGTAGGTGGAGATGAGTAAAAAGGGGTTTTTAGAAGGAAGCTCCACATTTTATCATTTTATAGGGCACTTAATGGTCACAATTACCTCCTCATCCGAAGGGCCCCATTTACTCCTTTACTTTTCAGGGCTACTAAACCCCTTTTGTGTTATATACTTTATCAAACAACGAAAGGGTGTTCCGTCGAGGACAAAATAAGCTCCCTACCTAATTTTACTTTGCTTGCGCAAGACCTATGCATTCATTAAATGACAATAGTAGCGCAAGATTTTCTATTTTAAAATTCATTGTTCTCGTTCCCTTTATTATTAAAGATCTTTTGTCGCGTGCACGACATTGATTGGCAACCGGAATTAGTTTTCCTTTTAACAATGAAGAGAAAATAATAGTGCTGATAAGAAAAAATCTTATAACTAATTTACCCCACATAGGAGAATGTAATAAAGAGAATTTAATAAATGTATTTAGTTGGTGTAGAATTAGATTTTGATCAGACATCCTCAACCATTACGCTGTGTATGAATGCCTTTTCCATACATCGTGTATCTAACCTAAGTTGGAGTTTTATTCTCAGGTTCAAAAAGGCTCATATAATCCTTCTATACCATTTGGTAATACAGTGTACACATAAATGATTAAACCGGAGTACAATACAAAATAACAGCCAACCAATCAACCCGTTGTGCAAGCAAGTAAACAAAGTAAACAATCTAGAGCGCTTCTAGCGGAAAAATCATTAAACTAATATTTCATGTGGAAAACGGAAACAGAAGTTAGAACAGTGCCAACAAGGCTGAAATATAATGTTATTTGGCTAAAGATGGATGAATCCTAATCAGGTTAACCTTTTGTGGACACACGTTCATAAAATCATAAATTAGGTAAAAAGGCTAAAAGATGACCTTAGACTGAATACTGGTATTTATTTAGCTCGTAATTCTGTATGTCTGAACAGTAGTTGCGCTGTTTTAGAAGAACAACGTAAATTATCCCAATTGTAAAATCTGAAGTTTCGAAGTTAGAAAAAACTATTATTTCATTTTATTAGTTTGTAAATATATATAGAAGATAAAAGAGAATATTTTTGTTTGTTTCAGTATTGCCACAAAGGCTGGTCTAACTTCAGAAATGCAATAAGTGCTCCATCACTCAAATTAGGCTGAGGAAAGCAGTAGCCAGTGATTAGAATGACATGCCGTTAACTGTAAGCCAAGCTTTAATTAATTTTTTTATTTACCTGGTAGCTTATTCTAGCAGTCAAATATGGAACCAGGGGATCCGGGTTCGAATCCTGTCCCTTGGGTTTGAGTTCCGTTAAGAAATCATTTGTCCAGTTATACCCGCATGGGGGTATAACAATAGCATGTTATGAGCCATGCTCGGTGTCCATCTAGAACAGCTGAATGGGTTGTTACCCACACAGCGACTTACTTAAGTCAAGCGGCCACCATCCGGCAGCGAATTCCAATGATATGGTTTGTTCAGCTGATGAACTGACGCAATGACCCCGTTTTATCCATTACACATATATACTTGTGAAGGCCTTTTGGTGGGCCTTTAAGCCAGGTTTACAAAACGCCAAAGTTTACAAGATGCCAGTTGATAAAACAATTGTCGGGGACAGTTGTCCTCAACTAATTGAAGGACAGTCGCTAGCCAGAACAACTTGGACTAGAACTTCGAAATTTCAAAGTTAGCTTTTTTGACATTAAAAGCGTTTGTAAAAGGATCTTCCTATCGGCCTTATTCATTAATATGCCAGCTATTTATATCCATCACAGTACCTCTAAATAGGTAAGGTAGCGGAGAGCTGAAATTTGGCCTGTGGGTTCCTCTTATACAGCTTAGGTGCTTGCTAAGAAATCTTTTACCATCCGCGATCTTAATTCAATATGACAGAAATTTATATATAAAATTCAAAATGACGATACCTCCAAAACCATTTGCTCTCGAACCTTGAAATTTGGCAGTTTGTTTCCTTTTATGATGTACATTATTTTTCAATTAGTAATTTTGATTTAATTTATAAAATAGTATTGAAGTCTGCCAAGAAGGTATTTGCTTTTGTTTGTTAAAATTTGATACCTAAGTGGGAAAATAAGGGCAAATCAAAAAAGAAGAGGAATTGAGCCCAGACTGTTCCTGTTGGGAAAGGGCACTTCTTTAGGTTTTAAGCATATGTATTGAAGATAATTTCAATTTCGATCCAGGGATGTGATAAGACTTCAAGGGGGGGGGGGGGGGGGGGGGAGGTATAGAAGGAAAATACCTATGCTTTTCCTGGAAAGGTTGGCATTCAAACATGCTTCTCCAGTAGTCACATTCTATTACTAAATAGTGATTTCAGCAAATAAGATGTGATCCACGGCAAGGGGCAAAGAAATAAGGAGGATAGGATTTAAGATACTCTGCGGCATACAGATATTCTCGCTTAGTAAATATTCTTGCTTAGTAATTAATAACTTTAATGTTAGTTGATGGTATTGTATAAACCCGGCAAATAAAAAATTATAAATATTAAACAAACACTCCGCAGCAGATTACGATAATCCTGCAATATTATCTTATTGACGAAGTATTTTGTCTCAATACATTTTTCTTTTATTAATAAATATATTTAATTGTGTATTTTATGCAACAAATAATATTAAACGTAAGCATGTAAGTACAACCTGTACTATTACTAGCTAATATAAAATATTTTTAGTAAATGAATCAGGTTCTGCAAAAGCACTCGTATATGCAGCTACCCGCATATATGAAGCCTAGGTTGAGAAGAATAAAGCAAATTGTCTATACATCTCTGCAATCCAAGAAGAGATCCTTTTTAATACAGATATACGGCCGCAGGCCAGCCGAGAACAGCTAGTTATTATAATGTATAATATTTAAGAACAAATCTTTACGACTTACTAGGTTATTAACGATACTGAGTTTCGTGAAAATATATTAAATCGGTTTTGCACATGTCATCGTATGCCAATGCTATGCAGCTTTTAGATGTTTTAATGCTCTGAAAGGATGAGGAAATCTACAATTGTTTAAAATAATCTGCCAATTGGTGTGGCACATAGCTTCCTCGCATTCTAACACGTACTTTATTGGTTTTATGCTTTTAAAAGCCATCATTGACTAATTTGTTTAATTGTTTCCCCCATTTTTTAATGTGTCAAAATTGTTTTGATTTTTTTACATGAATTTAAGTATCAATTAAGCAAAAGAGTGCATGTGGTTCATATTTAGCTGGGGATATCTGTGGGTTACTTTCGATAAACTATATAAGTTTCAAACAAATCAGATAAGTACTTTTGAAGCAATAGGTGTCAATTAATGTTTGTTTGTGCGCATGTGGAGGAAAAAAAATGAGCGCAGAAGGTTTAAACTTATATGGGACCAACAATGAGCTAATTATGACATAATATACAAATTTCATTAAAATCGGACGAGCAGTTATTAAGATTGTTGGTTCGCAAAATTTGAGCGACAGACCGACTGACAGACACGGAACCACAAATGTCCCCCGATGCCTGAAACTGATTTCTGTCTTGTAATTTTTTAAAACCGGAGAGCTAAAAGTATTTCGTTCTTCAGAACGATCACATAACTTCCGTTACCTTCGGTAAGCTCGGAAGCAAAATATAACTTCGGGTACAAACTTTAAATTGAAATTAGTATTGCTGAGCATTTTTGAACTAAAATTGTACGTTGTGTGCTTGGAGCCAATTTAACATCGTTAAGGTCCCAATAATAATTACTTTCTAAGAATCAATAAATTTATAATTATCTATTATTATTCATTATAAAGTTGTTTAATTTTTTTTATCATGAGTAATTATGTTGTGTTGTTATTATTATTATATGTAGCATTCGTTTGTTTAGAAAGAAGTATAATATAATATTGTAGATATGGGAGCGTCTATGGAGGTCTGTGGTCATCTTAATGAACAATATAAACAGTCTCTCCACGTAATCAGTTTTTTTTAATAACAAATCAGCTTTCTTAGGCACTGATGATGGCCTTATGAAGGCTGAAAGCTGCTTTGTAATTTAAAATAAACTGATTACGTGGAGAGACTATTTATATTGTTCATATAATATAATAGGTTAAATTAATATTATTTTCCAAATAATCATCGCATGCTTTCTTACCTTACTTAACATATTTAATAAATACGTATTAGTAAAAATAAATAGTAAAAGAAAGAATTATTTCCGTAACAATAATAGCAGTTGAGACTGTTTTGTTTTTTATTTTGACTTTTTTATAAAAATGTTTCGTGTCTATATTATTTTTAAACTGTTGTCACTGGGATCGATACTTTGGGAATGTTTCTGCGTTTGAGCTTATTGACAAGCAGAAAGTGGGTGGATAAAAGGGTATAGATAAAAAGCCTAGGTTGAGAAGAATAAAACAAATGGTCAATTCTTCTCTACAATCCAATAAAAGAACCTTTTTAATATATATATGTTTTATTAAAACCCCAAAACATTTTGACATGCAACATTCGAAATGAAATAATGGGAAATGCGTGCAAGGGTAAAAACATTCAAATTTAGTATAAAAAATACCTTGCCAATTTGTTTGACACATGGTTTCTTCTCGTCCTATTATTGGACGAATAGCCACATGAGATTTGGATCTGTTTTTATTCCCTGAGGTGTCACATTTAATTTTATACAATTTTAAATTTGCCCAGACGGCTGTAGTTATTAGTGGGACTGTAGGACTTATGGGGACATCTAAGTGCTACTTTCGACACACCATCAAAATTTCTTTAAAATCAGATTAGTCCTTATAAAGATATAGGTGTTAATAAAACAATATTTGTATGCATTGTATACGGAAGAGAAGGTTGAAATTTATATGGGACCACCAGTGGGCTAATTATGGCCTACCATCTAAATTTTATTAAAATCGGTTTAGTACCAAAAATAGTGCTACAAAAATGTATGTTGACCGACAGTCAGAAACTAGACCGAGAATGTGCCTTGATTGGTATTTTTTTTTTCGGGGATTTCAGATTCTGGATTCTTGAATACGGAGACATTACGATATTTTCTTCAGAATGATCACAATGCTTCCGTTACCTTCGTTAAACTCGGAAACAATAAAGACTTTATATGAAATATGAAAATTAACTTTAACTGTAAACAAACCATGACATTAATTTAGTGATTGTAAATTATTATTTGGTAATCGTTTCAACCTCATACAAAGTTTGTGCTGGGTTTTAAGCGAGCCAGCAAGTTTAGATGTTCTATACGAGTATACAATGGCGAAAAATGGGTAAGATTTAACAATTTTTTAGGGTCCGTAGGCAAAACCAAGGACCCTTATATTTTCCTGCGTGTGTCTGTCCGTCCGTCTTTTCGCGTGCTCTCACGGCTACACCTTTCGTCCGATCACTTTGAAATTTGGCATGTATGTGTCTTCTACCTGCCCGCATATTTTAAAAATATAGCGACTTAAAAAAAATATTTTTCAAAAAAATTAGGGTAAAAAACTTAAGGGTTAATTTTTTTTTTTTTTTCCGACACCGTGAGGGGTATCATATGAAAGGGTACGTCGAGCTGATAACAAAAATATATAATTCTTTGGTTATAACTTTGATAGGGCGAGCGTAGGCGAGTTTGAAGCGGGTTTGAAACGTGTCCCCCCCCCCCCCCCTCTACTTTTCGATGTATTTATATGGTTGTAGTCCGGTTCAGTGGCAAAAAAATACTTTATCAGAGTGTGTTTTGAGAATATCAGACCCTTAGAATGGTTCAAAGTAAGCTTTTTAGCATTTTAAAAAAACACTGTTTATACACTTTACAGTTAAACACTATATAGTGTGGCCTACGGACCCTCGCTGTGTGCTGACTAGCACACACTTGACCTGTTTATTTTATTGCACATCATTCCGACTAATTAATATTAAAAGGCTTTTGCTCTTGTTAAATATATATTATTAGAGCACAATAAATGACATTCTCTATGCTCATGAGACTGAAAAAATTAATTCTTCAGTAAATGTAATTTTGTCCGTAGTTATTTATTTTTTAATAAATGTTTGTTTCATCGAACTTTTTATCAAATGCGGTTTTAGTTTTTCTTTTTAGATAAATATTTTTTTCTGTTGTAAAAGCTTTAAAAAGAAAGGTTGAGGGATGCTTTAGATAGAACGAAAGAAATAAGTATTGAGAGTGAACGCATGAGAAAATAAACAAATGTACAAATCTACTTAATGATACTCAGTCTGTCAGGGGAGAGCATTGAATGTAAGAATGAATACAAAGTAGAATGGAAAAGGACATTTCTGTGCAAAGTATAAAAGTTGAGGGTTTTGGGTTCAGGGAAGCCCTCATTTATTTAAATTCGGTTCATTTATCAACTTCCCGTGTAAATGTAAAATGTGTACGAGGAGAAGGGGGGTCAATTCATGAGGCCTTCAAAAAAAAAAAAAAGCTTTTGTTGGTTTGAAAAATACTTCCGGCCCCCTTCAAAATCGATTGAGCCAAAGAAAACTCTGTCCCATTAGAAAGAGTTATTCATTTATTTCCCGTTGGAAAGCATATTAAGGCAATGGAATTATTTTATTTCTGTCTTTTGTGTATACTTTTTTATATGACAATGGAGGGTCGTAATGATTATAATTGCTATTTTTATAAATTAATGATATACCACGTGTAAAAACACTAAGGTATGAACCTGGAAAAGTAATTCATTCTAATTTTCCAATAGTTGTTTTCCTTTACATTTGGATATTTAAATTAAAATGATTAAGTTATTAAAAAAAATAATTTTATTTAATTTTTTTGTATGGTATCTGGTTAATTGTTAATACCTGAGAACGTTAATTATTTAAGGATGTTTTAATTCAGATATTTTAATTTATGTGGATAATAATATACAGTTACTAAGAATCAATTGAAGTGTCACAAAATCTGTCATACCAGGAGTACAAATAGAGTACAGTATAGAGTATAGAGTATAGAGTACAGAGTATAGAGTACAAATAGAGTACAGTACAAATAGACTGAAAAAGGGCTTAAAGAGGGGAAAAATTAAATACTAAACTTTCTTTTCACCATCGTTTAGAAGGTGTTTAGGGAAGCATTTTCCATATTATCATATCGAGTGCCACCGCTTGCTTCCCCCACCACCCCCTATTGAAGACCCAAATTTCACTGTACGCCAATATCTCCAGAAAAAAAAGTGATAACGATGTGCGGTGTTTTTTAAAGTCTTCTGTACACTGTCCTCTTTAATTTGATACCCATATCAATATGCTTTGTGCAGTCAAAGTGTACTAAAAGTTATAAAATATGGTAAAAAATCGACATTTCTTTTTTCTACTCTAAACAATTTTGATAATAACTTTTTTCCACGGGGTCGGCACTAAAAATGTGGTAAAATAAAACGTGTAGATTATTTTATTACCTTTAATTCGATGTATAATATGTCATAAGTCATAGCAACTCTAATGGAGGAGGGGTAAAAAAGCGGAAATAGCGTATGCGTGTAGTAAGTAAAGCTGCTAATAGTGTTGACTGTGAACTTTATTTAGTCTAGGAAAATAAGGAATAATTTATAAAGTATTGAAACATTGTGAAAAGTGTAGTAGTAAGAAACAGTAAAGTTCCCCCTCTTGGGGGAAGGGGGGGGGGGAGTGGCCCCCTCCCTCCTCCTTAAAGTCTAAAATTTTATCTTTTTTTAACTTTTCTCGCAAAACAGTTCATTTTTTAAAGAGAAATGTTTTTGTCAAACATATTTTTCCCATAATTCTGCACAAAAAAGGTCCTATGCATGTATAAAGTGAGACAAACCGTTTTCGAGATATTGTAGTTGGAAAAAGATAAAAAATCCAAAACCGCATTTTTGCGAACCAACATATCTTAAAAACTACTCTTCCGATTTTAATGAAATTTAAATGGTAGGTCACCATTAGGCAATTGTTGGTCCCAAATAAGTTTCAACCGTATTTTCACATATATCTTCAAAAGTACTAATCCTATTATAAAATTTGGATGGTTTGTCGATAGTAGCCCGCAGATAGCCCCAAATTAATTTCAACCGTCTGCGCTCGTTACATTTTGCTAAATTGATACTTTAATTCATGATTGGCTGAAAAAAAAATTGATCGACAGACTTTCAGGGAACCAAACCTGTTTCAATTGTACTGGGCTACAATGGAAGTTACTCATTCTATTTATGGTACTTCTTTACATTGTTACACCCTTTGACTAAATAACTACCTACTAAGACAAAGAGATGTTTAGTCCAATGCTACTTTGGGATAAAGAAATATCACACTTGTGTTTTTATAAGGGGAGTAACAGTCTAAAGAAGAACATTCCGTACACCTCCTTTAGGTTGTTACTCCATTCTGTTTTTTTATAAGGGCAGTAACAATCTAAAACAGTGCCCCCTATTATTAAGGAAAATAATTACATCTGTTCAGTTTATTTGGAAGAGTTTAATTAACTTCAGTATTCAGTAGTACATCTTCAAGGGTAAATCTCTTGCGTTAAAAGCTTCGTTTATATATTTTTTAGCTTATATAATATCACATATCAGAAAAAATCGGTTTTATCACTGCCAACTTACTAATACTTACTCTCCTATTAGTTGGTCTACTGTTTCTTTTTGCCAGAATTATTATATTAATTAAAAGACAATACTTTTTTCCCATTTATTTGCTTATTTTGTGAATTTAAAAACATTTATATTTGTTTTTTTTCCCCCCTAATAATCTAATTTCTTTACTACCTACTCATTTAAATTATTACTTAATCGAAAATCCTTTTGAAAGTAAGTAATCCATAATTTTTTTGATTCCATATCCCTAATTAAATACAATTTGTTTTTTTGACATAAATAAGAGCCAAAAGAACATCTCTAACGATGGCCCTTACCAAGCGTCTAGATGTATTCAGTAAGGTTACACGTGCCTGTACTTTTCCCCTCTGAATCAATGTGTAGATTTGACGCAGGTTCGACCTTGATTCTAGTGCCCTTCATTTTTTTTTACCAAGCCAATTTTCAAAATAACATTTTAAAGCAACACGTGGCTTTAATGATCTGTCACTCTTCTGCCGATGTTGTTAAATTGTAGTTGTCTCACAAAACTTTCACACTGTCTTACTAAGGTAACGTTCGTATGTCGTATGAACGTTACCATAGTACCTATTATAACTGGCTCACGCACCGGCCTACTCCATTTAAAATATTAGAAAATGTATCACTTTACTGCACAAAAACTTCTGATTGTATCAAATTGAAATTTGACTTACCTGTTCTAATTGTTCTTAAGACGATGTGTAAGCAATTTTATTAAAATCGTTACGTTAGAGCGTAAGATATCGGTAAAAACGTTATATTCTCTATTTTAAATGTTTAGGTCCGCTTTAATATTTCTAGCTATCTTTAACACTTCATATAGAGTTGTCACTGTTGGTTTTACTATAAACTTTTATTAAGAAAAAACGTTTGTCTCATCGAACAGATGAAGTTAAATAGTTTTAACGAACTTTAACACTTTCATAGCGGTGTCAGTGTTGGTTTTACTGAAAACATTTTTTTATAAAAGTTATATGTCTCAGTGAATAGATGATGTTAGAATTTTTCCTGTCCTTAAATTTCAATTTTACCTTTGAAGCTTACGTTTACGCGAGCGTTGCGCGTGAACGCTTAGGCGGACAACGTTACCCACAAACTCGTCTTAGACATTAGTAAAATGAACATGTGTACCAAATTTCAACTAAATCGGTCACCTTATACTCAAGTTATCGTCATTTCGTGCTGGTCGGTGTTGTGACGTTCGATTTCGTTACCGGTCGTTTTTTTTTGGATTCACTCTCGCTCTCCAGACGCTGTTACGAGTCATAAGGAACTTCGTTCCAAAAAACCATTTATTCTCTTCATATTTGAAATATAAGACACGAAAAGGAATAAGCTTAGCCGATTGGACAACACGCTCATTAGAGACCTAAGTTCGAATTAATTGTTACGGGTCATTTTATAAAAGAAAACAAAAATTTAAAACATTCGTAGATTCTTGAATATATCATTGGATTGATACCCTAGGCCTTAGAACTAGAATGAAAGTCGACTAACTTTAAATGGAAATTCAGAACTGGTAAAAGTAATTTGAAACTTCTTCCTATAGTGGTATCTTTTACTTTATATTCGTTCCAGTTTTTCGTTAAAATAAAATACTGGTTGCAACTCCCAAAAATATTTTGATAAAATGTTAACTTAAGTTAACATAGTAAGCTATTAAATAAAATGAAACAGTCTCTCCACGGAAGAAAATACTTGTTTGTTTACCAAAGCAGCTTTCGGCTAATCATCAGCCATCATCAGTGCCGATTTAAGTATAACTAGGGATACATTAACATCACATTATGTAAAGAAAATATGTAGTGGGCGAGTCATACGATGTCAGAGACTAACGTAAGACTCGCCCACTACATATTTTCTTTATATAATGTGATGTTAATGTATCCCTAGTTATACTTAAATCGGCACTGATGATGGCTTTATAAAAGCCGAAAGCTGTTTTGGTAAATAAACAAGTATTTTCTTCCGTGGAGAGATTGTTTCTTTTTATTTATTAAAATGACCTCCATCAACGCTCCTATTTCTCTAGTAAGCTATTGTTTACAAAGAAGTAGGTTGTGGGTTCGAGCCCGTCTTGGATCAATTGTTTTTTTGTTGTTTTTTTTACTTTTTACCTATAATATTAACTTTTTTAAGTGAGACCAACTGAGGTGCAAAAATGGCTTGGTTTATAATTTATAAATCTTTTCTTTTTTATTAATTTACCCTTAACCTCAAAGTTAAATAGGTGACATCAGTTGTTGAGCATTAATTCAATTAAGACAATCAGTAACCTTTTGGTGTCCATCTTAGAAAAATCGGTTCATTAATGAAGGAAGTGTTGTAGAAACAGATTTTTGTACTACTTGCTACTTTCGTATGTGTAAAGAAGAAATATATTTGTTAAACGAATTTAAAAAGGATTATTATTCTTTGCTTATATCACACCTAGAGATTAAGGAAAAGTAGATTCATATATTTAGAACTCACGAGGAAACCGTAAAATGATAAAGTTCATTTTAGTGTGAAGGTAGGGTGAATCGTAAAATATTGCATGATGTCACTAAAGTGTGGCAGCATATATATTCATATTAAACTGAAATACCAGTTGCTCTTATATGCACATTAGTATCTTAACTACAACCACTTACAGCTTGATTTATTTCCTACTATTTCGTGTATACATTGTTTTGTAGATAGCAAATTACATACTCGCTTGTATATTCGAATTTGAGCTAATTTATTTCTGATGATAACTTAACTAAACGTTGACCCCTTAGACTGGTATTTGTATATCGTTTAATTATTTTTATTTATCAGGATTATTGTTATTTCTTTTACTATTGTGCCGCCTTAGCTTGTAGGACTGTCAAATCTAATTCAGTGTAAGAGTTTACCTCTATGTCGTAGAGGTAAACTCTTACACAGAATGAGCTACCTTGAAGCAACCTTACTCTACCTATATCTTTCAATTCTCTTGGTAGTCCAGGAGATAGCATGCAAACAAGTGTCTGACTAACATCAAGCTAGAATTTTGTGTATAAGTAAATCTTTTGGTGCCTTTTATTTAAGAATAAAAAAAAAATTGTAAGAATATGTGGTCGGCTAAGTTCGTCTGCGGAACATAGCTTGGCAATAGGCATTTTAAATAAACAAACCGGTGAGACTTTCTATGTGCTACTTAATAGGTGACCTCTTTACTTTGGAGTAATATTTGACTAACTAACCTATTAAGCGACAAACTACGCATCAACTTGATTATTGGTCTACTAACTAAGTTCGTACTCAGGATCATGGACGTCACACTGTCCACCAAAAAGGGCGGGACAGGGACATGGCCATTCTCCACAGGTTTGTTTTTTAAAATGCCTATTGCCAAGCTATGTTCGCAGACAAACTTAGCCGACCGCATATTCTTAAAAGGCACCAAAACATTTACTTATACACGAAATTCTAGCTTGATGTTAGTCAGACACTATTTTGCATGCTATCTCCTGGACTATATGATTTCTCCCTAGATATTTTCATGTAGTTTACCTTTGTTTCTTTAGTGCGTCCCCACGAGTCTCTAAGCCTATCCTAACTAAAAGTTCCCTGAGGACTTTAATTTTTTTAATTATTTTGATGAAGTATTGGAGATAATAGTAAAGCGGACCCATAGATAAATTAAAACTAAGTTTACCACATTGTTAAATCTAACGTTGATTCAATTCTCGAGTGTTTCAATTTTATTAAGCCGAATAATAGTAACCACTTGCACTTGAAGGATAGCTCTATAAGATGGAGTGTTCCCTGATTACCTTAGTTAAATTGAATCCTGCTATTTTAGTTATGATTTAGAGGGCCGATTCTGTATTTTTTTTTATGTATAAATATATATCTGAACTTTTATTAAGCTAATGTCATTTATAAAATTGTTGGCATATATCATAGTGAATCGGTTAAGTGATACCAATGCTGTTTGAGCCCGAATACTGAACTACCGAGTGGTTTCAATTTTTTTGCTAGTTAAAATTTCGTTTTTAGGGTTTCGAGGTCATCCTAGAAACCCTTATGCTTTTGGAAGTTCGTCCGTCCGTCCGTCGGAACTTGGAGTATATCTCCCGACCTTCTGAAGCTATAGACTTGAAATTTGGTGTACAGGTTAAACTTTTTTGCCCAAAACTATTGCGGTCTTAAACACTCAAAATTTCTGCCATCGCAATATTTTATATTTTTAGTAATTTTCAAGTTGGGTATCATTTCAAAGGTATTGATATGTATCGCGTTTCCAAAATGGTGGCCATTTTATACCCGAAAAATGTAAAACAAACACAAAATGGCCCCCCCCCCCTGCTCTACCCCATTAGGATAGGTCCTAAAAATAAGGCAAAAATACATAAATATACATCTCTGTGGTTCAATGATATTTCCGGGAGATTATATAAAAAAGACAAATTTTAGGGGGCTGTAACTCCGGAGCTCCAAAATTTTTATTATTTAAAAATTCTAAGTTGGGTATCATTTTTAGAGGCATTGAAATTTGGTTCACATAAATATATCGTGTTTCCAAAATGGCGGCCATTTTTACCCGTAAAAGAATCAAATAAGTGCATACCGAAGATACTAAAGGATAATGTATGCACACCTTGCTTCTTTTATACATATTTTCGTTGATTCTTAAAATTTAAGTTGATGGATAAATAAGGTGTGGTAGTAATATAAAAACACTTAAATCTTCATTAACGAGACGTTTCGACCCTGTTTTAAGGTCATTATCAATCTTTAATTAATCTAAAATAACAACAAACAATTTTTCAACAACAGTCAATTTTTTTGTCAAAAAATTGACAATCTCAGTTAAAAATTTCTATCAAACTTATATAATAACTATTTGTTCAGTTCCTTAGGTTCCACATCTCCAGTTTGATATTTTTATATGTTACTTTTTTAACCAAAATTTCTGTGTTATGTAAATATAATGATTTTTTTGTATATGTGAAAGTAGTTTTGTTATTTTAACTTAATATGACCCTCGCGTTTAGAGATAGATTTTACACTAAAATTGACTTCATACAGACATCAGTATTGTAAGTTATAAAAAAATTTAATATTCATTATTTTTGGCATTTTTGTTAATTAATAAATCAAGTTTTTAATCAATTGTTTTTATCTAATCTAAATAATTTTGTTATTTATTGTTTGTATTGTGACTGGTTATAATATTTTTAAAAAAATTTTGGAATGTTTAAAGCATTATTAATTAACTTATATTTATTGTTTGTTGTTATTTTAGATTAATTAAAGATTGATGATGACCTTAAAACAGGGTCGAAACGTCTCGTTAATGAAGATTTAAGTGTTTTTATATTACTACCACACCTTATTTATCCATCAACTTAAATTTTAAGAATCAATAAATTTAAAAAGGTGTAAATTTTCTACATTTTTACATATTTTCGTTAAAAAAAAAAATAAATAAATAATAATAATAATGTATTTATGAATTCTTATGACCGAAAAAACCCTTTTAGTAACTTGCTGGCAAGTACTTGAAGGGATTTTTTAGTTTTTCTTTAACTTTTGTTTTCCCTTATGTAATATCTCGAGACGCGATAAAACACCTTCACAAACGATAAGATAATAAAAGTTATTTCAGCAGTCTGAAAACTCTAATGTAAAACTGTAATGTTGACTCTATTTTGATTTCGGCTTCGGCAACACAACCTGACTCATTCCTATATTTGTTTTGTAGTTGTAGTATATCAATACCAAAATATAAATATAATCACTTAAATAATAAATTAGATTGCGCACTTTCATCTTCATGCAACAAACTTTTGATACTCCAGGAGATAGCGTGAAAAAAATTGTGTAACATCAGCTAGAAGAATTTTATATACTAGCTAAGTTCGTCTGCGGGACATAGCTTGGCAATAGGCATTTGAAAAAAACAAACTAGTGGAGAGCGGCCAGGTCCCGCCAATTATGGTGGACATTGAGATTCTCATGATCCTGAGTACAAAATTAGTAAGTAGACTGAAAATCAAGTTGATGTTAATTTGTTCCTTGATATGTTAGTTAGTCAATTATTACTCCAAATCAAAGTGCTACCAAATTAAGTAATTTCAAAGTTACAGAATCGGCTCCCAAATGTTTTATGTATAAGTTATACCATGATGTTAGGTTATGAAAACATTGGTTTCAGAGGTTATTTTATCTCTGCAGATGGGGAAATCCAAATGATAATGTTATTTCAAAGCTTTTAGGTGATTAGTATTTGGTGAAATGCTTTTAAATTATACCAACAAGCGGTTAGATTATAGAATCGCCGATGGAAACCCAAATTCTCTTTTCTGATGATGTGCAAATTAGAGGCTAGATAATAAAATTGTAAAACGAGCCGGAGGGAATTTCAAATTGACTGGATCATGAGATTTTTTTTTTTTTTTAAACTAACCTAATAATCTTTAACTAACCTAACCTTCATCCTTACTTGTTTTCTATAGCTGTCTTTGTAATAAAAATGACAGCCTGTAGTCACATTTGAATTCGACTACAACCCATCAAATGTAATAAGAGTTTGAACTTTGACCCATCTTTTTTGAGGAATGGTTTTCATAATAATTTATAAATCATCTTAATAAATAACAGAATTACAAAAATCTCATGATTTATCCCAGTTCATATTAAATTCTGGTTGTTTTTAATTAATTAAATATTGTTATCTTTTCACCTAGAAAAAAAACCTAGAGTAGAAATATGTACCATTTCTATAATTAGTAGAATTGATGAAAAATCTTTTTTTTATAAATTTTTTTAAAAATAATTATTATTGTAAACTTAATTTTTTTTGTTTAAAACAGTGTTTTTTCTACCCCTTTAGTGGTGGAGATATTTAGAGAGTAGAATATAAGGGGAGGAAGAACGCAGATCTCTAAATTGAATTGAAACAACATGCCATCCAAATTAAATAGCTATTTGAATGTTTCACCTTTCTCTCTGCTAAGCTCGGGGTCCCTAAAAATACTCTAAAATAATTTAGTTTCTTTAAATGATGAGGCTGAGAGAAGAGAGAAATAAAAAAGATTGATCCGATTTAAAACAATAGAAGGAGGTATTATACCAATTATATTTATTTTATAAGTTTATAATTTTTTTGTTGTCATTCTATTTTATTTAAATGTTTTGGAAATCATCGCTTTTAAGGGGCAACAATATATTCGAAGTAATAGTTATTTATACACCTAGGGATTAAAGTAAGCCATTATTCCCTGAGCGAAAAAGTTGGTTCTTGAGGCAAGCCGAAGGAACCATGGTCCCTGTGCCCCCCCCCCCCCCCCTGGATACGCCACTGTTTTCATGTTATATACGAAGGTTTTTTTAACAAAAGTGCGGGCTAAGAAAGCTTTTTACATCTAAAAAGTGTACATCTTAAAAAAAAAAAAATCGGACGTTATGCTCTATTTGTTTTAAAAGCCATTCATATTTTTAAATATTTACCTAGTACTTAGTGGTGGAGTGCCAACTTCGTAGGCATTATACGTTTTATCAATGTTTATTCTAATTTTACCATGATATGATGTTTTTATAATTATTTAATTTGTCAAACTTTGAATTAGTTTTTCTTTATATTTACATTTAAACACTATAGTCCTCGGTCTCCCACACATATTTCGAAATAAAAAATACTCCTCTGAAACTCCGTGAGTTGATTCATTTTGGCGTAACCAGTGGCGTAAATAGCGCCCCCGCCAACCCCGCGGTGCGGGGGGGGGGGGGCGCCTGCTCTAGGGGGCGCCGAAAAATGAGTAAACAATAATTTTTAAATTTAATAATAAAAATTAAAAGAAACTCCATGTGGGCGGAATTATTTTTAAAAAAATTATATTTGTGAGATGAAAATAAATGAGAGATAAAACAAATAAAGAGTTTAAATCAGGGTGAGAATTTTATCCGATGTGATGGTTTAGAGCTCAGAGCCCAGTTTGGTTTCCAAGTTAAGTGTCACTATACCTATACCTATAATTATTATATGGGTAAGTAAATCGAACTGATTCTCCCTTCTTTATTTTGGACTGCTAGGAGATCCAAGTGTTTATTACAACTAAAAGTTATCTTATCTAATCCAGTTTTAGCTGTACTAGACAAGGAAATCTGTTCCAAACGAACAAGTCATACTTCCATCTCTTTCTCTAGCGATTGTCTTTCCTACATAATATTATGTATTTCTCCTTCTTTCCCCCCTTAGTTCTTTTTCCCTATCACAACCTCTTTGTATTTAGTTTCAAACTCATTTCTTACCTAGCTAATTTTACCTCCCTCTAGAGTTGTTATCTTTTCTACCCTTCCCTTAATTTAAGAATTGTTATCTATTATATTAATCACATGTATCAAACTCAGTTCGGTTCAGTATAGTTACAGCTCTCGTGCGGGGTGGTTGTGTCTTTTGCTGTGAATTTTAACTTTCCTTTCGCTAGAAAGCTCTGCTATTTTTTATTGCTTATTCTGTTCCGTTATTTTGTGCGTAAAATTAAATTATTTGGTGAAGAATTCATTTAAAAAGGTGAGTGCATTTTTCAGACTTATATAGCCGTCGGGACTCTAGGGGAGCCCCGTCACGTCAATTTGTTAATAACTAAAATATCTCATCGTCATCTTCCTCCTCCTCTATAGTAGCAACACTTTTTTCTTTTGCTTCCGAGCTTACCGAAGGTAACAGAAGCTATGTTATCTTTCTGAAGAACGAATACATTTTATGTCTCAGATTTCAAAAATTCCAAGACAGAAATCGGTTTCAGATAACAGGAAATATTTTTGTATCCATGTCTGTTCGTCTGTCGCAAAAAACTAATATTGTCCAATTTTAAAGAAATTTGGATGGTGGGACATGATTAACTCATTGTTGGTCCCATATAAGTCTTAACTGTGTGTGCCCATTTCTTCCTCTTTCACGTGCCCACAGCCATTCATTAATCTACACCTATAATATCTTCAAAATTCAAAAGTACTCATTTGATTTTTATGAAATTTGGATAGTTTGTCGAAAGAAGCCTGCAGATATCCCCATATTAATTTCAACCTTCTGCGCTCTTAAAATTTTGATAAATTGATACTTTATTTCATGTTAGGAACCAAAACAATTTTGACTGAGGGAAAATGAAATATATTCAAAAAATATAAATAATGATCTGTTTGAAAATTAAATAAATTGTTTAGTCAAATACAGCTTATTTTATCGTTCCCACTCTATCTGACCCATAATGACTCTTGAAGATGAAAAAAGAATAGGGGGGGGGCGTCAATTTTGTAAGCTATTGGGGGGCGCATTTTCAAAAACTGCGGGGGGCGTCGGATTTCTTAGTTACGCCACTGGCCGTAACCTACAACTTTTATATTTTGAAAATGCTGTGAATTGGGGCGTTTTTGATGTGATATGCGTCAAACATGTCAATTTACGAATAACCTTTTCTTTTTTACTTGAATTACAAGATTTTATAATGCAAACATCGTAATTGACCTACAAAAACATTGGGGCATTTAGCGAGACCTACACCCTCATCATGTCAAATTCATGATGTTATGTAATTTAAAAAATAACCAGCTGATTTTTGGACATTTGCTTGATAAAAATAGTAAAATGTTATGATTATACTGGCCTTCAAAAATAAAGGGTCTTTTCCTGTCCTACGCAATAAACATGCTAATTCCATAGGGTATTGTTTATTTAAAAAGAACCGTTTTTTATTTTATTTTAAATGAAATATTGAATACAGTAAAATAAGTGACCTACAAGCCAAACAGGTTGGGTATCAAATAAAAGGTATTGTTGAGTAGATTAAAAAAATATATAACACTTGTGAAAAGTGTTCAATTTTGCATTCCTTTTTGTCAAAAAAAAAACATAAACATTTTACTTTTTTTTGTAGGTCACGGTATACGACCCAAAATATTTGATGGCCATTCCATTATTTCATCGTAAAATATCCTATAGATCACGTGGTTATCATGGCCTCAAGTATTCCTTGCTGGAAATCCAAAATGTCGGGTAGAACATTTTTTGGGCAGACATTTTACTATTTTGACATTTTTATGTTTAGGCTATGGAACATACCTCTAAAAACTCAGAAAAGTGTGACAGGGATTCAGAAACCTATAGGAGGTTTGCAATCCAGTCTACATCTGTAGGACCTTCCCCTACCGCGGACTCGAATGTAACCGAGGACGGGACGTGTAGGTTCGGCTGCCTTCGGTTCTCCCCCACTCTATAGCCTGTAGCCCAGCGCTCTTCTACTCTACTACACTTAGTAAAGTCTAGTGTAGAGCAGCAGTTCTCAACCTACGTACCCCTTTTTGTGAAATTAACTGTGGGTATCCTCTAAAAAACAACCCCTTATTTTTATAATACTATTTACATTAGATGAAGTGTTGTTACACTACTGCTAATATTGCAACATCGTAGAAACAGCTGTAAATAGGTCTTTTACTTTACTTACGCACATAAACTCGAAAAACGACACCAAAAAGCGTTACATAAAAATGTCTCACTGTCTTGCAGACTCGTATGCAAGCAATTTTTTATCTAGCAAATGTCCAAAAAAAAAAAGGTTAATTTTTTAAATTACATAACATCATGGATTTGACAAGTTGAGGGTGTAGGTCTCGCTAAATGCCCCAATATTTTTGTAGGTATGTTATAAAATCTTGTAATTCAAGTAAAAAAGAAAGGGTTATTCGAAAATTTCCTATACATCGTTTAATTGACATGTTTGACACATACCACATCAAAAAAGCCCCAATTCACAGCATTTTCAAAATAAAAAAGTTGTAGTTTACGCAAAAATAAATCCAAGGCCAAAGGTTTCTGAGGAGTATTCGTTATTTCAAAATTTGTGTTGGGGGCCGAGAACTATAATAAATTTTTAAAGCAAGAAAAGATAAAGAGCTACCTAGTCTAGGAGATGTTACTTATTGTAGGAAAAATTGATTAATAATCTGCTTAAAAAACAAACAACTTTTTTAGGCATAAAATGTGTTTTTATAAATAAATATTTGTGATATAAATTTAAATATGTATTACAGTACGAATGAAGGAGAAAGTTAAAATATAAAATTATCTTAGTACCAGCTTAGTAACGGGTTTTTCAATCTGACGTAGCTGGGGAGGACACTCGGTTTTTTAAAAAAAGTAGTTTCTTCGTTAATTTATTTTTAACATTGGGTGGAAAAAGAGACTCGCGAACCTTTGTTTAATTTAATTTTTAAATTTATTAAATAATTAATTTTTATTTAGTGTGACAAATGGAAGAAAGAATGAGAATGGATGCAGAATAATTTTATGCGTAGGAAGTAGTTTATATCAGGTGTCAGGTTTATACAATTAGTTGGATCTTTCATTAGGACTTTTAAGCTATAAAATTTCGGGCTATAAAATTAAAATGAAAACCAAGGTTAAGTTTTACCAAGAGAGGTTATGATTGTTAATACAAGGGCATATTGCTCTCCTTTTTTCCTTTACATTATAGATGTTATTATGACGTGACACACTCTCTGAAACACTGGAGGGAGGTTTCGAAACTCATCCATCATAATACAAGAGAAGCCACGAAAACAAGCGGACGAGGCTGAAGGGGGGTGGTGGAGGCGTTCCGTGGAACGCGTGCTAGGAAGCCTTCCATAGACATAAATCTAAAACGGACCCCTCCAGCGTAGAGTCTGTGCAAGCAACACCAGCTTGCCCTGGCAAAGCAGTAATAAATGTAGGATACCCCTCTTGGAAAAACAAGAGCGGGTGGAATGTAACCTCCGGAAATATAGCGCGGGGGCACGTTCAGCGTGGCACCTGCTGCCCCATCTAACCCCCTCGCGATATCCTCCTAAAGGGTGAAAATTTCACCTCCCTTTTGTCGTGATCCCATAGGATAAGATGATTTATTATAGTTAAGGAGAGAACTACTATAGGGGTGCCTGTAGCCCTTTTCTCTCCCTGAAAACTCTTGTTCTTACACAATTATATTTCTATCAGTAGCTGTATTATCCTATTACCCAAGTAGGTATTAATATCTTCCTTTTGTTGTCCTTTATCCCAATTCAACTAGCTTTTAACTTTGATTTCCTCACTTGCAAAACTTGCTTAGTAACTTTCTTACGAGTATGGGTCTTAATTTAATTATATACGTTAATTATTTCTAGTTTAAAAACAAGTTTTTTTTTTGTTGCTTGTTATGCATACATTATTTATTCAGATTTTCATGCCATTTATTTCCGTCCTTTTTTTATTTTAGTCAAGTTGGTTCATTTAAAAAAAGCAAAAAAAGTGTGGTGTCACGGGACACCCGTTAGGAACGAAGTTCCTTACGCTTTTCATTAAATATAAAATTTCACACTACTAAGCTGCTAACTAAGTTGCTAACTGCTTATACATGGTGGAATTAGAAAAGAGACGTAATTAAAAGTAACAAACTGTTTGTACATAGCGGAGTTAAGGCAAAATTAAATGAAAAGTATTATTGTTATCATTGAAGCAAGCGTCTTGCAATTAATATGTATTGAATATTGAAAAAAAAGTTAATCATGTTGAGTTTGGTTGTAGTAGGTAGGAAATAGATCTGTTCTCTACCAACCTGGCCTATTAATTTAAAATATTATAAAATATATTACTTCCCTACACAAAAACTTCTGCTTGTATCAGGTTCAAATCTTACATGCCTGTTTCGATAGTACTTTAGACGTTGTGTATGAAGTTTTATTAAAATCGTTACGTTAGAACGTAGGACATTGGTAAAAACGTTGTTTTCTCTATTTTAAAGATTTAGGTCCGCTTTAATAAATTTAGCGATCTTTATCACTTAATAGTGGTGTATGACAAAATATTAAAAAAGTTAATTGCCTCGTTAAATAGATGAAATTGGATTTTTTTCCCGTCCTAAAATTCCAATTTTACATTTACTATTTTCTTATTTAGTAACTAGACATCGCGTGGCTCTTTCATTGAAGCGTGCCAAATACAATAAATATTGACTATTAAAAAAATAGTTAATCATGATGAGTTCAAGAGGATGGATGATGAACAGGACTATTCACAAACAGGACTAAAGCCCTCACGCCCCGCTCATCTCCATTTAAACTAATATAAAATGTATCACTTCACTACACAAGAAAAATTTTGCTAGCAACAGGTTGAATTTTTACATGCATGTTTCAATAGATCATTAGATCATTTAAGTAAAGTTCTATCAATAGAACGTTAGAACGAAAGATATTGATGAAAACGTTGTTTTCTCTAAATGTAACGTATAGGCCCACTATAATAATTTTAGCGATCTTTAACACGTCATATAGCGGTGTCGCTGTTGGTTTTACTTTAAAAAAATTATTTAGAAAAAAATGTCTCATCGAACAGATAAAGTTAAATTTGTTTCCCGTCCTAAAATTCCAATTGAAAATGATCGCGCGAGTGCCATGCGCTCGCGCGTAATTGCGGGATTGTGTAATTGCGGGATTGTGTAATTGCGTTTGGTCGAAGTATCGTTGCCCAACGAACTCGCCTGGATATTAGTAAAATGAATATGTGTACCAAATTTCACCAAAATCGGTCAACTTTTACTCAAGTTATCGTCACACGTTTCCGACACACAGACACGGTCCATAATATTTCATTAAATGTAGGAAGCTCGCTACGCTCGCTTTAATTATAGGTGCGGCTCTGTTGTGGAATGTTATTAAGTTTGTTGTTTAAGGTAAGTTTTCTAAGAC
Source organism: Gerris lacustris (assembly GCA_951217055.1). Taxonomy (NCBI): domain Eukaryota; kingdom Metazoa; phylum Arthropoda; class Insecta; order Hemiptera; family Gerridae; genus Gerris; species Gerris lacustris. The sequence goes on along the minus strand of OX578283.1, from coordinate 22,813,670 downwards.
GCGACTCCAGCGATAGACGCTCAACGATAGTCGCTCAGCGACATCGTTCGGAACATGCAAACTCAGAAGAGGAGTCCTTAGCGATAGTCGCCCAGCGACTATCGTTTGAGCGTCTATCGCTGGAGTCGCTTCTAGAAAAATAAACCTTTAGTCTAGTTCTAAGTTAACTTTATCAAATCCGACATCTTAGAGCTTCTATTAATGGAAATAAAAATTACTTCTCATTCCTAAAGTCGCAGACTTCACTGGAAAGAAACCTGTATTATTTTAATAAATGTATGATGCTTAAAATGAAAACGCCGAGAAAAGAGATTCATACATTTATTTATTATATAGAATGGTTTAACATAAAAGAATTGGAGCAAAACCATTTTGTCACCACCATATTAAAAAGCAAAAATAAAATAAACAAAATGAAGAAAAATAAAGAACGCAACATTATAAAAAAAAAAGGCTCACACTTAAGGCAAAAAACAGTTTTACACGTTTCCACGATATTACATAGCCTGGCAAAATTTCACCTCCATTTTCTTTCTAGCTTATTCAACATCAAAAGCAATAATTAAGAATGTCAAAAAGGGGTTCGCTCTTGGATATTTCTCATTTACTCTCAAACAAACACACGTTTTTCATCTCATTCCACCCAGTCACGAAACCTTAATTAAGATTTCGTTAGAAGAAAGAAAAGAGAGAAAAAAAGAAATTGATGAATGAGTCACACACAAGTCTAAACAGAAGAAAAAGAAGTCGTAGAATAAATCCAGAGGAAAAAAATATAATATAGGTGTATACCTTTCACACAAATAATTTCATTCAAACATATTGCGGAAAGAAAATTATGAGGTTTGAGTTCAGAAGGTGAAAAACCACGTAAATTGTAAAGAAATAAATAATATAAAAATAAAGATAAAAAAAAGAAAATCTTGTTGAGTATAACGAGCGTTAAAATAAAGGTATTAAAACTTCGTTGTGCTTAAGAGACACGAAGCATCAAATTGTGACATATTATTCAGAAACTAACGTGTATAAAGAATGCCTCAAAATCATGACGACCTTCTTTGTGCATGCGTTGAATCAACATCGAATTTTGGTTAGGATTAATTAACAAGTGTTATTTATTATTCAATTTAATATTTTTCTTATATTTTAAATCAAATTATAATTATTATTAACTACGGGAAACAGACAGAGAAAAATGTACTCCAGCGCCGGAATTTGAACCACGGGTCTCTATATTTCCAGTATAGCGCTCTACCAACTAAGCTACGCAGGAGAATGAGTTTCTCTGACGTTAATGATACCTTGTCCCGAATTTAAGCTTTCAATTTTCCACAAGTCTTAGAAGTCAACATTAATGACATAGAACTAGATCGAGAAATAACGCTTATAATTATAAAGTACCCACTTAGTACCTGTACCTAGTACAATCAATTAGAAATGCATATTTTACGATTTTGGTAGTATTCATACTACTGAATGATTACATTTTAGTTTAAATCAAATTATAATTATTATTAATTAAGGGAAACAGACAGAGAAAAATACACTCCAGCGCCGGGATTTGAACCACGGGCCTCTATATTTCCAGTATAGCGCTCTACCAATATTTTTCTTATCCCAACTTTTTTTTTTTTATCGAAATCTATGTATTCCCGGAAATCTTCTTATTATATATATATATTGTATTATATTATATTATATATATTATATATATAAATATCTTATTGGTGTAGTTCACATATAAGTGAACTTCATTTATATTTTATTAAACAAAATGGTCGAAACCAATGTCTTTTTTTAATGGCAATGAAGTTTGGCTTAGGTCCTAATGAGCTAATCACGAGTATCTTCCTGAGAATTATCACTACTATTGGTTTGAAAGTGGGTCCCGGCAGCTCATTGCTACCATTCATGCTTTGGAAGTTCCGGGTTCGACTCCAGCAAGGAGTGCGAGTAACTCCTGGGTGTTGACCCAGTATCACTATATAAATGGGTTGCTACCTACTTTAGTGACTATCCGATTGCGAAGTTGATGGAGAGACATGCCAAACCCGTGTCATCCATAGTATATTATAGTTGTACAAGCCTTCTGGAAGCCCTCACTTGCTGCTGCGCCACGTATTATAATTATTGGTTTTCGCCAGTCACGAAATGTCTCTTTCGTAACTTCTTATATAACTCTATCCGCAGATAGAGTTGCAAATTGTGCCAATAGTGAATCAGATATAAAACGTTATAAAGTAGGTAAATTTCCATTTTTATAGAATTTCTACAGTCATGTGACTATTCTTTGTTCTAGAGGCCTCTTTTTTTAACAATTGTGAAAAAAATCCGTCGGTTTTCAACAATGTTTTATACTTTAAAACAACAGAGCAAAAGTAATACAAATCCTCTTTATCCACTAAAACCTCTCCTCTTTTTCCTATCCAAAAGATGGAAAAAGTTAAAGAAGAGGGGAGAGGAAAAGGAAAAAATCAAATAAAGGTAACGAAGTTATTAGGAATGAGGGGGGGGAGGCCAGATAGGGAAGTATATTGGTGGCAATCAGAGCTGGAGGCGAAGTTTCACGCCAGAATCAACGCTTTCCTACCTCCCCCCTCCCTTTCTACGGCTTATAGCCTTCTGTTAGGACCAATCAACCATTCAAATCAGAAATCAAAAAATCCAATCACTTTATCACTTTACCAAACTATGTCCAATCCAATCCGATTGCATCACAGAGAAACAATAAAAATCCGAATAAAATTAGAAAAAATAAATAATATAATATAAACAATTTGTTTTTTTTTTAACGGAAGCTAAGTGATCTTTCTGAAGACCGAAAGCATTTTATGTCTCTGATTTCAAAAATTTCAAGAGAAAATTTTGTTTCAGACATCAGTGAACATTTTGGGTCCCGTGTCTGCCTGTCGTTAAATTTTTGCCTATAACGTACTTTAATGCTGTTTTGCTTCTACTTGCTTTGTTTGTCTCATTTCTTTTACCCCTCCCCCCTTTAAATCCGTCAAAATTATTTATTGTATTACATCAATAATAGTCTCAATTTAGCATAGTTTAATGTGCGTAGATGCGGTTAAAATTAACATGGGATCATCTGCAGGCTACTTTCGACAAACCATCCAAATTTGTCGAAAATCGGGTGAATACTTTCGACGATATAGGTGTAAATAAATGTATGTTTGTGTGCATGTGGAATAGAAACAAATGAGCGCAGAAGATTGAAATATTCTTATATGGAACCAACAAAGGGCTAATTATGACCTACCATCCAAATTTCGTTAGAATTGGACGAGTAGTTTTTAAGATATGTTCGTTCGACAAAATTGAGTGACAGAAGACAGACCACCAGACAAACGGAAAGAAAAAGTTCTTTGATTTCTGAAATGGATTTCTGTTTTGGGATGTTTGAAATTGGAGACATAAAATAGTTTCGTTTGAATGATTACATAGCTTCCGCTTGCGTCGGTAAGCTCGGAAGCAAAAGTTCAGTTTTGGCCTCCTGAATACACTCCTTAAATTTAATCATCTAAACTTGGGACACCTTGTATATTGATAGATCACTTTATAGTTAAAAAAAACCGTAATTATTAATGTTTAAAGCAGATTGTTTTCGACAACTTTAAGTTTATTATCATACCGAAATCCACGAAATTATCGCATATCCGTGACATAACTCCCACCAAAATTGTTTGTGGTTACCTTTTCATGTGTATTAGCTACCAGGATACGTTACTTTATTGTAAACTACTCCGTGACAACAACAAACAGATCTACAAACACAAATTGCTCGGTATTTTATCGGTGTAATAATTGGTATTCAAAATTATTATAACAGTGCTGCCGACCTAGTCTAAAGGTTCTGCATTATTAGAAACTTCTTCCAAAACTAAGGTAAAAAAATAAGAATCTTTTTGGAACACTGTATTAATGGTACAGAATCTGTCAACCTGATAGTGTTTGCTAAGTTGATAAGGGATGTAAGAGCAAATTGAATTGAGGTAAGATTGGAACCTTTTGTTTCTCAATCAATATTTGAGCGTCTTAAAAAAAGATCTTATTTCACCAATAACGGGTATTTTAATAGGGTGCTTATGCTTATAGTACTGTGGATAAAGGCCGAGTTTAATATGCCTTTCTTCCTTAACTATCCGTGGGGTCCCTAAAATTCTTGCCCAAGTGGCTATGCCTCTATCGGTTTAACGCCCTTTTAAGGCCAGGTGCTGAGTGGGGTAAAGGGAGCCGAACGAGAAAATAAGGCAAGTACCCTCAACTAGGTGGGTGTGCTTAGGGTGTGAGTCGTTAGCAGCCTTTACCCGAGACCTGCTTCTAACGGGGCCCGATCCAGCTCTTATCATGTATAAATAAAAGGGTGGCTAGGGGTGGGGGGGGGGATTGAACAGAGAAGGGGTGAGGTCATACAAACACAAACCACACCAAGGCCGCTTTACTGCAAAGGTCAGCACATTATCGGTAAAGCACACACACATAGACATAAACCTTCCTAAAAACTAAAGGTATGCTGTCAGAGTGGGGTAAATTATTGAATTCCCTTAACCTCTCCTTAACTTTTATCCCGTTAAAGGTGAGTGGTGTTGGGAAGGTATTGAACCCTGAGGGTTTTATATTTGATCACAGCCAGACTTGTGCTTCCTGTTCTCACAAATCCTCTTCTGAATCCCGTTTTCCCTTCTTAAAGAATCTATGGATCACGTCCATAAATTTGAATAGAGCAATTGAGAACAGACAAACACGAACAACATGCTTTAGTATGGGTTACTTTGAATATTTAGACTACAAGTGGCAACTTAACTTAAATGTTACAAATATTTATTGCCGATAACTTGTTTTTAACCTATAACTATAACTCCAAATTTGAAAAAGATCTTAACGTCACACAGCTGTGTTTTTGACGCACAGTATAGTTTTTTGAAATTCCACACTAAATATTTTAATGATGGCGCGCAATATGGTGGACGACTAAAAAAAAGTTTTAGTCAGCATAATGTGTTATACATAGTTTTAAAGGCCATTAAAAGAATATGTATCTAATTCAATTTTACACTTAATATTTTTAAGATGGCGGTCTATATGGCGGACGACTAAACAAACAGTTTTTTGTCAGTATGACATGTTATACATTAATTTAAAGCTTTTTAAGTCTAGAAAAGGAATATCTATCAATTCAAATTTCACACATAATATTTTAAACATGGCGGCCAATATAAAGAAAACTAAAAAAAAGTTTTATCTGCATGACATGCTATAAATCGTTTAAAGGTATTTTAAAGGCTAAAGATTATGTACAAATACTGTAAAGAGGCGAGCACAGCGAGCCTGCATTCATTTTATTATACAATTATTATGTATAAATACTTTTACAACATCAGGCGAGCGTAGTGAGCCTGGATCATTTTATTAAATAAAATATTTACTACAAATGCTGCATAAACAGGGGAGCGTAGCGACCCTGCAATAACATTATCAAATAAAGATTATGGACTAATATTTTTGTAACAGGCGAGCGTAGCGAGCCTGCAATAATTTTATTAAATAACGATTATGAAAAAAAGCTATATAAACAGGCGAGCGCTGCGAGCCTGCATTAATATTAATAACTAAAGATCATGGAAAAATTCTGTTACAACGAAATGATTACACAACAAATTATTACAGGCGAGCGTAGTGAGCCGTAGTGAGTGATTTTATTGTATAAAATATTTACTACAAATGCTGTATAAACAGGCGAGCGTAGGGAGCATGCATTAATATTATTAAATAACGATTATGTAGAAATGCGTTTATAACAGGCGAGCGTAGCGAGCCTGCATTCATATTATTAAATAAAGATTATGTAGAAATGCTGTATAAACAGGCGAGCATAGCGAGCCTGCATTAATATTATTAATTAAATATTACGTACAAATGCTGTATAACCAGGTGAGCGCAGCGAGCCTGCAATAATTTTATTAAATAAAGATAATGTAAAAATGCTAAATAAACAGGCGAGCGCAGCGAGCCCGCAATAATTTTATTAAATAATGATTATACAGAAATGCTGTATAAATAGGCGATCGTAGCGAACCTGCATTAATATTATTAAATAAATATTACTTACAAACGCTGTATAACATTAATATTATTAATTAAGAGTATGTAGGTAAAAACAGGTGAGCGTAGTGAGCCTGCAATAACTTTATTATGTACGGATTATGTACGGATGAAATGTAAACAGTTTTAGCTCCTGAGAACTTGCGAATTTATACGATATTAAATTCGGCTCACAGCATCTCGGCTTCTTTTGACAATTTTAAATTTAAGATTGGGTCCAATAATATGACGAGTAAAGAGGAAGATTGTAGTCAGCATGATTTGCCATACATTGTTTTAAAAGGCTCTATGAGTAGCAAATGAATATGTAACTATATTGTTACAAACGTTTTGCAAAAATGTGACCGAGATGAGGGTGATAAAAAATAATTAAACCTAATGACTTAATTTAATCACCTAATAATAGGTGATTAAACAATTTTAAACCTGTTTTCAGGTTGAATTAGAATATGTTAGGTTTTCACCGAAAAATGATCCTGGTAGCAATATTGAGAACATAGTATGGGTGATATAAGACCACAATCTACGCGAGTTCTTTATGCACCGCATCACTAGTAGAAATATTATAATTAATATTATTAATTAAGACTAATAAAATTTAAAGCATCTTGCTTTAATTAATCTTCTGTTTCATCTAGTAATCAGTGTTCTAGTCTGGTCTTGCTATATTTGATAGAGGATGATTAAAGTCTATTATTAAGTAATGCTTTTAAGCAATTAGAGTGGATAATTCGATAAATTAAAACCGTCTAGACTTAAGAGGAGCTTCTACGTCATACTCTAAGTATTTACTAGGTGTCCAGACATATTTTAGAGGGTAAATCGGGTTTCATAAAGGGTATCTTCCACTTGAATCTTCAAGTGGATTAGATTAAGAAATTGGTTATTGGGCGACTAGACTAGACGAAGTATTCTTGTCACCTTAAACCCCCTAAGGCATCTAATGTTATCAGTTATATATAAGCATATCAAGTTCTGTTTAAACAAAGATGCAACCTGGTCTTATCATATTGTGTCTATCATAATATTTAATTACGGGTGTCTTCAACTCAAATTGATATACATATATATTTCAAAGTATGTAGAATAATGTCTTAAACCAATTATACTTTGGCATAATAGAATAAATGAATTAATTGCTATATTATTTTAAAAGAACGAGAATCGGATGGTCCATTTGCATTGGGTAGCAAATGCAATGGATGGTATGGCTACCTCAGCCCGTCATGACTATATATAATCTCTTGGTGATTTTACACATACAATACTCGTTAACAACTCAAAAAAATTTAATACATCGCGGACATTTTATATATATAAAATTACGAAAATTGTTCCAAAAATACTGTTTTAGCTTACCGCTGTGAAAGCCATTAAAAAATTGTGATTTGACCCTATAAAATGTACAATACATTAGCTGAAGCCACGGAAAAGGTAGTATATGTCCGTAGCATCATGCCAAGTATATTTCAATGAAGGAAAAGGAGGCAAGATTATGCCCTAATGTTATTTTCATTGAATTGAAAACTAACTAGGTTATGCAATGCATTTATAAAATACTCGTAGAGTTAATTAGTAAAAAGGATTTAGTTCCAACTGACATGTCAGGTAGAAATTATAAAGAGATAAGACAGTTACACACTGAAGTTCACCCCCCCCCCCCCCCCCGCAGAGAGAGGCTGCAGGAGTAAACCCCATGAAAAGCCCTTGAAACTGTTTTAAGGGTCTGTAACAAAAAAATTCTCCTTTTCTGTTTCAAGCGTCTTTTTTCGTTTATTATATAGACACAACTATAAAGATGAATTATAACAAGCACATAGTTACAACAGATTAGGAGAGCCCACCCACTGGTGGTACTCCAATAATTTCATGGTCACGGGGACTATTTTCTTTTTAGCGTCGCCATGGAATGCTAGGAATATGAGGAGAGGATAGTGATAAATTATTATAGTGATAGATTAGTGATAAATAAGATCTGTTGTCCAAAAGTCTTAGTAGAGTCTTGTATCGACTATTCATATCCGTTCGTTTTAGTCTTGTATGTGAGCTCAACGTGAGTCTTTGGTCTAAGTGAAGTCCAAAGTACCGCACATGATTCGACATTGAAAGTTAGCGATGACATAAATTGACTGGCGGACAAGTAGCTCTTCGTAGAGTGAATGTGATGTGTACACTTTTTCTCTATTGAATTTGATTTGACATTTTTTGGACTTTCTCAGTAGGTTAAAGGTGTACTTGAAGGAAATCGGAGGCATGGAACGCATCTGGATTTATAGATAATACTTTTCTGTCGTCAGCAATAGAGGAAATGGATGTGGAAGGATGTTCTGGAATGTCATCTTTAAAAATAGAGTTTAAGAAGGGACCTAGAATGCTGCCATGAGGTACAGGTACACCTGCTCATAAAATAAAGTGCTAAATAAAGGAATATAGTAAAGGGATTAGAGTGATAGGAACTCTATCTAACTAAAAATTCACTGGAATTATGAAAGGAGCGAAGGTTGAGGGGCGGAGGATGAGGTTGGGGGGTAGGATCCCTTTAAGGGTCTGAAACAGAAAATTACTCCTGTACTGTTTCAAGAGTCCTCCAAGACAGTAAAACAAGACGAGATGTTTAGTGGTTAATACTTATCTAAAGACAAAAATGAATTGTTATTGAAAGTTAATAATTATATTGTTCCTTCTTGTATCATCTTATCAAAACTAAAACTGATCTAATTCGAACAGTTATTAGTCCAATGACCAAATTCCTAGTATTTGGAGAAGACCCTTAAGAACACCCTTTGTACATAAAATTGATAAATCACCAAAAAGGCATAACTGATTATAATAGATTTTAATTGAAGTGAGCGTAGCCGATCCCTGTTATAACCAAATGTTGTGTTGATCGAACACAAAATTCTCTAGGGTAAATAAAAAGTTCAATTTAATATCCGAAGTTTAAATATTTCTTGGGCAAAGGTTGCTTTCACTCTCTGAAAACTTTCAAATCTGTTTTTAATTAACAATATCTCAAAAATTCAACGTGATAATAAGCAAGAAATTAGACATTAAAATATTAAAATAATTCTAGGAATAAGTTTAAAGACTTTATAAACTATATTTATTTAAAAAGTTTAAAATCTTGATTTCTTAAACACACAATATTCTCAAAACACCTGACGTTTCGATTTTAATTTAAACCTTCTTCGTGGGATCTGTAAGAAAGGTAAATTTGCCTTGGTATGTATGTATGTATATATATATATATATATATATATATATATATATATATATATATATATATATATATATATATATATTTATATATATATATATATATATATATATATATATATATATATATATATATAAATATATATAGCTCCGTTAATATTGCTTGTTCTTTCTACTCTGTAAGTTACATACATTTATTTTGAATTTGTAATTGTTGACATTTGTTACTACAAGTTTATTATCCTCATTTTTAAGCTCTTTAAGCTCTATCCATAAGGTAAATTGTGAAGTGAAACAATTGCAATTTGTTAATAATACAAAACAAAAAATGTTATACCAATCAGGATTTTTTCCCATTGGACCAAGAAGAAAAAAAATAGTAGTTGATTAAGGCCTTATACATTCTAAATATTAGCATAACATTGTAACGAACCTTGTTGGAAAACATCCGAGCTGACAGAGGGGAAGAGTTTAACAGCGAGGAAATAAGGGGAGGTAATGGACGAAACAGTGCCGCCAGGAAGAGGGGGACAAGAGAAAACAAATTTAAATATTTGATTCAAACCCGGATGTAGAAGCGTATATCCTGACGGGGGAAAGGAAAAGGGACGGCATAAAGATAACATCTAGTGCGCTTTAGTGTAAACATGATGCTTGACGCGTGACTGCGTGGCTTCGCATAAGTCTTAACTAATCAGCAACAAAAAGTCCACGCTTGCAGAGGCTGTGAAGGTAGGATGCCGGGTATTCTTAAATCTTCCCCCAAGTACTATCCAGTTTAGAAAGATAACACTTCAGACTATATGTCGTTTTATGTGACAGTTTCATTTATTTTCCCTCCTTTTTGCGCGCATACGCCCGTTTTGTAGAGTAAAAACATTTTATAATCTATTGAGAAGGTTAAACGGAATTTTGGTATGGTATATTACTAATCAGGACCTCATTTCATTCTATCCTTTTACTTATGGGGTTGAAATTGAGACAAGGATACACCCGAAGATAATCGGTGGCACATTAGCCTGCTTATACTGATTAAGCATTGTTATAACGGATCTGTGACTAACGAAGGTTGGCTGGAGTCAAAGTGGTGCATACACGTTATGGTATACCTGCAAAGTTTAACTCTCAGGTATACATGCGCAGGTTTACCTCTAATGTATACCTGCAGAGTTTTACCTCTAAAGGTATAGTCTCACAGGTTTACCTCTCAGGTATAACTGCACAGGTGCAGTGTATACACACAGAAGGGTAAACTGTCGGGGTTTCAGTTCAGTTCACAGTTGACGCAATGGCTTTCACATAGGAGGCGATGAAGTTGGTCCGTTTACTTTCTCATATAAAGAGAAAGTATAGTGATGGCGCGAAAATTCTATTTTGATGGATTTAAACGTTTTAAGGTTCAAAAAAATTATTGGTTTTAAAAACTACTGAACCGATTTTGAGGAAATTTTGGCATAAATGGTCAGAATAATCATACCCAAAGGCGAAATTGAGACATTAATTTTTGCTTCAAATTTAGGTGCGCTACCCTTCAAAATCTCTGAAAAAAACGTAAAACAAATCTCGAAAACGATTTCGACGATATTGATTAGAAAATGCTAAAATGTATACATTTTTATACTAATCTAATGATATAAGCCGTTTTTCTGAGAAAAAATTATTTCCTCAAAAAATAGCTTTAAACGCGGACGGAGAGAGGCAGGGTTCAATACCTGTCGAGGAGTCGTTATTTTTATGATAAATTTTGATGAAATGAAAAACGTAGATTAAGTACTGTATGCAACTCGTGCGAAAACTGCACTTTATTTTGCTCGTGTGGTTTTACTACCCTTGCCATCACTCGGGTGCTAACTCCACACTCGCATGCAAAATGCTACTTTTCGCACTAGACGCGTAATGTACTAGTATCTACGATTAATGCGAAATATAAACATTTTATCTCTGTTTAGATGCTTAGAAAGTGATTTTTTTTTCGTAGTTGTATTCATTGCGCATGCGCGTTTCATAGTTCTTCAGCTTATGCGGTACAATTAGCGTGTTTGTTTACATTTAACAAAACTAATTTGATGTTAGTTTAATTAAATAAACTGTTTTCTTTTTTATTAAAATCCACCAATCGTTGATAAAGTACGGTACGGAACTCGTGCGAAAACTGCATTTATTTTTTTTGCTCGTGTGGTATTACTACCCTCGCTGTCGCCCGGGTGCAAACTCTAAAATCGCATGCAAAATGCTACTTTCCGCAACAGCTCGAAAGTGAATCCAGTAAGTATAAAATAGAGAAGGGTAGATCTAAACTATGTCAGGAGTTAAGTTGGAGATTTCCACTCCCTTTTTAGGGTCCTTAGCCAAAACCAAGGACCCTTATATTTTCCTGCGTTTGTCTGTCTGTCCGTCCATCTGTCGCTGCTCTCATGGCTACACCTTTCGTCCGATCACTCTGAAATTTGGCATTTAAGTGTTTAGTACCAATCCACAAATTGAAAAAAAATATATATATGTATATTTTATTTCCAAAATACGTTTCTATTATAATTATGGTCTTTACTCGATGTATTTATATGTTTGTAGTCCGGTTAAGTGGCAAAAAATACTTCATCAGAAGTGCGTTTATGTGTTTTGTGAATATCAGACCCTTAGGATAGTTCAAAGTAAGCTTTTTAGCATTTTAAAAAACACCATCAATAGGGTACTACTTAAACAATACAGTGTTGCCTATGGATCCTCGCTGTGTGCTGACTAGCACACACTTGACCTGTTTATTTCTTTGAAAGAGAAGGAGTTATCTCAGACTTCGCTCTCTTCCCTTCTTCCCTACGCTACCTATGGGTTTAATTTTTTACTTTTTAGCTTACTTCTCACTGCTCCTTTGAGGATGTGCTTCCAATTTTCCTGGCATATTATAGGTTTTTGAAAACATGAAGATTTGACCTAAAAGATACAACTAAACTACATACAACCATGTTAATTAATTTAAAAAATTAAACCAAATAAATCAAATTATTTTTTAAAATTAAAAAATTGGCATTTTCAAATTTAATTGATGATTGTATCAGTAGGTTTGGAAGTCTGTACAATGGCGTGTCTGAACTACTATCGATTTTTATGAAATTTTTACAACTTCCGCTTCAGTTAAAATATTATTTTAACTATAGGGTTGTATCTAAAAATAAATGTTAGGTGCTATTTTTTCAAAATAAATAACTGCTTGCATACGAGTCTGCAAGACAGTGAGACATTTTCATGTAACGCTTTTTGGTAACGCTTGTGTAACGCTTTTTGGTTTCTTTTTTTGTTAACGCTTTTCGAGTTTATGTGCCAAAGTAAAGACATGAAAATGTCAATGAGTTAATACCAATATTTACCCTCGCACAACCAAAATGCATGAATATAAAGGATTTATAATAAAAACTTTGTTTTTTGAGCTATAGTATAATTTATTATCAATTTAAACGTTAATGTATTTATCCCATAGTAAATTAACATTGCCTTTTAATGAATAAGCTCAAGATAATGGCTTAACAAAAAATGTAGCCTTCGTGACGCGTTATTTTAAAGGCTACATTTTTTGTCGCTTCGTATCCTGGAGACGGAATTTATAATAAAGGACCCTTTTCTATTAAACGTTAGGAGTGATATAGACAGGGCCGTCCCTAGGGGTTTTGGCGCCCGGGTCAAAAGCACATGTGGCGCCCCCCTTTATTGCCAAATTTACCTAGTATTTTAAGACGGGGGCCTAGCGATGCCCCCCTAGACGTGGCGCCCGGGTCAGCTTGACCCGGTTGACCCCCCCCCCCCCCCCCCCTAGGGACGGCCCTGGATATAGACAATTTGCAAGGTGTTTTTTCTGATTGTGTAGACTGTTTTTTCATGTTTTTAAACAGTTTTAATTTTAATAGAGATTAATTTGTATGTGGTTCAGTAAATTGCCGCTCGATGGCGCTACCTGTATTAACTTTGGATTATTACCTTCCCCTTATTGGTTGTTTCGTTTTGTTTATGCGTAGGTTATTTCTATGTTATCAATTTTATATTTGTTTTAATTCTGTTTCTCTTTTTCTAGTCAATTTTAATGTTCTTCTGCTGAATATGTTAATTTAAATTCTCTTAACAACTTTTCTCAATGTATTTTTTTATTTTTATTTCTGGTCTTCAACAAAGTTTTTGTATTCATTTAAACTTTGTTGCATCTAGATGTTAACTTTTTCGTATTTGACATTTTTTAGCCTTTACTTTGGCACATAAACAAACTCGAAAAGCGTTACCAAAAAAGGGCACCAAAAAGCGTTACACAGTCAAAATATATATAAAATAATAAACAAAAAAATAAATAAAGCGAAGCGAACCTGGCGACATTTCATGTCGGTAGCTTACGCGGAGCGAAGACATTAAAATGCCTCACTCATGCAAGATTTTTTTTTTTCTTTTAATATAGATCCTATGAAGAAGGTATGAATTAAAACCGAAACTTCGGGGTTTTGTGAATGTTCTTTGGTGCTGTTTTTGTGACCTAACCCTGAGTTTTTTTTGGATTTGTTTGTTTAATATTCGCGGTCGTGTGTTATATCGTATGTATATTTATATATATATTAAGGTATCTCTTACACTATGATGGGATTAGGTACATAAGAGTTTATCACTAAGTGACAGAATAAGAGAAGCTTAATGTTATTGGGTTAAATAGCTCAGACTAACGTAATAAACTTTACCATTATCCCACGCAGATTTGTGTGGGAGTTCGAAATCTCGTCTATGATAGAATCAATACAATAATTAATGCATGACAATATAACTATCTAATTCAATCCCTTGGCCTTGAGTGTACTAATTTTATATGAATAGTCGACTAAATCAAATCTAAATGCTATTGATACACTCAACTCATAGTGATTTATACTTTGATGGTTTTGTTAATCATCTGATCATTTTTTTTTTTTTGTAATTGTGAGCTGGAAGAAATAGAGAATGCAGTTTAACATCGATCAATCTGCTGAATTAATTTAAAATATTTATAAAACTCGCATTTACCTGACTTCTTATCATTTACAAAGTTTATAAAAGAGGAAAGGAAAGTTGTTTTCCTATTTCTCTTTACTTAGATTAATATTTTAGGGTCCTGGTAGTTTGATGAATGTTTCCTTTGGGTACTGGATACATAATTCAAAGGTTAGGTTAGAGGTCGCTTCCGCGTGTAAAAAGGGCTCCCGTTACTGTTTCTCCCTTCTTATTTCTTAGCCTCGTAATACAAATTGCTACTCGGCTCGTAAGCTATATATTAAACATAGACTCACGTAAACCTTTCGTACTATCACCCCAGCAGACTCGTACACTTAGACATAAGATAGTAGAGACACAAGATAAACACGTTTGTTTACTTCTTTACATATTAAATCACTCGGGGGGTTGTGAGTAGAGTTTGTATGTAGACCCAGACCGTAAAATACGACTTTAAACATATTTTTTCAAGCATAAAGAGTTTTTCTCATTGAGTTGTACCATAATCGTTCTAGGAAATTTGCCAGAGAAGTTAGTATAAACGTTTATTAAAAGGATGTTAAGTATTGATTGTCAGTCTTTTTTAACCTTATAAGACCAGTGTCAACATTTCTTGCTTTTGCGTATGCATAAAATCGAATTTTTACACTCACTCATGAGCATTTTATGACCATTCTAAGCAGGATTCACACGGTTCAAGTGATCGTGCCAGTTGAGCTTGCCTGTAACTAGTTACTGGCAACGTGTTAACCCTTTGTTTCAGTGACGGATTAAGGCCTAGGCCAACAAGGCCAATGCTTAGGGCCCGCAAGAGACGGGGGCCCGGAAAAGAAGAAGAAGAAAAAAAAAAAAAAATAAAAAAAAAAGACAATAAAAATAAAAGAAAACCCATGATTAAGTAATTAGGGGAATGAGAATACAATTGTAAATAATAATTAATATAAAAATGCCATTTTTCAAAACTGGTCTTATTTTCAAACTTTTTTTTTTTTGGTTTCTGTATTCGTCACCTTAGTTGTATCTATGTGCAAAATTTGGGGAAGATTGAATGACGGGAAGTGGTTCAAAATTGGGGTAATAGGTGTGCGATGAAACTTAAAAAGCAAATAAATCTGACGCCATTTTGTTTTTATATTTTGTTTTTTTGGTTTCTGTATTCTTCACCTTAGTTGTATCTATGTGCAAAATTTGGGGAAGATTGAATGACGGGAAGTGGTTCAAAATTGGGGTAATAGGTGTGCGATGAAACTTAAAATGCAAATAAATTTGACGCCATTTTGTTTTTATTTTTTTTTTTTTGGTTTCTGTATTCTTCACTTTAGTTGTATCTATGTGCAAAATTTGGGGAAGATTGAATCACGGGAAGGGGTTCAAAATTGGGGACATCGAAATGTGCGATGAAACTTACAAAGCAAAGTAATATAAGACCAGTAAAAAATGAAACATGGATGTTTACAAAAATTATAAGAAATAATTTTTTTTAAACAAGTCAGATAAGAAGTGTTACTAATGTTGCTAATTAGTTACTAATTAAGTGGCTAGTTTATTACTAGTTACTTGGATTGGAAAAATGTATCAATCAGAGTAAACATACATGAAAATTCAAAAGATCATAATATTGACTCTGTCAAAATATTTATACAAAGAAACATATCTGAAGGGCATTGACACTAATATAGAAAAAGCATAACCTACGAACTCGCATGAAAAAGCAGAGGAGTAGCTAGGGCATTGGGGGCCCCCGCGAGATCTCTTTTGGGGGCCCCTCGCCCCAAAGAAAATTGATGAGCAAAACAAAAAAAGGACTTGCGTGTTCAGAACTGAATGGCCCCCTATTAAATTTTGTTATGCTCTAAAGGGGCCCCTATCGATGTTGATACGAGGTTTCTTTTTTGTTTTCTGGATTTGGGGGGCCCCCTGGCACTGGGGGACTGCCCGCATTGCGGGCCAGTGCGGATCCATAGTTACGCCACTGAGAAAAAGCCTATAATGAGAAAGGTTTTGCAGAGAGCAGTGGCAACAATAAAATTTAAAGGGGGGTTTGGGAGGATTTTAATACGTCAGTTTCATTTGGTAATTATGTTACCGCTTTAGAATATTTAAGTGAATTTGACGATTTTATAGCAGAAAATGTTGCGACGAATTCATTCAAATTATGGGCAAGGAACATTTGAAGTCTTTAACAAACAAAATATTTGTTTGTAACTCCATAATATATTTATAAGTGCCAAATATTTTTCTATAATTGTCCATTCGACGGCTGATGTCACTCATGTCGACCAACTGACATTTATTATAAGATATTTAAACAAAGACGGAGAGCCAGTGGAATTTTATTTGGATTTTTACCAATATATTCTCATTAAGGAGAGGCTATTGAAAAAGTGATTTTGAAGTACCTAGAATAGTTAGGAATTGATAGGACCAATTGCCGGGGTCACTGCTACGACAATGCAGCTATGGCTGGAAAATATAACGGAGTTCGGACTTGAGTTAAAGAAATCTAGTAACGCGTATTTATTACATCCCTTGCTTTCTCATTCTTTAAATCAAATTAAAAACAGCTCAGCAGAATCTTCCTTCCAAGGAGTAATAGTACATTACGCGTCTAGTGGGGAAAGTAGCATTTCGCATCCGAGTGTGGAGTTTGCACCCGAGCGATAGCGAGGGCAGTAAAACCACACGAGCAATGCAAAATGCCATTTTCGCACGACTTGCGGACCGTACTTTATCTACGATTGTTGGATTTTAATAATAAATACAGAAAAAAAAACTTCCCGTATGTAAGTTCGAATTTCTCTTTTGATAAAGATGACATTAATTAATTAGTTGTACTTTGTGCCAAATTAATTATATCGGGAGGCGTTTTATTCTCCTAATTTTCGTCGTACCACTTAAATCACTCATTGATTTTCACAAAAAAAAATCGATATAAACAGTTACTTTTATAAATAGCAAATGAGTTTTGTTAAATGTAAACAAAGTCACTAATCGTGCGTTAAGGTGAAGAATTCTTCTTTTTTACCGCTCTAGGGCGGACAAAAAGAGGAATTTTTCAGAATTATGAGACGCGCATGCGCAATGAACACAAGTACCTACGTAAAGAATCACTTTTAACGCATCTAAACAGAGATACAATGTTTATATTTCGTAACAATCGTAGATAAAATATTTTAATATCATAGAAAATATTTCTGGTCTTCAGTCGCTTAACTTATCGCTGGAATAAACTGGAAAAACAATTTTCAAGCAGTAATAAACACTTGAATGTAAAAAAATTGTGTGACACTAGGTGGTCGTCTAGAGCTGACGTTGTATATTGATGCAATATACAACGGACACGGACAGTGAGAAATTATTCAGGCTTATTTAGTGTACATAATTGCAAATTGATAAATACAAAAACCAGCGAAAAACATTCAAGCTAATAGTCTGATTCAAAAAAATGGAATCTTTAGAATTTTCATTAACGACTATAATTTGGTATACAATTTTGAAAAGGATTAATAAGGATACTAGCACTACATTATCTTCTGCTATAATGACACTAAACAGTTTATTTGACTTCATTAATTATTACCGAACCAAATTTTATGACATAGAATCAGAAGCTTTTAAAACAACCAAAGTCAAAAATTATAAAATAGACAAGAAAAATGGGAAAAAAAGAAAAAAAATCATAGGAACCGATTTCACTGGAGAAAATTATTTTAAAGTTAGAAATTACTAGGAGATCGGAGGGGTATAAAAGTGTTAGCAATATATTTAAATTTTCTTTATTAAAAACGAACACTTATCTTCATCTACTGTATCAGGATACACTAAAAATTTAAAAGAATTTTTCAAAAATGACATCAACATACACGAAATAGACGATGAATTTATTCAGTTTTTCTCTATGATTAAAGACGAAAATTTAAGCAACCCTCTTGAAATGCTTTGATTTATTAATACAAATTAAGTACTATCAATTTTTCTTAACATAAATTCTATTAAGAATATATTTAACACTCCCCATTAGTAATGCTTCAGGAGAGCGATCTTTTTCTGTGTTATAAAGAGTAAAATCAAGGAAATAAATTAGCCCAAGAAAACCTGGGTAACTTATCATTATCATTATATTACATCGAAAATGATGAAATGAATAAACTTGCCTGCGATTTAACAATAGACAAATTTGAAACTATAAAGCGCCTAGGACCTAGCCAAATTTGTTAAATAGTTAATGGATATTACATTTGTTCAGTAAAAAGTAAAATGAATGTGAAATTCTTTAACTGACAACATCCAAATGTGTCATAGGTCAGTGAAGGGGGGGGGGGGGGGGGAAGGGGGGCCCGGAATTGACCTTTGGCCTAGGGCCCGGCAAGACCTTAATCCGTCACTGCTTTGTTTATTGTGACTGACAGGCAAGGTCAGGGTGCCAGTCACTTTTTTAGGATTGGTGCCTCTTTGCCTGCACTTTGTAAACAGGTCCATGCAAGTCGTAATCCGTGTTAGAGAAGTGAACAAATCGTGGTATTATGAGTATCATTATCATTATATAATTATAATTAAGACAACTAAAAAAGAAATAAACAGGTTGTTTGTGTGAAAGTACCTGACATTAGCTAGTAAAGTACCACAACTTGCATGCCAGTGACTGGCTACTTGTTAACCTAGAGTAACAACATTTGGATGCAAGAAAGCACTCTACTATAATTGGAAAATGGTTTTTACTTTTATCCTTTCTAATTAGTTTAATTTCATTAGGTTATATTATTATTCATTTAAAATAAATATATATATTTTCACTTCTTTAAAATATGTCATCTATTGCAATATTTAAAATTTTAAAATAAATGAACTATAACGTTCTACATCCTACAGATATGAATGGGATGATAAAACATTAATTCGCAGTAAAGCGCAGAGATGGCTAATTGAAGAAATCTAAAAATCATTATTCTTTGGATAATTAAAAAAATTACATAATTCTCTATTTAATTATAAAATAAACAGGTCAAGTGTGTGCTAGTCAGCACACAGCGAGGATCCTTAGGTAACATTGTATTGTTTAAGTAGTACATATTGATGGTGTTTTTTAAAATGCTAAAAAGCTTACTTTGAACTATCCTAAGGGTCTGATATTCTCAAAACACATAAACACACTTCTGATAAAGTATTTTTTTGCCACTGAACCGGACTAGAAACATATAAATATATCGAGAAAAGACCATAATTATAATAGAAACGTATTTTGGCCATAACAAATAGAATAATTTTTTTCAAAATTTTCAAAAAGTTGAATCTTTACTTTTGGTCGAAGAATGTTCTGGAATTTTTTCAGATTTTTTGCACTTCACATAAGCGAGATAGAGGGGAGGCGGGCACTTTTCCCACCCACTTCAAACTCGTCTATGCTAGTCCTATCCAAGCTTATAACCAAAAATTATATATTACTACGTTTTTATTAGCTTGCTTTCTTGTTTGTTTGTTTGTCCGGTACAAATCTGGCAATCGATTTCTAACTAACTTCCCGAATAGCTAGACATTTGAAACTTTTAGAATAGGTCAGAACACGATGACAATGCATTATTTTAATACTTTTAGCCATCTTTTTTTGTAATCAGCTCGACGTACCCTTTCATATGATACCCCACACGGTGTCCAAAAAAAAATGAAAAACATTTAACCCTTATAAGTTTTTTACCCTAATATTTTTGAACAATTTTTCGTTTAAGTCGCTATATTTTTAAAATGTGTGGGTAGGTGCAACACACATATATGCCATATTTCAAAGTGATCGGACGAAAGGTGTAGCCGTAAGAGCAGGCGCCAAACAGACACACGCAGGAAAATATAAGGGTCCTTGGCTTTGCCTACGGACCCTAAAAACTATAATATACATACATATATAGGTGGTTCATCTTAAAAGAAAATAAGTTTCAACATATTTCAGCTTATCCGGTCATTATCAAGTCTGAACAAGATTTGCTTATTTAGGCATTTCATAGAATAATATGACATAACATTGCACTCATGGAAATAAACAATATACATTTGAAGCTATAAATCAATAATTCATAATATTTTTTCTTGTTTGACGCAACTGATATCCCTTTAGTATTAATGAAAAATGAAAATGAATTAAAACTCTCCATTATTAAAACGTCTCCTCTAGTAATGAAAAAGGCAACATTACTTCAGAGGAAAAAAAGAAAATCATACATAAATTCATTGGAAGCAAAAATTTAAAGTAGATATTGAAATAAAAAAAAATAAACAAATTCATAATTTTTACTTATTTAAACATTCATAAACACTTTTAAATTTATAATAAAGCAAAGTATTTTAAAAGTAAAAGGTCATTATACCCGAAAAAAGTAAGCTTTTATCAACATTTTATAACAGTATTTAATATGATAAAAGGAAAACACATTCACACACGACCCGAAACATTCCTATTTACACTTACTTAAACCTGTGTCAAAATTATGTTTCAACAGCGCTATCCAATTATTTTCATAAAATATACACAGCGAAGAGAGGAGAAAGGATTTAATAGGAGATATTCTCTAACTAGGTTACATATTTGTATTAATTTGTTTTTCGAGGATCCTTTTTGAACATTTTACTGAATGAATCTAATTAATCCGGTTACATTCCGAAAAATAATTATTAATTATTATTTTTTACTTTAAAATTGTTACTCCCTAACGATGAGTTTTTTTAACAATAGGGTATTGTGTGTCTCAGAGAGGGTTTTTTTACCTCCTTTATTATATACCCGTATATAATAATAATAATAAGAATTATATATATATATATATATATATATATATATATATATATATATATATACAATATATATATATGAGAGAGAGAGAGAGAGAGAGAGAGAGAGAGAAAGAGAGAGAGAGAGGTCAACCTCGGTAGAGTAAAGATCGGCACCGCGCTTGCAAGATTACTTCTACGGCTTTAGCTCTACACGCGGTGAACCAAAGGCACAAGTTTAACTTCCAGGACGTCAAGCCTAAGGAGCCAGATGAAAATAAACGCCGTACCCTGGAAATGCTTTTTATTAAAAAGGACCCATTATCTCTAAATTTTAGAAGCGACATGGATAATTTACATGTTGTGTATTCTGGACTGATTGAATAGAGTATTTTTAATGTTTTTAATGGTTGATGGACTTTTTTAGATTTGTTTTGTATATTTTATATATTTTTTTAATTCAATTTGAAAGTAGTTTCGGTGTGTTGCCGCTAGATGGCGCCACCGGTTAAGTTTTATATTGTTACCTTCTCTTTTTAGTTACCTCTTTCTATTTACTTTTTGTTCCCTACTTGTTAGCTCATCTAGTCAATTTTAATGTTTTCTTTCCATTTTTTATTATATTAATTCTCACTTCAACGTTTGTAAGAGTTTTTCTGTTAACTTTTCTCTTATCTTTAGTTGAATTCTTTGTAAACCTTTTGTATATCTTCTGCTTTAGATCCTCTGAAGAAGGTTTTAAATGAAGCCGAAACGTCGGGTTTTTAAGCATGTTGTGAGTGGTGTGAGTTGGTTTTTGTTTTGTGACCGAACCCTGGGTTTTTTCAGTGTTTCAATATATATATATATATATATATATATATATATATATATATATATATATATATATATATATAACAAAACATGAAAAACCCAGGGATCGGTCATAAAACAAAACAACACCTTACAACATTCTCAATATACCCGACGTTTCGGCTTTAATCAAAACCTTCTTCATGGGATCTACAACAAAAAACAATTCAAAAGTATTAACATCAAGATGCCTAACTCATACAAAAACAGAAATAAATAAACATAGCTGATGGCTTAAAAGTTGAAACTTACAAAGACTACAGTTGAAGGAAAACCTTTAAATAAACATTTACATGAAAACAGAATGACTAGAAAAGTGAATAAAATATATAAATTAGATAACAAAATAACAAGACTAGACTGGAAAACAATAATATAACCTACACATAAACATGAAGAAGGTAACATTCTAAATCTAAAAATGAAGAAGAGCACAGGTGGCACTATCTAGCGACAACCGTAGGTAACATACTGAAAACATTAAGACTAAACAGGTAGCGCTATCTAGCGACATACCAGAGGTAACATAGATCAACTAAAACTTTTACCAAACTAACTACAATTCAATTAAACACTTTCAAGACAACCAACAAAATTAAAAAATAAAAAATTACTATAAAAAATATATATAAAAGACATAAAAAAATCTACTTTACACAATCAAACCCGAATAGACACTATGGAGATTATCAATGTCACTCCTGAAATTTAATGAAAAGGGATCCTTTTTAATGCATAACATTTCCAAAGTCCGTCGCTTCTGCTCATCCGACTCTTGCACTACCACTTTGACATCCTTAAAATTGAACTTATGATTTTGGCTAACGGCATGAAGAGCCAAAGCTGTAGAAGAAGTCTTCTGCGTCCGAATACTATAGTCGTGTTGGTAAACCCTTTCTTTTACCAACCTGGACGTCTCGCCATAATAAATTTTATCACAGTCCTGACAACATATTGCGTAGACCACATTAGACAGTAATATATATATATATATATATATATATATATATATATATATATATATATATATATATATATATATATATGTATATATATATATTATATGTGTGTCACTCCAGACGATATCTCCCCTTTGGATGAACTTAAAAATTTCAAAATGTCAATAATATCAAAAGAAAGGATGAGTTCGTTGGCTAGAATTTTTGGAGTTCATTAAGGGGTAAATTGTTGACAATTTAGGGTCAAAAATAGCATAAAAACGTGTTTTTCCATCCCCCCCCCTCCTCTTATATGAAAACAGAAGTGTACATACCAACAATTACTGTACTCTTAAAGAGCTTTCCAACGACATGCATCTTGTAAGGGTCTATACTATTTTGACTTCTGTGCCCCGAACCCCTGTGTACCAATTTTTTTTTCACCCATCCAAATTCTAAACAAAATTTTTTCTATATATCATAAGCCAATAATACGCAGATTTCTTTGAAAATCTCTTATTAAGTCATTGTGCATGATTGGACTTTTCTATTATTTGTTATTGTTATTCTCATATTAGAAACCAAACAAGATCAATTGCTTTATTTTAATGTTCTCAATAAAAATAATACATTTTTCTTTTATATAAGAACCTCTCAAAAATGTATTTTATTGAAGATTGATTTAACATTTTATAAAGGCATTGATATTAACACACTTAGTGTTGTTGTGTGTTGTGTAGCTTTACTTGTATTTCAAATGTGAGTTCTATGTGTAATTTACTTTTAAGCTATAAATATAAAAAATAGATTGCCAATTCGTACATAGCTTCCTCGCATTCTACGTACTCTATTGATTTTATGTTTTTACAAGCCATTATTGTCCAAAAAAAAAAAAAATAATAATAATAATAATAATTTTACCCCATCAAAACTAGAAATGATATAAAATAGAATGTAACAAAAATAATTAATCTACTATTTAAGAGCTTTTCAACGATAAACTTCAGATTATAAAAGATTAACTTTGACATTTGCACACCTTTACTTTGAGGTACCAAAATTATATTTTTAAAACACAAGCAATAAAAAAGGGCATTAATTAAACTAATGAATAAATATAAATAAAAACCTAAGAACAAAAAATTATTTAAACCCTTTAACCTACAACAAAATTGTCCAAATTATAGATTTTTTTTTATTTTCTCTATTTATTTAATTTAATTTGATTGTTTATTTCTATATTTTAATTACTCTTAATATTGGCCATGAAATATTTCTAAATGGTAATGCTAATTTTAATAATTTAGCTAATATTTGCCACGGAATGTGGCCGTTAAAAAATACTATGCACTTCCTCCCTGAGTAAATATTCTTATACTCTGGTCCCTCATACTGAAACGGACTAGTGAATACAGTCAGTCCACTGGCTTTTAATTTCAGTTGTAGAAAGGTTATTAGAAGAATCATACAAATATGAAAGTAATTATTTTTGTTTACAAATATTTTAATGCTTATTTAATATAATTTATTTTGTTGCTCTCTATGTTACTCGTACTTTCTTGTTACAGAAACTATAACTAGAATGGATTACCAATTGAAATCAAAAGCCTGTAAAAGAATGCAAGACTTATATCATTTTCTACGGGACATATCGATTGATCTTACATGGATTTTGAGGTGAATACTCTTCTATTTATTACACAACAACAAACTTATATGTAAAACTATTATTGTTGCATTAAAGATACAGCTTGACTTTATCTTTAATGCATATTACTCATCGGCTAAATTTCTGTTTTTATTTTATCAGAGTAGCATCATCCAAATTTGTAAAAAACGGATGGATCATTAATGCAATTAAGTTATTATGAACTAAATCTAGAAAATCTTTAGGAATATAGAAATAATTTCATTTTAGGATTCAACGGAAGTATTAAAGTAAAGTAAAAAGTTATTCCTTTTGATACAAATTTCTTTTTAAACCCCTTTCATTTAGTTTTCTTTAAATTGAAGCAACTCTCCTTCCTCTACATCGATGAATTATATCTTTTCACATAAAACTTTTTTACCTAGGGCATTGCTTTTTTACTGCGTTTTTTTTTTCATTTACCTTATATATATAAGAGTTATCTATCATCGATGGCATAAAATCTCCGCTATAAACCTTAAGAGATTTAAATTTACGTTTTACAATTTACTAATAAAGGTTTAATTAAAAAGAGTATAAGATTATAGATTTTTATACAATTTTTAATAATACATAATATGTATTTTAGCGAATTTTCGAAGAAAATTAAGCTATTGCAATGCCTTCAAAATTTTTGTAATGCGAATTGTTGGAAAAATTCTCCATGGAAACCAGTTTTTGACCGTTCGTTATCGATTCCTGAAAATTAACACTTTTTATATGTATATATATATATATATATATATATATATATATATATATATATATATATATATATATGTGTGTGTGTGTGTGTCATCCAGACGATATCTCACCCTGGGATGCACTTAAAAAATCCAAACAAATTTTAAAATGTCAATAATATCAAAAGAAAGGATGAGTTCGTTGGCCACAATTTTTAGAGTCCATTTAGGGGTGAAATTTTGACAACTTAGGGTCAAAAATACCATAAAAACGCGTTTTTTCCATTTTACATCCCTCTTATATAAAAATATGACAAAAGTGTACATAACAACAATTACTGTACTCTTAAAGAGCTTTCCAACGACATGCATCTTGAAGGCTATATACTGTGTGACATTTGTACCCCGTACCCCTGTGTACCATTTTTTTTCACCCATCCAAATTCTAAACCAAAATTTTCCTTTGTTATCATAAGCAGGCTATACGCAGATTTAATTGAAAATTCGCTCATTAAGTCATGGTTCGTGACTGGTATTTTTATTATTTTATGCAAAAAGCATTTTTTTAATGGGAAATTTAGTATACATTTTTTTAGTTTGTAAATTAAAATCCACACAATTTTAACCAGAAAAACATTTCCTTTATCACCTCTGTATAAGGGAATCGTCAGCCAAAGCAGTACTGTCAGGGCTTGTTGGCCTGAATTGAACTTACACTGTCTGCATAGTTTAGGTGGGTGCGGGAAACTGTCGGAGTAGCCTTTACACCGAAACTCCACTACTGGCTTGACAGACATTTGCAAATTACGTTTACTTGGGCCATAGCCTTTGGGCCCTGAAGCCTGAATCTCCGGCTCCGTTCCTATCAAGGCAAGGGAAACAGGTAGTAAACATGGGCCGGCGTTACAGGCTCTGTAGCAAAACTCAATCTAAACACGGCGTGACACTGTTCAATCGATCGACTTAATCCACACCTTTCGTATAACTACTCTTGTTCTATTGAAAACATTTACTGTGCTAATTATTACGGAATATTATACTTACAAATTAAAAGCGTTAGGTTACTATTATTACATTATAATATTTAGCTTGCTTTTAGCATTATAACTGTTATTGTTTTGACCTTGTAAAAACCGCATATCGAGGGTGGGGAATCTAAGGTTTTGCCACTAATGCTTCAAGCTCCCCGATGTTAAAGATTTTACAGAAATTTTAAGGAGTAAGTATGGCAAGAGGTTTGGAGAAATAAGATTTTCAAAATTATTAGTCTTGTGAAGCATGTAGAAAATGCCAGTGTTGTGCTCTTAAAAGTAATAAATGTTATACAAATATTTTATATATTCAGGAACGTTATACGAGATAAAAGAAGTATCAAGCTATTAAATGAATTAAGATTGCGAAGTTTTTAAAATATATAACAGTGTGAAAAGAAATATATGTTACAAGATGAAGTATCAATTATAATAAATATATAAATAGAAATCTGTTTACACTACCTTCTAGAGTTATAATGTTGATTGAAAATGACTTAATTCTATTTATCAGATTATGGCAATAAAGGTTATAACAGTGTTTCTTGTATTTCGCTCTCATTTAGGTAAATTGTATATGCTGGAGTGTTGCACGATTCTGTTTAATACCTTCCTCATTCTCTTCATGTTACTAGGAAAGCTAAAAGCCACGTTGGCTAAATCATGAAGATATAGGCCGGGAGTAGTCTGCCGTGATGTTTCTCGCTCGTTGTAAACCTGATACGTACATTAGTCATAAAGTGTTTACACTAGGCGGCTCTGTAAACACAAATAGAGCTCCTTGTGAAACGTTTTGCCGCGATGCTTGCTTATAATGAGGGCTCGGGGCGCCCTAGCGTGGAAATACTTCCTTCACGCGATTAAATCTCCCCACAGTAAAATCCACTTTAAAATTTACCTCCGAATTTTACCTCGGACGACCTACCTAAATATGCTCATGCTTGAAAATAATCTCTGTCCTTTTCCTTATATTAAATTCAAGCCTTAATGCAACTTTTTTCCGGTCGTAAGTCAAAGGTAATGGAGTTAGACCACATTTTTTCCCCCTTCTCTCTCTTTTTGAAGTTAAGCCAGATGAATATTTCATTTTTTTCTCTTCTAAACGTTATTTGTATATAAGAGCCTCTTGGGAGGGTTTAAAGACCTATAAAACGAAATAAAACCTGATAAAAGAGAGCCAAAAACATAGTTCGTGCTCCCTCACCTTCTTCTAATTATTCGTTTAACTGAAAATAAACAAATCTATTAGGATAAGAACAGTGCATTTTGGCTTTATTATGTTATTTTTTTAATTATCTAAATAATATTCATTATCTTTATTATTTCTTATTTCAATTCATTATCTTATAACCCAAGAAACAGAGGTAGAATAGAATCCTAAGATATTTTGATCTCGACTCCAAAAGGGTAAATTTGAGAAGGGAGGACTCTTGTTTAATTGAGCTGTAAGAAGAATTAGCAAAATTGACATAATATAAAACTGGAATGTCTGGGAGAACTTATGTTTAGGATTTGCCTGAGTGAAATTAATCGAAATGCGACCTCTATTGATTAAAAATTTAGGATGTGAGAAGATTGTGATTAAGTTTTGCTTGAAACCCTTTTAAACCTTTTAGAAGATACTTGAACTTGAAAGGGTAAACCTATAGTATTTGGGAAAGAAAAGATTAGCACGACATCTGGAACTAAATTAAAGATTAATTTAAATTAATATGATACATAATTTTAAAAAGTCTGAATTAGGTAGGACCCGAATTCGGGGTGTTCATATGAAAAGGTACTAACACTAACCTTCTTCATTTCAGAGACTTGGGCTTTGACAAGTTAGTGTGTTTGTTTGTATGTCTAACGATAACTGGCGTAAAAATTAATCGATTTGAACGAAATTCGGTACACTGGCGCACCTCATAATATGTGACAACTGTATGATTTTCGAAAATTTCACACTAAAAATGTTCAAGATTGGGGCCAATTTGGTGGACGACTAACACCGTTGATACAGCAATTTGTAGTTAATTTTTATTAAATAAAGTTATTGCAGGCTCGCTACGCTCGTCTGTTTATACAGCGTTTGTAGTAAATCTTTATTAAATAAAGTTTTTTCAGGCTCGCTATGCTCTCCTATTTATTACACAGCATTTGTGGATAACCTTTATTTATAAAGTTATTAAAGGCTCTCTGCCTAGACAGCTGGGACTTATCATATTTTCCTTGCATTGCAAAGCGTCTTTATTTTGAAAAATAAAGACGCTTTATTTGTGAAAAATTCTTTTTATAGAAACTGTTTACGTCATAAAGAGTACAACTTATATTAACTTAAAGAAAATTGTCGCCATCTTGGATATTACAATATCCAATCTTTGTGGAGGTGTACAGTATTAAAACAAACTCAGAAATAATATTCGTAATTTCAAGTTTAACGGTGATGTCGTGGTTAGCAGATTAGGTAGAATTTGGTATTATATCTAGCACATAAATCCGTCATTAAAAAAGTTTTTAATGACGGATTTATGTTCTTGTTTTAATAAATCATTCTTCACTCTACTCATTTAAGTAGAATTGTTTACTGAATAATTATTTGTAGATGTCGTGGAAATCGAGAACATTGAATTTAATTTATAATTAAGAGGGGAAACTTGACGCTCTCCTTTCCGACTCTTCTGAGAATTAATGTAATCATAAAGAATAATCCTATAGAACACTAATTAGGAAAATTTTACTTGATAATTTATTAGCAGATAATATTGTATGTTTTAAAAATATATTTAACTTCTTTGTTTATAATATTATTAATAATTTATTCCACTGGTTATATTATATTAATATATTTCTTTAAAGAAGTTTTTAGTTAATAAGTGTAAGAGGTATAATTTAAAAGATATTGCAATATAAACAATTTGGATCGGCCGGAAATGGGTTTTTGCACTTGAACCTATGACCAAACTGATAATCTCAACGGGTAGACTGATAATCTCAATGTGTAAGGAAACCAATTTTTCCGCCCTAACAATGTGTCAATTGGGACACAATAAAAATAGACTGCCAATTAGTGTGGCACATAGCATCCTCGCATCCTGTCATGTACTATAACAATTATTGTTATATTACTTTATTGTTATATTGTCTATTTTGTAAAAACTATTAATAGTTTTGCGATCTTTAACACTTCATAGCGGTGTCGCTGTTGGTATTACTAAAAAATTGTATTTGAAAAAAATGTTTGTCTCATTAAATGGAATAAGTTTGATTTTTTTCCATACCTAAAATTCCAATTTTAAATTTGAAGTTGTCGTTTACGCGAGCGTTGCTCGTGAACGCTTGGACGGATAACGTCCTCCAACGAACTCGTCCTGGGCATTGGTAAAATGAACATTTCTACCAAATTTAATCAAAATCGGTCGACGAATTTAATCGAAATCGGAGGCATAAAAGTATTTCGTTCTCAAAATTGAACACAATGCTTCCGTTACCTTCGGTAAAAGCTCGGAAGCAAAAATGGGACTAGTAGGTTTCAAAATATGGTGAAATTCGTTCGCAGAAATGTTGACGAACCGACATAAGATCAAAAATGTTCTCAAATATATGAAACGGACTTTTGTTAAGGAAATTTAAATGAGCAAAAAAATAAAAAAATGTTCTTTAAATTTATCAGTTTGCTTCCGCTACTTTAAGGTCGAAAATTACCGTATTTACTAATAATATATATAGCAAAAAGGTTAAATAAATGAGGCTAAAGAGATAAATGAAATAGAAATTGAGTGAGGGTATTTGAGACAGATGTTACAATCTAGATGTTGGAATCTGGATGCATCACTCGAAAGGAAACAACAGCCTGCAGGATATTAAGGGTTCTCTTACCTCTCTTCTAAAGAGCGGCATTTCATGAATTTATCAATTTTCTAGCAGTGACATCTGGTTTTCGATTAGACACTGGCATTCCATATCATGACCAATAATGAGTATTTTCCCGAGTATAATATTATCAAGTTTACTTACTTGGTAGGCATGGTTGATTTTAATCGGACAAAACAATTTAGATTTTCCGGTGGAAACTGTGCCCTACAGGTTAAGAAGTTTAATGTTTATCTCCCTTTAGTTCAAGCATATTTAGAATTCTTTATGCAGGATTAACTAAATTTGACTTTTCTTAACGACGGCTCCATACTCAAAAAGACGACAACAAATTCGAATAAACAACTGTCAGGTTAAACTAGTTTAAAGGAGGTTAAAATGGTTTTAGCCAAAAACTCCAAAACTACAGGCAACAAAGCAGCAGTGACAGTTGGTTCAACAAGGCTGAAATATATTGGGCTGCCAGGAAGGAGATGAATAAAGATTCCTCCTAATCCGGCGTAGGAAAAAAAAAGTTTTTGCCGATTAAACTATTTTGAAATAAATAAATAGTTCGAAGAAGTGTTAGTACTAGCCGATCAGTCTTTCTAGTTAAATTAGTGTTCTAGTTAACTAGAGTTAAACTAGAGATGTAGTATAATCAGTCCTCTTTTCCGAATTAGTGAAATCGGATAGTTAGTTAGATTTACCTGATGTTTCTATGTCCTAACTGAATTTATTTTATTGTAGGTACTACAACTTAGTTCGTTTTATGTTAAAGTCGATGCGATGCTAAGTTTTAATTTGTATTTTTTTGTCAAGGTACTTTTAAATGGAGATTTTCTTTTAGTGATAACTATGGCAACAGTTAAGAAATAGCGAAATCCCTTTCTAAAATTATATTCATGTGAAATATTCTGTTTTATAGTTTAGGCTAATAAGAGAAGAGGTCGGGCCGTCTACGTGACTGAGACCCACTGTAAGACGAGGGCAAACGCAGATATTGCGGGGATAGGTAAAGTTACCAGGTTCCGACTGGGGGAATTTAAAGGGTCAGAGATGCGTAAAGTGTCGAAGGGCCTCACTTTCCCGGCTGAAGTCCACTCGGTGTTTCGGGAGCCGAATCAATTTAAATTCAAGAGGCGAATATTCGCTGTGACAGCTAAAAGGGATTTAGTACGGAGGGAGCCCGACTTAAAGGAGGAATCGAGTTAAACTTAGCCCGGACCATGGGGGTAGGAGAAGACCGAAGCACGGTCAATGGTAATTCATCACTTGTAAACTTGTTGATGGGTAATTAGGGTGATGGCTGAGATGTGCTTACCCCTCATCCCAGCAAGTAGAAGTACAATATCCTTCGGATAACCCCCTCTTGCCAACTAAACCAATTTAAGGGGTCTGCCGGCTGTAGGGTCTGCAGGACCCACCAGAACCCACCTCTCCAAATTGGATGGACCAGGACTACGGAGAAATTACTCCCTAACCTCAGTGTATGGTCTCCTACCTCATACACCGTGTCATTCAACAAAATACTGCCGTTATGCTTTATAACATTTATGTCTGGTCTTAAATCAAATATTTGTAAAAGCCACCTGAGCTCTCAGTCATAAAATATCTCTTTTTGATTTCAATTCTATTCTCCAAAATGAATTTTATTGATTTGATATTAAATTTTAGATTAATAGCATAAAAGTAGACATTTATTTATTTTTTTATTTTTTTAAAGTTTTTAAATTACAATATTTATTTAAATTCTCTTCTTTGAGCAATTGACTCTTTATTAGTTAAGAATAATAAGACCTCAGTAGTGAAACTCTGCAATCTGTAAACTCATCTGAGCCAAGGCTTAATTCAGTGGAAAAGTTTACTGAATAGGGCGTTTTGAATCTTTCGCTAAATCTTTTAATATTTCTACCCACTATACCGTACCGATAGTAGACAAAGTCAATATGGTTTTATATACATGTAGAACAAAATCTTTATTTTTACTATAGAAGAAAAAGTTTTCTTCCTTGTTAATAATTTAAAAAATAAATAGCCTAGTTTTGGTGGTACTATAATTTATATTTATTCGCTTTCACATAAGAAAAAAAACTTTATCGTGTTTAACTATTATCTTATAAATAATATTTATGGAGTATTGCCTTGTAATAAATATTTTAGAGATTTATGAAAGCAACAAATAAAAAATTTAGAGAGGCACGTGGCCCCAAGATTCTGACACCTCACAATGGTTAGTTTAGATATTTCTCTTTGGGTGCCATCAGGTTTCCTAACATCGTCGTAAAGACAAGACTTGATGGACCAGTAAAAACCTCTCTGCTTTATAGCTCTTTTAACCCTTAAATAAAACTACCCTCCGGTAAACCTTACCGGTTTACACCGTTTCACCATCCGATAGCGTCGTAAAATAACTCTATACTCAATCTTACCTCCGGCTTGAATATAATGATGTATCCTTTTTCAATAATCTAACGCAAAAGATAATAAAAAATAGCCTCTCAGATAGAACTTATTTAAAGGGAAAAAAAGCCGCTTCCTCCTTTTAGTGTTATTACTTTGGTTATTATGAAGGTAACAGTAGATCGGAATATTATTATTTTTGGGGTTGATAAAAAAAAATACAGTAATAAAAATTGAAACCCAATAAGAGAAACAGACGTTCGTGAATTTGTTACAATAAAGTGTTTTGTGAGTGATCTAAACTTTTTTTCTTTTACAAAAAAATAAATTTCTAAAGTTTCAAATTGGTCGTAAACCATAAAAAAGGGTTGCAATAAATTGTTACCTAAAAAGAATCCACAATAAACTTATTAAAGGGAGATTCAACGTAAAATACGATGCAACATTCAGCCTCAATGTTGATTACTAAATTGTTATTACAAATTTGCCCATTGGTAAGTCGGCATTAAGAGAAGAGGTCGGGCCGTCTACGTGACTGAGACCCACTGTAAGACAAGGGCAAACGCACATATTGATGCGGGGGTAGGTAAAGTTGCCACGTTTCGACTGGGGGAATTTAAAGAGAGTATTATTTTCTTTTATCACTGCTCAGTGTAATCGATGAACATATTCAAGTGAATTCTTTCCTTTCATAAGGTTTATAAAAAAAATAGAAAGGCAGTCTCATGTAACTGCCTCTTAATTTGATTTAAGATCGAAGTGGCCGTACTGCACGAGTCGCTGTTGTTTGATTTCGGAAAACTATCGTTAAGCTTTAGTTACTTTTAATATTACCGTATCATCGACAGTATCTTGCTTTATTGCACTAGATAACCTACCCAAAGTATTCGTTATCTTCTGCCTCCTCCGCCTTCGGTGACGATATGTCGGGGAGTCTCTTGCGAGGCTCTGAGTTATATCATTCTAACGAAACCTACTATACGTTTGTAAACCGTATATACCATTTGGCTCTCCCTTTATTATCATTTACTTGTTCCTTTACCCTTTTCCCTAACAGAAATCATCATCTATCTTGTACAGTGATATAATATCCAAAAAGATTGGATTAATATCCAATCTTTAATCTTTCTTTATAATTAACGAAACAAATTTTTAATAAACTAATTGACAATGCAAACAACTTTTACGTGGGTAATTCTCACTTTGCTGTCCGGAGGTTACCCGAAGCTCTACAGAATAGGGATTTTTTTTCTCTCAACCTACCTAGAATCATTGAGTTCGGTTCAAAGCACATAGTTATTCCATTAATGGAGAGAATGTGTGTGTCCTGAAGTTGAGTCACGAGAGTTACGATTTGGACAGAAGGTGTCGTGAGAAAGGGTCTTTTGAGGTTAGCGGGGTGGGGAGAAAGGGAACGGCTCTCATAAAGACATGAGAAGCCTTCAGCATGCTCCGAGCCCCGTTTACGAAAGTCTTTTTATGGTCGGTTATTCCTCTTCACTATGGTGCGTGTTTTAATTGTAGGTCTCGCGAGTGACGTGCAATTTAACACATAAAAAAAATTAACAATTTCAGTACATGTAGCTTTTGCATGGCTTGTAAACATACTTTTGCCCGCTTTTCTCTAAGTACACTTATATTTATATTAGTACACGTTCCCCAATATTTATTTGTTTCTGTTGCCTCACGAGTGACAGTTCACGCGAGTGACGATTTGCATTGAGCCTGTTAACTAGTGACTATCCCTAGTAAAAAATACCAAATATATAGTAAAAGCGGCGCTGTTTATGCTTGTGGGTAGTTCCAACCTATCATTGAAAAACTTATGATTTCTTTTTCCAATGATTTTATGGTTTTTTAATATGTCTAAGTGTTATGTTGAATATGTATAATATTATATAAATTGCAGTAAAAATATAGATTGTTTAACTAAGTAAAGCTAATATTTGTTCAAACTAGTTCTATTACTATTATTTTTCTTCTACTTCTTTTTTCTCAAATTAAAAAATATCTTGTACAAAAATAAAAGAAAGTAAGAGAGTAATAAGGTAACGTAAATCGCGTGACCAAGAGTCTGTGACTTAGATTTTTCTTTAAGATTTTCAATTAAACAAGAGTTTGATTCCTCACGAGCAATTACTTCAAGAGCAGAGGTGTCAAAGATTGGGAATTGGATGTTGAGTTAAATGGGCGATTGCTTCCTGTTGTTAGATGCAATTTTTTCAATTATCAAACTTCGCGCCAATAACTTTCACAAATTGCGCTAGACTGCCCACAAAAAGTAAATTTCATTAATTATTTTGATGCTTGAGGTACACTGCATGAAAAACAACTAGTCTTACATAGTATTAACAAAAAAAGAAGAAATCAATAATAATAAAAAAAATCAGTCCGTCACTCGCGTGACACCAAAACTGGGATTTTTAATGTTTTAAAAATTCCTAGAAAATCGGAAAATTGCCAAACTCACAAACCATATCACTTGTGCTCTCTTATATACACATACAACATTTATATGGGGGCCAAGGCTAGTTTTCATGAACTTGAATTTTTCGTTTGGTTTATTTCCCAGATTTTGAATGTGACAGTTCATTTGATGACCCACCCACGTGTATACTTTAACAATAGCGTTTAACGTTGCGCCATTAAAATGATAAAAGTTTATCATTTTTAGTCTATACTTTTACAGCACTTCGTGCCGTAATTACTATGTTTCTTCGTCTGTTATATTATCATCATCCATAAAAAAAAAAAAAAAAAAAAAAAAAATGAAAATTAACTGTTTTAAACTTTTTAAATATCTACACATTCAAACAGATTTTCCTTTAAAATATAATCTATTACAATGCTTTTACGAAAACACATTTACAAAGATTCTATTTTTTGTATAAGTTCTAGGTCTTTCTAAATGTAATCTCTTTAAATATACAAAACCATTGTCGTTCAAGAAGACAAGAACAGAAGGTTTTTTCTACCACATTTCTTTTCCCTAAGTGTCCTGTCACAGTTTTTATCCTTCTCCCCCGACCATTCCCTTCTTTTCCCTGATATTGAATAATGAAAAGAAAACAGGTGTCTCTTGGTCTACTGTCAAGAGGTCCTTAAGGACTCAGGGAAACGTTGGCAAGATTTTTTTTATATTATTTTTTTACTTTTTACTTTCTTCCTTCTAACAACACTTTTGAGTTCCAGCGTGAAGACGACAGAAACGAGTCTTGTCCTATTTTTTTTAAGGAGTCAAATAAAAACGAACGGCCTTTTTCCCTGCACGATGGAAGGTAGACTTTTTTTCTTCTTGGCTGTTTACAAGACCTAAAGGAAAAAAAAACCATTTTCAAATATCAACCTTTTTTCTCCCTGGCAGGAAAAACTCGACTTCTACTACAAATATTCTTTGCCTCTAACATGGGGAAACCATCTCACGACCGGGTTTTTGCAAGACTACATTCCAAACAAATATAGCACGGGAGGAAGCCTGACAACCTCGTTATCTCTGGCAAAACTAACCCCTCCAGCTCCCTTTCTGTTTGAACTAAGAGTGGAATTTATTTCAACTTTTATATATATATATATATATATATATATATATATATTTTACCATTG
Source organism: Gerris lacustris (assembly GCA_951217055.1). Lineage (NCBI taxonomy): Eukaryota > Metazoa > Arthropoda > Insecta > Hemiptera > Gerridae > Gerris > Gerris lacustris. The sequence continues at coordinate 22,777,567 of OX578283.1, read as the reverse complement.
GAAAAGCTTAAACAAACTCGTACGGTTTAGGGTAGAAATGATAAAGTGTGACCTGTACCTTATCTCTTTGCTCTATGTTGGTTTCCTAAAAATGGTTTAAAAAAGTATGCACATTAACAATTAACTTAAACCTGTTTTTTACGCTTTCATTTTACTACACTCAGTTAAATGCACTCATTTAACATTTTCTGCTAACTAGTGTGTTACATACCTTCCCCGAGTTCAATTTGTTGGTCGTGAGTATAAAATCACACAATATTTTCAATCCCACTGGGAATTGTAGTAGGAATTGTAATTGTGGAACGCAAAAATGTTCATGTATAAACAGACAAGACCAAAAATGTTCCCTGATGTCTGAAACGGATCTCTGTCTAGGGTATTTTTATTTCGGAGACATAAAAACATTTTACCTCCAGAAGGGGAAAAAAGTTATGATTTTGAATTAGTTTAGAGGGACTAAAACAGGTCTTTTCATCCCTAAATCAAAAAGTAGGGAGAAAAAGTAAAAGTAGGGCGAAAAAGTAAAGTAGGGCAAAAAAGTAAAGATTGCAACTTAATTATTTTATAAATAGTAGAAAATGTATGGCTAATGTAATGAAGTTGTCGAAATCAGGTTGGCGGCACTGCGCTTTTTTGACCATGTTTATCTTTGTTTACAACATTATAACCTGCATCTAAATACCCTTCTATTTGAGTTTAATTCCAATTCTTATTTGTTTTTAATATTGAATCTCTTATATCTGCTATTAAAAGTGCTAATAATTATTGTTATTTATTAAAATATTAAATAAAAACTGTGCAATGGACGAAAATGTGAATCTTTTATCTACTTTAGATAACATATTGTATGTACCTCGAGAGTAAAGTGCCATTATTCCCCTCGCGATAATTATCTCCCACGGCTGCGCCTCGGGAGCTAATTAGAGTTATTCCCTCGGCTTCGCCTCGGGATTTAGGGACCATGGTTCCTTCGGCTTCGCCTCAAGAACCAACTTTTTCGCTCAGACAATAATGGCTTACTTTACTCCCTAGGTGCATAAATAACTATTATCTCCAGTACGGAGAAAAAGTTATGATTTTGGATTAGTTTAGAGGGACTAAAGTAAGTCTTTTCTTCCCTGAACTCAAAAAGTAGGGACTTACAGTAAAAGTAGGGCGAAAAAGTAAAGTAGGGAGAAAAAGAAGGGTTGCCAACTTAATTATTTTAGAAATTGTAGAGAATGAATGGCTAATGTAATGAATTTGTTGAAACCAGGTTGGCGGCACTGCTTTTTCGACCTTGTTTATCATTGTTTATAACCTGCATCTAAATAACCTTCTATTTGAGTTTTATTGCAATTCTTATATTTGTTTTTAACATTGAATCTCTTATATCTGCTATTAAAAGTACTAACAATTGTTATTTTTTATTAAAATAATTAATAAAGACTGTGCAATGGATGAAAATGTGTATTTTCTCCCTACTTTAGATAAAATATTGTATGTACCTCGATATAAAGTGCCATTATTCCCTTCGCGATAATTATCTCCCACGGCTGTGCCTCGGGAGCTAATTAGCGTTATTCCCTCGGCTGCGCCTCGGGATTTAGAGACCATGGTTCCTTCGGCTTCGCCTCAAGAACCAACTTTTTCGCTTGGGGAATAATGGCTTACTTTACTCCCTAGGTGCATAAATAACTATTACCTCCAGCAGGGAGAAAAAGTGATTTTCCCTCTCTATTTTACAGGGAGGGAAGTTACTCATTGCACCCCGTCGCGTCGGGTTAAACAGGGAGTAATGAAAAATAAGGGAATTATGATCATTCATGAATCCCTCCAGTGTTGCCCTAGGTAAAGCACAAGTAAGGCCCGAATAAGGTTGGTGCTAATACACATTTCATTTACTAACTTTTGTTTAATGTCTAAATCTATAATGTCATCATCACACATGTCGTGTAACCTCCACAGCGGTTGCCATAGTGATTCATCTGTAAAATAAACAAACGAAAAAATCATAATTTCTAAATGCAGATAAACTAATCTATATGTAAATACATCAGTTGTCAATACCATTCAATACACGACTCCCATTTAATTTTGGCATTGAAACAAATAATAACTATCTATAATTTAATTTTAACGTGATTAAACTTATTTAGAGAATTTTTAATACTACATCTAATTATTTTTTTTATTAAATATTATTTTAATATGTATTTTTTCTTGAATAAAATAGTTTTAAATTAAAATCTTGGGAATATGAATAGCAATTATGAGATCATAACTATCTTTTTCATGCTTTAGGGGTCAATAATTCCAATTCAGTGACCTTTATATCGGTACAGCGCTTTCTTGAAGGATGTATATTGTTTGTTTAAATGAAACATCAAGAAAACGTTTACTCCATATATAACTCAATTGATATGGGAAAACCCAGAATTGTAGTTGGATCGCATTGCTTTTGTTAATCGCTTATTCCAGTGGAAAAACTTGGTTGCAACTTGCAACTGACAAGGTTGTGGTTTAATTGAAACCCTCTTTTCTGTGTAACTTCGTGATTGTAAACAGTTAAAAACTGTTTTTACGAGACTCTGAGCATTTAATCGTACTTGTACTTGACACGGAACAAAGTCTCGATGTATCGAGACTGTTATCAAGTGAGCAAGATGTAGTAACTCAACTACATCTCTGATTTGTTTCCAATACAAAACTATTATGTGTAAAAGGGTCAATTGTTGGATACCTTGAAGGTATTCTAAATGGTCCATCCGTTCTGTATGTTGTATAACGTCAATCAAAACGTTGACAAAATAATGCTAACTTTAAATCTCGCTACTCTATATATAAATATATTTTTACACAAATTGTGTAGTGAGAGACACCAAGGGGTGTGCCCCGCAAGCGTGACACATAGGAACTGTTCCAACATTAGACTATACGTCACAAAGATGTTGGCTCGGCATTACGCCATGTCCTGCATCGTTTCGTCGCGTCCGACTCATCAGGGGCCCGACGATACCCACCTAACTCTGGACCTATACCAACACAAGAAGATCAGGTATAGGGCTTTATGAGAGACGAGCGTGCTCTCACACCGCCATTCTTGCTTGGCTGGCAAAACAAATCAGCAATGTAATACCGTGTTTATGCACACTGCAATAAGGTACACAAATTGTGTAGTGAGAGACACCAAGGGGTGTGCCCCGCAAGCGTGACACATAGGAACTGTTCCAACATTAGACTATACGTCACAAAGATGTTGGCTCGGCATTACGCCATGTCCTGCATCGTTTCGTCGCGTCCGACTCATCAGGGGCCCGACGATACCCACCTAACTCTGGACCTATACCAACACAAGAAGATCAGGTATAGGGCTTTATCAGAGACGAGCGTGCTCTCACACCGCCATTCTTGCTTGGCTGGCAAAACAAATCAGCAATGTAATACCGTGTTTATGCACACTGCAATAAGGTACACAAATTGTGTAGTGAGAGACACCAAGGGGTGTGCCCCGCAAGCGTGACACATAGGAACTGTTCCAACATTAGACTATACGTCACAAAGATGTTGGCTCGGCATTACGCCATGTCCTGCATCGTTTCGTCGCGTCCGACTCATCAGGGGCCCGACGATGCCCACCTAACTCTGGACCTATACCAACACACGAAGATCAGGTATAGGGCTTGATGACGATGCAGGACATGGCGTAATGCCGAGCCAACATCTTTGTGACGTATAGTCTAATGTTGGAACAGTTCCTATGTGTCACGCTTGCGGGGCACACCCCTTGGCGTCTCTCACTACACAATTTGTGTACCTTATTGCAGTGTGCATAAACACGGTATTACATTGCTGAAATATATTTTTATTTTACTATTTATTATAAATTAAAATTGTTAAATTTCTCTAATTATTTGAGGAGGTATGAAACCAGTACATAATGTAATTATTATTTTGCTTCGGAGTTTACTATGTATACAGAGTGACCCGCGATAAAATGCCATAAAGAAACTGGGGAACTCTATGGATCAAATGCAACAAAAAATGTCGAGTAAGCATATGCCCAATCCTCAATTGTTCTTGAGATATCGTTTTATTTTTCGGTTTTTAATTTTTTTTATTAAATTGGCAAAACAATGCGTAATATCTCAAAAACTAAATGAGATAGAGAAATTAATCTAAGAAAAAATTTTAAAGGGCACAAAAAATTCTTTAAGAATCACTGTTGATCATCAGGTATAATCATTGTTGAGGATCAACGGACTAGTTTTTTAATTATGGCGGTTTGAATGTTACTAGCCGTGAAATTATTTAGACAGGATCTCAGCGAATTCTAAAACATATGCTTCTTGAAATAATTTATTTACAAAAGGCTATTGCAATAATGTTATAATTATTAATTTTGACTTTGATTTACATACTTAAAATCAGAACCAATCACCCCTTCTCTTGTCTTATCTTTAGTTTATGGGAGCAGTTCAGGTCTCAGCATAGTGCTAAGTTCAAGAATTACTTTCTACATTATATGGGAAAACCCTATAACCCAAAAATTACCTTTTGCGAATACTAATTATTATCTATTTGTTTACCTGAAGGTAGTAATAATAAGTTATGTTGTTTAATTTTATCAATATTTTATTTCTCTTTATCTGTATAATTGTGCGTGTACTATTAGTTGTTAGCTTCGTGGTAAGATCTCTACCATTAAGATATTTTTTTCGATTCTTTCTTTTTCCCTAAGTGTTGTGATTCTTCGTCTCATGTTTACTAACGAAGAATACGCCGTCATACATTTCTATTATGGCCTTGCAGGGGGTAATGCAGCAGAGGCTGCCAGGCTCTATGCGGCTGCATTCCCTGGAAGACGTCATCCTGATAGAAGAGTGTTCTCTAGGGTTCATCAAATATTGAGGGAAAGAGGTATATATATATATATATATATATATATATATATATATATATATATATATATATATATATATATATATATATATATATATATATATATATATATATATATTTGTGTGTGTGTGTGTTATTAAATCCAAGATGAATGGCGATTATAATTCAATAACACAATTATAATACAAATAACACACATCTTTAATCCGATTTTGAACCTACATCTTTAAAAGTACGCATCCGATTTTGAAGAAATTTGGATAATTAGTTGGATGCAAGCCACAGATGGCCTCATATTAATTTCAACCAGCCCAATTTAATAGTACTTAAAAGTAAGTGTGACCCCCCACTGGGAATCGAAACAGATTTAAATCTTATATGCCTATTTGTCTAACAATAGCGGCCTTTACACATACGTTCTTTCCTGCAGGCCTGAATCGTGAAGGATTGCGCGCGAGTAATTGTGTGGGAAAGATTTGGTAGCTATAAAAGTGATACGCGCTTTCCCAAAGGAAAGCGTGCCCCCGTGTTGGCGCGAAGGAAAGAACGCTAAGATGAATCCCGCACGCAATCCTCGGAGCGTGGAGTGGTCGTCAGACGAACAGTTTTAGGGTGCACAGTGGGGGTAAATTTAAAGAACACGGCAGGCCTGTGGGAAAGCTCACTGTCGCCTTTACACTAAGGAGATTACGTGCGGTAAAGCGTGCGTCTCTGTGGACGCGTAATCCCTCACTCCAGTGCAGCCTTTACCCTGGCCTCTTTCCCGCGCTCTTTCCCGTTTGTTGCTCTATCCTGCAGGAAAGCGCGCAAGTGTATAGGCCGCTAATAGGAGGCTATGCGTACACTTATTGGCTTTTTAGTAGACTTGAATTAATTATCTTGGGGTTGAATTTTAAATAAAACAGGGTTCGTTGAGACAAAATATTAAATTCAGCATTATAAATCATCTTCAATCTAAAATCTAAGAAGCTCAATATACAATATAATGTTTATATTGAGCAATCATAGCTTCTAATAAAATTGTATTTATTTTATTTTCCAACGTAACTTCCAGAAAATATTATAGACTTGACCTTTATAATTCCCTAGAATTTTAACATTTCAGTTGCATATTTAATCAATTAAAGATATTGTTAATGTTATTAGAATTATGTTAAAAATAAGTTAAATGAGACTTAATTAAGTCTATTATAATAATTATAATTATTCTAAAAGGCCTGTCTTGCGTCTTTTACACCTTGCAAAGACGATAAATATAAAGTTTTTGAATGATGTATTGTTTCCATTTGCCCACTTTTAATGTTCATCAGTCTTACTCTAAATTAGTCGAACTCTGAATGGATTATAATTGTACAACTCATCCCTGCTTAAAAATGTACCCGCTTCTTAGAGCTATTACTTAAAGCTTATGTATAGAATTAAGGGAGAGGGCAGAGGGAGAAGTACAGAAAGAACAAGTGTGACAGAAGAAGCTTACTTAGTGTGCTAATCGGTGGTGATGTCCCAAGCCTGAGGTAGGAGGCGGATGAAGTCGAATGACGTGACACCACACAAAGAAGTGTCGCACTTTAAAATTAACTTGAATTTTGCACTGGTTTATAATAAAGTGAACTTTTCTTGCTAAAAGGAAAAGAAGAAGAGGTACCGGTGTAGGAAAGGTGAGACGGGGAAGAGGAAGGAGGGGAATAGTGAGGTTATAGGAGTCGAGAGAAAAACGCCGCCACTGAGGAGGCGGGAAATTTAAATTGAACCCCCAACAGCTTAATTTAACTTTACTGAATCAATCCTGACGACTCTTCTATTGTTAAAAGAGTAGTCTTGCTTCATATCCTTTCTTTCTTATTCACAGAAAAATCTAGTTTTGTGTGAAACTTCATTTAGTCCCATAGGAAAAAGTTAGATCTGATATCTATCTGAAATTTGCCTGGGGAGATTAGATTTTAATGGATCAAGGAATAGAATGGGCATTTAAGTAAATTGTTTCTATTTTATTCTCTTTTATTTTATTTTTTTCAACTAGAAGATTGTTTTGTCTTGTTTGACAGATTCTATATATGTATAGCTAATTTACATTTTTTCTGCATTTTGTTCCTAATTATCAATAAAGTTTTATTTCAGTTCATACGTTTTCCTTTTACCTTTTTTAAAGTACCTACTGCAACTTTCATTTTTAAATGAATTAAAAAATAGTCTAGCTATGTAAATACATACATTTTGCATATGTTTTAACGAAAATGCGTATTTTTTGTTGGAAAAGGCGAGGAAATACAATAATAAATAACACTTGAATTCAAGTAGGAATTGTCTTCTTTTTTATATATTGCACAACAATAAGAAATTTGTTAACAAAAAAAAAGGCACGAAGAAGAGGATAAAATAAAAACGGAATATTAGGGACACGAAAAAAGCTAAGGAGTTAGTTCCCCGAGGGAGGACAGAAAAAAGAGAATCTCAGAGGTCGAAGAGCTTTATAAAACAATATTCAGAGATGCAAGGTGGGGGGAAAGGGACTTTAAACGATCCCTATAGGGACAGTTTTAACTCCCCGGGATAGGTAGGGTAGAAGCTGGAGGAGTGATTTGGTTTGCAAACACGACGACCGGTGTAGGCTAGACCCGCAAGGCACAGTGGCCTCGCGGGATTAGCATAACCGATACTGGCTCCGTCAATCCAAACCCCGTCCTACGTGATATCGTTAGGTCTTACCTTTCTTGTCCAATCTTTTTTTCACCTTTTCTACCTCCTTCTCTCTTGTGAACCTTTTATTCCCCCCTAGCTTCCAATTTAACAAGAAATACGAAACGAATTGAAAAAAAGGACCTCTTTCCTTTTTTTCTTTTTTACTCGTGTCCTGTTGGAAGGGAAAGAACAGGTTTAATCTGAACCATCATTACCAGCCTCATTGTGACTGTGTATCTTTATCCCCTTGTTTTCTTCTGTGCTTCTTATACCACTTTAATTTCCTGTAACAAGTATAATAGGAGTTACATCTTGATGTTAAGGTCTTTCATTGAAGTGATTACACTGTTCTGGAAAAAGCTTCAGAATTGAAATGTTTTTTCTAAAGTATTTTTGTATGCTGAATCTGAAGTCAAAATTTCTCCTCTATGTGCAGTTTTCTCGGAAAAGGCGCCTTAAGTTCGAAAAATTGTGTTTTTGGGGGTTTTCGACCTAACTTTTCGCCAGAAAAAACTATTGGGTGTTTTAATATCTTCAAACCATGAAGAACACGAATCTAAAGTCAAAAAAAATCAGCTGACCTTTCTTTTTTAAGAAAACTGGAAAAAAAAGAAATTTAAAAAAAAATCGATTTTTTCTCATATTGAGTCTTTGTCTTGCTATTGCTTTTTCAGCTATGTAAGAAATGTTTTGTGACTTTTTTCTGACATTATTCTAGATAGTTAAATATATGTGACCGAGGGGGGTACAAGAAACATTGGGGAGGGGAAAATAAAAAAATTGGGCAAAACCACAACTTTTATTTACTTTTTTCAATCAAATATGATATGCTAAAATACACGATTCCCCCGATTATATTTTTTGTAATTCTCTAGAATTATGTCAGAAAAAAGTCACAAAATATTTCTTATATATAGCTGAAAAAGCAATAGAAATACAAAGACTCAATATGAGAAAAAATCGATTTTTTAATTTCTTATTTTTCAATTTTCTTAAAAAAAGAAAGGTCAGCAGATTTTTTTTTTTTTTTTACTTTAGATTCGTAATCTTCATGGTTTTAAGATATTAAACGCCCAATAATTTGTTTTTGGGCGAAAAATTGGGTCGAAACCCCCCAAAAACACAATTTTTCCGAACTTTAGGCGCATTTTCCGGAAAAAAGTACTTATAGGAGAAATTTTGGCTTCAGATTCGGATTCAGCAACGTCGAAAACATAAAGTTCACATCAAATTATCTTGGGGCCTGAATGTTCGTTAAATTTTGCCCTCAGGAGATGAAAATCCTAGAGGGTGATACTTATGCCAGGTAGGCGCTTGGGTAGTGCCCTGCTGTCGCTCTCGGAGGGCTCTTGAGTTACAGTCCTGGAAAGCTTAGGAATAAACTGTACCTTTGGGAAGACTTAGTAGCTCTATTAAATAATACACCGGCTAACCTAGCAAACATATACATATAATATATTTTTTTGACACTATTAACCGTAACCATGCAGCCAGCTAAAGATAACCTAATTAGCGTGTCTAATATTTTACTGATGGAATCAGGGATTCCAACCCTACAAAACAAAGAGAGGGCAGAGAAGAGGGAGGACCAAAGAGGAACCCCCAACCCCCAGAGATGGAAGCACGTCCCTTCATCCCCGGCTAGTCTGGAGGAAGACCCCACCAGGTCAGGCTCGACTGAGTGGGAAGTGGAATGTAGACGGGCGAAGTCTTCGAAGAAATGGAGACTGAGGGAGAAGCAGAAAAGGAGGGCCAAAGAGGAAAGGAGAGGAAGGGGGAAGAAGGGTCCTAAAAAGGGGACTTAACTTCTCACACCTCAACCCGGGACCAAAGGCCCTTTAGGGAACTATTGGGAGGACCTCGGTAAAAGAGGAATTCCTAACCTTAGAGGGGGCCAACCAGGAGGCCCTGATTAGGATTTCAGCACAACCCCCCCCCCCTCCTCCCAAGGAAGACAACAAGAGGGATGCTGCCAGGAGGAATAGGAAAGAGGAGAGAGAGGGATATATGACCTTCCCACAGTCCCCAGATATCGGTCAGGGAAAGTGAGGGACTAATCACCACAAGTTGGGAAACGTAGTTCAAGGGACCTACACCCCCCCCCCCCCCCCCCCAATGGTAAGGGAATCAGGTATATCCCCCCTTAAAAGGAAAGAAAGCGATAAGGCTACTACTGCTGCACCAATCCCCAGCGTAGAGGGTCCCAGAAATGCAGAATGGTCTACAGAGATGCAGCTTGGGGAAAGGATATGCAGTTTGTGGTGCTTTCTAGTAGAGAAGGAGGAACTATTAGGAGGTATGTAAGAGAGTATGGAAGATAGAGAGAAAACCACGGGCATCGTCTTAAGGTTCTAGCAATCAGGAATCGTGGAACCAGGATAGTTTCTAGTAACCGCTGTTACTGAATCAAGGGATTGGACAATCCAGAACTGGGAGCCGCCCCCTATTTAGAAGATCTTTATTCAGGTCATCTCACAGAAGGAGGCTCCCGACTAAAATCGGCATCAACATTCAACATAAGAGAGGAGGAGAAACCTGATCCTGAGGAAATCAGGTTAGAAATGCACCTTCGCAACAGGATACCGTGGGCCCTGGACTGGAGATTGGACCACGTTTCTGGTAAGCCGGGAAACTGGCATGTCGTAATGTGATCCTCTGTTAGGGCCCTCGATGAGGTTAAATGACGCGTCTCCCTGGGCCTGATCTCCATGTCGAGAAGAACCATAATTAAGTAATCATGGCAAGTCTATACTTGTCATAAGATAGGCAAGAACTTCCCCCAACAAGGGAACTGGCCAATATTGCCAGATTCTCAGAGGAGAAGGCCATTCCACTAATAATGGAGAGATAAAAAACTAAGAGGGAGAGCGTGTTGTTTTTAAGCAGTTAAAAAACCACGAGGGAGAGCCCGTTGTTTTAAGCAGTTAAAATACCATAAGGGAGGACCGGTTGTTTTAGACAGATATAGAACCACGAGGGAGAACCCGTTGTTTTGGACAGATAAAAAACCACAAGGGAGAACCCTTTGTTTTGGACGGATAAAAAACCACGAGGGAGAACCCGTTGTTTTAAGCAGTTAACAAACCATGAGGGTGGATCCGTTGCTTTGAACTGATAAAAAACCACGAGGGAGAACCCGTTGTTTTAAGCAGTTGAAAAACCATGATGAAGGACCCGTTGTTTTAAGCAGTTAAAAAACCATGAGGGTGGATCCGTTGCTTTGAACTGATAAAAAAACCACGAGGGAGAACCCGTTGTTTTAAGCAGTTAAAAAACCATGAGGGAGGATCCGTTGCTTTGAACTGATAAAAAACCACGAGGGAGAACCCATTGTATTAAGCAGTTGAAAAACCACGATGAAGGACCCGTTGTTTTAGACTGATGAAAAACTACGAGGGAAAGCCCGTTGGTTTAAGCAGAAAAAAAACCATGAGGGATAACCCGTTGTTTTGGACAGATAAAAAACCAGGAGGGAGAACTCGTATTTTTAAGCAGTTAAGAGCCACGAGGGTGGACCCGTTTTCTTGAGCAGTTAACAAACCATGAGAGAGGTTCCGTTGTTTTGGACAGATAAAAACCACAAGGGAGAACCCGTTGTTTTGGACAGATAAAGAACCACGAGGGAGTGATGCTAACGCCTATCACCATGCTTGGGGTAGCACTGACTGCAACAGTAGAGATACGCTGTTAGTGTTCTTAGCATCCACTGATCTAGAGGCAAAGTAATAAACAGAGGGACGGAACCAACTTTTATAAATAGAATCCATACACAGGTAATAGAGGTCATAATGTCATCGAGGAGAATATCTGGAAATATTGAAGGCTGGTATGTGTCATCTGATATTCTGATGTCTGATAATCGTCAGCTTTTGCATCCAGATAGACGAAGTAGTGAAAGCACCGCAAAGGCACCGTAGGAGCACGGACTGGGAAACCTTTAACAGGAACCTCCAAGGAGTATCCCAAGAGGTGTAAAGTGGGCCTGAAGCTCTGGAGAGAGAAGCAGCGAAATTGAGCTAAGATATAAGGGGCCTTCCAAAAAGCTTAAGGCTCTTCCGTTTCCCACACTACTTAATATTTTTGCCAGTCTGGTTCCCAAGTCTCACCAGTCAGCTCTCTTACGATTCCTTATTTCCTCCTGGCCTCCCTGAAGCTATCCCATAACTCCTCTCCTTGTTCTTTATTTCTGAAGGCCACGTTAAAGGCGCTTCTACCTTTACTAAGGAGGTTATTCAATCCTCTATTCCACCTTGTAGTTTCCTATTGGACATTAGTTTTTGGGGGACAAGCTTTTTGGAAGACCTCCCTTATATCTGAGCTCAAGTTGAGTTTATAGATTCACTTTTTAAGTCTTTTAGAAAAAACTTAGAGAGTAATTGCTTTGATAGGACATGAGCACTAGGGAAGGTGGAGGCAGAATTATGTCTAGATGGAGATCATTCGAGAAGACCCTATACTCTTCCATGGAGCTAATGATATACCTATACCAAATAATATTTTTTTACACTTCTTGTTCATTTTACCTCTGATCATAGCATTAAATTGTTAGAGGCCCGAGGGATCTTCTTACTTACTTTACTTTCCGGCTGAGGAATTACTTTACCCAAGTCTGTGGGATTCGGGTAGCTACAGAAATATCTGAACGTAGTATTAGGGACATTAGTTTGAGGCAAATTATCATCGGCTTGGCCAATCCCTAATTAGGCCAAAACTAGGAATTCTCGTATTCACTTTAATCTTATTAATGTTTTTTTGGTTCTTACTTGATCTTAACATCATTGCAATGACCACAAATAGGATGTAATCTGTTCAGTTTTAATTTGTTCTGAAGATTGTGGCTTGTTAAATGTATTAGTTATTATATTCAGATCACGCAATGACTAAAGGCAAAAATAATTGCTTCATTTGATACATTTTTTTCTTTTACTCCTCTTTTGACTTTAGCTAGTAACAAAAATAAAAACAAATATGGAAATTTTAAGTTAAAAAGGTGGAAGTCAACGTTGGTTACCGAAAAAAGTAAAAATCATTATTTAATGTCCGTAAAAGAAAGAAAAGAGATGCCGAGTCCATTTTTTTTTACCCTACGAATCCTCTATCATTTTGAAGGGAATTTTCAAAAAATAAAAAAGCTATCCTTAGTCTGCCAGAGATTCGTTATCCCCTTTTTTTAATCATCACATATCTGTGGCAGAAAAATGTGCCTTCAACTTTTGTGAGCATAGGGACCCTAAACCAGCAATGAAAGAGATTTTTAAGAGGGAAAAAATTTCCGCAAAAAACACATCAACTAAGCAATAAGGAAAATTAGTCTCACTCACTGCTAATCTTGCTGTGGCTAGGGCTTTTTTCCTATCTCACGTCCTTTGAAAATATTATTTCACATTTAATAAAGATTGAATAAAAAACATGGTTATGCTTTAAAATTGTCGTTAATGGAGGTTGAATTTTTTCTTTCGGTAGTTGAAATCCGTAATTTAAAAGATAATAAATATTTATTTATGTTTAATTGAAACAAAATAAGTGCTTAAAGAGTGAAAATAAATTAAAAAACAAGCCGCTTTTAATTATTGTACATTTCAATTATTATGTGTTATTATATATCCCATCCTCAGATAATTCACGAATAAATATACTACATTGTATCAGATTATGACATCCTGAAACCTCTCAATAAATTCACTCCACAATTATAAGCACTTCGGCCGATCGAATTTCTTGGCACTCTGCATGCCTCTGAGATCAGCTTGTTTTACTACATTAATTTAAACTCATAGTAGACTTCCAAAGTATAACCTTAAAATAATTTAATATTTAGATAGTAGCTACTCTTCGATATTTAGTTTATAGTTAGCAGTTTTCATCTTCTTGCACATTTCTGAGATTTCTTCCTATAAATGATTTCTCGAAGTGTATCATTAAGAATATTACTAGTAAAGTGCTATTTTATTTTTGTAGAGTTAAAGTACTATAATAGACTGTATATTGAGAGTCTGTAAGAGTTCTTCTTCTATAGGCTAAACAATGTAATTGAAATAGATTTAAAGGAAGAAATAGGAAATCCAAAGGCTTTTACTGTTGACAAGCTAAAGTTTCTGTTTATGGACTAGAGGAGGACAGAACTCCTACCAAACGAAGACATCTTTAAAGATTGCTTCCATCGGGAGAAAAAATTCGTCCTCTTGCTCTCTAAGGACCACTTATTTTGGTAAAAAGAAGTGATTCCAGCTGAGACTTTACGAGGATCGTTCAGTACTTTTAACAAATCTGTATAATCTGTATTTATTTTTTAATTTTTTACGGTGGTACGTTGGTAACTTCGCCCATACGTCTCCTTGCATTAAATGGGCGTGTAATGAAAACTGTACGTGCTACTTATTAAACTTATAACTAGGTGTTCGTTGTTGCTAAATTTACTAGGATTAACTGTGATAGAAGAAGCCAACTAAAGGCCGGGCCATACCTGTCCGCACCGTATGAATTCCAACAGACGCCCGTGTGTTGGACTTCATACGGTGACGGTGTGAAGGTAGGCCACACATGTCCACACCGTATGAAGTCCAACAGACGACCGTGTGTTGGACGTCATACGGTGACGGTGAAGGGAGGCCACACATGTCCGCACCGTATGATCTCAACTCAATGTTAGTATTTTTTTTTATGCTCACGCAACTTAGTCCAGGAGATAGCGTGCAAAAAAGTGTCTGACTAACATCAAGCTAGAATTTTGTATACAAGTCAATCTTTTAGCGCCTTTTAAGAATATGTGGTCGGCTAAGTTCGTCTGCGGGACATAGCTTGGCAATAGACGTTTGAAAAAAAAAAACCGGTGGAGAGCGGCCAAGTCTCACCAATTATGGTGGACAATGTGATTTTCATGATCCTAATTCTATGCTCAGGATCATGAATTAGGATCATGAAAATCACATTGTCCACCATAATTGGTGAGACATGGCCGCTCTCCACCGATTTGTTTTCTTCACACACCTATTGCCAAGCTATGTCCCGCAGACAAACTTAGCCGACCACATAATCTTAAAAGGCGCTAAAAGATTGACTTGTATACAAAATTCTAGCTTGATGTTAGTCAGACACTTTTTTGCACGCTATCTCCTGGACTAGCTGTTTTATTGAAACAAAATGTTACACAGTTTAACACATAGTGAATTTGGGATGGTGGCACTTGCCTTAGAGGAGGAACATGATCATTGCAAAAGAATTATTCAACGCAGAAGTCGGAGAAGAATGTGAATTCACAGTGCTTGGAAGATAAGATCGGTTGAAGGCGTGTTTTCCTCGCTGCTGCCTCATCTGACGACGAAACCAAGTTTTAAAAATATTTTAGAATATCGATGTCCACATTCAAACAACTAGCGATTACCTTCCAAACACGTTTATTCTCTGTATTTCTATACTTTTCACTCGACTGATCACACAAAACTGGGAATTTTCTAATTAATTTTTCGACCTCCATTATGAGTAGAAAAGTAAAATAAATATATAAGGTGTTGTAATGCAATTAATAAAGATCTAACATTTAAATAGAATAATTATAACAAAGAAAGTTGAAGATGTAGATAAAGTATTTAAAAGGACGACCCGCACCGCGCCTGTCAAAAAGTAAACAAAACTAATCCAAGTGTCGGTAAGGATGCGATGCGGTGTCGGTGCGGAGAGGTGGGACTACGCCTAACTTTTCCTTAGGTTTTTTCCTCACTGAGTGTTGTCCAACACACGGCCTGCACACGGCCGTCATACGGTGCGGGCACGGTGCGGACAGGTGTAGCCCGGCCTTAAGCAGCTTATACACAACACGTGCATTGCCAAAAACGGACGAAACGTGCCAGTGTGTGGAGGTCTTCGTGCATAGCACGGCCTGCAATGCTTGGCACGATGAGAATCAAGACGAGTTTGGAAATATCTTCCTCCTTGATATTACCGAGATTTAGTGGTATGGATCATAGATGGGAGATTAGGCCACGTGGTATTATTGCATTAATAGGGAATTAACTTAGTTTGCGTGGTATGCTATGAGCTATGAACCAGATTTTCGATTCAGAGGTCAAACACGTTCCCTTTTATTAAGTATGGAATTTGTGTACTCTTTTCGCTTCAGAATAAATGTTTAACTGTTTGTATTATAAAAATAAAGTTAACGAAGGTTTGTTAATAACTTTTTACTAACTTAAATTCTTTCCTCTTGTACTTATTTTTATTGTAAATTAAATGCATTTCTAAAGAGCAAGAAAAATAACGGGGTAACAATTTTAATATTAGATGTGTTTAATTCAGTGTGAAAGTTAGGTAATGCAGTGTTGAAAGTTTCAAGTTGTTTAAGTTCTTATGTCTCAAGCCTTTTTTGTTTAAATGACTGAAACTTTAGGGAAGAAAAGGTTCGATCGATTTCCGGTTCCTCGGAAATCCAATTAACTAAAATGTCAAAGCTTATCATCCGGCCGTAATTCTACTTTTATTGCCCCTGTCCCAGATCTGGGGGGCTGCGGGGTCGGAGCCCTTTGCCCCCAACGAGTAATATTTGTTGGAAAAACCCTTTCGATAGATAAAGGTCATCAACCACCCTTCCTCCTTTATATTTATACTACCAATGAAAATAGACTAGTCGTAAAAAAAGAAAACTCTATTTTCTTCTTTTTTGTCTGTTCTACAGTTGATTTATTTTCATCTTTTTGAATATTTTTTTTCGTGATTTTGTATTTTAGAACACAATATTATTTTGTCGAATAGATTTATTAAAAAAAGTTCTTGTATTTTTTTGTAAGTTTTCTTTTTATAGAACGAATTAAATAACTCCTTACAATACTAAAAAAAATTGAAATGCTGGTTTTGCATATATATTGTAAAAAGAAATTCTTCGTTTGAAATAGGGGGGGGGGGGGGGGGGTTGTTCGGTATAAATAGGAAAAGACCTTTTTTCTCGTTTTAACGTTTAATATAGATTCCAAAATAATGGTTCAAGAGGTGAATTTGATACAAATTCTTCTTGTCTACTATTAGGGGAAAAAATCTTAACATTAACCCTTTCTGTATGTGGAGAGACATAGAACCATTAATATTAAGGTATACAGTTTGTGCTTATTTGCAATAGAGGATTATTTTATATAGGGTTGGGCTAGCTGTTTTAAATTTTATGACCCAACCATATTTTCTATTTTTGGCCAACCATATTTCTAGAAGTCAGTCGGCCTAGAACTGCTCTAGAGTTAGGCTCCATACTTAATATGTGCATAAAATATACTTTTTTGTTCTAACTCTAAATTGATTAGTATTGCGGACATACAAGAATATTTTATACGTCTCCGATTTCAAAAATTCCATGACCGAATATTCCTTTCAGACATTAGGGGACGATTATGGTTCCATGTCTGTCTGTCGGCTTGTCAGTTGCTTAATTTTTACGTATCAACATATTTTAAAAACTACTCGTCTGATTTTAATGAAGTTTGGATTATAGGTCATAACAACCCTTTGTTAGTCTCACATAAGTTTCAACCTTTTGCGCAAATTTGTTTCTCTTTCACGAGCGCACAAACCTACATTTATTAACACCTATCTCTAAAAGTACTCAGCTGATTTTTATGAAATTTGGATAATTTTTCAAAAGTAGTCCGCAGATAGCCCCGGATCAATACAAAAATAAAAACAATTTTGACAGATTTATAAAATCAGGGAGGAAATTAAACAACTTTGAAAATAATAGCTTGTTAAAATGATTTAAGTATACGAAATTGGAGAGGAAGCTATGTGACACACTACATTGACAGTCTATTGCTTCCGAGGAAACCGAAGAAAAAATCAAAAAATAAGAATAAAAGAAGCTAATGTGATAGTTCAAACAACATTTTTAACGTCTCCGATTTCAACAGAAATCCGTTTCAGCCATCACGGAACATTTGTGGTTCTGTGTCTGTCTGTTTCTTGGTCTTTTGCTCAATTTTTGCGAACCTACTTCTCTTAAAAACTACTCGTCCGATTTTAATGAAATTTGGATGGTAGGTCGTAATTTGTCTATTGTTGGCCCCATAGAAGTTTCAACCTTTTGCACATTTTTTTTTCTTTTCCTCAGGCGCCCAAAAATACATTTATTTACACGGTCTTCAAAAAGCTCAACTGATTTTTGTGAAATTGGATGGTTTGACAAAAGTAGACTCCATATAGCCCCAGATTAATTTCAACCGTCTGCGATTTTTAACTTTTGCTAAATTGATTAATGTATTTTCATGTAAAAAATCAAAACAGTTTTGACGTATTAAAAATATATATGTAGTACATGAGAATATACTCTAATGGTGCAAAATGTTTGAGATTTTAGAAAATTTAGACGTTTTAAGGTTTCCTGAGTACAAAAAAGTGTTTTAAATATCGTTTGTCAACGTAACGTGTGAAAAGTAATCTACTGGTCCAATTTTGATTAAATTTATCATTAGTTCTAAATTTGGCCAACGATTCCGACGACTTTGTTTGAAATATTCAATTTTGGCCGATTTCGATTAAATTCTGTATGCTAAAAAAAAATAATAGCTTCCTTTAAAACAGCTCCGACAGTTTTGGTTAAAATATAGTCCATTTAAACAGTTTACCCAGGCTTAATAAAACATAAGAAAGTTATGTCGGAATATGTCGGACCACATATTTTAACGATGTTAAATATTTTGACTTATGAAACTAGACTTATGTCATAATCTTCGAAAATATTCTAATTAATTTTCTTTATTTAAAAATATATATAACAAACTCAAATAAATATTGCTAAATAGATACACACTTTAATTCGTGTAGAAAATCAAAACAATTTTGACAGATTTCAATAACGAGGGGAAAATCAAATTAATTTGACAGTAATGGTTAAAAAAGAATAAAATAATTAAATTAATGAAGTAGGTCGCGAGGAAGCTATGGGCTCACACTAAATGGCAGGCTATTTTTTATAATCTCCTAACTCTAAAATCTCTGGTGTATTAGATAAATATATTATATGTTGGAATTAGTGTATAATGTGGTGGTTGGTGTATAATTTGTAAAACCAGTTAAAACTTCTTTAATTTATTTTAAAACTTTTATAAGTTTATTTTTTCATTAAATTTTCGTACACCATTCATTTTGATTTGTATTCTTTTTTTTATCTGGTCGAGGAAAATTATTGATGTTATGTATAGAAAATTGATGGAGGGTTGGAGGCGTTCTCGTGAATTAGAATGAAATTGTATTATGCGGAAGTAATTTTATGACTGTAGACCGTATAAGGGGAAAATATGAGTTTTTTTTTTAATGCAAAATATTCAACATTTTTTTTTTAAGCCGTAACAAAAAATTGTTATTATTTCTTGTTCAGTGATTCGTCAAGATAATCGAGTTTTTTTTCTTACTTTAGGTTTTTCATAATTTTTTCCCCTCGGCCTGTTCTGTAAAGATTTTTTTTTTTTAATGAATTTTTATGATGAAATCTTAGAAGCTGAGGGGGAGTCAAAATACATTTCTTCACCCTCCTCAAAAAATAAGAACAATGGTGGTTACTTGAAAGTTCATAGAGGTATAAAAGAATGGTTGGTTGGTGTGATAAATTAATAAAAGGAAGAGCGAAGGAATAAACCCGTGGAGGCGTTAACTGAAGACTCCGCCGGGATAAGGAAAGAGTAGGTGATAATGATTTAGAGAATGAGTTTCGCGCTAGAAGAGGCTTTCTTCATGACGTGTCTAAGGTAAAGCCGATCGTTGGCTGATAGACCACGACGCTACCCTTAACACCGGTGGTCCTGAAAAGTCCCCTTTTTCTCCCTTCGCGTTTTCCTCTTCGCAAACCAGACTCAATTATTAAACTGACTCGTTACTCAACCTCCCCCCGGACAACGGAGGAGGGGGAAAACCGAGGTAAGAGAGGATTTTTAGAGACTGGTTATGAATTTTAAATTGTTATCTCGGGTGGAACCCCTCCTATTTCACCATTCTTCTAACCTCCGTTGCTGAGGTAAAGTCTAAAATCGGCGTCGTAAAACCAAAACGAGTAATAAAGCTTCAAGTTACAACGTTTTCTTGATGTCTTGACATGAAGGGGGAAAACTGAACGTAAAATGTGTTTATTCGGCAACAAAATAACTAAGTATAATATCACGTGTAAAAACACAGTTTCGACCTTACAAACATTGTAAAAACCAAGATAGCTACAATTAAACAATAATCATTCGAAGTAACATTCGAATAAGTATACTTTTAAACGTGTCACTGATTATTAGCATGGAACATGCTTTTTTTTAATCTGCTAATTTCTAGCAGATGTAAAATAGTTATTTATGCATCTAGGGAGTAAAGTAGGCCATTATTCCCTGGGCGAAAAAGTTGGTTCTTGAGGCGAAGCCGAAGAAACCATGGTCCCTGAATCCCGAGGCGCAGCCGAGGGAGATAATTATCGCGAGGGGAATTAATAATGGCACTTAACTCACAAGGTAAATACAATATTTTATCTCCAGTAGGGAGAAAATACACATTTTCATCCATTGCACAGTTTTTATTTATTATTTTAATAAATAACAATAATTATTAGCACTTTTAATAGCAGATATATGAGATTCATTATTAAAAACAAATGAGAATTGGAATTAAACTCAAATAGAAGGTTATTTAGATGTGGGTTATAAACAATTATATACAAGGTCGAAAAAGCAGTGTCGCCAACCTGATTTCAACAACTTCATTACATTAGCCATTCATTTTCTACTATTTATCAAATAATTAAGTTGCAATCCTTACTTTTTCGCCCTACTTTTACTTTTTCTCCCTACTTTTGAGTCCAGGGAAGAAAAGACTTACTTTAGTCCCTCTATACGAAACCAAAATCATAACTTTTTCTCCCTACTGGAGATGAATTAAATTTTAGAATGTGTTCACACAAAGTGATATTTTTATGAAAGAATATTTTCAGGATACATATTGAACTATTGTGTTACCAATTTGTAAAAAAGGAGCCTCGTTAGCTCGTATAGGAGATTATTTGGAACTCTTATCAATTAAAATAATTAGCATCGAGCGTGGTAACAACTTTGATTATTGACCACTAATTTAGGTTCAATAGCCGACCCAAGCCCACCCGCTCGGTGCCCACCAGCATCATGAAGTGGTTGCCTATGCCATTAAAAAGGTTTATAGAGCCGATGAAGCGGTACACAATCCCTGTGTCATCCATTACATATAGTTATATAGTTGTATCCGCCCTTTGACAGGGCTAGGTCCTCCACGGGCTGTTGGCTACGGAGTTAGTTATAGTTTTATCATTTATGCATGAGCCTGGAACCTAAAATTAGGATCAGATTGTGTGTAGTTGTTCCATAAAATTTCGGTGTTTTAATACCTTGAGTCGAAATCAATGAATCATACAACCAATTTTATATAAATTTATAGTATCTCTTTAATCTCTTTAAATAATTAAAAGTGAATTAGAAGAGGCAACATTAATATTTAACATAAAACCTTAAATATTTGAATACTAGTATAGACTGAAAATAGATTTTTCAGTGAGTGAATAGAGTTAATTGTATTGTTACGAATTTTCGGAAGAAGTATTCATGTTTTATCCTTCATTATTTTGTCTGTTCGGTTTGGTTATTAAATGCTTTGTTTTATCAAAGTATTGTTTAAAAATAAACCCTACATTTTTTTAACAATACTTTATTTTGTTTAAAAAAAAGAAATTTGGTAGATAAATATAAAAAACTAAAGTAAACTAAAAATTAAATTTAACATATCGAAAGCCGTCTTATTTAAACTAAGTCGTGGGGTTGAACAAAGGTAAAGTTAACACTCAATTTGACTTGAAATAGTGAGTTTAATGAAGACTGAAAACTTGTTATGAACACTCAACAAATTTCGTTTTTAACATACGATAGCTTCTCATTTATTATTGTTAATTTTCAACGTTAGTTTAATTTAATATTTAGTCTGTTTTTAGTTAAGGTTACCTTGTTTGAACTTTTCATTTTTTTGGTAAATCCTCTCTGGATAAAACATAGACTCAAGGTCAAAACATTCATTTGAAATTTAGTCAGGGATTACAAAGCGAAAATTTTCGTACCTAAATAAAAAGTTTCTTCTTTTCTTAGAGAAATAACTATTTTACTCTTAAGAATGTTAATTATTAGATCAAACTATTTCAAGATGTAAAGCGGGTAACTATCACAATTACCACTTTAAATACATGTATAAGCAAATTTAGTGTTACGATCTGTAGTTTGTTACATATCTGCTGTTTTATTCAGCGTTCTGTAAGTGTCATTGTTTTGTTCAACATATGTATTCGTATGTACTCGTACCTACTTTCCTGCAACATGCAGTTAGTGTTATTGTTTCGTTCCTATGCTTTGCTATGTTTCGGATACAAATAGACAATTATCTCCAAGAAAAATAGCTAGGTGACCACTTTGATTTGGAGTAAAATTAGAATAACTAACCTATCAAGTGGCGAATTGACATCAACTTGATTTTTTGCCTGCTTACTAATTTTATTCCTCGTATCATGAAAATCACATTGTCCACCAAAATGGGCAGGACATGGCCGCTATCCACCGGTCAGTTTTTTTTTAAAAATACCTTTTGTCAAGCTATGTCCCACAGAGAACTTAGACGGCCATTTATACTTAAAAGGCACCAAAAGATTTGTATACACAAAATTCTAGCTTGATGTTAGTCAGACACTTTTTTGCACGCTATCTACTGGACTATTAGATTTGTATTTAATTGGGCTATATTTTAGAATTTTTAATAAAATATCATCGGAACCGTTTTCGAGAAATAATTCATTTTTCGTTTTGTGGAGTTCTTGAGGGTTAATTTAGAGCTAACATTTATTTATCGATTTCGCCTTTGGGTATCATTTTTCTTAACATGCGTATGCCAAATTTAAAACAAAAAAATAGTACGGGGTACCTCGGAACTTTTCCTCACTTCGGAGGCCATTTTAGTGGTGATTGCTAGGTTCGAACAAGTGGTTTGTCCTACACGTCTAGTAGGAAGTACTAGATAACTACTACTACTACTTGTCAAACAGAGTTACATTCGTGCCAAATTGCAACTCGATCGGACCACTTTTTGATTTTTTTCGACTCAATAGCTAACTGGGTTCAAGATGGCGGAAAATATTGATTTTCCGGGTGGCACAACTAAAAGTAATGACTGATTTTTCTACCAAGTTTAAACTCTCTATGTTAAATACCCTGGGCTGGACGATGATAACACACATACATATATACAGACTTAATGCTGAAAACCACACAGGATTTTTTTTAGTGAAAACATTACTTTTCCTACCATAGGTGAGAAAAATTTTTAAAAAAAGGCCCAGTAGTTTAGGCATTGCGCGTTTGCACAGACATTTTCTAATAACCAATTTTTTGGACTCAGGGGAACTAGAAATGTGTAAATTTATCAAATTGGCAAAATCTAATTTTAGCACCATCACTATACCTCTCTCTCTCTCACTATGTAAAAAATATATTATATACGAGGTAACGAAAATCGTTAACCTCTAAAAATAACTAAACCTTAAATATAACTTTTTCCTTCGAAAAGAAGAAAGCTGTAAGCTTTGAAATAGACCATCCTACGCTATATAACCTCACGTATATATATATATATATATATATATATATATATATATATATATATATATATATATATATATATGTGTGTGTGTGTGTGTGTGTGTGTGTGTGTGTTTCATAAAAATAAATCTTTATAAATGGAAAGTAATTTTATGAAAGCAACAGGAGGGAACTATGTGATTCCGAAACTAACAAAATAAAGTAAAAACTGAGAGAGAGGGTACATCATAAAATCATGTTATCCTTTACCCAACAAATAAAGCGTTGAAAGGGTTTCTAAACAGCTTAATACTGTTGTATGCGATTCGCGTGAGAACTATCAATAATATTACTTTTTCTACTTTTACTCAAACATGTATTTTTTTTTCCTCCCACTCAAAAAGTTTCGTAAAGCTTTCATTTAGAGTTTGCAAGAATCATTAATTATTTAAAATTAATGAGATTACATTTGTTGTATAGCGTGCAGTTAGCCGGTAATATAGACGTTATAATAATAATTATTATAAACCCAATAAGTTAGTTGTGGGATTTTCTTCATTCTCACTTTATTTAATCTTGTTTTTGCAGTGGCGTCATGACTTTTTGTGGATTTCTCCATTGGTCTGACACCACAAGCAAGTAAGGAGAAAATATTATATTATATTTTAGGATCGACCTAAAAGAGTTCTTAACATCCCACTGTAGATATTTTCGATGAAAACGTAATTAAAGTTTAACTTCCATTTTGGTATTGTTTTAATTGATAATTCGTAGAAGTAAAGTCTTTAAGTAGGTCTTTTATCTTGCGTCTGTATTTAAGGCATTGAGCTTCTACACCCTAAATTTGATATAATTTTAGAAGTGTCAAGTTCATATGTTTATTTTAAATCCCTTCAACCGTTTATTTGTCTTTCTTGTTATAATTAACCTTAAGACATTCTGCTCTCCAATAAATTTAAAGACATTTCCACATCAGTTTTCAAGACTTTAGATGATGGGATACCGTCTATGCAAAGAGTTTTGACATTTTAATGTCTTGGCTGTGCTACATAACTCGAAAAGCGTTACTAAAAATATTCGCCAAAAACGTTACCCGGTGTAACAAGGAGTTAGAAAGATATAGGAGGTGTGCAAAGTCTGTCTCCAGTAGGGCCTTCCTCTACCGCGCTTTGTAGGGCGAAGAAGGCGGAAAAGAGTTAATACGTGTAATAGGGAGTTAGGAGATTATAGGAGGTGTGCAATCAACTCTGCCCGCCTTCTACAACCGCGCTTCTCAGTCGAATCTCACTCGGGTCCGCTCTACTATACAGTCACACTATTCAGTCTACTTCTACTACCACATTTGCTCCTCTACATCTTTCAACACGCACTCTTTTAACCCCTTTTACCTTACCTTTTATTTGTACATTTTGTCTAACACGATAAGACATGAAATTGTCTCACTGTCTTGCGGACTCGTATGAAAGAAGTATTATTTTTCCTACCCTCATCTGTTTCAGCCCCACCAAAATCTGTCTAGTCGGTGATGTAGTTTAATGGCTGGGTCGCTGTCCTATTTTCTACTTCCCTCTTCTGCATCAAAGTCCTTATTAAGGACTTCATTGAAGGGCTCTTCTCATTTTCTTAGATGATGTTGCGTGGATGTTAGAAGTACTCCATCTTTATTTCTGATGGGTAGTGAGTTGCAGTATCCTTTTTAGTTTCTCATATAAGAAAAAGTATTGTGATGGTGCGAAAATTCAATTTTTAAGATTTTGATGGATTTACACGTTTTAAAGTCCCTTGAGTCTAAAAAATGTCTGTCTTTCATAGTATAAAGCTCCTATGTGGCCTATTGACATATTTTAAACGTCTACAATGCACATCTAATGCAATAAGAGTGCACTTCGGATTAAGAGCTTTAAATTTATCAGATGTTAAGTATTATCTATATGTATGAAATAAGCAAAGGTTAAAGAAATAACAATTATAATTAATATTAATACTAAGTAAAGTTATTTTTAAAAAGCTGATGTTCATTTATTTCATGGGAATAATTACATTGGATCTGAATTATAAAGGCATTTTCTTCCGGTATTATTATCTTCCAGTACTAGAAAATGTAGATAATAGACAAACAGTATTATATGTAAAATAATATACATAACGTACGTATTTTTTTTTTATATAGAATATTTATTAGAGTAGTATGACGGGATGTAATTTAACAAGTTAATTGGGTTTTCTTTATAACAATATTTTTTTCTTTGTGACAAAATTGAAGCATTTAACCACATTGTTGGCATCGATTTTATAGCTTTAGAAAATTTCTAGGGGAGTAAAACGCCAGCTACTATGGCCAATAAACGGCAAGTATGTAGCCGGAATAGCACTTTATTGTATTGAAAGTTTTAAAAAATAAATCGATTTTGTTGCTATAAAAGTTGAGTGTATACTTGATTGAAGTTGAAGGGAAAGAAAGGGCTACAAATCTGCAGCCATACAGTGTTCCTTTATATACAAGAACTGTAATCTCGAGTTATCTGAGGTCAAGAGCGGAACGGGAGGGTGCAGGGATTTTAACTTCACCCTCTCTGGACTCACTAGGAGAGCATGTTAAACTCCACACGAGCGAACAACAATAAGGCCCATATAGGTTAGTGCCGTGGGGTAGGGTTTAGCCAGCCGAGAGATAGGCAAGTGGGGCGATGCAGAGATGTGTTGAAGGTCTAGTATACTCTGCCGTAAGTACGGCGAAGCGGCTAATGGAGCTACGACCTCGCTACCCTGACCCCTCTGTACCCACATAATCAAAGCTTACCTCTCTCCCTTCCTTTTACTAAACCACTCCATAACATAGCCGGCATTCTCCCTCGACTCGGCCAAATATCGGCATACCTTCCCACTTGCTGATTAACCTGAAAAATGCCAGCCATATGAACACTGGTTGGCCAGTTTATATAGCGCAGAATATTAATCTCACAGATCCGTATATTTTTGCCATTTTTTTCTACCTCGCGATGAAGGCTTAAATTAAAGCGTAGCCTTTTTTTTCCTATTACTCAGAACCGTAATTAACTTGGTACCATTTTTTTATTTGCTGAGAAAATGATAATTTGATCATGGAAAATGAAATAAAGTTTTATTTGTAAAAAACGGAATATAGAATAAAGTTTAAAAAATATGTTTAAAAATCTTTAAAAAATATTTCATTAGTGGTAATGGTTTTCATTTTTCTTGAAATAGAACCATTAATTAACTTCATGTAATTAGTTTTTAATAATACTTACGAATACAATATTTGATGCGCACATTTATATCTTTAATTGAACATAAATTAGTTTTGAGGTGTTATAGCTTCTTATCTCAATTATTATTGTTGTTATTCCAACTTTCTCTAATATCTCAAATTACTTTTCTCCCTAATTATTTAAAGACCTACATTATAAAACTTTCCAACTTTCTGTGGACAACAGATAACTATCCCAAATGCTGGCAAGATGCAACGCTGATTCCAATTGCAGCGGCAAATTTAGTTATAAAACTAATTCTCGATCTAAAGAACTTCCTGTATGAAAATAATCCAAACCTACCCAAATCAATAAGAAATAAATTCATTGACCTGAAAAATAAATTCCAGTTAGAAGACTGACCGGAGGAAGCAGGACTGGCATTAAGTAGTATACCACAATACCACCCTAGGTAACCAAACGCCTCTGTAACCAATGAATCAGTTAAGAGAAGAAAGCTGGGATGCAACATGAACTCTACTGACAACAACGCAATAAACATAGACCATACCACTCAGACGCTGCCTTCATATTCCTGACGTCGCTACAGACGAACATCGCACAGGATGTGCTTTTATCCATGAGCAGCACGTTCACGTTCAACTGTTCACGTGCCCAAACTGGATCTAGATATGATCAGTTGGCCATCCTCTAAGCTGATTTCAAAAAAAAAAAAATCAGAAAATTATGTATTCAGTTAAGTATTCAGAAGCTTTTGGTCCACTGAGGAGTTTGGAAAAATTGTTTTCTCACAATCCTTATGTAATTCAAATTCGAGACACTGTTTTCAAAGATCGAAACACTGCGTTCAAACTTACTCTGCCAGCCCCTCTTTTGTTAGCTTCCTAGCCATATCGGTATAACTGGAAATGTGACAGTGGACGGAGAAGATAGACAAATCATTTTTATCTATACGATTGATACGAAATATAAGCATTATATCTCTGTTTAGATACTAGAAAGTTATTCTTTTCGTAGTTGTATTTATTGCGCATCCGCGTTCATAATTCTTCTTCTTTTTTACAACCCTCGCTATCGCTCGGGTGCAAACTCCACACTCGCATGCAAAATGCTACTTTCCACATTAGACGCGTAATGTACTATTACGTATTATCAAAATATTTAAATGTATTGATCAAAAAGGCAATTAAAGATATTTGGCAGTCAGCATGGGTCAACTGTACTGACAACAAACTAAGATCTGTAAAACACTGCATAGAGCCTTGGAAATCAGCAGCTGGCAAAACAGACGGAAAGAAACATCTCCCTGCAGACTAAGACAGACACACTCGGCTAACCCACAGTTACCGCTTTACTCGGGATAAAATGCCATCAAAATTCATTGTAGACTCTGCAATGAAATCGCTACTGTTTTACACATACTTACCGACTACAAGATCTACGATACAAACACAGCCTGTATGAAACGTTACCTAAATGAGTAAGACAACTATTCTCTCATTTACGCGATGCTAACTTACTAAAAGAAATATAGATTTAAAAATTCCACTAAAAAATTAAATAATTGCTTGCATACGAGTCTGCAAGACAGTGAGACATTTTTATGTAACGCTTTTTGGTGTCGTTTTTCGAGTTTATGTGCGTAAGTACAGTAAATGACCTATTTACAGCTGTTTCTACGATGTTGCAATATTAGCAGTAGTGTAACAACACTTCATCTAATGTTAATAGTATTTGTAAAAATAAGAGGTTGTTTTTAGAGGATACCCACAGTTAATTACACAAAAAGGGGTACGTGGGTAGAGAACTGCTGCTCTGGACTAGACTTTACTAAGTGTAGTAGAGTAGAAGAGCGCTGGGCTACAGGCTAGAGAGTGGGGGAGAACCAAAGGCAGCCGAACCTACACGTCCCGTCCTCGGTTACATTCGAGTCCGTGGTAGGGGAAGGTCCTACAGCTGTAGACTGGATTGCAAACCTCCTATAGGTTTCTGTATCCCTGTCACACTTTTCTGAGTTTTTAGGTAACATAACGCTTTTTGAGGTATGTTCCATAGCCTAAACATAAAAATGTCAAAAAAATTTAGCAGACGGATGACAACCTTAATAAAAAAATCTTTATGGCGTTATAACAAATTAAAAACACCGTATAAATAAATAAATAAATTTTTGTTGGGAGTGAGTATATTGTACCAGATCTAATTTCTTTGCTTGCCTCTAAGACTTTGTGTGAAAATGGATTCGTACATTTTTCAGAAGACAGTCAAAGAAAATGTCAGGTGAAATATGCCGTGTAGAACAAGTGTAAGTAAAAAATGGCAGCACTCTATTAGTACTGTTCCTGGGTATACGAGTATGCTACTGGATTCGGATACTTAAATAACTGATGAACATATCACACAACATGAACATAACATACACCGGGTTCGTGCATTTCTCATTACCAGGGTAAGATTCATTTTTAAAAACACAGATTTATTTATTTAGGAAGTAAAGTGCTTGTTTATTGCACCACAAAGTGTTAATATTACCTAAATAAAACGAGAAAGGATTTCTGTATATAAAATCAAAAAGTCGAGAATGGAATATGGTGAATATCACATCATGTCATGATCACACATAACTTCAACACACATTTTCTTCTGTAATATCTTGCCGGCGTTTTTATAAAATATTGTTATAGGCCGCTCCCTGACTTGTCGGTACGGTATCGGTAAGCTCGTACGCCGATTCGGTATAGATTCTTTACCGAGCGCCTATATCTTAATGAGTCCACACTGAATACTTTACCGCTTCTGTTTTTACTGCTTGTTCTTACCGACTCTCGGTATACCGATTCCATACCGCCTCGCTCCCACGCCAGTCAGGGAGGACGCATTAAGACTCAGGCGCTCGGTGTGTACCGAGCGAACGAGCTTACCGATACCGTACCGACAAGTGAGGGAGCGGCCTGACTAGAGGTGTATGCGTGAGAGCGGGGCAGTAAAGGCCCGTTTACACGGTGATAGTTCTTCCACGATAGAACTATCATGTCAGTCTACGTCATACAACTATCGCCGAGGTGTGCAGTTTACACGGTGAGAGTTAAAATACGTCAAAACTTGTTGTCGTGCACTCAATGTTACATCTATATAATACATTTTTTACTAGAATACACGGAAATAAAGCATTAAATATATTATAATGTTAAATTATAATACACACACAGCCAAAAGAATATATTCATATTGTCGAAAAAAACAAAATCTGATATCTTATGTGAAGCAATCTTATCATATTTGGTGCCTTTAAATCTGTTATCAGTTGATAAAAAAGTATAAGCCAATCAGCGTCTAGTATCTAGCGTGGTAGTTCCTATATCATCCGCGTGAGTACTCTGACTGCTGTGATAGAACACTCAACTATCTCGTCAGACGAGATAGTGTGATGGCAGATAGTTCTATCGCGACAAAATCTATCACGTAGTCTACACGGTGATAGTCGATGCGATAGTTGCTGTCGTGACCGCAACTATCGCGCCAACTATCACCGTGTAAACGGGCCTTAAGGGATCGGTATACAGAGAGTCGGCACGAACAAGCAGTAAAATACTAGCTTTATGTCGTACTCCTATTGCTATCCTCGAGCGTGGTCGAGGTGTCATCACAAAATGGCAACTAAGAAAGATATTCATGTTATTTTGGTCTCTGAAATTGAGAAATGTCCATTGTTGTACAATTATAAATTACCGGAATATGCTAGAAAGGTCCTGACGGAGAAAGCTTGGTCGGGAATTTTAAACAAAACAAAAATTTCAGGTATTTACTGTTTACATTTATCAATTTTAAAATTATAAATTATAATATTAAATATTAGATTATGTATTAAAGGATATCGCCAGTACTTCTTTCTTTTTCGACGCATTCGCAAATAAATGTAACACGCTATAATAGTATCTTCTTCTGACGACGACATAATCACGCCCGTGACTGCAAGATTCTACCGAAAGTATACCGACATGTGGGGAGATGAAGGCGGTATCGGTAAGCTGTCGGTAAAGCAGAAAATACCGCATACCTATACCGTACCGACAAGTCAGGGAGCGGCCTAATTCTATAATTTGTTTATCCCTTTTAAGCCCCCCAGATCATGAAATCCTTTTAGCGATCTTGATATTCATAATTACAAAAATAACTTAAAAATAGATGTATTAAAGCAACTACATCGGGCGCGCAATCGGAAACCTGAATGGCCTCATCATTTTGGTTTAGTAGTAGTAGTAATTGCTAGTACTAGACGAGTTGGACGAACCACTTGTTCGAACCTAGCAATTAGTATTTTAGGCCCATTTTACTAGCACCGTGGTGGAGATTTCCGGGCATTTCACACATCATACCTCTTTACTTTGCATTGCCGAAGCGATTATGGTGTGATCATTAGTGAGCTATATAAATCAGAGCATTACGGCAAGGGTTCGAACTCTCAACCTCGTGCCGCCCTTGATTCATTAATGACCGAGCAGATGTGGTAAGTTAATTAATCCACACGATCACACTGGCTCTCCAACATTTTGGTGTATGCGCCCCTCTTGCCATATAGCCTTCCCGTTTTAACTAGACTGTTTAATTCTTGTTTCTGTCTTCAGAATCTGAATCAAAATCGGCTTGCACTCTAGCCGTACTAAAATTATGGCAGATTTGGAAGCTAACGAGTTCCACCAACCCAATATTTCCACCAATATTTTCGCTAAAACTGTTATATTTCAATAATGTTCGCCCTCTGAGTCAAACGGGTAAAAGCAACAGACCAATAAAAGGACACATTCCTAATGGCAGTAATATCTCGTTAATCCTTCGTAACTCATTCAAGTTAAAGGACACACCTTATTCCACAGTATGGTTTTTTCCAAAAAACATCCTTATAAAACAAGGCAAACTCCGCCACCTTCAACGCAATATAAAAACTGTCACTCCTCAAATAAAAACAGTAATTAGAAATGATAGAATTATGGTTGAGGGCCATTCACACTATCTGACAACTTTGAGCTTTTATGCACTAAAACTGGCTCCGATGGGTCGGAGGTTCTGAAAGCATTGATTGGGACAGACAACACACAGAAGTTAAAAGAAATAATATTAAAACCACAGTCAGGTCTATCAACTCACCCGCGTAGTATTTTACCCGAAAACACTGATGACACTCAAAATAAATGTATTAAGAATACCTCTCATCATAGTCCTCTTACTTAGAGTTCTACATCCAATCAAAACTCAGCGGGCTAGGAGGCATGCACTAAATACTTTCCGACAGCACCGTAATACACCAGAACATTCTTAACTCTACAGGGTGACAATTTATCGCCTGACATAGATCAAACTCCAACTAGCTGACTCTCCCCCTACTAAGCGGGCCCTCAATGTTTGCTCTTTGAATGTCTATGGATACAAATCTCTGATTCCACTAAAACGATCACTACCTAAAGTACCAACTGTAAATAATTGGTTAATCTGAAATATACGTTCTCTCTAACTTTTTTTTACAATTGTACACCCCTTTTGTCCCTTTGCAGGGACAAAAGCTGTTAAATGAATTTTTATTGTCAAAACGCAATGAAAAACCTGACCCAAGATTTTACCTCACACAATTTTTGATGAACGAAATATGTATTAAAAAGAGTTTTGAACTGTTAACAACGCTATTTTTAAATCCAAATATATACCTACTTGTACTCAGGGTGGATAGTTTTATTTAACACCCTACTCCCATGGCGCTAGGGTTAGGACATCGATTCCGATATATCGAAAATATCGATATATTGGACCCAAAAATATCGATATTTCATATCAATATATCGGCAACATCGATATTTCTAGAAAATATCGAAAATTGGAAGCCGGTGACCTTTTCTATCTCTTTTCTGCTCAACAGAGGAGAAAACTTGCCATGACGACCTTTTTTCTTCTTTTTTGCTCATCACCTGGGAAAACTGGGTAGTCGGGAAGGTTCTCGATATATCGGGAATTTCGATATGTTGACTAATATCGTTGTTCATCCACTCGATGTCGATATATATCGAAAATATCGATATTTCCTTTCGATATCTCAACCCTACATGGCGCCTTTCCGTTAAAAAGAAATGCAATCCCTTGTTTTTAAGGGATGATTGTTTGGGGCTGTGTTTGGGTTATTACACATAACATAAATAAGGAAATTATTAGGGTCATCGGTTTTGCCTATACTTACTCCAATATCGTATATGATGAATTGACACCATCTTTATAACAAGTCACCTTTCCGCAGCTACTGCACAACCCTACATGGAAAAGATCCCATCTGAATAGGACTAAGCCTATGCAATGCAATTAGCGACCCACTCGATCGGACTTCCAGAACTTTTAATTATTTTAACAGCTTTAAAATAGTAAATATTATTTGGAAATTTCCGTTAGTCTTAGATAAAATTGCGTAAGCAGGTTGTTTTATTAGTTTATATTCTCCCTTT
Source organism: Gerris lacustris (assembly GCA_951217055.1). Classification (NCBI taxonomy): domain Eukaryota; kingdom Metazoa; phylum Arthropoda; class Insecta; order Hemiptera; family Gerridae; genus Gerris; species Gerris lacustris. The sequence goes on along the minus strand of OX578283.1, from coordinate 22,744,714 downwards.
TTAATTCTTCTTTTAGATTATTAACGTGCATCTTTTTTTCTGCCAAACAAACCGCTTGAAATTAGAAACCTTTACCAATTTGCCCCCGAAAAAGGCTTGGGAGGATAGAAGAAGAAAAAAAGAAAAAGGATCCTTCCAAGCCATTACGGTAGCCTTCGAAAACAGACACCACGTACTCGGAACCAATAAACTTTTCCTCCTCTGGGCAAGAAGGCTTGTTTGTGTTTGAGAACGCGGCGTCACTCACTATAAAAACCACAGTGTAGGATGAAAGTAGAAAAAAAGGCAAGCAAGAAGAGAAACGGTCGGAGCAATACAGAGGTGATAGCGATTCCTTCTTAAATGTTTTTTTTTTCTACCCTTACTTTTCCTTTTCCTTCCTTATCTTGAAAGGTATTAAACTGTTGAAACCGACCCACAAGAGCCCCCTTAGAAATTTTAGAGGCGTGTGTCGTGTATTTGTTGATGCCCCCCGGGGAAGGTCAAAAAGACACCTAATATATCTGGGCGAGAGATAGAAGTGAATCTGAGGGGAAGGAAAGAAAAAAGGATTCAATATTAAAGTGGAATTCTTTTCAACTCCACTCCTGGCCCCGGAGTATTTACACAAGAGGACGTTCTATATAAGGAGAATCTCACTTCAATTTCAGCCAGAAACCCACCTTGGGGGGTTGTTCCCTTCTTGGAAAGTTGCCCTCGGCATTGTAATTACGACAACTGGATAATTTCGAATGCAGTATATTCCAGGCAGACTATATTGCCAAGTTATAACTCTTTTTTGCCTCACTTCCACATTTAAACTGCCCTCGACAATAAAAATACTTACTTCTCTCTATATAAATAGCTAGGGTACAGAATCTTTCTAAAAATCAGACTTGTTTAGGTCCCTACTGTATAGATTTTAAATTTAACATCAAAGGTAAAGAGTAAAAAAAAACTATTTAATACATTTCTAACCAGCTCTATGTGGAATAAATAAAACAGCACAAATTTCATCGATAAACCTCAATATTTAAATTATACGATTTTACTAGATGCTCTAATAATTAATTCAGACGAATAATTAAACAAAACGAACTTTGGTTCAACTTACTAGGACTTAATTAAAGAGTAACAGAGACTCAGCTTCTAGAGCCCGTTGATGTACCCTCGGATTTTCGTTCCTGATTTCTGTTTTTAATAGAAGTACACGTTTTAATTTATTTTTTTTATGAACGGTACAATAAAAAACTACGATCCTAGGTTTAATGATGTCCTAAATTTTGGTAAATATCACTTTTAAAACAGTATGCCGATAAGTGAAGGCACTTATCTTCTTCGCATGCTATTATTGGAAGAATTGTCAAATTGGAAAAGAGAGTGTGTTTCTTTGGACCTGTTTCGATTCCAAGTGGGAGTCACACTTATTTTATACTAAATGTGTGAAGACGGTTGACTTCTTTCGACATGCCATCCAAATTTCTTCAAAATCTGATAAGTATCTTTAAAAATATTGGTGTTGCTATAAAAAAGAGATCGTGATGAACGCAGAAGGTTGAAAGTGTCAACTTATAATAAAATCCATATGTTTAAGATAGATTTTTAGTTTATTTAAGATATAGGGGCAGATTCTTAAAAAAAATCAATTATTGAATACCTTTCTAATTATATGTATGTTAAACGAATTTGTTTTAAAATATTTAATTTTTTTTTATTCCTTTGCTTGTTATTAATTTGTTATTTAGGGTACAATTAATGCAGTAGAATAAGCATACGTGAAAAACCTATGTGTAAACAAACCTGTATGTTAGAATGTCCTATGTATACAATATTGTTAAGAATTGCTCATGTTATTATTTGATACTTATATTTCGTAAAATGAGTATAAGTGTTGCAAATAGTTTGTTGGTACTTTATTAATTTAGTTTTACATAATGAGTTGGCTGTCGTATCTTAATCTTTCTAGCTTTTATCAATTTTAAATACATATTTTGAGATTTATTTTATTAATATTTCTTGCTACTGTCAAATCAGAGTATTATTTTCTACTTCGTTGAACATGACCAAAAATGTCTTAAAGGTCAAATGTGAAAACCTTGACAAGGGTTTGGCTGAGACTGCCAACATGTGACATGTAAATATTGAGTTCTAAGGTAAAACCACTCTAAAGTTGCACAATAAACGGGGTTGGCTGAAGAGGCACGAGAGGTGTTTAAAATTTCACACAACTCAGGGTAGACGGCTTGGGTTTTCCTAGGGGGAGAACTAACTGTACGCGTGCATATCTCAGGGTTTATAACGGAGACATCTTGAGTTCTCCTCTACCATCTCGTGAAATACTCATGTCTTTGTTCAGGTTTCAACTGAGCACTGTTGTAATTTAGGAAGACTCTTCGCAGTAAAGCCTATGGAAAATGTTCGAGGAACAGATTTTTCAGGTGTTTATAATCGTTAAAATATTATAACAATGTTTTAATGAAAATTTCTGAACTACGTCTAAAATTTAGTTAGTTATTAACTGTTATGAACTAAATTATTATTAACTGTTAATGTTTTAATGCATCCTTTTGTAAATTAAATATTATTCTGCGTTATAACCCTAAAAAACCGGGTTATACGATGCCAATTGCCGAAACAACTGTCAGTAGATAGTTTACTAGCATTAAATTATTGACTTCGTGTATACACTTTTGTCCAATTGCCCCGCCAATTATGCTGGCAAGCTATTATCTCGAAAAGTAGACTGAGGACCATAAACTGCGCCCAGCTACGTGAATACGGTATTGTCGCGACAATAGGCGCCGTGTGAACGAAATAGGACAGTTGCATAGTCTTATTTACTTTTGGCCTTTGGTTTTTGGCCGTTTCTCGACCTCTGCAGCCGCGATAATTAATATCCCTGTGTTAACCGGTTTTTGTTCAACTGGATTGGCCAGCGATTGTCCCGCTATCAGTTGAGGACAACTGTCCCACAGAATTTGCATTGTATAAACCTAGCTTTAAAACTAATCAGCCATGCTTACCTTAATCCTATGCCTATTTCTCAAAATACTGTGCCAACATGAATTAAGGTTGACGCACAGTAGACCCTCTCAGAAATCTTACGACACCCCATTATTAATCCGCTCCAACTCTTTCATTTATGCTTTTCGTCCGGGTCTACTCTGGCACGTCTAGTCTGCGCAGACTAATTCAATTCAAAGCAAATTCTACTATTATGAACTAAATTCTATCCTTCTTTAATGGATTGTTCTTAAGTTATAATTGAAGCGAGCGTAGCGAGCTTCCTACATTCAACGAAATATGTTCCGTGTCTGTCTGTCTGTCTGTCTGTCTGTCTGTCTGTCTGTCTGTCTGTCTGTCTGTCAGTAACGTTCACGCGTGTGACGATAACTTGAGTAAAAGTTGACCGATTTAGTTGAAATTTGGTATACATGTTCCTCTTACTAATACTCAGGCTAAGTTCGTTGGACAGCGTGATCCGTCCAAGAGTTCGCGCGCAACGCTCGCGTAAACGAGAGGTACAAAAATTAAATTGGAATTTCAGGACGGGAAAAGATTCTATCATCATCTATTCGATGAGACGAACATTATTTTCAAATAACATTTTTTACTAAAACCAACAGCGACACCGCTATGACTTAATAAAGATCGCTAAAACTATTAAAGCGGACCTAAACGTTTATAATAGAGAAAACAACCTTTTTACCGATATCTAACGTTCTAACGTAACGATTTTAATAAAACTTCATATACACCATCTAATGCACAATTGAAACAGGTATGCAAAATTTCAACTTGATACAAGCAAAATTATTTGCGTAGTGACGAGATACATTTATAATAATTGTTTAAAAGCTACCGCGGGTGGTGAAGATTGTTATAGTCGTATAGAGTATAGGCTTGTTTAGGAAGTAAAGCTTTGTACCGAGTACCCCCACTCTTCCCACACTATTCTCTTCCACTTATCTACAACTATGACATTCATCATGATTAATAAATTTCAATATTCAGTATTTCATTGCAATACGCTCGCTTCAATGATAGAGCCACGCGATGCCTAGTGTTAGCAAAAGTTAGGGTTGCCGAGAAAACTTACACACAGGCACCAAGTGTAGTTAAATCATGTAAGATAAGACTGAAAAGTTAACATCCTTCTTTAGCTTTTTCCTATAAGAAAACAAAATGACAAGCATGCTTTTTGAAACAATTTCACAAAGACATGGCCCCCAGTTCTTACCATATTATATCATGCGCTCTTTACCTGGTTGTATACACATACAATAATACTGTTTGCATATGCCTGAACATCTTATGAATACTTGCAAGCATATTTACAAACATCAAACATATCCATAAACAGAACTTTATGCACTTAATACTCCACCATAACGTTCTCTGAGTGTCATAATAAATAATCAGTAGTTAGGATTGCGAGGAGTATGCTTGGTTTGCTAACAAATGATTTGTATTCCGGAACTATACTCTAAACTAAAAATCTGATTTGAAGTTTGGAATCATGATAAAGGAGAGATTTCTCAATACGAGATTTCCCTTGTGTTTTATATTGAATTGAGGTTTTCATTCCCGGAGTTAAACCATAGAAATCGAAAGAATAACTAAGAACATTCTGCTCCATTTTGATAGAATTCTGTTTTTATGTAGTAAAATGGTATATAACTTGAATTAAAGTAAAATTCTTTCGCTTTGACCTAGATATTGCGGAACTTCACATGCTAATTTTAAAACTTAATTTATTTTTATTGTTATTTATTATATAATGAACAGTACATAAACCCTCTATACTGCACACATTTCCTTGATCCTACCTAATTACTTATATCAATCATGTTATATGTTTATTTATTCCATTTTTATTTTTTCTCGATCCTAAATCAACTAATTATAAGACATTTCAGTACAGATGGATGTTACTTTACACACATAATCTGCTCTATACGCATTTCCTTATACTTCTTTTATTCTCGATCAAGCTACTTCATAATTTCTGCACAGAGGGTTAGTGTGCTGAAATTATGAAGTAGCTGATCCGGAATGAAAGAAAGAAATCAACATGCAACAGGATAAACGGTAAAGCAACATAACCCTTTGTCCAGAAATGATTTTATAAGTAGTTGATTGAGAATAAAAGAAGTATAAGAAAATGCTCATACAATGGTCATTAGGGTTAAACCTCATTAGGAATTCAACCGAAATCATAGATTAGGTATAATTGGTTTTGGTTCTAAGCACTCTGATATCCTCTATGCATATTTAAATGCAAACTGGGATCAGGTACAGCGCCCTGATTGTTATCACTTGCTGTTCTAATTGTAATAATATTCGAAGGGTAGGGATGTACACGTGACATTGACACTTGAACAAGATAAATGAATTTCTAAGTCGCCTGTACCTTCATTGGATTAGGTTTATTGACAAGTTTAATCAAATTAGTTGATATCTCAATTTCACGATCAATACAATAATACAGAGAAACGCTTTGATTAATTTTCTTCGTCTTTCTACTAATTATTTGCTATTTGTATTACACATTTAATAATATAATATGTTCCCCTTTCACACTTTTTTCGTTATAATCTAAAGTCTATATAGAAAATAGTTGTTCGAGATTAATTTTATGGTAAATCTCTCAAGTGACTCCACTGATCATCCACACATATACATAGTTATTTTGTGTTTTCAACGTTGGGGTCGAAATGAAGTTTCGATAAAATATATTAATAAATAAAAAAAACTAACTGAATTTGGAGTTGTGATGTAAGTATGCATTGTTCTATTAAATCATAGTAGTTCATCATACCTGTGTAGTTCTGCATTGTAGTTTCTCTAGCAGTTCTTTGTCAGTCTCAAGGAGTTTCTCTTGCTGCAGTCCTCTGGAGTTTCTCTTGCAGTCCTATGGAGTGTCTCTTGCAGTTCTCTGTCAGTCCTATGGAGTATCTCTTGCAGACCTCTGTCAGTCCTTTGGAGTTTCTCTTGCAGACCTCTGTCAGTCCTATGGAGTTTCTCTTGCAGTCAGACTTATGCATGGTACTTTAAAAGGGTTGTATGTATTATATTTACACTCTACAGTTAATATTTACTCTCAGAGTCAAGTATTACAGGTTTATTCAAAAGATGGAATTTAATTTCTAATTTTACTTTTTAAAGCAGATTTCCCAGACTTTCTTGCAGATCTTCTTTCCTGCTACTACCACGGTAGACGCCTCTGGTAAAAATCTCTACTATGTGGGTTAAGTGCAATTTATTTATTATTTTCTGTTCTCAGGGTCCGTAGGCAAAACCGAGGAAAATAAATAATATTTATGCTCTTTATAGTGCTACGTCGTCAAAGAGTAAAAAAGTTTAATGTAATGGTTATATTTAAAAATTCCTTGAGGGGCATTATCAGGCTTATTATATGCTTGAAGTAGTTTTCCATTAGGTTATACTATTATATCAATTAAATTTACCAAAAAGGCTAAACCAGAAGGAAAGTGTCCGGTCGTAAAACCAGGCGTCACATTTGATGGCAACAATGAAGAACTTGGGAGAAAAAAAATTCTTGCATACGAGCCTGCAAGACAGTGAGACATTTTCACGTAACGGTTTTTGCTGTCGTTTTTTAGTGTTGTTATTTGGTAACGCTTGTGTAACGCTTTTTGGTGTAGCTTTTTGGTAACGCTTGTGTAACGCTTTTTAGTGTCGTTTTTTGGTAACGCTTTTCGAGTTTATGTGCCAGAGTAAAGACATGAAAATGTCAAAAAATTCGAGCGTGTAGATTCTTGCGTTTGTAAATTAGGAATTAAATCGACCATATATTGTGCACGAAGAAAGAAAGTACTTTTCTTCTTTTCCAGTTTATTAAGAAGTACTCTTTTAGCTTCTTCACCCATATTTTTATAATAAATGCAAAAAATTATAGTATATCAAAAATACAAAATAATAATGTAAAAAAATAAATTTTATGCATGTGTTTATTAGGAATAAAATTCTAAGGGTTGAGGCGTTTGTCCGGTGCAAATCGGAGCAGTAGAACAGAAGTTGTAGTTGGGGGGGCCGGGGACGCCGCGCCGCTGGGGGGCGCGAGCGACTCCTGGAACGGTAGCGAGAAGCGAAGAGAGTAAGACGTGGGGCAGGTAGCCGATCGGGAGGGGAGGGGTGTGTACGCTCTACCGAGCGTGGTAGGGGGGACCCTACCTTGAGCGGGCAGGTTTGATTGCACACCTCCGTGTAACGCTTTTCGAGTTCATGTGCCATAGCCAAGACATGAAAATGTCAAAATCTACAATTTCTTTATTTTTATCTGTCCGTCTGTCTAAAGATCTTTAACGCACCAGCATGTCCGAAAATACCCAACATAACAATTTATAGCTGCAGTTATTTTGTGTACCAAATAACGCTAATACAGAAAAAATATAAGGAAGTCCCAAAAGATCATCCCTCAATAACAAAGAGTAGAAATTGATGGGTGTTAAATAAAAGAGGAGAACGCCGTATGTACAAATATATATATAGTTGGTTTCGTTATTGTACAAATTCATCGTTGCGCTATATTATATCCCTAAAGTTGCGTTTTTTGTGCCTCCCCATTTTTTAAAAAACCACAGTTATTCTTTGTAAAAAAAAACAAAAACACTGTGTTAAGGATTTTTTCATTCGACGCATTTTTGTAAGAAAACATCTTTTTTACCGTCAAAATCTTAAAAATGTTATGTTCTAAACTTTGGAGAAGTTTCAATGGGTTCGGACGATAAAAATTCGTTAAACAAGTTTGTACTTTGTCAATATAAACGATTTATAGTTATAGCTAAAACAAATTTTTAAATTGCTGCCGATTATGCTGGGCTACGAAATCATCCGAGGTACTCGGATTTGAAATGTCTAAGGTACTCGGTCTAAGCCAAATTTCAATTTTATTGCAATTTGTTAAATTGCCTGCAGACTCTTTTTGTGTTAAAAGCACACAATTGATTACTATATTTGTATATATTATCACCTTTTCAATTCATAAATAAAATTTATTTAAACGAGAGCAAATAAATCATTGAAAAAACTAAAAAAGAAAACAGAAAATTAAAATAAATAAATATTTTATTAGCCTTTAGTGGAGTCGTATATTTTTGAGATAAATGGGGAGATTGGGGGAAAAAATATATATATTGGTAAAATTGTTTGATGAAAGAACCCATTAACAATTCAAATTTTATTTAAATCTGTTCAAATAATTTAATTGAATAATATAATACATTGGATTCTTTATTTTTTCTTTTTATCCAATTAAACCAAGAATAAATACGTTTAAATGAAGGGAATTAAAATAATTTAAAATATGAAATAATAATGAAATTTTGTCGCTAAGTCTTATATTTATTTTTGAACGATTGTAAAATCTTCATTTGAAGACATGCAGGAGGGATGATCAAGTATGACTTTTTGTCGAAAAATGAAATTTTTTGGTCACTTCACGTATCGTCTGGTCGATCCTGGGACATGCTGTATATATTATCTTAAAAGTTTTGTAAACAAACATGTGTCAAATTATCAAATGGTGCGAAGGTTCAAGGCAGCGGCCTTTTTGACGAGCGAAGCGAGTAGGGGGCAGACCTCCCTACTCTTTCTCTCTCTCTATATATGTATACATATATATATATATATATATATATATATATATATATATATATATATATATATATATATATATATATATATATATATATATATATATATATATATATATATATATATATATATATATATATATATATATATATATATATATATATATATATATATATATATATATATACTTGTTTGATCTCATCTCTTTTATATTTAACTAGCTTGTGAATTCTGTTAATTAATATGCAAGAGTCGTTCCTCTAAATAATGGAAAAAGGGGCCTTTAGTTTTGTTTTAAGGATTAGACTAATTAAAAAATCCAGTCTTTTTTTAGGGGGAAGAGAGCCTCATGAAAATCTCTACATCACTCTATTCTTTTTTTTTTTAGGGAGAAGGCCTGGAAATCCCTTACATTCCTTTTTTCCAAAGAAGGGCATCATGAAATCCCTTGGGCCTATCCCTATTATTTTCAGAGAGAACATACCATGAAATTTCTTCTCACTTCTTCTATATTTTACATTTTCTTTCTTTTGGTTGGCGCCGGCACCAAAAGAATCCCTTGTTTAAGTGTAGATACCATGAACGTTCTTTGGACCCGTTTATTCAGAGATCTGCTTCATGACAAACTTATTTTTTTGGCTCCTTTAGCTTGTACCACGCTTTTCTATTCTCAAAGCATCTAAAAATGTGGTACAAGTAAAGGAAGAAGTTTTCTAATTGCTCAGTATTGCTTTTTCTCTTTAGTATAAAGAAAAGTGTTTGTTTTTTGTTCTAGTGATATTTTCCCCCCTAAAATGAATAAAGAATATATTCTTTGTGTCCCTCGCAGTACTACACTTTACACCTATTTACCGTTTCGTGTAGTAGTAGTATTTCCGAGTAATTACCACGTAGGATTCTTTTTGTCCATATCTATGCTTGTATCTAATAATTCATTAAATTTTTATATTTTTTATTTTTCATGATTTTCAGCGATATTTGTTTGATATAGTTCGACTCTTTTGATAGATACAATATATATTTTATTTGTATTTCGTAATTACAGATGAAATTAGCCAGGATGTGGACACCGAAATTACTGACTACTGAGTCTACAGCATTGGCTTATATAAGGGGTGGGGCCTTCATATGTTTGTCAGGGACAAATCTTGCAACTTAAATTTAACCCAATACCTAACTACCTAGAAAGCTGAAACTTGGACTGATTAGGTACTTCCGATGACAGTAAAATATCCAGTCAATAGTTTTGCCAAATTATTAGTATTAGTCAATAAATTGTAACATTTCTGACAAATTGTGGCGGTAAAATTCAAAATAAATTTGGCTTGTGGCAGGTAAAAGAGGTTATTTCCGTTTAAATGATTTAATTTTAACCGCAAAATATTTAGCTGCAGAGTAAAACAAGCTCGATTGGAACTCTAGCCTTAGGACACCCACCGTCCCCGCTCTCCTTCGCATATGCCACCCACTAGACGAGCGTGCTCTCACACCGCCATTCTTGCTTGGCTGGCAAAACACATTAGCAATGTGTTTTTGCACACTGCAATAAGGTACACAATTTGTGTTAGTGAGAGACACCAAGGGATGTGCCACGCAAGCGTGACACATAGGAACTGTTTCAACATAAGACAATAAGATGTTGGCTCGGCATCACGCCATGTCCTGCATCGTGGTGTGAGAGCACGCTTGTCTCAGATAAGTCCAATATCTGATCTTCTTGATTTGATATAGGTCCAGAGTTGGGTGGGCAATGTCAGGCCCCTGATGAGTCGGACGCGACGAAACGATGCAGGACATGGCGTAATGCCGAGCCAACATCTTATTGACTTATTGTCTGATGTAGGAACAGTTCCTATGTGTCGCGCTTGCGTGGCTCATTCCTTGGTGACTCTCACTAATACAAATTGAGTACCTTATTGCAGTGTGCATAAACACGATATTACGTTGCTAATATCTATATATGTATATATAATATGTATATAATATATAATATGTATATATAATATAGATAGTATATATTATATATAGTATATATATGTATATATATATATATATATATATATATATATATATATATATATATATATATATATATATATATATATATATATATATATATGTATATATATATTACATATATTATACATAATCAGTGGGCCGTGTTATGATAATCAATACATTTCCAGATTTGTATAGAGAAATTTTGTCTGCTAAATTCAATCAAATAGAATTCAACAATGACGACCACTGACAGTAAGTGAGGTTTGAGTAGAATAAAGATTTAATGTGAAGAAGACAAAAAGTAGAAAATATATTACATAATATTTAAATTGAATAAAATTAAACTTTTATAAACCATGCACATTAACCATTTTTAAAACAGCCACATTATGACGAACGATCACACTGTATGCGTATGTCACTAAAAATAAAAGCGTGGAGCGATATCAACAAGTTTCTAACAGTTTTTTTTATATGGTAATGTACTCCACGCCAAAAAATTTAAAATAAATTTTAAATTTGTGTTTTTATTTGTAATTGTTGCAACCTATCCCATATAATTTCAAAAGTCAAGGTCGTCTGGAAGTGATTGAAAAATGTGAATCACTATTCGACCCTATAAACAAAGTAAAAAGTGAAATATACTTACTTTATAATAATAAATTAATTCACAATTATAAATATTCAATACTTTTGACTCTAGATTAGTACAATGTCGAAACGTGTCGGTCTAGCTAGGTTTTGGAATTAGCATTACTATTTAACTAGTTTCTAGTTGTCTAGTTTGTCGGGGTTTCGGTTTAACCGTAAGGGAGAGGACTGCCATTTGAAACAAAGTTGCTAGTTTTGTGGAATAGGGGCTGTGGAAGAGCAGAGGATTGAGCCCTAATTAGTGAGGAAAACTTTGTGCCCTCTGTCAGCAGTGTACAGACCTACAGACGCCAGAGTTTGGAACATCACTCAAAGCATACATACCGCCCTCCGAATAACTTATTTAAACTATATCCTTCTACGCGTAAATCCTTCTCCATATATATATATATATATATATATATATATATATATATATATATATATATATATATATATATATATATATATATATATATGTATATATAAAATATTTACTGAAAATATAAAAGGAAGACGTAAGTAATGAAGTCGAGTCACTAAACATTATTATTATCCCTTTTTACATAACTATTAGGTAGCTTTTTTAGTTACTTTTATTTTTAGTTGATTCTATTTTTATATAAAGATAACGAAGTTCCTTATGGCACGTTCTGGAGCCCGGGAGTAAATCCGAAAAAACGACCAAAATCACTGTCACAAAATAACCGTCCCAATATCACCGTCACACAAAATCCGTCACGTAAAATAACTTGAGTAAAAGATCACCGAGTTAGTTGAAATTTGGTACACATGTTCATTTTGCCAATGCCCAGGCTAAGTTCGTTGGACAACGTTATCCACCCAAGCGTTCAAAAAGACGGGAAAAAATGTTATTAAGGAAGCCTGTTACTTGATTTGTTTGTTTATTTTTGTTATATGTCAAAATGTCACTTAGTTCTGTAAATATAAGAAAACATAATCACGGTCTTGTTAAAAGTAAAATTGATCTGTGCTGACCCTTATTTCAATATATTAGGTATATTATTATAATACTGCGTATTTAACCAAGAAAAAATTCTAACTTCATCTATTTAATAAGACAAACAACTTTTTTAAATATGGTTTTTAGTAAAACGAACACCGACACTGTTATGAAGTGATAACGATCCATAAATTTATTAAAGTGGACCTTATCTGATACAAGCAGAAGCTTTAGAGTAGGGAAGAGGAATATTTTAAATTAGTAGGCCGGGTAGGTAGAAAACAGACCTATTTCAATCCAACATCCTTTATCAAACATACTCTTTAACTATAATAAACTCATCATGATCAACTTTTTTCTTATATTCAATATATATTTATTGTAAGACGCTTTCTTTAATGATACAAATAATGATTTTCTTTTCATTTTTCCTTAACTCTGCTAGGTACAAACAGTTCGTTACTTTTAATTTTGCCTCTTTTCTAACTCCACCATGTAGCAAGCAGTGTCATTTTATCATTTATATTTAATGAAAAATGTAAGGAACTTCGTTCCTACCGGGTGTCCCGCGACACCACATGTATTTTTTTTCTTTTTTAAAGTGACATTCACTTTAACATTCAAAACGCATTTTATTACTAGTTCCATAAAACTGGCGACCCCAACTAAAACTACAACATTAGATCTGAAAGAAGTCATATAATAATAGGGGACTATTCGAGAAATATCTATGCTTAAAACCTTTTTAAAACTTTATAAAAATTATTTAAAAATATTTTTTAATAATTTCATAAATCAATATGAATGACCCCCTTCTAGATTTTGGAGGTGAACAAACCATTAATGTTGTATCCGTTAAACTTCCACTTTTCTGGACTATACTAGGTCAGAATTATGGTTTTTCCACGCGAAAGAAAATTTTGAAATAGGCAATGACACATCAGGCACTACCAAGTATTTTCACGTGGTGAAAGCACTGGAAGGTGAAATGTAAGAACATATATCTGGCATTATTTCTTATCACCAGCCAATGGCAAATATAATGCTATAATGCATAGGAATTAATTTTTCCCTACAGTTGACCGATAAAGTATTGTTATCGCACTCAAAATAGTACGAAAAACAGCAGATTCCTGCATTTACTACTTTACCGCACTCGTTTTACTTTACCGCACTCATTTTACTTTACTCCAGTGATCCAACTTACGAACAGAAAGAACTTAAATCTAAACAAAGATTAAATAATCCAAATTATAATAATAATAACAATGCAATGACTACTAATGATTATTTTTTAACTAACTACATGATTTAAGATAGACAATCTAAACCAAGGTCAGGTTTGCTGAATCAGGCAAAATATAGGCAACACTACTATAAACAGAACAGCTGGTTTAGTTGATATTGTAAAACCTTTTACATGTTGATGAACAATCTATTATTTTATATTTTATTTACCGATTAAAACTGTAGGAAAAATTTAATGTACAACTCCAGCTAAAAGTGTCTTTGCTGCACTCGAGAAACCATTCCGCCGTAAATATTTCTCTCGAGTGCAGAAAAGTGCCACTTTGCGCACTAGTTGCACAAATAACTATTGCATTCTCTGAAAGCAGTGACAAAGCATTAGCAGGCGATTAATTGAGATGAAATTAGGTGACAGTAAACCTTCTCACCTCTTAAGAAAAATGAAAGATCTAGCGAATGGAAATGAAGTGACGAAATTTTGAAATCTATTTGGATGAAATATCTCGCAAATCATATCCAATCTATCCTTTCTATCAGTAGAGAAAATATTACTACTCTAGCTCCCATGGCAGACAGCATTCATGAAATTAGTGACCAAACATGAACTAACAAAACAATCAATGCACTCAAATCACATTCACAAAACACTACTGCGACACCAGGAACATCCAAAAACACCTGCCAGACTACTAAAATGTTGCATACCTTTCATTTCTTAAAATAGAAATAGCACATTTACAACAACCCTATTCCAAACCTAACTGTTGAGGGAGATCAAGATCAAGAGGATATCAGAGAAGGTATGCTAGATCTACATCAAGATCATCGTGATCACCTGACAGTCCTGATCATTATTATTACCATAATCAATTCAATCAGGAAGTTTCGTTAACCCTGTTCCATCAAGAAGTCGGAAAACTAGTACGTCAGTTACCAACCACAGCTGAGGTGACTGACAAAGCAACATGCCGCCATTTGATCAGAGATCGTCGTAAATCTAACATCCGCTTCTTGATAGATTCATTCGCTGGCATCTTTTTAATACCTCTGCTACAAAAATATGGTACGAAAAGAACACGAATTCACCTGATATCATAATAAGTAGGCACCGCTCAATAGCAAGCGTTGCCTGTGGACTGTGTCTTTCCCGTAGAAAACTTCCATGGACTGAGATCGAAGTGTTTCAGATTTGTCTTTCCAAGCCCGTCAAAGTGAGCCATATTTGGCCACAGTCAACCGTACTTTATTTTTCGACACAAAAAAACCATGGGTTATTATAGCCTTGGGTTGGTATACCTTTGTTTTTTTGTGGATCGAAAAAAAGAATGGCCAAATATAGCTTATTTTAACAGTCTTGAAAAGAGGAATCCGAATCATGACATCTTTTTTCGAGCAATTTTTTGAAAGTACTTTTCAAATAATGGGGGGTAACCATAAAAACAATAGCTTAAAATTGATAATCGTAAAGTTTAAGAACACCTTTTTATAATTTGATGAGTTGAGTAGTTGTGGACAACGAAAAATTTGTAGAATTGATTATAATATTGGTTGTTTCTAGTATTAAACTAACTGAAGATGACCTTTTAGGGTCGAAACTTCTCACAGAAAGATTAATTAAATTGTTAATTTTATTCACACCTTCTCCAACTCTAATCAACTCAAAAAACAATAGCTTAAGAGGGGCTTTAAGTGACAACACTACATAATTATTTTTAGTTAATTATTCTCCGTATTTGTACAAATACATATAATTTACAAAGTAGTAGATGTTGGCCGACATACTGTGCGAGCGCTGTGGACATATGTGTGGTCTACCTTCACCGTCACAGTATGGCCAAAACTCACGGCCTTCATATTGTGCGGGCCGGGTGCGGTTATGTGTGGCCCGGCCTTAACGCGAAGAAGAAGTAGCCCAGTGACTACACTTCTTGGCAGCAATATATATAGTAAAGTAGCACTAGTACAAGACGATAGCTAAATAGTGTTGAAGTAGATCAATAGTAGATAATTAGTCTTATACATTTAGAAATAGATGATACTAATAATAATTTATGAGTAACATAATATAAGGGATAAATATATAACTTTAGGATAAGAGATCTCAAGGCCGCTACCTCCTCAAACGTCTTAAATGGTTAAATTTGAAATTTAGCTTTGTTTTATGGCATAAAGAACTTAAGCAAACATATTTCCAATCGGCCACTTTGATTCAATATGATCAACATATACGTATTTGAACCGAGGCCTTCATTAACAAAATTATTACTTACACTTTAAAAATATGAAATGAAAACATTCGATAAGACTCCGAAGCTATTTTCTCAGGAACTAGATTTTTTCTGGAAGACTGTTTTTTTCACGTTTTTGGGTTTGCGCCTCAAAACTTGAGTTAAAATTAATTTCTCGATTTTTCCTCGGGATAAAATTTTTCTGTTTCTTACTCCTAATTTCATCAAAATTCTCCCCCGCGTCAGCTAAAAACTAGGCTCCTTTTAGGCTCCACGCGCCAGCTAAAAACTACTGTCAACAGACATTTTTTGGACTCACGAGGTGTAAATCCCTCAAAATCGAATTTTCGCCATTGCCGTACTTTCTCTTTATACTATGAATATAAGAAATTAAAAAGTATAGATATATTATTAAAAAAATATATATATTTTTTGATGTTGTTGGATAGGATAAATGTTCCTTCATCATTAAATCGATGTATACAAGTAAGGTTTTTTTTTTAAGTGAGGTCTACTGTTCTTAAACTACTAGAATTGTCAATGAGATTAACAATATCCTTGTGATTAGATTATGATCACGCTTCTAAATCAGCAGCATGATCTTAAGGGGACATCCCTGAATGTTTGGCGACACTGCCTCTGTTTGTTTGAACTTCTTCTTCTTCTTAGCTACACTTTTCGCGCCCGCTTTCATCTCATGTCTTTTGTCCGCTCACGCTCACACTCATGTTATTTCTTTATCTTGTTTAAATATTTAAAGTGTTTATTTCTATTTTATTTAATATAAATACGTTCATAATTATTTGTGAGTTGTATTTGTTATAATCAAAATACCCACAGTTGGTGACCCCAGTGAAAAATAACTTGTGTACTCACGTGTTCTTTTTGTGAAGAAACTCTAAGTTTTACTTTTTAATTTTCTGTAAATGTGTATGAACCTATTACATAACGTTAAGTTATTTGGTAAACCTGCACTATTTAACACCAATTTCGTAAGTTTATTTTATTATTTTATTAATTTTTTTTTCTTTTCAATTGGACTATTACTGTTATTATTCGTAAACCTCAATTACAACCGGCACTCTTTTTACACTATGGCTAATGGAGATGAAACTGTTAAAGAAACAACTGATGTTGCTCGAGTAAGCATAAAAATTCCTCCATTTTGGAGGCAAAATGTTAAAGTTTGGCTCTACCAAGTTGAATCTCAGTTTGTAACCGCAAACATCACAAATGAAATCACCAAATATCACTATATTTTAGGATCACTTGACAGTGAAATTGCAGAACTGCTTTCCGATATAATTTCCACAACAGTTACCACTTCATGCTACAATGATCTCAAATCACGTTTAATAAAAGAATTCGAAGAATCGGAAACGAGCAAAGCTAAAAAACTCATTACAGATCTCGAATTAGGAGATAAAAAACCAACTGCTTTATTAAGGGAAATGCGTGCATTGGCTGGGAAACAAGTCACTGATGATTTCCTCAAAAATTTATTTTTACAAAGGGTTCCAACCAATGCAAGGTCAATTTTAGCATCAAGCTCTGACACCTTAGATAATCTAGCCCTTATGGCAGATAAAATTTTAGAAATTTCGCCATCCCAATATGTGTGCCCAGTACAAACAACCAGTAACACACCTGAAGACCGTTTTTCTAAATTAGAGATGCATTTAGTAGAATTAACAAAATCTATTAATGAACTAATAAGGACACAGCGCTCAAGGTCCAGGTCCCAATACCGTTCAAGTCGGGAACGCTCAAGCACTTCACGACCTGTCGATGTGTGCTGGTATCACCACAGATACCAGGAGAAGGCAACCAAATGCACTAAACCGTGCTCGTTCCCAGTTTCTTCGGAAAACGACTGAACCCGTCCCTGGCGGCGACAGGGGGCGGGGTACAGCCTACTCGCCTTTTTGTCACAGATATAAACCCAAAACTTAGATTTTTAGTAGACAGTGGTGCTGATGTCTCAGTTATTCCGCCATCACATTATGATAAAAAGAATATTTCTAAACGTGAATTATATGCTGCAAATGGCTCTACCATTAAAACATATGGAGAACGACTCCTCAAACTTGATCTTGGTTTAAGCCGAAAATTCGTATGGTCTTCATTTTGTATGTATAACTGTATACTTTTTTTTTTAAATAATGATAAAATTGCTGCCATCTAAAAACTGGAATGTAATAAGTTATAGTTTTACTCATTTTTGTATCTATAATACTGCCTAAGTTTTTGAGAGTCCTATGTTCATGTTTTTTCCTATTTAGTTTTTTCTTAGGATTTAATCTATTCTGTGTATATACGTATAACATATAGATAATATTTTTTATTTCAATTATTTTACTTTTAAATGTGTAAGATACAAACAAAAACTTTTTTTCTACATCATAAACTCTTGCCAGATTTATTTTAAAATGTTAACTTTAAAAAAGATAGAATTTTTTTTTTTTTTTTTTTTTTGGAAAAATAATTTTTTGTTAGCTAATTTTACCTTTAGCTTTTAAGTAGGGACAATCTTAATTTTTACTGGTCTTATATTACTTTGCTTTGTAAGTTTCATCGCACATTTCCGATTCCCCAATTTTGAACCACTTCCCGTGATTCAATCTTCCCCAAATTTTGCACATAGATACAACTAAGGTAAAGGATACAGAAACAAAAAAAAATAAAAACAAAAACAAAATGGCGTCAAATTTATTTGCTTTTTAAGTTTCATCGCACACCTATTACCCTAATTTTGAACCACTTCCCATGATTCAATCTTCCCCAAATTTTGCACATTGATACAACTAAGGTGAAGAATACAGAAACCAAAAAAAATAAAAACAAAAACAAAATGGCGTCAAATTTATTTGCTTTTTAAGTTTCATCGCACACCTATTACCCCTATTTTTAACCACTTATCGTCATTCAATCTTCCCCAAATTTTGCGATTATATACAACTAAGGTGAAGAATATAGAAACCAAAAAAAAAAAAAAAAAAATGGCGTCCAATTTATTTGCTTTTTAAGTTTCATCGCACACGTACTATCCCAATTTTGAACCACTTACCGTCATTCAATTTTCCCCAAATTTTGCAAATATATACAACTAAGGTGAAGAATACCAAAACCAAAAAAATAAATAAATAAATAAAATGGCGTCAAATTTGTTTGCTTTTTAAGTTTCATCGCACACCTATTACCCTAATTTTGAACCACTTCTCGTTATTTAATCTTCCCCAAATTTGGCACATAATACAACTAAGGTGAAGAATACAGAAACAAAAAAAAAAAAAGAAATGGCGTCAAATTTATTTGCTTTTTAAGTTTCATCGCACACCTATTACCCCAATTTTGAACCACTTACCGTCGTTTAATCTTCCCCACATTTTGCACATAGATACAACTAAGGTGAAGAATACAGAAACCAAAAAAAAAAAAAAAAAAAAAAGTTGAAAATAAGACCAGTTTTGAAAAATGGCATTTTTATATTAATTTTTTATTTTCCTTGCAATTTATTATTAATTTTTATAGATTTTTTTTTTTTTTATGATAAAATGTTTATTTACTATTTTATACTTGTGCAAATCTAATAATATATATTTTTAAGATTTTTATTTTTAATTTTAAAATAATATAGTGTAACTTTTATTTTAAAAAAAATATATATATTGCTTAAAAAAAGTGTAAGTAATCCTGTGTACTTTTATTTATTTATCCCCTTTTACTGAAAGAGAAATAATCATTTTCAGGCTTTTTTTCAATATTGTCAGCAAATTATTTTTTGGAACGAAGTTCTGGAGCCCGGGAGTGAATCCGAAAAAAACGACCAAAATCACCTTCACAAAATAACCGTCACAAAATCACCGTCACGCAAAATCTTTCACAAAATCTACCGATGACGATAACTTGAGTAAAAGATCACCGAGTTAGTTGAAATTTGATACACATGTTCATTTTACCAATGCCCAGGCTGAGTTTGTTCGAAATCGTAATCCGCCCAAGCGTTCACGCGCAACGCTCGCGTAAACTTAAGCTTCAAAAAGACGGGAAAAAACGTTATTAAGGAAGCCTGTTCCTTGACTTGTTTTTTCTAAGAAGAAATTTCTCTATAAAAATTATAAAGAAGGGTGCAAAATAAAGATTATTTTTACTAAGAAAATAAGGAGAAAGAAAACAATTGACTTGATTTGTTTATTTTTGTTATATGTCAAAATGTCACTTGGTTTTGTAAATATAGAAAATATTATCAAGGTCTTGTTAAAAGTAAAATTGATCTGTGTTGACGCTTATTTCAATATATTAGGGATATTATTATAATACTGCGTACTTAATCCAAGAAAAAATTCTAACTTCATCTATTTAATGAGACAAACAACTTTTATAATAATTTTTTTTAGTAAAACGAACACCGACACTGTTATAAAGTGATAAAGATCGCTAAATTTATTAAAGTGGAGCTAAACGTTTAAAATATAGAAAACAAGTTTTTTACCGATATTTACCGTTCTAACGTATAACGATTTTAATAAAACTTCTTACACATTGTCTAAAGTACAATTGAAACAGGCATGTAAAATTTCAACCGATAACAAGCAGAAGCTTAGGAAGTCGTGTTATCAAGGTTATTTTGGCTATCAGAGCTGGGGAAGAGATATATTTTATAATATTTTAAATTAATAGGCCAGGTAGGTAGAAAACAGTCCTATTTTAATCCAACATCCTTTAACAAACATACTCTTTAACTATACATTTTTTTCTTATATTCAACATATATTTATAGTAAGACGCTTGCTTTAATGATACAAATAATGATTTTCTTTTAATTTTGCCTTAACTCCGCTAGGTACAAACAGTTTGTTACTTCTAATTTTGTCTCTTTTCTAACTCCACTATGTATAAGTACCTAGTTAGCAATGTATACGTACTTAGCAGTGCGATTTTATTATTTATATTTAATGAAAAATGTAAGGAACTTCGTGTGGTGTCCCCCGACACCATACGTCTTTTTTTTTCATGTTTCAGTATTGGCTCTTAAGCCTAGTTTACATTGGTAGAGTAAACGGTCGAGTAGCACTCTACCAAGCTACTAGCCTAAGGTGAACGATATGGATAGTAAACTGTCGAGGATAGTGGGGATAAAAGTTGGTCGAGTAAATAAGCTAGTGCTGTGGTAGAGTAGCTTGACCGCCAACGGGCGA
This sequence comes from Gerris lacustris, assembly GCA_951217055.1. Taxonomy (NCBI): domain Eukaryota; kingdom Metazoa; phylum Arthropoda; class Insecta; order Hemiptera; family Gerridae; genus Gerris; species Gerris lacustris. Next base: position 22,723,847 of record OX578283.1, on the reverse strand, counting down.
GTAGATCCCCCACCCTACGTCCGTCCTAACATTGAATACCTCTTTTATATATTAATTGCGGGATTATTCGGAACTAAAAACGTAATAACCTCAAACCTCACTTTACTAAGGCTACTATCTCAAGCACGTGTGAACGACTTAAGAGTCCCTCTACCAAAAAACAGCCCACCATTTTACTCGACCGTCCCTTGTGCTAGAAAGTAAGCTAGAGCACTCAACCCATGTAAACAAGGCTTTAGAGCTATATAGATTAAGAAAAAAAATAGTTTCTTATATAGCCGCCAGATGCCACTGCCATCCTAGGACAACAAAAAACAGTTTCTTTCAGAGCCGCTAAATGCCACTACAATACAAAGATTTGACAAAACATTAGTTACAAATTTGCCGCCAGGTGCTACTACGATCGAGAGACAACAAAAAATTATCAGTTTTTAATATAGCCACTAGATGCCACTGCCATCCAAAGACTGTTGATATTAGTTTCTTATTTATCCGCTAGGTGCCACAACAGTACTGATAATAAGACAGAGCTGGCTCTAGGCCAGTGGTTCTTAACCGGGGGGCCTCGAAAGGTAGTTAGGTACTAGGTATATTATATACTTGGAGATTTTAAGGGGGCCGTGGTTACCAAAAGGTTAAGAACCACTGCTCTAGGCTATTATGAGGACGGTGCTGAGCGGAATATCCAGCTCTGAGTATTTCTAATTTCTATAATGTGCAGGGCCGTTTCTACCATTAAGGCAAGACTAGGCGGCCGCCTAGGGCGGGAAAAAATTATTTGAAATTAAACGGCAAAAAATGTAAAAAAAAAAAAAAAAGAGAAGATGTTATTATGAATTGAAAGGGTGATTTTTTTTTTCTTTTACATAATGTAGATTGATAAAAGGATTAAATAAAATTATTATTTGAGTAGAAATAATAATATAAAATCTAGGATGACTGAGACGAAAATAATTATTTTATTACGAGTTTTGTTCGTCATCGTGTTGTCATCATGTCGTTATCGTCGCCATCATGTCGTCGTCGCCCGTCGTCGTCATCATCATGTCGTCGTCCGTATCGTCGTCATCGTGTGGTCATAATGTCGGCATTATGACGTCATCAAGTCGTTGGTGTCATCGTCAGTCATCATCGCTGGTTCATGTCGTCATATTGTCGTCATCGTGTCGTCATCATGTCGTCGACGTCGTCATCATGTCGTCGTCCGTATAGTCGTCTTCATGTCGCCATAATGTCGTCATTATGTCGTCATAATGTCGTAATCATGGCGCGTGCGTCATCATGTCGTCATCATGTCATCGTCGTTATCAAGTCGTCATAATGTCGTCATCATGACGTCGGCGTCATCGTCGTTATCAAGTTGTCATAATGTCGCCATCATGTCGGAGGCGTCATCGTATCGTAATCATGGCGTCATCATGTCGTCGTCATCATGTGGTCGGCGTCCGTCGACATATTGTCGTCATCATGTCGTCGTCCGTCGTCATGGTCGGTCGTCATCGTCGTCATCATGGCGTCATTATGTCGTCGTCGTCATGTCGTCATTATGTCGTCGTCCTATCATCTTCATCATGTCGAATATCGGCATAATGTCGTCATCCCTATCAGTAACTCGTATCAGTATCCCTTAGTATCCGTATCAGTATCCCTTAGTATCCGTATCAGTATCCCGTAGTATCCGTATCAGTATCCCGTATCAGTATCAATATCCCGTATCAGTATCCGTATTAGTACCAGTATCCGTATCTGTATCCCTTAGTATCCGTATCAGTATCAGTATCCCGTAACAGTATCTTTATCAGTATCAGTATCCGTATCAGTATCTGTATCACAGTATCCCGTGGTATCCGTATCAGTAACCATTAGCAGTATCTAGTAGTATCCGTATCAGTATCCCATATCAGTATCCGTAATAATATCCCGTAGTACCCGTATCAGCATCCCGTATCGGTATCCATATCCCGTATCAGTATCTCGTATCAGTGTCCCGTAGTATCCGTATCAGTACCCCGTAGTATTCGTATATGTATCCCTTAGTATCCGTATCAGTAACCGTATCTGAACCCGTAGTATCCCTATCAGTATCCGTATCAGTATGTCGTATCAGTATCAGTATCCGTATTTAATTGTCAGTATCCCGTATCAGTATCAGTATCTCGTATCAGTATCCAGTATCCGTATTAGCACCCGCAGTATCCCTATCAGTATCCTGTTGTATCCGTATCAGTATCCCGTATCAGTATCCGTATTAGTATCCGTATCAGTATCCATTAGTATCAGTATCAGTATCTGTATCACTATCAGTGTCCGTATCAGTATCCATTATCAGTATCCCTTATCCCGTATCCAAAATCCGTATCAGTATCCGTATCAGCATGTCGTATCAGTATCCGTATCAGTATTTCGTATCAGTATTAGTATCCGTATCAGTGTCAGTATCCGTATCAGCACCCGCAGTATACCTATCAGTATCCTGTTGTATCCGTATCAGTATCCCGTATCAGTTTCTCGTATTAGTATCCGTATCAGTATCCCGTAGTATCAGTATCAGTATCCTGTATCAGTATCTGTATCACTATCAGTGTCCGTATCAGTATCCATTATCAGTATCCCTTATCCCATATCCGTATCAGAATCCGTATCAGTATCTGTATCAGTATTTATATCAGTATCCGTATCAGTATCTGTATCAGTCTCCCGTAGTATCCGAATAAGTATCAGTATCCCGTAGTGACATGATGACACGATGTGCCTGGATGACGACATGATGAAGACGACGACAACGACACGCCATGATGACGCCACGATGACTACATGATGACGACATGATGACGACCGCCGATGACAACGGACGACAACATGATGACGACGACGATATGATGGCGACTACAACGACATGATGATTACACGTTGACGACACGACGACGACATGATGACGACACGATGACGCCTTGATGACGACACGATAATGACATAATGATGACGATGACGACACGACGAGGAAATGATGACACACTCATAAACGAGTTCATAACACATACCCCAGCATTTTGAATTTACTAGTTTTCGTAGGTAAATTTAATTATTATTGAATATTGCATCCAAATGTATCACCTACCCCTACACCTATACCTACCCCTACACCTACACCTCACCTTCACATATACCTACTTCTACACCTACACCTACAACTACACCTACTCCTACACTTACACACCCACCTACCCCTACACCTAAACTCATAAACGAGTTCATAACACATAGCCCAGCATTTTGTATTTACAAGTTTTTGTAGGTAAATATTATTATTATTGAAGTATCCGTATCAGTATCCGTATCACTATCCGTATCAGTATCCGTATCAGTATCCGTATCAGTATCCGTATCAGTATCCGTATCAGTATCCCTTTCAGTATCCCTATCAGTATCCGTATCAGTATTGACAACGGCCATTTTACCTCTAAGCCAACACTACCATTCAAGAATATCAAGTTAGAAGGAACTTTTTTTTTTTTTTGTATAATTATTTAATTATCTTATTATTATTCTGTTAATTAATATTTTATTTTGGTATGAATGAGTGAAGGCATGAATGAGAATAGTATGTGTGTAATTGTTGAATGTATGACTGTGACAGAGGACAGGGAGTCAGAGGAAGTGTACAGGAGGACGCTGGAGAGGATGACCTGGGAAATCTTCGGCCCCGACCCCTGAGGGAGATGACCGGACCAGCCAGCGGACAGACCAGGAGAGAAGACCTTTTTCTTTTATTGTTTCTTTTGTTTTCTCAAGTCATGATATAATTTCATTGTAGTTGATTTTCTTTTTCTTAAATAAATTAAAAAAAAAAAAAAAATAAATAAAAAAATAAATAAAAAAAAAATAAATAAAAATAATAATAATAATAATATTAATAAAAATAAATATAAATTTTTAAAAAATAATGTAAGATATCTTGAACGGTAGTGTTGGCTTTTCGAAGGGGGGCATAATTGACAACGGCCATTTTACCTCTAAGCCAACACTACCATTCAAGAATATCAAGTTAGAAGGAACTTATTCTTTTTTTTGTATAATTATTTAATTATCTTATTATTATTCTGTTAATTAATATTTTATTTTGGTATGAATGAGTGAAGACATGAATGAGAATAGTATGTGTGTAATTGTTGAATGTATGACTGTTGGAAAGGTAGTGAGTGAGGTTCTTCCGCCGAGGTGGTGGGGATGGCAGCCAGGGACCCCTACCTCCATTGCGCACGCGCGCCTGGGGGGAAGGGGTGCTGCCTCCCTAGTACCTGGCGGGGGCGCCGGTAGGGTGGGGACGAGAGGATAAAAGCAGGCCTCCCAGCCCACTGGGCACCATTAGCTCCAGCTCTCTCCTAGAGCTCGGACCTGGTCTTGTCCTCTCTCTCTCTCCCCCTCACTATCTAACCTTACTCCTTATACTTATACTTATCCTTATTTCTCATGTTCACCTCTTATATTTATTCCTCTAATAGACTTATTATTATGATGGAGTAGTTTCCTTATTTCGGACCTCCCTAACCTCCTTTCCTTTCTTCCTATCCCTAGCGGCCCTATGTTTCCGCCGGTGGGACACCACTTCCGGCCATGACCTCTTGGTTTTCACTGGAGGGTTACCACTTCCAGTCCTTCGACATCGGTATCCGCCGGTGGGTTACCACTTCCGGCCGAACCCCGTCTTGACTCTCCGCTGGTGGGTTACCACTACCAGCCCCTTGACTTGAGTTTACCGCCGGTGGGCTACCACTTCCGGCCGATCCGCTTTTCCACTTCCGCTGGAGGGTGACCACTTCCAGCCCCTTTTGGTTACGTCAATGGGGGAACCACTCATTGACACACCCCCTTGCCCAATACCGCCGAAGGGTTACCACTTCCGGCCCCCGACCTAGCCTTGACTATACCGCCGGTGGGTTACCACTTCCGGCCGAAACGTACGTCCATCCGCTAGTGGGTTACCACTGCTAGCCTCTTGGTATCGCTAGTTGGGTTACCACTTTCTAGCATTCCTTTGTGCCCCCTTCCGTTATCCGGGTACCACGGATAACCATTTACCCAATTCCGCTAAGGGGTTACCACTCTTAGTCTAAACCACGTCTTGAGTTTGCGCCGGTCAGGTTACCACTGCCGGACACGTCCTTTTGTATTCCGCTGGTGGGTAACCACTTCCAGCCCTGTCCTCTGACATTCCGGCATCCGGGCACCACGGATGACCCCAAGACCACTTCCACTGAGGGGTGACCACTCTCAGTCTCTTCCCCGTTATGCCACATCCACTGAGGGGGCACCACTCTCAGTCTACTCCCCTTTGACCACTACCGCTAAGGGGAAACCACTCTTAGCCTCCTACCCCCTTTTATATTCCGCTGAGGGGTTACCACTCTCGGCCCCTCTTCCCCTTTATCCACTCCCGCTGTCGGGGCACCACCGACAGCCATTAGGTTTATTTACCCATACCTATTTCTATCTCTCCCTTTATTTTTAGTATTCAAAGCCAGGGAGCATGGAGTTTCTTCCTTCTCGTCAAAGAGGAAGTGGCGACCGTGACGTCAACGTCAGCCCCGTAATTTGCCCCCGGGCTGATCGCGTCCTGACAGGCGGTGCGATCCCCGGTAGTGCGCACGCGATTCCCTGTTTAGGCCCGTGCGCCAGGTGTCAGTATATGTATCAGTATCCCTATCAGTATCCGTATCAGTATATGTATCAGTATCCCTATCAGTATCCGTATCAGTAACTCGTATCAGTATCCCTATCAGTATCCGTATCAGTAACTCGTATCAGTATCCCTTAGTATCCGTATCAGTACCCCTTAGTATCCGTATCAGTATCCCGTAGTATCCGTATCAGTATCCCGTATCAGTATCAATATCCCGTATCAGTATCAGTATCCGTATTAGTACCATTATCCGTATCATTATCCCGTAGTATCCGTATCAGCATCTGTATCCCGTAACAGTATTTTTATCAGTATCCGTATCAGTATCTGTATCACAGTATCCCGTAGTACCGTATCAGTAACCATTAGCAGTATCTAGTAGTATCCGTATCAGTATCCATTAGCAGTATCTAGTAGTATCCGTATTAGTATCCGTATCAGTATCCGTATTATTATCCCGTAGTACCCGTATCAGCATCCCGTATCGGTATCCATATCCCGTATGAGTATCTCGTATCAGTGTCCCGTAGTATCCGTATCAGTACCCCGTAGTATTCGTATATGTATCCCGTAGTATCCGTATCAGTAACCGTATCTGAACCCGTAGTATCGCTATCAGAATCCGTATCAGTAAATCGTATCAGTATCATTATCAGTGTTAGTATCCCGTATCAGTATCAGTATCTCGTATCAGTATCCAGTTTCCGTATCAGTATCCGTATCAGCACCCGCAGTATCCCTATCAGTATCCTGTTGTCTCCGTATCAGTATCCCGCATCAGTTTCCCGTATTAGTATCCGTATAAGTATCCCGTTGTATCAGTACCCTGTATCAGCATCTGTATCACTATCAGCATCCGTATCAGTATCCATTATCAGTATCCCTTATCCCGTATCCGTATCAGTATCCTGTATCAGTATCCTGTATCAGTATCTGTATCACTATCAGTGTCCGTATCAGTATCCATTATCAGTATCCCGTATCCGTATCAGAATCCGTATCAGTATCCGTATCAGTATTCATATCAGTATCCGTATCAGTATCCCGTATCAGTATCTGTATGTCTCCCGTAGTATCCGTATAAGTATCAGTATCCCGTAGTATCCATCTGAATCTAAATCTGAATCTGAATAAGAATGGGAATCTGAATCTGAATCGGACTCGGAATCGGAATACGAATCGGAATTAGAAACTTATTCAAATAGGAATCAGAATCTGAATCTAAATCGGAATCGGAATCGGAATCGAATTCCGAATCTAAAACGGAATCGAAATCGGAATCGAAATCTGAATCTGAATCTGAATCGGAGACGATGACGAGACGACGACGACATGATGATGAAGCCTGCCGACGACATGATGCCGACACAATTATGACGACGACATTATGCCGACACTATAACGACATTATGAAAACACTATGACGACATGACTATATGAACGACGACATAATGACAACATGATGACGTCATGACTATATGAACGACGACATAATGACAACATGATAACGGCATGACGACACTATGACGACACTATGACGACACTATGGTGACACTATGCCGACATTATGACGACATTATGACGACATGACTATATGAACAACGACATAATGACATTATGACGACACTATGACGACACTATGCCGCCACTATGCCGACACTATGCCGACATTATGACGACATGACTATATGAACGACGACATTATGACGTCATGACTATATGAACGACGACATAATGACAACATGATAACGGCAACGCGACTATGACGACACTATGGCGACATTATGACGACACTATGACGACATTATGACGACAAGACTATATGAACAACGACAAAATGACAACATGATGACGACATGGCGACATTAGGATGACATTATGACACTATAACGACATTATGACGACACAATGACGACATATGACGACATTATGACGACAAGACTATATGAACAACGACATAATGACAACATGATGACGACATGACGACATTATGACGACATTAGGACGACATTATGACACTATAACGACATTATGACGACATGACTATATGAACAACGACATAATGACAACATCATGACGACATGACGACATTAGGACGACATTATGACACTATAACGACATTATGACGACAATATGACGACACGACTATATGAACAACGACATAATGACGACATGACGACATTATGACGACACCATGATGACGTCGACGACAAGACGACATTATACCGACATTATGACATGACTATATGGACGACGACATTATGACGACACCATATAACGACATTATGACGACACTATGACGACACTATAACGACACTATGACGCCACTATGACGACATTATGACGACACTATGACGACACTATGCCGACATTATGACGACATTATGACATTTTATGAACAACGACATTATAACGACGCCATGATGACGTCGACGACATTAGGACGACATTATGACGACACTATGACGACACTATGACGACTTTATGACGAAATCACTATATGAACGACATTATGACGACGCCATGATGACTTCGACGACAAGACGACATTATGCCGACATTATGACGATATTATAAAGACACTATGACAACATAATGACGACATGACGACATTATGACGACATTAGGACGACATTAGGACGACACTATGACGACATAATGACGACATTATGACGACACTTTGACGACACTATGTCGACATTATGACATTATATGAACAACGACATTATGACGACATTATGACGACGCCATGATGACGTCGACGACAAGACGACATTATGCCGACATTATGACGACACTATGACGACACTATGACGACACTGTGACGACACTATGACGACACTGTAACGACATTATGACGAAATCACTATATGAACGACATTATGACGACGCTATGATGACGTCGACGACAAGACGACATTATGCTGACATTATGACGACATGACTGTATGAACGACATTATGACGACGACATGATGACGTCGACGACATGACGACATTAGGACGACATTATGACGACATGACTTTATGAACAACGACATAATGACAACATAATGACGACATGATGATGTCATGACTATATGAACGACGACATAATGACAACATGATAACGGCATGACGACACTATGACGACACTATGACGACATTTTGACGACATTATGACGAAATCACTATATGAACGACATCATGACGACGCCATGATGACGTCGACGACAAGACATTATGACGACATGACTATATGGACGACGACATTATGACGACACCATATGACGACATTATGACGACATTATGACGACACTATGACGACATTATGACGACAAGACTATATGAACAACGACATAATTTCAACATGATGACGACATGACGACATTATGACGACATTATGACAAAATAACGACATTATGACGACACAATGACGACATTATGACGACATGACTATATGAACAACGACATAATGACATGATGACGACATTATGACGACACTATAACGAGACTATGACGACACTAACGACAATATGACGACGTTATGACGACATGACTATATGAACGACGCCATGATGACGTTAACGACAAGACGACATTATGCCGATATTATGACGACATTATGACGACATGTTGATCATGTCGTCATAGTGTTGGATGACATTTTATGAACAACGACATTATGACGACACTATGACGACACTGTAACGACATTATGACGAAATCACTATATGAACGACATTATGACGACGCTATGATGACGTCGACGACAAGACGACATTATGCCGACATTATGACGACATGACTATATTAACGACGACATTATGACGACGCCATGATGACGTCGACGACATTAGGACGACATTATGACGACATGACTTTATGAACAACGACATAATGACAACATAATGACGACATGATGATGTCATGACTATATGAACGACGACATAATGACAACATGATAACGGCATGACGACACTATGACGACACTATGACGACACTATGACGACATTATGACGACAAGACTATATGAACAACGACGTAATGACAACATGATGACGACATGACGACATTAGGACGACATTATGACACTATAACGACATTATGACAACACAATGACGACATATGACGACATTATGACGACATTAGGACGACAAGACTATATGAACGACATAATGACAACATGATGACGACATGACGACATTATGACACTATAACGACATTATGACGACACAATGACGACATTATGACGACAAGACTATATGAACAACGACATAATGACAACATGATGACGACATGACGACATTAGGACGACATTATGACACTATAACGACATTATGACGACACAATGACGACATTATGACGACGACTATATGAACAACGACATGATGACGACATGACGACATTAGGCGACATTATGACACTATAACGACATTATGACGACAATATGACGACATTATGACATGACTATATGAACAACGACATAATGACAACATGATGACGACATTATGACGACATTAGGACGACATTATGACACTATAACGACATTATGACGACATTATGACGACATGACTATATAAACAACGACATAATGACATGATGACGACATGACTATATGGACGACAAAATTATGACGACACCATATAACGACATTATGACGACACTATGACGACACTATGCCGACATTATGACGACAATATGACATTTTATGAACAACGACATTATGACGACGCCATGATGACGTCGACGACATGACGACATTAGGACGACATTATGACGACATTATGACGCCATTATGACGACATTATGACGACACTATGACGACACTATGACGACACTGTAACGACATTATGACGAAATCACTATATGAACAACATTATGACGACGCCATGATGACATCGACGACAAGACGACATTATGCCGACATTATGACATTATGACGACATTATGACGACATGACTATATGAACAACGACATAATGACAACATGATGACGACATTATGACGACATTAGGACGACATTATGACACTATAACGACATTATGACGGCAGTATGACGACATTATGACGACATGACTATATAATCAACGACATAATGACAACATCATGACGACATTATGACACTATAACGACATAATGACAACATAATGACGACATGACGACATTATGACGACGCCATGATGACGTCGACGACAAGACGACATTATACCGACATTATGACATGACTATATGGACGACGACATTATGACGACACCATATGACGACATTATGACGACACTATGACGACACTATAACGACACTATGACGACACTATGCCGACATTATGACGACATTATGACATTTTATGAACAACGACATTATGACGACGCCATGATGACGTCGACGACTTTATGACGACTTTATGACGAAATCACTATATGAACGACATTATGACGACGCCATGATGACTTCGACGACAAGACGACATTATGCCGACATAATAAAGACACTATGACAACATAATGACGACATTTCGACATTATGACGACATTAGGACGACATTAGGACGACACTATGACGACACTATGACGACATAATGACGACATTATGACGACACTATGCCGACATTATGACGACATTATGACATTATATGAACAACGACATTATGACGACGCCATGATGACGTCGACGACAAGACGACATTATGCCGACATTATGACGACACTATGACGACACTATGACGACACTGTGACGACACTATGACGACACTGTAACGACATTATGACGAAATCACTATATGAACGACATTATGACGACGCTATGATGACGTCGACGACAAGACGACATTATGCCGACATTATGACGACATGACTATATGAACGACGACATTATGACGACGCCATGATGACGTCGACGACATTAGGACGAAATTATGACGACATGACTTTATGAACAACGACATAATGACAACATAATGACGACATGATGATGTCATGACTATATGAACGACGACATAATGACAACATGATAACGGCATGACGACACTATGACGACACTATGATGACACTTTGACGACATTATGACGAAATCACTATATGAACGACATTATGACGACATTATGACGACGCCATGATGACGTCGACGACAAGACGACATTATGACGACATGACTATATGAACAACGACATAATGACAACATGATGACGACATTATGACGACATTATGACGACATTATGACACTATAACGACATTATGACGGCAGTATGACGACATTATGACGACATGACTATATAAACAACGACATAATGACGACATTATGACGACGCCATGATGACGTCGACGACAAGACGACATTATGACATGACTATATGGACGACGACATTATGACGACACCATATGACGACATTATGACGACACTATGACGACACTATGACGCCACTAAGACGACATTATGACGACACTATGACGACACTATGCCGACATTATGACGACATTATGACATTTTATGAACAACGACATTATGACGACGCCATGATGACGTCGACGACATTAGGACGACATTATGACGACACTATGACGACACTATGACGACACTATGACGACACTATGACGACACTATGACGACACTATGACGACTTTATGACGAAATCACTATATGAACGACATTATGACGACGCCATGATGACTTCGACGACAAGACGACATTATGCCGACATAATATAGACACTATGACAACATAATGACGACATTATGACGACACTTTGACGACACTATGCCGACATTATGACGACATTATGACATTATATGAACAACGACATTATGACGACATTATGACGACGCCATGATGACGTCGACGACAAGACGACATTATGACGACACTATGACGACATTATGACGACGCTATGAAGACGTCGACGACATGACGACATTAGGACGACATTATGACGACATGACTTTATGAACAACGACATAATGACAACATAATGACGACATGATGATGTCATGACTATATGAACGACGACATTATGACGACGCCATGATGACGTCGACGACATGACGACATTAGGACGACATTATGACGACATGACTTTATGAACAACGACATAATGACAACATAATGACGACATGATGATGTCATGACTATATGAACGACGACATAATGACAACATGATAACGGCATGACGACACTATGATGACACTTTGACGACATTATGACGAAATCACTATATGAACGACATTATGACGACACCATATGACGACATTATGACGCCATTAGGACGACATTATGACGACACTATGACGACATTATGACGACAAGACTATATGAACAACGACATAATTTCAACATGATGACGACATGACGACATTATGACGACATTAGGACAAAATAACGACATTATGACGACACAATGACGACATGACTATATGAACAACGACATAATGACATGATGACGACATTATGACGACACTATGACGACACTATAACGAGACCATGACGACACTAACGACAATATGACGACATTATGACGACATGACTATATGAACAACGACATAATGACGACATTATGACGACACTATGACGACACTATAACGAGACTATGGACACTAACGACAATATGACGACGTTATGACGACATGACTATATGAACGACGCCATGATGACGTCAACGACAAGACGACATTATGCCGATATTATGACGACATTATGACGACATGTTGATCATGTCGTCATAGTGTTGGATGACATTTTATGAACAACGACATTATGACGACATTATGACGACGCCATGATGACTTCGACGACAAGACGACTTTATGCCGACATGATGACGTCATGACTATATTAACGACGACATAATGACAACATGATAACGGCAACGCGACTATGACGACACTATGACGACACTATGACGGCACTATGGCGACACTATGACGACACTATGACGACACTATGACGACACTATGACGACACTATGACGACACTGTGACGACACTATGACGACACTGTAACGACATTATGACGAAATCACTATATGAACGACATTATGACGACGCTATGAAGACGTCGACGACATGACGACATTAGGACGACATTATGACGACACGACTTTATGAACAACGACATAATGACAACATAATGACGACATGATGATGTCATGACTATATGAACGACGACATTATGACGACGCCATATGACGACATTATGACGCCATTAGGACGACATTATGACGACACTATGACGACATTATGACGACAAGACTATATGAACAACGACATAATTTCAACATGATGACGACATGACGACATTATGACGACATTAGGACGACATTATGACAAAATAACGACATTATGACGACACAATGACGACATGACTATATGAACAACGACATAATGACATGATGACGACATTATGACGACACTATGACGACACTATAACGAGACCATGACGACACTAACGACAATATGACGACATTATGACGACATGACTATATGAACAACGACATAATGACGACATTATGACGACACTATGACGACACTATAACGAGACTATGGACACTAACGACAATATGACGACGTTATGACGACATGACTATATGAACGACGCCATGATGACGTCAACGACAAGACGACATTATGCCGATATTATGACGACATTATGACGACATGTTGATCATGTCGTCATAGTGTTGGATGACATTTTATGAACAACGACATTATGACGACATTATGACGACGCCATGATGACTTCGACGACAAGACGACTTTATGCCGACATGATGACGTCATGACTATATTAACGACGACATAATGACAACATGATAACGGCAACGCGACTATGACGACACTATGACGACACTATGACGGCACTATGGCGACACTATGACGACACTATGACGACACTGTAACGACATTATGACGAAATCACTATATGGACGACATTATGACGACGCCATGATGACGTCGACGACAAGACGACATTATTCCGACATTATGACGACACTATGACGACATTATGACGACAAGACTATATGAACAACGACATAATGACAACATGATGACGACATGACGACATTATGACACTATAACGACATTATGACGACACAGTGACGACATATGACGACATTAGGACGACAAGACTATATGAATAACGACATAATGACAACATGATGACGACATGACGACATTATGACACTATAACGACATTATGACGACACAATGACGACATTATGACGACAAGCAGATAAAAATCCTTGGTATGCCAGTAACTGGCAAATACCCTCTTGGCATGCAAGCTACTTCCCCAATTTGACGGCATGTACAAATAAGTAATAAGATTCTTATGTGTGTCCTTTTATACTGTTTAATCAGCTGTATTTAATTTACCAAACTACCTAAATAACATCTTTGACTTTAGAGAAATAGGGAATCTGGTACTTCATTTAGCTTACTGTAGTCATGGTGGGTAAATTAGCTATGATAAAATAGTACAAAATAATCATTTCATAAAACATTTTAGTTATATTCTTACAACCCTGTATACAATACATGTATTTGTTTTCTGTCCTCATTATAACTCTTAATATTTTTGTCAAGTGTTATGCCTATTTAAGTTCTGTTGTGTGAATCAATCAAGCCTCTTAAACATATCAAGGAACCAGACTTTAAAGATAGTAAAGTAATTAAATTAAGCTAGAAAATAAACATCTTAGATAAGGGAGAAGGCATTATTTTATTTGTTTTATTATTATTCGCTTAAAATATTAAAATATATTTGGAAGCAAATGGTGTTGTACTCGTATGTAGTTAAAGGACCTACCTTTACAATTTGATTGATTTCCCATCAATTGAAGAATAGTTGTTCTCAGTTGAAATTATATTTTTGATAGGCTGATATTTTTTCATCCATTTAACAGCTAGTTGGCAAATATTATGACATGAGTACGTACAAGTACAAGTACGTACAAGTACAAGTACGTACAAGTACAAGTACGTACAAGTGCAAGTACGTACAAGTACAAGAAAAAGGGGACTAAAAAGGGGACTAAAAAAGGGACTAAAAAAGGAAACTAAAAAAGGGGACTGAAAAGGGGGACTGAAAAGGGGGACTAAAAAGGGGGATTAAAAAGGGGACTAAAAAATGGACTAAAAAAAGGGGAACTAAAAAAGTGGACAAAAAAGGGGACAAAAAAGGGGACTTAAAAAGGGGACTAAAAAGGGGACCAAAAAAGGGGACTAAAAAAGGGGACTGAAAAAAGGTACTAAAAAAAGGTACTAAAAAAAGGTACTAAAAAAGGTACTAAAAAAAGGGACTAAAAAAAGGTACTAAAAAAAGGTACTAAAAAAAGGTACTAAAAAAAAGGTACTAAAAAGTACAAGTACAAGTACTAGTACTAGTACTAGTACAAGTACACCACTTATTGGTTACAGGGGACCTCAAAATGTGTATATAAATCTATCAAAATATCTATACTTGATACTATATACTACGAGTACGAGTACAAGTACAAGTACGTACAAGTACAAGTACAAGTACGTACAACAAAAGGGGGGACAAAAAAGGGGACAAAAAAGGGGACTAAAGGGGACAAAAAGGGGACAAAAGGGGACAAAAAAGGGGACACCAGGGGACAAAAGGGGGACAAAAGGGGGACAAAAGAGGACAAAAGGGGACAAAAAAGGGGACAAAAGGGGACTAAAAAGGGGACAAAAAGGGGACAAAAAGGGGACACAAAAGGGGACAAAAGGGGACAAAAGGGGGACAAAAAGGGGACAAAAAGGGGACAAAAAAGGGGACAAAAAAAAGGGGACACCAGGGGACAAAAGGGGACAAAAGGGGGACAAAAGGGGGACAAAAAAAGGGGACAAAAAAGGGGACAAAAAAAGGGGACACCAGGGGACACCAGGGGACAAAAGGGGGACAAAAGGGGACAAAAGGGGGACAAAAAAGGGGACAAAAAAGGGGACAAAAGGGGACTAAAAAGGGGACAAAAAGGGGACTAAAAAGGGGACAAAAAGGGGACACCAGGGGACAAAAGAGGACAAAAGGGGACAAAAAAGGGGACAAAAGGGGACTAAAAAGGGGACAAAAAGGGGACACCAGGGGACAAAAGAGGACAAAAGGGGACAAAAAAAGGGGACAAAAAGGGACAAAAAAGGGGACAAAAAAGGGGACACCAGGGGGACAAAAGAGGACAAAAGGGGACAAAAAAGGGGACAAAGGGGGACAAAAGGGGACAAAAGGGGGACAAAAGGGGGACAAAAGAGGACAAAAAAGGGGACAAAAAAGGGGACAAAAGGGGACTAAAAAGGGGACAAAAAGGGGACAAAAAAGGGGACAAAGGGGACAAAAAAGGGGACAAAAAGGGGACAAAAGGGGGACAAAAGGGGGACAAAAGAGGACAAAAGGGGACAAAAAAAGGGGACAAAAAGGGACAAAAAAGGGGACAAAAAAAGGGGACACCAGGGGGACAAAAGAGGACAAAAGGGGACAAAAAAGGGGACAAAGGGGGACAAAAGGGGACAAAAGGGGGACAAAAGGGGGACAAAAGGGGGACAAAAGAGGACAAAAAAGGGGACAAAAGAGGACAAAAAAGGGGACAAAAAGGGGACAAAAAAGGGGACAAAAAAGGGGACAAAAAAGGGGACAAAAAAGGGGACAAAAAAGGGGACAAAAAGGGGACTAAAAAGGGGACTGAAAAAAGGTACTAAAAAAGGTACTAAAAAAAGGTACTAAAAAAAGTACTTAAAAAAAACTAAATAATACTAAAAAAAAGTACTAAATAAAAGTACTAAAAAAAGTACTAAAAATAGTACTAAATAGTACTAAAAAAGTACTAAAAAGTACTAAAAAAGTACTAAAAAAAGTACTAAAAAAGTACTAAAAAGGAACTAATAAAGGTACTAAAAAAGTACTAAAAAGGTACTAAAAAGTACTAAAAAACAGTGTCGTCACAGTGTCGTCACAGTGTCGTCACAGTGTCGTCATAGTGTCGTCACAGTGTCGTCACAGTGTCGTCACAGTGTCGTCATAGTGTCGTCACAGTGTCGTCATAGTGTCGTCATAGTGTCGTCATAGTGTCGTCATAGTGTCGTCATAGTGTCGTCATAGTGTCGTCATAGTGTCGTCATCGTGTCGTCAAAGTGTCGTCATAGTGTCGTCATAGTGTCGTCATCGTGTCGTCAAAGTGTCGTCATAGTGTCGTCATAGTGTCGTCATAGTGTCGTCACAGTGTCGTCATAGTGTCGTCATAGTGTCGTCATAGTGTCGTCATAGTGTCGTCATAGTGTCGTCATAGTGTCGTCATAGTGTCGTCATCGTGTCGTCATCGTGTCGTCAAAGTGTCGTCATAGTGTCGTCATAGTGTCGTCATAGTGTCGTCATAGTGTCGTCATAGTGTCGTCATAGTGTCGTCATAGTGTCGTCGTGGGTCGTCATAGTGGCGTCATAGTGTCGTCATTATGTCGTCATAATGTTTGCGTCATGTCGTCATAATGTCCTCGTCGTGTCGTTATCGTCATCGTGTCATCATCGTGTCGTCGTCACGGCGGCATCGTGTCGTCATCATGTCATCATAACGTCATCATGTCGTCGTCATCATCGTGTCGTCATCATGTCGTCGGCAGGCTTCGTCACCATGTCGTCGTCGTCGTCGTCGTTATTTCTGATTCAGATTCAGATTTTGATTCCGATTTAGATTCAAAATTCGATTCCGACTCCTATTCAGATTTAGATTTAGATTCCAATTCAGATTAAGATTCAGATTCTGATTTCTATTCTTATTCAGATTCAGATTTACATTCAGATTCAGATTCAGATTCAGATGGATACTACGGGATACTGATACTTATACGGATACTACGGGAGATATACAGATACTGATACGGGATACTGATACGGTTACTGATATGAATACTGATATGGATACTGATACGGATTCTGATACGGATACGGGATAAGGTATACTTATAATGGATACTGATACGGACACTGATAGTGATACAGATACTGATTCATGTACTACGGGATATTAATAGGGATACTGATATGGGATACTGATACGGATACTGGTACTAATACGGATACTGATACTGATACGACATACTGAAACGGATACTGATACTGATACTACGGGATACTGATACGGATACTAATACGGGAAACTGATACGGGATACTGATAAGGATACAACCGGATACTGATAGGGATACTGCGGGTGCTGATACGGATTCTGGATACTGATACGAGATACTGCTACTGATACAGGATACTGACACTGATACGGATACTGACACTGATACGATATACTGATACGGATACTGATAGGGATACTACGGGTTCAGATACGGTTACTGATACGGATACTAAGGGATACATTATACGAATACTACGGGGTACTGATACAGATACTACGGGACACTGATACGAGATACTGTTACGGGATATAGATACCGATACGGGATGCTGATACTGGTACACGGGATATTAATACGGATACTGATATGGGATACTGATACGGATACTGATACGGATACTAATACGGATACTACTAGATACTGCTAATGGATACTGATACGGATACTACTAGATACTGCTAATGGTTACTGATACGGTACTACGGGATACTGTGATACAGATACTGATACTGATAATGATACTGTTACGGGATACAGATACTGATACGGATATTACGGGATACTGATACGGATACTAGCACTAATACGGATACTGATACGGATACCACTAGATACTGCTAATGGATACTGATACGGATACTACTAGATACTGCTAATGGTTACTGATACGGATACTACGGGATACTGTGATACAGATACTGATACGGATACTGATAAAGATACTGTTACGGGATACTGATACTGATACGGATACTACGGGATACTGATACGGATACTGGCACTAATACGGATACGGGATATTTATACTGATACGGGATACTACGGGATACTAATACGGATACTATGGCATACTGATACGGATACTAAGGGATACTGATACGGATATTAAGGGATACTGATACGGATACTGATACTAATACGGATACTGATAGGGATACTTTAATACTAATTAAATTTACCTACAAAAACTAGTAAATACAAAATGCTAGGCTATGTGTTATGAACTCGTTTATGAGTGTAGTTGTAGGGGTAGGTGGGTGTGTAAGGGTAGGTGTAGGAGTAGGTGTAGGTGTAGTTGTAGGTGTAGGAGTAGGTATATGTGATACTACGGGATACTGATACTTATACGGATACTACGGGAGACTGATACAGATACTGATACGGGATACTGATACGGATACTGATATGAATACTGATACGGATACTGATACGGATACTGATACGGATACTGATACGGATACTGAACGGATACTGATACGGATACGGGATAAGTTATATTGATAATGGATACTGATACGGACACTGATAGTGATACAGATACTGATACAGGTTCTACGGGATATTAATACGGATACTGATATGGGATACTGATACGGATACTGGTACTAATACGGATACTGATACTGATACGACATACTGATACGGATACTGATACTGATACTACGGGATACTGATACGGATACTAATACGGGAAACTGATACGGGATACTGATACGGATACAACAGGATACTGATAGGGGTACTGCGGGTGCTGATACGGATTCTGGATACTGATACGAGATACTGATACGGGATACTGACACTGATACGGATACTGATACTGATACGGATACTGATACTGATACTGATACGACATACTGATACGGATACTGATAGGGATACTACGGGTTCAGATACGGTTACTGATACGGATACTAAGGGATACATATACGAATACTACGGGGTACTGATACGGATACTGATACGTGATACTGATACGGATACTAAGGGATACTGATACGGATACTGATACTAATACGGATACTGATACGGATACTGATAGGGATACTTCAATACTAATTAAATTTACCTACAAAAACTAGTAAATACAAAATGCTAGGCTATGTGTTATGAACTCGTTTATGAGTGTAGTTGTAGGGGTAGGTGGATGTGTAAGGGTAGGTGTAGGAGTAGGTGTAGGTGTAGTTGTAGGTGTAGGAGTAGGTATATGTGATACTACGGGATACTGATACTTATACGGATACTAAGGGAGACTGATACAGTTACTGATACGGGATACTGATACGGATACTGATATGAATACTGATACGGATACTGATACGGATACTGATACGGATACAGGATAAGGTATACTGATAATGGATACTGATACGGACACTGATAGTGATACAGATACTGATACGGATACTGATAGGGATACTACTTCATTAGAAGAGATGGAACTTTGTACTGGCAGATGTCACCCAACCGATTTTAGGAGCTGATTTTTTGAAGCAATTTCACCTCTTAATAGATATTAGTAATCAACGCTTGCTTGATAATATCACTAAGTTATCCTGCTCCGGTATCGTGTCAACTACCTGCCAGATATCTGTACATAATATTTCTCCCGAAATGCCTTATGCAAACTTAGTTAAAAATTATCCTAATCTTTTTAATGAAAAACCTAGTTTTCAAGAGAACGACGCTGCCATTTCTCACACTATACTCACCAAAGGTCCACCTGTCACAGCTCGCGCCAGACGACTACCTCCAGATAAGCCCAGGGATGCAAAATTCGCCTTTCAAGAAATGATAGATTTAGGTATCTGTCGTCCTTCTAAGAGTAACTGGAGTAGCCCACTTCATCTTGTACCAAAAAAAGGATGGGTTTGGCGCCCCTGTGGGGATTATAGAATGCTCAACGCATGCACTATCCCGGACCGTTATCCAATACCACATCTTCAAGACTTAAATAGCCAACTTGATGGAAAAAAGGTTTTTTTAAAGATAGACCTCATAAATGGATTTCATCATGTTCCTGTCGCACCTGATGATTTTGATGTTCATAAAGCAGCCGTTATTACGCCTTTCGGCCTTTTTGAATTTCTTCGTCTTCCATTTGGTCTCCGAAATGCTGCCCAAAGTTTCCAAAGGTATATGCACCATATACTTAAAGACTTGCCTTTTGTTTTTCCTTATCTGGACGATTTATTGGTGGTGTCTGATGATTTAGAGCAGCATGAAGAACATTTACGTCTTCTTTTTGAAACCCTCAACGCACATCATGTAAATATCAACCTTGCAAAAAGTAAATTCGCAAATAAAGAAGTTCCTTTCCTTGGTTACCAGGTTTCTGCAGAAGGTATTCGCCCTTTACCTGATCGCGTGCAAGTTATCAAAGACTTTCCCCAACCTAATACTGTAGCTGAGCTCAGACGATTCCTTGGGCTGATAAACTTTTACAGAAGATCTCTCCCTAACTCAGCAAATACCCAGTGTAAATTATATGAACTCACTCGCAACAGCAAAAAGAATGACAATCGTGTAATCCAGTGGACCGAGGAAACCTTGCAAGCTTTTGAACAACTAAAAACAGATCTTTCAGTGGCAACACTCTTGGCGCATCCATCTGCAGAGCTACCATTGGTCCTGATGGTTGATGCCTCGGATCTGGCCATCGGTGCCTCAATCTATCAAATTAATAAAGGTATCAAGGAACCATTAGCATTCTATTCAAAAAAGCTCAGTCCAACTCAACAAAGGTACAGCACATATGACCGTGAGCTTCTTGCAATGTACTCAGCTGTTCAATATTTTAGATTTCTGTTAGAGGGAAGAGACTTTACGATTTTCACAGACCATAAGCCGCTTACTTTTGCATTCAACCAAAGACCTGAAAATGCATCACCTCGTCAACTACGACATTTAGATTTCATCGCCCAGTTTACTAAAAAAATAGAGTATATCAAAGGAAAAGACAATACTGTTGCAGACACTTGTTCAAGAATTAACTCCCTTACAATACCATCTTCAATCTCATGTGATATGGCAAGTTTTCAAGAACAAGATGAGGAACTTAAGAACTTGCTGTCATCTCCCTCTTGTTCATTATAACTAAAACCCGTCGCGATCAATGGCAAAAACTTGATGTGTGACACCTCCATGGATACAATGCGTCCTTACGTACCTCACCTACTCCGAGTATCACTATATCCATTTCCCAATCTGCTAAACGTACTACCCGATCCGGCAGAAAAGTGAATCTTCCAAAACGCTTTGTGGACTCTGCCGTTGGGGAGGGAGTGATGAGGGGACATCCCTGAATGTTTGGCAACACTGCCTCTGTTTGTTTGAACTTCTTCTTCTTCTTAGCTACACTTTTCGCGCCCGCTCTCATCTCATGTCTTTTGTCCGCTCACGCTCACACTCATGTTATTTCTTTATCTTGTTTAAATATTTAAAGTGTTTATTTCTATTTTATTTAATATAAATATGTTCATAATTATTTGTGAGTTGTATTTGTTATAATCAAAATACCCACAATCTAACTCTAACATAATAAGTTCCGTATATTTTAATTTTAGGAATGAGTTTACCTAAGTTTTTGTCTTTTTAATGCCCCGATCATCGTATCATTGTTATAACAAGATGGGGGATCCGGCTACATTCCACACCCACATACATTCCACATCTACTCTATGTGATTATCAGTGTTTAACATAGTGAATTGACTATCAAGATGTAGAGTGTAGAGGACACGATAAATTATTGATAAAATGAACATTTATTAGATGGAGAATTGAGCCATTGATAAGGTACACAACACACATATACAGAAGCGAAAATAATATTTAAAAAGTTAAACTGTAAAGATAAGTCGAGTAAGATTAGAAATAAATGTAAATTAAGGTTGAGAGTTATATCTCTGAATGCGGAGGAAAAATAAGATCAAATTAAAGTTGGAATTCAAACCTTAGAGATTTATTAATCTGGGCTTTTTTATATGGATTGAAATGAACATAATAAAGAAGGAAGTAGGCGAATAAAGGTTGGATGCCGATTTATGTCAAATTAAGAATATATAATAATGAATATATAAATGTATATATATATATATCACATGGAGAACTTTTTCATTTTATTTTTTCTACATTGTCAATTATGTTCTTGAAAAATTGATCAAAGTCAAAGAAATTAATTTACTTTTCTTTATCGAGTCCAAAGCCTCATTTAGAAAAGAGGGAAATAGGTACATTTTTTCAAAAAAGTATTTTTTTTTTTTTAGTCTTTCCAGAAGTTAAGCCTGCAAGGAGATAAGGGGAGTGAGGTTTTAAGTTGTAGCCTGGGCAAGGACCGCTTGAAAATAGAGATTTTTTTAAAGGGAGGGTTTCTTTTTTTCTAATCCCTCCCACCCTGTGAAAAGAAAGGATAAAGTGACCTGAGACGCATAATTTACTGACCTAAAATCGTGGGAGTTTAAAAAGAACCACTGCGAGTTTGAGGTGAGAATCGAATAAAAACCAATTCAACCAATCTTTTTTTGGTTTCTCAAACCCTGTATCTAATAACTTTTCTCGTGCTTTAAACTTTTTTAAAAAAGATCACAAGCTTGATTTATATTTATATATAATCGGTTACACATATACTATACAGACTATTAGTATAAGTAGAAATGACAACTTTTTCCCATATCACTTGGTCAGACATTTTATGAAATATGTATAAGTTCTTAACGTCATGATTTTTTCCTTAGTGTATATCGAGTTGCAAAATGTATAAATTAAGATTTAGTTTGTTCTTTAGAGCACGAAACATTTCGCATATCAATTCTAGTGCAGTAGAATACTTTGAATAGGAAAAAAGTTGCTTTAATCCTTTTTTTTCCAAAACCCGTGGTGCTACTTAAACCATCGTTTTTTAAAATTTTATTGTGTTTTCTGTTGAGTCCTTCCTCTAATCGACTAGTCAAATTTATCGCATATCCTCTTTATAAAGTGTGTGCATCTCTACAATTCTAGCAGTTCTTAGTTTTTTTTGCCTTCTTCCTCTTCATCTTATCTTCTACTACACGCCCAAATGAAATAACCACCTCCGTAATACTGTCTGCTTTATACCTCTATCTTCAAACCATAACTGCTTCAATTGGGTGCCTTGCCTAAAAGGGTTCGAACACAGTGGAGCCTGGTTGATAGCAGAGCAGGTCGCATGTTACCTAGCTGGTTACTTGGTAGATACACAGTGGAGCCTAGCTGGTCGCTTACTCGCATACTCACTTACAGGCTGGAAAAATTGACCCGTGCTTCTTTAAGGGCATGAACACAGTGGAGCCTGGCAGGTTACCTGGTTGGGTGCAGTAAGCATAGCAGCAAGCTTGAAGAATTCCTACCTCGATTGTTACATAGCTCTATGGGAAGTAGATTGGCCTTGAATGCGGGCGCTTTAACATTTTTCTACAGGTCCGTAAACAGTGGAGCCTGGTTGTTAGCAGGGCAGGTCGCATGTTACCAGCTGGTTACCTAGCATGTAGCGGGCCACACATACATTGCAGCTTGTTTTTAGGCTCAGTGCCCGCACTCGAGACCAATCTACTACGCATAGAGCTATGTAACAATCGAGGTAGGAAATTTTCAAGCTTGCTACTATGCTTACTACACCCAACCAGGTAACCTGCCAGGCTCCACTATGTTCGTCCCCATAAAGAAGCACGGGTTAATTTTTCCAGCCTGTAAGCGAGTATGCGAGTAAGCGACCAGCTTGGCTCCACTGTGTTCGTACCTAAGGGTACCTACACAGTGGTGCCTGGTTGGTAGCAGGGCAGGTCGCATGTTTCCTTGCTGTTTACTTGGTAGATACACAGTGGAGCCTAGCTGGTCGCTTACTCGCTTACAGGCTGGAAAAATTGACCCTTGCTTCTTTACGGACATGAACACAGTGGAGCCTTGTAAGCGAGTATACGAGTAAGCGACCAGCTAGGCTCCACTGTGTTCGTACCCTAAGGTGTCCTTTCTCTGGTTGTGTGGTCAATCCTGTGCTGTGTCACCTATGTACGATAGGTCCTATATGCACTCTTCAGTTAATTGACATTCATTTTACTTGGTCATATCGTTGCACTTTTATATATTTAATGAGTATCTTTGAAAGTGTCCCACGTCAGCAATTAAAGTAGGAATTGGTTTGTTTGCCTTCTTCCCTATCAGCGTTTTCTGATGATTGCCCAAATTTTCTGTAAAGCCTAGTCTATACCCTAAATCATTTGTATGCAAACAAATGTTTTAAACAATAGATTTTTTTATGCGAACTTATGTTTTGACAATTTGTCCGAAAACACATCCATACTAGATTGTTCAAGAATATTCACTGTGGCACACAACATGCACATTTAACAAATGTGTCGTACGATATCTTACGTTCTAACGCAACAATTTTAATAAAACTTAATATACATCGTATAAAGTAAAATTGAAACAGGTATGTAAAATTTCAACTTGATACAAGTAGAAGTTTTTGTATAGTGAAGTGATACATTTTATAATAATTGAAAAGGAGATGTCCGAAGCGTGTGTTATAGTGGAATAGTAAGGATGCAAGGTGGCTCCCCCCCCCCCCCCCCCCACTACTAGACTCTCCATGATAATCATACTCTTTCACTATCAAATCATGATTATCTATTTTCTCAATATTCAATACATTTATAAATATACGCTCGTTCCAATGATTGAGCCACGCGAGGCCTAGTTTAATTACAATAAAGTTAAATTTAACTTATATTAAGTTCTGCACTGGTAGTAACAATCCACTAAAAATTAATTTCTGTGAACAAAAATTAAAGTTTTTAAAACGGCTAATAATAACCTTTTGCCTAAATGAAATTGGAGTTGGTCCGGTTGTTTTTAATGTTACAACTTATAATTCAAGCTAGTCCTTATATGGAAGGTTATCTCCTTGTGTCTAGTAACCTAGACTTTTCTCTCTGGCTTGTAAAAGTTTTTCATCAAACTGGACCGTTGTGGTTTTAGACGAGAAACTTTCTCAGCCCACAATGTTCCCCTTTCAGTAAAAGTGTTTCGCCCTCAGTGGGTAAGATGAAAATCCTTTTGCTGCCCAAAACCTAAATCAAATTTAATGATTATTATTTATTTTTATTTATTGAAAGCTAAAAAAAAAAAAAAAAAAAAAAAAAAAAAAAAAAAAAAAAACTATTTGAAAATAATAAAAAAAAGTTCATTTTAAGCTCACCTTGAAGAAAAGTTTATATCATTACCTATGCTTAAATTTCGATTCTTACTAGAAAATATTAAAGTATTAATACAAATTGGATATAAATTATCGATGTTTTTCGTTAATTGGTACATTGTTTTATATCATTGGCATCATTACATCTGTCTTCACTTTCTATCCACACTTCTTGTCAGCAATAACTTCAACGGCAATTCTTTGGGTTAAGGAAAAGAAAGGTATTGGGTTAAGGAAAAGTGATTGTAATTTTAAAAAATAAAAAAAAATACTTCTTGCATACGAGTCCGCAAGACAGTAAGACTTTTCATGTTTTCGCTCTGCGTAAACTACCGACATAAAATAAAATAAAATCGGTAATTTATTCAAGTAATTAATAAAGTAGATGGAAGATAAATTTTATTCTTATCTTCACACCAGTACTTCCGCGGCCGCGGCTTGATTACAAAATACTGAATTCACAGGCGCTGGCCCGCCTTCTAAGAATTGTTAATATGCCTTCATACTAGGTAGGCCGAGAGGGCTGAGTGTTGATGGCAACATCCTGTACTTTCCTAACTCCCTGTCACACGTATAAATCTTTTCGACTTTCTTCGGCCCTATGACGTGCGGTGGAGGGAGGCCGGGTCGGGCAGAGGAAATATTTCCAAGGAAATACTGAAGGTGTTTTCCTTGAGTATTTCTTGCACGTATGTGGCTACCTTAACAGCAGACCCTACGCCTTGGTGTTCTTATTTACACGGCTGCTTAATACGTTGAACGAAAATTGCATCACACAATCAATTTCATCACACGCTACTGTACAGTACAATGTACCGCCAAAGCGAGTATGGCAATGCTCCGGCGGTACATTGTTCAGTAGCGTGTGATGAAATTGAAGGGGGGATGCGATTATCACCTTACAGTCAATTAATCGCGTCCGTGCATAAAAGGAGGTTTAGCTAAAGTTTTTACTTTACACAAGGGAGCCAGCTTGGCCGAGATGCTCAAGGCGGCTCGCCCGGCTATCAATGAGTAAGGCAAATCGAGGTCGAGGGTTCGATCCCGTGCCATGGTACTCTGAATTGCATACTAGGTCGCATGTTACCTAGCTGGTTACTTGGTAGATACACAGTGGAGCCTAGCTGGTCGCTTACTCGCATACTCACTTACAGGCTGGAAAAATTGACCCGTGCTTCTTTAAGGGCATGAACACAGTGGAGCCTGGCAGGTTACCTGGTTGGGTGCAGTAAGCATAGCAGCAAGCTTGAAGAATTCCTACCTCGATTGTTACATAGCTCTATGGGAAGTAGATTGGCCTTGAATGCGGGCGCTTTAACATTTTTCTACAGGTCCGTAAACAGTGGAGCCTGGTTGTTAGCAGGGCAGGTCGCATGTTACCAGCTGGTTACCTAGCATGTAGCGGGCCACACATACATTGCAGCTTGTTTTTAGGCTCAGTGCCCGCACTCGAGACCAATCTACTACGCATAGAGCTATGTAACAATCGAGGTAGGAAATTTTCAAGCTTGCTACTATGCTTACTACACCCAACCAGGTAACCTGCCAGGCTCCACTATGTTCGTCCCCATAAAGAAGCACGGGTTAATTTTTCCAGCCTGTAAGCGAGTATGCGAGTAAGCGACCAGCTTGGCTCCACTGTGTTCGTACCTAAGGGTACCTACACAGTGGTGCCTGGTTGGTAGCAGGGCAGGTCGCATGTTTCCTTGCTGTTTACTTGGTAGATACACAGTGGAGCCTAGCTGGTCGCTTACTCGCTTACAGGCTGGAAAAATTGACCCTTGCTTCTTTACGGACATGAACACAGTGGAGCCTTGTAAGCGAGTATACGAGTAAGCGACCAGCTAGGCTCCACTGTGTTCGTACCCTAAGGTGTCCTTTCTCTGGTTGTGTGGTCAATCCTGTGCTGTGTCACCTATGTACGATAGGTCCTATATGCACTCTTCAGTTAATTGACATTCATTTTACTTGGTCATATCGTTGCACTTTTATATATTTAATGAGTATCTTTGAAAGTGTCCCACGTCAGCAATTAAAGTAGGAATTGGTTTGTTTGCCTTCTTCCCTATCAGCGTTTTCTGATGATTGCCCAAATTTTCTGTAAAGCCTAGTCTATACCCTAAATCATTTGTATGCAAACAAATGTTTTAAACAATAGATTTTTTTATGCGAACTTATGTTTTGACAATTTGTCCGAAAACACATCCATACTAGATTGTTCAAGAATATTCACTGTGGCACACAACATGCACATTTAACAAATGTGTCGTACGATATCTTACGTTCTAACGCAACAATTTTAATAAAACTTAATATACATCGTATAAAGTAAAATTGAAACAGGTATGTAAAATTTCAACTTGATACAAGTAGAAGTTTTTGTATAGTGAAGTGATACATTTTATAATAATTGAAAAGGAGATGTCCGAAGCGTGTGTTATAGTGGAATAGTAAGGATGCAAGGTGGCTCCCCCCCCCCCCCCCCCCCACTACTAGACTCTCCATGATAATCATACTCTTTCACTATCAAATCATGATTATCTATTTTCTCAATATTCAATACATTTATAAATATACGCTCGTTCCAATGATTGAGCCACGCGAGGCCTAGTTTAATTACAATAAAGTTAAATTTAACTTATATTAAGTTCTGCACTGGTAGTAACAATCCACTAAAAATTAATTTCTGTGAACAAAAATTAAAGTTTTTAAAACGGCTAATAATAACCTTTTGCCTAAATGAAATTGGAGTTGGTCCGGTTGTTTTTAATGTTACAACTTATCTAATTCAAGCTAGTCCTTATATGGAAGGTTATCTCCTTGTGTCTAGTAACCTAGACTTTTCTCTCTGGCTTGTAAAAGTTTTTCATCAAACTGGACCGTTGTGGTTTTAGACGAGAAACTTTCTCAGCCCACAATGTTCCCCTTTCAGTAAAAGTGTTTCGCCCTCAGTGGGTAAGATGAAAATCCTTTTGCTGCCCAAAACCTAAATCAAATTTAATGATTATTATTTATTTTTATTTATTGAAAGCTAAAAAAAAAAAAAAAAAAAAAAAAAAAAAAAAAAAAAAAAAAACTATTTGAAAATAATAAAAAAAAGTTCATTTTAAGCTCACCTTGAAGAAAAGTTTATATCATTACCTATGCTTAAATTTCGATTCTTACTAGAAAATATTAAAGTATTAATACAAATTGGATATAAATTATCGATGTTTTTCGTTAATTGGTACATTGTTTTATATCATTGGCATCTTTACATCTGTCTTCACTTTCTATCCACACTTCTTGTCAGCAATAACTTCAACGGCAATTCTTTGGGTTAAGGAAAAGAAAGGTATTGGGTTAAGGAAAAGTGATTGTAATTTTAAAAAATAAAAAAAAATACTTCTTGCATACGAGTCCGCAAGACAGTAAGACTTTTCATGTTTTCGCTCTGCGTAAACTACCGACATAAAATAAAATAAAATCGGTAATTTATTCAAGTAATTAATAAAGTAGATGGAAGATAAATTTTATTCTTATGTTCACACCAGTACTTCCGCGGCCGCGGCTTGATTACAAAATACTGAATTCACAGGCGCTGGCCCGCCTTCTAAGAATTGTTAATATGCCTTCATACTAGGTAGGCCGAGAGGGCTGAGTGTTGATGGCAACATCCTGTACTTTCCTAACTCCCTGTCACACGTATAAATCTTTTCGACTTTCTTCGGCCCTATGACGTGCGGTGGAGGGAGGCCGGGTCGGGCAGAGGAAATATTTCCAAGGAAATACTGAAGGTGTTTTCCTTGAGTATTTCTTGCACGTATGTGGCTACCTTAACAGCAGACCCTACGCCTTGGTGTTCTTATTTACACGGCTGCTTAATACGTTGAACGAAAATTGCATCACACAATCAATTTCATCACACGCTACTGTACAGTACAATGTACCGCCAAAGCGAGTATGGCAATGCTCCGGCGGTACATTGTTCAGTAGCGTGTGATGAAATTGAAGGGGGGATGCGATTATCACCTTACAGTCAATTAATCGCGTCCGTGCATAAAAGGAGGTTTAGCTAAAGTTTTTACTTTACACAAGGGAGCCAGCTTGGCCGAGATGCTCTAGGCGGCTCGCCCGGCTATCAATGAGTAAGGCAAATCGAGGTCGAGGGTTCGATCCCGTGCCATGGTACTCTGAATTGCATCTATGAATCGCGGACCGAGCAGGGCGAGGGCACCCCCTAAGGTGTTCTATTCCCCCACATTTTGATGTGGTTTCGATCCACATCAATCGATGAGATGTAATTTATATCTATGGTTCGAGGACGAAGGAGGGCGAGGGCACCCCTTAAGGGGTTTTCTTCCCGCACGCTTACCTAGCTTACTAATGAACACACCATACCCGCTTCGGCGGTACAATGTACAGGTATGATGTGCGAAGTAGCTGGAACTCTCCAATGGGGTTAGTAAAATGGGCCCAGTGTGGCTTGAATGCTAGGTTCGAACAAGTGGTTCGTAGGTAGGTTCGTCCTTCCCGTATAACCGTTACCATTACCATTACTAACTTTTCACAAAACACACCGCAGACAAAACCCCCCTCGTCCACATAGACCTTTTGATGTGTCAACGCCCCAAATCCTCATAAGAAAACTCGAAAAAAAAAAAAATCCCCAAACCCTCTTAAGAAAACTCGGTGCGAGGCCCTTCGGTCCTCGCACGGGGCTCTGCCCATTGGCCCCGCTGTGGGAGATCCCCACACACCCCGGATTTTGTTACTTATAGCCCGTGGCTAAAAATCAAGAAACATGGAACATGCTTTAGCCGCGCTTTTTTTTGTTTGTTTGCTGATTTCTTGTATCTCGCTGATTCTTTGGCATTGTTTACTACATCTATTAATTACATAAATAATTATAACATGACGACATAAATACCAAAAACAAGTACGAAAGAAATGCGTGATAAATCCGAAGCTTATAAAGAAATTTCATTTCCCTAGAAACGGCTTGGTTGTACGTGAAAATCATTAGAAAATTTCGTAACTCTTCCGCGTCACACATCCGCGTTTCTCAAAAACGTGACACTTTCTTGGTTTAGTTAGGTCAAGGCTAAAGCATGTTCCATGCTAAAAATACTTATCAACGAAATGGTCCCAGGAGATGATGCGGTTAGACTGACTGGAGAGGTGCGAGTGAAGTCACGACGTCCCCTTGTGTCTAGTTTCCACAATTGCCTTTAGAGGGGCCTATCAGACACCCAATCTAAACTCAGATCTACATCTAGGGGCTATAGGAATAGAATAATCACAAAACATAAAATAAAAAAAAGAAACATAAATAAAAGATGGTGTGTGAAGTAGCCGGAACTCTCTATCACAGGGTTTGTAAAATGAGTTCAAAGAAGGGCCAAATTGCTAGAGGTTGGAACAAGTGGTTCGTACTCGCCCTCTATAATTTGTGTTGCTAAGTTTTGTTCTTCAAATTATATGTAGGTATACTTTAATATATCCTCTTAATGCTATTAATACTGTAGTGTCTAAAAAGCTACTTCATCAAGACTTAAAAATGTGGTATCCTCCAAGAAATAGATCGTGATTTAGTAAGAGTTCGCAAAAAGATAAATAAGAATTCTATCCCGTTTGGTTAATTGAAAAGTTGTTTCCTGAAGGGAATTAGCTGGTGAATTTGAAATAAACTTGTGAAGTATATATAGGGATATGTACAGGAGTTAAAGTTAAAAGTGGCGTCCAGCAAGTTATAGAATGAGAGTTAGTGTTGTACTTAAGCTTGACTTCTAATTCCACTATTCAATGTAATCTTTTTCATCTTTCCCTCACACCAATGCCAGCTCGGCTCCAAAAGAAGCTTAATTAAGCTTCTGCGTGAAAATTTAAAAGAGCATAATGTAATGTAAACTTAATTTTCTCCTCCGTTAGTAAAATAAGTGAACAGGTAACTAAACTAAAAGTAGGGACGAGGGGGGGGGATACCCTAACACGGATATTATAATTGACAGAGATTGAAAGAGATTCAGCTGACACAGTGAGTCCATTTCAAATTCAAACTAAGGCAAACCTGCAGTGTAAACTAGGGAATTTACAAGGTTCCAACTTCCCTCTTGAAAATTAACGTTATTCAATGTTTAGACGGTTTTAAATGTAACATAAATAAATGAAGACGTTAATAATTTATTTTACTGGTATCATTTTGTTTTATTAATAAGGAAATGATCAGGCGTCGTGTAATTACAACGCTTTTGTTACAATGATTGTGTTTGTCGAGTAGTTACAGCAGAAAGTTATAAAATAAGCTTTCATTTAATTTTAAAAATACCTTCATTTTTTTAGAATAGCTTTATGAAGATATTTCATGGGTGTGCTAGTGTTAAAACTTAACTATGAACAACTAAATTTATAAATTTGTTATAAAAAATAAACCTTCTTAACATAGACAGCAGACCTAACAGTAACGGACTAATAAGGGCTAAGGGTTGTCCGTTATTATGGAAGTCCGCTATATAACAAATAATTACTTCGAAAAATGCGTAAGAGTGTACCTATATGTCAATGAAAGTAATGTAGTTTTTTTAAATGGTATTTCAGAAACGATTTCTACATGAATATCGACGCTTCATTATCTAACGCTTGTAAAACAAAGAAACAGATAAATATCTCGTATAATGATTTCTAAAATTAATGCACTGCTAGCGAAAAAATTTCTCATTGTTTTAAAATTTAATTTATCGTATTCGTATTTCTTTTTTTTACGATATTTTTTTATGATTCAACAGCTGAACTTGATCCGTCCTAAAAAGATTATATAAAGGACAAGAATGCATTTGTCGTCTAGCTAAGGATAAAAACTTTGTTCAAATTAAAATAAAAGTTGAGAAGTAGATAGAAAAGGGAACTAAGATATGACCTAGAATACTACCTTATACTATTTCTTTACGCAACTAAAAGGAAGCTGGAAGCATCAAAACTTTCTAAAACCTGTGGTTGAAATTGCAGTTGTTAATATTTTACAACATTTTTAAGACAAATGTTAATTTAGAAGTAATTATGATAATATTAAAATTATTGCATTTATAAGATACTTTAGCATACAATTTAAACATTTTTTTAATGTTTTACTTTGTTCTTTAACGTTTTTATACAATATTTATGAATAGAATTTATTTTATGGAAATAGAACTAAAATAGTATTTTATATTCTTTTCTTTTTTTTTATGTAAAAACGAAGGTTACCTTCAGGTTAGTTAGTTAGAGAATATTTCAATCAAGTTTTTTTCATCAAATGGTTTTGACCCTAGAGGAGATTACGGAATGTATTGAAAAATAGAATAAAGGTTGGAGCAATGATCAGGAAAGAGAGAATGAACCAGGAAAGAAAAGTCTACAAAGAATGATTCTTCTCCCTTTACTAAAAATATCGTAAAGATAGTTGAAAATGTACAATAACGAGGAAAACCTTTCTTTTTCTCTGAACCAGCAGAAAAGAATATTACAACGAAAAAAAAGGAGAATACATATAATTTATTCCTCTGAGGAAAACAAAATGAAAATTTGAGAGTAGGAGGTAAAAACATCTATTTCAACTTTGACAATCTATTTGAAGCGAGCTTCTTACATTCAACAAACTAGGCATCCAATCTGTATATCTGTCTGTCAGTAACGTTTACGTGTCCGACGATAACTTGAGTAAAAATTGACCGATTTATAGTTTGGTATACATGTTCCTTTTACTAATGCTCAGGCTAAGTTCGTAGGAAAGCATTATCCGTCCAAGAGTTCGCGCGCAACGATCGCGTAAACGTGAGCTTTAAATGTAAAATTGGAATTCCTGGATGGGAGGAAATTCTATCAACACCGAGAAAGAAAATTCTCTCATGAGGCGAACATTTTTTAGTAAAACCAACAGCGAAACCACTATGAATT
This sequence comes from Gerris lacustris, assembly GCA_951217055.1. Taxonomy (NCBI): domain Eukaryota; kingdom Metazoa; phylum Arthropoda; class Insecta; order Hemiptera; family Gerridae; genus Gerris; species Gerris lacustris. Next base: position 22,689,169 of record OX578283.1, on the reverse strand, counting down.
AATAAATATTATTTATTATTTACAAGAGTAACCTTTAACCCTTTTAACCTATCAAGTGTGAAAATAACATCGACTTGATATTTGGTCTAGTAACTAATTCTGTGCTCAGGATCATGAAAATCTCATTGTCCACCATAATTGGTGAGACATGGCCGCTCTCCACCGGTTTGTTTTTTTCAAACACCTATTGCCAAGCTATGTCCCGTAGACGAACTTAGCCGACCACATATTCTTAAAAGGCGCTAAAAGATTTACTTGTATACAAAATTCTAGCTTGATGTTAGTCAGACACTTTTTTGCACGCTATCTCCGGGACTATTAATATTCTTCGAAAATTCGCTGAAATGGTCTGTATAAAATTAACAAATTTTAAATTAGCTCATTAACAATAAAATAGTAAAATTAACCAACAACAAATAAAATTTTTAAACCTTACAACAAAAACAATAAAAATATTTACAAGAAGGTGTTAATAAAACTTAATGTAAGTACTGAAAGTGTTGAAATAAATAATGTTAGAAACATCTCTCCTTAAACGAAAAAGGTCTTTTTAAAATAAAAAAAAGTTTTTTTAATGGGTTTTAATATTAAAATTGGCGTTCGTTATAAATAGTTTCATTGACGTACTTCATAAAAAAATTGTAATTTATTAGAAAATATAAGTAATTGCTCTTGCTCAAATATTAGTAAAAGGTTATGTCCAGTTTGAGTTGAAATGAAACTCATGGAAAACATAGTCATGGTAAAAAAAAACAAAATAAAATAATAATAATAATATATACGTCATTTCTTCCAGGAAAAAACAACAACAATATGCCTTTCACAACAACAAACTTTAAAACATAAAAATTAATATCCAAAGAGTGTCCCAGGCTTCGGTGTATTCCTCATGAATATAAATGACCTGAAGCATTACTAGGAGAAAAACAAGAGGAAATGTTACTAAGAAAATTAAGTGAGGTGACTAAAGTAATTCTGGGGTTACCTATATAACTTTTTTAATATTCCTTGTATAGATGGCTCATTCACTGCTCACCTGAAATAGAATAAAATGAAATTTTTATATAGTTTATTTTGACATAAATAATTATATTTTATGCTTGCCACTTTCGAATATTTTAGTAATTATTGGCATACTTTTATTACAATTTAACAATAAATATATTAAATTTACGCAGAATTTTATTTAGACAGTATGATTTTTCTTTTATTTTATGTCTTAAGCGGCCTACACACATGGGAACTTGGTTCTTACGAACCAAGTTCCCATGTGTGTAGAGGTAAACGAACCAAGTTCGTGACGAACTTGGTCTTCCATCGGGTTGGAAAACATTTGATCGGTTCGCGTGTGTGTAGAGGACACGAACCGATGTTCGTCATTTTATCAGAAAAGACACCCTGACTCTACACCTCCGACTCACATGGGAACCAAGTTCCCATCCGTAAAATTACACTGTTAGCAACAATCAGCATAAAATTAGTATGTAAGACAACTGTACTGGTCCCAGTACAGTACCCAGTGGTGTTGCAAGGTGGTCCGTTTGGGGTGTCCACCGCCCTAAACATATCGCTCTCCGGGGACGTTGAAAAGAAAACGGACCACTCTTATCGGTGGCCACCTTTACCACTGTTTTTTAAATAATTTAATTAAACGATCCTGTGAAAATCAAAACTTTATCTATCTCTTTTCAATGTTCCCGCAGAAGGGCAAGTTTGGCACGTCAACAAAAAAGAAATGGCCCAGCGCCCAGTTGCCATATACCCAATTCATCGGTGGACAAGGCATAAATAAGCGATTCCATAAGGTAAGAAAACTTTATCAATCAGCGACTCACTTCTTATGGTGGCCTGTGGACTATAAAATTAACGTTTAAAATTGAACTGTTTCAATATAAAAAATCTAAACTAAACATATAATCATTCGTTCTGTAGTCAGTGTTGTGCTTAAAATGTATGCTTGCAGATTACATCCTTATTTTACTTCACATCTTTTTATGAGCTTTAGGTACGGCAAATCTAGATATTAAATGATATTATCAAAATCAATATTTTTGGTTACAACATTATCAATCGAAAAAACAGCGGAACTACAAAGCCTTGCCTGGCTCATGGTGGACCTTAGGCAACTTTTTATAACCTTAAGTTTTGAAAAACTTCTCTCACAAGACACACAATTATTTAAATAAAACCTAAAAGCTAAAGTAAAGTTTAGGAGGGAATCACAAAAATCATACTCTTCTGTGATTTCAAAAAACTTTAAACAAATCCAATCTCTTGCTTGTGTCAGTCCGAAAAAATTTAATGAGCACAGACGTTTGACATTCAACTAACCTTCAAAATTTCTTAAAACACGGATGAGTACTGTTAAAGATATATGTGTTTAAATAAAAAAAATCGGGCACAGGGTACCTCGGAACTTTTCCTTACTACTAAAGTGGCCTCTCCTGCTGAACTAACTGATTTATTATCATTCTCAAAAAAAAAAATATTTTATTTTATTATTTGAAGTTAGGCGGTATTTTGACAGATGTAAACAAACTTTGACGTCATCAAAATTATTGCACTAATAAATAATTATATTCGCTTATAACTTTTAAACTAATAAATGGAATTTTATCGGATTTTTTTATATTTTTTCCGGGTCCAACGATATGCTATATGTCAAAAACCTAATACACTTTCGGTATTACTAACCGTCAAAGTTTCAAAATTCAAAAATTAATAACTTTAAAATGGCGGCCAATTTCAAAATTAAATTTGGTGGGCTTGTTTGCCATACAGAGAGGTACATTCGTGCGAAATTTCAACTCGATCAGGACCATTTCGATTTATTACGATTTTTTTTTAATTTTTGTTTACTCAGCAAACTGGGTTCAAGATGGCGGAAAAAGTTAATTTTCCGGGCGGCACCACTACAGGTAAGTACTGATTTTTCTGCCAAGTTTCAACTCTCTAGGTTAAATAGCTTAGGCGCTACGATGATAAATGATAACACACACACATACATACATACAGACGTCATGCTGAAAACCACCCCAGTAAGCGAGTTGATCTTACAAGTACCAACAACCTCAGGCAAACATTTACATACAAGTATATATATATATACACCTGTATCGACTCTTAAAACACCCAACACGGATAATCCCGTTGAAATCTCTAAAAAAAATTGTTGGGGAAAACAATACTTTTCCTACTATAGGTAGTGAGGAAAAATAAAAGTAATGTGGGAAAGAAACCAATGAGCGCAGAATGTTGACACTTATAGTGAACCTTAAATGGCATATTCTGACCTTCAAATTTAATTAAAATCGAAAGAGTTTTTTCAGAGGATTAATATACTTATATATATGTGCAAAAACGTTGGACAGACCGACATGCAGACACGGGACCAAAATGGGTGAAAAAATGGATTTCTATCTTGGTATTTTTGAATTCGGAGACACCAAACTTCTACAATGCTTCCATTACCTTTTGTAAGCTCGGAAGCAAAAATTTTTAATTTTACACCCTTCTGGAACCTGATACGGGCTGAACCCCCCTGGCGACGTGCTATTTAGACATATATATACAATGATATATCTTAATAATTATTTAAATTGATGTGTTTTAAATTGATGTTTGATTTAAATAAATGTGCTACATTGTAACATTAAAAATTTACTTCATTAAAAACTTGTAATGGAGTAAGTCTAACTTAATTCGGAATCAATATATTATATCAACAGAATTAGGGTGCACAAACTATCACAGGCCACACACAATTTCATAGACTGATTTCCTTTTAAATATTAGTGTACGGACACCAATCGAACCCATCGGCATTTTTTGCTGAATAAAGCGTTAGCATAGTTTAATTTCGGGTCCATTCAGATGCCTGTAAGTTATATTAAATGAATCAAAATTCATTTTTTGAACAAATATCATAGGTAATGTATACTACGCTTATATCAATTCGATCGTACCTATATTAATCTGAGGCTATTATCTCGCGAAACCAGTTCTCTAACTTGATCAAGAACTTAAAACTTAAAGATATAGTTACTATACCTTCGAAACCACAACACCATTGTATTAACACTTTGTACAAACTTTACACATACCTATAGGGCGAATATCGTAAACTAAACTTTCTAGATTAAACGCAAACAAGCGATATGTATACGGCACTTTTAACTGAAATATGTAAACTCAAACACTAGGATGGGAGAAAAGAGTCGATACAGGTGTGTATACCTGTATGTAAATGTTTGCCAGAGGTTGTTGGTACTTGTTAGATCAACTCGCTTACTACAATAATACCAAAGCTAACTTACTAACCCCGTATTGCAACCGACCGTGGAGAGCCTAGGTCTACCAAAAGGCTTATAATATACAAGTATACTACACAAGATACAAGTCCAATGCAATACCAAGTCTAGGGATACCAATTGGAATTGTTAGTTAAGTTTTCTGGCTGGTAAGTATTTAATAGTGATCAAGATCTAGAGAACGCCTTCATTAGCCTATAGATAAAGATCCATTACCTTAAACTAATCCTAATTCAGATGAAACTGTTTAATTCCTTAAATAATTATTAATAACTTTATAAATATTAATATCTATTTATATTTAGGATAAGTTTAAATTAGGAATAAATAAAACTCCAAAGGTAAATTTGTTAAATTTATTCATATCTGAAGTAATTCATTAATATAATTATTTTAAGAGAAGAATGAAAGGAGGAACCAGAGAATTCGAAACAGTGGAGATGATATGCAACAGTGGTCAAAAAACAAGGTATAAAGATAGAGATAATAATTCAAAGATATTCGCGCGAAGCACAACTACGATAACCTCGAGGAGGTTATAACAGTGTTGACAATTATCAGAGAAATACTAAATTCCTCCGTAAAATCCGTCATTAGAAGCAGTGTTTCCCAACCAACTGAACTCAAAAAAGGGTCACGTCGTAAATGTAAAATGATACAGATTTAAAAAAAATTACTTATAATGCTAATTATTGATAAGTCAAATGAAATTAAAATGTATAAATTTAATTTTATAAATTAAAAATATATATTATATACCTATATATATTATACTGATAAATTAATAACAATAAGAGATTATTATTAGAAAAAAGATAAAAAAAATTGTAATTGAAGGTTGAATAAAAAAGCGACAATGTCTATTGCAACGAGGAGTAATAAAATTTCCTAGAATCTTTAATCTCTTTTCTTTTAACTTCCGACAAAGGGTCATCAGTCCGCCAAATTGATTTCAGGAATTGTTGGAAGGTTTAATTTTATACTTAGATTTATTCATAATTTATTTTATAAGTTACGATAAAATACAGGGTGGAGCGCGGCAGACGTATGAATTTGAAGAGGGGATTGCTCCCTTCCTATCAGTCCTAGACGGTTGAGAGTAGAGTCGTTTGAAAGAGGGGGACGGGAAGTTTATGTTACACGTTACAGCAAGGGTATGCGTAAACGTTTTGCAAGACAGATTTCCCGGGCGTCTCATCTCTTTAAGAGGCGATTTAAACTGGCCAGCAAGATCACCTGATTTGGCTCCTTGTGATTTTTTTCTGTGGCGATACCTTAAATCCTTGGTGTACAGAGATCGTCCCAGAACCCTGGAAGCCCTCAAGAACAACATTCGAGCCAAAATTTCCGAAATTCCTGTGGAAATGCTTGAAAGAGTGCACAAAAACTTCGAAAAAAGGCTTAATCAGTGTTTGGAGTGTGAGGGGAACCACTTATCCGATACTTTGTTTAAATCTAGGTAAATTTAAATTTCCCATGTTATTAAATCAGGAAAATATTTAAAAAAAAATTATTTTGTAACATTTTGTGTTTTTGTAACATTGAGTGAAAGTGTATCAGAAATCTTCCCCACTGACTGGATGGGGGGAATAGTAGTTTAAGTTCCCAAGAAGGGAGATCTTATGGAATGGGACAATTGGAGGGGTATTTTGCTTCTTTTGGAAATGCTGAAAATTCCCTTGAAGGTTATATTGAATCGTATAGAAGGGAACGTTGGTGATATTCTACGCAAACAGCAGGCAGGATTCCACAAAGGTGATCCTGAATAGATCATATTGCTGCACTCCGCACTCTGTATAATCATCGAACAAATTATTAAATTAAAAGAATCCTTTTATCAATTCACGAAGAATCCCTTTAGCAATTGACAAAGTTCCGGTAGCAAGCTTGGACTCTAGAGAGGTCGAGGACTACTTAAGCTTCCTATTTGGATGAACCACCTTGATGAACTAAATTACGCAGACGACATTGCACGCATGGCCACGAATCGTAAAAGCATGAAGGTCAAATTAGATGAACTGTCAGCAAGATCTTCAAAGGCCGGGCTAAAAGTTAATATAAAAAAAACAAAATGGCTCAAGGTTAACAATCATTGAAATCGAGAATGAGAAATTATTTATGTACCTGTACCTAGGAAGTCAGATTGCCCAAGATAGAGAAATCTGTATTGCTGTATGAATGTGAGCCATAGCTTGTATCTGTTGAAGGCACAGAAAAGTTATAGGTTTTTTATAAACAGGTGCCGCCGGAGATACTCAAGAAGATTACGAACTTAGAACTTCTTCGCAGAAGCCACCACAGACTTAATGAAATTAAGATCCGAGAGAGAAAATAGAAAAGGCGAGGACATACCCTGCGCAAGGATGCTGACAACTTATGCAGTAAGCTCTCGACTGGAATCCTCAAAGCTGCGGGAGAAGAGGAAGACCTAGAGAAAATTACCTATCGAATTTACTTATTTAGAGATGCTATTCTGCCATGGGTGAAGGATTAAAATTCCATGCATTTTCTGGCCAAGTCCATAACTTGTCGCTATGGAAGCTGCTATGGTGTTATCAACATAAATAAAGGCTGAATCTGCAGGTCTCCTTTTCTCCTGCATCCTTAAGGCTATTAGTCCAGAACTTGCCAGCATAAATCGCCAGCATCCGCATGCAAATTATGTCTGATCCATCAACACCTCCCTCTTAAATCTTCTCAATTTCTCAATCCTCGATTGGCCGCTTTAGTAAAAACGTGTATTCAGATTTATTTTATTAATTTTGTTACTGATATTATTACAACTACAAAGTTTACCTTTTCAAAAAGTTATGAGTTGTTTAAGAAAAAAGAAGGACGAAGATAATGACATACAAAAAATATATTGGTCAATTTTTATATCTACAAAATAGAATATTTGTGGTTAGTTTCAAATTACTAAATTTCCTAACTCTAAAAAAGAACGAAAATAAAAGATTGCCTTTGATTCGGTAAAAAATTGTAACTTCTGGAAGAGAAGGAACAAAAAATGTGAAATTGAAGGCGGTATTTTTTCACCCCTTTTCTCTATCGTATATGGGGCGTCAAATAGAGGACAAGGGAGTGAAGGTGGTAGGTAGCCTCAGGCTCTTAATGACTTGATGGAGCTAGGCACATTAATCATGTTCGGTTTTCCAGAAATAAATGATTGCTCTCATTCTCGGATACATTTCTCTTTTTTTATTCTTCTACTATTATAGCGTCTCATTTATTTCCAAATTAATTGTTTCGTTTAAAAAAAAGTTTATTATTCTTTGACAATTTCGAAGTATTTATTAATTGTCCTGAATTATTAATTAATTCTAGACTAATAGATTAATACCTTTAATTGAATTTTGAGCGTTAAAATAAAATAAAATAAAAACAGAATAACGAATAGTTGAAGATTTAAAACATAGAATCAATTCTAGTAATTAGTAATCGGTCATTTTTTTCTTAAATAAATAAATAAATTAGTTATTCTTCATTGCTCTCTTAAAAACTTATTGTGATAGTTATCTTAACATCGAATATGGTTCAAATCAAATTAAATTTGGATTAAGTAACAGAAAGGGAGAAATTAAATATCCATGTTTAATGTTTATGCCTTGATTATATTGGTAGAGTAAACGGCTGAGTAGCTAGCCTAACGAAAGAATGAGCCAAATTTCACCTCTTTAATTTATAAAATTGAGAAATAATTAAAATGTGACGAAACATGACTTATTTTTTCGGGCTTCAGGTGCTAATTCCGAAACACCATTTATTTCTTACTTTGCTGTTGGCTGCTAAATCGCTATTTTAGGTAAATATTTTAAAAAAAGAGTTCACTAACTATGACCTATGAAATGGTCAGAATTTAAATGTGGAACATAGCTCATATTTGGGGCTTAAGAGCATTTGAAATCAAGTTTCCCTTCTTACCGCTAGGACCCAGACCCAGATGCCTGTAATGAAGCAAAATCGGAAGACAATTGTTTCTAAAAATCTTAAAAAAAAAGAGAGGCAATTGTGACAAGAACAAGAACGAATTGTGTTTCAAATTCGGCTATTTAAGCACCACAAAATAGGTAAGCCATGTGTAAACACTTTTTGTTTTTGGCCATTTTCAAGGGTTATAACCTGTGAAAATTGCCAAAAAAAATAACTTTGGCGAAACATCGGGCTCCACGTAATTATTGTTTTCTTTGATCTCATCCCTAGAAGGCTGTTTTAGGGTCATTTAAAAGAAAGAGTTCTTTCTTATTTTGCCCCCTTCTTATCTTGATATAATAGAAGAATGATTTTATATGAAATATTAATACTCCTAAAAGTGTTCAACCAATAATTTCCTTTCTTCGGGATCATATGAAAAGGGCTAGCCCAACAGCTCTTGGAGGGTCGACATATTCCAAGTTCCTACATGATCTTAAGTTTGTCAGGTGTTTTGCTGTTTGTCAGCGTTTTGCTTTAGCATACGTGGGACCTCCTTTTGTCTCAATGGTGTGAATGACTTGAAGTCTTCTTTCTTGGCAGATGTTGGTGAAGTAGTTAGTCGTTGTAGGTCTTGTAAAGTCAGGATATTTTCTTAAAATAATTGTCGGATTGAATTTTAGTGGTATTTCCAAATCTTTTTCGAGTCTTGATGATGATGAGTATTCAAAAAATAATAACAGACGATAAATTTGGCCGACTTGAAAAAAATACTTATTAAAACCAGAAAATTCAAAATTAAACAACCGTTCCCAATCTCCTAGCTACGGTTTGTAACTTTAATCTTTGTGTTTTTTTAACCCTAAGTCAAACAATTGTTCCAAATTTTCTCTTTTCCATTTTTTTCTCCCTTTACCGACTTCTTCTTGGAAACTCCCCTCACCCTCGTTGAATTCTATCTTAATAAGAGAAAATAAAGAAAACTGTTTGTGCGTTGGGGAGGCGTTGAGACCTTGACGCAGCCTTCTTTGAGTTGAGTCTGCGTACGGTTGGCTTATTTCCACCCCTCTGCTGAACAAATTGGGCGTCTTGAAAAGGTAACAGGGACACATAGACACAATGATCCAATTAGATCTAGTTAAGGTTGGCTCGGTATCCTGTATCCTGCAATAGGTTGCCCCTAGAGGATCCTGCCTCCAGAGAAGCGCTGAGGAACCCTCTGCTTTTCGGCATTACTCCGGACTACCCTTGCGGAATATCCTCCTTCTTTTCACCCACCTTATCTACCCTGATCTTCCACCTCTTTAGAGAGCATAACGAAGTTTTTTTTTTTTTTTTTTTTTTTTTTCATCTTGTATCCCTTCCTTCAACCTTTATATTAACCCATTATATACTTTCTTTTCACCTTGAACATTTTAAATTTATTAAATTCTTCCAAGACGTGCTTCTATTAAAAATTAAACATTGCATCTATTATGAATTATATTATGTTTATAATGCAACTGTGAAACCAAATAGTGTACCAAATATTATAGCATTTCAGCTAAATAATGGGATTTTTATGTCAAAACCGCAATCAAATCCTTCATTTGATCGGTAAATGCTAGCTGTTGATGTGGTGAGATAAAAATACGAATATACCTTAAACGCTTGCATTTTGGACTTTTATCGTCACTTAAAGAAATAGTGACTTCAACACGATAAGCTTTTTTAATGTTCATTATTATACAGTGAACTTACTAATGCGTCTGTTATTTCACAATGGTAAGTAGCGATGTGACCGTGACCTTCAGGTCAGAATTTCTCGCATACACACACAGTTGCATTTTAAGCCTTTTTAGGAACCCTAAATTGTCAAAAACATTGTTCTACACCAGTTAAATATTTGTTTTAATTTATCACTTTTAGCACATTTAATAAAAGTAATCCTTTTTTATAATTCAATGATTCACTTGAAATATCTATTCCCACACAATAGTACCCATTTTTAATAGTAAGACTTTTTTTTAAAGAAGAACTTAAATGAATATAATATGACAAAAAAAATAATAACCTCTACCTCGATACTACTAATATTGTAAAGTTCAGGTCTAAACTAGAACTTAACAGTTCCGCAAGGAGAATCAAAGTTGTTGACTTGAAATTTGCAGGACCAATTGATACTTTGGTCCTTTATTGACATCTTGGTCAATTTCAGCATTTATTTAAGTGATTTGGCAAAGAACGAATAACTCAAATGGGAACATTTATAAGCTTGTTACCGGAATTAACCTTATAACAGTAAATGCTAGGATTTACTGGTTTTCAGAATTTTACAATAAGTAAATTTGTTCTTCTGTAAAACATTCAAAGTGATGAATATTTGTATTAAAAGGATAAGTTTATTGTTGTCACCTTCCGTAGAAAAAATCATTATAAGAAGTCAACAATGCCATTAAAATAATTTAAAATACTTTTACCGAGCATTTTTCTACTATGAACTCTTGGCCTTTTTGAATAGTCGACTTTCTATGTAGTTCATGGGATACAAAAGGTTTACTCTGTTGATAGTTTTTAGGATACAAAAGGTTTTCTCGATGACCTCCTCACTCCTACTTTTTTTTCCTTCGCTGAATAGTATAAGGATTTAGAGACATCTAAACTAAAATTTACTTTTTTACCCTCGGAGTATATTTTATCCTAAGTAATTTCCTTTTAGAAATTGAAAAAGTTTCCCTTTAAATTTCCGCTGGGGGAACCGCAAGTTAAAAAGTTAGAGAAACCAGTAGGATAATTATAATGCTATGAATCTAAATGTTTTGTTGGATAAACTGTATATTATTAGTTTATTTTTCTGTTATTTTCTTTCACTTATGAAAGGCACGTAGTACGTCAAAAAGTTAGTGAACATTTTCTCTACGGAGTAAAGTTCCTCACATATAAAGTAAAAAGCAATTTCCCCGGTACTTTGGCGGTCTTACTTTCTTTTCTAAGGGGGAAGTATTTCGTTTGCAGACTGTTCTTCCTCAGTCAAAACTCTCATCAGCCTGTGGTTGTTTTTTTTTTTTTTTTTTTTTTTTTTTTTTTTTTTTTTTTTTTTTTTTTTTTAAATCCTTTCTTTTTTTTGCTTTCTCATATTAAGAGAAAGTATTGTGATGACGCGAAATTCGAATGATGGATTTACACGTTTTGTGGTCTCATGAGTTCAAAAAAGTGGTTTTTAAAAAGTATCGGTCAGGATCTGTCGTCTGAGCAGACGCGTGGAGCCTTAACTACTTGGCCGATTTTGACGAAATTTGGCATACATGTTCAAAAGTCATTCCCCGAAGGGAAATCGAGAATTAAATTTTAGCTCCAAATTTGGGGGCGCTAACCCCCCAAATACTCTGAAACAACGTGAAAATTATTATATCTCGTTTCGACGATTTTGATTATAAAAAAAATCTAAAATTTAGTCAATTTAAATACGGATCTAACGATATAAGCCGCTTTCCCGGGAAAATCTAGTTTCCGAGATATTGATGAAAATAAATCTGATTTTGTTAAAAACCAAAACAAATAGTAAACAACTACCTGTTAAACTCTTTTTACTTTTCCTCACCTTCCGAAGGTATATTAGGAAAAGTATTGTTTTCACCTAAACATTTTTTTCCGGAGTTTCAACGGGATTATCCGTTTTGGGTGTTTTTAAGACCTCCTGAGTGGTTTTCAGCATGACGTCTGTATGTATGTATGTGTGTACGTATGTATGGGTATGTGTGTATGTTATCATCGTAGCGTCCAATGTATTTAACCTAGAGAGTTGAAACTTGAACAGAGCAGAAAAATCAGTCCTTACCTGTAGTGGTGCCGCCCGGAAAATAAACTTTTACCGCCATCTTGAACCCAGTTTGTCGAAAATGTTGAAATTGAATCGAAAATGGTTCTGATCGAGTTGAAATTTAGCACGAATGTACCTCTCTGTATGACAAACAAGCCCACCAAATCAGTAGCGTACACAGAAAATTTTTTCGGGGGGGGCCCAACCTAATTTAACTTATATGCGGGTTTAGCATACCCCATAATTTATTATAATTGTAATTTCTCCCCCTTTTCAACACTCTAATTTCAATTTCTAACCTCATATTTAATTAAATTAAAATCCTATGAGGTAACACCTCACTATGTGATGTGATCGTTCTAAAGAACGATTATGTCTCCGATTCCAATAATTCCAAGACAGAAATCTGTTCCAGTTATCAGACATTTTTGATCCCGTTTCTGGCTGTTAGTCTGTCTCTCGCTCAATCATTGCGAACAATTCTTAAAAACTACTCTTTCGATTTTAATGAAATTCGGATGGCAGTTAATTAGCATATAAAAAGACCATTGTTGGTCCTATATAAGGTCCAATCTTCTGGTCCCATTTCCCTCCACCACATTTCTCCACCTGCCACCATTTCTCTTCCACATGTGCACACACATACATTTATTTACACCTTATCTTCAAAAATATTCATCTGATTTTATAAAACTTATCTGATAGAAGCTCACAGATTAATTTTAACTGTCTGCGCTGTTTAAATTTTGGTAAATTGATAATTTAAATCATGTAAAAATCAAACCAATTTTGACTAATTTAAAAAAGGAGGGAAAATTGAGTAAATTCAACATGAATAAAGAATCAATATATAGCAATATTTTAAGAGCGCAGACGGTTAAAATTATTCTTGGACTATCTGCGGGCTACTTTAAACAAACCATTAAAATTTCATAAAAATCAGATGAGTACTTTTGAAGATATAGGTGTAAATAAATGTATGTCTGTGCGAATGTGGAAGAGAAATAAATAGGTGCAGAAGATTGAAACTTATACGGGATCAGCAATGTTAGGTTCGCAAAAATTGAAGGACATGCGGACACGGGACCCAAACTGTACCCTGATGTTGAACAGATTTCTCTCTTGGAATTTTTGAGATCGGAGACATAAAAATTGTTCGTTCTTCAGAACTGTCACATATCTTCCGTTTCCTTTGGTAAGCTCGGAAGCAAAACGTGATCCATACTGCAAAAGCAAACGTGGATTTTGAGCACATACGAATTTCAAATTTATATCTAGAAGAGAATTCTTCTCTAAGAAAATTAAATACCTATTGCAAAACAAAAGAATCATTCGCTCATTTAACATCAAATGTTTTCTGAACGCTTTTTGAGTTTTTAGATTTAAATTTACTATTACTATGTAATATTAATCAGTTTTTTCACAAAATGATAAACCGATTTATTTATATTGCCTCTGTTTTCCCACTACATGTCGACGAACACTAGTCCGACCTGAGTCAGCAAGAGGGGAATGCCGCATAGACAAGAGGACCCACGTAGCGTTCTACACACAATCCTGGTCCAAAACAAAAATTTGCTATTGAAATCCACAACCATCATTTTCCCGTTTAAGCCAGTCTAGTGTGCATATTTTAATTCAATTAATTTAATTCCATCGGCAAAAGTTCGAGTTGACTCGGGCCTCATTTAATTTTATGTGCTTAACACCTATGCCGAGCCGGTAATCGGGTCTATTATTGAACGCATCCCAATTTATTTTGATGCATAATTTCCATCGACAAAATCGGGCCTACTAGCAATCAGGCCGATTCATTGTACTTATCCTAATCAATTCAATGCACTTAATTCTATAGCAAAAAATCCGGGCCTAGCTGTCAATCGGAGCAGTCTATTTTTACGAATCCAAATTCAATTCATTGCATTAGGATTCGTAATGAATTGAAGCTGTCCTATAATGCAACCTATGCTATTGAACTGGACTAAAACCACTAAAAAATCAGTCAATTCAATTGGCGAAAAATCGGGCCCAGCCGAAATAGGGTCGATCAAGTTTAATGTTTTTAGTTCCACTGGCAAAAATCAAGGCCTAGTCGGCTAATGAGCCGATTTATTTCATGCATCCTAAATTTAATTCCATCGCCAAATCCGGGCCCAGCCGACAGTCGGGCCGGTATAGTGTTTAATAAATTTAATTCCATCGGCAAAATCCGGGCCCAGCCGACAGTTGGGCCGGTATAGTGTTTAATAAATTTAATTCCATCAGCAAAATCCGGGCCCAGCCGACAGTCGGGCCGGTATAGTGTTTAATAAATTTAATTCCATCGGCAAAATCCGGGCCCAGCCGACAGTTGGGCCGGTATAGTGTTTAATAAATTTAATTCCATCGGCAAAATCCGGGCCCAGCCGACAGTTGGGCCGGTATAGTGTTTAATAAATTTAATTCCATCAGCAAAATCCGGGCCCAGCCGACAGTCGGGCCGGTATAGTGTTTAATAAATTTAATTCCATCGGCAAAATCCGGGCCCAGCCGACAGTTGGGCCGGTATAGTGTTTAATAAATTTAATTCCATCGGCAAAATCCGGGCCCAGCCGACAGTCGGGCCGGTATAGTGTTTAATAAATTTAATTCCATCGGCAAAATCCGGGCCCAGCCGACAGTTGGGCCGGTATAGTGTTTAATAAATTTAATTCCATCGGCAAAATCCGGGCCCAGCCGACAGTCGGGCCGGTATAGTGTTTAATAAATTTAATTCCATCGGCAAAATCCGGGCCCAGCCGACAGTTGGGCCGGTATAGTGTTTAATAAATTTAATTCCATCGGCAAAATCCGGGCCCAGCCGACAGTCGGGCCGGTATAGTGATTAATAAATTTAATTCTATCGGCAAAATCCGGGCCCAGCCGACAGTCGGGCCGGTATAGTGTTTAATAAATTTAATTCTATCGGCAAAATCCGGGCCCAGCCGACAGTCGGGCCGGTATAGTGTTTAATAAATTTAATTCCATCGTCAAAATCCGGGCCCAGCCGACAGTTGGGCCGGTATAGTGTTTAATAAATTTAATTCCATCGGCAAAATCCGGGCCCAGCCGACAGTTGGGCCGGTATAGTGTTTAATAAATTTAATTCCATCGGCAAAATCCGGGCCCAGCCGACAGTTGGGCCGGTATAGTGTTGAATGAATTTAATTCTATCGGAAAATCCGGGCCGACCTTATTTGGGGTGAATATGTGTATACACACCATAAGATAATACTTAATTAATTCCTTTTATTGGAAAATATTTACTGCCAATTCGAATGCATCTGTCATTACTGTGTTTTTTTGGTTTTAAGTGTATGGCGGGTCTTAGGTATGTAATCATTTCGGGGGGGGCCAGGGCCCCTTGGGCCCCCCCCTGTGTACGCCACTGCACCAAATTTCATTTTGATATTGGCCGCCATTTTGAAGTTGTCAATTTTTTAATTTTAAAACTTTGACGGTTAATAATACCGAGAGTATAAATACGTTTTTGACATATAGCATATCGATGAAACCGGAAAAAATTAATGAACAAATATAAAAAAACCGATGAAATTCCATTAATTAGTTTAAAAGTTATAAGCGAATATAATTACTCATTAGTACGATAATTTTGATGACGTCAAAGTTTGTTTACATCTGTCAAAATACCGCCAAACTTCAAATAATTAAATAAAAATGTTTTTTTTTTTTCTCTCTTTTAAATATGATAATAAAAAAAATCACCCAGTTCAAAACGGTCACCAATCCATGTACTGACCACGCCAGTGTTGCTTCCTCCTGCTGCGAAGCAGCAGGAGAGGTCACTTTAGTGGCCTTTAACTAAAGTGAGGAAAAGTTCCGAGGTACCCTGTACCCGATTTTTTTCTTTTAAAAACAATCAATTAAATTAGCTATTATGGAATTTAAATCTAGTTTCAACAATATGAGAAAGTTTGTCTGAGTTGTCTCGGACCGATTATATTTGAGGTGTGTCAAAAATACTGAGTGAATATTGACTGTGAATGAAATAGAATTTGATAGCGAAGATCATTCAAATGTAAATAGACTGCCAATTAGTGTGGCACATAGCTTCCTCACATCCTATGATGTACATTATTGTTATATTAACATTATTGTTATATTGTTTAAAAACTATTAATAGCTTTAGCGATCTTTATCACTTCATAGCGGTGTCGCTGTTGGTTTAACTAAAAAAATGTATTTGAAAAAATTGTTTGTCTTATTGATTAGATAAAGTTTGATTTTTCCCGACCTAAAATTCCAATTTTAAATTTGAAGTTCACGTTCACGCCAGCGATGCGCGTGAACGCTTGGACGAATAACATTGTCCAACGAACTCGTCCTGAGCATTGGTAAAATGAACATGTCTACAAAATTTCATTAAAATCGGTCGACATTTACTCAAGTTATCGTCACACGTTGTTTCATAATTCGCGGACACACAGACACGAGACCAAAAATGTTCCCTGATGTCTGAAACAGATTTTTGTATTGGAATTTTTAAAATCGGAGACATAAAAGTTTTTCGTTCTCAAAAGTGAACACAATGCTTCCGTTATCTTCGGTAAGCTCGGAAGCAAAACCAAAGTTTTTAGATTTTCTGACGTTTTGGAAAATATATTTCCTTCTCTTCAAGGTATAATACGTTGTTTCCGTGTTCTTTTCTCTAGGTTGTTATTATCTTCCTACAAAAACTTCTTACCGTTGTGAGTTTTGAATGTTTCTTCTACGAATTTGCCTATCATATTGTAACTGTTATGTTTCGTTATGCCTTTCGTTGCCTTCTCTCTGTTGTTCTGCCTTTCGTTGTTCTCTCTGTCTACCAAGCGCTTTTCTAAATCTCGCATATTATTCTTATTTACCTTGTTACCTGTTGGCCCCTTTAACAAGTCGATATAATATAGTCGAGATAATATTGTCTTACTTCAAACACCATGGAAAACCCTTAAAATGATGTATAACCTACTCTATGCACTATGTACCACTGATTTTTCTTTCTACTACCATTCTTGCGTTACAACTTGAAGAAACGTCGATAAATCTAAAACTTAGTATTTTTACTTTTAACTCACCCTCACGAATTCTATTTCAAATAGTTTGTGCTAAAACTACCTAAATTTGATTAAAAATAATTTGGATTTTATTAACTAATTTATACAAAAAAAAACTCCAACATTAAAGAGATAAGACTTTTAACGAATGAGCGCAACGACTTTTTATAGATGCTGTTGTAATTACGCTGCGTAATTTCTTACTAAAACTCAGAATAAAGTGTTGAGTATTGAAGGGAGTTTGGGTTTAGAGGTAACTAAAGTATTTACTCTATATCTGGCAATTATTAATTTTTGGCGAGATTATTTTATGTGAAATCTGAAAACTGTTTTTTACTGTCTCTAATCCCTTTCTCTCCCAATTTGTTGAAAAGGCCTTAGGGTAATCTCTATACCCACATATTTACCTATCTTTCGGATAACGTATCGATATTTGCGTTTCAAACAGTTTTGAGTTTGACTTGAAGGGGTAAGGAATAAAAAAAGCCTCTTATTCTGTGTTTGTTTCAACAAAGAAGAGAAAAGCCTGTTTCTTTTGGAGTAGGAGCGGTTGTCCCTGACGAATGGTTAAATTAAAGATAGGGGCTTGACATGAGAAGGGATAGGGGCCGTTTTACTCGTTAGGGTTTTCCCTTGGCCTAGAGAAACCGCCCTAGAAGAAATAAGAAAGATGCATGGGTCAATCCCCTGTGCAAATAAAGATTTTCAACCCGAAAACCCGCCTTGCTCTGAAAGAACAAAACCCAACAAGACCCCTACAAGAAAACCCTGGCAATCCTTATAAATCATATTTTCTCCTGGATCTCTTGCAAAAAGAAACCGAGGTAAAACAAATAATCTATTTCCTTTTCTTTTTGTCGACCTATCTGTTATACTTTCTTTAACAAAGTTGTTAAATTGGAATAAACACATAAATATAATGTATTAATATTTTCTTATAGAGTTCAGGTGCATTACATTTTTAATATATATTAGAAATCTTGTAAGTCGTAACTAGATACTAAATGTTTTTATCTCCAGTAGGGAGGAAACGTTATGATTTTGGATTAGTTTAGAGGGACTAAAGTAAGTCTTTTCTTCCCAGAACTCAAAAGTAGGGAGAAAAAGTAAAACCAGGGAGAAAATGAAGGATTACCAACTTAATTGTTTTATAAATAGTAGAGAATGAATGGCTAAGGTAATGAAGTTGTTGAAATCAGGTTGGCGACACTGCATTTTCGACCTTGTTTATCATTGTTTATAACCTGCTTATTTTTTTTTAAACATTTATTGACTATTGCAACTACAATTTATTGTTATAAGCAACAATGATCAGATTATAGTAGTGGCTTGACATTGGCAGATATAAGACAGCTATCCAGTGATAGAGCTTATTGGCTGTGATTATAGTTCATTAATTTACATAGCTTAATCTAAATATATATCCTGCATCTAAATAACGTTCTATTTGAGTTTAATTCAATTCTTATTTGTTTTTAAAATTGAATCTCTTACATTTGCTATTAAAAGTGCTAACAATTATAGTTAACTATTAAAATAATAAATAAAAACTGTGCAATGGATGAAAATGTGTATTTTCTCCCTACTGGAGACTGGAGATAAAATATTGAAACCTCGGGAGTTAACTGCCATTATTCCCCTCGCGATAATTATCTCCCTAGGCTGCGCCTTGGGAGGTAATTAGCGTTATTCCCAAGGCGCAGCCGAGGGAATAACGCTATAACGGAATAGACAGAAAAGACGTTTCAATGTATCGAGATGGGATTTTAACATTAACTGATACGCCTAGTTGCCAAAAAAATACATATATTAAATATTTTTTTAATACAGACGTAGATAACAGTACTGTTTATGCATCGAGATGGGATTTTTACATTAACTGATACGCCTAGATGCCTAACAATTTTTAGGCATCTATGTTTGTATTTATATTGTATCTATAATATTATATTTATATTTGCATGTACACACAAATATAAATTACGATAAAATTTTCGAGTTACGAGTGTTCCAGTTTATTGTTTTTCGAAATTGTATAAATCGTTATTAAATATCCAAAAGATGTGACGGACAGAGGTGAGTTAACAGTTTCCAATAATTAATAGTAATTCGTAATAAAGAATTTAAATCAATCAAATAATATTAAATTAATAATAATTAAAATAGTTTTAAAAATATGTTAATAGAAAAGATATTAGACGCATCCACCGAGAGAAAGCAATGTGCACAGAAGGTTGATAATAATATAGCATCATTTGTGGACTAACTTTAACATCCCACCCAAAATTCATCAAAATCGCACGATTAAGCGAAGCTCTTATACTACACTTTGCATTTGGTTGGACAATTACTCCTCCTGAACGGCTGAACCGATCCGCACAAAATTCGGCACTGTCATAGTGACCAACCACAGGAAGGTATAACTCTGAAATGGTCCAAATTGTTCACAGGGGTACGGAGTACAAAAGTTAAAATAGTATATGCCCTTCATGACGCATGTCGTTGGAAAGCTCTAGAGTACAGTTATTGTTGTTATGTTCACTTTTGTTATATTTTCATTTAGAGGAAGTTAAAATAGAAAAACATGAAAAATAGACTGCCAATTAGTGTGGCACATAGCTTCCTCGCATCCTATCATGTACTTTATTTTTATATTAACATTAACATTATTGTTTTATTGTTTATTTTGTAAAAACTATTAACAGTTTTAGCAATCTTTGACACTTCGTAGCGGTGTCGTTGTTGGTTTTACTAAAAAATTGTATTTGAAAAAAATGTTCGTCTCATTGAATAGATGAAGTTTGATTTCTTTCCCGACCTTAAATTCCAAATTTAAATTTGAAGTTCACGTTTACGCGAGCGTTGCGCGTGAACGCTTGGACGGATAATGTTGTCCAACGAACTTGTCCTGAGCATTGGTAAAATGAACATGTCTTTCAAATATCATCAAAATTGGTCGACATTTACTCAAGTTATCATCAGAAGTTTCATAATTCGCGGTCACACAGACCGACCGACAGACAGACGCGAGACCAAAAATGTTCCCTGATGTCTGAAACGGATTTCTGTCTTGGAATTTTTAAAATCGGAGACATAAAAGTTTTTCGTTCTCAAAAGTGAACACAATGCTTCCGTTACCTTCGGTAAGCTCGGAAGCAAAATAATGCTTTTTAATTAAAAATTAGAAATATTACTATTTTTGATCCGATTTCAGCTGTTTATATAGAAAAATGTTTATTGTTAACTATCATTCATTATACTAGGCATCACGTGGCTCTATCATTGAAGCGAGCGTATAGTAATAAATATGTATTGATTATTGAAAAAATAGATAATCATGAATCATGATGAGTAGATAGATAATGGGTATAGTAGTAGTAAAGCGGCTTGTAGTAAGGGTACCCCCCCCCCCCCCCGCATTCTTACTATTCCTCTAACCACACATCTCCTTTTCAATTATTATAAAATGTAGCTCTTTGCTACAAAAAAACTACTGCATGTATCAAATTGAAATTTTGCATGCCTGTTTCAATTGTGCATTAGATGGTGTATATGAAGTTTTATTAAAATCGTTACGTTAGAACGTAAGATATAGGTAAAAAGGTTGTTTTCTCTATTATAAACGTTTAGGTCCGCTTTAATAGTTTTAGCGATCTTTATTAATTCATAGCGGTGTCGCTGTTGGTTTTACTAAAAAATTTTATTTGTAAAAAATGTTCGTCTCATCGAATAGAAGATGATGATAGAATCTTTTCCCGTCCTGAAATTCCAATTTAATTGTTGTACCTCTCGTTTACGCGAGCGTTGCGCGCGAACTCTTAGACGGATCACACTGTCCAACGAACTTAGCCTGAGTATTAATAAGAGGATCATGTATACCAAATTTCAACTAAATCGGTGTCAACTTTTACTCAAGTTATCGTCACACGCGTAAACGTTACTGACAGACAGACAGACAAGATGCAAAGTTTGTTGAATGTAAGAAGCTCGCTTGTTAATGTAATATAAATTTTAACGCATGAATAAAATTTAAGATTAAAATGCACGCTCAGCTCAATATTGCAAGCAGACAACTGCATTGCACACCAAGTAACATAAGGGTTTTTAAAAAATATTTGACGCAGAAACTAAATAAAAAATGTAAGGTTAAATTATTATAAAAAAAAAAAAATGTTATATTCGTATTTAAATAAAATAGGTGCATTTGAGAATTTTCAATTAAATTCGTCGGAACCCTTTTCGATATTTTTTTCCATTTTTTCAGATTAGCGCTCCCAAATTTATAGCTTATATCGGCCTAGTTGGTTTAGGCTCCACGCGTCTGCACAGACAAACAACAGATGACAGACAGACATTTTTTAAAAAATCACTTTTTTGGACTCAAAACGTACATCCATTACCATGATTTTCGTACCTTCTCAATACTTTCTCTTTATATTCTAGGCATATAAGAAAGTAAAAAAATGTCAATTTTTTGGTGTTAAAACTTAAGTTCTAGAGTTAGTTAGTTCAATGTGTTGGACACACTGACTTTTTATTCCTCCTAGCCAATTTGTTGGCTTTTACACTTACTCGCTTTTAATTATAAAAGCAGCAGTCATGTGTGGACATTTTGATTTTGTATTCATTATTCATGTAGAGGAGTATTAAAATGTGACGTATTTTGACTAGATACACCGATATGATTCCGAGGGGAAAAAGCCTTTTTAGAATTTTTTATTAGATCCTTTTTACATTTCAATAACCGTGACTGAAAGCAGTTCACTATGTGAAACCTGGAGGTGCTGGAAATCATAAAATATTTCCATGCATCTCAATTTTTATATTTAAAATTAATTCAAAACATCCTCTTGCTTCATGCTTCATTTGCATCACTCCGTAAAAAGCATACTTTTTTAACTCTGATAAAATTTACTAAGACTTTTATCTCTATTTTCTTTTTTAAACTGTAGAATTCAGTATAACATAATATGGTAATGGTAAGTACTTCACTAAAACCAACAATTTTTAAACGTTAATTTTAAATAAATAAAGATTGTTCGAAGAATAATTTGTGCAAAACACAGAAAACGATTTGGAAACTTAAGACCCTTATCGACGATTTCTAAAACCCACCTGACAGAAAAAACGGATCAGTTTGTCCATATCGTTTGAGGTACAAAAAAAAGTGTGGTGTCGCGGTACACCCGGTAGGAACGAAGTTCCTTACGCTTTTCATTAAATATAAATTATAAAATCACACTGCTAAGTAGGTATACGTTGCTAACTCCGTATACATGGCGGAGTTAGAAAAGATACATAATTAAAAGTACAATCTGTTTGTATTTAGCGGAGTTAAGGCAAAATTAAAAGAATAACATTATTCTTATCATTGGAGCAAGCGTCTTGCAATAAATATGTATTGGAAATTGAGAAAAAGTTAATCATGATGAGTTAATTGTTAAAGAATATGGTTGGAGTAGGTAGGAAATATAACTGTTCTCTACCTACCCGGCCAACTAATTTAAAATATATATCACTTCCCTACACAAAACCTTTTGCTTGTATCAGGTTGAAATTTTACATGCCTGTTTCAATTGTACTTTAGTTTAGACGATGTGTATGAAGTTTTATTAAAATCGTTACGTTAGAACGTAAGACATCGGTAAAAACGTTATTTTCTCTATTATAAACGTTTAGGTCCGCTTTAATAGTTTTAGCGATCTTTATTAATTCATAGCGGTGTCGCTGTTGGTTTTACTAAAAAATTTTATTTGTAAAAAATGTTCGTCTCATCGAATAGAAGATGATGATAGAATCTTTTCCCGTCCTGAAATTCCAATTTAATTGTTGTACCTCTCGTTTACGCGAGCGTTGCGCGCGAACTCTTAGACGGATCACACTGTCCAACGAACTTAGCCTGAGTATTAATAAGAGGATCATGTATACCAAATTTCAACTAAATCGGTGTCAACTTTTACTCAAGTTATCGTCACACGCGTAAACGTTACTGACAGACAGACAGACAAGATGCAAAGTTTGTTGAATGTAAGAATATGTATTGGAAATTGAGAAAAAGTTAATCATGATGAGTTAATTGTTAAAGAATATGGTTGGAGTAGGTAGGAAATATAACTGTTCTCTACCTACCCGGCCAACTAATTTAAAATATATATCACTTCCCTACACAAAACCTTTTGCTTGTATCAGGTTGAAATTTTACATGCCTGTTTCAATTGTACTTTAGTTTAGACGATGTGTATGAAGTTTTATTAAAATCGTTACGTTAGAACGTAAGACATCGGTAAAAACGTTATTTTCTCTATTTTAAAGATGTAGGTCTGCTTTAATAAATTTAACGATCTTTATCACTTCATAGCGGTGTCGGTGTTAGTTTTACTAAAAAAAATTGTTTGCCTCATTAAATAGATGAAGTAATTGGAATTTTTTCCCGTCCTAAAATTCCAATTATACAAATTTTTCTTAAAGTTTACGTTTACGCGAGCGTTGCGCGCGAACGCTTGGGCGGATAACGTTGTCCAGCGAACTCGTCCTGGGCATTGGTAAACTAAACACGTATACCAAATTTCAACTAACTCGCAGTGGCGTAGGCAGGATGCTTTCATGGGGGGGGGGGGGGGGGGGTACCTATCACAAACACACACACATATATATATAATATATATATATATATATATATATATATAGTATATCCACGGATAAAAATTAAATTTTCGAAGAAAAGTCACTGTTCATAAAATCTCCTCTTGTTCTTAAGTGAAGATTTATATTTAAATCAAGTTATAATTATTATTAACTACGGGAAACAGACAGAGAAAAATACACTCCAGCGCCGGGATTTGAACCACGGGCCTCTAATACTGGAAATATAGAGGCCCGTGGTTCAAAACCCGGCGCTGGAGTGTATTTTTCTCTGTCTGTTTCCCGTAGTTAATAATAATTATAACTTGATTTAAATTAAAATTTAATCTTTCTGTAGTATGAATACTACCAAAATCGTAAAATATGAAGATTTATAGTATTGTATTCATTTTTGTTCAAAATATAACCTGTACCCAGGGAGTAAAATTTTTTAAATTGTACAAGAGGAAACCGGTCCAAATTTCGACTATTCAAGAAAAAAGTATTCTTTATAATTTCTTTTAGATACTACACCAAATTTTTTTTCGCATAAAAATGTCGATAATCAATTTCAAAAATCCCCCCTCCCTGCCATCTGACTTTTTTATAAAAAGTCAAATATGTCTAATTTTTATTCATGAGGGGTCGATTTAATGGTCTCATTGAGTGCATTAATGTATGAATATGAAAGAAGCTAGTGCAATTTTCAGATTCAAGGGGGATCCGAACCCCCCCCCCCCCCCCCCCCCCCTATAATTATAATATTATAAATTATATAAATTTATTATTATAATTTATAATATTATAAATTATAAAATTTATAATATTGTCAAAACAAACAACAAATTATAATTATCCTTCTGATTTTCTTGATAACTTTAATATTTTTCGAGATATTTGCAGTTTAAGTTGTGGTTTTCCTTAGGACCGTTACCTACCTCGGTGGTTTAATTTTTTTTTGTTAGTTTTTTCTATTTTACTCAAAAAAAAATATGCAGTCAAAAACACATTGTTGGTTTCATAAAGCAGGAAAAGTGTAGCATCGATTTTAAACTACAGCAAAATACGTGTGAGAGAGGCCATAGCAATTGAAAGAACAAACGCTAATATAAAGAAAGATGATGGTTACAGGCTTCCCAATGCCTGGAAACCACTACAAAAATGGGACGCGGGGCGTCCGATTTTTGAAGCTAGGTGCGACACCACCTATGCCCTTTTCTAGTATGGGAATCCACCCGCAAGAACTTTTTGGGGGCCTAATTGCATTTGCTACAACATCTCTCACTATGACAAAAAATGAATAAGACTTCCAAAGATAAATGGAGATGCGGTAAGTGTAAATTACTTCCTAACTCTGCAAATAGCAACCCTACTGTAGAATGTGCTGCAAGCAACTGGACCTCAGTACAAAACATGCTAAAAAAATCTAACAGAAAAGATCGATAGGTCCCATGAAGAACTGTCTAATCAGTTAACTACCTTACAAGAGTCAGTAGACAAAATGCATACTCGGGCCGGAGAAATTGAAGAGAATCTGAGGCAAGTGAAAATACAAAACTTGAAAATCTGGAGACAGAAAATTTTATCCTGCATCAGTCCCTCGAAAGTATGGAGAATAAATGTGACGAACTCCTACAGTACTCATACCGCGACAATTTAATTTTGGCAGGTATTCCTGAGTCACAAAATGAGGACTTATGGGAAGTTTTACATGATGTGACTAAAGCGATTAATGTGCAGTTTAATGAATTAGAGATTAGTACAGCTCACAGACTACCAACTAGAAATGCTAAATATTACAAGCCAATAGTTATAAAATTTAACCGGCGTGTTGTCAGAGATAACTGGCTTCGAAGTTATAAAAAAATTGCACGGGAAGACACCACTGCTCCAGGTATATCATTAAGACTTGTGAATAAGAACTTCCCTGATAATAGGGTCTTTCTCTCGGAGCACCTCACAGCCAAGTTTAAGTCACTACTGGACATTATTAAGCAAAGAGCTGCTGACATGGGCTACAAGTATACATGGAGAGATAATAATAAAATATTGGTGCGGAAAGAGATCGGTGCTCCAGCAATAGTTATCAAAGGGGTAGCGGATTTGTCTAACTTATTGTAAAAAATGTTAACGCAAACACTTATGAATTTTTTTAGGGATTTAAACAAGTGTAATAAAATTAAAACTATTATTTATACCAAAGACAATATTAAGTCTCTTCAAGATAGAAAGATAGAAGATGGTCTTAAATGTTTTCACACTAATATTAGGAGTATCAGGAAAAATGTTAATCAACTTGAAGTTTTGCTAGAGTATTTTAAGTTGGATTTTCAAGTTATAGCTCTGACAGAGGCCTGGTTACGTGATTATCACTTAGCCTTCGACTTATCTGGATATAAATCGTATTATCACGAAGGAAAAAATAATTCAGAAGGTATTGTAATTTATATTAAGTCTGATATTGATGTTATTAAAGTAGAGTATGAAAGTGTGAGTGATTGTAATAGTTTGTCTCTTCACTGTAGATTTCAAAACAAACATATTTTAGTTACAACCAGTGCTTGATTTCTAGAAATTGAGGTGCCGGAACTGAACCTACCCACTCCCCCCTCCCCTATAGAAGGAGGGTCCGGGGGTCCTCCCCCGGGAAAAATTTGAAAAATAAACGTTCAAAAACAGCATTTTAAGAAGTTTTAGACATAAACCCACACTCTTAGTGCAAATCTTAGTGCCGATAATTTTTTTTTATTTATCAGAGAGAGAGAGGTCCCGGAACGCCGTTCCACCTCAAATCGAGCCCTGGTTACAACTATATACAGGTCGTGGCAGGTTAATTTGGATTCTTTTCTAAGTAATCTGTCAATATTCTTAATAGAGCATAGTACTCACCAGGAGCATATTATCCTAGGTGATATGAATATTAATTTATTGGATACGGACAGACATAAGGATGAGTATTTAGATATTCTAAGTGAGCATGGTTTTATCAGCACGGTCAATAATGTAACCAGAGAAGAGAACGACTCTAATTCTTGTCTGGACCATATAATGCTTAAGTCTTATCACTATTTAAATTTTATTCCATTTACAATCTCATCAAAAATTACTGACCATTTTCCTACGGGAATAGCCATTAATTACAGGAACAATAATAATATTAAACAAAATAAAGAGATAAAAATAAAAATAGACTGCCAATTAGTGTGGCACATAGCTTCCTCGCATCCTATCATGTACTTTATTGTTATATTAGTTTATTGTTATATTGTTTATTGTGTAAAAACTATTAAATATAGTTTTAGCGATCTTTAACACTTCATAGCGATGTCGCAGTTGGTTTTACTAAAAAATTGTATTTGTAAAAAATGTTTGTCTCATTGACTAGATGAAGTTAGATTTTTTCCCCGCCCTAAAATTCCAATTTTAAATATGAGGTTCACGTTTACGCGAGCGTTGCTCGTGAACGCTTGGACGGATAACGTCCAACGAACTCGACCTGGGCATTGGTAAAATGAACATGTCTACCAAATTTCATTAAATTCGGTAGACATCTACTCAAGTTATCGTCGCACGTTTCATAATTCGCGGACACACAGACCGACAGACAGACAGACACGAGACCAAAAATGTTCCCTGATGTCTGAAACAGATTTCTGTCTTGGAATTTTTGAAATGCTTCCGAAATTGCTTCCGCTACCTTCGGTAAGCTCGGAAGCAAAAGTAAACGAAGAGAATTTAAAAGAACTAATAAAGAAAATAGATTGTGATAATTTATACTCGATAGACAATGTGAATGATATTACTGATTATATACTTGATAAGCTAAAATCAGCTCTGGAGACAAGCACTAGAGAAATAACTAAAAAAAATAACTTGTAAAACTAGAATTAAAAGCCATACATATCACCCGGTATACTTCGCTCTATAAGAATAAGAGACAAACTTTATGATCAGAGAAGAAAACATCCTTACAACAGTGTAATTAAAGCTAACCATATTTATTATAAAAATATGGTTACCAAGTTAATAAATAAATCTAAGAACCTGTATTTTAAGGAAAAAATCATACAAAGTGATAACAACTCTAAAAAGATCTGGGCTACTATAAATTAAATTTTAAATAAAAAGCCCAAGTCCTCTTATGAAATTACATCTCTAAATAGCCAGGGTGAAATAATTAATAATGATTACCTGGTAAAATTAGCTCAAGTCTTTAATAACTTCTTTGCAAACGTCGGAGCAAAAGTAGCTGAATCTGTTAAAAAAACATGTATGTGTAAAAGCACGAATCCCACTAAAAACAAAATTCACATTAAAAATAATCACATAATGAAACTGAGCCCAGTTAGTGAAAATGAAATAACCAAGTATATCATGAATTTAAAAAATGATAGTTCACCAGGACTAGATGGTTTGAAAGCCCAATACCTTAAGTCGAGTTGTCATCACTTAGTTAAACCACTAAAATACTTATTCGATAAATGCATTAAATATGGAACTTTCCCTGACAAATTTAAATTGGCTGTGATTACTCCTGTATATAAGGGTGAAGGTGAGAAGTCGGAAACAGGCAACTTCAGACCTATATCTGTGATATCTAATTTGGCAAAACTACTAGAGAAGTGCATCAAGCACAGACTTGATGAATTCTTAAAAGAAAATACATTACTTTCTGATAATCAGTTTGGGTTTCACTCAAACAGAGGTACAGAGGATGCCGTATCGCTTCTAGTCAGTCACATTGTTAAGGCTTTAGATGAAAATAAAAAATGTTTAATACTATTTCTCGATGTCAAGAAAGCTTTCGATTCAATTACTCATGATGTCATACTGGAGAAATTTGAGAATATGGGAATTAGGGGAACAGTCTTGTCCTTGTTCAGAAGTTATTTAACAAGTCGTAAGCAGACAGTTAAGGTAAACGGTGCGTACAGCGGGGAGAGGTACGTGCAATGTGGCTCGCCTCAGGGCATGTCCCTTTCACCCTCTATTTTTTCCTGCTACATTAACGGTCTGCTTAGTAGTGACTTCGCTGACAGTGTGGTAGGTTTTGCTGATGTTTGTACTCTCTTTTACGAAGTTAACTGTGACTCAGTATTTAACTATGACTGGGACTCAGTATTTAAAAAAGCAATTAAAGGAATAAGTGACACAAAAAAGTGGATGGATATCAACCTACTTGCATTTAATATAAGTAAAACAAAATATATAACTTTTTCTAATGATAGTAGGGGTCAACCCCCCTCTGATTACAAAATATTTGTCCACAATTGTGATTGTTTGGTAGTGACGAAAAGCATATAAACCATAAGAATTGTCCATGCAACATAACTGTGGAGAGATGTAGCAAAATAAAATATTTAGGAGTCACTATAGATCAACATTTAAGTTGGAAACATCACATAGACTCAGTAATTAAAAACCTAAGAAAACTAGTTTTTAGTTTTCGTATTGTAAAGAAATTTTGTAGCCTAGATATATTAAGAAATGTCTACTATGCTCTCGCGCAATCCATTACTGCTTACGGACTACTTACCCATGGAGCTGCAGCCCGAACACATCTATCTAAAGTAGAAATTTTACAAAAAAGAATAATTAAAATATGTCTTAATCAGCCCGTCCGATATGCTACAGATAAATGTTTTAAGGATTTCTCTGTTTTGCCAGTACAGCTCTTACATGAGAGGAGTGTTCTTGACTACTATGGAAAAGATAAAGCATTCCTACAGCATGACTACTTGACTCGATCAAAAAGCTCTCACATCGTTATAACTCCCTATTGTAAAAAATCTAAATCACAGAACTATCCCAAATATATTGGTCCCCTCTATTACAATAGACTGTCCATGAATCAATTTCAATCATGTGCAATATATAAAAATAAATTAAACGCATATTTCAAAACCAAAATATCTTAATATACATATACAGTGCGGTTTCACGCTAACTCTCCGGAAACCAAAATGCGGTTTCTCGCTTGAATCGCTTATAAAAAAAAAAGGAGTTAAAATATAATTTAACATTAATTACCTCTGAGTTAAGCTCTTTTTCTTTTCTAATTAAAAATCTCATTCCTCAACTTAAAATTGTGAAGGGAAAACATATTAAAATTAAAATAAAAGAAATACTAACAAAATTTTTTAAATAAATAAAAAGATAATTTTGCCTAATGTTCTACCGCAGTATTAAAGTATTAATTGTATGTAAAGATAAAAAAGAATTTTTTTATCAATTTGAAATTTTAAATAAACTTAAAAAATTATTTATTTAAAAAATTTTGTTAGTATTTCTTTTATTTTAATTTTAATATGTTTTCCCTTCACAATTTTAAGTTGAGGAATGAGATTTTTAATTAGAAAAGAAAAAGAGCTTAACTCAGAGGTAATTAATGTTAAATTATATTTTAACCCCCTTTTTATAAGCGATTCAAGCGAGAAACCGCATTTTGGTTTCCGGAGAGTTAGCGTGAAACCGCATTTTGGCGCACCGGACAAATGGACTTGATAAGGCCGATTCAAAGAGTTAATTATTATATTATTCGTTCATTTACTGCTTTTAGCGTATGCTTTCTAAATTAAAAATTTAATTTATAATTTTATGTGAACCTTAAATTTTATTTAAAAAATAATTTTTGTTTAATGGTTATTACTAGATTTATGTCAAAGAATTTAAATATGGATAATTCTAATCCTAATGCGAGTTTGGAAATCGAAGAAATAGACGTAAATCCCGTTATCGAGCAAAACTATAATCCAAATCAGAATCTAAGTAATGAGTTAATTTTGAGTCTAATCGAAAAAGTGAATAGATTAACTGACACGAATTTAGTCGAACAAATTAATAAGTTAAATAGTAAAATTGCGGAATTAGAAAATAAAGAATTAAGTCAAATAAAAGAGAGAAATAGAGAGGATCATAGCGAAATTAGTAGTATAGCCAGACACAGTAACAACATTAATGAAAAATTTTTAATGAAATTTGAGGGAGAGAGCTCTGAATTAATTAGTCCTTTATTATTCTTAAATAAATTAGAAAAGTATATTAACAGGCAAGGATTAGAGAATGATTATAGATACGTAGTAGAAAATGTGTTTACAGGTCCGGCAGAATATTGGCTTAACACGCTTGACGATGAAATGCCGTGGTGTGAATTTGTAGTGCGTTTTAAAAAAAGATATTGGAATGAGAATGTGAGAGAGAAAATACGTGAGAAAATTTTGACTAGTAAATTCAACGGTCAATTAAATCCTACGACATATCTACATAAAATATACAAGGAGGCCAAGTATGCTTTTACGGACGAGTATACTATATCAAATAAGAAAATATTGACACAAATAGCCAAAAGTTATGGAAATTATTTTTATTACGTATTTAAATGTTCAAGAGTAGAAACTCTTGAAGGTTTCGAAGAATTATTAACTGAATTTACGACAGAAGAGTTGTGTAGAAGTGATCGCGGAAATGGGTATTATGAAGGAAATAGAGAGCAATATAGACGCGACGAAAGACAGTTTTCAAATAATACAAATTATAAGAGTATAGGGTATGTTAATCAAAGGACTAAACCGTTAACTGAAGGGAATAGACGTTTTGATAGGAACCAAGGCTGGAGAGGGTATGAAAGTAATAAAAATAATGGACGAAATGGACCACGTATGGACCATGAAAATAGACCGTCAAATAGTAGACAAGGTATTAATTATAGTGTTAACAAACCTAGTGAAGGTAGTAGTAATGTAAAAGTTAATCATATTGTTAATGAAAATAGAAATGGTGAGGATTTAAACTAATAAGTGAGAACTCTTTATATAATAATAATAATTTTAATAATAATTTTAATTTTAATAATAATTTAAGTGATATTATTTATGACCATATAGCCAATGTTGAATATAATCGATTTTGCTATGAAACTAAAAAGATAAAAATTGACAAGTTTGATAAGAGAAATGGAACGCGTAAAGTTACAGCTGATTCAACCTTAGACAAGCGCTTAGATGAATTAAGAAACGTGAAGAAGGTTTTGGAACAGGACAAGGATAACCGTGATAAAGACTCCCAATTATTCGAGTGTGATATTGACGATTTTTGTTTAGAACTTTTATTTGAGAATAATCATAATGAAGAGATAAGTTTAAATAATATTTTCGAAGACTTCAATTTGAATGATGAAATAATAAATGAACGCGAAATATGTGTGAAAGAATTACCAGTTATAAAGGGTTGTGTTGAGAAGGAAGATGTTGAAATTTTGTTGGATAGCGGTGCAGAAACATGTTGCGTGAGTGATAGTTTATTTAAAAAGATTATTAAAAAAAATAAGAATGTGTGTCATCTTCCAGTAAAAGGTGTTAAAGTTTCCGGAGCAAATAAAAAGAAACTTTGTTCAGTTCAAAATCAGATTTTCTTAGAAATTAATATAAATAATATTGACTTAACAATAAATTTTTTAGTTATACCTAAGCTGAACTATGATATGATTTTTGGATCAGATTTGTTTAATTCCATAGGGAGTGTAATAGATTATAAAGAAAATGTGTTTGAATTTGAGTTAAATGAAAAAAGGCATAAAGTAAAATTCAAAAAGTGTAAACCAGAAGTAGAAATTAAAATTCACGGAATAAATAATCATATTTTAAACTATCAACCTGTTATGAACAAAGAGAAAAGTATCGATTCAGAAATAAAAGAAGCAGTTGAGAGAACTGAAAATTTAAATGAAGAAGAAAAGGGAATATTTTATAAATTATTAAGGGATTATAGTGATGTTTTTGAAAATAGAGTTGGAAGAATAGAAGGATATGAGCACAGTCTTAAAGTAAAGGACGACGCGACGTATTTCTATAGGAATTATCCGATACCGTACGTGAAATTGAAATCCGTTGAGTTTGAAATAGCTAAAATGTTAGAACAGGGAATAATTGAAACGTCAAGTAGCAGCTACATTAACCCACTAGTTATAGTAACAAAGAAAGATGGTTCCGTAAGACCAGTATTAGACGGTAGATTTTTAAATTCACAGTGTGAGGCGCAATACGATATGCCCATGACCATTGATCAGGTGTTTCAGAGATGTGAGAGTACAAAGTATTTAAGTACAGTGGATTTGAGAAATAGTTTCTGGCAAGTACATTTAAAAAAAGAACATAGACCGTATACAGCTTTTTTGTTCAAAGGAAAATGTTACCAATTTTGTCGTGTACCATTTGGTCTAAAATCTAGTCTTGCTGCGCTTATTAAAGCTTTGAGCTATGTAATTGATGATGAATTAGAACAACATGTGATCCAATATGTGGACGATTTACTTTGCACAGGTAAAACTTTTCATGAACATCTAGATGTATTAGAGAGATTGTTTAAATGCTTTAGAGATAGAAATGTAACTATTAACCTATGTAAATCCCATTTTTTTAGAAAAGAGGTAAATTACCTGGGTTATGTAATTGGTAATCAGTCAATTAAGACTGATCCAACGAAATTAGATTCAATTAAAAATTTTCCTATACCAAAAAATAGATCAGAACTCAAAGGATTTTTAGGACTTATTAATTTCTACGGCAGATTTTCAAACAGAATTTCTCACTGTATCGGACCTCTGTCCGAACTTTTAAAAAAAAATAATAAATGGAATTGGAGTTTCGAATGTAATGAAGCTTTCAACAAAATTAAAGAAATTTTTATAGAAAAAATAGAATTATCACACCCTGATTTCAATAAAGAATTTTATCTACACGCAGACTCAAGTGGAAAAGCTTTAGGAGTAAGTCTAAGTCAGTTAGATGTTGACGGTAATTTTAAACCGATTGCTTTCGCTTCAAGACTTCTTAGGGCAAATGAAATTAATTATTCAATCACAGAGCTTGAACTTTTAAGTTGTGTATGGGGCGTTAAAAAGTTCTTTACTTGGTTAGCATTTACGAAATTTTATATTATCACGGACCATAAGGGCCTAACTTATATTAACTCTTGTAAGAATCCTACTGGAAGAGTGAGCCGGTGGATTCAGTTCCTACAGTACTTAGATTTCAAATTTTTATACATTCCTGGAAAAGAGCAAAAGGCAGCCGATGCTTTGAGTCGTGCTGTAAATTTTGTAAACAGCTATGAAAGAGATAATTATGTATTAAACCAGTTAAATAATGATGAAAACAATTTCGATTTTATGTCTAATATTGATGATTATCAACGTTCAGATGACTTTTGTAAAAATATTATAAATAACTTAGAGGAATTCCCTGACTATGAATTAATAAATAATAAATTATATGTAAACTATGTTAATAGTAAAAAGATGGTCTTACCAGAGAATGTAATTGATAAGTTTATATGGAGGATTCATTTAGAGTATGGACATTGTGGAGTACAGAAGTGTCATGAAATGATTAGGGAGGATTTTTACTGTAAGAATTTAAAAAGGTTAATTAATAAAGAATTAAGAAGTTGTCATATTTGTCAGATTAGTAAGGACTCAAACAAAATTAATTATGCGCCATTAAAGTCAATTGTACCCAATAGACCTGGAGAATATGTCTCAGCAGATTTTTTTGGACCTTTAATACCAGGTAAAGGTAATTTAAAGTATATATTTGTGATGGTGGACAATTTTTCGAAATATGTAAAATTATATCCAATTACTAAAGAGACTGGTAGTCTAGCTTTAAAATGTGTAAAGGATTATTGTAAAAATGTGAATAAAATTAATGTATTGTTAACTGATAATGGAACACAATTTTTCTCAAATGATTGGATAGAAGGAATAAACAAACTTAATGTAAATCATATATTAACGCCCATCAGGCACCCACAAGCCAATTTAGCTGAACGTGTAAATAAGCAATTAGGAAATGCTTTTAGGGTACTTATGTTAGAAAGGCATGGCAGTTGGTCACTTCATGTATCTGATATTGAAAGAAATATAAATGAAACTTACCATCGAAGTATAGGTAATAACCCTATTTTTGTACAACGACAAGTACCACCAATCCGGTTATGGGATGAATTTCTACCATACAAGAATAAATATAATGTAAATATAGATGTTGTGAAGTCTAATATTGAAAAGAATGCTCAATATAGAAATAAATATTTTAGCAAAAATAAAAAGTTTAAGAAATTTAATATAGGAGATAAAGTTCTTGTAAAAGCTCTTAGAGTGAGTGATAGTGATAAACGCATTAACGCTAAGCTGTTACCAATTTATGAAGGTCCTTATATTGTAGGAAGTGAGTCAAAAGATTCAATTTATGTTTTGTTAACTGAAGATGGAAAGTGTAGGGGTAGATTTCATACTACCATGATGAAAGATTACATTGTAAGGAAATTTAAGTTTCCAACTGAATTTTAAGTATTGTCTTAATTTTAGTTTTTTTAAAAAAAAAAAAAAAAAATTTTTTTTTGTTCTATGTAAGTAAAAGACATATGTAACATTGTATAATACAATAGCGAGGAGTTCTCACATTTCACAATATATATAAGTATGTATGTAGTTTTAAGTATGAAAAGTGTTTAGTCATTTAGATAATGAACTTTATTTGTTGACTTGTGATAATTTAAGTTATTCACTAATTTATGTTAATGATTTTAATCTGTGTTTACAGTTTCTATTTTAATTATTTAATTTAAAATATTTATTTTAACGTTTTAAAAAAAAAAAAAACTTAGAATTTGTTTTGAAAAAAAAAAAAAAAAAAAAAAAAAAATTTTTTTTAAAATTTTTGTTGATGATTGATGTCAATTGATTTTAGAGGACTAACAAGTCAAGTTTGTTATGACTAATTTTCTATGTAAGAAAATTTTTGTAGACAACAAAAATTTTACCAAATTAACAAGGGGGTAAATGTGGTATCCCACTTGATTATAAAGTATTTATGATGAACCTTAAGTAATAATTAATCATGTTAATTGCAGTTAATTACTTTGTTTAGTTAGTTGATTTTTTTTAGGGGCTGTTAGGAATTTTGCCCTAGATTTTGAAATGTATAATTGTAAATCTTTGTTTAATTATTTATTAGGTTGGTTAACCTGCGTAATTATGTTCGCGTTCTGACGTCATACTAGAGAAGGGGTAATAGCCTAGGTACCTCGTGGGGTACGAAGGAAAATTCACTGATCCGGCTGTTCTCGTAGGCGATAGAGGGGCACTGGGAAGTCCGTCTGGAGAGACGATAATAACTTTGTAAATTCGCCATTTATGTAGTTTTTAGTAAAACAAGATTTTCTTGTTATTTTATCAAGTCATGTTAGTGTACAAGTTTGTACTACTTTATCTTCATCCAAATTTAATTTACTACGACTAGAGCTTCACTTTGCTGATTTTTATCGTAAGTATTTAAAAAACTTAAATTTTAACTTCATTAAATTTTTGAGTAGAGATTTCTTTTAAAGTAATATGAGGAAGTAATTAAAGGAAAACTAATTTTGATCATTTAATTTTTGTAGAGCCAAAGCTTACTGCCACAAAACTTACTGCTACAAATCTTCCTAGCATAAATCTTCGGGACACGAGTCTCACCATTGATCCACCATGTCGGTGCGAACTTAGAATTTTGATCCAAGGTGATCATATCTCTACTCATCTTAATCTTACTTCAGCGAGCATAAGATTTTCTCCAGTTAAAACAGTATCTACGATTTTCAGAGAATATTAATTTTAAATATTAATTATTTGCATAGTTTGGTTCATGTACGCCATTTTTTTGAACGAATATCAAAGTTCAACTAAGAGTCCTTACCTCGTGGAAACTCTCAGTAGGAATTTATTAATTTTAAACATTCAAGACATGTACAATGGGATATAGGATATATATAATAAAGATGTAAAAAGGTTCACATAAAAATTTTGTGTATTTAAAAAAAATATAAAATTTGTAATAAAAAATAAAAAGATAATTTTGCCTAATGTTCTACCGCAGTATTAAAGTATTAATTGTATGTAAAGATAAAAAAGAATTTTTTTATCAATTTGAAATTTTAAATAAACTTAAAAAATTATTTATTTAAAAAATTTTGTTAGTATTTCTTTTATTTTAATTTTAATATGTTTTCCCTTCACAATTTTAAGTTGAGGAATGAGATTTTTAATTAGAAAAGAAAAAGAGCTTAACTCAGAGGTAATTAATGTTAAATTATATTTTAACCCCCTTTTTATAAGCGATTCAAGCGAGAAACCGCATTTTGGTTTCCGGAGAGTTAGCGTGAAACCGCAACAGTGAAATACGTTTAAGACGAAAACGCTTAAAATGAAAAATCTGTTAACACGAAAAAATATTGCGGTCCCGACAAAATACTAGGTATTTTCATACATTTTACTTCTTTTAACACGAAATAAAAATCGCTTAAGACGAAAAGAATTCGCTTCTCGTAACGAAAAAAAATACATATTTAAGCCTTATTTAACACATTATTATTATTATTATTTTTTTATCCCTACTCTACCCACGGGCAAGGAAGAGGCGTTTTAACTCCTTGGCCTATAAGCGCAACACCTCATATAAACCGGCGATAATGAAGAGGGATCGGAAATAAAAATGAGACACCCAGATGAGAATCTTTTATCTCGGCTTAGAAATACTGACACCGAAGGGGTGAGACGAGATGATAATGTTTTCTAAACAACCCCCTCCTGTGACATAGGAGGGGGCTCTTTATCTCTGTGAATAACACTTACTCTACCTTTTTTGCAATTTGATGCTAAAAAAGACAATGCAAAAAAAAAAAATCAGATTATTTTTCAAAAAATTAAAGTTTTTATTACATTTTTTATTTGGTTTATTGTGTTATATATTAAAAAATAAATATACAATGTATGAATGTAAATTGTATGCATCTTATTAAACAATTTGGCATCAAAGGTATTGGTGAGATTTTTTTTTTTTTTTTTTTATGGAACCTTTAACACGAAATTCTTTTAACACGAAAAAATATGTTGGTCCTCTCAGTTTCGTCTTAAACGATTTTCACTGTTATATCATATTATGTTGGAATACATAAACATTTAAATTATAATCGAATCAATAAATTAATAATAAATAATCATATCATAGTTGATACATCAATACTATATACCTCTGTTAGAGAGCAGAGCCCTCGCTCTAGCATCCATTGCTATTGAGGGCTCTCACTTCAAATCTAAAAAAAAAAAAAACAGGAATATTTATGTAAAATTTGTAATTTATTTTTTGTATATTAATGCGCTTAAAGAACGAAGTGGAAATAAAGATATATTGATTGATTGACTTTACCTGTTAAATAAGTATTTCCCCTCGGGCCCGGTGACAGGATTCTCGGGCCCCTGGGCAAATGAGAGGTCCGGCCCTCTACCCCCCCCCCATCTTTAAAAATCTGTTGGAGAGGGATAGAGAGTGATAGGGAGAAAGTTTAGGTAATAAAAAAAAAATTCAGTTAGTAAATTTTAGTTTATTATAGTTTTCATCGTTGATTGATTGCCACTTTTTATTTTTTTTATTACACTGAAACTTCTTTCCCCTTCATTTACTGATACAGGGATGCAGCAGAACAGTCTGATGGCTATGGAAATATTGGAAAGAGGTCACAAACTTTTTAGGAAAATTTAAATCTTTGAGTTAGACCTCCGATAATGGAATCTAGGAGCTTATATGATACTTAGACTAATTCTGAAATGCTCCTCCTAGTTTTTTACGTTAGGATCATTTCTTGATAAGGTTTCACAATTTCTAGTTTTGTGTAAATAAATGTATGTTTGTGCACATTTGGAAGAGAAAGAAATAGGCGCAGAAGGTATAAACGTATATGGCACCAACAATGGACTAATCATGAGGTTCGCAAAAATTGAGCGATAGACAGACAGACATGGAACCAAAAAATGTTTCCTGATATCTGAAACGGATTTCTGTCTTGGAATTTTTGAAATCGGAGAAATAATAAATTAAATGATGACATATTTTCCGAGCTTACTGAAGGTATTTCGACTTGAAGAGCCCCCAAATTTGGAGCTAAAATGTATTACTCGATATCGCCTCGGGGTATAATTGTTTTTGAACATAAATGCCAAATTTTGTCAAAATCAGCCCAGTAGTTTAGGCTCCACGCGTCTGCACAGGCGACAGACGACAGATAGACATTTTATAAAAACCACTTTTTAGGACTCAGGGGACATCAAAAAGTGTAAATCCATTTAATTTTCGCACCATCACAATACTTTATCTTTATATGAGAAAGTAAAAAGTGCTTGCTACTGAAGGAGGTGAAGATGACGATGAGATATTTGAGTTATTAACAATTTATCCTGTCGGGGCTCAATAGTCAGAAAAATGTGCTTACAAATAATTAAATGTTACGCACAAAATAAGAACGTTCAATAAGAAATAAAAAAAATATCAGAGCTTTCTAGCGAAAGGAAAGTTAACATTTACAACAAATGTCTCGACCACCTCGCTCAAGAGCTATAACTGTACAGAACTGAGCTTCATACTTTTGTTAGATTAATTGACAACAATTCAAAAATAAGGGGAAGGGTAGAGGAGATAACAACTCTAAAGGGAGGTAAAATTATCTAGGTAAGAAAAGAGTTAGAAATTAAATAAAAAGAGGTTGTGATAGGGGAAAACAAGTAAGGGGGATTAAGACAGAAAGAGAAATACTTATTATATAGCAAAAATAATCGACTGAGGTAGAAATAAAAGTATGACTAGTTAAGTTCGAAACAGACTTCCTTATTTAGTACAGCTAAAACCGGATTAGATAAGATAACTTTTAGTTGTAATAAACACTTGGATCTCCTACCAGTCCAAAATGAAGAACTCTTGAGGTCTAAACCATAATATCTCATAAACATTCTCACCCTGATTTAAACTCTTAATTGGTTTTATCTCCCTTATTTATTCTTATATTTTCTCCCAAAAATAATTTTATTAATATAATTCCGCCCACAGAATTTTTATTATAACATTTTTCACACACCGGGCCCTGAATGCCCGGGCCCCTGGGCAATTGACGTCAAGAACTTGCCAGCAAGTTACTAAAAGGGTTTCTTCGGTCATATGAATTCATTAATTTATTATTTATTTATTGTTTTTTTAACAAAATATGTATAAAAAGTTTCACTTTTAAGATGCAAGGTGTGCATACATATATTATCCTTTAGTATCATTGGTATGCACTTATTTGGATATTTTAGGGGTAAAATGGCCGCTATTTTGGAAACATGTTATATTTTTGTGAACCAAATGTCATGCTATACCTTTAAGATGATACCCTACTTCGAATTTTCAGATCATAAAAATGTTGGGCCTCCGGAGTTATGGCCCCCTAAAATATCTAAAATTTGACTTTTTTATATCAACTCCCGGAAATATCATTGGACCACAAAGATGCATATTTTTGCCTTATTTTAAGGACCTGTCCTAAAAGGCGGCAAATAATTTCGCAATTATTATTATTCTTGCAGTATATGTTGCAGGCAAACTATTTCAAATTTCAAATATCATTATGGTTTATGTTTAGGCATTTGTTTTGCGTCTGTCCTTTTATACAGAGAAATTTAGTTCTTTCGAGCTCTCCAAGCAACTGGTAAGATTAGCGAATTTGCTACTCCATAGTTTCTTGCTTCTTGTATCTATTAACTGCATCTAAAGTGAAGCAGCATCTGTGTAAATTGAAACCAAGTTAAGTTTGTCTACATATATTTGAGAGGATAAGATGAAAGCTAATGTAGATACATTTGCTCTGAATTCTTGAAAGCATTCACTAAAATTGTTTTTTCATATTTCTTAATACAGGGCTGACATATTTTATGCCAATGAAGGGATTTTTATATTCAAAATACTTTTTTAAATGCATGGATTTATAACGGACTAAATTAGACTTTAATATAGTCTGAAGGTTCTGGGTGAAAAAGAAATGAAAATCTAAAATTATAAAATGACTCTTAACAGTAAATTAAAATAAATATCTTTCATATAAGAAAATGGATAAAGTTGGGTTATTGCCACAAAGCCTTCTGAACCCGCTATTGGTACTATGTGGTGACTGGGGTAACGGCTTACAGGTGGGTTTCCCAGTACATCCGCACTCCGAAGTAGTTGGATTAATCCAACCTCAAACACAAGCTCCAGGTACTTATAAGCAATGCACAATCAATTAAACCTTTGACATGGACTAGGGTTCATTGATTTCGTAACCAAGTTAAGTAATTCACTTCTATTTTTGGCGAGAAATTGTAGTTTAATTTAAAAAAATTCTGGCACTGTATGAGTGACATTTCCTTTCCCTCGTAACATTACATTCAAGCCATTCAGTTGTGATGTGAAGTCCACCATGAAATACAATTTTGTAAAAATAATTGGTTGTGTATCATGCTCTTCTGATAAGGCGGAGAAAGGGTAAAGCAGGAGTTCAAGTACTGCAATTGCCTATAAAAAGATAGGGCTTGCGAGCAGTGGTCTGCCAACCCCTGGCTCTGGTTAATAAGACTTCTCTAAAAAAAAAAAAAAAAAAATTACAAACACATAATAAGGTTGAGGGCTTTTGAGTGCTTGCTACCCAACAGAAATTACATATGCTTATTACACGCATCAATATTATTCCATATCCTATTGCATTATACAATAATTGTATACATAACTAATTTTACTACTCTATTAACAGGGAACTATCAATGTGAGTTTATTCATTTTTTCAATATTAATATTAACAATAGGAAAGGGTTACAAATATCACTTACCCTGTTAAACCTGTGGAAAACAGTTTTTAGTAATTGGTCCATCCTCTTCTATGTTCTTAATTACTGTTTTTCCTACAACATTGAATAATTCTGTAGGATTCATTCCTCTAGGCTCTGAAACCTTGATCTTTAAATGTTGTAAAGTCAGTTCTGTTCCACAAAGAATATTTGTTCCAGCCACTATGGATTTCCCCAGCTTCTCAAAGCAAGGAGATTCACATTTGAGGAATTGTTTTTCTTTCGATCCAAGACATTCTTCTATTTCCCGGATACCCTTAACCATATTTGAGAATTCACTAGGTTCCAGAGAACAAGAATGGTCTGTTCCTTTCCATGTCTTATTCAGTGTTATGTGCCTCTCTATGACCTGTAAAAACAATTATTATTTCATGAAAAAATTTGTTAATTGCATTAAAAATAAATTGTTAAAACAGGGTCTAATTATCTTACTTTTTTAATAGAACACACAAAGTGAAGGATCAAAAATGCTTCTTTTTTTTTCTAACTTGGATAATTTACAATTAGTTTCCTCAATAATTCAGTCACAATTTAGAATGTCAGCGCTCCAGATCCTGCAAGTCCCTTAAATCATGTTTAAAATGACGATACTTGTAGTTTGACTCCTGATTTTTCTCCCATTTCTCTACATTTTCATAAAATGCTTTTTGTTCTAATTAACCCTTAGTGACAAGAGCTGGCGCATGAAGTATTGTGGTAACACTTTGATTTTGATGAGTTTACACGTTTTGAGGTCCCCTGACTAAAAAAAAATTGTTTTTAAAAACATGTTGTCTATAGTCAGTCCAGACACGTGGAGACTACACGACTGGGCCTATTTTGATGAAAAATGTAGTCTATTTAAAGACAGATTTTTTACTTTCTCCTATAAATAGAAAGTACTTTAATAGGGAGAAAATTTGATTTTGAGATTTTGATGGATTTACAAGTTTTGAGGTCCCCCTGAGTCTAAAAAAGTAGTTTTTAAAAAATGACTGTCTGTCGTGAGCCTAAACTACTCTGGGCCGATTTTAATGAAATTTGGCATATAATAATTTCAGAAAAATCATACTATGAGGCACAATCAATGAATGAATTGAAGCTCCAAATCTAGGGACAATAGTAAAGAAAAATTTAAGATCTTAATAAAAGTAAGATATTACTGAAATAAAATTTGCACAGACATTGTAACAATTAATTAACACAAATTTAATTAACAAATATGTTAGTTAAATTTGGAAATATTATTGATAAGTTTAAACTACAGGGTGTGGCAGCATAACTTCCTTTTTTAAAATGTGCGCCATTTAGTCGGTTGATGTCGTAGCGGAGCGCTAGTGGTCTCGTTCAAGAGGCGGGACTATAAAGTTTTGTCCGACAGAGTTCAGTTGCCATCATGCGTTAGAACAGTGAGGAGCGTGCGTTTGCCGTTGAGGCCTACTTTTCGAGCGGATGTTCTGTGATCGCAACCCAAGCGCGCCTTTCGGAATCGCTTTAATTTAGCCCGGTTGGCCCCTGTCCCGGACCGGAAATCAATTGTTACGTGGGTCACTACGTTCAGACAAACTGCAAATGCGACAAGACGAAGAACTGGAGTCCCTCGGCCCATTAGATCACCTGAGAACATTGAGGTAGTGAGAGCTTCAATGTTGCGATCACCACGGCGTTCTGCGCGCAAACATGCGTCTGCCCTTGGACTTTCCGATCGTTCTGTGAGGAGAATACTTCATGATGACCTTAATTTCCATCCATACAAGATGGCAATTGTGCAGGAACTTTCTGAACGTGACTTCAATTGAGGACGCTATTGTTTTTTTTAGTGATGAAGCCCATTTTCATTTGTGTGGATCTGTCAACAAACAAAACGTTCGCTACTGGGCTGACACCAATCCTCGACAATTGCATCAAAGGCCTTTGCATTCACCTAAAGTCACAGTGTGGTGGGCAATTTCCTCAGGTGGAATTATTGGTCCCTGGTTCTTTGAGGAAAATGAAGTCACAGTGACAGTGAATTCGGACCGGTATGTAAACATGTTACAGGATTTTTTTTTCCCACGGCTAGATGAGTTGGACTTAGGGGACACTTGGTTCCAACAAGACGGTGCAACGGCACACACTTCAAGGGCATCGATGACTGTTTTGAGGGAACACTTCCCAGAGCGCCTTATCTCAATTAGGGGCGATTTGGAGTGGCCGGCCCGCTCTCCCGATTTGACCCCATGTGATTTTTTTCTATGGGGTTTTTTGAAATCCCGTGTTTATGTGAACCGTCCAAGGACCCTACAAGATTTGAAGACCAACATCCAGGAAGAAATTGCCAACATAACGCCTGCTATGCTGGCAGGAGTCATGACAAACGCCAGA
The DNA here is from genome assembly GCA_951217055.1 of Gerris lacustris. NCBI lineage: Eukaryota > Metazoa > Arthropoda > Insecta > Hemiptera > Gerridae > Gerris > Gerris lacustris. Next base: position 22,645,393 of record OX578283.1, on the reverse strand, counting down.
AATTGGTTAACTCAGTGTATGGAGAATGGGGGACGTCACCTACCTGATTTGATCTTCAAAACTTAGTAAAACAAAACTTTATTTATGTGCCTATATTATAAAAAACTAATAAAAATTTTCTGATTCATACAATGGGTTTTATTAAGTTTTGAAAAAAGGAAGTTATGCAGTACTCTACTGTAGTATTCATTAAAGGTGTAGTAAATATTTTCTAAAATTTGTTGCGAAGAGATTTATATTAAAGTACAGCCAGGGGCGTACCTAGGGGGGGGATATGGGGGATCAATCCCCCCCCCGAAATTTAAAAAAAAAAAAAATCCTCTTGTAAATAATAAAACTATTTTTATACCTTACGACATTATAAAAATGCATCCTGTCTGTCTTTCAGTAACTATCATATTATCATCTAATCATGATCAACTATTTTCTTAATATTCAGTATAGTCTATTGAATGAAAGCCAAGCGCGCGATCCTTAGTTTATTGACAAACAACATTCTCTTACACTAGACGTTAGCGACCGAATATTTGAAAATGAAAAAAACTCTTTGGCGTGATACCGCGTATTTAAAGAATTCCCAGCAATTTAAAATAAAGACCAGTCGAATAGTACACTATACATCGATAAAATCGCAAACTAACGGCTACTTCTAATTTTTTAATATGTTGTCAGGAGCACTACCAGTAGTGTATATCCGATTTTGCAGCTTCCAAAGATCTGTGCTAACTTTGTGGTACTCGAAATTTTCGCACTTGTTGCGGTTTTTTGTTCTTCCATCTCCTAAACTATGAGTTTCTTTTCATGTAAACAATTCATTTATGTTTTTAAAGTAGAGTAAATTTCCTACAAGTTGAGGCCAGAACCAGCTATGTACGACCAATAGTTACCAAGATACAATCCTCCAAAAATTGGCAATTTTTTCCAAAAAAAAAGTGAAATTTTAAGATTTGGTCATCTTTTGACCCCGAAATCGAGGAAAGTACTCATTTTACTGGTAAAGTCATAGGGAGAGATGTTGTAGCAAATGTAATTAGCTTTAATTGAAGCGAGCTTCTTACATTTAACAAACTATGCATCTTGTCTGTCTGTCAGTAACGTTTACGAGTCCGACGATAACTCGAGTAAAAGTTGACCGATTTAGTTGAAATTTGGTATACATGTTCCTCTTACTAATACTGAGGCTAAGTTCGTTGGACAACGTTATCAGTCCAAGAGTTCGCGCGCAACGCTCGCGTAAACGTGAACATAAAATTTAAAATTGGAATTTCAGGATGGGAAAAGATTATAATATCAACTACTCGATGAGACGATCATTTTTTAATAATAATTATAATTTGATTTAGTTCATTTTTTTGTAAAACCAACAGCAACACGGCTATGAAGTAATAAAGATCGTGAAAACTATAAAAACAGATCTAAACCTTTAAAATAGAGAAAGCAACATTTTTGTAGATTTCTTTTGTTCTAACGTAACGATTTTAAAAAACTTAATATACATCGTCTATAGTACAATTGAAATAGGCATGTAAAATTTCAACTTGATACAAGCAGAAGTTTTTGTGTAGCGAAGTGATAGTTTATAATAATAGTTTAAAAGCTACTGCGGGCGGTTAAGATTGTTATAGGCGTTAGGCATGTAGTTATATAGGAAGTAAAAAATAAATAAATACATACTTCCACTTATCTACAACTATGACATTAATCATGATAAGTAAATTCCTTAATATTCATTATTCATAGCAATACGCTCGCTGCAATGATAGAGCCACGCGATGCCTAGTTTGAACACAGAACGACGTCTGTGATGATAGTTTCATCACAATGCTCAAAAATCCAAAAAATGGGAAAACTACATTTACAAATCGTTATATAGAGATTTTCGTCGTAAAAAGTTCGTTATAATGAGGGCCGACTGTATTTCTCTCTTAAACTCCAGGGTGTAGACACACACTTACAAATGTTGTATTCACACTTTTTAAATGCTCAGAAAAGCGTTAAATTAACGTATTAAGAAGTCTAAATTTCCAAATTTTTCCGGGGGAGGGCCCCCGGACCCCCCCCCCCCCTTGCGTGTTGGTACTATATAAATATTCATGTATATCTCCCCCCCGAAAAAAAATCCTGGGTACGCCCCTGAGTACAGCAATAAAAAAGAATGAGTTTATGAATAACTTCACATCGATTCACTTCTGACTTACACCTACTTGTCTATAACTGACTCAAATAACTAAGGCTTTCATCCGTCCAAATACCCAGATATAGTGTCAATTAATTTGGAATATATTATATATTTTAACTCCAGGATATTCCTACAACTAATAAAAAAGATGTAATTCTCTAGGACGATCACAATGCTTGCTTTACCTTCGGTAAGCTTGGAAGCAACAAAATAAAGTAAAAAAAAAAACAATAGATAAAAAATTAAAATCACAAACTTTGAGCAACAAACATAACTAATTTAAAAAAATGAAGACTTAAAATAAGCCACAAATAATGAACAGAATTTAAGTGATAACTAATTGCTACACTCACTTCAGTTCACCTGCACAGATGTCCAGGTGGAATTATCTCCTAAATTGGAGATAATTCCATTATCTGTTCAAATAACAATGTCTATTTTCATGACTTACATACACTAAGACTACCTGTGCAGACAAAAGTGATCAGGCTAAACCTGACAGGAAAAAATCCGGCCATAACTTTTTTCATGTATTTATATGAGTATATGTGTGTGTGTGTCTGTCACCACCAGTCTGACTTTAAAGGTGCAAAACTGGCTAAACTAAATCAATTTTTTTACAGTGGTGTGCATAAACATGGTAGGCATGGTTTTATTGAAAAATATTGAGTAGAACCAAAGTTGTTAACAATTTAAAAAAACAAACTATTTTCATAACAATGTCGGTTATTGGTTTTAAACTACAATTTTCCATCACTTGCTTTGTTTACGTTTGTACAGTTATTATCGTAATATGATATTGAGGTAAGAAAAAACCATATGAAGTTATGATAAAACATAGACATTAAATTAAACAAACATAAAAATGTAGCATATAAAATATGTGAGATTTTAATGAATGCTACCAAGTTTGATTGTGGACTGACAGGGGCTTACAATCAGGATGGGGGAAGCAGAATCTTAAAGTCCAAAGGTGGGAATCAGAGACTAAAAACGAGCTTCTGAACGTCATCACCAGAGTAGCGCTTCATTAAATAATATAAAACTGAACATTTATACTATTTATTTTTCAATGGGGTTTTTATTTGAAAATCATTAATTCTGAACTAATTTGACTTTTTTTCCATTTCCTTAAATTAATAGGAAAAGTATTGTTTTCAACCAAAAAAATCAAAACCGAGATTTAAACGGAATTATCCATTTTGGGTGTTTTAAGAACATTTGAGTGATTTTTAGTGGGATTTCTGTTTGTCTGTTTGTGTGTACCTGTCTGTATGTCTGTGTTAAACTTAACTTCCACAGTTGTAAGCTCAGCAAAAATTTCAAAATTCGTAAAAAAATGAAATGAATTTGTGATGAATTCGTAAAAATATTTTCCAATAGCGCTGAAATTTGCACCATTTTTACCTCTTTAATGACAAATAATAATTTCCGCTAAATTTCGTTTTGATATCTGCTGCAATTTTTAAAATATCGAATATTGAATTTTGAAACATTAACCCTAAATAATTTTGGAACTATTACAACGATTGTGGTGAAATTCGCACCAATTATACCTCTCTATAAGATAATTAATTCCCCTATATTTAAAGTAAACATCTGTCACCATTTTGGTATTATTTGGTAAGGAAAAACCAAAACTCTAAAGGTCTAGATAAAGAATATCTGGGTTTCTTTATTGGTTATTTATTATGCCTAATAATGAAATAAAGGATTTTAGCATGTAATAAGTAGCATCTTAACTGTGATTCACAGGGTATTTTATTCAAAATGAATGATGTGTAATATATAGTCTTGATTTTTTTCTATGAAGGCTTTGGAAACGAATCTATTAAGGTGTTTCATTTTATTTCTTGTCCTAAATTATAATAGGAAACATAGTAACTGATTCCTAGCCTAAGCACCGAGCAGGAACAACTAAAATTAAACTAGTAATACTTTAAAAGTAAAATTGATGAATAATAAGTTCACTATTGCTGTTTGTACAAAGATGTTAAAATTGAAGCTAGCCTTAATTAAAGATTTTCTCTAATATTACAATAATTTATCAAATCATAAAATGGGGAAGTATAACTTTAAAGGATAGGATTTCATAACATTTCAGTCAAAACAACCAAATTTGTAGTCATAAAAAAACTAAATTCAGTGAGAAAATGAGTGGAGTAAGGTAAATCAGGCTTGATTGACTGTGACAGTTTGATGATATAACTGCTTATTTTAATTTTATGCCCTGAAAAAGGTGCAACTATGAAGCGGCTAAGAAGTGATAAAGATTGCTTAATTTAAGTGGATCTAAACCTTTTTAAAGAGAGAAAACAACTATTAAACAATATTTTACATTGTTATGCATCGACTTCAAAACTTCATTCACTTTAAATCGTCTTAAGTACTATTGAAACATGCACATGTGAAATTTCAACCTCATATAAGCAGAAGTTTTTGTTTAGAGAAATGATACATTTATAATAATAATTATAAAGCAGTAGTAAAATAGGTAGTTAGTTAGGCTCCAATGTCTCTTCCTCCCCCATTCTATATATTATATTTTAAACTTGTCATCTTCATAATTATGCATAGAGAGGTTGGTAGAAAGTTACACAACAATATTGTCACCACAATTTTTATTACACATAAACTCACAAACGCGTTTCGACAAATAACATCATCTTCAGTGTGTGTTAACTTAGTAAGGGTTAATTCTGTACTAAGCTACCTATTTTACAAACATGTATTATAAACTAACAGTACAAGGTGCGGGTGGACTAGGGTCATGTGGGTAGGGGGATTACTACGAAAGGAACGAGGTAAGGGATAGGGAGTTGAGATCTAAGTCGGAAAAACAATTAAAGGTAAAAGGTTCAGGTAACATTTGGTTTTTCAACTGCTAAAATAATACTTTCTTATATGCTATGACTAAAATATCTTACAACTACTACATTATTTAAAAAAATATATTTTTTATAGGTTTTACAAGAGCAGAGTTGTTAAGATTTGATTTTTCATTAAAACATGCTATACTTGTGTCTTGGATAGCTCTTTGAATTTCTAAGTTTTCTAAGAGGTCCAATTTCTTATTTTTTTGGCACGAGTGAAGAAGTTCATAATTATTAACATCAAATATATGATCGGTTTCTAGAACATGGTTGGCAAAACTAGATACGTTAACATGTTTTTGGTGTCTGTCATTTGATATTTTCTGCCATGATTTATAGTGCTCTGCAATGCGTGTACCTATTTTCCTACCGGATTGTCCTACGTATACACCTTTACAGGTCGCGCATATCAGTTTGTAGACTCCACATTTATCTTTAGTTTTGATAGGTTGTTTGACTGTGCCGAGAATGGTGCCTAGTTGTGTGTACGGTTTGTAACTGACTCTAAGTTCGTTTTTATTATGTAAAATTTGTCCTACTTGTTCTGACAGCTTCCCCGTGTATGGTAAGCTAATCCAGGGTTCTAATGGTTCTAAGTTGGTAATTATATTTATTGCTAATTTTTCTTGTTTCTTATTTATCATTTTGTCTATCATTGTTATGGTGTATCCATTATTTATGGCTATTGTCTTTATTGTATAGATTTCGTTTTGAAGGTCTATATCATCCATGGGAGTGGTAAGAGCTCGGTGAATCATACTGTGAAAAGCAGCCATTTAATGTTTATATAGGGTCTTTGATTGGTTGTGGATTATTATATCTGTGTAGGTGGTTTTTCGATAAATTTTGAATTTGTGTTTGTTATTTTGCTTCTTAATTGTCAGATCAAGAAAGTTGATTGCATTATCCTGTTCTATTTCTATTGTAAATTTTATGTTGTCATGTATATTATTAATGAATTCTAAAGTGAGTTTATGTGTAATAAAAATTGTGGTGACAATATTGTTGTGTAACTTTCTACCAACCTCTCTAGTCATAATTATGAAGCGGTACCACAAAATCTCAGTCAAAACAACTAATTATTTGTCATCTTCAATTATGATACATTATTATCATATTCAATTTTTATTAGAATTTGCTAACTTCAAAGTTGACTGATTGTGAAGTTGATAGAGCCTCACAGTACTCAAGAATCATTTTTATTTTAGAATAAGAGTGTTCAAAAATCTTGAACTGCTCTCCTTAGAATTTGTATTCAAATATTAAATATTTATGTTGGATTTCCCATGGTTATATATTTTTTCACTAATGATCAAACACCTATGGATCTATGTAGTGGAGAGCACTAAATTAGATTCCGCGTTTCACATTCATATATGTATGTACAATGGGGGACCAGAGTTTCCTGAACCAAAGTTAAAATACCAACCATAATTTGGGTAGGATTCCCATAAAGGAGAGACATGATCCTCAATTATGATCACACTAATATATGCATTAAGTGGTGGTCAGTAAATAAAAGCTCAGATTTTATTTAAAAATGCATATTGGGATCTGATTATCCAAAATCAAAATACCAACTGTAATCTGGGTTCTGATTCCCAAAGAAGTGGTACTTTTAGCTTACTCACTAATGATCACAACTATAAAAATTTGAAGTGGCTGGTCTCTCCGTCCTGTAATTACTTAATCAGGAATTAAAAATGAAATAATAAATAAAATACTTTAAAATAATTACATAAATAAAAAATTAGTTCTACTAAAAATTAAGCATAAACAAAACAAAGTAAGACATACCTTAGCACCTTTGGTTACAGCAGCTAATGATATGGCTATTCCTTTTTCATGACCTGAATACCCGTAGTGAAGTAGAGGAAATTCTTCTTTGTACGTGTCAAGTACATTAAGATTAATATCAGAAGGCGGTGCTGGATATGAAGATACACAGTGTAGCAGAACTCCTTGACATTTATAAGCGCACTTACTATATAAACTTCTTACTCCTTTCATATCTAGCATACCTGAAAAAAAGAATATTGTGTTATAATTACTTAATGATCATTCCCAAAACTTATTTATAAATGTATAATTAATTCTAAACTTATTCTTAGAGTCCAGGGGAGAAAAAAATATCCACTTTTAGTTGAAAATAAGATTTTGAGACTATCTGTCGCATCTTTATCAAAGTTAGCACCTTAAAAAGAGCAAATCAAGTCAGTGTAAAGAAATGTGTATTCTTGGAAGATTAATGTACAAGTATGTCATATTTTTTCATGGGAATAATGACTAGAGTCTAACTAGGCTACTTATGCAGCTGCCATGTAATGTTCAAAAAGTGGACTACCTCGCATCCTATCAGTAGCTTCCTCGCATCCTATCAAGTACTTTATTACAAGCCATTATTGTCTAATTTGTTTAATTCTTTCCCCCTGTTTTTTTTAATCTGACAAAATTGTTTTGATTTTTTACTTAATTTAAGTACAAATAAGCAAAAGTTAAGGAGTGCAGACGGTTTTAAATTAATCTAGGGCTATCTACGGGCTACTTTCGATAAACTATAAAAGTTTCATACAAATCAGATAAGTACTTTTGAAGCTATAGGTGTAAATTAATGTATGTTTGAGCTATAGGTGTAAATTAATGTATGTTTGAGCGCATGTGGAAGAGAAACAAATGAGCGCAGGAGTTTGAAACTTATATGGGACCAACAATGGGCTACTCGAGACCTATCACCCAAATTTCATTAAAATTGGACGTTTAGTTTTTAAGATACGTTGGTTCGCAAAAATTGAATGACAGACTGACCGATAGACAGACACGGAACCAAAAATGATCCCTGATGTCTGCAAAGGATTTCCGTCTTGGAATTTTTGAAATCGGAGACCTAAAAATTTTTCGTTCTTCGGAATGATCACATAGCTTCTGTTACCTTCGGTAAGCTCGGAAGCAAAATTGAAACGCAAATATTCCAATAGTGGAAGGTTCCTCTTCGTGACCTCCAACACATTGGACACACGGCCAGAATTTGTGAAAAATTTAAGGGCCTATTATAATGGTTTGTTATCAGTATAAGGGAATACTGATTCATCAGAGGAAGAAGAATTTGAAGAATTTTAATTAATGATTGACTAATATTATTTTTATGACCATTGACTTCATGTTTTTAACATTATCCTATGACTTGATTTTTCAATTTTATCTCATTTTACTGTTTTTATTCTGTCCTTGTAAATTTTATAATTTTAATAAAATTTTTTTTGGTTTGTAGTTTTAGTCCGTTTTAATAAAATTGTTTTAGTTCCTGTATTTTTATTTTTTTATTTTTTTTATTGATAATGAAAAATTCAAACAAATAACAAAGTTTTATTTAAAGGCATCAGTTTAAATAAATCAAAGACAAATTACTGGCAAAAAAATTATTATTGTCCATGAAGTGTTATGCATAGATGATATATATCATGATACTTTGATTCTTAAAAAAAAAACATTTCTTTGACAAATGTTTAATAGGTTTAAAGATAGAATTGGTCAAATTTGTTGTCCAAATCAGACAACCAAATCCTTCACATATGAATGAAGTGTTGTTTGGTAAACCATGTCTTCACAACTCAGGACTTGTTTGATCGATTATTATCAAACTACCATGGTAACGATTTATTTATACAATGGTAGGTGAACGTTGAGGGGTGCCCCGTCTGGGAATCGAACACAGATCTGTGTGGTCAGAGTTGGTGGTCACCCATCTAACTATTGACCACGCTTGATGCTGTTTTACTTCTGTGATTGAAAGCCAACTGCTATCCTGCTCGAGCTACTAGGGCCCCTGGACTCTTCTTACAATAATGTTGTTTAAAATATTATTACTTTTCAATAATACAAATTTCCATAAAATTCAATATGATGCGAATGAAATCGTATGATCAATGGAACTCATTAGAGTGAAATATGTAATACTCTATAATATATAGAGTAAATATTAATCCATATAATTTATTGTTTGTATTAGAAATTTGGTTCCAGTGGTGTGTGCCTTACATTTTTTTTAATATTTCTAGAGTAAAACACATCTTACTTTTCTGGAATTTAAACCAGATATTTGTCGGGCTTTACACCTCAGTTTCAGGCTAGTGATATTATGATAACAATATCCAACATTGTCGTTACAGTACAATTAGAGAGAACTACTTTTCTAAAACACCACATCTAACTTTAAACCCTTTGAATAAATATTGATTTAAAAAAAAAAAAAAAAAAAAAAACTATTGATGGGATCTTTCAATTTTTCATTTGATATTATATATGGAAAACGTCAAAAGTTTAACTAGAACTTTGAGAGGGTCTTTGAGCTGCACTACACTATTTAAGCAAGCACTATTCAAATGAAGTTGACAAACTCCAGGAGTGCTTTTATTTCCCTATACAACACAAGAATTTAAAATTACATAAATTTGGACATCTATGGTGGAGACAACACTAAATAGATGTTTAAGAAGTACAGTGCAATATCAAGTAATAATGGCAAAAATGAGAGAATAAATGCACTCGGCTCTGGGTGTGGCCAGCATAAATACATATATTATTGCTGAGGTGTCTTATCAGGCTAGTCTGTGTGTGTTTTTATGTCTGTATTATTGTCCATCTTAGCATTCTATTTGAATATAACTAGCATGGGTAATTGTGAATACTGAAATGGTGTAAAAATCAGTTTTTACTTGCCCTACATGTATAAGTGTTTGTTTAAAAAGTTTATGGATGGCAAACTATACAAGTGGCTTTGAGATTATTAAAAGGAATAACAGTGCTCACACTCCACCTCAATAGGCCCCCGATTCAAACAGAAGGTATGTGAATACTGGAAGGACGGAAAAATCAGTTCTTTCTTGCCATTATGTACAAGTGTTTGTTGAAAAAGTTTATGGGTAAAAAACCAAACTCATTTAAGACAAGAGAGGAAAAGTACCTAAAACAATTTCTATTTCAACCTCCTCAAAAATGCAGTATATTTTACTGTAAAAACTGCAATAGATCTTAAAACAGATTTAGAAAATGGCAAAAAGATTAAATGAATTGGGCTTGTGACAAGGGCAGCAAACCCCGGCCCTTGGGCTTGTGCCGGGCCCATCCCCGGCTGTATCACTCCCGAAGTCATTAAGTGAGCAATAGTTATCAACTTATTTGCAATTTAAGGAAGAAGAAGGAAAATCTTACCAGTTGATATCACCAATGGCTTATTTAGAGCTAGAGCCTTCTCCAGTAGAAAGTAATTGGTGTTATCGCCAGATCCAATTTTAATAAAAGGAGGATTCAATGAATTAAGAAAATCCAGGGACGCCTGCAATTTTTAAAACTGTAACAGTAAGTCATAATCATAATAAAAACCAAACAAATTTTTCGTTCGCAATAGACAGTGTAGGCCAGGTTCCCTTACCTTAGAAACTTAGCAAAAATAAACTATTGCTGGTAACACTGATACTGATACGATAGCTGATGAAGGAGGGAAGGTTTCTAAAATAGTCTTACCAGGCTTCTCTCTGGCAAGTAGCATCAAAGGAAAAATTTCCTTTCTCTCTGGAATTGTGCTGGGAGCAAGGGGCAAGTATCCAAGGTAAGAGAATTTCACCTACATAAGGCACTTTAATTATAATGAAAAAATAATATCAGATTCTTTTTCTATGCCCTAAGCCAAGTTTTTAAAGGGCTTTAATAACGGATCAATTTCTTCCCATAGATATAAATGTGAAATTGAAACTAGTTAATTCATATAGATTGACTTGATAAAATTACAATTGGTGGTGTACCCTAACAGTAGAAACTGAAGAAGAAGTCCCAAGATATTGAGAAACATTTTAAAGCAAACTCTCATTCTGAGATAGGTTGGGGACAGGGGCAGGTAGAAAATAGGATACACACACATTTTATATTGCGATTGTCGTAAAGTAATTGTCCTAACTCTTAACAATGCCACTAGCACTAGAGATTATCTCCCTCCACCCCCATTAAATTCTCATACTCGAAAAGTTGTGAATTTTCTTCTCTGTATGTGTGTTGACTTCAGAAAAGACTAACCATGATCAAGCATCTGTTGATAGGCAGTGACACAGAATTTGTTCTCCATTTTGAACTGTTTCTAAACATAAGCGGCAAGTGTATTCAGATGATATCAAAGAAGAAAGTGTAAGAATACCTGCTAGCAACCATAAACACTGTTTGTTGAGAGAGAAGTATATTTTTACTTTCTTTTTTTTAATATTAGAAACTTGGTTTAAGCTTACTTTGCCAACAACTGGGGGCTCAAAATTGAAAATGCTAAATTTTATAAACATTTGACAAACATGTTATGTATCAACATGTTATAGATATTATCTATAAACCCACATTTACCCTTATAACTATCATATAAATTTTTTTTTGGGATCTTATCTGAGGCCTCAGTTAAACATATTTACCTATATGATTTTCAACTGAAAATACAAAAAAAGGTAAATATAGTTTACAAACTAACTGTCACTAATCTAGGGAGCAGGCAAAAAGTCCTAGAAGCAAAACAAACATCCTATACTAGTATTACAATTAATTAGAGTTTACTCTAACAGCTCAGAAAGGCCAACCTATGTGAGCAAAATATAAAGACACTTGGCCTGCAGGAGGCGCACTCTGACAGTGACATGTTTGCCTAGTTGGCCCTACCTTCTAGACGTCAAAATCTCGAGTCCTCATTGGTTCCACTCCCCATTTTCCCATGCTGCCAGAGTAAAGTCTAATTGTAAGTCGTGTATAGATGAGATGAAATCCTTTTAAAGGTATTAATTATTAATAGTTTAATTTTTCAGAAAATAATAATTTGTTATAGACAAAATTCTTGTACATTCTTATACTCATATCCATTAGGTTTTCTCTGGTACAATTAGTACCAGAGAAGGTTACATTTACAACCTAAATATTTTCATTTTAAGTTTTGCACAAACACAATCCTTTTTCTAGATAAATGGTAAAGTAAAAATAAATAATACATGGCTATTGATCTGATTCATTCTGCTCTAGAAAATATGATTATTATTTATGATTTTTTTTTTTTTTTTTTTTTAACGTCCCAATCAACAGCATAGGTTATTACAGGACAGGGATCCGGCCACTTTACTCATCTCCATGATGAGATCATAAGTGCGAAACAAGTACAACCTCTCAGGGATTTGAACTCACCGCCTAAGGATTCTGAGGGAAGTGCACCAATCACTCGGCTACGCTAGCCCCTTCTTTAAATGTTAATGCAATATCAGAAACTGGAGTATTGGAGAAACAGGTGGAGTGGCCCGCCTACTTGCAGCTCCGCTGCCTGAAACCTAGGGCTAACAAACAATTCTAAACAAATCTATTGAGTTTAAATTAGATGATCACATCAAGTAGTTGAGTACAGGGATCCCTCGTCCTGTAATAACCTAATCATTTGTTGATTTGGACGTAAAAGAAAGTGCTAAAAATTGAAATATATATTTTTCCCTTTCCCTTGTAATTTTAATATGTAATATTATTAAACTACACACTAGATCGATTTTATTTGTGTTAAAATGTTCTATAATATCACAACTAAAGAAAGAAAATAAATTTGTATACCTTACCACATCCATAGCTGATGCAGTAAAAAGAACATCTTTATCCTTAGCAAAATTCTGTAGCCTTTGATATTGTTCCTTAGTAAATTCAAGATATTGTTTATGCTCTCCATATGTCTTCCCCCAAGAGTTACAACTTTTATATTCCCTTGCCAAAGCTGATTTTGTGAACTTCTCTGTCAAGCAGGACATTTGAAATTTCACCACATCTGCACCACAGTCCTAAAAAGTTAAGAAATGATAAGTTCATTTTAAAGACAAATTAATAATAATCGGCATCAATATAATATAATCAGAATAGTAATTTATTAACAACCAATACCTCTCCACAACGGTTCATAGGATTTTATATTCGGAGCCAGCTTTCAGCCTCTTGGCCATCTAATGTATATACAAATAGACTTTCTTTTAAGCTAAGCCCTTTCACTTGCTACGCCACATAAGTACCTTTTCACTAGTGCATGTGAATATTTTACCGGTTCATTCTTTAATAATAATATGTACATTGACACCATAATCATTCAATGTATCCAAGAAAAATCCTGGATTTTTCTTAGAAATAATTTGTGATCGGGGGGGAATAAGAACAAACTTGATAGGTGCTGCAAGCAAAGTATTATTTCCTGGAAAGGTTGACATTAGTTATTGAATATTGAACATTATTAATGATTAATGATATTAGCGCCTCTTTACTAATATCAGTATTCTACTGAGTTATCTTTCATCCAAAAATAATCATTATTAATGGCTAACAATAAAAAATGAACCTTTACCTTAGAAGTGGAAATGAGTTCTTCTGCTACATTAATATCGCCCTGATGATTTTGTCCTATTTCAGCAACAACAAGACAAGGATGACCTTCTCCAATATATTTGTTAGGAGACAAATTTATTTCAGGTGTCATTTTTTCTCAAATTCTATAATCAGAAAAGTAAATAAATTAGTCAATTTTAAACAACACCAGTAATAATAGTAAGAAACTGTAAATGCACAAAGGATAGCGGCTCACTCACTAAAGTGGAACTGACTTAAATTGAATTGCTTAGTGATAGAATATTGAATACTGTTTTCATGGTTGGTTGCCTGTGCCAGATTATTAATTTGAGATTGCTGGACAAGTGGACTGCAACAAAGTAGAAGCCTATCACCAACCAGATTAGGGAAAGAAAGTGGTGTTAGATAGGCCAAACTGTGAGAAAACATAACAGGGTTGATAAGAGGAATGTTCTTGATTTGGAACTTGCAAGGAGTGAGAGGGTAGGGCCAGAAAAAGCTGGAAACTGCAAACAAACAGTTTAAGAGGAAATAAGAACAAATATTAATAGTAAAAACATTTTTAAAAACAAGCTTTTATCTTGGGCCATGCACCATTTTGGATTTAGAGTGAAGGCATTTTATTTTTCGTATTCTTCTCAGCAAACCCTTTCATTTGATACCCATATCATGGGCATGCTAAAAAAATAACTAGTCCGCCATATTGGATTTAAAATAATGTCACTTAGCTAAACATGCATTGTCGTCCAAACTAAACGTGTATGCTAAATTTCATTTCAGTCGGTTAAGGATAACTGCTTTAAAATTCAGTTGCAAGATTTGAACCGAACATATGAGTACATACAAGCATTGTAAGTTAAATAAAAGCTTGTAAAAATGAAAACAAGCTGTAGTGCAACTAAAAGAGTAGCCACCAGCTCAGAATAAAAGGACTTTTATGCGGAATAAAAGGATTTTTATAAAAGGATTTTTATGCTCCACTTGGTGCAGCAGGAATTAGGTCAAGTAAGTCATGTAATTTTATTTAATTTTGTTTCATTTGTTAAGGAACAGAATCTATTGAAACTCTTAAGCTTCAGGTGAGAGGACTAAACCTGGGACTCACTAATATTCTCTTAGGACACTTCTTAGGAAAGCATAATGCACAAGTTAAACAAAATAACTTTTTGACAAACCTACTTTAATATCAAATTGGGAAAAAGTTTGAGTTTGTGATGGACAGAGAATAGAGAGGTGGACAGACAAACATCCCTTACTTGTACTGGATGTATTAGACCTAATAGAACTTACTCGGACAGGGGGAGACTTGGCTAAACCAATGATCTGACAATGTTTTACACGAGACTTGGCTTATTTTTTTTTTACACAAGTGTTTTTGTTGGGATTTCACTTCTTTTTGAAAGTAATTTTCGTTTCATAACTTCTCCCGTTCATTTTGATCACATAATAATGTACATATTATATAAGAAGAGATAGAAAATATAGGAAACGAAATAAGAAAATAAATAGTAACAGGAAATAATTATCATTGTTTAGAAAAAAGGATTTAAAACAAGACAAAGTGGCGAAGTATGTAACGAATGGGGTGTTTTAATTGAACTAAACAATTATCTAGAGTAAGAGTGCGGACAAGTGGGAAGTGTATAGTGTATACAAAGTGTATAAGTGTATGTTCACAATCTTTGAGCTGAATACTCAATAAAGATCAATCACTCTCTCATGATAGTAAAATAATACTTTAGTTTCGAAAATCTCTACTCAAAAGTGCAAGTTATAATTTTTTATTAACTTTGCATAGCCTTGAAAGGGGCAAAGAACCACATTTTTTCTAATTGTAATTTTTTCTTTATTTATACATTAGACTCTACCTATATACAAAATTCAAGTTTCTAGAATTTCTAGAAGTGTCTTAGAATTATGATAAGTCAATAGACCAGTGACATAATAACAAAACTTTAGGCTCATATCATAATATATCTTATGAACTAATATGGGTAGAGGTGTGAAATTTTTATTTTTGGCTCAGTTTGTAATGAACTTTAACTTGAAATTAATTTTAAATATCTAAGTATTGTGGATGTGTATAATCTTAGAATCTAAAATTGGAACACTAATAAAATTCACCTTTCAGATTTGTGTCTATAAACCCACTGTCTTTTATTTGACATAACCAAACAATTAGGTAACAAAACGAAACAACATGTACACTCAAAATTATCCTAAACTAGAGTCCACAGTATCTTTATTAAGATAAAAGAGGGGGGTCCGAAATGCTTTGAGATTTGAGATGGTTCCAGTAAAGGATGGTACGGCAGTGCTCGACTTGGCCAAGGCACTGCTGTGCCTCCAGATAAGTTAATTTAAAAAGAAAATAGATAGATAGAATATATGTAATTATAATTATATACCTGGATATTAGAAGAGATTACCTGGATATTGGAACCACAATATGAACCGTATTATGTTCAAAAGTTGTGGTTAAAAGTGACAATAATATTACCACAATACATGCATGAATTGCGGGAAAATCTATACCTACTTATGGAAGTAAGTTATATAATTATGTTGCATTACTTATACAGAAAATACGGAATTCAGATGAAACACAATTTAACTATTTTAAGTCTGAATTCGGTCCGTTTCTTTTTGCACTACACAGAAGTAAGTAATATATCATTTTTAAAAAATGATGTAATAAATGCAGATTTCTGTGTGAAATAATGCTATTTATTAACATAAACTAATACATGATGGCTTATCTATTGTAAATTTCACACGAGTCTAAGCAGTACAAAAAAGTATTTTTCTAAATCTAGTCTCAAATTAGAGGCAACTAGGCAAAAATACGAAGTTTTAACTAGGTAAGAGTAAGAACAAACATGGTAACACTGGCACTGAACTGCAGAAAATTTATAGGAAACAAATTAAGGAACAGCTTTCGAATACGTTTGCCTAACCCGCAACACGCGATTTTATTCTATTCTTATCACTATTGCAACAAAGGAACATCATTTGAGGCTTAGCTTAAATGAAATATATATAATAATAATAATAATATATGGGTATACTAAATGTTTAAAATGTAAATATTACAAAAATAATACATTTAAAAATAAAACCAAAATATACTAAAAGCTCAAATTCTCAACGTAAAAATTTATAAAACATCAAAGCTATACTGTTTTTAATTAAATATATACTAATACCTGGGATAATCCAACAGGAGATTTAAAAATGCGAGCTAATTGTAATGTTTTTCACTGGTTTAAATCATATAAGGGATGTATACAGAGCGGAGAAGCCAAGAGAAGACCTAGGGGATCGATCTATGTAGTGTTACCCAGGAGCTCTGACACTGCTGCCAACTTATGAAAATTTACCAACCGAAATAAAATATCCCTATAAGGTTACTTTTTTCCTATTTTTATTAATTGATAATTTTATAATGGCAAGTCGTTGAACCACATTTTAAAAGTTATCATTATTATTATTTTTTTTTTTTTTTAAAAGTCGCAAGAATTGTTAAGGAAAAAACCAAACCTTTTTCATATACCTTTGGGTTTGGGAAGCTGCACCCTAAAGTTTATATGTAGTTGAAATAGTTTATTGGTGCGATATAACATAGTCTGTAAATTAGTGTGGCATATTGCTTCCTCGCATCCTTTAACATACTTTAATTGTGTTTTGCTTTAACAACCCATACTTGTGTAATTTATTTAATTTCCCTCCTTTTTTTAAAAAAAAATCTGTCAAAATTGTTTTGGTTTCTAACTCTAAAGCGGCCCGCACACGGTCAATAGTATTGTCAATATACAAAAGTATTGTCAATACTATTGACCGTGTGAGAAGTTGGTATTGATAGAAAAATCGGCCCGAGACAACTCAGACAAACTTTCTCATATACGAGTTTATTATTACTTTGCCCAGTGTTTTCCATTTTCTAGTTCTCATAAGTACATTTAATTATTATTGAACATTTCATCAAAATTTACCATAAAAATAACTTCTCCTTGGCGGGGAATCGAACCCAGGCTCTCACTGTCCGCGTTTTAAGCTATTTTCTCAGGAACTAGATTTTTCCCGGGAAAACGGCTTATATCGTTGGATTCATATTTAAATGGACTACATTTTAGAATTGTTTAATCAAAATCGTCGGAACCGTTTTCGAGAAATATTTTTTTTTTCATGTTTTTTCAGAGTTTTTGGGGGGTAGCGCCCCCAAATTTGGAGCTAAAATTCATTTCTCGATTTTACCTCGGGGTATGATTTTTCTGAACATGTGTGCCAAATTTGGTCAAAATCGGCCCAGTAGTTTAAGCTCCAGGCGTCTGCACAGACGACAGACAGACATTTTTTTAAAAACCACTTTTTTGGACTCAGGGGACCTCAAAACGTGTAAATCCATCAAAATCTCAAAATAGAATTTTCGCGCCATCACAATACTTTCTCTTTATATGAGAAAGTAAAAAACAGTATTGATGAAAATTTGTTAATTTTTTTTTTTCTTTTGGGTTTTAGTCCCGATCAACTGCCAGGGTTATTACAGGACGGGGGTTATCCGGCCACTTTACTCATCAAAAATTTGTTATTGAATTGCATTTTGACAATAGTATTTTCAATAATATTATTGACATTACTATTGATCGTGTGCGGGGTGCGGAGGGCTTAACATGCATGAATAAAAGAATAGTCCAGTCAAAATAACAAAAAAAAGGCCCTGTAAAAGGTCATGTAGGTAGTTCACATTTTTCTACATGTTGTTTAGGACCTAAGCCAATAGTAAAATACCAAGTTTACAGCTTTGAAAGAGAGTTGTAAGCTGCCCGATACCCCAAAACGGCAATATTTTCTCCTTCTTTTTTACTCCATATCTCCTAAAGTCTGTGACAGGCAGATAATTATATCTTCATGTTTAAAGTAAATTAAATTAGCTAAAATTTGAGACCTCGCCGAGCTCCTTACTTTCAGTACTTTTCGAGATACTGCTCTTCAAAAATTGGGAATTTGTTCCAAAATAGGGGAAACAACTTTTTTTTTCGATGTTTTGTCAAATATAGGAAAAAATATTCAACCACGGAAGGTATCACTTTAGATAAATTATAATCCTGTAGAATAATTTCATACTTCAATTATTTTTTTTTACTTCCGAGGTACGTACAAGATTTTACCTCCAGAAGGGAGAAAAAAATATGGAAAGATTTTAATTTTAAATTATTTTATTCAACAAAAAAAATCCACATCATTATATTTATTTAAAACAAAAAAAAAAATAGTTAGATATATTATTAACAATTCTTAACTTAACTTGACTTATATTTAAATAAAAACGAGCAAATTTAAAAAAGAACTAATATATTTAACTAAAAACAACACAATTAATAGAACATTTACTCAAAACACGGAGCGTTTTAAAACAAAACAGAAATATTTATTAACAGCTGATTGCGAGTCATGTTTGTAATAAACAGTGTTGCCAACTGAAATCTTCGTAAAATCCGTTTAAACGCAGTTCTTTTACGAGAATTAAGTTGGCTGCACTGAATTTACAGGGAGATATGCCATAACTCCCTGCTATAACTTCCTATGGCTCGGCCAAGCAGTTAAATCACTTAACACCCTAAAAACCAGGCAGTTAAGTTAACTTCTTCTCCCGCATGGAGGTAAAAAAATATTAATAAAATCTGGCTCCAACTATGGTACAACCGATGGAGGTACGAAAAAATGTCGTAGAATCGATCTTGTAGATCTATCAAAAACAGTAGCTGTATAATATCGGTAATCAGTTTTTCAATACGGCTTACCGTTAATTCATAAAAAAGCTTTAATGTTGTGTCCACCAATTTTTTTTTGGGGGGGGGGGGGGGAATAACAAATTTCCACTATTTGGATTTTTCCCGTCATTTACACGGCTCTAACTGCAAGTGTACTAAGTTTCTAGCTATTCTGGAAGTTACTTATAATTTTTATGAGTGAGTCAGTAAGTAAATAAAATGTCAAACTTTGAAACTCTCCCTTGTTGAAAAACCTTAATATTAAGGGCTCATTTTTTTTCAGTATCCCAGGATACTTTAGCTTCAACTATGTTTCAAATTTCAAAAGCCCATCGTGGAAGGAAGCAGAGATATGAGGGTGAGAAAAACCGGGTGAATTGGTTCAAGTATAAAGATACACTGCGTGGAACTTGGCCTTGCGCACTGCCGTGCGCTCAGATTACGCTTATGGCTTATATTGAGTAGCTGATTTCCAAAAGCAGCTATATCCACTCACAATTTTTTTTGGCAAAGCACGAAAAACGTCTAGCAATTCACTTAATTGTGATATCAGGTTATTTGTTTTTTTTAAAAAAAAAACAATAACTAATTCATTTAGTGGACAAAAGCCCTATAATCACAGGCTATTATTTTCATTTTAATAAACAAAAGAAATAATCACATAGCTAGTTTTGTCACAGTTTCTGTTTATAGCTACTTTTGCAACCAAACCGCCATGTTGGATTGGTGTGCTGCAGCAAAAGCAGTTATATCCAATAAATTAAGCAGTTATAAACTATTATTTTAACTATTTAAACTATTATTTATTCAGTGTAGCAACTATAATATTTTTTGTTTACTTTTTTCTCTTCTATCATATTTTTTTCTGTTTAAAAAAAGATAGAAATGTATATAAAGAAGGATATTAGATGATTTTGCAGCCTTACTCAGAGTAACTCTATAATGTGTACTGCACATAGGATATAGCTGTTTTTGGATCAGTTATGGATATAGCTCCTTTTGAATCCGAGTACAGTAGGGGTATATAGCTGCTTTTGTAACCGCACTCATATTTCAATCTAGATTTAATAGGTTTATATTTTTTTTTTTTTGGAATTGTTTGACTGCAGAGCCTTGTAGAGCTTTAAAAAAACAAATCCAGGGGTTCCAATATCTCATTTGTTTGGATATAGCTGCTTTTGGAATTCGGCTACTCTGTATGTAGTACTCTGTATGTTGTAATTAATTTTACTTCACTACAAATTATTCTTAAAACTGATATTAAAGCGACCAACTATAAATTGGGGCTTTGACGTTACTGATTCTTTCAAAAATTATAAAAATAGACTATATTCACACCCTAAGAGATAGTCGTCACCTACAAGAGATAGATATGACCGATTTTAAAGTAAGTTTATAACTTTCGGAGAGGTTTTAACGATTTCTTAAAAAGTTTTTATGAGAAAGAGTCAATAGTCAAACTGTTTGGACTCTTAGGCTCTAAGGTTATTGCAAAACTTGTCCTGAATACAAAACGTAGAGAAAAGCTAATAAAAAACATACTTCCGCATGAACCTTTTCTTATATCAGTTTATCTTGCGGAAAAGGGACATGTTTATTTACGGAATTTGATTCCCTTCAAATAAATGTATGAATTGATTTTACTTTCTCATAATATACAAGAGAAAAGCGAAAGAAAGTATTGTGAAAGTATTTCTATTCCCAGCTGGGAATCAAATCCTACCTCTCACACTTAGCAATTATAGCTATTTTATCAGGAACTTGCCGAAAAAACAAATTTAAGGTTAGATTCGTATATTTATACGTACTAAATTTTAGAATTATTCAATAAAAATCGTTAGAACTGTATTAGATAAATATTTTTTTTGGGAGGTATCGCCTCATAATTTAACGCTAAAATTCATGCCTCGATTTCGCCTCGGGGTATGATTTTTCTGAATATGCATGCCAAATTTCATCGAAATCGGCATAGTAGGTTAGAGGCCGACTTCACAGACTTAACTTTTTTTGTGGGCTTGGAGGACCGACCTTAAAACGTGTAACATATATGTATAGTTTTCCCTGGCGTATATAGTTTGCGAAATAATAATTACTTTTTAGTTTATTAACAACTAAATTACATTCAAATGATGTTAAAACAACTGTTAAGATTAAAGTTCTATTAATAGGTCTTCGGGTGGTGACCGGGTCTCGGAGGACGTTTCGCTCTATCGCATTAGGAGTGTCATCGTCATCGTCAATCATTAGGAGCGAAATGTCGAGACGTACACCCTTCGAGACGCGGTCATCACCGTAACACCTAGAACTTCATTATAATTATAACCGCGGAAGCCTACGAACTTTAATAAGCTGTTAAGATTGTTCATATTTCGCGTAATTGCTCTTGCAGAATATCTGAACTGAAAGCATTAATAAACAAACATTATCAATTAAGAATAAAAGTAACTCTCCCCTTCAAGAAACTTTATTGTGCAAACACTCGATTGGATGACTGGAAGAGGGTTAATTAGCACTTTAAGCTTTTGACGAAAGCCAGCTATACAAAAACAAAATCGAAACTAATATAGAGGATAAAAGATTTAAAATTAATGTTAAAGATTAATTAATTACATTTTAAAATCTTAGGTTTGTTTTAGGCTGTCCTCACACGAGGCGATATAAAAGCGATACAATAACGCCTCCCTGTTGGTTCCTAGGGAAAGGAGTGAAAACCCACAGCGATATGGAAGCGATCTCTTGATTAGTAATTCTATCTAATTAGTCTTTATAGAGTAGTGTTTGATTGAAGATGCATAATTTTACAAATATTGTATTAAATTAGCAGACATGCGCATTGCCTACGAATTATTCTAGAGTTTGATGATGATGATATTCGTGAAAGACCGCAGCTATTTCGAAGAATTCGGCAGTGGATGACACATATTTATAAAGTTTTATGCAGTAATATTTATAATAAAATGTTCCTTAACTTAACTGCTTCAATTTATTAACTACTCTTTCCTGTTTCAAGATTGTTATTTTTAAGATTTCTAGTTTTATCTTGAGACCGAGAAATTTCCGGAAACTAGTTTATTAATAAAATATGTTTACTTAGCGCCCTCTATCATTTCTGAAAATTAAGGCCCGTATACACTTTGATTAGAGCAAGTGCGAGTGTTAAGTGTAAGTGTTTAGTAATTTTGCGAGTGAACTGTTTAGTAGACTTGCACTGTTTAGTGGAGCTGAGGCCGAGGCCTCCCCACTCCAACCTAGATGTCAAGGTTTTTTTTATTTTTATTTTTATTTTGTAATTATACAATTTAAAAGTAATAATTACAAGATAAAAAGAACTAGTCCACAGGCCACCATAAGAAGTGAGTCGCTGATTGATAAAGTTTTCTTACCTTATGGAATCGCTTATTTATGCCTTGTCCACCGATGAATTGGGTATATGGCAACTGGGCGCTGGACCATTTCTTTTTTGTTGACATGCCAAACTTGCCCTTCTGCGGGAACATTGAAGAGAGATAGATAAAGTTTTGATTTTCATAGGATCGTTTAATTAAATTATTTCAAAAACAGTGGTACACGTGGCCACCGATAAGAGTGGGCCATTTGGGGTGGCCACCGCCCCAAACATTTCGCTTTGCGGGGACGTTGAAAAGAAAACGGCACACTCGTATCGGTGGCCACCTTTACCACTGTTTTTGTAATAATTTAATTAAACGATCCTGTGAAAATCAAAACTTTATCTATCTCTTTTCAATGTTCCCGCAGAAGGGCAAGTTTGGCATGTCAACAAAAAATAAATGGCCCAGCGCCTAGTTGCCATATACCCAATTCAACGGTGGACAAGGCATAAATAAGTGATTCCATAAGGTAAGAAAACTTTATCAATCAGCGACTCACTTCTTATGGTGGCCTGTGGACTAAACTTTTCATATACTACGTTTTTAAATTTTCTGTTGACTAAATAAAAAATCAAAAATTTGAAATCAAAAATAAGATAAGATAACAAAATGAAGATCGTAAATATGTCAAAACAAATAAACTACTTTTATTTTTTACGAACTAACTTTCCATACAGCAAAATTTTCTGAAAACGAATTACATTCTGCTGAACGATGGCTAAAAGTATTAAAATAATGCATTGCCATCGTGTTCTGAGCTATTCTGAAAGTTTCAAATATCTAGCTACTCGGGATGTTAGTTAAAATTCGATTGCAAGATTTATAATGGACTAACAAACAAACAAGAAAGCAAGCTAATAAAAACGTAGTAAAATGTTTAATTGATTTGTCAAAAAACTGTCGCAATGTGTCAAAAATCCTCAAAACAATACCCATCCCACAAAAAAAATAATAAAAAGTTAATTGTCCAATAAAATAAAAAAAAAATCCTCAAAATAAAACTAAATCGTAATCACTTGCACTTATCACTGTTGGACACTACTAAACACTTATACTCGCACTAAACACTTGCAAAAATTTACTTAACACTTGCACTCGCACTTGCACTAATCAAAGTGTATACGGGTCTTCAGGAAAAGTTATTCTGTGACACCCTGTATTTCGCCCCTTCCCAAGGCATATTGATATTCAATACACAAGCCTAAAAACATCGAAAATCTACATAACATTTTTGCTAATTATTTTCATATACTTTTTAAAATAATTAAGGTTTTCTTATACAATTAATAACAAGAACTCTCCTTTCTTCATCATGAGCATTTGTTTCATATCAGTTACATTAAGTCGGGTTTAATTTACCAAATTAATGGTTTCGACAAAATTATTAATATACTCCGTTCTGAAGAACGAAAAAGTTTTAGGTCACCGATTTCAAAACTTCCATGACAGAAATCCGTTTCAGACATCAGGGAACATTTTTGGTTCCGTGTCTGTCTGTCGTTCGATTTTTGCGAACCAATATATCTTAAAAACTGGACGTCCAATTTTAATAAAATTTAGGTGGTTGGTCATGAGTAGCCCATTGTTGGTCCCATATAAGTTTCAACCTTCTGCGCGCTCATTTGTTTCTGTACATTAATTTACACCTATAGCTTCAAAAGTACTTATCTGATTTGTATGAAACTTTTATAGTTTATAGTACCGTCTGCGCTGTATAACTTTTGCCTATTAGTACTTTAATTCAAGTAAAAAATAATAAAAATTGAAATATTAAAAAAACGGGGGAATCAATTAATCAAATTCGACAATAATGGCTTGTAAAATCAAAAAATCAATAAAGTACGTGATAGGATGCGAGGAAGCTATGTGCCACACCCATTGGCAGTCTATTTTATAAACTATTTAAACTTATATTATATTTAATAACAATAACAGATTGAAAATAAATAAAATATCACCCTGTGTGCGGATGCCCTGTTCTTAGCTCGCCGATATCTGCGATATTATCGCATCGCTTTCATATCGCCCTGTGTGCGAACGGCAGTTAGAAGTATTTTAAGAATTGACTGTAATAACTTTTGAAGTTGCTGGTAATATTCTTTTTTTACTTATTAAACAAAAACACAATTTGTTTTCTAACCCTCCTCGTTTTTGGAATAACCGGCAGGTGTTTTTAACAGAACATAAATTATGAAGATTCATTCATCTTTACATTACTTATTTTTTAAAGAATGCAGTTCAATTCTCATTTTTTTTTTTTTTTTTTTTTTCAGTTTTTGTCCAAATCAATATAGATTTAGCTAAATCGAGAAACTTGCATTGATAAAAGTATACACAGGTGTTTCACTTACATTACAAGGTTAGATTCGTCTATAAATTTAAGACAAAAAAAAATTAAATTAAAATCGTATGAGAAAGAGAGTAAAAACTTTACTAAATACTTATATAATCTCATTAGTAAGCCAAAAACTTTGTAAAATTTATATATGGCGTAATTAAGAGAATGCGTCAATCAAAACCTTTATTGAACTTAAAAAAAAAAATCTGTTAACCACCATTATTATACATCTAGGAACATCTTGGAATTTTTTGCATAGAATGAGTGCATCTTTTCGACATTGTGCCCTAATAATTGTGCCCTTAATTTTGAAGAATGGAATATAAGATATTATATTGTCGTTGTGAGCTCTCTTACCAAAAGTTGCTTTAAGTCGGAAAAAGGTCATCCATGAATGGCTGTTAAGTGTCCCTTAGGTTTTTCGTAAAATACTGTATATATATATATATATATATATATATATATATTATATATATATATATATATATATATATATATATATATATATATATATATATATATATATATATATATATATATATATATATATATATATATATATATATATATATATATATATATTAGAGTGCCTCTTATTTAACAAGATTTAATCTTTTGGGTCTTTGATCATTTTTTAAGGAGAAAAATGTAGCAATACAAACCCTTTTAATTCCTTTAAAATTAATTAGTTAAAGTAATATATATATATATATATATATATATATATATATATATATATATATATATATATATATATATATATATATATATATATATATATATATATATATATATATATATATATATATATCAAAGGGACTTCTTGTGTTGCATATTTTTTTTTGTTCATTTAACTTTATGAACAATTGCTTACAAAAGTAGAAGAGCGTGTTTATGACTACATATTAAAAAGAGATCTTTTTAAGGCGGGTTTACACGATCCAAGTAGATCTAAGTGGATTACTTGGACCAAGTAATTTTGATCAAATCTACTTGGTCAAAGTAAAGATGAAATTTTGATGCAGGTTTACACGATCCAAGTATACTTGGTCCAAGTAGGGGAACTTGTCAAAAAAATTATTTAGAAGCAAAGGAAAAATTTAAAAACTATAAAAGCTGTCAATAACCTTCTTATAAACAAATCCGTCACAACTTTTCACGTCTTTTCTCATTTTTGACAGCTTTCTTGTCATAATCATATGGTTGACGCTATCCAAGTCTACTTAGATCAAATAACGTCTAATTCAACTTGGATGTCCAAGTTGACTTTGATAACCTGTTTACACGATCCAAGTAGCGTCAAAATAGTGTCAAAACTGATTTGGTCCAAGTCAACTTGGATCGTGTAGACGCGGCTTTATTAATAAGTAATCTCTTATAATTATCTAATTTTTGAAAAAGTTTTTCTACAAAAGAGTATTTGTAAATATATACTTCCTTATTGAAATTAAATTAATTATGCGTTGACTTTTAATTTATATGCCTCTTCGAAAGGCCAAATAAACTTTTTAAATATTTTATTTGACCCACTAAGAAAAAAAGAAGTTAATTAAAAATGGTACGAAAAAATAAAAAATTAAGCTCGTGATTTTCCTTGCATTTTTATTTCCTTCAATTTTAACAAATTAGAGACATTATTAATCGTAGTGTCATTGTTTTTTTTTTTTGTTTTATTTTTAAATCATTTATTAATTTATATTTGCTTCCGAGCTGAAGCATTGTGTTCACTTTTAAGAACGAAAAAATTGTATTTCTCCGATTTTAAAGGTTCCAAGACAGAAATCCGTTTCAGAACATTTTTGGTCTCGTGTCTGTCTGTGTGTCCGCGAACCGTGAAACGTACGTATGACGATAACCTAAGTAAAAGTGGACCGATTTTGATGAAATTGGGTAGATATGTTCATTTTACCAATGCCCAGGACGAGTTTGTTGGACAACATTATCCGCCCAAGCGTTTGCACGCAACGCTCGCATAAGCGTGAACTTCAAATTTAAAATTGGAATTTTAGGCCGGGAAAAAAATCTAACTTCATCTATTCAATGAGACAAACATTTTTCTAAATAAAACCAACAGCGACACCGCTATGAAGTGTTAAAGATCGTTGAAACTAAATAGTTTTTATCATGGAGAGAACGCGGGGAGGGAGATAGACGAGGGAAGTAGGTGGTGGTTTGGTTTCCCCGCCTTTCTATTTGACCTATCTTTTCAATAGCACAGCGAGCCTAGGGACCTCGAGACCAGACGACAAGGCTTCATTCGGGGGGAAATTAAATAAATTAGACATTAATGGATTTTAAAAGCTTAAAATCATTAAAGTATACGCGATGGGACTCGAGGGAGAGGGAGCTGTGTGCCACTCTAATTGGCAGTGTATCTTGCAGTTTATTTTAAAATTTAATCATCAAAAACATTAGATTCTTACAGGAATTGGTATCAAACCCCTTAGGCTGTTACTGTAACACACTTTCCTGACAGTCGGGTAAACGATGATAGGGTTCACGATTCTCGGGCAGAAAAGTGTACGACATTTGTCTTGTACTCTTTTCTTCGTTACCTAACAAGTAAATCATTCATTAAGAAAATGTATGTGACAATATATCATTCAACACAAACAGTAATTACATCGGCCACATTATAAATCTAACGAGGTCTTATCAGTGTGATTCACGACATATACTTCACGAGAATTCGTCATTTTTGACGAGTGATTTGAAGCAAATAAATTGAAGATTCGGCTTGATTTATAATATCGTCTGCCTAAAGGTAAAAGTCACTAAGTGCTTTTTTTTTCAAATTACAAGATTTTTCAAAATTTTGTATGCAGATGTTTATATGGTCAACTTAAAACAAGGTTAACCAATTGATTGGAAGCCCCCATTTTTTAAAAACAAAATAACGCACTTACTGTCTTTTACCTTCAAGCAGACGATATTTTATAAACATTCAAATTCAGGTCTGATCTTGTTAAAATAAAATAAGAAACATTATGTGCATACATGAAACGTAAAAAAATATACATTTGTCATGCATGATTTATATGGAATTTGAAAAAAAAAAAAAAAATCAATTATTCGATTAGATCATGGCATGTTGAAAACTTACTTGGTTTCCATTAGCAAGATATGAGTGAAATGATACGTGAGTAACATACCCGGGGAAGCTGTATGCTTTATCCCTGGAGTGCATCTCTGAGGGTGGGTGCATGAGATGTGGGGTGGGGGCGGGTTACGTGCCCAGCCGTCTCTACACCGGCTTCTAGTTCAGTGCCGCGCCGAACGCTCGACCAGTTGTATGCATACTAGCTGCCAGTGCGCGCCTTGAAGAACACGCGTGTATTAGACGACCCAAAATAAAATAATATAGTTGTTCATATTAAATTTTAAAAGTAGAAAAATTTATTCAAAACAACAACATTATATTAGATTTACAATATTCTTTGTTGCTTTAAAATCATAGTAATTATTTTAAAATAATTTAATTTCCTAAAGATCTTTAAACTGTAATTAAGTATTAATAAATACAGACAGACGTTTAGTTTTATAGTTTGATCTTAAATTATTTGGTTAATCATATTTTAAAAAAATAATTATAACTTTTGGACAACTATATCTATTAAAAATAAGTTTTTTTGCTAATTAATGAAATTGTAAAAATTAAAATGAGATTAATTAATAAATACTTATTAATATAGTTCAAATTATCGTTATTCTGTGCGATAGAGAAATGGTTAAAATGATGAGTATATGTTGTTTGGCCTTTGTGGTGATCTCGATGTCGTCGTGCGTAAACGCGGAAGGTCGGTTAAGCGATTTAGTGGCGCGATTTAAATCGAGCGAAGAGACGACTAAACCATCCGGTCTGGATTCGCTTTTGGACAGTTACGACTTGGACAGGGAGGGTACTCATAAAAAATCGTGGATGAAGTTGGACGGTCATCATCATCGTAAAAGTCTTTCGTCTCTTTTAGACGAATTTTACCCGGAGGCGAGTACTGAAGGTCCAAAGACGGATTCGGAGAAAAGTGATTCGAATCCGGACGATTTCGACTCTATACCAACTCAAGGTCCATTCGATTCTGTACCTCATCGTGTTCATCATCAGCATTCAAAAGACATTAAAAAAGGAAGACGTGTTCATGAAGGGAATCACGATAGAAGAACTACGCCCGGGCCTATTTCAGAACCTGACCAGGGTGAGATTTCCGGAGAAGGAAGGAAGTGGTCTGAGGAACCGACGGTTCCTACTAGACACCATCATAGATATCATCGGGGTGACGGTCTGTCCCCTCATCAACCTCAAGCCGACTCGACCTTCAGCCAACCATCGGTAAGTCAACAGTAACTCCTTTCATTAACTATCTCAAACATTTACTTCTTTCATTAATAACTCAAACCATTTCATTCATTAACTCCACATCCATTCATAAGACGTCAAACGACTAATGAGCTTTGTCTTTTTTCTACGCCTACCTGATAAACGGAAAAATCAATTTTTGTTTTACAATTAGTAGATGTCGGTGAAAGATCCTAGAAATGTCTAGAGTCTAGAGTCTATCGTTTAACACAAATCAATAATAGAAAAATATCACATTTTTTAATAATGTCCTGTAATATTTCTTTATCACTAGCTTCCGCGACAAGAACCTAATAAATTTAAATATATATATATATATATTTAGTGTTACATATTCAGAGACTGGACAAATTACGACTTATTTAATCAAGTATCATGAAGCATATTTTAATATGAATTAATATTCATTTGATAAAAATAACCCACATCATAAAAAGTTTAAAAGTTCCCTTGCAAATGACCTCTAAAATAAGTACTTAAAGGCCAGCATTTACCAATTACAGATGCATTCACTACCACCCTCTCAATTATGATTCACTGGTGTGTTTTTAATATATGTATTATGTTGATGATAGATAGCCCAACAATATTATTTTGGAATTAGCCTCTTCTCTCATTTGGAAACTTAAAGGTTTACATAAATAACAAAAGTCTCAATAATAACTTTTTTAAGAAAACCTATAAATCCACAATTGAATCGAGATATAAGCGAGAAACAATAAGTTCTTTTTAATATCACACTAGAAGTTCCAAACCAGAAAAGTAAGTTTCTTTACTTGAATACGTGAATTTATTCAAGTAAGTTCATTGTATTATGACAAGAAATATATATTTTTTTTTTTTTATTAAGCAACTTTTATATTTCAAAATAATATTTACTTGCGCCTTGGCTCAACACACCAAAACTAAACCTACGGACACTAATAGACGATATAAACTGCTCTTGCGACTTCTTGACCAAAGATCCCACCTATCCCTTTATAACAAAATCTTTATTTATAATTCAATCCTTAAACCCATTTGGACCTTTGGAATTGAGGTCTGGGGTTGCACCAAGCGCTCAAATTCTTATAGACTCCAATTCCTTCAATCAAAGATCCTTCGAAAAATCACCAATTCCTCACCATACGTTTCTAACCTTACAATTCACCACGACCTAAAAATTCCTCTTGTTCATGACCTCGCTTCTACCCGTTATAAACAATTCCATGAAACCTTAAATCACCATCCTAATCCTTTAACTTTAGTCAAATCCATGGCATCCCTTCATATCCCTGATCAACCACCCCGTCGGCTGAAGAGGCATTGGCCTCGTGACTTGCTACTATAGTTCACAACCTCAACCGATGAAGTAGATTAATGTTACGCACGACAGGAGTACTACCACTGGGTAACCTCTCCTCTCATGACAATCCATGTCACTCATACAAATTGTTATCATTATTACTTATAGCAAAATGACATTGCAAGTAATATATATGAAAAATAAAAAAAAACTTGCGCCTTAGTATTCTATGTTAAAATATATGTTTGCTATATTAAATAAACTAATATTATTATTCTAAACACTAAAATGTTAGTACTATAATGTAAATGTATGTACCTTAGTATTCTACTATAATATATAATTAATGGGTTATTTTTTATTAAACTAATACATAATACATATTATACTACTTAGTACTTTCTACCCGGCGCTGGAGTGTATTTTTCACTGTCTGTTTCCCGTAGATAATAATAATTATAATTTGATTTAAATTAATAATATTATTATTCTAAACACTAAAATGTTAGTACTATAATGTAAATGTATGTACCTTAGTATTCTACTATAATATATAATTGATGGGTTATTTTTTATTAAACTAAAAATATTATACTACTTAGTACTTTCTATATACTACTTAGTTGCGCTTTATTATTGCGATATAATAATTGATAGGTTCTATAATCTATATTCATTTATTTTGTAAGTAAACTTCTTTGATTTTCCTACAACTATTTAGTTGCTTTTTAATTTTCTACAAAATTTAGTAAATCTTAAAAATGTAGAATACTAATCTTGAAGATATTATATTACAAAATAGCTCGTTTACTTATGTTATAATATGCATAACGTATGTCGCAAATTTAATTAAACAAAACAGGGAATTTGAAAGGGACGTGTAATAAGCAGTAAATAACGTAACTAGACATATTATAGGAATAACTTAGTAATGAGAAACTTCTCGACAAGTTTGTAAAGGTAGCAACGTATCTCTCCCATTGAACTAATTAAAAGTGGAATCTCCTAAATCGAGCTTAAACATATAGCGAATGCAAAGGATACGTATAAAACACGAAGAATTTTGTGAATATACACGAATAAATAAATTTTAGCAATAAATTATTACGTGGAAAAAATGAAGAAATAATATGTAATAGTACATTACGCGTCTAGTGCGGAAAGTAGCATTTTACATGTTTGTTTTTTTTAATTATTTTTTTTTTTTTTATCGAATATCACATCTACATAAATTATCAATGTTATTAGTGATACTGATACATTGTTATTTGGACGGTGACATACATGGTAAAGGTAATAATCCATTGATTATTCCTTTTGGCGTGTATTCATTTTACATTCGAGTGTCGAGTTTGGACCCGAGCGACAGCGACAGCGAGGGTAGTAAAACCACACGAGCAAAGCAAAATGCTGTTTTCACACGAGTTGAGTACCGTACTTTATCTACGATTGTTGGATTTTAATAATAAATACTGAACAAAATATTTACTAAACTTCCTCTATGTAAGTTCGTATTTCTGTTTTGATAAAGATGAAATTAATTCATTAGTTGTATCGAATTAATTATTTCGGGAGGCGTATTATTCTCCTCATTTTCGTCATAATGACATAAATCAATCATTGTTTTTTACTAAAAACACGATATAAACAGCAAATTAGTTTTGTTAGATGAAAATAAACTCGCTAATCGTTAATCGTGCGTTAAGGTGAAGAATTTTTTTTTTCACCGCACTAGGGCGAAAAAAAGAGGAATTATGAAACGCGCGTGCGCAATGAATACAAGTACGTAAAGAATCACTTTCTACGCATCTAAACAGAGATGTAATGTTTATATTTCGTATCAATCGTAGATAAATATATTTTATCTACGATTGATACGAAATATAAACATTATATCTTTGTTTAGATGCGTAGAAAGTGATTATTTACGTACTTGTATTCATTGCGCATGCGCGTCTCATAGTTCTGAATGATTCCTCTTCTTTACCACACTAGTGCGGTAAAGAAGAGGAATTCTTCAGCTTTACGCACGATTAGCGAGTTTGTTTACATTTAACAAAACTAATTTGGTGGTCTTTTATTAAAGTAACTGTTTTAATCGAGTTTTTAGTGAAAAACAATGAGTGAATCAAGTGACTTTGACGAAAATGTGGAGAATAATAATCCTCCAGAAATAATTAATTCGGCAAAAAATACAACTAATGAATTAATACCATCTTTATCAAGAGAGAGATACGAACTTACATACAGCAAGTTTATTTGTTTCTGTATTTATTATTTAAATCTAACAATCGTAGATAAAGTACGGTACGCAACTCGTGCGAAAACGGCATTTTGCATTGCTCGTGTGGTTTTACCACCCTCGCTATCGCTCGGGTGCAAACTCCACACTCGCATGCGAAATGCTACTTTCCGCACTCGACGCGTAATGTACTATTTTCACATTTATTTATCTTGAGTAAAGAGGTAAAATTTCTAGTAACCGAAAATTAGCAAATATAGTACCACCATAACAAATCCATCTTTCAGTTAACTTCTTCGATGGGTATGAGGTGAAAATACTAATTTTATGAAGACATAAATGTACCGAATCCCTGGTTGGAATTGAATATTTGCAATTATGGTTTTGAAAATAAATTGACAAATGTTTACTATTTTTGTTTTGATAAACGCAGTTTGTAGCACGATACAAGGTAATCGCATAAAAGGAACAACATATCTGGTTCGAACCTCGGAAGGACCTTCCTAAAAAAGGTATCCTTTTCCTTACATACATATTTAACTCTGTCCTTAAAACAACCCACTTCCCTACCCAATGGAAATTCGCCACAATTATAATGATTCCTAAACCATCCAAGCCTCCTCATCTTCCATCATCCTATCGACCTATAAGCCTTCTCCCTGTAATGGGGAAAATCCTAGAAAAGCTCCTTCTCCGTAGACTCCTTCCCATACTTAAACCATTCATACCTGACCATCAGTTTGGCTTCCGTGCTCACCACTCCACCATACAACAGTGTCATCGCATTGTTGATGTCATTGCCTCCACCTTAGAGAAGAAAAAGTATTGCTCAGCTGTCTTCCTGGACGAAGCACAAGCTTTTGACAGAGTTTGGCACGCTGGGCTGCTTTGGAAACTCAAGGGAATCCTTCCTTTTACTTACTACCTCATCCTGAAGTCCTTTCTCACTGATAGATCTTTCTGTGCAAGTTTAGGAACCACTTCCTCCTCCATCTGCCCTGTAAGTGCTGGAGTACCTCAGGGTAGTATTCTTGGACCCCTCCTATATTCCTTCTACACACATGATATCCCTCAATACCCTTCCTCAGTCCTTGCCACCTTCGCAGATGACAAGGCAATCCTATCAGTCCATCAAGACCCTCAAACTGCATCCAATAACACTCAAAGTCACCTTCTCCTTCTCGAACCTTGGTTAAGAAAATGGAGGATCCGGATTAACGAGCAGAAAAGTGTACATATCACCTTTACTCTTCGTCATAGCACCTGTCCTCCAGTCATTCTTAACCAAGTTCTCCTTCCTCAATCCAGCACTGTCCGATGCCTTCACCTTGATCGACGACTCACCTGGCAACATCACACAAAAACTAAACGTACTGACATCTCAAGACGCTACAAGTTGCTGCTTCGTTTACTAGATCGTAGGTCCAAAATTACTCTAAACAATAAACTTCTAATCTACAACACAATTTTAAAACCAGCTTGGACTTACGGTCTGGAGGTTTGGGGTAGCACCAAGCCTTCCAACTCCCGTCGACTTCAAACTCTTCAATCCAAAATCCTCAGGAAAATTACCGATGCTCCTTTTTATGTATCCAACCTCACCCTCCACAATGATCTTAATGTTCCATTTGTCCGTGACCTATCAATATCCCGATATCAAAAATTCCATCAGTCCTTATCCGATCACCCCAATCCTTTAGTAGAACTCCTTTCTTCCCAAACCATCCCAGATAACCCACTTCGCCGCCTTAGGAGGCAGTGGCCTAGAGATTTGCTTAACTTGTAATAATATAATTATTATATTATTATCATTATTATTATTCTTTCCATATTATTATAAAATTATTTATTGTTATATTCTAAAATATTCACGCCAAAAGGACTAGCCAATGGACTATATCCTTTCCATGTAATTCCCCGCCCAAAAAACATCAATGTACATCAATAACACTTATAACATTAAAATTTATGTAGTTGTGTTAGTCAATAAAAATTAATAAAAAAAAAAAAAAAAAAAAAAAGAACCTCGGAAAGATTAAATATATTTCACACTAATGATCATGTAACGGGGATTTGGTGAGTGGAATAAAGTGAACTGGTTAATATGTTTGATAGATATTTATTTGGTATATGGGTGTATGTGTATGATTGTTTGTAAGATGTGTACACCTCCAGAGCTAAAGATCGGACTCCCCGTGTGACTCTATGCTAGGGCTTAGTCTGTTAGATTCTTGGTGGGGGAAAGCACCACTAGACAGAAATTCGAGCCTTTGCTAGCCTAAGGTCTACACTGCTTTCCTAGAATATTCTAGACTTGGCTTCCCCGTTAAAGACCCCCCCTTCTTTGGAGAGTGAGCACCTGCGAACAGGTTACTCCCAAAAGAAGGAAGTAGCCAAGGCAGTGTAAGTGTTTATATTGATTTGGACAGCGACTTTGAGCTGAAGGTGTATACATAATTTAGTGTGTCGCGGAATAGAGGAGAGACCTTATGTGTTGATGAATTGAAGTGGTCCTGGGATGATGGGTGATGTTAGCGTGGTGATTGGGAATTGGCCGTGGCAGTTGGTGACCAGGCCATTGTTGAGTGGGATTGTCCTGGCAGTTGGTGACCAGGTTGTTGTACAGGGATGGTCCTGGCAGTTGGTGACCAGGTTGTTGTTCAGGGATGGTCCTGGCAGTTGGTGACCAGGTTACAATCACATTAATAGATGAGTAAGGTGGCTGACCCCCCCCTCCCCCCAGACTTATTATTAATAACCTAATGATGAGATAATCGGGACATAAAATAGAAGATCCGTGAAGTCAAACGTTACCATAAAACCCTAAAAAAATTAATATAATATAATTTTTTTTTTTTTTTACCAAAAAAATCTAAATATAACAAAATAAAATTCCGCATTAACATTAAGCTTAAATTATTATATTCTATTATCTAAAAGACGATGAAAATCCAAGAAGATTAAAATGAAGTCGACCTTGATTTTTTTATAATATACATATGTATATTATAAAATTCCCGAATTTAACACAAAACGAAACATTTCAGTTCAAAAGTAAACTTATTTATACATTAACATTCCAATTGTAATTATTATTCTTATGACCAGTGGCGTAGGAACGGGGGGGGGCTATCGGGCTTGAGCCCCCCCCCCCCCCCCCCGTCAGATTTGAAGGGGCTATAAAATTTACAAATAAAATAAAAATTAGTACAAGGGTTTATGTCTAAAACTGCTTAAAATGCTGTTTTTGAACGTTTATTTTCCAAAATTTTCCCGGGGGAGGACCCCCCTCCTATAATGG
This sequence comes from Gerris lacustris, assembly GCA_951217055.1. Taxonomy (NCBI): domain Eukaryota; kingdom Metazoa; phylum Arthropoda; class Insecta; order Hemiptera; family Gerridae; genus Gerris; species Gerris lacustris. The sequence goes on along the minus strand of OX578283.1, from coordinate 22,609,276 downwards.
GGGGGGGGTAGGTTGTAGTCTGGCACCTTAATTTCTAGAAATCGAGCACTGATAAAGAGTATGTACAGGTCATAATCAGAAATGTATATTATCTTTTTCTTTAGATATACACAACGTATTATGAGAAATAGTTTATATTTTACAATAATATAATAATAATAATAACAATAATACTTGTAGTTTCACCTTTTTAGGGTTTCGTTGGTAAAAAAACCAAAAAGAAGAAACCCTTATATTATGTCCGCCCCCCCTTAAAATCGTATTTCCGCTGTTACTAAAAATATAGAAAAATATACAAAAAATGTGTGGTCTGCTGGGCCATAGAAAAAATAAGATTAGCAATTTGATCTGATTTACTGGAAATCCAAGATGGCGGATAATTCATGTCACTCGAAATTTTTTTTTTTTTTAAATTTTGAGTGGGGTATCAAATGAAAGGTATTGAAGAGTAGATTACAAAAATGTATTACACTTGTTGTTAACGTTTATTTTTGCGCGCCATTTTGTCAAAAAAAAATTAAAACTTTCTCCCCTCCCCCCTTACTAATTTTGTGTTCACAATAACAACGAAACCCTTTTTACGTGAGACTTCACGCCTTACCAATTTATTTTTTTACAAATTGTGTAAACTAATATGTATTTTCTAGATAATACTTAATGATACTCTAAATTCCAAATAACACAAAGTTGAATACTCTTTCTTAATAAAAAGTGTTCGCGATTGAATACTGAATAGGAAACATTAGTTCATTTTTAGTGATTTAAGAATAAACAGGAGTTTTTATGATGAATGACTTTTCCTCAAATACACATAAATATATAATATATAAACAATTCTTTTTCTTAAGTACTCTAAAAGATAGGACCTATCACCCTTTACTTTGAACTTTTTTTTGTTAATTCAATAACTGTTTTGCCAAAAAGGTCACTTACACCAATGTTATGTAATAATTCGACGTTATTGATTTTTTATCTTCGCTCAGTAATTATTATAATATAAGTATTAGAATAACTGTGCCGAGCATATTATACCTCCTCTATGATACGCCTTCTTACCCCTTGACCCGGTTTAGATATGGGAACATCTATGCGTATCTAACTAATAGAGCGTGAATATAATCACATTAACTATCATTATTATATAGAGTCTCCTATTTATAATCCTAACTCTAATATTAATGTAAAATTTAACCTGGCTAGATTATAGTTTTTAGAAAATGTTATTATTCCATTTTACCTCCAGGTGGAAGAAGAATTTAACTTAACTGCCTGGTTTTTAGGGTGTTAAGTGTTATTTAACCGGCTGGCCGAGTCACAGGGAGTTAATTCAGTGCAGCCAACTTAATTCTAGCAAAAGAACTGCCTTTAAACGGATTTTACGAAGATTAAAGTTGGCAACATGTTTGTAATAAACAGACAGACATGACTCGCAATTAGCTGTTTTTAAATATTTATTTGTTTTGTTTTAAAACGCTCCGTGTTTTGAGTAAATGTTTTAATTGGGTTGTTTTTAGTTAAATTGTTTAGTCTTTTTTAAATTTGTTAGTTTTTATTTAAATATAAAGTTACGTAAAATAGATAAATAAGGAATGATCATGGAATGATCATGGAAGATAACTTAGTGGACCTTGATGAACTGTTTTCAAAAATTCCCGATGATATCGTACAAGAAGCAAACCTCCCTTCTGAAAGAAGCAACCTCCCTTCTGGAGGTAAAATCTTGTACGTACCTCGGGAGTTAAAACCACTTGCACCCTCGCGATAATTAACTCCCTCGGCTTCGCTTCAGGAACCAACTTCATCGCTCAAGGGTGCAATCACTTACTTTACTCCCTTGGTGCGTAAATAACTATTGAAGTCAATATAATAGCAGGGAATTAAATAAGGAAATAAAGCTTTTTAAAACTAAGATAAGGTATTTAACAATTGTATCATTTACTTTGGGGGTCTACGGTAGCTCGTTTCTAGATAATATAATGGTTTTATTACTGAGTAAATAAATAAACACGTATCTTAAGGATTACTTAATCAGTTTATTGTCGGATCACAAGAATATAATATACAATTATGCAATACCGGTTTCGACTTGTTGTATAATATAATAACTAAGTATAATCTCATCATCAAATGGCTGATTATTTTACACTGACTATATAATCAATACACTGCTTAATAATCAGCTAAGTTAAAGGTTGCTTAATAATTATACTCAACTCGAAACCGGTATTGCATAATTGTATATATTCTTGTGGTCAGACAATAAACTGATTAATCTTTAGATATTTATTTATTTACTTAGTAATAAAACCGGGAGCCAGGGTGGCCGAGGTGGTAAAGACACCGGGCAGCTATCACTGAGTCGAGGTCGTGGGTTCGATCCCGGGCCATGATACACTGAATGCATCTATGAATCGCGGACGGAGCAAGGCGAGGGACACCCCCTGAGGGGTTCTCTTCCCCCACGCTGTCTAGTGGGTTCGATCCGTGTCATGAAATGTGATCTGTATATATGGTTCGAGGTCGGAGTAGGGCGAGGGGACCCCCTGAGGGGTCCTCTTTCCCCACACTTTGAAGTACGCTCATATAGCTTACTAATGACCACACCATACTCGCTTCGGCGGTACAATGTACAAATGTATGATGTGTGGAACTCTCCACCACGGGGAAGTAAAATGGGTCCACTGAAACAAGTGGTTCGTCCTACCCGTCTAGTAGGAAGTACTAGGTAACTACTACTACTACTAGTAATAAAACCATGATATTATCTAAATATCACAAAATTATAACAATATTTTATAATATGCATTTACTTTATAACCAGGACCAGAAGGTCATGGTTTAACTCCCAACCCCGGGCAAGGAGCCCCTTAAGAGGTGCTCACCCATCATCACCATATAGGGTAGCTGCTTATGTCAAGTGGCGTCTATCCAGTTGCGCATGTCAATTGTAGGTTTTATATTACAGCTGATGAAACTCAACACACTAACCCCGTGTCTTCCATTACATAATTATATGTATTTGTTTTTGTATGTAGTTGTACAAGACCTTTGACGTAGACCTTCCCACCAGCTGTTGCGCCACGGAGTTAGTTTGCTAACAATTTTAAATTGTTAAACCTGACTTATCCTGTATGATCAGGATATTTCAGGTTTAAGATTCAATCATTGATGATCTAGGTTGCATTTAGGTCTAACTGCAATGGTAAAATTTAGGATTTCTTTTAGAGTTGAAAAAGGAGTAAAACAGATCATATTATAAGCATAGTAAACACTTCGTTTTCAAATATTTTCAAGGGATCACTCTTCAATCTGAAGGTTTAAGAGGATTAACAAATGGTTCTTAAGAATGGTTTCGCTGATCACAAGCTCGTACCTACTCTTAAGCAATAGTAAAATCGGTATTTATAATAAATTTAAACGATTTCAAACTATTTTGTTATTACAGTTTGACAAAAAAAATTATCATATTGATTTATTAACACCCTTATTTTAATATTTAACGTTGTACCAGAGTTTATTAACTATAATGGAAGGTAATAAAATAATGCAATTTGTCACATATATCATTTTATAAAAGACATATTCGAACTTTGGCATCGGGGTAAATATAGACTCTCTACCGACTCAACGAATAATTTTAAGGAGGTAATAAAATACCTTGGCCAATCCACATTTAATAGTTCTCTGTCAGAGTTATAAGTCATATTGAATAGTTATTCACTTTAAATGTTCTCAAAAATATCATAACCAAGTTTCTATCAATAAAATATTTTATTGATTCTTTGAAATATTTATTTATATATATATTATTATTTACCCTTCAAGATGAATGTCATTGAAAAGCTCTTCAAGAGTACAGTACTTGTAGTTATGTACATTTAGGGGGTTAAAATGGAAAAATATATCTATACATAACAAACTAATAAGTGTTGTGCCTGTACATTTATCCGATTGGGCTCTAATTTTGTATTTTGTAGCTCTAATTAAATGAGTACTCCTGACAACGAATTTAAGTTTAGAGAATGTTATGTCTGTTTGTCTGTGCATCAATCATGTCCAAAAGGCTGAATAGATTTTGGATATAATGTTAAGCTTAATTCTGCGGGTGAAATAGGCTATAAAATGTTTTGGTAGCTTTATATGGGGCGGAGATCGGGGCTTCTAAATAGATTTCAAAATTCTAATTTCATTTTTTATAAAAAAATGATAGATGAAATGATGTATTTAACTAAAATTCCAGAAGAAACTACTGACAATATTTTATGTTTTGTGGAAATTTCTGTAGGAAGAACTGTTACAGAACTTAGTTTTTAATCGCTGTCAAAAAATATTTCGATTTATTTTTAGATATTAAGATAATAGAAAATACCGCTGCTTTTCCTGGAAAGTTATATTTTAAGAATTTTTCTTCAGTAGTCGGACAGAATTACTAATTTGGGAAGTTAGCAAATTATCTTATCAAAGGGGAGGGGGTATAGAAATAAGGGGAAATGATGGAAACTAGATATTCTCGCTTGGTAAAATAATTTAAATGTTTCTTGATGGTAGTTTATAAACCCATCAAATTGAAAATAACACAGTCCGTACTGTGCACGCGGTATCCAGCTAGTATTATATAAAATAAGTTGGTATTAATACAAGATTCCAATTATGGCAATTCTGCAGTTTAAGAACAACAAGCCGTTTAAAAGTTGTCCGATCCCGTTATAAGAGTTTCACACTTATTTTAATAGTAGAGGAATGATGTCATTAAGTAATTATTTTTCTTATAATATAAGAAACATCCTATTTTATAAGTAGATTGTGTATAAATAAGTTTTATTAATATTTAATTTTGTCTCTTGTAAACAAGACTAGCAATAAGTATAATAAGTGGATAGCCTGTAATTTTTATGTACTACAGTAGGATCATTTTCATAATTTCCTTGTAAAAAGTGGTTGACAGCGGCCTTACGTTATTTATGAAGTTTGTCAGACTCAAATGTATTACAGATGTGAAATAGAAACTTTGTAATAATTTTTTTCCTCTTTAATCATATTGCTACAGTCTAGTTAATCTATAGATCTTCTGAAGGAGTCCGCATTAGAGATTTTGTAAATATTGACGTTTCGAGCCCATTAAATGGATAATTCTCAAAGGATTTGCTCATAATTCTCATCTGCAACAAATAGAAAGACGATTTCTTCAAATCCTGATTAAACACACCCAATATTGTCGTTCTAGATCTTCTTGAGGAGTCCGCATTAGAGATTTTGTAAATATTGACGTTTCGAACCCATTAAGTGAACCATTCTCAAAGGATTTGCTCATAATACTCATCTGCAATAAGTAGAAAGACGGTTTCTTCAAATCCTGATGAAACACATCCAATATTGACGCACATGTCCATTTTTTGTTGAAATTAATTGAGTTATGATGCTTTTCATAAAAAAAACGTAGTATCTAAGATTTATGTAGCCTCTGTAAGACAAAATTTAATTTCGGAAACAATTTTTTTACAAAATAATTAATAGAAATGCGGATTTACAGTATTACATTGACGTTCATCACGTAATTTAGGACATAAAGTATCCTTTAAAAAGAACTCCGGATCTATGGGAAAATCCAACATAGCAGCCAAATTTTCATGAAACTTTTATTTTTTCATTTTTACATTGAGAACAAGTTCCGATTTATTAATGGAAAATTAAATCTTGTATATCATATCTTTTTCACACTGCCTGGCAAAACTGCGATTTTTTTTAGACCGATATAAACGCCTGGGACGAGGTGGTTTAATGAGGCTAACTGAACAGGTTTCTTCGAACTTACTGATCAATCTCCGAATTTAAGCCTCGTTAGATGCGTTCTTATAGCAGAGAATTCCACCAAGTTTCTTAAAACTTTCGCGTATATTATCGTACCGTACTTGAAACGCGTTTTTACAACCGAAACACGTTCTAAAACCACTATGACAACCAAAAACAGCTCCAACAAAACAACAATTACTCAACTAACCGAAGTTAATGCAGATAAAAAAAACTTACAACATAAAATATCGATGCTAATCTAATTTTTTCTGCTTAGCGATCAGATTAAAATTGCCAGAGCTATTATCGTTTAAAATTATCATCTTTTCGCAACACGGTGCGTAAAGTAACATAACCAAGCATTAACACTTACTTAACATTAATAGGTGTCCATATGAGCATGTTTTGTACTACGGTAATGTGAAAAAAAAAAACAAATGAAACCACAGTTCCGTATGGAAGAATCAATTTATTAGTTCATTTGTTTTTTTCCAAAAATCACAATCTTTAAGATACGAGAACGAGAAATACAACTTTAATAGCACACAGTCATGTCATGAAACAAAGAAAAATGCATAGACTAAGGCACTGGTACTTTTTATTACTACGTTTTTATTAGCTTGCTTTCTTGTTTGTTTGTTTGTCCGGTACAAATCTGGCAATCGATTTCTAACTAACTTCCCGAATAGCTAGACATTTGAAACTTTTAGCATAGCTCAGAACACGACGACAATGCATTATTTTAATACTTTTAGCCATCTTTCAGCAGAATTTAATTGGTTTTCAGCAAATTTTGCTGTACGGAAAGTTAGTTCGGAAAAAATCCGCAATTTATTTTATTTGTTTTGCCATATCCCATATTTACGCAATCTTCATTTTGACGGGTCTCAAATTTGTGATAGATAAACATTGAATGACAGCAAAATCAGGAAATATCGATTTTATTGTTTATCGATTATATTATTTATATTATTTCAAATATATCGATGGCACGGTTTAGATTTGGTGTTGGGGAGATCCGTTGTGCAAAGATTTTTCCTTTTATAGGTTTAAGATCAGCTCTCTAGATGGTTGTAATTTATGTGAAGTAAATAAATTCGGAACTATTTTTTTTTTTTCACTACCATTATGTATTATATAACAATAACAATTATATTATCAACATTACATACGATTCAACAGAAAATTTAAAAACGTAGTATATAAAAAGTTCTTTTTATCTTGAAATTATTTATCGTTAGCCTAAATATAAACAATTAGAAAGGTAAAAGAGCATAATAAATAATGGTGAAAAGAAAATTAATCTCTTTAGCCTGTTATCAAGGAAAGGGAACATGCTAATTCACTTTATAAAGAAATTATAAACATTATATTTGACAGTATATTTGACAGTATAAGGCAATAATCCTATTAGCTGGATCTTAAGTTTAATTTTAAGTTCTTTATCAGGTAGCTTTACTTAATTTTCGCATATAAATGAGAAGCCTTCTCCATCACGTTTATTCTATTTAGCATATTCTTTTATATTTAAATAAAAATAATTAAGAAGCTTGAAGTTAATTAAAAAAAAAAAATCCAATCAACAATAAGAGACAATACACTGAATTCTTAAAGATTTTCTCTTTCATCTCATATGGTCTTAATTTCATTCATTGCAGCTAATGTAATCTATATGAAAAGATGAAGAGAAGTGAAAGAAGAAGGTGAACGTGTTATATTTTGATTTAGTTTCAAGAAATCGACGTTCTAAGTTCTGCGACATTTCATTGTATTTTAAACTACATAGATGTAAATCAACTACACTATAGACACTATACAAAAGAAAAATTGGTGAATTGGTAATTCCCTAATCTAAAAAATGTCACTAATTACAATAATATCAACATTTAAAATGTAATTTAACTCTTTCTGCCATTAATATTCTCTTCTTTCTTCTCGTTTCTTTTTCGTCTTTGAATGATTAAAGTGTAAAATAAGTTGATTATAAAAAAATAATTTTAAAAAACAAGCTTTTATTCGTATTCTTCTCAGCAAACCTATTCATTTGATACCCATATCATAGGCGTGCTTAAAAAATAACTAGTCCACCATCTTGGGCTGTCCGCCGTATTGGATTTAGAATGACGTCACCTAGCTAACCATGCATTGTCATCCAAACTAAATGTGTAGGCAAAATTTCAATTCAATAGGTTGAGGATAACTGCTTTAAAATTCAGTTGGAAGATTTGACCCGAACATACATACATACATACAAACATTGCAAGTTAAATAAAAGCTTGTAAAAAAATGCAAGGTTACAGCATGAATCATGAAATCCAGTGGTATATTGGTGTAAATTACAGCTGAAGAAGGTTTTTATCACGTACACACTGTAGAAGGCGCTACCTGGTTGGTTTGCATGTCTCTGCGTTTCAATAAGAAGCTTCAAATGTATATGATCATAATAATTCTAGTGAAGTGTAATTTACAGATTATAAATACTTAAGTAAGTTCAAGGCAGCGTAACCACGCGTTCACGCCTACATTTATGCGGATATTCAAGCAAGGTTAGCGTACATTCTTAACAGTATACTAAATAATTGTTTTGTTATTTTTATTTTAAACTTACGAATTGTATATTAAATATACTTCCGGTCATGTTGTCCGAACTCAAAAATCTGTACTTGAGAGTTAAATTTGACAAGTTTCTAGCTATTCTGAAAGTGACTTATAATTTTCATGATGAGCGAATCAGTAACAAAAATGTTAACTTTAAAACTCTCCTCTTTTGAAAAGGTTTAATTTAAATATTAAGGGCTAAATTTTGACATTTTCATGTTTTGGCTACGGCACAACAACTCGAAAAGCGTTACCAAAAAGCGTTACACTACTACCAAGAAGCAAGGCAGTTGAAGGAGGTCCCATATTAAGAGAAAACAGAGATATGAGGATGAGGAGAGGAAAACCCGGGAGAATTGGTCCAAGTAAAGATGCACTGCATGCTTGCTGCAACTTGGCCTTGCGCACTTTCGTGCGCTTATAGATGTGTGACATCTCAAAAATAATTTGAATTTGTAAATATTTACTTAATTCAAAATGAAAAGTTGCACAAAATCATATAAACAGAGATAACTTATGTCTTCTTTTACGATTATGTTAAAGAAATTAACATAATCGTAAAAAAAGTAATATAAAAAACCATATAGACTTTTTCATTCCGTGTACAGAAGAATCTTTTATTTTATAGATCAAACTAGGCCTACAATATTTCTATTTGCCTTGCTAATTTTGTTTTTACATAATTTAAACTGGAAAAAGAAAAAGTCGTTACGAAACATTCAAAGATAAACACATAAGTGACAACTAGAATGAGAATTCATCTCTCGAAGATATTATTCAGTAAAACCAAGAAGAAAAAAAGATACAAGAGATAAAATATTAGTGTGTAACTTCAGCACAGAATAATTCACACATATTAGTTATATATATATACGTGAAAGTGTAAATGTATACGAAAATGAGATAATAAGATAGTTAAACAATGTGTTTAGGTTTAAAACGTATTTCTTTAAACTCTACCTTAAAGAAATAATTAGTTGTTTTGACTCTACCTTAAAGACTTTTTAATTTCTATCTTATCCTATGATAAACACGAATCCAAATTATGATTATAATTTAAAGATTTAAGAAAAAAATCACAGGGAAGTACTTTTTAGGGTTTTGTAGACGATTAAGCATACTCGTTATGTAATTATGATTTTTTTTCTTCAATCTCAAGGGTCCCGGGTTCGATCCCCCGGGGAGTCACAATGACTTTTATCGGTTATAACGACACGATAAATTACATTTTTCAGGAAATTTTCATCGCCCCACCTTAAGGTATAACCATGAATTATTTCGAAATTTTAGGACCAGCCGTTATATAAAGTGCATGGTAAGGGGTCCTACTCTTCAGCAGCTTTCATTTGATACCCCACTCGAAAATTTAAAAAAAATGTAAATTTGGTGAGTTTACCCAATTTTTGTGACTTACGCATGCGGAAATTTGATTTTTAACTTCCGTATATTTTCCCTGTGGTTGGGTCAAAATGTTGCACCAGTGTTTCAAATTTCAGCACTTAGCCTATAAAAAGGTTCGGGCTCTATGAACCAAAGAGCGGCGGACGGACGGACACATCTCCCTCGGCATAAGGGTTTTGAAAAGTTTCTACAAAACCCTAAAAAATCTAAGAAATGAAATATAAATAATTAAATTTCTATTTCAAAGAACAAATCCTGAATATATATATATCGATTAAAAATTGAAAAACAAAAATCGGTCCGAGACAACTCAGACAAACTTTCTCATATACGACTTCAAAATTACTTAGCCCAGTCCATTTATTAGTTTTCGTATTTTCGTAGGTACATTAAATTATTATAGAGCATTTAGCAAAGTTTATCATACAAATAACTTCTCCTCGACGGAGAATCGAACCAGGTCTATCTCCGTCCGCGTTTAAAGCTATTTTCTCAGGAATTCTCAGGATTCATATTTAAATGGACTACATTTTAGAATTTTTTAATCAAAATTGTCGGCACCGTTTTCGGGAAATAATTTGTTCACTTTTTTCAGGGTTTTTGGGGGATAACGCCTCCAAATTTGGAGCTAAAATTCATGTCTCGATTTTGCCACGGGGTATGAGTTTTCTGAATACATGCACTAAATTTCGTCAAAATCGGCCTGTTAAAGCTCCACGCGTCAGCACAGACAACAGACATTTTTTAAAAATCACTTTTTTGGACTCAGGGGACCTCAAAACGTGTAAACCCATCAAAATCTCAAAATAAATTTTCGCGCCATCACAATATTTTCTCTTTGTATGAGAAGGTAAAAACAGAAAATTACTAATTGAAAATAATAATATTAGTATACATTTCTTTTAATTTTATTTCCTTTGAATTAACGATAAAACTATAATATTTTTATCTTTACTAATTCTATGACTCAATTTTATTTCTTTCATCTGCAAAGAAAATAACAATGTAATAAATATGTTATTATGAGACATACTTTTAGATTTGAATTTCTCACTTGTTTATACATGTTTATTGTTATCGTGAATAATTTTTGAAGAGCGGTATTATTAGAGTTATTACTCATTTTATTACGGGTTCTTAGCAATAAGATCATAAAATTTTATTTTTGGATTACAAATTAAATAATTTGATAATTTTATTTGTTGGGGTTTTTATAATTAATGGTTTTTTTTCTTAAATATAGAATTCTTTGAATAGAATTTAATTAATACTACGTACTATTAAATATAATTATTTTGTTTCATGTTTATATTTATATTTAAGACAGCTGCAAATACCGTGAAAAAGGTAAACTGGTTGGATACGAGCGGTGAGCGGTCATTTTCATCCATTGCACAGTTTTTATTAATTATTTTAATAAATAACAATAATTGTTAGCACTTTTAATAGCAGATATAAGAGATCCAATATTAAAAACAAATAAGAATTGCAATTAAACTCAAATAGAAGGTTATTTAGATGCAGGTTTAAACAATGATAAACAAGGTCGGAAAAGCAGTGTCGCCAACCTGATTTCAACAACTTCACAACATTAGCCATTCATTATCTACTATGAATAAAATAATTAAGTTGGCAATCCTTCTTTTTCTCCGTGGTTTTACTTTTTCTCCCTACTTTTACTTTTTCTCCCTACTTTTTGAGTTCAGGGAATTTCTCTTCACTGGAGATAAAATACCTTTTGATGTGATTTAATATGTCTTTTACATGTTTGTGCATCCATTTTGTAGGTTCTTAGTTATCCCAAGCGTTTCCCCCACTCGTAAAACCCCAATTTTCCAACATAACCCTTATGTGCGTGAATGCATATTTTATGATTTTTATTTTATTGAACTATTGACTTATTCGTAAAACCTAAGTTACTTACGTTCTTAGAATATAAAACAGAATATTTTTTTTAAAAAATAACAAAATCGAAGCAAAAATAATAGGGTGATCTGATACAATATATTTGCCGAAATTGAAAAAAGCAATTAAAATGAAATCACAATACAGCTTTCTGGATTTTAACAATCTAAGTTCATGTATAAAATAATGTTAAGCAAGAATGTTTACTTGATAAATGATTAACACTGTCGTATTTATTATTTCGTGGCATCAGAACAAAAGAAAAACCATCTTATATTAAAACTACAAATTACATACTTCTTTTTAAAGCGGTACACACAAGTGCGAAAGTAAAATTTATAATAAACAACTTGACAGTAAAAATAAAAAGACTAGCGTTAAATTAAAGATCTGAACGGTGAAGAATAGGGCTGACACACATGAGTAATGTGAAGCAAAACATAATAACAAGATTACTTTCGTCTCTAATAATAAATATTCAAAATATGTTTTGTCTTTAATAATGTACATACTTTATACTACAAATGTATGTTTTCTCATGGAATCCATTAAGTGAAAATAAGAGAATCTTTAAAAACAATCTTCTATCTTCTTGTACTGAAGTAACTTTTTCTTGGCGAACAAAATATGCATTTTCTCTTAATACTTTAAAATAAGTGTCATATGTTAGATGTAACTATTATTTTACCTGTCACTTTCATTTCAGTTATTTTTATTGTTATTTTTACTAGACGAGTCTCTTAAAAAATATTATCTGAAATCAAACCTGAAATTGTATAAACTGTAATTCAACTGTCACTTCATTTTAGTTTAAGTTTATCTCATTTTTGAAGAAGTTGTTTGATAATTTAAAATAGATTTTGTTTTTAGTTAAAAAAAGATTCATATTTTATGGGCTATATTTAACTGTTTAAGCAGTACTTTTCTTAATGCAACAGATCAACATTCCCAAAATTTATTTTAGTGAAATACATATTTGAAGATAAAAATATTTTGTTGATTACATAAAAGTTAATATATTTAAAGTAATAAAAAGTTTTGTTTGTTAAAAAAAAAAATAAAAATAAAAATACTAAACTATTTTAATTTTTTTTTTAGAGATAAAATTTATTTCATGTATAGTTTTAAATTATTCCGTGGTATATCTAAGTGGTTGCTATACTCGCTAGAAACTACGGCATTTCTTTTGACTGTTCTCCCCTTATACAAAAACGAAGGGAGTAACAATCTAAAGAAGGTGTACGAAATGTTCTTCTTTAGACTGTTACTCCCCTTATAGAACAGAAGTGGGATATCCCTTTGTCTGAAAGTACATTGGATTAAGCATCCCTTTGTCTTAATAGTTATGTATTCAAAGTCGTTTATATTCTAAAAAAAAAAAATCATAGGGTGAGTAACAATCTAAAGAAGTACCGAAATTACCCTCTATACACTGACATCCCATGTTCAAATTGCAGAAGTGAGAAAGTGTGTGTGGATTGTGTCAATAGAAATAAAGTTGGAATTTTAATGTATAAAGAAATTATTGGTACACAGCTATATGTATTCCGTGGTACATAGAAGTGGTTATTACATTCGCCGAAATCACCCTCCAAACACAGGTATCTAAGTTCGAATAGCAGAAAAGAGGAAGTGAGTATATGTCTGTAGTGTTAATAGAAAATAAAGTTTGGTACAAAATGTGAAAGACAAGGCAGTATTAGCCCTAATTTTTTTTCTTTCTGAATTCATAAGCCCTTATGAATTCAGAAACAACCTTATGTATTATTCTATCATAAATACTTAATGATATTTTATAAAAAAATTAATTCTCTTATCAAGTAACAAAGATCACAGTAAAATTCTCTCTAAAGTTTCATCGTAATTTTGAAAGTGTCGAAAGAACCTGCTTCAACCTGTGTTTATCACTACTGAATATCTTCTAAGGAAGGTGCGTAATAATCAAGTATGACAAGGTACCATGGAAAAAAAGTGACAGGTGCTAAGGTTATCTTATCAACATACCTGAGTACTCGGGGAAGAGAGTTTACTTCACCTTTCAGCTTCTCAACATGAGATCACTGTGTCAATACCTGTAAAAAACACAAATATAATCAGTTATCAACCAAATTTAAAACCCTAGACAGTGATTACTCAATAATTATAGTAAACAGGTACCAGATAATATACTAAAGATAAAGAGTAATTTAATGAGTAATTTTTCCTAGAACTTGTTGACAAATAGACAGTCATAATTTATTAAATAAGAATAAATTAGTTCTAAGAAACAGGTGCCACGAGTTATCTTTTAAAATTATAAAGATTTTTTCAGTTATTTTAGTCGGACTTTTTGATGAGCATAGATACTTAATCTATGAGTACAACAATCTATAAATAGAATATAGAACTAACAATAATTAAATGAGTATATTTTCTGAGTTGGCTGTCGCTTCATCAAATTTACATTTATAATATATACCATGAGTATAACTAAGACTTTTGATTCGAGAGTTTAACTACACAAAAAACTACGACATTTGTGATTGATTAATCTGGAAAATGTTCAATACATTCATCTTTATTTCCATAGAAGTAATATTTCTCAATTGCTTTCTTCTTTTGTAATTGCTTCAATGATAGTTAGACTAACAAGAATATTTTTTAGTAGTTAATTGGATTACAAACAAACGACACTTACGTCTTTACTTTCTCTTGTACGTAGAGAGAATGTATTGTCCCTCGAGTCCAAAAAAAAGTTTTTAAATAATGTTTGTCAAGCCCCGTTTCCATTACAACAAATTTGTCCCGCAACATGTTGCCGGCACAAGTTCCAGGATTTTGTTGAAATGGAAACAGTCTGCAACATGTTGCGGGACATGTGCCGGGGACAAAAATGTGCCAAGCGACTGTGGGACACAACTTGTGCCGCGGGCAATGGAAACACTTTGTAACATATCCCGGGGAAAGGCACACGCGCGGTGCAGTCTATACTCGCTGCCCAAACCATAACTAAACCTTGCCCCCTTATCTACACATGCTCTCTTGTTTGTGGTTGAGGTATTTTCAGTGTTGTGTTACTGAACTGTTTCCAATTGCACTTGTCCCGCAACATGTGCCGGGGACATGTTGCGGGACATGTCCTTGCAACTTGTTAGAATGGAAACGGGCTTCAGTAGTCTGTGAAGACAAGTTGAGCTTAGCTTATATTTCTGTGCCAATTTTGATTACATTTAACATTCATGTTCAGAAAAATCACACCCCGGAAGCGAAACCAAGAAATGAATTTTAGAACAAAATGATTCTGACAATCACAAAAAACCCAGAGTAAAAATCACTTATTGAAGTTTTTTTTATGCTTAAGAATGATTTAATTATATTAAGGCTCTACCGCCCTTCGAGGTTAGAAAAAACAGTCAAATTAAAATTTTATTGGTTCTAAGCAAATATAAAAAATCTAAGTACAGGCTTCATTCGATAAAACTCGTTGTATTCAAATAGTTGTAGTATTTATTGTAGTAGGGAGTTGAAATAGGGCTCACATTGTGCAGAATTAAAATTAGGAATGAAGCCTGTACTTAGATATTTGATATCTTGCTTAGAACCAATAAAATTTCCATTTTAATGATTCTTCTAACTTCAAAGGGCGGTAGAGCCTTAAGGCCCCCATGCATGGTCAAAATGTTTGCGCAAACATTTTGCCCGAGTATCATGTTTGATGTTTGCGCAAACATGATGTTTGAAGTGTTTGGCCTAAATTTGCCCGACATCAGGTTTACTCAAAACGTTTGATCATGTATGGGGGCCTTTAGACATTGTTGAATTTAAATTCAGAATTACTATGCGTGTAAAAAAGTTTTGTGAAGTTTACCGTACCGATTTTTTAACAAGGGAATATTTTTCTTCCGAGCTTACCGAATGCAATGGAATCATTGTGCTCATTCTAAAACTTTTTACAACAAAAACCCATTTCAGACACTAAAGCCATTTTTGGTTTCTTGTATCTCTTTATCAAAACTTTTTCAAACCGATTATCTTAAATATTGATAAAAAATTCTAAAGAATATTGTAAAACGAAATTCCTTTAAACATAATTTAGAAAAAAAATAAATAAATACGGATTTATCTTTAAAGATTTTAATTGGAAAATATTTTCTATTTAAATATATTTTTTTAATGGGAATCCGGCTGTACGGATTCTTTTAATATCCATTTATATGCATGTATATGTATATTATGGCAAAATTCCCGCGTAGTGATTTCGATTAATCCATGTTTTATTACATGGAACGGTTCTCTTATTTTACTTTATTAATAGTTTAATTTTTTTTATCCAGTACGGGATTTTATGCTTCATGTTAAGTCCCAGTTATTTTTATTTGTTTTTCGTACCAAGTCCATAAAAAACATGTGTAACATGTTTTAATAATTTTATATTCTAAAATTCTTATTTATATTAAAAGAAAATGAAAAATCAGTTTTTTTAAAAAAAAAAAACTTTTTATCTGAAACAATTAAAAAGCTATATTTTTAAAAGTTGTATAAAATTAAAGAGGTTTCATTTTCAATTTTTAAATAGAGATTTTAGTACAGTTACCAATATAAATCTATTTTATTGAGATCAATTGTGTTGACGCTTTTATATATATTTTTTTTAATAAATAAATATATTTATGAATTCATAAGGGAAAAAATATGTAGGTATATAGAGTTTGCCAATATTCTCCTTTATACATTTCCAATATCCAGTATCCCCAGTTATTGGTTATTAAAAACACGACTTGAAGGACCAGAGGGATGCTTAAACGAGAGCGGAGACAGACAAAAAAGAGACATCAAATATTCATGAAGTCTAAAAATAAAATAAAGGAAAGAGTGGGAGTGAGAGAAAAACACCTATAAAAGTCACATGTGAATTTAATAAAGCTGGTAGGTTGGAGTCCATCGCATTGCTCCAAGTCCAGGCTGACAACCATAGGTATACCTTACCCGCAGCACTCACATCACAATAGTCAATTAAATGAAATTGGCAGGGGCTTTGAATAACCATCTAAAAAAAATCTCTCTCTATCTTCTTTTTTCTAATTTTCATTAAAAGTATTTATATAATGCACGACAAGAAAAGATCTACAGAATGAAATAAAGGTATTTTTCTCATTTAAATCTCTTAAGTGTGTTGAGTTGACCCTGTGTCACTTGTAGCAAGAATTAAGTTTGGATAATGAAAAAAGAAAAGTATAGAAAGAGGATCAAATTGATTCATTTTTATTTAAATTGATAAATGACATAATATGTGAGGTTTATATCCTCACATCGGTTGGTAGGACCTAAGTCCAATCAAACTAATCCGAGTTTTTTTAATGGTTTCTCAAATCAGAAATGGTCGGTTGGATACACTAAAGCAAAAGATGACACAAAATTACAAGAAGGATCAAAAATTTCTTAAAACCTATTTTACCATGATATTTTAAATGCCTGTTTTTAAAAAAAAATTGGTCCGAGACAACTCAGACAAACTTTCTCATATATGAGTTCATATTTACTTAGCCCAGTGTTTTCCATTTTTATTAGTTTTCGTCGGTAAATTTAATTATTATTGAACATTTTATCAAAGTGTATCATAAGAATAGCTTCTCCTCGGCGGGGAATCGAACCCGGCGTCTCTCCGTCCGTTTTTAAGCTATTTTCTCAGGAATTAGATTTTTCCCTGGAAAACGGCTTACATCGTTTGTATTTAAATGGACAACTTTGGAAATTTTTTTTAATCAAAATCGTCGGAACCGTTTTCGAGACTTTTTTTTCACGTTCAAGTTTTTATGGGGGTTGCGCCCCCAAATTCAGAGCTAGAATTGATTTCTCGATTTCGCCAAGCGGAATAATTTTTCTGATCATGTATGCCAAATTTCGTCAAAATTGGACCAGTAGTTTAGGGTTCAGCCGTCGGCACAGACAGACATTTTTTAAAAACCACTTCTTCAGGGAACCTCAAAACGTGTAATTCCATCAAAATCGCATTTACTTATATAAGGAAGTAAAATACTTTCTCTTTATATAAGGAAGTAAAAATCATTCTCGAATCTCGGATGAACGGATTGAAAAAGTAATATATATATATATATATATATATATATATATATATATATTATACAAATCTAGTATTATTCCGAGCTTGATGACATTTTGCACACTTGACCTTCAAAACAAAAATAACTTTGGTGAATACTTTTATATGAAGATAATAACTTTACAAATAAGTCATTCACATCTAATAATGCATCGAGAAACAAGAAACGTCCTCTCCAACCAAATGCAATTTGCATTATCAATAATTGCAAAGCATCAATAAGTTCTCGAATCTAAACCAATTTCAAAATATCTGCTTCGAGCAGTATTAGTATGGGATTTCCACGATGGAAAGTAATACTCGACTTAGAACCACAAATCATTTGTTATACACTACAATTCACTTTATAGTTTAATCTTCTTCACTACAAGCACTCTGAAAATGCAACGAAATCTAATAACTCGAGATTTAAATCTTTGTCTCTACTCCTACAATGGCTCTTTCTCTTCCACATATCTACTCGTGTCTCTGAGGTACTAAAGATAAAACTTTGCGTATTCTAGTTCTAACTTTTGTAGTTATTTTCTCATTCGTGTTCCATTATCCGTTCTATTAAAGCCCTTTCCGTGTTCCAAAGACTGATTGGGTTAGCTACGCCTACGCACTGTATTGTCTCGCCAGCGTTACATCCATGAGTTCCTTATAAGATACCAATGCTAGTCTATAACATCAATTATACACCAAGAGTAATGCAGCACATTTGTTTTTGTCGATATCGGTATTTTTTAACGAGTACATAGTACATCTTGCATACATACCCTTCTAAAACTTTGAATGTGCCATTGCATTCTGTGAACGAAGCTGGTTGTATTCAATGCATCTTTCTTTTTTTATTTTTTTTATTTAAGTCTGATGCTTTTATAACGACAGAAAGTAAAAACACTTCATAATTGAAGCACGTGCTAGCATAGTTCGATAAACAATTTTGGAATATCACAAACTTCAAACAAATCAAATATGACCAGTTCATATTGTTGGTCACATGTTTTCTTGTATTCTAAATTTCATTTAAAATAAAATAAAGAAAGGCTATTTTTTAAATAAACAATACCCCGTGGAATTGATATGTTAAGGGCGTATAGTTCAGGGCAAAAGACCGGTTTTTTTTAGGCCAGTGTATAATCATAACATTTATCTAGCAAATGTGCAAAAATCAGTCGATTATTTATAAGCTTCATAACATCATGAATTTAACATGTTGAAGGTGTAGGTCTTGCTAAATACTTCAATATTTTTGTGGGTCAATATATTTCCCGATGTCAAAATGGATCCACTCACAAAGTATCAGAGGAGTATTATTTATTTCCAAATTTAAAGCCGGGACCGAGCACTATTATTTGAAGTTTAATAAACTAAACATTACTACTTCTTGACCAATAATTTAAAAATGATTCTATTCGCAGAAGTCTACGTTTTTGTATAAAAAAAAAAAATGTTTGAAAGAATGATCATAAAAAAAAAAAAAATAAAAAAATAAATAAAATCTTCAAAATAGTGTGATTGTGATTGCAAAATCACAATAATTAATTCAATCTTACACAAAACTCCTCATTATATTATCGGAGTTCGAAATTTCAACACTAAGGTATAATTTAGTTAGTGAGGCTATTTAAGTCGATAGAAACTTAGAGAACAGTGATAATGTCTTACTACTCCTTCGGACAAAATTAGTTCTTATTAATAAAGTTAGTTTCTATTATGTTGTAATAAGGTAATGGTAGAGCCTTTAATCTAGTTCTCCTTTAATTTAGTTGCTTCGAGTGATATTTTGTGTAACTTACTCCTTATGACTGGTATGGTACCTGCTTAGACTACTTAAGGTAAAGAGAGTTTACTCTCAAACAATAGTATGATGATTTATCTATGTACTGTACATACATATAGAATCCAAATACCACTGACTGACTCATCACGATATCTCTGAAATCATTGGACCTATGACCATGAAATTTTGTAGGTATGTTGCTCATGTCATGCTAAGTATTAGTAGGTATGGTGCTCGCAAGAAATCCTTTGGGATTCCTCATCTTGATTCAAGATTATGATATCCCCGGATCCAATTGCACTACTTGTGCTCAAGGAAAACCCCTAAACTATTCCCCGAAGGCTTACATTTTCAAATTCTCCTACAGTAGTCGTAAGCAATATTAATTTGGGATTTTTTCAAATTATAATTGATTCATAGGAAGGGAAAAGGGATTAGAAATATGGAGAGGGAAGACTTATGTGGTATCAAAATGATAAAGCTTAGTGAAATTATTACAACACTTCTCGACAATCAATCAAACAACGCTTCAATGCAAATCAATGATTCTTTAGTTTATTAACCCATCTAATAAAAAAAAAAAAATGCATTAAAAATAACATACTCAGCAGTGAAGCATAGAAAAGAAGCTAGTACAAAAGTTTGTCTTATTTATAAATATCGTTGTTAGCAAAGAAAAAAAAGAACATTTCTTCGCTTAATTCTGCCCCTAAAAAAATAAGTAAATTTTAAGGAAAATAAGACTTTTTAAACTAATTTAAAATTCTGCAACACGAATTAAGTTATTTTTTCTGATCATTATTCTTAATTAGCATTGTCTCTTAGCTCTTGCAAGGATTATTTAATTAATGTTTGTCGTTTATTTTAGTTTACTTGTTTTTCTTTTACCCCTCTTTGACTTTAAAATATTTTCTGGAGAAAAAAAAAAACAACCAAAAGAGAAGAGTGGATAAGATAGAACACGGGTAAAAAAAAAATAAATAAACCAAAGAAACTTGACTTTTAATTTAGAAAGGGTTTAAAAAGGGCTGCTCTAATGGGCCTAAATAAAGTGAAGTAAGTAAAAAATAAAATAAGGGGAAACTGGATAATCCGATTAATTGGTTAGAACTAAACCCCAGTAAAGAAACGTCAAAGAAGGGAGAAAATTTACGGAAAATCTTAAAAACATTATTTAAGATACATTTTACCTGTAATCACATTAATGAAAATTGATTCTATAAAGAAGTTTCTGTTTTTCTTAGACTTGTTACTATAAATTATTCGTATTTTTTTACAAGAAGAAAGATTTAATTAAAAAATTAATATTGTTTTCCTTTAGGATAAACTTGTTTCAATTTTTTATGAATTCTAATTTAGATAAAGGATAAAAGTGGTGTAGGGATGTATAAATAAGATTAAGAGCTTACTAAAGAAATTCTTGGAATAAAATATGAAGGTAGAATGGATGTGCAAGAGTTAATATCGGAAGTAAGAACAGAGCAAATGCTTCTTTTGAAAGATTGGATCAATTTTTAAAGCTGACTTTCGGCCTCTTGAGGTAGCTCATTTAAAGTATTCCAGTTATAACAAATCTTAAATGTATCATTTTTTCATAAAGTACATTAATTAAATTAGGGATATCAGTTATTAGTATTTATATCATCGTTACACACGATGATATAGATACGATGATATATTGAGTTATCATCGTTACACACGATGATATAGATACGATGATATATTGAGTTATCATCGTTACACACGATGATATAGACACGATGATATATTGAGTTATTATCGTTACACACGATGATATAGATACGATGATATATTGAGTTATCATCGTTACACACGATGATATAGACACGATGATATATTGAGTTATTATCGTTACTCACGATGATATATTGAGTTATCATCGTTACACACGATGATAACTCAGCATGATGACACCTGATTTTATACGATTTCATGAAAAACCTATCGAAACTTTCGAAAAGGGTTGTTTTAAAATGTATTCCAGTTATAACAAATCTTAATCTATCAATTTTTAATAAAGTACATTAATTAAATTAGGGATATCAGTTATTAGTATTTATATCATCGTTACACACGATGATATAGATACGATGATATATTGAGTTATCATCGTTACACACGATGATATAGATACGATGATATATTGAGTTATCATCGTTACACACGATGATGACACCTGATTTTATACGATTTCATGAAAAACCTATCGAAACTTTCGAAAAGGGTTGTTTTATTTCAAAAGATAATAAGCTTTTAAGAATTCAGTAAGCGAACATATGCAGTAATATTGGACTGTTAAAACTTAATCCATAAAATCCTAGAATACTTCAGAATTTAGAACTACTAAAGGAATGTGATTTTTCCCCCAAAAAACTACACCGAACTTTACTGAGATAGCAAAAAAAAAATTAACTAAAAGAAATAAAGATTTTTTATTGTTCAGACCTAAATCCCGCCTTTCTTCCAACTCATCTTAAAACTAATTGGTCCGTCATCTCACGTAGATTTAAACCCATTTTACTTAATTTCATTCCTAGTTCTTTTATTATCCCGTTGTTTAAACAGTTAAAAGGCTGAAATAAGATTGTATAGAATGTATTTATTTAGCTATTTGAATAAAACTAATTATTCTTCCTTAATAACCTTTTGGATCGTGGAGTCGTGTTACACATGAGATTGTAAGTACTAACGGTCAAATCCTCTTACAAAAACGGAATTACTTGTATGCAATTGTATTTCTTAAAAGTAAAAAGTAAGTAACAGTAAAAATATCAATAATCTTCTTCTGAAATTCAGTTTCAGTAAGTAAGCTCGACAAATCTCTGTTCAACAAACTTTAACTTAGATACTATCTTATAATATTTTAAATTAAATTATTATCAATGTCTGATCTTAAATTAAATTACATAAGAAATCAAACCGTATTTGACCAACAACATTTTCTCCATAAAAATCTTAATATATGATTGACACAAAATTATTATTATTATTATTATTTTTAATAAAAGCCACTAGTGCTATTTGTTGCTATTTGATCTTTTCACCAGCATCTAATATCATCATTCTTGACCGACAGTAACAAATATCACAACATCGAAGACTCCTCACCGTAAGAAATAACAAATATCACAACATAGATGGCCAACTGCAAGAAATAACAAATAGCTGAACATTGATGGCCGATAGTAACAAATAAACAATATCAATAATAAAAGAAGAGTAAAGAATAGATACATCGATGTCTAATAAGACAGTAATATCTAAACTCACAAAAACAAAAAGATCGATGTAAAAAAAGACTGCGAATATGATTAACTTTCTTATAGTATTTCTAAAAATGTATAATAATAATAATAATGATAATACAAAAAAAAAAAAAAATACCACTGGCAGTTCTACTTTTTTATTTCGATATGATATGTGTATGCAAATATACGGTCAAGAAAGTATTCTAAAATTTGTTCTATTAAATATTTTATTTCTTCTTCAATATATATTATTAACGCATTTTTTTTCTTTCCCCATCCCTAGATGAATTTTGTATGAAAAAGTTGCAATAGAAAAGTTTTTGACGTGTTTTTTCCTAGTTGTTATTTTTTTCTGCCTCAAGCCGGAGGTCTACAAGTTAGAAATAATTCAGCAAGCTGAGCTGAGAGGGTTAGAGAGGATGGCAGATCATATGAGTTAGTCAAGCCCCCGGGGGGCCGGGGGGGGGGGGGGGGGCGTGACTTATACATGATTTACCCGCTACCAGATAAACTCTTGTGACGGGCCCCCTCACTGAAATATTTTAAAACCTTAAGCCTGATAGCACCCAAGTGACAGTTTTTCCTAGCTCTGATGACACACACAGATTTATTTATTTTTATTTAATAAATACCCTCAGTGAACTTTTATAAAAAAACATTTTATTTTTCTTTCACAAAAAAGAATTTTTCTCTAAAGAACCTCTCAGAGATAACATGGTTTTATGTCACATACGTCTAAGCTTGTTTTATTTTTATTATGACACATTAATCCAGTATGATACGTACATTAAAAGGAAAATGTAATCCTACTTAATAGAGCAGACCAATTAATACTTAGATGCGGAAAAAAGTGTATCGTCAGGGGACATTTTATTCGTTAGAACCGTAAAACCCCTTCAGACGTAGGTTAAATTTGGCCTATCAATAATTATTTAAAACCAAATGTTTTATAGACTTGAAAGTTTAAGCGTAAATCATCCGTATGGGGCTCACCTATTTCTAACGGTCCAATTTTGATCGGGTTCAAATTTAAAGTATAAGAACTTTGAACAATGTATTGCTTCTGAGCTTACCGAAGTTAACGGAAGCTATGTGATCGTTCCGAAGAACGAAAACTTTTTAGGTCTCTGATTTAAAAAAATCCAATACAGAAATCCGTTTCAGACATCAAGCCAACATTTTCGGTTCCGTGTCTGTCTGACGCTCAATTTTTGCGAACTGACATATCTTAAAAACTGCGCATCTGATTTTATTAAAATTTGGAAGGTAGGTCATAATTAGCCCATTGTTGGTCCCATATAAGTTTCGACCTTATGCTCCCATTTGTTTCTCTTTCAGCCTGCAGATGGCCCCAGATTAATTTCAACGGTCTGCCCTCCTTGCATTTTGCTAAATTGATATTTTGATTAATGTAAAAAATCATATCAATTTTGACAGTTTTAAAAAACGGGGGGAAATTAAATAATTTACAATAATAGTTTTTAATAGCATAAAATCTTTAAAATAAACAAATAAATAGACTGCGAGGAAGCTATGAGCCACACAAATTGGCAGAGTATTTTTTTAATTTATGAAATATCGTTCTTTCAGGTAATATAATGGAATGGCTAAGAAAAACCTCCAAAATGGATGCATTAACGATAAAAGAACAACAGCAGTACAGAAAATAACTCTGAAAAACGTCTACATAGAATTGGTGTAATTTTCTTCATTCTCAAATATGTTTTGCGCTATTATGTCTAATACGTCCATTAATACCTAATGAATTTAGGGTTTTCATGAAACAATTACCTCTTAAAGTGGTACTTAAATTGACTACATACATAAGATTATAGTACCCATTACCAAAAAAAAAATGTTTTAAAATACATTAAACTCCTATTCTCCTTTGTTGTTACGTGGTAAATTAGTCTATTTCAGCTTTTACAGTATAGTAATTTAATAATCATTAAATACATGTAGCTTGTGAATAAAATATCTCTTATGCATAGAAAAGTCCTTATACATCTCAATGTGGTCGATCAAATGCGAGAGTTGTTAATGGTTAAACTTTACAGTAAACGAGGTGAAATTAGGGATGCGGTTGAAATAGTTTGAAACACAAACTACATACTGGCTCGATTCCTTGACTAATGATCATTGTCTGTAAAATATATCAAAGTCAATTAGAAGAGAAATCCTAATGGTCACGCACATACATAAATCCATTAAATAAATTATTTGCAGCGTTAATTCACAACAGGAGAACGTAAGAGGAAACCTAAAGTCTGCCAATTTGTGTGGCACATAGCTACATGGTGCCTTATTATTGGAAAAACCATTGTCATATAAGATTCAGATATGTTTTGATTACCATTGGAATTAAATGTGCGCAGACAGTTAAAATTAATATGAGACCATCTGCATGGGTTACTTTCGATAAAACATCAAAATTTCTTTAAAATCGGACAAATACCTTAATTAAATTAAGTTTCAGCAAATGCAGAAGAAAACAATGGGTGAAAATTAATATGGGACTAACAATGCGCTAATTATAGCTTACCATAAAAATTTCATTAAAATCACATAAGTAGTTTGATATATGATTGAGATATGATGGTTCGCAAAAATATTGACAGACAGACAGACACGAGACAAATATTTCTATTTCCAATCTTAACTACATTTAGTGAAATAGTCTTTTTCCGGCATTAAATCAATAGAAATAAGATAAAAAGGGAACATTTGTAGGCCAAGTAAGAATTGTAGAGCTTTTACACAGATTTACTCTTTAACTTAAATCCTTTCTGCCTCGATTTATTACACTCGTACAATATCAATTTAAATTACAATATATATATATATATATATATATATATATATATATATATATATATATATATATATAGCGGAAGAAGGATTTTAAAAGAAAGATACAAATAACCATCACGTAATCAAGAGAAAGTGGAAATCTATGGAGAGGGACATTTTTTTCGCAAACAAAGTGACCCAAATTCTCAACCGTTGTTGGTATTACTTTTCATTCGGGTTTAGTTTAAATGGAAGCATTTGTTTTCAAACGTCATCAAATAAAGCGAAATCAGGTATAATATTGGTACTCCATGTAAACTATTTAATTATAAGCCTATCTTTTATTTCCTTTACTTTTAAATAATGTTAACGAAAACTATCATATTTGTGTTACTTTTTAACTATCAATAACCACTTAGTGTAAACTAACTAAAAAAAAAAAAAAAAACAGCAAATTTAGTTGAAAAAGTCGGACGGACGAAGAGCAGTCTCACGCAATGGTTCCGAACAGTCGTACGAGGACTGGTACTGGTCCGCAATAGTTATTTATGTAACTAGGCAGCAAAATGGAATTCTACTGACGAGTGATTAAGTTAGCCTCCGAGCCGGAGGCGACGACAGGCTATGAAAATTAACTGCCGAGGCAGGTAATTTACCTAATTGACTGCTGAGGCGAAGCCGAGGCAGAAATGTTTCTTGTTTGTTTTGCTGCCTTGTTGCATACAATAGTTTAGCTACTCACGCTATTTAAATAAAAAAATGGAAGCTTAGGTAAACATATTAATACATGTAAATTAATAATACAACATTGCTTTGCAATAAAACAAGTTTAAAACTAAGTTAAAATAAAACTAAACACATACAAAAACAGATGTTATGAGACGCACTGGTAACCACTGTACTTTTCCTATCAAGGCAGGGAAATAATTCCCTGAATGTTTCAATTACTTTTCTGCTTGTTTTTGGAACGAAGTTCCTTATGGCACGTTCGGAGCCCGGGAGTGAATCCGAAAAAAAAACGACCAAAATCACCGTCACAATATAACCGTCACAAAATAACCGTCACAAAATCACCGTCACGCAAAATCCGTCACGAAGTCTACCGTTGGCGATAACTTGTGTAAAAGTTGACCGTCTTAGTTGAAATTTAGTACACATGTTCATTTTACCAATGTCAGGGACAAGTTCGTTGGACAACGTTATCCACCCAAGCGCCGACGGGGCCTGGGAGGACAGTTCTTTTTCGTTCTACAACCATCTGCTTTAACTATAAATTTATCATTACCTTTTTTCTCAATATACAATACATTATTTATTGAAAGACGCTCGCTTCAAAGATAATAAAAAGATTTTCATTTAATTTTGCCTTAACTCCGCTAGTACAAATAGTTAGTTACTTTTAATTTTGTCTCTTTTCTAACTCCACCATGTATACGTAGTTATTACAGCGATTTTATAATTTATATTTAATGAAAAGCGTAAGGAACTTCGTTCCTACCAGGTGTCCTACGACACCACACGTATTTTTTACTTTCTCATATAAAGAGAAAGTATTGTGATGGCGCGAAAATTCGATTTTGTGATTTCGATGGATTTACACGTTTTGAGGTCCCTTGAATCCAAACAAAGTTTTTTTTTAAATCTGTCTGTCGTCTGTCTTTCGTCTGTGCAGACGCCTGGAGCCTAAACTACAGGACCGATTTTGTCGAAACTTGGCATACATTTTCAGAAAGATCATACCCCGAGGCGAAATCGAGAAATGACTTTTAGCTCCAAATTTGGGTGTGCTGCTCCCCAAAAACTTTGAAAAAACGTGGAAAAAAAAGTATTTCTCGAAAACGGTTCCGACGATTTTGATTAAAAATTCTAAAATGTAGTCCATTTAAATACGAATCTAACGATGTATGCCGTTTTCGCGGGAAAAATCTAGTTCCTGAGAAAAAAGCTTAAAACGCGGGCGGACAGAGCCCAGGTTCGATTTCCCGCCCAGGAGAAGTTATTTTTATGATAAACATTGATGAAATGTTCAATAATAATTAAATGTACATATGAGAACTAGTAAATGGAAAACACTGGGCAAAGTAATAATAAACTCGTATATGAGAAAGTTTATCTGAGTTGTCTCGGACCGATTGTGTTTAATATGTCAATTTTTTTTTTTTTTTAAATGCATTAAAGTATCAATTAAGCAAAAGTTTAAGAGCGCGGATAGTTGAAATTAATCTGGTGCTATCTGCGGTCTACTTTCGACAAACCATCCAAATTTCATAAAAATCAGATGACTACATTTGAAGATATAGAAACATATAAGGGCAGAAGGTTGAAACTTATTTGGGACCAGCAATAGACTAATTAAGATCTGCCATCCAAATTTAATTAAAATCGGACGAGTTGTTTTTACGATATATTGGTTGCCAATATTTAAGCTTCAGAGCGATACATAGGATATGGAACCAAAAATGTTCGCCGATGTCTGAAAAATATTTTTGTCTTGGACTTTTTAAAATCAGAGACATAAAAAATGTTCGTTCTTCAGAACGATCTCATAGCTTTCGTTACTCTCGGTAAACTTGGAAGCAAAGTCACTTTGAATTATTTCAGCGGTGTTTTTGGATAAGCAGGTCTATTTTCTCACAACGTACTTCATTTAGAAGTTTCGTATTTCTAGTTCTGTAAATTAATTAAACAATACACTGAGCTCAGCTTTAACTCAGTCTCAGCTTTATTTGTATAATCACTACTACGAAATCTTAAAAACTTCGGAATAAAAAAAATTGGGGACTGCTGATTCTAATCGTAGAGGCAAGAAATAGTTACATTGAGTTTAGGAATCAAAACTGTACATTTTTCTTTAATGGTAAACTATTCAACTTTTTTCGTTAGTCTATTGGATGGAATGAAATATCGTCAGTATAAATTAAATATGTCTAAAATACAAACGGTACAAGATTTTTCTCCACGAACCAAAACATCTACGTTACAACTTACACAGGCTACTTAATATTAAGTGATATATTATACTACCTTGTAAAATAATGTCAAACAACTGGGTATGTCCACGGTTAAAACAGAAAAAAAACTGTTCTTCCGCGATTGTCAAAGAGGGTTTTAATAGAATCAAATAGATAGAGAATAATAAATAAAGAAATCGCGGAATGTTAAATTTATTTTGGGACCCCCATGTGAACTTTCAGTCTTGTTTATTTTTAGCGGTTATTTATACATGTATGAGTTCATACTTGTTTATTAGTAAAAGACATATATACACACTTTAGAACAACCATTATATATAAGTGAGTAGTGAATACCTATGTGTGTGTTTAATTACTCAAAATGACTGTAATTCATTAAGCGAGGATGAACTAATGACTCTATATACTAACGAGCTAACAGGAAAACGAGTTTCTTGCAATATGAATCTTACTTAGGCAAAGTGATTATGAATCACAATCTTCGTATATATTAAAAACAAGCTTTTGCACATCTGCAACGAGAATTCATACATACAAATTAATAAGAAGCTAAACAAATGTTGCTTATTTTTTTTTAAAAAAAGAAAATAGATTAAGATAAGATGCATACTTTAATACTGTAAATATTATCTTTATAAATTGGGTGCATCTAAATAATAATTAATTTTTAGCACAAACAATTTCAGATTAAAATAACTGTGTTATAAAAGAAGAAATATTAGATTCGGGGACATATTATTATCACGTCGTTCAATATATTATAAATAAATAATTAAAAATAAGAAATAAAAAGGGATAAGATGACCTAGTTTCTTTAAGTACAAACTAGTAGTGGACATATAGTTCTTTAAAAATACAATTTGTAGGAAAATCATCAACTATATTATACAAAGTTACAGCTTTAAAAATAATAAATAAAGGCATAATGCCATTTTAAACTGTCAAGCAAATACAAGCGTTACATGACCAAAACAAATTGTGTTGAAGGTCTGGCCGCTCAGATCCGAAACACGAGTTCCCAAATAACACCATTGTTCTTACAGGCATTTTGAATTTTTGAAACGATATAGGGAGAGGTTTATTACATTGGGCACTTGGCCCTAACACAATTCCAGGGAGAGGATTTTTTTTCTGTGATTATAATTCTCAGAGTGGAGTCTGGCAACACGGACAGTATGATAGCAATACAATATGATAGCAACCTTCCTCCCTTCTCCAGCTATTATATCAGTATTATCAGTCATATTTGAGGTTTGCTAAGTGTTCAAGGTAATGGAAACTCTTTAAATAAAAATTGCAGTTTTAGGGTTTCGAGGTCATCCTAGAAACCCTTATGCTTATGGTAGTTCGTCCGTCCGTCCGTCGCATCTTGGAGGATATCTCCCGACCTACTGTAGCTATAGAGATTTGAAATTGGGTATACCTACAAGTTATACTTTTTTGCTCAAAAACTTAAACAATCAAAATTTCTGCGATCAGCTATCAATTGCGAATTGATCACATGGTTTTGTACTTTTTTAAAATATTAAGTTGGGTATCATTTTAAAAGTATTGATATTTTGTTAACAAATATATATCGCGTTTCCAAAAATGGCGGCCATTTTCCCCCTGAAAAATTAAAACAAGACTCAAAAATAAAATCCCCTCCCCCCCGCTACCCCATTAGGACAGGTCCTAAAAATAAGGCAAAAATATACATCTCTGTGGTCCAATGATATTTCTGGGAGTTGATATTAAAAAGTAAAATTTCAGGTGGTCGTAAGTATGGAAACCCAATTTTTTTATTTTTTAGGGTCCGTAGGCAAAACCAAGGACCCTTATATTTTCCTGCGTGTGTCTGTCCGTCCGTCCTGTCGCCTGCTCTCACGGCTACACTTTTCGTCCGATCACTTTGAAATTTGGCATGTATGTGTCTTATACCTGCCCACATATTTTAAAAATATAGCGCCTTAAAAAATTATTTTTTAAAATAATTAGGGTAAAAAAACTTAAGGGTTAAATTTTTTAATTTTTTTTCGACACCATGAGGGGTATCTTATGAAAGGGTACGTCGAGCTGATTACCAAAATATATAATTCTTTTGTTATAACTTTGATAGGGCGAGTTTAGGCAAGTTTGAAGTGGGTGTGATACGTGCCCCCCCCCCCCCCCTCTATCTCGCTTATGTGAAGTTAAAAAAATCTGAAAAAATTCCTGAACATTCTTCGACCAAAAGTAAAGATACCACTTTTTGGAAATTTCGAAAAAAGTATTATTTTATTTTTTATTGACAAAATACGTTTTTTATAACTTTGGTCTTTTCGATGTATTTATATGGTTGTAGTCCGGTTCTGTGGCAAAAAAATACTTTATCAGAAGTTTGTTTATGTGTTTTGAGAATATCAGACCCATAGGGTAGTTCAAAGTAAGCTTTTTAGCATTTTAAAAAACACCATCAATAGGGTATTATTTAAACTATACAGTATGGCCTACGGACCCTCGCTGTGTGCTGATTAGCACACACTTGACCTGTTTATTGAAAATTTAAAATTGGGTATCATTTTAATGGTATTGAAATTTGGTTCACAAATATATATCGCGTTTCTAAAATGGCAGGAATTTTACCCTTGAATAAATTTAAACAAAACGCAAAAAAATATCCCCGCCCCCACTACCCCATTAGGACAGGTCTTAAAAATAAGGCAAAAATACAAAATATACAACTCTGTGGTCCAATGATATTTCCGGGAGTTGATATAAAAAAGAAATTTTATATCAACTACTTTATTTTATTATTTTATATCATTTTTTGAAATCTTAGGTGGCCGTAACCATGGAAATGGAAACCCATCATTTTTATATTTTGAAAATTTGAATTTGTGTATCATTTTAAAGGTATTGAAATTTGGTTTTCAAATATTTATCGCGTTTCCAAAATGGCGGTCATTTTACCCCTTAAAGAACCAAATAAATGCATAACTAAGATACTAAAGGATAATATATGCACACCTTGCTTCTCAAAAGTGCAACGTTTTATACACATTTTAGTTTAAAAAAAAATAATGTTCTATTTTTGAATTTTTATAACTGAAAAATCCCTTTTAGTAACTTGCTGGCAAGTAAACCCTTTTGAATTTAAAAATCTGAGTTTAATTTTAACCTTTGATTTTCGGATTGTTTAAGTTAAACTACGTATAAGTGACTTTAAAACCATATAGTAAGTAAACCATTCACAATAAAATTAAGGGTAATACGAATTTGTGTTTTCATTGCTAATTCTTGGCAAACTACAAATGTGATTTAAATTAAATTTGGATGGTAAGCCATAATTTGCCCATTGATAGTCCCATATATGTTTCAATCATCTGCACCCATTTGCTTTTCATCCACTTGCGCACAAATATACATTTATTTACATCTATATCTTCAAAAGTACTCATCTGATTTTTTAAAAAATTGGATGGGTTGTCGAAAGTAGCCCTTAAATAATTTCAACCTCTGAGCACATTAAATATGCCTAAATGGAATAGTTTTGTCGTGTATAATATAAAAATTGACAGTAGTGTCTTCAGATATATAACTATTCTAAATTCTGATCAATCCTTTCTATAATGCCCACTGAGACGATCTGTGCAGAATTTTGATAATAATAAAACAAGGTAACATCAGCTGCCTTGTATAAATTTAAATTTAAGTAATAAATAAAGCAGGAATATTAGAAGTTTAAGATCTAGTTTATGGCTACCTGAGATGAAAACTTTGCTCAACTAGACAGATGAAATGTACGTGATCTCTAACCATCAGCAAAGAGAGATTGAAAAACTTACTCGTGGGCACTAGTCTGCATTATAATTTAACATATATTTTTCAATCGCTTGCAATTTTTTTCCTTATCTGTCAGAAAGTAAGACTCAAAATAATTTAAAAATGAAACATGGGCCATAAATTTGAAACGCTGGAAAATTCCTTACATTTTCATAACAAATTCTCACTGCGGCGAGCAATTCTAATAAATAAAGGTTCCTTTTTTTTTTATTATTATTTTATCATTTTTGATGCATAAGCTTTAAATTTTCTACGAAACCAATATTTTTTACTAGTCTAAGCTAAGATAAAGAAATCTATAAATGTTTAAATGGAGGTTATGTTTGTATGTAACAAAAATCGGGTAGGTACGTGATACCTCGGATCTTTTCCTCACTCCGCAGCAGGAGGAAGCAGCATTGGGCGTGGTCAGCACTTGAAACTTACTACTTACTGTCGATTGAAGCGAGACAGTAAATATTGCCAAGGTAAAGAAAAAACACTTCACAGTCGCGTAGCATATGCTATTTTTTCCGAGGTAGCAGACAATGAAAAAACATTAAATATTAATCACTAATCAATATATAATAATAACAAATATTAGTACATACTTAAGACTTAAAAAAAGAAACCTTAAAATGAGGTTACACTATAAGAAAAGATGAATAAAACGCATTGACATCTAGCGGATTTTTATCGTACTAGAAGCATTTCTACAAAGACTGCAGCACTACAAACGGAAGTTTTGACAACTACCCGCCGTAAAGAAAAAATCTTTTAGTGCCTAGGACGTAAAAGATTTTTTCTTTACAGCTAGGAGTAATGAAAAGATTTTTTAAGTCCACGTAATGAAAAAATGGATTTTAGCTATGTTTTTTAGGCTCTAAAGTTACTATTTCACAGCCTACCACGGAAAAAAATTATTTATTTGAATTTTGGTGGTATTTTGACAGATGTAAACAAACTTTGACGTTTAACAAAATTATCGCACTAATAAATAATTATATTCGCTTATAACTTTTAAACTAAATAATGGAATTTCATCGGTTTTTTTTTCATATTTTATCCTTATTTCCGGTTCTAACGATATACTATGTGTCAAAAACGTATTTATACTTTCGGTATTATTAACAGCCAAAATTTCAAAAATCGATAAATTCAAAATGGCGGCCAATACCAAAATTAAATTTGGTGGATTTGTTTGTCATACAGAGAGGTACATTCGTGCTAATTTGCAACTCGATCGTACCACTTTTCGATTTTTTACGATTATTGTATAAATGTTTGCTGACTCAGCAAACTGGGTTCAAGATGGCGGAACATGTTAATTTTCCGAGCGACACAACTTGAAGTAAGGACTGATTTTTCTGCCAAGTTTCAACTCTCTAGGTTAAATACCCTGGGCGCTACGATGATAACACACATAAGACATCGTGCTGAAAACCACTCAGAAGGTCTTAAAAACACCCAAAACGGATAATTCAGTTGAAATCTCGTAAAAACATTTTTGGGTTAAAACAATACTTTTCCTACCGTAGATGAGGAAAAGTAATAAAATCATTGGTTATAATTAGTTATAAAATGGTTGGAGATTACAGTTAGGTTATGGAGATAATATGTTTCATAATCATCTTTAACATTGAATAACTTTAGTTTTCCGGTAAAATCCGCGTCACGAAGAGGTTTGAAGTCCAACGTTTCGCTTCCACTGCTGGAAGCATCTTCAAAAAACCATAGAACTTCAACAGAGAGAATGGAGCCACTCTTTTCGGAAACCTTTGGCCAGCGGCCAGCACCTGTGCTAAGCAAAAATCAAGAGGCGGCGCCATGATCACTCCCCGACTGCAAACATCACCCGCTCGACAAAGAAGTGATGCCCGATTGCATCACCTCGACAAAGGATTAAACCTACTGGAGAAACCCCCGGGAACTTTTGGTAGAATCTATGTTTCAAAAAATCAGCATGAATACGCTGTTCTTCGTTCCAGTCTGTATCTTATTGTTACTCTGAGTTAACATCACAACGCAACCAACCTCTGAAGATGCTTCCACCCGTGGAAGCATACGCATCTTTAGAATTTATTAGAACAGAGGCGCCCAGCAAAATGTATAGTTCAATTTATACGCATATATTTGTCTGATTGACAAATAAGACTATTTCTTGACGAATGTACAACAAATTTGAGAAAGGACCCACATCATTCTAATTGCATATTTGGTTTAATAACGTTAGTTTAACTCAATTAGGCTAGGAAAGTGTTATAATCTTTACATTTAAGTCAAGTGGCATACTCCGAATTCAGTTTATATTTGTATACATTTTTATGAAATTATTGCAACATACGGGTATGTTCAAATAAAGAAGAATAGAATAGGCTGAGTTTGGAACTTAGAAGTTGGACTTTTGAAACTAAAATAAAACAAGCAAACACTGCACCCGATCTCTACTCAAAAGCTAAATTAGAAATTCTAAAGTTTTGAATCGAGGAGTGGGAACGAATAAACTATTTAATGAGACTCGCTTTTCAAATGAAAAATAAACTTTTGTTTCTATTATTTTCTTTTATTATTATTGTTTAGTTTTTTACAGCTATATATAAATTTTTAATCTCAGCAGAATAAGCCAACTGTTTTAGCGAATAAATTCACTCGCTACGAAGTTCATCAATGGCAAAGATTATATAAGAAAAACACGTTTCAATTTATTTACAATATAGAGTTACTTATAATACATAATACTTTATTCTTTATATAAAGATACTATTACAACATTAAATACAATTTTAAATAAATTAAAAGTTTTAGCTCTTCTACTGATTTTGATACATTTTAGGATTTTTGGCCCAAGATTTGATGATTATTGGGATGATTTTGAGCTCACATCTTAATTAGCAGAAGAGAAATCATATCTATAGACTCTATTTCCATAATAAACTCGTTTTTTTCAGATTTGAACCGGGGACTGAGCCCCCTTGGAGCTCGGTCATATCTTCATCTCGTACTTCTTTATTTATACCCGACCAAGACAAAAACCCCCGATCTCATTTTTCTTCTATCACCGTCCCCTACTGTAGGCACGAGGCATATCGATGGCATGGTTTAAGCTTTATTTTCCTAGACACGACTCCAACGATAGACGCTCAAGCGATAGTCGCTGGGCGACTATCGCTGAGGACTCCTCTTCTAAGTTTGCATGTTACCTTTCCAAGCTGAGCGACTCTTAACAAGCAAGTCTTAAGTGCAAGTCTTAGTGCTGGAGTCTTATCTAGAAAAACGTACCTTTAGATTCGGTTTTGGTGAGGTCCTTTGTTCATAGATTTGTCCTTTTATATATTAAACATATGCCTATTTGCCTAAATTCTACTTGTTACGTTATCTTCTTTAGGTAGCTTTCATATACCGAAAATACAGGGGACAGAAGACATCGATCAGAGACTGGTCTGTCTGTCTGTTCACTGAACCCATCCATGTTCCATTATTATTATTAAATACTAGTTCACCTTAGATGACACTAGTTAAAAACTTTAATTAGATAGACTAAACACCTTAGATTCACTCTTTTAAATAGACTCCTTGATTCCATTGTAAATCTTTAAATTCAAAGTTATAATAATCCTTTACTCGTGAAGCTTGTTCTTTGGTCTCTAGCTTTAGCAAGTATAAGGTAAAGGTAAGCCTTTCTTCGAAAGTAATAATTAATTACTGATTTGCTAAATAAACGTTTAGTTTTCATTTCAAAATGTATTAAATTTAAAGATTATTTGGCTTTAAACCTTCATAGTTAGGAGATAGCATGCAAAAAAGTGTCCGACTAACATCAAGCTATGAGTTTATGTACAAGTTAATCTTTTAGTGCCTTTTAAGAATATGTGGTCGACTAAGTTCATGCAGGACATAGCTTAGTGATTTTCACGATCCTGAGAACAAAATAAGTTAGTAGAACGAAAATGAAGTTGATATTAGTTTGTCACTTGATAGGTGACCACTTTGATTTGGAATAATATTTGAATAACTATAGTTATTCAAATATTACTCCAAATCAAAGTGGTCACCTATCAAGGGACAAACTAACATCAACTTCATTTTCGGTCTTATAACTAATTTTGAACTCAGTATCTTGAAAATCATATTGTCCATTATAATAGGCGGGACATGGCCGCTCTCCACCGTAGGCAAAACCAAGGACCCTTATATTTTCCTGCGTGTTTCAGTCCGTCCGTCCGGTCGCCTGCTCTCACGGCTCCACCTTTCGTCCGATCACTTTCAAATTTGGCATGTATGTGTCTTGTACCTACCCACATATTTTAAAATTATAGCGACTTAAAAAAAATATTTTTCAAAAAAATTAGGGTAAAAAAACTTAACTGATATTATATGAAAGGGTACGTCGAGCTGATTACAAAAATATATGATTCTTTGGTTATAACTTTGATAGGGCGAGCGTAGGCCAGTTTGAAGTGGGTGTGAAACGTGCCGGGGGGGGGGGGGGGGGGGGCTTCTATATCGCTTATGTGAAGTGCAGCCACTTTTTGGAAATTTCGAAAAAAATATTATTTTATTTTTTATTGACAAAATACGTTTTTTAATGGCTATGGTTTTTTCGATGTATTTGTATGGTTGTAGTCCGGTTCAGTGGCAAAAAAATACTTTATCAGAAGTTTGTTTATGTGTTTTGAGAATATCAGACCCATAGGATAGTTCAAAGAAAGCTTTTTAGCATTTTAAAAAACAACATCAATAGGGTACTACTTGAACTATACAGGGTTGCCTACGGACCCTCGCTGTGTGCTGACTAGCACACACTTGACCTGTTTATTTTCAAATGCCTATGGTCAAGCTATGTCCGGCACACGAACTTAGACGACCACATATTCTTAAAAGGCAATAAAAAATTAACTTGTACACAAAATTCTAACTTGATGTTAAGGTGGCCATAGACGTCGTTCTTTTTTGGCAGTTTTAACCGTACAGGTAAACAAAAACAACGAAGATAGCCATAAAACCCGTCCTTTTTGACTGCGTCATCCCACACACGAGCCGATTTGAAAAGACACGTTCAAAACGGACGGTTGAAATCAAGCTGCAGCAGATATTTTGGAACGCCGGCAAGAAGGACGGTTTTTAGCTACACACCGACCGTTTTACCCGTACGGTTAAAACTTCCAAAAAAGAACGACGTCTGAGGCCACCTTTAGTCAGACACTTTTTTGCATGCTATCTCCTGGATATCATAATCTAAGTTCGACAAAATCTCGAAACATCTAATTCACTTTCAAGATTCTTAATTATAACGTATACCTTATCAGCATCGCAATCAAATAATATAAAGGACTTTTCACTTTGATCTCACTAATTAACCAAATAAATATAACCTTTTTTAACATATCTTTTTAGCTTTACCTTATTCAACCAATACACATCATTGAAGTTGTTTCACTTT
This sequence comes from Gerris lacustris, assembly GCA_951217055.1. Classification (NCBI taxonomy): domain Eukaryota; kingdom Metazoa; phylum Arthropoda; class Insecta; order Hemiptera; family Gerridae; genus Gerris; species Gerris lacustris. Next base: position 22,571,463 of record OX578283.1, on the reverse strand, counting down.
CCGTCTCTTATTTTTTTGTACAAACTTTTTCTTCCACACAATTTAACACGATTGAATCGAGCCGAAAAACCGGTTGTATGTTTTCAAGCGCAAGGTATTTGTAGTGTACCGTGTACCGAACCCAGGGGTCCTTACGTCCTTACATGTCGTGCGCAGACAGAACCCAGTCACTCACCTTTTCATTTGTCTGACTTCTCTTGCTTTGGTTTTATTTATTTTTATTTCAATGTTATAATGTACAAATATTTTTTTCCTATCTCCCTCTCTGGACTTTAGATCTTTATTTATAAATATTTTATTTTTTATTTTCTCCATACCATAATAAGGTTTTACGAAGTATTCTTATATCTTGATTTGAAATCTATACAATTTTAACCCTCATTTAGTTTTTTAACAGTTTACCAAATTGTCGAAGACACTAAAAAAAGAAAAGACTATATAGCTATTCAACAATCTTTCTAAGGACATTTTTATTCAATATACATATTTTCTCATAATAAAACTTCTTTTCCGATTTAGCCAACAAAGAACCGCTTTAATAAACTTAAGTATCATTTGCTCCTTCTTAACTTTTTGTCCAATCTTCATTTGTTCATTTCTATTATTAAATTAGGATGTTTTTAATTTTTCTTTACAGTTAAGACTAAAACTTTACACAAGTTTTTTATTACTTCAATTCTTTTAAGTTCAAATAATTAAATTGTTCATAAGAATAAAAATTCAATTTAACGATGTAATATGGTTTCAATATTATTATTATCTAAGTTCTATAAAAACTAACGTTTGAATATTTTTAAAGCAAAAACAAATGTCTGCATTTAAATTGCTTTTTTCAAGATATAAATAAGACTGACAAGAAGAAATTGGATTATTAAAATAAACATGTCATATTTATATATATATATATATATATATATATATATATATATATATATATATATATATATATATATATATATATATATATATATATATATATATATATATATATATATATATATATATAAACACACACACATTTGATTTATAAATACACAGGTGATTTGTATTCTTATACAAACGAACATTTTATGCATTTAATGCAGTGCGAATGGGGAGTAAGGCCTCTTTCACACGAGGCAACTTAGTTGATTCAACTAGTTGACTGGCGGTTGAAAAGGAGTGTAGCGGGGTAGCAAATGTTAAGGAATCGCCCGAACCCCTTCACACGAGTCAACTCGTCCGCCCAGGCGACTAGGAGGCCAGTCACATGTGCCGCTCACGTTCTCATCCTAACTAGTTGATTCGACTAAAAAGACACTACAAGGCATTAGGCCTTTCACACGAGTCAACTTAGTTGATTCAACTGGACTTGTTTGATATGGATTCTACTTTCTCTTCCAATTCAATTGAAGAATTTATCCTCGTGGCTTAGTAGTCTAGGATATAATTGTGGGAAAGCGCCCGTTTCCCGATTCTAGCAAGGGATGAACCCACATTCTTCGACTAGATTTTCTCCTTTTTAGGGTTTCAGAGATAAAATCAAAAAAAGAAACCCTTATAGTTTCGTCTGTCACTCTGAACGGTTGCAATTACTTTTGAATTAAAAGAGATAAATATTTGAAACTTTCCAGTCTTAAATATTGTTTTGAGGCGCACTCAGGAAAAATATAGCGAACTCAAAATTATCAGCCGTTCAAATTTCCGATTTTTTTGTTTACATTTTGGAAGGGTTATAAAATGAAAGGTATTGAAGAGTTGATTACAAATATATATATCATTTGTGGATATTAGTTCATTTTTTATGCCATTTTGTAAAAAACATCAACCTTTTGCGTGCCCCACCTCCCTTATATTAACTTTTCCATTATTAATTTTTCTATTCATAAAACCAAAGAAACCCTTTTTACGTGAGACTTCACGCACAAACAGCTTGCTCTTCTTGCAGAAGAGCAAGCACAAGAAGTACACGTACTCCTGCTTTCTCGGGTCCAAAATCGTACTGAATCTCCGTTGGGAAGAGAAGTTGAATCAACAAAGTTGCCTCGTGTGAAAGAGGCCTGAAAAAGTCTTCACACGGGCAGTCAACTAGTTGAGAGTCAACCAGTCAACTAGTTGAATCAACTAAGTTGCCTCGTGTGAAAGAGGCCTTAAAATGAGATATTGTTGAAGTTTTTAAGATATTATATACATACATAACAAAGTAATCTAGTTACAGATTCTCAGGTGCAAAACTGCAGTTCGGAATTTAAAAAAGGTTTAATTTTCTATTTGTAACTTTCCAGTAATTACCCGATGTTAGATAAGATTTTTCTAAATATATATAAACATTATTTTCTCCTTTGTCACATACGAACTAAAAATAATACAGAGAGAGTACTACGAAAAAATTGGTCAGAGACAACTCAGATACTCATATTATTGAAACTGTATTTAAATTCCAAAATATCTCATTCAATAGATTTGTTAAAAAAAAAAAAAAAAAAAAAAAAAATTTAAGATAAAAAGAACTTTTTATATACTAAGTTTTTAAATTTTTTGTTGAATCGTATGTAATGTTGATAATATAATTGTTATTGTTATATAATATATAATGTTAGTAAAAAACAAAATAGTTCCGAATGTATTTACTTCACATAAATGACAAACATCTAGAGAGCTGATCTTAAACCTATAAAAGGACAAATCTTGGTACAACGGATCTCCCCAACACCAAATCTAAAGCATGCCATCGATATATTTAAAATAATAAAAATAATATAATCGATAAATAATATAATCGATATTTCCTGTTTTGCTGTCATTCAATGTTTATCTATCACAAATTTGAGACCCGTAAAAATGAAGATTGCGTAAATATGGGACATGGCAAAACAAATAAAATAACTTGCGGATTTTTTCCGAACTAACTTTCCGTACAGAAAAATTTGCTGAAAACCAATTAAATTCTGCTGAAAGATGGCTAAAAGATTAAAATAATGCATTGTCATCGTGTTCTGAGCTATTCTAAAAGTTTCAAATGTCTAGCTATTCGGGAAGTTAGTTAGAAATCGATTGCCAGATTTGTACCGGAGAAACAAACAAGAAAGCAAGCTAATAAAAACGTAGTAAAAATAAATAAAAAGCATTCAACAGCAGGTTGTTTACTATTGGTTTTCAAAATCAAATTTAATTTTATCAATATCACAGAAACTAGATTTTTTCCGGAAAAACGGCTTATATAGTCAGATCCGCATTTAAATAGACTACATTTTATAATTTTTTTTATCAAAATCGTCAGAACCGTTATCAATAAAAAGTAGAGTTTTGGGATTAGCGTCCACAAATCTGGAGCTGAAATTCATTTCTCGACTTCGCCTCGGGGTCCGGGGTACGATTTTTCTGAACATGTATGCCAAATTTTGTCCAAATCGGCCCAGTAATTTAGGATCCACGCTTCTGCACTGATGACAGACAGACATTTTTTTAAAAACAATTTTTTTGGACTCAGGGGACCTAAAAAATCTCAATATCGAATTTTCGCGCCATCACAATACTTTCTTTTTATATGAGAAATTAAAAAGTGGTCATGCTGCATTATTAAATCAAACAACAATTTCACCGTCCGAGTGACAATTAGTCGTTTACTAAAGACAATAAGGACATCTGTTTTCTTACTAAAGATGTGGCTTTTAAAAATAATATTAACTTAAATACATATTACATAGCTTAGATACAGAGGCGCGCGATTTACCGCCAAAATGACTCAGAAATTTATTGATTTATCGACTAATACTAATTATTTGGTAGAACTATCTACAATATCATTTATAATTTGGTACAATATGTTAAAATATTGTATTGTCATCGGAAATACATAATTTATGCAAGTTTCAGCTTTCAGGGTGGTCGGGAAGTGGGTCAAAATAAATAAGTTAGGTTACAATATTTGTCCCGGACAAACATGTAAAGTTAATTAAAAGCGTGCAATAATAAAAATAGTTATTGATTTGACAAACAATATAACGTCACCCATAAATCAAAAAGAAAAAAGTAAACTAACTGGCACAAGAGAAGATTAAAAAAACTTTAATTATTTCTGTGCTGTTATGTATTGTTATTTTTATTGTAAGTCGGGGTTGAAAACAAAAACTAGTTATTCTAAAAGGGATTCAGAAGTACTTTGTGGAATTTCCTTCCCACTCACTATGTATGCCCAGTTGACCAAGGTCACAATAGCAGGTCACGATTGCCAAGTTTCAAGACATTTAGAGTGGAACAGGACAATCCTTACCTTTTTTCCTTCCACGGATGTTTAAGGCTTAACACTCCGAACACATTTTAAATTGTCTCTTTGTTAAGTGCGGTTTTATTTTTATAAAAATAAAAATACAAACTCGAAATATAAGGTTCATTAATCCCTTGGATTCTTACGTGTTATCCCTTGGTGAATATGAAATCATTTTAATATTATGAAAAAAAAAAAAAAAATAATACAGTTATATCCGGGATCAAAAGCATACCGACGAAATACTTACAACAGCTTAAAGTGTAATAACATTTACAATAATACATTCTGACAGTGATAAAATTTTATATTTAAATTATTAAGTACTTAAGCTGATTTCGTATTTTACCATTGGTAAAAAAGAGATTGATGACCAAATAATCTTAAAAACTTAAAAAAAAAAAAACTCGTTATAATATTAAATTAACAGCTATGTATAAGATTAAATTTTACATTTTTATTTTTAAATTAATTATTTAAATCAGTACTTGTCTTTAAAAAAGGACCAATCGTAAAATGATAATAAAACATAAGAATTGTTAGGAATATAAATAAAATTCAAAGTGCTTAATTATTCAGGTAGTGTGATAAATAACTAAATCTCGTAGTTTGATAATACTAAATCTTCAGGAGACTGCGTCAAACGTTTTAACCCTATTGCAGAGATCTTTCTTAAGGGTGTTGCTCGTGATGAGGTCAGTTGCAAATGAAATTCGCATTATGTGAACTCTTTTTATAATGATCCTTACAATGGGGTAGGAACGTCAGAATTCACAAAATCTCTAACGTAGAACTTGGAAAACCTAGATTTGCGTACATTAGGTGACGAAATTTCTTCCGAGATCTCGCGTACACAGGACTTAAGGCGACTAAAGAATTTGATTATGAAATATGGCAAACAACTTATCCCTTGACACTTTTCTCCGCGACAAAATAAATCCATCAGGAATGCCCGCACGGAGGAATCTTATCAAAATTTTGGGAGAATCTTTTTTGGGGGTAATTTTTTAAATATTCCATATGATCACTGGCAATTTTTTGCGGGGTTTGCGCCATGGGCCTTGGGGAAATGGGCATTCCTAATCTCCACTTCTTTAAAAGATTTAATTTTCTCGTGCTGTCTCAATTTTGGGTAACTAGGCAACGCAATGAAATCACAAAACTTTCTCAATCTAATCTTTCAGCAGTACCTAATGCATGCTTAGTATATCACTCAATTTTATAGAATCAATCTTTTATATATATAAAATCGGAAGAACTCAAGAGAATGTTATAGCTAGAAACTCGATTATCTCCTAGTGTATATAATTTTTTGACCTAAACATTTACTTTTGGTAATACTCCATTTAAAATAAAAAATCAAAAAATATAAAAAATAAACGCATATACAATTCTTATGGTTACATAAATGGAATAATAATAGCTTGTTGAGGAAAATTCAAATCTAAGCAAATTCAAAATAAGATGTCATAATTCCTTATTTCATTCTTAACTCAGATTTATATGCTGTCACATTTATTCGTTGGTTTCTTTTCTCAACTCATAGGGAAAATAAAGTCTTGTCGAGACTTTTTCTTTCTCTTGGTGGTAATCGAATTCACACAGTGTTGAACATTAGAAATAAATTTTCATCCGTAACATACGAGATTGCCACGTTCCTTCCGGGCTCGAATTGGCACCGACAGCTAAATATATTTCTCCCTTTTTTGTATCCTTTTAAAACTGATGATTTTCAAATATAGAATCGTTTCTATAAGATATTTTTATACACACACACACACACACATATGTATATATATATATATATATATATATATATATATATATATATATATATATATATATATATATATATATATATATATATATATAATATATATATTAAAGAAATCAGAAAACCAAAATAACATCTGACTTTTAGACAAATTCGGGAACAAAATAATACCTATACATTATAACTGTGTATATGATAAAGGTTTTTTTCTCTTTTTTTTGCGCACATTTCTTCCCTTCACATAGGCACACTAATTAATTTTTTAATAACACATATAGTCCAGGAGCCAGGTCGAAAAAAACAGGTCGAGCTGGAAAGTATTTTGAACTTAATGGAATTTTTACAGGTAACTCAGAGGTCCTCTGGGATGCCAATGCTGAGTTTTCGACCTCGTGGTCCTTGTGCTAACTTGAGGAGGGGGGAAAAACCCCAATTTTTCCGCCAATTTTTCGGTTTTTCGCCTCTAGCTGGAAAACTACGCGTCAAACAATAAAACGTTATCAGTACAATGTTAAAGAGCATCAAATTTCCTATAAAAATCACTGGTCATACGACTATTTTCACCCATTAAATACTGAGATACAGCATTCTGTAAAAATGCCAAATTTTAAAAAAGGTGGATTTTAGAGGAAAAAAGCGTGTTTTTGGGCTTATACAATAGATTTATTATGATCATAAATTGAGTATTCAACATTTCTATGTATTCTCCCCCCTCACTGCCCCCCCCCCCCCCCAGAACCAAATTTGAAAAATAAGTTAAATAAAACCTCTTCTTCCCTGAAACATTCAACATGGTGCTATCATCAATCTTTCTTTTGGGTGGAGGGGAGGGGGAAAGGATCCGCTGATCAGTAGCGTACCGAAGGCAGGGGGGCTGAGGGCGGTCCACCTCAGGCCCCGTTCAAACGGAGGCCTTCATTTTATTTTTAAATTGAAAAACCAAAGCAATGTTGAGAAGCGATAATAATGTGCGTAACTTATTGATTGCGTAGGTAAACAAGTTATCTATAATTATGCATATATAATAATAAACGAAATAATAAAAATAATAAACAAAAAATGAACATTAAATTAAAACTTCGTGAGTCTCTTCGATATGCGACTCGTCAGCCCCTTCTTGGTCCATGCCTTCCTGGTATAGGTTGTCGAGCAGGTCGTCGGTACCGTCGTCATCAGTGTCATCCTCGTTGACGTTGGGCTCGGCGGAATTTTCGCACCCGGTGCCCACAGAGTACTTACACAAGGAAGAGCATTTTAGCCCTGCCTTTTTGCAACTGCACCCTGCTGAGACACATCCAGTTGCACACTTGCAACTTATGGTTCGCAAAAGTCATTCAGCCAAAATTTTAGAATTAGGCTCCTCTTACCCTTCTACTTCAAAATCTATATTATGCCGATGGGCGCTGTTTATTTTTTAGGGGTGAAAACTACCCCCAATTATCAAAACTTATAAAGTAACATTTTAAAGCTTAAGGTGGGTGAAATTTCGTTTGGATTAGTTGAATAATGATTGTTTTATACTTTGGAACACAATTTCAACCCTTAAAAATCAACCCTTGTTAGACCTTAATGTACAAAAATATTTATCCTTAAATAAATGATTAATTTATCATATCGACCTAATTTAAGAATGTTGTTGCCTAAAATATTACCAATTTCATTATTTTGCAATTTTTCAACCCTTAAAAACGCCCTTACAACGATTTGTTCCCTAAGTACTAAATGCACACAAATTATTTCATATTCTTTTTTCTGACATCAAATAAACCACGTATACCAATTTTCATTCATATAGGATCAAAAATAATAATATTTCTAATTTTTAGCTAAAACCATTTATTCCAGTTTTTCCATTTTATCCCCCTCTTAAATGAAAATATGACAAGTGATTATAACAACAATTACTGCTCTCTTAAAGAGCTATCCAACGACATTCATCATAAAGGATTTATACTATTTTGACTTTTTTACCCCGTACCCCATACTTCCGCCGTCTGGATATTCCCGAAAAGTTGGAGTTAAGCTGTTCTCATGTGTCCCATGTGATCCACGCAAAACCGTAGAAGGGCGACGATCAATTTGAATTAGGGTGGTAATTAAGGGGTTGTTTTCACTTATTTTTTCGTAGAAAAATGTGGGGAATAACTTTATTTTCGTCGTAACTCGCTTAATTTTGATGCTATTGACTTCTATTTTTTAAAAAATGAAAGCTCTTTTTGTCTACTTTAAAAAAACTTCTATAGGTTTTCCTCGTAAAATGCCCAGTTTTATCGATATTTGACTCTGAGTCTCTCAATTTTAGCATTTGACAAACAAAAGCCAACAATTAACAAGCCGTAGGTCGGTCCGTAATGGTCGCACATGATTTATAAAATAAGGATTGTCTTTCTTTTTTTATAGGCTACAATTTTGTTCTTACAGTTTTGTTTTATAAAATGCATATTTTTCGAGTTAATCACGAAAAACCGATCAAAAAGGTCGAACAGCTTTTACTTTCAATCGCGAATAACTCGAAAAATATTAAGTTTAAAAAAAAAATGTATAGATCATTTTTGACTTAGAATTAGCTTTTCCATCGATTCCTGTGGTTAAAATAAAATAAAAAATTTCAACCCCCGAGATGGGGTGGCAGCCACACCCAGGGTAATATCAATGATGATATAGATGATATAGATTTTGATGCTTGGACTATTCTCTACCTACTGTCAAATATTCAAGTAAATCGATGTATGACGATAGAATTGGGAGCCAAAGTGCTTCATTTCCTGGACTATTGATATTTTTATTTTATTAAAAGATAAAAAGTCAAAAATTAAGGGAAGGATAGAACTTCTTTACCTACGTAATCAATAAGTTAGGCACATTATTCGTCATCAAATTTGTTTCAAGGGGAGGGGGGGGGGAGAAGGCAGTGAGGGGGGAGGGGTTTACAGGGGGTTCCATATTATTATGGTATACATGGAAATGTTGAATACTCAATTTATGATCATAAATCTATTTTATAAGCCCAAAAACACGCTTTTTCCCGCTAAAATCCACCTTTTTTAAAATTTGGCATTTTTACAGAATGCTGTATCTCAGTACCTAATGGGTGAAAATAGTCGTATGACCAGTGATTTTTATAGGAAATTTGATGCTCTTTAACATTGTACTGATAACGTTTTTTTGTTTGACGCGTAGTTTTCCAGCTAGAGGCGAAAAACCGAAAAATTGGCGGAAAAATTGGGGTTTTTCCCCCCTCCTCAAGTTAGCACAAGGACCACGAGGTCGAAAACTCAGCATTGGCATCCCAGAGGACCTCTGAGTTACCTGTAAAAATTCCATTAAGTTCAAAATACTTTCCAGGTAAATCTACCTGGCTCCTGGACTAATATATATATTTTTAAATCTATTCTTCTATACTCTTCTAATCTCGGATTGTTATCTGGTTTTAATATTAGCTTGTTACTTGTTTATTAGTTTATTCTTTGCGATAATTTCTTGTTAAAGTCTTCACCAGTTACTCGTTAACATGTTTACAAGTTTATCATTTGACTTGTCTTGTTAGTCTCTTTATTTGTTGCTTTTTTATGTTTTACTTGTTGACTTGTTTAGTTTGCTTGTATACTTGTTAGCTTGTTTACTTTTTTCATTGTTGGATAGTTTTCTGGTTTATTAGTTATTTGTTATCTTGTTTTCTTGAAAGCTTCTTTACTTATTATTTATTATATATTTCAACATGATAAAATTGGTATTTCGAGGGAGCTGAATGTGACAAGCAGTTACAGCTATGTCAATTTTAAGGTTTATAATTCTGATGGTATGACGTACTAACCCTATGTCACACTAATTGGCAGAATATTTTTCTTGAAAAATGTATTTAAATACCCTTTCTTTAATTGTGAAAAAAATGAGATAGATGGCGTTAAGGCTCCGTTTACGCTTGAACGAATAAATAATTGCTTTTTTTTTTTTAGATAATTTGCTTTTCAACAAAAACTTTGAATAAAACTGAGTTTTAAAGTATGGTATAATGCCGGCAATAAATTGCCTAAGATGTTGCTAGGCTTTATAAACAAATAGCCGGCAATATCTCTCAAATTTGAGAAATGTTGCCGGTTCAGTATTGCCGTAAAATGTTGCTCATTTACAACTAGGTGTGCAATGCAGTTTTCTGCTTACAATATTAACCTGAGCGTGCATTCTAATCTTAAACAATAAACATTTTTATTAATAAACAACTAAAATTGGATCAAAAATAGTAATATTTCTAATTTTTAATTAAAAAGCATTTTTTCCGGTTTTTCTAGTTTACCCCCTTCTTTAATGAAAATAACAACAATAACTGTACTCTTAAAGAGCTTTTCAACGACATGCATCAAAAAGGGCATTATACTATTTTAACTTTTGTGCCCCGCACCCCGTACCCCTGTGTATACCAATTTGGACCATTTCAGATTTATACCTTCCTGTGTTTGGTCGCTAAGACCGTACCGAATTTTGTGCGGATTGGTTCAGCCGCTCAGGAGGAAACTTTAGTACACCGTACCCTGTGCCCCTATGTACCAATTTGGACCATTTCAGATTTATACCTTCCTGTGGTTGATCACTATTACCGTACCGAATTTTGTGCGGATCGGTTCAGCCGTCCAGGAGGAAACTTTAGTAACCCGTACCCCTATGTACCAATTTGGACCATTTCAAATTTATACCTTCCTTTGGTTGGTCACTATGACGGCACCGAATTTTGTGCGGATCGGTGCAGCCGTTCAGGAGGAGTATGCATCCAAACAAATGCAAAGTGTAGTATAAGATCTTCGCTTCGCTCAGCTCAAAAAGAGGATTTTTTTACAATTTCTCATAACTACAACAATAGGATGTAAGTTAATGTAGTTATGAATGAGAAACTATTTAAAACAAATAAATCTTTTATTTCTCTTCTTTTAGAAATATTTTTTAGGCCTGGAGATGCCTCAAGAGGAGGTGAAATATTGCTTATTATATTAGTTTTGTTATTCAATACCCTATAGAACTGGAAACGATAATTGAAGTATAATAAATTCTACAGAAAATCCGGGTAAAATGGAGATCGGTGCTTAGAGACCGCAAAGATTTGATAAGAAAATGCATTATTTGTTGAAGCAGTTCCACTCAAAAAGGCAGGAAAAATAATGGAGGTGGTGGCATCAATGCAGCTTAGAGATGCAAAGATTTATTTTTTATTTCTAAGAGAAGATACGTCAAGACTCAGTCGCTGTCATTACTCAAGTGTACTATCTTCTAATCTATTGACAAAGAAATAAATAAAATTCGATATCACTTCTTACTTGAGCTATTTCACTTATTTATTTGTGGTAGATTTTTCACTATCTTTCTTTATATTATCTCTTTATCATTAATTTTCCGTTTTTTTAGCATCACACTTTTCAAGTTTCTTTTAGATATTTTAGAATATAAATAAATAGACAATTTTCAACTAGATGATTATAAATATTAAGTGTATTGATCTTTGGAAGGTGTCTCTTCCCAGAGTGATTATTCTTTAGAACTTATCACTTGCGCTTCATTTCCTAGGTTAACGAATGTGTTTATAAACCTTGCATCCCTTCTTTTAGCATAAACATAATCCATGATGCAATTATAGACCGTATGATTCACATTCGTAACCGTAACAAGTTAAACACTACTTCACCATTTATATCGCAATGCTGGATGAACACCAAGGTGATGTCTCTTGCCGGAGTCAGTAATCGAACCATAAACCTCCAATTTCCTTAGTATGAATAAAAGCAATGAACTAATAAAATGTTCCAAAGCACGAATGAAGCAAAATACCGGCTACCGGGGATTCCTTCTTCTGGTATTACAAAAAAAAAAAAAAAAAAAAAAAAAAAAAAAAAAAAAAAAAATCTAAAACTGTTTTTCAAATGTTCATGAGGGCCAGAATTGCAGCCGATGCTAAACTATTCATCAGAATTATTTAAAATATTGTTTACAATATTTCTAAGAGAAAAACAGTCACGTTCTTATAGGTATAAGTAGTATTCTTTATGAATATAATTAATTATAGGTTTCTAGAAATACATTAAAGAATAAAACGTTAGCTATGATTAAAATTGGATAAAAGATCACAATTTGAAACTTCTAAGTAACAGTCTAGGGAACCTAGGAGAGAATTTGGAGGAAAGCATCCTAGTAGATATATACGTAAAACTATGCGTATTATTATCGGTAACATAAAGAAAACGTGTTCACGACTTTTCGGTGATAAGACATTGCCACAGAATTTTATCGAGATGTATTTATTTTTAATTCGTTAAAAAATACTCTACCAATTAGTATGGCACATAGCTTCCTCGCGTCCTATTTAATAAAATTTAATGATTTCATGCTTTTAAAACCTAATATTATCCAATTTATTTAATTTTTCCCCGTTTATTAAATCTGTCAAAATTGTTTTGATTTTTTACATATATTAAAGTATCAATTTAGAAAAATTTAAAGAGCACAGACAGTTGAAATTAAGCTAAGGCTATCTGAGGGCTTTTTTCGGCAAACCATCGAAATTTCATAAAAATAAGATAAGAACTTTTGAAGATATAGGTGTAAGGTGTAAATAAATGTTACGTTGTGCTTATGTGGAACAAATAGGTAAATAAGCTTTAAACTTATATGGGACCAACAATGGGCTAATTATGACGCGGATGGTACGTTTCAATAAAATTGGACGAGTGGTTTTTAAGATATGTAGGTTCGTAAAAATTGAGCGACGTACTGACAGACACGGAACCAAAAATGTTTTCTGATGTCTGAAACGGATTTCTGTCTTGAAATTTTTGAAATAGGAGACCTAAAAATGTTTCGTTCTTTAGTTCAGAACGATCGCATCATTTCCATTACCTTCGGTAAGCTCGGAAGTCGGAAGCAATATTAATCATTATAAAGCCTGATAACATATTTATTTATTTTTTATAAGAGATAGATTTTCTCAATTCAACTCTTTTTATTTTATTTTCTTCTATTACATCTTGATTATAAAAAATTATATATATTTTTTACCATTACTACTCCATTTTGTTTTTTAATATTGATTTCTGATATCATTGAATATCTAATAATTTTGATATTCCTACCCGGTGGGAACCGCACTCCTTAAAACTCCTGCTATAGCAATTAAATCAAATGATTACTAAATAAATACTCATTTTATACTCTGGGATAAAATATAAATATTAAAATTTCAGATCTTGAAGAATTTGCATGAATTTATCCAAGCTTACAATCTCAAAATTCAAAACAGTATCATTCTCGAGGGTTTGAAACGAACCCCTTTCTATTAAATCAGTTAAAAAAAAACAGATAGATGTTAAACCATCTTATACATTATTCTTAATTAAATTGTAACTTTCACTTTTAAAATCACTACGATTTATGTTTATTATTTTCTTACGTTCTCATAAACTTATTATACATATGGAGAAAGTATTGTGATGGCACAAAAATATAATATGGTATTTTTATGGATTTACTCGTTTTAAGGTTTCTGAGGTAATAAATTTGTTTTTATTAATTTTATTGTTTTGTTTTTTACATGAATCAAAGTCAGTATCCATTAAGCAAAAGTTACTTTCGACAAATCATCCAAATTTCATTAAAATCATATGAGTACTTTTAATTATATAGGTGTAAATAAATGTATGTTTGTGTGCATGTGAAAGAGAAGCAAATGGAGGCAGAAGATTGAAACGTATATGAGACCATCAATAGGCTAATTATATGACCTACTATCCAAATTTTAAACAAATGAGGTTAGTAGTTTCTAAGATATGTTGGTTCGCAAACATTGAGCGATGGACCGGCAGACAGACCGACAGATCGGACCAAAATTGTGGCAGACACGGAACCAAAATTGATTCCTGGTGTCTGAAATGGATTTCTGTCTTGGAATTCTTAAACTCAGTGACATAAAATATTTTATCTACTCACGGCATCAAAATTAAGCGTTACTTAACTGTTTTTAGGCTGGAAAGTACTATTTCGCTGATTTGCCATTAAAATATTTAAAAAAAGGCAGGAAAGTAGTTCAAACAATCCGGGAAATATTTCTCTGCCTAGGCAGAGAAAGTACATTGTTTACCAGCAAGTGTCATAATCATAACATCTGTTTTTGTTTGTGTTTAGTTTTATTTTAATTTAGTTTTATACAAAGCAATGTTTATTAATGTATTAATAATAATATTATTTTTTTAAAGTTTAAAAATGATAAACTGAAAAAGGATTTGAATTGTAAGTCTTTGAATAATTAATCTCGAGTAAGAAGTGGCAACACTGGCGCACAACTTGTGTTGGTTTGAGTTTTTTGACGATTCATCTTAAACTAACTTATTTACTTAATCTTCCATATTTTATATCTAAATAGCGTGAGTAAATAAAATATTGTATGCAGCAAAGCAGCAAAGAAGTCTCGTCTCGTCTATATTGCCTGTCTCGTCTATATTGCCTGCCTCGGCTTCGCCTCAGCAGTCAATTTTCGTAGCCTGTCCGCGCCTCTGGCTCTGGCTCTTACTTCATCACTCGTCAGTAAAATTCGATTTTGCTGCTAGTTACATAAATAATTATTCCTTCTTAAGGACGAACTTCGGTAAGCTTGGAAGCTAAATAAATGTTTGTCCATTTGAATAAAAATTTAACTATACAAGCCGTTTTACCAGGAAAAATCTAGGTCCCTAATAAAAATATAATTGATTTAGCTGAAATTTGAAACCATCGCGAAAACTACCGCTTCTTTTATAATAAATTAATCCAATTAGATATTATGGGATTTAAATTCAGCACCGCTAAATAAATGAAAAAGTTTTTAAAATAAAATATTCAAATAAAAATGATAATAAATGAAGTGTAATAAGTTTCAATTTAACAAAAAAAAATCTTATTTATTATTACGCGATAAAAGCCTGGTAAGTCCGTAGACAGGCATTCTTTATGCTAGGGACGTTTAAAAAGTTATATTATAAAGTTGTGAATTATAAAGGGAACACTATTATCTTTACCGTAATAATATATATGAATAGTTAGTTACGCTATTGTAAACTTTTAATGTTAGTTTATCTTTTCTTCGAAGTGAAATACGATAACCAAATAATAATTTAAACTTGTTGAAAGACTAACGGTACTAAATTTAAAGGCAAAAAGAAACTATAATGCAATAGGCTGTATATTTTCTTTATGCAAATTCGTCTACTTTCATTTCAAAAGGGTTAGGCTGTAGACAACTACTTAAATAAAACTTATTTATACATTTAAAATAGTTAAAAAAAAACTTATTTTCTTCTGTTTTTGATATAATTTATTATTATAAACAGAAACTTTTCTAGTTATAAGTTATGGATTCTATGGTATTTTTAAATGCTTGTTTCCAACAGGTTAATATCCCGCCTAAGGGATTACTTAAATCCCTTTACACAAACAGACACATATACATATATATAAAGCTTATATACAAATAGACATAAATACTACCGAACCTATTTTATATAAAATCGTTCATCTGTGATTAATTGATTATTACGGATTACCATATTTTCTTCTCGCTTTATTCCAACACCATTAACAAAAATGGGAATATACTCTACTTCACACAACGTTAGGGCCCGATGATAACTGTGGAAATTAAATAAATTTAATTTTAAAAATTTCTCACAATGAATCTGGATTTATTTAGGAGTTAAAAAAACTTTAGTTTTGTAGATTAATTATATACAATTGATTTTTGTACAAAAAAAACCCTGGCAAAAACAATCTGCATAATTTTTTACAAAATAAACTATATTATTATAACTTAATTTGAAAACACAATAGACTTTGTGCGAAGGCAAATCTGAAGGAAAACGGGGTTGAGCATTTTTGCTTTCTCATATACTTGGTAGTACTTAATTTAATCCTGTAATTGAACGAGCGTAGTGAGTTCTTAATTTAGAGACTTGCAGGTTTTGAAAAGTTTGTTTATGTGTATATCTAACAATATATGGTGTAAGAATTGCCCGAAAACACAAAAAAGTCCAGTCATGCTCCATGACTTTAATGAGCGAATTTTCAAAGAAGTCTGCATATTATAAAAGAAACAAACAATAAATTAAAAAAAAAATAATGTAGACATTTTCTTGAAAGAGAAAAACAAATTGCACATGCGCAGCTATTACTGATCCTAGGAGGCCTTATAAGAGATTTTGCGCTGATTCCGAATATACTACATGTTAATATGTTTAGGATACTACTTTTCAGAAGATGAAAAAAAATTTGGTACACAGGGGTACAGGGACAAAAGTCAAAATAGTATAGACCATTCAAGATGCATGTCGTCGGAAAGCTCTTTAAGAGTACAGTAATTGTTGTTATGTACACTTTTGTCTTATTTTTTTTTTTATTTCATATAAAGGGAGTAATAAAATGGAAAATCACGTTTATATTATATACTATTTTTGACCCTAAATCGTCAAAATTTTACCCCTAAATGGACTCCAAAAATTCTGGCCAACGAACTCATCCTTTCTTTTGATATTATTGACATTTTAATATTTGATTGGATTTTTTAAGTGCAACCTAAGGTGAGATATCGTCTGGAGTGACACATACATACATAGTAGAGAGTATACATACATAGTGCGGAGTACATAACAAAAGTAAAATTAAATTTCAGGAATCGATTAAGAATGGTCTAAAACTGATTGCCATTGAGAAAATTTTCAAAAATTAGCATTACAAAAATTTGGAAGCCATTGCAAGCTTAATATTCTTCGAACATTCGCTAAAATGAAGGGATATAAGTTATATGTCACATGTGGGTATATAAAATTAAAGGTATTTTTGTGTTGGTAATGATTAATCCCCCTACATCTTAAGTGCGCGAGTTCAGAAGGCATCTAATCACTAGTATCTAATTTTATTTTAATATTAAAACATTTTTAACAAGTGTTCAACAGGTGATAATCAGATTGATTTTCCTCTCCGCAACTAATTTTTTCTCGGAAAAACTACTTATTATATTGTTCTGAATTGCTTACAAGTAATTCGTTGATAATTTTTTTTTTAAATGATATGAAACTTAAAGCAAAGTGTTTTTAAAACGAAAAGTTATAATTTAGAACATAATAGATAATTAAAGTAGGTGTAACATTTGCTTTTTTGATTATTAACATTTTTTTTATGATAAAAGGATGTTGAGGTAAAACCTTGTATTTATTACCTCTCAATTTAAAACGGAGTGAATTTCAAGCAAAATTAAAACATTTAGCTAAATTAATTTATATTTTAAGTTCAACACTAGCTTTAAAGAATCAATGCTATAAAAAGCTTAACTCTCCCCTTTTTTTACAGGTACTAAAAATGAAAAGATTATAAATATAGTTGAAAGCGGCTTTGTACAAAATTATTTTTTGGTAGAAAAACATCTTTATTTATTTAAGATAATTTATTTTCATTCTTAAGTAACTTTCAAGAGTATTAAATAAATATTTAAATTTTATATAAGTAAGTAAAAGGAAAAGAACATATTTTCCTTATAGCTATGGTCTTTTGAGATGATAAATTAAAAATTAATGTTTGTATATTAATTTATTTACTTAGCAATATTTCACCTAATCCTAGGCATTGTTAGGCCTTATTCCTGCAGATATGATTATGGTTTATACATTTATTTGGCGTGAAGGAGTAAAGTTAACACAGAAACACATCACTCTATGGTTCAACAGGTATACTATAGAGTAACTGCTGAACTATAGAGTCACTCTATAGTTAATCACTCTATTAGAGAGATGTATTTCTGTGTTAAACGTTACTCCTTCACTCCAAATATATGTATAAACCACAATTACAACTGCAGACATAAGGCTTGTTGATGCCCAGGATTAGGCAAAATATTGCTAAATAAATAAATTATTATAAAAATATTAATTGTTAATTTATCATCCTTGAAGACCACAGCTATAACGAAAATATTAATTGAAAGGGATTAACTGAAGATTGAAAATAAGAAAATAAAATAAAAAATCTTGTAGGACATTGGACATTAAGATAATTTTATTTTTAAGATAAGTCAACGACAAGATATTCTAACGACAAAGGTTCTATTGTGAAGACCACATTTTGAAGGATGTGAAGGCTTAACTTTGCGCTTCTACTAAGTTGAGTCTTCTTTAGGTGTACGAGAAACTTTATATTGCCTTGAATAGATATCAAATTGAAGTTCACGATGCATAAAAACCCTAGACTTGACTTGTTTCAAAAAGTAGTTTTCACCATAAATTATCTGAAGATTAACAGCGAAAAAAGAATTACCTACGAATTCTAACACGAAATACATTATTTTTTTATGAAGTAACACATTACCGAAGGTATCGGAAGCTATGCGAACGTTCTCAGTAGTAGTTCCTACTAGACGGGTAGGACGAACCACTTGTTCGAACCTAGCAATTAGGCCTTATAGTAGACCCATTTTACTACCCCGTGGTGGTCCATCAGCTACTTCACTCATCATCATACATCTGTACATTGTACCTCCGAAGCAAGTATGGAGTGATCATAAATGATCTGTATAAGCGTGCGTCGAGAACCCCTCAGGGGGTGTCCATCGCCCTGCTCCGACCTCGATTCATAGATACAAATCACATCATCATGACACGAGATCGAACCCGCAACATCAAAGCGTGGGGGAAGAGAACCCCTCAGGGGGTGTCCTTCGCCCTGCTCCGTCCGCGATTCATAGATGCAATTAAGAGTATCATGGCACGGGATCGAACCCACGACCTCGAGTCGCATCGATTCATTGATAGCTGGGCGGGCGCCAAGAGCCCGTCGGCCACGCTGGCTCCCTGTGAACGTTCTTAAGAACAACATTTTTGGATGTACCCGATTTCAGAAATCTGTTTCAGACATCAGGGAACATTTGTGGTTCAGAGTCTGTCTGTGTGATTTGAAAAAAGAAGGGGAAAAATTGAATAAATTTCACAATTATGAGTTGTAAAATTGAAGTATACGTGATAGGACGCGAGGAAGCTATGAGCAATATTTATTTATTAAATGTAAAGTATAACACTAACATACAGGTACTGTTTTTAGTTTTCAACGTGTCTTCCAATTGGGAAGTCTTTTTGATATTTTATGTAATAAAAAAATATACATACTTTTTCTTTTAGGTAGAACTATGCTATCAAGTGGGACTGAATCTAAACTAAGCCCTAGGCAATCTCTAAAAGCGATTTAAAAAAAAAATCTTAACTCGATGAAACAGACCAGGTATAAAGATCTTAAGCGGAATTTTTACTTCAAAAAATGCGCCGGGTTTATTTGTTGTGTAACGTATAAAAAGAAAAACGGAAGTAAACAAACTATATATTCCCTTGAGACTTCCTCTTTTTACAGGTAACAAACTGGCAAGTCGGGCGGAGAATAAGAGTAGAGTAAACAAAAACAAAACCTCCTGTATTTACACTGAGATTTCCAACTTTATCAAAGAGAATGTAGATCAACCTACTACGTGCTGAGTTTACCTTAAATAAAATTTGTCTCTTGTATTTGGTTCTTTCTGTTTTGTTACGAAGAAATTGAATTTAATGAGTCTGCTAACACCCTTCCCCTTTTTAACATGGATATTTTTTAACAGGTACTGAAGAAATTCCTGTCACGCAAAAAACGACATGAAAAATGTGACGCTTTAAAATATCTTACCAGGAAGTTAGGATTTAACAGAAGGGCTATAGTTTTTCATTTATAGTTCAATATTTTGACGATAGGTGGGATGAATAAGTAATTCCGTTTTTGTAAGAGGATTTGACCGATTGTACTTACAATCTTATGTGTACCATGACTCCTCGATCCAAAAGGTTATTAAGGAAGAATAATCATTTTTATTCAAATAGCTAAATAAATACAGATTTTTTAAATATCTATACTGCTATAAAAAAAACACTTACAGTAACAACTTCTAATTATTTATACTTAAATGTCAAGAGTTTTTAGAATCAATTTATAATTTGCATTAATATTGCCATAAAAGTGTTACCTAATAATTTTGATCTCGCGGTGAAATTCGACTAAACTCAGCATTTATAAAAATAATAACGATCATAAACGAATACATTTTTATCTGTACCTTATAGCTAATAAATTCGAAATAAGGCCCGAATTGATTTGGAAACGTGCGTGAACCATGGATTTAAAAAAAAATGCAATATTATTGTTTTAAGTATTACGTTCATCTCTGTCTTTTTGTACACTGTAATTATTTTATTAAATATATATTTTAATGTGAAACATATTCTAAGTTCAATTAAAATTATTAATATAAAATATAAATTAAATGAATTAACAACATGATACTATCGAGATACTCGTACACTCTGACTCCAATCTCTTACAATCTTCAACTTAAACCTGAACAAATTGTTTACAGCAACAGTATTTTTTTTAAATTTATTTACCTAACATTAGGTAATATACCAGATAACCGAGGGGGGGGGCTTCCTCCTCTTTTTTACTGTGGGGGCAACCCCCCCCCCCCCCCCCCCCCTGTTCCGCGGTCCCTGCTGACACAAACTGTAAACCCGAAGTCAGACACTTAGTTGTGCGGACGGTTTTGCCATTTATAACCCGGTGCGCATCCTGTTTGACATGAGGGTGTCGCCCACTTCTTTATACATGCACTTAATATGATCATCAATATGAAACATGGCTTACATCCCTGGGATCTGAAGTAAGTTAGCGAGTGTGCTAACCACTCGGCATCCACATCGATCCACTCAGGACTGCTAAGTGTCTACAATGAGAATTATTTTTATGAGAATTATTTTTATATCGTAGGATATAAAAAGAAAATTAATGAAGTCATAATTTGTTTACAATAGTAAACAGATTTAAATAGTCTACTAATTTGTGTGGCATATCGCTTTCTTGAGTCCTATTATTCACAAATTTTGGATCTGTTTCGCTTCCCAGTGGGGTAACACTAAGTTTTTAAAACAATATTAAAATTTTGTAAAGGTTGGATTAATATGGGACAATCAGTGGGCTACTTAACAACCATCCAAATTTCTTCATAATGAGATGAGTACTTTTAAGTACATTGTTGTAAATAAAAGCATGTTTGTGCACATGTGAAAGGAATCAATGGTCGTACAATGTAGAAATTTTGGAATCAAAGACAAAAAAAATGCTTCTGCTACTTCAGGTAGCAGAACAACACAGTAGCAACACAATTTTCAAAATAATATACAATTAATTTTTAAAGGTTGAATGTGAAAGGTATTTTATATGCAAAACAAAATAAAGCTGTAGCTTATTTCTAATATGATCGAATATTAATAATAGTCAGTTAAAATTTGTTGTAGTAGTTAATGAGGGAATACAACATTTGTC
Organism: Gerris lacustris; assembly: GCA_951217055.1. Taxonomy (NCBI): domain Eukaryota; kingdom Metazoa; phylum Arthropoda; class Insecta; order Hemiptera; family Gerridae; genus Gerris; species Gerris lacustris. The sequence goes on along the minus strand of OX578283.1, from coordinate 22,550,056 downwards.
GAAACTATATGGGAAATCTTTAACATTTTACAATAATACCTTACGTGTAATTAACAAGACACCGTCTTTTAATGCAGTCATGCTTCTAACCAGTGGTTTTTTTTCGTGTAAAACAGAGAAGTACGTGCTACTCCTTACAAGAACAATAACACTAAAATGAAGAATGTAGTTAACTTTACTATTTGTTACATGAAAGGTCGCAAAAGTATCACTACCTTTCTTACCGAAAGGGTTATCCGTCACTGACATAAACATTATAACAAGTTGAAACAACTCTACCGCAAGACACGTTTCGTTGTTGTTCAGTCGGTGATGAAATAAGTTAAAGTTACTCCTAAGAAAAACAAAAAAAGGAAGGAAATTTTGCAGTTTATGAGCTCAAAGTTAGGGTTAGAAGTATGTAACTACATTAAGTCAAAACTGGGTATCAACCGCAAGCAGCCATCGGCAGCTCTGTAAAGAAGAGAATTATGACTAACTAAGCATCAGCAGACTACCAGCATTCAATAGTCAGAAGAATCATCACGAGGTTCACAACTTTAGGCACGGCCAGAGATTCTGCGAGATTTCATAGCTACCTAGCGATTAAGGCCACAGTGGAAGTAGGCAACTGGTTGCGCTCGCAAGTTTTGAAGTCAGATACTTTACCGGACGATTCATCTTTCCGATTCTGATTGTTATCGGTACAGACTGTAGATACCTATAAATTTGTCTTATAGTTTCTCAAGCCTAACTCACTCCCTCCCCCTTCCCCTTTTTTTGTCTTTATCAGGTAAAAAAAATCCAATCCCTATGTAATCAGAATATTTTTAGGATTGACGATAAATTGCAGAAGAAAGTCGTGTTGAAGGTACATAAAGGGTTGAAGGGTGTATGTAAGTCTTGATATTCTTCATACTCAATTTTCAACTTTTTTACTTAAACTCTTCATTTTCAGGGGCAATAAGCACACAATCTATTTCCTCTACCTTTAAAGACAAATATTTTTTTTTTTTACGAAAAATGTGCGGCTATTTATTATCCTCCGCCCTCTAGCCATTAACTGTTTTTCTCAAGCCAAAATAACACTTGCCTGAAATTTCAGAATCTCACTTGCTACCTCTAAACTTGAAGTACATTTGTTTCTCTTGAATTTTTATATAATTACTTCTCGATCGGCAAGATTAGGTTATTTAAGCACGAAGAGATAATATGTAATTTTTTTTACTCATCTATAGATACCATTGGTGTAGGACAGAACTCACAATTTAGGATATTGAATAAGAATATTGCTAGGTTCGGAGTTTTATTTCAAGGAGGTAAAACCCTTATACTTTTCAGACAAAATTATTCTCGAGATAAAATTAGAGCAAACAAAATTTAATTAACAATAAAAGATTTACGAAGTTTATAGCTTTGAAATTTAAACCATAAAATTATCATTACAGATGGTAATACACATGCTAGTAAAAGAGCATGCCGGTGGAAAATAACCAGCATGCCAGTAGCTGGCATGCTGGTTATTAGTAACTTAGTTTCCTTTCTTTCGTATTTAGGTCCTTTTGTATCCCGTGGTTCGCAGGTAGATTCCGTTTTCTTCGATTTCAGCAAGGCTTTAGACATTGTTAACCACTCAATTTATTCTCATTGATAAACTTTAATCCCTTTCATTATCTCCTTCTCTTGTCTCCTTTAATAGTTATCTCTCTAATAGAACTTGCCAGGTTAAAATTTGCAATCATCTTTTAAATCCTTATCACGCATCCTCGGGAGTGCACCAAGGATCAATTCTTGGGCCTTTATAATTTCTTATTTTTATCAATGATTTTTCTCAATCTATAAAATGTCCTTTCCTTCTGTTTGCAGATGACCTAAGAATATTTTCTAAAAGTGATTCTCTTTTTTCTAGTAATTTTCTTCAAATTCAAATCGATTCTATATCCTTGTGGTGCAAAATTAACAATAGCAAAACCTGTCTCATTTCGTTCTCCCGTAGTCACAATCCTCTAATTTTCAATTACTACTTGGATGGTACATTGCTCACCCGTTCTGTTCATTTTGTGACCTTGATCTTATTATTGACCCTAGACTCAAATTCGATCATTATATCGACTCTATCCATAAGAGAGTCGATATAATGACGATATGTCAATATGTTGTATGTCGATATGTTGTCTCTCTCTCTCTCTCTCTGCTCTAAAGCATTTAAGCACTTAGGTCTTATCCGGGAAATCAGTTACCATCTTTCTCTTAAATGATTCCATACCCTATACATTTCTCTTGTCAGACCTCTCCTGGAATATGCTGTGCCGGTCTGGAACAATCTTACTTCGATCCGTTCGGATCAAAGTGAGAGAGTCCAGCGGCTTTTCGTGCGTGTCTGCTACCTTAGATACCATTACAATAGGATATACTACTCATATGAGTATTTATCTGAGCGACTAAAGCTTTCACCTTTACGTCTGAGGAGGATAGCCTACGAGATCCTCTACCTGTCTAAGTCGCTTTCTCGTGAGCTTCGCTGTGAAGAAGTTACTAATTAGGTTGTTGTTCTACCTGTGGGACGTCGTGCTTGTAGATTTGCTTATACTAGGGAGATTTCGGACATGTGTCCCCTCGTCCGCTGTGTTTGTAACATTAATTCTATTTGCCTTCGACTCAATAATGTCTCTCTATCTGAATTGTCCAAATTAAGAAACATTCTACCTATAATTTCCTAAAATCTTTCCTAATTACAGTGTTCTGATCTGGTTTTAACTTCTTTTGAGCGCTTATCTAGTGGCTGCTTTGCAGCTAATAAGGCTCATAAAAAAAAATTGTAATTTGATTATTTGAGTACAAGTAATCACGTTTCATTGTATAAAAAAGTAATCATGTTCCCAGTTGTAATAAAATAATTATCCGGTGCTACAGCCCGTGGAAGCAAAGGCCTAATACCAAAGAGCGTATACAACTCATCAGCTTTTAAACCGTATAATATGCATTTGCAACCGAATGGACGTCACTTCACAATTGTAACACTGGATGAACACTTGATGGAGCATCTTGTCAGAGAGGGAATCGAACCCGGCTATCCACTCTCCAAAGTGTGAATGGCAACAATTACCCATATGGAGCACATATATATAGCCTAGTGTGTTTCTATGGTTTCAAATTACCCTTAAACCAATTCTAATCTTTTCAATGTATTATTCGAACATATAAATCTAGTCTCTCACTATACTTAGAAACTTCAAAATAATAAAACACCTTGCATAAGTTCTTACTTTCGAATAAAGTAACATCCTCCCTACAATATTATAAAATAAAGCTGAAGTAAAGAGAATGGATTATGTACTAAAGATAAAACTTTTTTTAAAAAATAAAGGAACCATAAAATGAGTATAGATGAGAAAAATAATTGAAGCTGAATTATGTAAAGTAGTACATAGATATGTTTAAGCTGAAGATCAGATGGACTCGAACAACATTCCACAAGATTACACTCCTCGATGACCATACCTACTCAATGTCAGATTTAAAGATAAAAGCAATACCTATATTCGTTATTTTAGTTAATTATACGCATCCTTAGAGCTTTTTAAAGAACTACTTAATTAATGCTTCAGTAATGAAAAACTAGCTACTTAAAATATTTTTAAAACTGTTTTAACTCATTACTTTCCGGAAAAAACAGACATCTTTATTTAGTATTCAATGGAATAGGTTATCTTGATCGACTGTACAAATTTGTTTTACACGTTAGGGTGTGATGCTTTCGTAGCTCGACCATTATTTTCTCGTTAAGAGCTGTTTCGTAATGATTTCTAATATGTTAACATTTTTATGCATCTAACTATATCTTGTTGTAAGAAAGTTCTTTCTCGATTTAAATTTATTACAACATTATTCATACAACTTAATCCTTAACTGAAATATACTTGACTCTTGAGCTACAACCTAAAGTAAAACTTAATAAAAACTACACTAAAACCTAAAGAGTTATTAAAGAAGAGTTATTGAAGAAAGAAATCTCTACTCTAATTGTAACAATTGTACAAAGACGGATTCCAACCGCTAGTGGTGGTCTTTAGTGCCGGTAAGACGAGTAGGCATAAGTGATACAGATGGTGTAGAAGTTAAGACAAATTTGAGTCAGTAATCTGAAGTTTTGCAGAATTGAGTCACCTCTGTTTCAACTCCTACTCCTTAAACAGACTCTTTCTCTTAAGCATTTATACTCGTCTACCGGCACCGAAGAAGACCACTAGTGGTTGGAAGCCTTCTTTGCACATTAAAGTTACTTTTAGTGGAGAAACATATATCTTTATTGTGAATCAAGTCATCATCACTACTAAATCACTGCTCATCTAGAAAAATTAAAGATTTATTATATTGAACCCGTTTATTGTTGTAGAGGTAATTTGAAAGCAGAATATTATTTTAAGTGGAGTGATTAATTATAAAAATATTTTATTAATTATTAGTATTTTTTTTCCTGATTAAAAAAAAACCTTTGTGAGAATAAAACAAGGGCATGAAGGGTTTGGGGTAAAGCAAGGGAACTCGCCTACTCAAAACCCTATACATGGTATTGTAATTAGATCAGCATGTTCCTTCTCACCTCTTTAGGAACCCAGGTATAATGATGATTCGACCCTGACCTAGTAGTAGTTCGGCCCTTCCAATACCCAACTCTTCCTAGAATTAGCTTTTACTTTATGAGGATTTCTTGTAATGTTCCCTCTTAAGTACAGATGTTGCCTGATAATGTTGAAAGATAAACATTATCTTAAGTAAAATGCAATTTAAAATGCAATGTACTTCTTAATTTTATTCACAAAGGGGAAGTTTACATAACATTTCAGCAGAAAACACCAAAATGCATTCACCTTAAAATCGTTAAGGGGCTGCACACCTTCCGTTTATCTAGTGTGACGTCATATCTAAGCGATAAACTGTGTGAAATGCGTAGTTTGGACTGGTTTTCATGCAGATAAAAAGTCTACGCATCCAAACCATCTTTTGCAAATTTTATTAGAACGCACTTAGAACAAAACCTGTCGAAAGTGAAGACAGAACTGAAGAAAAATCTGACGATATCCCACACACCTTCAGATAAAAGTACGGATTTTCACACACTTATTTATGACAGATAGCTGCACAGATAAACTGAAGATGTGTAGCCCCCCTTTAAACAACAAATACTAAAATAATATAACTCCAGTATTATATTTCCTACATATGACTTTTAGAAATTATCTATTCTCTTCTTAATAATTTATTCGCTGTCTATGTAGGAATAAATAACCAGTTTATCAAATACATTAAACTTAGGAGAACATAAGAATTTTTGGTACATTATTTTTAAAAACATAATGCAATTAAAAAAAAACAATTAAAAGTATACGAAGCGAAAAAAAGGATTATCCGATAAAACAATACTAAATATCCAAAAAAAAAAATTGTTGAAATAATTTTTAAATTTTAAAATAACTCTAGAGGGAAAGAGAAGAGGATTAATAACTCGTGATTTATAATTTGAAACTCCAGTGATGTATAAACGGAAAACAAATAACGGAGGATTGAAACATAATTTTAAGCGATATTTGATTGAAATGTAGGTACATTACAAACGAGTGGGACAAAAATCAACAGAGTTGTGTGGAATTTGAAACGAAATGTTGGAGGAGAATTAATCATAACTGTTGGATATGTCAGAGTTATTGGTTTAAGTTGAACTCTGGTAGACAGAGGGCTAGGTGTAGGTATAGATAGAGCACACGGTGTAAGTGACAGGTGAATCAATACCTGACTAATTACACAGCTTTCAGAGATTAACTGGGACCTGCCTTTAGCTTGCGGTTAGTATCTGCGGTCATAGATCGACTTACCTGTCTCTTCTATTGACATCGGCATGACCCTTCAACCTTGCTCTACTGTACACCAATTACTCTTGAACAATCAGACAGTTAAATCAACAGTCAAGCCAATAAGTGGTCAGTTACTTCATCTGTAAATCACGCTAACGTGGGATGAATGAACAGTGTTTAATACTCTTACCCCATTCAATTAAAGAAGTGTGAGGCATTAAAATCACATCGATAAAGTAATATACAATAAAACAAATTAAACTGGTTAGATTCGTCTAAAGTAAAACTTGATCATTGGTTTGATTGTTTAAGGAAACTTTCTTCAGTTTACTTTCAAAACGTAAGGAAACTCAACAACTTGAAACACTGCTACAATAAGATTATTTTAATCTTTTTTAACAAAATGTTTTACAAAAATGTCTAGAACCATTTCTATCACCATGATAGACATTTTATAGGACCACTTTGACATTCTAAAAAAATCGGTTAACACTTTCTCATATACGAGTTCACAATTACTTAGCCAAATGTTTTCCATTTATTAGTTTTCGAGTTTTCGTAGGTAGGATTAAATTATTTAGTTTTCACGGCTAGTTTCCGAGATATTGATAAGTATAAATTATTTTCCTGAAAATCTAAAACGAAGAAAAAAAATTACCGCTAAACACCTTTGAATGTATTTATTAATAATTTTATAAAATTATATATTTTTATACTAATTAAGATGTTGCCATATGCGTTAAAAAAAGTTTTGTTAATGTATGTGGAACCGATTTTTTACTTAAAAGTATTGTGATGAAGTGAAACATTTATTTTGAGATTTTAATAGAATTGCAGTTTACACGTTTTGAGGCCCCTTATTCAAAGAAATAGTAATTTTAAAAAATCGCTCCGAGACAACTCAGACCAACTTTCTCATATCCGAGTTCATAATTACTTAGCCCAGTGTTTTTCATTTATTAGTTTTCGTTGGTACATTTAATTATTATTAAACATTTCATCAAAATTTATCCTAAAAATATTTTCTTGAGAATCGAATCCAGCCTTCTCCGTCCGCGTTTAGAGCTATATTCTCAGGAACTAGATTTTTCCTTGGAAAACGGCTTATATCGTTAGATTCGTATTTAAATGGACTATATTTTAGAATTTTTTAATCAAGTTTTTGGGGGGCAGGCACACCCAAATTTGGAGCTAACATTTATTTCTCGATTTTGCATCGGGGTATGATTTTTTAAACATGTATGCCGAATTTCGTCAAAATGGGCCTAGTAGTTTAGGCTCAAGGTGTCTGCACAGACTTTTTTTTTTTTAAAAAATCACTTTTTTGGACTCAGAGGACCTCAAAACGTGTAAATCCATCAAAATATCAAAATCGAATTATCCCGCCTTACACCGAATTACACAATACTTTCTCTTTTTCTGAGAGAGTAAAAAGTAAACTCTTAATCGTGAGATGGTGCTGTCGACGAATGGTAGCGTTTAATATAAGGCACTTTACCATTTATTATTCCCTTGCTTTGTGATAAGATGTAAACTTTCTACCTCATTCGGGTACAAAATTGTCCAGAGTTAGAAACATGATAAATATCATACGTCTCTCGGTGAAGCCTGGGATGTAAACAATCATAGAAAACGAAGACGTCTTCGTATATTTCAAATAATTGAGAACGCGGTTTATTCTAGAAAACCTAGATTAATGTATAACCTCTAACTACAAATTCAGACAAACATAACTACCAAGTATTCTATAAGTACTCTAAAAAGTATTCTAAAAAATCTGAATCCAACTAATACTAGAGGTCGACCAAGAAGTCATGGAAATGTGAGGAGTGCGCTAGTGTCGACATGTACAGTCAGTTTTTATTAAAATAGACCACTGTCAAAAAATACAGTGTTGTTTTTTTGTTATTAATAATTTTATTTTTGATAACTTCTATATTTTTTGCAACAGGCAACACTGTACCTGATAAGAAATCACAATATTATACGATAATATCTTTATATTATTATTTATTGATTATTCACAATAATATTCTTTAAATCTAAATAAATTTTCTTCTTTCTTAATCGATTTTTTTCTTCCTCTTTATTTCTGAGTTTGATTTGTTACTTTTTTATTTCTGTTTTATTTGTTACTTTCCTTATTTCTGGATTTTAGTTATTACTTTTTTGTGAATTATTATTTGTACTATTACCTCTCTCGGATTGTTTTTGGCAATTTTCTCTTTGGTAAATTAAATTTCCTGTTATTATTAAAAACATGGATATTAACACGAATTCAAAATTAGGAAGAAATTATAAAAATAATGAGATTCTAAGATAAGTTTTCCTTAAAATATAATGGGGAAAAGCAAACTAGAAATTCGCTAATATTATTTTGATTAATTGTCATGGAGAGCAATCATTTTTATGATATAAAAATAAATATTAGGTTTGTTCCAACCCCATTATTTGTAGCGTTCTTTGCATTTGCATCATCGCATGGTGAATGGTACAAAATCAAAATTGTTGTGTGACAGTTGTGACTATAATTCGTATTGTATAAAAACAAACAAAACAGGAAACCTAACAGATTGGAAACCTTCTTGTTGTTGTTATTCGTGAGATTTGACATAAATGCGCATGTCATACAAACTAGAAATGGGTATTGTCTTAGCACCCGACTGTACTGACTTCGGCACTACTCGGAAGTTCCGATTTTAAACGAAGTTAAGCTTTCCGTTTCTCCCGTGTTCATGACTTCTTGGTCGACCTCTAATAAACGCAATGATAAAACACTTAAAAATAAAAGAAAAATATTACTCACAAATCAATGTTCACCAAAAAATAGCGATGAAAGTCCTGTCACCAGACGAAGCTAAATCTCTTATTGAAGTTACTGAAAAAATAGTCGTGGACATTAACAATTTATGTCTCAAAAACTCAAGACGTTTATTTATAAATTAAATTAAAAATTGCAAAGAACAATTTTTTAGAGTAACAAATAAAATAAAATAAAAACCTTTTTGTAACACAATAGAGAAAATACTACTTTTGCCAGTATATAATTCTAAATCAAGGCTATAACTTAAGGTTACTTCGACATGTTTTGGTCGGAAGTTTTAAGACTTCCTTGGATGTAACTTAAGCAGTCCATAATTAATTCTGGCATTTCTAGTACAATGGTGTTTAGCAGTGGGTGCGTTGTACAGTGAAATTCCTAAGTCGACCCTCGTGTACACTACCAACCTATTCCTACTTAAGATAAGCCTTCTATATTATGCCTTAACACGTTTTTACACGATTTCACTAAAGACTCTTCGATTTAAGTTTAAAGGCAATGGAACTTGAACATAAGAGGTGACGGAGTTAAAAAAAATGAAATTCAACAACATTGAGGAGAAAATAAATTGCAGTTTATTTTGAGCAAAACGACTTTTTTACAAAATAAACTGCCAATTAGTGTGGCACATACCTTCCTCGCATCTTAGCATGTACTTTATTGATTTTATGCTTCAGGAAGCCATTATTTTCTAATTCATTTAATTGTTTCCCTCGGTTTTTTAATGTGTCCAATTTTTTTTTATTTTTACATGAATTAAAGTATAAATTTAGCAAAAGTTTAAGAGCGCGGACGATTGAAATTTTTCTGGTGCTATCTGCGTTCTACTTTCGACAAAGCATCCAAATTTCATTAAAATCAGATGAGTCCTTTTGAAGATATAGGTGTAAATAAATGTATGTTTGTGTGCATGTGGAAGAGAAACAAATGGGCGCAGAAGATTGAAACTTGTTCAAGACCAACAATGAGCTAATTATGACCTACTATAGATATTTCATTAAAATCGGACGTGTAGTTTTTAAGATATGTTGGTTCGCAAAAATTGAGCGACAGACGGACGGACAGACACGGAAACAAAAATGTTCCTTGATGTTTGAAACGGATTTCTGTCTTGACATTTTTTAAATCGTTGACATGACATATTTTCGTTCTAGAACGATCACATAGCTTAAAAATTATGTAAAAATGTACTATATAAAAAAACCTGAAACCGGTAGCGCCCCCGCCAAGTCGAGAACAGCCGTAGCCGTACGCACCATCCTTAACTGGAACCAACTCACGGCAATTTGGAACTCCCTCTATTATCCTATTGAAGATACTTAAATATATAAAATTAATTTTAGTTTATTGTTCATGACAAACAACCAGAAATATAAATTTCACACCTCTGCCCACAGTAGTTAAGATATATGAGCCTAAAGTTTTGTTATTCCGTCAATCACTCACTCACTCAACATAATTTTAAGGCACTTATCCTAGAAATCTGACTTGGCAGAAACGCACCACAAAGAGGCTAAAATTAAATGCAGTGTCGTATACAAATCTGTATCCTTGTTCTGCGAAGCCCAAATGAGAAAATAATATTTATTATATGAATTAAGTTTGTGGTGCGTTTTTGCCAAGTCAGAATTTTTTTTAAAAAATTAAACGTGTAGAGTGATTTGGATAAGAGAATAGAGAGAGGGACAGAAAAACATCATGTACTTGCATTGGATAAATTAGACCTAGTAGAACTTACTCGGACAGTGGGAGACTTGGCTAAGCCTATGATCTCACAACTTTTTACGCGAGACTTGGCTTATTTTTTTACACTAGTATTTTTTTTTTTTTGATACTATTGTTTAAAAGTAGGCAACATACAAAAAAGACAAAATACACAAAAGGAAATAAAATTAAGATTGTAAATTTGAACTAAATCACAGATTAACCTCAAGAGATTGCTCTGACATCTATTACTATTTTGAGGCTCTTGACCTCTGGGTTGTACTTATATAATATAATATAGGTTCTAAAAGTAAGTATGTATTTTAATATACACATAGACGCTCAATCTTGACATTGTTCATTTAATATTTTGATCCTATTTAAATTTTATGAAAATGTTTCAACACAAACCAAAAAGAAAAATTGTAACAACCTTTAATGCTATATTATTATCATTAATTTAAGGTGTTAAACATTTTTAATAAGAAAGTTAAGATTGCACGGCTCAGTACCATACCTATAGAGGAGTCGAACATTTTTTTTTTTTTTTTTGCTCCTAGAATCTGTACCGTATCCTCTAATTTTAAATTTTACCGACAGCTTGGAGAGAATACTGATATTCGGTATTAGTTCCAATATCGATCTCAGTATCAATATGGCATATACCAGTGGGATTCAGACATTCAGGTGAGGTGTCATTAGGAGAATTATATTGCACTGCTAAAATGCCGAAATGACACTGGGTTGGGCCGTCTAATTTTATAAATAAAATAGTAAGCAGGCGCTCTGAATAAGAAATAGCGCCATGGCCTTATCGCCTTGTGGCAAATTAGTTCTACAAATGATAGATTTAATGCGGTGGAGTACTATAATTAGTGAATTTACTTTTTTTGTTTTAAAGATTAATTAATTATTAAAATATTTTATTTAAAACATGTACACAACTCTATGATTAATTTGGAAGAAGAACACTATTTTCGCCAGAAGTAAAAATGCATCTGTCTATATGTACCCTCAATTTCTTCTGTTTCGTATTTTAAGTATATATTAAGGATTAAACCTTATAATATAATGTTAACAGAATATCTGAAAAGTTGCACGAACAAACGCTATAAGAACTTTTCGTGTTCCCATACTATTAAAGAAGGAGATGGACGCAAAGGATCTTGCCATCCTTAACAAAAAGACGAGTGACCCATGTATACTCCACAGAAGTTTAAGAACTCTACTTTACACGTACTAAGTTTAGTATTTTGTCCGACATCGACCCTACCTGTCTTACACCACACCTGTTGAATATTTAGTCTAGCATGAATGGTGTGAAGGGTCTTTCGAGGAACATTAAACAGTCGGAGTAAAAGTACCATGTCAGTCAGAAGCTGCTGAGATATGCAAGACTAGTACTTCGAAACATGACTAATTACCGTATGTTTACTTAGCTTTCTATACCGGAGTCATTTAGCTTTTGTGAACTCGTTCACTCTCCATGGAATGCATAATTAATGAACTTCTAAAAGTCTGGACTGCGGACGATCAATATAACTCATAAATGTCCCACTACCGGTAATTCTGTAAATCATTCTAATTTACTTCCAATGCAACTTAATTAATAAGAGGTCAGTGGCATTTGAATAACCAACTAATTTAATTAATCTAACTACAAGAGCCATAATTTAACAAGTTTATGGATAATAAGCTTGTAAAGCAAGTCCTTGATCCTGCTATGTCCAATTATTGGCTACTCGCATAATACTAAATATTGAAATTGCTTGGTTAAATTAATTAATCCTTAGATAATTGGTTATAAATTAATCATGGTTGCATACTTTATATGCATAGAATAACAAGGATAAATTATAGAGAAATACTATCATAATGATCAATATAAGTAAATAATTAAATTAAAACGAACACACTAAATCAAAGAAATAATTAGAAGTAACTAGAAATGCATAGATGCCTTAATAATATAAAGATTGTTTTTAACAACAGTATTCAATGAAGGTGGGAAAAAGGACGGTGGACTAATAAGATCTACAATCATATATACAATGATTTTGGCCAATAATAGTTCAACTTCAATCGTAGGCTGTAATCATACAAAACCGGAGAACAATGAGCGATAATCTTGGCGTCACTTACTAAATTTTTTTATTATAACCACAAAACATTTTTAAAAACATATAGCTACTTTGATAAATAAACAAGTATTATTTTACGTGGAGAGACGGCTCCTTCAAATCCTTTAAACTCTAATGCTTAGCAGAAAACCACATATTTGTTTTTAACATGTTGAAAACATGTTTGCTTTGCTCTCCACTTCAGTATGTTTTTATCCTTATTCGTTATACATACCACATTGTTATATTCATTTTAAATAGATAAATTCTAGCAAACTCGACAGGAAAATCAAGATTTTACCATAGCTATGATTAGTTTTTAGTAAATAGCTTAACTTTCGCTTAAAGAGGCCCTATACAGTCAATCGTTTGATCAGATTATCGATTGACACGCGCTTCAATCAACCCATTAATTGACCCTTCAATCTTTTGATCAAAACTCATGTAGTGGCGTTTCCGAGACTTTTGACTTTTGTTAATTAGTGAATTGTGTTTTTTTTTTGTTTTTTTTGGAGCTACGTAACTTTTCTTCAAATATAGTGCATACCTACATAACCATCCATTGCAACAATGGTTTCAAATACAAATGTATGGTTCCTTGCCTTGACTTTAGTGGACCTCATGAAGTAGAAACAGGACAGGAAGAGGAAACGAAGGTGGTTAAAGAGTGGTATAAATTAAGAAATCGCTTCGCTTATGAACATTTACTCCACGTTCAGCGCGAAACAGTATCAGAAACACTACATGAACTTTTTCAGAATGAACCAAGAAAATTTTATCCATTATTGGACTTAGTGCGGCCCGAAATAGATAAAAGGACACTAATATGCGTGAACATATTTCTACAACTCAGAGACTTTTGATTACATTAAGGTAGCGTCTGAAATGGATTTGGAAAACTTGAAATTCATGTGGGAACTGATCTGACTGTGGCAAAGATTGATCAAATCCCTCCTAGACGGTCAATCGCCCTCTTCAATCATTTGCTTAAATCAGACTTTCCATCAACCACCATCAATGATTGGCTCAAGCGTCAAATGGGTTTCCTAGACTGTCAATCATGCTTGACTCAACCATGATATTGACGTAACCTTTTGACCAAAATGACTGACCATCTAAAGCCTACTTTAGAGTCTAATAACTTTAAATCTCCCGCAGGAGGAACGTATAAAGATTGTTTGAATAGGCAATGAAGTGGATATAAGCATCAAACAAATTTTGCTATCTGTTTATGGATAATGGCGATTTTGGATACAATCTTAACACTACAAATAAACATAAGAGCCGCTCACTTAAATGAAGTGTGCTAAAGAATCGGTACATGAGGGATTTAACTAATCTCAGACACGATCTCCTATCACGATCTAGTTGTGACAGTTGTTAGATAATACTCTAGGAGGTAGGTTTTTAAAGAACACTCTAAATATTAAATCAACTGAAGGAAGTTGATCTAATTTTCGATGTTACATTTAATCTTAGAAAATTTTTAAATAAATTTGAATCTATAATACAAAGTTTACAATTCAAGAACACGAATGCTAATTCAAAGCCCTATCTATAATACTATCTATTCGACACACTAAGAACTTTTTGACTTCATAAATACAATGAATTCACTTTAAAACTTTAAACTATCGAACTTGATTACCAAGAGATAACAGTCAGATTAGCATTTACGACTTTCTAGGACAATAAAATGCAAATCAGCTGAAGCTCCGAGTTATTGCAGCTCTGTTATAATTTTAATAGTTCCTCGTCTGCTCATAAACTATATAAACAAGAGCGCATTTTGGTTATAATAGTAATAATAAAAGCTGTAAAATTAACTAGAAACAATGTGTATTTATTAAGTTCTTGGTCTTCCGGTGGTAACCACCTCATGTTCGATGTGTTTATGTATTTATGTTGTTAAATGTATTAATTGTTGGCATCTAAATTTTACGTTGTTCTCAATCTTTTTATATTCGGAATTTTACTACGTGCGAAAAATTTTTTTTCTCGATTTTCTGTAAGAGACAGCGATTCTCCATCCTGTTGAGGTTTAGGACATTTTAATAATTATTTATAATGTAGCAAGTAATGTCAAGTATTATTTATTAACTTGACATTCCTTTTCAGCATCAATCTGTATTGTTTGAGTTTTTCATATTGTGAGGTTCAATAAAATTCTCTACTAGTTTTTTCAATAATAGTCTTTGTGTAATTATAATAGGTCATACTTTAATTGGTTATGGGTTCAGTATACTTTCAGGTTGTGTGTTAACTTAAAATTCTAAAATCATTTTTTTTTTTTCTCAAACTTTCAAAATTTTCATAAAAATCTGTCATATTTTAAAATTTGAAAAATAATAATAATTTTATTACCAAGAGATAATATCCAGATTAGCATTTATTAGCGCAGTGGAAGCGTGCTGGGCCCATAACCAATTAAAGTATGACCTATTATAATTACACAAAGACTATTATTGAAAATCTAATAGAGAATTTAATTGAACCTCACAATATGAAAACTCAAACAATACAGATTGATGCTGATAAGGAATGCCAAGTTAATAAATAATACTTGACATTACTTGCTACATTATAAATAATTATTAAAATGTCCTAAACCTCAACACATCCCAACCTTTATAAATTTTTTTTTGTGGAGTGATTAAAAGCCAGTTTACTCCTTCTGAAATCTGATGTACTACAACTACAATGACACTGTATAATGTTCTATGATTTACTTAGCAATAATATTAAAAGTCCAATCAATATCAATATTATGTAGAATAAGTATACAAGTTTTGTCACAACGAACTACGTAAAAAAACAATAAATGTCCAAGTAAAAATATTACCTGTTTATCATTATTTTATCAAAGTAGCATTCGTGCTTTATAAGTCAGGTACTAAAGAACTAGAGTTGCATTAATGTAATTAACACGATGAAGGTATGTCCACATTATATTAGTTATTAACGAAATCATTACGTTAGTTATTTCCTAGTCAAGTATATAGAATAGTAAGTAAGTTGGTTACCGATATAGATCATGATATAAACGTACTACATACTCAACATATTCATTTGTTAAACACCTTACACTAGTGTTTCCCAAACTTTTTTACACGCTACACACAATAAAAAAAATAGCCAATAGCCGCGGCACACCTATTACTTAATGGAGGGCATACGAGAGCCATCCTGGGTCCCATGTTGAAAGGTCTACTGCGGGTCCCCACAATTGAATAGTTTGGATTTTAATTTTTTATTCTGGATCCCACGACACACCGCGGAATACAGTTTGGGAAACCCTCCCATTCCCATTTCTTGACTAGACTACTAGACGGTCTGGAGGACAAACTTCCATTTTTTTCAATAATGATGCTGTAATGATTGCCGAAAGCTGCTTTAATAAAGGAAAAGTTTGTTGTTTATGCAAAGAGACAGTTTCTAATCCTTCAAATTTTGCATACATTACTCTATTCTTTACTAAACAAATTCTGTCCATTAAAATTTGAAACCCCTGTCTGAATGCACTCTATTTCAAATTTTACTCTTCTCAGCGTTACTGAAGATATATACACTAGAGTTTGAAAGTCGGCGTTTTATAATAAACTTAAATTTCAGAGAGAGTGGTATTTTTATTCCTTTTTTTCCTTTGTTTCATGCCATTTTATTTGTACCTTTTCTAAAAAAAAAAATATTAATTAAGTTTTTCTTTTTAGGTAAGCGGATACTACGACTATTCTGCCACCAGTGGAAATGGAAGTCCTGCTATGAAGGTAAATAATCAAAAATATTTTTAATTTTAACAATTATACATTTTAATAAACTTGTTTGAATATATTAAAAAATTTTATTATCAATATGTAGTTTTATATTAACTGGATTATTTTTATATAATCTGGATAGATTTTATCAACAATGTATAATTATTAATCTATAAATAAATTAATTGGTTAAAATATATCGGTTTAATTAATTTTAAATTGACAATGTTAAATATAATTGTATGTTAGAAGAAAAAGTTTACTGCTTTATCAAGTCGAAAATAATAAATATGTCATTTATAATTAAGCGTTTTTGTTGCATAACAAAACGAAATAGATATATAATACATATAAATAAAGTATAATAATAATCATGTATGAACAAGTTGGCAGGTAATTATTATACTGTCGAGGTCGTAAATTCCAAGTTCTGGTTTTAATTAATGCAAATTTTAAAAATTAATCAACGGAGTTCAATGTATGTGTAGGTAAACATAAAACGAACAATAATTATAAACCAAGAAAAATAAATTAAAAAAAAAACTTGAGGAAAAATATAAAAGATAGATTTACAAATTACATACAAGATTTATCAAAACATTAATAATGTAAAAATGGCAATGAATGCTTGCTTCTTACAACTATTAATCATTAGGAAAAAAACAATATAAAATATAAAATAGTTCCTTAAATAAAGTATAAAATAATATATGCACTTATGCATAGTTAAAAAATAAAATGTATGTATGCCCCAGGAAGGTTTAGGTGAAAACAAATTACATAAACAGTTAAAGAATAAATAACGTTTAGTGTATTTAACAATAAAAACTAAAATTTGAAGAAATGGAAGTTGATATTTCAAAATAAGTTAGCATTTGTGCCACAGTAATTGGCAGACTTTTTTTTAAATCTTTCAAAATTGTTTTTTTTTTTTTTTTTTTTTTTTACACGAATACAAGTATTCATTTAAGCCTGGTTTAAGCGATCCAAGTATACTTGATCCAAGCCACTTTCATCAAATCCACTTGGTCCAAGTGTTTGTGGAACTTTGAAGTAAGGTTTACACGATCAAAGTATACTTGGTCCAAGTAGACGAACTTTGATACACTATAAAGTAGAGGTCAAGATAGATTGTGTGAAATGTTTTTCCTTCTAGAACTTTCCAGTTAAATTTTACTAATTGTTTTAAAACAGTGGTGATATATCACCGTCTAAAAAAAAACAGCTCAACCACACATCTGTGTTTTTTTGACTGCTCGTTCTCATATAATTTGTCAGGTGGGCGCCATTTTTGTTTTTATCAAAGTCTACTTTGATGGAACCCATCCAACTCAACTTGGATATCCAAGTTGACTTTGATACACTGTTCACACGATGCAAGTAGAGTCAAAACTGACTTGGTCCAAGTATACTTGGATCGAGTAAACCCGGCTTTAGCAATATTTAATGTGCTCAGGTAGTTGCAATTAATCTGAAGCCATCTGCGGACTATTGTCGTCAAACTATCCATTATTCTTAAAAATCAAATGAGTACTTTTGAAGATATAGGTGTAAATAAATGTGTGTTTTTGCGTACGTGAAAGACAACTATACGCTGATTATGACCTATTATCCAAATCCAAATGTGATTAATATTGGACGAGTAGTTATGTTTAAGATATGTTGGTTCTCAAAAATTGAACGACAGACAGAAACGAGACCAAAAATGTTTCCTGATGTCTGAAACGGAGTCCAGTCTTAGAATTTTTAAAATTGAATGCATTTCTTTATTCAGAGCGATCTCATAGATTCAATAGAAGCAATAATAATGGAAAATAAACTTTCTCATATACACAGAACTATTGAATTTAAATCAAACCATATTTTATTTAATCACACAATTTAGTTGAAAAGATGGTTTAGTTTACACTTTTTGATTTTCAGCAATATAATATTTCTTTCATAATTCGCTCGAGACTTTCCCTGGAAAAACTACTTATCTAGTTAAATTCGTATTAAAAGGACTATAAAATATATTTTTTTATTACCTACAATTTTAATCCCTCCATAAACAGATATTTTATATAAGGCCATAACTACTGAAGAAATGCAAAACTCTTTTAGAATAGGGAATTATCCTAATCTGGTCATATTTAAGTGAGTATAAACTTCCAAGTTAGATCTAGAGACTTAAAAAGAAATTTATTTAAGAGTTGCATCCAAAAACTAAAATAGCTACATATACATGAACCCCGATTTATATTTTTAAAACACTTATCCAGCTTCTTTTTTTAGTGTATCTCTAATAAAAAGGATTCAAATTCACCGTAAAAACATTTATATTTTAACGTGGTGTAGTATAAAGAAAATTATTTATATGTACTTTTGTTACATAGAAATACCTAAAATTTATTTACTTACCCGTACTTAAGATAAAATATTGTGTTTTAATCTTTCTTTAGTTTATTTTCATAAGTACAAGTATCATGTTTAATTAAAATTCAACAATTGATATAATTTTTATGTTTAACTAGCTGACCCGGCTAACTTCGTACCGCCTAATAAACATTTATAACGTAAGACATGTATAGCTGCTACCTTTGAAATACGTCATAAATAGTTTATTTAGTTAAACAATGTTGCCTTAGATGAATCAAATGTATATTACAATTTGCAATATATCCTTGTACAATATACAATATTTGCATAAGAGACATGAACACACATTACGCTACAGATACGCTACATCAACCCCCAAATTTAGAGTTAAAACTACTAGGTATTCGATTTTAATCAGGGAAGATTTTGTAAAAATATGTGGCAATTTCGTCGAAATCGGCTCAATAGTTTTGGCTTTATGACAGACAGACATTTTTAAGAAACTTCTCATTTGAGTTAGGTGACCTTAACGCGTTCACTTGTAAATAAACACGTAAACGTGTAAATCAAAATCTAATTTTCACGACATCATTATATTTACTTTCCCTCTATACATAGGTACGTATATAACTCTATACATTCTACGTATATAAGAACTTAAAAAGGTTACTATTTCATACGAATTGTATAAAACGTAAGTTGACAGATTGATTAGGGTATTTTTAAATGATGTAAATATTCACAATGTTAAGCGGCTATAAATAAAATCACATAACGTAAGAGTAAACCACTTTAAACGGCAATACAGTCATCTACAATTCATCGAAATTGCTACAAAATGTTTCTTATCCTGACTTTTAGATCTATGTAGAATTAAATTTTCTAAAACAAAGCGATCAAATAATGAAATGCTTAAATTGGACTGGGCCAATTGGAGCCCCTCTAGTTGGATCAATTCATAAATTAATAATAATTTTACTATCACAACCAGGTATAACGTAAAAGTGTACATGTCACTTTTTCGTTACGTCGAGCAACATGTCCTTCAGTCACTCTCAACCAAATTCCTATTCCTCGGTCAGAGCAGACCCGCTATCTAGGACTACATTTTGATAGAAGACTGATTTGGGCTACACACACAAAACAAAAACGACAACAGACTAACAGACGATACAAACTAATGACTAGACTTCTAAATAATCAATTTTAACTCTCGCTATCTAATAAACTCCTTATCTATAATTCTATTATAAAACCAATCTGGACGTACGGACTCGAGTTATGGGGAACAGCAAAGCATTGCAATCTAAAAAGGCTCCAAACACTACAATCCATTATACTCCACAAAATCGCTAACGCACTTTTTTATGTTTCCAACCTTATCCTCCACAATGACTTCAATGTTCCCTTCGTTCGAGACCTAGCAGTTTCCCGATATCAGACTTTTCATAGTTCCCTAGCTTTCCATCCTAATCCTTTAGTACAATCCCTCTCCTCCCGCACGAGACCAAGTAACCCTCCTCGCCGTCAAGATTGTGGCCTCGCGATCACCTATGCGATTAGGAAAAAAAAAAGTATATATATATATGAAATTATGTTTATGTTTTTTTTTAATTAAATAATGTTAACAAGCTAGGGAGTACAACTACTGAGTTGCTTCTCCCACTATGACATCATGTTCTTGTATATACTTAATTAACAATGTTACTAGTTACATTTTTTTTTTATGTAGTTGTAATATTCATTACAAATAAAAAAAAACAAAAAAAAAAACAACCAGGTATACGCTTCAGTACGCTTGTTTAAAGAGCATTTCATTTAAACATTAATGACGTTAAGTATATAGTATAACATAAGCCCGACAAACAATTCTTGCCCTAAATCAGTTATCAACAAGTTTTTTGTTTCATATTTGAAATAGCCAATATAAAATATAATTAAAATGTCAAAAAACATGTTAACAGCCAAATTTTTATTACAAGAAAAAATTTGGGTTGATGTATGATAAATCAATAAATAAACAAGATATTTATTTGACTCTGGGTTATCAGTTTGTTGTTTATGCTATCATTTTTTTTATTCAGAAGGTCAGATTTATTTTACCTCATATTTTTTATAGAACTGAAATAAAAGAATGATAAATTTAATCCATTAATTTACAGTTTTGTATTTTAACTGTTGGCAGGGAAATAAATAAAATACAAAATAACCGGTTTTGGTTTAAGAATATTGAAATTAGGTAGGGTCATGAAAATTAGTTTATTTTGATTATACTATTTTTTACAGGATTAGACGATTATCCATGTTATACATTATCAAATGATCTTCCATTTACAGATGAATGGTGCAGAAAGGTTGTTAATAAAACCGGTTTCAATAAATTAACCAAGCGACGTGAACAATTATTTATATACTTAATATTTTTATCAGTTATGAAAGAGAGGAATATTTATGAAAATGGAAGAGCTCGAGAAGACCGGTAAAAAAGAGTTTGGCAGACAAGTCTGTGGCAGGATTTGAAATTTTGGCATAGGTCAGCTTCTATCAAATCAAACGGCTTCATGAGAAAAAAAAAATGGAAAGAAAATAAAAAAAAAACCTTACTTAAACAAATCACAGACTATTGACATGTTATTTTTTAATAAACGAAATGTGATAATATATCTAATCTTATAAAGATAGTAATTTATATAATATAAAAACAGACTTAAAAAAAAGAGATCCTTACTAGTTAAAATTTGTACAATAGAGGTCTATTATTTGTAGGTATCAAAGAGAGGAAATTATCAGTCTAGAAGCCTAGAGTCTATTTAATATAGTGAAAGATAGAAGTAAAAAGAATTATTATCAGGAATATATATAGAGAGTAAACTGGAATGTTAAAAGTTATTACCTAGACAAGTATATGATAGTTAGTGAGGGTCATTATTTAACATTATGGGTGAGTTTCTGACTGGGCATTCTATCCTCCGTTCACGCCTCCCTAAGACTAATTTTATCTATTATAAACCCATAAATACTGAGTCCCACTTTTATCTGAATTGAACAAATTAAATATAACAGTATATTGTGTATTTAGTACCTAATAATTTAAAGAAAGAAAAACAACACATTCTTTAATTTGAGGGAACTTTTGTTGGAGAATGAGGTTAAACGAAGATATTATGAAATTGGATAGAAAGTAAAACGCTTGTTATGTAAATTTTTAAGTTTTAGAGAACACTATGAGAATTTATGACATTAACTGACATTTAATAATTCGTTTGAGTTTAAAAATATATGTGACTTAATCTCTGTTATTAAAGCATTTACTTTTGTGATCAATATGTTATAAACATATACACACGCAAACATTACTATGAACCTGAATAGTGGCAACAAAATAAATTCAATTTATTAACTATATTAATAAAATCATTTAGTTAGTTGAAATTCATCCACAAATTTAGTATTATCAGCTCAATATAGAAAAAGAAATGTTAAGAGAAAACTAATGATAAACTTTCTTGTATGAAAATTTTGTTTTGATTATGTCCATTCTCCTTCCATATCCTTTAAAAGATATATATATAAAAAGATATATCTATAAAAGATATATTTTTATTATGAATTACCCCAGTTTCCTGTGTCTGTATGCACTTAAATCTTTGAAAAACATTTGTATATCAGAGGTACAGAGAAATACTACTGTGTCAAACAATAAAAATAAAATAAAAATAGACTGCCAATTGGTGTGGCACATTGCTTCCTCGCATCCTAAAGTATCAATTAAGCAAAGGTTAAAGAGCGCAGACGGTTCAAAGTAATCTGGGGCTATCTGCGGGCTACTTTCAATAAACTATAAAAGTTTCATACAAATCAGATAAGTACTTTTGAAGCTATGGGTGTAAATTAATGTTGGTTTGTGCGCATGTGGAAGAGAAACAAATGAGCGCAGAAGGTTGAAACTTATATGGGACCAACAATGGGCTACTTATGACCTACCACCCAAATTTCATTAAAATTGGACGTGCAGTTTTTAAGATACATTGGTTCGCAAAAATTGAACGACAGACCGACAGACAGACACGGAACCAAAAATGATTCCTGATGTCTGAAACGGATTTCTGTCTTGGAATTTTTGAAATCGGAGACCTAAAAATGTTTAGTTCTTCAGAACGATCACATAGCTTCCGTTACCTTCGGTAAGCTCGGAAGCAAACATAGAAGTTGATCGATATGTGTATTCAAAATATAATGTAACAATTGTAACAGTTCAAATTATTTATTTATCAGCTTTACTGATTTTGACAGCTTTTTGTACCCTAATTGACATTAATTACTTAAAAAATAACATAAGAACACTTAAAATTGATCCTCGTTAGGATCCAAAGGAATTTAAAACTTATTATAAAACGATAAATGAAACAAACATTTTTAAAATTATTTAGACAACAAACTAGAATAATTGCGATGGAATAAATACATATATTAAGGTAAAGGATGTCAACTTTGAGAAATATTTGTATACATTTTAATTAATTTTGCTTCCAAGCTTAGAGTTTATCGAAGCTAAAGTTTGTCTAGTAAAGTTGTTAACATTACTTATTCTATATTGAGCTAAACGAAATACGTTTCAGACATCGAGGAAGATGCATCTCGTTTGTCAATGTGGATAATTTATCCAGTAACCCGAGGAACTTATGTCCCAGCATAATTGGCGTTTTCATTTTTTTATCGAACGGCTTTGTAAGGTTAGAGGATGAAAAGTATGGTTAATTATCTACAAAAAAAAAAATAAAAAAATCCACTTCAACAAAAACCACTTTAACAAAAAACAAGTCACGAAACTATAATTACTATATTATGTAGAAAATAATTTTTCTTTTTTGATTACATTTAAAAAAAAACTTCTATAGCCGATGGGCTATAAGCTGAGCTAAATCTTTCACGAGATACGCAAATATACGAAAAATTCCCGATCCTGGCGCCTGTAAGAAAAATGTGGACTAATTGACAATATTAATAAACGAAATGAATTAATAAAATAAATGAACTGAATTTTGACAGCTATATATATCTCTTAACTGGTTTTAATCCGCAACTAAAAAAAGCATCTTTAATCACTGGTTACAATTTTTTTTTTATCCACTAATTATGTAGAAGTAGCGTTACTTTCGGATTAGGTGTATTTTTAAAACAGGATACAATTTAAGATGGCAAAAAAAAGAAAGATAATATAAAATGTGTGACATTTTTACCGCGTGAAAAAATAATTTAAAAAAGTTCTTACTGGTTACATTTTTATGCATGAGTACAAAAGTTCTCATTCCTGTAGTATCACAGCTCTGATCTACAGAAGCGACATTTTTAGACCCCCTTCTTGTTAGGGAAAATTAATTCATTTTGGTTAAAACTGTCGATAAATTTTAACTTAAACCTTTAAAATGTGTTATATTTGACAACATAGTGCAAATATATTGTATTTATTTTATTTTTTCTTTCTGATTTTTCAAGCCGATTTGAATCTAAAAAAGGCCCAGGTTTCAATGACATATTTTACAATTTTAAATCTGGTGTCTTATCAAAACTGTTGCATCAGTTAGGAATATATCGTGTTACTGACAGATGACTGATTTATCATTTTCATTAAAAAAAAATCAAAAATAAATTTTAAAAACTTGAAATACTTATCGATATTTTTATCTGATGGAAAAAAACTATACCAAATACTACAAATGAATTCAAGCCTAAAGATTAAAATCATTACTATTGTAATCAAAAAAGGGCTCACAGAGGGACTCGAATTATTTATTCCTTATTAATATTTTCATTTCACTTTTCTTTACCTTGAAAGGAAAAGTAAAAATTGTTTTCAACCAAGAAAAGAAACAATATTTCAACGGAAGTATCAGTTTTGGCAATTTTGAAGACCATTTGAGTGGTTTTTAGCTGGATGTATGTCTGTATATAACTGTATCTGTATATGTGAGTAAGTCTGTCTGCGAATAAACAGTTTTTAAGCTACAGAGTAGTTGTGCCGCCCGGAAAAGCATAAATCTGTGACGTTATTAACCCATTTTGCTTTGTCAAAAAAGAAAACACAATCGAAAAATGTTCTGATTGCGCTGAAATTTCCACTGAATTTCGTTTTGATATCTGTCACCATTTTGAAAATATCGACTTTTGAACTTATACACTGTAAGCTGAAATTCACACCAATTATACCATTCTATTAGATAAATAATTCCTTCAAATTTTTACTTAATATCTGCCACTATTTTTAGAATTATTTGGTGAGGATAAAGTACTAACGGAAGCACTGTGATCATTTTGAAATAATTTTTTTCCATGTTTCCGTATTGAAAAATTCCTGAGAAGACTGAAATCCATTCTTGATATCAGAGGACATTCATGATCTTGTATTTATCTGTCGGTCTGTGACAACATTTTTACGAACTACGAGATCTTAAAAACCACTCGTCTGAATTTAATGAAATTTGGATGGTTGTTCAGTTTTAGCCCACTGTTGGTCCCTATTCATTTCCATCAAAATTATATAATACATGACCCCGCTTCAAATCGTAACAGATCAACACCGAGTAGGGTCACAATATTTTAGACTCATGTAACCCTTTGATTTTTCACCATTTCGTCCAAACGCGAGAAAACTATGTTCCACACTACTTTTTGTGGCTTAGAGCCTGAGTATGAGTATCATATAATTTGTCCCGTTTCAATACGATTTTACATTAAGCACCTATAGCAGGGCTTGTAGCAGATTTTCCTCAAAATTAAGTGACTTTAGTGACTATTTTTTTCAAAATAAGTGACTTTTAAGTGACCTGTTTTCCCCAAATAAGTGACTTTAAGTGACTAAATTTTAAGTAAAAAAAAAATATGTTAGTTACTTTTTGTTGTTTTGCACTGTTAAACAAGTGCAATTATAAAAATTTCAGAACGGTTTTTTGTTCATTTGATTTTGTGTACCGTAACTGTACGGGGGAAAAAAATAAAAAAATAAAATAAATAAAAACGGGTACGGGGTACCTCGGAACTTTTCCTCACTTCGGAGGCCACCGAAGTGGCCTCTCCTGCTGCTTCGCAGCAGGAGGAAGCAGTATTGGAAGTGGTCAGTACTTGGATGGGTGACCGTTTTGAACTGATTTTATCATCATTCATAAAAAAAAATCTTTATTTTTAATATATTTTATTTAATTATTTGAAGTTTGGCGGTATTTTGACAGAACAAACTTTGACGTCACCAAAATTATTGCAATAATAAATAACGTTACTAATAAAGTTGATTTTCCGGGTGGCACAACTACAGGTAAAGACTGATTTTCTGCCAAGTTTCAACTCTCTAGGTTAAATACCTTGGGCGCTACGATAATAACACTCACACACACATACATACATTCACACTTACATACATACAGACGTCATGCTGAAAACCACTAAGGAGGTCTTAAAAATGCCCAAAACTGATAATTCCGTTGAAATCTCGAAAAAAAAAAGTTTTTGGTGAAAACAATACTTTTCCTAGAGTTTGGAATAAAATATTCATTTCATCTTTATATTCTTTTTATTTTTTTCATCAATCTTCTTAATATAGACGATAAAACACAACACACGCCAGCTGAATCTAGTGCAAATGTTACAAACTTTATCATTCATTACAGTTCAAAGTAGGCCTAATATAAGATTCATAGTTAAAAAAAGTCTTGAGGTTACAAAACCCCTTTTGAAAAACAGTTATAATATATGTTTTGTATTTAAAAAACAAAAAAAATCCTTGTATGCCCAAATAAGTGACTTTCAGTGACTTTTTTTTAAATAAGTGACAAAAAAGTGACTCTCGTCAAAATAAGTGACTTTTAGTGACTTTCAGTGACTCACTACAAGCCCTGCTATAGCCATTCGATTTCTATTATTCTAACTAATATATTCAATAAATACCACATTAACTAAAATTACATCATATTTAAGTTTTTCTTCACAGAAAATTTAAAGTAATAATTTGAAACGTCGGGACCAATAATCAACGAGACTGCAGTAAATTGATTAATCATTCTAGAGCGTAAGCTTCGAAAGACAGAGTTATGTTTTTCGTTCACCAGGTCTTATCGTGTAAGAGTTGGAGATAAATATGAAGTGCATAAAATGTAGTAATATTTTATGGAGTTAGATAAAATAATGAAAAATGTTATTCAATACAATGGTAAAACAAGTTATTTAAACAAATTATGCTAATTATCATGCCTTTTAAAACTACTAGGTTCAACAATGTGGAAATTTTTAACTTCATTATTATTATTAGATGTTGTTGTACCTGCAATCTAGTTTGGGATATAAAAGAATCCAAAAATTTCTCATTCAGGGTAAGTTAAAAGTAGTTATTGTCTCGAATTAAGCATTAAAGTAATTTTAAGTGCAATATAACTTAATAGCAGTTGCTAGTTCTCGAAGTTTCTCAGGCTACGGATAGTGAAGGCAAGTTACACGTGGTCAAACGTTGAACTTTCCACCTCAATTGTTTTAGAAGCTATTCATGGGAGGTCATTCTTGCTCCCTTTAATGACTATAGCTTTTGATCAAAGGTACAGGTGGTCAAACTTTCAACCTTCAAACCTAATTAACTTCTAATGCTATCCCAGCATTAGGACAAGGCAATAAAATCTATACTACACTTAGTGCAATGGATTTACTTTAGATACTTATAAAATATATCTATAAATTTATAAAACCTACTATATGTTTTTAGAGATCCTGACAGCCTCTTCATAAATAATTAAATAACTTTAAAACCTATTCCATACCTGATTATATAGGTGCAATAAATTTACTTTCAATTTATATAAATATATAAACAACTATTTAATAATATATCTATAAAAAATATAGCCCTATTAAAAATATTAGAAATCTTATAGCACCTTCATAAATAAATAAATTAAGGATATTACACTATAAAATAGATATTAAGGTTTTTAAATACTTATTTAGGTATACATAATGTGATAACGAAAAAATAAAAGCATTTAAAGATAAAAAAAATAAAATTATACTAAGAATTTGTTCTATTTATTATATTATTATATCTTGCTTGGATAACAAAACCAGTCTTTAATTAAAAAACTTTTTAAATCTATTTGTAACTCTTACATTTTATAAGCCGAGAAGATGTTTTATGAGCTAGTTCATAAAACGAGAATGTATTCCAGCGCTTGTCACCTGATCTCAAAAGTACCCAGCACAAATATTTGAAACTCTTTAGTTATGTGTATTAAAGCAAAAACAAGAAAATTAGAGGCAAGCCCTAAAAAATCATCCCTTAAAAACTAGGGGTTGAAATTTTTTTAACAGAAATGCGTCGTGGGGGTGTTAAATGAAAGAGGAAAACTCCCTGAGAATAAATATATATTTGATTGTACTTTTATACCAATTATAAGCTTGCGCCATGTGTCCTTGAAAATTGTGTTTTTCGAGCCCCCCCCCCCCCCCCCCCCCCCTGTATTTTTTTATTTTAAATTCTGTCTTTAAAAAAAAATTCGCGTGACAAGAATTATCCGCCATTTTGGGGTTTGAACAGCTGATAATTTTGAGTTCGCTATATTTTGACTGTGTGCTCGCCATAATGCTATAACAGCAATACGATCTTTAATACTGGAAAGTTTCATGTTTTTATCTCTTTTGATTCAAAAGTTATTGGAACCGTACAGAGTGGCAGACAGATAGACAGACAGACAGACACAGGAACGAAACTATAAGGGTTTCTTTTTTTTTGTTCTTTACTAACGAAACCCTAAAAATTACAAAAAATTAAACAAGTTAAAAGTTAAAAACACCAAAAACCACATTACTAATTAATAACATACTAAGAGTCACATCACATTTATACACGACTTATAAATTAAAAGGTTCAACCCATTAGAAATGCGGATAATATATGTTTTTATTTTAAAATAATAAAAAAGTATGACTCCATAAGAACTCACTTTTAGATGATTTTTTTTTTTTTTTTTTAATTATTTACTAATCTAAGAATAAGTTATAATTAAAAATAATTGTCTTATTTTAATATTTTCTTATAGATTAAATTGAGAGTAATCTACCGCTTTATTGAATTAATAATAATAAAAAAACTAATTCCGATAATAAGTATTTTTATAAAATATAAATAAATTGTATATATAGAAAAAAAAAAATCAATATCATTTTCTATTAGAAGGCAAAAAATACGGTTTGAAGGTCAGGTTGTTAAAGGTTTAGGGTAAATTCAATTTTATTTTTTTACTACCAGTGATGGAATAAAAAAAAATAATACTTTCTCTAAAATGGAAGGGCTTGAGCATACCCGAGGTAGATTATGAAGATATCTAGGTTGAAAGCTTGTCGGCTCTTCCATTAAAACCGGATTTATCCACGACTTATTAAGAAGATCTGAATAAATCACCCCGTCATTAAAATATCCTGCTACGGGGCTTCAACTTATTAATTTTGTTGTTTTTTTTTACTAAAATAAAGTGGAAAAAATATAACTTAATATATTATTAAGATACAGAAGCTACAGTTTAATGATAGCCTAGTTTAACTAAAAGGTTGTCTAGTAAAAGACTAAAAATATTTAGATGCATAATAATATATTGTGTCCTATTTATAAAGATAACAAGTAAATAATATAAATATTAATCAACAGTTTAGTATCAGCTGGGGATTTTGCAAGTATAATAAGATCAAATTCCAGAAGATAAAGAAAGTGTAAAATATTTCAGATAAATAATAATCAATAAAATATAATCATAATTTGTGGCAGTAATAATAAAGAGCACGTGAAGGGCATATATTGTAAGAACCTACTTACACAAGTAACGGACACTAGTTGAACGGTGTATGGGGGCCTTTATCAGGACAAAAGAAAACAAAGCATGTGGTAGAACATAGTAATTTAAAAATATTTTTGGTTTGCAGTATAAAAATTTATAACCACGATTGTTATGAAAATTTACAAAGTGAGTTCGGTTCTGACTTTAGTTCTAATCAATATTATTCGATAAAATCAAGCCTACAACAGGCACCACATGCTTGAACCTAAAAGTCCTGGTGCGGTGACAGATATACAAATAAATATGAAACAATTTAAGGCCAGTTTTGGTTTTTTAAATGAATGAAATTACAATATTTGTATTCCACAATTTTCCGATTCTGATCAATACCTACAGAGAAAACTTAAATTTTTTATTTATATAGATTAAGATTTATAGATAGATTCAGCTTTACCAGCGGAATAAACCGCATTACTGTCATCGTAACTAGATGAACACCACTTCATTTAAGTAGCTGCGCCCATTTACATGAAATGGTTGAAACCGTGCAGGGGCCTCTTGCCTGGTGTCGGTAATTGAACTCGGTAACCTCCAGTTCCCAAAGTATGAATGATAGTAAGTATGAATGACCAACCACATAACACTAAAACCGGATGCATCCCATTTTAATCCCTATCAGAGACCTCTTAAGGTGGGCTCACAGCTAGCGGACCTCCGCGCGGGCTGATTCGTCTATAATCTATGACCTTTCTTTAGCGGATCCACATGTTACGTCATTAGTTTTAGTTCCAAAACATCTTCCAATTTTTCATTCCAAGTCCTCTTCTAATATTTTGTATTTTTCTTTTTCATTTTAAAGAGTAATTATTGTATTTTAATAATACATTATATATGTATATTAAATACTATTATTTTTTAACTATATATTTCTAATACTCTGATAGCTGTTTTGTTCATAATCGTCGCGATAATTTTGGGCAAAATTTTTAATGATACATTATTCTATCCCTTGCATTAAAAGAAAAACCTAAGTTCTTTAAAGATATCTTCTATACAGATACCATTATAATATCAATAAAAAAAGTCGAGGAAATCAACAAATGACCATACTTACATCGAAATAAAGAGTATTGTGATAGCGCTAAAATTATTACCTAGCCACATACATAGATAAACTGCCCAAGTTTGTATAAGGGTCGAAAACTTTAAATTACTCCAACAGTTTCTATAAACTTTGGTATAAATAAACTAGTAAAAGCAACAATACATTTTCATAAATTATTTTTCCAAAAAAGGTTTTGACTTTCTGAAAGAAAAAGCAGTGCCGGATCTAGGTTTTTTCTCAGGGGGGGCAAAAGCAGATTTTGCCGCCCTTGCTACACAGGGGTAGATCTAGCAGGAGAATTTGGGGGGGGGGAACTTGGTGGGTTTAGACTCAAATCCAAAGGGGGGTCCGGGGGGCCTCTCCCGGAAAATTTTATAAAATTAGGTGCAAAAATCGTGAATTTTAAGCGTTTTGGAGAACCTTTTTTTAGAGCTTTTTCAGCTAAAACTACAGTAAGTATTCTCTATTGCGTTTAAAATTCCAATTAATAATGATACTTTGTATTTTATTTAACCTCTAACACTATACTATGCTATTAATTCTTCCAGATTCATTAGGAGGGGTTACTCCATTTTTTAAATTTTAGAAAATTATGTTCAAAATGGTGAATTTTAGGCGTTTTGGAGAAACTTTTTTTTTTTAGAGCTTTTTCAGCTAAAACAGCAACTTTAAGTTTGTTTAAAATTGTTTCTGCAGAATTTTTGAAACATTTATTATCTAAATCGGGTTTTAGACTTAAAAAAATAATTTTTTACCTGTAACACTATACTATGCTATTAATTCTTCCAGTTTCATTATGAAATACCTTCACAACTTCCTATATAGCAACTGAATCAAGTAGATACACACTCAACTAAGCATATAGACAAACATCCATTAAAGTATGCAAATGCAAATAAACAAACAAAAAAATAGTTTATATTTGCATCCCACATAAAAATGTAAGTGGGAATCCCAGTTAGCAATTTTAATATCAACTTGACTATTGCTCCATAGCTAAGGCAACCATATTTATTCCAATAATAATATAGGTTTGTTTTGATTTGTTGGTCTTCATATAGATGTAATAACTTATTTAAATTAGTTAATGTTGTAAAATGTTTACGTTTTATTATTGTATTACATATCATGTAACATTTTAATTTATTAATATTGGCAATAAATTGCTGTTTATTTATTGATATTTTTTGCTTCCAACCTCGCCGAAGGTATGAAGCTATGTGATCATTCTGAAGAACGACAAATTTTTAGGTCTCCGATTTCAAAAATTCCAAGACAGATTCAGACATCAGGGAACACTTTTGGGTCCGTGTCTGTCTGTCACTTTTTTTGCGAACCAACATATCTTAAAAACTACTCGTCAGATTTTAATGAAGTTTGGATTGTAGGTCATGATTAGCCTATTGTTGGTCCCATATAAGTTTCAACCTTTTGCGCCTTCTTGTTTCTCTTCCACATGCGCACAAACATACATTTATTTAAACCTACAGCTTCAAAAGTACTCTTCCGATTTGTATGAAACTTTTATAGTTTATCGAAAGTAACCCGCAAATAACCCCAGGTTAATATGAATCGCTTGCGTTCTTCAATTTTTGCTAAATTGATACTTTAATTTGGGTAAAAAATCCAAACAATTTTGACATATTAAAAAATCGGGGAGACAATGAAACAAAATAGACAATAATGGCTTTAAATGCATAAAATCAATAAAGTACGTAATAGGATGCGAGGAAGGGATGTGCCATATCAATTCAATGAATTTTTACGAATATCTCGCTTCCTATGGCTCGGAGACAAATTAAAATTATTATCAAAAAGCAAATATTAAATTTCCCACAAAAAAGGTCTCATTCATTTTTTACGTACAAAGAACGGTTTAGCAAAAACCTAGTTCTACTATATATTGCATTGTGATTATTTTTGCTGGATTTTTACGTGATTTTTGTGAATATCTCGCTTCTTCTGACTCAGAGACCAATTGATGATCAGATCAAAATTTAAGAATCTAAAATTTCTCCGTTTGGATAATAATGCGCTCCGAAGTTTCCCTTATTGTCTCCGAGCCATAGGAAGCGAGATAATTCGTATAAAAAAGACCTGTCACCACCATGACTTAATGAGCGAATTTTCAAAGAAATCTGCGTATTATTGGATTATGATAATATAGAAAAATTTTGGTTTAGAATTTGGATGGGTTAAAAAAAAAATTGGTACACAAAATTTGACTCGTAAATGGACTCCAAAAAGTATAATATTTTGTATAAATAGTATTATTATTATTTGCGTTAACAGTTTGAGTCTTTCTTGACACATCAAACTTCTTAAATAGTTTTTGATAAACTTCAATATGCTTAAGTTTCTTTCACATCAACTTTAAAGAAAAAAAGGGTAAACGAAGTTAAGGGTGGGCTATATCAGATTGAACAAGATAATTGTAATTATATTACATATAATTAAAAATTACATTTCACCTTCATTTTTTAATTTTTTTTTTCATAAACTTTTTATTATTTTTCCTTTATTTATCATTTAATTTTTCCACCTCGTTTCGCCGCCCCCCGGGCGTGCCGCCTGGGGCGCTTGCCCCCCGCAGCCCCCCCTTAGATCCGGCACTGAGAAAAAGATAACACGGATCTAATCTAGTCTAAAATAATATTCAAGTACAACCAAGATCGAATAAATTACAGTAATCATGAGCACAAGAAAATTATTTAATTTAACAATCATGCTGAATATGCAAGTAATATTTCAAAGGTATAAATAAATTACTGTAAGAAAACAGTAATCCTGCAATAAGCCGGCAAATTATAATTAAAGTAATAAATCATAACTATAAATGTAAGCGTATTAATTGGAGCAGTTTAGACCTTAGAGAGTAATTATAACTAGAAAACGGTACAACTCCACTTCATAGTTATGTCCTTTACTATAAATTAAAACCTCTTTACCAATTACAATAAGTTGTTTTAAGTATGTTATATAAATCATCTCGGTTCATTCATAGCTCTGATTTAATACCGTATTAGATGTGATTAATGTTTTTTAAAAAAATATTTTTTCCTCGGTCGAGAGAATTAGTCAAGTTAATGCTTTTTGATCACTCGAAATTCCTTTTCGAGCTACTGAACACTTAAACTGTGGTCTTAAATCACCATGTCTAACATAAGATTTACTTTCGGTCAAACGATTAGTTAAATTATTAAGTCTATAGATCTTACAGGGGACTTGTTTTAGAAGGATTGTATCAATAAGATATTATTGACATTAGACAAGGACCTACAGCCTACAGCTGTGACGCAAGTCTCGTTCCAAAATAACTCCCACATATTAAGATGGGTTTTCGTAGCTTAGTTCTACGAGTTACGCAACTAGGACTCATTGAGAGAAGATTCTAAGATTTCAAGTGTCCGCGTACTTAACCTTCATTTGGTACGCATCATTTCAAATAACTCCTAGACGCCTCACAGATAGAGAAAGGAGAAAAAAAGCTAATGGAAGAAAAACCACTGAGGCACTAATAAAGGAAAAACTTTAGCGTGTATCACGGCCCATTGACCTTATCGTGTCACATATCACATAGTTAAAACTACAACACCCATCTTCACGCTTCTTAAATAATTATCACTCGAATCTGTTTACACAATACTACACACACACACACACACACACACACACACATATATATATATATATATTATATATATATATATATATATATATATATATATATATATATATATATATATATATATATATATATATATATATATATATATATATATATATATATTCTTTTTTTTTTCAATGGACTCGTATTTAGCCATTGTTTAACTAGGACCACCTAGGTGATGAGACCATCTGAGTTGATGAACGGAAATGCTAATTATTTATTTTTCAGCTTTTGTTTCGTGGGTTCTAGTGTTTCTCAAACGAAGCTCCGGAGGGCTTAATAAGGATAATTATGAGGGTGTGAGAGTGGGGTGTCCAATTTTAAAAATGGGTGTATTGAGAATAGTCAGGATCAAATTTTGGACAATGGGCAACGCCTGAGAGAATGATTGGATAGTTCTAAAAACTGTCTCTATTTTTTTTTTTTTTTTTTTCAATAATCTTTCTCGAAATTGCTTTTTGCAGTGGGTTTGAAATAAAATTTATAAAAAAAAAGTTTTCAAAACAAGCTTTTATTCGTATTCTTCTTAGCAAACCCTTTCATTTGATACCCATATCATGGGCGTGCTTAACAAACAACTAGTCCGCCATCTTGGGCTGTCCAACATATTGGATTTAGAATGACGTCCCTTAGCTAGCCATGCATTGTCATCCAAACTAAACGTGTATGTAAAATTTCAATTCAATCGGTTAAGGTTAACTGCTTTAAAGTTCAGTTGCAAGATTTGACCCGATAATACATACATGCATACAAACATTGTCAGTTAAATAAAAGCTTGTAAAAATTACCCATTCTTTAGAAATGGAATATTAGCCTATGATTTCGTTTATCTCAATGAATTCTTTCATCAATAATTCATGAGGAGGTATAGCTAAATGTAATTAAGCTGTGATTAGTTATTACCCATTAGTAGGAGGGTCCCTGGTAGCTATGTCATATCCGTAGATGAATTCGCGTTAGATTCCCGACTCTAGAATAGGGCCCTTCTATTCTAGATGTTCAGTTCACCCATTCACCCAGCATCGCGAATCGCGACATACATGGGTAGCTACTTAGTGAAACTAGTTGAGTCTATCCAGTTATACGAGTGTTAATAATTGGGTTTATACAGTTGATGGACACTAACCCCGTGTCATCCATTAGATTTATGGTTGTATCCTTTTGGCAGATCAAAATCAATCTTGACTAAAAAATTACTTTTAGAAATATGCCGCAATTGATATGAATTTAAATTCACTCAATTCCAATAGTGTACATATTAGTGTATTTATTTTAGTATCGAAGCAATAAAGCTTTAATTTTACCATCAACAAATTATAGTTCCGATATTAGGCACATATACTAACTTAATAAAGGACTGTATAAACAAAAAAGCTCTTTGAGTCATAGTTCAATCTTTGCTCATGACTCATGTATATATTTGTTTGTGAGAGGAATGAATTTTAATTTAATTTACAGAATTTCCTAATGACGGAATTATGAAGTGGGATTTGGAAATATGTATCACTTTTTAATTGACTACCTGACAAATAAATTTAATTCTTGCACAATTGGAAATAAGTATAATGCTTGAAAATGTCCTAAAATAAGGACGAAATATTGTAAAATATTTCGTAATATTTTACGAAAATATTTTAAAAATATAGTAGTTGGTTTTTATACCCCTGAAGACCTTAAATAGAAATCTCTTAAATTGAAAATTAAAGGGGACCGCATCAAAAAATGAAAAAAGCTCTTGTTTACAGGTCAAAACAAGGTTAGCACATTCAACTTGACAAAACTGGACATAAATTTTAAGTATATTATTTTTGTGTTCTGTAGGACTGCCTATTTAACACTCATAAATTGACACCACTTAAACTCCAAAATTGTTGCATACATATACAATCCTGAACTTGAATGATGAGAAACTAGCATACAAAGGAAGTTATATGAATACAATATAATACATGACTATACCTCTAACAACAGCCTGTAGCTCTCTAGCTAAGTTCACTCGGATTATAAATGGCTTTGAGTTCGGATCGAACTTACAACATTAATTAGCATTATCGCTTAAAAAGATTTGGATCACGGAAAAGGTTTGGGTTGGAACACAGTTTGAAAAATCAACCAAGCACATATGTACAGAGAAAGACCAACAAATCTTCAACTTTCATCTTTCTCTCACCAAAGAAATACAGAGTTGTAACTTTCTTGAACATATCACAACAGGTGATATACCTATAATACAATAAAGCAGGAGGTAAGTGTTTTATACCTTGGAAAATTTAATGAACTATAAACATTTAATAAATGTAAAAAAAAACCTTTCCGACAAATTTGATACAAACTTTCTCAATAAAAGAAGATCGAGATAGTGCATTCAAATCTCACAATACATATATAATTTTGCTTCCGAGCTTACCGAAGGTAACGGAAGCTGTGTGAAAATATTTTAGGTCCGATTTAAAAAATCCCAAGACAGAAATCCGTTTCAGACATCAGAGAACATTTTTGGTTCCATGTCTGTCTGTCGGTCTGTCGTTCAATTTTCGCGAACCAACATATCTTAAAAACTACACGTCCGATTTTAATGAAATTTGTATGGTAGGTCATAATTAGCTCATTGTTGGTCCCATATAAGTTTCAACCTTCTACGCTCATTTGTTTCACATTCGCACAAACATACATTTATTTACACCTATATCTTCAAAATTACTTATCTGATTTATATGAAACTTTTGCAGTTTATCGAAAGTAACCACAGATAGCCCCAGATTAATTTGAACCGTCTGCGCTATTTAACCTTTGTATATATATTACTTTAATTCATGTAAAAAATCAAAACAATTTTGACAGATTAAAAAGGGGGGAAACAATTAAACAAATTAGACAATAAGTGGCTTGTAAAGGCCTAAAATCAATAAAGTACGTGATAGAATGAGAGGAAGCTATTTGGTATTTGCCACTCCAATTGGCAGTCTATTTTTAATAATTTATAAACAAATTTTTAAAATTCGCAATAGGTGGTTGTTTCGGTTTTGATTTCAGCGAAGACCAATTTAATATACTCAGTAGTATATAAAAATACTCCTGTAACACAAACAAAAGTGTCAAATTTCATTAAAATCGGTACAGCAGGTTAGACTCCACGCATCTGCATAGATGAAATATTTTCTTAAAATCCACTAAAATCTCAAAATTGGATATCGAATCACAAAACGTTCTCTTAATATATATATATATATATATATATATATATATATATATATATATATATATATATATATATATACATCGTATTTGAAAAAGGAAAAATTGAATTGAACATAAATTTACTTAACATTATATTGCCTTCTTTAAAAACGGCATATGTTCTAAATTGCCAACAATAAATAAATTTTAAGGAAGTTGGACCAGCCAGCGGTGTAAATTTATAGCTTTTTTTTTTTTTCAAAGTACTAAAATCAGGACAGTAAAAACCAAATAAATAACAACTCAATCAAAACTTCTGTAAAACAAACTGATAAAAAAAAAAAAAAAATACAAGGGATTTTATTGATTTTATTTTACGACTTCTGCTCCATGTATAAGGTAAACGATACTAATAAATTTTACAACGCTTTAAGGATTAACTCCCGTGCAAAGTGAAAATATCCTGGAAAGATGTATTTTTTATTACAACAATACCCTCGGATATCATTACTTTTAATATAAAAAGTGTTGGATATCTTTAAATCTAGATTTAAACTTGTTTTATATACGTCTTTATTCTTTATAAAAAAAAGTGTTGTTTTCTTGCACTTCTTCCCTTAAACAAAATATTTTTACTTTTCCTCACCTATGGTAGGAAAAGTATTGTGTTCACCCAAAAATTTTATTTCGAGATTTCAACTGAATTATCCGTTTTGGGTGTTTTTAATACCTCCTGAGGTGTGTATGTGTGTTATCATCGTAGCTCCCAGGATATTTAACCTAGAGAGTTGAAATTTGGCAGAAAAATCATTCCTTACTTCTAGTTGAGCCGCCCGGAAAATCAACAATTTCCGTCATCTTGAACCCAGTTTGTTGAGTTAGCAAAATTTTAAAAAATTCGTAAAAAATCATAACATGCACCGATCGAGTTGAAAACTAGCACGAATGTACCTCTCTATATGTCAAACAAATACACTAAATTTAATTTTGATATTGGCCGCCATTTTTAAGTTATTAATTTTTTATTTTGTTAACTTTGATGCTTCTTAATAATACCGAAAGTATAAATACGTTTTAGATATACAGCATATCGTTAGAACCGGTAAAAAAAGGAACAAATAGAAAAAAAAAAAACCGATGAAATTCCATTAATTAGTTTAAAAGTTATAAGCAAACATAATAATTAATTAGTGCGATACATTCGTTAAGCTCGGAAGCAATCCATTAAAAATAACACACTCCGTAGCAAAACAAGGGATTCCAGATAGTTTATTACAATGGGTACTTGACAGTTTAATTAATTATGCCGCAAATTATAGTTTGGTTTAAATTATCCTTTCTCTAATGCAGTGGTTCCTAGTGGGTCCGCGAAGGGTTTGCAAGAGGTCGCGACTGGCTGGTGAAAAAAGTTTTAAAGTACCTTTCTATTAAACCTTTGTTAATTTCGATCATAAAAACTTTTTAAGTATATCATATTACCTATTTAGAGCAATACAATAATCTGTATACTAGATTAATAAAATATAGATGATTTAATTCAATTACTGGGGGGGGGGGTCCACGACTGACTAGTATTTGGGAACCACTGCTCTAATATATATATGTGTATATTGTATACGACACTATGACTATTGACTGTGATCATTTTTAACTGAATTAATCGATCTGACTGAAATTTCACACGCTTCTTCAACCTATTCACTCGACGATCTTCTTATAAATCTTGTGTTCCTATTTCTACATCTTTCAATAATAAATTATTTGAATATTTTCATCTCTTATATTTAGTTTCAGGTTTCAGTATTCAATTTTTACTTTTTTTTTATTTTGATTCTCTTTTTAGTCAAAATGATAAACATCATATATTTAAGGCTTTGTATATACTTTTTGTTTTATAAAATATCTTGAGTTAGAGCAAATACAAGAATAAGACTATAAAATGAAAAAGAGCGAATATATATATATATATATATATATATATATATATATATATATATATATATATATATATATATATATATATATATATATATAAATTAATTTTTTCAACTGCAGAAGGGGTTTCATTCTTCTTTCCATGTTATGTATTTTGCTTTTATTTAGTATATTAAAAAAAATAAAAACTTATTTTTAATACAAAAGAAAAGCCGTTGTTTTAGCTACAAAAAATAAATAAGGCAATGACGTTATTAAATGTTAAAGTAATAAAATCAATATTAATATGTTGCACAAAATACCGAAACAAAAGCAAAACAATTTTCTTAAACTTATTATTTTTTACAGGTCTTTGTTACTAATGAACAAAAGCCAACTACTTAAAAAGTTTACAAAAGCTAGCTCCACACGGCAAGAATTGGTTGGTCAATCAAGTCTGAAAAAATCAGGTTACACTATTTGACTTATGCACCTGATTTTATTAAGTGCTTGTCAGCATGGTTCTTTTAAATAATAAAATTAATATTAATACTAAGTAAAACATCAATTAACTGTCAAAAAGTCTTCAAACTTCAATTTTTCTAATAATGTCTTTTGTCATAAATAATGACGAATATTATAAATAATAACATACATCATTATTGTAGAAAGAACCGAATGAAATATGTCATTGTTGAAAGAACTGAATAGTAATGACGTTTTGATGATTAAAGAATATTCTTCAATAAAACAAAAAATAAATTTAGGAATTTAAAATGCATAGATCAATATATAGGTGTGTGTGCGTGTGTATGTGTGTATATATATATATATTATATATATATTCATAATCACATATGAAATATGTGATTATCATTTAAGGAACAGAGCTGGAAAAACAAAAACATATGTTACTGAGTGGAAACTTTCCTTTTGAAACTCGATAGAATATTCAAATAGAATTTATTTAAATGTCAAAACAAGTTAATTCAAATTTATCTGAGTAATTAGTACATGTTAATTGTTTTTCTAATTTGAGGTAAATTTAAACGTAAAGGTGACTAACAACACACTTATCGCACATGAAATTCTAAGATTCAGACCTAGTGCAGACAATTTTGTCTATTGCACTTTCTAGGAAACATATATCATATACGTGTTATATAATATTTTAATAATAGGACGTAATTAAAGAAATAATTCAGTCAAATAGTCTGCCACTTCAAAAATCGTCTCATTTAGGAATTTTCAATTAAACATAAAATGAAGTTTTAATTGGAAAATGTATCACTCATAACTGGAAGGAAAATTGCTTCCATTTTCGAGGAATTTATATTAGACATTTTCATACTCCACGATAATTAATATTAGGAATCCTTTCTTTAACTTTGATGAAATATTACAAAAATTGTTTAAAAAAAGAAGGGAATATTTTCTCTAGGTAGATTAATAATTAATTATAAAATTATCTAGGAATATTCATTTAAAAAAAAAAAAAAAAAAAAAAAATACAAAAATAATACAAAAATAATTGAAGAAAAGTTATGAGCAATCTAATTAAGTAGTTTGTCCGATATTATGGTTATTTGAAATCAAAGATCGAAGTTGACCACTTTATTGTCGGAGAGCCACAAAAGCGAATTACTGATCCAATATATGTATATATGGTAGGTCTAAGAGCTTTTAAGCTCAAGACCTGTCAATCATGGGGACTCCTTAATTACTATTTATTACCCATTGATAAGAAACAATGCTTATCAATTTGTTATCGCAAGAGTAAAATATGCACCCAAATTTGCTAGAATAATAATTGATTTATTTAAACATGGGTAACAAGCTCCTAAGTTTATATTATATATTAGAAAAAAACACTAGTGAACAACTGAGTTTGTTGTTTCTATTTATATATTGTAATTACTACAAGTTTGGTAAAATTCAATGATCAAAACTGGTCGTTTACTGATCAGTAACATTTAATATATTAGACCTTTTGAGATCACTTCAGTTTATGGTTTAGTAAACTGATGATGTTGTTAATTAATGATATTTATAACTGATGATAGAGATTTACTGATGATTGTAGTTAATCGATAATAACCAATCAAAGTGGCCGAAATTAATTTGTTTTAAACATTTTTTATTGCTGCTTAATTGTACAATAAAAGTTGTTCATTTACAAACGAACAGTATTAATTACCACAAATTTCCACATCACAAAGGTTGATAAAGTTTTGTATGTTATGAAGACACCGAATGTTCTTTAATTGGTCATGTAACAGTGTGAATCGAGTTTAAGATTTCAAGGGTCTATACAACCAATTAAAACAAGCATTAGGACTAATTGTACATTAAAAGTGACTACATGAGGGCTAAATGAGGTGTCATATATCATACTAATAAAAGGGAGAGTATGTATGATATAGAAATCGTCCTTAAATACTCCTTTTATTATAATATTAACAGGAGGAAGTAAGTCTTATGTTGTTTAATCCTAAACAAACCATTATTTTGGCTATAACTAGTTGAATGCGATGGGTAAAGATCTTTCTACTATAATTGGTAGAAGTTATGGGCTACATTTGAAGTTTGTACTCTAATATTTGTACCTACTCTAATAGTTTTGCTGTTGGGGACTCGTAAAATATTTTGTTAAATAAATAAATAAAATATTTTATACATACGTGGTTCTCTTACTTAAAGCATTGTTATATCGAAACATTTCTTGGATCATAGAGTTTCTGGTACCATCTCATCCTATAGTCCTATGTAGCAAAACCACCCAAAACCCAAAGATATCTTCAGGATCACCTTGGTCTAAAAAACACACTCTTAGGATTTGTGCTACTAGGGATATTCTGTCCACTTTATAAAAGCAATTCCTCTCCACAAGCACTCACTTATATGTTTCGAAAAGTGACTCATTAATATTTAGAAATCCGTATTTTATCCTTACTTATTATTTTAATGTAACAAAGTCGGTAGTTAGAATTTTAATCTACTTTTTCTGTTCTCTATTCAATTCAACATTTTCTTGTTTGCATTTAATTAGTTTGTTTTGCATATTTTATTATGTAAACAAAGTTTAAAACTAAAGAGTTAAACATATTTAAATTAATGTCTCATCTTTAGAATATATTTAATCAACAATCATGGGTTTTTTTTTTTTTTTTTTTTTTTTTTAAACGAGTTTATTTTTTCTTTTTTTGTTCTAAAACACTCTATAATTAACAAACTAACACCAGCATTGATTTATTTATAATAGAGTTACAGTCAAGTTAAGTAAAACGAATCAAATACATTTAGATGAGCAGCTATTTAAGATTTGTAAAACATAAATAAAGATTTATAAGATAAGATGTAACGTTAAAGGGTTTCTTATACATATATTCATGAATTACTGAACTTACTTTCAATAAAGTCAATATAGTTCTAACACTGTAAAAAAAAATAAAAAAAGATTCAAGATTCATCGTTAAATACCGACAAAATGCATATAAATAAGTTTAATAGGAGTACTATAGATAACATTATTTCAATAATGCAATGAATTACTTTTTATTTTCATTTCAATGAAAATAAGAAGTACAAGAATTAAATAACCAAATACTCAGTTATTTATAAGGTACAACGTATAAACCTAAATATTACTTATAAAGGCAATAATGAAAATTGTG
This sequence comes from Gerris lacustris, assembly GCA_951217055.1. NCBI lineage: Eukaryota > Metazoa > Arthropoda > Insecta > Hemiptera > Gerridae > Gerris > Gerris lacustris. Next base: position 22,507,122 of record OX578283.1, on the reverse strand, counting down.
GAGCTAGGATCACAAAGGACAGAACTCTGTAGTCGTAATAAGTATTGCTATAATAGGCTTTACATTGCTCCATTGATTTAGTCTTACTTAGATCTATCAATATTGCCATTACATTTATTAATGTAACCAGTACTGATTCTATTGCTAAAGTTAACTACTTTAGCAATAGAATCAGTGTAGATTGGCAATCTACAGTCATGCAAAGTTTTGTCACAATCCTATGGACAAGTATTATTAAACTAATGCATTCTTAAAGTTAATTGATTAGATATTTATTCAGCTTATCATTTTAAAGGTGTAATCAATAGCTCAAAATTTTATTTTTTATATTTATTCCAATGACTGCTTCATATGATATCGGTCTATCCAGAAACATGAATGTACAAAGCCAATTTGGAGTGACACAAAAACAAAATTTCTCTCCATATAAAAAACAATACTTGTATATTTATCAAAGCAGCTACCGAGCTTCAGAGGGCCATCATCAGAACCGATTATGGAATAACTAGAGGTACGCCAGTAAATTAATATGATGAAGATTTTACATTATGTTGGAGACAAATGTAAGACTCGCTGTGGTCTCCGCACTGATGATGGTTTTATATATATAAAGGCCGAATATTGCTTTAATAAATAAGTATACCTTTATATATCATATTCATAAATGAATGCAGCTCTAGTTCTTCCATATAATTAGGACTGATAATGACGTCCTTATAAAGGCCAAATGCTGTTCTGATTTATAAATAAACAAGCCCTTAAACCCATAGCAATGTGCTTAATTTTATATTTAGAAAAAAATAAATGAAATTAAGTAAATTATTTTAGATATCTATTTAGACAAGTTATAATATCTATTTGAAGACCAACAAATCAAAACAAACATTTATTTTGATTGGAATAAATGTGGTTGCCTTAGGTTAGCAATAAAAAACCATTTCGAGGTGTGTCGTCGCCGTCGGGATACTACTCGATTATATAAATGATATTATTTTACATGAAGAGACATTTTCTTCGAAACCATTAACCGGGGAATGGTCTTAACAGGGATTACTACAACATATGCTACGTTGAAGCGCATAAGTCAAATATTTACTCTCATTACTCTTTTCTGTTACGAAAGCAACAAAAAGAGGATTATTATAATAAAATAGTACTAAATGGCTTAAGTAGAAATTCAGCTAGTGGTGTACTATGCGTTGTACTATACTTTATTAAATATTTATACAAAAAACATTTTTATGTTAAAAATAAAAACATGAAAGAGACAAAGGAAGTCCTGTAAGAAGTTTTTTTAAGGCGAAGTTCATAGCTAATAAAAAAGATGATACTAAAACAAGGAAAGGCTAAAGACAAACACTGATAAGATTTAGTTAATATACCGGAGTAGGCTGCTGTGACAAGAGGTACTCAAGTTATACTATATACCTACATAGATATACTTACCGTTAGATAGGACGTGGGAAGTGTACATATCTACTTAAGATGTAACCCTTAAACTTTAAGATCCATTTTTATAAGATAAAGTTAGATAAACTCATCTCAAACATAGTAAGACACGGTGAAATTCAAGTTTCAAATTCACCTTGAAGATATGATTTATAGTAGCTATTTATTTTTATTATAAATGGGTAAGGTTAATAGAATTTGTCTTCTCTAATATGATTTACTTTCTTATGATAAGAGATGTATTACTCATTTGAGAGAGACACCTAACTTTTTTTAAATTAAAAGCAGGTAAATTTGAAAGTTAAGGTACTGTAGAAGTAAAGAGTTTTTAGCATTATTTTTTACAATAATTGTTTCAATGTTTCAATACTGGATAACCAAAGAGTAAACATGACCAATATAATGTCAAACTAAAGTGGGCAGTTAACCAGTTTCGTTCATTTTAATTAGGCTATGGGCAAGGTTACCGAGAGATAAAGAAGTACCAAAAAATGTTTAACTTTTAAACAGATCATCATTATCAGTGTCAAAGCGGTATTTGTAACTAGACTCGTATTTAAATTCCGTATTCGAGTCCATATAAGAGTTGTGAAGTCTACTTAGAGCTTTTGCTTTGGCACTGATGACCAATAAATAGGTTGATTTTGAAATTTTGTATTGCGTTCCTCACATAAAGAAGACTTAAAGAGTCTCCCCAAAACTTTTGCTTTGGCACTGATGATGAATTAATGGTTATTTTTATATAAAAAAAAGTTTTATCTTGATATTTTGTATTATATACCCCCGACCACTCCACCCAAAAAATATGAGTCTATTAAAACTTTTGCATTGAAACTGATGATGACGAATTAATGAGTTTTTTTTTTTTAAATCAACTTCCTCAATATTTTGTTTTAAAATCCTACATTTAAAGTTATAAGTTTAGTTTAAATTTCCACAAACCACCTCTAGCAATTGCCGGGATTTTACTATTGCTAAATTTATCCACACATGTGAACCGTTTCTGACAGACCAAGATCGTATTTATAACTTACCTCCGTCAAATTAAAAATACAATATAAAACATACGTACAAATTGTATATTAACAAAGATGAATTTTCCAAAGGGCTCGTTAGTTTAATTTTAACTCTCTACCTTTGATGTTTATGTATTCCTAAAGAATTAGGAAAATTAATAATAATAATTACATAACTTTTTTTTTTTTTTATCTTAGTATTATTATTTTAATTTTTAAAAAACCTAATATTTTATTCGCATGATTTAACCGTTATCGCAACAATTCAGAACTATTTTGTTAACATCTATCCCAATGATAAATTATTATATTAAATAATTCCAAGAGGCAAAACGTTAAAAAGCACATGTTATTTCAAACCGTTGTGATTCACCGTGAAATGAACTTGGCTTATATTCTGTAGGTAAGATGTAAGAGAAAAAAAAAATCTAAGAGTTGTTTTTAGATGCGTTTTGATGTTCCATATTTATTTTATCTTTTTCTTTTTAAAAACTTTGTCATCTGATGTATCCGTTAAAATAACCTCGGGTTCTTGGCATAGCACTCTCCTAGAAATACATACATTTCTCTGTTAACAGATTGTATAGAAGATATCTTTTGGTACATCGTTTCAAATATCAAAGAAATAACTTTCTTTTATTTTTATAGCATTAGGCATTTATATCGATAAATCAGTAAAAATGGATGAGCGACAGAAACGATTTATTTTATTTGGATTAAATTATTTTGAACTACAGAAATAAACAAAATAATAATAATAACAATTAAAAAAAAGTATACCAAAAATAAATATTTGTGTCTATGTTTCTATCATTTGTAAAAGAAAATATTTTCTAATCATTCTGCTCCAGTTAGATTAATACAAGACAGTTTTCTTTTTGTATACCAGTACTTATATTTTAATTCTTAATATTTAGCGAATATAAACGTGAACGAATGCACTAGCGTGGAGAACAAAGAAGGGAACTTAAATGATATACAAAGTACACAAAAAAGTCCAGTCATGCACCATGACTTAATGAGCGAATTTTCAAAGAAATCTGCGTATTATTGGCTTATGATAATATAGGAAAATTTTAGTTTAGAATTTGGATGGGTGAAAAAAAAAATTTGTTGGTACAGACACACCCTTCAAGATGCACATCGCTGGAAAGCTCTTTAAGAGTACAGTAATTGTTGTTATGTACACTTTTATCATATTTTCATATAAAAGGGGGGTAAAATGGAAAAAACATGTTTTTATGCTATTTTTGACCCTAAATTGTCAAAATTTGACCAAGTAAAACCACTGTGAAATGGCAAAACCCAGTTGCAAAGTCAAAAAAATATAATATAAATATCGCTGTAAATGTCTCCATGAGAATAGTAAAAACTGATTAAGTTATCCATTTTATATAAACTTACATTTTAATTTATACAGACGACAGACAACCAAGATACTTTTTTTTATTCTCGAAAGACCTTAAAATATAAAACAACCCATTGAAATCAATTTTTACGTTAATTCTTTCTCTTATTATATATTTTGTGTCACAGTCAATATTCATGTTTAAATGAATTATAAATTGTTAGTACTTCCTATATCTGTTGTCTATGTTACTGTTATCCAGTATATTTGTTATTGCTTTTGTTTATATTTATTACTGCTTTGTTTATATTTGTTACTATTGTTTTTTAATTGTTAAATGTTAATTACAATACTAAAAAGAGCCGAACCCTTAGACCAATAAGGTCACCACAGCTGAGGGTGAAAAAATGCATTAAATAATCATAAAAGGTAATTATTAACAATAATTATTTTTTATAATAATAATTCGGTTATTGTTATTATTATATATTTACTATGAGCATGATAAGGTAAAAAGTCTATTAATTAGTTTGGCGGTATTACTTCCTCACATCATCTAATGAGATTAGTTTTAAAATATGAGTGTTGTTACCATTCGGTTGAGCGCTTTCGCGAAATTAAGCTATGTGCGTAGAAAGTTGAATTCTAATTGGGCTAACTTTAATATATCATCCAAATTTCATCGAAATAGAATGTGTAGTTTTATTAATATTAGAATAATAAAACCCGTCCACACTGTCGAACCGAACAGAAGAAACGAGCCGAGCATTGGAATCTGCGCATGCCCAGCCTAAAGTGCGCCTGCGTATCTCAGACTGGGCATGCGCAGAGACCAATTCTCGGCTCGTTTCCTCTGTTCGGCTCGGCAGTCTGGGCGAGGCTTAAGCGTTCGCAAAAATATTGACGTACAGACTGACAAAATGACACGAAACCAAAACTGTTCCTCGACGTCCAAAAGGTACGATTTGGGAAATTCGGAGACAAAAAAGCCTTATACTTTTAACTGTAATAGTCACTATATTCTATCTTTATTTATGACTATATTTTTAAATATATTTCTATATTTATGTATGTCGTTATCTTGGAAATGGTTATTTTTCTGCGGCATAACTGTTATTGTATTGAAACGTACAATAACATTTTATTCTCAGAAAATAAAATACATTTTAGAGGATCTTAAAGCGTGTAAATCTATCGATGTATAACAATCTATAGCTTCTACATCCCTTTTTTTTCTGTGTATTCTACATACCTATATACTAAATAAGAAAGTAAAAAAGGAAGTTTACATTTTGTCCATCCCTCCAATCTTTTCTCATAATCATAAAATGCAGGTAACCTGAAAGGTTTATATTAGTATCTTAGTTTTTTGAAAGGTAAATAGTAGAAACGAAAAGAATATAGTGTCGTAAGATTTCGAAACTTTATCGATTATGGAAGAGGGAAGGAAAATGTTCCATATAAATATTTGTTTTTTAATAAAATCATAAAAAGGAGTAAAATAAAAATAACAAAGGGAAAAGATCAAAAATAAAAGGGAGTAAAAAAATGAGAATCGACGAGAATAAACTGGAGAATACTTAAGAGCTAAAAATATTCCAGGAAAAATACAAATATAGGTACTATATATAGATTCCAGTGATTGTTTTAAAAGAATAATGAAACCAACAAAAAAGCATTTTACAAATGAACAAGCAACCAGATGGATTTAATTTTAGAATACGTAGAAATAGTAAAGAAATTGATGAAAAAGTAAAAGATGATAGAATTATTATTTAATATAGGCAGATGGAATTTTTCCGGATTCTAAAACATTTCTTTGTTAATAAAAATAAGCTAAAACAGGTTTTTTTTTTTTTTTTTTTTTTTTAGAGAGAGAGAGAATTAAGATCTAAGGTGTTTAAGCACTTTATTATAAAGGTGAAAATGTTTTTTGAATTTCTTAAGTACCTCTTGGCAATTAAGAAAACATAAAATCCATCAACTCCATCTTTACAACAATGATACAATAAGGATTTATGTATACAAATAGTAATAATAATATGTATTAGAAATACGAATAATAATCTGTAATAATTATAGAAATCACTATGAACTAAATAACAGTATTTTATTTAAGGTAAAAGTAATAAGGTAAGATCGAAATCTCATCTATTCAGTAAAGAATCGGGAGCCACTATCCCTGTCAGAGCCCCGTACGACACTGGTCCCCAGAGAGAATGTCCCCTTCTAAGAATGCTCTCTTATTAAATAATATTTGACAATTGTTGTCCGGAGCTTGACACGGACTAAAATAAATTAGCCTTGATAGATTAAAAAAAAGTTTCTTTAATATAAGTCTCAAATTGGATATTTTTGGTATAAATCACACTTTTACCATGAAAGAGTTTATATTCCAGTTAATGCAAATAAGAGGACGGTAGAGTGTAAATAATTCGAGGGTCAAAACTACCAATCTTGATGGTGCCTCAGATTTCCAATTCAGTATTACACCCGCATCATTTACAGGCTTTGATATTTTAAGATCGCTGGCTTAGAATTAACTTTTTTTTAGGCTTCAATAATCTTAATAGTTTAGAACCGTGCACATGAGGTATATATCAATTATTAAGTATATGAGTATATATCAACGAATCTAAAAAAATCACGAATACGGAGATTTACGTATAAATAGTACGTGTAGATCTCATTGTAGAATAATAACTATGATTTCGACTAAAAGTAATACTATCAAACCATGCTATTTTTGTCGCAATTATATTAAAAGTTCTAAATCAAATAATGCAGTGTTAAAGTTAATATGATTTAACATTTTAGCAGATGGAAATATTGTTGCTTTATTTATTCTGATACTGGTTCTTGTAATCGATCTAAAAAGAAACGTGGATGTGTGTATGACTCAGAACAAGTAATTACTATGCGATGAGGAATTAGCAAAGGTCGTCTTAGAGGCTTCAAAGAAACTGTCTTTCCACGCTAAAAATACTTTATTTTATTTATCAGAAGAGCTTTCAGTTAAGTTTTAAATAATCTTGTCTAATGCTTGAAAGATCTGCAAGTAATAGTTTGAAACCTAGTATATATGAGGAGTGCAGTCGTAAAAACTATAAATATACACAACTCAAATACTAAAAGACAATGATTCTTTAAATATACACTCATAAAACGAGCTGACACCAGCCTATTTACATTATTATATAGGAAGATGGACGGTTGCCACCTATCACTATTACAAAATGTTGACAGAGGTCGTGGGCTTTGAAGAGTGAAACTGGCACCAGCGTGAGGGTGTTTAGTAAATAGAACCAATGTCTACCTGGTCTAGTAAATAAGACAAGCGTATCTGAAGGCCGTCGTCTAATATACGGGCCGTGAACAAAACAGACATCCACGCCAAGAGGGTGGCTACACATCTAATGTAGAAATGAATGTGAAAGAGAAACTAAGTGAACGTGGAAATCCCTAGAAGTGCAATTGTCACTACCCTCATGCACTCATGCACTCGTAATCAGCTACTTCAACACCCATCAGCTGTGACGGATTTAATGACGGTCTATTCTATTCAGACTTACTCCACGTAATAAAGTTTCACTTAAAAAATCGGATTGCTGTTGTGGGGGGCTTCTACTCGTCAGTGTCAAAACCATCCTGTTAAAAATCATGACTAATTTTTATTTTCTCTTATAAGATTTTTAGAAATGTCACAAATTAAATTGTCAAAATATGTAGTATTGATCGCCAAGCGCCAGCTATAAATAGCACGAATATTTCGTATTCACCCACAATATTACATTTTGTGACAGATCAATTCTATCATGATATGGGAAAGACAACCTTTGACAATGATCAACTTCTCCGAATACTAAACCACAGACACCCACTGTTTATCTATACTATTCTTAGACTCTTAAGAATACTGAGTTCTTGCATACTAACATCGAGCTTAGAGTACGGGAAAACACCTAGTGACATTTATCTATAAAAATATGATTTAAGAGATACGGCTAAAAATAGTTTCTTGCATTTTCTTAACACCACCGTCATGTTTCTTCTTAACACCACCGTCATGTTTCAACATAGCGATAAATTATACTCTACTTTTTTTATTAAATTAATTAATTTTAAATAAAACTTTAAGTAGAGTTAAAAATAGACTTCCGCAATTAGTGCACATAGCTTCCTCGCATCCTACCATGTACCTTATTGCGTTATATTAACATTATTGTTATATTATATCAACATTATTTTAAATAATGTTGATGAGGGTATGTAAAATAAATATAACGAAAGGAAAAAGCAATGGCAATATTCAAAGTGTTCAAATTAAATTAAATTTAAGTCGATAGGAGTGAGAGTAGGTTTATAGTTTGAGAACAGACCGATAACATGTGAACAGACGTGAATACCACATTGTACAGATAGCGAATGAAGCCTGGTCGCCTGGTCTCGAGGTCCCTAGGCTCGCTGTGCAATTGAAGAGGCAGGTCACATAGAGAGGTGGGGTAGAACCAAGCCACCTCCTTTAACCCTTCATAGCGGTGTCCATGTTGGTTTTACTAAAAAAATGTATTAGTAAAAAATGTTTGTCTCATTGAATAGATGAAGTTTGATTTTTTTTATCAAAAAAGTTTTGCAACTAATATGGCATAATGAGTGTGTTAAAAAGTAAGCTAAATGTTTGGGTAGGGGTGTTACATAAAATAATTTTAAAGCTCTTTAAGGTTAATAAATAAATAAATTGTTTAACCTATCATCAGTAACATAGCGATTATTGTGAAAATGTCCCTTGACCCTAACCAATATATTTTATACAAATCAGAAATCAGTAAAGAACAGTATGCTTTTATTTTCAATAAAGAAAGAAACAAACAAACAAAAAGCAGGAAAAACGTACGTCACTTAGTGGCTTAAAGCTCCCTCGCATTCTATTTACAGACGAACTGTCACATGAATATCAAATACAGTATAATCAAGTAGATTTAAAATAATAGGAGTTACTAAAAAACTCTGAAACCACGGTCAATACGACACTTTGATTTTTACTTTTTACCGATAAATCGCTATCTTTGTTTTCTATTTTTCACAGTCAATATCGACAATGTTATTTATTAATTTTAACTAATCCTAGCAATCCTCAATTTCTATTTAATTTACAGTCAATATCCACTTTTTTTTTTCTTTTGACTAATCAATTTGATTTACAGTCAATATTCACAATGTTATTTTTTTAATTTTGACTAATCCTAACAATCCTCAATTTCTATTTAATTCACAGTCAATATCCACATTGTTATTTTTTTAATTTTGACTAATCCTAGCAATCCTCAATTTCTATTTAATTCACAGTCAATATCCACTTTTTCTTACTTTTGACTAATCCTTGGTTTCTTTAATTCACAGTCAATATCCACATTGTTATTTTTTTTAATTTTGACTAATCCTAACAATCCTCAATTTCTATTTAATTCACAGTCAATATCCACATTGTTATTTTATTTACTTTTGAGAGTTACTAAAAATGTCAATAAAATTGGATGAGCAAAACACAAATATGTGTTAATTGAAAAAAGTGCCTAACGCAAAAAAAAAAAAAATTAAAAAATAGTACTAAGGCTTACTCGTAAGTTTTAATTTGTAAAACCTCTGAGTAAGGGAGTGTGAAAAAATTGTGAAACCCCCCTTTTTTAAGTGACTTGTACGACCTTAAATGGTTATTATTTTAATAAGTTTCGTCCAAATTAATTTTTCTTAAAGACAATGATTTATAAAGTAAATTATTTGATACTAATAGATTTATATACATATACAGTATAAGAAGTGTGATTTACAACAAATTTATGTAAATATTTGAATCATTGGTTAAGGAGAAGTTTATTAATAAGAAAAAGTTAATATTATATAAATAAAATATTGAGTTGACCCATGAGAAGATTAGCATGAAGAAGAGGAAGAAGTTGCACCTGCAGCTACTTAGTCAGATAGGCTAAAAATAAATTCGCATAAATAAATGTCACATTCTTCAAACCAAATCTCTTCACAGTTATGATTTACATCAGATCTGGTTTCAAACTTATTTTTATACCATTCAAGTTCTACTGTTATTAATTTCAATTTAAACTTCAATTATTTTAAACAAAAAATGAAATAATTGATTAGTCGCAGTAGCTATCTTAAGACGAATATAAGAAACAGGTTTATTTTTAAAAAAAGAAAATATTTATTAAGTTTCTTCTTTCAAGAAAATTAAAATGGAGTTATTAATGTGTACTTGTATTTTACAGTTTAATGAACCAAATTAAAAGTAAGGCATTAAATTAATTAACGATGTTAAAAATTGGAACTTTGTTTTGGCCCAAAATTTATACTAATTCAATTTATAGTAATTTACATATTTTTTCTAATACTTGACTTTTAATATTTAAAAAAAAACATAATAATTACAAGATAAAAAAAACTTTTTATATACTACGTTTTTAAATTTTCTGTCATAAATCATAAATTTGAAACCCGACAAAATGAAGATCGTAAATATGGGATATGCCAAAACAAATAAAATAACTTGCGGATTTTTTCCGAACTAACTTTCCATACAGCAAAATTTGCTGAAAACTAATTAAATTCTGCTGAAAGATGGCTATAAGTATTAAAACATTGCATTGTCATCGTGTTCTGAGCTATTCTAAAAGTTTCAAATGTCTAGCTACTCGGGAAGTTAGTTAAAAAGCGATTGCAAGATTTGTACCGGACAAACAAACAAGAAAGCAAGCTAATAAAAACGTAGTAAAAAATGTACCTAAATAATACCAAACAATTTAATGATTGAACAAATATACAAATATAGTAGAAAAATTTCCCGATTATTGTTATTAGATTATTTATGGAACCTTAAATTGAAAACTAATTTTTTCCTCTGTGAAAACGACTTGTACCTACATAAATAAAATTGGAACCGTTTGTTTTTAAAATCGCCAAAACCCGTTTTTGAGCTAAAATATACTTTCATGCACTTTTAAAAATTTATTTATTAATTCCTCTTGGAGGCCTACTTTAAAATACTTAACGTATGGAGTGAATTTTGTACATGTATACGAATTTCACTGATATAAGATCAGAATTTAATGCTCTTCGCCACTTTAAGAAACATTACTTTTGGTCACGAAAGAACTTAAATTTTGAATATTCCTTGAAATTTATTTTGAGAATATTACCTACGTTTAAAAATATTTACACTTACAAAATAAAGTAAAATTAGTTAATACTACAATGCTCGATTTCACATTCAGCTCAACGCATAATTTAAAACAAGACTCCATTTTTAACTGTCCGCGATAAAAAGTCACAGAAAACTTTAGAACCTCTCCACAAAAGTTGTTCTGAGTTATAATTTCTTTTGTCCACCGCAAAAGGTTCACCACTCAACCCTCGAATAACGTATTTATAAAATTGTTACAACCTATCTTAAGTCACTTAATGAATGAAACTAGTGCCTAAAGCATTGCCACATAAATTTTCATTATGAAAGATCTAAAATTTAATATTTTACCTCCCACCGCCATCATTAGAGAACACCCACTCCAGTACATCTCAATAAGATGTTAACATCTGACAAGAACAATAACAATTTAATAACTTCTTCTTCCGGCTATAATGGTACATGTGTATAACAAAAGAATTATTGTTAACATTAATAAAACATTGATCAAGAAAAAGAAAGAAATAAAACTAAACAGACGAACCCTTTCACTAAAGAAAAGAACGTTTTGAATCGTACAAAGAAAAAAATAAAATATAAATGATCAAAATCTATGATAAATGACCGAACGTGCATTCGATCTATGACAATCTTTATCGTTAATAGATAAATCACAGTTACATCTATTCTATAGATCAAGTATAGCAGAATAGTAATATTAATTCTAACAAGAACCGATTTTAAGCTATCACTTATAACTTCATTGTTGGTAAACATTACTTTTTAGTCGTTATCTTTTATTGTAATCACAATTATTGTTAGCTAGTATTTCTTACGCTTAAATCGAGTGGAACAAATGAACAACGGAACTAATAGAAAGTTTTAATATAGCTAGATAATATCGTTGAATAATATTGTTTATCTACGATTGATACGAAATATAAACATTGTATCTCTGTTTAGATGCGTAGAAAGTGATTCTTTACGTACTTTTATTCATAGCGCATGCGCGTTTCATAATTCCTCTTTCTTCCGCCCTAGTACTTATAATTTTAAACTAACTAGTCACCTCAGTACAGAATTAACTCCTACTAAGTTAACACGCACACTGAAGATGACGTTACATGTCGAAACGCGTTTGTGAGTTTATAATAAAAAAATAATTGTGGTGACAATATTGTTGTGTTACTTTCTACCAACCTCTCTAGTCATAATTATGAAGTGGTACCACAAAATCTCAGTCAAAACAACTAATTATTTATCCTTTTTTTATTGTAATTATTCCCATTCTCATATATCTTTTAAACTAGTATATTCGTGTGAAAGCTGCTTATTTGGTTTCATTGCCATTTAAATGTACAACTTTTAAAATTTTGTTATTATTAAAAAAAACAGATTTTATTAAAATAAAAAAATAAAACAACGTATTTTCATGCTTATTTATAGGGGAGACTTAATTTTGGGCTGCTGATGATCTCTCGAACAGCGTTAAGATATGACAACTGAATTTGCGCACAACACACTCTGTAGTAGTTATAATTCTACGTTTCAGCAATCTGTACAGACCATAGACTCCTTTCTTAATTTCCCATTTAACTAACTCAGTGGCGAAATACCCCTTGGAAGGTCCCGGCCAAAAGGCTTAAACAACTATTTTTTATGTAATAGGTGACATGGGGTGTTAGTATGTGGCGACCAGTTAGTCGCTTACTAATTTATTATAATTTATCCTGTATTTTTTTCACTAAAATCTATAAATCAAGATCAACCTAAGACATTTGTTCTCAGAAAGATGTAAGCGAAATAAAAAAAAAATCGGACCGAGACAATTCAGACTAGACAAACTTTCTCATATATACGAGTACAAGTTCATAATTACCAGTGTCCAGTGCCCAGTGTTTTTCATTTAATAGTTTTCGTATGTGCATTTAATTATTATTGAATACTTCATCAAAATGTATCATAAAAATAACTTCTCCTGGGCGGGGAATCGAACCCGGCCTCTCTCCGTCCGCGTTTTAAGCTATTTTCTCTGGAACTAGATTTTTCACATGAAAACGACTTATATCGTTAGATTCATATATAAATGGACTACATTTTAGAATTTTTAATCAAAATCGTCGGAACCGTTTTCAAGAAATAAATTTGTTTTAGTTTTTGGGGGGTAGCACCCCAAAATTTGAAGCTAAAATTTATTTCGATTTCGCCTCGGGGTATGATTTTTCTAAACATGTATGCCAAATTTCGTCAAAATCGGCCTCCAGGCGTCTGCACAGACGACAGACGACAGACAGACATTTGTTAAAAATAATTTTTTTGGACTTAAGGGACCTCAAAACGTGTAAATCCATCAAAATCTCAAAATCGAATTTTCGCGCCATCACAATACTTTCTGATTATATATGAGAGAGTAAAAAGCCGAACTCATTAGGCCGCAGTATTCAAAGAAAAATTAAACAAAAGGATTAATTTGACACAAATAAAACTCAGGTTTGAATGAAACGAATCATTGCTTATTCAGTAGTGGAGCAAGGTTCAACTTCGACTCTTTATTTTTTCTTTTTCTATTTTACTCTAATGACATCCGTCACATTTAACTCGACGGTTTAATTTGTACATTCAGTTGACAATCTCGTTATTGTTAAAAGGGTTTCTAAATGTAATTTAGAAAATAAAAAAAATAGGTACCAGTTTAGTTCAAAATAGAAGTTTTTTAGAATGGTACCCTTATGTAACAATTGAGGAGAGTTCATTGACAGTGAAGGTAATTTGAATTGTATTTTAAATCGACATTGAACGAGTCAAAAAGGATGAAAGAAAGTCTGAGATTGTAATCTTTGCTAGTAAATTTACGATTAGAAGTCAGTTGGTTGGATACAATCCTAATTTCATTCAAGTAAGCGAAATAAAAAAAAGAAGTTTTTTTGTGAATGAAAAGAAGGAGGATTTAATTAAGAACTGATTGTGTAAGGACTGTATTAGACAAAATGTGTGGATGTAAGCAAAAGCTTTTTATAAAAAAGGTACGAGGCCTTTTTTGATTAGAAAGAACGAGGGTAGGGCTACTTGAAAATTAGTGTTGCCTATTGTGTCTTTTCTGATACTCCGAGGGAGGCCGTCGATTCAAGAAGTACCCACTCAATCAACTGATTCAATGAATCAAGCGAGAAGTAATCAATTGATGAAAACTGAACGAAATAAATGGAAGGACAAAAAGAACCTGATAACGCAACTTGAGATTTAGCTTTAAAAAATTAACTTTAAACTATAAACATTTTGGCTTTTAATCGATGCTGAAGGAAAAAATTTAAAAACAATTATTGTTTAGGATACATAAATATTCTTCTAATTAATATTTCTTATTAACTACTCTAAAATTAATTAACTATCGATAATGAAAAAAAAACCCTGGCGACTAGATCAGGAAACTATGTTCCACAATAGTTTCCTGATACTAGTGTGGCACATAGTCAACAAATGCAAAGAGAGCAATGCATAAAATCAACTGTTTCTAGAACTTAAGTTTCACTTCTAATGCGTGAGAGTCTCACACATATTTTTATTTGCAGAGACAGCGTTCACTACCTTATATTGCATCTACATATTTGCACTCGTGACACGCCGGCACTCGCGAGTGGCATTCGTCCGTTCGTCCCCACAAAGCAAACCAGCTGATCACAAGAATTATAAATTTGATACAAACCTTTGACTACTTACTTCGACAAGGCGAATGACGAGTGAACCGATACACATTCGCCTTGCCATCCCTGCGAATGTGTTAATTTAAATGCGGCTTTTGGGTATATCATGCTCGGGTAGTCGATTTTCAAGAAGAAATTGTACGACCTACTATGTTCTCCAAGTGTGAAATATCTATCTCAATTTTCTTCTCGAGGATAGTGTCCCCGGCATAATTAACCGGACTCTCTGTTAAATATAGGTACTCTGAGAGTAAATATCAAAGTCAAAGAATCATGATTGCCAGTGAAATGAGGTTTGGCTACAACCATACATGAGTTAATTAAGACCTTAGAGACTAAACTAACATACGTCGAAGGCCTCTTTTTTTTCAAAGATTTGTTATACCCGATATTACAGTAAAACTCGACGAAGACATTCGATCTTTTGATGTTTGAACAATTAGAGAAGCTAAAATCTATTTGAATTATAAATTTGATATTTCGATTTGAAATCAAACCTATTAATATTATACGGAGTTTATTTAATGATCTTCAAGTTACGAAGCAAGTTCAACAACATATTGTAAACAAAACCACCTTTATATTAACATAGTAAAGTGAATAATATCTGTTAATTAAAAAACAAAATCATGCATAAATACACCATGCCTTTTAGAAATGCTTATAGGATATAGATGATATCTTGAGAAAATGTGATAAAACAAACCTGTCTAATTAGATGAATCACATAGACTAATCAGAGGAACGTAATCATACATCCGTTCAACCATTTCTGAGAATTATTTTTTGTTTCTTTCTAAACGTGTTCACGCATAATTTTCGCGCAAATTTTTAGATTTTTTTCTCACGTCTGGATCAACAGCATAGTTTTACATAGGATCCAGCCACTTTACTCATCTCCACGATGAGATCATCTGTGTAAAATGTGTCTCACCTCTCTAGGATTCGAACTCTGCGCTAAACACTTGGGTACGCCGGCCTGTAGGTATTCTTGTTATAAAAAAAGGTTTGACAAAGAAGATCTATTTGCCCTAGAATGTTGCGTAATTTGTTATATATTAATTCTGTCACTTTGGTCGCTATGTAAGCCTAGTCTGTGAGGCAAGTTTCACATTGAGGGACTTTCGCGACGGTTTTTAGGTCGAAGGCCGAAATGTATTGCGAACAATGAGAGCTTTTACTCACAGAAACGTCTACAGAGAAGTGTGAAACCTTACTGTTTTTTTTTTTTTTTTTATTATTGAATAAACCTTTTTCTTAAACTTGAAATACATTTCATTATCAATGCCAAACTGATGGCAAGTGGTTTCAATTTATTAATAGGCAGAAAGCGTTTTTAAGTAATTTTACATAAATAAGTTTCCGTAACATTACCTAAATTTAATATATAATTCCTATACAGGGTGGTCCAAAAGTCTCCCCCCCCCCTCTTAACTTTTGAACGGTTTGAGATAAATTAATGAAACTTGGGGGATCTCTACCATGCAAAGGGGAGTTTGTTTTCATGCAATCACCCACTAGGGGCAACCACCCACTTTGCCCCCAGGCCACCCAACTTCAAAATTTCAAATTGGAGTGTATATTTTTGATAGCATATTTTGATTCTACAGTGAAAAATAATAAACTTTTACTTATAACTTTTTTTTCTATTCCCAATATTTTGCCCCCTATAGGTGGGTAAAGAAAGCAAAATTACCCTACCGATAATACGTTGTAAAATCTAAACGGTTAGAGATAAATAAATGAAACTTAGGGGATCCGTACCATGTAAAGGGAAGTTTGTTTTCATGCAACCGCGCTGTAGGAGCAACCTCCCATTTTGCCCCCAGGCCACCTAACTTCAAAATTTTGTCCTAGAATGTATATTTTTGATAGCAGATTTAGATTCTACGGCAAAAAATAAAAATATTTTACATCAAACTTTTTTTTCTACCTCTAATATTTTTCCCCCTATAGGGGGGCAAAGGTATAAAAATCGTAGATTTCAGCACCTGGGGGCAAAATGGAGGTTGTCCCTAGTACGCGAGTGGATGATTACACACTTCCCTTTACATGGTACAGATCCCCCAAGTTCCGTGACTTTATTTCAAACCGTTTAGATTTTATAACAATCTAAGTGTTATTTTTTTACTATTTCGGAAGGGTTATTTTGCTATCTTTGCCCCCCTGTAGGGGGCAAAATATTGGAGATAGAAAAAATAGTTTCAAGTAAAAGTTTACTATTTATCACCGTAGAATCCAAATATGCTATCAAAAATATACGCTCCAATTTGAAATTTTGAAGTTGGGTGGCCTGGGGGCAAAGTGGGTGGTTGCCCCTAGTGGGTGATTGCATGAAAACAAACTTCCCTTTGCATGGTAGAGATCCCCCAAGTTTCATTAATTTATCTCAAACCGTTCAAAAGTTAAGAGGGGGGGGGGGGGGAGACTTTTGGACCACCCTGTATAATTAGGGATTCAACTATCTATAGGTGGGTTATTGCCCCAATAAAATGACATTTATAATGAACTTACTGTTATATTATGTCACATATCAATGAACTAACTGTTATTGAAAACTCGCATAGATATGAATTACTTCATTCTTATCATCTCAAATATAAATTAAGCTCTATTCATTTTAAATATTGGCTAACATTGCTTACCTTTATAACTAAGCCATGATCAGTTTCTTTAGTTTCTTGCACAGAACGACATTCGATCGAAATAAGGGTCAGTGAAATCCAGGATATCTGACAATAACTTGCTTTGCGCCATTTAAAATCGTGCGTAGTTCTGAAATAAAACAAAACAAAAATACATATTATTATACTTTTAATTTGTAACAGATTAATAAGATTAATATAGAATTGGTATAATAATACGAGTATAAGAGAAAAATAACTAAATGATATTAAAAATTACCACGAAACTATACATTTTAAATTAGATTATAATGATTCAATAAAATAAGTAAAAGTAATTTAATTTAATATAACAGATTGCAATATTGACAAATAATTTTGCCATTTTCGCATAATTATTTTACTTTGGTGAAATACAGAAACAAATTATTTAACTGGTTTTCAATTTTAAAATGCATGAAATTTAATTAACTTTCAAACTTAATAATAAATATACAAATGAATATTCATTTATATAATCGAGTAGCGTCCCGACGGCGACGACTCACCTCAAAATGATTTGTTATTGCTAAGCTAAGGCAATCACATTTATTTCAATAAAAATAAATGTTTATTTCGATATGTCGGTCTTCAAATAGATATAATAACTTATCTAAATTAATTGAATTAATTTGACTTTTTTTCTAATTATAAAATTAAGCCCTCGGGATTAACGGCTTGTACTATAATAATTGAAAGATTAAATGAATATAAAAATACTTTTGTGAGGAACTAAATATAATTCTCTTTAATTCAATGGTGGCCTATACATGTGGTTATTGGGACGAGTTAATCGAATATTATCAATATTTTTTAATACTCCAAGCAAATATTATAAATAAATATTTAACAAATCCTAGTAGAGAAATATAATTTATCTACACTAAATACAAGGGTTTTTGACAAATGTGTTTTAATATTTTATTTTTCTCTTATCCATAGCATAAAAAAGAGAAGGTATGGTAATGTCGATTTTGATGGATCTACACGTTTTAAAGTTCTCCTGAGTACAACAACTATTTTTGTTGATTTTCTAAATAAAAAATCTGTATTTCGTCGGTTGTTTGTGTAGACAATAGGAGCCGGAACTGCAGGGCGATCAATTTTGATGAACATTGGCTCTCTGCTTTGGCATGATACACATTGACCATGTTTGGAAAAAAATCATACCCCCATGTGAAATCGTGGAATGCATTTTTAAATCTCAAATTTAGCAAGAGCTTTTCGAATCGATTTTTATTCTTTATATTTTTTTAATATAATTAAAGCTAGTTTTAATGGCGGTACTATATAAAACTTTAGCATAAAAAAAAAAAATATATATATATATCCTCATCAACACAACATTAGGTTATTACTGGGTGATATCATCAATATTAAATAGGTCACTTCTTTCTGTGATTTCACCAAAACATTTCGGAGATAAAATAGTGGTGTCAGCCTGGTTAATTTTGCTTTGCACCCCTCCCATCGCGTTTGGAATTAATAATTTAATAAACTAATTAATAAAATTAATAATTCAATTCCAAACGTAAAATCATTCTATAATGATTCATTTCTTGCAGTCAGAATGCCGAGAAAACAATTATAAATTCAATAGATAATATGAAATAATTTTATTGTTATAATAATCAAAGACAACGTCAGGATGCATATAAATAACTTTTTCCTTTTTTCAGGTAAATCATCAACTGCTTTCGTTAGATGGGTAACACAATTTTTAATTTCTTAATCTGTAAGTAAGAATTTTATATTTCTAAGAACTAATTAAAATTATACGTTTACATTAATAATATTCATTCAAGTTATCTATGAGTGTAATAAAATATAGATTTTTACTTAACTTTATTATTGATATCGATTAATACCTATAACTAAAGGTAGTAGTCAAAAACATTGAAATTTGTGCTTAATTAAATTTAATTATTTCAATTTTATACTACACTAACAGAGATTAACGCATTTGAAGCTACCATTAATAAGTTATCGGTGATAATATAATCATATTTTAACTCTTTATTGGCTTATATCCATGAACTACTTGTCGAGCACGGTGGGATTATTACTTGAATTTCATTCAAGTTATCCGATGGATACATAGCCACCCCTTAATGGGCTAGAAGCTAAGAACCACGAAAAAGTTTTGTGCCGGAAGGTTATAGTCAGGTTATAGTTGAACTAAAAGGTTATTATAATAGTTTTTAGTTATTGTATACCGTATCAGTTTTCAGTTTTTATTTTTCTTTAGCAACTTTTCATTGTAGTAATTTGCTAATGTGCCTAATGCTATGATTTTCCTTTTGTTTTGATATAAATAAGAAAGATTGTTTTGATCACAATTTTTTTACACCCTTTCTACAAAATATTGACAAAGAGAGCTCGTACTTCACCAATTTTTGACTTTTACTAAAACACGTAGGAGAACGTATAAGTAGTACATAGGAAATTAAATATATTTACAACCTTACGAAATAGGTCGTGTTCCTCCTTCATTTTATTATTTATAACAATAAAAATGCAACAAAGGCAAAAGGCAATAATGCAGCTTCCATGAAATTTAAGTGAGCTTTTTTGTTGATTTCAAAGATTTATGTCATTAAATTAACACCAATTTCATACTCAGAGGTATATTAAGTGGGTAATATTTTTGTTAAAGAAAAATAAAATAAATTATTAGTCCTACTGAATATTGAAGCTTATTCCGCTAAAGTAAAATATCAAAATACTTTATTCTAACAAAGAACATTCTCTTTAGTATTATTTATAAGTCTTAGCCAAGCAAAGTTCAAAATTGTTTTAAGAAAAATATAATCATTTCCCAAATGATTACATTTAGGTTCATGGCTGTAAATATTTCTGTTTCACAAGTTTTTGGCTGTACAAATTAAAAGAATTAATATTTACCTCCACTGTTACTGTTAATTTCCAGCTAACCGCTATATGGGATACGCCTTTGCAAGATAAATTATATCTCTTTTAGTCAAAACAGTGTTAATAATAGAATAAAAACATATTTTGTAGGCTTGGTACCCGTATTTTAAAGCAGTTCCCTAACTTAAAACACAAAGTACTTATAATGACTTAAATATTGTCTTTATACAGAAAACAAATTATAATTTATTCATTAATTATAACTAATTTATCATAAAGAAAAAATACTAAACAGTAAGCTATAGTATACTATACAGCTTAACGCATATGTTTACGAGTATAACCTTCTCTTGTTTATGAGGTTCAAATGTAACCATAGAGAATAGATTGTAACCTTTCGGCACAAAATGATTTCGTGGTTTTTAGCTTCTAGTCTTAATGGACCTAAATTTCAAACATGTTGAGGACTAGTTCTTGATTAACTTCATTCAAGTTATCGATAATATATTACCACCACTTAATAAACAAAATGTCAAACATGTCGAGACTAGTTCTTGATTAACTTCATTCAAGTTATCGATAATGTATAACCACCACTTAATAAACTAAATGTCAAACATGTCGAGACTAGTTCTTGATTAACTTCATTCAAATTATCGATAATGTATAACCACCACTTAATAAACTAAATGTCAAACATGTCGAGACTAGTTCTTGATTAACTTCATTCAAATTATCGATAATATATAATCACCACTTAATAAACTAAATGTCAAACATGTCGAGACTAGTTCTTGATTAACTTCATTCAAGTTATCGATATATTGCCACCACTTAATAAACTAAATGTCAAACATGTCGAGATTAGTTCTTGATTAACTACATTCAAATTATCGATAATGTATAACCACCACTTAATAAACTAAATGTCAAACATGTCGAGACTAGTTCTTGATTAACTTCATTCAAATTATCGATGAATATAACCACCACTTAATAAACTAAATGTCAAACATGTCGAGACTAGTTCTTGATTAACTTCATTCAAATTATCGATAATATATAACCACCACTTAATAAAGTAAATGTCAAACATGTCGAGACTAGTTCTTGATTAACTTCATCCAAGTTATCGATAAATATATTGCCACCACTTAATGTTGAGGACTAATTAACTTTATTCAAATTATATATCGATTGATACTTCATATAAATATGTATTATGTTAATTATAAACAAGCGTAACTTGCTACTCTCGTTTCAATGAAGACACTTGAATTAACAATAATTAAAACAAAACAACTTTTGCTCTCACGTTGTTATAAAGCTCATTACTTTTAATGAGGAAGGTCGTTAAATGACTACGAGCTTGGAGATTAAATTATTAGTAGGGACTTTATTATCTCTTTGTATAAAACTACAAAATAAATATATAAAATAACAATACATAATCATATTATTTTAACGTAAGTTTGAAAAATATGAAATATATATGTACTTCTTTTTCTTTAACAAATACGAAAACTATTTTCAATCTCGAGAAAAAAAGTTATTTTAAAAAAATCACATCATAAAAGGTTTTTATAACACCGTCGTAAAAATAAAATATGAAATATAGAATTTAGATTTATGTTAAATACATACTTAAATGTTGCAATAACATAAATTTCTATTTAAATTAAATTATAAAAAAACTATACGTTAGGTATATAGTAAAAATTCTAAACTATAAATTTTATTAGTAAATTTAAAAAAAATATATATATCTTTAGATGGAGAAAAACAGGTATTAACCGACAAAGCTAAAAAAAAGGACAAGAAATATGAAAGGGCAGATTCATCCATTTCCATTGGAAACTAAATATTTATAAAAAGAAATTCTTTGTGATACAATAAACTCTTTGGTAATATACGACGAATTAATTGGAAATGATGAATTGCTTACCAGAGCGAATTTATAATAATAGCCTTATTCATACTATGTCCTCATAAATCAGAATTAATGAACTGGCTTATCATAGATATGTATCTTGCCCACGGTGAGACAATATTATTATTTTATATATATATATATATATATATATATATATATATATATAATATTGTTTGTGTACAAAACTAATATAAACCTTTTACCTGCAGGAGACATCCATCATTGTACAATAAGGGCATTATTTTTTTAATATATATATAATGTGTGTGTATGTGTCAGAATATATATATATATATATATATATATATATATATATATATATATATATATATATATATATATATATATATATATATAGATGAAGAGAGATTAAAAATATATACATGTTAATAATGATTAAATAACGCAATCAACTAAAAACAAATCCCGCTTATTTTTTAAAATTTAATTTAAAATTTTTTTCACTTCCTGTTTCTTCTATTTGTTTTAGTATTTAAAATAACTAAATTATTTAATAATAATTTATTTATTTGCTATTTTATTGTAGAGCATTTTATTTATTTAAAAAATTTATATATTTATTATATTACATTTATGCAGTAGATACAACCGCGATATATGAAATATATTATTAGAAAATCTAGACAAAAATACATTTAGAATATATATTTGGTGAATTTTTTTTTTTTTTTTTTTTTTTTTTTTTTTTTTTTTGTCTAATTTTTAACATAAAGTTATTTGATACATTTTTTAATCATATATATTTTTACTGTTTCTGTCCTGATGAACTGATAAGTTTGCACAATCCTACTGAAAAGTAAATAACTTCCTGATATAGTTCAATTAGGTATTTGGTTAAATTATTTATTTAACTATATTGTTCTGTTGTATGTTAGTGTTGATAGGATTATAAGCATTGTATAGTTTTAGCAATGTTTGGCTTATGTTATTGGCATTTTGATTACATTGTAGTATTGTAAACCATTGTAGTGTTAAAAGTTTGATTTCATTAAAAGCATTGTAGAATGCAAATTTGGTTGCATTGTAAGAATTAGTATTATTACTTTGGTAATTTACTAAACTAAATGGAGTACATTTAATATTTAAAAATATATATATTTATATTTCCAATAACTTAATCGGCAAGACCGTCATTATGAGTAGTAAACAAGAGATTAATTATAATTAACAAAAAATAATAATTTAACCACTTAAAAAATTATACTACACCATATTATTGTGTACGATATTATGAGAAATATATGGCCCTGATCAAACAGAAGCAAAATAATAAGGTGTATTGTCATTTCTGTAACACTTATACCAATAACACCATATATATATATATATATATATATATATATATATATATATATATATATATATATATATATATATATATATATATATATGATATGATATTACTGGTATAAGTGTTACAAAAATGACATTACACCTTATTATTTTGCTTCTAAATTTATGCAGTAGATACAACCGCGGTATATGAAATATATTATTAGAAAATATTTTAACGAGTAATTCATATAATATATATTTTTTACGATCAGAGAGGACGATATTAAATATTAAAGTCCCAAGTAAAATTAAATTATGTACGTTAAATGATTGAATATTACTAAAGAATATCAGAAGTATTGTTCTTCGCCGATAAAGAAAAAAAATGTACAGCATATATGTCGTTTTGAGTGTGTGCGTGGATATATATATATATTTATATATATAAATATATATATATATATATATATATATATATAAATAAATATATATATATATATATATATATATATATATATATAAATATATATATATATATATATATATATATATATATATATATATATATATATATATATATATATATATATATATATTTATAAAATAAATAATATAAAAGGAAGAATACAAGTGCTGCAAGCGTTTTATATTCAAAAGGAACAGGAAAGAGAAATTTCCTTTAGATCTTTTTATCGTATCCTTCTCCTGTTTCACTTTTCTCTCCTATTTTTTTTTTTTTTTTTTTAGTGAGAGAAATTTTTTGTTGAAGTGGTGGTCTCGCCCATTTTATTCAATTGAGGAAATAAACTCGATGATAAAAGAAAACAGGAAAAGAACAGAGAAGAGGGGTAAAAAATAGCCTAAGAAAATAGGGAAGAATCTTTTTTCCTCTTTAAGCAAGGAAAAACAAGGAAGTAACCTAGATACGAAGCAGACTAGAACAAAAGAAAACCCCAAGCTGAAGGGCTCCAAAGGATACGAAGGCAGCAAAAATAATTGCCTATTATTTCCATTTTTATATTTTTGGAGGCGAGGTTAAAGAAATAGGGCCTATTCTTTTTCGTGTAGGATGGAACTTAAAAACTTAAAAAGTTAATAAAGAATGGAGAGAAAAAAACAACAAAACTTTTAACATTCCTTTTACCTGTTTTTAACCTTCTCGATTATAAATAGATACTAAAATATTGTTAAACAAGCTAAGATATATCAAGATAAACGTTTTACAAAATTGCTAAAAAGAAGAATTAGTATTTAATAGATTTAGATGATAACATGGGCATTACTTCCTTTTTTTATTTTATTAAATACATCGAAGCCACACATGCAACAAAATTGCTGAAATTAAGGATCGAGATAATCATTGTTATTTAGACATAGTCTATTGTTTTCATCGTTGTGTAACATTGTTTCTTGTTAAGGCACGCCTTTTATTTAAAGCACACAACACTTGTTTACGTTCTCATCTTTACTCATTCAGTGTCTAAAAAAGTTTCAGCAAACTAAGAGCTGTCAACTGCCCACTCTATCAGTTCATTTAAAAAAAAAAAAAAGATAGTGACGTGTTAAGGTTAAAAAAAGGATGCTTTCATTCACACTCAATAAGCACTTCTTAGCTAACCTTCTCCAATCCTGCAGCGCCTTTAGCAGAGATTCTTTTTGTTTCGTTCATATAGACCTACATTTTTTATGAACACTATAAATAAGTGTTAAACATGGTGTGAAAAACGTCAAATAATAGTCTTAATTAGAGGTTATTTTAAAGAATAAATATAAATTATGTATATATATATATATATATATATATATATATATATATATATATATATATATATTGTATATATTTTAACACTTATTTAATTTTTATTTATTTAATTTCACTTGTTTAACACTTATTTATAGTGTTCATAAAAAATGTAGGTCTATATGTACGAAACAAAAAGAATCTCTGCTAAAGGCTCTGTTATATATATATATATATATATATATATATATATATATATATATATATATATATATATATATATATATATATATGTGTGTGTGTGTGTGTGTGTGTGGTGTCGCGGGACACCTGGTAGGAACGAAGTTCCTTAAATTTTTCATTAAATATAAATTATAAAATCACACTGCTAAGTACCTATACGTTGCTAACTACGTATACATGGCTGAGTTAGAAGTAAAGAAAAGCATTGTTTGTATCATTAAAGCAAGCGTCTTACAATAAATATGTATTATTTAATATAGAGAAAAAAGTTAATCATGATGAGTTTATAGTTAAAGAGTATGTTTTTAGTTGGTAGGAAATAGGACTGTTTTCTACCTGCCCGGCCTACTAATATAAAATATATCTCTTGCCTACTCAAAAACGTCTGTTTGTATCAGGTTGAAATTTTACATGCCTGTTTCAATTGTACTTTAGACGATGTGTAAGAAGTTTTTTTAAATCGTAACGTTTTTTCTTTATTTTTAACGTTTAGGGCCGCTTTAATAAATTTAGCTATCTTTATCACTTCATAGCAGTGTCTGAGTCCGTTTTACTAAGAAAAAGTATTAAAAAAAAGTTGTTTATGTCATTAAATAGATAAAGTTAGAATTTTTTCCGTCCTAAAAATCCAATTTTAAATTTGAAGCTTACGTTACCGCGAGCGTTGCGCGTGAACGTTTGGGCGGATAACGTTGTCCAATGAACTCAGCCTGGGTATTGGCAAAATGAACATGTGTACCAAATTTCAACTAACTCTGTCCTCTTTTACTCAAGTTACCGTCATCGGTAGATTTCGTGACGCTTGGTTTTGTGACAGTGATTTTGTGAGTCGTATTTTTCGGATTCACTCCCGGACTCCAGAACGTGCCATAAAGAACTTCGTTCCAAAAATAAAATAAAAATTTCGGCTCTTATAAGGCCACCAACTGTGACAGTTATAGCAGAAATACTTACATTAATAAATTAATTAGAGAAAGGTGAGTCTACATTATGTTGGGGACCGAAATAAGATAAGTTAAATAATAAACAAATAGTATATTACGTAGAGAAAGCTTCTTTAAAGTCTTAGTGTGAATAACTTTTACATTCTTACTGCATTTTACTTATTCAGTATCCAATAAAAAGTTTCATCGTCCAAGAACCCTAAGACATGGAACATCAGATATCCGAGGCCACTTAAGACTTCAGAAATAGCTGCTATAATAAAATGTTCTGGCAATTATTAGTGTAGCGCATAGCTTCCTCGCATCCTATCACGTACTTTATTGATGTTACGCTTCTAAACCCATCAGTCAAACTTTTTCTGATTCTTTCCACGAATAAAATTCGCAAGCGGCAGAAATTAATCTAGGGATAATCTGCGGGCTAATTTCGACAAACCATCTAAACATCTTAAAAATCATATGAGTACTTTTGAAGATATAAGTGTAAATAAATATATATTTTTGCGCATATGGAAGAAAAACAAACACAAAAGGTTGAAACTTATATGGGACCAATAATGGGCTAATTATTACCATCAAACTTTCATTAAACTCAGACGATTAGTTTTGAAGGTTCACAGAAATTGAACGACAGACAGACACGGGACCAAAATGTCTCCTGATGTCTGAAACAGATTTCTGTCTTTAAAATCGGAGGCTTTAAAAAATGTCTAGTATAGATAATTCTAGTATTTCAGAACCATCTCACACTCACAGCTTCCGTTACCTTCGGTAAGCTCGAAAGCAAAAATAAAGTAAATAAGCAGCTTATTGAACATGCATAACGATGTAGTTGCTGAAAGTAAGTTTGCTAATTAGCGTTAAATATTTTATTCAACATGTCTCTGCTTGTAAAATAAATCTGTTATTATGGATTATAGAGTAGCTGCAGGAGGGGTCCGTGAAAATATCAGATACACCATGCCCTAGAATCCTAGAACATAGGGCTCGGAAAAGTTATTGAGCCACGGGCTCAGATTAGCCTTACAAAGGGTGGATCAGGTACCACCAATTAATCAGCAATCAACTACAAATAAAAATAAATAAATCCTACCACTCTAAACCTACAATAAATCCTAAATAATAAAACTCGAATACACCCCTAGACAGTAACAGTGACAAAACAATGAGTTCGATACTAATAACACTAAACTTTCTTATAAAGTAGGTATGCATAATTCTTCGCCCGGTGTTTTCCATTTGTTATTTTATTCGGGTTTACATAGATGCATTTAATACTTACTAAAACAATAATGTAAAATAAAAAGTACATAGTAATAAGTGACGAAACAATCTATCTAATACTAATCACACTAAACTTTCTTTTAAAGTACATAATTTCTTCGTCCGGTGTTTTCAATTTGTTACTTAATTCGGTTGTTCATAGTTACATTTAATTCTTACTGAATATTTGACCAAAATTTACAGAAAAAATAATTCCTTCTTGGCGAAAGATCAAATTCAACTATCGCAATTATTTTTAATTGTTCTGTTTAGAAGTATAGACCAGTGGTTCTTAACCTTTTGGTAACCACGGCCCTGACGGCCCCCTTAAAATCTCCAAATACATATAATATACTTAGTACCTAACTACCTTTCGAGGCCCCCTGGTGGGTCGCGGCCCCCCGGTTAAGAACCACTGGTATAGACAATGTTCAGTTGAAAGGAGTTTAATCGTTTGTGAAAACAAATTAATCTTTCATGCTACAAAAAAGAAAAAGAAAGGAAGAACAATTCATCAAATATCCATTGAGCTCGAAAAAGCCGTAATACAATTGAAGGTCAGTAACAGTAATCGAAAATAAATTACAATGTACTTGCATTTACAGAGCTTAACAACTCACTTACTATATTTAGACAGCTTAAAAAAGTATAAACATTGCAAACCACGCTAGAATTATTAATTGAGATATACATTCTTGGAAATAAAAATTAAAGTAGAGGACTAATTTAGTTTTTTTAATGGATATTTAATTACAGAATTGAAGCTTTCACACCTAATTTCACCACCTACCTCATAAAAATAAATAATTGAAACTAGACCTTACATGATCAAGATTTAATTTATTTTTTTATTTAAAAGTTGTTTTAATAGGTGTTTCGAGTTTTTGTGCTTTCATTTAATTATTATTGAACATTTGATCAAAATTTACCTTAAAAAATACTTCTTCCCGACGGGGAATCGAACCCGGCCTCTCAAAGTCGCGTTTATAGTTATTTTCTCAGATACAAGATTATTCCCGGCTTATGCATATGGTTAGATTCGTATTCGTTTTAAATACTCTCTATATGTATTTTAAATTTGTCGTAACCGATGTAATATTAAAATTCATCAATTTCGCCACGGGGTATGATTTTCCTGTACAGTTATGCCTAATGTCATTGAATTGGCCCAGCGGCTTAAGCACCACGCGTCTGCTCTAACTATAGACGGCAGACAGGCATTATTTTAAAATCGGTCGAAGACAACTCAGACAAACTTTCTCATATACGAGTTCGTAATTACTTAGCCAAGAGTTTTGAATTTATTAGTTTTCGTGTTTTTGTAAGTACATCTAATTATTATTGAACATATCATCCAAATATATCATAAAAATAACTTCTTCTGGCGGGGAATCGAACCCGGCCTCTCTCCGTTCACGTTTAAAGCTATTTTCTCAGGAACTAGATTTTTCCCGAGAAAACGGTTTATATTGTTAGATTCGTATTTAAATGGACTCCACTTTAGAATGTTTTAATAAAAATCGTCGGAATCGTTTTCGAGAAATAATTTGTTTCACTTTTTTCAGAGTTTTTGGGAGATAGCCCCCCAATTTCAATCTAAAATTCATTTCTGAAATGCCTCGCGATATGATTTTTGTGAACATTAATACCAAATTTCATCAACATCGGTCTCGTAGTTAAGGCTCCACGCGTCTGCATAGACTTTTTTTTTTAGAGACATTTTTTTAAAAACCACTTTTTAGAGTCAAGGGACCTCAAAACGTGTAAATCCATCAAAATCTCAAAATCCAATTTTCGCGCCATCACAATACTTCTTCTTTATATGAGAAAGTAAAAACCACTATTTTGGACTTAAGAGACCTTAAACTGTGTAAACCCATCAAAATCTCCAATAGAATTTTTTGTGCCATCACAATACATTACTAGAGGATAATCTAGTTTATCTAATTATCATTTTAGCAGCTATGTGCATAAAATTGAGATGTTTTATAATATTTATAAATACATTTTTTTATTAATCAAAGAAAATGTATATACAATTCATGTAGATAGCTCACATAGTTAATATGTGAATTATCGAAAGTGAATTAAATAAAAATTAAGGATTGCGAAGATAAGTCAACAAACAAACCGTACGCAAAAGATATAACATTTGATCTCCATCAATCTAGTGTCGATATAGCGTAGCTGGAGTTCTACTTGAGCATATGTATAGAAGTGTTTTTGGTATTTTGTAATCTTCCATGTCACATGTCCAAGACCTCCTAATCTTTATGATATATGTCGCAATTATTAGATTATCTGCACAATTTGATCGACTTCATAATTTTTCTGCTCACTATTTTCCCATATCGGTCCAGTTGGGAAGTATCAAAGTAAGCATAAAAGATAACTGTAATGCATAATATATAATGCATTGCAAGTTTGAATTCTTAATATTCTAATTTATTTCAGTATATTATTTGTTAAATTATAAAAATATATATAAGTGAACGAGGAGAAATGGATAAAAATGAGAAAGTTATAAAAGCAAGGTCGAAATATTTCACTGCTTGACTCTTATTTTAATATTTGATTGCATGATCAGATAAAATGCATTATATTCCAAATCTTATCTATATCGAAATCTATATAGGACTTCAGCAACAAGTTCTTTAAATAGTCGACAGTTTGACATATATCTGATGCGAGCGAACAAAAAGAACGAAAGAGGAATTATTAATTAAAAATAGAAATACTGGAACAGCTATACTCACAACTAATTTATTGGCTAGAACCTACACTACATAAAACTCCAGGAAAAAAAGATAAAATTAAATGATTATTAATTGTTAAAATAAAACCGGATTCGACTATAACTGACCATTATTGGTACATTAGTGTTTCATATTTCCCAATTTTGATACATACCAACTTTTGTAAGAATGGTAAAATCAACATTTAAAAAAAAAAACAGACACATCCAAAAAAAAAACCGCTAATAGTCTTGTGCTAATAATCACTTATCACTGGAATTTTAATGCATTCCTTTACAAATTATGATTGAAATCAGTTTTTTACAGTAAAATCAGACAATTTTTAAAATATGAGAGTATCTAAAAAATGATGATGGACTAACCCTCACAGACAGACAAGAGACCAAAAATCTGATAACTGAAACGCATTTTTATTAGAAATAGTAATTCAATTTTTTATTAGAAATAGTTTTAAATTTGAAGTATTGATATAAGTTCGTTCTTCGGATTGATGATAATGCTTTCGTTGCCTATGATAAGCTCGGTAGCAAAATGAAGTACGTACATATTAGTAAAAATGAATTGTTAATAAAAGATAAACATATTTGATAAATAAATGTAATATAGCATATTCTAAGACACATAGATAATCCCAACACAAACATTTATGTAAAAAATAAGCCAAGTCTCGCGTAAAAAGTTGTGAGATCATAGGTGTAGCCAAGTTTCCCTCTTCCAAGTAAGTTCTACTACTTAGTAGGTCTGATTTATCCAGTACAAGTAAATGATATTAGTCTGTTGTCCCCCCTCTCCATTCTTTGTCCCTCAGAAACTCAAACATTTTCTTTTCAGTATTAATCTACAATGTTTTAATTTAAAATCTTTTTTTTGACTTGACAAATACGCAGCACAAATTTATTAAACTACAACTAATCAAATAATAAATTTCAATTTTTAATTTGAGTGTCACAGTACGAGGATAAAATATTGTGTAAGACACTGCATTTATAATTTTAGCCTCTTTGTGTTCTCATTAAAAACTAAAAGTTCTTTTAAGGAAAATTGTAAATTTTAATTCACAATACCAATTTTTCACACTTTTATACGTAAGTTCATAATTTTTTAAACTGCTTAATAATATTATTATTACATATATTACTCTTATATTCATATTTTTAAAGCTAATTAACTCATTAAACAGAAAAAAGCAAAAAAATATAAATTTAATAATCTCATTTAAAAAACTAGATCTCAGCAGTGAAGTAGATTTTTAATCTCATAACATTTATTAAAAAGTATATCTGTTTTGGTTTTAAAATTATCTTAGTAAAAAAAAAATATATATGTATTTATATTATAAAATTTTATGAAAACAGGTCAATAATTTTAAAATAGATATATTTTATCATAATTTAAAATCATTATGAATTAATACCATGTAATTTTTACAACAGGTATAGATATTTTTATAGTTGTAAAACTTATACCGTTTTAACGCAAGCATGAAGAAATAATACATGTTAATATAGATATTTACGTGTTACCTTTCCCGGTTTTTGAACATAATCATAATATTATTTTCATTCAGTGATGAATATTTAGTAATTATGTCGACATTTAGTTAATAAATGTCTAAGACTAATCAGATGTCAGGACATACTTAATTAGTATCCTACAAATAATTACGTGTTATTTAAGGATATTATGACATCAAGTATAATTAATAATCAAATAACTAACTTAGTTCGATGTCCTTTTATTATAGGGATAGAGATCAATAAATAATAATTTTAAAATATATATATATATTTAGGAGGAAGAAATAAGTACTTATGAAGTTATTTAAGGGATATTTTGATGTTGAATTAGTCTTAAGTAAATTAAATAAGGGTAATCATCGGATCGAAGTTTAGTTTAGAAGTTGTTAAAATGAAGTCGTGGTGTGGAATGCATAACTAGAGATAGCTTGTAGGTAGAAAGATCTGGTTCGGCCGTGTTCTATATTATAATAAACCTGTCAGGCGAGATCTCGTCTAGGAAAGCTATTAGTCAATATGTCGTAAGGTGACAAATTTATAGTGAAGCTCTTCCTTTTTTGAAGAGCAAACTTAAGGCAAATGTCTGATGATAAAAATATCTTTTAGATGAAAGAGTGAATGATAGATATTTCGATTTAGAAAACACAAAGTCAATTAAGGTAAAATATTGAGTTTTTTCGAGATATTCGTCACTTTGATTGATTCCAGAGATTTTTATTTATATTTTTTTCATACTCACAACAGCATCAATTATTCGTACTTCTATTAACCACAAACTACACGATTAGTTATGCCAATTAAAATAAATTCTGGTAATTAATTGTAAGTGTGTCATTATTATTGGACGAATGGTCACATAGGTATAATATAATTTGATCTTACTGGAAATTAAAAGTGTGGTTGTTTGGATGTGTTTCGATTCCTAGAGGAGTCACATTTATTTTGCACAGACGGTTAAAATTTATTTGGGACCCTCTGTAAACTACTTTAGAGAACCCAAACATTATTTAAAATTGGATAAGTCCTTTTAAAAATATAGGTGTTAAACAAAAATTAACTACCAATTAGTATGGAACATAGATTCCTCGCATCCTATCACGTTCTTTATTGATTTTATACTTTTACAAGCCATTATTGTTTAATTATTTATAGAATGGTTTCCTCCGTTTTGCTTCCGAGCTTACCGAAAGTAACGAAAAATATTTAGGTCTCTGACTTCAAAATTTCCAAGAGAGAAATCCGTTTCAGACATCAGGGATCATTTTTGGTTCCATGACTGTCTGTCGGTCTGTCACTCAATTTTTGTGAACCTACATAATATCTTAAAAACTACACGTCCAATTTGAATTAAATTTGGATGGTAGGTCATAATTTGCCCATTGTTGGTCCCATATAAGTTTCAACCTTCTGCGCCTATTTTTTTTTCTCTTCCACATGCGGACAAACATACATTTTATTACAACTATAGCTTCAAAAATACTTACCTGATTTATATCAAACTTTTATAGTTTATTAAAAGTAACCCGCGGATAGCCTCAGATTAATTTTAACCGTCGGTGCTCTTTAACTTTTGCTAAATTGATACCTGAATTGAATTCATGTATAAAATCAAACAAATTTTGACAGATTAAAATAAAAACGGGGGAAAAAACAATTAATGGCATATGTAAACGCATAAAATCAATAACGTACGTGATAGGATGCGAGGAAGCTATGTGCCACAACAATTGACAGTCTATTTTTTTATGTCAAAATTATTTTGATTTTTTACATGAATTGAAGTATCAATTATGCAAAAGTTAAAGAGCGCAGAAGGTTTAAATTAATCTGGAGCTATCTGCGAGCTACTTTCGACAAACCATGCAAACTTCATAAAAATCAAATGAGTACTTTTGAAGATAAAGGGGTAAATAAATGTATGTTTTTGCGCATGTTGAAGAGAAACAAACGTGTCCAGAAGGTTGAAACGTATATGGGACCAACAATGGGCTAATTATGACATACCATCCAAATTTCATTAAAACCAAACGATTATTTTTTAAAGGTATGTTGGTTTGCAAAAAATTGAGCGTCAGGCACAGACACAAAACCAAAAATGGTCCCCAATACATGAAATTGATATCGGTTGTGGAATTTGTAAAATAGGAGACATAAAATTGTTTCGTTCTTAAGAACGATCACATAGCTTCCGTTACCTTCGGTAAGCTCAGGAACAATAAATTGGTTTTCCTTTATTCACATACGTATACAAAGTAGTGTGAAGCTCCACTAAATCCAAAAATGTCTGTTTGTCGTCAGTAGCCTTTGCAGACGCGATGAGCATAAATAAAATACCAATTTTGATTAAATTTGGTATACATATATGTGCTCATATCTTTCAAAACATTTTCGTAGACTAACTAAAGCCATTAAAATAACTCATCGTTGTAAGAAAGTAACTAAGCGGCCTAACACATAATATATTCGTTTGGGTTTATAATCGTTCTTTTGCCAGTATATGATATAAATAAAAATAAAAAATACGTGTGGTGTCCTGGGACACCCGGTAGGAACGAAGTACCTTACGCTTTTCATTAAATATAAATTATAAAGTCACACTGCTAAGTTATACGATACAAACTACTTATGCATGGCGGAGTTATAAAAGAGACAAAATTAAAAGTAACTAGCTATTTGAACTTAGCGGAGTTAAGGCAGAATTAAAAGAAAACCATTTATTTATTATTGAAGATATAAGCAAGCGTCTTGCAATAAATAATGTATTGCATATTGAGAAAACAGTTAATTATGATGTGTCTATAGTTAAAGCAGATTGGTTGCAGTGACGAAACAGGACTGTTCCCTCAGACTCCGCCGGCGTATTACTTCAATTAAAGTATTATAAAATATATCACTTTAACAGACAAAAACTACCGATGCCGTAACGTGCCATAAGGAACTTAGTTCCAAAAATATAATTATATGGTTCCGGTCTGCCTACAAATTTACAGCATTAATAAATTACAATAATCAGAGGTTTGAATTAACCCAATTATAATGCCTTTAGTAATTGCTACCTATATAAACAGAATTAATATTTGATTTACTCAAATATTCAATTTTCAATTTACATAGTAAATTAAATCTGTGAATAAAACGTACCAATGCGTTCAGCCTTGTGCCATTTAAAGATCAAATCTAAAACCCCCCAAAAAAACAGCAACAATAACCTGCTATTCTTTATTCTTCTTTTGGTAATGTTCGCATTTATGAAGCGGTAGAAGCCGATAAAATAACTCTTTAACGAATCAATAAATAAAATGGGCTCCAGCTGTTATTTATTTGATCTTCTATATAGTCGGCTACAACATTATACATCACAATAAAACTACCCAGAGTGGTTTATACATAAAACAAGTGATTTATTATCTCGTCTAACGTAGTTACGATTTGTAGTTTAACTTGTGGAATTGTTGAATTCTACAGATTATTGTTTTTTGAACTTTTCTATTTATCTTACTGCATTATTTATTTGTTTTTATTTTATAATTGCATTAACGAAGGGAGATTACAAGGACAAAACGTAGAATGGTTAGTTTTTTCAACATATTTCACATGTTTTATTATTATTTTGTATATAAATAAAATTATTGTAAGACCTTAAACACGAGGCTTTGAGTTTAAGTTCACACCTACAAGCAGTAAATAAATAAATCTATAATAGTAGATAATGATTCAATAAAAGTGTGAAAAGTGTAAATTTAACACTAATAATATCTAATACCTATCTCACGTCAAATAAATAATCCATAAATAATGGCTTGGTTAATTTTCCTATAAATTCATAGTATAACCTATACCACGCTAGCAGATATAATGTTACTGTAAATGAACTAGGTACTCATTAACCTCCGTACGACGCGTCGTAACATAACAATAAGGGTGCACCATATTGTTATGTTGTACCTACAGACTATACCTATAGTCTATAGATATACAAAACGTGTACCTATAACAAAGCATTCAAATCGGCTTTATTAGGTAATTAAATCAATGTGCTTTACAACATTCCGAACGCGTTACCATAACAATTATATGCACATAAATATCTACCTCACGGATGAATAATTATTATAAATAATTCAGTTTATCTTTGAATGCAAAAAGACTGTCGAATGGCATAACGAAACGATATGCCCATGGCTTATAATCTATCTGTTGTTTTAATATAAAAGCGTCAACTTGAAAGGTTTTGATTTTTCTATTGGTGATCGCATCTGGTTCGACGTCGGTGCCGAGTTTTCATCCCCCAAATAAGAGTACCTTCAGAGGAGGGTTAATGGTGTCAGCTCAAGTTGTTTGGTGAACTAGTTATTTTCTTCTCTAATTAATCAGTCAACTCAAGTTGTTTGGTGAACTAGTTATTTTCTTCTCTAATTAATCAGTCAACTCAAGTTGTTTGGTGAACTAGTTATTTTCTTCTCTAATTAATCAGTCAGCTCAAGTTGTTTGGTGAACTAGTTATTTTCTTCTCTAATTAATCAGTCAACTCAAGTTGTTTGGTGAACTAGTTATTTTCTTCTCTAATTAATCAGTCAGCTCAAGTTGTTTGGTGAACTAGTTATTTTCTTCTCTAATTAATCAGTCAACTCAAGCACACACACACTTTTACCTCAATATTTTTAGCAGAGAGAAGTCAGGACCAATACCTATCTCGAAATCCAATCATTTACGGAGAACCTAGACCTTTATTGACAGTAGTACACCCACGTCGAACCTCTTTCTAAAGCATTTGCCCAGGAGGAAAAGGTAATGTGTTTTGTACCTCCCGCGGCAGGCCCAACTCGAGCCCTGGAGATAATGACAAGTTGTAAGTATACCAGAAGCATAAGCGGGAGTACACCATAAACATAAAATATTGTCGACCGCTTAATGATTGTTAAAGGCAACCTAAATATCTACTTATTCAATTTCAATTTGTTTGTTGCTGCTAGTGGTATTCTGCGTGTTATTAAGTTTTTATATAATTTGTAAATTGGTTGTTAATTTTTTATAGGGTTTGTAAATTGGTTATTTTTTATAGGGAGTGCCAAGCTACTAAGCACGTTAAGATTAAAAATTAATTCTCTGAGTAAATTTAGTTTGTATGAGGTAAATTTGTTATTCGTTGATTCTTTTAGCGTTACAACTTCCATAAATGAACATGTACTTCCCTGAACATGATTACGAAAATTTGGTACAAAACGTCTGGACCTACATCAGTACACCTATCGATACCGATGGAAAACTTCATTGTTGCACATAATTTATATCACCACACTAAATAATTTATTAATAGATAAATATTCTCACCAATTAAACTCTAAACTTCGAACGACGAAATGTATTAATAGTTTCTTTAACTACTCTAAACTTAGAATAGATCTTTAACATTAATAGGTCCAAAAAGTCATTTTATCAATAACCTATCTACCGAAATAATATATTTATGGTAAACACAATTACCCTGTTAAAAATATCAGTCCAATAAATCGCGCAAAACTTTCTGCATACAGACAGACATTGATACTGTATTTCAATCCCAAATCTCATTTAAACATGTTTAAAAAGTGTTCGAAATGTGGTTGTTTAGATTTTTAACAAAATCAGATTTATATTCATCAATATCTTAAACACTAGATTTTTCCCGGGAAAACGACGTAAATCATTAGATTCGTATTTAAATATACTATTTTTTATTTTTCAATCAAAATAATCAGAACCGTTCTCGATAAGTGTTTGAACCGTAGCGTCCTTCTTGAGCTAAAATATATTTCTCGATTTCGCTTTGGTGGGGTATGATTTTTTGAACATTCATGCCAAGTTTCATTCGACATTAGTCGAGTATTTTCTTGAGAGAGTCGAAAAGGCTCTTCGTGTCTGTACAGACTACAGAGAACAGACAGCAATTTTTTATGGTGGCCTCAAAACATGTGAGTAAATCCATCAAAACCACATTACTTTCTCTTTACATATACTGCGGATATGAGAAAAAAAATGGAATTAGTTCCATTTTCGTAAATCAATTCATTTTATAAATATAATAATGTTTTTTTTTAATAGGTACAGTTAAATTATTGACATAGTTTTGTATAAAATTAGAGCAAACGATAAAAAATAATGTTTTTATTATCGGTAAAAGACCTAAGCTAACACAATGAACCTGGTAGAACCCTATGATAAACTATTAACAGCAGTAGAAACAAGTAATCACCCATTAATTAATTTCTATTTCTATCTATGGCGTAGATAGAATGATTTAGATGCAGATAATTTTTAGCTCATTCATAATATTTAGAGTCTTGAGACGAAGAAAAAAAAAAAATTATATTTTAATTCTATCTATAGAAAAGCAGAAATTATAAACAAATCCATACAAATTAAATTTTTTTTCAATAAGCGAATTATGTACGTCCATTATCACTTATAAATAATGTTTGATTTTATTTAGAATACATTAGGTTTAATTTATATTTTAATTGTATGGAGTAGTTATATTTAATTGAATAACTATTAAGAATAAATAACGAACCATTAAACATTTATTTATTCTGTATTTTATGATATATATTACTATCACCCATCTCTGGGTTATATTTGACAAACCACCCAAATTTCACTAAAATCTGACGAGTAGTTTTAAAGATTTTGAGAAAGCAATTGACGCAGAATTAATATGGGACTAACAATAGGCTAATTATGGTTTAACATCTAAATTTGATTGAATTAGGACAATTAGTTTTTAAGAGATGATAGTTCACAAAAATGTTGAAAAAACAAGACCGACACGAGACAAAAGATGTTTCCAGATGTCTGAAACGATTTTTGATTTTGGAGTAATAACAATATTTCGTTTTTAAAAAAGATCCAAATGCTTCTATAACCTACGATAAGCTCGCAAGAAAATTATGATCTCACAATAATATAATGACCCATTATTATAATAAATAATAGATACCAATTATGATTTAGTTCATTAAATATAAAATCTCTATAATAATTAATACTTGTTGCAATAATAAATAAGGTATCCTTAATAAATGGTTTTATTGAGTGGTAGTTGTAAATTTTGTATACTTAATCTATAGAATAAAAAGAAACTGTATAAACTCGTTTAAAGTTGTTAGTCTATATTTAGGTAGAAGTTGTAAATTTAGGAAGAATAGCTCCTTCGGGACAGGGGAGAACAACTATATTGAACGGGGCTTTACGAAAATTAATATGAATGAGTCTCAAATATATGGTTTTAGAAGAAGCTTGTATGGTGTCACATTTTTTTTTTTTCTATCCTCATATATAAAAAAATCATATTGCTTGGTTACATGGTTTTGACCTAGAAACCTTTTTATCTAAGGACATGGAAACTGAATAGAATGTATATTAACTTAGTCCACACTATGCCGAATGAGGCGGGTTGGCTTGTTCCGGGCGGCAAGTTCGGCACAGTAGGTTCGGGTAGGCATGACGTCCTCATTAGTAGTGTGGACGTCCAGATCGGCGCCGTACCATCCCACGGTACCCGCACGGTAGTTTTTTTCTGTTTTGTGTTGAGTGTTCATGATGAGTGATGACGAAGTTGTTGTTTAGCAGTTGCTGCTGGAATCATGATTGGAGTAGCTGCTATAAAACGCCATTATTTCGCCCTCGGAGATTTTGGATTCGCCCAAGAAAGTACAGAGCCAGCGAATTTATTTAATACTTACTACTTGATGAGGTAGATGACTTGAATTTGGAGTGCAGGAACGACGTGGGATTCAGCAACATTATGAGACTGAAAAGATCTGATTTCGAGAATATATTGAATATGATTGGACCGACAATCTCTAAAACAAAATACCATTCAACAAACAACTCGACAAACCATTCAAATTTCTTCGAAATGAGATAATTGTGCGGATCCGAAAGAGGAAGCACTGGGAAAAGTGACTAAAATGACAGTAGATGACAAAGGACAAACAGTGGGTGTTATATATAACAAACCATCGAAATTGCATTAAAATTGGACGAATAGTTTTTAAGATAATGATGGTTCGCTAAAATGTCGAACGATAGACCGACAGGTAGACACGAGACCAAATATGAAACCTGATGTCTGAAACAGATTTTTTGTACTTCTTTAGATTGTTACTACCTTCAGGGCCGTATTTCTAAATAGGCCGAGCAGGCCGCGGCCTAGAGCGGCAAATTTTTAAGGGGCGGCAAAATTTACAAACTAAACTTTTGTACGAAATTGGTACAATAATTTGTGGTGCACAAGTTAGGGTTCGGGTAAAATAAGAGCGGCTAGTCGGAGAGTTGAGCGACGTGTGGTGTGAGCAACACCACTCTGCTTTCGCGACCTTCTGCTTGCAAACCTAAAATGCGGTTGCTACGATTGCTCCTAACGGCGGGCATAAGAGAGGGGCGCTGCTTACTTCCGTCTGGGAGGTTAGAACACTTCTCCCGAGGCCTTACAAACTGTCAGGGTATTTATTATAATGAGTAGTAAACCACATAGATACAAAATAGATAATAAACACAAAATTAAGGCGGAGATAAAAGCTCGTAGTATTTCAATATGTTGTTATTTTAACATAAAGATGGTGACGATGCCGATGTGGGTTCGAATTTACAGCTTTGTTGCCCCATCAAACCTGTGGTAACCATGCAGCTCTGCCAGCGCCGTGCCGCCATCGTCACAATATTTTGTATTTATTCAAGAAAACGTCATATTTTTATATATATGTAATATTCCCGTAGTTAATAATAATTAT
This sequence comes from Gerris lacustris, assembly GCA_951217055.1. Taxonomy (NCBI): domain Eukaryota; kingdom Metazoa; phylum Arthropoda; class Insecta; order Hemiptera; family Gerridae; genus Gerris; species Gerris lacustris. Next base: position 22,466,418 of record OX578283.1, on the reverse strand, counting down.
AATTTGATTTAAATTAAAATTTAATCGTTCCGTAGTCTGAATACTACCAAAACCGTAAAATATGAATTTAAAATTATAAATTCAATTATACAAACTCATTAATACCTAATATATACAAAAAAAATCGGTCCGAATTTCCCGAGAAAATGGCGTATATCGTTAGATTCGTATTTAAATGGACTACACATTAGAATTTTTTAATCAAAATCGTCGGAACCGTTTTCGAGAAATAATTTTGCTTCCGAACTTACCAAAGGTAACGGAAGCTATGTGATCGTTCCGAAGAACGAAAAAGTTTTAGGTCTCCGATTTCAAAAATTCCAAGACAGAAATCCGTTTCAGAGATCAGGGATCATTTTGGTTCCATGTCTGTCTGTCGGTCGGTCTGTCGTTCAATTTTTGCGAACCAACATATCTTAAAAACTATACGTCCAATTTTAATGAAATTTGGGTGGTAGGTCATGAGCAACCCATTGTTGGTCCCATGTAAGTTTCACCTTCTGCGTTCATTTGTTTCTCTTCCACATGCGCACAAACATACATTAATTTACACATAGCTTCAAACGTACTTATCTGAATTGTATGAAACTTTTATAGTTTATCAAAAGTACTGCGCAGATAGCCCCAGATTAATTTGAACCGTATGCGCTCTTTAACTTTTGCTTGATTGATAATTTAATTCAAGTAAAAATCAAAACAATTTTGACAGATTAAAAAAACGGGGAAACAATTAAACACATTAGAAAATATGTAAAAGCATAAAATCAATTAAGTACGTGGATAGGATGCGAGGAAGCCATGTGCCACACCAATTGTCAGTCTATTTTTTCACGTTTTTTCCGAGTTTTTTTTTTTTGGGGGGGGGGGGGGGGGGTTACACTTCCAAATTTGGAGCTAAAATTCTTTTCTCGATTTCGCCTCGGGGTATGATTTTTCTAAACATGTATGCCAAATGTCATCAAAAGCGGTCCAGTAGTTTAGGCGCCAGGCGTATGCACCGACGACAGACAGACGTCAGACAACAGACAGACAGAGAGACAGACATTTTTTAAAAACCACTTTTTTGGACTCAGGGTACCTCAAAACGTGTAAATCCATCAAAATCGAATTTTCGCGCCTTCACAGTACTTTCTCTTCATATGAGAAAGTGATAATGTTAATATGATAATAATTGTTGGTATTCTGTGTACTCCTCTACAAGATTGCCTGAGCAACCCAGAGGAGTCTAATCTTATTTATTTATTCATTTTATTTATTTATAGGACCTCTACAGTGTAGAAAAATTTGTCCAAGACAACTCAGAAAAACGTTCAGACGACAGAAATAATTATTTAACATACGAGTTCATAATTACCTAGCCCAGTGTTTTCCATTTATTAGTTTTCGTATGTGCATTTAATTATTATTGAACATTTCATCAAATTTTATAGTAAAAATAACTTCTACTACGCGGGTAATTGAACCTGGGCTCTCTCCATCCGCGTTTTTAGCTAATTTCACAGGAACTAGATTTTTTCCGGGAAATCGGCTTATATCGTTTGATTCGTATTTAAAGGGACTAAATTTTAGAATTTTTTAATCAAAATCGTCGGAACCATTTCGAGAAATATTTTTTTTCACGTCATTTCATAGTTTTTGGGGGATAGCGCCCCTAAATTTGGAGCTAAAATTAATTTCTCGATTTCGCCTCGGGGTATGATTTTTCTAAACATGTATGCTAAATTTTATCAAAATCGGCCCAGTAGTTAAGGCTCCAGGCATCTGCACAGACAGACGACACACAGACATTTTAATAACCACTTTTTTGGACTCAGGGGACCTCAAAAAGTGTAAATCCCTCAAAATCTAAAATCGAATTTGACGACATCACAATACTTTCTCTTTATATGTCATTTAATAACTATTAGAATTTCTTTTAAATTATTGGGTGTAGGAATGTAGGAATCTAATTTCAAGGATCTTCATAAATCTTCTAAATTTTGCGGGGCCCCTGGATCCCCACTTATTGCGATGATTTGCAAATAAGTCGTGTTTCACCCCCCCCCCCCCCCCCCTCGCCCGTGCTGTAAAAGGGGCGGCAAATTGACCCTAGCCTACAGGCGGCAAAAGCCTAAATCCGGCTCTGACTACCTTAAGTTGTTTTAGAATAAAGATGACTAAGTAACTATTAAGAAAAAGGGATATTTAGTCCAATGTACTTTGGGACAAAGGAATATCCCACTTCTGATTTGATAAGAGGAGTAACAGTCTAAAGAAGAATATTCCGTACGCCGTACACCTTCTTTAGATTATTACTCCGCTCTATTTTGTTTTATAAAGGGAGTAACAATCTAAAGAAGTGCCGATTTTTTTAATTCCGAGGTATAAATAAATTCAGAATGATCAATGATCACTGCTTCTATTACCTTCTGTGAGTTTGGAACCAATAACAAAATAATATATTAATTTCCTGACAGTTCATTATCACCACAGTAATACAAGAATTGAACTACTGCACCTAATTTTTAGGAATTGTAGCTGGTAGCTCAATATCATATTAAAATTTATATGAAAAAATAAAAATATGAAGTGACATGCGAAGTGACTTATTTATCATTTTAATAATTATTAAAAACGAAGTCAAGCATAAAATTCGCTAACGTATTGTAATATAAGGACCATTATTACATATTATATGGTTGCTTATTCTAAAAAAAATGTCTATATATATATATATATATATATATATATATATATATATATATATATATATATATATATATATATATATATATATATATATATATATATATATATATAATGGTTTAATTCGACATAAAACAACTTTTCCATACAAGTAAAATGATAAATGGACTTTTCCATCAAGTTGGAGAGAAGGATAATATAATTTGTACCTGTATATTTTTTCGGCTCACTAGGCTGTTTTAATTAACAAATCCATCTAGACATTTATAAAAAGAAAAAACTCTCTGACAGGCCTATTGTTTACGAGAACTTACTAAAAATATATATTTTTCAGCAATTTTTCCACTCTAGGGTAGAGACAATTATAATAAAAAATATATGAATAATAGATATATTCCTTTGATAATGTAACGTAAATGTTGTATAGCGCAACATAAATGTATCCTTAAAACTCTTCAACAATTAATTTATTTATTACAGTTTTTAAAGTAGTACGAAACAAACATTTATATTATATCTTAGTTTAGTTTAGTTTAGCCAACGCCCGTCCTTGACATCTCTGTCATTTGACGCCTTGCTTGCCAGGCCTCCACGATTTTATTTTCAGGTGAGGTGTTGGTTGGCGGGAGTGGATTATATTATATCATATTATATCTGTACCGAAAGATTTTAAGTTTTTTGTGTTATTTATTTGAATATTTTATATATTTTATTACTTAAAATCAGTTACTCTGGTATAACATTTAATTTCTTAACTATGGTCCGGTTAAAAAAACAAAAAAACTGTTTTACTAAAAGAGAAAATTATACTTTAAAAAAATGTATTAGTTAGTTATAAGTTATAAATATTATCAATATGATACAAATAAAACTTAATATGATCACTTTCTCATCAAAAAAAGAATGCTAAAAGTTAAATGTTTATTAATGATGTTAAATATGATATTATAAAAAAAAAAAAACTTGCTTGATTTAAATAATATTTAGATTTTTGTTTTCCCCGTTTTATTATTTGTATACTAATTAGGCCGATCGGCCACCAGAAGCTGAGCGGAGCGGAGCTGAGCGGAGTTGACTCAGCTTGTGAAATCGAATCCCATTGTTTTAAATGTAAGGGTGGCCACCGGTTGCGGAGCGGAGCTGAGCTGAGCCTAGCGACGCATCTCGACTCCGCTTAGTCGGTCGGTTTTGAAAGCTGACTCCGCTTCCCCCTCCACCCACAACAATAATATTATTAAAAAATTAAATGAATAAACTTTTTATTAATTGATTAATACACTCTTGTAGATAAATGAACGAGAGATTAGCTGGCTAATATAGTGTAGAAAATCACTATTTTATTTGAGAAACGTTTCGACCAATTATTAATGTCATCTTCAGTCTTGTTTTATTCTAAAATTTAAACAAGCATAATATATAGCTTTAAAATAAAGTAATTATAAAATAAAAATTAGTAATTATATAGGGTTTAATTATTCATTAAACATTTTGACATATACTTCTAATTTTACTGAAATCAAGTTTTAATTAAGACTTGTATTCAGTAAAAAATATACTTACATACGTCATTATTGTTTCATTATATAATACTATCTCCATAAGAGAGGGTCTAAAATTAAAAAGTTTAACAGTGGCACGTTGGTATAACATACCGACATCGAAATAACCAGTAAATGTTAATATGTATAAATATAAATTAAAACATTAAACAAAACTAGTAACAATTTATAACATTCTAAAAAATATATAATAATAACTAAAAATACAATTATCAAAAAGCTGTATATATGTGATCTTCATAACAACTATTCATCGAGGAGATTCATCTTATTATACAGTGGTTCTTAATTAAAACTTGATTTCAGTGGGATTAAGGATATGCCAAAATTTATAATGAATAATTATAATTACCTTGAATTAATTTTATATATATGTTTGTTTGAAGATGACATTAATAATTGGTCGAAACTTTTCTCAAATGAAATAGTGATTTTCATTATTTTCTCTACCTTAATAGCCATCTAATCTCTCTTTCAATAATATAATGTGAAGGAAAATAAATAAAGTATAATAAAAAGTAATCAGTGTTGGCGTATTTAAAAAAAAGGTTTTTAATTCGGATGTTACAGCTCTCCGATAGTTTGTATCACAACCCGTTATATCATCTCTTATCTTATTTAGAAGTTCATTAAACTGAGGGCTATTCATACGGAAATATTCCTTAAACTGTTCGTGGTTTAGATCATGAAAAAGGGTGTGAAATTCCCCGAATTCATCCCTTTTTCTAGATAGAAAATTTCCCAATCTGTCTTATAAGCTGGTAATGCGATACAAGCTGCAAGAGAAAACTCGGTTTCAGAATCCTCGGATTCTGAACTTAAACACAAATATAATAGTTTTCGTTGGGTTGACATTTTTGGGTGGACTAGCTTAGTTCACGCAAACGAAAACAGAGCGGAGTCAGCTAGACTCCGCTACAGTCAGCTCGACTCCGCTCAGCTTTCTGTTGCCACACCCCTTGGACTCAACTACACTCAGCTACACTCCTCTCAGCTCCGCTCCGCTCCGCTCAGCTTCTGGTGGCCGATTGGCCTTAATGTAACTACAGTAGTTATCTTTAATAGTTACATTGATATAAGATAATTATAATTTCAATAAGAGATTGTAAGCTTTATTCTAAGGTTTATTCTGTGGTGTGAGAAATTGTCTAGTGACAGAACACACATTATGTTTTAACATATATTCATAAAAAGTCAGGAGTAAATGAATAATGCAATTGTTAGTTCTTATATATATATATATATATATATATATATATATATATATATATATATATATATATATATATATATATATATATATATATATATATATATATATATATATTTAAATATTCTTTGATCAAATAGTTAAATGTTATGAGTTATGAAAAGAAATTAAAATATTTGCTTGGAGAGAATTTTGAACTAACTTTCTTTAAAACAGTAAATATTGTTAGTGTAATACCAAAATAAATCTCGATATCCTAAATTGCCAATCTCCAAGGATACTCGAATCTTATGAGGAAGTACAGCTCACTTTAAACCCCTATAAGAAGTTTCTCACAAGCACCACTAGTCGACCAACCCTTTTCAATAATAAGACCAAGTCTATAGCTGCAATGAGTACTTACCCGGTTAGTAGTACGTATATTAGTAGTAATATGACTCCATGCATGTTAGGTTAATGGAGTGGGATTGAATTTCCAGTCAGTCAGTGTCCGTGTCCATCATGTGTATAAAGATAGGGTCCATGCCATTGTTTACAAGTGAACAGCTGACACGAATGTGTATTTGAAGGAAGCATGGTATGGGGTCATAATAAGTTCCTTCTATACCCAGATGCGTATCCTTCTCTATAAGTTTATATATCTCAACATATAAACTACATATAATTATTTAATTTGTATAAAGAAAATATATTAAAACTTATCATTAATATCAGACTCGATAACAAATTATTTATAATAATCTATAATCTTTAGTTTATTTGACAATTCATACTACCATTGTACCATATAATTCATAGTCATAAAGCCGCAACAATGTTATCTTATTATTAATTATAATTTTATTTAAGTCTCATTCATCGAAAAACACTTGAATAGATTAGGTCCACGCGAGGAGTTGATTAAAGTCCACAAATTTAATTTTAATTTCAAAGCCAGCTTCAGACAACATTGTTATTAATTTTAGTTCTAGAAATATTCTTTCAGTAAAAATAATACCTTGTGGTAATTGTTGTAATAAGAGGCAAAGTACCACTGCATCTCTTAAAGTAAAAAAGTACCTGAACAATATGAAAATTTAGTATAAATGTTTAAATGCTAACCCTCGAATCACCCTTCCTGTTATATCTATGTGTATCGTCCCAGGTTTAATATATGTATATGTTAAAAATAAGAACAATGAAATTAGTGTAAAGTTTTCGGATAGGATACCACGTGGTAGATTTTTTATGCATGATTAAAATATAGTGTATAAAAAAAATGGCATTGTAAGTGGTTCTCAACCTTCGTCACGGAACAGTTTTGATGGTAAGAGAATTTTGCTGAACACCCAAGTTGCTAAAACTGTAATTAAACGTAAACGTTAATTAAAAGACAACAGACAGACGTTTTTAAACAACTTTTTTTCTGTCAATTTAATCACAAAAATAATGAATAAATAAAACCAGGAATTAGCTAATAATTATGCTGATTCCAGTCACAGAGGCCTGCGCAGGAGATTAATCACACTGAACATGTATAATTCTACAAGTGGAAGTTATTCATTGAGTGTTGTATACCTGGATATTTTATCTTTACATAATAATACTAGCCTCGAAATCCTACAAACCAAATATTTTTTAGTTCTACTAATATGGCTTGAAGTAATTCAACGATAAAGTTTATTAATATTAAATTAATCGCTACATTTAGAGTAGTATTTAGTGATTAGTGAATGTAAAATTTCATACCTTTGTCACAAGAAGATGTTTGCCTTTCTCAGAACTTTGAAATTCCATTGAAGATAAGTAACATTCATACTGTGATAAAAACCAATCCTGCCAGTTTTAAGTTTTTATTCCTGGAAAAATAAATGGTTATTTAAAGCACTTAACAGGTATTCTTTTTTAATTATTTGCATAATAACAAGAAAAAAAAAAAAAAAACAGTGACATTAAAAATTGGCATTAAAGTATATTTTGTATCCAATAATATAAAGGTTACAGTCCAATTCACTTAGCATTATAAATATAAATAAGTCGAGTGACTAATACGTTTGACATCGTTTTATTTACAGAATGCTTTACTTCTGTGAAATACAGAAAAACATTTATAAACAGGTTTCTTATTAAAAAGAAAATGAAATACAAATTCATTCTTGGAATCTTTAAAGGTAACGAACTTTACATGAATAAACAATAAACATACAAAAGGAGTATAAATAAATGCTTTGTTATACCTACATACTGCATATATATAATTATATGTTAATACAGTTACGTTCCTTGTTTATTAGAGGATGAGAGTTGTTTGAATAATCTCATTGTAATACTTAAAAACGAAAACAATTAATTGAATTTACAAATAGCGCCTTTATATTAATTTACTCAGAGAATTAAAAAAGTAAGATGCATTTGTTTCACATTATAAAATAGACTGCCAATTGGTGTGGCACATAGCTTCCTCCCATCCTATCACGTACTTTATTGATTTTATGTATTTTTATAAAGTTTCATACAAATCAGATAAGTACCGTGAAAGATATGCGTGAAAATAAATGCACGTTCGTGCGCATGTGGAAGAGAAACAAATGGTTGCAGATGGTTGAAACTTATATGAGACCAACCATGGGCTAATTATGACCTAAATTAAGAATTTCATATCAGGTAAGCTCGGAAGCAATTCAGCTATGCACATTTTTATTGGTAACTCTATTTAAATGACAAACCCAGTAAGACTAAATTAATTGTAGAAAGTAGGATAAATGTAAATGGATAAAGTAGATAACCTTTGCCACCTGCATATAATATAGTTGATTGATGGTCTACAGTCTACATTATAAACAATGTTACTTTATAAGATAATCCACACTATTATTATTGATTAAATATTTCTGACATCCTGTACTCCCCACTCAAGTTTCTCCTTTCTATAAGCATTCGGTTGTAACAATCTTAACTGAAGACCAGGATAAGCTTGAAGTGTCAGTAAATCTAGATATACTCTGTATTCCCCACGCAAGTTCCCTCTTCAATAAGGATTAGGTTTCTTTTTTACAATCTTGACCGAGGACCAGGGTAGGCTTCAACGCTCGGTAAACCTAGATTTTCCCAAAGCGACATCGGAGGATATATCTCTATGTTGGGACTCCACCGTTGATTATTGGACTTATTGTCAAGGGAGGTGTTCATTAAGCACCAAGTATTTATTAGCCCTTCGTTATTATTCACCTCTGGCCGATAAATCATGTGTTGTTGACTAATCATGCCCATAATAATTTAGATAAACTATTTTAAAGCTAAACTATTTTAAAGAGTATAAATACTTCTTTGAAAACTCACTAATATTATCAACTTTCAAAGTAAATAAATTGTTTTTCACTTGTTCATCATAAGCTTTCATTATCAAAAAATAATAATAAAATATGTGTAATAATACTAATCCCAATCATTACAAATGAAACTTGTTTGTTTGCTATAAGTTTTTACCAGTGTGTTTATTTTATTTTTTTTCTGTACATATCTTTAATTCATGGTGGACAGCGTCTACTCCTTACAGGACAAAACTGACGACTTTCGACCATCACTTACCACAGACTATACGTATGATAATAACAGAAAAACGGCGAGCTATAGCAAGATGGAAACAGACTCGCTACCCTACAGACAAACTAACATTTAATAGACTATGCTCCTATTATCAGTCTCCTTTCTGCCATGGGTAAAATTCTGGAAAAAATATACTTCTTCGGCGTATTTACCCCATCATAGAATCCTTAAACATAATCCCAAATCATCAACTAGGTTTCCGATCCTTTCATTCAACGACTCAACAATGTCGCACAGAGTAGTAGACATTATCTCCTCCACCCTTGAGCGGAAAAAGTTCTGCTCTGCTGTCTTCCTGGATGAAGCTCAAGCTTTTGTCAGGGTCTGGCACGCTGACTTACTCTGGAAACGCAAGGGTATCCTCCCAATTACCTATTACCTCATCCTTAAATCATATTTAGCAAATCAGTTTTACCATAATTCCTATAATTTCTCATCCTAAAGATATTTATCCTATAAATGCATGGGTACCCCAAGGTAGCATCTTTGCTCCCTTCTTATATAATATTTTCACCCACGATATCCCTCAACACCCTTCCACCATCTTTGCTTCCAGTGCAGACGATAAATGTATACTCTCCACCCATAAAAATTTTCGAATTGCGTCTGATCTCATTCAAGAACACCTCTTTCATCTTGAAATATAGCTAAACAAATGGAGAATAAAAATAAACGAGAGTAAAAGTGTTCATGTGACCTTCTCCTTAAGACATGGAAACTGCGAGCCTCTATTCCTGAATCATATCCTTATTCCAAACCATAGTATCGTCCGCTACCTCGGCTTATACCTTGTTCGTAGACTCACATGGGCACACCACACATCAACACTACGCAAACGTATCAACACACGCTATAAACTTTTACATAGACTCCTCAACAAAAAATCCAAACTCAACACACATAACAAAATACTCATTCATATACAACACAATTCTCAAACCTGCATGGACATATGGGGCTGCACCGAACATTCCAACTCCTACCGCATCCAATCCTTACAGTCAAATATCCTCAGAAGTATAGTAAATGCACCCTACTACGTATCCAACCTAATCCTACACACTGACCTGAATATCCCATTTGTCCGAGACCTAACTATTTCCCGCTATACCACTCAGTCTCTCTCCACACAAATCCTCTTATCCAAAACCTGTCATCCCAAACCATTCCTAACAACCCTCCCAGGCGCTTGAAGCGGCAATGGCCACGAGTATAATAAGATAATAGACTACATTTGTTAATATAAAGTATTTATGCAAAGTCAATAAGCTCTGTCGCTGGAGTCTTATATCTGTCAATTTAATCAAGCTAATACAATCAATTATCATTTTTGCTTATAACATGTAAAACTGTAGTCGCAATATTCAATAAAGGTTAAAAAAAAAAATGTCATTTAATATTTTATTTAAGCACAACTAACAAAAAATGCAATCACATATTATGTATTTCCTTTTAATTAAGCTTTTCAAGGCATATATGTTTATTAAATTTGGATTTAAACACGGGTTATAAACTTGCAATATCCAAGTTAATTAATCTATGTAACACTGTACTTTTTATACATAAGCTTGACAAGCCCCAGAGGAAATACTGGCTAAAAGGAGAATGAAAAATATGTGAACTAAACAAAAGGAACATTGATAAACAAAGAAGAGAGGAAAAAAATGAAAACATTAAAACATAAATTATGAAATTAAAATACATTATATTTATAAAAAGCGGAGTGTGAGCAGACGAAACAAGACTTAAATTAATGGGATCAACGAGTTGAAATATCGCTGGTTAAGAGTAGTTTAAAAAATAATGACCGTAAACAAACATTATAGATAGAAAACATGGGCAGAAGCTTCGGGGGTTATTAGGGCGACAGCACTCTCATCTCCCTATACTTGGTGTAGAGAGATGCGGGAACGCTGCCAAATCAGAACACAATCAAAGTACAACGAGTCCCAGACACATAAACTAAAATATCAGCGCCCTCTAATGGAATTTATTTAAAAAAGAACTGAATAAACCGGATGTGTATAAGAGAAAGAGTAGTGGACCGTAGACGTACCAACAGGTCCTTGGGAAACTCCAGTAAATGATGGTATTTCATTGTCAAGACGGCTATAAATCATATTACTTGTTGATTTTAATAATATTATTCTTTTTTTTATAGGGAAATAGGAAATGCCTTTAAATATTATGTCAATTTACATTATGTAATTATAAGAGACAACTTTATTAAACAAATACAAGTCTGTTGAACTACTATTGGTTAATATTTTGTACATTTAAAACAAAATAGTTGATGGAATTTCGAGATGTACGATAATTTCTCAAAACAGAACGTAAGAGACAACGTAGAATCTACCGCATTTAGATGTTTTATCAATCTTTTTAGGCTATAACGTAGTGCATTTATGTATATAAAAGTAATTCTACATCAATATTATATTAATTGAAGCTCTACATTAACTACACAAATATATTGAAATTAATTTAATTCTATATTATCACGAATTATGTAACCAGTTTTTATCTCGAAACTACCAATAAAATAATTATATTCAGCCATATAATATTTTTAGCCTAACACTTGTTGCATGCATGTATATTACTTTAGCTTTTAGATAAAAATATTTAAAACTACTTATTGTCTATTTGACAAAATCAAAAAAAAAAAAATAAATAATGAATAAATAAACCCGGATCCTCAATATACTAGTAGAAGCAACTAACTTATGCCTAAAAAGCTTCTAATTGACAAAATTAGTTTATAAAAACTTCATCAGAATACATTTTTATTTCCGAGCTTACCGAAGGTTACGCAGAAGCTAAGTGATCTATCTTCTAAAGAACGAACATTTTTTTTTTATGTTTATAATTTTGAAAATTCCAAGACAGAAATAAACAACTCACAATGTACATTTTTATTGGAGTGGTTTTATATAAAGTAACATCCAAAGAGTAAGTTTTGGCTAAGCAGTTAAAAGAGTGCCGTAGAAAAGTGTATGAAATACTAAATACTGGTGAAAGATAAAATTATGTTGCAAAAGGGGTAAAAACAAATAAAAAGTAAACAAACTGTTTTAGTTAGGAAGACAATTGAATTCTTTTAACAAATTAAGATAGTCAGAAGATGTGTAAAAAAAATTCAAGTGGAAGCACTTCACAGTCGAGAATAGAAAAGAGAAAAAGGCACGTGGAGAAATATTGTAGTACAGTAAGATGACGTCATTTAAATAAAATCCACTTGAAGACGCTTCCACGAAGAATGGAGAAAGGACAAGAGATACTTATATGCAGAAAAATGAGGTGATATATGCGATAGAGCTCGCTTATTATCATCTTAAGTGTCTTAAACAGACCTTCCTTCCATGGTTTTAAACTTCTTTCCAATATTAACTGTCTGAGGCGAGGTGCTTAAAGCAGTAAAGTTTCTGGTTAAGGTCTAAGGAGACGTCAAGACTAAGATATCAGAGGGCAAGTTAATTTATAGCGTGCTGTAGATTGTCACATGTCGGCTGGATCGTAAAACCCAGGACTGTGTTCCAGGACGACATCGTACGAGTTCTCTGAAAACCAAGCAATTATTTTCTTAGAACAATTACCCAAGGCAATTTAAATCATCCAGCCACACGTGGAAATAAGCACTACATGCATCTAATGCTGAATATAAGTCTAGACTTATATTCGCCTACTGAATTAGTAATGAGCATATAAGCTCTCATTTTAATAAGAATTCATTCTTCATTTCTATTTAATCTAAACAATTAAACACTTGAGGCTCTAACATTCAAGAGAACAATGCAATTACAGTAACAATGTGATTAAAATCATTTTAAGTTGTGTTGGTAATTAAAATGCAATAGGAGTTGTAGACAGGGTTGGTACGAAGAATATCTCTAGTGTATGCTATACCTCGCTATTCTTAACATTAATATTCTTCTTATTCCTTATTGCCATTGTGCAAAAACGTGCTCCTGGAATTTTACACTAATCTAAAAACTGTATTAAGGATGCTACATTGAATAATAATCAGTAAAAAAAAACAACAATAATTTACAGGATTATGTATTATAATAAACTAGTAAAGAAATGTTAATTCAAAGACAGGCAAACGCTCTACAAAATAGAATAATATGAGTTGAAGAAAAAATAAATAAATAGAAACTAAACAGACTGTCTATCAGTGTGAGTGTGGCACATAATATAGCATAGCTTTCTTCCTTCTATCGTATACTTTTATGGCCTATTATTGTCTTAGTTATTTAATTTTACCACTTTTAGGGTCCGTAGGCAAAACCGAGGACCCTAGGTCCTTAATGTACCTGTATCTCCGAAAGTATATCTGTCCAAAGTGTTTTGGTTTTTTTACATGGATAAAAGGATGATTAAGCTATATTTAATTTGCACAAACGTTTGAAAGTAATACGGGATGGTCTGTAAGCTACTTCAGCAAACCATTAAAAATTCTTCAAAATCGGATGAGGTTTTTTTTTGAGACATAGATGAAAAAAGGTTAATGATATAGATGTTAATGATTTGGAAGAGAAAGGAGTGGGCAAAAAAAGTTCAAATTAATATGGGACCAATAATCGGATAATTGTTAACGACCATCCAAATTTCCAATTCTATTGTCCATCTGTGGGCTACTTTCGCTAAACCAGAAGTTCAAATTGGAGACATAAAAAAATGTTGGTTTTTCAGAACGATCAGATATAGCTTCCATTACCTCCAATAAGCTCAGAAGTAAAAGTTTGTTAGCTTGTGAAAGGGAAACCAATGGCATATAATTAAATAAGCGACCGACATTGTGCTAATTGGGACTTATCATTAAAATAGAAGGGTAGTTATTAAGATATGTTGGTATCCGCAAACATGTTGAACGACTGACAGACACAAGAACAAAAATGTTCCGTGATGTCTGAAACGGATTTCTGTCTTGTAATTCTCGAATTCAGATAAATAAAATTGTTGTTTTTTAAAATGAAACACAATGTTTCTGTTACATTCGCGTAAGCTCGGAATTCTAATAATAAGCAATACTCAATTAAGGTAAACGATACATAAAAATTAAGAGCTACCTGAATTCAATTAAGTAAAGAGGTATATAGCAAAAGATTTATTAGACAAAACAGAGAAAAATGGGCACTTCTTTAGATTTTTACTCCCCTTATAAAAAAAAAAACAGAGGGAGTAACAATCTTAAGAAGGTGTATGGAATGTTCTTCTTTAGACTGACACTTCCCTTATAAAACAGAGTGTGATGTTCCTTTGTCCCAAAGTACGTGTATTAGAGTAAACATCCCTTTGTCTTAATAGTTCTTTAGTCAATGTCATTTATATTAAATAACAACATAGGGGAGTAACAATCTAAAGAAGTATTGAAAATGTACCTATAGAGTTGAATACGCAAGGGGTTGATTTTTTCTTTTTTTTTCTTTTTAAGAAACTTAATGTTTACATAACCAAGTCATTTTTGTACATTGCAAATTTACGATTGACGTTTCCTTTTTTGTAAATACATATTTAGCCTTTTTCCTTATAGGTTTTATTTACATAGCAAGTCCCTTTATTCGACTATATATGACCAAGTGAAACAAATATTTCCTGTGCAAACTAAACGGAAGTCGGGGTATGAACACCGGAGTGATTTCATCTCTAAAGAGAACAAACGTAGCACAAGAATTTTATTGCCTTTACTGAGTCAGAACACAAAGCTACGAAACATTTAATTAAGTCCTTTTTGAATTTACAAAGCAAACAAACGGGAGTTTTTTCTTTGTTTGACTATGACATACTCTTACCATCGTGAATAAATTAAAATAAATATTCACATAACTGTGTTATTTTCATTTCATCGATTGTGACTTTGGCCGTCTCTCTGTACACACACAAACATTAGGATGAACAAAAATTTAATTAAATATAATTTTTAAGTAGGGCCCCCTCCCCCCCTTATTCATGATAATATTTTTTTCCTGTTTTTTATTAAAATATTTATACAATAATAATTATTTTAAATATGATAATTACATATTTACTTAAATTAATATGTAACATTTGTTTTGTGAAATTAAACCGAATTAAATAATTAAATAAAGTTATCAAGAATGAGCTTTCAACACAAAAAGGGTCCGTAGCCATTTTAGCAAATCGGAAGGATTCGTTAAACAGTAAAATCGAACCTGTAGATTCAAGATGGCGTCCTTTTAAATTTTTTTTTTAGCTCTAATTTTTTATCCATTTAATACCGCAAAAAAAAGGCCTTTGTTTTTTTGTGTCGTCGAACTTTACCTATATACTAAACATACCCGAGGCGAAATCGAAAAATTAATTTGAATGAACACTAAGGGAAAAAAATACTTCTGAAAAATATATGTTCCTAAATAAAAAATGTATATATAATACGTCTTAAGCATCTTTAGCATTAAAAATTACCATTATTTATTAACCGAAATTTTGGAAATCACCCCCGCCCCTTTTATTTGGGTTAAAGAGGCTATACTGCATGTGTAAACAGTTGTGTATAAGACGTTTCAGGTTAGAACATACCTGAAACATTGGATAGTTTGATGATTTTGCTTTTATTAGCACAAAACTTAAGAGCGAATGCTGGATTTTAACTTATCTAGGTGCTTGGCTGAGGACATTGGTAATCTATAATGTGAAATACTATAAGTATTTTGTATTTGTTTTTGGTTGATCATCAAATCCAATGTCCCAGACATAACTAGTTCTCTTTGAAATTTCAACGCTATTTTGTTAACGTCAAAAACAAAAAATACAATAAAAATGATTTAATAAGAAGGTGACCGCAAACACATCAAAACTTAAGATTTCTTGTTTAGTAACCGAAGACTTCTGTTCTTTGTGACCACAAATGAGATTCACATTTTTCAATCGAAGGTACAAAGGTAGGAACCAAAGATGATTTAGAAGTGCTTCTTTTCACTGAGCTGACAGAAAGCTGCGGTAAATATTTCAACACCTTTTTCATTTTATTTTAAATTAATCACTCTGACACCCACTTTAAAATCCTTAAAAAACGGTTCAAGAAAGCATTTCTTTTTATTCACTGTAGTCAAAATTAAATTATTAAAAAAAACGTGAAAGTGTAAATAAGGTAATAAATATAAATAAAAATAAAATTCTAAATATTTAACACAATTAGTATCAAAGGGCATTTTGAAATTTTAAATTTGTTCTTCTACAAAAAGGATTGAATGTTCTATCTTCCTCTTTACCGATTTAAACATGACGGAAGAAAAAAAAACTCGCTTATGTAAAATTAACGATATCTCTCTAAATCCGGGTGTAACAGAGCGCAGAAATTTCAATTTCAAAGTAACTTGGATAAATATACAGCGCCAGCTAGATTAAAGTAGTAGATAAAGAGAATTCCGAAAATAATTTGTGTTCACTGCACTGAGTAAGGTAAAATATACAAAATTAAAATTGGCAGAGTTGTTAATTGTGTGCATGAAGAAAATGTTGCTAGAATATCTAATTATGAACGGAATAATTAATTTATAGTGAAAAAAGGGTTGGAAATTATCAGTAATTTGATTTAAGTATATATATATATATATATATATATATATATATATATATATATATATATATATATATATATATATACTCGTATACATTTATATTACGTTTAGATTATACAATATATATATATATATATATATATATATATATATATATATATATATATATATATATATATATATATATATATATATATATATATATATATATATATATATATTTATTAAGAGAGAGCTTTACTATCAAAATTCAAAGACGCAAAAAAGGTCTTTTACTAATAAATCTAGTTTTCGAATTATTACTGAAAATAAATTTGATTTAGCAGAAAACTGAAAGAGAAATACCCATAAACAACCACCTCTAACCTGGAAAAAATCACCTTTTAAACACGTTTAAAATATGCAAGATCTACAGAATATTCTCAAAATAACTGTAGATTGGTTCAAATATAGCAGCATCTATTGACATTATATTTATTTATTTATGAAGCTAAAAAAAGTTACTCAATTGTATATATATACAATCATAATATGGAAGACGGTTGTATTATAAAACTGTGCTTAGATTTATAAATTCAACACAAATAAAACAACTGTTTTACCAATGAAGAAAAGCAATAGGTGCCTATACATGTTTGATTACAAACTAAAAAGGCGTGAAGTGACTTCGTACTTCCGTATCAACAAATTTATTAAGTTAGTCATAAATTACGTAACCACAACAGTTTTTTCGTTTATGTAAATTATGTGCAAGAGGAAGGCTTTAATATAAAGAAACCATATTAGGGATGTTAGTGATTTCTACCGTGAAGTCATTTTAACGCCTTTGGTTTGTTTTTATTTTGTTTGATGAGCCAGAATAAAACCGCAACATTTAGCTTTCAGCACGCACTGTAGGAATAACAAAATAAACAACCACAGAGAAAATATTCTTATAGTATGTGACATCGTACCATTTATTATTTTGTTGAGGATTTTTTTTTAAATCTCTATAATCATGATTGTATTTCCATAATTTGAATAAAGATAATTTAAAATATGGAACAACTTTTATAGGAGAGATGTGATATTTAACTTCTGAAATAGTTTAAAATCAACAAAGGGTTTGGGTTTAATCAAAATGAAACTAGAAAAAAACCGTACATTTGTTTAAACAAAACAGCCTGAAAAATATTAGTCAACTAACTTTCAAATGTTATTCGGGAAAATGTTATTCATCCAATGCTGGTACGTCTTTACTTGGTTACCCTCCCTAAAGAGGGTAATAAAGTAAATAAGGTAGTTATGGGATCATATTATAATTTTTCAAATATATACCGTGTTATTAGTCGTAAATATAACATTTATTGTTCAATGCTAATTACAAATTTTAGAAAAGTTAAAACGAACTAATAAGATTTGTAAACGGATAAAAAAGAAAATTAAATAAATTAAGCATGCTTCCATATCCATTTTGAAATAACGGCTCTATCTATGTTTGGTTTATCGCTTGTCAGAAACCTAGGTCAAATCACCGACATAAATGGTTCGAACCCCAGAAGAATGAGACATGATTTACACTGATGATCACTTCAAATAGATAAGTAAAGTGACGTATCGCCGACCTGTAATAACCTAGTCTTGTGTTGATGGGTTTGTAAAAGAAATACAAAAAAATCTTTGAGTTTCATTTTTCATGACCCCATCAAGGACAAGGCTAGGCTATTACAGGACGGGGGTTTGTCACTTCACTTGTCTATTTGAAGTGATCGTCAGTGTAAAACATGTCTCATCCTTTTGGGGTTCGAAGTTCGAACCAGTTACGTCGGAAATTTGACCAAGGTTTCTGGCAAGCGATAAACCAACCCAATCGGCTAAGTCGGGCCTCTCTTACCTAGTATACCCATTTGCATCATATAAAGAAGCTTAGTTCGTCTATTTAAATAAATTTAAAACAAATATAATTTTGTCACAGCTTCTAGGCAACACTATCATTTATAGATTATTTATAGATACAAATTACGGGACGCAGTTCTAATGAAAATTACCTAATACCTAACATTTTTTTGTAAAAACGTATTTTGATAATCAAGAGAAGATCATACAAAAGAAAATTACTTTTAAATATTTGTTATCAGTACAAAAGAAAATAGCCTTTAATAATTATTTGTCATCAGGACGGATAATCTTTACCTTATGACTTATGACTACTTTCTAAGTCTCCTACTATGTTGTGTTGGCGTAGAACCATTATCTAGTTAGTGGAATTGATCTAATTGAGGCTACAATCGCGGCTAATCTGTTAGTATTGATAAAGAAGTTAAAAGCTGCACAAAGCGTTTCTGCACAAGCTTCCATTTATTAATGCTTAAAAATATCAAACATGTTCAAGATACCAATAACATAACATATTCACATCATACATAAATGCTTCCTTGATTGTGCCAGAGTAGAAAAAAAATCAAATAGTTCGTAATAATTAGAGAGATTGTATCAGTAGAAGTCTCTCTAGGCGAGATCATTGTTTCAACTACCTTACAACACAACAGAAGGAAGCCGTGATACAAGTGATATTACTTTCCATCATAATCCATCAAGAACTGTCAGAGAGTATACCTCAGAGTCCAAATCATCAACCCATCATCAGTATGATGCCATTATCATCAAAAACGATAGCGGAAGACGAGGTTCTAACTAGCTCATATTACCCCTAGGCCTTACCCGGAGCCCACTTGAGCCCGGTTAACCTTTCAGAGGTCATATTAAATATGATTCTTCTCAACCAAATGTCTTTGTATCTTTTGAACAATAATTTATTAAAATAGTTGCAAGGTTAATTATATATCTAGGATCGTAGAGTTACGAAATAAATACAATTTTCGAAAATATCTGTAATCAATTAACCACTTAATTTAACTAATTTTCATTAAATTCCAATCACTATTGTGTTTAAAAACAAAAGGAGACCTTTCTTTTTATAAAATTAATGAATGTGCGGGATCACGTGGGTTGAAAAGAGGGGTAAAAGGGTATGTTGAATCGTTTTTCAAAAATATCTCGAAAACTATGAGGTTTAGCGCTAACATTGTGCTATACAAAATTAATCTACATAAAATTTTGAAAAAATTGTGCTTATACTTTTTTTGTGCTGAAGTAAACGATTGCGGAGTTATGGAGGGGTAAAAATATCACTATTGTCCAGTTTGCTTGGAACTTATGGAAAAAAACTTGAAGAACAGCAAAGTTTAAATGAATTCAGTGTAAGCCCTAGGACGCGAGGAAGCAATGTACCACACTAATGGCCAAACTATATTTTCATTCCTTCATCGAATAATTATTGCATTATAACTTATTATTAATGTTAAAGATAATTTAGTATAAATGTTATTAAATAAAACTCAAAAAGAACGCAAGATTTATTAGTTAATTATCAAACATCACAATAGAAAATATTTATAATGCAGATCTACTTAAGCCACATCAGTGTCAAGACTTTAATTCTTCAAAGAAATAAAAAGTTAATAAATAAAGGCTGACAGAGTTCCAACTCGTTAAATGTGTTAAAATGCATCAAAACTAAAACTTTTCGGAAACTACTTCAAGCAAATTTTTATGAACTTCGAAGAAAGTTAGCTCATTTTAAACTTGCCTCTATGTCAAGTTATACCCTAAATCAAGAATTCTTGACAGGAGAAATACCTCCAGGGGGTAAATAAGCCCTTTAAAATTTCAATATAAAGCATCTTCGCTCTCCCATGTGGCAGGCAGAGCTCGGGGTGGAAACAGACAAGGTAAGGCTTCCAGTACCCTAGTCTGAGTTCCTGGCAGCTATTTCTATTTGCCCGGGAATAATTCAGTGTTGAAACCGAGAACGATGTCGCAGACCAAGAGTTGCCCTGAATTATTCAAATGTTTAGTCTCCAATGTTTCGCGTACTCTAGAAAGTAATCTCCAAAGACTTTTTTCTTGCTTCGTTTACACAACTTTTTAGGCACTGAGAAATTTTCAAAAATGTTCTTTTTTTAAAAAAAAACAAAACTTAATTATGGAATTCACTAATCGAATGAAAATAAAAGCACAATATATATTTGTTTAACTTTATTTTCACTTTTTCCGCAACCTTTTGTTAGTTTTCTTGACAAAAGCGAATGCATTTAAATGAAGTTGGTTTGTCCACAGAATCTCATTTCGATTCCTACAAAGTGCATTAAAATTAATGTGTTCTTTTCCGACTGTCTTCATTGTGACAGTGAAATTAACAATTTAATAGGTAAAAACGACTGCTTAGGGTTTACATATCGTTAATATGCAAACAGACATACACAAACAGGGTTAGATGTAAAATGGTAAAAAATAAATAAATAAAATAACAATGTAACTCACGAGAGATCTAAGCTTAAGAATAGAACCAACCCTTCTTCGTGACTCGGATTTAATAGGATGCATATGGAAACAAAAACGTCTGCAAATTTAATGGTAATCCGTGAAGGAATGTCTTACAATTATTTATTCTTCTTCTTTTCATCATACGTTAAATTTAGATTGAAATTAGGTTGTGTTTTAGGCAATAAAACTATTAATTCTCAGATCAGTATACTATCCTGAAGAAAAAATTACCGAACCGTGCCTTAGGCTTAATATTATTATATCTTTTTCAGGCCTTTACAGATCGATATTAAAGGAGGTTGGTATAACTTAGATAGAGAAAGAATAAAAAGTAGTACAGAATCCAAAAAAGTCAGAGCAACAAGTGTGCAAAATTTGAAACGAAAATATACAATTTAGTTCTGGTGGTACATAAGATTTTTAACTGACAGAACTCAGTGAAAGCAAGGGGGTAAATGATGGTTGTTCTTTAACTATGTACGAGGTTTTGACAGAATCTTATTTCCATAATTCGTCAAACTTGGGTGAAGGTAAATAAACAATAATTTCAAGATAAAAAGAACTTTTTAAATACTACGTTTTTAAATTTTCTGTTGAATCGTATGTAATGTTGATAATATAATTGTTATTGTTATATAATATATAATGTTAGTGAAAAAAAAATAGTTCCGAATTTATTTACTTCACATAAATGAACACCATCTTGAGAGCTGATCTTAAACCTATAAAAGGACAAATCTTTGTACAACGGATCTCCCCAACATCAAATCTAAACCTTGCCATCGATATATTTGAAATAATATAAATAATATAATCGATATATTTCCTGTTTTGCTGTCATTCAAGGTTTATCTCATATTTATAAAAATCACATTTTTGAAACCCGTCAAAATGAAGATTGCGTAAATATGGGACATGGCATAACAAATAAAATAACTTGCGGTTTTTTCCGATCTAACTTTCCATACAGCGAAATTTGCTGAAAACCAATTAAATTCTGCTGAAAGATGGCTTAAAGTATTAAAATAATGCATTGTCATCGTGTTCTGAGCTATGCTAAAAGTTTCAAATGTCTAGCTATTCGGGAAGTTAGTTAGAAATCGATTGCCAGATTTGTACCGGACAAACAAACAAACAAGAAAGCAAGCTAATAAAAACGTAGTAATAATTACAAGATAAAAATAACTTTTTATATACTACGTTTTTAAATTTTCTTGATTCTTGTTGAATCATATGTAATGTTGATAATATAATTGTCATTGCTATCTATAGTTATATATAATGTTAGTGAAAAAAATACATAGTTCCGAATTTATTTACTTCACATAATAATGACAACCATCTAGAGACCTGATCTTAAACCTATAAAAGGACAAATCTTTGTACAATCATCTCACCGACTCCGAATCTAAACCGTGCCATTGATATGCCCCTGTGCAGGGACAGTAAGAGAAGAAAAATGTGTACAAGTAAAGTGCAGATGCAGAAAAATTAAACCTATACCTAGGATACAAGTGTAAACTAACCTGGGTGTCACACGTCAATTAATTTATTTCTTTGTTTACTTTTCGCTGTCATTCAATGTTTACCTCTCAATAAAAAATCACAAATCTTAAACCCGTCTAAATGAAGATTGTAAATACTATGGGATATGTCAAAACAAATAAAATAACTTGCGGATTTTTTCCGAACTAATTTTCCATACAGCAAAATTTGCTGAAAACTAATTACATTTATCTGAAAGATGACTAAAAGTATTAAAATAATGCATTGTCATCGTGTTCTGAGCAATTCTAAAATTTTCAAATGTTCAGGTACTCGGGAAGTTAGTTAAAAATTGATTGCAAGATTTGTACTGGACAAACAAACAAACAAAAAAACAAGAAAGCAAGCCAATAAAAACGTAGTAAAATAGTAAATCTTCTCTTTCTTGAATTAATATTTAGTCAGTTAAATTCAACGCTGAGTGTGCTTGGTAATTTAGGCCTCTATTAGCACAGGCATAGCAATACTAGCTATTACTCTTATAAATTTGTATACATTCTCGGACGTCAATAAAGACAATTGAAGTCTAGACTCTATGGACCTAGACGATGGATTAAATTACTATCTACTCCAACCTTGTGTATCTACACCACCTGTGTAAATTAAAGAAAAGAAGGTATAATAAAAATTATTTCATGATTGCCATACTTATGTGTACAATTGAGAGAAATTCCGCTATTTGTAGTCCGATATTCTCTTTTACTTTCGTTGGACGATATTGGTATGGTATAATTCCACCTCAAGTCTGATTTGAAACTCGGACGTATAGGTTTGAGTTTTGGACCTTGATCTTGATACTAGGGCTATTCCCAGATTAAACGCATGCTGGCTGCGATGTATCACTGTCACGCGGTTTTACTTTGTAATCAATCCGTTCCAATGCTCATCATACACGATACATTACTGAGATGGTTTAATGGGAATTAGTGTTTTCATGGATGGCAGGGTCGTTGGAAAATTCCATCACTTAAACATATGTTTGCCGCTTATAGATTACTATCAATAAAAGACGCGTTGGGTCAAGAACTCTCGTTCAGTATCGACTTTTTAAACAGACCATTTGACCGAAATTGCCCATAGTTATTCTATAAAAATTAAAATGTAGGTCATTACGAACTCATTACTTTTTAAGGCCACAGTCAAAGTTGTAAGTAAGGCTTTAAACAAAATCTTTTTAAGAATATATTGTCGAAAACAAGTGACCTTTAGTGAAATTCCTATTTTAGCATAGCATATGTTTTAAATCTAATACGTGTTTACACTATTTTTCTTTCTATTAGTTCTAATTGACAACAACGAAGGGATTTTATTAGAATTATATTGTATTGCAGAAACGGAAGTACCAGACGTTAGTCAATAACCAAGGTAGATAAAGCAATACAATTATGTAATATAAAAATTCTTCAGCAGAGCTAAGAAAAATTCTGTATCTCAGGATTGCCATACTAATATTAACAGTTAGGCGGAATTTCGCTTGTCTTGGTCCTTGAACATTTTCCTAACACATGTTTGACGACATCAGAACTAAATTTTAAACACAAAACTCCACGTTTCTTACCAAACCCATCCATTTATGACCTTCCAATGGCCCATTCATCTTTGGTAGTTCGTAGTTGTTGTGTTACAACGTTGAATGTTAACAAGGAATGAACCACCCGTTTATCACCTGTCAAAGGCACATGCATCCATATTTGGTCGTTGTTGTGTTACAACCCTTGGATTTTAACATGGATTAAACCATCCGTTTATCACCTGTCGAAGGCACACGTATTGATCCATCAACAGAACATAAATAAGAACCTTTATACTAATACCAACACAATTCTATTCTATTCGCCAAAATATCTGATAGTCTTTCTTTGTAATTCATAGATCTATTTAGATTAATTTATTACGTCATTCATAGCCTAAATAATTCAGTTTTTAATATATTTTATTTATTATAATCATCGATAACCACCCGTCACTATTTATAAAAATAAGAGATTATTATCAATTCATATACACAAAAAAGATTCAAGCCTCAAAAAGATTAAAACCAGACTAAGACAAATCTGAAGATATCTCAACTACAGAGAGACAGACAAAGAATACTTGAATAAACCGATAAGGGATCTTTTTCGAGTAGTCTCCCTTTGACTGGGCATTTAGTTAAAATAAACTAAAGTTGAAAAGGGAGAAAAAAGATAAAACTGGACATAGCTAAATAAACGAATAGACAATGAATACTCATACTGATATAAGTATAATCTAAAAATAACATGAATATATACGAATTCTTAAAATAGGAAAACCCTTCTATACAAAGGGCAAGAGGCACACTCATTTCATATTTTAAAAACACACATAATTTTTGAATAAATGTATTAGCTAGTACCTACAAAAAAATCATAGAACAAGTGTAAATTAAACTTAAAAATCTTTAAAAGGTCTGTTGGGTAGTTGTATAATTAAAAACTTTCAAGTTTCCATCTTTGAAAGTTTTTAATTATACAACTACCCAACAGACCTTTTAAAGATTTTCTTTGGAAACTAAAATACAAATTGAAGGGTATTTCATAAATACTACATTAAACTTTAATAAAGGGGGGGGTAGTAATTTTGTTATATAAACAACAAGCAATATTTTTCTTACATAAAATAAAACAGGAGTAAGTAACAAACACAACATTCTACTAATATTGCTAACGATGTACTCAAAAAAGTACTTATAAAAATAAAAGGGATGAAGTAAACATAGAATAAATTGTATTTATAATGTAGTTCAGTTTAGATGAAACTAGGGAGTCCAACAGAAGAGCCCCAGCAGGGCCGTGGCTCAAATAATTTGTCACGTCAGCTCGGCCATCAATGAATCGAGTGCAGCACGATTTCGTGGGTTCAATCCCTCGCGACGATGCTCATAGTTACATGGCTCAAATTTTCAGCTAATGCACCATACATTTTCAGCTATAACACCATACTCACTTTGGTGGATATGTGTTAAATGGTTGTCCCCGGGTGGAGAGTTGGGATAGTAAAAATTTGACCAGTAATGGCCCAATGGAAAGGTTCGTCTTTGCCGTCTAAGTACCATCTCTATCACTAGACCAAACTAAAGCCCCGTTTACACGGTTGATAGTTCTATCGTGGTCCCACGATAGAACTATCAAGTCAGTCTACGTCGTAGAACTATCGCGGAGGTGTTCAGTCTACACGGTGAGAGTTAACATGCTTCAAAACTTGTTGCCTTGTATTCAAATTATATCCATTTCCTACATTTCTGACTTGGATACAGAAATAGAGGATTAATTATATTGTAATATTATATTATAATACATGTACAGTACAGCTAAAGGAATATTTATATTGTCGAAAAAAAAAACTGATATCAATCATGAAGCAAGTTATCATATTTACTGCCTTTTAGATCTGTTATCACGTGATAAAAAGTATATACAATAAGCCAACACAACAATAAGCCAAAACAAACAATAAGCCAATCAGAGTCTAGTATCTAGCGTGTTAAATCTGCCGCATGAGTACTCTGACTGCTGTGATAGTAGACTCTACTATCTTGTCAGACGAGATAGTGTGATGATGGTTGATAGTTCTATTGCGACAAAATCTATCGCGTAGTCTACAAAGTGATAGTTGATGCAATAGTTGCTATCGTGACCGCAACTATCGTGTAAACGAGGCTTAAGGGACTATACACCACCTATTATAACGCTTTTCAAAAAACATTTTCAGAAACAGATGACGTCAGAAAAATGGTATATTCCTCATAATCACACATCAGATCCAATTAAATCAATACATCAGAAAGGGTTTGAAAGCTCTTAGAACTAAACTCCAAAAAACAATAATCTAGGTTTGAATAGGTAGGACGAGTTCTACCTAATGATTACATCAAGAAAGTATTCATATTAATTACTGATTCTGATAATTGATGTCGATCAGAATGTAAACGCATAAAACTATGTTACATACGTAATATTACTTTCGAAATTTTAAAAAATGTCAATACCACTGACTTTTTAAAGTAAAAGCTTCGCAATCATTCAAGTCTAAATCGATCGTTTGTCAGGTCAAATTTTTATTTTTTAAGATAGGACAATTTTTAAGCACTACTAATTTACGAGATTAAAAATATCGACTCTTTAATATAAATTAGGATATTTTAGCCCAGATGTGACTTCTCTAAAAAAAAACACGATTTTTCATTTAGCGATTGACTTTTAATAATGATAGAAATATTTTTCGAATATCTCACTTGTCAAGGATTTTTAACAGAGGGCGAGGAAGGATGTCCAATTTTTTCCAAACTCTAGAAGAACTTTTTTTTAATCAATATCCTAAGTGCGTTTGACAGATTAGATATTTCCAGTCTTATATTTTAACATTGGATCCAATAAAATGGATTAGTATTTATAATCAAAAAGCTCTTTCTATATGGGAACAATAAAAAACGAAACAAACGGAGAAGTACTATGAACAATTAGCCTATGTGTGAGACGAATAGTTTTGTCAAATATTAGTGTCACTTTGACTAACGCCTTACACTATAAGGTAAGCTATTGCGGACAGATTTAGAAGATAAATTAAGAAGAACATATGAATAAAGCATAGAAACCATCTCGTCTAGCCAATTTAATCAGCCTCCCACTTATCATCTTTTTCCTTCAACCGCGGGGTCAAACTAGACATAGACCACGTAGGTCGTAGGCGGAATCATTGAGTAAACCCGAAGCACGTTCTGTTGGACGGGATCAATCGGCTCTTCACATTTCAACTTGATATAATCATTAGTGTCTTACCTTCAAGGAATTTGAACGATCACCAGGTACATCGATAACGACCCTTATTATAGAATAATTTTTTTGATTGCTTTAACGACATGGCTAAATCGATACCTCTATTACTTATCAGTATAGTAATTAAAGCTTAGTGAGTTGCAGAAAATGTTCATACGAGTTGGCAAGTAAAAGGGAGTTTAATATTAGTGAATCTACAGTACTGACAATTCACACGTTGCGACAAGATGCAAATGCTGATGCTAGTGCTAGTAAAAAGGCGATTCGCAATTATAAGAAGTTAGAATAGGACGGGTGTCTTTTCACTAGTACTCACATTTTTACTAATGCTTAGTACTAATTCAGCTTATTTACATGCAAAGCAATTACGGCTGGATTCGGATCATGTAAATAAGCATGAAAAGAAGATGATGATCCTTTTGTCCTCAAATCGACGTGCGCCCCAAATAAAGTTACATCCCATATCGGTTCCACTATGACCGCCCAAGAAAGAAGGTTTCATGACAAGGGTCTTATGCGTTCAGATCAAACGACAGAATTGGCAATTGCAAAAAGAAACCAGCTGGAATCAACGTGAATAGAATAAACATAAGATGAACAATATGTATAAGGTAAAGCATAATCCCAACCCTTAGTATAATATTTGAACAATAATTGGCCCTTTTTAGTCCTTGATGGACCAACTTTAACTTCAGATCAATCTTACCATGTAAACTTTAGTATTTATGTTAACAGTGATGAGTGGGAGTTAAAACAGAGTAAATAATAATAACTATTTGAAATTATTCTAAACACTTTGAAACTGTTATAATTAGTTCTGAAGACCGAAGCTTCATAAAGTAAATAAATAGTTACAAATAACTAATAATACTGGAAACTAAACTACATTTTAATCTTGTGTAATCAATTTCAAAACCACTCAAGCTTTAATGGACTTTTCAAAATAGATTTACCTTCAACATGGAAATTATGGAATTGCATTTGTTAAAATAGCGAAACAAGATATAAAAACACTATAAATTAATTATTTTATACTAGATTTTTGTTAACTAATTCTAAACAACGTGATAATGCACATTAATAATTAAGCTTACCAAAAATGATACGATTTTGTTTAGCAAAATCGAAAAAGAATGTTAAATGAATGTATGATGAAAATTGATTTACAAGCAAATTATAATAGTAACAAGTTCTAATGATTGATAAGAAAAATAGTCTGCCAATAAGTGGCACAATAGCTTCCTCGAATAGCTTCTTCGAATACTTTAGTGATTTTATGCTTTTACATAACCTATTATTGTCAAATTTATTTTATTTTCCTCCGTTTTTAAAATCTTTCAAAATTGTTGTAATTTGTACATGAATTAAAGTATAATTTTAGCATAATTTAGAGAGCGCAAATGGTTGAAATTAATCTGGGCTACCTTTGTCAAACCATCCAAATTTCATAAAAATTAGATGAGTAATTTTTAAGTTATAGAAGTAAATAAATGTAATTTTAAGATGTTTGGTTCGCAAAAATTAAGTGACAGACCAAATATCTTTTCTGTATCCGAAACGGATTTCTGTCTTGAATTTTTGAAATCGAACACATAAAAATGTTCGTTCTGTAGAACGATGACATAGCATCGGTAAGCTCGGAAGTAAAATTATAAAACAATAGTAATAATTATTAATATTATAATTAATAGTCCAGTTATTTTAGTCATAAATATGGCCTCTGTTCCAAAAAAAATCGGAGCCTCAATTTTTTTTTTTTTTTTTTTATCGCTTCTTATTGACGTTCTGAAAACCATATTGAAAATTGGCAACGAGATCGTCGTTGCGTTAATAGATATTCAAGGGCAAAGGTCAACAAATTCGGTTTTTTGTGAATATCTCGCTTCCTATGGCTTCGACACCAATCAAGGTGGTTATCAAAATTAAATATAACAAAATTTCCCACAAAAAAAGTTTCACTAATTTTTTACGTACAATGGACGGTTTACGGAATATAGGGCGATGAAAATTTATGAATATCTAGTATCCGCCGCCACACCTCTTTTTACGAATTTTTACGAATATCTCGCTCCCTATGGCTCGGAGACAAATTAAGGTGATTATCAAAAAGCAAGTTTATTAAATTTCTGGCAAAAAAGGTCTCATTCATTTTTTACATAAGACGAAAAGTTTAGCAAAAACCTAGCTTACTATAACTTGTGTAGTGTTTGTTTTTGCACGACTTTTTGAGAACATCTCGCGTCCTCTGGCTCGGAGAGCAATCAAAATCAAGAATAGGATCAGATCAAAATTGAAGAATATAAAATTTTACACAATAAACATAAGTAATATTCATTTATTAAGTACAATGAACCGTTTGGTTAATAAAGTGCTCCAAAGTTTACGCACAAGGAGGTCTGCATTGCGATTGTCACCGTGACACTTACCTTCGTAAAATATTAAAACACTGGGAGTACGAATCTTTTCAAACTACGTCCAAACAAACTTGAAATGTCACTAAAAAAAATACGTAAAAAGTCGTGCAAAAACAAACACTACGCAAGTTATAGTAAGCTAGGGTTTTGCTAAACCGTTTGTTGTACGTAAAAAATGAATGAGACCTTTTTTGCCAGAAACTTAATAATCTTGCTTTTTGATAATCACCTTAATTTGTCTCCAAACCATAGCAAACGAGATATTCGTAAGAATAAGTAAAAAGAGGTGCGGCGACGGATAAATATTCTTCGATATTCTTCGCCCCATAATCCGTAAATCGTCCCATTGCACGTAAAAAATTAATTTAACTTTTTCTATGGGATATATTTTTTTTTTTATCATTAATTGTGATAACCACCTTGATTGGCATCGGAGCCATAGGAAGCGAGATATTCACAAAAAAACAAATTTGTTGACCTTTGTCCTTGAATATCTATTAATGCGACCATGATCTCGTTGCCAATTTTCGATATGGTTTTCAGAATATCAAAATAAATCGATCAAAAAAAATTGAAGCTCCGATATTTTTGGAACAGAAACTCAAAAAATGACTGGACTAAAAGAGAAAATCAAAGAATAAAAAAGAAAAGTTTGATAAAGTTTTTTTTCTTCCATTTATCGTTCTTAATTGTTTTTGGTATAGTTTATCAATTATTTCATAGATAAATATAAAGAGTAATAAGTGGGTTATAAAAATATAGAATATTTAGAATATTACCAACGTTTTTTTTACATAGTATTAAACTCAACATTGATGTGGGTTAACAAGAAGTAAAACTTTCACTATCGAACACCTAGATGCTTAGTTATTTACAAGTACATCCTTCGTTATGCTCATAATGTATTCTAGTCACGGAGTTCTCCTTTTAAAAAATTATTTTAAGATTATGAAGACAACGTGTGAACAATCCAATCAGTTTTTTAGGGTTGATCTCAAATACATACTTTCTATTAATGCTCTATGAATATTGGGCTTGAGTTTTAACTTTAAATTTAGAGTAACGCTTAAAGTTAAGTTAAGTGCTGTGCATTAATTTATCTTAATCTACTGTTTTTAGATTACAAGCTTATACTCAGGGTGCCCATTGCCCATAGCCAAAAAAGTAAATTATATATACTCTTTCCAAACCCCTTTGTATGGCTTGTTTAGGCCAAGTCTGACGTTTTCCTCCGAGATTTTTTTTGGTTTTGGGGTGTTTTTCATTATTTGAACCCAATAACTTTGACTAATAGTAATTAATATTAATTATTATTAATTAATGATTAATATCCAGCTGATTTTCTCAAGAAACATTATTTTAACCCAATAAGTCAACATTTTAATATTGTCTGACGAGGAACTTTTTCCGATTTTCCAGTCGGACGCGTCAAAGTTATAGGGTTCAAATAATGAAAAACGCCCCAAAACCAAATAAAATCACAGAGGAAAACGGTGTCAGACTTGGAGTAAACAAGCCATACAAAGAGGTTTGAAAAGAGTATGTATAATTGACTTTTTTGCCTATGGGCATCCTGACTATTAGATATAAGATTTGTCTAATTAATCGAGCTTAACCGCTTTGGCCTATAACCTAAGATTAGACTCTGCTTAATAGTTTTTTCTTAACTTCAAGCTTTTGTTTAAATCCTTAGCCTCCTTTTGGATATAAGAGTATTTAATTTAAGCTAAATTATCTGCTTTATAAAAACAGCAAAAACGCTATTGCTAAGAACTTATGGGAAACTTTAGGACAATCACCAAAAGTTAATGAATTGTTAAATAAGATAATCTAAACATTACTGTAAACAACCTTTGAGCTTAACTTTTTGACTCTTAACCGGAGCTTAATGCTCTTTTTTATAAGAACATGCAAACGGTATTGCCAACAACCTTTACGATTAAAGAATATACTGGTTTAAGCCTTCCGAGATTACCGAAGTTAACGGAAGCTATGTGATCGTTTTGAAGAACGAAAATATTTGATGTCTCCGATTTCAAAAATTCCAAGACTGAAATCCGTTTCAGATAGTAGGGATTTTTTTTAATTTTTGGTTCCATATCTGTCTGCGGGTCTTTCGGTCTGTCGCTCAATTTTTGCAAACCAACATATCTTAAAAACTACTTCATTTTTATGAAATTTGAATGGTAGATCATAATTAGCCCATTGTTGGTCCTGCATAAGTTTCGACCTTCTGCGCCCATTTGTTTCTCTACCACTTACACATACATTTATATACCCTTATATCTTCAAAAGTACTCATCTGCTTTTTAAGAAATTTAGATGGTTTGTCAAACGTAGCCAGCAAATAGCCCCAGATTAATTTCAACCGTCTGCGCTCTTTAAATTTTGCTAAATTGATACTTTAAGTCAGGTAATAAATTAAACGAATTTCGACAGATTTAAAAAATGGTGGAAAATTAAATAAATTTGACAATAATAGGTTGAAAAAGTATAAACACATTAAATATACGAAATAGGAGCGAGGAATCTATGTGCCACACAAATTGGCGGACTATTTAAAAAATTAACGCTTCAATCTATATCCTAAGCTTAACTATGTTTGAGATCATAAGATGAGCTAAAGGCTCAACATATGCTTTGATATTATATAAGCTTTTGTTAATACACATGATAAAATAAATAAATAAGAAGAAGTAGCGCAACAGCCCGTGGAAGCCATAGGCCTGCCAAAGGGCATTTAGAACAATATAATAATATACAGGGTGGGCAAAAAAAAATACCGCACTTTTTTAAACACTTATAGCACAGCTTCTGTAATAGATAGAGATATGGGGTTTGCGGGGTCTGAAAACTACATTCTTCTACTTTTCATATCTATAACTTAAAAAACTATTGGGTGAAAGCCATGCAATGGCGGTTTTTTTGCCCACCCTGCATGTAATGGGTGACACGAAGTTGGAGCATCGCTCCGTCAGCTGCACAAACCTTATAATCGTCATTCACAACAGGATGGTCACCACTTCATTTAAGAAGCTACATCACGATGCTGGAGCTTAAAGCAAACTTCTGTGAGTCTAAATATTGTTCCTTGACATATAGCTTATCGTGTCAATCAAAGAATTAATGTGTAGGTGAAGGCATTTAAACAGATTTGTTTGAAATAATGCTTTTCAATTCAGGCACTTGACCTATGAAACAAGTTAAAAGGCATCTCATAGTTTCCGTCACAGACCGAACCCTATACAACAATGAGCTAGGTTATTAGACATACGAATGCCTATAATTTAACTTATGGATTCAACAAAAGTTGACCCTATTTCTATTTAGTCTAGGCTTAAGATAATTATCAGGCACCAATAAAGGCGAATTCTTTACCTACTCTATTTTTTAAGAGACCCCCCCGACTTTTTTTTGTCACTTTAATTTGAATAATGCGTTCCGGAACTTATTGTTCCAGATTCAGTCCCTTTCATGTTGAACTTCTTTACCCCTCCCTAAGTTCTTTTGTCTGAGCAGACACGAGCTTTACGAGGAAAGAATTCATGATCGCTGACAATTTTTTCTCTCTCTTTTTAGATCCTTTCTTTTATAAATATAAATTAAAAAGGGAAGAGATAAGTAATTAGCATTTCAAATTTGCATTAGACTAATAGGTTTTCTAGGTTTTTCATTTTAAAGATTAGTTTTTAACAAAATTAACCCAATTTAATCAATTATGGAAATATTATAAAGGGATTTATTAAAGTTTAAAAACTGCGAGAAGAAAAAAAATTATAATTAAGAATAAAAACTTAAATAGAAGGATAATTTAAATAATAATCTTAAAAACATAAAATATATTGAGGTTATCTAAAAACTCTATTAACACATATTTGTCACGAGTAATTATGATAAAAAAGTTTTGGAATTTAATAAATATTAGTGCTATAATTTGAATACTTCAGAATTAGTTTTAAAACTTTTACACTGTAATTTTTCAAGATTTAAATTGGTTCTCAATAAATACACTTTTATAACAAGCAAAGCGAACATCCTCAAGTTAAAAATGACACATATTTCATTAAAATTGTCTTCATTCTCTAGATTTTTCTAAAGAAATTTATTTGGTTTTAATTAAAATTAAGAAGGACTTTACTTCTTAATAGCTGGGGACTTAATTTTATGGGCAGAGCATATTGAAAGGTTAGGGGATGATGGGGTAGTCAAGTAGGAGGGGAGAGGAAGACCAGGCGGAGGCCACACTAATTTATAAATTAACATTTTTTAATGCTTACATTTTTTGGAGGAAAGCATCCCCAATTTTCGAATAACGGGTGGAGTTCTGAGAAATGTTTTAATCACTCAAGTAGGCCTGTAATATGAATAATCCAAGTTTACCCCTATTTCCGAATGGAGTTCTTTAGCCGTGGTGTTTGAAAAACCTCGAAATTTTCATGGTTTAATTAAAATCTCAGTTCCTATGCATCGTAGAGCAAAAGAAGTTATTATCAATATTGTCGAGGTCAAAATTTGCAACAACTTTTGTATTTATAATTTTTTTCTACGTGTAGCATTCATCGATTTGCAAAGTAGAATGAAATGTGAAATGTATTTAAGCGTGACGATGACGATTAAACTTGACCAATTTAATTGAAATTTGGCGTACGTTTTCCTTTTATCAAAGCTCAGACTAAGTTTTTGCCAAGGCAAAAGTCTAAAAGCTTGGCTTTTTTTTTTTAATGAATTTTGAAGCAGAAATGAAGTTCTAGATTTTCCCACAGCAAACTATGGCCCTCTCTGAAGAAGCTAATAGTATTAGCAACGAAACGTGAGGACGCAAACCCTTACGAACTTAAAAATTAGAAAATTTCAATTTCTCCTTATTAGATTATTACTACTACCAATTAACTGGTTTACTTCATAAAATCTATGTGTTTATTTAATTTACTATATTTGTTAAGCTAATAAAGTACATTAAGCTATTTTCTCATATTCATAATAAAAGAAGATAATAAGTAATAATTTTGACACCATTATCTAGACAACACAACTAGTCCTACTAAATACCTATTTATTAATTGACACCTGTACAAGCCATGTGTATTATCAAAGGCCATAAAAGGTAGAGCATTAATGCAGTTTAAAATTCAAGCTATTACCAAAAAATGTGCATGGAATGCAAAATCCATTTAGTGTTTAAGAGAATCCTAAATTTATTCAGGTATTTTGACGTGGGATAAAATCGAGGAAATGCGTGGATGCCATTTTTCAAAGCTCTTTCTATCAAAATATGACACCGAACATTAACATAAGTGGTTTCTTAAAAGGGAAAAATGATTTATTATTATTATATGTATTTTCGTTTTTGATCCTATGCTGTATTTTATTTAAATGTAATAATTATTTATTATTCTTATCTTTAAATCAAAATTATTTTTCATACTTTCGATCGAAGGAATATTGAGGAATGGTTAGCGTGTAATTCTAAATGTCACAGTCTTTACACCGAAATAACTAATGAGTTGGGATTCAATAGAGGAGAGACATGTTTTACACTGATTTTCACTTGAATTAAGTATGAATTAAGCAAAAGTTAAAGAGTTTAGACAGTTCAAAGTAATCTGGGTCTATCTGCGGGTTACTTTCGATAAACTATAAAAGTTTCATACACATCAGATAAGTACTTTTGAAGCTTAATGTATGTTGAAAATTAATGTATGTTTGTGCGCATGTGGAAGAGAATCAAATGAGCGCAGAATGTTGAAACTTATATGGGACCAACAATGGGCTACTCATGACCAACCACCCAAATTTCATTAAAATTGGGCGTGTAGTTTTTAAGATATGTTGGTTCGCATAAATTGAACGAAAGACAGACCGATGGAACCAAAAATGTTCCCTGATGTCTGAAACGGATTTCTGTCTTGGAATTTTTGAAATCGGAGAACTGTAAATTTTTCGTTCTTCGGAACGATCACAAAGCTTCCGTTACCTTCGGTAAACTCGTAAGCAAAATAAAAATAAGGAATACCTACAAAATACCAAATGTCGAATAAATTCTATTAATAATTTTTAAGTGTTAAAGAAGTAAGTTATTCAAAGTTATGAACTGTTATTTATAAACATTCTAAAAATTAAAATACTCAATTTATAAACAATCAAATATAAGTCAAGTATTAGAAATAAAAGGACATAACCAGCGAAGAAACTTAAAGCTCATAAAAAAAAAACGTTGATGGGGAATAGATCGAAACATTAAGTGGAGTCAATAAGCTGAGATTCAAGAACGACGCCCACCAATCATAAAGCGAGCTAGATGATATATCTCAATCTTTCTATAAATACTCGAGCTTATTCCAAACACCTTGTCCCTGACCTTCAAACCAAAAGTGCAAATTGCAAGTGGTTATACCTAAATTACACTTAATAGTTTATTAAACGGATTTTAATAATAAATCGTTTTCCGACTAGATCAATCTACTTAAAAAGAACCTTGGTGACCAAAACGAGACAAAATGTATTTTAAAGTATCAAATTGATTGAATTTTCAAATAATCGGTTCCTTGTATCCTTTCTTTCTTTTTTATCACTCCCTTTTATACATAGAATAATAAAGAAAAAAACCACAAAATACTAATTCCACATCAATTTAAAGTATAGGTCCACGAACAACCATTATAATTATAATTTTAACACTGCAAAACTTATAAATAGATGAAGTCTGGTTATTCCACATATATAGTTTAAATAATTCATTTTTTAGGGTTTCGTTGGTAAAACCAAAAAAAAGAAACCCTTATAGTTTCGTTCCTGTGTCCGTCTGTCACTCTGTACGGTTCCAATAACTTTTGAACCAAAAAAGATAAAAACGTGAAACTTTCCAGTATAAATGATCGTTTTGACGCGCACACAGGAAAAATATAGCGAACTCAATATTATCAGCTGTTCAAATTCAAAATGGCGGATAATTCACGTCGCGAAAAAAAAATATTTTTTTTAAATTTTGAGTGGGGTATCAAATGAAAGGTATTGAAGAGTAGAATAGAAATATATATACCACTTAGGGATAGTGGTTAATTTTCAGCGCCATTTTGTCAAAAAACCTCGAAATTTTGCGTGTCCCCCCCCCCTAAAATCGTATTTCCGCTATTACTAAAAATATAGAAAAATATGCAAAATGTGTGGTCTGCTGGGCCATAGAAAAAATAAGATTAGCAGTTTGATCTGATTTACTGGAAATTCAAGATGGCGGATAATTCATGTCACTTGAAAAAAAATATTTTTTTATAATTTTGAGTGGGGTATCAAATGAAAGGTATTGAAGAGTAGAATAGAAATATATATACCACTTAGGGATAGTGGTTAATTTTCAGCGCCATTTTGTCAAAAAACATCGAAATTTTGCGTGTCCCCCCCCCTAAAATCGTATTTCCGCTATTACTAAAAATATAGAAAAATATGCAAAATGTGTGGTCTGCTGGGCCATAGAAAAAATAAGATTAGCAGTTTGATCTGATTTACTGGAAATTCAAGATGGCGGATAATTCATGTCACTTGAAAAAAAATATTTTTTTATAATTTTGAGTGGGGTATCAAATGAAAGGTATTGAAGAGTAGAATAGAAATATATATACCACTTAGGGATAGTGGTTAATTTTCAGCGCCATTTTGTCTAAAAACCTCGAAATTTTGCGTGTCCCCCCCCTAAAATCGTATTTCCGCTATTACTAAAAATATAGAAAAATATGCAAAATGTGTGGTCTGCTGGGCCATAGAAAAAATAAGATTAGCAATCTGATCTGATTTACTGGAAATTCAAGATGGCGGATAATTCATGTCACTCGAAAAAATTTTTTTTTTTATAATTTTGAGTGGGGTATCAAATGAAAGGTATTGAAGAGTAGAATAGAAATATATATACCACTTAGGGATAGTGGTTAATTTTCAGCGCCATTTTGTCTAAAAACCTCGAAATTTTGCGTGTCCCCCCCCCTAAAATCGTATTTCCGCTATTACTAAAAATATAGAAAAATATGCAAAATGTGTGGTCTGCTGGGCCATAGAAAAAATAAGATTAGCAATCTGATCTGATTTACTGGAAATTCAAGATGGCGGATAATTCATGTCACTCGAAAAAATTTTTTTTTTTATAATTTTGAGTGGGGTATCAAATGAAAGGTATTGAAGAGTAGAATAGAAATATATATACCACTTAGGGATAGTGGTTAATTTTCAGCGCCATTTTGTCTAAAAACCTCGAAATTTTGCGTGTCCCCCCCCCTAAAATCGTATTTCCGCTATTACTAAAAATATAGAAAAATATGCAAAATGTGTGGTCTGCTGGGCCATAGAAAAAATAAGATTAGCAATCTGATCTGATTTACTGGAAATTCAAGATGGCGGATAATTCATGTCACTCGAAAAAAAATATTTTTTTATAATTTTGAGTGGGGTATCAAATGAAAGGTATTGAAGAGTAGATTACAAATATATATACCACTTATGGATAGTGTTTAATTTTCAGCGCCATTTTGTCTAAAAACCTCGAAATTTTGCGTGTCCCCCCCCCCCCTAAAATCGTATTTCCGCTGTTACTAAAAATATAGAAAAATATGCAAAATGTGTGGTCTGCTGGGCCATAGAAAAAATAAGATTAGCAATTTGATCTGATCTACTGGAAATCCAAGATGGCGGATAATTCATGTCACTCGAATAAAAATATTTTTTATAAATTTTGAGTAAGGTATCAAATGAAAGGTATTGAAGAGTAGATTACAAATATATATACCACTTATGGATAGTGTTTAATTTTCGGCGCCATTTTGTCAAAAAACTTTTCTTCCCCCCTCCCCCCCTCTCCCCCCTTCTAATTTTGTGTTCACAATACCAACGAAACCCTTTTTACGTGAGACCTCACGCCTTACCAATTTATATATTCATAAGGAAGTGATCTTTAATAAAGTATTTACTACACACACACTTATACAATATACGTATATATGTATGAATATATATTTGTGTGTGTGTTTACTTATAATTTTTTTTAGGTGGAATATAATATGTAAAGAGATAATTAGAATTTAAAGTAAACTTCTTACTAACCAAACTTACCGTAAGTTAAATGAAAACAAAGTTTACCTCATGAAGTAAATTAGAAAAAATGTCCTTAGTAAAGTAGAGAATAAAATATGGAAGAAAACAGAGTTGCTTTTAAATAAAATGTAAGGAACTAACATAGAGGTATACAACTGAATCCTCTAAAAGCGCTTTCCTGTCTCTAGCTTTAAAATCCTGGCAAGGAAACAAGCAGATTCAACCATTACCGTGGATTTCGACTATGTTGTCTACATTTTCTCACAGAGCACTCAAGTTAAAAGTATCTAACATGCCTTAGCTGTGACAAAAGAATAGAATGTGAGGTAAACTACTAGATTAAAACAAAAGTAAATGGAAGTTTTAATTTATTTGATTATTTTATGTTTCAATTTAAAATAAAATCTTGTTTTGACCCTAAACAGCGCCAACATTATCAATATTACATTAAATATTTATATGTAGTTATGATGGACGGTGAGGTGTACAATTATTGAAAATAGGGTGTAGTCTTAAATTAATTTTAATTTAACTCATTGAAATTAAATATTTAATAAAATAATAATTACACGTGGCGCAACAGCCTGTGGAAAGCTAGGGCCTGCCAAAAGACTAATACAACTATATTTAGTGGATGGTATAGGGTCGGCGTGTCTCTATATCAGCCAGCCAGACGCCACTTCACTTAAGTAACAACGCATTTATATCACGATGCTGAGTGAAAACCAAATTTAGGTTCCCTTTCCGGAGACGAGAAACCAAGCCGGAACGAACCTTCTGCAAGAGAAGCGAATATATGATGACCTACCGGGAACCGAAAAAATATTTTAGTTTGCTCAATAATATTAAGTGTCCATTGTCCATGTGTTAGATTGGATTACTTTTTTGTAAGAAGACAAGTGATTTTTTGACCAAGCTACGGCCGGCCACACCACAAAAGCAAAAACGTTGACAAATAAACTTAGACAATACAAAATTATAGATTCTCTATAATCAAATGCCATTTCATGTCTCAGATTGAGATTAACACGATTATTATTGAGGTTCTTTTTAGCCGCAATGGATAGTGCTTAATCGGGATATTCACAATCATTGTGAAGTCTGATGGCTGAATGCTGCTTACTTAATCTGGCCCGCTTTAGACCAACCTAACCAGATACATTTCAATTAAGGTTGGAGAGCCCTGCTATATAAGGTTATATTTGCTGATTGGAAGTCTTAATAAATGGTTATTATTATTGGTCAAGACTAAAGTGCATAAGTAATTTATTATTTATGCTAGAGTGAGCTCCAGGTCCGTCTTGTCTCTCCTATACATTATAAACCGCTTTTACATCAGCTCTTGCTTTTCCTCATCCCAACTTTCCGTTCCTAACTTCCCGTTTTATCCAGCGACTGATTATTCACTCTACCCGACTCCCTGCTACCTACTCCAGTTTTCACAGTCAAAAAGTAGGAATTTCTTATATAGGTACTTCAAAGTTCCCTCGCACATCCAGTTATACCTCGATTATTATTCCGCTGAAGGTTTGAAATAAGGCCTTCTAATGATTATTATTAGTTTAGACTCTAAGTGTGTGCTTTTTATTTTTCTGGATTCAGCAGAACTCAGCACGTGTAAATCCATCCAAATCTGAAAATTAATTTAAACCAAATAATACGAAACCTTTCTTTTATTTAAAGCCGGATAACGCCTTTCGATGCCTTAAATATAGCAACCACATTATTATCCTATAATATTTTGAAGACATTATTTCAATAAAGTTTATGCGGAACATACTGTATACAGACAGAAAAAAGACAAAAAAAATGTTCTCTGATGTCTGAAACGAAAATTTCTTTCCAAAGTTTATTTTTCAATTCGGAGTCATAAAAATATTTCACTCTTAAGAACAATCAAAATGCTTTCGTTAACTTCAGTAAGCTCGGAAGCAAAAGTTTGTGCGAATGTAGAAGAGAAACCAATGGTTATAAGGTTAACAACGGGCTTGTGCCGAAATTGTGACCAACCATCCAAATTTCTTCAACATCGGACGAGTGTATAATTTTTAAGATATGGTGGCTTGCAAAATTGTTAAACGACAGACCGACCAACCAAACCAATAGACAATCACGAGACCAAATATATGTTCCCTGATGTCTGAAACGGATTTCTGTCTAAGAACTTTTCAATTCGGAGACAAAAGAAAAATCATTCTCCAGAATAATCACAATGCTTCCATTAACTGCGGTAAGCTCGGCAGCAATATAATTGTAAAATAAATATAGTAAATAATATTGTATATTATATATTGTAACAAGAATGATAAAAAATAAAACAACGAAGATGTTAATGAAACGAACTTACGATTGTCATGAATAATATAAATAGTCTCTCCATGTTAACTGGCTTATTTGTTTATTATGAATTACATAGCAGCTTTCAGCCTTCATAAGGCCATCATCAAGATCGTAAGGCCATCATTAAGATTGCCAGTTAGCTGGCAGACGGCAAGTCTGCTAATGATTAAATCCCCTACTCATCCCCGCTCATTGCGGCATCGAAGTTCCCCGGGTAGGCCCGGCCACAAAGCGGCCCCAGTACGTGTGAAAGAATCATTTAAGCATTAAGCCTCAGCCCTTTGCATGTATACACAGCACCGTCTACGTGGACCATTAAAGAGTAAAATCGATCTGTTTAAAGCCTAAATAGTTTGTATTGAAATATTTGCTTGGTGAATGTTTGCCAATAAATCTGTTCAATTTTACCTTGAATTTCAATCTCTATTCATAAAATTTCTATATAACAGACGGAGGGTCGCCAAATCAATAATTTAAAATAGAAAAAGAACAAGGACCCCTGAATTTACAAACGACTTTATTAAAAGTACTTAACAAATTTTCCGGGCAGTTTCAATTAGAAAGAGTTCGTTGAATTGGTTTAGCCATTTTATACAATGGCTTAAATTGATTTGAGTTCTTGAAAGATTAGATTAAACACATTGTTATTATTGGTAGTAAATCTCTGTTGATACCAATGTATAAATTCTTAGAATAAGTAGGCATTTTAGCGAGGCATTTCAATTTATAATTAGTCATTCTCTTGAAAATTTAATTCTCATGCTTATTATTTGTGTAATAAAGTATATTTATGCCTCTCATTATATTGTAAGCTAGATAAATCTATTGTGTATACGGTCTATTGTTGCACCGATTCAGAGGAATTGCGCTGAAGAGCATACGATTGTACAAACAAAGTGAATTACCATTGTACGTTGGTAATAGGTAGTGAAAGCAATATGATTTTAAATTCTAAAATCATCTTGTCAAAGTTAATGATTTTTCGAATGGCCAAAAAGCGTAAACCTTTGTACTTTGGAATCTACCTTCAGTTAAGGTAGGAACCAAATTAAATTATAACTCGAAACTGATTTAGAATGGACACTTGCTCATATTTATAGAAAGTTCGTTCCATTTGAGCTACAAAAACCGTTTTGTCATGTTTGGCGTGAATGTTTGGGTCACTATAAATATATAAAACCCTGAATAGTGTACGACTGTTCTACAAACTTACCTATTCCAATAAAGTTCCTTTTCTTACTTTCACAAATACAAACTATATATAAAGAAAAAGTATTTCGATTGCGATAAAATTCTATTTTGATGAGTATCCATGTCTGTAGTCTGGGCAGACGCGTGGAGCCTAAAGTGTACTGGGTCGATTTCGATCAAATTTGGCATTACATGTTTGAAAAAATTATACTCCGAGATAAAATCTAGAAATGAATTTGGGGTATTAGATATGGGACCGCTTCTCCCAGAAAACCCTTTTTTATAAAACGATTTTGATTAAAATTAAATTATATTTTGAAGTCCATTTAAATACACATTTAACCATATAAGACGTTATTCTGGGAAAAATCTATTTTTCCAGGTAATAATAATAATAAATTTGTCCCCACTGAAATCAAAACCGAAATGTGATCAATCACCTGTTGAATACTTAATAAGAAGTTCATAATATGTTAAATCAAAAATTAATAAAACTTTTTAAACTATTTTTTTTCCATAATTTTGTTTAATTGTAACCATTGATGTTTTACTTATTTTATTTACTTACTATTTACATTAATTTTATTAGTATATATTTTAACCAATTGTAATTTTTATGTTAAACAATATAAAAGGAAATAAATCAATATAGATTTACATAGTTAACTCCAAAGTATCAACATATGTCATTTAATATAGCCTTTATTTGTATATAAATATTTGGTCAGATACTGACAAAGAAGAAAAATTACTTTTTAGAAAAGAAGACTATAAAAAAAGAAGAATCTGCCAGATTTTTTTTTTTGTTTTCAAAGCTGTTCCCTACGATTTATATTCACAGTTTTTGAGGGAAAATAGACAGTCTCACAAAATAAGGCATTTACGAGGCGCCCTTTAAATCCTACGTCCAGCCTAACTAATATGTAACATCTGAAAGATGTCATTGAGATACTAAACTTAATGGTTATATTCAAAGCCATGTAAACAAACGAAAGTTTTTACAGTAGGATTTCAACACTTGACTTGATTTAATAGTTTGAGGTGTAGGGATAACTAATTAAGATGAAATAGATGGTAGAGAATAAAGATTAAAAAAAACTATCATAGATACTTTAACAACCGGATTAAAAAGAAACAAGGACATTTTAAACTATTAATTTTTGACACGCCATTTAAATGTTTTCTGTGTAAATAACAGAAATAGGTACATTTTTT
The DNA here is from genome assembly GCA_951217055.1 of Gerris lacustris. Taxonomy (NCBI): domain Eukaryota; kingdom Metazoa; phylum Arthropoda; class Insecta; order Hemiptera; family Gerridae; genus Gerris; species Gerris lacustris. The sequence continues at coordinate 22,422,894 of OX578283.1, read as the reverse complement.
ATAGCTTAGACTTATAAGATAAAAGTTAACAATGAAGTCTTCCTATATATATAACTAAAACATTAATTTAATCATTCTTATATCCTCTATTCCACATTCTTATTTTTTGAAATACACAATTATTAATTAGAACAAAGATAAGAAATAATTATTGGACTTCCAGACTAAAACGATGGTATTATTTTCTTTAGAGATCAGCTGTTATATAATATTCATTTTAACTACATATTATATCATCAGGAAAAAGATAGAACAAAAAAATCCTAAATGCACTTATTATTATTATTATTAAGATGACTAGATTTTAAACGCTAATTGGGGGTCGATTCAGTAATTTGTTTGAAATAATACGAGTATATTTTGTGTGTGACATGTAACAACCCAAAATATTGGTTGATATATCTGTCAGGTTTTGTGTTTATATTTCCAATCGTTTAAGGCGGGAATACTCTTGAGCATTCGCCTCGTTTTATGTGCAATATAAATATACATATCGAAGATATAACACTGAGTTACGGATAAACATACAAATTTAATATAAATTATAATTATAGTTCAATAGAAATAAATCACACTTCAAGTTTCACTTAATTTTACTAGAAACAAAGTACAAATTCACGTTGACATGCTGCGTGCGCTTCTTCATAACAAATTTTGATATATTATCACATGAAAAGGGAGGTTACAAATTTACAGAATTGACCCCCAGATTAAGTCAGCATTCTCATTCAGTTGACCTTTTTATAAAAGTCTTTTTATTCTTTATTCAGTTCGGTAAAACAGAGTGGTTAGCGTATTCACAGTCTCCGGTCAAGCCGAGTGGTTAGCATACTAGCAGTCTCGTCTGAACCCAAGGTCCATTATCAATGTTCACTGTTCACACTGATGATCATATAATGTAGTTGTGCGAAGTGTCAAATAATCTCTCCCACCAGCCAGCCGATGCCCGAGTTTGCATTGAATGGACCCACCCTACGTGGTTTATATCTTCGGACTTAAAAGCTAAGCCTTTAAGCTCACTTTGGGATCAACCCCTCCCCCTTCCTCCTCACAGGTGTAGGAGAAAATAAAAATCATATTTTGTCTGATGATATATATAAATTCAAATCTACATTTTACAAAATAATTAAAATTCTCTGATTCAAAAATAATAGGCTTTAAGAAATCTCGTTAAATGTTTTCTTTTTACCTCAACATTATATTATTTAGACTTAAAAGTTTTAACTTCATATATGATTTTTAATTACTTCCTAATTTTGTCTCGACTATCTTATCCTCATAAAATAAATATACCGATTAGTGTGGGCAAACCAGTCTGTAAAATATATATGTATATATTATATTATTTTTTAATAGTTGATGAAAATGTAGAGTGATATATCTCTATTTCAGTGTTTTATTTTTAATGCGTGGGTACCAAAATCGTTTTATAAATATGTAATTATACATTGGCGAAATGTTCTTATTGTTTATAGCTGTTCAAATTATTTCCTTGATTTGTTAAGAACTTTTAATATTATTTTAAACTTCCGGTTGTTTACAAATTATTTTCTGGTTTAAACATCAATTTAATTTTTAAGTTTTATCTTATTATTATAAATAGGGTTATTTTATTATACGAAATATTTTTATTAATTAATAAAAACAAGACATTAAACATCGGCGGTTTTAAGGTTTTCTCTGGAACCTAAATTTTAAATTACTTAATATATTTTTTTAAAAAGTCGCATCATAGTGTAAAGTAGCTGATTTTACATGCAGATTTTGATGGGACACAAGAAAGCCGCTGGAAATGTTTAATTTTGTCAAAATATGTATTTTAAAATATGTATATCGAGAGATCGGTGTAATAAACAAAAATCTGAAATTTGATAGATGAAGTGAGTGTTTTTTTTTTAAAAATTCAGTTGCAAATTGAAACCTGGGTTATGGTTAAGGAACTCTACTAAAATTTTCCTAGTAGCATAACTCAGGTAGATCAGGTTTGATTTGAATCCAGGGAGGATCCACCAAACAAATAGCAACTCCATAGGTGGTGTAGCGTCCGACAGTCTCGTAAACCATTTCATCTACGATTGATACGAAATATAAACATTATAGCTCTGTTTAGATGCATAGAAAGTGATTCTTTTCGTAGCTGTATTCATTGCGCATGCGCGTTCATAATTATTCTTTTTTTCTACCCTAGTACGGGATTCTTCACCTTAACGATTCTTCACCTCATTTAGAGGAATTCTTCACCTTAACGACGATTAGCGAGTTTGTTTACATTTAACAAAACTAAGTTGCTGTTTATTTAATATAAGTAACTGTATATATCCAGGTTTTAGGGAAAAACAATGAGTGATTTAAGTGATTATGACGAAAATGAGGAGAATAATACGCCTCCCGAAATAATTAATTCGGCACAAAATACAACTAATGAATTAATGTCATATTTATCAAAAGAGAAATACGAACTTACATACAGGAAGTTTATTATTATATTTTTTTTTTGTTTTGTATTTATTATTAAAATCCACAATCGTAGATAAAGTACGGTAAGCAACTCGTGCGAAAACTGCATTTTGCTTTGCTCGTGTGGTTTTAGTACCCTCGCTATCGCTCGGGTGCAAACTTCACACTCGCATGCAAAATGCCATTTTACGCACTAAACGCGTAATGTACTATAATTTGGCTAGTGCATGAATGTACTGTAGATAGATATAAAATTTTGCAACTTTCTGATATTTCAACCACATAAGTTGGCTTGGAACTTGGTTTCTGGAGAGTGATAATACAACTTCAAATTTAATTGATATCGGTTCAGAAATCAGGCTCAAAATGTCTGCACAAACGACAGATAGACTTTTTGATCTCAGAGGATCAAAAGGTTAAAAGCATCAAAATATTATTCATGTACTATCACAATTACTTTTTCTTCAAATATACTAAGAAAATTAAAAAAAAAAAAAAAATCAAATAAAGCTAATTACATCCAAATACAAATGGAAACAAGCAAAGAATTTATTCGGTTAAAAAAAATAAGACCATTATATGTTTACACTGATACACTTGTAAATAAACATTACTCAGTTAAAAGAGAAAGAAAACAAAGGACCTTAGTTTTCGGTTTCAAACCCCCCAAAAAAGAAAAAAATCTGTCATTCAGTTGAAAAAAGAGAATAGGCCCTTTGAAGGATCCCTTGCGTGAGGTCATTGAACCAGGAGGGCCTCCCAAAAACATTTCAATCCACTTTCGTAAAGGTGGTCCTTCTTAATTACTAGCAAAGCAACAAGCAACTATTACAATACTAGAGTAATGACCTACTTCTAAACATATTAACTGTGAATATTAAATGGTTTTCCCTATTTTATATGGTGAATAGTATAATGATCTTAACTATTAAGTGGAAAGTTATTGATTGATGGTATACTAAAGAGAAGTGTGCCACCGGATTTGAAGGCTCGTGTTCTCGCAGGTAGAAAGGATATAAAGAAGGTGCGAGAAAGGTTTTTTATTAGTGCGGCTCTCACAGCAGTTACCATCTCATTTTTCAAACAAATCTTTCTTTACATATGAGAAGTTCAATTAATGTCAAAAATATTTTATTGGGTGTTTTTTTAATATCTTTAATGTATACTTTTTTTATAACTTGCCTAAATAAAAAAAATTATCCGAGACAACTCAGACAATCTTTATCATTTACGAGTTCATAAATACTTAGCCCAGTGTTTTCCATTTATTAGTTTTCAAGTTTTCATAGGTACATTTAATTATTATTAAACATTTGATCAAAATTCGTCATACAAATAACTTCTCCTCGGCGGAAAAACGAACCTGGCCTCTCTCCGTCGGCATCTAACGCTATTTTCTCTGGAACTAGATTTTTCACGGGAAAACGGCTTATTATATCGTTAGATTTGTATTTAAATGGAACTACATTTTAAAAATTGTTATCAAAATCGTCGGAACCGTTTTCGAGAAATACTTTTTTTCCACGTTTTTTCAAAGTTTTTGGGGGTTGCGCCCCAAAGTTAGAGCTAAAATTCATTTCTCGATTCCGCCTCGGGGTATGATTTCTCTAAAAATGTATGCCAAATCCCGGTAGTTTAGACTCCACGCATCTGCACAAACGACAGACAGATTTTTTAAAAACCACTTAATGGACTCAGGGGATCTCAAAACGTGTAAATCCATCAAAATCTCACAATAAAATCTTACGTGCCATCACAATACTTTCTCTTTATATGAGAAAGTAAAAGTTTGTGTGCGTGCAATCGAAAATTCAACCTCTGAGTCTGTTAGTGGACTTGAAACTAGAGAACCAAACCGACTAGGTAGAAATAATCTGAGCTAATTTTGACGTACCATCAAAATGTAATCTAAAACGGACAAGAAGTTTTTAAGCTATAGCGGTTCGCAAAAATATTGATGAACAAACTTACTGACAGACACGAGCTCAAAAATGTTCTCTGCCGTCTAAATCGCATTTCTTTCAAGGAAATGTTGAATATGGAGACAAAAAAATGTTCTTAAAAAATATCACTGTTTCTGTGACATTTGGTAAGTCCGGAAGCACAAGTAAACATGTAAATAAATACATATAAAATCAATAATTTATATATAGAGTTAAAATAATGGCAATTCTGCTTTATAGGTTTTTCACAACCTATATTTTTAATGGGCTCTTATTTTATCTTTAACACTCCCCAATAACTCATTTAAATATAGACCTCTCTTAAAAATATTTTATTTAAAAATTCAATTTAATATTTGATTTATAACTAATTTAAACTGTATTCGTTTGTTGCTCAAGGGGAAAAAGCACTTCCCTCGTGGGTTTTAAAAAAATCCTACGCTACCCGAGGACCCAAAAATAAAAACGAATTATTTTTTAATTTTAGGAACATTTTTATACCTGGAACATAATTTGAAGAGGGTAATTTTTTTTTGGAAAAAAACCGTGTTTGGATTACAACTTTATGAATAAAACATCAACTTGAAAGTGGCATAATAAGTTGGTTTTAGAGACTCATGATTGAGATATAGCGTTATTTGGGTGAATGCAGAGAATTAATTAATTCTTAGACGACCTTGTTGAAACAATACTGGATTGAGACTAATATCCTCTTATTTTAGACTTGGGTTAACCAGTCACAACAATTATCTTATTGAGCGACAAAGTGGCCGAGTTCTGCGCACATAATGAGTGAATGAAGATTGGTTTGCGGAAGAGGAAAAACTTGTAACACATATATTGATGATTGTTTGTAGGTTATGATTATGTGTTTAGTTTATTGAATAAAAATTGCCTTAAATCAACTATTAAAACCTCCTAAAACAAACGCCTCCTGAGAGGTATGTCAGAAACCTAGAAGTGGTTCAGAAACAATTGAGCAATAAAATAGACTGCTAGATTGGTTTGGCACATAGCTTTCTCGCATCCTTTCACGTACTTTATTAATTTTATGCTTTTAAAAGTCATTATTGTCAAATTTGTTTAATTGTTTCCCCCGTTTATTTAATTTGTCAAAATTTATTTGATTTTTTACACGAATTAAAGTATAAATTTAGCAAAATTTAAAGAGCGCAGACGGTTCAAATTAATCTAGGGCTATCTGCGGGTTATACTTTCGATAAATCATAAAAGTTCCATACAAATCAGATAAGTACTTCTAAAGCTATAAGTGTAAATACATGTATGTTTGTGCGCATGTGGAAGAGAAACAAATGAGCGCAGAAGGTATTTAAACTTATATGGGACCAACAATGAGCTAATTACGACCTACCATACAAATTTCATTAAAATCAGACGTGTAATTTTTAAGATATATGTTGCTTCGCAAAAATTGAGCGACAGACCGACAGACGGACACGGAACCAAAAATGTTCCCTGATGTCTGAAACGGATTTCTGTCTTGGAATTTTTGAAATCGAAGACATAAAATATTTTCGTTTTCAGAACGATCACATAGCACCGTCGGTAAGCTCAGAAGCAAAATTACACTAAATTATTTTCCAATTAAAAGAAAACAGCATATATATTTTTTTCCTATTTTCAAGTCCTCTTATTACAGTATGGGGAATTCGCCTCACCATCGCCACTCGACATACTAGATGTTTAGATATGTTAGTGTTTCAACTTTGAATCAGGCGAGTTGAGGTATATTGTTGACAAATTTAAGTTTTCTTACTCTTTTAATTTTTAAACTATTAAGGGACTAAAAGAATAAACCAGAAGTTAGATTTTTTTAGTTACAAAAATAATAAATTTTAAACAAATTGGTCTTATTTTGTAGAGAATTGAAGTCCGAATTTGAAAAAAAGGTCAAAATTAAAGAAAATTATATTAAAAGAGAAGCAAATGGATGTGTTATTCTGAATAACAGGGTTATAACCAACAAAAAAATTGATTTAATAAAAAAAAGAAAATCTTAAAAGAGGCATTTTATGTTTCCTTTTGAGGTGTAGAATCGATTTCTAGAATGTAGGACTGTGACATCCTGTATTAAAAAAAAATACATTTTAAAAAATAGAGCTTAGACTAAGATGAACATAATTAATGAAGTTGTCCCTAGTATCCTATGCCATAGTATAATTAACTCGGAAACTAGCGTCATATCATATGGTTTTTATTGTTACTCAAATAAACTATTTTATCTATTTTACAAATCAAAGTCGATAGAACCTTTTCCATCTGTTCAACAAACGAATACAAAATTTGTAGTATTCTGCATGCTGCATGCGAAATAAGCAATAGGTAATTTAAATCTAGTTAAGTTCTTTTGTTTTTAATTTTAAAGATCTGTGCCACGTGTGCTTTCTTGTGCTCTCGTTTTTATCTTCCCACGATCCACACATTCTTAGCACGTAGGTCGTAGGTAAGCCCGTATATTATGTAAAAGAAGATTTGATTTAAATTCAATGCAAATACAGTTATTCACAAATAAGTTACTCTAGATATTTGTGTCGAGGTATAATTATTTTCCGAAAAGTCCATCTCTGTCCCATAGAAATAATCGACAGACAGTTAATTTTTTTTATCGATGATATGATACTTAAAGAACAAATATCGAAATCGAATATAAATGGTTTTTTAGACACCACGTTCCTGGGAAAATGGCTAAAGACGGTTTAAGAATACACCCTAGATATTATATAAGGTGCACCAGAAGAAGGAAGAGAAATAAATGAATAAATCCACAGCTTAGACATATTATGGAGAAGACATACGTAAAATTGCGCATAGACCAGGGGAAGAAACAGAAGAGATAAAAAGAGTACTATGACTTAAAAAGCACCTAGATGAGAAAGTTTTAGAGAGGTGACAAAGTCTGGGTTTAGTTTAACAAGGAAACTCTTAACAAGCAAGCTCTTAACAGGGAAATGCCCTTAGAATTTGCCGTTCATGCAAATGGCATATAGCAAAGCTCTGGTAAAAGAAGTCCCCCCAGATAAAAAAATATTTTATATGATCTAACTTATGTGTACCCTTTTATATGCATTCGTCCTGTAGGTAGGTGGATCCTTGTTATAGGGTGATGAAAATTATTTTACTGTGATACCTGTGATGTTACTTATTTGTAGATCCTAACAAGGATCCACCTACCTACAGGACACCGGAAGAAAATATTTTAGTTGTCTGTGGGTTATGAAATGTTATAAAATCTGAGACAAGTATTATTCCAGGACTGTACTTGTCAGCACAATAGTACCTAAATTCTAGTGAACAACAAGTAAGACGATGGAACGGCTTGCATCTGCTCATTTTATTTGAAACTATAATTGATTACACTTTCCAGCTTAATCTTCAATAATTATAAAAAATAATGGTTACAAAGAATCCTTTTATCACGATTGTAGTTTAAACGAGTAGTATTTTTTTAAAAAAATCTTACAAATGATGATGTAGATTGTCAATCAACATAGACCAATATAATTATTTTTAATTTTACTTTGTATGTAAATATATAGGCTCAAGAAGAACTCACCAAATTCATTGATAAGTTATAAATAGAATTTTCAATTCTATTAATAGTTTCAAGCGATGAATGAACTTCCATCTGGTATTTTTAGCCGACAATCAAATCAATTATAGCAACAGATAACTATCTAACTGTGTTGAGGACATTGTTTCTTTCACAGCCAGGTAGAATTTCAATGAATGACTCACTATGAATGATAGACTGTGTCATTGTCTTTCAGCGACCTGAGACAATCAAAACAAAAAAAAGCTGATTTAACTTCTGTCTTCAGACATACTCGTTTAAACCGAGGGAAAAAAAAAATAATTGGTCAAGTACGCCATTCCAATTCGTACGTATATTACGACTTAGGTTCCTTCTTTTTTTTGACAACTATCCAAAGCCCAAATTATTTTATATTCGTCCGGCCGAGTCTTTATTTTCTTTCTTTTCTCTCTGCCTTCTTTAGTTTGCTAAAAATTAAGGATGCGCGGTGGAGGTTTCCTGCCACTCGATAACCTAAAGAGTCCAACTGGACGAAACCACTGCCAAGTCGTTAAAGACGTTTCTGCTTTGGATCGAGAAAGGAATCGCAGTCGTTGTTCTTGAGTTATGAGTCTTTCTGTATAGGAATAGCTAAAGAGATCTGAAAGAGAGGGCTGACCTCTCCAATTTTTTTTTTAACCCGTTACTTTTTTTGTCTTCTTATTTTTTATTTGAATACAAAAAAAGAGAAATTTTGGACTTTATCGTTTTCATTTCTAAAAATTGACAAAATAATTCAAAAGCGTGTGAACAGAGTGGAAAGAATTTCTGATTTAAACTTTAAACATATATAAACATAAATTTATACTTCTATTGTAATAATAAATGACTACGAATATCCGTTTGAACGACTATAAAATATCTACAACAATCCTAACAATTTTTAAAATCTCATTCTTAAATTCTTTTTATTTTGCTGGTAAAACTTTTTAATGTCAATGACCTTTATATATGAACCGCTGAAAAGTACTGAAAAAGCAGAGACATACAAATTAAATCACCATTTCCTTAAATCTTTTCTATCATCATATTTTTTTCTTTGTCTGTAATTTCCTTTCAAGGAAATAAGGAATATAAATAAGACTTTAAGAAAGTTATTTTTTTTTTTTAAATAAGCCTAATACTTAATTTATAATAGTCTTAAATATTCTTAATGAAACACTTTTCTTCCTCCAGCATACACTAATGATTTTCTTTAAAAATTATTCTTCGGTAGTGTATTCTAATAAAATATATTCTTAGTCTGGTTCGGCTACATTGAAAAAGAAGGGGATTGAATTAGTATTAATGCCTCTGGTGTGTATTTTTTATCTGTGACGATATGTTGGAAAGCCTCATGAAATCCTGTCTACACCTAACAACTTCTTTGAATCGTTTTGTCTCATCAGACAAGACGATATGTCGTTAGGTGTTAACCGGGCTTAAGTATTATAATACCAAAATTAAATAAATAGATTTTTCCCGTGAAAACTACTTATATGGTTAAATTCGTATTTATATGGACTAGCTTATAGAATTCTCAATCTTAAATCATCATAACCATTTAGAGCAATTTTATAGAAGAGATTTTGGGAGGCAGTGCCCCCAAATTTAGTGCTAAAATGAATCCCTGACTTTCGCCTCGTATGCCTTTTACCAAATTTTCCGCCTTGTAACATCTATGCCAAATTTAATCAAAATAGGCCCAGTAGTTTAGGATCGACACGTCTTTACAGAGGACAGAACCACTGGGTATACGTAAATTGCACCATTTTTTTTAGCAGAAATAAAAAAGAATACTTTACGAAGTAAGAAAAACAGTGTAAATTGCACCACTACTTTTAAAAACGAGGTAAGGAAAATAGTGTAAATTGCACCACTGCCTTCCAGAACGAGGTAGGTCAAACTATGTAAATTGCACCAATTCCTTTCAACCTCTTTTCTGAAATACCATCGATAAAGCCCGTGTTAGGAAAACGTACACTGCACCATTTTTAAATTATGAGAAAAAAAACAAGATTTTACGAGGTATAAAAGGAATGTAAATTGCACCATTTTTAATTATAAGGATAAAACATCGTGTACGGGGTACCTCGGAACTTTTCCTCACTTCGTAGGCCACTTTTTTTTATAGTTGTTCCTTATTTTTTACCGGTTCTAACGATATGCTATACGTCAACGTATTTATACTTTCGGTATACTTAACCGTAAAAGTTTCATAATTAAAAAATCGATAACTTGAAAATGGCGGCCAATATCAAAACGAAATTTAGTGGATTCGTTTGTCATACATAGAGGTACATTCGTGGCAAATTTCAATTCGATCGGACCACTTTTCGATTTTTTTTTTTTTTTTTTTTTTTTTTGCTTAGCTTCTTCTTCTAGCAAAATACATGGCGTTGAAAGATAATCTAAAATGTTTTGTATAATAAATATAGAGCGGTTGTAGTTAGACCTACATTCAACTCACGAAACCAACTGAAAGTTGGATCCCTTCCTACCCGAACCGTACCGAATCCCTTAGCCCCTTAGCCTAAGCCTAAACCCTATGTTTCCAATATCTTCCGGTGTAGCCGAGATGAACCAACGCCAAGTGTTTCGACCAAGATTCGACCACACGCCCGTTGGTCATTGGTTGGTCATTCGTTGGCCTAGTGTGTACCCACCTTATGAAGAACTAAGAAGGAGAAGAAGAACTTTCATTGTTTCAAGAGAGTGGTGCAATTTACATTGTTTGACTTACCTCATCTTAAAAAAATGGTGCAATTTACAAATGCCCTATTGTGCAAAAATGTGGTGCAATTTACACTATTTTACTTACTTCGTCTCAAGAGGTAGTGGTGCAATTTACATGTTTTGTCATACTTCGTTTTAAACTAGAGTCGTGCAATTTACATGATTTGATCTACTTCGTTTTAAACAGGAGTGGTGCAATTTATATACTATGATTTACTTCGTTCAAAAAAAGTGGTGCAATTTACGTTTCCCCGAACCACTTTCTAGGCCTTTATAAATATTATGTATTAGAGAAAGTAGAAATGTTATTAAGATTTTTAAATTAGATGAATTAACAAGTAGAGTAAATCAACATTAAGCTAGTTATTTCATAAGTGATCATCTAAAGCTATTAGAACGAACTTTATTAATGTGATAGAGCACTTGAAAAAGATATAATATGAACATGACATAGTACATAGTCAACAACAGTAAGCCTAAATAAATATATTAATAAGGAGATATGAGAAGTGAATTAAACGAACAATGATACTAAGGGGTCGATGTCTATCTCTGTAGCTGCCGGGTGTAAGGTCATTCTGTCATAAAGCATGTAGAGAGGGTGGCGTCGGGGTCTAATACAGCGTAAAGTGAGATTTATGCTCAATGAAGACAAAGTGTAGAGGATGTGGGATGACGGTAAGGGCTCGTCTATTTAGGCTTGAGTGTCTGGAGTCGGACCTCTATGCATTTAATGCAGTCTACGCTAATTCTTCTATTATAGATACTTGTTTGATCCGGTTCCTATCTTTTTTATAAAAACGATAAAACATCATTACAAAATACAAGTTCAAAAAAAAAACAACATAAGATCAAAGTCGTGGTTAATAGTTTATAAAGCTAAAAACATATTAAGGAATTATAAGAAAATCTGAAATCCAATCAAATTCTTCCTCTTCGATAAGAAAACAATGCCTACAAGCAAAAAAACAAATGTAAAAGAAAACCATCAAGAAATTCCTTATTTAAACAGCTCTTGCGACTTAAATACGGTTAATCAAAAAAATATTATAAATCTAAAAGGAAATAGATTAGCAACTAACCAAGTTTTTGAAGAATTTTAAGTTGTTAATATTTTTATTAACTCTACGCAGCAATATGATTCTAATTTTTATCAACCACATAAATTGTTACAAAACTTCGATGACGGATCCCAACAAACAAAACTTCCGAATATAATATTACAAACTAAAATATACTAACATTCTCCTACTTTATTTGGTGTTTGACCCCTACTGGTTGGTAAAATATCAAAAGAAAATGAGGGACGAAATGCAAAAAAAATCATAAAAGATATGAGAATAAATTTATTGATATTCTTTTTTAATATTTATAATGTAAGCAGTACAACAAGAAAACATTTTTCAGAATAATTTTCCTGAAAGTTCTTGACCATAGTAAAAAAAAATGCTTTCAACGCGACTTCAAAGACGGTACAATACATTAAATATTGAATTGATATTAGAATTCTATAAAGAAATATTATTCTACTAATGCTAATATGTAAAAAATAACGTCGTTGCTAGTATCATGGCATTTTATAAGAGAAAGTTCTATTGAGAACCGTCAAACAGTCAGTAATTCAATGGCGCAGCTAAGGGGGTCTAGCAGGCTTGAAAAAACTTTGAGGGACTGAGGAATTATAAATAAGGTAATAGACTACGAACATTTCAGTTATGGTGAGAGATAGATGGATGAGGGACAACACACCTCTAGGGAGAGCCAGAGTTCACTAGAATATTTGCCTCACAACGTCAATGCGGTAAACTAACTCCTGCTCTGTTTACCAAGTGCGAGACAACAACGCTCTTCTTTTTACCGACTCCAAGAATATATTATAAGATATAGTAAAAAAACGAATCTACTTACTCATTTAGGCGTATCCGCTTCAACTATATTTTAGTGAGGATGAAGGCTCTTCTAACGTCAAATCATAACAATTCCTGTCACTGCTAGGTTACTCAGTAGTCTACCATTCACACCTTGTCTCGTTGACGTTGCAGACTGTAATAAAGAAAAATAAAATTACAATTATAAAAGATATAACTTATGTTTTAATCCACTTGTTAAATTCAATAGTCTTAAGTGGTTTACACATGCTACACATAATTGTACAAGGTGTAGTACATGTATATATGCTCAAAGTTGTATAATATTGAATATTAATCAATAATATTTAGCTTGTTTGGACCTCCTAATTATGTTGTAACTGCCATTTCCTATGTATTTTGACTTAATGCCCGACTACCCTTACAAGCATGATTATTGACTAACGTTATTGCTATTATTCTAACAGTTTGTAAGGGAAAGCCTTATACGTCGCGTCAGAGAGGTTACGTAAAAGTGACAAAGGTTGCTGTGACGTCATGCGCCCTCCACGATTTTTCGTCAGGTTATCTTTTCTGGCTCATAACAAACCATTGTTTACTAAAGTTCTGTGAGCATTTTATAGTTTTTTCCTCTTTTCATTCTATTAAAAGCTTTTTTAACCGTTTTTAACCTTATCATATATTAGTAACATCATTAATAAGCCAATAAATGTATACATTTTAGATGATAAAACAAATAATTCTCACAAATAACTCAAAGAAGATGTAAAATAACTTACTCACAGATGTGCTCTTTTTACTCTATTAAAAGCTTTTTTAACTGTTTTTAACCTTATCATGTATCAGTAACATCATTAATAAGCCAATAAATGGATACATTATAGATGATAAAACAAATAATTGATTAAAAAAGAATAATAAAATAAAATAGCACTGATAAAACTCAGTCGTATATCCAATGTTATGAGCCAGCTGACCTAACAACACACACGTTTTTACGTAAGTGACGTCACACTTCCCCGGCGTATTAGAGATTCGTTAACAGTTGGCATGGTTAAACGAACAAAAGAGCGTGATCAAACAACATCTGATTTGGTTACCAAAATATCAGTAGGTATTCAAATTAAACAAATTCAAAATTACTTAATTGTGTGTGTAAGATCCACTTTCACCGTCTTGTTGGGTGATAAATGCTTTGTCTTGCATCTTGTTTTCACATCTTGCTTCGTGGACTTCTCCTTTAACAAAAAAAGGAAATTAATAATAAAAGAGATAACTTCGTTTTGCACAATTTAAATAATTGAGAATACTTTATACAGGTAAAATCAATAGTTTAGATAAATATTGGACACTTGAACTCCACTCCGGTCGACATTATGTGCAATTTAAAAAATGAACACTTGCTATACGATATGAAAATTGCATTAAAGCTTTTAATCATGCTAAATTCATAAAAGAATAATTCATGGCGCTTCAGCTAGAGGGGATGGATTAGACATAACATATGTATTGTTCCTAATATTTTACTGATGCGTGACGCTGGGTCAGAGTGCGGCTCCTATCAGCCGTTTTATTTCAAGACCGACACCACATCTATTGAATAAAAATACAATTAAACATGATAAATTTATTGTTAATAAAAATAATAGAGAAAAAAATTGATGATACCCATACTCACTTAGCCGTATCCACAACTACCGTTTGCTTAAGCTAAAGGCTCTTCCTACGTCTTGGATTTTAACTATCTTACAATTTGGACTGTGATCGGAAACAATTCCTGTCACCACCAGATTACTCATTTTTCTTCATGGATTTCTTCAGACTGCAACAAAAAACAAACAAAAAAATAATAATAATACCAACAAAACAGGAATTTATATACATAAATATATATCTTTAAATATTTTTACAATGAATTCAAAGGTAAATATGAAGGAAGAAAGAAGGCTGTAGAATTCACTGTAATTGATCATCTTATTTGGACGTTTTCCTAGAAAAAAGGAATCAAAACCATTCAGTTTATTTTTATTCGACGACAAAACCTTTAGTAGGTTAGTAATAATAAACTAGGTGAGTTTGTCCCTAGTTAATTCTCCGAAAAAAACAAAAACAATAAGATCTAAACCTTTTATAAACTACAATGTTTCGGAAGCTGCAAGTCTGTTAATTAAAAAACAATAACATCATAGACCTAACTTTAATCAAATTTTATCTTCAGAAAAAGTTATAAATCTTAATAAATACTTCCTTTTAAGTCGAAATCACAGTAAATAAATATGTTAACCTCCGTTTAAATAACAAGAAAAAAAAAACAATTCAAAAGATTATTAACACGTAAGTAAACGACAGTTTTTTATAAAATATCTAACTGATTATCTAAAAGTAATAAAAGAAACTAAAATTCATACTTATTAAAACAAAGAAATACATATTCACAAGCTACATTCACTTATAATAAGCATATAACTAAAATGCGTTTTCCTTTAGCAAAATAATTTGTGAAAATGAACAATCGAAATGAAAAAATATCGACGTGTACAAAGTTTAATGCGTAACTGTTTTTATTTTATTCATAACCTAGAACAAAGTTAAGTCGTACCAACAAAACAACAAAATATTTTCCTATTTATTTTCATAAAAAAAGAAAAATTATTATATCAAGCTCTACCTCCACAAATAAAACAAAAAGTATTCTATTTAATTTTAATAATAACCAATAAAAGGAGAAACAACGCAATCAATTAAATATATTTATATAATTAACACTTAATAAGTCGTAATGACAACAAATAAAAACTCGTGAAAACTGTAGTAAGAATAAGTATTTTAAGAAACGAAAACCTCAGTAAGTTATATAGGTTAATTAAAAAAAGAAGGTTTCTTTAATTTCGCGGGGATCATTTTGTTTTTAGGTTGGCAGCACTGTCACTGTCATTATCATCTTATTAATTCAGCACGATCTTTGGACGTCACCATGTCCCTTTAACATCAACAATAAGGGGGGGGGGGGGGGGAGGGACCTCTAAATAACATTAATAAAATTGTCCATTGTAAGAGAATATTGTTTAAAAATGACTAAATAGAGTAAATATGTATAATGTATGCAGCGAAAAGATACTTTTTCAAGAGAGTAGTAAGAGAACACAGTTGTTATAACAACAGGCCCCGTTTTACCAATGGCAGACTGGGCAATTGCCCAGGGCGGCAATTACTGGAGGGCGGAAAATTTTCGGATACATTTATTTATTATTATTTCCAGAACAACGGTAAAAAAAAACGGGAAACGACACAACTAACATTTTCATATCTAAGGATCTATTTCGTTTGTTTTTCTTTGGTGATAAAAAATTATAACACAATTTTAAACCGCGTGTTTATTTATTAAAAACAAATTGATTATACGCTTCAAAAATTAGACATGCAAACTAGTACCTTTAAAATTATGTTCATGTATGTTTGCCGTTTGCACTAAGAACATAGATATAAAAAATTAATAGGTACTATTTAAGAAAGAAATATAGGCCTACTAATCTTTTATCAACAGTACACACCATTTCAGGTTAATATCTAATACGTAATTTTAAAACAGTATACGGTAGCAGCCCACATTGGGGTAACCCGAAAATACTATTCAGTACTCACAAATATGTCAGTCCTTTTTGTGGGGGGGGGGGGGAGGTTTTGCCCCGGGTGCAGCTTACCCTAAATCAGGGCCTGTATAACAAGATAATTTTGATCTATATCTAATCACTATGCTTTGTTAATGAGGAGATAAAGAAAACCAGAATATAATATTTTTTACACCACTAATTAATATACAAAAGAATTCTCTAAAAAGACGAATAAAGTATAAAACAAAAATTTAGAGAAACAATTAAAAGTACTTAAAAAACAGTTTACTCCCGCTATTCTTGCTTGAATTATACAATTCTTAAAGATCAGCGGTATACCTTTAAAAATATATAAAACAGTCTTCTCCACACAATTTTCTCTTCATAATATTAAACGTATTCAAGAAAAAAAACGTTCATTCAGAACAAGGCTTAAAGCTTTTTGCCCCAAGCAATTTACTATATAAGAGAAAAAGGCGCCGCCCTGTCTCGCTTATAAACCCCGGCTAGACTCTTAAGACCACCTTCATCATCCACGTGTGAGTCCTTAAATTCCATCTTTAGATTCAAAGGGACCACATATTATCGAAAGAGATATTACTCAAAATAATTCTTTCATTCTTTCTCTTTCCACTCCGACATTAAGCCCCATCAATATGTCATTACAATACCTAATTCCAGTCTTATAATGTATTAGTTTTTTTTATTATTAAAAAAGTCTTTGGTTTGTAGTCACATCTACTTCATAGTGCTAAGAACGAAGAAGAAGAAGAAGAAGAAGAAGAAACGTGACAATGAGAAAACTTTCTCATCTGCATAATACTAAAACTCTTATAAAGCTATGCTGCATCTTCTTTGCATTCATAACTCACTCGATTACTCAATCTTTCCTCAAGAACACTCATTAAGATAGCTCGTAATTTGACGATTTTTCTTTTCTTGTTCAAAGATAATTTACAATTATTTTCTTCTTTTGGACAACAATTATTATACTTTATGTATTTCCTTTCTTCTTATAAATAAATTTCGATTTTGTTATTGCAATAAGCAAAGTGAATAGGAAAAGATAACATAGAAGTTTTTAACCTTTATAATTTAAAGGTTCATTTGCATATTTTATTTGAGTTGATAAACTCCGCATAGAAATGCAAACAGTTCCATTCAGGAATAAGAAAAAAAAATTTAAAAATACAGAACAAAACTAATTATAAAATCATTAAATTCGTTCTTTCTCTTTTTCTCTTGAGCAGATCATTAGCGAGAATTGGAATGATACATCATTCCACAAGAAGGCGACTAGAAAGATTTCCTTGGTCTTAGAGAAGAATGATAAATGATCAGTCCTAAAAATAAATCAACGGAGATGATACACCGTTGAATCTAAACACTACCTTGTCTAACGGTAGGATATTTTTTAAAGATTTGTTAACAATAGCGGTAGTATAAGGAGCACAGAAACTGCCTTGTACGATCTAGAGATAGGTAGGAGTTTAGAAGGTACAGGATATTCTAATCTGTACACGATAGTAGTAAGGTATGCACGATGAACACCTACTTTAAACCAAATAGAAAAATAACTAACAAATAAAGGACGCTTACTAATTAGATAAACGGTAAACGAAGCCTACACCTTACTTTAATTCTTAGCACTGATTTGGATACTATTCATATTTTGAAAGCTATTGTTCGATTCACACTTTAACAAAACCCTTTGACAAGAAAACTAAAATTTAGAGTAGGAGTTAACAAAAAAATACGCGTGGTGTCGCGGGACACCCGGTAGGAACAAAGTTCGTTACATTTTTCATTAAATGTAAATTATAAAATCACACTGCTAAGTACGTATACCTTGCTAACTACTTATACATGGCGGAGTTAGAAAAGAGACAAAATTAAAAGTAGCTAACTGTTTGTACCTAGCGGAGTAAAGGCAAAATTAAAAGAAACAAGAAGCATAACGCATATAAGCATTATTTGTATCATTAAAGCAAGCGTCTTACAGTAAATATGTACTGAATATTGAGCAAAAATCATGAGTTTATAGTAAAAGATAATGTTTGTAGTATATAGCCTAAGGGGAAAGAACTGTTCTCTCTCTACCTAGCCCTACTAACTTTAAATATTAAAAAATATATCCCTTCCCCACTCAAAAACGTCTGTTTGTATCAGGTTGAAATTTTACATACCTATTTCAATTGTACTTTACTTTAGACGATGTGTAAAGCCTAATCTACACTACTAGACATGTTGCGCAATTTTGGTCTCAGAGACGGTGCTAAGCGATTTGTCTATAGACATCGGGTAGACATGGGCTAGACAATTGGCGTTTACGGTCTCGTTGCTTGACCAAAAATCGCATGTCTGGTTTTCCATTCGAAATGGTAGACACGGTGCAACGGTAGACACGTTGCGCAACGTGTCTACAGTGTGGACGCTTTCTGAGACGAGACTTGAGTCTCCCTCCTGCTTCTATTAACATTTTTTGAGTTAATGTTATATAATGAATAGATCATAATTGATGGTCTATTGAATTTAATTGAATAATTATTAGTTCATATAAACGACACTATTAATAGTCTATGCTAGATTTATAAAAGAAATGCATCAGCCTGGTCCTATAACAGTAATTAATCAATTCATCATTAAGATGGCAATGATAAATAAATTAATATTAGTTTGACGCTCTTTTTATTAAAAGAAAATTCAAATTTTATAAAATTTCAGATTATGAAAATCGCGTAGAAAAACGAACTAGATCTCAAATCTTTAGCCAGAGACGAGAATAACTTGACTAAAAAACAAATTTAGGTGTGGACACTAGACCGAGACAATAGACGGTCTCAGTAGAAGTCTATAGACATGTTGCGCAACTTGTCTATTAGTGGGTACTAGGCTTAAGAAGTTGTATTAAAATCGTTACGTTAGAACGTAAAATATCGGTTGTTATCTATTATAATCTTTATAAAATTTACACTGATCTTTAAATATTTTCTTACTATCTAATTATTACATTATTTATATTTATCTAATTAAATATGTATCTATAAAATGTTTTCTATTTATTTATTATATCGGTTTATAAATATATATATTTGAAACACTCAACGGCCACCCCCGCGCACGAGTTACTCATGCGGGGGTGAACCAATAGAAACGGTTTTAAAAATTATAACTGTATGTATAATAAACTTTAAGAATTTTTGTATTATGTAACATGTTGGTTAAATAAAGAGAATTTTATTTTATTCTTTATCTATTTTAAACGTTTAGGTCCGCTTTAATAAATATAGCGATCTTTATCCCTTCATAGCAGTGTCGGTGTTTATCTTACTAAAAAAATGTAATTAAAAAAGTTGTTTGTCTCATTAAATAGATGAAATTAGAATTTTTTCCCGTTCTAACATTCCAATCTTAAATTTGAAGCTTACGTTTACGCGAGCGTTGCGCGTGAACGCTTGGGTGGATAACGTTGTCCAAAGAACTCAGCCTGGGCATTAGTAAAATGAACATCTGTACCAAATTTCAACTAACTCGGTCATCTTTTCTCAAGATATCATCATTGGTAAATTTCGTGACACTTGGTTATGTGATGGTCGTTTTTTTCGGGTTCACTCCCGGGCTCCAGAACGTACTATAATGAACTTCGTTCCAATACAAAATTAAAACAGAAAGGCAAATTAAATTCTTTCGCCCAAAGTTTGATTTTCATTTTATTCAATTACCATTTTACGATATATTGATAAGCTGAGATTTTTTGTATTACACATAGAGAATTTAATTTACTTAAATCAACCTTATTGACCATAAAGATGATACTGACAAAATTGAAGTCAACAGAATATATAGGGGAATTAGAGTAACCGGTTAAGAAAAGTCCGAAAAGTTGTTTTAGGCAACACAAAAACATTTTAAAACTTCTCGGAGATTGTTAGGATGGAAGTTTATTGCTAAAAATAAATAGGTATGGGAAAGAAAAGATAAGCGAGACGGATAAGAAAAGCTTAACTTAAAGATTTGAGTCCCAAACTAGTCAGGTGTATTCATAGTAATAATTGCATTGTCAGTTGATTACTTTAGGTAAAAGCACCAATAGTTGATATCTCGGAAAAAAAATCAAACTTTCTATAATAATATTAATTTTAAGTAGGAAGGTAGCATTGTCTTTCATTAGTAAGTTTACCAACTTGTAGTTACAGGGGGTATGCCAAGTTTTAATTACAGATATTGTGAAGGTGACTTCCACTCATGATTTGCGTTAGGGTTTTCAGTTATCAATATTGATAATAAAATGAGTTCGTTTATTATTTGACTCCACTGGTTAAGCATGCATTTCCTTTTCATATATTTCTACAAACAAAATATTTATAGATTTATTGGAAAAAATAAGTTATGTTTAGTTAAATAAAATAGGAAGGTATATGTAAAAAAAAAAATTAAAAAAGTATTTAAGTAAAGAGTCGCTGTAAATAACAAATAAATGGCAACACGTGCGCTAGTTCTCACATAGAATTTTATGGACCCTGTGCATTCATTCGCATCAGACAGTGTCTAAAAATTTATCTGGCTGATTTTCAAGAAGTGTCTCTCATTACACACGATATTATAAATAAAGTAGTCAATATGAGGCCAATGACTTCACACTCTGCTCTAATTCTGTGTATATTATATTTCGACCTGGAAATATCTCGCTATAGTATAAAACCAACTGCATAGGAGAGGATGCAATGAAATGTAATTAACGCATTCAGTAATGACAAAATTAGCTCTCTTTGCCATACCACCGTAAACAGAGGACAACAATATAAAAAACTTGTCTATATTTAGAAAAGATGTCATTCAACATTGAATTAACTTTATTATGTGCCAGCATCGCTGGTCCGAATAATATGATAATTAAATAATAAAGTACGAGTACATCTGTATGAAGTCACGTACCTACTAAGATTGTAAAAAGTTTATTAAAATGAAAATTGAAAAAAAGAAAAATGTATAAGTAAATATTAATACATAATAGTAGGACCAAAAAGAACAAAAAATAGTCTGCCAATTAATGTGGCACATAGCTTCCTCGCGTCCTATTTCGTATACTTTTATTAAAACTGTCAAATTAGTTTTGATTTTTTACACGAATTAAACTATCAATTTAGCAAAATTAAAAGAGCGGAGACTGCTGAAATTAATCTGGGGCTATCTGCGGGCTACTTTCGAGGTGTTTAGAGACAAGTATACTTTTGGTCTATAGGTGTAAATAAATGTATGTTTGTGCGCATGTGGAAGAGAAACAAACGAGCGCAGACGGTTGAAACTTATAGGGCATCAACAATGGGATAATCATGTCCTACCATCCAAATTTCAAAAAAACCGGAGGAATAGTTTTTTAGCTATGTTGGATCTCAAAATTTGTGCGACGTTCTCCAAAACCCTTTGTTCGAGATACGCTTCCTTTTTATTATTTGTTCACGCCATTTCTTGTTCTGATAATCTTCTTATCTTCTTATCTTATTAATTTTGGTTTTCTAAATTAGCGGGTAATTTTCATTTTTATATTTTTAGTGCGACTATGTCAGGGCCTATTTTGCCATAAACCTCCATCAGATTGATCATCCCACCATCAACTTATTTTTTTTAAGTTTCCCCAATCTCTATTGGTTGGCTCTATATATAAAAGTCGGCCGCAGCCGCATTAGGAACATAATCACCTTGAGCCTAGATCATCATTATAACCCCCACTTTATACATTTGGTACTTTTTTACTTCAGCACCCCCCCCCCCCCCCCCCTCTATCCCTTTGTGTTAATTAGTTATTTAGACAAAGGAACCTTAGAGTAGCATATATTCCTTAGTCTAAATTACTATTAAGACGAAGGGATATTTATTCCAATGTACCTTGGGACAAAGGAATAGGAATATCACACTTTTGTATATTATTGTGATCATCCCTTAGTCTAATCAACTATTAACATAAAGGAATATTAAATATAAAACTTCCCCAAGAGTCTCTATGTCTTGGGGAGACAAACACACAAACCTTTGAGACTTTTGCAGGGCGGATTTATTGTTTAGAACCAGGGGGGGTGCTAAAATAAAAAAGTGCCATGCATTTAATAACGTGATTTTGAATGGCTGTAGTCCACAGTCCACCCTTAACTTTTGTTAAATTTTTCCAAAAAAATTAAAGTAATAATTTACATACTATAAAATATACAATAATGTAAATTTCAATTCATTTTATTTAGTACTAGAGAATGTATGTTTTTATACCTTTTAAAAAGAACCTGGCGCTCTGATAGAAGTATACTTCTATTCATTTTGAATGTCAATTAGATTATGTTTAATTAAGCATACAACCATCAGCTACAAACTGAGTTTGGTCATAACAAAATTTATGTCTTTGTCACAAGATTCAGTCTGATATCTTTTATTAAGAAAAGTTCTAGAGGAGGATATCGCAAAAGGTAGAACATAACATTCGTTTTTATAAATTATGTACACAATTTAAAAGAAAGCTATTATAGCCGCGGGAGGACAATTTAAAGTCTACTCAGTAATTTATTAAACTTATATTTATTGTTCGTTTTTTTAATGTCCTGATCAACAGAAAATTATGTTCATCACATATACTGAATGTGATCATTAGAGATATCTCTAACATCCACATCAATGGGATTTATGGAATTAGTTTCAGTCGAGCTGGGAGTGCGCTAAACTCGGCTGATCCCCAATGTGTATTCGATTTTAAGAGAGAGGTAATAGTTGTGCCGGCTTATTACAAATCACGTTTAATGCTCATTTTTATAAAAAACTAAAAGTAAGAAAGAATTAAGTCAATGACAGCTGTCACTTCTATAACACTATATAAAGATTACCATTAGATTGTATAGACATGTCCTTTTGACATATGTAGCATGTAACCTACTCACTTTCAACAGCCCGAACCTTCTCTATTGTATTGAAAACCGTCCATCTAGAATCACAAGGGAGTAACAAATCCTAAACTCAGGCAGTACTTACACGTGTATAAGCCCTTCTCTATTAAAAAAAAAAACCACGTGTATTGTTGTGGTTTATAACAACAGCCACTGAAAAACAAAAACCCTTTAACACTCTCAAAACAATATTATTTTCTTTCTTTTTTACTCTATTATAAACAACGAAAACCTTACAAATACCACTCAACATCCGTCAACTTCTAAACAAAGTTTCTCTGCCCCCCTCCCCCCCTAAAAAGAAATAAGAAGATGGGAAAAGGGAACAAATATCCCTTAAGAAACTAAAAGTATCAACAAAAGTGTTCCAAAACTTAATTTTAGAGTTCTTTGACCTGACAATAAACTTTGTATCGAAAAATCGTGAAATCTACTTACATATTTATATTTGTTATAAATATAAAATATGACAGAACAAAAGTATAAAGCTTTAACTTAAAAAATAAAAACTTGATAAATATAAACGGTATAAACTTTTTATTTATTCCTTTTTCAAGAAAAGTTGTTCTATTACATTTATATAAAACATGTATATAACAAAAAATATTAGCATATTTATATTATTTTCTCTAAGAATAATTCTGCGGAATTATGACAAGTAAAAAACTTAATGTAGAAAGAAGTAACTTTAGTGTGCAAAGCCGGCTTTCAACCACTAGTGTCTAGCGTTCATCTTCAAGGCGAGGCCAACTTCTACGCTGAAATTTTCTTGTTAACATCTTTCTTTATTCCTAAAATTAAAGTAGGGGGGGGGGGGGGGGGGGGGGGGAGCGGCGTAGCCGAACGGTTAGCGTACTCGCAATTCCACTTGAAACCAACATCAAAACACCGACATACGTGGTAAATTCTAATTTACAGGGATGTGAGACATGTTTTACAACGATGTTCACATCGAGTAGATAATTAATGCGGCCGCGATCTCTGGTCCCGTAATACGTAAAAAAGGACGTAAAAAAATACCTAAGTGGGAGGAAATCAGTAGGTATTAGGATGTACATAATCCTAGGAATAAATTGGCAGAAGTAAAAGGTAGAAAGTTTCTCGAACAAAAATATTATTTTTATTGTAGCAAAGCTCTAGTAGTAGTGGACGAAGTGATTTTTTTTTAAAAATATTTTTATTAACTTGTTTATTTATAAAGTATCGACTTAAAATATAATTACAATAAAGGATTATGTCTTGATACAGATAGAAGAGTTTAATAATTCAGAAGTAATAATTTTAAGCCAGATACTAGTTTCCTAATAGTTGAATATCATATGAACCAAAATGTAACTGTAAGAAGAAACCTTGTCTAACAAGAGTGACTTATTTAAGACCCAAGGTTTTTTCACCTGTAGGTCACAAATAAGCGCAATTAATGACCTAATGCAGGGTCCCATTCAGGATTAAACTATAAAACTCTTTATAAATATGAATAAAAACAACAATAATGACAAGCGAATACCTCAGCTAGACCACCGAAGACCTCAGTTAAACCATATAATTAAACAACAAAACAATTAATGACCTAATACAAATGCATGTGTATAAACCATGTTAGTCTTTCTAAGTACATAAGAGTTTAAGAAGCAATCCAAAAATAATACTGAAGACCTCAACTATTACAACTATTAACTATGTATAAAATAATCTTCTCTTTTTTTCTCTTTTGAGGGCGTTTCTACTTAACATCAGAAGATACTCTGGATTCACTTTCTCCATGTTTTGTGATACTGCCAAAGATTCCTGCTTTTCTTTAGGGGAAACGTTGAAATATATTTTACGAGAAAGGGAGGATGGCGCTTTGCTCAACCCTCAGCCCCCTATCAGGAGGACCAGGGTTTAATTTCAGGGTCTCTTTCCCTTAGAGAGATTGCCTTCACTGCGGCTGCGAGATCCCTCATCCCGAGCCAAGATGACGGATTCAACGGAGAAGATGACTTTGATGAGATAGGCAATATACTTTCGCTTCAGCATCACTACTAGCTATCGCCATTGGCCTCTTTAGTAATAAAAAGGGGACACCACGTGTAGGTGAGATTGGCTACAGTAGGATAGGCTATGAGGTACGCGACACCACTGTTTATCCCCTATAATATATATTACAACTGATAAATAAAAATAAAAATAATATAATGTAAGATTAAACCATAATATTTACTTTTTTTTTATATAGTTAGTCATAAATTCCGACGAAAGAACATTTCATTGGTAATTCATTATTTTTGACTAAACTATTTAAATCCCAAAAATAAAAATTGATAGATATTTATAGATATTATATATTGAGCAAGACATTAATTTGTTATTACTCTTAACGCTAGTTTTGTAATGTAAACTGAGCCAAGTAAATAGTCGTTGATTTAGGGAGTCTTAAAAGAGTTGCAAAAAAAAAAAAATAAATAAATAATAGTACTAAAAACTTTATTACGGAGATCCTTTATAAAATATTAACATTCACATAAACCTCAGAGACGAAAGTGTATTATATTTATGAACTCGTAAAAGCATGTTTGTGATGAAAATAAGCTGAGAATTTCCCTTATGCACGTTTTAGTTACATAGATGATGTAAGGGAAAGTTAAGAGTATGAAATGAGTTAATTAGAAGCTCATCTCAAATTCTATCATAGACAGTAATAAACGAGGAATACTCATCTACCTAAACAGGCTTACACGGTCCCCATATTACAATCTAGGCAGGGCTAAACGTAGTTATACTACATTTCAAAGCAGAACACAGTTTCCTTGCTAATATAAAAGCCTTGCTATGCTCATATCAGATAAACTACTAATATTGAGGGTCCTGTCAACTAGAGGAGGAATTTCCTTGCATGGTTTTGATTTTACATTATTAAGATATCCAAACATTGACTTAACTATATACTATACACATTCTATTAGCAGGAAATATACATAAAAGAGATTATCAAAATAAAAAATTTAAATTTAAAATACTCTGCCGATTAGTGTGGCACATAGCTTCCTCGCGTCCTATTTCGTAATATTTAATGATTTTATGCTTTTAAAACCCATTATTATCCAATTTATTTCATTTCCCCCCGTTTTGCTTCCGAGCTTACCGAAGGTAACGGAATCATTGAGTTCCCATTTGAGGACGAAAATATTTTATGTCTCCGATTTTAAAAATTCCAAGACAGAAATCCGTTTCAGACACCAGGGAACATTTTTGGTCTCGTGTATGGTCTGTCTGTCTGTCAGACTGTGTGTCCGCAACTCCCTGTCTGAAACGTGTGACGATAACTTGAGTAAATGTTGACCGATTTTGACGAAATTTGTTAGACATGTTCATTTTACCAATGCTCAGGACTAGTTTGTTGAACAACGTTATCCGCTCAAGCATTCGCGCGCAACGTGAACTTCAAATGTAAAAGTAGAATATTAGGTCGGGAAAAATCTTCATCTATTCAATGAGACAAACATTTTTTTCAAATACAATTTTTTATTAAAACCAACATCGACACCGCTATGAAGTGTTAAAGATCGCTAAAACTATTATAGTTTTTATTATGGAGAGAATGCGGGGAGGGAGATAGACGAGGGGAATAGGAGGTGGCTTGGTTCCCCACCTCTCTCTTTGACCTATCTCTTTAATAGCACAGCGAGCCTAGGAACCTCGAGACCCGGCGACCAGGCTTCATTCGGGGGGAAATTAAACAAATTAGTCAATAATGGATTTCAAAAGCCTAGAATCATTAAAGTATAGGCGATAGGGCGCGTAGTCAAAGTGCTTACAGAGCGCGTTGTCATAGTGCATACAGAGAAAGTACCAAACCTTTATTTATGGATGGACCGACGATTCCAGATTAAAAATGTCCCCTGACGTCTAAACCTTTGGATTAAGAGACATGAAAAATGTTTGACGGGAAAAAATTAATTCATTAGAAAAGAAGTTAACTATATAGAGGTTTCCAATCTTTTATCGTTTATATTGTTTATATCTTTTATATTGACGTATATATAATAATATTTATTCATGGTGCCTTTAGATTAAAAAAAAATACAATTATTTAAGAATCCAACTAAGTAAAATATAAATAATAAACTTGAAAATGATCCCTGTAATGGGTTTAAAACGCGGTCTCCTACGGACAATTTAGATTTATTAAGAGATTTATTTAGAAATCTAAATGTATTTAGACTCTGATAGCGGAAACCTACACGGTGTAGAATTTATGAGAATAATAGTTCTTATATATTATTGCGCTAAAAAGACGTGTGTGATTTTATTTTCTTTCAAAAGTTTATTTAATGTTTAAGAAAGATGTACTTACAATTTATAAAAAAAAAGATCTTGAACCTAAATTAAACTTGGTCTACTTATATAATTAGAATCAGTTTAGTACTATTTCTGTTACCAAACAATGTATTATAACACATTGAGTATCATAAATTTAACAATTAACCAACCAAAAATATAGTACAGTACCAGAGAAAAAAAAAAGAGATAAAATTGTCTTTAGCCGATTTGGTTGAGTGCCAAAATAGAGTATTTATTACTTCGGTTAGAGTTCTGGCTCGCGATACAGCTGAGACCTCTTCGCTTCATGACTCATTTCAATCTAATTAGACCACGGTTCGATTCATCAAAATAAACAAATAATAATAAAGGCTAAATCAGAATATAAAGAATGGGTAAAAAAGGTGTTTAGCTTGGGTGAAATTTCGCACTATACAGTACCACATTATACCCTTTATATGAAATAGAAGAGACCTAGAGTGTTAAACTGTTAACATATGTTTTACAAATCTGTTAATTGATAAACCAAAACATTAAATGAAAATTAATCTATGAATAATAGACCCCTCTTATACATGTTAGATTTATTTTAAGAATCATAGTGGAATCTGTACTTTACACCATGCAATTTTAATAAGCATTATACAGATGCAGTAACGAATGACAAAATATTTTGAATTATAATTTAATTAATAACATAATTTGCAATTATTATTAAACGTGCAACCATTACCAATATTTATAATCACAATTTAACGCTCTTTTGAATGTTACAACGCAAAATCAGAGAACCAACTCGATCCCTACAACTGTGATTTTATTTGATTAATTTTATTTTTTAATTAAAAAAGAATAGTAGGTCTTGAATATAAGACATCATTAAGTTTAATAAGTAATGTAACACACACACACACAAATATATATATATATATATATATATATATATATATATATATATATATATATATATATATATATATATATGAATTAAATATTGCATTCATCCTAAAATGACTAAGTAAGATAGTGGGCATTTCTTGTTTTCTGCTTTTTGCAATAAAATATATAAGCACGATAAATAATCAAATAAATTAAGGGGCATTGTAAATATTTTGGCTCAGAACATAAAATAGGTAATGCGTTCTCTCTAATAACCTGACTCGTTCGACCTGCCTAACAAGCTCAGACATGTCACATATGATTTGCTATTCATAGGGAAATAAATGTTAATAACTGACTCAAACGAAGAGAATGACATGTTTGACTACAAGGCTTACTTAATTAAATGTTAAGTTTGCCTTTGTGCCATAATAAAATAGTTGTTAACGTGGCCACAGCTCTTTCATTTATAATGAAAGTAGTTTTATTGTATTTAGTGACTTTCTGTCCAAAATCTGAACTTCATACGGTGTTAGTAATCAAGGGCCCGAATAGGTAATTAGGATACCTAAAGGTTAAAGGTTCGAATATGTGTTTTGTCCTTCCCGTTTTACTACTTTATTAGGAGGTATAGTATCTTTGATAATTATGTCATCCGACAACCATATATGTACTTATTACGTTATTATCATTATGTAAAAATGATATGTTAGGTGTCATAATTAGTCATTATAATGCATCTTGGGGCTTCCCATGTGCAAACAAGGCTAAATTAAACCTCCTGTTTTGAGGTCTGGACGCTTAATTTTTACTGAGACGGATTTTTTAAGGAGATTAACATATATTTAAGGATGAAAAACATTTACTGCTCTGCTGTGAAAACGAAGCTTTTCATTCCAATAAACGGATATTGCATAAGGTAAAAAAAGTAGGCTAACATACTCTACAAAATGATATAGGTAGTTCATGCTACGACTTAAAAATCGCAAAATAATAATTATAAATAAGTGATTTGTGATTTTCAATTGTTTCTGGTTAAAACAAATAAATTGAGAACATATAAATAAGTGATTTGTGATTATCAATTGTTTCTGCTTAAAACAAATAAATTGAGAACATATAAATAAGTGATTTGTGATTATCAATTGTTTCTGCTTAAAACAAATAAATTGAGAACATATAAATAAGTGATTTGTGATTATCAATTGTTTCTGCTTAAAACAAATAAATTGAGAACATATCAATAAGTGATTTGTGATTATCAATTATTTCTGCTTAAAACAAATAAATTGAGAACATATAAATAAGTGATTTGTGATTATCAATTGTTTCTGCTTAAAACAAATAAATTGAGAACATATAAATAAGTGATTTGTGATTATCAATTGTTTTTGCTTAAAACAAATAAATTGAGAACATAGACGAAGTCTTTCTACTCATGTGTATACGTCCAATATCCTTGACAGATTTACTTATAAATCAAAGCAAAATAAAACACAGATAATAAAAGATATTGGCGTAAAGTGTTTTCTAAGAGCCTCGAACGAATAAACACAAGTAAAAAGGCCAACGTACTCTTACAATACGTCCCACTATTTGACTGAAATCTTTATTTACATTTGAAATAAGTAAAAACAATTTAAAATTAAGTCATTGAACTGAAAGAAAGAGTAAACTGGCGTTGAAAAATGACTCATATTTCACACTCAATTAAGTGAGAAAAAGAATATAATAAGAATGTTACGTCTTTATACATTGAAGCTAAGTACACGAGAAACTGTCAACCCTCACTTAATAAACGTTTGGAATCTAAACGAATTACATTTTTTTCTGGCTTTTGAAAACTCATGTGATAAAAACATAAATTTAAAACAATTAGCCACTTATTTATTCTTTAAACAACGCTGTTATACATTATTCACAACATTTTTGGGAGTTTTTTTAAAAAATATATTTGACATATGAGAAAAAAATGCTGCTCGGGTAAAAGACCTTTACCATCCAGGCCCATATATTTTTATAAATACTAAAAGCAATTTTTTTTTGTTCTCGGGAAACTGCCCTGATACAAAAAAAGGAGAAGTTATTAAAAACTTCATTAAGTGTTAATTGGTTAAAATTGAGCGTCCAGACCTCAAAACAGGAGGTTTAATTTAGCCTTGTTTGCACATGGGAAGCCACAAGATGCAATGAAATGATTCCATTATGACAGCTAACGTATCATTTTTACATAATGATGATAACGTAATAAGTACATATATGTGGTTGTCGGATGACATAATTATCAAAGATACATATTACGATTTAATTATAAACCCCCCAGAATAATGTTATTGTGGCAACTTTAATAGTTAGTTGTTTTCATTTTTTATCTTTTTTTTTTTTTCATTCATGTTTATAATCATTTATAATAATATTAGATTACAGTTATAGAGATTGTTTACTATTCAAATAATAGTGTAATTTACATGTTTTAACTTATTTATTAAGTATGGCTTGAATGTTGAGAAGGACAAGTGGGGATTTTTTGATTGTATGGTTCCCTGTAAAAAACTAGAAGCCCGTCATTAAATCGACCACACATTAAGTATAGGAGTCTCGTACTTATCTACTACTCCGTTAATAATAACAACAAAAAAAATACCGCTCACTAGGAACTTTAAATATTATTGAGCGGGGTTTTAACCAAAAATAAACATACACTCCTGTGCCGGGATTTGAACCACGGGCCTCTATATTTCCAGTATAGAGGCCCGTGGTTCAAATCCCGGCAAAGGAGTGTATTTTTCACTGTCTGTTTCCCGTAGTTAATAATAATTATAATTTGATTTAAATTAAAATTTAACTTTCCGTAGTATGAAAACTACCAAAAACTTAAAAATTGAATTTCAAAAAGAAACATCATAAGAACCAGAGAAAGAAAAGTACAAATGGATCTGACGTACTAGGAATAAAGAAAATTTAATTCTACATCAAATGAAGCCGGATTCAGTGGTTGGCACCATTAGTGGTCATCTTATTTGAAAGCCAGTTTTGTACAGTGGTTCTACTTTGATTCCACTTATCATCCATACAAACACTCGATCTAACATGAACTCAGACGCTAATCAGATGGAACTGATCAATGTTCTCGCTGTTATCGGAACGCTTCATCTAATCAAAATTGATCCGGGTGTAAACCAAAATTGGAATAAAGAAAGAGCTATCTCTATTAAAAGTAAATTCATTGTAGAAATCCAGAAATCAAACAAGTGGACATATTTAATTTAGTACTGAAGAAACAAATAAATAAATATGAAGAATTAATCCGACCAACTCGATTTAAATTTATTCAAATACATAGTGATTAGTGATACTGAATTAAAATACCTGATATATTAACACTTCATTAGATTGTTTCTCCCTTACTCCCTTATAAAACAAAACAGAGGGGAGTAACAATCTAAAGAAGGTGTCGGAATGTTCTTCTTTAGACTGTTAATTTAATCCTTCGCTAATCGCCCAAGTAGTTAAAGCGCATCTTGCTTAGCCGCGGGTGAAGCAGGGATAAAAAAAGTACGTTGGACTAAACATCCTTTTGCTTTAATTGTTATTATTAAGTCAAAGTTATTTGTATTCTAAAAAAAACATTGGGGAGTAACAATCTAAAGTAAAGTACCAGTACCATATATCATATAATTTATGTAATATTTCACATTAAAAAAGTGTTAGGTGATTTTTAACATTTCGTTTTAAAATACATAACTAGATTTCTCACGGGAAAAATAATTCGTTAAAATATGAAATATGTATGCCAAATTCATCGAAATTGGCCGCCCAATAATTTAGGCTCTGTGCGACTGCAAAAGAATACAGATGGCTTATAAAAATCAAATTTTGGACCAAGAGGATCTTAAAACGTGTAAATACATAAAAACCACCATACTTATACACTCGTTTACGATACCACGTAGTCGTATATGAGAAAAAACAGTTCATTCCGCCCTTTATTGTTTAAATTCTAATTAAAAGTAACATTTTAACATCAAAATATAACTGTAATTGATATTTATATCGTTAAAATTAGATAATGTAAAGATTATCAGTCGTACTTCCTCATGTATTTGTACTTCTTCTCTATAAATGTATACTACTTGTATGTGGAAGTTCAAAGAGTCAGTGCAGGAGTTAAAACATAGTTTCAATCTAACTGTACTGAAATATACTATACATCATATTAAATCTAGTGGTGTATTAATATCCATGCCAAATTACTTTTAAATCAGTGTAGAATTTTTAGGTTCTGATTAATTGATCATTTAACAAAATCAAATGCACCGACTAGTTCAAACTATGTAGTCTATAGTCTATATGGTGTTTAACTCCTGTCATACCCATTTCAAAAGAGGTTCATGATGTCATAGCTCCTACAGTTATTTAAATTCTACAACACATACATAATATAAATAACATAATTTAAATTTCACTGCACATACAAAGTTTCACAAGGAAGTGACATCATTCTACATTCTAAGCGCCGCATTAGAGCCAAAAAAGAAGTCCTGATTGAAGTCAAACTATAAAGACTTGATTGTTATAATCACCGTCTAACTGCTGGACGAGATTAATGGATATTCATACGTAGGAACATTAACAGTTATCTTGGAACGGAATTATAGAAAGGACTAACAGGACTAGAAGGACTAAGGTGGCTGTCAATGACATATCAGCTGTCATATGAGTGTGGTAAACTGTCAAGATGACCTGATCATGCAATGCTTAGTCATAAAGACTTTCGGAAGAATCTAAAACCACATCTATGCATCAAATTTTCCTTTCCTAGTTAAAACTTTAGTTAAAAATCTGGGTTAAATAAACCCGCTACAAGTAGCATCTTTAAGAAATTAAGTTAGTTTGATCACGATAATCAACATCTACATTCCCGTACCTATAGTTAAAACGACATTAGTTAAATAATCTATAGGTTCTTCGTCTGTAAAACAAATCTAATGTTAAAGTGGTATTTTCAAGTAATTAAGTTAGTTTGAGTTAAAATCACGATAATCGAAATCTATATTCCTGTCCTATGATTAAAAGGTGATTAGTTAAACATTTATAGGTTATTCGTCTGTAAAACACACCCAGTCGTCCAGGAGATAGCGTGCAAAAAAGTGTCTGACTAACATCAAGCTAGAACTTTGTGTTTAAGTAAATGTTTTGGTGCCATTTAAGAATATGTGGTAGATATAAATATTACTCAAAATCAAAGTTTTCATCTATCAAGTGGCAGACTAACATTAACTTGATTTTTGGTCTACTAACTAATTTCGTACTCAAGATCATGAAAATCACATTGTCCACCAAAAAGGGCGGGACATGGCCGCTCTCCACCTACTTGTTTTTTTTTTTTTTTTTTTTTTCAGATGCCTATTGCCAAGTTATGTCCCGGAGACGAAATTAGCCGACCACATATTCTTAAAAGGCACTAAAAGATTAACTTATACACAAAATTCTAGCTTGATGTGACTAAGAAACTTTTTTGCACGGTATCTCTCGGGCTATAGTGCAAAAAGTAGTATTTTCAAGTAATTAAGGTAGTTTGAGTTAACATCACTATAATATAAGTCTATATTCCTGTTTTAGTTAGAATTGATTGAAACTAAATAAATAAGTTATCTACCGATTCAATAGTACATTATGCGTCTAGTGTGGAAAGCAGCATTTTCCATGCGAGTGTCGAGTCTGCACCCGAGCGACAGCGAGGGTAGTAAAACCACACGAGCAAAGCAATATGCAGTTTTATCTAGGATTGTTAGATTTTAATAATAAATTCAGAAAAACAATTAATAAACTTCCTGTTCGTATTCCTCTTTTGATAAAGATGACATTAATTCATTAGTTGTATTTTGTGCCGAATTAATTATTTCGGAAGGGGTATTATTCTCCTTATTTTCGTCATAATCACTTAAATCACTCATTGTTTTCCCCTAAAAACTCGATATAAACAGTTACTTTAATTAAACTAAAAGCAAATTAGTTTTGTTAAATGTAAACAAACTCGCTAATCGTGCGTAAAGGTGAAGAATTCTTCTTTTTTACGTAACTAGGGCAAAAAAAAGAGGATTATGAGACGCCCATGCGCAATGAAAACAAGTACGTAAAGAATCCCTTTCATCTAAACAAAGATACAATGTTTACATTTCGTATCAATCGTAGATAAACATATTTCCTTATGGCATCCTCAAAGATAACTCAACCTCTAATGTCCTTTTATTTTATGAAAACAACTTAAGTTATCCACAGGAAAATATAATTCTTCAGGTACTTAAACGATTTGAGGAATAACGATCCTTCGAATTACAATTACAGTGTTTTTAATTAAAATATTAACAAGAATTTTATTTGAAACAAACTATGTAATAATAATAATAATAATAATAATAATAATAACCAAGGTCTAAACCCCGGCTGTGAGTTCGAATCCCAGCGGGGAAAGATATGTTTCACACTGATGATCTCATCGATTAGATGAGTAAAGTGGCCGGATAACCCCCGTCCTGTAATAACCCTGGCAGTTGATCGGGACTAAAACCCCAAAGAAAAAAAAAAAAAGAAAAAAAAAAAAATAATAATTGTTTAATTATTTCCTATTTTTTTTTTATGAATATGTATGTATAACGATTATACATTTTATAATAAATATAAAAACAATGCAATTATTCCATTCGATATTAAAATTAAATCAGATCCTCCTACTCCTCTTTAAATGAGTAAATCTAAATTAATATGAAGAATTAGCAAGTTAAATCCGTAATAGGATTAGTTATTCTACATAATTGATAATGGCAACACTATAAATGGAGATATCTGATACATCATTAGTGGATTAATGTATAATCCTCAGTAATCTCTTCCATTATCAATGAACCCTATTTGTGTTATTTTCGTCTTTAGCTTTATTGCAATTAATTGATTAGTAGAGGAGTAAATAATTAACAACACGAATAAATGTAAAGTATAAACAAGTAAAATAGACTGCAAGTAGCAATTAGTGTGGCACAGAACTTCCTCGGGACGTACTTTATTGATTTTATACTTTTACAAGTCATTATTGTCTAATTTATTTAATTTTTTTCTAAAAAAATTAAGGAGTTAGGGCCTCTAAATTTCTAGCTTTAATTACTTATCGATTTCACCACGGGGTATGACAGTAAAATAGGTGCGTGAAAATTCATAAATATATCATCAATTCAACTTCATATGTAGTAACAGCAATTGAAAGTAAAATTTAACTAAGGCATTCATTGCACTGACATTTGAAATATGCATTATTATCAAGGACATTATGGTAAAGTTAAAACAGTAATTATATTAAAAAGTAAAGCTAAATGTTGTTAAACGATGTTTTATTGTGTTGTGATGAAAATTGAATTGCTTCAGGAATAATATCTAGATAATAAATCTGCTAGATTGTAAGGAATCATTTACCAAAAAAAGCTTATCAATGAAAAGATTAATGACCTTTTACTTTCTTTAAGTAATGGATCAGGGTCATCATGGACCTCGTAATGGATTAGGGTTGTCTCTTTACTCCCCTTAATATGAAAGAGGAAAAGAGTAAGTAGGAATCGGAAAAATATAACTTCCATTAGGTCGAAAAGTGTAGCGGAATAAGAATCTACAGAGGGCTTAGGTCTGGTAGTTTAGTATTAGTGGAACCTATTGGCTTACAGTTCACGTTTCCGTCTAATACAGCTAGAAACCTAAAGAACTAAACTTAATACTTAGGCCTAAATTCTACCTAACATGTTATACTAAATTGACTCCAAGTTCTTTGTAGAAATATAAATTATCCAAACTAAGAAAGGAGAAATACTAATGTGGGTTTTACAGAATGCTGATTTCATAGGACAGATTTGTATTATATTAAAATGCCTAATTTTAATTAAAAGATATGGCTATTTAGAAAAAGATGATTGAATAAAAGCTGAATAATTGTATATATTGTTTTATTGTAACAATTTATACAATTATATAATGTGAATATAGGGTGGTTAAATTGTTAGATCAATAACATATGTTTTGAGATGAGTTGAGTGCATCCCTGAAGTGAATATATTTCTCTTTTTATAAGGAATAACTTGGCAGGCTCAGCACTGTCATGAGCCTAGATAAAATGCTTTAGTTAATATATTGTTATTTCTTATTTCTATTGTTATTTATGTTTTTTTTTACTACAATGAAAACTAATTCATTGAATATCTGGGGGCACGGCAGTCGGCAGTGCCCCGGCAAGTCGAGCACAGCCGTACCATCCTTTACTGGAACCATCTCAATTTTTTTGGACCCCCCTCTTTTATCTTATTCTATATTAGTTAATAAGATATATGAGCCTAAAGTTTTTTTTATTATTTCACTGATCAATTGACTCCTAAAAACTTGAAATTTTGTATGTAGTTGAGTTTTGTACAAATAAAGGAAAATTTACAAAATCCGAAAATATGTTTTTTTTCCCCTCGTGGGTGTATTTGTTTTGTAAGTGTTTTTATTGGGATCATCTTTTACATTTAAATCTTCCCTGAGTAATAATAAAAGATGGACCATGTATGAGATCTGAGATCTTGTTTTACATCTATTAACTAGTATTTTAAATATATATATATATATATATATATATATATATATATATATATATATATATATATATATATATATATATATATATATATATATCGTGCGGCTTGACAAACGCTAACCGACGAAAGTCCATAAGACAAAATAAATGGACCATATAAACTAGTTAGAAGAGATTAATGGGGTCTCTAGGGACATAACAAAGGCAAGGGAAATTCTAAAACTTAAACACAGAGCCCTGCTAACTCTGGACCTAGCGCTCAGCAGTACAATGAAATTATTAAATAACTTAACAAGACTCTATTCATTGTTTATTGTCAAGAAAGGCTTCACTATTCACAATGAAATGTGTTATATATGTATCGTTAGTAGCGTGGACGTTTAAAACGATAATGAAATGGTGCTGACAAGCCGAAGGTAATGATAGATTTCCTGTTTATTATTTTATAATGAGTCTATTTCGAGGAGTTCGAGTTTAGGTACAATCGTCAATATATTAGTTTTAAACAAACAGTTAGATCTAGCTGATAGGCTATTTCATTACCTTCCTCCAGGACAGGAATCTCTCGAATCGATTTAATTTGAATGTAAACACCTCTCTTTAATTTGCCTATATTACTCAAACTTTATTGGAGTGACGCTAAATTGCTTAATACTTTCTTTCTATTTATTTACAGCTTGATCTAACCCTAAGGCGGCTTTCACACTGCACGTGAGACCGAGCGAGACCGATTCCGCTTGAGAAACAAACACATGTATTAGCATGGGACTATTCACATCACATTAAACGCCGAGCGAAACCGAGCCGACCCGGGCAATTTCTTTCGAGCGTTTTTGTTAGCTATGCGTTTTCGGCCGCCGAAAACGCATTATAAACGATTGTATATGCGGACTGGTTAACGACTGACAGGCAAGAGACCAAAATTTACCCCAGATGTCTGAAACAGATTTCTGTCTTGGAATTTTTGAAATTGGATAAATAAAAAAATGTTCTTTCTTCAGAACGATCACATAGTTCCGTTACCTGCGGTGAGCGCGGAAGCAAAATATTTTAAATCTTCATAACTGACATCCTAATTGGTCACTTTAAAAAGTTTTCAAAATTTAACACTCTGTAGATGAAATTAAAAAAACAATATAATTTTTTAGTGGTTTAAGAACAAGCATGAGTTTCTATATAAAGAAACACTTTTTATCGAAAACATAATAATCAATTTTTACAACTTCAGTACTCGCTATTGGGACATACTTCTTGTAATATGTAAACACGTACAACATAATGTACATTGTACAAATAATTGATAATACAAACTTGGAATGCTATAATATATAAATATTTTTTTTAAATCATGTTAATTATAGAAGTAAAAGTTTTTCTGTAGAAAGATCTATTTTAATACAAAATATATAACCTTAACGAGGAGGTTTTCATTCTGCTTTTGAATATTAATTCGCAATGATTTTTCATTTATAAATGTGTTCTTTAATAGAGCAAGAATAAAATGCCAGAATAATGGTAGAGGAACTCTGTGAGATTTTATATTTAGAAACATACTTATGAAATATAAAAGCGTTTTCCAGTTTAACCGAAATAAAACAAAAATAAATTATACGAGTGGGGGAAAACATTCTTTATTATAAACGAATAATGTAGAAACACACACACATACATATATGAACTACATGTATGTAATATATGTATATTAAGTGTGTGTGTGTGATGCCCTGTGTTCTTCACCCTTCATCTACATTATGGTTCACCGTATTTAATGTTTTAAACGCGTCTTTTGATAAAAAAAAAAAAAATTACACACATCTGACAATTTTTTTGAAATACAAAAGTAAATGTTACATGTGTATTTTTTGAAAGAAACAAATTTTAAGTAAAATAAAAAAATATACAAATAAAAATATAGCTAGAAAAGAAAAAAAAATTTTTCAGAATTTTTATTTCTATTTTTTTTTTTTTTTTTTTAAAAAAACAGTTTTTTCATAATAAATTAAAAATAATCAGGGTATAGAAAAAGTTGCGTCGAGTTTTTCAGAGTTTTTTATATATATTATGAAGAGGCTGGTTAATTAAGCTACAGTAGCTTAATTATTATTAAAAGTCGTAATAAAAATAATTAATAATCGAGAAGTGTCCCGATGACGGTGACGACTCACCTCGAAATGATTTGTTATTGCTAAGCTAAGCATCTACATTAAATGTTATTCCAATAAAAATAAATGGTGTTTTGATTTGTTGTTCTTAAAATAAATATAACTTTTCTAAATGGATATCTAAATTAATTTACTTATTTTTCTAAATATAAAATTAAGCCCGTTGTCACGGGCTTAACGGCTTGTATTATATTATAATATAGAAGTAACGATTTAAAGAAAACCACACGAGCAAAGCAAAATGCAGTTTTCGCACGAGTTGCGTACCGAACTTTATCTACGATTGTGGATTTTAATAATTAATATAGAAAAAAAATGTAATAAACTTCCTGTATGTAAGTTCAAGTTCGTATTTCTCTTTTGATTAAGATCACAGTAATTCATTATTTGTATTTTATGCCGAATTAATTATTTCGGGAGGAGTATTATTCTCCTCATTTTCGTCATGACCACTTAAATCACTTAGTGTTTTTCACTAAAAACTCGATATAAACAGTTACTTTAATAAAAACAAAACGCAAATTAGTTTTGTTAAATGTAAACGAACTTGCTAATCGTGCGTTAAGGTGAAGAATTCCTGACATTATTCTAGCGGCTTTATCGGCTTAGCTAATAAATTTCTGTTGTTTTTATCAAATTGTTCTGCTATTTAAATCTATTTCTACGGATTACAATTCTCAGTTTCTTTCCCTAACTTATGCCGCACTAAAGATTACTATAACTGTTAGAATGTGTTATTGGAAGGACCCGGGTCCACCCAACCTAATTTAGGTTTTCTGTGGTTTCCCTGAATTTACCTAGCAATGGCCCCTTTCCATGTTAACAATTTTTAGGAAATACCGGGGGGGGGGGGGTGGAGAAGTTTCATTGTGTTTGTTACGAAGGCTGTGGGGGAGATAAAAAATATTTGATGTTGTATGTTTTTATCAAGGAGGCTGTGGTTTCTCTCGATATACATATATATGCTGACGCGTGAGAATTTTTGGTTATGGACACCTTCCTGGGGCCCGCTCTTAGACGTCCGTTTTAGGGGCTTTTTCGGGGGCGTGCATCTTTTTTCCTATTCACTTAAAAAAAAAAAAAAAAAAAAAACAATTTTTTCCCTTTTTGCGAGACCTACAAAAAAGGTCCTTTGCGTCGGACCGCTGCGGTCGACCGTATTCGAGTTATGCGAAAAAAACGGTTTTTTCCGGGAAAAAACCATTTTTCCCGCATAACTCGAATACGGTCGACCGCAGTGCGATCCGACGCAAAGGACCTTTTTTGTAGGTCTCGCGTCGTTGTTTAGATGTTTTACGGTGAGTTAAGGTGTTTAATTAATATTTTTTTTGTGTAGTACCTTTCCGGTAGCTTTTTAGTTTTTTCCATCTTGATAGTCATGAGTGTTTGTTTCAAGGAGTTTTTGTATTTCGATTGCATTTACGCTCCTGAAGAAGGTTTTAAGTAAAAACCGAAACGTCGGGATTGTAACATAGTGATGATTTTTGTTACCGAAACCTGAGATTAGTTTGGTTTTGGTTATATTTATAGTCGAGAATTTATTCATTTATATACATACTAATATGATTAGGTCATGGATAAGAGGTAGCTGATCCTAGAAAAAATCAATAGGTTTTTTTATTTTTTTATTTTTTTTATGAAAATGGCAGTAGGTCAAGTCTATTATTTACAACGACAAAATCTTGGAAAGATAACCATCTAAACTTGATTATTAATACAAATGCTTATTAATCAACTAGTCAATTGATATTTTACATGGACACAAACATAACGAGTTTTGCTCGATGTATGACGTCAGATTTTTTAAATGTATATAAATTGCATTTATAGTCTTCACACCAATAGATTAAAAAAAAAGGCTAGACAGACAGGCAATTTAGTTAAAATAAGGATCCTATTAAGGAAGATTTGCATTTCAATAGGGACAGGTTTTTTTTTTTTCACTCTCAACCATTCATTTTAATGTCCTCTTAATAGAATTTAAAAGATGGCCAGAATAAGTTAATATGAAGAGGTTGAAAGCGACAAGAAAAAACAAAACACAACAGAATTAATTTAATCAAATTTAATGAAATTACTGAAAATACCGTGACTTTCAATAAGAAGAGAATATATATATATATATATATATATATATATATATATATATATATATATATATATATATATATATATATATATATAGAGAGAGAGAGAGAGAGAGAGAGAGAGAGAGAGAGAGAGTGATGTCCATAACTGTCAAGAAAAGGTTAAAATATGTATACGAAATCATGCCTTAACATTTTGGCACTATTCATAAGTATATGAAAGTATATTTTTTTAGTTAGAATAGGTCTACTAAAAAGGTCAGAAATCATAGAGAAGATCATTAAAATAAAGTATAAACATAATAAAAATAGACAATGTAACGGTTTGAATGTTATATATACATGCGTGAATACAGTTAAATGTAGAAGATATAAATGTATTATTAAGTATTAATATGAATGTGTAAATATATTTGGATCTGAAATACATATATACAATAAAGTTTTACCTATTAGTGCTTCCATGGTCCATATCTATACAATCCACTCTTTTTGTGTATAAAATATTTGAAGGCTAATAAAGTAGTAGGTAACATCTTTAATTTTTTTTAAAAAAATACTTTTTACTTTTCTACACGCAGGGGGAGGGGGGGGGGGGGAGGGAGGAAACCCCGAAGTCAAGGTCCACGTAGGTTTAGATTAAACAAACTCCGACTCAATTGGGAATAAATGCGGATCTAATCATGATGGTAGTTTTGCTTCCGAGCTTACCGAAGGTAACGGAAGCTATGTGAACGAAAAAAATTTAGGTCTCCGATTTCAAAAATTCCAAGACAGAAATCCGTTTCAGCCATCAGGAATCATTTTTGGTTCCGTGTCTGTCTGTCGCTCTATTTTTGCGAACCAACATTATCTAAAAAACTACACGTCCGATTTTAATGAAATTTGGATGGTAGATCATGATTAGCCCATTGTTGGTCCAAAAGGTTGAAACTTATATAAGTTTCCTATATAATAAAGTTCAACCTTCTGCGCTCATTTGTTTCTCTTCCACATGCACACAAACATATATTTATTTACACCTATAGCTTCATAAGTACTTATCTGATTTGTATGAAACTTTTACAGTTTATCGAAAGTAACCCGCAGGTAGCCCCAGATTAATTTCAATCTTCTGCGCTCTTTAACTTTTGCTGAATTAATACTTTAAGTCATGATACAAATTTAAACAATTATGTCAGATTAAAATATCTTGAGAAACAATTAAACAAATTAGACAATAATGGCTTGTAAAAGCATAAAATCAATATAACTACGTGGAAAGGATGCGAGGAAGCTATGTGCCACACTAATTTGCAGTCTATTTTAAAACATTACTACACTACAAACAAAAATCAATAAAATAATATAATGTTTAGTGGTTTAAGAACAAACAAAAGTCTTTTTGTTTTTTTATATAAAAGCTTACCATTTTCTCGAAAATTCACTGAAAAAAAACAACATATTTATCCTGTTGAGTATATGTACAATATCGTGGGACACACATATGAACTAATAATTCCTCTATTTAGAGAAATATAATGTAGGTGTAAAGAGGTGTCAGGTGTCAACCTGTTC
The DNA here is from genome assembly GCA_951217055.1 of Gerris lacustris. Lineage (NCBI taxonomy): Eukaryota > Metazoa > Arthropoda > Insecta > Hemiptera > Gerridae > Gerris > Gerris lacustris. The sequence continues at coordinate 22,380,181 of OX578283.1, read as the reverse complement.
TATACATAAAAGGTTAAAAAGCTAGATAGAAATAAATCTTTATGAGGAATTATAAACATTCATAGATATTCAAAGCTCAAAAGTGGATAGGGCGCTAGTGGATTATTAACAGGGTTAATATATCCAGTGGAATGGCATGGTTAATAATTTAAAGGAGAAACATGATAAATATCTTTTTAAGTATGCACAAGCTTGGGTTAAGGATGCTGAGAGTACCTACATGTATTCAACAATTCAACTTTAAAAGATTTAATAACCCACAAGCAAAATATTAGATACAATTTGTTGGAATTATACTCTAAAAAAAATATATATACATAATATACAAATTTGAATTAATCAAATGAAAAGCCAGCTTTGCAAGTACTCAAGTAGCGACTATTATTATTTATTGTATACATAAAAGCTAATGTAAAATAAATTTCGTGATTGTTATATATCATTCATATAAATTTTTATTTTAAAGTATTCATTATTTCATATTTCTTATATCTTATCTTAGATTGATCTCAAGTTGACGGTACCACATCCTTATCATTAATACTATCCACATAAATATATATTATATATATATATATATATATATATATATATATATATATATATATATATATATATATATATATATATATGGCTCTTTAGACAATGGATATGGATATTATCACTTCTATAAACAGAAGAGCTTATATCCCTTTGCCTAAGAACAGAAGGGTTAATATCCCTTTATCCCTTTACCTAAACAGTTTATTATAACGAAATCAATATAAATTTAAGAAATGTTTATTTTATATCCACCTATTATTAATCGAGATATATTTATTCTATATATTTGCTTATATTTATATTTATTATTTTTGATTAAAAAAATATTGATTCAAATCATTATTAATTTAACATTCAATTTAAAAAAGTAATTACCAAATTTAACTGATGTTAATTAGTGTGTTTGTTAATTGTAAACAATGAATATTTGTATTAATAAGTCATTTACATATAAATTAAAAACTGGACGACAAAAATTCATTAATTAGGATACTATAATTATTTCATTATCTTATTTTAACAATTAAATGATACATTTTAATGTTATTAACACATTATTTGGAATATAAACAAGAAAGAACGGATTTTACATTTACCATTAAATTAAATACTCTTCGGGAAAGCGGCTTTTATAAAAATAGAATAAATAATAATATTTTTAATAAAAATCTTCAGCACCGTTATTGAAAAAATAAAAGTAATGGGATACAAAAAACTTAATTATTCACTTACAATGAAGTCTACCTTTATTTCTTTTTTTATTATTTTAAAATTATATTCCCGAAATAGCATGGGATTATGCATATTATTCACGATTTAATAAAATAGTAAAATATCACGAAAAAGTAATTTTTTAATAATAGATAGACAGGAAAGATCATATTATTTTTTATATACAATTTGATGATTACATAAAACAACAGAAAAGAACAATAGGATAAGTGGAACGTGAAAATATTATACGCAATAAGATCATAGAGCTCGCATATCAAATAAATAAATAAATAAATATATATATATATATATATATATATATATATATATATATATATATATATATATATATATATATATATATATATATATATATATATATATATATATATTGTAGAAAAATCTGGAATATACGTAATTTCTATATGAATAGGTATCTTTTAAAAAGGGAACAGATTTAAGTCAAGCTAACTAATTATTTTGATGCACGTTTCGAAGTTAAAGATGGTAAAATTCAATCATTAAATATATATGTATAATATAATAATATGAGTAAGAATATTGATGCAACATGTCTAAAAAAAATTAATATCTTCAAAAAAAGATAGGTTACAGGTTACTAACCAGTTTTTTCTAATAATAGATTTAATGTCTTATTTCTAAATAAAGTTTGGTTCTATCACTTTATTTCAGTATATGTGCTAAATTATATAAGATTTCCATTCCTAACGAGTATGTACTAAATATTTCTATAGTCTGAAATCAGATACGGTTTGATACAATAATTTAAAAAATGAAATTATGAAAAGATCATAACTTTTTTTAATTTTATTTTGTTTATTTATTTTTACTTTATTTTTATTGGCTAGGAATGACGCTAAAATGCTGAGATGTCAAGGACGGCTTTGTCTTAACAAATTTTCTAACTTTCTCATAAATGTAGAATATATTAAAGTAACATTTTTTTGTTGCGAAAATTCGTTTGTTATCTGTGAATAGTCTAATGTGGTTTTAAAGGATTTTTCATTTAAAGGTCCCTTTATGTCTACAAAAGCTGTTTTTAAAAAACAGTCTAAAAACTCTATCAGTGCATACGAGTGTAGCCTATTTCTATGAAATTAGGAATCAGAATTTAGAAAAATCGTACCTGAGGCGATATCGAGAATTTAACTATTAATTTTGGGCAACTATCCCTAAAAACTATGAATAATTCCTCTTAGCAAACCCTGACGTCCTTGAGGTAGGGTCATCGAAGTAAGTAAAACTAAGTTGGTGAAGAAACTTAATTTGTAAAAATATTTTTTTCTTGTTTTGATCGAGTTATGGCCCAACCTACGCCTTACTACCACCTCAACCTCCTAAAACTACCTTAAATTTTGAATTTAAAAAAAATGTATTTTTTTATAGGAAGAAAAATTTGGATTATTTAGAGGTGGATTGGTAGATGAGAGGTGGATAGAAGTGAATTGGTAGATGGAGAGGTGGATAGAGGTAGATTGGTGTGGCTCTAACCACTTTTCAAACCATCCACCTTCAACCACTTCCAACCCCCTCGAACCACTTCTAACCTCCTCGATATTAAACAAAAAATGTTTTTTTTTGTGAAAAATGATTTGGAATTTATGAGAAATAATTGGAATTTTTATTTCAAACAAAAATATTTTGGAATAGTTTCAAGGCGGTTAGAGCCACACTAATCACCTCGAACCATCTCCAACCCCCTTTGAAACACCTCCCCTATCTCTAACTCTCTCCAACCACCTCTAACCAACCACTATCTCGAAATTAAGAAAAAAAATACAATATTGGGGAAAAAATTGGAATCTTCTTGTTATAAAAAAAAATGTCGACTTTTTATTTCGGAAAACATTTTTGAAATTTGTTCGAGATGGTTAGAGCCACACCAACCACCTCAAACTACCTCGAAATTAAGAAAAAAAGACAAAAAAGTATAAATTCCTCTTTTTTCTTTTCCCATTTTAATTTGAATGATAGTTGATAGATCAAAGTATGAACAAATTGTCATTAGCAGATGACACTTCTGTCTCAATCTAGCTTGGAATTCAGACAATAAATTTTTGTTACAGAATCCATGAAGAATTTCCCTCTGTAGTTGAAAGCAGAGTTAACATATCCTTTTTTTGAAAATAGGAAAAATGGTAGCTCCCCTAAAAGCATCCGGCATCCCTCCTTCGTTGTAAATGTTTTTAAACAAGGATAACATCTTTTTAATTTAATAAGTTGGAGCATTTGTTAAAATGCATTAGATATTTTATATCATTGACTGGAGCTTCGTTGTTTTTCATCAGTTTATGGTTTCTGCGATTTTGTTTAATCCTATATTTCGATCCAGAATTGGATCTGTTATAAATGGTTCGGCAAAGTGAAAAACATTGCCTGTTATCGGTAGGTTTAATAAGGTTGTTAAATATTTTATCCAATGATCTGCATCTATATTTTATCCTATTTCTAACGACTTTTTACGAAGAGGTTTAGATTTGTCGCAAACGTTTTCACACACTTTTTTTGTTAGGGTGACACTTTATTAGCTGTATAAAGTTTATCATTTTAATATGCAACCGGATAGACGTCACATCACTTAAGCAATTAAATTATTGTAAACTGTAAAGTTTAGCCCCTTTATAATAATTATTAAATAGTTAGCATGTATTTTTTTTTTTTACCTCTTTAAATAATCACAAGTCTAATTTTATTTAGCAGTTATATAACTTAGAAGGATATACAAAATCAATTATCAGTGAGAAATTTCTAATCGAGATCAATGAACCTTACCTTATTATACGTTGGTTGAGTTGAGACAAAGTCAATAGATTGTTGTCTGCCAATCTGTGAATCTTTTTAAATCGCACTGTAGAATATTTGATGTAACAGCAAACCTGTCATCGCTCTTAAGAGCTTACTTATCAAAAAGAAAGAAATAGGGAACATAATGAAGGCATAGTCAAATAAAAAGCATGCCGCATTAAATTGAATGAGATGTAAAATCACGCGTGTCACAGATATTTACAAAACTTATCATCTGAAAAATATAAAGATTAATTTCAAAGACTAAATTTTATTATTTAATTTAAAAAAAACAAACTAAAATACCTAATTTATTAATACATTATACAATTACTTTAATACCATCAATTCACATCCTCAAGAAACAAAAATTGAATTGAAATTCATTTTGTCATACAAAACAGATTATCAGTTGTTTCACTCATTTAATGCTTAGTGATTAGCGGGGCTCATGCTAGGAAAGAAAGATACTTATAACTTTTCAAATAGTAAGATAAACAACTTTTCTTTAAAAAAAAAAAATATATTTAAAATAACGCGTATACTGCAAACCTTATGCTGTGTTTGGGTGTATCAAAAATAAAAAGCTACAAAGAAAATTAAGAATGCTATTAAATTAAAAACTGCTATTACATTAAATTTAATGATCTTTCGCCAAGCTTTTTCCCGGAAAATCAACTTATACTGATAGATTCGTATTCATAGGTAAATGGAGTATGTTTTAGAACTTAAAATCAAAATCGTTGCAAACATTTTTGAGAATTAATATGAAAAAGGAAAGGGCTAAAAAGCGAACATCTAACAATTAAAAGCAATGGGACCAGAAGATTATATTATCGTGTACTACTTTAGATAAAATTAAAAAAAGGACCATACCTAACAGGCCAACAGTGATTTCATTCAAATAATATTTAGAAGAAAGCATTAATATAAATAAAAATATCAGATAATGAGTAGATACATATTGATATGTAATGAATTCTAAAATGAAGATTGAGATAGGTCATGTTTAGTCTAAAACATTGTGCGTAAGAAATTATGGCCCTAAGCGACAGATGGGCCACGTTCGGTTTCCGGCTTTTGAGGTCAAAAGATTCCCTTCAATCTGCCAAGTTGTACAAGGATGTGATTTGTTTGAACCCCTAAATGTGAAAACCCCACCCCCGTATAATAATTATTGTGGTTGGATTCATGGGTTAAAATGAATTCAGGCCTACTGTACTGCAGGGTGTTTCGAGGGAAAAAGATAACGAGGCAGATGGGACCTTACCCTTCATATAATAGGACTCGCGCAACTCCTATTCAGAACTTGTGTCCTCCCGGTTCAGTTCTCCTTCTGTCCCACAAAACTTCAGTAGAAGCAGTATGAACGTGATTCGAAATAATAAATATACCCTTGTGTACATGTACAGATAATGTGTCTTGTCGTTTACTACACAATGATTCAGAAACTACATTGATTGCCTCTTGTGTATAAGTACCTATAAAGGGTATTCAACTTTACTAAGCAGTTAATCTTAAATTATACATAAACCAACTCTTCAGCTAAAGACCGATTAGATCAATTACATAAAGATACATAAACACACACATACTATATCTTCTTCAGCGGAAATATTTGAACAAGCTTAGTGAGTTCCTCATTTCAGAAACTTTTTAGGGTTTTTACAAATTTTTCCGATTCTTTGGTTGTTTGTCCAACGATAACTAGCGTACAAATATACCGATTTGAATGAAATTCGGCACACAGGTGCATCTCAGCATTTGTCCAACTGTACATAGTTTTTAGATATTTCACTCATCATATTTTTAAGATGGTAACCAATATAGCTGAAGACTAGTGAAAATTTATTTTTTCCCGGTATTTTGAAAATAAATATGGCCGAAATGATGGTATAAAAAGTTTATGTTACATAGCATGTAAATAATTTTAAAGCTCATTTCAGGTAGATTAAGAATATGTAAATTTTTCCTCAAAACATTTGTCCTGGTATTCATATTAAAAATGGCCGATATAAGAGCAAAATGCAAATGCTCTACTCAAATTATTTTTGCGCCGAATCACTATTTATTAACCAGTAAATTCATAGACATTTTTGGTTATTCATTGAAAAAGGGTTGATAAATAATTATTTGAGGAATTCACATTCTAGAAGTGTACTAGAAAAGTGTATACAGACTAATATATAACAATTTCATTTAAGTAGAATAGCTTTAAGTATATATGGCTTATAAATTATAATAACACAAATGCATCGTGACATTAAGGGTAAAGAAAGTTCATTTTTAAACTGTATAGTACCTATTAAACTTCTTTTTCTGTTTTTATGAAAGACGGTATATTTTTTTAGTCTAGATATCTTTTATCGCTGAATAAACCTTCGTAACCATGTTAAAACTCCCATAAAAATCTGTCGAAATAATGCAATTTCAGAGCACATCATATTCAATGAACAGCCTTCGGCTTGAGTAACGAAGGGTTAGGGAAGTGAGACCATCTCTTGATTTTTACCCCGAAAGCAATAAATTTCAATCTCCCCTATAAATGGCATTAAGGGTAGAACGGGCCTCTGCAATAAAGTCCCTAACTTCTCACGTCACACATAACCCTGCGTCACTTTACGCCCTAGTTTCACCTATCAGTTAAGTGAACCTTTTAGCGCTTGTAAACCTTCTCCTCTAAGCAAATGCTTTTCTTTCCACTAGAGTGCACTAACAGGGCTAGGAAAAGGTTATCAGTCACAGCTCAAGCGGGAAATATGTTTTAATGGAGGAGAAGTAAAAACTTCTTACATTTTAATGAAATTTCCCTTTTCAAGCATCATTTAAACGAGTTATAAATAACTAAGTTTTTGGAAGGTGGTGTTCTTTTTAAAGAATGCCAAAAAAGGAAAGGACGAGCTTTAGGGTATCCGTTTTTTCATAGAACTAAATTACATCCATTAATATCGTGTTGTTAGTACAAGAACAGATTCATTGGTGGTGTAATTGACGAATTGACTTGAATTCTAATGAGATAAGTCGGAGTTTGGACCAAGGACTAATTTAAAGAAATCGATGGCTAATAAGTAATACCTCGTAACTACCAAAATAGTGGTAGTTCATTTTAGTGGTGTAGGTTTTAATTTTATTGGCCTTGGGAGGCTTGTCTGCAAGTACATGCGAGATCTCGTGAGTGAAAAAAAATTCCTTCACATAGAAAATGGGCAGTCGAGACATCTCGTATCAGATTCGCAAACTACTTGTTATATGGTTGCTTGTAACTACACCTCGTATGTGTTTCTGGTGTATGTGTTTTGGTAAAGGTTAGTTGTGACACCTCATAACTGAGCTCACTCGTAAGTGCTTCTAGTGTATGTGTTTTGGTGAAGGTTACTGGTGACACCTCATAACTGAGCTGCTAATTCGTAGGTGAGACCTCTTATGAGTTCACTTTATTAAAGAAGTGACATAGTGTGAACTCATAACTACATTATTTTATGAACTGTTATAATTTGACAGTTACCAATGTTTCAGAAGGGTTACACGTTATACAAATTTATAAAACACGTAAAAAAACAGTCAGTTAACAAAATTTATTTTTTTAAATAGTTTTTTGTTCCACCTGTAAACCTGGCATTTTGAAGATACGAGGTATCACTTATTAGCCATCGAAATACAGTATTGGGAAATGTACGCTTCTTTCGGTGTGGTTGTTGTGGGAACGGCATGTGTTCCAAGAAAATCTAAAACATTATATAAGTAAGCTAAAAAGTATATAGATGAGACATTTCTCTAAGCTTCTTGAATATGTTGTTGGTGCTCTAAAACATTTTATAAGTGAACTAAAAAGTTTATAGATGAGAAATTGCTCTAAGCTTCTTGAATATGTTGTTGGTGCTCTAAAACATTTTATAAGTGAACAAAAAAGTTTATAGATGAGAAATTGCTCTAAGCTTCTTGAATATGTTGTTGGTGCTCTAAAACATTTTATAAGTGAACTAAAAAGTTTATAGATGATAAATTGCTCTAAGCTTCTTGAATATTATGTTGCTGGTGCTCTAAAACATTTTATAAGTGAACTAAAAAGTTTATAGATGAGAAATTGCTCTAAGCTTCTTGAATATGTTGTTGGTGCTCTAAAACATTTTATAAGTGAACTAAAAAGTTTATAGATGAGAAATTGCTCTAAGCTTCTTGAATATGTTGTTGGTGCTCTAAAACATTTTATAAGTGAACTAAAAAGTTTATAGATGAGAAATTGCTCTAAGCTTCTTGAATATGTTGTTGGTGCTCTAAAACATTTTATAAGTGAACTAAAAAGTTTATAGATGAGAAATTGCTCTAAGCTTCTTGAATATGTTGTTGGTGCTCTAAAACATTTTATAAGTGAACTAAAAAGTTTATAGATGAGAAATTGCTCTAAGCTTCTTGAATATTATGTTGTTAGTGCCCTAGAACATTTTATAAGTGAATTTAAAAGTTTATAGATGATAAATTGCTCTAAGCTTTTTGAATACGTTGTTGGAGCTCTAAAACCCTAGACAAAATATTTTAATTGGAGCCATTTCATAAGTATAACAATATATGTTAAACAGTTTATTAAATTAATAACGTTTCAAAGCACGCTAGGCTCATCATCAGATCAGTTTAATAGAAGAAAGACTAGAGAAAAGAATTGTTCTCGTCGAAACAATGGATGTCCACATACCATCTTTTTTGGTTGAGAGGACAGCCATGACAGACTCTACGGTTGAATGACTTTCATTTTTGATAATGAGCATAACTATAGCATTAAAATAATTACAAGATAAAAAGAACTTTTTATATACTACATTTTTAAATTTTCTGTCATAAATCATAAATTGAAACCCGTCAAAATGAAGATCGTAAATATATGGTCAAAACAAATAAAATAACTTACGGATTTTTTCCGAACTAACTTTCCATACACCAAAATTTGCTGAAAACAAATCAAATTCTGCTGAAAGATGGCTACAAGTATTAAAATAATGTATTGTCATCGTGTTCTGAGCTATTCTATAGATTTTAGCTCTTCTATAGATTCTACTTTTATAAAAGTTTCTAATGTCTAGCTACTCGGGAAGTTAGTTAAAAATCGATTGCAAGATTTGAACTGGACAAACAAACAAACAAACAAGAAAGCAAGCTAATAAAATCGTAGTAACATTTAAAGTAAGTAAAACAAGAGTAATACAATGTTTACCATGATTAAGTATAATCATGGTAACACTTTGTCGAAACTATTTTATTTGGTATGTTCCAACTAAAAACAACTCCAATAGAAAGAAATTGTTATACTGAACTTACATTTATTGTTAAGAAATGCCTTATTATCATTGTAAATGCAAACTACTATAATCATTACAATTAATCATATTGTTTCATATGGTAATAATGCTATTTAAAATTTTGATTTCAGAATACAAGACTGAGTAATACTGATTGGCGAAAGGCTCTTAAAAAGCAAGATAAAACTCGTTGGTCATCATCCGGTGCAAGTACTGGTAAGTTAAAAAATATTATATTATACATATTATAAACGTTACGGAGAAAAGATAATCTATGGGGACTTCATAGAAATATGAGTGAATGAAATACACGGCAGTGGTGCAGAGCCCGACGTTTCACACCACCCATTGTTACCTACACCTTTCAAGACGTGACTGCCTCTTGAAGACAGGGAAATTCAATAATGCTCGTGTGTCATTCACTCTTATTTCTATGTGATCTCTATAAACGAAAAAATTCTAGGTCTTCCGGTGGTGGCCAGAAGATTCTACATCTTCTGTGTGGCACATAGCTTCCTCACATCCTATCACGTACTTTATTGATTTTATGCTTTTACAAGCCATTATTGTATAATTGTTTCACCCGTTTTTTAATCTGTAAAAATTATTTTGATTTTTTACATGAATTAAAGTATCAATAGCAAGAGTTAAAGAGCGTAGAAAGATCAATTTAATCTGGGGCTATCTATGCGGGTTTCATACAAATCAGATAAGTGCCTTTGAAGATATAGGTATAACTAAATGTATATTTGTGCGCATGTGTAAGAGAAACAAATGAGCGCAAAAGGTTTAAACTGATATTACCACCCTTGACCAACAATGGGCTAATCATAATCTACCATCCAAATTTCATTGAAATCGGACGTGTAGTTTTTAAGATGACAGTTCGCAAAAATTGAGCGACAGACAGATAAGGATCCATAAATGATCCCTGAAACGGATTTCTGTCTAGTAATTTTAGAAATCGGAGACATCAAATATTTTGTTGGTCTTCAGAACGATCACATAGCTTCCGTTACCTTCGGTAAGCTTGGAAGCATATCTTGAATCCTTCAAAATATTCCGACTTTATTAAAAGTAATAATTTTGAGAAATTGCCTGTCAATTATTGTAACAGTATTAAATCAACTAAGCCCAGCATTATTAATAATAAAGCGCATCATAATAATAATAAAGCCCAGCATAATAATAATAAATTGGCCCGCTAGGTATTGAAATGGTGGTAATTTGAACTCAGTTGGCTTGTTTAGATTTTTAGCAGGATTATATTTATTATTAATCTATATTGAATGCGCAGAAGGTTGAAATCAGTATAGGACTATTATTTGAGCTTATTTTGTCGTACCAAGTTGTATCGTTAGACAAGTTGTATTCGAGATATGGATATTCACAAAAAATGTAGTAGGAAAGGCTGTCGGAAACGAGACGGAGAGATCATGTTTGTTCTCTGATGTTTGATACGTATTTATGTTAAGAGAAATCCGAATTTGGAGAAATGAAAGAAGTTTCCTTCGAAACCCTTGAAGACATAATCAAGGTATTAACTAACATAAGAACAATCCTACAGCAAAACCTTTAGTATTCAGTCAGGTGAAAAGGAATCTCATTATGAAGCAAATGCCGTATTAAACAACTGCATGACATCATTATAATATAAGACGGCATTATAAAAATTTTAAGAAACATTTTTGGTTTTAAATCACGATTTTAAGCCCCCATCAAAGAAACTCATTTAAATTTCTTCCTGAAGATAAATTGATTTCAACAACATTTTTAAAGTCAATATTTGGTTTTTAGTGAACTGAAATGTTTAGATATGCGATCCGAATCACTTTAGTGTATCTCTTGTTAATCATCTTTTGTTTGGATGTTTTTTCTCTTACTTAAAGGGATGTTTAAGCACATCAGAAATATAAAAAATAAATCTATTTTTATTATTAAAAGAAAAAAAATATTTATTTTTTTTTGAAGAAAAAACTAGGTCAGTTTAAGACAAAAAGTATCATAAAAAAGCAATTTAACACTAAAAAAAATTGAGTTAAAAAAAGAAAGAGAAAAAAAAAATCACAAAGGCGTTTTTGTAAACAGTTTCACTCGAAAGAAAAATAAAGAAGAAATCGTGGATGGAAAAAAATCAACATTGCAAATGAAAGAAACTCAAAGCCACAAAACCTGAATTTTTATATCCTTTTCACCCATCTTTTTTTAGGAACTTTAGCCTTTCTATTTTTCTCGATTACCAACCCCCAGGAACGTAGATATCAAAACGTCATCAACGCTTTTGTTTAAAAAGAAACCTTAGTGAAAAGATTTTTTTTTTTCATTCAGTAAAGCTTTGTGTCATAATAAGGAGGTATTGATTTTGTAATCATTTTAAAGTTACGCAAAGCACTAATGATATAAATATTTATAAGTTTGATTGTGCGTTAAGAATAATTAGGTAAAGTAAAGATAGAAATAGCACAATAGAAAATTTAAAATTAAAGAAAAATTAAGAAGAATATTAAAAATAGTCTGCTAATTTGTGTGGCACAATACTTCCTCACGTCCTATATCGTATACTTTAATGACTTTATGCTATTACAACCTATATTTGCCAAATTTATTTAAACTTCCCTCCGTTTTTCAAATCTGTCAAAATTGTTTTCATTAATTTTTTACATGAATTCGGGTATCGATTTAGCAAAATTTAAAAAGCACAGATGACAGAAATAATCCTGGAGCTATCTGCGGATTACTTTCGACAAACCATCCAAATTAAAAAAAAAAAAAAATCAAATAGATACTTATGAAGATATTGGTGTAAATAAATGTATGTTTGTGCGCATGTGAAAGAGAAACAACTGGGCGCAGAAGGTTAAAACTTATATGGGACCAACAAGGGGAAAATTATGACCTACCATCCAAATTTCAATAAGAACGGACGCGCAGTTTTGGTTCGCAAATATTGAGTGATAGACCGACAGACACGGAACCAAAAATGTTCCCTCATGTCTAACACGGTTTTCTGTCATGAAATTTTTGAAATCGGAGACAACAATTTTTCGTTTTTCAGAACGATAACATAGCATCCGTTATCTTTGGAGGAAACAATGGGGAAATTTGACTCACGATCCAAATTTCTGTAAATATAAAAATAGTATTTAAGATGTAGTTCGTAAAAATGTTCCCTGCTAACCGGAACTCATATCTGTGTGTGGGAAATTTTGAATCCCAAGACTTTCGTTACCGGAACATTCCTTATTTCATAAGAACCATCGATGCTCCAGTAAAAATCAGAGCATAATTTGATGCTTTATCGCACATACTTACTGACTTTAATTTAAAAAATTGGTGTAAAGTTATTTTCAGTTCTCTTTTGACGAAAGTTATTACAAAAATCCCTTCATAATAAATGTTACTAAAAAAAAAAAAATCTCATTTAAATTCCAAAGAGTCGTTAAATAAATATTCTGATGAGATGTAATTAGAGAAGACATCAAACGTTTATATTAACGTTTTTTTTAAACAATTGCCATTTATAAACGGTTTGATGTATAAATAGAACGGTACGGTTTAATAGAAACAAACATGCTATAATTAGAAGCTAGGAGGAACGTCCAATGACACCAGATCTAACCTTTATTTAATAAATTAAGTCAAATAAAAGTTTAAAAATAAAATGATGACTTAAAATGAATAAAATGTAAATTTACACAGTGAAATCAAATAAGAGTTTGAATTAATTAATAAAGTTTAATGGTTCTTATATAGCAAACACAAACAACTATTTTTTCTAGTAAAGAAAAAAGACGTTTTAACATCAGTAAAGTAGTTCAATAATTAAATTTGCACAATCGGTCCGAAATTGCAGAAAACATTTCAATGAGATTGTATTAATATAAACTAAATTACTAAATAAACTAAATTAATCCGTAAGGTCATGGCTTAGAGAAAAAATTGAGAAATATCTGAAATATAACCCTAAATTCGAGAGCACTTCCCCTTCAAAAATAAAAATAAAAAATCCCAAGGATAACGGCGTACAAATATTTAGGAGACAGTAAAAGTAAAGAATGATTCTCAAAAGTAAGATTTATAAATTTCGAACAAAGTTATAGTAAAGCTAAGGGAAACCTTTAAATGAGTAAGTAGGAATAGCTAAGAAATAAAGAAAGACGCCACTCCACTAAAAGTGAGTTTTGTGAGAAACAAAACCTACTCTCAACTAATAGAGGACATTTTCTTGCCAACGAGAGAAAGTAGAAATACTTAAGAGAAAGAGTCGGTGTAGGAGTTGACAAAGGTTAAAATTTGACACAAATGATAAACCCATCTACTGAGGCAACTCTGTCTTAACTTCCACACTGACTCGCTCTTATGCATTTCTACTCGTCTCACCACCACTGAAGATGACATTGCGCGCGAACTCTTGGACCGATCACGCTGTCCAACGAACTTAGCCTGAGTATAAGTAAAAGGAACATGTATACCAAATTTCAACTAAATCGGTCAACTTTTACTCAACTTATCGTCGGACACGTGAACGTTACACACAGACAGACAGACAAGCATATTTCCTTAAATGTAAGAAGCTCGCTTACGCTCGCTTCAATTACATTGCCAGCGAATTATTCTCCACATTTTATTTCCGACACGATGAAACAACTTAAATACGTATGAGATTTTAGTTCACTCCATTGTTTTTTTAGACCACCTTCTAACTCCATAGAGTTTACATCTAAGACCTAGTGCCGTCAGGAAAAACAACATATTTTTGTTATGTCTCACTTCTGTCAGTATAAGAACACAAGAAGCGGTTATACCTCAAAAAGAAGCAAATGCATAAAGAACCCTATTGTATTATTGAATACGATGATAAACACTTCAAGGAAATATTTCAAAGAACATTCGACATGACATACCAATGCGTCTTCTAAGTAATATATTTGTGACATTAGTCATTATATGCCAGCCGTGTTTCCCAATTCACATTATGCCGATACTGGTAATAATTCATTCAAGATTTATATCACATTTCAATCAAAGAAGAATATAAAAAAAAAAAAAAACAGGCTATATATTATACTATTAGGCGTTGATTATTAGTAGTTATTAACAGCTATTAAACCCAATCAAATGAGAGTGTGTATATTATATTAGTATGAATTTGTTGGAATGCACGACTATATAGCAAAGGGGAAAAGCTCCTTCATTGAAGAGGTTTATAAAAGCAGCGCAGGTTAGAAATTCCAAATGAAATAATGTGTTGTTCTTAACACAAAATACATGAACTCGTGGAATATTTCCTTGCAAATCCTTGAATAGTGACATTCAGTGAAATGTCAATGTCTTGTTACTGGCAGGTGGGTTAGGAAGCTTCTAGCTCGCGTGCTACGCCTCCATAACAGCTTGAAATGTCAGACAACTTCGTGACAATAACAAGCAATAGTCTTGTCTTCTAAGTAACCCCTCTACCTACTGGCCCAATATTCTCTTTTGAATACTTAAGTATCTGTTAATAATAATTAAATTAATTTTATGAATACATATATAAATATTATATGAATACCAGTCACTAATTTTTCACTTGAATTTTAACTAGATAAACTTTAGCTTATTTAGGTAATTAACAAATATATATTATTGCGCTTTCTACGATCATTTCTTTTTACTGCGAGCGAAGTTTAGTATTCTTTGGTAAAATTCCACCCATATTGGATAAAAATGCTAACTTCAACATAATCAACTTGGGCAAGCACAGTCAAACCCAAACAACGAAGATGTACCAAAATATTGGATAATGGGAGAAATACCAACTTCCGAAAATGCCTTTAGTGTTAAACAAATTAGACAATGGGCTTTTCTCAGTCCAATTTTATAGGCGCAAAACTGGATAACGAAAATTGACTAATTTTTTTTCACAGAGGTGTGCGCAAACATGTTGCGCATGCTGCAGGCTTGGTTTCAACAAAAAATATTAAGCAGAGAAAAAGAAAAAGATTTCGGTTAATGATTATAGAAAACAAAAATAATGTTTAATTAAAACTACTATTTTCTGTCACTTGCTTTGCTTACGTTTGTACAGTTATACTATCGCAATAAGTACATAATTTACTTTTTTATGGAATTTTCTTTAAAAAATAATTAATTCTGAACTAATTTGATTGCATTTACTTTTGTGTTTTTCTTTTTTCTTACTTTTAAAGGAAGTATTGTTTTCATCTCTAAAGAACCGAAATTAAGATTTGAACGGTATTATCCGTTTTGGGAGTTTTTAAGACCATTTGAGTGGTTTTTAATTGGATGTCTGTCTGTATGTTTGTGTGTGACTGTCTGTCGCCCATAATTCCCACAGTTTTTAAGTGGAGATTCGAAGCTTACATCTGATTTTGGAACGAAGTTCCTTGTCGAACGCGGCGCCCAAATGCGTAAATGCAAATACGCAGTGAATCCGAAACAACGACCGGTAAAAATATCGACCGTCACTAAATCGACAAAAGTTGATCGATTTAGTTGAAATTTGGTACACATTTTATTTTACTTGTGCCCAAGACGAGTTCGTTGGACAACGTTATCCACCCAAGCGTTCGCGCGCAACGCTCGCGTAAACGTAAGCTTGAAATGTAAAATTGAAATTGCAGAACAGAAAAAATTTCTATCATCACCTAATTGATAAGACGTTCTTTTTATTACACAAGGACTGATTTTTGGCACAAAAATGTTGATGGTTTGTCGAAAGTAGCCCGCAGATAGCCCCAGATTAATTTCAACCGTCTGAGCTCTTCAGATTTAAAAAACGGGGGGAAAATTAAATAAATTTGTCAATAATAGGTTGTAAAAGCATAAAATCATTAAAGCATACGGAGTAGAACGCACGGAAGCAATCCGTGCGTTCTAATTGGCAGGCTATTTTTTTTACCACACTAATTGGCAGGCTATTTTTTTCTGAAAGCTGAAATAGCGGGCGCTTAAAGATTTTTCTAAAGTAAAGAAAAGAAAAGTTTGGTATTTATATTAATTCGGACAAGATAAAACTCAAAGAACTATTAGGTTCTAATACGTTGTGTGTTATGTTGTGTTATTAGGTTCTTATGTGTAAACATTAAACAAGATGTTTAGACACCTATCGAGACAGGATCATCAATGGAAGATTTTGAACTTCAACTAGGATACCAAGCACGAAAGCTTACGTTGTGATAAAATCATTAATATATTGATGTTCAAGTGGTAACCACGTCTCCTTGGGTTTAGTTCCCGATATTTCGAGACCCCCATTGACATGGTCATGGTCAGCAGCGGAAGCTCTAAAACCAATACTCAATAACTAATGAGTTTGGTTTTTTTTACCATCCAAGAGGCTCATTTTCCAAAAGGCGGTTGATTCTTTTTGATAAAATTAAGCCTCGAATTTTATTGCATGTTTTATTAATCAACAAGGTATTTCTGAATGGATCTTAGCTCTGTTGTTTTCTTTAAATTTATTTATAGTTGGGTCGTGCGAGGTTTTATCTAAAATAAAAAAATAAAAAAACCTAATGAATTCACATTAAAGTCTAATGTATTATAGACTCGATTTGGGCTTTTGTTCTAATGCTATCGTGAGAGGCCACCCTCCACTATCTCAAGCCGAATTATAAGAATTCCTTCTTCTTGAATCAAATTAATTTGATCCGGGGAGTCGAATAACTAATTTAAAAGATATTGAATGTTATCTATTTCTATTTTTTTTATTTATTTTTTTTTTTTTTGTTCATAATATTAATTTGCATAAATTGACTAACGACTATAAATTATTAATGATAAACACAAATTCTTATAAAGTTAACTTGAATACCGAAGCTGCCACAGTAAGATATTGAGCCGGATATAAAGGATAATATATAGAAAAATATGACAAAAAATTGTTCTTTGCCTTATTATAACGCCAGTTAACCCCCCCCCCCCCCTCCTATAAAGTGCATATTGGTATAATTCTTTACTTTATGGAAAAACATTACATCATGCATATGTTTTTGGGCATTGAATCCGTAGCCAACAGATTAGCAACAGTTATACCACCCCCTCAGAAGACGGTGGCCATAGTGCGCTCCTATGGGCGAAATTTAGTATTAGAACTAGAGTGTTATAGAGCATAGAGCTCCTGTTACCTTTTAACTTCCTGACACTATATTTAAGAGCTTCCCATTCATTATTAGTTATTAGTGTCGTCTTCTGCCTGACGGAAATTTCTTCTGCTGCCATCCCCTGAAACATATCCATGATAAACCTTACTTTTATAAAAAAAAAAAAAAGAGTTTAATATGCTAGATAATGAGAGACGTGTTAATACATAAATGGGAATCATATGTTCACATACTCAAAAACATATCCATCATAAACCTTACTTTTATATTAAAAAAAAGTTTAATATGCTAGATTGCAAGATAATGAGAGACGTCTTAATACATAAATGGGAATCACATGCAAAACCGAGATTTTCCAGAGAGAATTTTTTTGTCAGATTAATTTGTTGTTAATTGTTACTGCTGCGAGTCAAGACATTGTGATGTTTAAAAACTCTGAAGATCTTAAAACATCGGATTTCAAATGTCATGAGTCGTGACACTGACTTCACCGAAAAAACACAAGAGATTTTTGAAAACGTATAGACAAATTCAAATGAATCTGAATGTATACTTCTTCATGATTTTAAATGTTTTCAAGTGATGACATTATTAAAACATTATGCTTGGATAACCGCGTATAGTAATAGCGTAATGATGTAGTAAAAAATGTCTTCTGCAAAGAAGAAATAAGTCAAACGAGTAGAACAAGGGAACCGGGGAATGTTTGAATTCCATTTCACTCGAATGCGTGGTTCTCGAATCATCGTGCTGACAAGTTGTTTTTCAAGCATCCCACCGATTAAAAAGTAGAATCAACAGACTAAAAAATAATGTACTCAGTGTTCAGAGAATACTTAATCTCGTCAAGTCAATGTAGAATTTTTGAATACGATTTTTTAAATGTAACAAAAATCGTTTTCAATAAATCGACAAATCGTTTTATGTACATAAGTAATACTGAAGTTTAATTCCAAAATATCTTATTGTTTATTTTATAGTAGTTGTTTCCTTCTTTAGTTGTTTGCTTCCGAGCTTACCGAAGGTAACGAAAGCTATGTCATCGTCCTGAAGAACGAAACATTTTTAAAAAAAGACGTTTATAAATATGTAATATTCTCCTCGCGTTTGCACAAACATTTTAGACACATAACAGAGTACCTTAAAATTTATAAATCCTGCCTATAATCTGTAATAGTTTGCACCATCACAACAGTACCCACATATACTAGGTACATAAGAAAAGTAAAAATGAATTTCATTTAAACCAGTAAGCATAATACTTTTAAAGAAATCAATTATGATTTATAACTACAAATATAATACTTTTGTCTGGGACCAGGAATAAGAAGAAAGGGAAGTTGAGTCGGCCCGAACATGTTCAGTTTTTAATTGACCTCTGAGAGAATAATTTATGCGATCGGAATAAGAGTAAAGTGAAAAAGAACAAATTCATGAAATGATTTAATTAAGTCAATTGATTTATTAGTGGCCTTAGTTATAAATTAAAATATCAGGCTGGTGGTCATTTGTTTTGCTTTAGAGAGTCTTTTAGTAGCTCTAATAATCTGTCACTGTAGTAAAGCTTGCTTAATTTTTCACGAAGAAAAATATATATTTGACTCCTTTCCAAGTTAAATATATTTAAGACTATTTTTAAAAGTGTCGTTTTTTTTATCAAATTGAAAATAAATTAATTAGTTTTAAAAAAAAGTGCAGTCAAGTTACTATGTAATCAATTATGAGTGAAACAATATCAATATAACTTTCACTAACTGTCTTTGACGTTTTGAATATACCGGTTCCAATGTGATAAGTAATCCATTCTGGGCAAAGTCGGATTGGGCCATTCCATTAATTACGCTAATAATATAGGATAAGATATATGAGAGCACCTAATCCAAAAAATAAATCCAGACCTTTAGGAGAAGATCGAACGTTAGTGATTTTTATGCATCCCTATACGTTTTGAACCTAATACAGCAGTAGTGGTTCTTAACTTCTTTCAGGTTGCGACCCTATATTTTATATAAATTAAATTATCCACAGCCATCTATTTTCTTTTGTAAAATAGGCTCTAACATAACAAAAAAATCGGACGTGGGGCGTCTCTTTCCTTACAAAATAATTCCAAAATGGCGGCATATTATGTTGTAATATGGAGGACTTATTTATCTTGTAGAAAGGTATAATTGGGGCGAATTTCAGCTCAATCAACGAAATAATTTTGTGTTACATTTTCAAAGTTCAAAAGTTGATAATTTAGATATCAAAACGAAATTTAGTGGGAATTTTTATCTTATAAAGTGATACCACAACTTTTTCTTAATTGATTTCCCATTTAATAGATTTTATGTTGTTTTGATTAAATTAAGGAATACCACATCTTTTAATGCACTCTTTAAATCGACCCCCATTTATTAGAATCTAGACAAATTTTACTTTTTATAAATAGCGGGGTGGGGGAATTTTTAAATTTCGACATTATCATACGAAAAAGAATTATTGAAAAATTTTGAACATTTTGAACAAAATTTAATACTATAAATGTTCATTTAATAACAAGCAGAAGATTTTATGAATAGTGACTTTTCTTCGAATATTGGATTTTTTTTTGAATTTACACTTATAGGCAACTTCATCCCTGAACATATTGTGATTATTTAAATACCTATATATTGTCAATGAAAGCTAAATACATAAATCAATAATAATAATATTTTTTTTAAAACTGTTAAGATTTTTTTTTCTATTTATAGTGAGATGTTGACATTTTACCTTATTAACATTAGCTTGTTAATAAGGCGCGAAATTCGCGATTGAGGTATGCCAACATCTTGCCATACTCGACAATCAGTATATTTCTTGTTTTCAAATTAAGATGAACCAAACCATGGGATGACCCATGGTTTGGGGAATCCCTGCTTTACAGGGATCATTCTCAAAGGAATTGCTCATTATTAAAATAATTTTTAACTCAGCCAGTTGCAAATTACTCTCATCATGAGACCTCCCCTGAGAATAATCCCTGCAATGAGTTCAAAACGCCGGTATTCCTTAGCTCCGGAAGGACCTTAAAACTCTAGCTGCGGAAACCTACGTTATAGAATTAATTAAAGTCCGTATTCAATAAAACGTAAAGAACTCGATAGTGAGTGATATCAGCCTGTGTGGTAATTAAGTAAAAGCTAAAATGATCCAATGAAAACACCACAAACTTTTTTTAAAAGTTAGGCCAAAAATAGGTTGTTATAACTAGACCAGCAAGGGGAAAAATAGCGTCCTATAAACTTAGGATTAAACCCTTATTCTTAAATTTACAATACTAAATAACAAATTTTAGATTTCGGTCCACCCATCGACTACTAAATTATTAAAGACGAGCATATTTTTCTTTTGAGGTATAGGTTTACACTAAAATTATTGAAAGAGGCTAATAACTTACCAACATTAAACCTAATAATTTTAATCATTTAAATTATGTTTAAAAAATATAAATACATAAGATATAATTAATTTTATGTAATAAAATAATTTACCTCGTCACCTAGAACCGAATTTGAATCCACGGGTTTACGACCTAGTTTTTCTTACTACAGCGGAGGAATTGTCTTTAATAAAAATATAAATTATTTGAATCCAGGCATTCATAGCCATAAATAAATATTTTTTAAATGAAAAAAAAAAAAAAAAAAAAGTTGTTCGCTTCTTTAGACATTAAAAAGTTACGATTTCTAACAGGAATTGAACAGTTGTAGATTTTATAGTTGTATAGAAAAACCTTTACTAAGATATGAATTTTCAAGGCTTTGTCAGCTAATAATTTTAAATGAAGATTTACTAATCGCGATATCATATTTTAGATCAACAAAGAAAATATTTATTGAAAAAAACAAACAATAAACTATTAATGGGTTTAAAAAGTAAAGAAGAAGGTTGCATTCAAATAATATAAGTAGCAGCCCATGTGAAAAGGCCATTTCATTGTCAGATTTAAAATGGAAGATGCTCTTTTCAAGGCAGGAAAGGATGATCACGATTTGACCTTTTCGCTTGTAGGAAGACGGTTCTAAGGTCTGTAAACGCAGTGCGTAGCCGAGGTGGGACAGTCCCTTGACTGGTTTCGGATGCTACCCGGCTCCCTAGGCAAGGGAAGGCCTTGGAAATGCCAAGACATAACGAGAAGAGCATCTCCTGTCTGTATTGGGATCAAAATGTCAGGTGATTTCAATAGAGAAACAAAAATAGGGTTCCTTTTAGAAGAAAGAGAAAGGGTTTGAATAAAGGCAAGCGCAAACTTTAACTAGAAAGAAGTTCCTTTTAAACAAACTTATAAAATCTAAACACATTTTAGAAGCAATAGACTATAGAATTATTAAAAATAATTGGTTGGGGGGGGGGGGGGGGGAGGAATATTATATTGCCAATATTACAACAAAATGAAGAAAAAGGTTTAACAATCCTGGTTTGATATTAGGCAATTTATAATTGGAAAATGTTTCTGTAAGACAAATCGAATTTAAAACTAACCTTATATTATATTATGTAGTTATAGTAGTTAACAAAATAAAGTATACAGCTGTAATAGGAAAATAAGGGTTAGAAATAAAATGCCGAATTAAAATAGCACTCGTAACAGACGAGTTCCTCTTTATGGAAGGGCATGTCTATTCAATGTTAATTATAGGTGCTTTGAGACTTAAGACAATGATAAGACGACAATGACTTAAGACGATGATAAAGATCTAGCTAGATCTTCTCACATTCAGGTCATGCGAACAAGAAAAAACTAACAATCTCAAATAATCAAATAAGGATTTTAATTTAATTGATTTCTAATTAATATTTAATTAAAATTGGTTACTTTTGCAGGAGTTCTTATTGGCACAGTTCCTCGAAATGACGGGGAGACAAATTCCATCAGTGACGAATACCAAGTCAGACAACATCTACAATCAACAAGGAACATGGGCTGTCGTATTCCTCAGCCTAAGATCATCAGGATATCGGACCACTATCCTTCCGCCTCTAAGCTGTACTTTCCACAATGCACAAAGCTTCATCAGTGCTCCCAAGACACGGGTTGCTGTCCAATAGATAAAAAATGTGGACCTAAGTCAACCCACCGAGTTGAACTGTACTTCTATGTAAGTAACCTATCAGATTCTTATACTTAATGAATCCAAAATCGTTCGAAAGTGCATCAGATTATTATAAAAAAAAAAGCTATTATTACATTGAAATTGATTGGAAAAAATTAGGCCTTGACACTCTGGATCTAAACTATCGTATTCTGACGACACTAGCCATAATAAAATATTAAGAGGGTCGCAGTGACGAAAATTAAAAACGAAAGAAAGTAAAGGCAAATGCTAAAGGGCCCATAGACAATCCATATTAATGCGGAAAAATATTGAAGAACACTTTTGCTCTCCCAAAATGTTCTTTCAATCTAACCTACAGATGCTCAAAATTAAATCGGAAAAATTTTGATCGTCTATGAACCGCTTTAAAAAGAAATACGTGGTTTTTTCTTCCTAACATATTTTTCTTTTTCAGGAAACTTCAGTTATGAATTATTTATAGCCATGATTAAGCATAGTTAGCTTTGCTGAACCCTGCTTTAACCATGGTTTTATAGAAAATACTTAGTGGATACCCGTGCTTCGCCACGGAGTGTTATTTTAATTTGATAAGTTTATAAACTAACATCAAGAAACATTTAAATTATTTTACTATGCGAGAATATCTATATTCTACCCCTCCCTCTTATTTTGATGCCCCCTCCCTCCTCTTTGATAAGATAGTTAGCAAATATACCAAATTTACCCCCCCCCCCATCCCCCAAATTAAAATATGACAAAACTGTATACATAACAACAATTACTGTACTCTTAAAGAGTTTTTTCAATTACATATATACATCATAAAGGAAATTCCTTACTTTGACCCCGTATTCATTACTTGTACCCCGTACCCCAGTGTACCAAAATTTAAATTGCGAAAATTCGTGTAGACAGTGATTTTCCCCTTGCTTTGAAGGCCAAGTGTGCAAATTTTCATCGAGATCGGACTGTAGATTTGTATAAGATACACACATACGTTGACTTTTAGATATTTTTTTTCATTTTACCCCCCTAAATGTACATAACAACAATTAATGTACTCTTAAAGAGCTTTTCAACGGTATGCATCATGAAGGGTTTTTATTACTTTGACATTTGTACCCCATAACCCTGTATAATAAAATTTAAATTTCGAAAATGCATGTAGACAGTGACCTTCCCCTTGCTTTGAAGGTCAAGTTTGCCAATTTTCATCGAGATCTGACTAAAACTGTAGATTTTTATAATGAACATACACACACATACGTTGACTTTTATAGATATAGATAAATATATAGTTAATTCTTTGTATTAAACAGCATAAAAATAGATCTAAAAATCAACAATCAATGAAGAAACTGACTATAATTTTTCAAAATGGGTTATAAATTAAGAAAATTTGTGTAGATGTATTTTTAAGCTCAATTCTTAGTAATTTATATGAGATACTTCCATCTTGCCATATGTTAGTCATTCAGATTTAAATGTCGACTATAAATGGAAAATTTTTTTTACAACGATATAACCAATACAAAACGGTGTAAAAAAGATAAAAGAAAAATTTCACAGAGTGAAAAAGTATTCAAACAAGTGATTCATACTAGCTATAAAAGACTGATTATCATAATCGTGAATATTAAAAAAAGCTGTTTCTAATACTTCACACAAATCTTTTTATAGAGTCGACTGATAAACGACTAAGGAAGAGAATATTGAATATCCACTGTCGCAATATTACAATAACCTCCTACGGAGTGATAAATAATAATATGCCATCAAATAACAGTTCCAGGCAATAAAATCATTCTATAGGACGCCTCCATCTCCAGTAGCGTGGATGAGTGAATACAAAAGAAAAATGCATAAACTAACTCAGTACTGAAAATAAATAAATTTCACAAAAAACATTACAAAAAATAATTGTTTATTGTAGCAAGTCAATCATTATTTTTATGTTCTACAAAGCTCGGAATAACTTCTAATGATGACAGCTACAACTACAATAATTTCTAACGTAAATTGGATTTAAATGTAGAATGGTGAAAGACCTTAGAAACTATTTGCTTAAGTCTTAAGTGAAGAGTACCTTGAGAAGGAAAATACAATTCAGTCCTATTAATCAGTTGTCTACAGTTTACATTTAATATAATTACACCTAGCATCCAGCATCAGATAGTTCGAGAGGATTAAAGCTAAAACAAAGTTTATAAAACTAATATTTGGTTCAATTCTTAAATATGAGTGACCAATTTAACACAACTACACTTTGTGTGAACTGATTGGACCATATTAAAGACTTTAAACTAATGGGGTTCAGCGTGTACGAGTGGTTAGCGTTCATGCAACTCGTCTGAAACCAAGGTCAAAGCACCGACGGATTAGGTTCGAACCCCATAGAGGTGAGACATGTTTTACACTTCACACAGATGATCACATCGAGTAGATGAGTTAAGTGGCCGGATTCCCCGACCTGTAATAACCTAATGGTGTGACACAATTTAACAACACAAAGTGTGAACTGATTCGACCACAGTAGATGAGTTAAGTGGCCGGATTCCCCGTCCTGTAGTAACCTTATGGTGTGACACTTAATTTAACAACGCAAAGTGTGAACTGATTAGATGAGATTAGATGAGCCACAGTAGATGAGTTAAGTGACAGGATTCCCCGTCCTGTAATAACCTTATGGTGTGACACTTAATTTAACAACGCAAAGTGTGAACTGATTAGATGAGATTAGATGAGCCACAGTAGATGAGTTAAGTGACAGGATTCCCCGTCCTGTAATAACCTTATGGTGTGACACTTAATTTAACAACGCAAAGTGTGAACTGATTAGATGAGATTAGATGAGCCACAGTAGATGAGTTAAGTGGCAGGATTTCCCGTCGCAACAAAAAGTGTGAACTGATTAGACCATAGTAAAGACTTTTATCTACGATTGATACGAAATATAAACATTACATCTAGATGCGTAGAAAGTGATTATTTTCGTATTTGTATTCATTGCGTATGCACGTTCATAATTCTTCATTTTTCCGCCCTAGAGAAGAAAAAAAGAGGAATTCTTCACCTTAACGCACGATTAGCGAGTTAGTTTACATTAAACAAAACTAATTTGCTGTTTGTTTAATTAAAGTAACTGATTATATAGAGATTTTAGTGAAAAACAATGAGTGATTTTAAGTGATTATAACAAAAATGAGGAGAATAATACGCCTCCCGAAATAATTAATTCGGCACAAAATACTACTAATGAAATAATGTCATTTTTATCAAAAGAGAAATACGAACTTACAAACAGGAAGTTTATTCATTTTTTTTTGTATTTATTATTAAAATCCACAATCGTAGATAAAGTACGGTACGCAGCTCGTGCGAAAACTGCATTTTGCTTTGCTCGTGTGGTTATACTACCCTCGCTGTCGCTCGGGTGCAAACTCCACACTCGCATGCAAAATGCTACTTTCCGCACTAGACGCGTAATGTACTATTACCTCATGGGGTTCGGCGTGTACGAGTAGTTAGCGTTCACACAACTCGACTGAAACCAAGAGCACCGACGTATTTAGTACGATTCGTGGCGGAATTCCCTGTCCAGTAATGACCTAAATGATGTGTAAAACGAGGCGTAAAAGAAACAATAATAAATATCCCCTTGACACCTAAGACAGAGAGATTTCGACTTACAAAGAGGAGAGACATATTAAACAAAAATGAAGATAGAATAATAATGTAAGATAAAATTTTAAATTGAAACATAGTTGTTAGCTCAAGAAGATATACAAAAATTGTATTCTATTTTTATCAATTTAAGAGTCAGAAATTAGTTCTGAAAGAAACGCTAATTGTAAACAAGATAGTATTATAGTAGATGATATTTTAAGGTAGAAGAATAAATTAATTGAATTTAAGGGAATAATATTAATCATTAATCTGCCAAAGGGAGAATGTTATATAGAGGTTTTACGGTGACAAAGGATTTGGGGAAACACTTCCTAAAGTTTCGATACAATCCCTTCACTAACTCACTAATTAGAAACCTGAGCTTAGTGAATTTTCTTCATCTAATGATTTTGAAGAGAAGCAATATGACAAATTGTTATTCGATCTTTTTTACTAAGGGTCTCAATCTGTATTTTTTTTGGTTATCTAATGTCTTACTGAAAAACGAAAAGAATGGTCGTTGTTCAGAATGGCCAAAATGCTTCTGTTACCTTCGGAATGAAATATTAAATAAGCAATCAAATAATCATCTTTATTAATTTCTTATCGGGTTGGCAACAGTATCTTGATTTATATAAAATAATTACAATAAGAACTCTCAATATAGCATTTTTAAAAGGAATGCTTCAAATGAAATATATTAAAATTTAAATCTAAAAAATGAAATACTAAGTAGACAAATTATTATGTGAAATTGAAATAAAAAATTATAAATTAAATGATATAATTACAAACAATTCAGAAAGCGTCGATAAAAAAATAGACTGTCAATAAGTGTGGCGTCGTAAGTCCTATTTCGTATACTTTAATGATTTTATGCTTTTACAACATTTTTTTTTTTAAAAAAATGTCACTTTCCCCCCTTTTTTTAAATTCGTCAATTTTTTTTAATTTTTACTTTCGAGCTTACCGAAGGTAACGGAAGCTATGTAATCGTTCCAAAGGACGAACATTTCATAAATTCCAAGACGGAAATCCGTTTCAGACATCAGGGAACATTTTTGGTTCCGTGTCTGTCTGTCGCTCAATTTTTGCGAACCAACATATATCCTAAAAAATACTTAACTGATTTTATTTAAATTTGTATGGTATGTCATAATTAGCCCATTGTTGGTCTCTTAAAAGTTCCTTCGGCGCCTATTTATTTCTCTTTCACATGCGCACAAACATACTTTTATTTACACCTATATAATCAAAAAACCTTATGTGATTTTTATGAAATTTGGATGGTTTGTCGAAAGTAGCCAGCAAATGGCTCTAGATCAACTGTCTGCGCCCCTTAAATTTTGCTAAACTGATAGTTTAATTAATGTAAAGAATCAAAGCAATTTTGACAGTTTTAAAAAACGGGGGATAATTAAATAAATTTGACAATAATAGGTTTTTTATAAGTATAAAATCATTAAAGTATACAAAATAGAATGCGAGGAAGTTATGTGCCACACCAATTGGCAGAGTATTTACATGAATGAAAATACCAATAATTTAGCAGCATTTAAAAAAGGTAGACGGTTGAAATTAATCTGGGGCTGTCTACGGGCTACTTTCGACAAACCATCCAAATTGCATTACTACCAGTTGATACTTTTGAAGATATAAATGTAAATAAATGTATGTTCGTGCGCTTGTGGAAGAGAATCAAATGAGCATAGAAGTTTAAAAATTATATAGGTCCCGTACTTTAGTTCCTATTGTATTACCTTCCGCACACAATTAATATTACAATAAAAAGTAAATTGCACAAACATACTTGCAATTATCAGTGAGTACACATTATTTTTTATTGCTTTTTGCTTCCGAGCTTACCGAACGTAACAGAAGCTATGCGATCGTTACGGCACATAACTTCCTCGCTAATTATGAACTACCATCCAAATTTTATTAAAATCAAACTAGCAGTTTTTAAGATAAGTAAGTTCGCAAAAATTGAGTGATAGACAGAACCAAAATTTTTTCCTGATGTCTGAAACGGATTTCTGTTTTGGAATTTTTGAAATCGGAGACATAAAAATGTTTCGTTCTTCAGAACGATCGCATAGCTTCTGTTAAGCAATAGAAAATAACGTGTACCCACTAATAATTGCAAGTATGTTTGTGCAATTTATTTATTATTGTAATATTAATTGTGTGCGGAAGGTAATATAATAGGAACTAAAATACGGGACCACTTGTATGCCCCTTTTGACAAACCATCCAAATTTTATCGAAATAGGTAATGTACTTTTAAATTTATAAAAACAATTATACACATACGAGAGGAAGCAATGGACAATCAGAGTTTAAATTAATATAGGATCTTCTGTAGGTAAATTTTGACGTACCTGCCTTCCAAGTTTCATTAAAATCAACAAGTAATTTTTAAGATATGATGTTTTGCTAATATATTAGTGGAAGGACAAGAGACCAAAAAGTTCCGTGACGTCTGAAACACATTCAGTTAAGGATATTTTGAATTCGGAGACATAATAAATTATTCCGTTACCTTTGGCAAGCTCGGAAGCAAAATCGTTGAGGATTAACTCTAGATTTCTGTGGTCACAGTCATTATTGATCACTGTTCAGGTATCTCAAAAATTTGATTGAGATAAATATGTTGGTTTTTTTTTATTGTTATTTAACTGATAGTAAGATATTATTCGTAATCATGGCCTTTAAATCCTTTTTAAACAAGAAAAGCGCTCCTAACTTTAGAGCTTAAATTCCATTCTCAATTTCCTCCAATAATTGTCAATGTACAATGTACCTCGATGTATTGAAAGAGAAAAATAAAATAGCATTTTTTAAAAAAGAAAACTAGAAACTAGCTCATAATACAACAAAATGAATGTCTCTTGATTATACATTCGAAATTTTATTGAAAACTTTTTAGCAGTTTATCCTCTACTGCACAGACCACTAAAAGATATTGCAGGGGATTTTTTTTTTTTTTTACATATTTCTAAAAAAATAAAAGTCGTACATCTAAGCTTATTAAAACCCTAACTTATTAAACTTAAAACATTTAACTTAAATTAAATTAACATTAGATGAGATTATAACAAGAAATTGAATCGTATTATTTTAACTCCTTAAATGTTAACAGATTTAAAAAAGTAGAAAAACAATAACCATTTATAATAAACTTACAAAAGTGCATTTACCAAATTCTTTATTCGAGCAGTCGAGCCTGAACTGTAAAATATGTTGGCAAGGTTTTACATGAGATGGAATTTATAAATAATTTGTTGGTTTTAAACGAGTAATTGTTATACATGAGGCGCCGTTTTCATTCATCGTGTGGATAAAACACGGTTATTAAATATGCATCAATCAGCGGCCGCGAGAAGGGGAAAAAAGCACCAATTATCAAAAGTGTAAAAAAGAAAATATGAAATGCTGAATGACTTTTTTTTAGTTATTTAAGTGTCGTTTAGTAATCGCTTCCATTAAACCACCATAAATGTCATAATTATAACAAATTTGCACTTTTATTAAGAGTCAAGAAGTTAATAATTATAATTATGAATAATAATAGTGGTGCTGTGTTTAATAAAAATGTATATTTATTATTTATAAGTCGATATTTTTACTACTGTAACATCGTTGCTTAAAAAAAAAAAGAAAAAATCGGTCCGAGACAACTCAGACAAACTTTCTTATATAAGAGTTAATAATCACTTAACCAATGTTTTCCATTTATTAGTTTTCGTAAGTACGTTTAATTATTATTGAAAAATATATCAAAATTTACCATAAAAATAACTTCTCTAGGGCGGGGAATCGAACCCCGTCCGCGTTTTAAGCTATTTTCTCAGGAACTAGATTTTTCCAGGGAAAACTGCTTTTATCGTTAGATTCGTATTTAAATGGACTACAATTTAGAATTTTTTAATCAAAATCGTCGGAACCGTTTTCGAGAAATAATTTTTTTTCTCGTTTTGTGGGGGCGGCGCCCCCCAAAAAACTCGATTTTGCCTCGAGGTATGATTTTTCTGAACATATATGCCAAATTTCGTCAAAATCAGCCCAGTAGTTTAGGCTCCAGGCGTCTGGACAGACAGACGATAGACAGACGACGGACAGACATTTTTTAAAAACCACTTTTTTGGACTCAGGGGACCTCAAAACGTGTAAATCCATCAAAATCTCAAAATCGAATTTTCGCGCCATCACAATACTTTCTCTTTATATGAGAAAGTAAAAAGTCTAGCATTACAAGAATTATTATCTTTTCAAGCCAAAAGCATTTTTTTCATCCTTATTGACAGAAATATATATAATTAAATTGGCTGAATTATCTTATCTTAAATAGCCTGCCAAATAGTGTGGCAAATAGCTCCCTCTCGTTCTACTATCAGATGAATGGTAACGTAAATATAAACTAATGAAGATCAAGTGGTAAGTGTGATAGAACTAATATTTGGCAAATTATGACCTGTCATCAACACTTGATTAAAATCGGACGAGTAGTTTCTAAGATATGTTGGTTCGCATAAATGTTGACCGATATGCGCAATACCAAAAATGTTATCTGATTCTAAATCGGATTTCACTATAGAATTTAATTAATTAGAAGCCGTGAATAACTTCGTCGTTCAGAGTGAACTCAATGCTCCTGTTACCTTCGGCATGCTCGCAAGATAATCTGATTAATTTTAAATAACTTCATACTTAAAAGTTTAAACTTAAAGTTTAAATAACTTTATTTTAAAAAGTCACACTGTCGTAACTTAAGATAAAGAATTCAAAAAAGTAATGAATTGTTTCCGTTCCAAGGCTTAATTAAGTATCACAAATAATTCCCTCGAATAAAATAATACAAAATTAAATTCGAAGCTTCTTAGAAAATAAAGAAGTAATCAAACGGATGCCTTCTCTATTCGTATTTCAACATTTTGATTCTCCAAGGCTGACCTTTGACCCTTTTAAATATCTTTTTTGGAAAAATCCAGAGAAAAGAACAAGAATGAAAAACCCTTTTCTTTATAGCATTCATCTAATTTTAGCTAGCAAGCCCTAGACAAGAAAGACGTGGAGAGGAGAAATAAATTTCAGATCAAGGGGGCAGCTGGCTGAAAATATAAGCAAAGAAAAAAAAGGAGGAATCAAATCATCAAACTTAAAACCAAAAAGCTAATTTTGTGGGAAAACAATAGATAGACAAAATATATAATAGAAAAAAATACTAGTAAGAAAATATAGAAAATAATATATTAAAAAATACTTTCTTTTAAAAAAAGTAGAAAAATAAAATATTTTGAGTGAAATAGTGTATCAACACTATACTTCTATAGCCAACAAATATCGTACTTTTATTTATAAACATTCTATCATGTTTTCCTGTACCTGAATGTCTAAATAAATCATTTAAATTTGTTTAAAACCAATACTAATGATGTAATATATTATAGTATTATAATATATTATAGTATTTTAATATATTACATATATGTATAGTTATTACAGTATATATGGAGTTATGTTATAGTATATATAGTATTATGTAGTAGTATATATATATAGTTATATAGTATTTATAATATATTATAGAATTATATATTATATATTATGGGCCAAGAAACCAGAAGCTATGATCCTGATGGGCTATATGGATTTTTTGGGAGAGAAGATAATTTGTTTTACACATTGGTTGCATAGATTCTTCGCCAGAAGACCAGTTTTGTTTTTGGTACATATACGTAGTTTTGATAGAATTACACGATTTAGTCCAAATCAAATATTAGTTTTTTAAAACAGTTTGTCTGATTGTCTAGGGTCTGTGCAGACATCGTGGAGCTTAACCACTGAGCTATTGTTGATTAACTTTAGGTATATTTATTCAGAATATCATACCCATAAGAAAAATAGAGAAATGAGTTTTAGCTCTAAATTTGGGGGCGCTATACTCCCAAAAACTATGAAAATCAGTTTCGACGATTTTATATTTAAGAAATTAAAATTTAGTCTATTTAAATATGAATCAAACCATACTAGTTGTTTTCCCGGGAAAAAATCTAGTTTCCAAGATATGAATTGATAAAACTAAGTTTTACTGCAATTTTCGCAGTAAAATTAAATTTCACTATAATTTTTTCAAAGATAACAATTATAATGTCACGAAGACTGATTAAATTTAAATTTGATGCTAAAAAAGTAACATAGTTCGAATATGAACGAACAATAAAATCAATAAAGCAGATATAAATTATTATCCGGCGATAAAAATCTTTCTGGGACAATAAATGAGAATAAGTGTTAATATGCAAATCGTATTGGGTATAATTTATTCCTATCTTATGTTTATTGATTAAGTTTTTAGTTTTATTTAATGAATTTCTTAAGGAAAGATGAAATAAAGATAGGTTTTTTACAGTTAAAAGAAACAGCCAATGATGTTTATAATATACTACATATAGATGTCAATAGTACAACTAATATTGCCTGAAGCGTTAGAGAATGATAATTTGTAGGGAACGTTTTGGTTTCAATAATGATACAAGTATGTTTCAGTTTTAATTATTATTATTGAATATTTCATAGAAATAGTCATTTATTTGATTTTGCTCCGCATCTGCTTGGAAATAGGATCTGTTATAACGATCCTATTAGTCCACTGTTTAAACAAGAAGAGGTATCCTATTAAAGGGAGAAAGAGGGGGAAAAGGATCTCTTTATTTGTTCCTTTATCTTAATTGTATCAGACGTTAGGGAGGAAGGGTAATATATCTCCGAGGTATTGACGGTAGAAGGGGACCGTATTCGGGTAATATTCCATCAGGATCCGGCGCTGCCCACCCTTCAGGCGATGATTCATAGAGACAAACATAGCCAGGATGCGAAGGATATCTTAGTTGGTCAAATTCTCCCGAAGAACTCTTTGCTAGTCCGAAAGAAAGGTGGGATTACATTGTCCGATGGAGAAAGAATAGGTTTCATCACCTACAACCCTACTATTATCGCCACTGATTTAGTACCCTAAGGCAATTCGATTTCTTATACACTCCGACTCCGACGCTTCGATAGGCTTAAACCATAAATCCCAATATAGATGCGTCCCATTATCGGCGCCTTGTTTACACAAATCTTCTTCCTATGGGGCTTCCATATTATTAGGGCGGTTCTCTTTAGGTACCTCCGTCCTTTTTGCTTTCTTATTAAGTTATTACATTAATAGAGCTGAGTTTGTTTTGCCTTTTTTATCTCACCTATATAATCAATTGATCAATATTATATGGTAAAAAGGTTCTTTATTTTTTTCTGATTAATTTATTAGTTAGGATGGAGAAAAAATGTATAGAGTATAAACCCTTTTTTTATCATTTTCTCCTAAAGGCTGAAAGAACATCTTTTTCTAGCCTCAAACAGGTGTTACTTTAAATTAAAGGGATGGTAAGTTCTATATCACGGGTACACCCATTTAAAGATATTAATTTATTTTTTAAGACACTAGAGAAAGAAAGTGGTTTAGATCGTCGGTGCAGCGATCCGATTATTCCTTCACCAGCAATTTTATACATAATCAAAGAAATTGAATGTATAAAATTTTTCCTTTAAAAAAAAGAAAAAACTACAGAAAGATATTGTCTATTCACATTAGAATTTATGAGGAATCGAATGCCGAGCAGACATTCACTTTGACAGTGAGAATGTTACTATGTTAAAACTAAAGGTTTTCAGGTTGATCCAGCGCAAATGGTAACACAAATAGTTGAAAGGATTCTTCAAAACCTGCCTCTCAGAAGCATCAATTTGAGTAAAGCACTGTTACCATGTAACAATGGTGCTTCGAATCCAAATCGACATGGGTATCTGAACCTAAAGTGGCATTGGAGTAGATAATACACAGATTTTACAAAATACACTTACATTAGCAGTCCAACTTTCAACATAAGAACTTATGACAAAGTAACATCAACATTTTTTTTAGCAGTCCAACTTTCAACATAAGAACTTATGACAAAGTAACATCAACATTTTTTTTAGCAGTCCAACTTTCAACATAAGAACTTATGACAAAGTAACATCAACATTTTTTTTAGCAGTCCAACTTTCAACATAAGAACTTATGACAAAGTAACATCAACATTTTTTTTAGCAGTCCAACTTTCAACATAAGAACTTATGACAAAGTAACATCAACATTTCTTTTGGCAGTCCAACTTTCAACATAAGAACTTATGACAAAGTAATATCAACATTTTTTTTAGCAGTCCAACTTTCAAACATAAGAACTTATGACAAAGTAACATCAAATTTTTTTTAAACTAACAATACTGTAAACTTTATAGTACAAAGATGAGTACCAGTGCGTCCAAGAAGCTAAGATGCACTAATACAAAACAGTAAAAATATAAACAATTATCTAAATTCGATTCTATGGGACGGTGAGAAATGACCGTACGCACAAATAATGATTTCGATAAGCAAGCTGCTCTTTCCTGTAATGAACTAGATATTGGTGTCGATAAATACAATAAACTTAAAACCCAGACATCCACTACTGACGTGTCTACTAATGTACGTATTATCACGCGAACTAGTTGGTCAAAGTATGTTGTTTTATTAAACCGTACCTCACTAATTCCATTCTAATTTATATCTAGTAATTTAATTGATGTTCAAAGCTAGGAGTTTATTTATTCTAGATTTAATGGTTTGTTCAGAGTAAGGAAATAATTTTATACGGCTCCCGTGAAAATTGGAGTGATCGATTTTTTCTGTTTTGGATTGATTGATAGACGTGGGAGTCTGTGAAAGAATTTAGAGAGGAAAATTCTTCACAATAATTACCTAAAGTTAAACATTACTTTGAGAGAAAATGTTTTCTATTTAAAAAAAACAAAATGTTAAACAATCCTTTTCTCTCTTATTTTTACTTTTTCATAGAATAAATCATGGCAAATATGAAAAGAAAGAATGGCACTTCTTTAGATTCTTACTCCCCTATGTTTTGTTTAGGTTATAAATGACTTTGACTAAATATAACTATTAAGATAAAGGGATGCTTAGTCTAATGTTCTTTGGGACTAAAGAATATCACACTTCTGTTTTTATACGGGAGTAGGTAACAGTCTGAAGAAAAACATTCCGTACACATTCTTTAGATTGTTACTCCCCTCTGTGTTTTTATAAGGGGAGTAACAATCTAAAGAAGTGCCGAATAAGAGCTGTATTGTGAGGAAACAGGACAATTCCCTAACCCTCACGCCCCAGCCTACTCCATTTAAAATATTATAAAATATATCACTTTACTACACAAAAACTTCTGCTTATATCAGGTTAAAATTTTACATGCCTGTTTCAATTGTGTATGAAGTTGTATTAATATCGTGACGTTAGAACGTAAGATTCGGTAAAAATGTTGTTTTCTCTATTTTAAACGTTTAGGTCCGCTTTATTAGTTTTAGCGAGCTTTAACACATAGCGGTGTCGATGTTGTTTTTACTAAAAAAAAAATTTTTATAAAAGTTGTTTATCTCATTCAATATTTGAAATTAGAATTGTTTCCCGCCCTAAAATTTTAATTTTACATAAAGCTTATGTTTACGCGAGCGTTGCGCGCGAACTCTTGGGCGGATAACGTTTTCCAACGAACTCGTGCTGGGCCTTGGTAAAATGAACATGTGTACCAAATTACAACTAAATCGGTCAACTATTCCTTAAGTTATCGTCATCGGTCGATTTCGTTACTGGTCGTTTTTTCGGATTCACTTCCGGGCTCTAGACACTGTAACATGCCATAAGGAACTTCGTTCCAAAAAGACACTGAATTTAACTTTAATAATATGTAATATAATTTATTTATTATCAAATTTAAAAAGTTTTCAACACGCGATGTCTTACATTTGGATTTCGATTATCAGCTAAATCATATTTAAATTTTCATTAATACCTCGGAAACTAGATTTTCCAGGGGAAAACGGCTTATATGATTAAATTCGTATTTATATAGACTGCAAAATTAAAATACTAACTAACTTAACTTTTTTAGAGAATAAAAATAGTTAATTTCGATAGGTACCAATTACTTAATGCATCTGGCTAAAACTCGCTTACAAAGCAATTAGCTTGATTGTGCCATAATTTAATATTAATACAGTCTGAACATCAAAAAAGTTTGATTTATAAACCCATGACATGGGAGCTATATCCGTGATAAAAAGTAGTTATCCGGGAAAAGAATTATTATGCGGCCATATTTTTTTATACCGTGTGGGATTATCCTAATTAATTAAATGTTAACTAAAACTGTTAGTAAACGTTCGTATGTTAAGGATGAAAGCAATAAAAGCTATATTTATTACTTATGTATTTAAATATTAAACTAATTTCTATTTAACATAACATGAATTATTCCAGAACTCTATAGCCTAACATGAAAATAAATAACCTAAAATTATTATAAGGTAATTAAGGAGGATATAAGAAGTACAAGCTAAAATTAAAAATTTTCCAAAGATTTGGTGTAGAACTTAATCGGTTCAAAGAGGATAACAGGTATGTTAAAGGATTTTTTATTTTTAAATATATTAATTTTACTTATTGAGTTCAAATCAATAAAAGAATGAGATGAATATAGTCTGCCAAGTAGTGTGTTACATAGCTTCCTCGCGTTTATAATTAAAGTAATAATTTAGCAAAATTTAGAAAGCATAGACGGTTGACATTAATCTATATGGCTATCTACGCGCCACTTTCGACAAACCTTCCAACTTCAATAAAAATTAAATGAGTACTTACAGTAATTAACAATAAGCATAAGTAAAAGTAAATTAACAGTTAACAATAGTGTTTATTCCAACAGGGAGAAAATTTACAAAAATAGATTTTTAAAAAATAATTTTGTTCCGAAAAAAAAAAAAAAAATCAACTACAATAAAAGATGTGTGAGATATGATTAGAGGTGGTAAAAGGTGGTTTACATTAAGCATTATGATAAATGACAATGTTTTTGTGGCATTTTATTTTTAAATTTCCGACGATATCCGAGAAATTCGCTTTTGGTAGTTCGTCCCTCTGTCAGTCGGATCTTGGTCATATCTCCTGACCTACTGCAGCTTATATCACAAATATAAAACGCTTTTACAAAATTGCGGCCAATATACCCCAAAATAACCAAAAAAGTACCCCCTACAAAAAGTCCCCCTCCGCTACTCTATAAGGACTGGTCCTAAAATGTGAAATAAGCAGGTCAAGTGTGTGCTAGTCAGCTCACAGCGAGGGTCCGTAGGCAACCCTGTATTTTTAAAATGCTAAAAAGCTTACTTTGAACCATTCTAAGGGTCTGATATTCTCCAAACACACTCTGATAAAGTATTTTTTTGACACTGAACCGGACTACAACCATATAAATACATCGAAAAGACCATAATTATAAAAAAAAACTATTTTGTCAATAAAAATAAATTAATATTTTTTTTCGGAGGGGGGGGGGGGCACGTTTCAAACCCGCTTCAAACTCACCTACGCTCGCCCTATCAAAGTTATAATATAACAATAGAATTATATATTTTTGTAATCAGCTCGACGTACCCTTTCATATGATACCCCTCACGGTGTCGAAAAAAAAATAAAAAAAATTTAACCCTTAAGTTATTTTACCCTAATTTTTTAGAAAAATATTTTTTTTAAGTCGCTATATTTTTAAAATATGTGGGCAGGTACAAGACACATACATGCCAAATTTCAAAGTGATCGGACGAAAGGTGTAGCCGTGAGAGCACGCGAGAGGACGGACGGACAGACACACGCAGGAAAATATAAGGGTCCTTGGTTTTGCCTACGGACCCTAAAAATACATCTCAGCAGGCTATTGATATTTGCGGAAAAAGAACTTTTTATATACTACGTTTTTAAATTTTCTGTCATTATAAATTTGAAACATGTCAAAATGAAGATTGTAAATGTGGGATATGTCAAAACAAATAAAATAAGTTGCGGGTTTTTTCCGAACTAACTTTCTATACAGCAAAATTTGCTGAAAACGAATTAAATTCTGCTGAAAGATGGCTAAAAGTATTAAAATAATGCATTGTCATCGTGTTCTGAGCTATTCTAAAAGTTTCAAATGTCTAGCTACTCGGGAAGTTAGTTAAAAATCGATTGCAAGATTTGTACTGGACAAACAAACAAACAAGAAAACAAGCTAATAAAAACGTAGTAAAAACCTAATTTAAAAAAAAAAATTATGCACATAACCATTGTTACCCAACATTTTTATTTTTTGTAATTTGTGATTGGGGTATTATTTTAAAGGTATTGGAAAGTAAATCACAAATATATATCGAGCTTGCAAAATGGTGGCCATTATTCAAAGATTAAATTTCCGGATTTGGGTGCGCCTAACCACAGCGATAACAATTGAATTTGTTGTTGGTAATTATTGAGTTGGCGTATTATTTTAAAGGTATTGGAAAGCAGATCACAAATATCTATCGATTTTTCAAAATGGCGTTAATTTTACCCCCAAAAAACCCAAAATAGTGCCTTCCTAAAATGCTGAAGGATAATTTGTGCACCTTAGAAATATGAATTTTTATGATAGAAGAAACCCTTTTAGTCACCTTGCCCTTTTAGTAGCTTGCTGGCAAGTACTACGAGAGTTTTATTGTAGCTTTTGATGTCATATTATTAAGTCGTTTTTTTATCTAGAAGTTTTTATTCTAGTCCTCAATTTTATATTTTTTTTTTCTTTATTCTTAAAATTTTATTATTGTTATTTCTAGCATCTGGCTTTAATAGTCCCTTCACACATGTTATTGTAGTTACAATGTTAGCCCGATTAATATACGTAGTTTATTATTGATTTTATTGTAACCTTCTCTATTGTTTATCTTTGACTAAATGTTTATAGTCTTATAATTGAATTATTACTTGTTATTTAGATATTTTTTTCGCTTTCTTTTATTTCTAAGAGCGCCTTTCCTGTGGCTCTGCTGTTAGAGGACTCTTAACTATTTGTAGTTATCAATAAATAAATTAAGAAATTATAAAATGTTTCAATTATATAGACATTTTATGGAACAAGTTCTTTAAAAAAATAAAATCTTGACCTGTTAAGACACTCAATTAAATAGCATTAGGATTAAATATTAGATGCGATACTCAGAAACTAAAAAATAAGATTTTTCTATAAAATGTATTAAGGTTCAATTCGGATTTTGTTCAAACTAAGAGTGGATTTTTAAATTGCTCAAATCTTTATAAGTTTTTATGAAATGGTTATCTAAAGTTTGAATGAAATATTTTATATTTAAATTTATCAGACAAGTGTAAAACGAAATTCAATTTTAAGTTCTAAAAAATCCAGACCATTTTTCATATTTTTTAATAGTATAAGGTTAATGTTAGATTTAAAAGGTTTAAGGTTAAAGTTATTTTTGGGTTTTATTAGAAGAAATATTAATTGTATTGTGTTTTGGGAGGGAATATATTTTTTAATTCATTAAATGTTAAGGATTTATCATAAATTAAAGTATAATTTTGTAATTTAGATAATAATAGAAAAGTAATAATAAAGACCATTATTATGACAAAAATGTACGTCTGTAAATTATAGTTTTACGAGTTTCCGGGCTAGATTTAAAAGGAACGTAAGATCTCTAGCTAGCCCTTGAACCCTTTTTCCTTGTATTTGACTAGAAAACCCCCTGAAGTAACTCCCTTTCCTTCGTCTGGGCAAATATAATAGAAAATACCCAAAGGAAAAGGGGCCGCTCTCGGTAGAAGCTTATAGACAGAAAATTTCTAAATCCGGTCCTGTTCATCACATAAAGCATTATTTATCTTTTAGTAAGGAATATTACATTTTGGGATGGATCAAAATTACTATCCACGAAATAATATTAAACGTATAAAGGTAATCTCATCTTAAAAGGGTTTACTAACGATAAACATTGTATTGTGATCTTATAAATAAAATAATTCTATTAACTTATTTATTAATTTACTTTCTCGATTACATAGTATATATAATATATATATATATATATATATATATATATATATATATATATATATATATATATATATATATATATATATATATTATATATATATATATATATATATATATATATATGTATGTATGTATGTATGTATAAAAAGAAAGAATCGAAGGATTAACATTTTTTAAATTCCCCAGTCCAAAAAAGTGGTTTTTAAAAAATGTCGTCTGTGCAGACGCATGGGGACTAAAACCTAGCGAGGCGATTTTAATGGAATTTATGATATTTAAAAATTTATTCCTCGAGGCGAATTCGATAAATAAATTAATCTCTTTCATATTAGGTCTTTTGGGCGCACTGATCAAACAAAACACCTATAGAAAATCGTTAAAAAACTATAAAATTCTTAAAAACAGTTCCGAAGATTTTTATTTAAAAAGTTATAAAATGTAATCCATTTGTATAACCCTATACAGCCGGGTACTAGGGTGCCCATGAAAGATTAGTTTGGACATGCTCACAACTGATCCAACCTTCAAACGGACTATTCAGTCTAAACTGTCAGGCCAGCGGATTGTGAGTATCCAGTTTAAGTCGATTTCCTTGGAAAAATTTAATTTTTCGAGATATTGATAAAAATAAATTTGTCTCCACTGAAATCGAAACAGAAATTAAATAAACCATGTATGTTTAATAATAAATTAATTTATCTACGATTAATACGAATTATAAACATTATATTTCTGTTTAGATGCATAAAAGGTTATTCTTTAACCCTTTCAGGACGAATGCCGTGATATTACGCTAAACCGGGACTACATCCTAGGCCGAATGCCGTGATATCACGAAGCACCGGGACTGCCTTACAGGGCCGAATGCCGTGATATGTCGCCTTGCACTTTTCATACTGTTTTATCATTTTATGAATTTCTGGGTTGCAAAATAAAATATTCAAAGATATCTTGTAATAGTTTAGGATGTAATAAAGATGTTTAACAAGATTCGGTTGTATTTGGGTTGGCCGTTTTTAATTTATTGATATACATATATAGCGTACAGACTAAATCAGTTATTTTTTTCAACTCTTAATTTTTTTTACAAATAACAGAATTATGACGCTATTTTCGAAACTAGAGGATGTTTGAAAGTTTTTACTTTTACCCAGATGTCTTATCTATTCAATTATTTTATCTTTGTCATTTTAGAGCTATCTTCAGGGTTTAGCGAGAGGGTGTCAGCCTTGAAGACACCTCTGACCCTCTCGCCCGATAAGTCTAGTACTTTCGCCGATTCCCTTCGTATTTTTCGTTATCTACTTTGCCCTTACACTTATCTCAAAATATACAATCTTGGTTATTATAAAAACAAACACGTATTCAGTCCGTATTTGACTTACACGTGCAATTATCTGTGTCAAAAAATTACGCAATATAACCGCAACTAATCGGTGTAACTATTGTTTGTTTGATTTAGACTTGTTTTTTTTTCTTTTTAAATTTATTTTTAAATTTATTTACCCGACTTGTTTATTTTTGATTTCATTGCTAAATTATTGTTTTGCTTCCGAGCTTAACAAAGGTAACGGCGCGGCGGCTACGTGATCGTTTTAAAGAACGAAAAACTTTTAGGTCTCCAATTTCAAAAATTTCAAGACAGTGATCCGTTTCAGACATTTTTTTCAATTCATTTGTTCACAGGGTTTTTTCAATAAAATAATTTATTTTCAAATAAATGGCTATGTGTATAGAAATTAAATAAAGTAAATTTAAAATAAATAATATATGAATGAACATATTACGCATTTATTATAACGCGCCCCCGCCTACAAAGAAGCATACTATGCTATATATGTATAAGCATAAATTATACAATTTTAATAGTAAAAGAAAACCAATGTGTTCACTTTTTCTCTCGTATAATGTATTTACAAAAAATACTTTTTAAAAATAATAATGAATTAATAAAAATATGAACAGGTAATTTGTATATATATATCGAAATAAATCAATGCGAAAAAAATATTTCTATAAAAAAAAAACATTCAACATAATGGTACATTAATACAGATTATAAAAATATAATTGGATAATTTATAGAGTATGTAAAAATATAATAAATAGAGAATGATTAATAAAAGATCTAGTGAATGCATAGTAGACGCGAGGTAGAAAAGTATTCAGTCCAGGGATAGAACTACCTGTTCCTCCCGTACCGTCCCCACAACTACACAGTCTCTTACCAACTTCGTACTGAAAGGGTTAATAGCTGTATTCATTGCGCATGTGCCTTCATAATTCTTACATACAGACGAACTTACATAAAGGAAGTGTATTAATTTTTTTTATGTATTTATTATTAAAATCCACAATCGTAGATAAAGTACAGTGTGCAACTCATGCGAAAACAGCATTTTACAGGGCTTGTAGCAGATTTTCCTCAAAATTAAGTGACTTTAGTGACTATTTTTTTCAAAATAAGTGACTTTTAAGTGACCTGTTTTCCCCAGATAAGTGACTTTAAGTGACTTAATTTTAAGTAAAAAAAAGTATTTTAGTTATTTTTTGCTGTTTAGCACTGTTAAACAAATGCAATTATAAAAATTTTAGAACAGTTTTTTATTCATTTGATTTTTTGTACCGTAACTACAAAAAAAAAAATTGAACTTTGGCGGTATTTTGACAGATGTAAACAAACTTTGACGTCACCAAAATTATCGCACTAATAAATAATTATATTCGCTTGTAACTTAATTAATGGAATTTCATCGGGTTTTTTTTATATTTGTTCCTTAATTTTTTCCGGTTCCAACGATATGCTATAAGTCAAAAACGTATTTATACTTTCGAAATTATTAACCTTCAAAGTTTATCATTCAAATATTGATAACTTCAAAATGGCGGCCAATATCAAAATGGAATGTGGTGGGCTTGTTTGTCATGCAAAGAGGTACATTCGTGCCAAATTTCAACTCGATCAGGACCATTTTCGATATTACCATTTTTTAAAATTTTTGCTCACTCAGCAAACTGCGTTTAAGATAGCGGAAAAAGTTGATTTTCCGGGCGGCACCACTACAGGGAAAGACTGGTTTTCTGCCAAGTTTCAACTCTCTAGGTTAAATACCTTGGGCACTACAGTGATAATTGATAACATACACACACACATACATACAAACGCCATGTTGAAAACCTCTCAGGAGGTCTTAAAAACACCCAAAACGGATAATTCCGCTGAAATCTCAAAAAAAAGTTTTTGGTGAAACAATACTTTTCGAATACAATACTTTTAGGAAAAGTAATAACAATCAGGAGGGAGTTCGGAATAAAATATTCTTTTCATCTTTATTTCAACCATTTTCCATCTTAATATTATCATTAATCACAGATCAAAGTAGGCCTAATATAAAATTCATAGTTAAAAAAAGTCTTGAGCTTACAAAATCCCTTTTGAAAAACAGTTAAAATATATGTTTTGTATTTAAAAAACTACAGAAAATTAATTTTTTTTATCCTTGTAAGCCCAAATAAGTGACTTTCAGTGACTTTTTTTTAAATAAGTGACAAAAAAGTGACTCTCGTCAAAATAAGTGACTTTTAGTGACTTTCAGTGACTCACTACAAGCCCTGCATTTTGCTTTGCTCGTGTGGTTTTACTACTCCACACTCGCATGCAAAATGCTACTTTCCGCACTAGACGCGTAATGTACTATTAAATAAATATATTGGGATTTAAAAGAATATAAAAAGTTTTGTTGGAATATGTCGGGTGTGAATTTGTGAAGAATACTTCACCAATAAGCACTTTTAACTGTGGTTAGCATCTAGAATAACCAGTAAAGTGAGTTCGAGCGACCAACTAACCGGTTTTTTTTTGCGATTGTGTTTTATGAACTTACAATTTAAATGGCGCCAAGTTTATGATAAACAAACATGAATAATGATTATTAAAAATGTAAAGATGAATAAAATATACAATTTTTTTATAATCATTTATTTTTATAAACGTTCTATTTTATACTTTAAACTTTTAATTAATCATTAAAATTATTCATGACACGTGCTCATAAAAGGAATATGAAGTAGCTTATGACAAGACAGTTTCAACTCTTCAGTAAAGACGACAACTCGACGGCGCCACCAATTGTAATTAATTGAAGTTACATTAAATTATATTCTATTTCCATTGTTGAAAACTGCTCTTAAGTTAATGTAAAGAGTCTTTAAAACGCTTTAATAAAAATCCAGCGTGAAATCTTTTATACGCT
This sequence comes from Gerris lacustris, assembly GCA_951217055.1. Classification (NCBI taxonomy): domain Eukaryota; kingdom Metazoa; phylum Arthropoda; class Insecta; order Hemiptera; family Gerridae; genus Gerris; species Gerris lacustris. Next base: position 22,335,724 of record OX578283.1, on the reverse strand, counting down.
GTATTGAAGTTGCTTTATTACCTCTTTCAATAACCGTCTGTTCAATATAATAAGCTTGGATATGTGTTTTTTATTCTTTTTGTTAAAAAACATGTTTTATTCTGTTTTAATTTAAATATTTATACACAAACACATTACAATTATCACGACTTTAATCAATCGTTGAATAAAAAATAATTTCTATTGTTTATAATAATACGTTTTATGTATTTCTTTAGATCAGAAATAAAACCTGTAAGTTGTTTAGTCGTAAATACGTAGTAAGTTCGAAAAAATATGTTGAAAAAAGATACTAATGCAACTAAATGTTTCTGATATGAAACTGTAGTAAATTTATTGATATAAAATGATACCCTGACAGGTCAGCTTTCACGACTAGAAAATCAAATCAAATTTAGCTGGGTTTTTGGGCTATATAGATAACAATAGATTCATGAAGCCGTAGAGGCGTTGGTCGCGTCGTTTTACCAACCGTCTCTTCTATGCGTTACGTTCAGGTTATAAACAAATTAAATTAAGACGAATCGTCTGTTTATCTGCTGTTTTGAAGGAACCAAGAATCATTTACCTTTTTAAAGTTTTGTTAAGATTCAATAATAAACTTTTTTAACAGTTCATTTACACAATAGTTGTTTATGTTTAATCCTTTAAAAAATGCAATGCATGACACATCAATTCAATGTAAGTGAATGCATGGAAAGTATAAAGTTATGATCTGTCATTGATATTAAAATTACAAGGCATCTTTAAAGCACTCAAGTTTTTCTTATTAATTGCGAGGGGTAAAATAAATAAAAAAGAAAAAAAAAGAAAAAACTCAAATTAAAATATCATTTTGGAAAAAAAAAAAAAAAAAAAATCACTTTAACTCTTTCCCTTGGACAAAAATTCGAAAATGAACAAAACGGTTATCACACAGTATAGATTGCGGATGAAGACCCCTTGCCGGAGTCGGGAATCTAATCGACAATAAGCTACTGGGGGTCCCATCAAAAAGCAAATTACAGCAGACAACATTTATTATTAAAACAGAGTGAGGCGGTAGTGGTTTGAAGGGTGAGAGAACGCCTGGGTTGGCAAAAAGGATCCAAATGTAGTCAGTTAGGCTAGCCTTCCCCGCCCCCTTACTATTACTACTACTATAATTAAAACAGGTAATAAATGCTAATAATATTTTTATGTACATATGATGATATGACATTGGAATCGACCAGCCGAAAGGTTTAATAGGAATATCCTTTAAGAAATCAAACAACAAATATAAAAAATGTAAATACTATAATATCTCTTAAATATTTAATATCTGGCTTGCTATCCCAACAACTGATATCTATGAGTTTACAATTTTGCGCAAAAATATTATAATATTTATATTTGTTCACAGGCAACTACGCTGCTAACAAGACCCAGTGGAAGTGAAGGAAAACATATGCAGATTGAAAAACTTCCCTTTTACAACCATACGGAATGCGAATGTCAAGACAGGACTGATGAAATGCCGCGGGATAACGATCGAATCTCTAGCAACTCCGTCGACTCTATTTACAACCTAGAAACCACTGACAGACAAGTGTAAGTATAGCTAGAGAGCTCAAATATACCGAGCAATTAAGATTTGTTTATTTGACCTCAAGAGGCCAAATTATATAACATTTACTTAATTAATTTTTACTATTTACTATTTTTTTATTAAACTACTACTACTATGAATTTACTAATTATTTACTAAACTACTACTACTATTGATTTACTACTAATGAATTTAATTTTTTTTTTCAGATGTCTTTGTCCGTCAGCATTTACCCTGAAGTTTTTACCCAATGGTTCTTGCGCTTGCGACTGTTTTGATAAACAAAAAGAATGTACCAAATACAAGCGAGGAAAGGAATTCTTTATTCACAAGGACAAGCTGTAAGTTTAGTTTTATTATTTTAAGGGTTAATTTTTATTTTTAATTTCTGAGTAAAGAAATTACTTTCATCAGCTTTGAAGAAGCTAACGTAAAAATAGGCCTCTGTATTGTTGATATTAAATTTATCAATTACACATGTACAGTGTCAAATAAAATGTTTGTTCTCTAGTAGAATAGATAGTGGTTATTTGTTCAAAATATCTTCGTAGCAATAGCCGATTCAATTTTTTTTAAATCGGGGAGTCTTATAAGCAGGAGGGGGCGGGGGGTGTCTAGGAGGCGGTAGAGGTAGCCCCAAGGTGAGTGGAACAGGCTTCCAACCGAGCTTGCTCTACCTTGCAGGAAAATCTTTGCCGTTTAAAATTAAATTAAAAAATGATAACGGAAATAACTTAACTTGTCTGTAACTGATTATGTTTGTTTACTAAACCCTAATTAAAATATATTTGCCTAAACCCGCATATCACAGAAGTGATTCTAAGTCTAGTATCAGGTTCCTTTATTATTTCATAGGATTCATAAACCCTAAACCCGGCACATTGAGATGCAGAGCAGGACAGCATAATTTTTTTAACCATAGAAATATACTAAACCCCGCGTATTGAGATGTACAGCAGGGCTGGGCAGTACTACGCCACACGTTGACTACCCGACACTAATAGATCTGACGTCTCAGTGGGTAATTGAGACGCCAGATCTACTTGTCTCGGGTAGGCCACGTGTGGCGTAGTATTTCCATGCCCTACTCTACAACTAAATACGCGCGCTTCGTATATCAGCGGTTGAATAAAACTCCGCAACTCTCCGTGGCAAAATCGAAAAATTAATTTGATGGAGCTATAAATTTGGGGGACCATGCCCCAAAAACTGAAAAAATCTATTTTATCTACGATTATTACGAAACATAAATATTATATGTATCTCTGTTTAGATGCATAGAAAGTGATACTTTTCGTAGTTGTATTCATTGCGCATGCGCGTTCATAATGAGGTGAAGAATTCCTCTTTTTTCCGCCCTAGGTCGGAAAAAAAGAGGAATTCTTCACCTTAACGCACGATTAGCGAGTTTGTATATATTCAAATTTGCAGTTTGTTTAGTTAAAGTAACTGTTTATATCGAGTTTTTAGAGAAGCAATGAGTGATTTAAGTGATTATGAAGAAAATGAGGAGAATTATACGCACAAAATAATTAATTCGGCACAAAATACAACTAATGAATTTATGTCATCTTAATCAAAAGAGAAATACGTACTTACATATAGGAAGTTTATTAAAAAAAAATGTCTGTATTTATTATTAAAATCCACAGTCGTAGATAAAGTACAGTAGGCAACTCGTGCGAAAACTGCATTTTGCTTCGCTCGTGTGGTTTTACTGCCCTCACTGTCGCTCGGGTGCAAATTCCACACTCGCATGCAAAATGCTACTTTCCGCACCATACGTGTAATGTACTATTATAGTCCATTGAAATACAATTTTTTCCGTGGTAGGCTGTGAAATAGTAACTTTAGAGCCTAAAAAACATAGCTAAAATCCATTTTTTCATTACGTGGACTTAAAAAATCTTTTCATTACTCCTAGCTGTAAAGAAAAAATCTTTTACGTCCTAGGCACTAAAAGATTTTTTCTTTACGGCGGGTAGTTGTCAAAACTTCCGTTAGTAGTGCTGCAGTCTTTGTAGAAATGCTTCTAGTACGATAAAAATCCGCTAGATGTCAATGCGTTTTGTTTATCTTTTCTTATAGTGTAACCTCATTTTAAGGTTTCTTTTTTACTTTCTCATATAAAGAGAAAGTATTGTGATGGCGCGAAAATTCGATTTTGAGATTTTGATGGATTTACACGTTTTGAGGTCCCCTGAGTCCAAAAAAGTGGTTTTTAAAAAATGTCTGTCTGTCGTCTGTCGTCTGTCTGTCGTCTGTGCAGACGCCTGGAGCCCAAACTACTGGGCCGATTTTGACGAAATTTGGCATACATGTTCAGAAAAATCATACCCCGAGGCGAAATCGAGAAATGAATTTTAGCTCTAAATTTGGGGGCGCTACCCCCCAAAAACTCTGAAAAAACATGAAAAAAAATTATTTCTGGAAAACGGTTCCGACGATTTTGATTAAAAAATTCTAAAATGTAGTCCATTTGAATACGAATCCAACGATATAAGCCGTTTTCCCGGGAAAAATCTAGTTCCTGAGATATTAGCTTAAAACGCGGACGGAGAGAGCCCGGGTTCGATTCCCCGACCAGGAGAAGTTATTTTTATGATAAATTTTGATGAAATGTTCAATAATATTTAAATGTACATTTGAAAACTAATAAATGGAACACTGGGCTAAGTAATTATAAACTCATATATGAGAAAGTTTGTCTGAGTTGTCTCGGACCGATTTTTTAAGTCTTAAGTATGTACTAATATTTGTTATTATTATATATTGATTAGTGATTAATATTTAATGTTTTTTCATTGTCTGCTACCTCGGAAAAAATAGCATATGCTACGCGACTTTGAAGTGTTTTTTCTTTACCTTGGCAATATTTACTGTCTCGCTTCGCTCGACAGTAAATGTAATTGCCGCGGTAAAGAAAAAACTCACTCCACAGCCTTGTAACATAATATACTATTAACCATGTTAGACTTTTTCCCGGAAGAAATCTAATTTCTAAGATATTGATGAAAATAAATTTGATTTTATGAAAATCGACAGCAATTACCTGTTGAACACTAATATTAAATGTGTTTAAAAATAAATTTATTAAATTAGATGTTATTTAATGTAAATTCAATCTAGGCATTTGAGTTCTACATCTAAATCCAAAGATTTGTTTTTAAATTTCCGTCGGCTATCCATGCATACACATGGATCCTAAACCACCGTACCAATTGCAATGGTAAACTATTCATCGTCGTTATCTTTGTTTTGTACATTACAGGTGTATAGCAGCAAACAAATGCGTTGTACCTATGTGCGACTACGGAACTTACAACAGGCGCTACGGACGTTGCCCAAGGAAACACGAACGTCATAAGAACAGCTGGTCCAGATTTAACTAGATTCTAGGACAAATAAAACCAATATCTAGATCAATCCTTTCCTCAAACTTCCATTGAACCATATTAAACATAATTAAACATTAATAGTAGAACAAGATGGTATAGTAACAGTAATAATAATAGTAAATATTTTTCACAGATAAAAAATAGTAACTGTATAAAAACAATATACCAACTTTGTTACCGCCTTCTATCCCAACTATTTTCAATATTATACTAATCATTCATATACTCGACCAATGTAATCTAGCTATTTCTACTAAATACATTGTACAATTAGTAATTATCTTTGTTTTTCTAATTATCTGTTTCTAAAATAAATGTTTATACTTAAAAAATATAAATATAAAAAAAGCATTCTACAATCTAGGAATATTGCGTTAACCACTTTTCGTTGACGCTTTATTAGGATCTTAATCAAAATATTAGATTTTAGCTATATTTATTCATATAATTTTAAAGTTAAAGACTACTAAATAAATTATTTATTTTAATTTCAATTCATGTTCGATTTGAAATATAAATATTACCATAGGTAAGATCAATTTTAATTTAGTGAAATTAATTAAATAAAAAAAAATAAAAAATTGTCAAAATTCGATAAATATATCAATGACATTATTTGTAATCTCTATTGCTATATTGTAATAATTGTATTTGATGTTACATATATTTATGTATAAATAAATAAAAATTACTTGTATATATTACATACCTGGATTTTTAATGTAAACTTCTCTTTTTAACTATTAGTGCCATCCTGTAATTTAAGTTAATAATCATGTAATTATTTTTTTGTTTTTAAATATTTCTAGTAAAATATTACGTACATTTAAAATTATTTTCATATTATTACATTAAATATTATTTTCATGATTCAATTAATGGATATTCATGAAAATGAATATAGGATAATATATACATATAATTAAAATAAAATATTAAAAATGAATTTAATCACAATGTATAACAATAAAATAACATACGAGAAACAAATATAATATGCATTATAGAATCATAATAGGGAACCACTTGGGTTATACTTTACAACCCCTGCTAACAATAGCGCATTACTCCCACTCCAACTGTGACGTATTTCGTGATGGTTCAATTATATTAATTACTATGGGCGTTAAGTTTAATTTCGTTACTTTGCGTAATGATAAAAAATATACATTTTAAATCATTGCATAACTTAACTGTAAACAATGGTCTAACTGTAACACTTAAAGAGTATTAATAAAATCAAGATTATGATGTTGGTGGTTATGATCATATTGAAAGCAATTTATGAAGACCATAGTACCAGAGCCAAATTCTCTGAAAAGGTTCTAATAACTAGGGCAGTAATAAAAACAAATTAACCTATAAGTGGAAAGAAGATTGAATTCAGTATGTAAAACCTTATTTTACAAGCTTTCATTTAACATGCAATGTTTGTATGTATGTAAGTTGGGGTCAAATCTTGCATCTGAATTTTAAAGCAGTTATCCTGAACCGATTGAATTGAAATTTTGCATACACGTTTAGTTTGGATGACAATGCATGGTTTAGCTAAGTGACGTCATTCGGGTTTGCTGAGAATAATGCGCAAAAATAAATGCCTTCACTCTAAATCCAATATGGCGGATGGCCCAAGATAAAATCTTGTTTTTAAAAATATTTGTTTACTATTAATTTATTATTTTTGTAATTGGTCTGCAATTATAGTAATCCCCACCCTGACCCTTCTTTAAGGATGTGGTAATAAGAGTCTGTTTACATTATCATGGGATGAAATTAATTTGTAATCCATTCCAGGAAAATAAAGTTCAATATTATTAAAATCAAAATTAAATATTCAAAATAAAATATTGTAAATTAAATGTAAACTAATTAATGATTAAAAAGTTTAATAAGAAATTAAAGAAAAAAAAAGCTAATATTATTTTTAATCAAAGGTTTTCTTTCTTGGTATGAACCAAAAAAAGAAAATGTTTTAATTAAATTTTTCTCTGCCACACAATACATCTTCTTCAGAGTTAAAAAGATACAACAAATATTTAATTAATTCTTACTTTGAAAATTATTAAGTTATTTTTTTTATTTAAAATCGTAACAAATATGATTTCTTATTTATTACTTTTCTTTTGTTTATCTTGAATTAAGTTTTAAATCTGATAAATGTACTATGTATGTATTATGTACTTCACTTGTTTATATTTTTTTATGGTAAATTTAATTGTACCTACAGTAGAAGATACCATTACTTTATTTTTTATTTTTTATTATTCCTATCAGTTATAATAACTTATGGTTCAGGATAAGCGTGCATAACACGAGTTATTAACATCATAATTTTAGAATTTTGTTTTTGAGTTAATTTTTTAGAGTCCCCAAGAATATATTTTAGGGTCAGCAAAGACCGCATTTATGTTTATGCACGACATCTTAGATTATTATCTCAAGTTTATTTGTATTGTTATTATAGTATTAAGTAATATAAATAATTTAAATTTTATCTAATGCATTTTTTATTTTATTTTTTTACTTTTAATTGTATATTCAGTAATAGTATTGTCAATCATTATTATATAAATTATTTATTTAATTTTTTTTTTTTTAGGTAAAATTATTTATTTATTTTTAGTACTAACAATTTAAAAAAATAAATTATGCTGATTAAAAAAATTAGCTTAACTAAGTAATGTTGGTACACTTTTACTTAAAATATAAGCGTTGTACACATTTATTTAAACATATTTTTAATAATTCAGCAGCACTGTCTTTGTTTGGATTTTTTTTTATTTTTATTATTTAAAAAAAATTATACTAAAAATGTATTATATAATATGTTATAAGAATATGTTTATTTTATTACCAGATTCAATCAAGATAAAAGCAACACAATTATTTCAAAAATATCATGCAAAATAAAAGGTATGATACTTGGTAAATATATTATTAAATTAATTAAAAATGGAGTCAAGTAAATAAAAAGCCTTAAGGAAAATATTCATACTAAAACCTGTCTGGAGTTCGAATCCCAGCAATATGAAATAAGTTCTACACGAATAACCACATCGAAAGCTGCGAAATGCTAGTTATAAGCATATATAATTATACAAATAAAAAAAAAAATAAAATAAAAATAAAAAGCCATTTATTTCAAGCACACACTTCATAATGCTAATTAAAAATATAAATATATAAATTTAATTGCAAATCGGCATTTAGCCGTGGCACATACAAATCAAAATATACAAATTAAAATCGATATTTACTGAGTGTTAAAATCCCTTAACTTTAACAAAATAGGGTAATAAACCAGTCTATAGTTACCGGCAATACTTGAATCAGTGGTGTAAATATGGGCCCGCATTGCGGGCGGGCCCCCGGTGCCAGGGGGGCCCCCAATCCAATATACCAATGTCGATGGGGGTCCCCAAAATAATCTAAGAACCATTTTTTTTTTTTGCTCATGAATTTTCTTTTGCGAGGGGCCCCCAAAGAGTTCTTGCGGAGGGGCCCCCACTGCCCTACCTACGCCACTGACTTGAATAATTAAACAAATAATTAGGAGTCGGTAATAAGGTTATAAATAATTAGGCAGGCTAATTGTTTTTCACTGCAGCTAATCAACGTGATGAATGATATCATTAGTATCATCCAAATATCATCAAAATCGGACAATTAGTTTTCCAACCATAAATATCACTTCTCGGTTTATGATTTTGAAATACATAGAGACTTCATTGAATCTGGTATATAATCCTCTTGTACCTATTTAATTTAATGTTTTTTATTTGTATGTTTTTTATTTCTTTTTTTTTAAAATTATTGTTACCTAAAAATAATTTTTAGAGTAGGTGCTCTTTACCTGTTTAATTAACGTAATTTTTTTAATTAATGTAAATAAAACGATTTTATTTTAGTATATAAGCTATGAATACCTAATGTAACTTAAATTAAATAAATAAGTAGATTGTCTAAAATAATTTTTCTTACTGCAACAGCTAGCTATGGCAAGTGATTATTTAATATAAGTAAAAAAAAGGAATTTAATAAGACAGTTATCAACAGAAAAAAATCCACAGTTCAATTTAAACGTGAAGGATTTCGTCAAGGTACAATTTATATTTGTTCGAACTTGGCGTAATTGTAGGTACAAAGAAAAAATAACTATTAAAGAAAGTATATTTAATTATTTCATATTAAAAATGTAACACTAACAATAACAATACCAAGGTGTTAGGCAGCTACTTTAAACGTGAGGGATTTCGTTTAAATTTAAATAAATGCATTTCTAACAGGCGTATTGGTTAGGGCGTTTGATTTTAAAATCTGAGGTCGATGGTTCGAAACTCGTCCAGATGAGAGATTTTTTTACAGGTAAATCAACTGCCAACTTAGACCGGCAGTTGATAAAATATCTCTAACTTAATGGAGTCTCAAAAACACAAACTTACAACTTCACATCAAAAATGATTCACTTGGACGAGTCTCGAAACGGGAACTTCGTTTCACGACGTCGTTTCATCAAAGCAAATTTACCCTACCTCAGCTAAAGAAGTTTCACTTCAAACAAAACTTTTTACATCTTAATATTTTCCATAGACTTGCTATAAGAAAACATAACTTGTTACTTCCAATTATAAATTAAGGAAAAGTTAACGAAAGCTAACCAAATTAATTAAGTACCTTGAAACTTTCCTAATTATTTAACTTTGATGTTTATATAAAACTAATATTGTTGCCCTCCTGACTTATCTTAACTTAAAAGTAAGATAAAACTTCTTAAGAAAATATCTGCATTCTATATCTTATGATAAAGTCAATTTATAATAATTTATTATAAAAATAGGAAGAGAAGAATAAAATAATATGCTGCTTTAAATTTCGAAGCTGATGACCGAACTGGTGAAAAAATACCATATCTTAAAAATAATAATTAAAAATAATAATTACACTGGATAAATCTTTGAATAATAAATTATATTAAAAGTTAATGATATTATCTTTCTTCCATAAATTAAAAAAAAGCTTAATAAAAGAGTTAAGCTTTCTTTATTTATGAAATAATATCATTAACTCTTAATGTAGTTTATGATTCAAAGTCTTATCCAATGTTCAGTTTCATCAATAATTATGATAATATCGTATAAATATTAAGGTACTCTAAACTCTTGAAATCTATTCCTTACAAAATCACTTTCCACTCCTTTAAATGTATAGTTACATTATTTTATTACTAGAAAACCTATGTACAATCTACAGAAAACGGCTTATTACTAGCACTATAATTTTTTTCATTAGAAATAACTAATCATTAAATAATAATAATAATAAAAATGTGCAAACAAATTTTTATTTATAATTCCACAAATTTAGTACCTATTTAATTAAGAATATACTTAAATAAATTTAGCTACACAATTTTAAGTACAGATACCATATAAAATTGTTGTTGTCTGTCATTGTTTTTAAAGAAATATCTAGATATTTAATTATTAAAATCAATATTTAATTTATAAGTAGTTGTAAAGTGTATCTGTGTAAATTATTATAATTATTTTTTTTTTCAAATATTCTTAATTTATGCTTTATATAAAATAAAATGTTTTATAAATGAAATTGTTGTTTTATTCAAAGAGTACAATCAAATAAATAAACTTCGAAAATCCTTTATCATGAACTGATAAAGCTAAGAGGGAAATGATAAGGTACAGGGGACAGGGGTAGGGTGAGGGGTGGTAAACATAACTAAATTTGTATAGTAGAACGTTTATTTGTTCGAACCTAGCAATTGGACCATCGATTTGGAGACTTGCTTACTAACCCTTATACAGTTCAGCTACTTTACACACAAATGTAACATCAAACCGAATAAGGTTTGATCCAATAGTAAGCCATGTAAATCAATGCACTTAGACAAGGAATCGAACCCGACCTCAACTTTGATTCATAGATAACAGAAGTGACCATGACCAGTGGCTTTAGGACCACAACTATTTAGAATCCTAGAAATATTGAGAAAAAACGATAAGGAAGACAGGAGTGATTAATTCAGCCAAAAGTGAAATTGGGGTCGAGAAATAAACCAAGGAGGAAAGTTTTGGGGAAAGGTGGGACAAGATCAGTCAGAAAAAATAAAGGCAAGGAAATCCATATCTAGGGAATTTCACCTAGGCTAACTTACACTACAAGATTAACAAAGAAATCGGTCCAAGACAACTCAGATAAACTTTCTCATATACGCAAGTTCATTATTACATAGCCCAGTCTTTTCCGTTTATCAGTTTTCGTGTTTTTGTACGCAGATTTAATTATTATTAATTATTTCATCAAAATTTATTATAAAAACAAACTCCTCGGCGGCGAATCGAACCGGTTCCTCTCTCCGTCCGCGTTTAAACCTATTTTCTCAGAAACTAGATTTTTCTCGGAAAAACTGCTTATATCGTTAGATTCGTATTTAATAATGGACTATATTTTAGAATGTTTTAATCAAAATCGTCGGAACCGTTTTCGAGAAATATTTTTTTGGAACGAAGTTGCTTATGGCACGTTCTGGAGCCTGGGAGTCAATTCGAAAAAAACGACCGTCACAAAACCAAGCGTCAAGAAATCTACCGATGACGATAACTTGAGTAAAAGATGACCGATTTAGTTGAAATTTGGTATACATGATCATTTTACCAATGCCTAGGATGAGTTCGTTGGACAACGTTATCCGCCCAAGCGTTCACGCGCAACGCTCGCGTAAACGTAAGCTTCAAATTTAATATTGGAATTTTAGGACGGGAAAAAATTCTAACTTCATCTATTTAATGAGCCAAATGTGTTTTAGTAAAACGATCACCGACACTGCTATGAAGTGATAAAGATCGCTAAATTTATTAAAGCGGAACTAAATATTTAAAATAAAAAACGTTTTTACTGATATCTTACGTTCTAACGTAACGATTTTAATAAAACTTCTTACACATAGTCTAAAGTACAATTGAAACAGGTATGTAAAATTTCAACCTGATACAAGTAGACGTTTTTGAGTAGGGAAGAGATATATTCTAAATGGAGTAATTAATATGTCAGCGGAGTCTGAGGGAACAGTCGTGTTCCGGCACTATATAAGCATCTATTCTAACTATAAACTCATAATGATTAACTTTTTTTCTCAATATACAATACATTATGTATTGCAAGACGCTCGCTTCAATGATAAATAAATTCTTTTCTTTTCATTTTGTCTTAACTCAACTCTGCTAAGTACAAACTGTTAGTTACTTTTAATTTTGTCTCTTTTTCTAACTCCACCACGTATAAGTAGTTAGCAACGTACTTAGCAGTATAATTTTATAATTTATATCTAATGAAAAGCGTAAGGAACTTCGTTCCTACCGGGTGTCCCACGACACCACACGTATTTTTTTAACTGTGGCTTAGTGCTATAGAAGGACTATCATTAAGGCCTTTTTTCGATTTTAAGCCAAAAAATATTTTGATAATTTAAAAAAGGGTGTTTATTAGGACTTCAAGGTGGTTCACGGTGGACTTTTTGTTGATTACTAAATTCATTAGTTCAATTATGATGAAAAAGTACAATGGGGAAAACTAGTCAGTATTAAAATTTGCGTTTTTTGTAGAATGAAACTAGAACCTGACTAACTAGTAAGTTAGCTATAGCTCTAGGTATAGGTATTTTTATAAAAAACAAAACCCTTTATGCTATCCTAAAAAAGGTTATAACACCGGATCATAATTCTTTTTCTTTACTCAAGCGTAAAAGAGGTAGTACAGAAGAATCTTCATATCAGGCTAAGATCTATGAAATAGGATCCTCCTGGAAGAAGTGTCCTTCATATAGGTTGAGTTAATTAATTCAAGATAATAGAATTCATAAAACAAATTGATCAGTAACAATAAAGTGGGTTTGTTAAGTAGCACTGAAGTCTAATTAGTCTTCAAGTGAAGTCTCATGCCTCATTAATATTAAGATCAGATGCTAATATAGTTTAAAGATAAAATTAATACTTTCAATAAAGGTAATTATACATCACTTCAATAAACTTAATGACACTTTAAATTTATAATAATAAGTGAGAAAGTAATAAGTAGATAAAAAAAAAAGACGATCACTAATTTAGTTTAATTATTTGTAATTGAAAAGTTCTGGTTGAGCATCAAAGCACAATTAAGGACTGTGCGGAAAAATAGCCAAACCAACAAACTTAAAGAACCGAGTTGTTTTTAACGGAAGATAGTCTAATATATATATATATATATATATATATATATATATATATATATATATATATATATATTAATTTTATGCTTCGGTGTCTTGAGGGGTAAATAAAAAAAACTGTTTTTAGTTTTTTAAAAACCTGGTTGATATTTCATTCCTTTGTTGGGACATTCTCAAAACCTTAATTAGATTTCATGCTGTTCCTTAGTTAATAATATAAACGTTAAAACAAATGATAAAACTTTACTAATTGTAAAGTGGTCAAAATATATAAAGACATGGAACAGTCTGCAGTGGAGTGATCTAACTCCTGCACCTGATAGAGTCAGGTGCAGGAGTTAGATCACTCCACTGCAGACTCTTTCATGTCTTTATATATTTTGATAGCGCAAATTCGATTTTGAGATTTGGTTGAATTACACGTTTTGAGGTCCCCTGAATCCCCAAAAGTGGTGTTTAAAAATGTCTGTCTGTCATCTGTGCAGACTCCTGGATCCTACACTACAGGGCCGATTTCGACGCAATTTGGCGTACATGTTCAGAAAAATCATACCCCGAGGCGAAATTGAGAAATGAATTTTAGCTCCAAATTTGGGGGCGCTACTCCCCAAAAACTCATTAGATTAAAAAATTCTAAAATGTAGTTCATTTAAATACGAATCTTAAGATATAAGCCGTTTTCCCAGGAAAAATCTAGTTCCCGAGAAAATACTCTTAGCTTAAAACGCGAATGGAGAGAGCTCGGGTTGAATTCCCCGCCCAGGAGAAGTTATTTTTATGATAAATTTTGATGAAATGTTCAATAATAATTAAATGTAAACTTATTAATAATAAACGAAAACTAATAAATGGAAAACACTGTGCTAAGTATATTATGAACTCGTATATGAGAAAGTTTGTCTGAGTTGTCTCGGACCGATTTTTTCTATAGAGTTTAAACCTTTTTTTCTTTCTTCACCATTTAATTAATTTTGCAGAAAAATAAATTAGTTTCTACTTTTTATTTTTTTTTAATTCTAATTTTTAACCCATGGTTTTACCCACTAACGTCTTTTATTACGGCCACTGTCCTTTGTCGATGATATAATTGCATTATTTATATTATCAATTATTTAGTTCAATTATTAGTTTACGTAAATTAAATCAATACCCACTCGCATAATCCTTGCATTTCTTTCTCGAACGAGACATTATTTAGACCCTTTATATTCAGTGAGGAACACTGGCAGTGAAAACAAATAAACGGGTGAAAATGTGTAAATAGGGATGAATTCACTCTTGGAGAATCATCCAGAGGGCTCACTCTGGATGAACCTCCAAAGTGAAAAAGTGTAAATCCTACTTAAGCAACGACGATCCCCCTAATTCTTTTTTATAAAAACATTTAATACTCAGAAAACTTTTTTGAACATAATAACCACATTTGTTCCTTTAGTTGCATTCACAATGAGTTTAGATCCACAAAATCTCGTATAAAATAATTAACATAGTCATCAGTTATTTGAAAAGGCAAAAAACTATTTAGGTTCAACACAGGAAATAAAAGATTGAAATAAATCGATGAAAAATAAATTTAATTAACACATTAACCTTGATTTCTAACCTAAGATGCACTGTCATTAGCGACTAATTAGCTAATGAATACCAGCGGATTCACGCTAACAATAACCAATTGAGATCTACCTTTTCAAACGAAGTCGCTAACACTACAAAATGAGTGAGTACCTTTAACTCTAATGAATAAAGTCTATTAATTCAGATGAATACTGATCTGATTAGATGACTGCCGTGATGGTCGGAAAAGGTACAATGAAATACTTCTTAGGTACATATTTTCCTAATGTATTATATAATACGATAACAATAATACGAACTAATAATAAACAGGTCAAGTGTGTGCTAGTCAGCACACAGCGAGGGTCCGTAGGCAACCCTCTATAGTTTAAGTAGTACCCTATTGATGGTGTTTTTTAAAATGCTAAAAAGCTTACTTTGAACTATCCTATGAGTCTGATATTCTCAAAACACATAAACAAACTTCTGATAAAGTATTTATTTCGCCAATGAACCGGAGTACTACCATATAATACATCGAAAAGACCATAGTTATAAAAAAACTTATTTTGTTAATAAAAAATAAAATAATATTTTTTTCGAAATTTCCAAAAAGTGGTACCTTTACTTTTGGTCGAAGAATGTTCAGGTATTTTTTCAGATTTTTTGCACCTCACATAAGCGAGATAGAGGGGGGGGGGGACACGTTTCACACCCACTTCAAACTTGCCTACGCTCGCCCTATCAAAGTTATAACCAAAGAATTATATATTTTTGTAATCAGCTTGACGTACCCTTTCATACGTACATTTCATATGATACCCGTGGTTCAAGTCCCGGTGCTGGGGTCTATTTTTCTCTGTATGTCTCCCGTAGTTAATGATAATTATAATTTGATTTAAATTAAAATTTAATCTTTCCGTAGTAAGAATACTACCTGAAACTTAAAAAATTGAAGGTAGCTACTTAAGTAAAATGGTGTCCATCCGGTTACGTATAAGGTTTATAGCAAGCTGTCAGCGAAAAGTAAATCCCGTATTTTAGTGTAAGTTTGATGGTCTTATACATAGTTGTATAAAACCATCAAAACTAATCAGGGCTAAGTCTTCCAAGGATTTTTTGTTTCTTTTTTTATAAATGGCGCCCGTCCGGTTGATGATGCCATATTATTGTACGTGTACGGTTGAAGGAGTCGTCACACCGACCCCTTGTCATCCTTTACTAGCCATTTTGGAAGTCCAAACCCTTTGGCTGTTGCGCCATGGATTATCATTGTAATTTATGTAAGCGTGGTTTGCCATTAATTCAAACTTTTTTTAGTTTTGATTCAAATTTTAAGTACATCATCTAATCATTAATGCATATTCCTTTTGTTCCTAGTTAACAATCTCATGGATTTCTTAGATTATTATTAAATTTTAAGTCTGTTTATTTTAGATGTAAATCTCACACATTTCGAAACTACAAAGCAACTAAATACTCAAACATATATATATATATATATATATATATATATATATATATATATATATATATATATATATATATATATATATATATATATAAAATCTACATATCTTTAGACGAAACAGAATAATTTAATTAATAGCTTTTATATGTAATTTTTTTTTTTTAATTTCGAGATCGTCGAAAAAACACTATGTACATACACTATGTTCAGTGTACATTGAAATAAATAAAAATCTTATTTTTACATGTTATATCAAATTTGCTTGTACAAAAATAAATGACTTCGTGCACATGCAGTTGTTAATATTTAAAAAAAAATATATAATACAGTACTATTGCATTTATAACTTCGTATAGATTTCGATATGAAAGGAATTCAAATTGGATGTTTAGTTAGTTGTAGGGACATGAGTGTAGTCGATAGAGCCTAGTCTGAAACGTCTGATCAATCCATTAGTTTACCCTTGATATTGAATTGGTTAATAGTCTCCCCTGTTCAGGCAACAGGAATTCGTTACTCAACGTCGACATAACCACCACGCAACATACTATTAGTTTCTCTAGGTAAGTCAGTTTATCTTTATATTGTTACTTTTATAATCTACATTGAAATGTACAATATTAAAATAATTTTTGAACAACAGATCTAGATAATATTATATGATGTTTGGGGAGAGGCTGCGTTGTTTCTTGATATAATTTCTCCGTAACATTTTGTTCAAGTATAAAAATTTAACTACAACTTTCTGATCTATTATTGTATGTAAGCGAAACAAAGAATCTGTTCAAGTGTCAAGTGTGCAATTTATTCTACTTCGGCTGCACCCATTTTTTTGTATTAATCACAGCTATTATAAAGTGCACATACACATTGAATAAATAGAAGAAATTGGATTTTCTATCTAGAGTTAGCCGTTTCTATCCGATTTATTGTAAAACTCTATATCTGCATAAAACTTGAGAATTACTGTACATAAGAGGATATTTAAATAGATAATTATTAATTTTATTTCATATTCAATAGATTTTTTTTTTAGTAGAAAATACCAGAACAGAAAGCCATTTGCTTGTCGATTTAAATTTAGTATTACTATGTATATTAGAATATTTGTATCGAGGTTGTCGGACCAATTTTTTTATAACGATAAAATATTAAACTATAAATTTGAAACGCTGCCCCTGAAACTCATTAACTATTTTTTAAATAAATTGATAAAATAAAAATAAATAAAAATTACTTGAACACTTATATTATGTTATGTAATTAAGGAAATTTTTAACCCGAAAGAGATAAAATATTTTTAATTTAAAACTTTAATAAAATTTACTCCTAATTTGACAGCACACTTTTCTTTAATGTACATAGTTTAAAGTAATATTTTTAGTTTGGGGAAGTATAATTTTTTACTTCCTCGTATAATTAGTATACCATATGCCGAATCCTATCTAATAGGATAGTGCGATGGCAGGAAAATACGATTTTGATGGATTTGCACGTTTTAAGGCCCTTTGAGTCGAATAATGTGGTTGTAAAAAGGCTGCCAGTCAGTGCTGAGGCATGGAGCCCAAAAAACTACTACTAGGTATGTTCTGTTTTCCCGAGGAAAATTTATTTCCTAAAATATTGATGAAAAAAGGAAAAAAATAAAATAAACAACATCCTGTTTAACACTTCTTATCTACAATTGATACGAAATATAACATTTTATCTCTGTTTAGATGCGTAGAAAGTGATTATTTTCGTAGTCGTATTCATTGCGCATGCGCGTTTTTATAATCGTGCGATAAGGTGAAGGATTCTTCACCTTATCGCACATTTTGCGTGTTTGTTTACATTTAACAAAACTAATTTGCTGTTTGTTTAATTAAAGTATCTGTTATTATCAAGTTTTTAGTGATAAAAAAAAAAATGTACATTTAATGATTTTCTGTATTTATTATTAATTTAAATCCAACAATTTTAGATAAAGTACGGTATGCAACTCGTGCGAAAACTGCATTTTGCTTTGCTCGTGTGGTTTTACTACCCTCGCTAACGCTCGGGTGCAAACTCCACACTTGCATGCAAAATGCTACTTTCCACACTAGACGCGTAATGTACTATCTATTAAACGTGAATTAAATATTATTGGAATTAAATTCAGTCCTAATAGATACGTATGAGGAAGTTTGGTTTACGTGTGTCTTAAAATTTTAATTTCCAAATTATTATTGAATTATATTAGTTTGTTTTTATCATATTTTAAATCAAATGATTTTTTATCAATATAGGATAACACAAACCGCACGTTCGCACTCATTGAAATCGCTATCAACTCTATTTATTATTACTTTTGCTAATTACACAAAAAAAGATGAATGAACCATCGAAGGTTTCCCCTCCACAGGTCACCTAATCGTATGAACTGTAATCAAATAAATTAATATGAAAACACTGAATGAAACGAAAATATTTATTCTTCTTGAAATACAGTAGAAAAATTACAAGCTGATGAAAATGTATAAAATATTTTGAGTCTTTACTTTTTCTTACTCGTTGAGTTCCACTTCTCCTGAAACGACATTTACTTGTCACCCGCAGACTTGACTATCTTTTATGTTTTTATTGACAAAGCAAGCTAAAACCCGACTTTTTTCAACATAAAAATTTCATATTGGGAAATTCTGTTGCATAATTAAAAAATAATAAACTGTCCGTTACCATTCGTAATAAACTGACTCATATTATAATAATTAATACGTCTAGTGTTTTCGATTTAGCAGATTCGGGGCTTATATCTAAGTAGGTAATATTGCTCAATTTATAAAATTTCTAGAAAAAAATTTCCTCACTGCCAGGGAATCGAACCTAACATCTCGGAATTAAATTTATTTATTTCAATATCTCAGAAAATACATTTTTCTCTTACATTTGTATGTTTAACACAACACACTCTAAACTAAACTATTTATTTATTATAAATTAATTATTATAATTAATTAAGACTACACATGTAGGATTTTAATTAATAATGACTGTCAGAATACATTTTACGCAAATTATACAAATTGTATCATGATTTATGTGCCAAGTAGCTCAAAATAAAATATGGAGGATATTTTGGCGCCAAAAACGCAATATTGGCGTTAAAAAGCTCAATATTCATATAATAAGTATTGTAACTCTTCACCAGCTTTCATTTGATACCCCACTCGAAAATTAAAAAAAAAGAAAAAGAAAAAAAAAGAAGAGTTAATCACACTTGTATACGAATTGCGCTTTCGCATAATAAATTGTTAATTTCTCTATATTTTCCCTTAATGCGGGTCAAAAAGTTGTGCCAGTGTATAAAATTTAAATTCTCTAGCTTGAACAGTTAGGGAGATATGAACAAAAGTGCAATGAACAGACAGACACATCACTCACGGCATAAGGATTTTTTGTAGGAGGATCCACGAAACCCTAAAAAAAGAGGGAATTAACCTCAGACTAATATTCCAGCTAGGAAGTTAATACATGGAGAAGGGCTTCTCATTAGGACATTTATTAATAAAAAGTCATATAAATTTTAGCCCAGGGATACGATTTTAACGGGGGGAGATCAAGAAGGACAAAACCTCTGCTTTTCCTTAAAAGTTAACCTTTAAAAATGCTTCTCAATTAGTCGAAAATTATGAATTATATTAAATAGGGTTAGAAGAAATTGGGGGGCAGGATGAAATCGCTGTGGCATTTAGATATTCTCTATTAGCTAAATTATTTTAATATTTCTTCACGGTATTTACTAAACCAATAATTTTTTTAAAAAAATGCATTTAACACAACACACTCCGCAGCGAAGCATGGGATTCAACAAGTAGTTGGATATGTCTTTTAGCATGCCCAAGCCGATCATAGGAAACTGCATATGGGATTATTATTATGGTGATGTCGAGGATAACATTAAAATTAGTTTATATTATAATTAATTATAATTATAATTATAAAACATTATAATTACAGTTTTAATACTTATATAGTATAGTATAAACTTCTATAGTATCTATAAATTGTATTGATAATTATATAGTACAGTAAACACATATAGTATCTAAATTGTATTGATAATTATATAGTATAGTATAAACTTATATGGTATATAAATTGTATTGATAATTAAATAGTATAGTATAAACTTATATGGTATATAAATTGTACTTATAATATAAAATTATAAAATAATTTTAAGTTGCAGATAATATTAGAATGATTGGCTGCGTCGGAGCACTGCTCGTCGGGGCGGCCTTACTACTTCTGTTTTTTCTGAATGTAAGAAACTACACTTATTGGACAAGGAGAGGTATATATCAGTTGAAGCCAATACCAATAATTGGAAATGTCATTGATGTGATATTCCTCAGAAAGACATTAGGACAGCTTTACGAAGACATCTATCGAAAGCACAAAGATAAAAAATACGTCGGTTTTTACGAACTGGTAAATCCATGTTTATTAGTTACCGATCCTGGTTTGATAGAGAATATATTCGTGAAAGATTTCAGTTATTTCGTCAATAGAGATATCCCTAATATAAATAAGGAAAAGAGTATAGTCGACTCGGGTCTACCTCAATTAAAAGATTCGGAATGGCGAGGAGTAAGATATAAGTTAATACCAGCATTCTCTTCAGGTAAACTAAAACTTATGTACCCGTACATGAGGAATTGTGCAGAATGTATGCTTGATACTTTAAAATTGCAGCCGGAAATCAGTGTCGATGTGATGGAAATAACGACGAAGTTCGCTTTAGACGCAATTGGAACTTGTGCTTTCGGTATAGATGTCAGGAGTGACATAAATAAAAATTCGAAATTTCGAATAATGGGGAAGAAGATTCTTAATTTAGATACGTTCGAGTACTACTGTTTCCTTCTGATTAACATGAATGTAAAATTAGCTGAGAAATTAGGTCTGACTTTGACAACAGGTAAAGTCGGCAGATTCTTCGGTAACATGATCAAGGACACGATTAAACTCCGTGAGGAATCGAAAGTTAAAAGGAATGATTTTATCGATCTTTTGCTGCAGCTGAAAAATAGAGGTGTGATCGAAGTCCAACAAAAAGATCCAGAAGACAGCTACCTTAAACTCGACTATGAACCGGCAACCGAAACATTTCGTAAGTAATCACAATTACTATATACAATTTTCATATTTGATTATGTTAGATTCTTGGCAGTTATTTTTCTCATATTAAATTAGATTCTTGATTATAACTGCTTTTGATGGTATTTGAAGACGTAAATTCATAGGTGAAGAAGAAAATCATTGCTTTCATAGACAATGCATGTTGTGAAATTATGAATCTTTTTATACACAAGAATTTTAATTGAAGAAAGGTTTTAAATTAAAAAAGCAGAAATGAAAGCCTGAATTTAAACAATTTCGTATTGAAACGAGTGCATTTTTAAAGTATTTCCCCCTTCCAGTTTGACAATGTTATTACAATCTTAGACATGGGTTTCCATTTATTTCAAGCATTTTTAATAAAATTAAGCTGTTATAAAATTAAAATTAATTTAATTAAGCTGTTAAGTAAAAAGCAGAGCATTTTTATAATGCCCACATAGTTTAAAATCTTTTTTATATTTACATCAACAATATTCTGAAAGTCAACGATTTTTATTTTGCCGAGTCATGTTTCATTAACACATATTTACATTTCTGATTGAGCCCACTCCCAAAGCTCACACAGTAGAACCTCATAATAAGAACAAATAGGGGCTAAGGGTTGTCCGTTATAATGAATGTTCGTTTTAATACAAATAGTTATTTAAAATAATAATTTGAAAGGGTCTATGTCAATGAAAGTACAGTAGTTAGCTAAAAAAAAATTGATTAAGTTAGTTATAATTATGCGGTTAGTGGCATAATTATACATCAAATATAAGATAGCCTTAAAAAATAGGTGTAATAAACGATATTTGACGAATACTGAACAAAACAGAACCGGATGCAGGGTTTTAGTTCAGAGGCAAATCGTGGAATTTCACAGAAAGACTTCGACGACAGGCAATGGTGTCGAACGGCAATTCGTTTATTTCATACAATGACTTGTCTTGCTTGGAAATACAGATACAAATTAATTACTACAACCTTTTTTATTATTATGAGTATTATTATTTGATTGTCCGTTATAGAAGGTTCCGTTATTGTGAGGTTTTACTGTAGTTATTTGCTACCTGAAGGCTGCAAAGTAGTATTTTTATTTTGGACACCTTTCTGCAGCTTTTTATAATTTGGTACATGCATTATTTAATTTCACCTAAGTTTCTCCTAGTTTATTAATATTTATATATCTTTTGATTCCATTTAAATGATATACTTTAAGTTAAACCCCGACCAAGAATTGATTGCACTTGAGAAAAACTGGAAACTTAGCTTAGTTTAAAATCGGAACTGTCGAGGATTCCCGAAGTCAATAAAGACTGGTTCTAATACTTTTATTTTATAAATGCAGGTCTCCATGAAAATTAATTAAAATAGTATTAACGAATTTCTAGTGTGCTTATTTTTTTTTTTTATTAAAAACTCATTTTATATGTGCCACAAAAGTAACAAAACAAACGCACTCCTCAGATTGTCATGAGTCCTTGGTCAGGGTTTAGTATCATTTAATAAATTTAAACACTGCAATGTTTTATTGCTAATTTTCATTTCATTTGCAATAAGACATTACATAACTTCATATCGTTTTGCGCTTATTTTCAGAAATAACGGAACCTATTCTGATATCCCAGGCATTTACATTCTTAACGGCAGGATTCGACGGACTCTCAAGCCCAATGGCTTGCATCTTGTATGAAATGGCTAAACAACCAGAGTTACAGGATAAAGTCAGAAAAGAGATTCAAGAACAAGTTAATAAGTACGGAGATTTGACTTACGAGGCTCTTAAAAACTCTAAATATCTAGACTGCTGCCTCAATGGTAAATAGTAAAATAACTAATTTTATGTTTTTTAGGCCTATCAAAAGATATGTTAACATAATTAATAATTTCGATTGGTTGTTTTGACTGAGATTTTGTGGTACCACTTCATAATTATAACTGGAGAGGTTAATAAAAAGTAACACCACAATATTGTCACCACAATTTTATATTAATCAACATACGGCGTTTCGACATTTATATCATCTTTAGTGTCATGTAAGTGTTAGCATAGTGAATAAAGACTACTACGCTAAATATTTAATATTTACCTAAAAAACTAATTAAGGTATATTAAATAAGAATATTACTAGGTGTGTAATACAGTTGTCTGCAATATTGAGCTTAGTGAGCATTTTAATCTTAAACAATAAACATTTTTATTTATAAACAGCTAAAATCGGATCAAAATTAGTAATATTTCAAATTTTTAATTAAAAAGCATTTTTTTCTGTTTTTCTGTTTTACACCCCTCTTAAATAAAAATATGACAAAAATGAACATAACAACAATAATTAATAATTGTACTCTTAAAGAGCTTTCCAAGCACATGCATCATGAAGGGCATGTACTATTTTAACTTTTGTACCCCGTACTCCTGTGGACCATTTCAGATTTATACCTTCCTGCAGTTGGTCACTATGACCGTGCCGAATTTTGTGCGGATCGGTTCAGCTGTTCAGGAGGAGTATGTGTCCAACCAAATGCAAAGTGTAGTAAAAGAGCTCCACTTCGCTCAGCTCAATTATTTAGCTTTAAGCAGTTAAAGAATAATATTACACCTGACTTAGCCTCACCTTTGGTTCCATAATCCTTCTATAGCCCTTTTCTACCCCCCCCCCCCCCTCTTTGTACTGTTATTTTAAGTCATAAAAGCTTGTAAATAAAATGTGTAGCGTAGTAGACTTTCACTCACTATGCTAACACTTACACTGAAAATGATAGTATAAATGTCGAAACGCGTATGTTTATTAATATAAAATAGTGGTGACAATTTTGTTGTGTTACTTTTTTACTAAAAGTCATAATTATCAATAATTTTATTTAAATTCTTATTTAGAATCAAATAATATAATAAAGATATAATGGGTCGACCAATATTGCTAAAGATAAACCCTGCAACGCCAAAACTCTTCATGCTCTAACTCTAACCGGTTGTGCTTCGCATAAACCATTAGCTGATTGAAGAGTTTAACCATTGAAAATTATACCAAACATAAAAAAGACCCAGAACTGTTGTAAATTTTACAAATCACAAATCATAATTTACAATAGAACTGACTTTTCAGAGTATGAAATAATAAAGAAAATATGGCTCGCTAAACATGATACCATGTGTCGAATTATTTAGGCTAGTGTCTAAACGTTGCATAGGTGGATATACTTGTCTTGTACGTTGATAAATTAGTCAAGAGCAGAAATAATTAGATACAGCAAACCAAGAAGCAAAACTCAAAAAACGATTATTGGGTTTATGGACCTTTTTGGAATGTTCCATAAATTTAAATAACAAGAGTAATCAATATGGACAGGCAAGATCTTGCAACAATAAAATTATAATTGCAGGTACCCAATAGTTTTGGTTTTATCGCAGTATTATGTTGAACAATTATGGAAATGAAGACTCTTTATAATAATAGCTCTTAATTCAGGCATTCTATAAAACGATTTAATTATGAGAGTTTCTGTCTGTTCAATAATACAAGTTTTTGATATGGAATCGATAATGTCATCGATTCCTTTTATTGATAAGAACATTATCATCGTAAGAAAAGAATAAACTTACAAAATTAATTATTACCAATACAATATACCACAATGGTATATATTATAAATGTTTGTTCAATTTTTTCCAGAGGGGCTTAGAATATATCCTTTAACAAAATTTCTCTTAAGAGTCTGTAACAAAGAATACGAAATCGAGCCAGGAGTTAAAATTGAACCAGGGACCAGAGTGGTTATCAGTAACAGCGGCACCCAATTCGATCCAACTTACTTTCCAGACCCAATGCGTTTTGACCCTAGCAGATTTGAAGGAGAACTTACTCAAACTGTATCCGATTTCACTTACCTACCATTCGGGGCTGGACCAAGAATGTGCATAGGTAAGACCATCGAAAATCCACTAATGATAATAATGTCTTCAAATCTATGATTTAAAATATCCTTCAGGTTTGAAAACAACTTCTGGAAAATAAAGAACTTAAGAAAGAGCCCACGTTTCGAATCCATGTCGGGGATAGTTTTCAAGAAATGATGTGCAATATCATAGTCATCTTCCTTGAGAATGGTCCCTGGAATGGGTTGAAATAATTGGGTTTTTTCATGATTGTGACGTGATATCTTCAGGAAAAACTGAAATACCACAGTCTACCCACGGAAGAAAATGCAATGATGTTACTTCAATGTATAACTTTCTTTTATCAAAGTATTTTAAAAGACAGTTTTAATGAACAATATAAAACTTTTCACAACAAAATTATAACAGAAGTGAAAGCAAATAGGCTTTAGTTGAAAACATTCCATGTGTCTTGGATTGATATTACAAACCTATTTACACGCATCCCCCACATCACAGATTCATGCAGTATCTCTTATACTGAAAACCTCTTTCATAGAGCTTAGGACTTAAATTTCCATTTAACGTCTAATGTAAACTAATCTAGTTCTATGGAAAACAAATGAAGGGCTCTTCTAAACCATCATTACCCAAAACAACCAACCAATCCTTCTAGACCGAACTATCCGGTAAAACAAATCATCTTTACAATCCCCTTAGTAATTGTTTCCTCGTACCAATACGATCACGATCCTCTTCTTAGATCTCTTCAGGTATAATTAAACTGAGGAAGAAACGAATTTTAAAGGTTACTTATGGCATGGTAACGCTATGTTACATGGTACAAAAGCGAATCCTTATCCTACTAAATTGTTTAGTTAGTTAATTTTTATAGTACTCTAGGTACATATAAACAAAGTTTATTGTTGCTAAAAGTGAATACTTAAGCTTCACAACCCTATAATTATTACTGAAATAGGCTTTTAATTCATTTTTGCTTTAACTCTAAACTCTAATGGTGCTTTTGAGGTTGTTACGGTTTGGAATTTGAATAATAAGGTTATTTTAGGGTTAAAATAATGAAAACTGCGTTAGATTAACATATTATTTCGAGGCTTCTTAACCTTGCTTTCACAACAATTATTCTGTGAATATAATACTCTTTATTCCTTTTGCTAAAGGTAAAAATAAAAATTAATCGGTACTTCTTTAGATTGTTACTCCCCTATATCTATTTAGACTATAAATGACTTTGACTAAATAACTAAGACAAAGGGATGTTTAGTCCAATGTACTTTGGGACAAAGGAATATCACACTTCTTTTTTTTATAAGGGGAGTAACCGTCTAAAGAAGAACCTTCAGTACACCTTCTTTAGATTGTTACTCCCCTCTATTTTCTTTAAAAGGGGAGTAACAATCTAAAGAAGTGCCAATTAATCAGCATCTTCCCTATATATAGATAAAAAAATTAAGGATTTTATTAAGTACCAATCAAGAGCACTATAGATCACAACTGGACGAAGGGAACAGCCACTTTACACTTCAATTAATAAGAACATTTGAATAATGAAAATTTGAATAATAAATATTGAATATGATCCAAATTTCTTTTCGCAATACCGAAAATTATAGTTGGTATACAGTTTTTTAATACCTACTATCAAGGACCTGAGCACCTACTATAAGAGGGATGTACATAAATTCGAACATTGGGTTTTAAATCAGGAGGTTAAAAAGAAGGGGATAAAGTTCCCTCCGAAACGTCTGCTTAAAAGCTCCATAATATAAGCACCACATCAAATTAATTTTTTGAAATTCTATTCCTTAAGGGTAGAAAGAAGAAGATTAGAAAGAGAAGGAAAACAAAACTAATCCAAATGCTAGATGCAAAGATAAAAAGAAATGCAGAAATGATTAGTGTTATCTTTATCTATGCAGTGTGTCTTCCTTTGTGTACAGAGTGCTGTGCTTTTTTACTTACATACTTACTTTCAAATTAAATAATAAGCTAATGCAAGAAAGCTTTTTTTAGCATCACAACTAGTAATTAATAATAATTCTAGTATTTACACCTATTAAAACATCTATCTCAAAAACCTTAACTGTGTTAAAAAAAATAAAAAAATAAAATAAAAAAATGAAGAAAATATCATTTATCACAATAATTGAATTGCCACCTACTACGCAAATTTTGATTCTATTTATAAATTCTCAAAAGCCCTAATAACCAAGCGTTCGACATAAACATTTTGTTTATTAATAAAATTAAGTAAGGACTATTTATTGTCGTTAGATGATTGTTTATTTTCAGAAAAAAAAAATTAAATATTTCAGAATATTAACTGAATTTAATAGTTCATAAAATTGAATTAATCTATCCTTGGGACACACTGGGTGTGTATAAAGTTCTTACTAACTGACAAAAAGAATCAATGCAATATTAGTTAAAAATTGTAGGTAAATACGTTAGTATATATGTGAGGAATAAAGATATGATTTATTATATTATTAAAGAAAGAAATAACAATAATAAATAATTTCCAATGATCACTTGCTCAAGGTCTGGAAATCAGTTAGGTTTATAGTAAATGCAACAACACATTTTATTTATAGGTGATAATGACAATTTTGCACTTCCCTATATCATTCTATTTTGTTTATTTAGTACTAATTTGTACTTTTGTAATATTTAAAGGTATGAGATTCGCTCAACTGATAATGAAGATGGGGCTGGCCACTATCCTCTCTAACTACAAACTTGAGCTAAGTCCTAACACACCTAAGAGTCTAACAATGAAAATCAAGACCTTTTTCATCAACCAACCAGCCGATCTCATTCAGTTAAATATGAAGAGAATCAAGTAACAAGAATTGTAATAAGGGAAAAGAAGCAAAACAAAAAATGTTACTTACATTTAAGTGTAAATTAAAATATAGAAACTTTTTATTAAGAACGATTTATTATAACTACGAATCATATCAACCTCTTAACTTACCCATTTTTACTAGCTTTTATTTAACTTGCAATGTTTGTATGTAATGTATGTTCGGGTCAAATCTTGCAACTGAATTTTAAAGCAGTTATCCTTAACCGATTGAATTGAAATTTTGCATACACGTTTACTTTGGATGACAATGCATGGTAAGCTAAGTGACGTCATTCTAAATCCAATATGGCGGACTAGTTATTTTTTAAGCACACACAAGATATGGGTATCAAATAAAAAGGGTTTGCTGAGAAGAATACAAATAAAAGCTTGTTTTTAAAAATGCTTTTTTCATAATCAACTTATTGCTTTCTCATATACGTAATATATATTGTAGCGTATGACTCCTAAACGCTAACTATTGTTCAGATGTCCCTGCACACGTCGCGTCGGTCGGCTGCACTAAGAAAGTTGAGATTCACTTGGGATTAAGTATTGTTGTTTCACTAAAATACCTACTAATTTTTGGAGCCGCCCCATTTTAAAAGGGAATAAGCTAAACGGAGCTGGAGAATGAGAATCCAGAAAGAAAATAATAATGAAGAGAGAATATAAAAAAAACTAGAGTTGAAAAAATAAATACTAATAATACATTGGAATAACTTTTAAACTATTTTATTCAGGCTACTTTATAATTTAGCCCCAAAAGTACCTAAATAAAATATAAAACGTACACTAATTCTTCATTTTGCACAGTAGTACAAAGGAACTAAACATAATTAAAAATAATAATTAATCGTTAAATAAACATAATAATAATTTGATTTAATGCCCACTGGTGTTACATTATTTTTAATAAAATAATATATTTAGAAATAATATATTTTAAATAAATAATATATTATTTAGGGTTTTAAATTTAAAATCACAGGCCGAGGTTTTTTTTCGAATTCCTCACATAATATCGGGTATACAACAAGAGAAAGAAAGAATTATCATATCCCCATTTGGTTTTTTTTATTTTTTTATTTTGGCTTCTGTCATCTGTTGTCTGGCAGTGGTGCTTAAAATACTGGACGGATTTTTATGAAATTTGAAATTCGCATGCTCAGAAAAGCATAACCCGAAGCGAAATCGTGAAATTAATTTAAGCTCTAAATTTAGGGTGCAACCTCCAAAAACTCTAAAAACAGTGAACGGTGAAAAAGAAAAAGATTTCTCGAAAACGGTTCCGACACTGTAGTTGATACGATAAATACGAATCTAGTTTCTGAGAAAACGGCTATAAACGTAAAGGGTGAGAGATCAGGTTCCATTCTTCGTCGGGGATGAGTTATTTTTATGTTAAATTTTTATCAAATGTTCAATAATAAATAACGTAACTACGAAAATTCGAAACAACTAATAGATGGAAAATACTGGACCAAGTCATTATGTGTACTCGTATATGAGAAATTTTAGTAGGAGTTAAATCAAACAGATTTTTAAAAAAAAGAAAAAAAAAGAGTAACTAGTATTTTTTTATTTTATTAGTTGTTCAACTTAAGTTTGATTTTCTTTAAAAAAATACTTTACGTATGAGAATATAATTCTTCCTAAAATAAGTAATTTCTTTAATGTGAATTCAAGAATAAATGTTTTGGAACTACACTATGATGAAAGTAATAATGATTAAAAAAAGACTTTATACTAACATATTCATAAAAAAAAACAAAAAAAAAAAAAAACAATCCAACTTAAAATTCGTAAAAAGGAAAACATGAAAGATAATTAAAGACGGTCTGAGGGGAACAAATGTATTTGATAATGAGGAGGATTCTGTTTAAGAGTATTAGGGAAAAGGAAAAACCATCTAACATACTGCAGATAAATAAAGGCAGACCACTCTAAGCTGCGACAAGACTTTAGGATAACCCGTGAAATACATTTGAAAGAAAATCCCCGGGAGAAATACGAGGGATTAAGGGCAACGAGAGAAAATGGAAGCAGATGTGTATCAGAGACGTCCCAAAGCAGACAATTTCACTCTACTATTACTATCTCTCCTTTTCTACAGCCTTCTTTTCCAATTCTCTTGCACTTAAACATACTGATAGCAGGTAAAATGGAAACAATTCTAAAGAGCTTGGAACAAATTCGACAATATTAAATTATTAAAGAAGGCAAGTAGAATAAAGGAACAAAAAGAAAATCATTTTAATTTGTTCAACTAATATAATAATGCACATAAAAGAAATGTTTTTAAGTTAACAGTCAATTCTAAAATGTTACTCTTTTATAGATTCCCCGTGCATCACTGCGAAATGTGCTATTCTTAATTTGATAGCTTTATAAATTATTGTTAACATACAAATTATTTTGCTACGAGAAAATATAAATATACCATAAAGAGTTTCCTTACATATAATTATTATAAAATATAATTTGAAAAATTCCCTGATTAGTAACTGATCCCGACTTTTGGAGAAGTATTTATAAAATGCTAACGTTCCAGGAAAAGAAGTAGTTTTGTCCCAGTGATCCCCTTTACCATTCCCTGATTTAAAATTGGAAGGTGCTTATTACACACTAAAGAAAAGCCCTTTACCAAATATTGCCTTCCTAACGTAAGATTAATCAGTGCTCCGTCGTTTATTACTTTGCCCCCATTATCCCTCCAACAATAATATTATTATATAAAGTATTATCCCAACTATACAATGATTTTATTTAAGAGTTTCAAAATAAATTTAGTGTGGGGATTGGGTTCCCTATTCATACATTTATCTATCTTAAATCAAGATTGGAAAACATAAATCTGTTTATGTCATAAAAGGAAGCTACAGAAAAATGTAGACAAAAGAAAATATATCTCTGGAAATCAATATAGGAGAACGGAGACTATTACAAAAAAAAATCGTTCTGAGGCACTCATGCAAACTTTCTCATACACGAGTTCATGATTACTTACCCAGTATTTTCCATTTATTAGTTTTCAAGTTTTCGTAGGTATATTTAATTATTATTGAACATTTTATCAAAATTTGTCATAAAAATAACTTCCCCTCGCCGGGAAATAGAACACAGCTTCTCTCTGTCCGCGATTAAAGCTTTAGTCTCAGGAACTAGATTTTTCCCGGGAAAGCGGCTTATATCGTTAGATTCGTATTTAAATGGACTGCACTTTACAATTTTTTAAGTTGGTAAGAGCACCTGTAACGGATTAATAGGAGGACCCGTGTTCAAGTCCCGGTGCGGGGGTCTATTTTTCTCTGTATGTCTACCGTAGTTATTGATAATAATTATAATTTGATTTAAAGTAAAAATTTTAATCATAAAGGAAAGGGAATAGGGGTTCTTCGATAAAGGATAAATTTTAAAGACCGCAAAATTTTGCTGCCTATCTTGAGTTTACTCAAAAGCCCAACCCTATTCTAGACCCAAAAAATGGCATTAAAATTAACAATATTTCAGTGACCTTTATCTAAGCCCCAAGAACAGTTCTACCTGAAAGCTCAGATCCTCTAAAGAGATAAACATAAAATACCAAGCGTTCTTTTTTCAATTATTATTTCTATTTCCTTCGTTTAAAAAACCCCGAGGCAGCTCAAAGTAATTGAAGAGGAATTAAAAGTCCCGGAGAGAAGGGAAAAAGCGATCTAACAAAAGAGTGGTCTTTCGGAGAAAAACACCCTGTGAAAAGGGCAAGGTAATAAAGGAAAGGCTTGTTTGCTCTTCAAACACGCGCCTTTGATCCTTGGCAAAATTAACGTCAAGGGAGAACCTTTTCTTTGACTTCTTGATTTAATTTAAACTCCTCTCTAAAGCTTTTAACAGGACAAGTGTGTGAACATTTTCAACTTTTTCCTCAAAAATATAATTCACAAAAATAATTGTACGCTATAAATGGCAAATATAATTGGTTAATTAAATTTATTTTTCAAAATTTAATTGGACTTACCTACTTATTTAAGTAAAAGATCAAACAGAATTTTACGATCAGATCGTTGATAATGACCAATTAAAAAGGCCATTGTCAGTTAAAATTAAGGCCATTGTTACCGAAAAAAAAAAAAAAAAATCAATAAGTTTTATTTATCTGTAAGATGGGTTTTCTTTATATTTTCTCGTGCGAAAATAATTTCTTATTTCACATTATTATATAGTTATTGTATGCTTAAATAAACACTAGGTATTCTATATTGCCTTGATAAATTGGATGAACACTACTGCAGCCTGCACACCTTCTCCCGAGTTTTTTTTTAGGGTTAATTAGTTTATTTGCTATGCTTCATGCTTTTCGCTAGATTTAAATGCTCGAACAGTATTTTAGGGTGCGTTAGGAATCACCACAGACCACAGTAGGTTGTGGTTAGAGTCACGGCGGCTTCAATTAATTCTTATTTGTTGCCTAGACCCCTTTGGAAGGACGCGGTCGACCAGATTATTAATATAAACTCATAACTATTGGTATGATTAACTCAACTTATGATAACTATTTGGGTTTGAGTATGAGGCTAGAGCAAGTACTCACATTTACAAACTTCATTATTTTTATTGTTTTAAGGTTTTGAGTAGTAGAAAATAAAATCCAAAACACATACATAATGTTAAATAATAATTTAAGCAAGAATTCCTTCCACATTTTTTGGAACGAAGTCCCTTATGGCACGTTCTGGAGCGCGGGAGTGAATCGGAAAAAAACGACCGTCACAAAACCAAGCGTCAGGAAATCTACCGATGACGATAACTTGAGTAAAAAATGACCGAATTAGTTGAAATTTGGTACACATGTTCATTTTACCAATGCCCAGGCTGAGTTCATTGGACAACGTTATCCGCCCAAGCGTTCACGCGCAACGCTCGCGTAAACGTAAGCTTCAAATTTAAAATTGGAATTTTAGGACGGGGAAAAATTCTAACTTCATCTATTTAATGAAACAAACAACTTTTATAAATATTTTTTTTAGTAAAACGAACACCGACACTGCTATGAAGTGTTAAGATCGCTAAATTTATTAAATCGGACCTAAACGTTTAAAATATAGAAAACAACGTTTTTACCGATATCTTACGTTCTAACGTAACGATTTTAAAAATAATCGTACAAATCGTCTAAAGTACGATTGAAACAGGCATATAAAATTTCAACCTGATACAAGCAGACGTTTTTGAGTAGGGAAGAGATATATTTTATAATATTTTAATTAGTAGGCTGGATAGGTAGAAAACAGTCTTATTTCCTACCAACTACAAACATACTCTTTAACTAAAAACTCATCATGATTCATGATAAACTTTTTTCTCAATATTCAATACTTATTTATTGTAAGACGCTTGCTTTAATGATACAAATAATGCTTTTCTTTTAATTTTACCTTAACTCAGCTAAGTACAAACAGTTAGCTACTTTTAATTTAGTCTTGTTTCTAACTCCACTATGTATAAGTAGTAAGATACGTATAAGTACTTAGCAGTGTGATTTTATAATTTATATGTAATGAAAAATGTAAGGAACTTCGTTCCTACCGGGTGTCCCGCGACACCACACGTATTTTTTATAATTATCGACACTCTCTCTCTCTGGTGGAGAGAGTAGAATGATATTGACACAACAATATCTACCTATTGTAAGTATACTTACACTTACGTTTAAATGTAAAACATAACCAACCACCAACCGCCCCACAACATAGCTTGTTAAAAAAAAAAAAGGATACAAGGGTTCTATATTATAGGTCGAAAAAGAATAGTTTTTAATGCGTTTTCTCGTTAACAAAAATTAAACTGAGAGTCCTTCAAAATTATGAACAAAACAATTTATATTAAAATTCTGTCAAAAAATATAAATAAATAAACAAGTATTTCAACATACTCCCACCTCAAGTCCATGCTAAGTAAGGACTTGATCAAGTTCAAGTGGATAGGTCCTTTGTACTGGCCGCATAACTTGTCCCACCTCTGTTCTAAGCTTAACCAGCCGCAATTCTCTATCTCTACCTGGTATTAGCTCTTCAATCCTCGCGAGTGGCCAATCCAATCTTAGATTAATCTTCCATATGTTAATTAATCTTCCAATAGGTTAATCTTCCAAGATAGATTAACGTTTTAATACCTAAACGAAGTAATTACAAAATGAATTTCCTTATCTGCAAAGCTCCAATAAATCTGAGACATGGCTAGGCATTTAAGCCATGTTGACAGAAAAAGGAAATAAATATGTATTAGTTGGTGGAAGCAACTCAGATTTAGAAAGATTTATTGGACTAAGAAACATGCCTGGCAAAATATGACTGATAAAAAAACCAATTTTGAATTGTGAACGCAACTCAAATTAGTTTCGGATAGTAGGTCCTCTCAGTAGAAGACTGAAGATCATTATTTTTATTGGGGAAAATAATAAAGAGTATGATAGACCCAGAAGGATACCTGAGAGGCCTAACTTTACAAAAATGACCATGTAATTAAAGTGCTATCATTTTAGCTCGTGGAAGCAACATAAAATTAGAATACTGGTCTTTGAAAGAAACATAGAATTTAAAATAGGGAGAAATTTAGTAGTACTACTAAAATTAAGACACCAAAGTTCAATATATAAAAAAAAAAAAATGCAGTTGATAGAAACCATTTAAGGCCAGTAGAGTGTACAGTGTACATGTATGTATATTGCTATTGATGGAATAGTCCTTGATTTGAAATTGCATATCATCTCTCTCCACAATTCATATTATCTCTCTCTGCAATTCATATCATCTCACTCCGCAATTAATATACATCATTTAGGTTATTTTTAACACCTCTAGGAACAAGCAGTTCAACAACTCTAGGAACAACAGTTTCATGAAAATTACATTTACTAATAAAAACAGCTAAAATTACCGAGGTATTTATAGTATTACAATAAATGTTTTCTTCTATCATAGAATAACCTGTAAGAGTGGGCAGAAAATAAAAATATCCAGCCAGAAGAACTAGCTGATTTCAGGGGAGATCAAATCTTATCTTATTGCTATTAATGAAATGGTCCTTGAGTTCATATTTCATATCACCTCTCCGACAATTCATATTGATGAGTATCTCAGTTTATTACAGCAGGTTACATATACAACAGGTTACAAATACAACAGGTTAGAGAAAATCATACTAGAGGTCGACCAAGAAGTCATGAACACGGGAGAAACGGAAAGCTTAACTTCGTTTAAAATCGGAACTTCCGAGTAGTGCCGAAGTCAGTACAGTCGGGTGCTAAGACAATACCCATTTCTAGTTTGTATGACAAGCGCAGTTACGTCAAATCTCACGAATAACAACAACAAGAAGGTTTCCAATCTGTTAGGTTTCCTGTTTTGTTTGTTTTTATACAATACGAATTATAGTCACAACTGTCACAACAATTTTGATTTTGTACCATTCACCATGATGATGCAAATGCAAAGAACACTAAAAATAATGGGGTTGGAACAAACCTAATATTTATTTGTTATTATAAAAATGATTGCTCTCCATGACAATTAATCAAAATAATATTAGCGAATTTATAGTTTGCTTTACCCCATTATATTTTTTATAAATAAAATAACCAGGAAAAATTATCTTAGAATCTCATTATTTGTATAATTTCTTCCTAATTTTGAATTCGTGTTATTATCCATGTTTTTAATAATACCAGGAAATTTAATTTAGCAAAGAGAAAATTGCCAAAAACAATCCGAGAGAGGTAATAGTACAAATAATAATTCACAAAAAATTAATAACTAAAATCCAGAAATAAGGAAAGTAACAAATAAAACAGAAATAAAAAAGTAACAAATCAAACTCAGAAAAAGAGGAAGAAAAAAATTGATTAAGAAACAAGAAAATTTATTTAGATTTAAAGAATATTATTGTGAATAATCAATAAATAATAATATAAAGATATTATCGTATATTATTGCCTGTTGCAAAAAATATAGAAGTTATCAAAAATAAAATTATTAATAACAAAAGAACAACACTGTATTTTTTGACAGTGGTCTATTTTAATAAAAACTGACTGTACATGGCGACACTAGTGCACTCCTCACATTTCCATGACTTCTTGGTTGACCTCTAGTAGCGACTATGAAACCCTACATTTTATTTTTCATAATTTTAACATACTTTGCTTTGAATAGTGATTGAAGGTTCAACTATATTTTCAATATTTTATTATGGTTTCATATTAAAATTAAACTAGAAATCCCTGGATAATAGATTTTCTCAAATAAATAAAATGTCTCCTCCTTCTCCATCTAGTTAAGATAAAACCGGCTAATATTTCTTCTTGTTTTTCTGTCTAAAAATTACTGAGCAAATATTTTCAAACCTCTTGATAAATTAAATAAGAAACTATAGCCACCATAGTCTTATTACAATATACAACATATTTTAATAAAACAAATCCAATAAAAAAAAATTATAATAAAGCTAGTTTGAAAATAAACACTTTTTAGTTGTAAATTTATCTCTGTCTTCTGTCTATCGTGAACGCACCTGTACCTCCCAATGTACCCATCACAAAAATTTGAAACTTTCCAGTTATGTGTAACAACCCAAACACAGGGAAAATATTGGGAAGCCCCAAAAACTCATGATAAACCTATACCTTTCTTTGGAAATTTCTTCAGAGTTATGTCACTTAAATAATCTCTCGGTACATTCTATACTGATAAATACTTGAAGTATAGGAACAAATTTCAAGATAAAAAGAACTTTTTATATACTACGTTTTAAAATTTTATGTTGAATCATATGTAATGTTGATAATATAATTGTTATTGTTATATAATATATAATGTTAGTGAAAAAAAAAAAAAAATAGTTCCGAATTTATTTACTTCACATAAATGACAACCATCTAGAGAGCTGATCTTAAACCTATAAAAGGATAAATCTTTGTACAACGGATCTCCCCAACACCAAATCTAAAGCGTGCCGATATATTTGAAATAATATAATCGATATTTCCTGTTTTTCTGTCATTCAATGTTTATCTATCACAAATTTGAGACCCGTCAAAATGAAGATTGCGTAAATATTGGATATGGCAAAACAAATAAAATAACTTACGGATTTTTTCCGAACTAACTTTCCGTGCAGCAAAATTTGCTGAAAACTAATTAAATTCTTCTGAAAGATGGCTAAAAGTATTAAAATAATGCATTGTCCTCGTGTTGTTAAAAGTTTCAAATGTCTAGCTATTCGGGAAGTTAGTTAGAAATCGATTGCCAGATTTGTACCGGACAAACAAACAAACAAACAAACAAGAAAACAAGCTAATATAAACGTAGTAAAAAATACATTGGACTTTATGAAATGAAATCTCCAGTATTTATGCGGATCGATATAAAACTTATAGAAAAAATGTTAGTGAAAGATTTCAGTCATTTTGTCAACAGGAATATTGGATCGGCCAACAAAGATAGTGAAATAGGCATGATGTTGTCGACTTTAAGAATGGAGAGGAATTAGATACAAAATGACGCCTGCATTCTCCACAAGGAAAATAAAAAATATGTATCCTTTTATGATCAATTGCGCTAATACTCTTTCGGAATACCTCGAAAATGCTAGACATTCTGTTATCGATATGATAGATGCCACGAAACAATTTTCATTAGATGTCATTAGCAATTGTGCTTTTGGAATGGATGTATTATCTAAAGACAAGCATAGTTCATCTGAATTTTGCTTGATGGGTAAAAAGATATTTACTTTAAATACAATTGCTTATTACTGTTACCTCATTGTACTAAGCGTACCTGAATGGGCAATGAAATTAAAGCTTTCAATGATACCAATAGAAGTTGGAAGTTATTTTGCAAAAATATTCAAAGAAAATTTTGCATTGAGAAAAGAAAGTAAGTTGGTTCGAAATGACTTTGTTGATTTGCTACTTCAGTTGAAAGAGAAAGGTTCCATCGATGTTCAAGTCAAGAATCCTGAAGACAACTATTTAGAATTGGATTACAAGCCTACGTTTGAATCTTTTGGTAATGATTATTTTAATATCCTAAACAATACTTAGGTTCTTTCAATGATCAATAACTAACTTTGAAATAATAAATAAATAAACTAAAAAATAATAAGACTATTTCTGACTAAGTAGCATGAACAACACATTTTAACATGCTATCTTAAGCTTAAGATCAATTAAATAAAAAATCAAATCAAAGTATATAACACTCCTCCAGTGGATCGATGACATAATTGCATATTATAGGACAGCAAAAAAACTGTCTATAAATAATTAGAATTAATATATATTACAAACAAATTAAATTGATTTTGAGGCTTAACAACATTCTGATGTCTAATTTAAACTATAATGTTTTCCTACCACTTGTGGTGTGTTCACCTTAATTATTTTCACAAAATTTCTGCAGTTAAATTCATTGTTCTACCAAAGAAATGATATGTATAAACAAAAGTTTAATAAGCTCCTAGTTTTCTTATTGAGAAGAACTTTTCTGAGAAGAAGTTTTCTAATTTTAATAAGTGAAAATAAATGTGAGTAACTAAGAAGTACTTAGGAACTTTGCTGGATAGATCATAAATCCCCATTCCTATTTTTCAAAAAACAATATTAAAAAGAGGTTGTTTAAAAAATGACTGCCTCTGGTCTTTGTCGAGCATAGCTCTATTTGAGAACATTGATAGGAATTAAGAAAAAAGGCAGTTTTTTTCCCTAAAACTACTATATACCACATTACCATGATACTATATTTAAATACCTTTACATCTAAGATAATGTCATTATTTCAATTACTTTGCTGTAAATTAATTGAATTTAGGTTTCTTGATAAATATGTTGGATATAAAAAAAAAGAATAAACTCATTTGACAATTAAATTGAAGAAAAAAAAAAAATTCTTTGTTGCTTTCTCTATTGCTGCATATTCTCCAAATATCTTGTTCTCGGACAGCTCCGAAAATTCTCCTCATTAGTTTGTGTTCAAACACTTTTAACGCACAATCATCAGAAGCTGTCAAGGTCTCCATTTCCATAGGTAACCACTGTTCTGATTAAAGATTTGTATTGTATAGCTTAACCTTGATTTCCCAAGAGAATATTTTTTATTTAATAATATGTATAGCTGCAAAATATGCTCTGATTCCTGCCTAAATTCTTCTGTTTACTTTAACTCTGATAAGGTAGACATTAGTGCCAAGGTAAACTAAGTTTCCTACTCTTTCTAAGTTCAAGTATTCTATTGCAACATTTTGATAGCATCTCCCGGCTTGTGTGGTTGATATTTTTAACTTTTTATCATTGATTTTAAGACCTACCCTGCGGGCAGCTACTGTCAGGTCAGGATAACACTAGGAAGCCTCTCACATAAAGCAATAATGATTTAAAGAGTCTGGAGGTACTTTTACTGGAAGTACTTTTAATATTATTTGTTTCAGAAATAACTGATAAAATATTAATATCACAAGCATTCTCTTTTCTTAGTGGAGGTTTTGATGGATTGTCAGCTCCTTTGGTTTTTATTGTATATGAACTTGCAAGAAACCCAAACATTCAAGAAAAACTTCGAACTGAGATATTGGAACAAATAAACAATCATGGTGGCCTAACTTACGATGCACTCAAAAATATGACCTACTTAGAAAACTTTTTTC
Source organism: Gerris lacustris (assembly GCA_951217055.1). Taxonomy (NCBI): domain Eukaryota; kingdom Metazoa; phylum Arthropoda; class Insecta; order Hemiptera; family Gerridae; genus Gerris; species Gerris lacustris. The sequence goes on along the minus strand of OX578283.1, from coordinate 22,295,952 downwards.
ATGGTAAGTACCAACATTATTCACTTATAAATAGGAGTTATTATAAGAAAAATCTATTAATGCCTTTGCCAGGATAAAAATTTGCAACAACTAAAATTAGGAGTACAAGACACAAATGATGTTAGAAAGTTCAGTGAAAACCATTTAACCCGAAAATGCTTAAAATGAAAAATCGGTTAACAAAAAGATTTTGCTTCTCGGGACGAACAAAATACATACATCTCATATTAAGCCTATAAGAATTTAAAGAGGTCTGATATAAAAACGGACACCAAAAGGAAAGCCGGTGAGAACAGACAATTAAACTTAATTTATCTATTTTTAATTTATTTACTTAAGTTTATCTAAACAATCCCCCTCTTGTGACACCGGTTTCTGTTTTACTCTGTGAATTACACCTAGTTCCTAGAAACCGACTTTTTACCTTAAATAAATAAATATTTTGAGTTAGTTTTCGTGATTGGTGTGTCAAAGTCGGTAAATTGTGTGTAAAAATCAGTGAATTTTGTATTACAGTATTTTAAATAAAAAATGTTTATACATAAAATGGCAGATAAATCAAGACTAATATAAACTACAAAAAAAAAATTAAAATGATTAAAGTGTGTTACATTTTTATTAATTTTTTTTCATTTTTTTATTATTTTGTTTATTGCTTTTATTAAATACTTACATACACATGTATGTACATACTGTATAATAATTTAAAATGTGAATAGTGTTAGTGCAACTAATATGATGTGTTGGTCAATACATGTGTACAAGATCAATACACAACATGTATACCCAGAAGTTGTTTGAAGATTACAGTACAAAAATTAAAGATAAAGTATTATGAGAAAATCAGTTGAAAATATGATGACTGTCAATGGAGAACACATGAGAATTAGGATTGATTTAAGGTAAGACAGATTGGAAATGGAAATTGTATTATTGCAGTGAAATAAATTATTAATTTGATAGACAGAGCGGAAAAGAGAGCTGATATTTGATAACTCCTTTATGTAAGCAAATCTGCTAGCACGTTTCCCTAAAGGAAGGATAAGGATATGAGACTTAACCTCATGACAGTAGTACTATCCTAATAGAGCCGGCACTTCTTTAGATTGTTACTCCCCATATAAAAAAAAAACAGTGGGGAGTAACAATCTAATGAAGATGTACGGAATGTTCTTCTTTAGACTGTTACTACCCTTTCCCCTTATCAAAACAGAAGTAGGAAATTCCTTTGTCCCAAAGTACATTGGACTAAACATCCCTTTGTCTTAATAGTTATTTAGTCAAAGTCATTTTAATTCTAAAACAACATAGGGGAGAAACAATCTAAAGAAGTACCATAGAGCCTTGGATAGATAAAGAATTTCAATAGTTAAATTAACAATAATAATACATTTTTTAAACAACATACATTTTTTATAACATTTTTTACAACCAATTTTAAGTTACAGTAAAACTGATTATCTGGGTGTCAGATTATTTGAATCAGTTTGCTCTTTAAAACAAAAATTACAAAATTCTTTCAAATATATACTAAAATTCTGTATTCAATTGAAGCTTTTTAATCTGTAAGTAAATAAAGATTTTTTAATTATTTTTTCTTTTTTTCTTTTGGGTTTTAGTCCCAATCAACTGCCAGGGTTATTACAGGACTTAATATGTAATCATTTGTAACAGGTAATAATTTGTAACTGATTGACAGAAGGACCAAGGATGTATCCCCTAAATCAATTCCTCCTCAGATCTTGCTCCAAGGACTACAAATTGGAAGATGGTGTAGTAATCGAAGCAGGAACTAAAGTTGTAATACCAATTGATGGTATCCACCATGATCCACAGTTCTATCCACAACCTTACCAATTCAAACCGAAGCGATTGGAGTCGAAAATTAGTCATCATACAACAGATTTCACCTACCTACCATTTGGAGCAGGTCCCAGAATGTGCATTGGTACGTAAGATAAAATTTTGATTGTTAAGTATAAAAAAAAAAAAAAAATCTCAAGCCTCTTAAATACCAAAATTTCAAAAAGTATTTACCTTGTAAAACTTTCTTAAGACCAGATGAAGACAGCACTCTAGAACACAGGGCGCCATAGAAGACATAAAAACTGTAACAAAAATGAAATATAAATAATTAGAAAGATAGAAAAAAATGTTTATTTCAAATTTTAAACTAACTAGCTGGATGCCCCGCAACAGGGGGTGTTTTTTAATTTGATATTTTTAGTCCAGTCAATGAAGCATTTTGGCTCCCAATTTTTTCGGATGAGATGGATTGATGTGAAATTTGAACTGTAGCTAGGGACTAGCTCAAGAAACAAAAGTTATATAGTGCCGATGTGTGCTTTTACCCCAGGGGTGACTACACCCCCCCCCCCCCCACCCTTTTCGGGGGTGGAATTTTATTAATAAAAAATAACTTCAAGATTCGATACACGGAGAGATAGCTTATAAAAAAGTGTCTGACTAACATCAAGCTAGAATTTCGTATACAAGTCAATATTTTAGCACCTTTTAAGAATATGTGGTCGGCTAAGTTCGTCTGTGGGACATAGCTTGGCAATAGTCGTTTGAAAAAAACAAACCGGTGGAGGGGCCATGTCTCACCAATTATGGTGGACAATGTGATTTTCATGATCCTGAGTACAGAATTAGTTAGTAAACCGAAAATCCAGTTTATGTTAGTTTGTCCCTTGACAGGTGACCACGTTGATTTTTAGTAATATTTGAACAACTAAAATATAACAATTTATAAAAGTATGAAGGCTATCTTCAGTGACATATTTCTAGACTGACGAGAAGGTAAGGTGGCAAGAGTTTAGGACATAAGGTCGGGTAGGGAGTGGAAATTGTGGAATAGGGGGAGTGAGGGGATTACAATTGGATTAAGAGCTAGGGCAAGCCAAGCTCTAGGTCTTGGTGTGTAACTACGATGGTTTGGCCACGTAGTTAGAACAAAAGAAGGAATGCTTTCCTATACAAGCCTAAGAAGCGACGCCTCAACAGAAGAGACTCCGCAGTAGATGCAGGATGTCCTGGAAGGAAAAACATCTATTCATCACTTTAAGAGTGAGGTGTGACCTCAAACCGGGCTCGGCGTCTGGTGGAAGATTGGTCAGAATGGAAATCTCTTTGTCAAACCTCTTTTACCTCATGGTAAAAGAGGTCGCGATTAAGTAAGTATCTACATTAGTATGTTTGTAGGAGATGATCTCTAGAACTACTGATCCGATTCTGAAAAATCATTCACTGATATAGAAAGCTAAACTATTCCTAAGTGACATAGACTATGTTTTATTTGATTATTATTGTTAGTATTTATATATTTATGTTTGTAGGATGGCGGGTAGTAGGTCGGGCCAATTAGGCAAACAAAAGTATCACTGTATAACCTTAAGATAACCACCTAGTAGTTTTGTTTTTCCCTCACATAGATTGGCCAATTTGCGGTGTCAAATTTCCAAAGTAAAATGGCATGAATATAGATAATCTCGCTTAGTAAATAACTTCAATAATTCTTGACTGAAGTTTAATACACTATCAAATTAAAAAAATACATTTAAAATAAAACACTCTTTAGAGGAGCACAGCTGCACGTACCCAGCTAGTAATATAGCATTTATATCATTTATATTAGTAATAATATATTATTTAATAAAGTAGGGTCTTGACAGAGATGAAGGACTCACCTGAAAATGATTTGTTATTGCTAAGTTAAGGAAACCACATTTATTCCAATAAAAATAAATGTTTATTTTGATTTGTTAGTCTTAAAATAAATATAATAACTTATCTAAATAGATTTTTACATTAATTTTACTTTTTTTCTAAATATAAAATTAAGCCCGTTGCCACAGGCCTAGGAGCTCATTAGGATGAATCCAAATTCAAAACGTAATTTTCTAATATTGAGAAAAATACTACTAATGACATCTAAAAGCAAAGGCATTCAATAGAAGTAATTACCTTAGAGATAGGAGAATAAGTGTTACAAGTATTGTTTACGAATGATGTCTATTTTCCTAAATTATTCTAAAAATTAGGCTTATTTTTGTCATATGAAATTATATTTTTCATATGACACATGTTTACCCCATTATTTTTATTTTTTTCTTGCAGCTATGAGGTTTTCTTTGCTAACACTGAAGTTGGGAGTGGCAACATTCATCAAAGACTACCAAGTCTCTCTCAGTCCCAAATCTCAACGGCCTTCGGAATTCAAGATTAAAACATTCTTTGTCAAAGCCCCAAATGATATTATATACCTCAGATTTAATAAACTTTTGAATAAATAAATGTATTATTTTAATATAATTCATATTTGTTTTATGAATAATTAATCATTTACGTCTCTGATCTGTAAAAATAAAGACATATTATAACAAAAACAAATGAAACAAAATGACTGCAAATAATTTAATTTAATTTAAATTATGAGCCCCTTAAGTTTGTAAGACATATTATAAGAAAAAAAAAATTAAACAAAATGACTGCAAATCTGGAATGTGGCTCTGTGGAATAGTAGAATAAGTGTAAATTCTTACTTTCTTAAATTAGTTAATTGTATCTTTTAGATCTAATTAAAAATCTATATGCTAGAAAATAATGATATTCATGAACATACCTGACAAAAAAAAGTAATTAAAATGCACATGGAAATATTATTTTGTGGGTGCATTTGGAATATATTAACTTAGTTCCAGCACTAATTGCAATGTGTTTTTAAAAAATCACACGCACCACTTTTCCACTGAGCCCCTCTTTGTGTTACAAAAATGTTTAACGGCAAGCAACAAGCAATGTAATATTAACAATTATTTTAATTATTATTATATTGGTTAAATAAATTATTTTTGCCACTTTGCCAATGATGTCTTTATTTGAGCTGAATTGTACTTAGTAAGAAATACTTAGACAAATAGTTATTTATGCATCTAGGGAATAATGTAAGATATTATTTGCCGTGTGACTGAGTTGATTCCTGAGGCAAAGCCAAAGGAATCAAGGCAACTAAATCCCGAGGTGAAGCCGAGGGTATTAGGCATCTTAATTCCCGAGGTAACACTGAGGGATTAATGACAATTAGCTCCTGAGGCGTAGTGGAGGGAGATAATTAGAACAAGAGAATAATAATGCATTATTCTCAAGGTACATACAAAATTTTATCTCCAGAAAAAGTGCTGTATAAGATTTATTCCACAAAGAAAACATTTGTATTTCTTTATTAAACAAATTTAATACAGAAATAAAATAATATAAATTATTTAAATGATTTAAAACAATTAATAATCCCAACCAAAACACTTATGTAAAAAAATAAGCCAAGTCTCACGTAAAAAGTTGCGAGATCATAGGTGTAGCCAAGATTCCCTCGTCCAAGTAAGTACTACTAGGTCTGATTTATCCAGTATAAGTAAATGATGTGACTGTCCCCCTCTCTATTCTTTGTCCCTCACAAACACAAATATTTTCTTTTCCTGAATGTTTGAATTTAAAAACATTTTCTGATTTGACAAAAACGCAGCACAAACTTATTAAACTACAACAAATCAAATAATAAATTTTAATGTTTAATATTCGTGTCGCAGCACGATGATAAAAAAGTGTATAAGATATTGCATCTAATAGTTGCCCCTTGAGATTTTGATGGATTTACACGGTTTAAGGCCCCCTTAAGGAGTCCAAAAAAGTTTTTCTCGAAAACAGTTTGATTAAAAAACAACGGTTTTGATTAAATATTCTTAAATTTAGTCCATTTAAATACAAATCTAACGATTTAAGCTGTTTGCCCTGGAAAAATCTAGTTCTTGAGAAAATATTTTTAAACGCCGACGAAAATTACACGCCGAGGAAAAGTGATTTTTATGATAAATTTTGATAAAATGTTCAATAATAATTAAATTTACCTATGAAAACTCAAAAAATAATACATGGAAAACGCTAGGCTAAGTAATTATGAGCTCAAAAGTTTGTCTGAGTGGTCATTTTTTTTTTTTTTTTATTCCCATTTGTTTTTTTACAAAATTGAAGATTTTAGTTTGAAAATTGAATAGGTAAGATGAATTTGTGTATTAATCATTTTAGCTAATTATAACCTTAATTATAACTTAATTATTAAATATATTATAACTTTTTTTATATCTTATTCAAGTTTATTCAAATTTATTTTTTATTTTTTTTTTTTTTAATGAAGTTCAATTTCTACTTAATTATTCAATTTTTGGCTAAGCCAAAACGATTGTCTCCATTTTTATAGGTTTTATTTACTTTTTAGGGTTTTGTATATCCTTCTCGAAACCATATAATAACATGTATAATATGCTGAGGGTGATGTGTCTGTCCGTCCTTTGCACTATGTATAAGTGAAAGAGTTGACATTTTTTACCCACACATAGAAAAAATACAGAGAAGTTAAAAATTTAATATGAGCATGTACAAGTCGCACAAATTTGGTAAACTCAAATACAATTATTTTTTTACATTTTTGAGTGGGGTATCAAATAAAAGCTGCTGAAGAGTAGGTTACAAATATATCGATACTTTTTTTAAATTTTACATTCTTTCTTGATTTCATGAGTTCAAATATACCCAAAAAAATCCAACCACCCTTTAACGACAACTCCTACATTTTTTTTTTTTTTGATTAATTCATGCAAATATCTTATTACGGTGCGATGCAAATTTCCCAAAAAAATTAATTGACCTTGTTGTTAATACCAATAAAAAGCATTTTGATCCCCCGGGGGATTAAACCAGGGACCCCTTACTCCAATTGGTTCTTCTCTTTGTTTTGTTATTAAGAGCCTCTCATCTTCTTTTTTTTAATAAAAAAATATATATAATAACATAATGGATATGCTTAGTAATCTATGAAACACTAAAAAGTACTTCCCTGTGATTTTTTATACTTTATTTGGTTCTTTACATTTATTATTAACAATTTTTTATATTAATGTTACATGTAATACTTTATTTTTTAATTTGATTTTTGTCAATTATGATTTTTATTTATATATATGTTTATTAAAAGGTTTCTTAATTAAAATACCTATAATTTTTATATTAAGGCACCAGTTTCTGGTTCCATAATGTGGGCTAGTATTTTGTTTAAGTTAGGTGGTTAAGGTATAATGCAGGATTTGTGTTTTTAAATGGGGATTATATATTTAATATATAATATTTTTTTTAAGTTTATTTGGCATAAGAATTGGTATAATTTGAATGTTTCAAGTTGATATAAAAGTTTGTTTTTGGATAACTACCTAGGAACTAAATAACAGGATTTTTTTTTATTGCTTATAATTTTTGTCTTGTTGGCATTCATAATTATAATTATGCATTAACTACTAATAAAAATGAAATAAATTGCTTGCATACGAGTCGCCAAGACAGTGAGACATTTTCATGTAACGCTTTTTGGTGTCGTTATTTGGTAACACTTTTCGAGTTTATGTGCCTAAGTAAAGACATCAAAATGTCAAAAAAAAATTGAGCGTGCAGATTTTTGCGTTTGTATATTATGAATTAAATCGAACATATGTTATGCACGAAGAAAGAAAGTACTTTTCTTCTTCTCAAGTTTATTAAGAAGTAATACTTTAGCTTCTTCACCCATATTTTTATAATAAATTAAAAAAATTATAGTATAACAAAAAAAAAAAATAAATAAATAAATTTGATGTATGTAAGTTTATTAGGAATAAAATTCTAGGGTTATGGCGTTTGTCCAGTGCAAATAGTAGCAGTTGAACAAAAATTGTATTTGGGGGGGGGGCACCGCTGGGAGAGAGAAGAAGTCGGGGCGTAGAGCCAGTTACCACGCAAGGTGAAGATGTAGCCCCTAAGATGGCGAGCCCACGGGGGGAAGGCTGAAGGCTCTCTCCACAACCCTCTAGACTAGACTAGACCATGCAACTACGAACAACCTCCTGCAACTGTCTATTTTCCTTTTCCTGGTAGCAGTGGAACTCTTTTCGACTTTCTTCGGCCCTACGAAGCCCGGTTGGGGAAGGCCCTACAGCTGGAGACTGGATTGCACACCTCCTATATCTTTCTAACTCCTTGTTACACTTTTCAAGTTTCTAAGCGTTACTTTTAGTAACGCTTTTCAAGTTCATGTGCCACAGCCAAGACATGAAAATGTCAATTAATAATCAAAACAAATAAACTACTAATATTATAAATTGCTAACATATTATAAGAATTTAACAGATTCCAGGGAAAATACAAAATACTGATGGTTTAAGGGAGCTAAAATGCCAACTAATAGTAAAAACAAAAATACCAACAAGACAAAATATTAAACGTACTTCTTTAGATTGTTACTCCCTTATGTGGTTATATAATATAAATGACTTTAACTAAATAACTATTAAGTCAAAGTGATGTTTAGTCCAATGTACTTTAGGACAAAGGAATATCACACTTCTGTTTTTATAAGGGGAGTAACTGTCAAAAGAAGAAGATTCTATACACCTTCTTTAGATTGTTACTCCCCTCTGTTTTCTTTATAAGGGGAGTAACAATCTAAAGAAGTGCCATATTAACCATAAAAGCAAATAATGAGATTCTATTTGCAGCAACAAAGCAATTATATTTTAAAAAATTGTTGAAATGCTTGATTGAATGTGGTTTCCAAAAATACTATAAAAAAAAACTGCTGGTTAAAGAAAAAGACTTGGGACAAATGATTTTTTATTATTATTATTTTAAAGATAACAAGAGATCTATTTATATCTTCATTTTCCTCTTTATTTTATTTAAATTGTTTTTATCAACAAGCGTGTAGATCCAAACATTGTTATCAGTTTAATTTAATATTTATACCAATTCTAGCTGGCGACCTTTGCCTCGAGCATGTATGTTTTAAAAGAAGAAGTATTTTGTATAATATGGTAATACATTTTACTACTTCTAATATTAATGCCTTCCTGACCTTCATCCAATTTATTAATTCTATTGTAATGTACTTAAAAGAAAATGAAGAATTGAAAACAATTGTACAAGAGACACCAACTAAGGCCACCAATAAATCTTGTGATGTAAAAATTCAACCAGCTGATAGAAACCAATCAAGATAGGACTAGGGGAGTGTAGATAGAATGGTCCTTGAATTCAAATTTCAAATTATCTCTCTCTGCAATTCATATCAACGTGTATTTTAGTATATTTTTTAACACCTCCAGGATCAAATACATCAGGTTAGTGATAATCATATCTTGTAGCAACTATAGAACCCTACATTTTTATCTCATACTTGTTATTTTATCTTTTATTCTTTTTGACTAATGACTGAAGGTTTAACTTTATCTTCATTCTGTTATCATCGTTTCATGTAAAGATTCAACTATAAATCCTTAGATAATAGGAGATTTGACAGATACCCTCAAATAAATAAAATGCTCTTAAATCTTTAAACCCTAGTTTTTCCTTTATTGCTTAAAAACTTATTTAAAAATTGCAAACCCTATGGTAAATTATTTAGTTACAATTTAGTTCCACAATAGTCTTCACACAAAATAAACAGGTCAAGTGTGTGCTGGCCAGCACACATCGAGGGTCCGGAGTCCGGAGGCAACACAGTATTGTAAGTAGTACCTACTGATGGTGCTTTTTAAAATGCTAAAAAGCCTACTTTGAACTATCCTATGGGTCTGATATTCTCAAAACACATGAACAAACTTCTAATAAAGTATTTTTTTTGCCAGTGAACCGGACTATAAACATATAAATACATCCAAAAAAGCATAATTATAAAAAAAAAAAAATAAACATATGTTGTTAATAAAAACAAAAATAGTTTTTTTTTCAAAATTTTAAAAAAGTGGTATCTTTACTTTCGGTTGAAGAATTTTCAGGACTTTTTTCAGAATTTTCGCACTTAACATAAGCGAGATAGAAGGGGAGGACACATTTCACACCAACTCCAAACTTGCCTACGCTTGCCCTATCAAAGCTTTAACCAAAAAATTATATATTTTTTGTTATCAGCTTGACATACCCTTTCATATGATACCCCACACGATCTCCAAAAAAACAATTAATCTTTAATCCTTAAGTTTTTCTACACTTTTTTTTTTTAGGTCGATATATTTTTAAAATGTGTGGGTAGGCACTATACACATATATGCCAAATTTCAAAGTGATCGGACGAAAGGTGTAACCGTGAGAGCAGGTGACAGACGGACGGACAGACAGAAAGACATACCCAGGAAAATATAAGGGTTTTTGGTTTTGCCTACGGACCCTAATAAAACATATTATACTAAATCAACCTAAAAATAATAATATATTAATAAAGCTGGTTTGAAAATAAACATATTTTATTTACATAGAGACTATTTTTTTAAGGTAAGAAGTCTACCTTTCTGCTTCTATAAAAGTTCATATTTGTTCACAGGAGAATTTCTGAGCTGAAATCATGATAGTTATCCTGCTAACAGCTATTGTGGGACTGCTATTGTTGTTCCTTTATCGAAAAGGATGTCAAAATTTCAAACATTGGAAAAAGAAAGGAGTAACTCATGATAGACCTATACCTTTCTTCGGAAATTTCTTCAGAGTTATGTCACTTAAAGAATCTCTCGGTACATTCTATACTGATAAATACTTGAAGTATAGGAACAAAAAATACATTGGCCTATACGAAATGAAATCTCCAGTCTTTATGCCGATCGATATAAAACTTATAGAAAAAATTTTAGTGAAAGATTTCAGTCATTTTGTCAACAGGAATATTGGATCGGCCAACAAAGATAGTGAAGTAGGCATGATGCTGCCGACTCTTAAAGACGGAGAATGGAGAGGAGTTAGATACAAACTTATTCCTGCATTCTCCACAGGGAAACTGAAAAATATGTACCCTTTTATGATCAATTGCGCTAATACTCTGTCGGAATACCTTGAAAATGCTAGGCATTCCGATGTCGATATGAAAGAAGCCTCAACACAATTTTCATTAGATGTCATCAGCAATTGTGCTTTCGGTATGGATGTATCCAAAGACAAGCATAGTTCATCTGAATTTCGCTCGATGGGTAAAAAGATATTTAATTTGAATACAATTGCTTATTACTGTTACCTCATTGTACTAAGCGTACCTGATTGGGCGATGAAATTAAAGCTTTCACTGGTGCCAGGAGAAGTTGGAAGATATTTTGCAAAAATATTCAAAGATAATTTTGCATTGAGAAAAGAAAGTAAGTTGGTTCGAAATGACTTCATTGATTTGCTCCTTCAGTTGAAAGAGAAAGGTTCCATCGATGTTCAAGTCAAGGATCCTGAAGACAACTATTTAGAATTGGATTACAAGCCTACGTTTGAATCTTTTGGTAAGGATTATTTTAAAGTCCTAAACAATAAACTTTGAAAACTTCTAATAAAATAAAATAAAATATAAAATTAAAACTTTTAATAACTATAATGAAACAATTTATACTAAGTAGCATGAAAAATAAATTTAAACATGATACCTTAATCTTGAGATTAATTAAATAAATAAGAGAAGATCAAAGTACATATTATAAAAACAAAATTTCTTAAGTTCCTAGTTTTATTTTTGAAAAAGAGTTTTCTAATTCTAATAAGTGAGAAAAAAATAATAAATTAATAGATGTTGTTAAAAAAATATATGCCTCGTGGTCTCTTTTCTGTGATGGACACATTTAGCCAACATAACTAATCCCATTGAATTATTAACTTGACACTCTTTTACACTAGGTAAAGTAAAATATAACACCAGATTACTAATTAACTCCTTTACTTGAACATAAAACATCACACCATACACCAATGTCAGGAACACAATATAATACATAAATAACCTACATCCCAGGGTGGTCTTTAAATACAGAACAAAGGGGAAAGCTAAAGGTAGATCTACGGGACAGGGGGGGCCTTGCAAGCTAACATTACTCGGCCACTCCTGCAACTTTAATCGTCCTTGATTAACAAAATAACAAACAGAAACTTAAAGGATCAATTTAAAATACAAAACAAACAGATTAGGGTTAAAGTGACCACCTAGAGATTAACATAAGAGAATTACAATTTTCAAATACAAAGTTACATCATGACTCTACAAGTTACACTCATTCATACTCATACAACATTCATCCATTCTCCAAACTTACATCAAAATTTAGTAATGTAATCTTTAAGATATTTAGGAGTTCTTCCAACTCTTTTGTTTCTTTTCTCAACATACTTATCATTATCATCATCGTTAAATACTTCAAATTTCACTTCATCATTATAAATATTTTTATCTCTGTCACTATTAATATTTTTATCCTTCCTTTCGCCTTCACTATCACTATTATTATTCTCATCGCCATTATTACTATTTTTATATTTTTCACAATTACAATCATTTGTTGTTAAAATATTTTTATTAGCATCATCAGGTATAAGTGAATTCTTATCATCGTCACAATTAAGAAAAATATCCTCTTCGTCATTGCAGGTAATATCATCGCTTGATATATGTTCATCATCAGGTAAGTCACGTGTTCGGAAGCCTTTTAGTAATGACACATGAGCTGTAGTGGCATACAAGCGTTCACCTTCACCTTGTAGAGAAGCTACTCTATATGTATCATTAGGTAGTACCTCTGTTACTACTAAAGGACCACGATATTTAGGCTGCAACTTTGTTGATTCACCAGTGGCAGTTGGAGCTCTCTTAATAAATACAACTTCTCCCAGATCATATTTTACATCCTTTAATCTGTGAGGATTTATTTTTTCTTTCCATTTCTCTTGCTTTGCAGTAATATTTTTAACTATATCTTGCTGAATAATTTGTGGATTTTTGGTCTTATGTCCATTCATGTATATGAGGCATTGACAATCGGTTACTATAACTACATAAACACCCAACACCATGGTTCTCAAACGATCTAAACTCCATACGATAGCCATTATCTCCAATCTACTGGAGTGATATTTCTGTTCAGCCTCATTGGTCTTTTTGCTGACACAATAAACAAGGTGCATGAGACCATCTTCCCCTCGTTGTAGTAACATCCCTGCCAATCCAACTGATGACGCGTCTGTGTGCAGTTCGGTATAGTCATGGGGGTTAAATATTTTCAAAACTGGTCGATTAGTCAATACACTTTTGATCCCATCAAATGCTTGTTGCTGTGGATCAACTGCTTGTTGCTGTGGATCAAATGCTTGTTGCTGTGGATTGTTGATTCACCAGTGGCAGTTGGAGCTCTCTTAATAAATACAACTTCTCCCAGATCATATTTTACATCCTTTAATCTGTGAGGATTTATTTTTTCTTTCCATTTCTCTTGCTTTGCAGTAATATTTTTAACTATATCTTGCTGAATAATTTGTGGATTTTTGGTCTTATGTCCATTCATGTATATGAGGCATTGACAATCGGTTACTATAACTACATAAACACCCAACACCATGGTTCTCAAACGATCTAAACTCCATACGATAGCCATTATCTCCAATCTACTGGAGTGATATTTCTGTTCAGCCTCATTGGTCTTTTTGCTGACACAATAAACAAGGTGCATGAGACCATCTTCCCCTCGTTGTAGTAACATCCCTGCCAATCCAACTGATGACGCGTCTGTGTGCAGTTCGGTATAGTCATGGGGGTTAAATATTTTCAAAACTGGTCGATTAGTCAATACACTTTTGATCCCATCAAATGCTTGTTGCTGTGGATCTCTCCATTCAAAGGTATTATTCTTCTTAGTAAGTTGAGTTAAGGGATATGCTAACCTAGCAAAGCCTTGAACAAATCTCCTAAAGAAACTAGCCAGACCTAAAAATCGTCGGAGCTCATGGACGTTCCTAGGTTCAGAAAACTTTTCTATAGCTTCTATCTTTCTACTACCAGGTTTTATACCATCCTTCGAAATCTCAAATCCAAGATAGTCAATAGTGTCTGTGCCAAAGACACACTTCTTTAATTTTAATGTTAATCCTGCTTCTTTCAAGGCCTGAAATACCTTCTCTAGTCTCACCAACATTTCACTCCACGAATTTGCAGGAATAATTAGATCATCAAAATAATACAGAGCAACTGAGTTTTTCAACGAACCTAAAGCCTTATTCATGAGTCTAGCGAACTCATATGGGGCATTAGTGAGTCCAAACACCATTCTAGTAAACTGTCCCTTATCATCTGGGGTGATAAAAGCCGTTTTCTCCTTAGCTTCGTTAGTGAGTGGCACCTGTAGATAACCATGGGCCATATCCAATGTAGTGAATACAGTTGCCCCTGACAATTGCTCTAAGACTTCATCTATTTGGGGTAACGGATAAGACTGCTTCACAGTAATATCATTAAGTTTTCGGTAGTCTACTACCAGTCTTGACTCTCCTGTCTTCTTCTTGACTAATAGTACTGGGCTAGAGTAAGGCGAGCTAGTATCCTCCACTATCCCCTCCTTTCTCCACTCATCAACAATCTTCTTAATTTCCATCCTCTCCTGATATGAGGCTTTATATGGTGTAGACTGAACTGGTGAGGCTCCTGGTTTTATATCTATATCCATTGCAGTGAGATTTGTAACCCCAAGTTCTGATAGAGATTGAGCAAAACACTCTCTATAGGCATTGATTAAGGAAACAACCTCCTCCTTCATCTCTCTACTTACCGAACCTGTTACGACCTCCTCCTCCACTATAGGATCCCTTTCTCCACTTTCCATACAAACTTCTCCAATCTGAACCTCCTCCTCTAGTTCATGACCAAACCTTTTACCTAATTCCATGTTACTGAAGGGAAAATATTCATCCCGTCCAAAAATTAGTCGACCACTAGTTTTGACATAACTTACGCCTGGGTGCTCCGTCCATGTTCGTCCCACAAGTATTGCATAAGGTTGACTACCATCTGGTACTACATGGCACCTTACATTCTCCACCAGTACATCATCTATTTTGATGTTCAGATAAACCTCTCCTAACGACTTAGTGCAAGCATTTTCACCAAAACCATAGATGTCAACTTCGCTAAACTTAATATTGCATTTTAACTTCAGTGCAGTAGAGGCTTTAATTAAACACTCACTACTGCCTGGATCTATTTGAATAATAATAACTTGTCCATTGATTGTAGCCTCTTTAATATAAGGGTTAACTGAAGTAGCCCTCTGAGAATCTGAACATGTCATTAAACATTTGGGGCCGTTAGGTGTCCTTGGTGGGTATGGTCTTTCCGTACACTGAGCTCGAACATGACCCGGTTTAGAACAGCCATAACATACTTGTTGGTTTTTAGGTTTAGGACAATCTCTTGAAATATGACCTGAAATTCCACAATTATAGCACTTAACTACCTCCTTTGGTGCCATAGTTGGTCTATTAGAACTTACAGTGCGATCAGTTCCCAATAGATTCCCCTTTGGAATAGAATTTGTTTCGCGTGGTGCTGGTCTACTCCTACCAGTGTAATCAAGTTCAGAAATTAGTGTTTTCATAGAAATTAATAGGTCACCAAGCGATTTAAAACGTTGACACAACATCTGAGTTTTAATAGTGAAGTTTTCTATCCCTCTTATAATATAACTGGTTATTTCACCCTCGGTTAAATTAGCTTTATTACCCATTCTCACCATCCGATGGAAGTATTCGTCGAAGGGTTCTGAACCGTTCCACCTAGCTGACCTTAACTTGTCCAACAATCTTGTACTACACTCATATGACGCAAACAACTTCAATAATTCACCTTTAATTTCATTCCATGATTTTAGGTATATGTCTGGGTTAGTATCGTACCACCGTTTAGAGTTCCCACTTAATTTACTGGTAGCTAACAGCTTAACCGCGTTATCCGGCAAATCATATAATGTAGCAACGTCGTCAACCCTTTGGACCCATCGATCTATTTCCAAGTCTTCAGTTCCACCAAACGAAGGCACTTGAGCAGAAATTTCTTTTGTAATTATGGTTTTGTTACCATTGTTTGACACATCATATGTTCCTTCCGTCTCGTCTCCTCCTAAAATAATTCTTTTTAAACTTCTTATCAAAAGGGTGTCCATTTGGGATTCGTCAATTACGACAGTATCTGCCTGTCCAACATCGCCAGTCTCAGACATTATTAAAAAAAAATAGAATATATCCAAAAAAAAATTACTTACAGATCAATCTTAGAATTGATAAAATTCGTAAGATAAGAATAAACAATAACTATCACCTTCTTCTTATTTTTCTTTCCGGTTTATACTTTTCTTCTTCCTTAGAGAAAGTCCGCCAAAACACCGAGTTAAACAAAATGGCGATCAACTGATAAGTCCATAATTTTTCTAAAAACCAAATTTCGGCACCTAATTTCACTGAAAATGTTGAATATCACTCATTAATTTAGTAAAACTAAAAGTTCAATAGAAGTTTTCACGATCCAATAGATATTATGAATAAAAACTCAGTCCAAGTCCAACACCAGCACGATATCGTTTTAACACCAAATAAAACGATTAACACCAAAAGTTCACCGATTTCGTCCTTTATCCCGCTTCTGAAATATTAACTTGACACTCTTTTACACTAGGTAAAGTAAAATATAACACCAGATTACTAATTAACTCCTTTACTTGAACATAAAACATCACACCATACACCAATGTCAGGAACACAATATAATACATAAATAACCTACATCCCAGGGTGGTCTTTAAATACAGAACAAAGGGGAAAGCTAAAGGTAGATCTACGGGACAGGGGGGGCCTTGCAAGCTAACAGAATTTATACATAAGCACTAGGGCCATACCTCAAGCTTTATTTGAGAGCATTACCTTCTAAAAATTAAGAAAAAACTTAAACATAGTTCTTTCCCCCAAAAAACAGTTCTAATAATTTTTATTTAAAAATGGTATTCCATTTAAATACCAATGGAACTTTATAAGTAACTTTCTTGGAGAAACTATGGTTTTCAAGATAGCCCTAGAGAATGGGGACAACAATAACAATATAATATTTCAATTGCTGTATATTGATTAGTTTTTAGTTTCATAAGTTCAGAACTCTTTTGTAGGGTGACCATAAAAAGTTTAGTCCAAAACAGGGTATTGAAATAGAGGGGGGGGGGGGTGTAGTAGCTCCTAGAGGACAGAGCAGTCCGGGAAACTTTTGGGAATTTTAAGGCAAAATATGAATTTTTTAGATGAAATTTTCTCACAATTGTTACAAATAAAATGCAGAAAATTTAATAAAAATGTTAGTCTAAGACGACAACAACAACAAACTCATTGCTCAAATTTAATAATACATTTAAAAAAAAAAAAAAAAAAAAACGGGGCATTTTAGGACGCCAACGGACACCTACCAAATGAATGGTGGGACATATGGGCACCCGACTCTTTTGACTAGTAAATTAAACAAGCCTTAAAAAATTAAGAGCATAATAGTTCCTTAATAAAAAATAAATAGTTGAATAATATAACTAGGATAAATTAAATAAAGCTTTCTTTATTTTAAATCTAATAATGATATAAAAAAAGTAATAATGATTCTAATGAGTGTTTTGATATAACCCCCACATAAACACCTTTTCTTTTTTTCAGAAATAAGTGATAAAATATTGATTTCACAAGCATTCTCTTTCTTAACTGGAGGTTTTGATGGACTATCAGCACCTATGGTATTTATAGTTTATGAACTAGCAAGAAACCCAAGCATTCAAGAAAAACTCCGAACTGAGATATTGGAACAAATAAAAAATCATGGTGGCCTAACTTATGATGCACTCAAGAAGATGACCTACTTAGAAAACTGTGTTCATGGTAAGTATCAAAATTGTTCACCACAGTGAAAGTCACTATAAGACATTTTTTTTTTATGTCCTTGGTAGAATAAAAAATTTGCAAACAAGCAGAAACTTAGATTACAACACACCCATGATATTAGAACATATATAAATAAATTTTGTCATGGCTAAATTACTTCAGTACAACTCATTGAAAATTACACTACTTAAACAAATCATGCATGTACAGTAATATAACATTTAAAAAAATTGTATTCAATTATAGATTGGTTAAATCGGTAGATAGATGGGTTAAACCATCTTGAAATCAGATAAAAATAGCTTGATAAAAAGAAATTGAAATACAGTCTGACCAAACACTGCTTAAACGGATTGATTGAGAACCCCCCCCCCCCCTTATCTCATGCATTTTTTGGAACCTTGTTATCATGAAAGTTAAGGGCTTACTGCAGTTAAAAAATGAGGAAAACAATATGCAAATAATTTTGCTTTTAACAGAGAAAAGTCAACAAAAATAATTATGGTAACACTTGTTGTTTCTTAATTTTTAATTCTATTTCTATCATAAGTAAACACTATTATCTTGATACTGTTACTAAGAAGTATTTATTTCTTAGCTTCCCCAAGAATTTACTATAAATACCTTCTTCTGAAATAATTAGGTAAAATAGATAATAGAAATATATTAAAAATAGGTATAAAAGCAATAAATTTGTACTCATTATCTCGAAGTGAAATAAAGATTATTGAATTTTAGAAGTTTGACGAGAATCAGACGATTGGGTTAAGATTAATAAAGTGTTTAATTTGACGTAAAATAATCTATGTAGGGTAATCTTCTAATCAGTCAGCTTGAGAATGACCCAAGGAGGGGTCGAAATATCGCAAATGGGAGCGTTTTAATTTCCTTTAGAACAAAAATCAACTAATTTAAACAATACAAGGAAACAACTATTCTACTTAATAGTATATATTTTAATATTCCTTAAGGCTCAAGGAAATTAATTTCTGAGTTGTCTCTACATCCTTCTTAAAAGAATCTATAATTTAATTGTTAATGTCAAGTAATGCTCTATGACAAAATGTATTTTATGTTTTCTATAACCCTTATTGAATTATAATAAAGTAAATATTAATATACCCTTCAGTATAAACTACAGTCAATTTTAGTTCTACAATAAATCTGTATTTTATGATTTATCCTCAAGCAATTATAGCATCATTAAATATAGGATAGGATTTAAAGATTATTATATCACGTTATATCAAGTTCCAAAAGCACAAAAACAAAATTTTAAGGAGTACACTGACTGGAACCTAAGGAGTCCAAACTCCAACAATTGTTATACGTTCCATTTCCAGAAATGTGACATGTTCTACACCAATTACTGTACCAATAAATGTGTAAAATGGCTTCAACAATCCTCATACCGCAGTTTAAGGGTGTGAAAAAAACAACAAAACACAAGAATAGAAACAAGTAAGTCAAGGTTGATTCCGAGAGAGATTAAATGGTATCTTAAGATCCAGTTTTACATTTTGAATTCAAAATTATTCAAATAAACAGAGTAAATAACTAATCCATGATATAAACTTTAAAATAAAATCCTTAATATTTTATTCTAAGATAGGGCTCTGCACAGAAGAGTTCTGAAATATTGAACAAATTTTCTACTTCAGTTAAGTTTTACTCACAGTACAACTCCAGATATCGGATCAACCCTATAAATAAAATAAAAGTTGTTTTTTGTATAATAATTAATACATTTTTCCAATATAAAGTGCCTGAATTCGGATTTAGATATGTAGAAAATCCGTTTATCTGGATATTTGATTATCCGGACACACCTTGGTGATCCCAATTAGTCCAGAAAATCAGAGTTTTACTGCACCCTTCATAATTCAAACTAAACAACAACTAATAAGCTATGTCAAACTAATATTAACTTAAATAAATAGTAAATTTGTAATTGATTGACAGAAGGACTAAGGATGTATCCCCTAAATCCATTCCTCCTCAGATCTTGTACCAAGGACTACAAATTGGAAGATGGTGTAGTAATCGAAGCAGGAACTAAAGTTATAATACCAATTGATGGTATCCACCATGATCCACAGTACTATCCACAACCTTACCAATTCAAACCTGAACGATTGGAGTCGAAATTTAGTCATCATACAACAGATTTCACCTACCTACCATTTGGAGGAGGTCCGAGAATGTGCATTGGTAAGTAAGATAAACTTTATTAGTCCTTTAAAACTAAAGTTTTAAAAATTATAGCTCGTAAAAATTTGTAAGACCAGATGAAGACCCAGGTGACTTTGACCCAGGCGCCTAAACCCCAAGGGATGGCCCTGATTACTCCCCAGAACTGCTAAAGCGTTGTAACTTCAGGATTCCAGCTAGGACGTCGAGGTGTCTAGGTCTTTTACTCCCTATTACCACAGGACAAACTACATTATGTCAAGCACTATGACACAAGCTAAGCATATATTTAATGACTGCTGCCATGAGGTTGACCTATTCCCTCTCTCTACTCGGAACCGAAAGTTACAGCTTAATGTGCAGGACATTAATGAACGTTTTTTGTTTAATTTTTTAATATTAATGACATTTATTTGTAGTTAAAGTGCTAATTATTTACATATCTGTAAAATATTATGTATTTATCTTGTGTTTCTACAGACTGAGATGTATTGGACAAATTTTCTGTTTTTATCATAAATAATATATTAATTAATTAATTTAGTTGTGAAATAACTTAATATCACACACGCTCTGGTTTACCTGTCAGGTACACCTCAACATGTATATCCACCTTTATGGTCCACTACTTTGTTAATCTGGGGGAATTGGGGATCAATGAGCCAGTTTTGGATATGCCAAAAGTCAATTGATTGTTGTTTTTTTTTGTTCTTGGAACGCCTTACAGTGCACAAGATAAAACTGGATATAAGGCTTATTTTTTTATTTATTTTTTTTTTCAAAATAAACAGCTTTTGGGACCAGCTTTTACCATATTATTTTTCTTGCAGCTATGAGGTTCTCTTTGGTGACACTGAAGCTTGGAGTGGCAACATTCATCAAAGACTACCAAGTCTCTCTCAGTCCCAAATCTCAACGGCCTATGGAATTCAAGATTAAAACATTCTTTGTCAAAGCCCCAAATGATATTGTATACCTCAGATTTAATAAAATTTTAAATAAATAAATGTATTATTTCAAAATAGTTAATAATTTATACCTGCTCAATAAAAATAAATAAGACATAAAAGAAAAAAATCAAACTAAATTATTACAAATAAGCTAAATATTTTATTGTACTGATTGAGTGCATCATACATTTTTTTTTTTTTTTTTCATAACTACATTTTTTTAAAATAAAGAACCTGTTGTTGTCACTTGAATAAATAGATATTTATATTTTCCTTATAAACCTTTCTCGTCTTCCTTCCCTACAAGAATTAACTAACGAAGATAAGGACCGACGGTGCTGCTACTCAAAAAAAATTATAAATAAATAATAATACAGGAAAACATAAACTGATTCTCTGCGTGAATTGAAAAAAAGTTGTTTATTAAACAAAGCAACTTTCAGCCTTCTTTAGGCCATCATCAGAGTTGAAATGTAGATAAAAATTAGTCTCACCTTGATCTCTAACATGAAGTAGACTCACATTTCACTAATTATTTTGATTATTAAGAGTAAAGATTCATTTTATGTTTATTTTCATAAGATAGTTAAATTTGTAATTGATTTAAAATTGTTTGTACTAGTAATAAAACAGAGACAGACTGAAGATGACTAAGAACTGACAGACTGACAGAGACAGACTGAAGATGACTTAAGAAGGGTCGAAATGTTTCAAAATGAATATGGCTTAAAGTGTTATTTTTTTTACACACTTTAAATTTTTATCATTACAAAACATATCATGATTATGCCAAGGTGTTTTTTAAATTTATGTTCAATTTTCAAGGTTAATTTTACAAGGATTGTTTCCTCTACATAGTTCCCAAAGTGGGCGATAACACCTCTCAGGGGGGCAGTGAAAAATACAGATGAAATTGCTCTATGATTAACAAATTAAGTAAAACAAGAGAAAATAATAAAAAATAAGTGCAATAGTAAGTACAGTTAAATCTCTCTGATCCAACACATATGGGACCATGCCATAAAGGATTACTGCGTTTTGATAATAAATAATTATTACAAAAGTGTATCAGCCTATTTATAATTCTGGCAAGCAGATATTTTAAAAGAAGAGGAGTAAAAAGACAATTTTTTTTTCAAAGTTTGTTTCATACCTCCTCACAATCTCTTAAAATAGATTTTAATAATAGATAATGAAGTATAAAATTTATTGGAAATGATAAATCACAGCTTACCTCTCTTTGATATACTGGTGGCAGAGGATATCTCTTGACGGTCTGTTTCCTACAGCATATCTTTGCTCTTTCCCTAGGCTTAGCAGGCTGGGTACCCCTAAGCTTGTCTTCGCAGTATCTGCATTTGGAGATCTTCTTAAGGTACCACCATACCCTAAACAGAAAATATAAATTTAAACATTTAATACCAAATATAAATTAATAATAAGGTAAATGAAAAACATCAAGGTACATTTATTTAAAGTTTTTCTCATTCAGTATTTATGGTTATACTAGATGTACTTATAATAAAATTATGTGAGTAGGTATGTAGTTAAATTAAAGGTTGGGTTGTGTTGGGGTAAAAAAGTTCTGAAGATTATTTTGTTTAATTGGCTATATTTTGTCCCACAAGGGACATCAGGTCTAAGCATATGACAGGCCTCACGGGACGAAATTTAGTGAATTAAATAAAATAAGCTTCAGCGCTATTTTGCATCTTTATTCCCAACACTTAAGAGCATCAAAACTAACAGAGGACTTGGCCTCATAAGTGTAAAGTATGTACAGTTGGACCTCCATACAACTCAGAGAACTTGGCCTCATAAGTGTAAAGTATGCACAGTCGGACCTCCCTACAACTAAATTGGTGGTTTCAGAAAGAAATTCACTATATAAAAATTTTATTGTATAGAATTATTCCTTTTTAAAGAGAAAAAAGACTGTTCCTGAAAGAGGAGAATTTTCATCCCTACCATTTTCACCCATTGCAGAACTGCTTAGTCTACATCTTCATACTTACGACCTATAGATATTTAAAAAATTATCAGCTTGCTTTTCATTTGTTTTTTAAATATTGAATTCCGGGTTAGAGGGTGCACCGAGTTGGCCAGTTTTTCTTTTTTTTACTAGAAACAGATTTTGCAAAATAAAAAAGAGCAAAGTGTGCTTTGGAGGGCACCCTAGGAGAGCCCCAGAGAAGAAGCCGAGCTGTGCGAATAATTAAAAGTGTTCCAAATTTCATTTTCATTTTTAATTTAATGAGACATGCTAGTTTAGAAATGATGAATACTATGTATAACTCTCTCTAGAAGAAAGCAAAAACATTTTTAAGTCGATTGAAAGAATTTGACAAAGGGTGCCTTAAGAACAACAGGAATTAGCGACTGGACTATTCCATTAATAGTTGTTTCTTCCAAGCTTATATAATGTAACGAAAGCATATCTATTAATTAAAGAGAGAAGTAATAAATCTTTCACCATTGAAAATCAATAAAACTGATCTCATGATTTACATGTCCCCATGGAATATAGCTAACTATAAAACACTAATTTTTTAAACTAAATAATGTATAAGTTCAGGACGGTAAAAGTCAAATAAAATACGAAATAGTATTGTGCTAGTATAAAAAAAAAACTAGATTTTTATTTGCACTCGATGATTTAATTTGTTTTACAATTTACACTATGAATGTATGATTTTATTTAAATTAATCATCTTTGTAGCATTCAGGTAGTGCAGAAATTCATTTATGTAACATGAAGTACCACTAAATTTGTAATTTAATTCCATAAATCAATATTCGTACATTTTTTTAGCAGACATTTTCATTTCAAAGGGAGTATACTCTTTGAACAGATAAACCAAGAACAGGAGACAAACATTGATTTAGAAGGTCACTTTGCCAAAAAAAATATTGTGATTATAATATGAGCATCATAATGTTTTGAATGTGAGTTTGAACAATACCACCTGTGTAAATCAACTAAATCTAATCTAAATCAATGGTTGATGACACATTATGAGAGTAACTAAATTAAATAGTGTAGCAACGCATGTCACGATAATATGGAAATTCGTTGGGACATAACAAATATTTGTTATATAGAGATTTTCGTTTTACAGAAATTTGTTATATGCAGTTCTGACTGTAATTCATTAACCCCTCAAGCATTAGTTTAATGTTACAGATGGTGATAATAAGCAATAGATATCTGAGTGCAGTAACGTACCCAGGATTTTTTTCATAGGGGGGGGGGGGGGGGGGGGGGGGGCTGGTGCCCAAACCGTTATAAGTTCGTGACCAGGGGAGGAAAGGAGTAAGAGGAAGGGGGGATGTATCCATAAAAGAAAATCAACCGTCTGAGTATAAAACTGTATATCTGTATAAAAGAGGGACTGATGAAATACTTTACTTTTACGAGGTCGTGGTGCAAAGTTTTTTTATTTTTTAAATATAATATTATTTTCTACTTTTTAGTCTTCATCAAATTAAATCTTGTAATCTACTCTCACCTCACTTAGCTGTAAGGCCCCCTAGAGACTAAAGAATCTTCAAGAATCGCAATCAAGGAGAAATTTGACTCACCAAGATTCATTGCAGTAATTTCTCATAAAATACACGCTGGCCCTGTTCTCACCTTTAAACTGCATTCAACTTAAATCCGCCTTGATTTGATGGATTCTATGCTAGAATCTTGTCAAATGTTTATGAATCAGAATCATCACAAATCAAAAAGAATCTGACTCACCAAGATTCTGCGTAGCGGTTTCTATTAAAATATACATAGACTCTGTTCCCACCTTCACACTGGCCTTTTTTCTTTTCTCATATACGTAGTATATAATAGAGAGAAAATATTCTAATGGACATAAAAATGTCAATTTTAAAATTAAAGGAAAATGGTGTGTTGATGATGCTTTTTATTATTATGATGGTTTTTACTTTCTCATTTATGTAGTGTACGCAGTGAGAAATCGATGGCGTGAAAATTTGATTTTGAGATTATGATGGATTCACACCATTTTGAGGTCCAAAAAAGTAGTGAGAAGTCCAAAAGAGTAATGAGAAGGCCAAAAAAGTAACGAGAAGTCCAACAGAGTAGTGAGAAGTCCAAAAAAATAATTCTTATAAAGGTAAATTTTTTGTAATCTTGAATCTGTCATATTAAATTTCACAAAATTATCGTAATTTGTTCGTTGTTTAACCCTTTTTTTATAATAAAAATGTTAAATGTTTTTGGGTCTTTTTATTATTATTTTTTTTTTTTTTAATTAATTGTTTTTCTTTTTCCTTTGAAAACTACTATATTTTGTCCCCACCTGGGCTTCTTCAAGGCTAATTAACAAAATCAGCAAAATACTTCAATATTTCATAATTGACCAACAATTATTTATTAATTTTAATAACAAACTGCTACATTTTTTATCTATATGATGAGTAAAACATAAGGCTATTATGACAAATTATAGGTTACAAACTTATAAAATATTTATAATAAAGTTTTCCTTCAATTTACTTACATTCTAATTTTTAAAAAAAAAAATAATCACACATTTAATGAGTAGATTACATGGTTTATTTGATTATTTATACGTATTGTATTATTTTATGTGATAAAACATTTTGTTATTTATATTATGTCAAATTAATTTTTATCGTAACACACAAAGTTTTGTCAGTACATTGCTTAGCATTTCAACATTCAACACAACATTTCTTATTTCAAACAATATGAAAACCAAAACTGCGGCCTTAAATTTTTTCCTCCCCAGGTTTTTCTGCCACAGGTCCAACATTATAAGTACAAAATTCGCAGAATGATATCCATTAATTTTTATGCCGTAGTGAATGTACCACTGCATAGAGTGGTGCATGTAGTAGGCTTGGTTTCATAAAACAAATTTTGAGTAGAACCATATTTCCGGTTTTCCAGAGTTCGCGGTAACCAGGCGTTCCGGTTTTCCGGGATTGTCTCGGGTTGGACTCTGTATTCTGAAAACTTTTCTGGACCCCAAAATGTCCCAGTTTTCAATGGAGACATTAACAATAAACAATTTTGTTGCAATAAAAAATAGACTGCAAATAGGTGTGGCACATAGCTTCCTCGTATCCTATCACGTACTTTATTGATTTTATGCTTTTACAAGCCATTATTGTCTAAGTTGTTTAATTGTTTTCCCCATTTTTTTAATCTATCAAAATTGTTTTGATTTTTTTTACATGAATTTAAGAATCAATTTAGCAAAAGTTAAAGAGCTAGACGGGGCTACTCTTACCACCATACTCTCAGTTCAGTACTATACAATTCAAAAACCCCCAATTTTTTCATAAATAAGTCCGACCATAGTTTAAATCAAAGGGCACGAATAGCTCTTTAATTTTGTGTAGGTTGTCATACTTTTAATATAACATTAAAACAGTTATTATTATTTAAATCCTGTCCATTTCCCTTTGTCACCCTGTTCCACTGTTAAAACCATCTTAAGTACATTTATCAATTGCTTTTTAATTGCTATTGTTATTTTTTAATTGTTTTTTTTTTTACACAAAGCCAATTCTTTTATGAGCTATAATTTGATTTTTACGTAGTGGTAAGTGTAATTGAAAGAGCAAGTAAGTATCTATAGCTATAATATAAACATCATATTTATTTTTATAATTGACTAGCTGAATACCCCGTGCTTCACTACGGAGTGTTATATTAATTTGATAAGTTTATAAACTACCATCAAGAAACATTTAAATTATTTTACTATGCGAGAATATCTAGATTCTCTCCCTCCCACTTATTTACCCCCTTATTAAGCAAAGATAGCAAAATAAGCCTTTCAAAATAGTAAAAAAATGACACTTAGATCGTTATAAAATCTAAACGGTTTGAAATAAAGTAATGGAACTTGGGGGATCTGCACCATGTAAAGGGAAGTGTGTAATCATCCACTCACGTACTAGGGGCAACCACCATTTTGCCCCCAGGTGCTGAAATCTACCATTTTTATATCTTTGCCTTTTATAGGGGGCAAAATATTGGAGATAGAAAAAAAAGTTGGAAGTAAAATATTTTTATTTTTACCGTAGAATCTAAATCTGCTATCAAAAATATACATTCCAGGTTAAAATTTTGAAGTTATGTGGTCTGGGGGCAAAATGGGAGGTTGCCCCTACTGCGCGATTGCATGAAAACAAACTTCCCTTTACATGGTAAAGATCCCCTAAGTTGCATTAATTTATCTCTAACCGTTTAGATTTTACAACGTATTATTGGAGATAGAAAAAATAGTTTTAAGTAAAAGTTTATTATTTTTCACTGTAAAATCCAAATATGCTATCAAAAATATACACTCCAATTTGAAATTTTGAAGTTGTGTGGCGTGGGGGCAAAGTGGGTGGTTGCCCCTAGTGGGTGATTGCTTGAAAACAAACTTCTCTTAGCATGGTAGAGATCCCCCAAGTTTCATTAATTTATCTCAAACCGTTCAAAAGTTAAGAGGGGGGGGGGAGACTTTTGGACCACCCTGTATATATAGATTAGTAACTGTACAGTTGTGCAAACGATTAGAACAAATGATTTACCTATAGGTAAAACAAGCGTTAAAATTACACTCTCCTATCTAAGTTTAGCTCTTGTCACACTATTAGCGAATATTTTTTTTTTTATCTTACTATTAAAATATGTAATCATGTAGTTACGTATTCATATAGTATGTAATCAGTAGTATATGTAGTATGCCATTCTATCCATAATTCACTAAGAGTTAACATTGTTATATAATCACCAACAACTCTACTAGGTAAGCCTAATACTTGTTCTTGAACTCTACATACGATATTTTTAATATTTTTTTTTTTTTTGTAAAATAAAAAAATAGACTGCCAATTAGTGTGGCACATAGCTTCCTTGCATCCTATCATGTACTTTATTGTTATATTAACATTACTTTATTGTTATATCGTTTATTGTGCAAAAACTATTAATAGTTTTTAGCGATCTTTAACACTTCATAGCGGTGTCGCTGTTGGTTTTACTCAAAAATTGTATTTGAAAAAAATGTATGTCTCATTGAATAGATGAAGTTTAATTTGTTTCCCGACCTAAAATTCCAATTTTAAATTTAAAGTTCACGTTTACGAGAGCGTTGCGCGTGAACACTTGGACGGTTGTCCAACGAACTCGTCCTGGACATTGGTAAAATGAACATGTTTACCAAATTTCATTAAAATCGGTTGCCATTTACTCAAGTTATCGTCGCACGTTTCAGGATTCGCGGACACACAGACAGACCGACAAGACAGACAGACAGACAGACACGGAACCAAAAATGTTCCCTGATGTCTGAAACGGATTTCTGTCTAGGAATTTTTAAAATCGGAGACATAAAAGTTTTTCGTTCTCAAAAGTGAACACAATGCTTCCGTTACCTTCGGTAAGCTCGGAAGCAATATAGCTGAATTTCTTTTGCATCTGGATATCATCAGACGATTAACCACCAAACTTTGTTCTGAAGCAGAAAGCAGAGTATCAGATGTGGCTGAGAGTAATTTCTCAAATGGTAAAAATGTTAAATTATTTTTCAGGTTAAAATGAACGATCCAGAAATGTATATGAAAATTGGAAACATTCAGTTTCCCTACTTACAGGGTCTTATCGATACACATGTTAAGAAGTTTCCTTGGTCTGATAAGGAACATATTTTAGACGTAGGCTGTGGTACAGGAAAAGTGACAACTGAACTAATTTTACCTGCTCTACCTGAGGATGCAAAAATGGTAATGCCGGTGATTACAGGTTTGAAGATGATAAATATTTATGTGACAATTATAAAACAACTTTTCTCTAATTACTATTTAAGGGATGCTATAATATCCTATTTAATATTAAATTTATAATAATTTAAGATTATGATTTAATATAATATTCCAATTCATTTAATAAAAACTCATGCTTCAATATAGCAGTAATTTTGCCTAAAATATTCACATATCACTCAAATGTTGTCTAAAGAATATCTGTCTGAGTCTGTGCAGTTCAATGATTTTAACTGGAGGGCTCAAAGGATAAAAGGAGTGCTATTCCATAAAAAGTTGTTACAGTGGCGTACCAACGCTGATGGGGGCGTGGGGCACTACTAAATATGGGGGCCTACCCAGTATTCACAGTTTATCCCATTAACATAGTCCACAAATGTACAATGGTAAGCTGCCTCATTCATTTTATTTTTGTAGACCATGAATAAACTTTTTAATAATGAAATACGTTTTTGATTCAGATTCACAGTTAAATTATGAATTAGGTATCATTACATTTTTGCAAAAAGTTTGATTCGAGTAACAGTACCAGTATTGACATATAGTCGGAGCAAATCTACTTTAGTATGTAATTCCTTCAGGCATGGCCTCCAAGCAGACATAATTATAAGGGACCTCGGTTTTAAGGTGCACCCTCCATTTTTAGGGGCCTGCGGAACCTAAAAATGGATTTCCTAAAAATTTTGCAAATTAAAAAAAAATTGGCACATTTAGTAAGCTTTAAAATTTTAATCTAAAATATTCCTATTTTAAGTTGGCGAAAGTATTAACGAAATAAAAAAAAGTAGGTCTAAACCGCAACTGGGGTTATTAACTGAATTTTAGAGTATGTCTCTTTAACATTTTTCATAGTTAATGTCCACTGAGGAAATAATTATAATATTTAAATATAATAATTCAAATTAATTTATTTTCAGGGTCCCTGAAAT
The DNA here is from genome assembly GCA_951217055.1 of Gerris lacustris. NCBI lineage: Eukaryota > Metazoa > Arthropoda > Insecta > Hemiptera > Gerridae > Gerris > Gerris lacustris. The sequence goes on along the minus strand of OX578283.1, from coordinate 22,266,317 downwards.
TTGTCTATGAATTCATTTTATATCCTTAAACGTGGAGATACACATGCCGTCAAATTGGGGAAGTAGATTGCATGCCAAAAGAGGGTATTTACCAGTAATTGGCATGCCAAGGATTTTTATTAAATTTTTATCTGCTTGCTTGCCAGCTACAGGCATGCCATTTAACATATCCTTGTACAAGTAGCTGGCATGTTTTTGTTAAAGCTACAGGCATGTGTATTTCTTTATTTATTTAAAGGACATCAGACTGTTAAATGTAATAGACAACCCATTGATATTTTATTTTAGATTAAAAAGTAAATTTTTACCAAATATGCCAACTTTTGTTAGCTTAGGACAGTCTCCACTATTTTGGTTTTTGAGGTATGTATATATAATAAAATAATTAAATGGACTACGTTTTAAAATGTTTAAACAAAATCATCGGAACAGTTTTCGAGAATAATTTATTGCACAGTTTTTGGGGCTAAAATTCATTTTTCGATTTCACCTCGAAGTAGGATCTTTCTGTACATTTATGCCAAATTTCAAATTGTCAAAATTGGCCCTGTAGTTTAAGCTCTACGCGTCTGCACAGATGTCAAACAACAGACAGACAAATTTTTTTAAACCCACTTGGAGAATTGGGAGGAGATTCAAAGGGTAAGCAAACTTTCTGTCCCAAAATAGCATGCTGGACTAAAGTGCAGGGAACTATGGCAAACTTAAGAATTGTGTGAGATAATAAAAATAGAAATAAGTAAGATAGACAAGATAAGCCTTAGCAATTAGGTCACCCTGGATGACAATTAACTTTACCACCTGGTGTACATGTTTTTGGACGGTGGTCTTGGAGAGAAGCGTCCGTCCTTGATTTTGATAAAGAAGAGATTTTGACTTAAAGAAGAGTTCCAAGTTAACTGCGGAAAACAATGATATACCAAAAAGTTGGCCAGAAGGCCAGAGACTTCTAAACCGTGAAGCGGAAAAACGGGGGAGTTGTCGGCGTACAAAAGCAAAATATGAGTGCAGTAGGAACCAGCGCAACTAACCGGTAGCGCTGGGGTGGGGGCACAGTGATATGTTTTGTATGTGAGCTGTGGCGTTGCTAAGGTTATAATATAAAAAATATGAGCAATAGATATAGAACAGATAAAGCAAATAATATTCTTAAATCCACCACCACTTTTTTAACTAAACAGACCTCAAAACGTGTAAATCCATCAAAATTGAATTTTCATGCCATCACAATACTTTCTCTTTATATGAGAATGTAAAAACCACTTTTTTTAGACTCAGGGGACCTCAAAACTTGTAAATCCATCAACATAGAATTTTCGCTCCATCACAATATATGAGATAGTAAAATATGAGTGAATTTTTCAACGAAAGGGGAGCTAAAATTTGTTATAAAAGTAGGGGAACAAACTTAGCAAGAGGAAGAGATGTATAACAGAACTGAGCTTGATATTTATTTATTTATTTTTTGATCAGGAGATAAAAATTAAGAGAAGGATATAAACAATGACAACTATTACTTATTATTAAATACTGGATAGATGGGCTGAATACTTCCAGGAGCTACTGGAAGGAGGTGAAGATATAGAGAACCATGATTCAGAAGAATTTGATGATGTTGAAAAAGATCAGTTAGCAGATGGAGTGGAGATTATATGTGCACCACCTAGTGAAGAGGAAGTTAAAACTGCAATTGGTTGTCTGAAGAATAATAAAGCACCAGGGCAGGATAACATCGCTGCAGAATTATGGCTGCAGGAGAGGAGCAGTTAATAGGAAGAGCAACGGAGCTTTTACAGGAGATTTGGAGATGGGAAAGGATGCCAGTGGAGCGGTCTGTAGGTATCATCTGCCCCCTACATAAGAAAGGTGATAAGACTGAGTGTGGTAATTACAGAGGAATTAAACTCTTAAATCCCCTCTACAAAGTATCAGAGCCGTTTCTACTAATAGGCAAGACTAGGCGGCCGCCTAGGGCGGCAAAATTTTAGGGGCGGCAAATGGAAGGGGGGAAAATAAATGTTTAATCAAAAGAATTGAGCAAATTAGGAGAGAGAGAAAAATAAAGGAAAATTAAAATATCGAATTGTTTTCAAAGCCATATATACCGAACAATGATTACTTAATAATGTGTTTACGTTGACTATAAATAAACTTAAGTGGAGACAAATTATGAACTCTTTTGGTTGAAAATGGGCTAAAACAAGTGAGATGAAAATTATGTTTTGGTGAGAAACTCAAATGAATAAAAACCTATATAGTCCAGTTATTTTAGTCATAAATATGGCTTCTGTTCCAAAAGCATCGGAGCTTCAATTTTTTTTTTGATCGATCGCTTCATTTTGTGCGGAAACTTTGGAGCACTTTATTATCCAAACGGTTCGTTGTACATAAAAAATGAACATGACGTTTCTTGTGTGAAATTTTATATTCTTCAATTTGTATTAGATCCCCAATTGGTCTCCGAGGCAGAGGAAGCGAGAATTAACAAAAAATACGTAAAAAAAAGTTGTCCAAAAGCAAACACTACGCAAGATATAAGATATAGTCCATTGCACGTAAAAAATGAATGGAACTTTTTTGTAGGACATTTTTTTATCTTTAAATTTTATGACTACCTTGATTGGTGTCGGAGCCATAGGAAGCGAGATATTCACAAAAAAACCGAATTTGTTGACCTTTGCCCTTGAATATCTATATTTTGACGTTCTGAAAAACATATTGAATATCGGCAAAGAGATCGTTGTTGCTTTAATATCTATTAACGCGACCACGATCTCGTTGCCGATGTTCAATATGTTTTTCAGAACGTCAAAATGAAGCGATCAAAAAAATAAAAATTTGAAGCTCCGATTTATTTAGAACAGAAAACCTAAAATCACGAGTATTATATAGCACTATAGCACTATTCACAATTTTATTAGAAAAAGACTGGTTAATTACCAGCTGGCAGCTGGACATTAGAGATCTTATAAAAGACTTTTTCTAAAATAAAGGTAAGGAAGGTACTAAACGGACAAAGAAAGTTAAAAGAAAGAACCTAAGATTCCACTTAAGTTATGAGATAATTAAAATGAAACAAAATATAGGAGACCTTATTTAGTTATTTAATTTCTGATAGGATTTATGTTAAAATCAAGTTCTTTTATATTAAATTCATTATTTCTTCTAGCCTATATGACAAAGGGAGAAGGTGTTGATAGTTAGAGGGGGGGGGGGGGATTTTTTTAATTCTCGCCTAGGGCGGCAAATCACCTAGAAACGGCCCTGCAAAGTATTTTCTAGGATATTAAAGTCAAGGATTACCCCCCTATCAGAGAAGATGCTTGGAGAATACCAGGGTGGGTTTCGAGCAGGAAGGTCAACAAGTAATAAAATCTTTGTATTAAGACAAGCGATGGAGACGTGTTACGAGTATAAAGAAGATCTGCACCAGCTATTCATCGACTTCAAGCAAGCGTTATGATTCAGTAAAGAGGAGATCGCTTTTGGAAGCTATGAAGACCTTGGGAGTTCCCAGAAAAATCATTAGACTTGTAAGAATGACCCTGTGATACTAAAAGCAGAGTAAAGGTGGAGGGGGAACTTTCAAAAGAATTTGAAATAAAGCAAGGACTACGTCAAGGAGACGTGGTATCAACTACATTGTTCAATCTGACATTGGAGTGGGCCATGAGAAAAGCATTTTAGAACGTTGCACATAATCCTAGAGGCACTATTTATAACAGAATGAGCCAAAAACTCGCGTTTGCAGACGATATGGATCTAGTAGCTAGACGATGGAATGAGTTGGAAGAAACTTATATCGCACTTCGAGATGCAGCCGGGGAAATGGGATTAAAGATCAATGCCCAAAAAACAAAATACATGCTGTTATCAAGAAGAGGGATTAATGCAGAACAGAAGGTAAGAATAGGGGGAGATGAGTTTGAGAGAGTCCAGGCCTTCAAGTACTTAGGATTCTTGGTTAATGAAATTAACAATGTAGCTGAGGAGATAAATGCCAGATTAACAGCGGGAAATAAAGGATACTTCGCACTGAAAACAGTAACTTAAGTCGCAATACCAAGCTTATGGTTTATAAAAGCATCATAAGACCAATTGTCTTTTATGAATCAGAGATCTGGACTCTAGTAATCAATGACGAGGAAAAACTCAGGAGATGGGAACGTAAGATTCTCAGGAAAATATATGGAGCGGTCCTAGAAGATGGAGTGTGGAGGAGCAGGACAAACAAAGAGATCAGTGATATGTACCACTCAACCGTACATAATAAATGTCATTAAAGCATCAAGGATCCGCTGGATTGGACATGTTGCCCGAGAGAGAAGAGAACAGGGTACCCAAGAAAATGATGGGCGGAAGACCAAGGTTTGAGGTGGGCCTAGATTGAGGTGGCTTGAGGATGTCCAAGATGACCTGAGGAGGCTAGGCGTGCGCTCTTGGAGGAGATGTGCGCAGGATAGAGAGGAATGGCGAGGAGTTGTTATGACGGCCAGGGCCCTACATGGGCTGTAGCGCCGAGGAGTAAGTAAGTAAGTATTATTTATAAAGGGAGGAGATTTTTATTGCCAAGGAAATAAAAGAGTCAGACAATAAATAAAAAAAAGTATGATAGGGAAAAAGAAGTAAAGGGGTTAAGAGAGAAAGAGAAATAATTACAGATCGATAATAGTTTTAGAAATCATAACTAATGACACCGCGTAACCAAGAACCCCCTGAAATGTGATAAGCTCAGTTACTAAACCAAAACGACACCTGACAAAGGGTTAGGTGATGCCTACAGGTGTTGAAAAATTCTTGTTCAAAGATAACTTATTTAATAATGTACTCAGTACATGTACGCTCATTATTATCATTTTGCAACAATGGATTTTTTTTTCAATTTATAAATAAAATTCCTATTTTTAAAGCGGGGCCTCTGTACAAAGCGGGGCTTAGGGCAGTCAGCAAAAAGATCAGGATGATACAATCAGGCAGGTGCTGCCTTCATTGATGTCCCTTTGTCAGGTGTGTGAGTGGAAGCGAAATGTCAGACTTCAACCCCTTGGTGACGCAAATTTAACCGGAACACCAGGTTGAAACACATAAATAATTTAAATTATTAATATTTTTGTCATATGGTAAACGCAATTTAAATTTCAGATGGGAGTAGATAAATCCAAAGCAATGATAGAATTTGCAAAAGAAAACTACTCGCACGAAAATGTTGAATACAAAGTGATGGATATCCAGGAGAAATTGACTGAGTGGCAAGCAGGATCATTTGACAAAATATTATCTTTTTTCAGTTATCATTTTATCACCAACTTTAGGTAAGATTACTCTACTATATATACTAACACGTATGTAGATAATTTTACTTCTATTGAGACGAATTTTGTAACCAGATTTAATTCAACACATACCAAATTCATATTAAGTTTATAGTACAAATTTGAGTAACAATTAGTAGTTTACTAAGTTTTTTCAATGAATAAGATTGTTAACTGAGTCTTGTATTAGCTTTCATGCAACGTGTAAAGACCTTTCTCATGTAACTCTTTTCTCTAGTTATTTTATTAATTTAACCCTCAAAGTATTTAATAATCTGCATCAATTCCTTAAAGGAGCTGAAAGCTGCTTGAAATAAACAAAACATATTTTACATAGAAAGAAATTTCATTTAATCTTTATTTGTTATTAAGATTTTATAAAACTCACTTTTATTCAGTTCAGCTACTCCAAATTTTGTTATAGACATTTGAAACAAATTTACAAATGTATCAACGTGTAAAAAAATAAATAAATTTCCAAGTATGAGCTTTCAGTATAAACAAAGGGTCCATAGGCAATTTTAACAAATCGTTCATCAACATAATTGGCACGGGCGTTTCAAAATGGCAGCCATTTAAAAGGTTTTTTTTAACCAATCTGACTATAATGATCCCTTTTAATTAATTTTAATTTTTTAGAAAGGTCAACAGGGATAATAAATTATTAAAAATGTTCCAATACATCCTGGCTATATTTCGACCTTCTCCTTAGGTCATCTTCAAGCCTATAACATAAAATAAAACAAAAACATAATTTAAAACAATTTACCTCATACGGTTCCTGATTAAAAATGTTTAATCAGGAACCGTATGAGGTAAATAGATTTTTGATATTGTTATAAATGGAAGTAAGAACCTTGTTCAGTTGTTAGATAGAGTAGTAAATACCTTGTTTTAAATTATGTTATAGGCTTGAAGATGACCTAAGGAGAAGGTCGAAATATAGCCAGGATGTATCGAAACATTTTTAATAATTTATTATCCCTGTTGACCTTTCTAAAAAATTAAAATAGGTTTTTATAACCTTTGAAAGGGAGCCAGGGTGGGTGGCCAAGGGGCTCTAGGCGGCTCGCTCAGCTATTAATAAGTCGAGGAGACTCGAGGTCATGGGTTCGATCCCGTGCCATGATACTCTGAAATGCATCTATGAATCGCGGACGGAGCAGGGATGGGACACCCCCTATGGGGCACTCTTCCCCCACTCTTTGATATGGGTCCGATCCGTGTCATGATGATGCTATTTGTATCTATGGTTCGAGGACGTAGCAGGGCGAGGGACAGCCCCTATAGGGCACTCTTCCCCCATGCTTATATTATATAGCTTACTAATGACCACACCATACTCACTTCGGTGGTACAAGTGAAGTAGCTGGAACTCTCCACCACGGGGTTAGTAAAATGGGCCTAAAAGATGGCCTAATTGCTAGGTTTGAACAAGTGGTTCGTCCTACCCGTTCTAGTAGGAAGTGCTAGATTACTACTACTACTAACCTTTTAAAAGTTTGATATATTGGCCTAAAACAAACGCCTTTAATTGTATTTTTATAGTCAAACGAAACTAATCTGAAGTCTCAAGTTCAAACCTTACAAAGATATAATTTTTTAAAGATTTTTTTTGGGATGAGGGATGGAAGCTTATAGAACCCATTAAAAAATACTTGAATGCTATTTTGTGTAAAATTATTTTTAAATTTGACAGGCAAGCTGCCAATAACCTCAGTTTCTTGATCAAAAAGGATGGTTATATATTAATTCATTTAGTTTCAAAATATCCATTCAATAAGGTATTGCAAAACTTGGAAAAGGATCCAACATGGTCTCCATATTTAATGGTAAAATGTTTAACTATTAAAATTAAATAAAAATCTAAAACCAAAATATTGAAGCAAACATTATCAATGTGAACATCAAATGTGAACAGTGGCACTCACGGGGGGAGCCTCCAAGAAAATATACAGACTTAAGGAAATACTATTTACTTATACGAAATACTCGTGAGGAAAACAATTTGTAAATGGTTTTTTTTTAATACTTACTGCACTCGTAAAACACATAGAATGTACATTGTTTAGAAATGGACTCCCCCCCCCCCCCCCAGGTCACAACTTTTTTTAAAGGTCTGGGTTTTAGCCCCCCAGAAAGAAATCCTGGGTGCGTCACTGAATGTGAATTAAATAAAAATTGTGGTTTGCAAGTCAAAGTTGTAGAATTACCGACGTTTCAAGATGGGGGAAATTGTTATATATACTTTGAAGAAGGAAATTTCTAAAGAGGGAATTTAAAAAAGGATATTTTTCTCTCAGTTTTGGTTATCTTGAACTAAAGAAACCAAAATTTCAAGCATTTTATAATTCTTTTAGGAAACTGATATGAGCTTGAGAATGCTGGAAAACTGTCTTGATCCATGTGAATTCCTAAACAATTATTTTACTTCAGCTGGTTTCAACATATTAAAAACTCTTGTAGAGAAACATCAGGGTACTTTTCCTGATATAAATAATTTCATGAGTAAGTTAAATTATTTTTGTTTTTATACAACCTATTTGATGAAATATATTCTATAACACTTATTATTCTTCTCTTGATTGTTTTTTTTTTTTTAATTTTGAGAGGGTATCAAATGAAAGATATTAATGAGTAGATTAAAAAAAGTTATAACACTTGAGGAAATTGTTTAATTTTCCATGCAATTTTGTTTAAAAAAAAAACATTAAGACATTGCATCCCCCCCCCCCCCTTAAAACCACATTTCTGCTGTTACTAAAAATTTAAAATATATGCAAAATGTGCCATCTACTAGGCCATAGAAAAATTAAGAATAGCAATTTGATCAAAATGGCGGATAATTCATATAATCTTTTTTTGAAATTTGGAGTGGGGAATCAAATGAAAGGTATTAAAGAGTAGATTAAAAAAAAATACATCACTGTAGAAAAAATATGAATAGCAATTTGATCTGATTAACTGGAAATCCAAACTTCACGTTCATTGTGTTTTTTTTTTATTGGCAGCTTCTCTGCCAATTAATAATGTCATGTTTACAATACCAACAAAACCCTTTTTACGTGAGATTTCACGCACAACTAATGGTAGTTGGCTCTGACTGGTAGCTTGTTTTTTTATTTATTTTTTCTTACCAGGTGTTCCATCATTACCATCTATCAAGTTCCATATAGTTCATAGTTCCATTGATTATAAGTTTATTGTTCTGAATGACAGCATGATTTTCACTTAGTTTAGTTTGTTTCATGATAGAAACAAGGTCTTTTCATATTTATCTGTCCTCTTCAGAAATTATATCTGTTCTTAATACTTGCAGTTTTTTCTATAGAATGTTTGATGTATTAAATGCTAATTCCTTTTATAAAATCCATTTAAAACATTATTTTTTCAGGCCAAATCACTTCACTTAAAAACTTAAATCATTTTCAGATTTATTTCGTTCCATAACCCCATTAACAGCCAAAGTTCCAGCTGATAAGCTTGAGAAATTCTGCTACCTAGTGAAAGAAGAACTCCTTAAAAATGAATCTGTCATAGTGGAAAACACAGGAGAAGTCAAAGTTACCTGGGAAAACATCGTCATTATAGCCAAAAAGATGTAGTAAGGTAATTTGCTTAGCTCTTAAGTGTTTGGTCATGAAGGGGTAAGCAAATGATGATGGTTATTTAATTGGTTATATTTATTCTCTTGAGGGATCATCATTCAGGCCAGTTAAATGCAAGGCCTGTAACACATAAACAATGAAAATTTGATAATCTTTATCACATTTTTACGGCTGTGTGACCAAACACTAATGAGAAGCAATATTTGGGAGAGTGTATTATAACCTTAATTTTAAAATCTTATCTTTTACCCTTTAAATAGACTATTACATTAGTATTAATATAATATAATAAAAATATTACCTCAGTGTAGAATTGATTAGATGTGAAATAATCTCTGTAAAATGCTTCTAAATCCAGATTCTCATGCTCTGTGTGATCGTGTGTACCTGGCTGAAAAAATAAAATACATGTTTATATAAGTATGCAATAATTATTTTGTTTTTATTTATTTACAATTTTATACAAAAATATAAATTGAGGAAATCTCTTCTGTCTTCTAAAGTAAATAAATAATATTTTTCATTTAACAAAGATACATAAGTATTATACAGATAAATAATACCAGAAATTTAATATTCAACATATCTTAAAAATTTGTTCCGAAGAATTTTTATTTTATTTGCTAGACATTTATTTCTTTCATTAGGAGATCCAATTGATATCGGCATAATCTAATTTATTCCTTATGAGTGAGTTGTAGAGTACTAAAAGACTTTTTGAATCTGTAAATCCTAGTGTCTATCTTTTTATAAAGCCTAACATTTTATATCCACTAGAGATTATGTTAAAGTGAAAGCTTAATTTAAAATTATTACAGAATTTCACACCTAGATTGCTGGTAGTATTGGAAACTTGAATAACAGACTGGTTTATTTTATATTTTTTTTTTTTTTTTATAGTACTAACTTTTCTATTACAAGAGAGTACAGTAGAGTCTCGCTAGTCCGGACATCCGTATAATCCGGACGGGCCAAAAACTATGTAGGTACAATTTGGAACTAGGGTTATTCAGATTTATGAATTGTTGAGATTATCGGGGTTTCTGCTCTTATTGTCTATTACCATTTATAAAATTGTTCCTAGTATAGTTTACAGGTGTACATTCCAACGTTCGACACGAGGAATACCCGGTATATCTGTTAAAAATAAACAGATTTAGAATAATTATGAATAAGTAAGAACATCGATAAATCTGTTTCGGTTCCATAAAAATATAGGGTGGAAGATATAAAGGTAGAGTATTCCAGAAAATAAAATTATATATGAGATGAGGAGAGGATTTTAAGAAACACGTAGCGGCGCGGCAGTTCAACAGATTTCCGTGAAATTTAGCCAAGCTGGCAGTGTACAATGTCTTAACTTTTTGTGAAATGATTAGGCGTTGCTCGAATTTTATTTCGGAACACAACTTGTTTCCCTAGAAGTCTCTTCTATACCTGCACCTGCGTAATAGATTGCCATTTTAATTTAATTTATATTCGGACTGATGAGAGAACACCAGTCTAATTTGAGACTAATAGAAGTATTTTTTTACGATAAAAATCTCGATTTAAATAATATTTTTACCCATCTAAAACTTATTTTATAGACATTTTAAAACTGATTCCGTTTAATCCGGACAGGGTTCGGTCCCGTCAAACCCGGATTAGCGAGACTCTACTGTAGTATGTTATCATCCCAAATAGTCTCCTGACTCCTACTGGTCTAGGTGCTTCCAACTTGCCTTCACCTTTTCTGGAGATTTAGTAACAAAGTTTTCACTTTACTCCATAACCTAAGTGACATTTTCTTTCATAAATTATTTTGTAAGTTTGAAGCACGTAATTGTTCCAAGTAAGCTAGCAAGTTCTGCTTACATTCTAAGAATGTTTTCCCATGTGCAACAATATCAATATCATCATAATAGATGCTTACTCCAGATAACCCATATCGGATTTGAGCCATTCACTGGGGGCTGGTTTTATTTTCCGAATGAGAGCCAGTTTATTTTGAAGTTGCCTTGAGAAGTAGAAATGGCTTGGATAAAACTACTTCCCTTATCCATGGGTACATAAATATATAAGTAAGCTTTATACAAACCAGTAGAACAATAATATTTAGAATTTCTAAAGCTAAGTAACCCTTCATCCACTCAAGGAATTGAATAGTGAAAATCTTAAAGCTGCGGATTTACTGCTACCTTACAATCGACACGTAGGTGGATTGTGCCATTTTTGTTAGGAATAACCACTGTGGGTGAACCTCAGTCAGAAGTGTCGACTCTGCTAATAACACTTTGTTCTTCTAATAACTGCAGTTATTTATCAAGTTTGTCTCTAGAGAGCATAAGGAATATCTCTGGCCTTCGTGAAGGTAGGTTTCACAATTCTACGTAGCCTTAGTGAACATTTAAAGTTAGTTATAAAAACTAATTTCGTGTACAATTTTTTTTTTTAACGTTTCTTATGTACAAATGTTTAAAAGCGCAGTCTGGACAGCTTTTTCAGGGAAGATTCCACAACACCCCAAATAAATTGAGCTCATAGAAAAATTTCAGCTGATTTCTCATATGACAACTAAAAGCATAAACAGAAATGAACTTCTTTACATAGGCTGCTGTGCTCACTTGGTTGTTGCAATCTCGTCATAAATTTGGGCTGTTCTGCCACTGTATTTGACTGAAGGCATAAATAATTGTGAAGGTATTTGACAATTTTGTCAAATGCTAGTGATGCTGAAATAGTAGGGGTAACTATAGAAACCAAAAGTTCACAAAATTTGGAGCCTATTCTGTTTAGTAAGATCTTGGTTAGGGTATCAGGTTTGATGATATTTTTGAGAGTACCTACACAAAAAACTGTACAAAAGAGGTAGTGTATGGTAAAACTACCTTACACTCATCATATAAGTCAAATTCAAGGCTAACATATTCTGTATATACTGTACTTGTTACAATGGCATACCTCTAATTTGCATACCAAGTTCCGTCATGGCAGATAAGAGCTGAGACATTTCTTCTTACTCCATGTTAAATAAGAATTAACACAACACTATGCGAAGATAAAAAATCAAAACTTATATAATGTTAACACCAATTTTATAATGTAATATTAAGGATAAGGAGTGTAAATTAAACACAAAGTATGGCTTGTATATTTGAAAGCAACCTTGGAGTGCACTAACTGGAACCAGTTAATTAATAATGAGAATGACCTAAGGAGGGGTCGAAATATCACAAAAGGGAGCATTTTATTTTTTCCTTAAGACCAGCAACTAATTTATATATCTATTTATTTGTGTTGACAACTAAATTGTTTTTCTTTTCTTTAAATAAGTTGGTGGGACTTAGCCCCACCTGCCCTTAATGACGCGCCACCACAGTGTGTAACAAACTACTCCCTTTATGTGAACCCTGGCTTATATAATTGTAATCCACATTAAAACAGGGCTTCCTCCCACCTAAAACTAATGGTTTCTTTGTTCAATTATTTTGTGAATCCCCTTTTACCTCCTTCTTTTAGTGTATAATAAGTTTAATAATTGTATTTTCATCAATTCTTGACTGAGCTGTCTCAACTGTTTCTATCATTAATGCTATAAAGCCTCTACATCATTTAACCTATCTTAATTAGGATATAGCCTTAATAACTCTTTCTGCCATTCACTACAGTTAATGCCTACAATAAGTTGATCATATAATCTTTCATCTAGTGATTGTTTAAAACTAAACCTACGTGCCATTGTGAGCAACGTAATCATGTATTTTGATATGGAATCCTCTTCATTTCTAAACATTTTTTATTTTGATGACAAATATTAGCTTATAACCCCAATCATCCTCTTCAGGATTAAATTGGCAAAAGATAAATGGAATTTCATCTCTTCTTGGTATTACCTCCAATTCTTCTACTGTTCTACGAAGTCTAGCTATTTATTTAATTTTACTTTCGTCCCCAGCGCCCTTAGTAATAAATTGGTTTATATTAAGGTTTGATTAAAAAATCAATACTATTTTAAATAGATAATTTACATCAACATCATTTGCATGTCAATGTTTCATGTCCACAGTGGGGATCATATTTATGGCAATAAAAACAGATATTTAAATCATATTTGAAAACGATATTGTTCTATTGTCAAATGTTTTATACAAAAAAACTCTCCTTACCAGTGACCATAAACACTAATCTATGTTGTTGTAGCAAGACAAAAATACAAAAGATTATTAACAATGATAAAATAAAGACAATACAAATGTGATTGTGCGTTGGTGTGCAAGATAAATATTATATTTTATTTAATTGTATAAAAAAGTCTTAAGCCACTTAAATAATAAAATTTCAAAAAGTATTTACCTCGTAAAGAATGATCCTAGAGGGCAGATGAAGAAAGTACTCAAGAACAGTAAGCCAAAACTTTGGTGGAATACACAGGAAAACTAAAACAAAAATTAGATATAAATAATTATATTACCAGTTAGGAATTACCATTAAACATAATACAGTGGGTTCAATAAGTTCCAAGTCCTGCTATATCTCAGACAACAATAGAAATATGTAGAATGAAGCTTTCTCTATGACCCTTAATTGTTTGGTAGCGGTAGGTGGCAGTCTTGACTTGTATACTAGAGATCTGGGTCAGTGTGTTAATATTTGTTGTCACTGTTAACAAAGTGGAGCAACGGGGTGCAATGAAGTTTTCCTTTATAAATATAAAATAAAACAGTAACAGAAAAGATGCAAACAATTTATTAACAGGATTGTCTTAGCCAAAGCAAAGGGTTTGAATGATTTGTACATTTCAAGAATGCCAGATTTGGCCCCAAAATACTTTATGCTGATCCCTAAACTCAAGTGTGCTCTCAAGGGTGAGCATTTTTAGGACGTTGCATCAAAGTGAATGCGACGGGGGGTTTGAACAAATTTCTAATCAAAGTATACTCAGGCCATTATACTTTTTTATTCTGACAGTGTGGGAAAAATAAAGAAAAACCGGAGGGGAGCCAATTGAAGCTCAAGATTTCGGCGGGTAGTTGGCCGGGCCAACTAGGCAAACAAAAGTATCTCTGGATAACCTTAAGATAACCGCCTTGTGGTTTTATTTTTTTCCCCTCATATAGGTTGGCCAATCTGAGCTGTCAGATTTACAAAGTATAATGGCATCAGTATAGATATACTAAAAAAACAATTTCAGAGGCAGTAGAGGAAGCTTAATTCTGAGAGATAGTGTCACTTGTTTCGTGTACAAAAATTCAGTCCCGGAACTTATTGAATGCAATGTGTAAGAGTACAATGACAAATTTCAAATTTATAAATATTTTTACCAGCAAAAAAACAATTTTAAGGCGGGGATACACGTGAACATTCGCCCTGAATGAGGATGCGCTTCCGTTCGGATCGCCTTGTCCATATCTAAGCAAAACTGGGCGATCGCATGCTTATTCGGGGGTGAACACTTGCTCATTCGGGGTGAATGCACTAGTGTATCCCGGCCTTTAGATGATGAAGTTATAAAAACGAAGTCAAATAACTTTGATAGTAGATATATAATCACAGCATTTGTTTAACCCTTTCGCACCCGATTTTTTTCTGTTCATTGTAATTTTTTATCTTTTAGAGGATCAATTCCTATTGACCCCTAGATGACTCAGTAATTTTTTCAAAATTTTTGGACCACCCGTTACTGAAATATGAAATGTCCATTATAGTGGACATTCAGACTCAACTGTAAGACCCCAGCTATACATGTAAAATTTGTATGTCCACTGCAGTGGACAGTTCAAACACTGATGATCATGAGCACTTTGATCTGTTATATATTGCATTAGCTTAAATGACTGATACAGTGATTATAATCAGTAAAGTCACGATATTTGAACTCACCCTAAGGCTCAAAATTTCAATAAATGAATAAATAAAGCATTTATAAAACTCAAATCTTTAATGATTATAATATATGACTAATTTGCAATAAAACAAGTAAAATTAGAAATAATAAACATTTGAATTATAATAATTGTAGAAATTATGAAAACAATGTCTACCTCTCTCAAGAATAATAAAAGTAAAGAATTTTTTTGAAAATGAAATTTTTAATGATAATAATGAAAGAAATATTTGCAATAAAACAATATAATTCATCAAACTCAATTTCAAGTTCTAAATCATAACCTACTTCTTAATTCATTACCTGATATTGAACATGGAACATGTTACAAAATCAAATGTTACCATAAAGTTCAAATGTCCAGTATACTGGACATCAAATTTTGACGATACATTATGTGCTAAATTTGATCATATTTTGTGATTGAAAATCATTATTTAACAAGTTATAACTTTTATCTTTAAAAAACAATCACCGCCTAAAAGAAATATTAAAAATGTAAAACAAAAAAGTAAAACATATAAACATACCTCTGGACGCCATGTTGTTGTGATGAAAATCACTTGTCGAAATGATGTTTTTCTAATAGTTAAAATTATTTTTGATAACACTGATGAGTTTAATCACTAAAGAAACTATCAGGTTGGCCAAAAAGTAAAATAAACATAAAGACAAATGACTTAATGTAGATTAAAACTTGTCCTGAAAATGATGTCCAGTATTCAGTATTATACTGGACACCAGGAACGAAAGGGTTAAAAAGTCAGTCATTTTATTACAGTGAAATAATTGACACAAATTGTTACCAACTACTGTAGTAACATAACTTATTCTCTACAAATTTAATTAAAGCTGGCTCCTTACCTGTTAACAGAATAGAAGTAAACAAAATACTTCAGAGATATTTGTAATCTATTATTTAAAAAGGAAATGCACAACGAGGAATCACGTAAGGGAGTCTCCCACAGAGGCATCATGTTTTCCTTCACAAAAATTAATTGTGACTAAAACTTACGTACAATGCCAACACGTCATGGAATCGTATGATTTTACTTTTATTTCTTTGTTTATTAGTATGTAACAGGTAACATAGAAATAGGTTAAGTTTAATTATCTTTAATATTAAAAAGATAGAAGAAAACATTTAAGAAATAATAATAAAGTTATTTTATCTGCAAAATCCATTTGCAAATGTTATAATATAAAAAAATACTAACCGGCCAGCAATCTGTTACATTTACAATTTATTTTCTGTTACGATTTAAACAAAAGTTTACTTCGATTAAGATAACGATTAATTTAAATACGAATTCTTGTCAAAATCTAATGTTAACTATTATACTACTATATTTTATAACTCCCAATTGAAAATAATATAGATGTAAGTAAAAAATAATTCAAAGAATTATAAAATAAATCCCACAACGCGCCGCGGAACTAGAACTTGAATAGCTGAGTCGAAAGTGCCAAAGTCCAAATCAGTCTTACCAACACTTGAAATTTGAAATGTAGAAATATGTCATTTTCTAATGTGGAGAAAAAGTACTGCTACTGACATCTAGCGGCAATCAATAGAACTTAAAGCTTACAAGAAAATACAAAAGAATGCGCCGCACGTACTATTTACAGATGAGAATTTAGACAAATCAGTGCCGGATCTAGGTTTTTTTCCCAGGGGGGGCAGAAGCACATTTTGCCGCCCCTTCCACACCCTCTATATGTACTTTCAATATTAAAATTTTCGTTACGTGTGGAAGTTAGATGTATTTTCAGGGATAATGGTATTTATTTATTATTTTTCTTTTTTATAAGCTAGTAGTGTCCCGACGACGCACCTCGAAATGGTTTTTATTGCTAAGCTAAGGCAACCACATTTATTCCAATAAAAATAAATAAAATTTGTTTGTCTTCAAATAGATATATTAACTTTTCTAAATAGATATCTAAATTAATTCACTTAATTTTACTTTTTTTTCCAAATATAAAGCTAAGCCAGTTATCACGGGCCTAAGGGCTCGTATATTATAAGTTACCACGGCATATTGCCGATTTGAAAGAGGAAAGAATAATTCTAGTTTTTATATATTAACCCAATTTTTAATTTTGAAAAAGCAAAAAAATCGGAGCTGAAATTTTTTTTCATATCTTCATTTTGACGTTCTGAAAAACATAAAAAAATTTGTATCCGGAATATAGCAAGATGCAGGAAGTAGTTTGATTTTCACGATTTTCTTTTAAGTATAGTGAAAATTGAACTACCTGTACGTGTATTACGGGTTTAATATAACCGAGGAAATATAAGGGGCATTTTTTTTTTATCTTTTTCTTTAAGAATTCGTAAAAATCGAACTACCTCCTGCATCTTGCTATATTCCGGATACAAAATGGTTTTGAGAGATACACGTGTGTTGCTGGTTTAATACAGGGTGGAGCACGGCAGACGTATGAATTTGAAAATGTAATAAAACAGAGAATGTTACAAAATAATTTTTTTAAAATTTTTTTCCTGATTAAATAACATGGGAAATTTAAATTTACCTGGATTTAAATAAAGTATCGGATAAGTGGTTCCCCTCACATTCCAAACATTGACTAAGCCTTTTTTTGAAGTTTTTTTGCACTCTTTCGAACATTTCCACAGGAATTTTGGCAATTTTGGATCGCAATGTTGTTCTTGATGGCTTCCAGGGTTCTGGGACGATCGCTTTACACCAAGGATTTAAGGTATCCCCACAGAAAAAAATCGCAAGGAGCCAAATCAGGCGATCTTGCTGGCCAGTTTAAATCGCCTCTTAAGGAGATGAGACCCCCGGGAAATCTGTCTTGCAAAAAGTTTACGCAAACCCTTGCTGTGTGGGCTGTGGCCCCGTCCTGCTGAAACGTGGAACATAAACTTCCCGTTCCCCTCTTTCAAACGACCCTACTCTCAAACCCCTAGGACCAATAGGATGGGAGCAATCCCCTCTTCAAATTCATACGTCTGCCGCGCTCCACCCTGTATAACCGATGGAATTTAAGGGGCGTTTTTTGTTTATTTAAGAAATCGTGAAAACAGAACTACCTCCTGTGCTCTTCTACATCCTTGATACAAAGTGACAATATATATTTGGAGTATTTTTAGGAAATTTATTTATGGGCAAGGAAGAAATTGTGTTCCAACAGGGATACCAAGAAAGGGGTTACATGTTGCTGATTTTAAATATTTTCCGGGCCTTCAAAACAAGTACTGGGCCATAGGAGTGTTTGCTCTCTATGTATTCAACTTATTTAAGGGATCATTATTATCCAACAGCACTACTAAGTAGCTCAAAATAATTCAAAAACACCCTCAGGTATCTTCTATACAGACATTTCCGGTTAAAATGGGTCTTGTATCTTGTACTTCCTAGGTTATTTGCTCAACAACCATAATTTACAACCTTCCCTCCATTGAAGAATTTTTACTTTTACTTTCTGATGGGGGTGACGGTGTAGAGCGGAATGTCAAGGTTACAATAGTACAGTGACGTCATAAGCAGTTAAGTGATCCTAGCGGACAATTGTGATACTTTTAGTTCCTTAGTGAGTTGGACATCATTGTAATTTGCGATTTAAGCTAATTCACAACAAATTCTTTAAGAAATATATATATTTATGCCCCTTAAATTTCCTCGGTTATATTAAACCCGCAATACACTTGCTTCTCTCAAAAACAGTTTAAATATAGCAATAAGCAGGAGGTAGTTCGATTTTCACGAATTATTAACAATAAGGAATGCAATAACTGATTGATGCGTTGATATTTTCATCAAGGTTGAATAGAAGAATCGATGGACTTGTAGTACAGAGGCTATCGCCCGCACCTGAGAGACCTAGCCTGTGAGAATTATATCACACATCACAGATTAGGGTCTCAGGGAGTGGGAGGTTTGCCACCTTCTTCTTATCAATTTTCCACATTCATCCTTGCTCCACATAAATCCTGAAATAACCAATATAATGAATATATTAGAAAAGTAAAAATCATCTCGACTTTTCGATTTCATTTTCAGCATATAATTTTTGCCAATACATTTCTTGTGTACTTAGCCTAGATAGACTAATAAGAGATAATTACGATACATATCGATGGTGCAATTATAAATATTGTAAGATAATCTTTCTCATTAGTTCATTATACATATATAGAAATAAACAATGTCTACTATTCACCAAGATTTAAAAAGAACTACCACTACTACTAAGACCACCACCACTATAAGAACTACCACTACTATAAGATTAAAGAATTAAAATACATAAATTAAATTGTAAAATTATAAATAAAGCTGTAGATAGTAAATTAATTACTAAAGGTTAGATTGCTTGAGAATTTTTCTTATGGTTTTATTCTTAATGATAAAACTATAATATGGAATAAAATAAGAAACAATATAATTTTATCTTTTAACCTGATTTTATTTTTATGATTTACTAAATAATCTTGACAAAGGTTATCTATTTTTACCCACTTATTAATCTCAGATATCATCTGCTGTAATCCATAGTTATACATTTTGACATATAAATAGTATACATAATAGTAAATATATAAATCAATACAGATAATAATTAAACGTTTTATGCTATATGAAAAAACTAACTTATTTTTTAATATCGCAGAAGCTATAGACCTATTCTTTTTATAGAATAGACATTTTTTGCTAGAGATCTTATTCAATGGGAATGGGGAATTACAGATACAATCCCATTGTATCCTTGGTTAGCAAGGACTCCCTTGCTAGTCGCTGACATGTATATGTTTTTTTTTCTATTAAAAGTAAACATTTACCATATAAACTAAAGTTAAATAAGCATTTGATAATAATAATAATAATAATAATAATCAAATGAAGAATATTCCTATATTAAACAGAATACAAAATAAACAAAACAATTTTTTTTTTTTTTTATAAATATTTATTTTCAATATTTTTCCCTTTTCATTTATCACTCATTAAATCTCAATGCTCCAATTTGCAAAGCATTTATAATAATGTCATATAGTTATATGTAAGCGTCTTTTTTACTTTCCCTCACCTATGGTAGGGAAAGTTATGTTCTCACCCAAAACATATTTTCGAGATTTCAACTGAATCATCCGTTTTGGATATTTTTAAGACATCCTGAGTGGTTTTCAGCATGGCGTCTGTATGTGTGTTATCGTTATCATCGTAGCACCCAGGGTATTTAACCCAAAGAGTTGAAACTTGGCAGAAAAATCAGTCCTTACTTCTAGTTGTGCCGCCCCGAAAATCAACGTTTTCCGCCATCTTGAACCCAGATTTCTGACTCAGCAAAAATTTAAAAGTGATACGATCGAGTTGAAATTTGGCACGAATGTACGTACCTCTCAGTAAGACAAACAAATCCACCAAATATAATTTTGATAGCCATTTAGCTGCCATTTTGAAGTTATCAATTTTTGAATTTTTTAATCTCTGACAGTTAATAATACCGAAATTATAAATACGTTTTTGACATATTGTACATCGTTGGAACCGGTAAAAAATAAAGGTACTTTTTTACTTTAGCACCCCCCCATATCCCTCTGTGTTAATAGCTATTTAGACAAAGGAACATATACAGAGTAGCATATATTCCTTAGTCTAAATTACTATTAAGACAAAGGGATATTTATTCCAATGTACCTTAGGACAAAGGAATATCACACTTGTGTATATAATTTTGATCATATCCCTTAGCCTAATCAACTATTAAGATAGAGAGGAATAGTAAATATAAAACTGCCCCAGGAGTCTCAATGTATTGGGGAGACAAACACACAAACGTTTGAGACTTTTGTAGGGCAGACTATTGTTTAGAACCAAGGGGGGTGCTAAAGTAAAAAGTGCCAAAATAAGGAACAAATTTTAAAAAAAAACTTATGAAATTCCATTAATTAGTTTAAAAGTTATAAGCAAACATAATTATTAATTAGTGCGACACTTTTGTTAAGCATCAAAGTTTTTAAGATAGATAATTAAATTCTATAATTTTATTCAAAATTACGAAAGGTATAAAATGAATAAATCTCATTTAGAGGTCAGAAATCAAACTAATTTCAAGAAAATATTAAAAGGATACTGAAATGCAAATCGTTTTTGTATTGCGGGTTTAAAGGAAAATATTATAAGGTGATATTCATTTTATTAGGGTCCCCAAGCAAAACCGACGATCTAAAAATTCCTGTGTTTGTCTGTCTGACTGTATTTCCGTCTGTATGAAGGTCGTGAACGCACCTGTATCTCCGAAAATGCGCAACTAAATAAAATTTGAAACTTAGCAGTTATTATGCGTCGTGTACAAGATAAAAATATAGGGAAGTTAATATCATCCCACAATTTTCCCCATAACGAACCAACGAAGAATCGTAAAATTGAAGTTATTCTTTGTAAAAAAAAAAACAACTAATTTCAAGGAAATTGTTCATACGTACCATATTTTTCCCCCGCCAAACTTTAATATCTTGGTTAACGGAAATTTTGATGCAAAATTAAACCACTTCCACAAGCCACAAGTGTTTTATATTTTTGTAATCTACTGTTTAATAAAATTCATTTGATACCCAAACAAGAGTAGATAAATGCGTGTACTTATTTATCTTTATCACTTCAAAGTTTCATGTTTTGACTCTTCTGATTCAAAAGTTATTGGAACCGTACAGAGTGACAAACAAACAAACAGACGTGGGAACATAACTACAGAGGTTTCTTTTTAAACCCTAAAAAGGGGAAACGATTAAATATATATTAGACAATAATGGGGCGTTAAAGCATAAAATCAAAAACGTAAATGCAAGGGTGCGAGGAAGTTGTATTGGTCCACAACTAAAAAAACTAATGGGCATATTATTTTATAACATTTTATATGATATATTTTCCTTTAAAATTGACTATGATATTATAATTTGAACCACCAATTTAAAATAATTTTAACTTTTTCCAAGTTTTTTTTGGAAGTATTAATACTACGGAAAGTTTAAATTTAAATCAAATTATAATTATTATTAACAAAGGGAGACAGACAGAGAAAAATAGACTCCAGCGCCGGGACTGGAGTCTATTTTTCTCTGTCTGTCTCCCTTTGTTAATAATAATTATAATTTGATTCAAATTAAAATAATTTTAACATGTGTAAATATTAAATATTTTAGTTAGATAATTCTATTAGAATTTAAGCGTCTATTATTATATGTGGAATTTAATATTCCAGTTCTCGTGTATGCATTTTATTTAAGAAGACGAGAAAAAATCGTCTATCAGTTAGTGTGGCACATAGCTTCCTTGTGTCCTATTTCGTATACTTTTTATTTTATGCTTTTGCAACCTATTATTGACAAATTTATTTAATACGTTCAACGCTACGCTACGTTCCAAAAACCATTCAAATTTCTTTAAAATCAAACGAGTATAAATTTTGGAGACATGGTTATTAATAAAAGAAACTTGGTGCGCATTTGAAAGAGAAATAATCAGAAGGTTGAATCTTGAATGAGACCAACAATAGACTAATTATGATCTATCGTACAAATTTAATTTAAATCGGACTATTAGTGGTTAAGATAAGTTGGTGTGGAAAACTTGTGGACAGACATGGACCAAAAATGTTCCCTGATGTCTAAAATGTACGATCACATAACTTCCGATATCTTCTATAAACTCGGAAGGAAAAAAAAAAAGAAAAGTGAAATAGAAGTATATCGGATAAAAACTTATGCTCATACAAATATATATTTTTATGTGTTTTAAAAACAAGTTATCCTCGTAAAACAACGAAAGAAGACTATATTGAACTATGTGTCTACAAATCAAACAGTAAAAATATTCTACTATCTTAAATAACTAAGAAATAATAAATCCTAAAAATGTATAGACATTAAATTAAAATTCACTTCTTTAGGTAACTTTTTCGTAGTGAAAGAAAACTGGAAGTTACACAAATTATCTATTTCCGAAGACACTTTAAATTATTAATTTTTCGAAGACTTAATCATTAGTATAGGCTGAAATTATAACATCTATTTCCATATAATACCCAGGCCAAAAACATAATAGTTTTTACTATAGAATGAACAGATCGACTGCATGTATAAAAAAATAAAGATTATCTTTTATCTTTGTTTCGTCGATATTAACCTTTAAGTTTAGTTAACATTTTATTACATTAAAGTTGTTCAATCAGATTGTGAAATTAGATTACACTGAATTTGAATTGACATTATGACCTTATGAAAACACGTAAGGGTACATAACATATGTGTAAACAAATATCTAGTACACTTTCTTGGCGTTCATAAGTTTTTATCTACTCACGGCTGCAAAATTAAGCATTGTTGTACTGTTTTTAATCAGCAAAATGTAATTTTTCTTGATTCTTTTGTAACATGTCAAAATAACACGCAGCAAAATAATAAAGTGTCAGCAAAAGTTCAAAGTCGCAGCAAAAAAATAAACAGGTTGCAAAATTTTAAGAAAATTTTACTGCAAAATGGTTACTACATCGCAGGTTATGAACTCTCCCACATTGTTCATTTTTATATATTTAAGCGTAATATTCTGGCAAATACGTATAATCTTTTTTAAAATAATTTAAATATAAATAATTATAGTAGTAAAACAAATTTTATTATTATACAGTGATTATTTAAAAAATAATTGCTAAAAATTGAGATAAAAAACAGCTGTTAATAAAAAAACACTGAATTCATTTTGCCTTTGTTTTGTTTTCTTCATGACTTAAACTTTCGTTTTTTTACAACTTTCATTTCTTTAAATCTTTTATATATTAAAAAGGGAATATAATAATTAGTGTAATTTTTCTACCGTTCGTAGATAAAATATTGTATGTAACTATGCAGCAAAGGAAACATTCCTGACTCGTTTAAAGATTACCTGCTTCGGTTACACCTTAGCAGGTAATTCACATATTCCTGCCTCGGCTTGGCCTCGTCAGTCAACATGTAATTTTCCTAAAAAGTAGTAAAATAGTAAATTTCCTGCCTCGGCTTCGCCTCTGTAGTAAATTAGTTTAGCCTATCCTCTCCTTCAGCTCGGAATTAAAACTTAAAAACTTGCCCAGTAACATAAATAACTTGATAATAAACAACTATTTTTAACTTCTTACATTCAGTTTTATATACTTTTTAATATTTATTTCTTACAATAATTTTTAATTACATATAATTTAAATGGAAATTTTAAGTTAAAGTAGGTATAGTAGAAATGTGTTGTCATGGTAGTTTAATGTATTTCGATGTCTGAGGTATTGTTAAATAATAGTGTAAGGTGTAATTGACAGTTCCTGATTTCAGGTGAATTGACGAGAATCTGAAAGATTTAAATAAGCAGTGGCGTAGGAATTCAATTTTGACGGGGGTGGCTCGGCACCTCCACTAAGGGGGGGGGGCTACTTACTCTTTATCAGTGCTCGATTTCTAGAAATTAAGGTGCCAGACTAAAACCTACCCTCTCTCTACCCCCCCCCCCCCTATAGAAGGGGGGTCGGGGGGTCCTCCCCCGGGAAAATTTTGGAAAATAAACGTTCAAAATCAGCATTTTAAGCAGTTTTAGACATAACCCCATGTCCTAATTTCTATTTTATTTGTAATTTTATAGCCCCTTCAAATCTGACGGGGGGGGGGGGGGGGGGGCTCAAGCCCGATAGCCCCCCCCCGTTCCTACGCCACTGTAAATAAGTCCTTCCAATTTTTATTGAGAACAATAACTACTTATTGTAACTACTTTTATTGAGACAATGTAATCAGCTGGTCACTCAGCTTGAGAACGATTAAAAAAAGGTATCGAAATATTGTCAATGTGAGGCGTTTGAATTTTCCTTGACTTATGACTTATCAAGAAGTTATACTACAAAGAACAACCTACTAATTTAATATAAATATATTCTAAACATTCCCGTCCTTCTAAATACCAATTTAACAGCAAAAGTTCAAAGTGTCAGCAAAATAACAAACAGGGTGCAACATTTAAAGAAATGTTTACTACAAAAAGGTTACTACAGTCAACATTTAATTTTCCTAAAAAGTTGTAAAATAGTAAATTTCCTGCCTCTATGGTTTAGGTCCACTTTAATAAATACAAAGAAAATTTTACTACAAAAAGGTTACTTCAGTCAACATGTAATTTTCCTAAAAAGTTGTAAAATAGTAAATTTCCTGCCTCTATGGTTTAGGTCCACTTTAATAAATACAAAGAAAATTTTACTACAAAAAGGTTACTTCAGTCAACATGTAATTTTCCTAAAAAGTTGTAAAATAGTAAATTTCCTGCCTCTATGGTTTAGGTCCACTTTAATAAATACAAAGAAAATTTTACTACAAAAAGGTTACTTCAGTCAACATGTAATTTTCCTAAAAAGTTGTAAAATAGTAAATTTCCTGCCTCTATGGTTTAGGTCCACTTTAATAAATACAAAGAAAATTTTACTACAAAAAGGTTACTTCAGTCAACATGTAATTTTCCTAAAAAGTTGTAAAATAGTAAATTTCCTGCCTCTATGGTTTAGGTACGCTTTAATAAATACAATCATGTACGAGTATGTGAAGAAGTTTAGAAGACATAGTGTCAGACAGATTTTTCACTATTTCTTTGTTAAAGCATCACGAGGAAACCTCTCGTAAATTCGCAATATTAGAATTTAAGCTTAACCCAAATTATATTTAATAAAACTAATGTAGAGAAAAAAGTTTTGAATGGGCAAGGACATTAAGTTGCATGAGGAAAAACCTTGTATAATATCTTTCTATGGTCCCGGTACTGGATTTTTGTTTAACAAGTAATCACATGAATTATGAATTTTGTTTTTAAAAATATATTCGTCTGTTATTTCTGTTAAATTGTAACTGAGGCCCTTGGCATAACGCCACCTTGGCCACCTGCTGTTTCCGCCAGTGCCCGGAAGCCTTCTTTTCAATTCTGTTAACAGTCTAGTAAATGGATCAGAAGGCAAAGAATAAAATTTTGAGATAAATTAATAAAATAAAGTCTGAACAAAATCTAAGCTCTTTTACAAAAATGAGATCACAGATGATTGCCGAAAGAAATATATAACATAAAGTGGACAGGCTTTCTTTTCTTTAAAAAATAATTGTTATTCTTTGTCAAAAAAAAAGTTTTTTTTATTGAATTTTCATACGACGGGCATTTTGTTAAAATGCTTTAATAAATTTAGCGATCTTTATCACTTCATAGCGGTGTCGGTTTTAGTTTTACAAAAAAAAAATATTTCAAAAAGTTGTTTGTCTTATTTAATAGATGAAGTTAAGCATTTTTTCCCGTCCTAAAAATCCAATTTTACATTTGAAGCTTGTTTACGTGAGCGTTGGGCGAATAACGTTGTCCAACGAACTCGTCCTGGGCATTGGTAAAATGAACATGTGCGTACCAAATTTCAACTAAATCGGTCATCTTTTTTTACTCAAGTTATCGTCATCGGTCGATTTCATGACGGTTGGTTTTGTGACGGTCGTTTCTTTCGGATTCACTCCCGGGCTCAAGACGCTGTAACGTGTCATAAGGAACTTCGTTCCAAAAAGTTTCCCTCTTCAAAATGTATTATCTTTTAAATGGATTATGCTATTAAGGGTAGTTTTGTTATGTTAAGATGACAACAAATACAGGCTTTTTCACGTCATTATGTATAATAAACGGTTAAAAAGTAATAGCTAAGAGAAACTTTTATATGTCAGCCATCTTGAAACGGCTGGGCCAATGATGCTGGTTAACGAACGCATCCGACTTGTTAAATTGCCTACCAACCCTTTGTGTGAAAGCCAACTTTATTTGTTAATATTGTTTTTATCTATCTATATATACATAAAATTAAAGTGTTGTCTGTACATGGGTCAGAATTGAAAAATTAGATAATTTTTAAATACTTTTATCTACGATTGATACGAAATATAAACATTATATCTCTGATTAGATGCATAGAAAGTAATTCTTTTCTTATCTGTATTCATTTAACAAACTTTAATTAAACAAATAGCAAATTAGAATGCAAACAAACTCACTAATCTTAATCTTGCGTTAAGGTAAAGAATTCCTCTTTTTTTCCGCCCTAGGTCGGAAAAAAAAAGGAATTCTTCACCTTATCGCAAGATTTGCGAGTTTGTTTACATTTAACAAAATTAATTTATCTACGATTGATACGAAATATAAACATTATATCTCTGTTTAGGTGCATAGAAAGTGATTCATTTCGTAGCTGTATTCATTGCGCATGCGCGTTCATAATGAGGTGAAGAATTCCTCACCTTCGCACGATTAGTGATTTTTTTTTTACATTCTAATTTTATGTTTGTTTAATTAAAGCAACTGTTTATATCGAGTTTTTCGAGAATCAATGCGTGATTTAAGTAATTATGAAGAAAATAAGGAGAATTATACGCCTCCCGAAATAATTAATTCGGCTCAAAATACAACTTATGAATTAATGTCATCTTTATCAAAAGAGAAATACGAGCTTACATACAGGAAGTATATTAAATATTTTTTCCTGTATTTATTATTAAAATCCACAATCGTAGATAAAGTACGGTACGCAACTCGTGCGAAAACTGCATTTTGCTTTGCTCGTGTAGTTTTAATACCCTCGCTGTCGCTCGGGTGCAAACTCCACATACTCGCATGCAAAATGCTACTTTCCGCACTAGACGCGTAACGTACTCTTTTAGGGGTGAGCGCAAATATGTTGCGCATTTTGTAGGCTTAGTTTCATCGAAAAATATTGAGTAGAACCAAGTAATTAAGAATTTTACAAAAAAAAAAGTATGAAAAAAAATTAAATAAATTAGGTTGAGAATTAAGGGTGGTCCAAAAGTCTCCCCCCCCCCCTTTTAACTTTTGGGCGGTTTGAGATAAATTAATGAAACTTGGGGGATCCGTCCATGTAAATGGAAGTGTTTTCATGCAATCTCGGACTTGGGACAACCACCAACTTTGCCCCCAGGCCACCTAACTTCAAAATTTCAAAATTAGAGTGTATATTTTTTAAAGCATACTTGAATTTTACGGTGAAAAATAATAAAATTTTATTGAAACTTTTTTCTATTACCAATATAATCCAAATTCAAAACATAGGAGATAGAAAAAAGTTTATAGAAAAATTGTTTTATTTTTTACAGTAAAATCCAAATATGCCATCTAAAATATACACTCCAATTTGAAATTTTGAAGTTGGGTGGCCTGGGAGATATTTAGATTTTACGATGAAAAATAATACATTTTTCTTATATTCATTTTTGTCTTAAGGATTCATATAACACGCAAACTGGTCAAAAGAAAAGATTTTTTCTTTTTTTAATCTTTCCAGTTCATTATAAAGTTTGAGCTACAAGAAAATCTTACTAACAAGAGCACCATTAGCGAATACTACGAGTGCTTGGTAAAACTTTGATCAATATAAGCTATTGTTTTAAATATATATACTCATATAATATATTTAAGTATATTTATACTACAATGATTTCATATCTTTTAATTATGTATCCATTATTTTATTATGTATCCCTTATAGTTCGTTTTGATCCTATTATTTTATTTTTTTGTACTTAAGAAGAAATATTGATCTAATATTCTTGAATTTTTTCATTGGCCATTTTGTACTTTTTCATACAGGTAATAAATAAAAAAGAGAAAGTATTGAGATTTCGCGAAGATTGGAAGTTGAGATTGGTATGCATTAACACCTTTTGAGGTCCCTCTGAGTCCAAAAAGTAGGATTTTTTTTAAATGCTGTCTGTCGTCTGCTTCTGTAGTCTGTGTAGAGGTGAGGAGCCTAACCTATTAGACTAATGATGATCAAATTTGGCATATATGTCCAGAGGCGTAACTTGGGCATTGGGGGCCCCCAATGCCGCAAGAACTTCTTTGGAGCCAACTCGCCAGAAAAATTACCAAAAAAACAAACAAAAAAGGTCCCCTTCGACCTTGGTACAAAAATAGTAATTTCATGTTTATTACGAGTATATTTGATATTTTTTTATTTTGTTTTGGATTTGGGCCCATACTTATGCCACTGTAAATGTCCATATTAATTAGACTTCCAAGGCAAGATCAAGAAAAGAATTTTAGCACAAAAGATAATAGTAATAGCAATTGTATATATGTTGAGTATTCCAATACTCAACATAATTTTGACTTTGAAGGTACCAAGATTTGTGCCCAAGAACCTAACAAGTTCAAACGTAATATCCTTGAAATGTACTGCATTTCCAAAACTCCTAATAACATAAATTTCAGAGCTGACACCAACAATCTGACACCAAAAGTTATACAAATTTAATTAATAATTTCCAGTACAATATTTGTTGTTTTTTTTGTTGTTTCTTTATTATTTTTCATTTTTTTGGTTCTGTTTTTTCATAAAACTAAGTATTTTTTCATAATTGTATTCCTAGATTTAGTTAGTTTTCTAAGTACTCATGTGTTCCACTACCTGACTCCTTACCCTCCCAGTTTATAGTTTATTTTCATCCACACTTTCAGTCACTCCTTTATAACATGTCACAGAGTCAACCTCATCCTTATAGTATTATTTTATTTTAAAAACTTTGTTTTTCTTGCTCTGATAATGCTAATAAATTTAGCGAAACGTTAGCATTAACTTCCACAATGTGTTTTATTTGACAGCATCTCGCTAATATACCCTCTCATTTATACTTGAACAGTCACGAATTTTCTCCATCATTAACCAATTAATAATATGAAGGTGATAACGAATTAAAATTATTAATACCGATCATTAATTAATATTTGTAAATTCGTTTAACATAAATTATTAGATCAAACATAAATAACATAAATTAGATGATCAAAATTATTCTTATTAGTTTTTTAAAAAAATTGTAAAAGAACAACAAAAATTGTTAAAAAAACATAATCCTTGGATCCAAAATCAAAGAATTTCTTGGTGCAGTAAGGATATTTTGAATATGGAAATTTGGTATTCACCATTTCCTATTATGAATTGTGGAAATTGTGAATACCCTTATCAAAGTCCCTTATCATTGATATCATTGACTGTTAGACCTAGAAAAAGGACAGCAATTGTCCTCATGATCGTAAATAATACAATAATAGCCCATAATCCCAACTCTTTATAGGTTCTAGAAAACTAAAGGTTTGTCCACACTTGCAACTTTTATTTTATAGCTTTTAGTTAGAAGACAAACTCATTTTAGGAGATTGTAGTCAAATTATGTTCTACAAGTACTAAAGAGCGTTCACTGCATTAGCACGTTTATTACTATGACTAGAGAGGTTGGTAGAAAGTAATATAACAATATTGTCACCATATTCTTTTTGTTAAAACTCACAAATGCGTTTCAACATAAAATATCATCTTCAGTGTGCGTGCACATAGTAACCTTAGTAATTTAGTAAGAGGCACACTGAAGATGATATTATACGTCGAAACGCGTTTGTAAGTTTTAATAATAAAAATTCTGGTGACAATATTGTGTTGTGTTAAGTGGTACCACAAAATCTCAGTCAAAACAACAAATTATTTAACACATTTATTGTTTAATTATATTTTGCTTCCGAGCTTACCGAAGGTAACGGAAGCTATGTGATCGTTTCGAAGAAAGAAAATATTTTAGGTCTCCGATTTCAAAAATCCGTTTCAGACAGCAGGGAACATTTTTGGTTCCGTGTCTGTCTGTCGGTCTGTTAATTAATGAAATATTAATGAAAAAGTTATTAATGAAATTTTGATAGTAGATCATGATTAGCCCATTGTTGGTCCCATATAAGATTCAACCTTCTGCGATTATTTGTTTCTCTTCCACATGCACACAAACATACATCTATTTACACTTATAGCTTCAAAAGTACTTATCTGATTTGTATGAAACTTTTACAGCTTATCGAAAGTAAGCCGCAGATATCCCAAGATTAATTTGAACCGTCTGCGCTCTTTAGCTTTTGCTAAATTGATACTTTAATTCATGTAAAAAATTAAAACAATTTTGACAGATTAAAAAACGGGGAAACAATTAAACAAATTGGACAATAATAGCTTGTAAAAAAAACACCATAAAACCAATACAATACGTGGATAGGATGCGAGGAAACTATGTGCCACACCAATTGGCAGTCTATTTTTTCTTACGAGCTTACCGAAGGTAACTGAAGCAATGTGTTCGTTCTAAAAACGAAAAACGAAAATAAGACAGAAATCACTGTTTCAGACATCAGGGAGCATTTTTTGTTCTGTGTCTGCCTATAGGTCGGTCGCTCAATTTTTGCGAACCAACATATCTTAACAACTACATGTCGGATTTTAATTAAATTTATATGGTACGTCATAATTAGCCCATTTTTGGTCCCATATAAGTTTCAACCTTCTGCGCCTACTCGCTTCTCTTCAACATGCGAACAAACATACATTTATTTACATCTATATTTTCAAAGTACTTATCTAAATTTTATGAAATTGGGATGTTTTGTAGAAAGTAGCCCGCGGTAAATCTGCACTATTTGGCCCACTAACTTCTAATAGTCCGATTTACTTGCAATTTTTTTTAAACTGTTCCTTTTTACATATTAAAAACGATTCCGGTTGTACCATCTCGCTAAATTCAATAGTTTTTTTGTAAAAAAAATACGTAGAAGTGAAGTGTTCAGTGCTGTTTATAGAAACAAAGTATTTTTAACGGCCGCTTCGCGGTGCTCCGCTCATTTTCTGAAGAAAAACAACCCTGCTGCATATAGACCAGGTAGATGTCCAAATCGAAGTACAAAATTCGCTAAATTATCACTTTAACTTTAGCCAAAAAAATACATAAAATGTCACTTCCTAAGATAAAAAAGGGAAGGTGGTTAGTTTAGGTTAAGATTTGTACTTTTCGCCATAACCTTCCTCATTCCCCTAAGAAAGTGACACTTTTACGTATTTTTTTACACAAAAACTATTGAATTTACCGAGAAGTTATTATTAGAAGTTAGTGGGCCAAATAGTGCAGATTTACCTAGCCCACAAATAGCCCTAGATTAACTTCCCCGTCTGTGCTATTTAAATTTTTGCTATATTGATACTTTAATTAATGTAAAAAATCAAAACAATTTTGATGGTATTAAAAATTGGGGGGGGGGGGAATTAAATAACAAGCACAATAATGTGATGTAAAAGCATAAAATCATTAAAGTATACGAAATAGGACGCGAGGAAGCTATGTGCCACACTAATTTTTAAAAAGAACAGTCTAAACCGGTTTTCTGTCTTGGTATTTTTGAAATAGGAGACACAAAAAATTATTTGTTTCTAAGGACGATCCCATGGCTTCCATTACCTTTGGTAAGCGAAAAAGGAAAACAATTACATAAATTATACAATAACATCTAGAAAGAAGGAAGTACGTGATAGGATGCGAGGAAGCTATCTGCCACACTAATTGACAGATCATTATATTTATTATTTATATTGACGTAATAATTAAACAGTAACTATGTTGATATACAGTAAACACGAAAAAACTACTTTACGTAATGGTTAGTTAAAATTTATCACCTAAAAAGCGTTCCTACTTTAGGTTTAAACCAACTCAAATTTAAAAAAAATATATGTATTTTTGACATTTTTATGTTTAGGCTATGGAACGTAAGTCAAAAACGTTACGTTACTTTTAGCTTAAAAACTCAGAAGAGTATAACAGGGAGTTAAAAAGCTATAGCTACAGTCTCCAGCTGTTGGGCCTCCCTCCACCGCACGTCATAGGGCCGAAGAGTCGAAAAGATTTATACGTGTGACAGGGAGTTAGGAAAGTACAGGAGGTTGCCATCAACTCTCAGCCCTCTCGGCCTACCTAGTATGAATGCATATTAACAATTCGTAGAAGACGGGCCGGCGCCTTTGAATTCAGTATTTTGTAATCAAGCCGCGGCAGTGCCGGTTGGAGATAAGAATAAAAATTATCTTCCGTCTACTTTTATCAATTACTTGAATAAATTACCGGTTTTATTTCATTTTATGTCGGTAGTTTACGCTGAGCGAAAACATAAAAATGTCTCACTGTCTTGCGGACTCGTATGCAAGAAGTATTTTTTTTTTTTTTAATTCTTCTTGTGCTCATACTTGTATATTTACTAATAATTAAAATTATTGTTTATCTAATGGGCTTTTATAGAATAATGAGTACGTATTAGAAACACACACAACAATAAATAAATTATTATTTTTTAAAAACAGTTAATGTTTCAATCTACGATTTAAATTTTATTGCTTCAAAGCTTGGCGAAGGTAGCGAGAGCTATGTGATTGTTCTGAAGAACGAAAACATTTGATATCTCCGACGTCAAAAATTCCAATCCTGAAATCCGTTTCAGACATAAGGCACATTTTTGGTTCCGAGTCTGTCTGTCCATCAGTCTGTCGCTCAATTTTTGCGAATCAACCTATCTTAAAAACTATACGTTTATTTTAATTAAATTCGTATGTTAGGTCGTAATTAGTTTATTGTTGGTCCCATGTAAGTTTCAACCTTCTGCACTCGTTTGTTTCTCTTCTATATGCGTACAAACATTACATTCATTTATTTATACCTATAACTTCAAAAGTACTTAGATTTGTGTGAAACTGTCATAGTTTATCGAAAGTAACCCGCAGGTAGCCCCAGATTAATTTGAACCGTCTGCGCTCCTTAATTTTTGTTTAATTAAGACTAATTCGTGTAAAAAATCAAAACAATTGTGACAGATTTAAAAAAAAAAAAAACAACGGGGTAAACAAACAAATTAGACAATAATGGCTTGTGAAAGCATAATATCAATAAAGTACGTAATAGGATGCGAGGAAGCTATGTGCCACACCAATTGGCAGTCTATTTTTGTGGGGTATTGGAGTTCTGTTTTCGACATTTTGATTTAAAAGAATTATCACTTTATTAAAGGAAATCAGCATAAGAGACAAATTTTAACTTACGGAATTGCGGACTTCATTCATAATTCATAATATACCGTTACATATATGTGCCTATGTTTTGCTAATTTGAGTAACTAAACCGTTAATTACAATAAGCAAAATAAAATCAGTCTTTTTTGTTATTTTTAGCCTATATTACAAAGTAAATAAGAAAAAAGTGGGGGCGGGGATTATCCGACTAACAAATAATTCGAGATACTAATGAGCTGCTGGAACGATGTAAAGGCGTAATTCGAGGTTTTTCAGTAATTTTTATAGTTTCTTTTCGAGGTTTGTTGAAAAAATCGGTTCGAAAAATCGAAAAAGTTTTTTCACAAAGATATTGATACTGTAAATCCCACAATAAATAATTTACTTGATTTATTTTTAAATATGTTTAAAAATTGTTCAACAAAGTTATTTTTGGGGAGCAGCGCCCTCAAATTTAAAGATACAATTTATTTCTCGATTTCGCCTCTGGGTATGATTTTTCTATACCACATCAAATTTCATCAAAGTCGGTTGGTCCCCCAAACCATGTAGATCCGTTCTAAATCTCTAAATTTAATTATTGAATTATAATTTTCCTCCATTCACTATTAATTAAGCAATTCATTTATTTTATCTACGATTGATACGAAATATAAACATTATATCTCTGTTTAGATGCGTAGAAAGTTATTATTTACGTACTTGTATTCATTGCGCATGCGCGTTTCATAGGTCTGAAGAATTCCTCTTCTTTACCACGCTAGCGCGGTAAAGAAGAGGGATTCTTCAGCTTTACGCACGATTAGCGAGTTTGTTTACATTTAACAAGACTAATTTGCTGTTTGTTTAATAAAAGTAACTTTAATATCGAGTTTTTTGTGAAAATCAATGAGTGATTTAAATGATTATGACGAATATGAGGAGAAAAATACGCCTCCCGAAATAATTCGGTACAAAATACAACTAATGAATTAATGTTATCTTTATCAAATGAGAAATACGAACTTGTATACTGGAAGTTTATTTTTTTCTGTATTTATTATTTAAATCTAACAATCGTAGATAAAGTACGGTACGCAACTCGTGCGAAAACGGCATTTTGCATTGCTCGTGTGGTTTTACCACCCTCGCTGTCGCTCGGGTGCAAACTCCACACTCGCATGCAAAATGCTACTTTCCGCACTCGACGTGTAATGTACTATTACAAGTTCATTTTTACTTTGCCATACCTTTGAAGGAAAATAATTGTTTACACCCAAAAGATCTGAAACCGACATTTAAACGGAATTATCCGTTTTGAGTGTTTTAAGACCATTTGAGTGGTTTTTAGCTGGATGTCTGTGCAACATATAACTCCCACAGTTTTTTAGCTAGAAAATTGAAACTTAAGTACAAAAGTCAGTTCAATTTGATATCAGCCACCATTTTGAAAATATTGACCTTGCCACACTACTTCCTTTTTGAACAACACCAATTAAAATAAAAAAATAAATAAAACCAAAAAGGAAAAATGAACGTTGATGAATCATTAATATAATTATTCATTAATATCATACCCCTAAAGTTGAATAGAAAATTAAATTGTAGCTTTAAATT
Organism: Gerris lacustris; assembly: GCA_951217055.1. Lineage (NCBI taxonomy): Eukaryota > Metazoa > Arthropoda > Insecta > Hemiptera > Gerridae > Gerris > Gerris lacustris. Next base: position 22,231,005 of record OX578283.1, on the reverse strand, counting down.
TGGGGCCACTTCTTCCCCTCAAAAATCCCAATAAAAGTAATCTCTCAAAAACGGTTCAGACAATTTTGATTAAAAAGTTTTATATTTTTATATATTTAAATACGAATTTAATCATAATTTTGTCATTCTGGGGAAAAAATTGCTCCAAACCTTTCTGATATTCATAGTAATACTGATTTTTAATTGTTTATATTTTCGATTTTCAGCTAAATCAGTTTTATTTTCATCAATATCTCGGAAACTAGATTTTTCCCGGGGAAAAAACTCATATCGTTAGATTTATAGTTAAATGGACTCTAATTTAGAATATTTTAATTAAAATTGTCAGAACCATTTTCAAAAAGCGTTTTGGAGTTTTACGATTCTGTATCCCATCACTCTATAATCCTTTGGCTCAAAACCTCTCTTCTAATTCCATGCCTTGAAATCCTCCCCGACGACTGAAAAGGCAGTGGCCACGCGATCTACTTACTAAAAAATAAATAATTATAGCATATTGTACGCATGTAATTAATTGTGAGTGCTGTCACTGGACAGTTTTTCACATCATGACTATCATGCCATTGCCATTTATATCAAAAATTGCATTATTACTTATAACAATGTACTATTGTAGGTGTAATGTACAAATAAAACGAAAAAAGGGGTTTTAAAAAACACCAATCAAATTTGAAACTCAAAATTGAAAAAATAGTCAGCTTGACCGAAAATTTTGGTTCGGTTAAGCCTAAAATTGATAGCATCGATAACTCGCTAAATCCAGATACGTCAAAAAACCACTTTTTTGGACTCAGAGGACCTCAAATTACATGTTTTCCATAATAATCTCAAAATCGAATTTTCGCGCAATCACAATACTTTTTTTTGTATGAGAAAGTAAAAAAATGAACAAATAAAGCTAAATTATGATCGTTAAGGTGAAAAATAGAATATTAAAAATAAATCCACACAAAAACTAATAAGAATGTGACTTACCTCGATACAGAAGAAACAATTTGATGAATTAATTCCATTTTTTTAAAAATCTATATACTTCTTTGATTTTTTGAAGTGAAATCACTTTATAATTATGATTATTGAGTTATCATTTGATTGTACGTAGATTATTCTTATTTATGATTTTATTTACATTGATTGCAATCATATTGTAAGTAATCCATATTTACTTACAATAATGATTGATTTTTTTTTCTTTCATTGATAAGTGGAAATATATATATATTATTTTTATAAAAGAAAGAAAGATAATTTAATAAATTTAAATGCATTAAATAAATTTTCATAATAAATAATTTTAAAAATAATACTGTTTTTTTTATCAAACGTAATAAGTTATGAGTTGCCAAGCACCCTTCTACCTTGCCATGATCCCATCTCCCTCTGAAGCAATTACAAAGAACATAATACAACTTTTACGAACAATTTTCTAAAAGCTTGTGATTAAATGTAATAAGTGCTTCTCTGATGTTTATTTTAAGGTAATTTTCAAACAATTTTTTAAAACAGAAAAAGTAAAAATGAATAATTAATTGACAAAAAAAATAAGATTTTTTTAAAAAAAAAAATTGTTTAAGTTTATATATATATAATTAAATTTACTCAGAAATACTATTGAATATCAATATAATCATTAAATGATGTATCAGTATGAATAAAAATTTAGTTTATTTAAAAAAAATATATATATAATTTTATAAATATTAATAACAAAATAACATTACTATAATTGCATAAAAAGTGAAAGTGTAAATGAAGCCATAGATTAACATGCAAGCTTTTAGTTGTGAAACAAAACCAAAGGAGCACAAAGGGAGTAGGGATGTGTTAGTAGTTTTAAATTGTTCAAAAATAGTAAATCTTATTTTCTTAGATTCCGTTTTTTCTCAAAATATGTATAAGAAAGATATTGATAAAAGATTTTTGGAGCTGTCAAAATTCTATTGGTTGATTTCAAGAAGTATTAGTCGAGTTCGCAACTGAAATTATAGCAAATTATTAAATAAGCATTTGTGACATTATACTATTTAGTTTTAAATGGAGTTTTTGATTTATATAAATTAACTATAGGCACTTCTTTAGATTGTTACACCCTTATATTAAAAAAAAACAGATGGGAGTAACAATCTAAATATGGTTTACGGAATCTTCTTCTTTAGATTGTTACACCCTTATAAAGAAAAACAGATGGGAGTAACAATCTAAATATGGTTTACGGAATGTTCTTCTTTAGAATGTTAGCCTCCAAATAAAATCAGAAGTGTGATATTCTTTTTTTCCAAAGTACATTGGACTAAACATCCCTATGTCTTAATAGTTATTTAGTCCAAGTCATTTATATTTAAAAAAAAACATAAGGGAGTATCAATCTAAAGAAGTACCAAACTATAATTGTAAGGGATCATAATAGATATATATAGAAATATTTGCTTGTACCAATAGATTTGGTGGAATTTATTTATGAACTTCTTATAACGAATATATATATATATATATATATATATATATATATATATATATATATATATATATATATATATATATTAGATCATTTAAAATAGATTATAACGGATGTCTAAAACCGTAGCATTCTTAATTTTAAATAAATGTATAAACCATTTTTAGTTAAACCTCATATTTAAAATCACTTTCCGCACCTATATCTATATCTATATGAACTGAAATTAATATATTTAAAGTCTTGTTTTGTTGTTTGTGGTAAATATAAGCATGGTTAAATTTATCTTAATTACTCCAAACCTTATTCTTTATATTATTTTCATTTTAAAAAACATAAAATTGATGCGAACTATTGCAAATATATATTATTAAAATTTAATTGTCCAATGTGTTTATTAACGGAGGGAAGCAAATTTACATTAATTTAAATTAATTTAAATTTCCCGGTAAAAGCAAACTTACATCCTACTTAGAATATAATCGGAGTAAGTAACCAAAATTAAATTAAATATTTCAAGAATTACTAAAACCCACAATAAATCGCATAAAGCAAACGAAAAATTTAAGACTTTGTTAAACAATTTGCACTACTACAGTTTGTGACAAATGTTTTTTTGTGCGATGACAGCGGAGGAAAATACAAAAAAGAGATTGGGAGCCAATGAAAGTTCAGGATTTTATAATCGTAAGTTCTCATTGGCTCCCTCACCCATTTTTAGATTTACCCGCGCTGTCAACGCACTAAAAAACATTTGGCACAAACAGTTTATCGATAAAATAAATTTGACTAGCGTTTTTTAGATGAACAGTAGTGTCTCTTGATTAGGAATTAACTTAACTTTATTTTTTATGTATTATTAATTAATTTTATTGAACAATGCCGTGTTTTAACCATTAGTAAAGAAAATAAAATCTGATTGAGTCAGATTTAAACCTCAATTGCAACTCTTACACTGACTCAGATCTTTCTTATTTAATTTTCTATTCGTCTTATCGGCACTGATGATGGAACACAAATAGTTAAAAGACGGATTTTTGCAATAAACTTATTTATAGTGGAGATACGTCTTTCTTAATTCATAATTTTACTAGCTTTATGTTTTATTTAGATTGTGTCATTTATGATTCATTTTTAAGTAAAAAATAAAAAATTACTTAAAAAAAAGGTCTGACCCCCTAAAGCTATATTATTTTTTCATAGCCGTTTTGTAGGCCCTTGTCCTTCGCGGTTACGTTTTTAATTCGATTTCCTTTTCAATAAAAAAAAGATTTTTTTGTTAATTATAAATTTTATCCTTGTTTATTATTTTTTATTAAAATATTTACGCTTTATTTATTGATTTAAATTTTATAGATTTATTTATTTTTAATAAAATGTTAGCGATTAATGTAAATCATTCCTGATATTATATTTATACAATAATTATAATTATTGTATGAATATAAAATATCAATCCTTTAGTTAAAATTTATGTTTATTATAATTAAATTATATTATTAATAGATTTATTTTTTATATGATCGATTTTATTTATATTGTAATCTTTTTAATTTTTACATGATATTTTGTACTAATGCTTGTATGGCAATCAATAACCACTGTAAAGACTATTTTAATTTTTGCTATTTTGTTTTTTGCTAATGTTTTTTTGTTTTATTTCAAATATAATACGGTTATTTAACAGTATTATAAAATATCAAATTTTTGACATTAGTTTTATTGTTTAATGAAAATATATTATACTTTTATAATATATATAATATGAATAAATTAAAATAGGATGAGACGCTCTTTTTTTACTATTATTATTATTATTATTATATTTGTTTTTGGACATTCTAAATGACTATTCCTTTTTAAAATTTTAGTTGCAAGTTATTAATATCATACTGTCCAGGTTTAATAACAAATATAAACTTTTTATGTGCGTTTAAATAAAATTAAAATTAAAAAACTGGGAAAACTATTTTTAGGAATTAAAAAAACCGAATCTAAGAAAATAAGAACGTCATCTCTAACCAATGACTTAATTTAAAATTACTACTCCATAAAGAATCAAATTCCACTCGACAATAAAAGAAAATAAAAAAAAAATCAATCAACGTAAAAAATAATATGAATCAGACGAAAATATATAAATAGCGGGATCAAAAAAAAAAAAATATACATACTTCGCTTTAAAATAAATTGTACAAAGCGAACGAAAATAATATAAAGTAAATAAAATAAAAAAAAACAATATGTCAAATTTAACCAAATTTTTTATTTAATAAAAATATTATTGTGTATTAATTATTTAAGAAATAAAACAATTTATCGTTTAGATTATTTAAAAATAAAATATAAAAAAAAAATAAATCAATTTGGCATTAGTTTATAATTTCGTTTAACGTAGTAACAATAAACAAGTTATTGGTTAGTATGGCAAAACACAAAAACAAATATTATATAAAATTTATGAAACTAAAAAAAATAAATAAAAATAATAATAAAAGTAAATAAAATAAGTGATTAAAAAATTAATTGAATAAAACAACAACAAAAACAATGTTTGGACGTTAAATTAATGGAAAAATTGAAGTGAACTGGATAAGATACTAAGATGTTAGTCCATTGATTTAGACGTACTGTGGAAGCTGCGGTTTTCTGGTGCAATCTAGAAGTAAACTAACTGGCCCTCAAATATTTGTCCACTTATAGTTTTATTCCACCTCCAATAGGCGCGAAAACAAATTTGGCATCCTAAACATAATTAAATACAAATTAATAATCATTTTAATGTTACATTATATAAATAGAATCAAAAATTGTTGATATTAAAAAAAATATGTATATAGATATATTATTTTTAAGGTAAATTTAAGTAAGAATTGATTAAGTTTATATAAAGAATATATTAAGTTGTTAGGTCTTCCGCTGGTGACCGCTTCTCGATATAGTCTGCGACGTTTTTACAGTGTTGAAACATCTTCGAGGAGTCTGAGGAAATAGCAGCTTAAATTTATAACACGCCCTCCTCAGAATATCGCATACTTCCCAAAATATGTGTTAACACAGTGAAACTTGTACATCCTCGTGAAGAGGTCACTTCTGGAAAACTTCTAACTTACGTTCTGAGGATGTAACAGAGTCAAGTTACAACATTACATCCTCAGACAAACATAATATACTTTCCAAAAGTTGTACCGATACTCATTGCGACGCACGGTCACCAGCGAAAGACCTAGATCTTAATTAAGTTTTGAGGAATTATAATTAAGTCAAGTAACTACATGAATTCCTTAGTTCGATATTTGCTTTGTACTCTACTAGGGATGCTTCCAAAATTTAGAGCGAAATGTGTTTTATAATAAAAATTATAGAATAAAATAACTTGGTTGATTTAGTACATAGTTAGAACACAAGAACGAAAACTCTTTATTCATTTTAATACATGTATCAGAACAATGAAACCCATGGTTCATCTGAATTTATCCAAACATAGTAATACAGCTAGATATGGGAGCTTCTATAGATGTCATCTTAAAGAAATAACACAAACAGTCTCTCCACGTAATTTGAAAAAATATTTATTGCCAAAGCAGCTTTCAGCCTTCAAAAGGTCATCATCAGTGTCAATTGCGGAAGGAAAAAAAGTTACATTAAATAAAAGATTTAGTGACGTCGGAGATCGACGTGAGACTCACGCCTTTTGAAGGCTGAAAGCTGCTTTGGCATTAAAACATTTTTTCTATTTACGTGGAGAGACTGTTTGTGTTATTTCTTCATTGTTATACAGGTTTGTTTATATATAATAAATTACAATTAATAACTACAGACAATATCATCTACGGTGGTTGCTAGGTTAAGGCTGGTTAAAGAGACACTGATAAAGTAGAATTAGAAAACCGTAATAGAAATTTAGAAAAATTAATCTAAAATTAAAGAAAGAAAAGACAAAGTTATAGGAATGAAAAGTATTAAAGTTTATTAACATCTGTTATATATTAAAGGTATCAAGGCAGATACAGAAAATAGAGACAATCGTTAAAATGCCTAGACCAAAAAACAAAGAAGGTGTTCCAAGGTTTCTCGGAATGGTGACCTATTTAAACAGGAATTTGGAAAAATTAACGGATTTTGCAGCTCCTTTACGAAAACTCAATCAAAAAAAGATGTAGCATTAAAAATTAAAGAATATAATTTCCAAATCACCTTTACGTTACTTTGATAGTGAAAGATCAGTCACAATTCAGACTGATGCATCATCGTAGCTGTCTTATGCAGGAAGGAACCTGTAGTCTTTACATCCAAAGTGCTTAGTGTAGTGACACTCAAAAATACTATGCATAGATAGAAAAGGAAATGCTGGCTGTTATTTTAGCTTGCAATAAGTTTTAGCAATGCATCTGTGGAAAACCCGGTGTTATCGAAGAAACTGATCATAATCCAAAGACTCCTAAACAACTTCAATCCATGATAATGACGTTACGGCGTTAAAATATTATATTAAAGTACAGTAGAGGAACTGGAATGAAGAAAAATCTTGTGATGAATATGGAATAGAGAAAGAATTAGAGAATTTGTTATATTTGATGGCATTCTTTTGAAAACAAACAAAATCATTATTCCTAAAGCGATTAGAAAAGAAATTTTGAATCGACTACAGGTGCCACACTCTGGTATTAAAGGTACATTCCAACTAGCAAGAGAATTTGCTTCCTAGCCACACATCGATAAAGATGTCGAAAATAAAATAAAAGAGTGTGATGTTTGCGCAGCCAATCAAAAACGTTCCAATATGATGTCACATAAAATTCCGTAAAATAAATTTGACAAAAGTTTAGAAATTTGCGAGAGTGCTATTAATGGAAAGAAAATACACTTCTTAATTACTGTAGAAGACCACTTTTAGGATTTCTTTGAAGTAGATTAAACAAAAAAGATGGATACAAATCCAACAATTATTGCTTCTAAACTGAACTTTTGCAGGCATGGTATTCCGAAGGTTGTTACATCAGATAATGGAAGTTCACTTACGCACAATTTGCCTATTTTAATGAAAGGTAGAAATTTGAACATATTACCTCGTCTTAATCATTCAGAAGGTAATGGTATGGCCGAGTCTTCAGTCAAAAGGCAGCTCTTAGCTTACAAAATTCGGATGGGTCTAAACAGATTCTCAACTTATTTTTCTTTCTAACCATTGTCAAATTACTGGTCTATTATATCAATCTTCCTTTGTTACGATTTTATTCTTTGTCATCTCATCAGGTTCTTTTCTTAATTCTTCTCTCAAAGCTATATGGACTCTGTTCTAGGGGTGCTTTCGGAATCACTAAACAACCGAGAAGTAACTGGTGTGTCCGGAAAGACCAACTTATATAAACGACCGCGTTCGTAAACCTTAGGTCGATTTAGCGATCATCAGGATCGGTTGCGACCGCTTCGACCGAATCCAGAATACGGTTTGTTAACCATAATATGGCGAAATTTCATTGTTATTTTAAAAGTTTAAACATTTTATTGTCTCTTTTAGCTTTAGTGAAAGATGAACCAATGCTTCAGAAGGAAGATGCAGCTGAAAATTACATTAATACGTGTAATCAGAGTTTTCAGTATTAGGAAAAAGGAAAAGGATGATGTCTATACAGATTTAACCTATAGGGGTGCTGCAACAATAGTTTATGCACTTGAGAAATAGCAATAGCTATACTCTCCTATATACATTGTCCTCTCCAATATGTTTATTATCCCTGGCTTTAACTCTATCTCACACCAAACCAACAGCAAAATTTAAAACCTCTCTTAGTTTGTAACCTTTTCGGTCGACCGTTGCCTTCAACTGGTCCCGTTCAGAAACGGAGAGTTGACTGCCATTTTTGTAAATTAAGACTTAAATTATTAACGAAATCTTTTAAGTTTTTCAAGCCAATTACATTACACGATGCGCCTATATTTAACTGATATGATAACATTCTTAATTTCAGAATTACCCTTTTTCACTCTTAATACAGCCAACAGCCAATAATCCTTTTATTTTATCTGACATAACCTTTAAGACATCGTCAGGGGCTGGTTTATCACAATCAACATTGTTAACCACTTTATTTGTATCTTTATTGCCTTTAAAGAAACACATCCAAAGAAAATTATTTTCTTTTCTTCACAAAATCCTGCATTCTTTTTCATATGCTCTTTGCTCTTATATAATCACTATAATCAGTACCAAGTTGAGTTCCCATCGCTGGCAACTCTGTTTACAATTCAATATTTTTAATTTTGTTAACTAATTTCTTTTAACTGTAATTTTGCTATTTCTGACATTTTACACATATCTATTGCCCTTTCTAAAGTGATATCTCTACTTAACCAAAGTTTCTGTTTTAGCTCGTGATCTTTTATAGAATAAATAATTTTATCTAGTATAAATTCCTCTTTCATCTTACCATGCTGAATTATTTACAAAGCACTTTAATCGGACTATATAATGCTATAAGACTCCTCAGTATCCTATTCTGCTGGTATCAAATAAATACTGTTCATATCTAACATTTGTTTGTAACATCAAATTGGGTTTTAAACATTCTAAAATTTCTTCTGCTGTTCTTTCTTGATTCTTCTTTCGTTGCCTTTGATGTGTATTTTAAAATCTTCGTCTCTAATAGCAGTCAGCAAGACAGCGCATTGTATTTCATCCGATTTATACAATAATTCCCAATAGTAACTGAATAGTTTTGCCAGGAGAGTTAAAATATTTTGGAATTTTCTTTCTTTATAACTAAATACTCTTTAAGAGCTATAGATTTTTGGAAGAGGAATATTTCTCTTTATAATAAACAGAATCATATTTACCCTTTCCAGAGTGCTTTTTACATGGAGATTTACTTTCTTCCTCCTTAGCCACTTTAGCAGTTTTTTCTTTTTCTAGAATATAATAACTTCGTTATTTTCTATAACTTAGCTTTTTCTTTAATTATGGAATAAAAAAATCCGTTATCTTATATTTCTCTATATTAGGTATATCCTCTATATTTCTCTCTATTAGGTAGAATTTTCTTGTGATCTACCTACTCGCAATTAAACCCTTTATTAAGAAATAAGAGCGTTGATGGAGGTCATCTTAATAAATACAAAGAAATAGTCTCTCCACGTTAAAGAATACTTATTTATTTATCAAAGCAGCTTTCGGCTTTTAAAAGCCATCATCAGTGCCAATTTTGGAAGAACTAGAGTTACATTTAAAAAAAATATATATATATATCTTGTGGACGAGTCATATGATGTAGGAGACTAACGTAAGACACTAGTTCTTCCAGAATCGGCACTGATGATGGCTTTATAAAAGCCGGAAGTGTTTTGATAAATAAACAAGTCTTCTTTTCCGTGGAGAGACTGTTTCTTTATATTTATTAGCATCATGTATCAAAACAATAAAACCCAGATTCATTTACTTTTATCCTAAAATTGTAATACAGGGTTCTTTACGCACAGGTTGTTAATAAATTACAATTAATATCATACGTCAATTCTAATTTCATCAGAAAGATTTTTAATTCATCTCGGATTTATTTAACTCTCTCTTCTAATGATCGCATATTTTATCTTTTCAACACAAACTATGTAAAAACTTTTATAACAAATCATTCATCAAAATGATGTTTTGATACTTGTAAAAATCAAAGCCATTTATCTTTATTCGTCTTCCTAAGTGAGTTTGCTTCTTAAAAAAAAAAGGTAGAAAAGAAGGGGCAAGTTATATATTAATTTTGTTTACCAAGTAGGAAAAGAAGAATAAATTCATAGGATAGATACATATTACACCAGAAAAAGAAGAGGAACATAAGCCAGAAAAAGCTTTAAAACACTCTGAATAATTTAATATTCAACTGCTTTATTCATTAAACTAGCAGAACCCACGGATAAACATCTTTATATGGTTTATTACAAAAACTCTGGGCAATTATTGAGACCTTTAAACGTATATTATACATTCAAACATTTATTCACTCTGACTCAATTCATTAGGAGTGCAATCTTTTTTGTCCAAAAACTAAAGGTGTAAAAAAATCCTTATCCTGAATCAGTCTAAAGGGAACTTCAAATAAGTCTAAAGGGAATAGGCATTCATAGGGAACTTCAAATCTACAAATATGATCATTATACAATACAACTATAAGTCCAAATAAGTTATAAAACAAGAAAAGAATCAAAATTTAGTTGCGAAAAATTTGGAAGCTGTTTTTTAGAGGGATCCGGATTGAGTCCTACCAATTTATCAATGCTTTCATCCCTGACCAACCCGATCAATGGTTTTTAAGGCTGAAAGATCTTTCTTTGCAACAAAATGTCGAGGTGATGGAGAATTGGAGAATATTTGCTTGGAATTGCAAAACGAATTTTATGCTATATAAAATCAATCATGAAATAAAGCAGACAAATTTAAAGAAATACGAGTATAAATTAAAACGACAATGTATAGATAGATATACCGTTAATTATAAATTATATATTTGAGTTTTCTTTCTTTCGATGTTTTAGGCATGAAGATGACCAAGAAGGTCGAAATATAGCCGTATTTGAAAATTAAATTCTTGTAATTATTTTACCCTAAAAGACCAAACTACTCCAAAAATAAATTAAATAGTTTAAATTGGTCAAAATTAAAAATTTCATTTGAATCATATTTTACGAATCTAAATTTTAGCTTATTGAATGCGAAGAAGAATATAGTTATAAAATTTAAGGTATAATCAATAAAGTATTAGTTATCAAGACGCATGCCTCATTTGATTGAGTAGTACTAGTCGTAGTAAAAGTATATTTGTAAATATGTATATTAGAATATTTAACTCAATAAATATACATCAGAGGCTTCGGCAAAGCCTGTAAGCCGAGTGGATCCTTATAAAATTCATTAAATACATTAAATTCTATAATGATAAAAAGGTTCATATATAATAAATAATAATAATACTTTTAAGACACCATTCCTCTTTTTAAAGTCTAATTTGTGACTTCAACATTCTTTTAATTGACTAAAAAAAAGTTTTATATTTTGTGACGTGATTTATTTTATCATTCTTCATTTTAATTTATCTAAATAAAATTTAAGAGAGAACGGGTGTTTTCAATGTCAAATTACTTCATAATAACTATAATATGTCATTTTTTCCGTGGTAGGCTGTGAAATAGTAACTTTAGAGCCTAAAAAACATAGCTAATAGTACATTACGCGTCGAGTGCGGAAAGTAGCATTTTGCATGCGAGTGTGGAGTTTGCACCCGAGCGACAGCGAGGGTGGTAAAACTACAAGTACGTAAAGAATCACTTTCTACGCATCTAAACAAAGATATAATGTTTATATTTCGTATCAATCGTAGATAAAATCTATTTTTTCATTACCTGGACTTAAAAAATCTTTTCATTACTCCTAAACTGTATTGCAATTTTTTTTTTACATCCTAGTAGTAGTTATCAAAAGTGCCGATTTTAGCGCTGCAATCAAGTAGACATGCTTCTTAGTACGATTAAAATCCACTGGATGTCAATGCGTTTTATCTTTTTTTGTAGTGCAACCTCTTTAAGGTTTCTTTTTCTCAAAATATTAAGTATGTATTAATATTTGTTATAATTATATTTTATGCTGTCTCGCTTCGCTCGGCAGTAAATATAATTGCCGCGGTAAAGAAAAAACTCACTTCACAGTCTAGTAACATAATATACTATTAATAGAGTAATGTTACTAAGAAAATAAAATAATTCTCAGTATCATTATATATTATATAGTTGAGTTTTGAAAACTCTTTGTCAAGACATGGTCAATCCGATTTTTTTTAAAGATTGAACGATTATTATATTCTTATGAATTAAATAAAGTAAAATACGTTAATTATGAGCTTCAAGAAGAAGTGCCAGATATAAATCAAATAAGTTTACTTGTAAAAACGAGGATGAACTGGACGGGGTTACAACGGTGGACTCTGGATAGAAGACAGGCTAGCGGTCCGGTTCTTTGTTGAGTTCTCCCCATGTCTTTGGCCTCATCTCCATGCTGATCCGCGGCTAACCTCTCTCCTTCCTTCTCATCTCGTCTTCTCCTTTCCAAAAGATCGTAAGAAAACTTGATTCAAAATATTAACTCCATCAATGAGCTGCGGACAAAAACAAAATAATAATATATTAGCAAATATAATAACTATAGATATCCGCAAAAAGTTAACATGTATAATTTTACAAATAATAATTTTAAATCGTATTAAAACATACATTTTTTAAAGGAAAGGAAGCTAATATGGAACTATCGTTACCACTAATTCCTTCATAATAAGAAGAAAATAAAATAGTTTAGTTTAGTGTTATAGCACAATAATAAAATTAAATTCCAATTAACCTAAATACTAAGTATACTTTATTTCTTATTCATAATAAATTATAATAGAAAAACAGTAAATATTTTGAAGGGAAGATATATAGATAAATATAAATTGGAAGTGTGTAATAGGAAATTTTTAATTATCTGTTAAGATTCTCTTATTAAAAAGTATAGTCTTAAATGATTAGCATTTAAATAAGAGTTTAATCAATTTGTAACTCAAAGGTAAATTTTTGTAAATCATCGCTAAAAAAGGACGAAGGAATCGTTATAAAATTATTTTTAACTATTTAAACTGCCACCATTTTTATACAAAATGGTGACCGAGTCCCAATTTCAGTTTAAAAGGCTTAAGTAGCTATTGTGAACAATTTATCACTTTGTTTATTCGCTTTATTATTGTATGTTCGCTTATTATTTGTTTCTAAGTTAAACTTAACAGAAATAAAAATAAATGTGAAATAAATGAACTTATTTTCAAGTCGTATAAAAATTAAAAAGTTATTTGTGGTCAGACGGCGTTTCTTTTAAGAATATGTGGTCGGCTATGTTCGTCTGCGGGACATAGCTTGGCAATAGGTACCTATTTGAAAAAACAAACCAATGGAGAGCGACCCTTTTATGACCCGCCCTTTTAGGTGGACAATGAGATTTTCATGATCGTGAGGACGAAATTAGTAGACCAAAAATCAAGTTGATGATAATTCGTCACTTAATAGGTTAGTTAGTCAAATACTACTCCAAATAAAAAAGGTCACCTATTAAGAGACAGACTACCATCAACTTGATTATCGGTCTACCAACTAAGTTAGTACTTAGGATCATGAAAATCGCATTGTCCACCAAAAAGGAGACATGGAAAGCTCTCCACCAGTTTGTTTTATTCAAATGCCTATTGCCAAGCTATGTCCCGCAGACAAACTTAGCCGACCACATACCTATTCTTAAAAGGCACCAAAACATTTAAGTATACAGAAAATTCTAGCTTGATGTTAGTCAGACACTTTTTTGCACGCTATCACCTGGACCATTATACTTTTATAATAATTACATTCCAACTAGAGTAAAATATACCTTTTATAAAACAGCATAAGTAAAATATAGCATTTATATAGAGAGACGATGTTATATATTCTAGCATTTATGTAGAGAAACGATTCTGTAGAAGTAGAATATTGTAAATCGTTGAGATTTATCGGTGTCAGATGAACACTTGATGTCTGGATGTATGTAAAGATGTCTGGATGTATGTAAAGATGTCTGGATGTATGTAAAGATGTCTTGATGAAGAATTCAGCAAATAATCGTTGCTAAGAAGGAAGGGCAAGGAAAGTTAGCAGGCTGTACAGTCTCCTATAATGGTGTAGTACAATACTATACAACCTACTACCTCACCATGACCAACCCAATAAATCTTCCATTATAATCTTCAAGTACTTCAATATCACAGTAACAAAACATAATTATAAAAAATATACTAATACATTAATAACAGGATACATTTATTAATAATAATCTATAACACAACACAAAAAAACAAATAAATTATTAACGCAAACTAACTTTTTACAAATGACTATTATAATAAGATCTATTTTCATTTTAATTTCTAGTTAAGTATGGTTGGTTGATTAGTACTCTTGGATTGAGTCCAAAAGTCAAGAAGATGGAAGTAAGAAAGGGGTGGATGGATGCTTCTCGGGTGAGCTGATGTAATCAACTTGCCGCAACCTAGTCAAAACATCCCCTTAGGGAACCTTGTAAATCGACAAACATCTTTGGACCAAAGTTTCGGATTTATCATCTCCTCTACTATCACAAATTACCAGCATTAGTCTAAAGACATTCTAGTAGTTCGCTTTATGTTTGGATATAATTCTTTAATTACTGCTAAGGAAGACTGTGTGGAGAAAAAAAAGTTGTAGTGTTGTCACTACTGTTACAAATTAACTAGCAGAAGTCTTAAGAAATTCTAGTGGTTCGCTTTATTTTCGCCTTTATAGACTGTGAGGGAAAGACATTTTAGTTTTATTATCTCCTCCACTATCACAAATTACCAGCATTAGTCTAAACACATTCTATTTGTTCAATTTATGTTTGCGATTAATTCCTAAACCACTGCTAAGGAAGACTGTGTGGAGAAAAAAATGTCAATTGTTTTCACTACTGTCAGAAACTAACTAGCAGAAGTCCTACGAATTCTAGTGGTTTGCTTTTTTTTTTGGTTATAATTCTTTAACTACGGCTAAGGAAGACTCTGAGGGGAAGATGTGTGGTGTTATCATCTCCTCCACTGCCAAAAACTACAAGAATTAGTCTAAATACATTCTAGCTGTTCGCTTTATGTTTGGATATACTTCCTTAACTACTGCAAAGACTGTGTGGAGAGAAAAAAAATGGTAGTCTTATCATCACTTTACAAATTAACCAGCAGAAGTCTTAAAAATTCTAGTGGTTTGCTTTATTTTATGGGTATAATTCCTTAACTTGTGGTAAGGAAGACTTTGTGGGGAACATACTGTGGTGTTATCATACCTTCCACTGTTAAAAAATTAACCTATAGATGACTTTAGATGTCTAAGAATACACCAACGTTAGTCTATCAGGGGTGCCCACAGGAGGGTTTGATGGCGCATCTTGTGGATCAAATTTAGGGATATTTTTTTCTGAGATTGAATTTGCGCCATGAGTCTTGGGGGGGGGGGGCACTTGAGTTTTTAGTAAAAAGAGCAAGTGGCTCCAAACTGAAGGAAAGACAATAAAAAGTCAAGCAAAACTCTAAATAATTAAGAAGAATACATTGAGAGTAAATATCAATAATTAAAATTATCCACTTTCTCCTTTCTTTCTTTTCTTCTCTAACCAACAGAATTTTTTCTCAGTACTAAATGCATTCTATTTTAATAGAAATTAGGATAGAACAATTCAATTTTATTACACCAAACTTCTTTCTTTTGTAAATACATTAAAAACATTAATTTAAAATGAAACATTTCACTTAATTGTCAACAACAAAGCCTTACTTAACTATGACATAATTCAAATAGAACAGTAAAAATTATAATCGGTAAATTAAATTCTATGAGAATACAATAAAAACTCTCAAAATTTTACGTTGACAAATTATCCAACAGATGTTTCAAAGAAGATGATGTTTCGTAGGAAATTCCCAGCACTTCGTACCCATAGAAGCGACCTTGTGGAATCTAAACACAAGTTCGGATCTACGGGTTGGAAGTAAACTGAGAGTTGAGCATTAAGATGTCGTATTGAGATAAGCTACCAAAGCATTTACCTGATAAACAAATGTAACATTAAATAATAAAAACTTAGACAGTAGTAGGTAACTTAACCAATCCTTTTCTGTAAGTTCCGACAAAATTAAAACACAAGAATACAAAACTAATATTACATAAAATGCTATACTTTGTTAGGGTAAACTAACCTCCAAAATGTTAGAACAAGTCCTGTAAAGTGCCCTAAAATTGTAATTTTTTTTTTTTTTTAACAACCTGTCTTAAATTTTCCCAATAAATCATACACACTTTGACAGAGAAACAAAAGAAATAAAAATAGAAAGTATGTTACATGTAAATTAATTATTCCAAATAATAATAATAGTACTTCACAAAGAAAACTATGAGACAATTAAGAAACTGCAAATTATAGTTTTATAGTACACAGGTGGTATTCAAGCACTCGTTCTTACTTTACGTAATCTCATCTTCCACATAGACGCACAAACAAGTGTGTTGTAAAACTTACTGCATATAGAGAAGCAAAGTCATAGAAGCAATTTTGTTGGATGTACTGTGAAAAGTCGATTATGTATATTGGTCTCGAGTGAGCTCGGACACGATGCTGATGCAAGGATGCACGGGACGTGTGCCCCCTGACCTGAAAAGAAATATACCCTCAGTCTGTAGAGCAGATGACAGAGTGAAGGAAGGTTACCGCCTGTTGTTATGCAGATAGTTTAGTCTGAGAGGGATGCTTGCAGGTCGGTACGGCGGGTACCCCGAGCAGGTAGTCAGTCTGTCTGTAGCCTGGTGGGGAGGGTTCTCCAGACAGAAGGAAGGGTATTTAGGGAGGTTCTGTGTGTCGGGGCTAGGTTAGCTCGTCGTCGGTTGTTTTTTTTTCTGAGTGTTGTTGTGGCAATGACCTTGAGACGGATCGTCTGGGAAGGCTCACAGAGACTCCGAGGGGTTTATGACCAGAGCCTTCTAGCTGCTGAAGCAACGCTTATCTCTTCAGGGCTAATGCTAACGTCCTACAAACTACCTACAACCAACAGCAAGCCAGCTTTACCTCAAACTTATCTCGTTTCAACCCACAACTACTGCTCACCAACTAATTGTAAACAAATATTCTATTACTCAACAGTGTAAATACAAGTCGAGTATTTTCCCCAGTCCACCCTTGTTTATCTAATAAGATTGAAAAAACCAAACGTAAAACTATGTAAATACAAATGGGGTGAAACCTGTTAAAGAAAAAATACATCTGCTATAAAAGAACCTTGAGCAAAGAAAAGAGATTGAATTTTGGAATGTTCGTAAACTCGATACATATACCATTATTTGCACACAAAATCATTTCAGAATATGCAGACTTAAAACTCACACAAATTATAGATACTATACAGCAATTCAAGAGAGATGTGCCAGATGGGCTGAATCTTCCATTGCAACCAATGGTTTTGTATAATTGGAAGACATTATCAAACCTTTTACATCAATCCCCAATTAAAAATTTATTCATACGTCAGACAAAAGTAATACTTTATTAATAAAATAAAATAGTTATACCAGAAAAAGTTGATAATATACATACATAATTAATTACTAATACATCAAGGGCATTAACAGGTGCCATAAAAATCACTAGACAAAAAAAAAATTTAAGGAAAATTCCTTCTGCTTTCAAAATAAATACTAAAACGTACAAAATATGTTACCCACTGCCATGTGGTAATTTAACATGGCTAATTTAACCAGTTCACCGATTAAAAATACATAAGATGTAACAAATAATAATAATTTGTCATTAAAATCAAATTAATTAATTCAAAGAAATCCTCCTTGAATCTAAGGAAGGGTATTTCAATTTTTTATTGTTTTACACTTCTATTCAAGGCCGCTAATCAGCTACTTTTAATTATTTGTGAACTTTTTTTTAATCGTTTCTATATTGTAGACTGAGAGTCAAATATAGAACAAAACAAACACGTTACAGACAATAGATGACCAAAGAGGAATAGCTAAGGCCGGACGAACGCTAAAAGAAAAAAAATTATCATTCTAAAAGTGCATCTATAGTCAAAAGTGTGTTAACCGATTTGACGCTATGCCAACTTTGCAAGGGAGGCCAACGCAAACATGCATTAGTTGTCAAACGCAATTCAGTCAGACCAACACGAGCTCAATAAAGTAAAAGAAATAGTAAAACAGTACAATCTAACAATGATTCATTACCTAATTTACAAAACCAGGTAATAAGGGCAAATATTATTTTATTAATATATATATATATATATATATATATATATATATATATATATATATATATATATATATATATATATATATATATATATATATATATATAAAAAAATGAAGATGTAAATCACATTGTTTACATTTAGTTTTTTTTTGTAAAATATAATATTTTGCTGTTAATTTTGAAAAAAGTAAGATAATCGTGATTTGTTTTTTTAGCTTAAATAAATAAAGTAGCGTTTTAACAAAACCTGTTCCCAACTATAGTTTATTTATTTTTTTATTCACAAATCAAAGATTTTTGGATTTGAGAAAAGGTCATTTTTGATTTCTTTTATCCACAATAAGAGAACGATACAAATTAAACCGGTTCCAATAAAAACAAACGTTATAAGAGATAATAGCGCAATAAGGTTTTTACGTTTTGGGGATACGTAACCCCCCCCCCCCCCAAAAAAAAATCATGGAAGGAGAAATGTTGTAAAGACATCTCAAGGAGAAGCTGTTTATCCACTTAACTTTTATTGGTGATTTGCTTAGATGAAACAAGATAATAGAAAAAACTAGACAAGAATATATTTGCGTTCGATAGGTCTATTACACCCTTCCCAATTTTAAGTATAGAAACAATTTTTGGACAAAAATATAATGATTTAAAATAATGGTAAGGTAGAATTTAAAAATAATAATAATCTTCTGACTTATCATTAGAACTGTAATAAATATAGCCTTAATATAAAAAAAATTAAGAAAACTAGATAAATTAAAAAAAAATTACTTAGGCATATCATTAAAAAATTTATAAATTTGAAAATATACATTAAAAAAATATATATATTATTACTCACAATGAAAATATGTCAAAAATTGATGGAGAAATCAGCATTTAGATTTACTTCGAAATTCATGAAGGCACTTGAACCATTTTCTGACTCGAAATCAATTTCTGCCATTAATCTGTAAAATAAAAAAAGTATTTTATTAATCAACAAGGTCAAATAAAAAAAAAAATAATAAAATAAAAGTAAAACTTAAAAATTAGTAAAAAATTGCTCATTTTTAAGAGATATATCAATAAATATTCATTTTTTTGATATAGCTAAATTGATATTCTAATCCCAAATTGTATGGTACTATATATATGAAATTACTTTACATTATTTATTAGAAATATTTTTCTGATAGTTTCACGGTAAAGAGGATCAAAACGACGTGTTTTCAGAACGATTATTACAGATAAAGCAGTTAAAAAACAAAACATAACAATACAATAACAATTTTATGAAGTAATACCTCAAAGGTTACTCCCAATCTTATCGTTACAAACTGAGTGACAACTTTATTTGAAATACGACTATAGTACGTAAGAAGTTTTTATTTTACCAAATAAACTGATTATTTAATTATATAGTTGAATTTTAAATAATATAACAATAAAAAAAAAATCTTAATTTTATCAACTAAATCAAAATTTAAATGACTTTAGTTTAACTATATTCATCAAATACGTTTATGAGAATTCTGTCCATAAAAATAAAGTTAGGCATACAAATATATTTAGGGATACGTTTATATATATTAAAGATTTATTAAGCTTTCCTTGAAACCACTGTGCTAAGCAGTATACGAGGTTTGATTCAGGGCACTCTTTTACTTTGTGACACACCTATATTATTATCCATAATAATACAAGATTAAAAGAACTTTTTATATATTGTCGTATTTGTTTACAATTGATTTTGAATTTGATAAATTAAATATTTAATAAATTTAATGATTTATCTACTAATAGTAATAATTTGGTAAATCGAATTACTGATTATTTTATTGTCATTGGATATACATAATCTGTGCAAGTTTCAGCTTTCTACTTAGTCAGGAAGTTAGTTAAAAATCGATTGCAAGATTTGTACCGGACACACAATCAAGCAAGAAAGCAAGCTAATAAAAACGTAGTAAAAATGTTAAAAAGTGGAATGGGTAATAAAGGTAATAACTATTAAGACTGAGGGATATTTAGTCCAATGTACTTTGGGACAAATGAATATCACGCACTTTTGTTTATATAATTACAAAATGAATAAAGTATAAGTGTCTGTGTAAAAGAGTGTGTGTAAATTGAAATGTGTAAAGTGTCATAAATAAATTGTTGTACATCAGACCATGAAAAATAAGAAAATATGACTTTATGAAAAAATAATAATTAAAATAGGTACCTGTATAAAATTTTCTTTAATATTATCCTTTTGACTGACTTGCGAAAAAAAATGTTTGAAGCATTATTTAGATTAGTATAAAAGTTTATAACGCTACATTGACGTATATAACTCAAAGGTGTAATAAAGATGGTCATACTGCTATAGACAGACAGACGGCGGAAATACGGTCTGATGAATAAGTAAGGAAATAGGCGAGGATCGGCTAAGGATGCTTCAGGCAAAGGGGGTGAACTCCCGCTTTGTAAAAACCTTCCCTAATATTTCGCTAAGAAACAAATCAGTCGTTAACTTTCTGCAAGGTAGGCACTCCTACCATTGTCTTCAACTTCTAAATTACCATTAGACTGTAGGCATAATAATAATTGTAGGCATAAAAAATTTAAGATACATTAGAAGATAGTGTGTTTAGTCCAGAGCACATTAGTTGGTTTTTAAGACAAAAAAATGATAAATTGTAAAAAAAAAATTAATGGAATTCCCAGCCATTGTATTTTCTATGTAGTAGCTCGTATATACCCTTAATTATATTCGAGCCAAGGCATAACTAGTATTCTTAGAGTATCTTTTTTAATAAGAATAACAATATTCGTAAAAGCATACTAAGACATTCAGTATAGTAAGTATAGACAACATAGTAGGTATATATATATACAGATATTTAAAAGAGACTGCCAATTGGTGTGGCACATAGCTTCCTTGCATCCTATTACGTACTTTATTGATTTTATGCTTCAACAAGCCATTATTGTCTATTTTGTTTAAAAGTTTTCCCCCTTTTTTTTTCATCTGGCGAAATTGTTTTAATATTTTACATAAATTAAAGTATCAAATTATCAAAAATTAAAGATCGCAGACGGTTCAAATTAATCTGGGGCTATCTGCGGGTTACTTTCGATAAACTATATAAGTTTCATATAAATCAGATAAGTACTTTTGAAGCTATAGGTGAAAATAAATGTATGTTTGTGCGCATGTGGAAGAGAAACAAGTAGGCGCTGAAGATTGAAACTTATATGGGACCCTCAATAGGCTAATCATGACCTACCATCCAAATTTCATTAAAATCGGACGTGTAGTGTTTAAGATATGTTGGTTCGCAAAAATTGAGCCACAGACAGACAAGGAACCAAAAATGTTCCCCGATGTCTGAAATGGATCTCTGTCTTGGAATTTTCGGAATCGGAGATATAATTTTTTTCGTCCTTTAGAACGATCACATAGCTTCCGTTACCTTCGGTAAGCTCGGAAGCAAAAACTGATATTAGAGTTATTTATTTACCTATTTTGCGAATATGTACGAATTGTTTTGATAAATTCACATGAAATTTAATTTAAAAAAATAAAATAAATAAATTAAAAGGTTGTCAGTTGAAATAGTAACGGCAGATATTGTCACTTAAATGTTTCTTAATATCAATACATGGTTATGCTTGCTATTTCAATATATTTTAACAACGTAAAGATTAAAAAAAAAAAAATCCTCGTTTCTTCATGTCATCGTCGACAAATACCTACTATGTTATTACAGGTTGGAAAACCTATACCTTATTTATAGCAAAACATTCGATCGATGAAATAAATAATCTATAGAACTATGGTGTAGAACATTAATCACCTCTCAAACGATCAAATCTAAAATTAATATTGTTAGTGTTAAAGATTCGATTTAAAAAAAAGCAATTAATTAAATTCGATATTTTACATAATTATTTTATAATAATAAATAAATCTAGAAATTTAGAGAATAGTTCATATACTGCACCATCACTGATATTAACCCTAATGATTTAAAGTAAAAAGTTAAAATTAAGCGGAAGAAAACTGTCACTATTAAGCAAATATAAAAATCATAATAAAGTTACACATAAATCTGACATAACACTCGGAATTCTTAAGAGATACGAATGACGTCAATTCCTAAAAATGTAAACTACAATGATAAACTAATAAAAGATAAATAATAATCAGGTGGTTCTATTATTTTTTTATTATTTAGAATTAAAGTTTTACACAATGACATTACAATCTCGCAATGCAAAACTATTAATTCACAATTAATGCGTTCTATCACGAAAAAGCTCAATATAATTATAACCTAACTA
This sequence comes from Gerris lacustris, assembly GCA_951217055.1. Lineage (NCBI taxonomy): Eukaryota > Metazoa > Arthropoda > Insecta > Hemiptera > Gerridae > Gerris > Gerris lacustris. The sequence continues at coordinate 22,208,374 of OX578283.1, read as the reverse complement.
CGAAACAACAAAACTCTCCTCTGACGTCATAATTAAAATTTCTCCATGAACCGTAATTTCTATAGAGAGTTTATTTGTTTCGTTACGTTCCATTTTTTTTTCTTTAAATAAATAAATTATACAAGCAACAAGTTATTTTTACAATTCAATTCTATAAAGTAAAGAAATTAAGTCGTCAAATGAAAACAAAAACATAATTTTGAAACTAACAATGTTCTTCTTATTTAGTAATATGATTATGAATTATTTATTCATCAACCGTTTAGAATTAATTATTTAAAAAGAAATTAAATTATTCATTTAAAAGAAAAATTATATACAATTATAAAAATTTCCCTTTTAAAACAATTACAGGGCAAAACACATAAAAGTTGGTCAACTTGTTTTTGTAGATATCTAATAATGATGCTGTTTTAATGAAAATTTTTGATGTCATTGGTTTTTTTTGGATAAAAGTCATTATGTAATAAGTGGTCTTAATGGTGAAATAGTTTAGGTGGAGAGACGTGATTCTTTATCCCTGATCAAGAAACTCCATTGCATATTTATACTAGAATTTTAGAAGTAAGAAAATTGAATGTTGAAAGAACAGTCTCTCAACGTAAAAATGTTTACGTGTTTTATATTTTTACGTGGAAAGCCTATTCTTTCAACATTCAATGATGACCTCCACTAACGCTTCATATTCTAACAAAGAAAGAAAAGAAGACAATAGTAGTAAAAAGAAGAAGGTTCTAGGTTAAAATTAGGAAATTTAGGGAAATGCATATTCAGCTTTATTTACAGGTTGTCAATTTCGGAATGAAGTTAGTTAATCTAGTCGAAAAGCTGTACAACAGCAAGAGAAAGGCTTTGGTCTGCCGGGGTGGCCAGGGGGGGGGGGGGACTTGTACAACTATGTATATGTAATGGATGACACGAGATAGGCGTATCATTCTATGAGCTGTAAATAGCGAATAATTGGGATCGCAACTGGATAGACTCCACATCACTTAAATTGCTGTCCATTTATATACAATACATAGGTGTATAACATGGGTGAACACTAATAGCGTGCGGGAACGAAAATGTAAGTACTAACATAGAATATTTTATTATGTAGTTAGATTTTTATAATGGAGATCAAAATATGAGAAATATTATACATACAAATATTATAAATTATTTTATTTCAGTTATAGTGGAAGGGGTCACACTGTTTCAATGTGTTCCGCATTTAGACTAAAGATAATTGGTTAAAATTGGATCTAAACTAGACAATTTTTCCAGAGTTATTTAGGGTCCTTCAGGTTAGATTTCAAAGATACAAAAAAACCTTTAATTTCATACTTAATTATTGCGTGAATTAACTAATTTCAATATATAAAAAACTGGAAATTAAAATGGGCTAAGTTTATATCGGAAAATCGAAGACGGGCTTCTTTCAGACAACATTTATCAAATATCGTGGCAAAAAGGCCCCTGGAAATGATTTATTATTATCTCCATAAACATCGGCCGAGGCAAGGTTTGGAAGAGCGGGCCGGCGTGTGGGCCGTAACACCCTCGTAATTACATGGGTCGTGTGTTTGTGTGTGTCTGTATGTCTGGTCCGATGACCCCACACAAGGGAGTCCCGAATATGACCTTCAGACAATCTGTGCTTGTCTGCCCGGCCCGTCACTTCGCAACGGGCCCAAGTCCGTCCGTTTATATATATAGATATACATAAATAAGCATATGTGTGTGTCTGATAAGTTAAAAGGCATAGAAAGATCTAAAGTAAATACTCCAAATTTTCAACATTATATGAATAATAACATATCAATAGGCTAACATCAAAGTATTTTAGAAACTAACATAGCACGAATTTAAACAGCCAATGATGTTTAAAATTGACGAAATGACCATTTTCTCAAAAATATATCCCAATTGAACCTTAACCATTAAGATAGATGAGCGGTAAAAAATAAATATTTGTGCCTCTAAATATTCAAGATTAAATAGAAAAAGTTCTCTCCTTACCAACAATTCATTTCTGTATTCAACAAACAAGAAAAGAACATTCAAACATTTGCTTATAACTTAAAATATTTGCATGTAAGATGAATTGAAGTTTCTCTATTCTTAGAGTTTATATTAAAAATAGATCTAATAATTGATATGAAAAATAGAATTCATTAAAATATATTAACTTCAAGGCATTAAACGAATAACGTAAGTACACAAAATAAACAAATGATTGGATTGCTGAAATAGTACACTTTATTATAAGCTTATTTACACATTACTATATAAGATTATTATTTTTAACTCCATATAAATCAGCATCAACTTTGGATACCACTTGTTGAAATTTCTATGCATTTTTAATCATGACAACCCTTTCCTGGGAGTAATAATTAAGATTTAGAAATTTGTTTTTATAAAATTTATGTGATTAATAATTACATATAAGGGTTAATTTGATTTTTTTTAAATAAATCAAATCTATTCCTGAAAAAGTCAGTTTGGAGAATAGTTTATTATTTAATTATTTAATTATTAGTTATTATTTAGTTTATTATGTAATTATTATTATTTTTAATTTTACTTAGAGTCATCAAATTCTCTTAAATCTTTGTAAAAATTATTAACTAGCTTTAGCAGTATTTATAGATTAGTCTCATACTCTTATCACTAATACCTTCTTCTGTAACTTATATTAGTTAAGTAGGATAATTTATGCAAACAGAAATATGTGATGATAGGCTTTTTCACATAGTATATTCACAAACAAGGTAATTTAGGTTTTCTTTGTCTTAATGTAAAGAATATGTTGTATCTTATTTTTTTTTTTATTAGCTGTAAAATTTACCACGTTCTATCTAAAAGTATTAATAAACATTTTGGATAGATCGTGATAAATTTTACAGCTAATAAAAGAAATTATGATACAACATATTCTTTACATTAAGACAAAGAAAACCTAAACCTAAATTACCTTGTTTGTGAATAGACCACATACTTCTGTTAGCACAAAGTATCCTACTTAACTAATATAAGTTACCGAAGAAGGCATTACTGATAGATAGAGTATAAGACAAATCTGAATACTGTTAAAGCTAGATAATCGTTTTTACAAAGATTTAAGTGAATTTAATGATTCTAAGTAAAATGGAAAATAATATTAATTCACTAATTAGATTATTTATAATTTGTTTAACAATAAATTAGGAGTATTATGCAGAATATATTTTTAAAGGTTTACTTTTTTCAGATAGATACAAAGTAAAAAAAAAACATAAGAAACAGGTATAATCATAACATCTCTGACTCGCAAAGATCTAAAACAAAATTGCTGCTATACTTTCGCAGATATAGTGGTATAGCTGTAGCGATGATAATATCACAGAAGAAAGACGGTTAGTGTATTAAACCATATATTCGCAAGAAAGGATACAAAAATAAAGGATGCGTGAAAAAGAGTTATACGAAGGCAAAAGATTTTGGTCAATGGCATAGAATCAAAAATAAGATTGTTAGATAAAAAGAAATGTTATAGGACAAAATATTTATAAAGATTAAATTAACAATAAAATAAAAAGCGACTAAATAATATTCTTAATGTCTTATTGGACAGAGATGAAGGAGAGAAGTCAGTATACTAAAAAAGATCAAATCAAATCCAAGGTTTACTTATCTAGAACATAATAATATACATGTGGATTCAAAATGTATTCAATATAATATACATATATATATATATGTATTTTGAAATACTTTTGGGTTTTAATAAATTCCCTTTAAATAAAAACTTTAGAGATTAGTAAAAAAGTTTCAATTTAATTAACCCACATCTATACATTATTATAATTTAAAACTTGCAAATTAAATTGTAATATACATACATATATATATATATATATATATATATATATATATATATATATATATATATATATATATAATACTTAAAACTAAAATGTTAACATTGAAAGAGCTTCAAAAAAAAAGAAAGACGAGGGTTAAAAAAAAAATCTAAGTAAAAGCTAAGGACAAGCGAGGAGTCTAGACAGTGCCCAAATAATTGCAACACACAAGGTCTGGACCCGTCCCCCCACAATGGCATCAGACTCACAGACTCATCTCCCCCCTCTCTAACTAGGACTAACACAAAACATAATCTGACCTCAAGATCGGATAGACGTTTATCCTTCACACTGATTTTCAGAATTTTCCTTAAGTTATTTTAAACTTATATTTGAAAACGAAATTTTAGTTTAGTAAACTAAAAAAAAAATGAAATAATCAATATTAACTAAATGTTGATTTAATTATTTAATTGTTTAACAAATCAATTAATATTTCAAGTATTAATATTCAAATGTTTAGTATAACTTTCAGGAATAATTTAATTATTACTCATAGAAGGAGACAGAACCTAAAGGATATAATAGTCAAATTAAGTTTATTTATTTAAAATTAATTCATTTTAACATAATTTATTGAATCCAAGAATAATATAAATGCTTCACATAAATATCATTCTTTAAGTAGTTTGGGTTGTTTCCTTATTAAATGATTCTTATTGGTAAGTAGGGTCTAAAGGAAACAATTAGAAGCTCACTTTGGGATATTTCGACCCCTCTTTGGGTCATCTTCAGGCTGACTAGAAGATTACTATTACATCCTTTAGTTTTTATAATGTTAAATTTCTTCTAACCTAGGTGGCTATTGTCAATTGTTTTGATATGTTTGCTTAAAATTCCATAGATATCCTAAGATTGTCAGTACAATTATTTGTTACAAGTCAACACTTAATTATTAAAAAATACTAACTAAAAATTCCTAATTTTTCACCAAATACAACCTCTCCTTCATTCTTTATTTATTTTGTTGGTTGGTAATTAAAAGTAAATAATTATTTATCATATAATTTTATCAATTTGTCTTGGGGGGGGGGGGGGGGCAAAAAGTAAAACCAAATTAATGATTACTATATTGTTATTGAATAAAGAAAAGTAAGTGAAAATCCACCTTAGAAATATAATATCGTACACTCTTTAATCTTTGAGAAGTGTGCTCATAGAATAATTTACCAGCATCTTACATTTTAATGTCCATAAGAAGGTATTGCATCAAAGACTGTAGAAGAGTTATATTGAAGATTAAAATTTTATAATATGCAGGATAAATTAATTTCGACAGATTTTAAATCCAAGAGATATTTGTACTTCTTGGAATTGTGTTCCGCACATCTTTAAAATCTTTAGGAGAAATAGAATAATCGTATATATATTCAAAATAAATATTCTTTAATTAAGATAAAAATGGTTGAAAATTAACCGACATTTTTTATTTTTATTTTTTAATATTATGCACATATTTATAACCTTATAAAAATGGTTAAAAATATCACTTCACTTTATTTGGATACGTTTGTTTTTTAAATATTTATATATTGTAAGCATGTTGATGTATTCGGAATGTGAGATAGAAGAGGGTTTATATGGTCAGAGCCAGCCAGGGTCCACGCGCTGTTTTTTTGCCTTTTGTTCGATATTTTTTCGTACGCACACTATTATACAAGGCCCTAAACTCAGCACACCGGTTCTAAACCCAAGCGCATTTCTGCCATAAGGGTCAACCACGCGTCACCCCTACGCCTCCCCCAAGCAATACACACATTATCCGCACACGCGCCAATAAAAGAATGAAAAAATCCCTAAATAGATCAATCTAACTTCATCAGTACTCCATTTTTAAAAAAAAAAAAAAATTTCCCCTTTATAAGACCCCCAAAATGGCGTAGCGTGTGCCCTGTTTATGTGTTTTATCTTTAAAATAAGTGTTATAGATTAGAATAAAATGAGAGAGCTACAGTTTTTGATAAAAACCAGCATAGTATAGATTGTATTTTAGAATAGTCTATTCATTATTTAATAAATAAATTAATATTTCGAGGTACATTTTTAGTAAAACTTTCAGGAGGAATTAAATTATTACTCATAGACCGAGACAGTTATTAACCTTAACGATACAATAATCAAATTAACATTATTTTTTTAAAACAATTAAATTAATTTGAACAAAATTTATTTCATCCAAGAGTATTAAAAATGCTTCATGCATCAAGTTGGATGGTAATTATAAGTAAATAATTATGTATTTATCATATAATTTTTTAAATATTGTTGCCTCAAAATTTCTTCGACGCTTTTTTGTAAATTGTACAAATCTTTCCATAACATAGTCCCATCCATATTTCCAGTCAAAGGTTCCGCTAAGTTGATTATTTTTAGAAGGGAGGGAGGGGGGGGGGGGGCAAAAAGTAGTATAGTTTATAACCTTGATGATGTAAATAAATTATACGAAACTAGTAGGTAAAACTATATCTTTTTATTTAACTATGTCTTTACTATGTGTTTTTATCATAAAAAACTGAACTATTATTTCAAAAGTTGCTAATTCAAATCTTATAAAAGAATTATACTTTTGTACCTATAATTTTGTATTAAACTACAAAAGAAGATCAGTTATATCCATAATTATACTAGCATAATTATACAATGAAATTATTAATTATTTATGTACAAAATTATTTAAGTAGCAAGGGCAAGATAGCAAAATATATTATGTTCGATTTACCAAAAAAGGGGTTTTTAAGACTACCTTTTGGCGATCCACGAAGAAATTGAACTTTGACATTATGCCATTAACAAGTGACAAAGGGCTTATATGGGATAAATATCCTAGCATCTAACATATTTAATCATAAGCTATTTAATTAATAGCCGATTAAGTTTAACACTAAGAATTAGTAAGGCCAATAATAACTTAGTGTACAATAAACAATTTAGGAATAAGAACTAATTAGGAATAGCATACCTTAAGCCACTTAATGAATCAACTCAAGGATATTTTTTGATGTTCCTTTTAATTCATGCGGAAGACTCAACATAATAAGGTAATTACAGAAATCAGCCACTTTTAATACCTAATTGATGTATTCATCAGTATAAAACATGTTTAATGTCTCTGGGATTTTAACAAGATATTTCGGTTTAAGGACAGTCGTTTTAGGGGAGTCAGAGTGCTCCTTCAATGTCCTAATATAGATATACCAGTTTGGTTCCAATTAAGGTCTTTAATGAAAAAAATACCTATAATTATTAAGGTTTGATTTTTGGAAAGACTCAAAAAGTATCATTATCGGATTTAATAAAAAGAAAGGAAGGATGCTTCAAGCAGAAACAAAACTCTATGAGAGGATAAATGAACTCTTTATAATTTCGCCTGACGATCCACTGACCAAGGCTATCGCATTGATAACTATTTTCATATTGTATTTAATTTATTTGTTTAATAGTCTGCTAGTTAGTGCGGCACAGAGCTTCCCCGCGTCCTATTTCGTATACTTTAGTGATTTTATGATTTTACAACCTACTTTTGTCAAAAAAAAACAAAAAAAAAACACAAATAAAATTGTACCCCGTTCTTTAAATCTGTAAAAATTGATTGTAAAGTATCAATTTAGCAAAATTTATAGAGCGCAGAAGGTTGAAATTAATCTGCGGGCTGCTTTCGACAAACAATCCAAATTTCATAAAAATTAGATGAGTACTTTTAATGATACAGGTGTAAAATAAATATATGTTTGTGCACATGCGGAAGAGAAACAAATGGGCGCAGAAGTTTCAAACTCATATGGGAGCAACAATGGGCTAATTATGACCTAGCATTCAAATTTATTTATATTCTTCTAACAATGGGCTAATTATGACCTAGCATTCAAATTTATTTATATTCTTTTTGGTTCGCAAAAATTGAGCGACAGACAGACCAACAGACACACACGGAACCAAAAACGTTCCCTGATGTCTGAAACGAATTTCTGTCCAAAGTTTTGAAATTGAACACAGAACAATCTCATATAGCTTCCGTTACCTTCGGTAAGCTCGGAATAAATAAATGATTATTAACTATTTACTCTTTAATAATTTTATAATAATAAAATTACTTACTACATTCTTAAACCATGAAAAATATCCACACTGAAGAATAACACCAGAAGATTTGAGATTTTACCACATTGCAGACAGTTTTGGAATTGTTCCTGTTTTTCTGGTTCAAGATCTGCTTGCCTCATAGCTGGATAACATCACATATCACAACCTGCAAAAGTAAAATGTATTAAAATACTATCAATTAAATATCTCTTAACTGATTTATCCCAGAAACAAAATATTAGCAGAAGAATGATTTTTTTTCCAAAAATCATAATCCAGGCATTAAAATCAATTAAATATTATAACTTTAAAGCAAATATATTACATTTGATAAATGTTTAAAGGCTCACATTAAGAGGTTCGTAATGTATAACATCTTAGCTCAAATTTTTGAGAGCAAACGTACAGAAAAATCTTATAAATTCATATTTTACGGTTTTGGTAGTATTCATACTACGGAAAGATTAAATTTTAATTTAAATCAAATTATAATTATTATTAACTACGGGAAACAGACAGAGAAAAATATATCAATTAGAAATATATTTCTAATTGATTGTACGAGGTACAGGGTACAGGTACTAATTGGGTACTTTATAATTATAAGCGTTATTTCTCGGTCTAGTTTTATGTCATTAATGTTGACTTCTCAGACTTGTGGAAAAATTGAAAGCTTTAAATTCGGGTCAAGGTATGATTAACGTCAGAGAAAATCATTCTCCTGCGTAGCTTAGTAGGTTAGAGCGCTATACTAGAAATATAGAGGCCCGTGGTTCAAATCCCGGTGCTGGAGTCTATTTTTCTCTGTCTGTTTCCCGTAGTTAATAATAATTATAATTTGATTTAAAAAAAAAAAAAAAATCTAATAGGTAAATGACCACAAAGATGGTTATTTATTGGCATAAGTAACAAAAAGCCATAATGTTATTTTAAGACGGGTTATTTTCTTTTTTTTTTAATTTTTGATATTTTGTAAAGGATTGGAGCTTTTTAATCAAATTTGTGGAAGGGTGTAATGTACAATTTTGGATTACAGATTTTTCTTTTATTTTATTTTTTAAATGGAAGCTTTTAATTAGATTTTTATTAGGGTTGTATGCAGGTATTTAAACGGGTACCATAGGCAGGTCTGTGGACTGACTTAAGAGTGGACCAACCTGGCATTTACCTGGTAAATTGAGGGAAACCACAGAAAACCTCAATTAGGTTGGGCGGACACGAGTCCTTCCAGTTGAAAAAAATATTTCTATTGGCATTAATCTTATAATTGGGATTACCTTATGATTTAATACAAACCAAAGTACTCGTTTAAACTAACCAAGAAGTATTTTTGTAAGATATTAAAGTATTAATAAGGTGTTAATTGAATAATGATGGCGTATCCACAGAAGGGCAAGTGATAATATATATATATATATATATATATATATATATATATATATATATATATATTATTATTATTATTATAATTATTTTTCTTTTTTTTTAACGGAAAGCAAGAAGTCCATTGGCCGGCCAGGTTACACTAATGAATATCAAGTGTTAACTTTCATCAACACTTAACTTGCTAAATGTTGTTGCTCCTTATTTGTTATAATTGACATGGAATGTTTTAATGTATTATTTTAAACTAATATCTCTTTTTAGTTAAGTGAGTATTTTAAAAAAACTCTGTCTTTATTGGCACGCAGAATTTGCGGTCAATCTTAATTTAAAGGTCAATCTTATACCTTTTTGTGTCACAAAAATGTTTCAATTTGAATTTTAAGTTTTAATATACCCTTATCTAACTGATACCTCTTATTTTCTTATATTAGTCTCATGTTTCAATATTTTGACCTCGACTCTTAAACCAATGTCTCTCCAAAAGCATACCCTATATTCATACTTAATACACAAATTGGCGTATGTAAAACAATGTATGGTCATAATGGCTTGTAATATCAGTTATTAAGAACGAAGCGTGTTAAATAAAACGAAGCGTTCCGAGTCGACCATTTTGTTTTAACGAGCGGAACCCACGCTTAATCCCAAAGCGAGCTCCCTCCATTCAAAAACCAACCCTTTATCTTATGTAATTAACATTTAGGAAAATAAATTCAAGGCAATCATTAATATTAAATAATTACATACTTAATTGTAAATTACTCATTTGTTTAATTTAATTATTCAAAAGTTTTTGTTTTTTTAAATAATAAAAATGGAAATATTTTTTATTTTATGTAATTTTCAAACGAAAATATTATGTAAATAATAACAAAGGAAATACATACAAATTAACTCTAACATAATAACGAAATTACACTTTAAACAGTAGTAATAAAATACAGGAGTAAATTGAATAACTATTAAAACGTATCATCACTAAAAATATATAACTAAAAGGAAAAATATAGTTATTTTGAGAGCCAATGAAACTAGATGAAGCGTGAACGCACCAGTGTATAAGTTATGAAATATAATATGTATTAATTTGTGAATTATAAGTTGATACAATAAAGCCTCGTTCACACGGTGACACTAATATCGCGAGATTCAATGCCGTCAAAGTGCTTGACACTCGCCGTCATGACACTGAATTGCATGAGCTGTTCGCCCACTCCACACTGACGTCACAGATCTTCAACAAATCAGAATAAAGCAATAATATTTTATGAATTGTAAATAATAATATTTTACTTACAATTCATTACTTTATTTTATATATTAAGTTTTAAAAATGGGAATTGTTGGTATTTTTGTGGCCATGCTTTTTATGTATAAAAAGCAAAATTAGTTCGAAACCATTGAATTTGTAAAATACTAAAAAAAACCAAATAGTACAGTAAATAAACAGCATATGTGGCAGTCTCGTAAAAAGTAAAATCTAGTGTCAAAATATCAAAAAAGTTTGATATCAAAAAAGTTTGATGCATAACATCTATTGTTCAAACCACGACACCTGATGACACTAATTTTGCGGCATTGAATGTCGTGAGATTATAGTGCCGCCGTGTGAACGATGCTTAAATATTTTAATTTATACAAGTATTCTACACAAAAATATCTTTCTTCATTTAAATATTATCTAAAACTTCCACATCTTTAATACATATATTGTTAAAAATTAAAAGTGACTAAAAATTTGCCAATCAATATGATTTAGTTAATATCATGAAATTATTACTGAAGAAATAAGAAGCACATATAAGGAAAAATCAGTATATTGTTTGACCACGAGAATATATTGAAATCTTGTGGTCAGACAATATATTAATTAATCTTTTGTTGTATGTTTTATTTCTTCAGTAATAATACCATTATTTATTGCTGAATATGTACCAAATTCATAATTTAAAATTAAGGTTCGTCAATATCACAGAAACGATAGGGGAATCGACTGGAAATTGAAAAAAATATATAATAAAAAATGTGGTAAATGATTAACAAAAAAAAAAAAAAAAAAAAAAAAAAAAGTTTGGGGTATTCTGTAATGTAAATTGATTGCCACAACTAATGTCTCTCTAAAAGGAGAGTTTAAGCAATAATAAATTAGTTACTTAGGACTATTGTGTACAAAGTATTGACTTTAAGCTCTTTTGTTAGTCAAAAGTAAATTTAGAAAACGAGAACCGGTAGACCACCATGCTATCTTATGGACATCAAAATGAAAAGATATCCGAGAACAAGACGATTACTTTGGATCTAATTCTAGTAAACGGTTGGCCAAATATCTTCTAGATAGCTGACCTTAGAGAATATCAATATGTCCTGTCCGAAAAATACCAAAAGTAGACAAGAACTTCTACTTTAACTTTAGAGAAGTGCGATAGCCAATTCTCGTCATCTCCACTCGGAACATGGAAGGGTCTTTTTTTACTATTCATCATAAGGATGTTTTCAAAATTCAAAGTATTTTGTGATTACCTTTACGTATGCAATTATTCCAAAATTAAAGATAATTGCCACGAAAAATTAAATAAAATTAAATTAAAATGTGAAAACCAGTTTAAACGCAGGGCAACTTTTAGAAAGGATTATTCTGAAATTTTATCGGATTACATTTTTACAGTTAAAATTAACTTAACAATTAAACTCCGGCAAAAAAAAGATATAATAAATGCATATCTTTTTATTTTGTCTCGGACCATATTTGAAGGACCTTGCAAGGAACAATTTTTCGTCTGGTGGGCCTTGCACCCGAAAAAAATAAAATGTCCGGAGAGGGTCATTTTTAAGTGCAGTAACCGGTGTCCCAAACGACACCAGCCATTAGCTGGCAGGATTTCCAGACACAAAAAAATATATATACTTTTTTAAAAGTGCATGATATTTTTTTTTATTATTCCGAGGTTGAGAGACTTTAAGGAGAGCAAGTTTTTTTAAATTTAATTTTGACCTTTTTTTGTAATACAATCGTCTGGAGTACCCAAAGTGCATGGGTGCAGACAGAAGATTGCCTTTTTATTATTATTATTTTTTTTTTTTTAATTTGGTTGGCAAGGATGAAGAAGGAATCGAAGCACGTGGTGTAGAGTTGTCGATGTTGCAAATGCGCGTGCGCGCGAAATTCATAATGGTTGCCACTGGGGGACCGGAGGGTGGGGGATAGGAGGATGCAAGTGTGTGCAACATTCTCTGCAACTTGTTTTTCCCGCCAAAACATGCAGTCTTAAGTTACCCCCTCCCGGTTAGAAACGGGTTCCCGCCACATTGCATCCTTTCTCTCCTGCAACTTGCAGTTTATCCCGCCCAACTCTCCCAACCCACGCCGCACCACTAAGCAACATCATGTGCATTCCTCCTCAGGCAAGCCAATATTTTCTATCACAGTTCAGTACTTCAGGTTAATAGTAAGTAAAATGCAAGATAAACAAAGACAAAATTACAGGTTTAGGTATAATTATCCGAATAAAAATTAAAACTTTGATAACACTGACGGTGACTATTATACTTCTCTAAAATTTTCCAATCTTCATTCGTGTCCACATGAGAAAAATAAAAGTATAAGTATAAGAATTAAGCATTGGAATCATAAGACAGTTCAGCAATACGAGATCACTAAGATCTAATACTATTTAGAATTTTCATAAGGCAAATTTCAATTTTACAAGTTTTTTCCTAAACTTAGGCATCTAATTTTCGGTCTTGTCTCAATGATTGATCCTTAGTTTATAATGTTCATGTTAATCTAAAAATGAGATATCTTATCATTAATTCTGTATACTACAGAATTATTAATGATAACTATTTATAATTAAGAATTGTTCTAATGGTACTTAATTTAAAAAGTTATTATTAGATCTGTATACAACCGCTAGATATCTCATTTTTGTATAAAAAATAAACATTATACTTTAAATTATTTTTTTTAACTTTCTCATATACATACGAAAAACGGAAATAACTAATAAATAGAAAATATTTTACTAAGTAATTATGTACTTGCATATAAAAAATCTATAAGTTGTATATCAGCCATTTTTAAACTTTTTAAAAATAAGCTACTCAAATTAGAACAAATGGAGGATCAGCAAAGCACGCTCGTAAACTGTAAATGTAAATGGTAACGTAAACTGTATATATACTAAAATGCTACGGTAATGGTTCGAATTCCAAAGAGGTGATACTGATACTAATAATAATAACGGGTAGAACGATCACGAGGTCGATCCAATTTTATTTAATTCTGTGTTGATGGATACGACAAAAAACGAACAATTTTTGAAGGAAAACGGTTTAGAATATATTCATGATGAACTATTTAGTTTTTGATTTAAAAACCTTGACTTATCACTTATCATTCTAAATTTTATTGAATATACGTGGTAGTAATTATAATTGCACAATTTAAATAGTAGTAAACAATAAATTTAAATAGAAGTTTTTTTTTTTTTTATATATAATTCCATTTCTCTTCGAGGGTGAAGAAAGAATTCATGCACCTGATGTGGAGGTGTCGCAGTTATAAATGTACAAGGAAAGGAATAAATAATATGATCATTCAATTATAACGTTGTTTTCATATTGTTAAATGATATTATCATTTATAATATTTATTCAATGAAAATCTAGAATTATGATAAAAAAAAAGCATAAAATAATGTTCTCTCAACTGTTTTCAGAGTCAATCAAGGAATTGAAGTTAGTGCAACTGCACCTGGGACCATTTGAACTATTAGTGAGTTGGTTTGACGGTGAAATCCGCATCATGAAGGGGTTGAAGGCTTCCACGACTGGAAGAATCTTTAGGAGGGTGGTGTATACTGATATATCTTGTGTTGGCTTAAAGTCAACATCACGATGCACCACACTCCTGAAGATGCTTCCAGTGGTGGAAGCATCTTCAGGAGTGTGGTGTGTACTGATATATCTTGTGTTTGCTTAAAGTCAACATCACGATGCACCACACTCCTGAAGATGCTTGCAATAGTGGAAGCGAAACTCGGAGTTCAAACCCTTCGTGGCGCGGATTTCACTGAAAAACCAAGTAATTGATTAAGAGTCAACCCGCAGATACGCACTAAGTTATTCAAACTAACTTGAAACATAAAAGGAAAAAAAAGTAATTATCTTTTAAGCAAATAAATAGTCCATTAAAAAATTAAGTAGAACAATTTATTTCTTTAAAAAATCACAGGGAAGTACTGGCGTTCAAGTACTTTTTAGGTTTTTGTAGATGATTAAGCATACCCGTTATGTAATTATGATTTTTTTTTTCTTTGATCTCAAGGGTCCCGGGTTCGATCCCCCGGGGGATTACAATGTTTTTGGTAATAACGACTAGATAAATTACATTTTTTCAGGAAATTTACCGCCCCACCATAAGGTATAACCATGAATTATTTCGAAATTTTAGGACCAGCCGTTATAAAGTGGTTCGGGGAGGAATGTTAATTGGGTATATTTTGACTTATAAAACCAATAACAAATGCAACATTTAAAAAAGCATATATATTACATTTCTGTCCTACTCTTCAGCAGCTTTCATTTGATACCCCACTCAAAATAATAAAAAAATTGGGCGCACTTCACATTTTCGCGCACAAAACTGCCAATTTTTAAAAATTGGGAATGCCCTCCCGGAATTTTCATCACCCCACAATAAGGTATTAGCATGAATTGTTTCGAAATTTTAGGACCAGCCGTTATATAGTGGTTGAGGGGGGGAATTTTTTTGGGCATATTTTGATTTATTTAACCAATAAGGAATGCAAAATTTAAAAAAGCATATATATATATATATATATATATATATATATATATATATATATATATATTTGACCTACTAATCAGCAGCTTTCATTTAATACCCCACTCAAAAATATAAAAAAAATTACATTTTTGCGACTTTTGCATGCGGATATTTAATTTTAACTTCTGTATATTTTTCCTATGGTTGGGTCAAAAAGTTGCACCAGTGTTTCAAATTTCAGCATTTTAGCTTAAACGGTTCGGGGCCCTATGAACCAAAGAGCGATTGACGGAACCCTAAAAATGATGATATTTTGTTTGTTGAGGGATATTTTTTTTATATTTTACAGAATATCTTGCGAGCTTAACGAAGGTAACGGAAGCATTGTGATCGTTCAAAAGAACAATTTTTTTTAAATTTCAAAAATTCCTGGAAGGAGATCTGTTTCAAATAACAGAGAACATTATTGGTCTCGTTTCTGTCTGCCCGGTCGTTCAACATTTTTGCGACCCACCACACCTTAAAAACAACTCTTTCGATTTTAATGAAATTATGACGGAAGGTCACAATTAGAACATTGTACCATATTAATTATTATTATCATACAAACATTATTACTATTATTATTGTCCATTATTATCCAACAATTATTATCCTACAATTATTTATTTAATGTATTATAATTATTAAAATATTATTATTTAATTTATTTACTAGCCGTAAAAATAAACCATTATTAAAGTACGGGACAAGACGCAAGGAAGCGTTGTGCCACACTAAATGGCAGACTATTGCTTAATTAAATAATTGCAACACAATAAATTTTCTTAAAATAATAAGTTAAATTAAATAATACAATTTCAAACATGTGTTCAAGAATTGTTCATCTACAAAATGATTTTATGTTACAAATGTAAAACTCTAATTAAACAAATTTTTGGACTTTCTTGTAGAGCTTTCTAAAAAATATAACTGTAGATAAAAAATTAGTCAGTTATAAAATAATAGTTAATAACTAATATTTGTATAGTTATAATAATTTTAATCTTAATTCTGTGAAATATTGCTCAACTTACGATTTCAGATCGTTTCCCCAACTTATTCATAATTCATATTTTCTGATCGAAAGTCAGATCCACCACTCTTCTAATTTTATTTTAACATATTGCAATTAACCAGATAAATTACTCAAATTAACAAAATAAGAGCACATAAGTCATATAGAATAAGTCACATAAGTCATAATTACCTATATACATGATTTATAATAGTTTATAATATTACCTCATAATGCGCCTAATATTGGCGCTTGAATTGGTGTTCTGTTTATAGTTTATCCCATTATAATCCTGATGTTCCTCAAGTCAGATCAATCCACCATTCTGAATCCAATCTTTCTGGAATGATAACATTAAATTCCGCCATTCTAAAACAAAAAAACAAAAAAATAAAAAGGATTAATTCCCAAAAAATTGCAATAATGTTTTAAGCAAAAATATTAACCGATAAAAGTAAAATCACATTGGGTCAAGTATGTATATATTAAAAACCATCGTAAAAAAAAAAATTAATTTAAAAAAAAAAAAAAAAAAAAAAAAATCAGTATTGTATTTTTAATATTGGGAGCAAAAAACTAAATAATTAACAGTACTGGTAAATATTACTGTTAAAGTTCAATTCAGTATACGGTTATAGTGCATTTAAATTACTAATAAAATTAATTAGCGGTACTGTAAAGTTTACCGAGAGCGTATTATTCAGTACAAATTAGTTCAACTAATTCAAATAATTTGATTAAAATAATTTAAGACAATATAATTTGATTTATTTAAACAATCAAATTAGTTTTTTGTAAGTAGCTGATTTTAGATGTAAAACGACGACTTGATTAAAGGTACATAAGTGAAATTATTATTTTTTTTTTTTTCTGAATATACAATAAATACATTTATGTATAACGATGAAATTTATGAGGCAGAAATATACGATTCGGAGCTTACTGAAGATAACGGAAGCATATAGTGAGACAAATATATCTATATTCAAAGAAAAATGAGATGTCTAACATTAAGTGATATATATAGCGGTACATTTCTATGAATAAACCTATGTTTTATACTAAACAATTAAAAGATCATAAATTAACACGCATCTAACGTTTTATCTTATCTAGGATCAGAAAGAACAGAAAAAAATAAAAATAACACAATAATGCTTTTTAAAGTTAAAAGGAATTCCCGTTACAAAACTATAAAAAAGGCAGGTAGCTTAACTAGCCAACAAAATATAAATAAATTAACAGTTTTGAATCGCTAACAGGGTTGCCCTATCTACTTCCTCTTAAATCTAGCCTATAATAAATATTTCAAAAAAAAGTGGAAGAGTTAGGAAGATAATTAGCATAACATGTCTATATATTCCTGACCTAGGTGTTGGTAGAACTGGTTGTACTAGGGTTAGACTGGATAAGTCTATTGCTTGTCTAGCCGTCGTGGAAAAGATTCCATCCTTAACATCTGTGGAAGGAACTTGTTAATCACAAGGTAACGATCTTGGCTCGAGGCAAACAGTCTTCTGATGTTTCCTAACCTGCCCGTCTGTTTTTTTAACTTTTTTTTTTTTTTTATCCTTCTCCTTTTTTTCTTGTTTCTTTAAGGCCTACACTCCACCCCATTCGTTCAGGTTATTTTTATTTTCAAACCTCACTCTAGACTATAACCTCGCACTACCTGAAGTTTAACCTTCCCGAAAAAAGCAGTTTTTTTAATATTTTTTTTAAAAATGTTAAAAAGAGATGTGTCTGGTCAGAATGGTCTTATATCTTGCATAGAAACCTAACCATTTCGCCAGACATAGTTTGAAAAAAAAAAATTGTTTCTTTTTAATGATTTTGTATTTTAAACAACTCATAAGATGGCTCCTAAATTTTTTTATTGTCTCCTTTACTTCATTAAATCATGTAATAATTGCAAAATAATTTGGTAACCTTCCCAAAAAAAGCAGTTTTTTAAAATATTTATTTAAAATGTTAAAAAGAGATGTGCCTAATCAGAATGGTCTTATATCGTATAGAATATTGCATAGAATCCTAAACATTTCACCAGACTACTAAGTACACAGTTTGAAAAAATGTTACATTTTTTTTTTTTTAAAGATTTTGTTTTTTAAACAGCTCATAAGATGGCTCCTAAATTGCTTATTGTCTCCTTTACTTCATTAAATCATTGTAATAATTGTAAAATAATTTGTATCTTCATTTTCTTTCTTTTATTAGAGCATTATATAATAATGAAATTATACTTAACTATTTAAATAAAACTATTAATTTCTAAACAATTCATGACCTAAATAGGAATTGAAATATTGCAAAAGTAAGAATTTAAATTCCTTTAATATCCAACTAATCAAGACTAATAACATTATTTCGAAAAATATATTATCCAACACAGTTAAAATATATTTTCCATGATAAATCTTGAACAAATAAAATTAAAAACAGAGCAGAAAACAAGAACTGGAGGTGAAGAAGTCATCTTTAACAAATTAGCTCAAAAAAAAGGTGAGCCTTCGAAAAACGGGTGGAGTTCTGGAAACTGTTTTAATCACTCAATTAAGCCTCTGATATAAATAATCTGAGTTTGTCCCGATTTCCGAGTTGAGCTTTAGCCCTGGTGTTTAAAAAACACCACAAAATTTTCGAACCATACTCTCATACTAAGTTCGTTGGAGAGGGTTATCAGTCGAAGCGTTCACGTGCAACGCTCGCGCAAACATGAGCTTAAAATTTCAAATTAGTATTTTAAAACGGGAAAAGATTCTAAATTTATCTATTCTTTGAGAAAAACAATTGTTCCAAATGCATTTTTTGCGTTTGGTGAAGATGTGCATGAAGTGTTAAAGATCGCCAAATCTATTTTTTCGTATCTAATAAAACGTTTAGATACGAAAATAATTAAGACCGTTGGAAAAACTATAAGTACAAAAGTTGTAGCAAACTTTTGTCCTCTAAAATATTTATAAAATCTACTTTTGCTCTCCGATGAAACTAAGGTATTAAGCAAACCCCGAAAAAAGCTCGAACTTTTCGAGGTTTTTCAAACACCATAGCTAAAGCTCCATTTCAGAGCCCAATAAATGAAATTAATAAAACAGTTTCCAGAACTCCACCCATTTAATAACATTAATTTTATAATAGAAATATTTAAAATTTATTTAAAGGAAATAATAATTCGAAATCGAAATAATGAAATCTCAACATTTCTGCCAAGATTAAAATTAGTAGAATCTTGAATTAATATCATTCAAGGACCTCCTTGTAACAGCTTATTAAAAAAAAAAAAAAAATAAATAAATACCATATGGTTTTGTTTATAGAACAAATAGTGTATTAATAATTTCGTATATATGACGATGGTAATATAAATACATGATAGTATTGAAGGTGTTTCAAGCTAGATCAAGAGTTGATTTTCTAATTGATTGTACTAGGTACAGGTACTAATTGAGTACTTCATAATTATAAGAGTTAATTCTCGGTCTAGGGTCTAGTTCTATTGCTGTGAATATTTGGTTTGCTAGATTTGTAGAAAAGATTGAAAGCTTGGATTCGGGACTTTGTATCGGTAAAGAAAGAGAAAAATCATTCCCCAGTATAGCTCAGTTGGTAAGAGGGTAAGAGCGCCTGTAATGGATATATAGGAGGCCCGTGGTTCAAGTCCCGGTGCTGGGGTCTATTTTTCTCTGTATGTCTCCCGTAGTTAATGATAATGATAATTTGATTTAAAGTAAAATTTAATCTTTCCGTAGTATGAATACTACCTAAAACTTAAAAATTTGATGATATATGTAGTGAATAAAAGCATCAGCAAAATGTAGCAGTTCATGGTCAAATAACCTCATGGAAATAAAAAACCTTAGTCTCGACTAATTGAACTTAAATCAGTTGAATTGATCTTTGAGTTGTATACATTAATACATTTAAGAACTTAAACTGTTTATAATAATTACCATTCAACTTTAATCCACCTATCTGCAATATGATCTGCTTCTCATATATGATAATTATTCATATCTCGATCTTGAAGCCTTAGAACAAAGGCCTCGCTATTCTCTAATCTCCGATTATATAGCCTACATAGTACTTGGATTTTCAGAACAAACAAAACAAAGCAAAACACATTTACTATTCCTAATCTGGGATTATAAAGCTTACACGGAAAGATCAATTCGTATTATTATACTTGGTAGATAGAAGCTTCTTAAAAAAAACAACATAAGAGAAGTAAAACACAAGCACAGGATTACTAGTGTATATGACAGTTGAAGACAAGCTATTGTTTCCTGTTGTTAAAGCATCATTGTATTGTCTTGTAAGCGGTGTAGTGGTGGAGTTGCGGCTGTACTCCTGTAGTGTATAGAAGGGTGCGTTACGTCAGGCTCAGTACGCAGTCCCGCGTACGCCCAGTAGCCCGTACCCCCGAGATATTCACGATGCCAGGGCCTTATATACTTCGCTGTCATAACATGCCTCGTTACGTCACACAAATCACAAAAAGCAGCTTTTTTAACTCTCTGCAAAGCCAGGAAAGAGTTCAATAACACTTCTTAACGCTCTACGTAATCTCTTTGACTCTTTGGAAACTTTTTAATTTTTTTCTTTTCTATATTCATCTTTTTTTTATCAGATCGAATAAATGAAGCAACCCTTTTTTTTCTCCTCGATAGCTTCGATGAAAAATTTGTATAATTTATAACGTATCACTTTTTTTTTCTTTGTTAGCCTTTAAAAAAGAAGGGCTTGGTTATGGGCCATTTTAAATGTCGAGAATTATTTACGAACACATCGATTGCATAATTATTTCCGATTGATTTTACACGATTCCAATAAGGACACTTAACGTTACATCCCATCATCATCTACATCCGTCCACCAATCTTACAACCCTTCATCAGAATTGCCTTCCGCGCGGCTACTAAAACTTACTATCTTTCATCCTACTCAAATTATAATATATGTTTATCTTTTTAAACAGTCGTGTCAAAGCCCTACGTATATTTTTTAGGAGTTAACCTAACCAAGCATCCAGAAAATCAATAACCCTATTGCCCTATTATTTTCCAAGGTCTTAATAGAGACGTAAGGCATCACACACTCAACCCTGATATTGTTATACCTGCAGAAGCCTATGAAGAGTAGAGCTATAGTATCGGAGTAACGCATTATAGATGATAAATATAACCATTAAGATTTTGTGATCAGTTAGGATAGGTTATGTAATTATTGAAAAGTCGACTGAAAAAGAATAAAGGAATTCAGCAAAAGCAAAAGTGGTAAGTGTTTAATAATTATAATAAATCATTTTCATGATTATATATACTCGTACAATACTAGGGCAATATTTTGGAAGTTGTGAATTCAGGAATTTAGTCAAAGAAAATGGGTAAGTGTAAACTACATTAATAAAATATTTTTATGATAATAAATTTATAGAAATTCAGTTGCAAATACATATCCATGCTTTAATAATTAAGATGTATTCCATCAGATCTTTAAGGGTCTTGTAGACTAGCAACATTTTACGGCAATAATGGACGAGCTATATTTCTCAAAATCCAGAAAAATTGCCTGAAATAATAATGTTCGTATGGCCAGGCAACTTTTTCACCAATGATTTTCCGGTACTACACAATACAGAAATATTGCCGGAAATGTTGCCGGCAATTTTTCTGGATTTAGTTTGACGCAATATTTTTATACCAATAAAACTTAATAACATTTGTATAATATTCAATACACCAATTGTATTCATAATTACACCAATTATAATCATAAAATACACCAATTGTATAGCTGTTATATTAGGTATTGATATTTTTTCTCTAAGAAATATTTTACATGTGTTATAGAAAAAATTAAACATTCTTAATAATTATTTTAAAAATATAAGTAAAAAATAAATTAATATGTATACTATCATAATGTGATAGTGAGTAGATAATTGGTGTTGAGAATCAGTATGAAAGAAAATTGGATTAATAAAAAAATACTTTTTGTGTTAGTGATTCAGTAGGTAGGAGAAAAGAGCGTGTTTGTGCTGTGTATATAAAAGAAATAAAAAACTATAGTGAGGTTGATAACCTGAGGTTTTAACTGAGTACCAAGAGGTTAGGAAGGTTATACAACACACAGGCGTAGCATCCCAAAACCCGGGGACTAGGATAACCTTATCCGTAGTGACCCACATATTATAAATAGACTAAATAGCAGTCACTCTCAACACTACTATAGTAGAGAATGCCTTGGGAAACATCTGTCACTAAATGAATATCATTTTAAACTTTGTTAAAAGAAAAAATAATACCACATTTCATTTACAACAAGGTATTTTTTGGTTTGACTAACCCTAACCTGTACATTGTACATGTACATAGCGAAAACATAGATTACAATGACCAGTTTATTGTCAATATAGAATAGTAATGATAGTGCAAAAAAATAAATCATTACTACACACGAAATATAAACTAGAGTTAAACGAAGAAGTCAAAAGTTTTTAATAAGATGTAAATACAAGGCATTCTATTGTCGAGTTAAAATATTTTATTATTATTATTTATAAATTTCAGAGTATTATAAATTTTATATATTAACATGATTTTTTTTGGGGGGGGGGGGGAGCGACCATAAATTAAATATAGGACTTAAATAGAATCAATGTATAGACTTTTTTTTTTAAAAAAAAACAACTTCTATTTTCATCTTTAATATTTATACCTTAGAATGGGCGCCATCACAATACATTTCTCCTCCAATATGTACCGTATCAGAAAGTAAAACATTTATACTTAAATATTAGGTATATATTCTATCTATCTATAATAAATATATAAAATATATAAAGAAAACAAAAAAACAATTTAACAAGTTCATATATCTTTATTTTATTAATTATCAATTGTAATGTGCAATTTAAAAAAAAATAAATAAAAAATGGATTACCATGATTTATTTAACTCTAATAGTCTGCTATTTATTAAAAAAAAAAAAAAAAAAATCGCTAAGAAAATATCCAATGCTTAAGAGAATTACGAATGAAGAAAGAAGATGTATAATGATCAAATGAATTCATAAAAAAATTAATGAGAGGGGATATAAGAGTACATTTTTTTAAAATTAGATTGAAAACAAGCAATAAGGTAAAAAAATATTCCAAAGAGGATATACACACTAAAGAAAAAAGGGGAAAAAACGCTCATGTTGAGTTTCTGAGGTTTGATGATAAAAAATTAAAAAAAAACCAGGCGGAAACCAAACGGCGAGAGAAACAGTGCGTTTAATTATAGGAAATTATGTAAATTTTAGCGAAAAAGTTTTTTGAACTATTTAATAATTCTATAAGGCAGACAATGTCTGGGGGGATCCTTGTTACCTCCGGTTATTGGACCTCATATTATTTACATTTTATTCTATCTTGATATATACCTATATATATGTATATCCATATTTATTTTTTATGCAAACCCTACATGGGTTTTTATTTTTTTTAATGACGAGGTTTGAAAAATTTAGGAGGCCTAAAAAAATACAATAATAATAAACTATCCAGTCAAAACTGATTTTACAAAAAAAATTGTTAATATTAATGATAGGTAAATAAAGCCAGAAGGATTATTACATAGGGAGGATTTCATTTAGATAAAAATAAATAATATATTTTATTAATAAAAAAAATTCACTGAATGACTATGTAGCTGTATATTCTGTATATTATTTATGAGAAAGACTTGGTTGATATTCAGCATTGGCACCATTAAGAGCAAATTATGATCAAATCAAGTTATTATTATAAGAAAAGTATGTTTTTAAGAAAATAATATAATGCTATTAATCTGAAGGTTATTTTGGAAGTTAAAAGATTTAGTATCACTCCTACTTTTTTGATATTTTCACTTTAAAACATGCAGTTATTGTCCAAATATAAAAAATTGATCAGTTGAATAGAGTTTGAGATTTGAAGCTATTCTGATTTAATAGTTCTGATTAAAACTTTACTTCATTGCAACTTTCGATTTTTATACCAGAAAAGTGACAAACCTAGCGAGTTATAAGTTCGATTTATGCACCAGAAGAGTCACAAACCTAGCGAGTTAAAAGTTCGATTTATACACCAGAAGAGTCACAAACCTAGCGAGTTGAAAGTTCGATTTATATACCAGAAAAGTCACAAACCTAGCGAGTTAAAAGTGCAAAGAGCCTAATTTTTTACCGGTTAAGGTTTTAACGAAATTATAGAAGCTTCTTGCTCAAGAACAACTCATAAGAAAAACTTAATGAACGCGTGTGATACAGTATTATTTATATTATGAAAGAAACAGTTCCATTTTGAGTAAGAAGGAAGTCTAGAACAAGAAGGTACAATAATTTAGCTCATTGTAAGTGAAACCAAAAAAAAAAAAAAAAAAAAAAATGATTAGACTAGTCTTGCTTGTGTCACGTGGAAATAGGATGTTTGTAAAAAATAAAAGAAGTAATATGAGAGTATTTTTTTCCAACTACCTGAAAGCAAATATCAAGGTATGTATGTCGAAACTGAACTACCTGTAAAACACTTTAACATGCTTTTAGACACGTAGGTTTATTTTTTTGTGTAATCTATATACATGGGTTGAATTTTTTCTTAAAAGAGAAGTTAATCAAATAAGAGTTGATACAGGTCAGGTCCAGTCCAAGCAATCCACTATTCACTCCATAACCACTAATACATCGTTATGGGAAACATACAATGAACTAATACGCAGGTCCCACCACTTACAATCTTGTCTTAAGAGAGAGGGGCCTAAAGCAGAGCGCGGGATTATGAAATAAACCCTCTAGTTTATTAGGACCTGTTTCATAAGTGCAAGGCAAGAGGCAACTTTAAACCTGCCCAGAGAGATCAAGCAATGCTAACAGTGATTCTCTACTGCGGACACTGACCTAGATAACTCCAAGCTGATTACACACCTGGCACAGTGGTTAAATAACGATTTAAATATAAACTTGCGCCAGTGATTTGACTTTCCCCTTTAGAAGGAATAGGCGCCTCTGTGACGCTTTTTTTTAAAGTCATAACTTGATTGAATTAGCTTCAATGTGTTTCACCATTATTAATGTCCTTCGACATGACGCCGATCATTTTTTTTTACGGTCTTTCATTAAAATGCCATGAATTTCAATTATAGATTCTATGTTTTTCTTTTAATCAATTTAATAAGGCTTCTCATGCTCATAATAAAATAGCTTCTGGGTAGTATTTATAGATTAGATTCTTTTATAAACTTAATTATAAGCTAGCTAATTCAAATCTTATAGACAACCAAGGAACGGACACAATGCGCCTATACTTTGTTTTTAACTTATGTCACTCACACTTGGTGCTACTTTGCAATTTATAATAAGATCATATTTTTATTTGGAGCAAACTTAGTAGATTTACCAAACCACCAATTGACAGTTATATTTATGCCAATCAATATAGTAATATACCAATAATAAATTACTCACTAACTTTATAGTTAGGTATTTTGTTGTAAGGTGTTCTAAAAAGTTTTAAGGTTCAATTACACCTAAAAACCATGACAATGGTCATAAACTAAACTCTAGGATTTTAATTTCGAAAAATTAAAAGTAATTGAAATATTCCTCATTTAAGCAAGCCATATAATGTAAATGATCAATCAATGATTCATGAATGAACAATATATACAACTTAATCTTAATTTGATAGTTCCGTTATCTTTAAATTTGGAAGATTAAACCCAAATAATACAGAAACAAATGAGACAACTAACTTTTGGCAGTATTTTGTTTCTAACAAAAGTGACAATTCTAACATTAAACGATTAGAGGGGAAAAGGCATATATTTCTGTGTTGTAGTTATGTGCGGCGTCTAGTTTAGTCGATTATAATGCCTAGAGTGCGAGAAAGAGTGAACAGTGTGCCTCTATTCCCCAGCCCTGGTCAGTTATTGTTCTCACCAGTTTAAAGTTAATCAAATATCGCCCCCTGACTCTACAAACTGCAAGAAGCCATTGACCTACTACAACTAATGTAGAAATGGGACAGCCAACACTCCGCACTGCGACGTCTACCGCTCAAACTTCTAAATATTCATTTATATTAGCACAATTTATGAAAAAATACATTCTACTCAGAAACAAAATTATTTATGATTTATTGAATTTAAATTAACACAAACTGAATATATGAGATCAGGAGCTCAATCATTTATATATAATCGATTAGTGTCCCGACCGCGACAACTCACCTCGAAATGATTTGTATTGCTAAACTAAGGCAACCACATTTATTCCAATAAAAATAAATGTTTTTTTAATTTTATTTGTTGGTCTTGTTAAAGGACAAATCTTTGTACAAAGGATCTCCCCAACACCAAATCTAAACCGTACCATCGATATATTTGAAATAATATAATCGATATATTTCTTTTGCTGTCATTCAATGTTTATCTCTTATTTATAAAAATCACAAATTTAAAACCCGTCAAAATGAAGATTGTAAATATGGGACATGGCAAAACAAATAAAATAACTTGCAGATTTTTTCCGAACTAACTTTCCATACAACAAAATTTGCTGAAAACCAATTAAATTCTGCTGAAAGATGGCTAAAAGTATTAAAATAATGTATTGTCATCGTGTTCTGAGCTATGCAAAAAGTTTCAAATGTCTAGCTATTCGGGAAGTTAGTTAAAAATCGATTGCCAGATTAGTACCGGACAAACAAACAAACAAGAAAGCAAGCTAATAAAACCGTAGTAAAAAATACTGAGTGATTTGTAAATATTAAATTAATTGTTTATTTTATTAATTAATCGTGATCCTTAGAGTTAAATAATATTTTTAAATTGAATTAGTCAAGATGTAAGTTTAATATAAAGAACAAAATTGTTTATATTTATGTCCAACAGACAACAAGAATTTAGTGTGTCGTAATCCAGCTCCAATAAAATTGGTCAGTGGTCAATATTTAGTACATTAAAAATCCGATAAGGGAGACAGGCGGCGAACATCCCACGCCGAATTAGGTCCAAAGCCCGAAGTATTGCTGTCGTTTAATAACATCAATGTGCACGAGGTAACCATCCTGTGACTGTTTTTAAGCGGTGACTTATAACAGGAAATTTTTTAATAAATTAACTTAGCTCTCAAAAACTGGCCTACATCGAAAAAGAAAGTATTGAAACTTTCACACAGGGTTATACTTAAAAAAAAAAAAACATTAATTATACGAAAATAGATAACGCAGTCTGGCCTTGAGACAAATGGTATGTTACACTATGATAACGCACTTAAGTCTTTAGTAAAAAATGTAAAAATACCCATTGAAAAAACTAAAAATAATAGCTATTATAAAATTTGTCAGTCTAACGGTAATTATATTAAAGCAATATTTTATTCTTGTTATTATCAAAAAAGTAATTTAATGCTCGCTAATATACTATAGGCTAACAAGAAAGGAAAACTCGAAGTAAAATGGTAGAGGTTATTATCAAAATTTAAGTTCTATTTTATAATGATCTATGTCAAAAAGGGAAAACAGAATTGAACGCATATCTTTTGGAGCATAATAATAGGGTATAAGAATAACATAAATTAAATATTTTAAAGCTGTTATTCATCGAGCATAATAATAGGGTAGGTAGAGGTGTAAGAATAACATAAACTAATATTTTAAAGCTGTTATTTATCGAGCATAATAATAGGGTAGATAGAAGTATACGAATGACATAAACTAATGTTTCAAAGCTGTTGTTTATCGAGCATAATAATAGGGTAGATAGAAGTATACGAATAACATAAACTTATGTTTCAAAGCTGTTGTTTCACGAGCATAATAATAGGGTAGACAAAGGTGTAAGAATAACATAAACTAATATTTTAAAGCTCTTATTCATCGAGCATAATAATAGGGTTGATAGAGGTATAAGAATAACATAAACTAATGTTTTAAAGCTGTTATTCATCGAGCATAATAATAGGGTAGACAAAGGTGTAAGAATAACATAAACTAATATTTTAAAGCCATTATTCATCGAGCATAATAATAGGATAGATAGAGGTAAAACAATAACATAAACTAATGTTTCAAAGCTGTTGTTTCAAGAAAGAGCGAACAAGTTATGTAAACATTTTAGGGCTTCCACGGTATCATATTTAAAAATTAAAACTTTTTTTTATGCATTGGAGCTACTGAAAAGTATGCTGAACATTGTGGTACTGATTTGAAACAACTAAATTTTTAAATTAATCCTATTTTGAAATGAGTGGTGAGTAGTGATATGCCCAAAACAGGTGAATGGAGAAATTAGAATTTTTTATAAACCACTTTTTTGGACTCAGGGACCTCAAAACATGTAAATCCATAAAAATTTAAAAACCGAATTTTCGCGACATCACGGAACTTTCTCTTTTTTTGAAAAAGTAAAAAATAAAGGAAGTATAAGTTCTAGACTAGGTGTTAAATAATTTCGATTCTTTCGAAATAATATTAGAGCATTTCAAGCTTGTCAAGATATTATATCCTTTTACTAAACGCAAATATTGCGTGATTTATCCGGTGATCGGGTTATTGACTTCGATTTTAACCCAGATTATATCCTGTAAAAAAAATCTATCGTTCTGGTGTTATTGTCTTTTTTCAGTATTTCTTTCATTTTATGCATAAAAGTATTTTTTTTCTCTTTTTTCGTTTTAAAGAAATTCTTAGAAGAATGGATAAAAATCGATAAAACTGAATGAAAAAAGGTAACATACTCTTTTCTATAAAAAGAAAAAAATTGCCAGACATCCTTGTCTGGTTATTAGTATTGGGGAAAGGGGAATTTCGCGGATTATAAAACCCGAAGATTTTTAAGGTAGGTCAGAATCGAAGCAAATCGATTGATATTCAGCTAGAACTCTCACCTTATACCAAGCATTTCACCTTACCCTACCACTCATTCTAATCTAAAGCTTTGACAAAAAACTTACTTCAAACTCCCCTTGAATAAAAATATATATTACATCCTCTACATTCCTTTTAACAAAAAAACTACAATAAGGAATCATCAAGAATTAATAAAAGATCACATTTCGGAATAAATTTAACTAAGAAATTTTAAAACGTTAAACACAAAGTGAATAAAACTTTAAGCAGTCTATATTAATTAGTTTAGTTAACTAGCTGAAGTTCACGGCGTTGAATGGAGGGGGTGGGGTGAAATCTTATGTAGTCTGTGTTTCGAAGGTCAAATACTCAAAATTTTATCAAGCTCGTGGACATTAACTATTAGTACAAAAAACTGATAGCTAGATAAATGTATGTAAAGTCACGGTATTTATTAACTTTTTTTCAAATTATAACTAATGAGTAATAACTTAATTCGTAGTGAAGCATAAGAAACAATCGTAAAAAAAAATAATGTAAATGACAAATGAAAAATACACTCTATGGCTAATAAAGAAAGCTTGCAAAGTAGACTGTTCATGATCATACATAATTATTAGCGCGAAACTAGATAATTGCACAACCAACTATAATTATTGTTAAAACCAAAAAAATGTATGATAATTTATCTGGATTGCGAATAAAACAGAAGATAAATTATAGAATAATTTTAATTTAAAAAAAATATATATTACTGTTCGACAAAGAAATATGCCATTAAAGGCCAAAAGAAGAAGCATTTTACTCATCTTACCCTGAAAATCAAACGTGGACTGTAATTAGTGTTTGGACTTTGGTTCAATGATTTAAACTTAATGACTGTCAGTCATACTGATATCTTTTACCAACTTTTGGTTTCAAAAATGCTAAATTAAATATTGGGTAGCGTGAGCACTTATGAAGCAAATTTTATTGTGAAACGAAGCAGAAAACTAAACGACTAAACTATACAGTCTAGGTTCTTTGGACTCTAAACTATATACAAGCAGATGAGAATGTAATCACGGATTAGCCAAGATGCAATAATAATTTAAATACAAATTAAAGTTCGAAACCCGTCTGCAGTAAACATTTGCTATTTTTAAATCCCTTTTATCAACTTTGATTTTGCTTTTCTGTTTGTGCGTGATGTCGTCTAACTTTTGCGCCTGCGAACAAAATCATTAGAGGACTAATTAACCCTCCTCTTCCAGTCATCCAATCGAGCTGAATCTTGGCACAGAGATTCTGTACCAAAGCAATCTATGTAATTAATTAATTAATTGTTAAGATAATTAAATTAAAAACATTCTATTAATTAATTAAATTCAAATAAAAATTACCTTTTTGTAAATGTTATTGTTACGCAGTCACGACCAAACACTTAATTTGATTTGCTTCAAATTTGGCCTGGATGTTCCTTGATGACGTAAAAATCAACGTATATATATATATATATATATATATATATATATATATATATATATATATATATATATATATATATATATATAAATATTGTTATTCTTAAACAAATATATATATATATATATATATATATATATATATATATATATATATATATATATATATATTTTAATTAGGTACTTTTAAAAAAGTTTAATAAATGAGATCTCAGATGGCTGATGAGGTGTTAAAATATATCCAAAAAGCTATTTCATTGTACAAAACATTTCGAACCTTAATATAAGGTCATCTTCATACTTTTTTATTCTAAAATGATAAAACTTTCATTATTATTTATAAAAAGATTTTTTCCGTTCTTCAGAACGATAACATAGCTTCCGTTACCTTCGGTAAGCTCGGAAGCAAAAAGGTTGAATTAAATTATATGTACAATTGACATTTCATTAATTTAAAATATAATGTACTTAAATCAATCATTGACATTATGACAGTCAGAATTACTTTCTTTATAAGAGAGTGTCCAAAATGTGATATAAAATTAAAATGATTAAATAATATAACATTAAACATAATTTAAAAGAACATAAAAATGTCATTACAGTTGACAATCTATCAAACAAAATATAAATCAATTAACATTTATTAAAAAACAAGGTAACAAGTTGTTACTAATTAACAACTTTTATTAATCTAATTTATAAATAAATAAATTTATTCATTTTTTGTTATTCTTGAAATTTGACATGAATGTCTGAAGTCATTAGAATCTATATGTATAATGTATAAGGTATTCTTAAAATTAAAAACAGATCTTGAAATTTGGCATACTTTGTTTTGTTTTCTTGGAAGCGATATGACCCAACCAAAATGCATGAATATTATAGGATTTATATATTTTTTTTTTATTTTTACGGGCTAGTATTTTTTTTTTTTTTTTTTTTTTTTTTTTTTTTTTTTTTTTTTTTTTTTTTGAGTTGAACAAGTAAGCAAACTAATCAATAATCCAATGTACTATATGAAATTACTAAACAAGATTGAAGATTATATACTTATAATTATATAGTTATAAAATCATAGAGTAAAAATTAATTAGTATTAACTTTCACTCAATGATTGTATAATCAGTATATGATCCATAGAAATCTTGGTTAAAATAATCAACATAAAGTAGGAAAATAGTTTGACATTATTTGAAACGTGCATTGTCTATATCTTATTATATTTTTATAATAGATTGTTTGGCAAACTTGAATTTTAGCTCTTGATATTATCTTGACAGATGGGAAGTTCGCCAATTATTAAAAGGACCAAAAGGCCAATTATTAGAAGGAGCCAATTATTAAAAGGACTATTTGGTTTAGAATAGTTGGTGTTAGTACAAGTGGTTGGAAAGGAAGCTTTACCAAATGGACTCGGATGGATAATAGTTATAAGATTGTTACCAATGATTTCCTTTAATTGTTAATAATGGGTAAATTATCCCCTTAGGAAGCTATTGGATAATGAAAGGGAGCTTCGAACTAATTCGATAATAGCCTTATCCAATTATGATTTTATTGACGTTATAAGAGTAGTGGCACACCCACCTGGACCGAACTAAAACAAATGTTATTGCTAAAAAAATATATAAATGGAACAAGAATCAGACAATATTGATTAAACCTCTAAACAAGCATTCAGATCCATTTGAAAAAAGAGGAGCAGAAATATATCTAATCAGATACCCGCAATTAAAAATGTAAATTATTTAAACTAAGAAATAAGAAGTGAAGAGGTAAAATGTATTTTCAATAAAAAAAAATCAGCAAACTAACAAACCTTATAAACCGTAATTATCTTAAATAAAAAATCATAGAGAGAAAATTCCAGAATTTGCTCAATTCAATTGATAGGTTAGTTATTTAAATATTACTCCAAATCAGAGAGGTACCTTATCAAGTGGTAAACTAAAACTAACATCAACTTGATTTTCGGTCTGTTAATTAATTTTGTTATCAGGATCATGAAAATCACATTGTCCACCATAATTGGCGGGACATGGGACATGACCGCTCTCCATCAGGGTTACTTTTTTTTTTTCAAATGCCTATTGCCAAGCTATGTCCTGCAGACGAACTTAGCCGATTTATTGTTTAATAAATGTTGATTGATTTTTATTTTATTCTTAAAAGGCAACAAAATATTAACTTATACAAAAAATTCTAGTTTGATGTTAGTCACACTTTTTAGCGCACGCTATCTCCTGGACTATAATAGTTTATTGAAATAATCTCAAATTAATATGTTGAACTGGTGAAAAAATATATAGACAAAAATGGAAGATAAATATAAACAGATAAGAAAACAAAGAGAGTAGTATAGACAGAAAGATAAAACTAGGAAGATGATTGCAGAAAGAGACATACACACAGTTAGACATTATGCAGTAAGAAGGTTGTGAAAACAGTCGGCAAGACAAGAGACTATAAATAGACAGAAATAGTGATAGCACGGTAATATTTTTAGAGAGAACGAAAAAAAATCTTATGCTTGCGAGAGACTTACAGGGAAACAGAAAGTTGAATACAAAATGTGTGACAAAAGCAAAAAAAAAAAAAAATAATAATAATAAAAAAAAGAGCAGTTTTATGTAATTTTCTCACATTTTTCCCCCTCTCAATGGGCTCAAGTTTATTTTTTTTAAAGCAGTGTGCAGTTTATTTGCATATTATGCATAATACTTTGAAATACAATTCTATAAGAGAGATTAGAGGGTGCGAGAGAATGCACGCGATGTGCAGAAAGCCGTGGGACACTGCGTCTGGTGTCTGAATAGACATAGACACGTCTGCATGATATTATAATCTAATGAAGGAACCACCAAATGGCAATCATTACTTTAAACAAGAATGGAAACCCCGCACTCTTCTAATCGCACGAAAAAGCACATCAAGCCAATTTTAACAAATTATTTACATATTGCTTATACTTTTATATTATAAAAATTGTGTTTTTAAAATGGTGTACACATATTAGCTACTGGGGAAGAAGAGGAAGAGAATTGATTACGGGTTTAACAAATACACAAATATGTTAAAGTTAATTAAGATCACCCATTTTGTTTTAAAATAACAATTCTATTGGATTAAATTATTGATATAGATTTCAAAAAGAAATAAATACAATGAAACAGTCTCTCCACGGAAAAATTGTTTATTTATCAAAGCTGCTTTCGGCTTTTATAAAGCCATCATCAGTGCCGATTTCGGTAGAACTAGAGTAACATTGCAAAGAGAAATATGTAGTGGGCGAGTCAAACGATGTCGGAGACTAACGTAAGACTCATGAGCCTTACGTCTGACTCGCCCACTACATATTACTCTTTGCAATGTTACTCTAGTTATACCGAAATCGGCACTGATGATGGCTTTATTATAAAAGCCGAAAGCTGCTTTGATAAATAAACAAATTTTCCGTGGAGAGACTGTTTCACTGTATTTATTAAGATGACCTCCATCAACGCTCTTATTTCTCAAAAAGAATTATTAATCGTTGTATTAACGAATATTAATGCACGTGTGGGCATTATAAACCAATGATATTTTTCAACCAATAATGGTTTTAACCATCAGTGGTGGTAAAAATAAAGAAAAGAAAACCCTGCAGTTTCCTCTTAAATCCAAATATTCTGTTCATAATTCACATAATAAATAAATAAAAATACAGTTTGGATATTCCTTTATAGATTTAAATTTCGACAGTGAAAGAATGTGGCAAAGGGTAGTTTTTATCTGTCCTTGAGTTCGCGACGATTATAAAAAAAAAGATAAACCAAAATATATTTTTATACTTTTTAAAACGACCATAGAGTTTAAGTATCTTAAAAAAAAACATTAAATACAAATATAATATTCAAATAATGTATTCATTTATTTATTTTTACTGTCCATTAAAATCAGTCAGAATTATAGACTATAACCTCACATTTCAAGCTGAAAAATCCCAGACATTAAAAACAAAATAAAAATAAAATCTATATAAATAAAACCATATAACTGATACTTTAATTTTGGCTCAACCTTCCAAAAGTTGTTGTTATGTAGAATAAGAAAAAGATAAGAAGAAGAAAAAAAGGAGAGATCTAAAAGTTGTCTGTCTGTCTGGATTTTCAGACGGGTTGATTGTACGGATATAATCTGAAGGTTCGTGGAACTGCAACGGCCTTGAAGGGTCGAATTCGCAGGCAAAGCAATGCTTGTTTGGACTAAGTCTTGATTTTGCAAACCGACAGCTCTCTAAAAGCCAAAAAGAACTATTGATTTGATTACTCGGAAAATAAGTTAATTTTAAAAATAGAATGACATTTTACCAATTGGTCAACCAAACTTGTAATAGTTATGTTTGATTAAATAAAAAGAATATATAAATGCTTTTTATTTCGAGCAAGCAATTATAATTTATGTGTTATTTAAAACGTATTTCTTTTGAGAGTAAATTTTACTATTTAAAATCTTAAATGAAGTTCTAAAATAAGCAAAATAATGCCGAAAAATGTTGCAAGGTTTACAAAAATATGAAAAAAAAAAAAAAAAAAAAATGTTTTGTTATAAGATAAAAAATGTATTGCTTCCGAGCTTACCGAAGAACTTTTACAGTTTATCGAAAGTAACCCGCAGATATCCCAAGATTATTTTGAACCGTCTGCGCTCTTTAACTCAATTCATGTAAAAAATTAAAACAATTTTGACAGATTAAAAAACGGGGAAACAATTAAACAAATTAGACAATAATGGCTTGTAAAAAAAAGCATAAAACCAATACAGTACGTGGATAGGATGCGAGGAAGCTATGGGCCACACCGATTGGCAGTCTATTTTTTATAGTGATAGAAGCCCTCAATGGAGATTGACTTAAGAGGATTAGAAGAAACTATAATATCTCTAAGTGAACTTACGTAAAGTTTCTCCTAATCATTTAACCCACAGAATTTTAACATTTCAGATAATATAATGCTTAAAAGTCGATCCAATCTATGATTCAATAGAATTCAATTCAATCATTCAACAGAATGATCATATTAATTTAATATGCATAAATAAAATCTGTGAGAAATGTGGACAACATACATAAAAAAAAATCTAATATAAATATTTTTAAAAAAAAGTAGGTTAAAATTACATGAGATAAAATACATAAAAAATCTAAAATAAATATTTTTAAAAAAGTAGGTTATAATTACAAAAATTAAATAAATATTTTAGTATACATAAAGTAAATAATGCCTTGATACTCTATAAAGAGTTTTAGAGTATCTAGGTTAAACATTTCGGCGAATATTATTCGTAATTCGTAAGAGAAGATCAGATGCAAACAATAGAAGAAAAATGTGGCAGAAATGAAGTAAACCAAAAACATCTCAACAACTATAAAACATGGTAACCCTAAAGTCACATGCTAATCACTTACGCCCAAATTGTGTTATAATTGATGATTTAGCATTGATATAAAAACGTAAAAAACAACAACAACTTGTCGCTATATTAGATTATTTTTGCTTCCGAGCTTACCAAGGGTAACGGAAGCTATGTGATCGTTCTGAAGAACGAAAAATTTTTAGGTCTCCGATTTCAAAAATTCCAAGACAGAAATCCGTTTCAGACATCAGGGAACATTTTTGATTCCGTGTCTGTCTGTCGGTCTGT
Organism: Gerris lacustris; assembly: GCA_951217055.1. Classification (NCBI taxonomy): domain Eukaryota; kingdom Metazoa; phylum Arthropoda; class Insecta; order Hemiptera; family Gerridae; genus Gerris; species Gerris lacustris. Next base: position 22,172,154 of record OX578283.1, on the reverse strand, counting down.
CCTTCAATTTTTGCGAACCAACATATCTTAAAAACTACACGTTCAATTTTAATGAAATTTGGGTGGTTGGTCATAATTAGCCCATTGTTGGTCCCATATAAGTGTCAACCTTCTGGGCCTATTTGTTTCTCTTCCACATGCGCACAAACATACATTTATTTACACCTACAGCTTCAAAAGTACTTATCTGATTCGAATGAAACTTTTATAGTTTATCGAAAGTAACCCGCAGATAGCCCCAGATTAATTTGAACCGTCTACGCTCTTTAACTTTTGCTAAATTGATACTTTAATTCGTGTAAAAAATCTAAACAATTTTGACAGATTAAAGAAAACGGGGGAAACAATTAAACCAATTTGACAATAATGACTTGTAGAAGCATAAAACCAATACAGTACGTGGATAGGATGCGAGGAAGCTAAGTGCCACACCAATTGGCAGTCTATTTTAATTAAAGTATCTTATAGTTTTTTTTTTTTACATAATTCGTGCTAAACGAATAACCCATGGCGAAACACCCTGTAGATGGGTTTAGGGTTGCTAAAGGACTTTATAAAACTACTTTCATTTAAAGAAATAATTTCACACATTGCTTGAAGCCTCCGTACATGGCCCGAAAAATATTTCCGGAATAATAGATCTAAAAAATCGATTGGCATCAATTTTGATAGCATTAAGAAATTTCTTCTTTCGGAAAACGGACAGTTTTTTACCACAAGCAAGCTGGACGCAGATTGTCCTGATCTTATGTATGGTAGCCTTTAAGCGCAGGAATATGCATATTAAAAAATGGCCAAGAATGTGCTTTCAGGACACAAAAAGCGTTAGTGGGCAATTTAGCAAATAGGACGAGTTAGTTAACCAACCTATTATGGTAGCCTTTAGCAGGAATATGCATTTTAAAAAATTGGCCAAGTATGTGCTTTCAGCACATAAAAAGCGTCAGTGGGCAATTTAACAAATCGGACGAGTTAGTTCCAACATATAACAGACAAAAATAACTAAAAAGTTTTTCTAATTTTTATGAGAGGTACTTTCGGAGAATAGGTGCGTTACGAATAGACAGGCAAACAGACAAGCGCAGGTAAAAGGGTCATCGCTTTGCCCTAAGAACATGGTACGTGCGTAAACATTTAAAAGATAATTACTAGTTATTAAACAGAGTTTAAAAAAAAAACATTTAAAAGATACATAACAAAGAAAGGGTTGTAAAAAAAAGTCCTTTATTTAGCGATAAATGACTACCAAACCAATTTTATAAAATTGGCCAAACAAGTGGTTTCACCACATAAAAAGCGTCAGTGGGCAATTTAACAAATAGGACGAGTTAGTTAAGCAACATATAACACAAAAAATAACTAAAAAGTTTTAAATTTTTATGCAGGGCACTTTCGGGGAGTAGGTGCGTTACGAATAGACAGACAAACAGACAAGCGCAGGTATAAGGGTCATCGCTTTGCCCTAAGAACATGGCACGTGGATAAACATTAAAAGGATAATTACTAGTTATAAGAAAACCTCTTAATAGAAACACAACAAAGAAAGGATTGTAAAAAAAGACCTTTATTTAGCGATATATTACAACCAACTTATATCCCCTTCATAGATGGAATTTAACTGCAATTTGTTTTAATATTATCTCTTTCTTTCTCTTGTAACAGAGGTGTTTATGTCTTAAAAGCTACTAATAGGCACAGTAGCTCAGGTATAAAGAAATATGTGCATATATTACAGAAAAGATAACCCTTCCCCTTCTAAATAGTTTAGATTGTGTTTTTTAAAAGACAAAATGAATTCATCTATGAAATGAATTCATTTATGAAATAAACACATCAATGATCCCTAGGCTAGATCACACCCTTCGTCTAATTCTTATTCATTCATTCAAAGACGAAACAATTTTATCCCAAAACACATAAAACCTTTTATCGATCTTCTTTGTTGAATCAACTAACATTTAATTATAATATAGGAAGAATCTATTAACTTGATAGAGTGTTAAAAACACTTTACCACATTTCAGCTTTATTAAGTGATTTTTTAAATAATTTTATTTAAAACACATTTTTAAAAACAAGCTTTTATTCGTATTCTTCTCAGCAAACCCTTTCATTTGATACCCATATCATGGGCGTGCTTAAAAAATAACTATTCCGCCATCTTGTGCTGTCCGCCATATTGGATTTATAATGACGTCACTTAGCTAACCATGCATTGTCATCCAAACTAAACGTGTATGCAAAATTTCAATTCAATCGGTTCAGGATAACTGCTTTAAAATTTATTTGCAAGATTTTACCTGAACATACAAACATTGCAAGTAATAAAAGCTTTTCTTTAAAAAAAATAATAAACACCAAGTAAGGAAGGCTTACTTTTATTCTTGCCAAACACAATAGTCAAATTTCAATTAGATCGTTAAAATTATAATGGATGGAGTCAAAATTCTAGTGGAGAAGATCGCACAAGTTTCATTCTAAACAAAAGGTTTAACAAATTTAGTTGTGAAAGGGAGAAAATAGTGAACAGTGGATAATGTATTAGAAAATAGTGGGTGGATAGTTACGATGGGGAGTAAGTCATTTTTATTTAAATTATAATTGAGGGAATCAAAATGATAGTGGAGAAGATTGCACCAGTTTCAATCTAAACAAATTTAGTTGTGAAAAGGAGAAAATAGTGAACAGTGGATAACGTATTAGAAAATTGTGGGTGGATAGGGACGATGTGGAGTAAGTCATTTTTATTTAAATTTAAATTGAAGGAATCAAAATGATAGTAGAGAAAATTTCACCAGTTTCATTCTAAACAAATTTAGTTGTTAAAGGGAGAAAATAGTGAACGTATGACTTACTATTCTATTCTACAAAGCAGGCGAGAGTTTTACATATCTATAAATGCTCTTACCACAATGATATAACTATTTGACGTACTCCACTATATCACTTAAGAACACCTCAATTCTCTTTCTCTCAATTCCTATTCACTCCCCTATGGAGTAAAATTATGATTGTATTTATTTATTATTTTTATGTTTATTGATTATTGAGCTTTTAAGGGACCAGAGAAATAATCTTCAAGCGAATTTTCTGTTATATTACTCAATACGTTAGATCTATCATTTAATAATTTAGAGCCTTCATTCAATCATTTCGTTTATGTGATTTACATATAAAATTAATAAAATAATGATTTTTTTTTTAATATGTTTATAATTTTTATGTTTATATGTTTATTGATTATTGAGGCTTTTAAGAGACCACAGAAATAATCTTCAAGAGAAATTTGTGATTATATTACTCAATAATTTAGAACTATTACTGATTAATATAATGATTTAGAGCCTTCATTTAATAATTTCGTTTACATTTATAATCAAATAAAATAATACGGATTCTTATATATCATTTACATTTTGTATTTAATAAATACATCATTTTATTTATTATAAATAATTATTAAATGTATTTTATGTATTAGAGATGATTATTAAAACTGGTTTAAATTTATTTAACAAATTGAATTATTATTATCAGAATAGTTAGTAATGTATCATTTGAATAAAGAAAAATAATTATTTATAATATACAAACAGCGATTTTTTTCTTTCTGAAATGAAAGGTTCTTCGATCATATTGAATAATCACAACCACTAATTGGGATCATTATTTTGCGTAACTAAAGTGGTCAAAACCGGTTTATGCACTGCAAAATTTAAGATATTATCTTGAAATAGTGATGTAATTTTTGAAGATTGATATTGTGATTCGATAATACACGCAGTTCTACCTGCAGCCACTAGGACAGAATGTTAACGAATAGTTAACTTAAAAAGGGGTTTTTTTTTTTAAATTTACAAAGCTGAAATAAACAAGTAAGAGGCGCTTCACGTAAGTATACGTGAGGCGATAATCGCCGGTTTTTGTACGATCGTTTTCTTAATGTAAAATTGCAATATTTTATACTAAAAATGTTTAATAAATTTTATCGTATTAATGTTAATTATCGGTGGCACATGTGTCTCGTATCTTGGGTAGTACTTTTCGTAATTTTATGAAACTTGATTCAAGATTGTTTCCATGTCGTAAAGTAAGATAAACATCGAATAAAAGCCGACATTTTGCAGTATGAACTTCTTTTGCCGGTGTTTTCGACATTTTGCAGTATGAACCTCTTTTGCCGGTGTTTTCACCCAGTTGAGTTACAATTTTTCGAGATTTACGAAATATATTAAACTGTAAAAAATATCAAATCATCATAGTTTAGCGGACTTTGGGAACTGCCCCAATGGCCCTGCCTACACTCTCCTTTCAGTCCGTAGACCAGGGCGAGGAGTTAGGTCCCTTTGCCCAGGTTTAAATGTGAGCACACAATGGTTCGTGAAGCTGTCATGTAATTGTAAATAAAATACCACTTTGACGTAGGTTCCAGTAGGAAAAAAAGTATCTCGTTTTGAGCCATGTCGCGTTAAAGGCAGCATAAGAGATTTCAATGTAGTCGCCCGCCATATTGGCCGTCATCTTATAAGTAGTAAGTGTGAAAACTCCAATAAGTGTACAGTTATCTATCACAAATGCCGAGATGCACCTGTGTGCCAAATGTCATATTCCTAGCTAGAGTAGTTTATGAAATGAAACATACGCCAACGGACAGACAGAGCCGTTATATAAGGTTTCTTTTCGTACTTCATACAGAAACCTACAAATTAGATACGATAAAAAATAATTAAATAAAATTAAAAAATTGTAAATGATAACAATAAATAGAATAGACTTTATTTGAGACGTAGATATCCACGACAAAATACATCTTATCTATTCATATATACAAAGATGATACTAGAATTTTTATTATTTTTACTTTTTTTTATATTTATATAAATCTAGGTCGGTTATAAAAAACAAAAAGTATATGAAGGAGAATCGTAATTTGATTTTTCCGGTCATAATATTAAAGAAATCAGAACAATATGATTTCACGTGGCGTGTTTTTCACTAAAAAATATTTCTGTACAACAAAAGAATAAAAAGGAAAAGAGAGGGGAGTAAGCAACGCGAAATGGTTTTGAAGCAAATCGAAGCTTAAATCATGGGGTTGGTTGTAATTTCTAACCAAGGAAACAAATTATCCACCGGCATTATACCATTGTTAAAATAATATTCACCAAAATATATAGGCAACAATAATTTTGGTTTCTTTTTCTTTTTTTAAACCATTAATACTCATTTTAATGCTATAATAGCTGTATGATCTCAAATCTGAACAATCAAAGATAAATTATAAGTGCCGTAAAACTCATTTGAATTTATAATTAAGTTAATTATTGAGTTCGGTAATGCTTTGAATAAATAAATCTACAGGAGAAATTATTTATTTTTACATTTTGTTTTTCTTTTTTTATAGAAATTAATTTTTCTCAGGTATATTAAGTTAGTCATATAAATTATTCCACTATAAGTAAGTTGTTTCTAAAGAATTGTATGATATTTACTTATATACTGGTTAATAAACTTCAAAGAAAAACCATGATTAGTTGATTTCTTACCAACTGATGTTTTGAAGAATTTACTTAAATTAAAAGACTCAAAGAGCACGCAATTATGTTTTCAGTATATTGTTTAAAAATAGCAAATATTTTATTAGAAACTGGTTTCAAATATTTTAATTTGCCGTCATCAAAAAACTGATAAACTACAATACAAGACACGTATAAGTTATCACTTTATTAAAACTAGTTGGATCATCGTTAACTATGAAGTGTGTTATTTTTAATGATTTTTTTTTTTTAATTTTATAGGTTTAAACAATTTACTAAAATTATTACCACAGAGTATCCTAAATCTCCCCCCCCCCCTTATTTCTATACCCCTTCCCCTTAGATAAAATAATTTGCAAAATATCCCGGTTTAGTAATTAATTTCGAGTGGTGGAGATACAGTTTATAATTTATTTTATTTCTGTTCTCATTGGGAATTCTAAGCGAGTACCAGGGGGGTAAGAGAAACCTATAAATGCAATATCATGGTCATAGATTCAGTGGTTCCAGAGATAGTGTGGAGAGTCAGTGGCCAATAATTGGCTTTTATAAATTAGCAGGGGTGAGCAAAAGTCAGGGTGTCAACTGTCAACTTGTAATTAAACTGCAAGTTGTAGACATTATTGTCAGACTGAACACCCTGACTTTTGATCACCCCGAATAAAATTTCAGGTGATTTCATTAAATTTTTAAAGGTTCAGAATAAAATTTCCTCATAACAATTTGTGTTTGCTTCCGAGATACATAAGGTACGAAATCAATTCGCAAGAATTACAATTTTTGTCTCAAAAAAATGCATTTTTGATATATTATGCTAGACACACACGGTCAATTCGATGTGTCAGTTTGGTTTGAACACACCGAACTGACTAATATTTGACTTGTATGGGGTAAAAATGGCATGACATCAAGCCAAAAAATCCAACTGACGATTTGATGAAATTTCATCAAACTTGCCGTCAGTTCGATTTGATACACTAAAATCGAACTGACGGCAAGTTGATTTGACTGTCTGTGGGATTTGTTCAGTTCAGTTCTTAAAACTAGTCATTCTGCGCATGACCCGACACCGGGGTTATCGATTATCAAAAGTTTTCAATTATTAAAAACCTATTGATGACTTAGTTTTCATTAAATTAATTAATTTTTTAAACAAAACACTAGTCAAAGCTAGAAATAAATTTAAAAAAACAAGATGATGTGGCCCACCAAACTGACCGTGATTGCTGCCAGTTCGACTTGATCATTTTATGATCAAATCGAACTTAACCAGCGAATAGACCGTGTATGGCAAGCTTTAGTATAGTGTATATCAATCGATTTGTCTTTTAACATTATTAACATCACCCATATTACTTGTCCGATTGTGATGAAATTTGATGTTACGTCAAAGTTAACTCACAGTTGATCCTATATTCATTTCTACCTTCTACGCACATTGTTTCCTCTGGCACATGCACACAAGCATTTCTCTTTTATTAACACTTTTTTATTTTTTTTTTAAACTACTAATCCAATTTTAATGAAATGTAAACAGCATATTTGGGTTTCAGCCCGCACATGATCCCTTATTGATAAACACTTGCAAACAATGCTTTCTGAAGTGCATCACCATAATTTTATTGCTAACACATAAATATTAAAATCATATTACACATTATTTTATAGTCATGTGACAATTTGTCGAGTGATAGGAAGTGAGGAAGCTAGGTGCCAAAGTAATTAACAAACTTTTCTTTTCTTTATCGTAGTTAAAATATTCAAAGATTAAATTAATTGTTTTGACCTAGATTTTGTGTCACTAACTGAATGCAAATGGCACGCGAACTGTAATCATATCAGTTTACTTACGAACAACAATGTAAAAATATATTAAAATAGAAAGGAAGAGAATACGACAAAAGCAGACAGATATTTATTATCAACTAAAAAAACCTTAAGACTTATAAAATTCATGAAAATCGAATTTCTATATCATCAGTATACATCCTATCTTTATTTGTAGACAGAAAGAACACACAATAGTCACAATATCAATCTAGCTAACAAAATATGGTTTTTAGAAAAAATAAAAGATAGTTTTTTTTCCACTAACTAACAATCTTTCTTAAACTGATAACAACGTATTTGAATAATATAAAAATTTCGGCTCAAGTTATCTGGAATTTACTTATCTTGATTAAAAGGTATAAAATTATCAGTTACTTCAAATGTTAATGCAGGCCAATATCGAAAAAGTTGTTTTTTTATATTTCCTTAAATAGAATATTATTAAACCTATCTTAAAATTTTAAGACATTATTTAAGCTAGCTTTTTTTTTATTATTTATCAGTGTAGTATATGCATTTTATATATAAAATATAAATACAAGTAGTCCCCTTTTTATATACATAATTTATTAAATTATTTCCTGTCTTTCGGAGTAAATAATTACTCATTTAAAATTGATTAAATGGTGATATTTCATCCCTTATTTTGGAGCATCTTCAAACCTGTAATTATATTTAGTAACTATATAACATATATATTTTTAATACAATTTTTAAATATACAAAATATATAGTCAATTTATCAGTGTGGATATTAAATGAATACATGAACTTAGTTAAAATAAAATTACATTTAAGACAATTGAAATAATAATCTTTTTATTTTTCGTTCAATAAACTAATTAGAAGAAGAAGACGAAGAAAAGACATTTATTGATATATAACAGAAATAAATACAAACAAAATGCCAGTAACCCATTGCATTGTGCTTGAGGGGGAGTACCGCTTTAGGATATTTAAAATATGCCTTTAAAAAAAAAATATATAGATATTAATAAATACATTATTTAAGTTATTTTAAAACATTACAGTTTGCTTAAAATAAAAAAAAAGCTTCCAATATTTATCAAGTAAAAGTTATTTTATTTTTATATTAATTTATTTTAGTTTGATTTATTTTTATACATTTTAACACATTTCTACACAAATCATAATCTCGGGACATGCTTACGTACTTATCGGCTTCAAATATACAAATATTATAAAATATCGAAAAACTAACTAGTATAATTATTTTCTAAAGTAGCAATAAACTAATTATTAAACTTATAATCGTAAAAATGTAAAGACATAATCAAGGCTAGCTATTCTTGGATTATTAATCAGTGAAGTTAAACATTTCTATTTAATTTAAAGTGTAATTTTTAAGCACAATATATTTAATTGGCACCACCTCTCAACATTAATAATTTCTTCGAAACAATAGTTTTTTGAACTGGCGCCGGGCGTATATAATATTTTTTCCCTCTTTTTTTTAAAAAAAAAAAAAAAAAAAAAAAAACCCAATAAGGAGAAATGAGGCGAAGAGACCTAAAAAAAATTAATTCCTTAGCAGGAAATAGTTAGAAGTAAGGGAACATTTGAGACCCACGTAGTTCTTGTAGCCTATAATTTCGACTAAATCGAGGCCCCCGTAGATCCAAAAGCTACCGCACTTTCACACTAAAAATACACCCGTGAGAAAATAACGTCGAAAAAAAAAAACCTTCGAAATTGGTACATGCGACATAGACACAAGATATTATGTCACTACGTGTAGCAGAGAAATAAATTGGATTCTTAGAAACACCGTGAGAAGGATAAGTTAAACAAAAAGCTAAAGTACAAACGTACGACTAAAGGCTGTAAACAAACATTATTATAAATAATATATATTTTTTTTTAACTTACCGAAAATGACAGTCAATTTTCATATTATACTTGGATGTAAAATATATCTGTAACATAAAAAAAGAACAATCTTTTAGAAAAAAATGTATGCAATTAAAAATTTCCATTATTTTCAGTGATCAAAGTGTTACTGATTTTTTAAATTTTCTAAAACAATGTAGTTAATTCTTAAATAAATAATACAAAGAAGTAAATATTATAATTATAATATTGACTTTTATACTATCAAAGAAAAATATTTTTTAATAGTTAGTTATACAGAATTTCAGCCAATCTAAAACATCTAAACGGAAATCAGGTTGAATATTGTGTGCGAGTTTAAAAAATTAGGCTTAGTTACCTAACGGCTCTGAACCAATATATATCTATATACATATATATTAGTCAACCGAGAATTTTTTTTTTTTTTTTTTTTTTTTTTTTTTAAATAAAATAAAAGTTAATTCTCCATGTCAGATTTTTTTTTTTGTAGAATAGGCTTAAAGGAAGGGGTTTAGCTCGAGAGTTAAACAGAAAGGGGAAAAACGATATAGCTATCCAAAATCCAAAAGATGAAAAATTCTAAGAGTGGATTATCTAAATTTAATAGTTAAACCCTGTTCTTTATAATAGAAGATAAAATCATATTTCAAATACATTTTGTATAATACTAAGATAAATAGTATCACAAGGATTAATTTAATGTTAAAAATCTCCTAATAGTTACAGTAATAAATAATACTTTGTGAATAAACCTCCTGTTTTAGGGTTGGCGTTGACAAAAACAGGGAAGTAGGGAATATTAGGAAGTACACGGTTGAAAGGGGAACAAGACAGATGTCTAGGGCAGCCCGCAGCCCTTTCACCCAAAACCTAGACACCAGTCTGTCCTTTTCACGAACTAAAAAAAATAATTCAACAGACCTTTTTTTTAGGGTAAAAAAATAGACCCTATAAGAGTCATTATACGCCAAAGTTTCTAGGGTTGCCGATAGTGGAACAGTTTTTGCCATTATGAAGGGCCTTTTGCCTTACCACCGTTATCCCTGTTACTTCGTCTTTTTCATAGACACCCACCCTTTCTTTTTTTTTAAATAAGCCCTTTGGCGCAATGATTCCGCACCAAATAATGCTCCCCCTTTTTCATTGTATTTATAGATTTTTTTTTACATTTCTCTATGATCAAATAGGAAAAGGGAGAAATAAAGAATAGAAAAAATACATAAAAATAAATCTAGCCAGGAAAGTTTCCGGGTTATCCAATTCGGGGTTAAGAGATGAACAATAGACAACCGATGACAAAACCCCCTTCTCTGCCCACACATTTTTTTTTCGATAATTTCCTGGATCAGACCCCTCTATAGCGTAGAAGTCAACGCTTCACACTTTTTTAAAAAATCTGTTAGGGCGTTTTTTCTCACTCGAAATTCTGTTGCAGAAGGGGGTGGCAACAAGAGCATCGGAACATCCGCCTTCCGGGATTGAAAAAAAAGAATCTATAGTAAATTCCTCATTCAGGGAACAACAGATACCAGGGAGAGATAGAAGCTCATACACATAGTAACACTAGTTAACGACATTACTTTTCTAAAAAAGAAGTAGAAACATTTTAACGGAAAAAAATGTCCAGGCAATCCGCCAATCACCCCCTATTTCCGGGATATTGATCGGAATTTGTAAAGGGGGTGAAAAAAAACTAGGTCGATAGCAGATGTCACTCTTGAAACAAATTCGGTCTGTTACGATGACAAATGAACATACTAATTTTGACAACTAACAGCAAAATATATATATATATATATATATATATATATATATATATATATATATATATATTTCAAATATCAAGAGTATACATAAGATAAATGCTAAATTATTTTAATGAGTTCTGTCATCGATCAAGTTAATTTAAGTGTAAATTTCATGCCGGATTAACGGAGAACTCAAATCTTTACGGATCTGTCAAAAGAAGTTTACGAAGTTAGAAAGATTTTTTTGTGAAATTTACTCTTAATTAATAAAACGTCAAGAGGAAATTTTTAAATGTACACTGTTAATATTTCATTTCAGACACATTTTGACTATTGAAATTTTAATAACTAAAATACTAAATCTAATTAATTTGTGATTTAAAAATTAAACGTAAAATAAAATTTAAAAAAATGTTGACACATTTTATTCGGTAAATTGAACGTTGATATGCTTGTTTTGTAATATTAATTACAATAAACAAAGAAGCATAAAATAAAATAAAAATTAACTTTAATTTCATATCACTGAGAGTATATAACATCTTATTATTGAGGGAGGGATATTCAAAATCAAGTCTTATTCTAAAATTCTTTTTAGGGACATTTTCGGATAGGCCTTTAATCTTATATTGATTTTACAAGATATTAATAGAATTGTTTTCGTAGTTTTCTTTTAACTAGAAGAAAATGGAAAGCAATATTTAAACAATATTGTATTTCGTAATGCCAAAACCTCATCCGGTTTGATTACTGTATATAACATTCGATTTCATTTCTAATGTACTAACAAACTTTTAGTGTTATTTATAAAAATATATTTTAAGGTAAACAGATTTTTTTTTTTTGCAAATACCGTTACTCCATTTAATATAAACATACTCGATTTAAAGAGTATTAGTGTGAGATATGAGCCATACAATCAGAAATAAAATCAGTTAATTGTGCACGCAATGAGAGCTGAATGTCAAAAATTAAAAAATATTAATTGAATCTAGCTTTAACAACCGATAGAGGTTCGAAAAGGTCATAGGATCAACTCTCATCATTTTGATCTTTCAAAATCAGTAGCTGTTTGTACAATCAGTTTTTCGAGACAACTTACCGTTAATTCATAAAAATCGTAAACTTTGCGCCCTCCATTTTTAATTTTTAGAGGGGTGAAAATAAAAAATGTTAACTTTTGGAATTTTCCAAGCAATTAAACATTAAAATGCACTGCATGCTTGCTGGTACTTGCGGCCTTGCACACTGCTGAGCGCTCAATTTTTTTTTTTGTCACAATCAACGCATTAGGTCATAATAGGACGGAACAGGGGTACGGTGCCTTTACAAATCTACTCTATTTAAAACACATCTTAACTTACTGAGATTTGAACCAACTTCAATACACAACATAATATCCACCTTGGCCGTTGTCTCTACAAAGTGCCTAGGCACTAGCCCATAATTGAGATACATGGAATTCCTTTTGGTCATCTACACCAAACAGTAAAAGAGGACTCGGCTAACTTAATTTACTATATATTTTTTTGGCTCTTCTTTAACGTTCTAATGCAAACATCATTAGTTAATTACAGGACAGGGGTCAGGCCACTTATCTACTCTATGTGATCACCAGTGTGAAGTGTAAAACAAGTCTAACCTTTCTGAGATTCGAACTCAACAGATATGCTTGTATTTAGAACTTTATTTCAGCCGGATTTTACGATTTTCGTATTTATCCCATTTTATTTTATTTTTATACTTTCCCGTCGGAATACAGTTGTGTATGTATTTATTTCGAATTAGTTTTGCTACAAAACGAATTAAGAAGTAATAACAATTGAACTAATTCATCCCTTTATTAGAATAACACAATATGCATTGTTTTCCACAATGCACATTCAAATGAGACAAAAACAAAAAATCCCTCTTGATATATCCTTTTATACAAAGGGACTTTATCAGATAATTTCATTTAGAAAGAGGTTTATCAAAAGAGGAGGAATAAAAAATAATAATATATTGAGAAGAAACAAACTTTTTTTGAACGTAAAGTGAACTATAAGAATACCTTTACAACTGATTTTTTTTTCTTACCCCATAGAAATTTTCGACACATTATATAAAAAGGCAAGGAATTGACTCGATTTATTTGCTTTCATGTTTAAAAAAAAAAATTAACTTAATTTTAGCAACAAGTAAACTAAATAAGTATAAAGTTGAACAAGAAGATAAAAGCTTTTTTCCCCCTCAAAATATAAGAGTACTCGAGTTTTTCGAAACTATTCAAAGGACACACAAAAAAAAACTGAGGAAAAAATGAAAAAGTAAATAAACAAATTGTTTACTTTAGAACAAACTTGGTTTCAGTAAAAAAAGAAGTCAAGCCTACCTAAACAAATAACAAGTTTTATATTTATATAAATAAATAAATAAAAAAAAAAAAAAAAAAAAAAAAAAAAAAAAAAAAAAAAAAAAAAAATATATATATATATATATATATATATATATATATATATATATATATATATATAAAGTGGAAGTTATTTATGTTCAAATTACTGCGTAAATATTAATATTAACGTCAAGCAGTCAAATAACTTCATTAACATTTAATAAACTTATATGAATGAATGAATTAATTGAATTCCATTAACAGTTTTAAAAAATCTAGGGACTTCGCGTCTCAAAAGTATGGGAATAGGGAATGCCCATTTTTCAGAACTTATTAGGATTCTATTACGGATTACATATTTTATTATTACTATCAAACTCAAGGAGAACCACCATCATTATGACTTAACGTAATTTAACAATTATAGCTGTAAGCGGTTCCGTTGTAAAACGATACGAAAATGTTACCTTTAAAAAAGATTAAATTATGTAAAAGGTTATTAATTAAGATTGATAAATGTTTGTTCAATGAAATACATTGTTTAAAAATGTCAACATGTAATGTCTTAAATTAGTTTGGTCAATCTGAGTCTATCCATACATTGTCAATTAATAATATAAACATTATTTCCTACAATTTTGGTCGTTTTCTTTCACCAAAAGTGATTTATCTTAAATAGGAAATATTTTCTTAAAACATATTTAACTAAAAAAGAAAAAAAAAAGGTATATTTTTTGTAGACCTGTTAAAGCCTAAATATAGTAAGGGGCGGTCAGTCAAACAACACTAGGAACCCTTGTGTTCCATAAACAAATCAAAACTGTTGCTTTTACTAAATGTAATATTCAATAAAAAAGTTTAGACAAAAAAACAACACTTTTTTTGGTCTACGGAAAAAAGTTTTTGCCTATGTTAACGTTTTAGGTAGGGGAGAATGAGTGCATCGGACCACTGCCTTTGACTTCTAAGGGGCTCTATAATGCAAATTTTTCCTTTTTTTTTGCTACACTCAAAATAGGGTCGGAATCATCACACAAAAAAAAACCTCACGAATAACACTACTAAATATAAACAGTAAAAAATGTGCATGATAAAAAACAGTTTTTTTCTATTAAGTGCTTTTATACATAACAGGGAGGTACCTTTTTTACTACAAATAAGTTAGTAAATAGAGATGCTGGGACAAAAACAGGTACACGGCAATAGCGGGTGCATATATTATATTTAATGTAACCTCCCCTATGCTTAATAGAATGTTCTGTGAAAGAGCTATGAATTAGCTATGAATTCATCTATGAAATAAGTACAATTTATGTTCTTTACCCCCTATTTAACAATATAATTTCATTCAATGTAAGTTTGTACTTTGACTACCGCACTATAATTGAGCAAACGACAAATTCATTCTTTTGTTGTTAAGCCTCTTTGAAGGCTATCGTGAAGTATGGTCTTTTTGACGACATAGTTTCTTCCATAATGTTAATATGTACTAATATTAGGTAAATTCTTTACTTTTTGCTTCCGAGCTTACCTAAGGTAACAGATGCTATGTGATCGTTCTGAAGAACGAAAATATTTTATGTCTTCGCTTTCAAAAATTCCAAGACAGATCTGTTTCAGACATCAGGGAACATTTTTTGTTGCGTGTCTGTCTGTCTGTCACTCAATTTTTGCGAGCCAACATATCTTAAAAACTACACGTCCAATCATAATAAAATTTGTATGGTAGGTCATAATTAGCCCATTGTTGGCCCCATACAAGTTACAAGCTTCTGCGCCCATTTGTGTTTCTTCAAAATGCGCAAAAACATACATTTATTTACACCTATAATATCTTCAAAAGTCCTCATCTGATTATTATGAAATTTAGACGGTTTGTCAAAAGTAAACCGCAGATATAGCCGCAGATTAATTTCAACCGTCTCCACTCTTTAACTTTTTGATACTTAAAGAGCTTAATTGACACTTTAATTCATGTAAAAAAAAAAAAAAAATCAAAACAATTTTGAGGTATTAAAAAAACAGGGTAAACTATTAAATAAATTAGAAAATAATTACACATAAAATGCGAGGAAGCTATGCACCACACTAATTGGTTGTCTATCTTTCAAATTAGCGCTTTGACTAACATAAGGAAGGCTATTGTCAAAGAAATCATTTGACGAAAGAGTTCTGGCTCTAACTCTATTAAGAAGGTTGTCAAGTTTGTTAATTTAATGGTAGTACTCTATAATACTATTAAGACTATCAGCAGGTATATTATTTACATGATAGATTTCGACTTTCACACTATCAAGGCTATAGACAAGCATACTCTTAAGGAATTAGCACTTTGACTGTCATACAAGGAAAAATATTTTCCTAAGAAAATTCTATTGATGTTAGAAATCTTACTACGACACTATAATATAATATAGGCTGTTTTCAAGTTCGTATTTTTGATAATAGTGCGTCAGGTAAATTAGTTTGGTGTTTTTCCTTTGGTCAAGAATTATACCCTTAAGGAATTAGCACTTTGACTGTAATACCAGGCAGGCTATTGTCAAGAAAATCCTTTTGATGCTAGAACTCTGACTACGACAGTATGTAGGCTATTTTCAAGTTCGTTATTTTGATGAAGGAGCATCAGGTAAATTAGTAGTGTTATTTTTCAAATAAGAAACAATTTAGATAAAGCTATACTTAAAAAATAAATTAATACGCTAAAGATTTCCATAGTGACTTTTAAAATAATAGTTTTAGTTACTAAGTTTAACATTCCATTATAATATGTACTAATTTAACTGGGCTAATGTAAAGTAAAATCTTAAGTTAGTCTAAAAAGTAAAAAAAGAGAGACAAAAAACGTTATTATATTTATATAAACTTAAAGGGCGTATATTAAAAGAATATTATCCAGATCCATTGTCATCTTTTTACAAGGAAAAAACAGAACCTAATAATAGAAATAAACTTTCTCTCAATGAAAATATAAAAAGGATTCTTGGAAATCTATATAAAAATTAGAGTTTCAACGTTTTGGAGAAATATTGACAAAGTAGATCATGAATGAAATGAGACAGTCGTTTACTAACAATGACGTCATTTTGTTACTAAATATTTAATATGGAATCGATTACCTGTTTGAGACGTAATTGTTAAAAGGTTGTTTAATGATATCAATTTCTGAGTTAAAAAGAACAAAATAAAGTGAAATTATATAAGACACTTAAATTATTGTTGATCAATCCTTTTTTTCAAGATCGTCAAAAATCGTGTGAAGCATATAAAATGACATTTCAATTGCTGACAGCTGTTAGGAGTTCTTAACTCGTAAGTTTTCGCGTAACGTCTTATTTTAAAATGTTAGATCTAGGCACACATTAGAGGTTGCTGGAATCTAACGCTTAGAACATCTTCATTCTGTTATAATTGATCGATTAAGTATCAGGATATAGTGACAGAAAGAGAAATAGTCTTGTTTTTACTTCATTATTACACAGTTTTCACTCGTGAAAATGCTTTAGCATTGGGAACGAAACGTGATCATTACCCATCAAGATGGAAGCGAAAATTGATGTCCGATATGTTTAAAACATCCTTATAGTCAAAAACCACTGTACTTTTACTACACTGAATCTATTTAATAAAATTAATTTGTAACGAACAAATATTTCATACTTAAGTCAGGTCAACCAAATGAAAATATAACTAGTATAAGGGTTTCTAGGATGACCTCAAAACTCAATGTAAGAAAAAGAAAGAATGTAAGAAAAAGAAAGGTTTATTACTGGACATATAGTACTGAATTAGCTCCTGAAGCCGGTAAGAAGAGAGACGTTAAAATAGCGCGAGGAAGATGTTCTACTTCTTATCTACATTTCAATAAAAAAAAACAAAAAAAAAACTGGTAACAAAGAAGAATTTAAGTCAACAAAAGCAATATTATAGTAACTAAATTAAACGTTAAGTTATAAAAGTATCCATATTTAAAACTTATTTAGGTATGTTATACTTAGAGTTGTGAATAGATAAAAAGGATTAAGAAAGTCGTGAATACATTATAAAAAGATAGGGAAGTTTTAAAGCTATGAACCCACAAAAAAAACCTTTCTGGGGTCATTGTTGAGGAGTGGTCACGTCAAAATAAACATTATGATATAAAGCCAGGCAACGACAGGCTCAGTAACAATGTTAGAAAGGTTTCAAAGACGTCAAACTATAACACCCTAAGTGAAAGGGAAGGATTTGTAGATTTAGGGTGGTCTAGGAGAATCTAGGGTCAGCGGCAAGTCTTCTTGCACCCTCTAAATACCTTTAACAAGACGCTCAACCCTTTTCAACAAAAGGGTCAAGAAAAAAAGAACCATTCATAAAAGTGACTACCTAAAGTTTAAAGGGACTAAAGTATGAATGAAAAGGTAAAAACTACGTAACACCAAACTCAAGAAAAGGATCTATATATCTTTTACTATAGTAAACATGTGGTAGAAAGAATTCAAGAATATCGGAATTTACATTTGAAGAGTTGTCATAATAATAATAATAAGGTAACATCCTTTCTTTTGTAATACGCTATTAAAAAGTAAACTAACTTCCTTACAAATACACCTCATACGATTATATTCTTAAGAAGTTTTTGATACTTGCCCCTGTAATAGTTGTTCTTTTTGCATTTACATGTATATGAGTTAGTCAAATATTTATATAAAAAGGGTGAGATTACTTCAAATAATCAAATTCAAGTAATGGTTTGGATGTTATTACACTAGGTAAATCAGTAAAAAAGTTTAAAATTCATGTCTTGTTCTCATTAATTGGTTTAGTACAAAAGAACTTAAAAGAAGAAAAAAGTTTAGCAAAACATTTTTGCGATATACATCCTCTAATTTTATCGGTACTTTGTTTAGAGAAACCTCTAGAATAGAGGCAAAGGGTCCGCAGTCGGTACCTCCCTCCTCATTCGGCTAGAGTACAAAAATGTTATTATTAGAGGGCCTAGACGGGTAGGGAGCGTGCGGAAGGGGTGTGCCCGCGGCTCAGCCGTCGCCGGCTGCCGGCCTCTTCCTGGCTAAAAATCCCTTTGTACTCAGTTCTTTCTACAAAGAGAAGCCCTCTGCCTCTCCCTTCCCTTCTACCCTTCATTACCGTCCCCTCGCTAAAAAACCAACCCTACCTCCTCATCCTTACTTCCAGTACAGACCATCAACACTCCGTGCAAAAAACGGAAATATATATATTTTTTAAACAGCAATCATTTTGCACATCCTAAGACATAATTCTTAAAAATAATAAATATAGGAATACCTTTTTTTAACAATTTAAACAAAAATTAATTGAAACATTAAATAATATTAAAATATATATATATTTAAGTACCTAAATGTTGATTGATATAAACATATGCTCTCGTAACAAAGTAGACTTAGACACAATAATAATAATAATAGAATCCGTTCACGTCTTCAAGAAAGCAGCTTGAATGACCCAAGAAGATTGTGCTATTCAAGACATTACTACTATTCCGGTTATCTGATACCTGGTTTAAAAAGAGTTTTCGCGAAATAAAAATAAAAAGATTAGTTGCTCCCAGATGCGGAATCAGACGGTTCTTCACTTTTTGATTCGTGCAAACTGTATGATGTTTCAACAATCTCAATCGGTAGGTAATTTATTGTTTACTCCTGCACAACTGTTACAATTTATGTGATTTTGGAACGATTAGGTATCTCAAATAGATCATTTTAGGCTATTTTAAGGCAGGCAATTTTAATTTAGCACTAATCGTCACGAAAGCAAGTGAGATTATAAAAAAATATTCAAAAAAACTATTTTTTTTACCAGTCACATTCAAATTTATAAGCTCGAAATGTAGATTAGTAACTACTACCACTGAAATATTTATGAGTTGAGTGTAGAGCTAGAGAATTCTGATGAAGTTACAGGACTTGTTAAATCCCGAATGTGGGTAAGTTTTAATACAGTTTGGAAGGCAGACTAGGTTAATATATGATCATGGGTAATGGCTCGCCGGAGGCAGAGGGTGGTCTGCCACCCCCAATAATCCAGCCAACTGGGTGAAATAGCGGGGACCGCGGCATGGCCGACCTGCACCCTAGATCGATATAGAGATGGTCCAATGTCACTCCTCAAGCTACTACAACTAATAACAAGGAACTATTAGCAAATTTATCTTCAAATATATCGTATATCACAAAAAATGATTTTGATTAAAGGCGGCCATTTGTGTAAAAAAAGTTTGGTTGCTATAACTCACAAATTATTTGTTGTTAAAACCTTGAAATAAGTTACTTTCAGCGACGTAAACATGTTTCAATTTACTTGTACATTCAAGATGGCGACAAATTTTGAGGAAAGGTGGCCATTTGTGTAAAAACAGATTGGTTGCTATAACCCACAAATTATTTGTTGTTAGAACCTAACAACTACCGAGACGTAAACATGTTTCAACTTACTTGTAAATTCAAGATGGCGATCATCTATATATTTAAAAGTATTTCTCAGCCATATATTCATAATTTAATCTGGAAATTGTAGACACTTGTTTTTTTTATTTAGAATAAAATTTAAGTTACTCTTATTGTTATCTGTAAATTATATTAGATCGTCTATACAAATAAATATAAATAATTCCGTTAAATCAAAACATTAAAAAAGTCAATTACAGAATAAAATAGTTAGCTAATTAGGGTAAAACATAGCTTTCTTATATTCTATAGCGTAGTTTAATAATGTATTGTACTTACAACCCATTATTTTAATTTTCAATCCCCCTTTTTTTTAATTATGTCAAGATTATTATAATTTTTTCCAGGAATAAAAGTAAAAATTTAGCAAAATGTAATGAGACTAACCTTAAATATATAGGCATCAATAAAAAAAACTTTATCCGCAAGGAAAGAGAAACTAATGGACGCAGAATGTTGAAAATTATATGGGACCAACAATGATCCCAATACTTATTTTGGTCTACCACCAAAATTTCATTAATCCGATGAGTAGTTTTTGGCAAAAATGTTGGACAGACATTCAAACACGGGTCCAAAAATGTTCCCCGATAACTGAAACGAATTTCTGTCGAATTCGGAGACATAGTTACGTTACGTTCTTTAGAACGACCACACAGCTTTCATTTCCTTCATAACCTCGGAAGCAAAAAATTGACTTTAATCTGCTAAATTGATTCAATCCGAGGTAAGTGTTCATAATGTGTCATGTTTCTTTATATTCTTAAAAATATTTCTAAAATAATTCTAATATTAAAACAGATAGATAATATCGTTAACATAATAGGAATGCAGAGGAAACAACAAGCATGCATGAAATAACCTCAAATAAAAATAATGAAATTAATGATTGAATTGTAGCACAAGACGCACGAGTAGGTACAGTTATTGTAATCGTTATTTAACGATTACAAATATTTACTTAATTCAATGAAAAAGTTAACTTATTGAAAGATTCGACGGAAATTAATTTATATATGACGTGTAATAAAAACAATATGGTGGTTGAACTCACCTGTGAAAAAATTTTCTACGAAAGTTTCTGAAAGAAAGTGGCAAAAGTGTTTACGATGAACAAGCATAACAAAACAACAACAAAAAAGTATTAATTTACTGAAGTAAACACAACAATTCACTGAAAATATTTATTAAACACACTCAACTATAACTAAATTAAGTAATAAGCAATACAACCGAACAACTGAAACAAATCATAAGATCAGCACATGCGCTAACGCTAACCTCTTTAAGTCCTTCTAAAATCTTAAGCTCAGTTACATTTATTCCACATTTCACTCACAACCGTACAGGTTCCCCCCTCAGCTCCAAATTATTATGAAACGTAAATAATAAGGTATTATAAATAAATATGATATTTAAATAATTTAATTTAACCGATAAATAAAATAATCTAATATGTTCAGCTATTTCTTCAATAAATCATTTATTTGTTATTGTTATTGGGATAACCTTGTCGTACTGTTATAACAAGTAAAATACCTTTGTTTACATTAGTTAAAATGAATTACCGTTTAAGAAATGAGTATAATTGTTTTAATAGTAACTTAAATTAAATCTTGTTCCTGCGAAAATAATTACCAAGTATAGTTATGAGCAAATTTAGTACCTAATAATTTGATCAAACATATTCTTTATATTATTTTCATCTAATGATATACGAGTAGCTAAATTAAGATATTTAAAGTAAATCTAAGTTTTTTTTTTTTAAAAAAAAGGATGTACGTTGACCCCGAAAAGCTATTTTTTCTTTTGCCTCCCCATTTAGAAACCTATTCCCGTTACTTTCAGCACATGTAATTGCTTTTAAATAGTATATTGATAGATCTTATCGCATATTAACAGAAGCAAAATTCTTATGTTTAACTCATTTAATAGATAGTAATAAAAGTTTGACACATTACAATGTAATCAAAAACAAATACATACACAAGTTTTCAATTCATTGTGTGGTCTGTTTTTATCTGTAATCTTGCCCAGTCTTTTAATGACAATGTACTCTACGCAGCTCCCGTATCTGGCTCCATTGTAACTTTTTTACTCTCTAGTTTTATTTTATGTAAAAACATATCTGCTAATTTACCTGATATAGTGCGGTTGTTTTACGGTTCTTCGTCTTCACTCTCTATGTCATGATTTTGATAATTCCCAGTGGTTTTTTCGCTTTCTTTAAACAACAAGCTGTTTTTGTATCACTTTTTAGCTCGATGCGGATCGCTGGTACATCGATAGAATGTCCCACTTAGATATTCAAATAGTTCATTCCTAATTATGTTTTTTTTGTTTTTCTTGTTCATTGGCCGTTCTTACTTTCTCGTATAAAGAGAAAAATATTGTGATGGCGCGAAAATTCGATTTTGAGATTTGTTTTGGGGTCCCCTGAGTCCGACAAATTGGTTTTTAAAAAACGTTTGTTTTCTGTCTGTCGTCTGTGAATCACGCGTGGAGCCTAAACTACTGTGCCGATTTGAACGAAATTTGGCATTCATGTTCAGAAAAAATCATACCCCGAAGCGACCCCCCCCCCTCCCCCAATAACTCTGAAAAAACGTGAAAAGACCATTACCCTGCTGCTTACAGTTTTAATATATAGTTTTGTAATATATATGTTTACTATAGTTTTTAAGTTTTAAATATATATAATACAAAATGTATTAATTTGACATAAATTTTGACGAACCAATAAAATGGTAAAAATGACAGTACATAATATTAATATATAAAAAATAAATAAATTACCATTCAAAACTAAGGTATTAAGATGACAGATGCGGTCGAAATATACCCATTTGAGATAGATATTATTTATTTAACACACTCTAAAGAGACCAAACCACAAAATAAATGAAAACAGTTCCGTCGATTTTGATTTAAAAAAATCTAAAACGTAGTCCATTTAAATGCGAATCTAACGATGCAAGCCGTCTTCCCGGGATAAATCTAGTTTCCGAGATATTGATGAAAATAAATCGATTTTATTGAGAATCAAAAACAAAAAATACACAACCACCTGTTGAATATAGTTTAAATAATATATTAACTAAGCATCGCGTGGCTTTATCATTGAAACGAGCTTAATGCAATAAATATTTAATATATTAAGCAAATTAATAGTTAATCATGATTTTAATATGAGTTTATAGTTTTAAAATGATGATTGGAGTAGACGGTACTCACTCCACTTGGTAGGTTCTATTCTGTAGGAACCCTCCAAAAGGTGACAATCATCAATTGAGGTTAACAATCACAGCTAGCAGATAGACATGCGTACCCGTCTGTATAGATAACAGTATATTCATAAACCTATGATATAGATTTAGGTGAAATAACACTTAACATAATAAACACACAAAATCACATCAAAATGTTATATTTTGTTAATAATTATTGCTATATAAACACGTAAAAAAAGAAAAAAAACATCGCCATCTTAAATATCGAAAGATAAAAATTAAGTATAGGTTATTGCAACAAAATCAATATATCGATACATCGGTAGCTGAGAGGAAACGTGTTCAAGAAATCAGCACAGGTGTTAAAGTAATACTTCAAAAGACAAAAGGAGAGTTTATTTTCCTCTATCTAAATAACTACATATTAAAATAAGGGGATATTTAGTCCAATATACTATGGGACAAAGCACTTACATCAAATCGGAACAAAAAAAAAGCAAAGGGGATCAGATAAGACAAATTTATCACCGTTTTCTTTTCTTGATGTGGTACAAATTTAACATTTAAATATTTTCTATAGCCGTTACCTTTCAGCTTTCAGTTTTTGTTTTTGTTTTTTCGGGTTTTACGTATATTTTTAATAATAACTGTTTTACATTAAAATAAGTAAGATAGGATATGGAGCGTGCGTGAGTGGAGTTCATCAATAAAAGTAAAAGCAAAAGTCTCTCCACGTTTGTTTTTATACGTGGAGAGACATTTGCATTTAGTTTTAAAATAAGTATTTTCAATTTTAACAAACACTGTTTCTTTCTTCTACTGTGAATTTCTTTCACAGCTATTCTAGGGTCGTTTCTATCGAGCTTCACATTTCTCTACAGTACGCACAGTACAATGTCCTCTACTCTACAGAATGTTCAGTAACATTCTCAGTATTTATCTTATAATAATCTCTTTTTGACAGATCTTTAAGTAGAAGCAGAATTCTTGTTTCACTCATTTAATTGAGAATAATAAAAGTTAGACGCATCACAATATAAATGAAAACAAAAAATGTCAATATTTATTTATAATTCTCATATATCCCTCGTACAAAGTAGTAGGGTGTTTGCATCGCCAATGGGGGGAAAACTAGCAAAAAACATAAAAATAACCTATGCAACTAAAACCTTCCATTTCATCAAAAGAAATCATATTGAACGAGCTGTTTATATGGTTTAATTTTATGTTTCCATAGAGCAATTCAATGATATTGCAATTTCATTGAATTGGTTTTCACATGTTTCAATTTTATTTAATTAAGTTGTGTTTCAATCTCAGGGAGCAATGAAATTGAGCCGTCTAAAACGTTTTAGTCGGTTCATAAAACGCACTTTAAGTATCCACAAGTATAGTAAGTATCATCACGACTGACTATGCATTATCGTGCATTATAAAACAACAAACATAAAACAGCAATGATGATAAATAAAAAGAAGAGGTTATTGTTTTTTTGAGCTGTGTCGCTTTTTCCAGAGTAGGTAGAAAATACGAACAGCGCATTCTTTTACTAACAAATAATCAACATAAAGCATTGTTAACTAATTATAATTATATATTTGGCTGCAATAGACACTACTAATATTTATTAAATAAACCCAGGCAAAACTGGGCACCACCTCTAGTTAAATATAAAAAAAAGGAAAAGAAAATGTAATCAGCTGATATAGGAAAAAAAAAAATCTCATATCCTTGCAGAGACGCCGTAAAAAGAGATAATGGCGGATGAAAAAGATAATATCTGTATAAAATCACGGTGCCAAAAGGCCCCCAGACACCAAATAACAGCTTAGGAGGGTCGTTTTTAGAGCTTCCTGTCTGGCTTAGCGTGAACTCCGGTACGATGAGGCGAGCCTAGCCTTTACATCTTTTAATATCATACCAGAGGCCGAAAGAAATATCATATAATACTCTAAAGAACTTTTTTCCTCAACTAGAACATGTAACTTGGAAACAAGCATTGGCCAATCTAAAGGCAATATAATCTTTTTAAAACTGTAATTGAATCGTTAAAAATTATCTACGAACAAAAAATTGAGGCCATTTTACAAGGCGCTAATGTGAGGCATAATCATAAGCACACTAAAGTGTAATTATACCGTAATTTTATGGACAATGACCTTGCTAGAGTAAGAAAAATGGACTAAAAACCAACATAATGTTAATTTCTGCGTGAAATTACTCAAAAAAGTAATACCTTTTTTTGTTAATTCAGAATTAAAGATAAAAGCTACATCTCATCTTTCAAGAACCAGAATAAGTTTGACACATGACAAATGCTACTTAAATAATATAATTATAATTTTAAAACAATATATATTTTTTCTATTTTGTAAAAAAATAAGAAAAAACAATGCTTTCGTTACCTCCTTTAAGCTTGGGAGCAATATATTTAATTAGATTCAAAATATTAAAGCTCTAATAAATCAGAATTACTAATAATACAATTAAATTTTAATAACATTAACGGTTGTTAAATAACAAAATATTTCAATGTAGAAGAACTAGATAAACTGAATAGGAGATAGAAGAATAATTGTTAGATCATTCTAGATTCGCAAAAGGAAGGAGAGGGGAGAAAGAAGGAAATAGTATGGCATAACATTATTTTGGCATGGGCATACATTACTATGGACTTGGCCAAAATAAATACAAGCTGTATAGACCAAGACAACAACCTTACCACATCCACATGCAGGAGGTGAGGAGATTTGCAAACAAAATGCATACATATATTACAACAGACATCTATTTGCCTACACTTACAACAACTCTACACTCACAGATACAGTTAGAACACTGACCCAGTACTGTCTTTCAGATAGACATATGTCTCGAGAGTCAAGAAGAGGGGGAAAAAACTAACACCTCATAAAAGACAATGGCCGTTTAATCTTTGTAAAACAACTTTGTAGCTAAACAATTCCTTTCAAAGATTATTCAATTTAAGATTTTTTTTTTATAAACTTAAAGGGATCAAGTATTCAGTTATTATTTGGAAATATTTTAAACATTTTGTGGCCTGCTATTGCTTAAAAATGTATCAACCACAGTTCAATTGACAAACCTATAACAACTGTAAAATAAAAACAAAAAAAAAGAAAGTAAGATTTAACAAATTCTAAAATAGGCAACATTGTTTCTGCAATACTCTCCTGTTTAGAGTGAGTGATTGGAATTGATGTAGGGATGAAATTGGAATTCGTCTTGAAATTGGAATTCATCTTGGACAACTTTAAAATTTATAATATTTCATATTGTTCAGGGAAAACTCTGACCTTACCTAAAGTCAGTTTCATGACAGCCAACATTTTTGCGAACCTGTCTTGAGAATTACTTGTTCAATTTTGATATGAAATTTGGAAATTATGTCAAAGTTACTCCACGCAGATAGTTTCATTTCAATTACTACGTTCACATATCGTTATGAAAACGATCGGCTAATTCAAAACGCTATGTGAAAGGAGAACGACGGATCGTATCCGTTCAAATCCGCTCCACCAAAATCGTATTCATAACGCTGGCTGGTATGAACAGGTCGTGGAGTCGTGGAGGGGATCGAGATATCAGGTTATTTGGCTCTTTTCCACTTTTATAGTGGTTTGTTTTCGTGAGTTTCCGTTTCTTGTTTTTCTTTCTTAAAAAACTGCAAAAAAGTTAATACTATAAAGAACCTGAAAAAAGTTTAATAACTTGTAAATAAGAAATGTAAAAATTCGCGGGCATATTAGGTAACATTAAAGAAGGTTTTACTCGTGACGTCACCGTTATAAGATATCGAAAACAAATATTTCGATCACCTGTATTTTTTGTTGTGTGAACATGTATCGTTAAAAACGAATCGGATCCAAAACGCTTTCACAACGAAGTGTGAACGTAGTACTCGTGTGCATACCATCTAATTTTCAAGGAATGTATTTTAGAAGCTATCAATATCATCATACAATATTATATATTTATGTGACCAATCGTCCGAGAGAACCGAGGAAGATATGTAACTAACTAACAGAATTTTTATTATTATTATTTATTTTTTTCTGAGGATTTATAAATTGAAAAAAGAGAAAAACATTATAAAGATTTTTATTTATATATTTCAGTTACAAAAAGCTTTTGCTTGAATATATTTGAAAATAAAAAGCACAATTCCAAGCAAGGAAAGAGGTAAATGTAAAACATATCGCTATATGAACTATTATAATTTTGCCTTTATCGATCCCGTGCCCTCTAAACAAAAATTTCATAAATTTACCAAAAAAATAAAAAAAATAAAAAATAAGTATATATAAAAATCTTCTCTCCTTTTTTTCCAGAAAAATAATTTTTTTTTTGTTTTTTTTTTAAAAAAAAGAGATTTTTCGAAACTTTTATTCAAAAACATTCCTATAAACCAAATGATTCTCTATCCAATAATATATTATTAAAATTAATAAAAAAGGAAGGAAAAAGAAAATACAATTATTTTTTTTTAATTTTTAAATGCGAATCGTATTTTACACTTGAACATATGATACACGAAAAGATAAATTGAGGGGAAGAAAATTAAAGATAAAACAGTCGGTGATCAGCTGTTGACTGGGTCTACAAAGCGTGAACAGGCAACCTTAAGATTACGGATTACCTTCTCCAATACATAGTTCCTTCTGCACCATGGGAAATATGGCAGGTGCCTATTTTTTTACCTTCTAAAAATCGAACGGTAACGTCCGCTAACCCAACTAATTCTTTGACAAATGAAACTTTTTTATATATCCTCTCATCCTCTCATTTTTTAAAGGTATAAGTCTCAAGCAGAAAAAAAATGTGAAAAGGAAAAAAAATAAGACCTTTCTCTTTTTTGTACAATATTTCTTTCTTTTTTTACATTTTATTAAAAAAAAAGAAGATATATTAATCATTTGTTTAATAGTAGGTAGAAATTGTCTTAATATGATAGATGACAGACCACCCACTTCTTTATATATGCGAAAAAACGTGTGCTTAAAAATCGCGATTGAAACAAATTTATTCATTTCATCTAAACAATGGTGGAGAAGTAAAAAGTTTAAGACTATTTCAGGAAGTTTCAAGTCCAATGCAAAACGCTATAACACGATTTAAAATTTTACCACTCAATTTAATTAGGAGCCATTTGATACAAGAAATTAAAAAAATTATTACATTGAATGAAAAATAATAAACATTGTATAATTAAGTCTCAAGTATTATTAAGAAATTACCTTCTCCACTTAGTTTACATAAGTACCATCTAAAGAGAAGAAATCCAATTTTCAGAAAAGAATATTATAGCACAATTCAGGAACAATGCATTATTGTTTTGACCAAGAGAACAGAGAAGGTACTAGAGTAAGAGTAACCTACTCTTTTAACCTCTTAACTAGGATTACCAATGAAGGAAATAGTTTAAAAGTTAAGTTTGTCCTCCAAGTCCGAGTTTTTTTCCGAATGTATTTGAATTAAATAAAATAATATTCGAATAAGATGAAATGGAAAACCCTTTTTAGCTAAGAACCGTTTAGAAGAACATCGATATAAAAAATAATCCGGTATCTAATAAATCTAATCGTTTTACATTTTATTTCAAATTTGTTTATCATGGTAGGAATAACATTCAGAATAATTGTAATGATATAAAAATTTCAGTGTGGAATTTTCAGGTTTAATGTGACAAAATAAGTTTATAAAATGTAATTATTTATTTTTAGCTTTTGCTGATATTCTGTAGGTTATATAAAAATAAATTCAAATTTACCACACTACATACACACACAACATTATCAGTAAAACCTTTAATTATAACTACTACATTTTTTTTTATCTTTTTCGGTATAGAATTTCTAGAAATTAGTGTTATTTTTACTTTTCTTGTAAATCATTTTTATATTCTGCTACCTATTATAACGGGTGATGGTAACAATGTATTTAGTAAAAAGGGAAAGATTAATTCGTCGAATATCCTTTGAAAAGAGATAACATTTTTGGAGAGTAAACATTTCTTAGATTATTTATTTTATACATATATGTATTTCGTTATAGCTTGCAAAAAATAATATTACAAAACAAAACTTGTGTAAAAAGCAAATAAATATTTAATACGATTAAACTGATTAAATTAATTGTAACAATCCACCATTTCAGTTAAACAAAAACACTTAACAAAATATTTGTCTTTTCACTTGAATAAAAAGTGAAAAGGAAGCTTTGAATGAAAAACCTAATGAAGCGTAAGGTAAGGTCAAGATTTTTGTCTCGTTCATTTGACAAGGGCAAATGAGGAGTTTTGAGATAAGACTGAACAAGTAAAGAGTATCCAGAAATACACCAGGCCACTGCAGAACAGAGATAAGGCTCGACACTCTACAACCATCTAACTGATAACAAATAGTATGGGTCTACACAAATATCACAGGGAAAAAGGATATCAGAATAAGAATGCATACAATGGAACTTAAAATGAGTCGCTTCTATGCTTCTTCTATTGCTTCTATGTTGGTTTTATGTTAAAAAATATTTCTTTTAAAAGCATTACTTATAACTAACTGGGAATACAGAAATAATTTAAAATAAATAACTACCTACCTTCTCAACCAAATTTGTCATACTTAGAATATATGTGTATATAACTCTAAAATGAGCATTGAAGAAATAATTTAATAAAGAAGTTAAATGAAAACGTTACCTACGAAAAATTTACCAACTTCTATTATTTTATAAATGTGTCATGTAGGAACAAAAAGTTTATAGAATAAGAAGAAAATACCAGTAAAAAGGAATTAGCCAAAATATTT
Source organism: Gerris lacustris (assembly GCA_951217055.1). Lineage (NCBI taxonomy): Eukaryota > Metazoa > Arthropoda > Insecta > Hemiptera > Gerridae > Gerris > Gerris lacustris. The sequence goes on along the minus strand of OX578283.1, from coordinate 22,142,266 downwards.
TACTCACTAATATTATCCACAAACTTTGTAGCGCAATCTTAGAGTGTAATTATTTAAAAAATAAACTAACTTCTTAAAATATATCATGCAATTTTAAATTAAAACTGAAAATGTAAATTTTATAAATACAAATAATTTCGTATAAATAAGAGAAATCAAATATGAAATTAATTTTAGCATACAAATAAAAAATGAAATTTAAAATATAAGTATAGAGATATTCAAATAATCTATAATCTAATTAGTATTTAACTTTTTCTTTAACTTGTTTTTTGCCAGTCAGATATAATATTGTTTACATTATATTTCACATAAAAAAAAATGTTAAATGCTCACAACAAAGAAAGCGGTTGACGGACAAGTAAGTAAAGTTATTCATTCATTAATAAATCCACAACTAACTAAGAAAAAAAAAAAAAAACCAAAACAAAAGAATGCTTGCGTGTATAGTACCTCTAACAATGTTGAGTCGGCGTAGAGGAATAAACTTTGCAAAAAGAAAGAAGATTTAAAAAACCACATAAGAAAAACGTTTATAAAACTAAGCACTCCGCGAGACTAACAATGAAGGGAGGCATGTGAACATCGACTTTGAAAAAAAAAGGAACAGCGGTACTTGAAGTTAACGTCGCAGTGAACTTTGCGAAATCTAAAAAGAGCATAAAGTACTCGGGTTGAAACGAGAGACCGGGGTGGGAGCTAAAGTCTGAAGTTAAGGTGGCTACAGAGAGAGCTAAGTAACTGGATGGCTCCCACGCTCGTGGTAAAGGTACTGCTGTACCCCCAGGACGGGGGTGAGAAGGTATTTAGTCCTTGGATAGAGTTTTTTAGAGGGTGGGATTTTATATGGGAGGGTGACGGGGAGAGTGAAGGGCTGATATAAGTGGGCCAGTAATGCCACTCGACCCGAAGGGGTGATAAAATAAAGCCTGGTATTTTCAGCCTCTGACTACATGCTAGGGTCCCGTACTACAAGCAAACTAGGGCACAGGGTTACTGCGACAAATCCATCTTGTAATAATCTACTACTAGATTCCTATAATAGATTCAACTAGAGCAATACATTCTGACGTCATATGTTAGCAGCAACTTATTTTTCCCTGCATCACAGCTGTTCAAGTAAAGGGTTGCACTTTGAAAACACTTGCAACATCAAGCAGGTAAAGAAAATCCAGGTACTTTGTATTCCTTTCATCGTGTGACACAAGAGATACTGTTTTATTTAAATTTTCATTGAACAGATGAGGTCATTTGAATTTAGAAGAGTAGAATTAAAGAAATAGTAAACACCTGATTGAGACAAAAACACTTATTAATACAAAGGTAAAAGGTAAAAAAAGAACTTTAGAAGAACTTAATTCACCAATTTTCAAAACTAAAAAAAAGCAACAGTTAAACTGTTCATTGCACTATATAATGTACAGCTCACGTAATCAAAATAACAAGTAAAAGAACACACTGTGTATTGAGGAACTACTTAAATATTCTTAGGTATAAATCACCAACAAACAATACGCACATTGAATAATAAATTAAACCTAAAGTTCCGAATTCCAATAGGCATCAACTAACATTCTATTCCTGAATGAATAGAACAGTAAAATAAGTGGAAATTAGGTTAAACACAAAGACAAAATATATAACGTACAAAAAGCATTATGTTAATTGAAACAGTAAAATGGCTATTCTTTAGACTTTAGATCGATTAAATAATATTTAAGTATCACTTAACGCAAATAGCTATGAATAGAATAGTTTTTTTTTTAATTTAAAAGTTAGTTTGATAAGGTTTATGATCGAAAATAAATTAGCCTTACATTATTATTCTTGAACAATGAAAGAAAATAATTAAGAGGGCGGAGAATATTAACAATAATTATCAGTGATAATTAAACACATAATAATCAAATCATTATTTATATGTTACTATAATCTAAAAAGATGAAATTTGTTATTTTAAGAAATATTTTTTTGAATTTGTTTCGTTTTTTAGCTGTTCTTTTATTATAAGGAGCATTAACATAATTTCGTTAAGGCTCAATCCAGATAGAAACTAATATCATAGATAAGATCCGTTTAGAAATATGGATTTGGATGGATAGGATTCTTATGAAACGAAAACAACGTTCATTTGTAGTTTAAAAAGGAGATTGGCTAGCGAGAAAGGGAAAAATTTCACACGTTCGTTTGTTATAAAAGAGATACAATGAAAAAAAATGGTCCAAGAGATAACCAGTACAGAGAAAAACAAGTGTTGTAATCTCAGTTGAAATTCTTGACCACAAAAAAAGGTAAAGGAAAAAAATTAGAATCCCTCATAAAACAAACCGGGTCAACAGGTCAGAGTAACACGAAGTTGAAAAACACCCTCTAAATTCTCTGGGTTAGAGAGCCCACCCTGAGGCAATAACATGAATGAAAGCGTATAGGGTCGGTTTGATTTGGTCCTATGGGGTGGAATCAGGGGTTCACCCCACACAATCTATCTCATCTCGGTGATTATATATCGAGGGAGGTTTAGAGTTCCCTGACCGGGTCACACACTGGACCCTCAGGGTCAGGGTAACGGTGGCCAGTGTAGCCAATATACCATGTCTCTCTTTCTGGTAAGCAAAAAGGGACGATCCTCGACAAAAAAAAAAAAATGAAGGCCACTTATCCCTTACATAAAAAAGACCTATAAAAAAAATTTTTTTTTTTCTTCACCCTATAATCAAAAAAAGGGACACAAGAAGTTAGCCCTTCAGCTTATCTAGCATTTTTGACCGTTTAAAAACGAACTTAAAGAAAAGAACTCATAGAAAGCGGACTAAATATAAAAAGAAAAAAAAAAAAATGTAAATAAATATTATGGAATCTAAATATTAAAAAAAAGTTAGATAAACCCAAGACAATAAGAATAGCAGTGAGTAACGTAAGAAGATAAAATTTGAAATTAAGAAATTCCAGATGAGGTTGAGCGTACATTAGAGAAGGTAAATAATTCCTACTTTTCTTTAATTTTAATAGTTGACTATTATTTAATAGTTATTAATTGTTACTAGTTTCTCACATATTATTTGCTTAGATTTTTATTTTCTCCCATATGTTGAGTAAATAGTACGTATATAGCACACAGAAAAAGTATTGTAAGGAAAATTCATTTTTGAGTTTTTTAAATTAATTAAAACGATTCAAGATTCCTTAAATCCCCAAAAATAATTATTAAGAAATGTCTGTCTGTGTTCTGTCGTTTGCAGTATGAAGAGCTTAAACTACCGGGCCAATTTCTGTGAAGTAGAAGAAAAATATATCGCAGTAAAAATAAAACCATAAAGCGAGGCGAAATCGAGAAATGAATTGAAGCTCAAAATTTGGTGGCGCTTCCTTCTACCTCTCCAAGAAATATTTCTTAAATTCTACCTCTCCAAGAAATATTTCTTAAAAATGGTTTCGACAAAAATTTCTTTTGAGATATTGATGAAAAAAAAATCTGTTTAACCTTAAAATCGAAAACGAAATATAAATTCAATATCACTACTTATATGAGACATTTTTTAAAATTAATGAGATATTATAAAATATTTTTTCGAATCCTAATTTTTCCCTAGTTTCCGTGAGAAACTATTTTTTTTACTTTAAAGAGGAATTTGACCTCTCACTTTCAAAAAAAAAAACTTTAAAAAAAAAGATAGTAAAATAAGTAAATATTACTAAAAAAAAACATATATAACAAAAAACTTGGCAAGACAGAAACTTTGAGGATGTACCGTGAGAAAGATACGAAGATGATTATTTTTAAGGTAAAAAAAGGCTATGTAGGGAAAGATCTAAGCCATAAAAAGGGGCTTTAAAGAAGGGGACGTTCAATGAAGATATTAACGGCACCTACTTGGTCTAGCGAATCAATAGAAAAACGATCGTACTTCAATAAGACCAAAAAGAGATTTAAAAACACAATTCATTAGATTAAAATTAAGAATATTAATTTGAAATGAAATTAAGTCAAATTAGACAGTTAACTTTAATAATTAAGGGGGTATAGTAAAAAAAACGCACGAGTTGGCTTTAACAATAACAATTGTAAAAAGATTATTTACCTTTAACGGCGGAGAAAATTCTTTCGAACCACTGTCCTAAAACAAACAAGAAAAAAATTAGACAATAATGCATGTAAAGAATTTTGAGAGGTATAATATGTTTTATTCCATACTTAATATAAACCTCTGGCTATGCTTTTGCTATTATCAAAACCAGATGTGAATGTTATAAATCACCTACTAAGTAAAACAAAAGCTTGAGAGTAACAAAGAAAAAATTTAATTAAATTTTACATGAATCGCTTGTTTTTATATCGAGGTCAAAAGGTTCGAAATCACCTTCGTTATTTCCTAATTTTACACCAAGAGGCTACAATGCCAAGGTTAAATTTGTTTAGACTGGAGAAAGAGCATCGAGTAGAAAAAAAAGACAATTTTAAACAACTCTGCCAGATATAAGCTTTATTTTACAGACTAGACCAAACTTTACAAGCTAGACATGATGAAAGGTCAAAGTCATGTAAGATCCTAAAACAGTATAGAAGTGGAAAATCGGGGATCTTAAACAAATTATGATTGTTTACTTGAAAAAATAATATAAATTTAAGTTTTTAATATAAAAAAATGGGAATATAAAATTTATTAGTTTGTTACTTAGTTCTGTAATTAGTATTTTTTTTTAATGCAAAACACATAAGTCACACTTAATTATCACCCAAGTTATCCATTATCCATTTCCTTATTACTATTATATATAATTTTTATTTCATTTCCTCACACACTTGTTATTTTAATGAGCTACTTGTTCATATTCTTAATTGCGCCATAAGGTTTATTCAATTTATTATTAACTATGTGATATGATTCACCGTCAAAAAAACAATGTAGTATTATCACTTATAAGTTATAGCATTAATCAGTAATGTAGTTGTGATATTCAATAATAAAAAGAAAAAAATACCACCTAGAAATCAGACCTTCTAAATGCTCAACAACATGATACACACTTTAGAATCAGTGAGTCCTTCTAATGTTACCAATAATTCACAGTTAGGGATCAGTCCTTCTTATGGTCAACATAATAATGTCTCAAGCAGTAATTTTTATTCTCAACAGTTAAATAAATTACACTTCAGTGATCACACTTTAGAATCAGTGAGTCCTTCTAATGTTACCAATAATTCACAGTTAGGGATCAGTCCTTCTTATGGTCAACATAATAATGTCTCAAGCAGTAATTTTTATTCTCAACAGTTTAATAAATTACACTTCAGTGATCACACTTTAGAATCAGTGAGTCCTTCTAATGTTACCAATAATTCACAGTTAGGGATCAGTCCTTCTTATGGTCAACATAATAATGTCTCAAGCAGTAATTTTTATTCTCAACAGTTTAATAAATTACACTTCAGTATCAGTCCTTCAAATGCTACCAATAAGTCACAGATAGAAATCAGTCCTTCTTTATGGTCAACATAATAATGTCACAAGCAGAAATTTTTATGCTCAACCGAACAACAATGATCGACCCCATAAATGTTGGGTTAATATTTGAACAAACATATTTTAGAATTACCTTCAAGCATACAAAGTGAGAAATGGCGTTGTTCAAAAAGATAAGAAATCGCGTCTTGCCTCTACTAAGCGTTTGAAGAAAATGGTTCAAATTTTTCTGTGGGAGGAGTCCAAAGTATTAAGAGGGAGGTAACTGACACCTTAACATTAGCAAGTTCTTAGTTAGGGATCGAGACCCAGTAGGGTCTTTGGGGTCGCAATCAGGGGTGTGGGTACACCCCTGATTGCGACATGGACCATGGACATAAAAATCCCAAAACGTTAATGAACAATCTCCGCATGAAAATCCCTTAGCTTGCTAAAGGTTAGTAGTACTAGCTAAAGGTTAGTAGTGCTAGTAGGTAGTAGTAGTTATACTTTTTAATTAGGGGCGAATTATCGCAAAAGTGAGACCCTTTTAATTCCTTGATAGACCCAATTCCTCATGAAGTGAAATCTAATCTATCTATTAATTTCAGAACAAATAATAATAAAAATAAATTACAGCTATTTTATGACATTTTAAGCGGAGATTAATATCACCCTAAACTCAAAACAATTCTAAAAAAAAAATCCAAACCAAAACAATTCTATCTTCGAAAAAATTGCCCTTTCTTATAACATCGGAATTTCAAAATCCAATGATGTAAGACAATAGAAAGTGAAATCATGCAAAACATGTTTTTATATTGCTTTAGATTGATAAAACTTCCCCTTAAAAAAAACAAAACACAAACATAAACAAAAAAATCTATAAGAGGGGAGAAATGTTTATGGAGTACGAACTAAACATGATTTCATTTAAACTGCACGGTTGAACGTTTTGTCATCGATAGAAATAACATAAAAAAATACAGGAAATAACAAAAACAAGAAAAATTCTGATGGGGAAATAAAACAAAAAAAATCAAAGCTGATCAGAACATTGTCATGCTTTTAACTGACGCAACGCCGTTTCATTTGAAACTGATAAGGGAAAAGAGGGGCCGTTATCAGTAAGAGTGAAAAATCAACAAGGCTTGTTTCTATAGAGGGATGTGCCCAATATAACTATAAGGATCATTGTCTCCAAACTCCAGCTTTTCAATAAACAAGAAAACAATCAAATCGACAAATAACCATCAATAGACGGGGTGGGGAAAAAGAACGATTTTTTTAATGGAAAAAGAACAAAAATATACTAGGGAAATTTGTTTAAGAGAGACCATGGAACTAATTTAATAAAATGTTACTGAAAATGTATTAAACATTTCAGATGACAATAATATTTTATAACTATTAAAAGAAATACTAATTTTTTCCATTTCATGGAAAACCAATACATAATTTTTAATGTTTTTGGGTATTGAATCCGCACATATCGACATTTCAAAGCGTACCCGTGAAGTGTTGAAAACCAGTATACATTTGTCTAATTCATATAGTAGATGGATCTTAAGGTGAAAAATGATGAAACATTACTCCTTTTTGATTATCATTTGGTCCGCTAGGAGCTCTGATATAATTTTATATAAAATTTATACGCATCTATCGGCGAAATATGATACTACAATGAATACAAATGGAAACTTATATACCACTATATTTTCTCTCATTATTATTTTTAATTTTTGTTAAACTATATTTTTTTGCATTCGTTATAAAAAATATGGGTGAAAAAGCTAAAAGATTACTTCTTATAAACTGGAAAAGAAGAAGAGTACATTCTTTCTTCGTGCACTACATATGTTCGATTTAATTCCTAATTTACAAACGCAAGAATCTGCACGCTAGAATTTTTTAACATTTTCATGTCTTTACTTTGGCACATAAACTCGAAAAGCGTTACCAAAAAACGACCAGGCTCCAGGCGTCTGCATAGACGACAGACAGACATTTTTTAAAAACCACTTTTTTGGACTCAGGGACCTCAAACGTGTAAATCCGTCAAAATCGAATTTTCGCGCCATCACAATACTTTCTCTTTATATGAGACAGTAAAAAATAAATATAATAAATAAACTGCTCATGAACAATTTAGCAGTATTTCAAAGCCCAGCACAATTATCACAAATTCTAAAGGCACCCATACTCGATCAAACATTTTGCGCAAACCCGATGTCGGGCAAATTTAGGCCCTACACGTCAAACATCATGTTTGCGCAAACATTTCGACCGTGTATGAGAGCCTTAAAGAAGGTTTTCAAACGAACACAAAAATAAAGTCATGTAAAATCAATGTTCTACTTCAAAGGTCGGTGCAGTCTTTAAATTCTTTCATTGAATACTACAGCTGGGTAAAATAATGTAGTATTTCTATTCACTTTTAATATGAATTTATATTCACACATACTTTATAATACGAGTGTATTAATATTACTTATATTTATACAAAGCAGTATAAGCTAGCCTTCGATAGAAAGTGAAAGTTCGTGGAAGTAAATACATACATTATTCATTACACTTATAGTTATACTTGAAGTCATATTATAAATAAATAAACATACATACATTCATGTAGAGACAAAAGAAATTTTAAATATAGTATCCTTCTACATCACGCACTTACTTTAAAACTTAAAGAAAAATGATATAAAACATTTTAAATGTTATTTTTTAAAATACAATTAAAACCAATGATTACTTAGCTTAGAAGATAATGAAAACATTTGAATTGCAATTCGCTAAATATTCAGTTATTTTTATGTTATCGAAGCTAATAAAAAAATATTTTTATCTCCAGTAGGGAGAAAAAGTTATGATTTTGAATTAGTTTAGAGGGACTAAAGTAAGTCTTTTCATCCCTGAACTCAAAAAGTAGGGAGAAAAGTAAAAGTAGGGCGAAAAAGTAAAGTAGGGCGAAAAAGTAAAGTAGGGCAAAAAAGTAAAGATTGCAACTTAATTATTTTAAAAATAGTAGAAAATGAATGGCTAATGTAATGAAGTTGTTGAAATCAGGTTGGCGGCACTGCTTTTTTTTGACCATATTTATCTTTGTTTATAACCTGCATTTAAATAACCTTCTATTTGAGTTTAATTCCAATTCTTATTAGTTTTTAATATTGAATCTCTTATATCTGCTATTAAAAGTGCTTAGGTATAATAATTGTTATTTATTAAAATAAGAAATAAAAACTGTGGAATAGATGAAAATGTGTATTTTCTTCCTACTGGAGATAAAATATTGTATGTACCTCGTGAGTAAAGTGCCATTATTCCCATCGGCTGCGCCTCGGGAATTAAAGAGTCTAATTCCCTCGGCTTCGCCTCGGGATTTAGGGACCATGGTTCCTTTGGCTTCGCCTCAAGAACTAACTTTTTCGCTCAAGGAATAATGGCTTACTTTACTCCCTAGGTGCATAAATAACTATTAATTTCCTTTATTGGTAACAATGGTTGAAATAAAAAGCAGAACTAAAGAATGAATCAAATTTTGATTAATTTCAGTCAAGAACTTTTTACCCTGTAAGTAATCTTTTTCTTTTGGTTTTAGTCCCGTTCAGCAGCCTATAGATCATTACATGAGGGGGGTTATTATCCGGCCACTTTATTCATCTGTTCGATGAAATGATGTAAGTACTTGTTTTGAAAATAAAGCAATGCAAATAGATTTGATGGCATTTTTTTTAGATTGTTACTCCCTTACAAAAAATAGAGGGGAGTAACAATCTAAAGAAGGAGTACGGAATGTTCTTCTTTAGACTGTTAATCCCCTTATAAAAACAGAAGTGTGATATGTCTTTGTCCCAAAGTATATAGGTCTAAATTTCCATTAGGTCTTGATAGTTATTTAGTCAAACTCATTTATATTATAAAAAAAAAAAAAAAAAAAAATAGGGGAGTAACAATAAAAAGAAGTACTGATTTGATTAGACAGCCGGAAATACCAACTTAAAACAAAAGATTTTGTTGAACAAGAAGAATTTTAGAAAACTATCAAAAGTTTCTTGATAGCAATTCATATGTTTCTCAAACTTCTAACATCCACTCTAGAAAGTTTCAGTATGTTTTAAATGGCATGACTGGCTATCCGCCCAGGACCCTACCTCAAAAAAGTAATTTGAAATATAAAAAAATAATAAACAGGTTTTCATAGTTATATAAAAAAAAAATCAGGTTATCTGTTATAATGGAAATGTATTATTTTACGAAGCAAGGGTAATTCTGTCCCAGAAACCTGGTAACCGGTAAAGATCCGGTGAAGGAAAGGCTTATAAATAACTTCCACCTTCAAATATCTCATAAGATTGAACATTTTTTTTTTTTTTTTATAATATATATACACGCAAAAAAAACTTGATTTTTAAAAGGGACAAGTGTAAAACACACCCACCCTTCCAAAAAAAGAAATCTGATAGAAACATCCCACGCTTACAAAAGAACTAAAAGAATACAGGACTTACGCAACTTTTTATGCGAAAAAAAGAAAACAAAGTAGAAGATGTAGGTTACTTATATTGTTGAGAAGATTTTAAAAAACTTCATCTCAAATCCAAAGGGAGAGGGTCTAAGGGAGAAGATGATGGGGGAGGTGTGTTCCTTCTTTTTAGATAATAAAAAAATAATCCATTGAATTGTTAAAGGGTCAATCCTGAAGCACCCCCTATCATATTCTTAAATATTCACCCTCATCTTTTGACCCATAAGATAAATTATGGGTCAGCTCAAATATTCTTGAACTTTTTAACCCCTTTTAGGAAGAAGAACCTGTTTCGTATGTTCTTTTCTTAAAAGACATACAAAGACATATCATGAGGAGGAAGTCACACTTGAATGAAGATGTGGGTGAATAGGGTTAGAGGTTAGAAGGGTTAAAGAGAAATGGGTTAGGAGGTCTTCATCTTATCCCAAAAACAATCTAGAATCCATCAAAAATAAATAGTTGAACTATAAAATTAAATTTCTTTATGAATATTCTAGATGAAATTAGAAATACACAAATCTTTGCAGATTCTCAAGAACTTTTTAAAAAAATGTAATAATTGTACGCGGAACCTAAAATATTCCTTGATGTTTAAAAATGATGTTGAAAGCGGATTTTTCTCTTGGAGTTTTTGAAATCACATATCTTCGAGATCACCTAGCTTCCGTTACCTTTGGTAAGCTCGGTATAAATTGACTGAACTTTTCCAAAAATTATCAGTCAAGCAAATATTAAAATAAACTAATTTTCTTGGAATAATCAGAGAAACTAATAAAATAAGCTTGATTGCTTAAAAGAGCGCTTGACGAATGTTAAATAAAACTAATTTTCTCTTTACCTGTTAGGTAGTTAATTGTGCAAAAATAGTTTTAAAAAATATTATTTACAGTAATACTTATAGGTATGATTTTTAGTGAAGAATTTCTAGTAAATATAATGTTGAAAGTAGAATATCATTTTTTATACTGTCCCCTTGGCCAATATTTAAGCCAGGTGTCGGGTATGCGAGCAGGAACCTTTAGGAGAGCAAAAAAATGTATAATAGGGAACAAACCCTAAAATATATATGTATAAAAAAGCCCTCTTAGTGCCGAGGGTGGATGATGCCAGTTAGGATCTACCTGCGAAAAATTCTTCTACAGAAAAAAAAACTATGGGGAGATACGGCATTGGATCTTTTTTCTAGAATAGCTGTCCTATGTCAGGTTCCTTAGGAACTAGAACTTAAAGTTTAAGGAGAAGTTTTTTAGTTTAACTAAGAAAATACTCAGCATAATAGTATAAAATAAATAATTTGTCTCAAATATACAACTTACATTATAATGTACTCTTATCGTAGTAAATGAAATAGTAAATTTTATCATTAAATTTATAAATGCACACTTGTACTACACCAAAAAAGTCTCAATAAATAAATTGATCTTAGATAATTCACGAAATATTTTTAGCACTATATGGTCTCCTCTTTGCGGTATCTGGCGTGTGCTTTTAGCTTAGAATGATTCCCCCCCCCCCCCCCCCCCCCGAAAATTTTAATTCTATCCAATAGTCTTACCTTAACAAATGTCTTTGAATAATATCGCAGGAACCATTTTTTAGAGTATAAATATTTTAAATTTTATTTTTAATAGTTGTTGTGAGGTAGCGCTTCCAAATTTAGGGTTAACTTAATTTCTTGTAAATACATTAAGGTATCAGCCGTGCTCTACATAATTACCCAACCCAATTTAATTAAATTGGGGGAAAATTGACCATAAAAACATATGTCATATTCTGAACCGGTTTTGAATTAATCGCTTATAATTTGGCTACTTTTTCCACATATGCTTTGTAATATGTAAAAACTAAGGCAAGATAGTGGCGTTTTTCATTATTGAAAACGCGGTTTTCTCATTTTATTTTATAAGTATTGCAGTATTTTTATAGCTGTTCCCAGTACAAAGCTTGAGCCACTTTAACAAAAGACCACTTACTTGTTTTCTAGGAAATCAAATCACTAACCACATTCTTTTTGAATTAAAAACACATCTCATTAGAAGATATTAAAACTAAACTAGTATTTCATTGAATAACGGTACATTTAATTTTTTTTTTTTTTTTTTTTTTTTTTAGTAGCTTTTGATTCGCTAAAGTCATATCTTCATACCTATAATATTATTTCACTAATAAAACATTTAATAAGACAATGTGGGCAAAATATATTTGTTATTCCCTACTTATCTTCCAGGACAGACTGACTAATCCACCTAACTAGGTAATGAATATCTTTAACGAAAAAAATGTTTATTTTGTTCAGAGATGTAAAAAATATTAATATTGAGTTCGCTATATTGTTCCTGTGTGCGCGTCAAAACGATCTTTAATACTGCAAAGTTTCATATTTATATCGGTTGAACTAGCCTATACGGGGGGGGCATCATGTATAGAAATGAAAAAAACTGGCACAATATAATTAAAGTCTTTTCTATATATTGATAAAAAAAAATGCACCAATTATGGATTCTTCCTTATTTCATAAGTTTTCTCTTAATACAATTTCCATCTTCAGTCCTCTATTTTTAGACAGATGTATACAGGTCAATTTTGGGAATCTTGGGCGTATGTACCTGGCTTCTTACCTGGGCTTCGATGTAGCGTATCTGGTTTTTCAAGAGAGTATGAAATGAAAAATAATACATAAATAATGCAATTTATATCAATATACAAGAAACACTTTAATTATTTTTGCATTATATTTGTTAGTTTTTGCATTTCTATACATGATGCCCCATATAGGCTTGTTCAACCTTGGTTTTACCAACGAAACCCTAAAAACAACAAAAAATCACCGGTTTCGAATCAGACATTTTAAAATTTTAATTTTTTTTTTGTTCAATTTCAGCCGCTGAATCAACCCATGAAGTGTGGCGCGATAAGTTTGGGTCATTCTTTATACTTTATTCAGTACGCTAAATAGAAAGTTAAAAATTATAATATATTATATTCTTGGTTAGGTGGGAAAGAAATTTAGAGAGCAAATGATATACTGTGATAAATTAATAAAAAGCTTATTAAATTATAATTATAACCGATGATGCTCAAGTCCTTGAACAAAGCTTTAGTGGATGAGCTATTTTATGAAGATTAAGAGCGCAAGTGGAGTTGATATCAATAGAATAATGAAAAACGTAAAGCCTCTCCACAAAAGAATGTTTTTTCACAAAACTAGTTTTCGGCCTCTCAGCCATCATCAGTGCTGGTAAAAGGTAAAGGAAAAAACCGACGTTGAGCCACATGAGAGACAAAAAACGGACTCTGCTATTTGACTGACTATTTTATCTCTGCAGATCGGACTTTTACTCTCAACATATCTTCCAGAAAAGATCGATTGATCTACTAAACTAGGTCTCTAATCTCTTCAAAGTAAAAAGAAAGGAGAATTTCGTTCACAGAGAAATAAAACGAAGAAGAAATCAAGTAGGTATTTAGTCTAGAATAGTTCATGGCTATCTTCTCTTATGTACAAATCAATCGGTTTTGTTTTACTAATCGCTAGCCAGCAAGCCTGTAGAGGGGAAGTTAAATGTGGCATATGCGTAATCGTCTGCTCCTTCCTTTTTTCCTCCCATTTACATAAGATCTCTTCCAGCATTTAGTAAAAGGGTTTTAAGTATAAGTTTTGAATGTATTAATAATTTGCTTATAAAGCTGTAAAGGTGTGACAAGCTAACAAGTTATACTAATGACAAGATAAAATAATTAAAACTATTAAAATAATATTCAATGAAGATTTTAATAATAATTAATAATTATTAACTAAGTAATAATAATAACTAACTCTCTCATATCAATAATTAATAATTCAAATATTTCATTTACAACTCAATAATTATGGTAAAGAAAAAAAATTAGGTCCAACTCAGACAAAATATCTCATATAATGTTCATACTCTATTAAGGTGAAATCAATTTCCATAGCTCGAAAGCTCGATTTTCCCGGGAAAACGTCTTTTTGTATTTTTTTAATGAAAATCGTCGGAACCGTTTTTCGAGGAATATTTTTTCGATATCACAAATCATTTTCACGTTATCACAAATCGTTCTCTTTATTATTTACTACGTAAATGAGAAAGTAAAAAAACAAACAAAAAAAACAAAAAAAAACATTCTAATACGAAGGCATTTTTAATTTCTCAATAAGTGTGTTTTTTACTTTTCCATATGTATAGTAGGAAAAGTATTGTTTTCACCCAATTTTTTTTAACTGAATTATCCGTTTTGGGAGTTTTTAAGACCTCCTGAGTGGTTTTTTAGCATGACGTCTGCATGTATGTGTGTTATCATCGTAGCGCCCAGGGTATTTAACCTAGAGAGTTGAAACTTGGCAAATTTTCCGCCGTCTTGAACCCAGTTTGTTGAGTCAGCAAAATTTTTAAAAAAACGTAATCGAAAAGTGGTCTGATGAGTTGAAATTTGGCACGAATGTACCTCTCTGTATGATAAACAAATCCACCAAAATTAATTTTGATATTGGCCACCATTTTGAAGTTATCGATTTTTGAATTTTGAAACTTTGACAGTTAATAATACCGAAAGTATAAATACGTTTTTGACTTGAAGCATATCGTTGGAACCGGTAACAAATATAAAAAAAAACCTGATGAAATTCCATTAATTAGTTTAAAAGTTATAAGCGAACATAATTATTAATTAGTGAGATACTTTTGTTGAGTCGTGGGCCAAAATAATAAAACTGAAACTGACAGACTTAGAATCACTTCTATATTTATACCATATAATTGTTTCCGCATCATTAGATTTCCTCTCTCAATACGATTCAAGCCAAGTATCCGTTATCTATATTAGTTATAGGAACTTTGCATGAAAGTTGAGATAGATTAAAATAAATTTAATATACATAAAACTATTTTAAGAGGAATTAAACAACCTTTCAATTATATTATTCAATAGATATATATCAAGGTGAAACGTAGCAAGAATGGAAAATATTTCCGTATTTGCGAGATGTTGAGTCGAATCAGAAATTTTACCACGTGAACACCACGTTTCTTAAGTTTATCTCCTTAATCCACTCATGAAATGAAACTGCTGTTAAAGTTTAATTCTTATTAAATAGAAAGAAAAGCTAAGCAATGTTCGAGACCCAGTGCCTCCTCACACACCCATCCTGTCTGACAAGGTAACGATAAAAAGTCGAGACCTAATCGACCGTGAATACAGCAAAGTTTCACCTCCATCCTTCTTTTAAAAAAAAAACCCAATAAGCAACTTTCCGTCCAAGCGAAAGCTCTTACACAAAAGAAACGTTAATGGATATATGTTTACTAGCAATGCGATTTCATGGCTAGCATATATACTTAAAATTTAAGAAATGAGATTTCATTATGGAAATAGCTAATCATTATATAATAAACAAATACAGCTGATATTAAACACAAAACAAATTGAAAAAATCGGTCCGAGACAACTCAGACAAACTTTCTCATATATGAGTTTATAATTACTTAGCCCAGTGTTTCCATTTATTAGTTTTCAAATGTACATTTAAATATTATTGAACATTTCATCAAAATTTATCATAAAAATAACTTCTCCTGGTCGGGGAATCGAACCCGGGCTCTCTCCGTCCGCGTTTTAAGCTAATATCTCAGGAACTAGATTTTTCCCGGGAAAACGGCTTATATCGTTGGATTCGTATTCAAATGGACTACATTTTAGAATTTTTTAATCAAAATCGTCGGAACCGTTTTCGAGAAATAATTTTTTTTCATGTTTTTTCAGAGTTTTTGGGGGTAGCGCCCCCAAATTTAGAGCTAAAATTCATTTCTCGATTTCGCCTCGGGGTATGATTTTTCTGAACATGTATGCCAAATTTCGTCAAAATCGGCCCAGTAGTTTGGGCTCCAGGCGTCTGCACAGACGACAGACAGACGACAGACAGACATTTTTTAAAAACCACTTTTTTGGACTCAGGGGACCTCAAAACGTGTAAATCCATCAAAATCTCAAAATCGAATTTTCGCGCCATCACAATACTTTCTCTTTATATGAGAAAGTAATAAAATTACATTATGGAAACCAATAGATATTATATAAACACTTTTACATACATACAAAATTTTATAAATTCAGTTCCATGATGAAAACTGTGCTGCAGATATTTAGACAAGATATTAGATACAAGATTTTGATGGGAACCAGCAGCAGTCACATTGCGTCAATTAGTTCCGCTATAAGAAAGTTGAAAATGAATATATTTTTAGGAAGTATAATAGTCTGGTCAATACATCTCTAAATCAAAACCTGATGCCCAAATCGAAATTGTAGTTGCTATTTTTGTTAAGAGCAACTTCTTAATATTTGGCATAAAAATTTTGACACAAAAATGCTGGAGTTAGTGATTATGAGTTAGTGACTATGATCCACAAAAGGGAGATTATGTGTAAAAGAGGCTTGTCAAACTATTAATTTAATCGAAAGCTAACGCGATTGGTTCTTTATTCCTAGAGACGTGAAATACGAGCACATCTATCGTATCGATAGATGTGCCATTTTAACAATTAAAATACATTTTATAAGATCTAGTATTTTAACTATCATGATACACTTTCATAAATAATAATACATTATTATAAATATAATTCACTAATACATGTTTTTATCAGGTGAATGTACGGAATTAAAAAATATTCATACAAATATGTTTAAAAATAGACTGCCAATTAGGCAATATTGTCTAACTTATTTAATTGTTTTCCCGTTTTTTTAATATTTCAAAATTGTTTTGATTTTTTACATGAAATAAAGTATCAACTATGCAAAAGTTAAAGAGCGTAGGCGGTTGAAATGAATCTGGTGCTATCTGGGGTCTACTTTTGACAAACCATCCAAAATTCATAAAAATCAGATGAGTATACTTTTGAAGATATAGGTGTAAATAAATGTTTGTTTATGCACATGTTGAAGAGAAATAAATGGGCGCAGAAGGTTGACACTTCTATGGGATCAAAAATGGGCTAATTATGACCTACCATATAAATTTCATTAAAATCGAGCATGTAGTTTCTAAGATATGTTGGTTCGCAAAAATTGAGCGACTGACAAACACAAAAATGTACCCTGATGACGGATTTCTGTCATGGAATTTTTGAAATTGGAGACATAAAATATTTTCTTCGTCAGAACGATCACATAGCTACTGATACCATCGGTAAGTTCGGAAACAAAAGGCCAAAGAATTCAGAGAATCACAAGAAAATTCAACTTTTATCAAGCTTGCAAAGAAGTTAATTTGATTTTTTAATCGAGAAAGCTCTAAAAAAAATTTTTTTTTATAAAAATTAATTAATTAATAAAAAATTAATTATCTTATAAATTGATATGGAGAAGGAAGTCTGTTATTTTTTTTTTTATTAGAACTATGAATGAGAACGTTTATCACTTACTAGAAATGTCTATTAGTAATTAGGAGCACATTCATGCGTGGGATGAATATATGTTTCATGCCTCCATAGAATAAATACTTATAAAATAAAACACCGGAAGACAGAAAAAAATACATAATTTTTCTTACTTAACTAACCATAGACATTAGAAAGTCCCACTTTAGAATACTCTATGAGAGTTCATTCTATTTCAGCCTAAACAAGCATGAGAAAACAATATATATATTTTCTGACATAAAGGATTTTTATTTTTTAAAGTTCTTATAAAGAGTGACAGATTAAAAGAGAAATTGACGCGTACAAAAGATTCATTAACATGATAATACGAGTAATTTCCATTACTGGTTTTTAAGAGAAGAAACTAAAATGTACATCATGACTTGCTTAGCCTCTTGTATAAGACATATTGAAGGTGAAGTGCATACACAAAAGCAGTATTACAATGATGTTTCCATAAGCGGAAGCAAAAAAACTGCTTAAAGCAGTGTCGGAAAGTATTAAAGGTTTAATGGTATTAAAACCGATAGATGGAGGAACATGAAGACCACTATAAGTACCACTTTATAACTTCTATCCTTCATTTTACTGTCAAGAATAAGTTGATAACATCTGGTAAGTATACCAGGCAGAGCCGCTTATAGCCAGTACATACCGATAGCAAAGTAAACCAAGTATAAAATAAAAATATATATTTTTAAAAAGAACTATGTTAGTTGTTTTGGCCGATAATTTTAGTAGTATTCAAAAATTAATTGATAATCAATGAAATAATCAATAATCCTCCCTATACTGTATTTGTTATCGTAGATTAGAGAGGCAGTAAATTTATATACATGTTTCAAGTATTATTGAATAAAGTTTGATTGTAACGGTTAGTATAAAAAGTTTACTCACAGTTTTACTCAATTAGCAAGATTTTGAGTAAATTATAAGTCTCATTCACTATTTCAGTATTGGCAGTAAAATAAAATTCTGTAAAGTAAATGAATTTCATTTACCACTATATACAGTTTTGATAAGAAAGTGATAACCGCAAGTTAAAAATAAGTCTAAATGATATCAATAAACATTATTCATGAAGGTTCAATAGTCATGTTAATTCATAATTCTTATAGCCACGAAGAGCTTAGTTTTATGAAAAGTATAATTCTGTTATTAATTAATAACACACACACACACACACAACACACACATATATATATATATATATATATATATATATATATATATATATATATATATATATATATATATATATATATATATAAGTTCTACATTTGGCTCTTTTTGAAAACTCTTTCTTTATTAGAGTCTAATTCTAGAGACTCTAATATGTAAAAATAAAACACGAGTTAACATGATTTCTGAAACAATTAAAACAATTATATTCAAGCAGATGGAAAAGAATGAAAATACATTGTTACAAAAAATCTGACATTAATTTTACAAGAAAAAAATAAAATATTAGAACCCCGCGAACTCCGTTATCCACTTAATACGCGAAAGAGCTATTTTAGCGGGACGGCGGGACAAAAATCAATGCCAAACGGATTTTGGCGCCAAATCTGCCTTTCCTGTCTCCTTGAGGAAGGGGGCCATAGGGGGGAATCGAGCGGGGTGGAAAAGGTAAATGAACTATTGGGGGCCAAATACCCCGATATAAAAATTCCTTCTCAAATACACTTTTTCTTCTCTTATTGGAAATTTAACAATTTTATAAAATTATATATTTGATTTATAATAAATTAATCGAATCGATAATACTAATAAATAACCCTACGGTAATATTAAAATTAAAAGTATAATAACAATATAATCTAAATAAAACTGCTCATTTTACAGGTTAGTAAATGTATTCTCTTTTCATTTACCTATAATCTTGATTAATTAACTAATGAAATTAAAAAAAAAAATTATTAATGCCATCAATTATTCACTGATTATGACATAATTAAACGTATGAATACCGCATATTAATCATCAAATTAATTAGTTTAGTATTGCTATTTAAAAATGAGCTGGCTAAAAGTACACATTTTCCTAATTTAATTTTTTATAAAGTTCACAAATTTGCCGTGGATGTCCCTTGAAGTCTTTAAAGTCGGTTTTCTTTCCTTGAAGTCTTTAAAGATTTTTTTTTTTTTTTTCAAGAAAAGCAACCTATATGGTCAGGGTCAGATTTATATTTGAATGGTCTCACAATCGTCGGAATCGATTTCGACAAATAATGTTTCCCACGCTTCTCAGAGTTTATTGGGGGGGGGGGGGGGGGGGGCATTCAACTCATATGTAGAGCTAAAATTCATTTTTCCAAGTTTACCTCACGGTGAGATTTTTCTGAAAATATATACAAATTAATTAGGCCCAATAGTTTAGGTTCCACGGGACTGCACAGACGACACACATTTAAAAAATTGATACCCCACTCAAAATTTTGAAAAAATATTTTTTTTCCCGTGACATCAATCAGCCGCCATCTTGGATTCCCAGTTAATCCGACCAAGTTGCTATTCTTATTTTTTCTTTGGCCCATCAGACCGCACATTTTGCATATTTTTCTATATTTTTAGTAACAGCGGAAATAGGATTTTAGGGGGGGGGGGGGGGGGGGGACACGCAAAATTTCGATGTTTTTTTACAAAATGGCGCCGAAAATTGAAGACTTTCCCTAAATGATATATATATTTGTAATCTACTCTTCAATACCTTTCATTTGATACCCCACCCAAAATTTAAAAAAAAAATTTATTTTCGTGTGACATGAATTATCCGCCATCTTGGCTTCCCAGTAAATCAGATCAAATTGCTAATCTTATTTTTTTTATGGCCCACCAGACCACACATTTTGCATATTTTTCTATATTTTTAGTATGAGCGGAAATACGATTTTTAAGGGGGGGGGGGGACACGCAAAATTTCGATGTTTTTTTACAAAATGGCGCCGAAAATTGAACACTTTCCCTAAGTGATATATATATTTGTAATCTACTCTTTAATACCTTTCATTTGATACCCCAGTTAAAAATTAAAAAAAAAAAAAAATTTCGCATGACGTGAGTTATCCGCCATTTTGGATTTGAACAGCTGATAATTTTGAGTTCGCTATATTTTTCCTGTGTGCGCGTCAAAACGATCTTTAATATTGGAAAGTTTCACGTTTCTATCTCTTTTTAGTCAAAAGTTATTGGAACAGTACAGAGTGACAGACAGACAGACACATGAACGAAACTATAAGGGTTTCTTTTTTTGGTTTTACCAACGAAACCCTAAAAACAAAAACAGAAAAAAACACTTTTTTGTGGACCATAAAGCGTGTAAATCCATTAAATTCATAATATCGAATTTCACACCATCACAAAACTTTCTCCTTATAGATATATATACCATACGTATATGAAAAAGTAAATATGAATGATTATTTAATAATTTTAACATTAGTATAAAAGAGTCTTTAAAAAAAAGTATTAATGTATTAAACATTTTTTGTTTTAATACATTTATAAAAATTGATTGTTCTTTTTTGCATAGAAATAATGCTTGTGCTCAGAAATGAGTATTCTGCTCACCATAGTTTTAAAGAGAGTTAAATCTCTAATTCTCATTCGGAATTAGAGATCCAATTTTGTAATCAGTTTCAAAATAATAATAAAAACAAATTTCAATTATAAGCAAATTATTGTTCTTCTTTATAACGTTGAATGTTTGGTTATTATAATAATTTTAAGCATAAGCTTTAATAAATAAAATTACACTGATAATAATTGAAGGAAATTGATCAACTATCAAATCCGTTGATTTAAGAAGCTGGTAAAGTGATATACATAGTAATACTATGAACTACCGATTTTACCATATTAGCCCCATTAGTTTTTGTACGTCGGTTCTCTCTCTATATCCATGTTTCGAAAGTCTTGCAATAGCAGAGTTTTGTATTCTATTTTAAGAGGTTCTGGTAACATTAGTCAGGTCTCTCTGTTCCCGACTTGAAAAGACTGTTCTAGGCTTCCCAAGTCCATTAATTACCTCAGATTTAGATGATATGAACTCGCTACACTTCCAGACAACCTTCTTACTCCAACAATCATTAGTCATTTAGATACATCTATAACATTATACATCTACCCACACTTTTACAGAGTCACTATAATAATCTGTATACGTATCTATAAATAAAATATCCTAAGAGGCTATTATTGATTTTTACCAAAAGTTATTATTATTTTTTTTTTTTTTTTTAATGTTGGTGATAAAATAATTAAGGGAAAATATTTTAATCTTGATTTTTTTTTCGCGTAAACCATCCTTCGACTAATACTCAATTTTAAATGCAGGGCTAAATTAAGGCATTAGCTTTTTATTTGTGTAAATCTTTCGTGATAAAATATCTGCAGAAATCTAGCTTCAGATGCATATACATAAATTATAGCATACGTATTTAAAGTAGACCATCTAAAGTTTAGATGGTCTACTTTAAAGATTCTACTTTCTTTTATGGTTTAACTTTTTAGATTCTAAACTCACTAAATAGTTGCTTACTACAGACTGAAGTATTAATATTTACCATTTAAATAAAGCGAGGCCGTCTAAACTGACCAAAGAGTTGCTTACTACTGACTTTAATATTATTATTTACCATTTAAATAAAGCGAGGCCGTCTAAACTGACAAAAGAGTTGCTTACTACTGACTTTAATATTATTATTTACCATTTAAATAAAGCGAGGCCGTCTAAACTGACAAAAGAGTTGCTTACTACTGACTGAAGTATTATTATTTACTATATAAATTAAGTGAGACATTCTTTCTAACTGAAATTGAAAGTTTTGGCCTGTAACAATTGACTCTACATTTACCATCCTACTAGTCAACCATAGTGCAGCTTTATGCTAGCATCATCATAGAGTAATTGTGCGATGGCTTATGCAACGTTCAATCAATTCATATATTTCTGTTAAAAAATACAATAAAAGCGACTTCTATAGCAGATAGAAATGTAGCAGTGGATCATATGAGAATATATCAGTCTTTGGTAATTTATGCCTTTTATTGCAAAACACACACACACACACACACACATATATATATATATATATATATATATATATATATATATATATATATATATATATATATATATATATATAAAGCTAAAACGATGTGCTTTTTTGTTTCTTCTTAAAAAAACGTTAAAACGTTTTAAGAGCCTATTACATATTTGCAAAAAACAGGTTTACATTTTTATAAAAGAAAAAATGTATTTACTACACTCCCAACATTATTATGGTCACTTTACATCATAGCTACTCATCCAGGAATATTAAAAAAAGCTATATGCTCAGAAATAAAAATAATAAATGGTTTTATAACACTTAATCATGTTTTTTTTTTCGCAGACCTGTTTCTGATTTTCAATCTCAGTTCCGTGGTTGTGTTATGTCATTGTGAGGCCTCGAATTTTTTTTTCGTTTTTACATCTTGTTAGGTTTTGTTAAGTTATATTAAAAGAAAAAAAATTGAAAGTTAAGTTTTATTTCTATCAATTCTAATTATATATTGATATTTTATGTTTAATAAAAGGGAGATATTGTCGCAATCACTTTTGATTACTTTAGTAACTAATAAAATTATTAATGTATTAAAAAAAATATGTTTAACATTATGTTTAACACCCCGTTCTTATTTCTTTTTAAATTATTGATTGGTTAGAGATCAGAAATAGGTGCGACAAAGGCGTTCATATTAAAAAGAAAATAGTTTCTCCATAAAAATAATACTTTTTGTTTATTAAAGCAAGCATTTTATCTTGTTAAGCCATCAAGTGGTTTTTTTCTGGATGTCTGTCTGTCTGTCAGTTTGAGTGTGTATGTGTGTGTGTGTGTGTGTGTCTGTCTGTGTCATGCATAACTCTCACAGTTTTTGCTAGAGCTGAAATTCGCACCAATTATACCATTCTATGAGATAAATAATTCCTCACTACTTCTTAATACTACCGCCACTTTGGAATTATTTGCCCCACGTCCGATTATTTAAAAAAATACCCCATCGAAAATACCCATTGAAAATATTATAAGGGCTGGTAAGGGACAATAGTTAAAAGGGGTCAATTTCTTTGGGATAAACAGTTTTGAAGGAATATTAAACTGTCATCACTTCAGAATCTATGTTGGTAATCTTAATTCGAAAGCACCATGCTTTTTAATTCGGGTCTAAAAATTTATTGTGGCAGTACTAGGTTTTTATATAAGGGGATCATAGCTTCCTAGGAGAGGAAAAAAAATAGTGTTTAAAAGGGTTCAAACCAGTTCCTAGACTGATGTCCTTTGTCCTGCACCATTCCACAGGAAAGGGAAGTTAACAGGTTATGCGGGTTCTACAAAGTTAAAATCTAAAACTATTAAAAAAAAACTTAGACAGGAATTAAAAAAAATAATCTAACACTTTCTTCCTTAAATAATCAAAAAAGAGAAATAAGAGATTAGAATTGAAGAAACAAGAAATAAATGGCAGATATTAGTTTTCAAGTTAATGAAGCAATTGCATGTATTGAATTTCGGATTGCATGCTTAGTAGCTATTCATTTGAAAGCGCAGCCTAGTTTTAACGTAGAACTAGTAGAACGCCACTGACACAATTCATCAATCGAATAATCTAGAGCTAAAGTTTGCATCATGAGCTTTTTAAGTATTGACGAATAAGTCGGATCCGAGAAAGAAAAAAGTTTTGATGTACCAGCTGGATTAATGCTCATGTTTGATAATCTGGCACATTTCAAGAAAATGCTTGGCATTCTTGATATCGTACTATTCCACTAAAATATCAAAATAATTCTAAGTAAGCACTAAACAAACAATATACTCTTTTCTATATAATTTATATTATAAATTCATTTTTTATTCACACTTTTTGTATAGCTTAAGCTTCATGTCTACTTACTTTTATGAGTTTGCATTCGACAAAAAGAAATGCATTTTTAACATAAATGTACTTTTTGATTTCAATTAATAAAAAAGTTTTTTTATTCAATATAGATTCATCGAATAATAATTTTAATTCTATAGATTAATGTAAAATAAACATTAGTAGAATAAGCCAATAGAAAGCATGACTAGGGCGGGCAAGAGCCCTTCACCCCCTCCACTATCCGAGCAGTGAGGGAGAAGACCTCTTAGCTACCCAATTAGGGTGAGGATAAAAACTGTAGTTAAGCTTAAGTAGCGCAAGATTCCCTCCTAAGCCTAAAAGCATACCCTAAGAGAAAATTAGTTTCACACCTACATTTTAACACAATCGGCGAGAACAACAAAAGCAAAAGGAGGAACGATGAAAGGGCTAAACAATTCAGTTATTTTTTAATCTATGAAAAGTTTCAGTCCAATAGACTAATATAAATGAACAATAATTCAAAAGCCAACATTGAACAGATGATTGAACAGCTAAATGTTCCAGATGTCACAATTTGTCGAAGAGATAGGTTTCATATCCTTCAGGTTAAGCCCATTAACCGGTACAAGTTTCTTCAGCGGACAGAATCTTAGTAGAGAACTTAGTGTCCTAGGGAGTCTCTCCACCACCCTGGCACTAAAGAAATCTCAGTCTGACGGACGGGCTAAGAGGCGGAACGGAGGCCAGACACCAAGGTAAGTGTTTCGTCAGGTACTTCTCTGCCTCGGCAGATTATGTATTGTACGACGGTACCCGTGGTAGATACATACAGTATTATTGAGGAAACCCTCCCACAAGGGGGAAGGTGGGGAGTTTGTCTTGGTGACGTAACAGAGCCGCGACCAGGCCGGGGATACTCCCTCCCAGTGTCTCGAGCCAAGGGTTCAATGACCTGAGGATAGGTCATGGCTCTCGGAGGTTTTAGTTTTGGCAGGCTTGGCTAAGAGAGAGCGCGGGGGCCTGTAGACCGGAGCGTCAGCCCGCTACAATCCACAACTAAACCTACCTCTCATATTTTGTTGTTATCTCTATCTCTCAGAGAGGCCATCGCAATAAATACCAAAGACAATAACATGACACAGATAGTTTTATCAATGTAATGACAGACATTTTTAATTATTTTAACTTATAAGGGCAATCATACCACTCAGTAATCATATCGCGACAGCTGATCACTTAACAATGACTCAACAACAGCAAAGAAGCTGTGCATCAAACACATACTACAATATTACAAACAAAAGAAAATATTTTAATATATAATACATATATTATATGGAAATAATAAGCAATGAAGCCGAGAAATAACGATACTTTCTTATCAATAGTCAAGTTAAAACATTAACTAAGACATTTAGACAAATCTAATAAAAAATTAAAATTCTAGACAAATCGCTTGGCTTAATTTGAGACGTTTAACTTGTCTAATTAAAATAATAGTTTAACAACTAAAACAGTAATAAATAGTTAAAAAAGTCGATCGGAGACAACTCGAGACAAACTTTCTCAGATACGAGTTCATAATTACTTAGCCCAGTGTTTTCCATTAATAAGTTATCGAGTTTTAGTAAGTACATTTAATTATTATTGAACATAATATCAAAATTTGTCATAAAAAATAACAATTTATCATAAAAATAACTTCTCCACGGCGGGGAATTGAACCCGGTCTCACTCTATCCGTAATATAAAGCTCTCAGGAACTAGATTTAAAATTTATTTCTCGATTTCACCATTGGGTATGATTTCTATGAATATGCATGCCAAATATCGTCAAAATCTTTAGGTTCGAAACATCTGCACAGAAGACAGACAGACATTTTTTTTAAAAATCACTTCTTTGGACTAAAAAAAAAAAAACATTACTCAATAACTTCAAATCCAATAACGTGTAAATCCATCAAAATCGAATTTTCGCGCCGTCACAATACTTTCTCTTTAAGTGAGAAAGTAAGAAAGGGGTTGAATTAATATTAACATAATTTATTACTGTCATCAGGTAAATAAATTGTGAATTTTTTAACTATTCAACTCATAATAAGTACAATGTTAACTTTAAACTTATGACTTAACTTCAATCTTATTTTCATTGTAGTTAAATGCATTTCTTTTTTTAATTCATAATCTCTGTTTTTGCATTGTAAAACGAAATTCTTTAATGTTAGAGAAATAACTGGTATAAAATCGTGAAAAAAAGAACAATGCTGGGTTTCTAATCATGAATCAGTAATAAAAACAAATGAAGGTCGTCAAATGAATTAATGGTGAGTAGAAGGTAATTCATAGATATTACCCGGTGATTACATTTCTTGAAAACTAACTCATTACCGTTAACCTTATTATTGTAATGAATAAAAATTTATTATGTATTGAAACAACTGACTAATCTTAAACAAAAAAGTATACACAGTTGTTAGATTTTGTAAGTTTATATCAGCTAATACTAAACGCTAAACTAAGACTAAAAGGCTTGGCGAGAAGGATCCAAAAATCATGGGAAAGGTAGTAACTTTAATCCAGCACCGCATACCTAGAGTTTAAATTGACTATAGTTATCACATAATTATTAATCCCTTTTGTCAGAAGATCGCATTAATCATATAATGAATAAGTATAATCAATAATAAGTATAATAAGTAAGTAGTAAGTAGTAAGTGTAGTAGTCAATAATAAGTATAATCAAGTAATCCAATGATCACAAATCCTAGAGATATGATCATGATCATCTTTATGGATAAAAAATCATAGGGTTGAAAACCTTTATAACCCAAAAGAGCATAAATATATTTTTTATTTATTTTACCAGTAGATCTTAGTGATAAAATAATCAGTGATCCATAAATAATTCTGGGATTATAGTGATCGTATAATTATCAGTAATTCCTTTGATTTGAAGCTGGCAGTAATCAGTTCACCCAATCCGTAGATCATTTAATGATTAGATAAATTAATTACTGGTATTAATTTCTGGAAGAACATTGTATATTTATTGATTCTTGCTAAATTACGGCAATCATAACAGGCTGTATAAAACATGATATTATTAATTTCAAAATGAACTGATCATTTTTACTTTTCCTCACCTTTAAAAAAAAGTATTGGTTTCACAATACTTTAACTAAATTATCCGTTTTGGTTGTTTCTAACACCATTGGCATGGCTTTTACTTGATGTCTGTCAGTGTCACACATAACTCCCACAGTTTGTAAACTAGACAGTTGAAACTTGGTACTGAAATCACTCCTTACATGTAGTTGTGCCGTTCAGGAAATCATAAACTTGTGACAGCACGAACCAATTTTTCTGAGACAAAAAATCCCCGATAGCGCTGTAATTCACTCAAATTATTTACACAAACATTTCCACTTAATTTCGTTTTAGTAAACTGCCATTTTTAAAAATATTGACTTTTGAAATTGGAAACTTTAACACTATACATAATTTTTTGCCGATTAAGCTGAAATTTGCACCAATTTTACCTTTCTACAAGATAAATAAGTCCATCATATTTTAACTAAATATCTAACGCCACTTTGGAATTACTTGGTGAGGAAAAGTTCAGAGAACGTTTATTTATGTTTTCCCCTCTTTTATGATTTATTTAGAATCAATGTAAAATTCAAGTAATTATAAATTAATGATCGGAATGAAATTTTTCTATAATAGACCAGTATTAATAAAGATTTTATGTTTCCTGTGAAAAACAGGGTTTGATCTAATTAAGATTCTTTCTAATTAAGTATTTGGATGCTATAATAGATCCATAAATTATTTTCTTAAAGTGTAAGGAAATAGTATTTTTAACTATGCACCTATTAAATATTCACTTCTAGCTTATCTAACAAGTGTATTGCCCTACTCTAATGCTGAATGGATTAGGTATGTGTGAGGGGGAAAATAAATTAAGTTGGTCAGTTATAAAAAAGAAGAAAAAAAATATATATTTTTTTAGACTAGATACTAGATGAGAAGAAATAAATAGAGGTTGAATTTTAACGTAAGTAAGAGATTTTAGAACTGTTATTCGGTAAGCAGCAAGTGAATCAAATTTGAATAAGTCTACAACACAATGTCTCAATACCAACAACTCTTTCATTCTGTTCAACTGACAAGATGACAAAACAACAAGAAATCCTTACATCTTATTACGATTTACTCTACGCTATTCCCTTACCGTATTCCTCAAGCGAAAAACCTCAGTAGATTTTTACAGATAGACAAAGAGAAGTCAATAGTAAAAGAACAGCAGTAACTCTACATGTTTAACAAGTATTTCTGCAACCGATGTTCTATTTTTCGGACTGTGGCGAACTCGAAAAATGAGACTGAATTATAAATGAAGTCGATTTAAATTTCATTCTAGGCGTACGACGTAAAAAAAAGTGCATTTGGAAATATGTTGGTTGTCTTGTGTGTCGCAGAGTGAGCTGATGTTGCATTATTCAGTCCAACGTATTCGGTACACTGTTTATATAATCAGGCCAATGCATCTCAACTCCGAGGCTCCCCGAATCCTTCTGATGCATTTCAAATGTAGTTCAGAGCCACGAGAACTCACGAATAAAAAATAAAAGTTCTATGGTCTACGTCTACACGATAAATATTTATGTTCTAAATATTTATATAGAATTAATCTTTGTTCTGATTCAGCATAAGATTCAGCTTCGTATTCTATAGCAAAGAACGAGCATTTTTAGAAGGTCACAGTAGAATTACTACTTCCTTAGGATATTGACAAAAATTTACTATTAAGAGTACGTCACTCTTGAATTCGTTTACAGTTGAAGTTATACGTGTGTTTCCCTTATTTAATCATATTTTAAATTTGAAACAGAATGCTGGAAAAGTTATTGGAAGTTAGATAACAAATTTATTTTTATTCTTAACTTTCTTTATTTTAATAATTTATAGGACGTTAGATAACCAGAAATATTTATCTACTTTAGTTCTATAACAGAGATAATTATCAAGAGTAGAGAAGTAGATAAAACTTTGGGTAAATAATATTGGAGAGAATGTTCTGTAAAAGATAGAGCGGGGTGGATAAATCACCCTATAAAGGGTATTATAAATTTTACTACTATCGGATGAATCGATCACATGTGTCGGCTAAAATTCATAATAACAACGAATTGACAGATAAGCAAATAAACATAATGTGCAAGAGGGTTGTCCAGTTAAAAATAAAATGTAATTGGCTTTAAACCAGACAATAAGAGCAGTAACTTTTATCATTTCAGTACCCAGTTTAAATTATAATAATTAATTGACTTGATATTATATATCATTTTTACAAATAAAAAAATAAACAAATTCCAAAAAAAAAAAATATAAAGAATAAAGAATTTAGTTCTACAATTAGTAAGAAAGTAAGGAAGGTTTATAATTTTTACAACAACAATTTCTACCTTGTAACAAGTTTAAACACAAAACAGAAAAGAACATGAGCTGATGGACCAAAAAAAAGAGGCAACCCTCATTGACTAAATCACCAAAATCAAATTTGTTGATCTATTGCAGTAAATTATCAGTGGAAAACCAATAAGGAAATAAAAATACTAAAACCAGTTAAAACCCAAATCGAATGTGTAAGTTTCAAAAAAAATTAAACTTTAGATAAGCCACCATAATCAACAAAAATTAAAAAAAAAAATAAACAAACAATTTTTAAAATAATGTATTTAATACAAAAGGATTTAAGTACGTGTTCTAATTTACTATGAATGGTTGAAGTGTAAAACATTCTTTTTTCTTGGATACGAAAAAATAGGGTTGAAATAATTCAATTTGGTAAAAGGCAGTTAAACAAGTCAACAGAGAGGCAGGAAGGCAAACTGTGTTTGGTTTTTGATCTCCTGATAAGATGGTAATCCCATTCTAATTAATGATAATTTTTGGAAATCAAAAGGACCCGCTTTTCGACACAAAATGGCTGCAGTCTTCTAATACTAACTTCCGTTCTGTAGTTTTAGAAAAAAATAATAATTTGGAGTGTAAAAATATTTTTATAAAGTATATGATAATTAATATCCATATAAAAACAAAATTATTATTCCAAATAATTATGAAAGAGGTGTGGTATAATAAACAAAATAAAGTTTTCACACAAAAAATTGTAATCGAAACAATTGACCGTTTTCGACTGTTCTAAAACAGCCTTTTCAGATTATCTAAAAGTTACTAAATCGACTTCGAAAGTACAAGTCAAGACAAGAAAGTACATAGGTACAACACTTGTACCTTTCATACATTGGAGAAAAACAATCGAGGATTCCAAATATGTTAGTATTCTTTAATTTTCACCAATGAAAATAGTTAACTTGGTGCGTATAGGCGTCCGCGGGTAGATTCGTCATAAACAGCTTGGTTTTCCGGAGAAATCCGAGTCACGAAGGGGTTGAAGTCCGACGTTTCGCTTCCTCTACTGGAAGCATCTTCAGGGTTGTGGTGCATCGCGATGTTGACTTGAAGCAAACACAAGATATATACTTATACCAAGACGATATACGTACTCACAAGATATATGTATATCTTGTGTTTGCTTCGAGTCAACACCATGATGCACCACAACCCTGAAGATGCTTCCAGTAGAGGAAGCGAAACGTCAGATATCAACCCCTTCGTGACGCGGATTTCACTGTGAAACCAAGCTCTTAATGAAAATAGTTGTTGATTCAACAAAAAAAGAAACTGTGTTACTTTTTTATATATATTAGTTTATTTATTATTATTATAATTTTATATATTTATTAATTTTTTAAATTTTCTTTCCTTTTAGCTGCAGCTTTCTGTTCGATGATTAAATTTTTAAATGCAAGGAATAAGGGAAGGTATTCAGGAATTTTATAATATATAGTAGAAGGATGCATTCATTTTAAAACAATAAAAAAACAAATTATTCACGGTGCATGCACTTGCACAAAACCTCACGTGATTTGGACAGAACGTTTTTCCGTTTTCATTTCAATCAGCTGTTATAATATCATTGGAATTTATTTTGTAGGTGAAAGTTTTGTAGCGGAAATAACAAATTGCTGACAGTTTTTTATAATTGCGAATAACTCCCCCCCCCCCCAACGTTCCACAGGGGTTTTGGGCAAGGTCAAAGAAATTGACCCGTGTATAGGCAAGGTCGTAAATATTCACCCATGACACACTTACACACCTCTATATTACTTCAAAAGAGTACACTTACATATATATAGTAGTAGTAGTAGTAGTCTAGTACTTTCTACTAGAATGGGTAGGACGAACCACTTGTTCGAACCTTGCAATTAGGCCATCACTTAGGCCCTTTTTACGCCCCGCGGTAGAGAGTTCCAGCCACTTCACACATCATACCTCTGTACATAGTACCGCCGAAGCGAGTATGATGTGATCAATAGTGAGCCATATAAATCAGAGCGTCACGGCGAGGAATCGAACCCCGTCTCGTTCCACTCATGATTCAATGATCGCCGAGCAGACGTGGTTTAACCCACACGGCCACGCTGTCTCTCTACAAATAAATATAGTACGATATTCCTTTGTGCCAAAGAACACTGGACTAAACATCCTTTTTTCTTAATAGTTATTTAGTCAAAGTCATTTATATTCTAAAACAACATAAATAATTACCAAAAACACATTTAATTAGTCAAGGAATTTAAAAAATGCTATTATTATTTTGCATTTAGATAGTTATTATATTATTTTAAGATATTATTTTTTCAAGAGAAGGATTAAAAATTTGTTTCAGAAATAATTTGACAAAAGTTAAATACTACAACTACTACTAGTACTAGAACTGATTAATAATTCAAGTAAAACAGTGTTGTAAACATTTTGGCAAAAACTTACAAAGGTAAATAACTGGGGAGGGGGTAAATTCAGACAGTCCTGAATAATTAAAGCAGAATAAACTGGGTAGTTTATGAGGGTTCACAAAATAAATAAAAATAAATAAAATAATAAGATCGACGGAACCACTTTTGGGAAGAAGTCGGTATTATCCAAGAACGATTTTTTCAGGAAAAAAAATATTCTGGGATAATACCGACTTTTTCTCATTTACATAATTTTATCATAAGATATAATAATAGGCCTCATTCTCTTTACATTATCCATTAAACTAGATTATTCAAATGAGCCAAAATTGCATTTTATTTATAAATACTGTCGGAATTGTTTTGAGAATAAATAATATACGTATTTTGTCCATTAAACCCCTGAATTGAGATAAAAAAATAATTTTTCTATAAAAGAAATCGGTTATGTAGTTTAGGCCCACACGTCACACGTCTATACATATGACAAACGCCAAATCAAAAACTGTTTGGTTTTTTAATAAAGAATCGGTCCCAGACAACTCAGACAAACTTTCTCATACACGAGTTCATAATTACTTAGCCCAGTGTTTTCCATTTATTAGTTTTCGTAGATACATTTAATTATTATTGAACATTTCATGAAAATTTAGCATAAAAATAACTTCTTCACGGCGGGGAATCGAACCCGGCCTCTCTCCATCCGCGTTTAAAGCTATTTTCTCAGGAACTAGATTTTTTCCGGGAAAATGGCTTAGATCGTTAGATTTGTACTTAAATGGACTACATTTTAGAATTTTTGAAATTGTGGGTACCGTTTTCGAGAAAAAATGTTTTCACGTTATTTCAGAGTTTTTAGGGGATAGCTCACCCAAATTTGTAGCTAAAATTACATTTCTCCATTTCGCCTTGGGGTATGATTTCTCTGAACATGTATGCCAAAATTCGTTAAAATCGGCCCAGCTGTTTAGGCTCCACGTGGACTCAGGGGAACTCAAAAAGTGTACATCCATAAAAATTTCAAAATCGAATGTCCTGCCCATCACAATATTTTCTCTTCGTATGAGAAAGAAATAATATGAGAATGTAAAAAAAAATTAACACTCATATGTTTTTATTCTATACTCACCATTTTATCAGAACATATACATAGATACAGAACGCGAGGAATCAATTTCTAACTGTCTAATACTGCTTGGAAGAGTTTGTTATAAAAACTAAAAACAAACAAATAATGCTTTAAAGAGATGCTACTTTACTTTTGATCTAAATTAAAATTTAAACTTTCCGTAGTATGAATACTACCAAAAACTTAAAAATAAAACTCGGTCCGAGACAACTCAGACAAACTTTCTCATATACGAGTTCATAATTATTTAGCCCAGTGTTTTCCATTTATTAGATTTCGTATGTAAATTTAATTATTATTGAGCATTTCATTAAAATTTATCATAAAAATAACTTCTCCCGGGCGGGGAATCGAACCCGGGCTCTCTCGGTCCGCGTTTTAAGCTTTTTTCTCAGGAACTAGATTTTTCCCGGGAAAACGGCTTATATCGTTGGATTCGTATTTAAATGGACTATATTTTAGAATTTTTTAATCAAAATCGTCGGAACCGTTTTCGAGAAATAATTTTTTTCAGAGTTTTTGGGGGTAGCGCCCCCAAATTTGGAGCTAAAATTCATTTCTCGATTTCGCCTCGGGGTATGATTTTTCTGAACATGTATGCCAAATTTCTTCAAAATCGGCCCAGTAGTTTAGGCTCCAGGCGTCTGCACAGACGACAGACGACAGACAGACAGACATTTTTTAAAAACCACTTTTTTGGACTCAGGGGACCTCAAAACGTGTAAATCCATCAAAATCTCAAAATCGAATTTTCGCGCCATCACAATACTTTCTCTTTATATGAGAAAGTAAAAAGGAGATGCTACTTTAGTAAAAGACAAATAGCAAGTGAAAGTAACATTAGAATAAAACTGGCTCATATAAAGTGCATTATAGATAAAGTATAATGGCATTGGGTACTTTTTTCGGGAGGTAAAAAACTTTCATTTTCAAAGCTATTGTCTAAGAATTGTATCACAGACTAGGAGTTGATTCCATACGTAACCTATTACAGGTAAATATGTCACTAGTAGTAGTCAAAACAGTGCCTTGTTGGCTGGCACGCACCGTCACATGGCCTGTCGTGTCACATATTCAGTCACGCCTCGCTTACACTAACATCCGTACATCTAAAATCCCAGCAACTACTGTTAAAATAATCCCAGCTGACGGTAGATTATGAAACTGTACAGGTAACGTAAGAATAAACCATTTTAAGTTAAGTGTTCAGTTCATGCGATTATTACGAATTGTCTTTCAAGTCTTTCAAAAACGCAATTAATAAAAAATGGAGACAACTTAGAATAACTTTCTCATATACGAGTACATAATTACTTAGCCCAGTGTCTTCCATTTATTAGTTGTTTCGATTTACGTAGTTACATTTAACAATTATTAAACATTTTATTAGAATTTACAATAAAAATAACTTCTCTCCATCGAGGAATCGAACCCGGCCTCTCACCGTCCGCGTTTAAAGCAATTTTACGTTTTAGAATTTTTCAAACGTCGGAACAGTTTTCACGAAATATATTTTTTGTTCTCTCAGAGTTTGGTGGTAGCGCCCCCAAATTTAGAGGTAACAATTGTTTCTCGATATCACCACAGGGTAAGCTTTTTCTAAACCTGAAAGTAAAATTTCATTAAAATCGGCCCAGTATATAGTTAAGGCTCCACTTATCTGTACAGACTACAGACGACAGACAGACATTTAAAAAAAAAAAAAAAAATGGACTCAGTGTACCTCAAAACGTTTAAACCCATAAATATCTTAAAATCGAATTTTCACGCAAATAAAACATTATTTGTAATTATATCTAATCTATAATCACCTCTAAAAAGTAAAAGAAAGAAGGTTCTTTACAAATTCTCAACAAGAGGTAGTCTACTACAAATATAATATTTAATAATACTAAGAAACAGCAATCACATACTAAGAAATAGCAATCACATACTAAGAAACAGCAATCACATACTAAGAAATAGCAATCTGAAGAGACCATATTTGTTATTGATTTTTTTTTTTTTTATAGATCTTTGTTAAGACCACAAATTTAATTGTATCTACTCACAGATTTGGCAATATTTTTTACAACCATCACGATACTCTTCAATATTCTAATAAAAATTGATAATTATCACAATAATGATATATATGCACATATATATATATATATATATATATATATATATATATATATATATATATATATATATATATATATATATATATATATATATATATATATATAAACGTTGATTACTCATCAGAGACGTTGAGAGTTATGTATTGAAGTAATTTAATATTTACCTCTTATTGTACTAACTATTTTTTTTTTTTTTTTTTTTTTATTTCTCAATAATGTTTTCAAATTTTGTTGATATTGACATTTTAATGGATTTAGCGCATGAAGGTCCCTTCATAAATGAACATCACTTTTTTTTAATCTTAATTTTATTAAAAAAATATATATTCCTTTAAAAAAAAGCGACAATTATTAACAATAGAACCGATTGCAATGATGGTTTTTGTTTTGTTAGTTGATATCTGTGAAAATTACAGTAAAAGATTGTTTTAAGTAGTGGAAAGGTAGTGAGGAATTTTTAAGATTATAAAATAAATCTATTGAAGCAAATGTTAAAGCGGTGGAAGCAGATAATTTTATTTTTGCCATCTATTAGAAAACGATATTTTGTATAAGTCACCACGTGTTTGTTTTATCCCTTGAAGATGGGCTAAAAGAACTCTTAAGCCGCTTCACGTAACAAAAGAGCTCTAATAACTCGAAATATTGGGATCGAGCAAAATTACTATACAATAAATAAGTTGTTAACGTTCAACTTTGATGTTTCATCTCCACTGCTCGACATAGATTATAAAATAATTTATTTTCTTCAATTCTAAAGCACCGGGATACTTTGTAGAATTACATATAAATACAAGATATAAATCGTCTGACCACTCTATGTTGTTGTATGCACAAAACGTGATGGCAAACAAAGAAAAACTCACACAATTATCGTACTCAAATGAGAAAATATATTTTTTTTTATGTTCCGACTAGTAGTGTGAAAAGTATTCGATATCTTTAAGTTCATGTTTGTCGGTGTTCGTTGTTGCTTCCGATTCGATCGTGCTACTTCAGGCTCGTTTGAAGTATACTCTTTACAAAATTATCGCGTACTCAAAAGAACAAATATATTTATTTTTAAGTTCCGACTAGTAGTGTGAAAAGTGTTCGATATCTTTAGTTTATGTTCGTCTGTGTTTGTTGTTGCGTCCATTGCTTCGGTCGTACTACTTCAAGCTCGTTTGAAGTATACTCTTTACACAATTATCGTACTCAAAAGAGAAATATATTTATTTTTCAATTCCGACTAGTAGTGTAAAAAGTGTTTGATATCTTTAGTTCATGTTTGTCGTTGCGTCCATAGCTTCGATCGTGCTTTTTCAGACTCGTTGGAAGTAGACGCTTTTCTCGGTGCACTAAATTGGTCACCACTTCTCGAAACAAAATTATATTATAAGTTTATTATGGGTCCAGGTTGAAATTAAAAAATAAAAATGTTTATTTAACCTAAGAATTAGACCTTAAACAACCTCTAAAACTATTAGTGGTGAATATGAACATACACACGAAAAAATGTCCCCTAAAATATTGATAATGGGGAAAAAGTAGGTGAGTAGTGATATAGGGCAGTAATTTAGAACAAGTTGATTACCTAGTATTGTACTTTATAAGATGAGGTCTAAGTATACCTAGTTATGTAAGTGTACTTGTATAAGAGGGAGTATGTTTTCTGCAAGGATTGTAGATAGAGGCTAGGAACTCTCTCCCCTTCACCCTCTCCCCTCGGTGTGCCCGAGATCAATAGTACTCCACACAGATATACCTCCCCCGCCAGACCTACCTCCCCATGCCCCCCTTTAGCTGTAGCCTACACACACCTTAACCCTACAAGTTGTCTCTGCGCTCCTTCAACCGTATTATACCCTTAGAGTTAAGCTTAAGTATGGTAAAAGAAAAGAAAAAAAAAGTTAACAACTTCAAGTATGTGTAGTGAAAAAATTAAAAATTACTAATACCTATTAGCTTTGTTTGCATTTTTTTTTAGGATCAAACTTGATATTAATTGGGCTGAAAAAAACCAACTTCCATGTAGTTGTTTTTAATAATACGTTTGTTACGTGAAGAAGACGGCTTAAGAGTTCTTATAGCTCAACTTCGAGGGATAAAACAAACACGTGACTTATACCAAATAGCGTTTACAAGTAGGCAGCTAAAATAAAATAATCTATTTCCACCTCTTTAAGATTCATTATAACCTTTCCTTCACACTGTCCACCTACTTAAAACAATACATATTTTGCTAAGTCATTCTCAAATAAAACAACTTTAACAAAAACCACCATTAAAAAAGGTTTTATTGTTAATAATAATTGTCGCTTTTGTACAGTCCATTTATTTATTTTTTTTTTGAAAAAAGCTTTTTAGGAATAAAAAAGTGGTTTTAATTCATGAAAAGACGCATTATTCAAATTTCCAAATCAATAAAAAAAAGGGGGGAAAAATACACAAATAGTTGATATAAGCTCACAACCTCATTAATTATATGTACCTATAGTCAGTGTGTCCGAGTCCAAACGAAAAGACGAACTTCAGGATATTCTACAAATAATAACCTAACATACAATTATATAGTGAAGATCAAACTGGAAAAATATCAAAAACCAATAATTTTAAAATTCAGTAAAAACCATTTAGTTTTCAATTGTCATTTTAAAAAGACAATAATATATTACAGAATAAAATAATAAATGCGGGTAAAATAAATCAAATTAAAATAATCTGCGCCAATGAATGTTGACACATAGTTTACTCGCTTTCAATATTATTGAAGGAATGGTCAGATTAATCAATCATAATGTGATCTTGTTAGGAATTAAAAGAGTGGTGTAGACCTGTTTCGATTCCTAGAGGAGTCACATATATTTTCATAAAAGATTAAATTTGCGCAGCCGGTTGACATTATAACTAGACCATTTTTAGGCTACTATCGGCAAACCATCCAAATTTCTCTCAAATCGAATAAGTATAGTAATATATTTTTAAAGATATAGGTGCTACTAAAAAATTATGTATTAATCGCATAATTGTAGATACACTGACAGACTCAAGACGGAAAATGGTCCTTGCGATATGAGAAACGGATATCTGTATATGAATTTTTTATTTAATTCGTAAACATAAAAAAATCGTTCTTCAGGGAATGATCATTATTATCACAATCCGTTGCCTAAGGTATTAACTAGGCAACGGAACTAAGCTAACCAGCAAGCAATAATTAAAACAAGAAAAAAATAATTTTTTTTATACATTCTATCAAATCAATTATAATTAATAAAATAAAATAATAGAATGATAATTAATTAATTAATATTAACCATCAAGTAATTATAAATTAATTGTTGTTAATGAAAAATACATAAAATTAAAATAATAATAATTTTATTTTTTAATTTAAACATTTAAAAAAAATTAAATTAATGAATACTACTATATAATATTCATTAATTAACAAAGTAACTTGCAGAAGA
The DNA here is from genome assembly GCA_951217055.1 of Gerris lacustris. NCBI lineage: Eukaryota > Metazoa > Arthropoda > Insecta > Hemiptera > Gerridae > Gerris > Gerris lacustris. The sequence goes on along the minus strand of OX578283.1, from coordinate 22,103,393 downwards.
ATCACACAACCAAAACGCATTAATATTATGGATTTATACTAACAAAATTGTTTTGGTTGGTTAGAATTATTTTACATCTAAAATAAGCTAATATTAAAGCTCCACACGTCTACTCAGATCCTGAGTATGTGCAAACATTTTTTTTTTAAATAATCTTTGCGGGCTCAATGGAACTTAAAGCATGTAAATTAATTAACATACTTTCTCTTTAAATTAAAAATTATGGGTAAAAGAAATTAATAATTAATACTGGACAAATGTAAATAATAAGAGTATGATCATATTACAGAAAGAAGAAGTTGTGTTGTAGGATTTGAAGTAGTACAAGTAGCGTGATTCTTATAGATAAAATATACATTCTTATAGATAAAAATCTACACGGGCTCAGACATAGATTGACTATCCCATTTGAATAGTCAGGGAGGCTCTTCCCAGGCTCACGGCGCCTTATTTAGTTAGACATTTTAAATTAATATGATTATACATGCTCAAAAATAAATTATTCTCTATTTTCGTCCTAATTGCAATTATTTTGTTTAACAATAATAATATATAAATTTAATAAACGTTTGAATAAATTAATACATTATAATGGGAAACATTTCCTGAGTATATCTTTCATAGAATTATTATTAATACCACATCATTTATTAACTGGATTATTTAAAAGATAGATTTTTTTTAATTCTTAAACCAAAAAAAGACCTATAACTTTTTCACTTATATGTGCAAAGTTACGATATTTAATATAATATTTAAATAAACATATTAAAAAGGGGTTCAATAGGTGATTATTTGCATTTTTTAGCTTTCGATTTCAATGATGTACGCTATCACAATACTTTTCTGTATATAAAACTACGTATATGAGAAAGTAAAATTGCGTCCGATCCAACGTTCTTATATACGAGTACATAACTAATCGGTCCAGTGTTTTCCATTTTCTAGTTGTTTCGAGTTTTACATTTAATAATTATTAACATTATATCAAAATTTACCATAAAAATAACTCCTTCCTCATGAGAAGTCTAACTGTCTAACCAAGTAAAAGTAGCAGTGAGAGCCCACTGCAACATTCTCAGAAACTTGATTTTTACTAGGAAAACTACTTATTTTGTTAGATCCATATTTTAATAGACTCCATTTTCAAATTTGTTTATCAACATTTTCGAGAAATAATATTTCCACGTTTTATAAGTGTTTTTTTTAAGTAGTGCCCCCAAATTTTGAGCTAAATTTAATTTATCGACTTCGCCTAGGTGTATGGTTTTCTGAACATATAATATGGTTAATTTCATTGACATCAGCACAGTAGTTTATGCTCCACGTGTTTGCACAGATTACAGTCAACAGACAACCGACGACAGTCTACAGACAACAGACGACAGACACATAACGAAAAATAAGAATAATATTTTAGTTATACCATCACTGAAACTTTTTTATACAAAAATGTCAAGACCATTAAATTCTACTTATTCAGCTGAATAATTTAATATTTTTATCTCACTATTAATAAAAATGTGTCATTCCACTTTTTCCCGTGGAGTCAATATATTTCAAATATTTAAATTCAAATACACACTAACAAAAAATCCTTTAAATAAATAAAATTATTATAAATAGTACAATGTCCTAATTCCCTAATTATCATACTTGAAAGATAACCAATAAGCCAATAAGTGACATACTTTTATAATAATTTAAATATTACCAAAATATAAATATTAAAATGAACATACAATATAGTCATTGATTAATATTGTGACACTATGCTCTCCCAAAATTAAAATACAAATTTAAAAAGTTTAACTGTTTAAAAGCCTGTTTAGTAAAATCCCTTTAGAATCCTTCTATTAAAAATAAAATCTCTTAATGAAAATCCCCTTTTCCAGAATCATTAGAGATTTAATACCCCACTGATATTAAATAAAATTTGATCAAAGATGTAGAAAAATAAGATAATTAAGACCTGGTACGATTAAGTGAGCCAAATTTGAGGCCAGCCAGTTAATTGTAGATACAATTTTTAATTTAATTTTAAAAATTAAACAACTCAAAAAAAGTATCAAATATATTTTGGTTGTGCCCGGTATCCCTTTTTTTCAAAAGCGTCTTTTATATTTTATATGTAAACTAAATAAGTATTAGTAACAACAGCAAAAATTATTTATACAATTCTGTAAATTATTAACATAGGTTTCAGCATCAACTATTCTTCTAAATCATTCTGCTAGTTATATACAGTGAATTAGTAAAATATACTGTATATTAAGTAAAATACAGCATTCTACCAATAGACAATGTTTGATATAATATAAAGCGGAAATACAAATACATACTGCCTATATAATGAGTACAATAAAACATTCTTATCAAACATATCCTAAGTTACACACAGCGTTTTACTAAAATATATTGTATATTACGTTGAATACAGCATTCTACTAATACACAGTGTTCATTGTAATATTCGTTATATTATACAGATACATATATATATAATATACATACACCGTATCGCGAGTAAAATAAAGCATTCAAACATAGCGTAGACATAGCGTTTTCTAATGAACATAGCGTTAGTTACACAGCAAATTAGTAAACTATGCCGTATAAAAGTAAAATATACTGTATAATGAGTCAAATATACTGTATAATAAGTCAAATATACTGTATAATGAATAAAATATACTGTATAATTAGTAAAATATACTGTTTAATGCGTCAAATATACTGTATAATAAGTGAAATATACTGTATAATAAGTAAAATATACTGTATGATAGTAACATATACTGAGAAAACTACTATAATGAGTAAAATATACTGTATAATGAGTGATATATACTGTATAATAAGAAAAATAAAGCATTAATCACACCTAAAGAGAGTTAGTTATACAATTCGTGCAGTAATATAGAATATTCATTTAACAGAAGTAATATTACTCATATTACTAGTTAGTTTACTAGAAGTTAGTTAGTAGTTAGTTTACGTAGTTTTATTAGTTAGTTACTCATATTAGTACTATACCTTAATACAAAATAAAACAACTTAGATTTGAATGCTTAGTAATAAAATAACGTATCTAAAAAAAAAAAAAATAATAATAATTATAAAAAAATCTTAATTCTTAAAAATTATTAATACTTTTTTTTATTTGAAACATTCACGGAATGCAACAAATAATTCTTAGCGCCAACTAAATGAATGATAAATTACAATAAATATAATATTCTTTATAAATAGCTCTTTATTACTATCTGCAATTTTTTTTCTTACGAAGGGTATTAGGAGGGGAAGCTATTAGTTTGATTTGTAATTATAAATACGTTTTCTTTTAACTTAATTTTAATTTATAGGCAGTGTCTCTAAAGAATTTCAATTCTTCGCCGTATTTAATTAAAAGAATTTCAGTTATTCACTGCTACTAATTATAAGTTAAAAAGGGGCTGATAGTAAAATGAATCGTTAAATTAATTGATCGAGTAGTAAATATTTTAGATAATGTTATTTTTTAATGCTAATGTTTTTTAAAACATTATTATTAATTTTTCAAAATGAGTCATACACTTCAAATTGTAAATTATTATTTTTATTATTGAAAAAATTCGTTTAATTGAGACTATAATTATCAATAAGTAATTTTATAATCCTTCAAAATCAATTGAAAATTTTATGATCAAATAAGACATTCTATAACCTATCAACATCAATTTAGAATTAGATAACCAATAAAAAAAATGTATAATCTATCAATATAAATTTAGAATTGGATGATCAATAAGATATTCTATCAACATCAATTTAGAATTTGATGATCAATAAGATATTCTATCAACATCAATTTAGAATTAGATGATCAATAAGATATTCTATCAATCTCAATTTAGAATTTGATGATCAATAAGATATTCTATCAAAATCAATTTAGAATTTGATGATCAATAAGATATTCTATCAAAATCAATTTATAATTTGATGATCAATAAGATATTCTATCAACATCAATTTATAATTTGATTAATCAATAAGCAATTTTATAACCTATCAACACTAAGTTAGAATTTGATAACCAATCAAGATATAAAGTAAAATTTTATTAAATATTCATTACTAAAATCGAAATTTAATTATATTTCGCTGTTAAACTCTTAATTATATCATCAAATTAGATACCTACTTCTTTTTATAAATTATAAAAACTAAATAATAAAATTTGAACCTAATTCTTAGTAAATAATTATCTTAGAGCAAAACTTGATAAGTTAATTGTCCAACAACCACATTAATTAATGTTATTAATGAACAGACGAGGTACAGCTAAGTATACCCGAAACATAAGCTATTCTTTAGAATTTTATTAATTTATTATTTTATTAATTTCTTGGATATTTCCTAAACCCAATATAAAATTATTAATAATGGTTTCATGCTTTTATTACATGAGAAATTTTGGTAAATGCTATAATGATGGACAAAAATCTAAAATCAAAATTCAATTATTCTCATTTTTTTAAAAAAAAAACATTCATTTAATTTTTACAAAATTCTCTCTAAAATAAAATTTTAAAAAGTTTTATTAATTTATTTGTAATTAGATGTCACACATTATAATACGAATAATTAAAATTATATTTCTAAAATATAAACTCAAATTGTTTTTAACCATCTTTAGATTCTTCCAACAATTTACAAGAAAAAAAAAATTTTAAAAGAATTCTGAAATAATATTTTATAAGGTAAAGAAATTAAGGAACGATGTATATAAAAACGGTTCTAAGATGCATATAATAAATTAAGATTAATATTATAAAACAAAAATTTTAACGTCCCCCCCCCCCCCCTACAACAGAAACCTAACATTTAGTAAATCGTTTTGTAAATGATAAATGGCGTTGTGCTGTAAAAAATTTAATTAAAGTTTTAATTTTTAATTAAAGAACTAATGTAAGTAAATTTAAACTAACACTACTTTAACTAATAAACTATCTAACGAAGTTTTTTTTAGTTATTAATTATTAATTAAGCTTTTATCAATATTAAGATTATAATGCTAAGACATAGATAGTCACAGCTCTCCATCGGTGGAAAAGAAAATAGATAAAAATTTAGGCATTAACATGCCTCAATTTAAGGCAGGAATCTCTCTTCTACAATATTATAATAAATAATTTGGATAAAATAGAATAACTTCCATAAGTTTTTTCAAACATCCATTGTTTAAGATAACCTATAATATTGGATTCTATATTCCTAAAAGTCTTCACTATAGAACAAATTATTAGCTTGAAGTTGTACTTGCAAATTTTAGTTAATATCCTTACTTCAATTAAACAAAAAATCTCACTGCTTTTTTTTTATACATTTATGTTAAAAAATAAATAAAAAACTCTTAAAGTATGTGAAATTAGTAATAATAAATATTTATATAATATATACATAATGTTTGATAAATAAGACCAAGTACTTACTAATATATATATATATATATATATATATATATATATATATATATATATATATATATATATATATATATATATATATATATACTATAATGAAAGAGACACTAAAAATAACTAAAATTAATCGCTTAAGCTTATTCAAATAATTTTTGAAAATAACTTTGTATTAATCAATTCTTATAATTTCACAGAAGAGGGTCAACTTTAATACCAAATTTATTTAATGAAAAAGGTCCCATTACCTGAAATTACGAACTAATTTTAATTAAATACTCATTTAAATATATTTTATTGTGATAAAATATTATTACTGCATTAATAAAATCAGTATAAAATAAAATTCTACATTAACACTTTATCAAATTATTTTATATATGCAGATATAAAATATTATCATGTTTTAAATAATAATTCTTAATTTTTCTATCCGAACAATATTTGTTAGAATTTGATCATAATAACAAATAAGTTAACACTATATAAGCTAAATACATTGTAGAAAAAATATTATTTTTTTCTAATATATTAAATTTTAAAATTGCAAAACTACATTTACTTTCTAAAAATTAAAAAAGAAAAGAAACAAAACATGTGAACAATTAATGTAACCTTACCAATGAAAAATGCTTCCTTATCAAATGTTTGATAGTGTAAAGGTTTAGCTAACCTAATTCTTATTATAACAAAAAAATACTACTTATAAATATATATATTCTTTTAAATATGGAAAATTGTTCACTAGATAATAAAAAGAAAATTTGTCCTATTAGATAGATCCCTTGGAATCTGTATGTAGGTCACGATTCCCCAAACCCCCCCCCATTTGTTGATACCACCCGATATAACTTTTTAGATACATTTATTTAATTTAAGGTCAAATTAATAACACTATCATTATATTAATGAAAACCAAATAATCTTAATCAATAGATCAATAATGAAAAAATAATAAAACAATTAGCAAACAGTGTGCAGGAGTGCACAGCAAAATTTCATTTTTAGGTCAAATTGATTTCTGTAAAATAATATGTATAAATTCAAAAGTCCTTACCTTTCTTTAAAGTTTTGGTCCGGATTTTTCTTTCTAATGCAATAAAGTCCTGTATATCACTTTTATAATGTTTTATCCAGCGCACAAAATTATAATATCATTTGCGAAAAATGTTTTGATTTTTCTTTGTACTTCCTATGCTGTGTTTTCGAGACTTTTGGTACAGTAAAGGATTTAAGTTTCGGATTAAATAATTTAATTTTTTTTTCGGTTACATTAATTTGTAAAGGGGGAGGGGAGGGGGGTTGGTATAGGTTATGGAGTGCGCGCTGCGGTTAAAATCTGACGCGCCGGTGTTTCGAATCTGTGCCGACTCGAACGGGTCGAACGCCGAGAGCTGACTGGCGCGAGAGGTGCCCTCCCTGACATTCGGCAAAAAAAAAGCCTAGGCAAGCCTGCGCGGAGAGTCCTCTGGGAGTGGGAGGGGGTAGGAGAAGACAAGTCGACGAAAAAACACACCGGGACGGAGGGAGAGAGAACACTAGCGAACCTAGCGGCAACTATACTTCACCAAACTAAACCAACCCGTCCTCAACCCTAGCCCGCCAATAATACCACCAACCGACCATTTTATATAAGAAAACACACCAACTAACACATTCATATAAAATACCACCACCTGATCAGTATAATCCACCTAACAAATTCAAATCCACATTTACTGACTACTCATATAAAAAAACACCTTTATCACCAATAATAAAATTACTAGAAAAACAAAAATAGTGTAAATCTCATTCACACTTATAGACAAATAACTAACAAATTTAAATAAAAAATAACCTCTATCACCAGTAATAAAAATTACTAATTTAATCCTCTTAACATCCACAGTTAAAAACAACTTACTAATAATTTTATACTAAAATAACTTCACAATCACCAATAATAAATTGACTAAAATAAATCCTCTTAATATATTTTTGAGGTAATATGATTTTGATGGCAATATGATTTTGATGGCAATATGATTTTGATGAAATATGGTAAGTTTTGCCGAAAGTTGGCCGCAAATAGCTCTAGATTAATTTCAATCGTCTCTGCTCTTTAAATATTGTTAAATTGATACTTTAATTCATGGCTATGAGCCACTTTTAGTGGACTTTTTTTTCAAAGTAATAATTACGTTTTTCTAGATGAGCAGTGGAGGCACTAGATTTAGAATAAAGAAAGAAAAAAAATAATTCTGATTTTAAAAACATGGGGAAATTAAATAAATAATAGTTTGTAAAAACATAAAATTGTTGGACCTGGATTTCTCTCCAGGCAAGTTGCATTGGCCGAAGGTCCTACACAGGATATTGCTTTCAACTTGCCGGAGGACCAATAAGTTGGGAATCTAGAAAACAACGCACCCTTGCACTTTCCACAGCCGAAGTTATGGCTCTCACTGAAGCGGTAAAGGTGCCCATACACCTTACAACTGGCCAACGATGTAGGACTTCCTCACGATAAAATTGTTATCTTTAACGATAACCAAACAGCTCAGAGGTTGCCAACAAATCCCATAGTGTTGTAGTAGCTCTAAGGCTAGGCGCACACTGGGGGCAAAACAGTCTGCATACTGTCTCCGGGCTGTCTGCCTCGGTGTAAAAGATTGTCGCCGTCAAAAATTTTTTTGCACCGGGAGACAGCCACCGCAGACAGTCCCATTTTCATTTTTGTTTTGCCCCTAGTGTGCGCCTAGACTCTAAGTCCAAACACATAAGCTTGAAAGAACAATTCATCAGAGATGCCATCAAGAACAGTGACATACAGGACTGGATTATCGACAATCAATGGACATGGTGGCTGGCATCTTGACCAAGTCTATTGCAGGACCGAAGCACAAAGAATTTAGTACCAGCCTCGGACTGAAAGACCTGACCAGCCCCTGATGCTCGAAAGGGGGAGTGATACCTGGTTTTCTCTCTGAGTCTGACTGCACTTGTTTTTACAAATTGATGCTTGTTGTGTATTTTAATTGTTTCACTCGTTGTGTTGTCGTGTTAAATATAATACGTTTAAATGTGTAGCCCGAGATGTTTGTTTCTGGTGTAATATGCTAGTCCAATAAAAATCATTAAAGCATACGAAATAGAACGCGAGAAAGCTATGAACCGCACTAATTCGCAAACTATATTTTACATGAATAAAAGTGTCCATTGAGCAAAATTTTATGAGCACAGACCATCTGTGGGCTACATAGGACAAACCATTAACCATAAATTTCTGCATCGGATGATTACTTTTATAAATAAACCGATGAGCGTGAAAGGTTGAAAATTATATGGCACTAACAGTAGGAAAATTATGACTTACCCTCCAAATTTCATTAAAATCTGACGAGTAGGTTCTAAGATTTGTTGGTTGAAGACAGACAGGCACGAGACCAAAAATGGTCCCTGATGTCGGAAATGAATTATTCTGTCTTAGAATTTTTTAATTCAAAGACATAAAAAATCGTTCTTTAGAATTATCACAATTGCATGAGTGAATTGATAGCCAATGAGTAAATTGATAGTGAAGTTCCTAGCCAATCAAAATTTTACCACATTATTGGTATTGTTACTCCAGTCATAGGTCTAAATCCATATACACCCTCTGTACCTTAACATAGACCGATTTCGAAACTATGAGAGCCGAACATCGGTTATCTTATTGATTGGTCTAGAATATGTTTATTTCCTTATTTTCATACCTTATTTTATTTTACAATCGAAGAATAATTATTCTACTGCTATATTATGTTTACATCAATTGAATAAAATTTAATAATAACGTGTGACATACCAGTGGAGGAGAGAGTTTACGAAGACCATGAGCAGTAGCAACTTTCAAAACCCTGTAAAATAAAACATATTTATTATCAAACAGAATAATATATGAAGTACAACATTAATAGGTTCATTATATTATATGATTTTGTTAGCCAAACAGAGATACATATGACCTACGTTTAGATCTAGCTAAATTAATTAAGCTTAAAATAATTTTAAATAAAAGACGACTGTTCTAAGACTGTAATTTAGCGCACATCTGAGATAAATTTTTTTTATTTTTTTATTTTTTTAAAATTAATTAGTCTATAAGCTTATATTATACAATTACAACAATTAGTTAAACCAAATTTTAACTCATATTTGGCATTGCTGATGTACATATAAGACAAGTAAAAATAAATAACTAATTCAGTCCTTAAATTTTCTTAACAATTTCAAAAAAAAAAACCTATTATGTTTATTAAATGCTATTGCATAGGAGTATATAACAAATACATAATTACTGACATCTTTCTGTGATCTAATACATAACTGTAAATACTAAAGTGTAGAAGGATGATGAGACCAGGTCTATCTATACCTATAATATACACCTCTATGCACATAAGATAATATGAGGATGAATTGGGAGTGATAAAATAATCTTTTATGAGAGTAACAAAGAAGCCATTCATAATTTTATTTTTTACATACTCAAGGTCATTTTAACGTTTGAAATATGTTTGTAATCATTTACCATATTCTAACGTATGTAGTTATTATTTATTCTTATTTAATGACACAACTCTCATATAATATAATATATGTGGCATATTATGTGGCAAAGAGTAAATAAAAATATGTAAAAAATCATGTTAAAATAACAGTTGGTACATATTATTTATGACTTAGGGGATATATAAATTAGTTACTTATGTAAACATGATAAATGGGAACATAATAAATGGGATTTATGACTTGTGGTTTAAGTTAGTCGCAACTTAAGTGGAATTGTTGCTTTGAAAGTAATTAACTTAGATTATTCTAGTAACATTTGAAACTAATATCAAATATCATAGTCTGTAGACATCTGCGGTTGATATTAGAATGGAGTTCTAGGTCTTACGATGATTATCACGTCTTAGTAGACACCTTCACTTTGCTCATATGCTAGAGTCGTCTTATTAGATCTTGAACCACAAATCACTGATTTTTCCACTTCAAAAAACCACAAAGTCACAATATTCGAAATCCTCTTTTACCCTTAACTAACTAGGTATCTGATTAGATTAGCATAATAGACAAATCGTCGGAATACTGAGAACTCGAAAAAGTATCAGTAAAATTCATAAGTAAGTAATCAGTGAAAGTTAACTAACAGAAAAAAGTTAAATATCAATAAAAACTAAAATAATTTAAGGAGAACTCGAGAAGAATCAAGTTTTTGTCATTTGAAAACCTTTTGGTTTTGAACTTGATAAATTACTATTATAAAGTATTGTAAATACTATAAAGCAAGTGAAGTACAAATTTATATTATTTATTAAAGATTAAAAATATTTAATTGCCTTGAAAACTTTTATTTCTTATTCATTATGTCTTATAATTTGATGAGAGGAGTTAGTTGTTGTCTTACAATGATATTAACTCTATTCACGCACAAATATAGCCAAAAGAAACTAACACAATTGAATAAATACTATTAAACGTGGAGTTCTGTATATTTTTTAACATGGATTTTTAGCTCTGGGGTACAGAATAAATTTCCGTCAGAAAATGTGACATTCTTAAATATCGTGCCAGGGAGTTAAAATATGGTAGGAGGTAGACGGGTTTTCACTTGTATTCATTGTAGTACAACATTTCGCCGATAGAAGTTCTGAATTTTATATAAAATGATATTAGAGCTCAGAGCTCCTAGCAGACCAAATGGTAATAAAAATGGATTAATGTTTCATAATTTCGCACCTTCTACTATATCAATTTGACATGTAATTATGTACTGGTTTTCTCCACTTTACGGGAAAGCATTGAAATGTCGATATGTGAATTCAATGCCCAAAAACGTATCTATGATTCCATGTTTTTCTAGAAATTTAAGAAATTATTTCAATCTTTTTTATTTATGACTTAGATCATTATGCACATCCAGAAATTTGGTTTAAATACAAAAAAAGCAAATATTTTATTCTTCAACGTCAATATTATAATATGTTACTAGGTTGTGAAGTGAGTTTTCAAGAAAAAACGCATCACAATCGTGTAGCATGTGCTATTTTTTCCGAGGTTGCAGACAATGAAAAAAACAATAAATATTAATCAATATAATTATAACAAATATTAGTAGATACTTAAGATTTTGAGAAAAAGAAATCTTAAAGATGTTGCACTATAAAAAAAAGATAAAACGCATTGACGTCTAGTGGATTTTAATCGTACTAAGAAGCATGTCTGCTTGATTGCAGCGCTAAAAACGGCACTTTTGATAACTACTGCTAGGATGTAAAAAAAAAATTCAATACAATTTAGGAGTAATGAAAAGATTTATTAAGTCTAAGTAATGAAAAAATGGATTTTAGCTATATTTTTAGGCTCTAAAGTTATTATTTCACAGCCTATCACGGAAAAAGAATATTATTTGAAACAAATTAATTTCTGCCGCTTTGTAACACTCGATAGTAACACACCCACATCCAATTATACATGACAAAGATAGAAAGAGAGCAACTTATATGGTTATAGTGTATAATTACACCTATATATATGCAAATGCGGTTAATTTGAAAAGCCGGAAAAGGCTTGTATCATGAAATGAGTTTAGGAGGTATCTTCAATGCTCTGATCACTTCCTAGTAGGTAGGAAAGGATGGCACACTCAATGGCCACATAGGTTCACATAAGTACTCATTCAGATAATTACAATTCGACATTATCAAAGACTGACTAGACAAAGGAGAGAAAAAAAAATTAGGAAGGACCGCTCCCGGTTTCTATATTGGAGATAGTGCAGCTCCAGGGATAGTTAGTACAGCTGACGCTGGAGTCGGGGGAGGAAGTTGGGTGTGGTTATATTAGAGAATTAACAAACGACTATAATAGGAAATACCTCACATTAATAGACCTGTTCACAACTTTACTAAACCATAGAGCGTTGAAAGAAAATTATATGGGAGATTAGTAGATAGGATTCATTAGATTATAGATTATCTAGACATCAACGAACCACTTAATTGACCATTAAACATTTCAAATATTTTTGAACGTCAAAAACTTTAAAACAAAGATTAATAATAATTAAAGGTGCTTATGGTAATCGCAAGTTCTTAAATGTTTTACTATCCTCTCTATTATCTGAGATTATGAATTCGTTTATTTTTAATTTGATTTTTGTTATTATAATAAAAAAAAAAAAAAATGACTTAATCAATGACTCAACCTGTCTGTTAAATCTATTTTTACCAATAAGTCTAGTTTCTCCTTTAAAAAAATCACTTTTTCTAGACTATTTTAATTTTGCAACGAAATACTGTCACTCCTCAGCCTTAAATTACTACGTCTACGTCTACTAGGGTTCTGAGCCTTTTTATTATGATAATAATACGAACTGGTGGTCAAGAGATGAAGAAAACATTTTGATAAGGAAGATCCTCTTCACCCTAAACTGCGCCCCTCGTCTGTCAGGTGTCTATCAAGTTGCTTGTCCTAACTGAGAAACTATTATCTTGAATTATTGTGACCCAACTTAGTATTTTAAAGTGGTTATTTGGAGAACGAAGAGTCTTAAGATTTATCTTTGGACTTCTCATAATATACTTGATCAGAAAGACCTGAACACCCAGATGAGCTTCAATAAGACCACATGAGAGATGATCACTGAACAGATTACCTACTTCTATAGTCGGTTCTTGAGGACTGTGCGTTTGTGAAAACAAACAGAATGTTCTCCTGCATGAAGCAGGAGAACATGCAGCTCATTCTTATCAGTAGAGATGGAGGCCATTATAGAAGCTCTGAAATCAGCAGCAAAGAAGGAAAAGAAACAACAGTAATCTACACTGCAGACTCGAAATCAGATTTATTATTTTTAGAAAAATTGCATACTCAAAATCTGACAGCTATCAAATTTTTTTAAAAAATGGTTGAAGCCCTGGCGTGCAGGAATTACTGGAAACGAGATTAATGACATACTGGCAAGACAAGCAATAACTGGTGGACTGCCCACAAATTCGGAAAATTCGCCCAAATTTCTAACATATATAGAACCCTTATAAATAAACTTATATATAAACTTATAAATTTCTAACTTATATATGAGCTTTAAACAGGGCTATATATAACCCTTATAAATAAACTTATAAATTTCTAACTTATATATGAGCTTTAAACAGCTCTGAACTACATAATTAGTTGTTTTATGTGTGATGTACCTTTGATGCATTGTCACAGTTAAAATGATAAAAAGTGTAAACTTTTTGTTTACAAATCTATTTCTGAGATATTTTACATATACAATGAATACTTCATAGCAACTATTAATCAATTTCATAAAGTAGAACTGAAGGGAAAGATTCTCTGAATCACAGATTTACTCCACCCGGATTTTATTTCTCCCATCTTTAATTTAGGATACAATAAATATTATCTTACTCATGTTATTTTTATAAAATAAAGTGTACCTGCTAAAGAATTTTAATAAGGTTATAAACAAATGTAGGTGAAAATTCTAAAATGTAATTTTACTATTTTACTGGAACCCTCAACACTTATGAGTATTGCTGGTTTTAAGTTTTATAAAAGTCCTTTTTTTTGTGTAGTGATATTTATTTATTTCTCTTGGGTGTTAAAAAGCTAAAAGAATATTAAGCTAAATAATTATGTATTAGATAGTTTTTATTATTAATTTTAAGATCTTTGTAAAAGTCTGCGTCTCGAATTAAAATATCGAGTGTAGTAATTGTGCTCTGTTTGAAAGCAAAAAACCCAGGTAAGTCATGATTCTTTCTCAGTTGCTCTAGTTGTTGGCAGTCAGTCATTAGTTGTGATACAGTTAAAATTCGTCACATAGTCTACATCTTGGCTTTTTCTTATCCTCAATCATCATAAACAAGTAGCAATGAGTTGAGACTCCTGTATATCCTATTCTAAGTCTATACCTCTTCCAACTATCAACCTGTTTTTCCCTAAGTAAGAGTTCCAATTGTCTATTTTGAGGTTTTGTGGGATTTAGTGAAGTTCAGTTGTTTTTATTGAATTCATGTTTTGTTATTAAAATACGGTAGTCAAAGTTTCAATAAACTAAATTGTAAGGTAATCAAGTAAATTAGTACCGAAATGATTATTTCTTATATTGGGGAAGAAAAAAAGTTGATTTTTTCCAAAATTGGCTACATTAGTACTAAATCAATAATTGGGTCTAGATTTCAAAGACCCGTTCAAAAGTTTCCGTTGATCAACTATCATACTATAATAATTGTAACGACAAACACACACAAGATTAAAAATTAAAACATATTGATATCTGAAACGGATGTTTGTCTAGAAATATTTGAATTTGAAGACCAAAAAGAAACTTCATTTCTCAGAACCAATGGAACCTTTCTTCGGAATGATCACAATGCATCATTTACCTTTGGGAAGCTCGGAAGCAAAAATAAAGTATTCATAACAAAAAAATAAAATAAAAAATAGAAATAACATCATAACAACCTGTTTTTAATGCTGGAAATAAGACCAAGATATTTATACATTGTCTAACGGGAGCGGAATGTAATAAACAAAAATACTGCTTAGCAAAAATAATTTTATTAACATTTTAGTAAATGTCAGCGAATTTTTTGTCTTGAAAAAACGCTCAACTCGTTCGTCACAAGGCGGCTGTCATTTCAACACATCGCGATAATTCGAGACACCGTGCAAATATATAGATGAGCTCAGGAAAGAGTTAAAAATAAAAATAAATGTAAGCAAAATTTGTATTCTAATTAGTTCATTTATAAATGGAGATTATACGAGGTCAAGTATCCTATTTAATAATTTTAGTACATGGTATAATATATAGGAGTATATTATACATAAATATAATATAGATGAAGTGAAAACCGTTTAACATAAAAACGCTTAACATTTTTATTGTATACATCGTTTAACAAAAAATTCTTTTACCACGAAAAAATATTTCGGTCCCCTCAGATTCGTGTTAAACGGTTTTCACTTGTATATATTCGTATACATATATATACTAGTAAAACCTTAGATTAACACCTTTCTTTATTTATTTTTAATTAATTTTTTTTTATGGATGGAATTATGTGTAATAATTAATAATTATTCTCCTTTTATCATGAGACGTTTCGACCCTTTAGGGCCATCCATCTTCTTTCATAGTTATTTATTATAAAATAACATTAAGATTAAATTAACATTTGTACCCATCAAATTATTTTCACCACGATTTGTAAGTAGCTATATATTTTTATTATTTAATTATAGCCATTTTGATTATAGTATGATTTAGCGTTGTAAATTATTGTTGTAAGGGAACTGAAAATTTAGTGTTATTGTTATTTTAAAATAAATAACAGTGACTAATAATGACCCTATAGTCTCACGATAGAAGGAGAATAATTGTTAATTATTGCATCTAATAATCCACCAACAAAATTAATTGAAAATAAATTATGTATATTATAGTTTCATTGCATTTTTAAGTTCGTCAGTACTATTTTTTACATAATACATTCCAAAAAATAAATTTGATAAATTTTTATAAACACTTTAATTTCACCATAAAAAGTTGTAAAATTAGAATTTCGTCAAAATGAAAAAAATACATTAGTGTCACTAGAATTACCCGATGAGCAACAACCTCTTAGAATAATGTATTGGCTGCGGTAAGGTAAATTTAGGTGCCACTAACTTGGTTATTTTATACTTTTTTTAAGGTTCTCATACAGGTGTTATTCAGTACTGATAATTTATAACAAAATAATGGACGACAATGTATTATATTTTTATCATAAGGTATTTTTTGATGACACAAAAAAAAGCTAAGATGTATATTGTAGTAATACCACTGGTATTCATTTCTGCAACTTTTAAAAAATATAATAGTTCACTGTTTAATGTTTTAGTTCGTATAAGGGAGCCGCTTTGATAGAAAAGTCTATTGAGACAAAGGCTGTAATGATAATTAACTGGACAAGAAATGTAAGTCAGCATCGCACCATGATGTTATTAATTCTTGATTAAGGTTTGCAGTTAAAGTTAGAGTATTGTAACACATTATTTGTATATAGAGAGTAGGTATGTCGGTATTTTTTAGAGTATGGGAGAGTTTACTCAGGTTATGTTTCAGACCGATAAACTAGGTACAGTTTGATTCTAGATGGTAATCATATGAATGTTTGCCATTGTTACACATTTCTGATTTTGATAGTTTAATAAGTTTCGTATGACCAAGAATAAACTTACGTTAAACTTTAGTTCAAGAAAGAACTAAGTTATATCAACTTAGATAGAAAAAGAGAGAATAGGAATAGAATAAAAACAAATTATACAATTTGTTATAGCATCTAGTTTTGATAAGTTTCATCAAATTTAAAATAATAAAGTGAGTATGAAATAAACTTAGTTCTAGATGAATTCAACCTAGATAGAAACGAAAAAACTTATTCTACATAATTAGGAAGAATAATATATAAAGAAGAATTAGAATAATAATATAGAAAGAATAATTAGAAAGAATGGTCAACGAATATTTTCTTATTAAAAGCCAATTCCGTAGGTAAAATATTTTAGTTTTTCTTATTCAATTTCATTATTGACAAAAGTTAAGAATAGTCAGGAGCTGCAGCAATTTCAAATATTTTTATTAATTGTATAAAGTGGGCAAAAATATAGTTCAAGGCCATTTTGTTCCTAATGTGGCTACGGCCGACTTTTGTGAAGGCAACCTAGCATTTTCTTTGTTGGTTGAGGAAACCGCAGGAAAATGATAAAATTTTAAATATAGAAAACTGCAATGATAAGTTAAAAGAGAAACAATAGAGTTTTTATCAAACAAGCTGGATTCCCATGCTTCGTCACAGAGTGTATTACATTTAGATTCCCATGCTTCTCTGCGGAGTGTATTATATTTCGATTCCCGCAGCATGCTTCACTATGGAGTGTATTATATTCAGATTCCCATGTCTCCCCAAGGAGTGTATTATATTTAGATTCCCATGCTTCACCACTCAGTGTATTGAGATTCCCATGTTTCACCACGGAGTGTATTGAGATTCCCATGCTTCACAACTCAGTGTATTGAGATTCCCATGTTTCACCACGGAGTGTATTACATTTTGATTCCCATGCTTCACCACGGAGTGTATTACATTTAATGTATTTTTTAAGATATTTTACCAATCGAGAGTATCCAAATGCCACAGAGTTTGAATGCCTTGCCCTTATTTATATCCCCTTTCCTTAAATAATTTGCAAACATCCCTAATTAGTACTTAATTCAGAGTGCACATGAACGCTGCTGAGTCCAAATAAGTAACTTTTACTTATAGCCAACTTATAGCCCTCAACCAGACCATAGTAACTCAAAGTGACACAGTTGGACATCTTGGTCGAGAGCTTGATAAGCGATCTACATGGAATAAACATATCTCCTCCTTAATCAGTAAAATTATAGCACGTATACGCCAGCTTCGTTTATAAAACTTTAATCATGTAACTGAACTTTAAATCATGTCTACCACATCATCTCAAACGCTTAATTTACTTGATATTTGTAACGCCTATTTGGCAGAATGGCTGCTCTGTCTGGAGTTCGGCAAGTGATTCTCAAATTAGAAAAAATCAAATAGTTCAAAACAGGTGGCTTAGAATAATCTCTGGGGTGCCCTGGTATGTTCGAAATTCAATGCTGCCCAAGGACTCCAATATACCACTTGCACTGAAGGTCTTTAAATGCACTGCTGGTAAACAAGCTTCAACCATGCAACACAATCCAAACGAGTTGATGCAACATCTCGTTGAAAATCCTCCTCCTAGTCGACCAAGGCGTAGACTTAAAAGCAAACGACCCTTCAATCTCTTTGAAGTTTGAAGCTGCTTAAGTAAAGTAATCAAACTCAAAGTTGTTACCTCTAAAGTCATATCAACTAATTTATTTATGTAGGTGTTTTATTCTTGTTTGTTGTCTTACTAATATTAATAAACTAATATTATTGTTAATTAATTTGATTAATACTTATTTAAGGAATGCTGATGCATTAGCCCTTTAAACATGTAGTAAGTTTATTTTTTTTTTATTAATTCAGGTAAAATGTATGCCAAATTTTAGGTACTTAGGAAAATAACAGAGGTTTTCTCATTCTGCATTCACTCCTCCCGTCTCCAATCACATTTCTGGGTTGAAATTGGCATGATCTTTTATTAATACATGCTTACATCCTAAAATGGAGCCCTTTTCCAAGCCAAGTAGTAACTTTTTTAACTTTAGAAGATCAGTTTGGGCTCAATTTCACTTCCTTATTTTCCCATATTCTGTCATAGGGATAACATTTCGGAAAATCCCTTTTTCGGCAGAAAACGAATTAATACAGAGATTATCATACCAAAGAAAATCATTTTATTTTAGCGTTTCAAAGAAGTGCACATAGTGGGGAGCTATATAGCCGCCATCTTGAATTCGATTGGAAAAACCTTTCAGAAAGGGTGTTTACGTCGAAGAAAACTAACGTCAAAATTTCATGTTCCTATTGCAATTGGTGTGGGTGATATCGTCTTGCTAAATTCTGCATATAAACTGCCACCATCTTAAGTCAAGATGGCGGATTGTAAATGATTTCTTAGCAGAGCATGGAGGGTAAAAGTAACCTACCAACCAAGTGCGGTATTTGGATTTAATGTTATATCGATTAAAGATCATCAAATCATCGATAAGATTAATCATCATTAGCCTTAAGACGCCTTAAGTGTGATGAAATTAATGTGCTAAATCTGATTCTGATTACTAATAAATCAAATGACAATTATTCTGAATGCATATTGTTGCTTTTTTAAGTTAGGACTTCTTTTATAGTAAGACTAAGTTTCACGAAATGTCGATCAAAAATAATCTTTTAAATGTCATGCAACCTTTTTAAATTAAGGACGAAAAGTTTTGAAAAGGTAATTTAAGAGTCAGGTCAAATTGTGGAGCTCAACATTAAAATCCAATATGCAAAATAAAAGTAATTTACCTTAAGTATAGGAGCCAGTCACTCGTTGCTAAATAAGGTCGACGGTAGGGAATGTTATTGTATCACATTTACATTCTTTATGTTCAGTCACAGACATGAAAAGCAATTTTAGTATTAATTTAATTATAGTATCTATTTCATGAAAGGAATTTAACATTTGTTATTACAATTCCAATATTGTTCATAATTTACCACAGAATTACCCTTAGGCATATGGAGCACAAAACAATTATAACTGTTTATTATTATTATTTTTTTTAATCTACGGTTTGCTGGTTAATCTTTTCGACACATAATATGCCATTAGTATATAGTTACCTAAAGGTGACGGAAGTATTGTGACCATACTGAAGAACAAATTATTTTTAATGTCTCCAAATTCCAAAATTCCTAGAGAGATATCCATTTCAGATATCAAGGAACTGTCTGTCTGTCGATCAATATTTTTGTGAACCACCGTATTTGAAAACTATTCCGATTGTAATAAGATTTGTATCCCAATTACGTAAGTTAACACTGTTGGTACCATACTAATATAATATTTGTGTATATATATATATATATATATATATATATATATATATATATATATATATATATATATATATATATATATATATATATATATATATATATATATATATATATATATCATGAGATTTTGAAGTTGTCGAAGGTAGCCTATGGATAGACCCACATTAATTTTAACTGTCTTGGCAAATTTGGTAATAAATAAAAACAAACCCACTGGGAATCAAATAATAGGACGTGGGGAAGCTATGAGATGCACGATTTGTTATTTATGAATTCCTTTGTATTTTTAAAAAATCTATTTTCCCCTCTCTCTCACCCTCTTAGTGTGCTGTCTAGCTGGTGATTACTTTCTAAGAAGAAGCCTTTCTCAAAATGTCGACTTCCTAGCATGAAGTCACCCTTATTCATATCCCTTAGCCCTTGTCCTTAAAATTACAACCCTCTAACATTAGAAATTATTTTCAGTTACGAGTAAGTGAATGAGGACTTTGCTTTTATGTATTATTTTTCGTATATATTGGTGGAGGGCTTAAATCGTATTTTTTTAAAAAAATGTTTAGCTCCCAATCCCTAATTTGGTGCGAATCCATGAATTATTTTTTGAAATTTTGAAAAGTTTCAGGTCAATCGAAAATTTCAAATGGTGTCGCTGTTATTTTAAAATGTATATATTCAAAAATGATAAAATTGCGATTATTGCTAGAAAATTACAAAAAATTGATCTTAAGTTCAGATTTATCACATTCATTTACATCAGATGCATATACAATTTAAACCACCAGAATAGTCAGTAACTAGAGAAAGTATGTAGTGTTAGTTACTCACTCCCAAAACTTGTAATCCAAAACTCTCTGAGCCTCAATTATGTACCATGTTACACTGATAAAGGTAAACAAATGTTATAACATTTTATTTTTTATTTTTAATTGTGGTTTTTTTATAAAGAAGTAATTTGTATTTATTTATGTTGCTTTAATGTTTGAATTGTTATTTATAAAATAATTTACTAAGATAATGAATAATTGAATTGTAATTAATGTATCATTAAAATTTTAGGCCTGAAGATGCCCAGGTATGGGCGAAAATTTGCCACCAATAAAAATGTTATAAAAAACTAGTAATGTTTTTATTTCTTAACTTCATCCCTGAAGACTTAGAAGTTTGAGATAAGTAGAAAAATAAGGAATCAACTGAAAAAATAAATCATAAAATACAATTTTAGATATTTCCCGTCATCTTGGGACCTTTTTTTTACTAAAAAATTCGTAATCAGCGACCCCAAAACCCTTATGCTTGATTTACAACCTAAAAGAAATAAAATGCAAAAAAAAGATATTAAAAATCAAAGAACTGATTTTTTCGAAATGTGGCCTCTTCTGGAGCTTCAATGATTCTAGACTGATGATCTTTGGACTATTATATATGTCACTAATTTAATAAAATTTTATAATATGTATGCATTCTTATTTTGTATTAATTAGAGCAACATAATCTATAGTACAGTTATATTTATGTCATAACATTAAATATTGTTTTTTTCTATCATAATTTGAACAGAATTGTTACAAAACACAACTTTTGTTTTACAATTTTAACTACGTTTACTGTTAAGTGAATTTATTTAATTATTTTTCTCTTTACTTATTGACTTCTTTTGTGTTTATGTAAGTAATAAAATAATACCGCTAATATTATATTTTAAACGTGATTTTCAGTAATTTTCCAGAAATAATATTATAAGCTGATATTTTGGTTATATATATACACAAAAACAAACAAAACTCAGGTTTCGGTCACAAAAATCGTCCTTATAGTGACGATATTTTTTGTCCGCACAAAACCGCACAAATTTTGAACACTTATAGCTCAAAAATGTTCATAATTAAGGCCCACCATAAAACTTATCCGATATTTAAGAAATGTGGATGGTTTGTCGAATGTACCTCACAGCTGGGCCTATATTAATTTTAACTGTCTGCAACATTAAATGTTGCTAAATTAAAACTTTTATCCAAGATAGCTTAATTCTTTCCCCTTTTTTAAAACCATAATCCATCGAAATTGTTTTGTTCTATAGAGAACAAAACAATTTCGATGGATTATGGTTTTAAAAAAGGGGAAAAAATTAAATTGAGGGGAGATGGGGCACGAGGAAGCTATGTGCCACACTTATTGGCAAACTGTTGACTATAATCTATAATAGTAACATAACTTACCTAATAAAAACCACTAGTAAATCTTCTATTCAAATGAAAATATTGATTTAAGTTGTAAAAACACATTTTTTTTAAATTTATTTGTTTATACTTAGCGTAAAAAAAACTTGTTAGCTTATTATATTATATTCATTTTTTTTCCTTCTTATTTTTGATTATTTTATAATTTATAATTTTTAAAAACGTAATAGAATAATGAATTTATGTATTTATTAAAAATTAAATTATCCCACTAAAATTTTGAATAAATTCTAAACTTAAATTTTTGTAATTAGAATATTCTTTTAAAATATCATACAATACAACATAAAATATCACTTATATTATTGTCAATACAATGACGTATTGTAACAAGGTAATCTACCTTGGACAGTTAGAGGTTCTAAGTTTGAACCTCCTCTTCCCCAATAAATAATGCAAACAACAATATCTTAAACGTAATATTTACTTTCAGCGATTCTCAATTATCTAATCAATACCAATTAGGTTAATTATAATCAATTGCAATTAACACCTAATTGGAGTATATTGAGTATTGATCTAGTAATGTTAAATTATTTTATGCCAGTTCATAAAGCAAAATGTTTAAGTGCATAATTAAATGCGGTTTTTAAACATGTATCTTGTTAAAAAACGAAGATTCCTTGCTTGTAATCAATACTTTCATGCGACTACTTACTTAACAAGATTATTTAAGATGGCTTGATAATAATGCTCAAAATAACAATAAATTAAAAAATATAATAAGTGCGTAGCCTAAACCGGCAGTTCAAGTAAGCATTGGTTTATAGCATTATGTAATAATAAATTACATTAAATTTGTTAGCAATCAAATGCAGAATATTCAGTCATAATTTGGAACCCCGCACACTTTGGAACCCCTCTATTATCCTATTAGAGATACTTAGATACATAAAATTAATTTTAAATTACAAACAACCAGAATTAAAAAATTCACACCTCTTCCCGTTAGTTCAAAAGATATATGACCCTATATTTTTGTTAGACTTATTGACTGACTTATCAAAATTCTACGGAGTTCTAGCCATTCGAGCAACATCAAATTTTGCTTATAGGATAGGTAGAGTTTAATGTACAAAAAAGCAAAATCCGAAAAATTCTTGTTATTTGCACTCTCTGGGCTATATAACCGCAAATTCAAAATATTTTTTTAAAAAATATTTCTAGTAGAGTACATCAACATTGAAGTATTGTTTTACTCTTATTAATATTATTTTATATTGGAATAAGTGCGTTTGAGCTTTATTGTGTATTGAGCTCGAAGATTGTAAACACATGCTTCCTATTCGTCCGCACACGTACACTAGAAAATTGTTTAGTTCAATTTGAAACCCCACTGCGTTTCATACTTTGCCTTTGCCTTTGCGTTTCAAACCCCTTCTTCTAAACAATGATTATTATTCCTTGTGACAATTGATCTCCTTCCATTACCTTTCTTTATCTTCCTATTCCTATTTATTTTCCTTATTATATTTTTTCTGCCTAATCTATATTTTCTTATATTGTTATGTATTATAAAATATGTTTAAAAAGAACAAGATGCTAAGACACAAAAAATTACTAAACAAAGTGAAATCCCAACAAAAGCACTTATGTAAAAAAATAAGCCTAGTCTCAGGTAAAAAGTTGTGAGTTCATCATAAGTTTAGCTGTCTTCCTCTATGTCCAAATT
The DNA here is from genome assembly GCA_951217055.1 of Gerris lacustris. Taxonomy (NCBI): domain Eukaryota; kingdom Metazoa; phylum Arthropoda; class Insecta; order Hemiptera; family Gerridae; genus Gerris; species Gerris lacustris. Next base: position 22,079,452 of record OX578283.1, on the reverse strand, counting down.
AGTTCTACTAAGTCTAATTTATCCTTGTACAAGTAAATGATATTGTTTGTCTATCCCGCCTATCTATTCTGAGAGAGAGTGAGAGAAAGAGAAAGAAAGAGAGAGAGAGAGAGAGAGAGAGAGAGAGAGAGAGAGAGAGAGAGAGAGAGAGAGAGAGAGAGAGAGAGAGAGAGAGAGAGAGAGAGATAGAGAGAGAGAGAGAGAGAGAGAGAGAGAGAGAAATATATATATAGAAATAAAAATAAAAATTAACATGAAGTCCATTTCAATATGAATCTAACCATATAAGTGGTTTTCCCGGAAAAATCTATTTTTTGCTGAAAATCAAAAACGAATTGTATATAAGAAAGTTTTGTTTGAGTTTGCCAATTTTTTACTATTTTCATAAAACGTTGTAGTAGATACAGAGAGAAAGTAATGTGATAGCGTGAAATCGCGATTATAATGCTTGATGAAGATACACTTTTTGAGGTTCCCTAAGTCCAAAAAATTGGTTTTTAAACAATGTTTGTTTGAACTCTATAATCTGTAGTTTGTCATCTGTATAGACACATGAAGCCTAAACTAAGATATTGATTTCGATAAAATTTGACATTTATGTTCAGAAAAATCATTGCCCGAGTAGTCCAGTCAAATGGTAATTAAGAGAGATAGAAGTAGCTGAATCCGAGTTTCAAACCCAGCTAAAGCTGAACCTGGTGGTATACTCTCAGCGAATGCTGACGTGCTGCAGCTTCCGTAGGTAGCAGATTGGTAATATTAGATGTTACTTCATAAGCCGATGTTACATACTGCCCCAACTTGTCTAATGACATACAGTGTTTACCAGACCCATACAACGCAAGGAGAATAGTTCACTAGAATTTACACTTGCCTCTAGATCAGCTGCAGGGTCTGTAAACACCTTAATCGCATGTACGAGATCAGGGTTGTTCTTAAGAGTTTTCGTAAATTTAACAATAACCTGATTGTACAGAGATGAGTTTGTGTAATAACCACAAATGGCGTCCAAAAATAATATGTGGTCAGCAAAATATTTGTCAACTGCATTTGGCGGATGGTTGAAGGGACAATTCTTTGACCTGGCTCCAAGAAATATATGTTGGAAGGTGTATAAAGTTATGATGACCAGAAAATCTATATCCTCTCCCACAACTTTCACTCTGACATGGAAAGGTGCCAGGCTATTGGCAGTGCGGCTACTATCAGCCTATCTGCATCTTCCTGAGTTTGTTTGCAAAGAATGTTGGCCTCGTAAAATTTGGGTAATCAGTCGAATTGTTGTTCCTTGATTGGCAAGGAAGTTCTCCTGAGATACTGAAAGCACCATTGTGTCAGTGTACATTACTTTGACGGATTTCTTTATTTGTCCCCTTAAAGCGTTCCTCACTTTTAATTTTTTTGTCATAATTATGGTATCCTTAAAAAAATAGTTCCAAGTTACTTGAGCAACTTTGAATCATTATGGGTTTACATGGCTTAGCTGCAACGTCTAATATACACAAACATTCACGCACTCTAGTGACCACATACCGTTTGTCTAAAAGAGTGTTTTACAGTTAAATGAGAAAAACTAAAAAAAGAGTCTTAGCTAATCAAATTTTGAAATTTTTGTCAAATTTCAACGCACTCTAGCACCTAATCCGTTTTTTAAATAAACTTAAGAAACATAAATCGCTGGCAATTTAATGTAGTTTAATTTTGTAAAAGTTCGCATTTCTATAGCGTAGTTATAAGCTAAAAACCCAAACAAAAACCAATCTTTTCGAATTTTTCTCAAAACGCTTCACTTTTACGAAGTGCTGAAGTTGAAATTCGGGTTTAGCACCCCTATGATATCCCATAATATCCAAGAACGATAATGAAATATCTGCTTTATTTTTTTTCCTGGATAGGTCTCATTTTTTCATCTAATGACTTGAATAGAGGTGCCAAATTAAGAAATGAATGTCAGCTATAATTTGGGGGTGCTTCGTCCAAAAATTAAAAAGAAAAAATATATTAAAAACTGTTATGTTCTAAAAAAATGTAGTCGTCTTAGGACGACTACATTTTTTTAATTAAATCTTGTTTTCGAGTTATTGATGAAAATAAATTTTATTTTTCTGAAAATCGAAAACGAAGTGTAACAATTTGTTGTTAATCACTTCATAAATATTTCTAATAATAATTTGATTAAACTTGATATTATTGGATTTAAAGTTTCTTTCGCGTTCGTGGGATTGATTTATTTATATACATATTTACATATAAAAATTCTCAATCAACAATAATACGAACTAATTTATATTTCATAATATAATTAAGAAATAAAAAACCGGTTTACCCATTAGAGTGTATTGACTTCAGATAACTGTTCAGTCGTAACTGGTCCTTGGAAGATGACACTATCCTCTAATATTATATTATAACAATGTTTATTTTCTTAAATAAATATTAATAATAATGTATATACGTGTGCATTTATTATGAAATATATGTAAAAAAAAAGCTATTAAGTCATATAGAGAATTAAAAACACATCAAATATTTGACCAGAATAAATAAATATTGTTTATACTTTTATAAAAATAATAATGATGACTAGAACAGGGGGTTTGATGTTTTACTATAAAGAGTAGGACTTGATGTTTTGCTATAAAGAGTAGGACTTGATATTTTGCTATAAAGTGTAGGACTTGAAGTTTTGCTATAAAGAGTAGGGTTTGATGTTTTCCTATAAAGAGTAGGACTTGATGTTTTGCTATAAAGAGTAGGACTTAATGTTTTGATAAGTCTTGACGACCCAACCTCAGCAGTAGGGCAGCAACGTTGATAGGGCGTAAGAGTAATGATTGGCTTAGAAATCCCCTCATCTTTCTATTAACCAAGAAACCAGTTGGACACCCCTTTAACATTGGTGCATAACATTGTAAATGAAATCATGAAGTGCATACGAAAAAATATCAATTTTGTTGAGTTATTTAAGAAAAATAAAATTATCGAAAAATAATAATTGTAAAATAACTTTACTATGAACTTGTGTAATAAACTTGTGTATTTCTCATTGTGTCGTAAAGCTATTTAAATAAATAATGAAAAAAAAAAAAACTCATTATGAAAATATAATAATTATTATTGTAAAAATTTTAAAAAAATTCCACTATTAGAAAAATAAAATAAATAAAAAAATATATATTAATAATGACAAATAAATTAATAAATAAAAAAAACGTGTAATAAACGATTTTCTATCAAATCCAAAAAACATAAATAATAATTAACGTAGGTGGACTGTATCATTGTATATTTCAGTAGTAATTTAGATAAATATAGAGGCTTAATTTATATATATATATATATATATATATATATATATATATATATATATATATATATATTACATTAAACTTGCATGTTTAACCTAGTGGGTTAGCCTTTCAACTCGCCTGAAACCAAGGTCAAAATACCAACACATCTGTTGAGGGTTCGAATCTCAGGGAGGTGATTATTTATTACACTGTTCACATTGAATAGATGTATGAAATGGCTGATACCCTGTCCTAACCTCTAGTATTGTGTTGATCGAAACGTATAAATATATTCAGTATCCCTGGTGATCACTATCTTCCTATATATTCATTATCTCTAGTGCCCACTATTTTCCTAAATTCATTATTTCTGGTGACTACTATCTTCCTACATTTACTATCTCTGGTGACCACTATCTTCCTACATTCACTATCCCTGGTGAGCACTATCTCCCTATACATTCAATATCTATGGTGACCACTATCTTCCTACATTCATAATCTCTGGTGACCACTATCTTCCTACATTCAATATCTCTGGTGACCACTATCTTCCTACATTCACTATCTCTGGTGACTATACTATCTTCCTACATTCACTATCTCTGGTGACCACTATCTTCCTACATTCAATATCTATGGTTTCCACTATCTTCCTACATTCAATATCTATGGTGACCACTATCTTCCTACATGCATTATACCTGATGTCCACTATCTTCCTACATTCATTATCTCTGGCGACCACTATCTTCCTACATTCATTATACCTGGTGGCCACTATCTTTCTAGATTCAATATCTATGGTGACTACTATCTTCCTACATTCATTATCTCTGGTGACCACTAATTAATTCCTCGAGAATTTTCAAATATGGTATACATATTTTATTAAAAGTTATAAAAAATTATTAATATTAATTGTTATAGCTGTATTACATTATTGAATAATATTATTATGTCACATACCTACTTGCATAAATGTTGGGTATCTAATTTTTACAGCATTGGTAAAGACTAATGAATAAATATTTAAATCACAAAATAAAAATGCTGAATACATACATGAATTAGAATATATTTATAAAATAGCAAGAATGTTAAATCTTAATTGAGATCCTATAGCTAAGAAAGATTAAAAAAAGCCAGCTAAGGTTAAAAATATGGATAGATTAATAAATAAAAGAGAAAAAGGCTCGAGTTTTGAAGCATTTTTGTTTTATTTAATTTTTTCCTGTACAAATGGAAGAGAAATTGAAGAGACTTTTTTATTTTCCATTGTAATGATAATTCGGTTGCAGGAGAATCGTCTCATCTAATACTGGACGGAAAAGATAAAAAGAGAGCTCCACGGGACTCTCAGATCATTTTCAATTTTTTTTGTCTTAAATAGTTCACGTGGTGTAAAAAAAAAACGAACACTCAAAAACTAAGAAAAAAAGGGGGTTAAAAAGCTTGAAAAGGGGGGAGAGAGGCCCAAAAACAATCATGGCCGGCCTACGGTTGCTAAGAGACCAAAAGTGGGAGGGATCAGACCAGCCACGCCTACATTTGGGGTTCAACACACACTGAGATATTATTATAAAAGGGGAAGTGTGTAGCTCGATAGCAATATGTTGATGCTATTACTCACACGACTTACTTGTTTCATATACATATATGTATATATAACGTTTAAAATAAAAGGTGTTTATATTAACAAAAGGGAAGCGAAGAGGGAGGGGTTGACCCTGCATCACGTGACAAGTGCTGATAAGCCAAGGCTCCTTTCATCCGGTCAAAAAAATATGTATATTTATTTTGTTATTTTTTTTCTTGAGAGAGCCTATAATAAACTTTGATTGAGAGGTGAACAATACTTGTTTCAGAAAAAAAACATCAAAACAAATATTACAGAATCAAAAAACAAAGGGGTAAAAAGTAACAAAGTTTTTGAATAAATGAACAAGAGTAGAAAAAAAAGTCATAAATTAGAAAAGAGTACCTAAAGCAAAAAAATGCAAACAAAAGATATAGAACAGAATAGACAAACATTAATTTAATACTTTAATGCTTTATGTTATTTCTTTTTTCCTACAAACAATCCACTTAAGGCCCGCAATACACTTTGATTGAGAAATGAACAAGCCTATATAAACTTAGAACTTAAAAAAAAATTATTTTCCAAGAACCTACTTAACAAAAAAGAAGCAACAAGTCAGAAGTACTTATAAAAGAAAATATGTTAACCATGCAAACATAAATTGGAGACAACACTTAATAACAGATTACTTTTGTTGTAGGCTTAATTATCGTTTTTCAACTTCTCTCAAACTTCTAAGTCTTCAGGGATGAAGTTAAAAAAACCTTACCAGCTTTTATAACATTTTTATTTGTGGCATACCTGGTTTTGGTCCATACCTGGTCATCTTCAGGCCTTTATCAATGTAACATGTTAAATACTCGAGTCTTCAGAGAGTTTTGGATACAAAGGTTTGTGTCAGGGGGAGTGAGTTACTAACACTACACACTTTCTCTAGTTAGTTAATCAAGTTGGATTTTTCAATATTATCGAACTTTTTCTAATTTTTATATCAATATAAAAAAAACAACATATATATCCTTATGAGTAAAAAAAAAAAAAAATCTATGGATCGTATATATATATAAAAATTATATATTTTTAAATACTTCTTTAGTTTGATTGATTTGTTAATCTTAAGTCTAGTTGGGAGTAAGGTAATCCAACAATCTCAGATGATGGTAAAAGAACTAAGTCAATCCATTATACTTTACTTCAACAATCACTTATGATGTTAAGAGAACCTCAATCAATCCATTACACTTTACTTCAACAATCTCTGATGATGGAAAGAGAACCCCAGTCAACCCATTAGTCTTTACTTCAACAATCACTGGTAAAAGTAAGACAACCTCAGACAATCCATAACACTTTACTTTAACAATCACTGATGACGGTAAGAGAACCTCAGTCAATCCATTATACTTCACTTCAACAGTCACTGAATTAGTAAGAGAACCTCAGTCAACCCATTAAACTTAACTTAAACAATCACTGATGATGGTAAGAGAACCTCAGTCAATCCATTATACTTCACTTCAACAGTCACTGAATTAGTAAGAGAACCTCAGTCAACCCATTAAACTTAACTTAAACAATCACTGATAATGGTAAGAGAACCTCAGTCAATCCATTATACTTCACTTCAACAGTCACTGAATTAGTAAGAGAACCTCAGTCAACCCATTAAACTTAACTTAAACAATCACTGATGATGGTAAGAGAACCTCAGTCAATCCATTATACTTCACTTCAACAGTCACTGAATTTGTAAGAGAACCTCAGTCAATCCATTAAACTTAACTTAAACAATCACTGATGATGGTAAGAGAACCTCAGTCAATCCATTATACTTCACTTCAACAGTCACTGAATTAGTAAGAGAACCTCAGTCAACCCATTAAACTTAACTTAAACAATCACTGATAATGGTAAGAGAACCTCAGTCAATCTATTATACTTTACGTCAATCCATTGTACTTTACTTAAACAATCACTGATGATGGTAAGAGAACCTCAGACAATCTATTAGCTCCAAACACCGACACATTTGGATTAATGGTTGGAATCCTAAACGAGCCGAGGTATTTTCTAAGTGATAATCACATCGAGTGTAGAAGTGTAAAGTGCGGTCGATTACCCGTTCAATATAACCTAACTTAGTCTTGATCAACTGTAAAAATAATCGTAAAAAAAATAGTAAATTTGGAACTAGAAATGAAATAAGTTTACAAAAGATCAATACTAGAGGTCGATACCGCTCTTTATTAAAGCATTTGCTAATGCTGCTTGACAAAACTGAACACTTGCTACTGTTGCTGTTGCTTGACAATAAACTGAACTTTAACTACTGTTGCGCATGTACATTAAACTAAGCATTTGCTACTGTTGCTGTTGCTTGACAATAAACTAAAAAATGATTATGTTGTGTATTTAGTTATAGTGTATAATGTTAGTGTATTTAGTTTTATGTACTTGTGTATTGTGTACTTGTACTTGTATTTTCATGTCAAGATGTTACTTGTTAACTTGTGTGATAAATATATTCATTCCGTTTTCACCCTCTGAACGAGTCGAGTCTAATTACAATACATGGTGGCAGCGTGAAGAACTTACGCAGAAGAAGAGAGAAAGAAGTTAATCTCAAGTAAAGTAAAAATAACTGTCATTAAACAATAATAATTTAATAAGTGACGTAAAAAAAAAATAAAATAAAAAAATAAAAATTGGAAGATGAGCAAAGACGTAGAAAATTCCAGTGTTTCAAACTTGATGAACAGAACCTTGATGCATCCATCTATAGTGGCACCAAAAGAATTCTCTTTTAATTCGGCGGATTGGGCGTCATGGAGCAGGAGATTCGAAAGGTATCGTGAGTGCTCTGGTCTAAAGGATCAGTCTGAGTCAATGCAAATCAGTACATTTATTTATCTTATGGGCGATTTAGCTGATGACATTCTGAGTTCATTTAATTTGTCCTTAGGGGAACAAAATTGTTTTGAAACGGTTTTTCATAAATGTAATGCTCATTTTAACGGGAAAAGAAACATAATTTACGAACGGGCTAAATTCAATAAAAGGGCGCAAGGTGTAGACGAACCGGTAGATGATTTCATTAGGTCGTTACATATATTAGCCAAATTCTGCGAATTCGGTCAACTGCGAGACGAACTAATAAGAGATCGCATAGTTGTTGGTATTAGGAATGTGCAACTTTCCGAAAACCTACAACTGGATGCGAACCTTACATTAGAAAAAGCGGTTGAACGAGTCCGGCAGGCGGAAAAAGTCCACGAACAACAGTCGGTCATAAGAGACTCCAAAATAGAGACTAAAGAGGATAGGGTTTTGCGGGTTAAGAAATCTGAAAACCGTAGGAATCAGTCAGATTCTAAAACTCGAAAACCTGAATCTCAGTCCCAAAAATTGTGTGGGAAATGTGGAAAATCCCATACATTAAGACCTTGTCCTGCTAGAAACAGTCGTTGTAGGCGGTGCGCTAAGGTTGGGCACTGGCAAAACGTTTGCCGTAAAACTAAAGCGGTTAACTCTATGGCTGTTGGTTCGGATAGTGATTCCGAGGGGTACTTGAATACGATCCATGTTTCAGAGGTCCGAAAGTCGGAACCTTGGAGAATAAAAGTGGAACTGGGTGGCCGTGAAATAATCTTTAAAGTTGACAGTGGCGCGGATGTCACGGTCATAGATGAAGCTACTTTTAGAAAGCTTGGGAAAATTAAACTATCCAAAGCTCACCAAACCCTTAGGGGAGCCTGCTCTAGCCCTTTGGTAGTAAAAGGGAAATTCAAAGCAAACCTTAAGTGGAAAGGTAAGAGGTTCATTGAAGTAATTTATGTAATACAGGGTAAACAGGAAGGTTTACTAGGCCGACCGGCATTGTCTGGGTTAGGGGTGCTAAAGTGGATTAATACAGTCACTAATGCTAAACCGGAAATGCGGTATGAGCATGTGTTTGAGGGTTTAGGAAGACTAAAAGGTAGCTACAGAATAAAGCTGAAAGCGGATGTCGAGCCCTACTCGGTGATGTCACCGAGACCCGTTGGGATTTTGTTAAAAGATAAACTTAAATTTGAATTAAACAAACTCGAAAAAGAAGGGGTTATATCTAAGGTCGAGGAGCCCACAGAGTGGTGTGCCCCGATTGTAGTTGTCCCTAAACCAAACAAAGAAATACGCTTAACAGTAGATTACACCCGGCTAAACCAAGCAGTTTTAAGGGAACGATTGATATTGCCCACAGTGGAGGACTGTCTTTCACAGTTGACAGGGGGAAAGGTTTTCTCAAAGCTTGACGCACGCAGTGGATATTTTCAGATACCACTAGCTGAGGAATCTAGGCTGTTGACCACTTTCATTACTCCATTTGGTAGGTATTATTTTAATCGTTTGCCTATGGGTATCACTTCAGCGAGTGAACATTTCCAACGCCGCATGTCCCAAATAGTAGAAGGATTGCCGGGAATTGTAATATTAATGGTCGACATCTTAGTATTCGGTACTACCGTGGAAGACCACGACAAAATATTAAAAGCGGTTTTAGAAAAACTGTCAGAGGCAGGGGTGACTCTTAATAAAAGCAAATGTAAGTTTAGGGTTGAGTCAGTTAAGTTCCTTGGGCACATTGTGAGTTCCGACGGTATTAAACCGGATCCTGACAAAGTGTCAGCAATTCTAGCATTAGAGGAACCAAAAACAATTTCAGCACTTAGGCAAATGTTAGGCATGATCAATTATCATTTAAAATTTTTGCCACACATTTCGGAATTAACTGAACCGTTAAGAAACCTATTAAAATCAGAAAAAAATGAAATTAAAAATTGGACGCGTAAACATTCGGATTGTTTTGACAAAATAAAAAAAATGTTGACAAGAGCTCCCATTTTATCTCTCTATGATCCTAATCTTGAAACCTGCATATCTGCCGATGCATCGTCATTTGGAGTCGGCGGGCTGATCGAGCAGAAACAATATGACGGAACCTGGAAAGTAGTTAGCTACGCATCTAGAACGCTTACACCAACGGAACGTCGCTACGCCCAAATTGAAAAAGAAGCGTTGGCGATAACGTGGTGCTGTGAGCGTTTCTCGAACTTCCTCCTAGGGTTGCCGGATTTTTTAATCAAGACGGATCACAAGCCTCTAGTGTCATTGTTGAAAGAAAAACCTATATCAGACCTGTCAGTTAGACTGCAAAGATTCCGAATGCGTCTAACTCCGTACCAATTCCACATTCAGCATGTAGCCGGAAGAGAATTCGTGTCACCAGACGTGCTGTCAAGATCTCCAACGAAAGGGGCTCTTCCAGACATCGACGTCATGGATGAAGCCGTCGACTCAATTCATTGTGATCAAATATTAAAATCGCTCCCGATGAACGACAGACGTCTTGAAGAGGTACTAGAAGAGCAAAGGACAGACGATGTAACCCAGCGTCTGATCCAGTACATCAAGAAAGGATGGCCTGCTAGACCTATTGACCTCGAACCTGAACTACGTTTGTATTATTCATATAAGGAAATGCTGAACATTGTGAATGGTTTGGTTATGTACGGAAGCAGGCTGTACATACCAAGAAGAATGCAGAAGGAGATTCTGGGCTGTTTACATAAAGGACACCTTGGGATAACAAAATGCCGTGCAAGGGCCAAGAATACAGTGTGGTGGCCGGGAGTGTCAGAACAGGTCAAGACTCTGGTAGAAAAATGTCCCGAGTGTTTGGAAAATAGAAGGAACAGCACGGAACCGCTGTTACCGAGTGAGCCCGCTAGGCATCCGTGGGAGCGAGTTGCAGCTGATCTTATGACTCTAAATGGAAAAGAATATTTGGTAGTCGTTGACTATTTTTCAACATATCCTGAGGTAGTGCAGCTAAAAACAACGACATCAAAAGCCGTCATAGGGCATCTTAAGACCATCTTTGCCCGACACGGAATTCCTGCCACGTTCAGAAGCGACAACGGGCCTCAGTTTAGCAGTGCGGACTTCAGAAAGTTCGCCTCGGACATCCGAATGCATCACACCACCAGCAGCCCGTACCATCCTAGAAGCAATGGCAAAGCTGAAGCTGCGGTAAAAGCAGTTAAAAATATTTTAAAGAAGGAAGAGGATGTTTGGTTAGGGTTGTTGTCATATCGTGCGACCCCTCTCGAGAATGGATCCAGCCCAGCCGAGATGCTCATGGGGCGTATACTTCGAACCAATGTCCCGGTGGAGTCAAAGAAACTCATCCCGAAATGGCCAGGAATCCGACGGATCAAAGCAGCCATGGAAGAAAAGAACTCTAGGTCTAAATACTATTTTGACAAGCGACATAGATGCAGGGAACTCAAGGATATCAAACCCAAGACGAGGGTATGGATCCGAGACCTTGGACGCTATGGTTATGTTATAAAACGTGGTAAAGAACCTCGAAGTTATCTCATATCGACTTCCTTTGGGAATGTACGGAGAAACCGCGAAGTCCTGATCCCCGTGACCGAGAGAACTTCCTCTTCAGTGTTCGATCCAGACTACACCCATCCGGAAGACGAACTTGGAGAAAAGAAAACCTTGCCGATTCCAAAGGGTTCCCCACCTCGCCAACAAGGAGGTAGTCAACCCTACACAACCCGGTGTGGGCGTGTAGTAAAACCCCCGGTCAGGTTTCCCCTCTAAGAAGAGAGGATGTTAGTGTATTTAGTTTTATGTACTTGTGTATTGTGTACTTGTACTTGTATTTTCATGTCAAGATGTTACTTGTTAACTTGTGTGATAAATATATTCATTCCGTTTTCACCCTCTGAACGAGTCGAGTCTAATTACAATACATTTGACAGTAAAATATCATTTGTTACTAATGTTTGACAATAAACTAAATATATGATAATGTTGTTTTACAATAAAAAAAACATTTGTTACTAATGCTTGACAATATATATACTTAACATGTATTACTATTATTATCATTGGATAATAAACTGCGCAATTTAATAATTTAATTTTTAATTCGTTGTGTCTCACAAAAACTGAATCGGAAATACAAAATAAAATCCTAATACTTGTATTAATTTTACTTATTGTTTTAACAAAATTGTTCTTTTTAGCTATTAAATAATTATTAATTTTATAAATAAAAGTAGGTTATGGTTAACAACTCATAAGTCATCATGGATTTCTGTTTGTGGCCGCGTCATGTTGGATAGGTTTCCGACGTTATTTCTCTTATACTTGAGGCAACTTCAGGGATTGTTTTTGATCTATGAGAGAGAAAAATACATAGGTTCTTTCAGATCAACAAGTACATCAACTCCGAAGAAGCCTCCAGTATAGAGGGCAAAACATCCAAAAAATGCATCCAACTAATCCGGTGAACACCAGAATACCTAGAATACCACAATGATAATCGTGATGACCATGATCAGATACAGACATCATACGCCCTAGGATAAGTGTAACCATGCTAAAATCACCGATTTTCTTTATATTATTTCAAATGACAAATAAATATAAAAGATAAAATGTTCAATAACCTGAATTATAATGGTAGACGCCCAATGCACAAATAGTGGTATTTCTTATTATGATTGTTACTCCCCCTATGTTTTTATAGAATATAAATGACTGACTAAATAACTATTGGGTTAAAGGGATGTTTAGTCTAATGTACTTTGGGACAAAGGAATATCAACCTTCTGTTTTTATATAAGGGGCGAGTAACAGTCTTAAGACGGACATTCCGTACACCCTCTTTAGATTGTTACTCCCCTCTGATTTTTTTTATAAGGGAGTAACAATCTAAAGGAGTGACCAAATTGATATCCAATTTACTATTAAAATGTAATAGTGTATATATGTTAATTATTTAAAATGTAAAACTTGTGTTATTTATTTTTGATTCATGATAATGCATAAATTAAATTTTATCAATTGCAAAGATAGCAAATTGTAATATAAATCATATTTGGCCAAAGGATCTTAAGAAGATAATTTTTTTTAATTTGAGTTTGGATGGGAGCTCCTGTCTTAAACGACTAGTTTCAAAGTAAATGAATATAAATTATCTCTAAATAATAAATTGTTAGTCACAATTTATATTTCTAGAAAAAAATGTATATATATCATTATTTAATATTAAAAAAAAAATAAAATAAAAAAATGAAATAATAACAATAGAAAAAAAAACTTGGGAACATATCAAACACTAGAGCCGTCGTAATTTAATTTTTATTTTTAATTAGTTTTTGTGGAGAACTGAGATAAATGATATATCAGCAATATTGCTCTAATCGGCCAAACAATAAAGTGGTTTTCAAGGTTAATGTAAGAAAAATTCTTCATATCAGCAGTGGAATCAGGAAATGTTAATTTAATTAGTTATAGAACTGAATCATGAAATAGTGATTATTTTACAGAAAAAAATTTGTTAAACTGTAGCAAGAGCACGTTTTATGTAACTAAATGTGTAACTATGTAAGTAAATATTGTAGCCGTAGATAGTCGGTATTAATTATATCTTTAACATTTAGTTAAACAAAATGTTTACCAAATTCTATTGTTTTTCATCCTCTTTACACACTAATGTACAAAGAAATCAATCCACCTAACTCTAATGAGATATTCTCATTATATAGTACATTGACTTTAAATCTAATAATATTTAATTTTATCAGTAAATTAATTTAATATATATTAAAATAGTTGATTGTTTATACCTCGTTTTTGAATTTCAGCAAATTCAGATTAATTTTTTTCAATATCTCGGAAACTAGTTTTTTCATGGAAAATTGACTTATTTGGTAAGAAACGTATTAAAATGTACATTTTTTAAATCAAAATCATCGGAATAGTTCTTTTTAAAAAATAATGACTTCAGAGATTTTGGGGGGTTAGCGCCCCTAAATTTAAGTATAGGTACATTTATTTCTTGATTTTACTTTGAGGTATGCTCATTTGAGGTATGAACATGTTTACCAGACGTCATCGAAATCGGTCCAGTAGTTTATATGCGTGTGCAAAGACAACAGACAACAGACGGCACAGACATTTTCTAAAACCACTTTTATGAACTTAATAACCACATTTATGAACTCAATAACCACTTTTATGGACCTTAAAACGTAAAAATAAATCCATAACAATCTAGTTTTTTACATTATCACAATACTTTCTTTCTATATATAGGTACTTCGTATATCAGAAAGTAAAAACTGGTATATTCCTTGTAAGATAATGTTTAAATAATTGATGCATTTTATGTGTAAATCAGCTTAAACTTTTTTGAAACCAACCAAATAATTGATTAAATAAATTTCTTTTTCTAGATTAAACCCTTTATTTTCCCATATAATATTAAATAAAAATCTTATATATTACTCTCCCCCCCCCCCCCTCTTTTTTTTAATTACAAATAATAGTAACATTAATGTTTTTTTAAATATGCTTATTTTAATTAATTTATAAAATAAAAAAATAAAAATTTTAAAAATGTATTATATTTATGATAATATTATTTGTAATGTGTCTTGTTAATTGTGTAGCCTGAACAACCAAATAATATCAATTTAATAATTTAATAAACACTATAAAATTTAAGACTTTTGTATTTATTTTTTTTTTTTTTAATTATCGGTCCTACAAATGGATATATGTACTAACCATTGTTTATAACATTGTGGCAGAGTACCAATTACTTCGTCTGGCTCTGACTTAATATAGACCTAACCCGCAGATTAATTATTTTTGTTAATGTAACTCTATTTCTTTTATATTGGCACTAGGGGCGAAAAAGCTACTTTAGAAAAAATTATAACATTTATTTTAGATGGATTATTTTTAAAATCCTTCAAGATGACACAATATAATGCTTTAACATCCAACAATAGCCATGTTGAATTTTGTTTAACTTATAGTATTGAATACAAGTCCAAAATTAAACAAATTATGGCTATGTTCGATGTTAAAGCATTATACTGTGTCATCTTGAAGGATTTAAAAAATAATCCATCTAAAATAAATGTTTTAATTTTTTATAAAGTAGCTTTTGGCCCCTAGTGCCAATATAGCAGCATATTGAAGGATTAAAAAAAAACCATCTATAATAAATGTTATAATTTTTTCTAAAGAAGCTTTTGGCCCCTAGTGCCAATATAGCACTAGGGGCCAAAAGCTACTTTAGAAAAAATTATAACATTTATTTTAGATGGATTATTTTTTTAATCCTTCAAGATGACACAATAAAATGCTTTAACATCCAATACAGCTATAATTTGTTTAATTTTATCTTGTATTCAACACTATAAGCTAAAAAAAATTCAATTCTATTATGTTCTTTTCTTACTCCATATTTAAGCTTAATATGTGATTATTTATGCGTCAAACTTCGCCTTAATAGATTGTTTGCGATTTGGGGTTAAATATTTAGTTTTAAGGATTTATTTTAGTAACAATATAATAGAATTTAACCTCTACTCCAAGGAAATTATGCCCCTCTCCTCAAAACTAGAACTTTGATGTCCTATTAGAATTTAGATTACAGCTTCCTCTTCCACCTGGTTACAATTGAAATAATTGGGATTACTCTTGGTATACAATAAGGTCTAATTTAAACATAGGACAATTATATTAACAAACAACGGGTAATCTTTAGCTATTGATAGTTATCAGTGTAAATAGATAAAGTATATTCTATATGTAAAGATATACTTGTCAACTTAAAATAATGATTATGAGGTATGAGGCGGTGGGAGGAATTAGTTACTTGTATCATGACAAAAAAGTGTTTGTTGCATCACCCCCTTTCACAGCTACGTACAATGTCTCATACAACATGAATTCAAATCACATCTAGTTCCAATCCTATTGTGAATTCTATAGTTACAAAGAACAGGCTGCACCCGTCTCATAGCATGTACGTCTTGCTTGATCCCAAAGCCTTCCCTAATGGATGCCGACTAACCGTCTTCATCTAGTGTTACAGAGAGGTCTGAACCTGTCTGTGTAGGTTAACTCAAGGACATCGTTGGCAGTACCCGACGCCATCGGCATCCCGCCATCAGGGGAGAAAAAAATAATGTTGAATAAAAAATTGGAAGAATGTATTATGGAGTAATCTTTAGATTATTTTTATTTTCTATTCTTAGAAGAGCATTATAATTATTAATTTTATTTATTAGATTTCATACTTTAGTATTAATACTATTAATCATTCATCTACTAATTTATTGGAGTTAGTACAGAAAATGTCTTAATTTTGAATTACTCTAAAGAACTTAAGCTCTTATCACTTTTCTTTTTCTTGACAATAAATGTTTGTTGTTTAGTGGGAAAGTTTCATGGTAATGATCAGATCAAATAAGACAATATATCCCCTTAAATATAACTCTCTGATAATAAATAGAACCCACCTCTGACCACTGAATATTTCTTTTGCAATGGAATTAAAAAGCTTTAGTATAACCCCTTTCATGTGAACTCATTTTGGCACTTATTTAGATTGTTACTCCCCTTATAAAAAAAACAGAAGGGAGTAACAATCTAAAGAAGGTGTACGGAATAATCTTCTTCAGACTGTTACTCCCCTTATAAAAACAGAAGTGTGATATTCCTTTGTCCAAAAGTACATAGGACTAAACATCCCTTTTTCTTTATAGTTAGTCAAAGTCATTTATTTTCTAAAACACCATAGGGGAGTAAAAATCTAAAGAAGTACCCTAATTTTTTAAAATTTTATTTGTTAATACTCTTGCCTTGTAGGATTTACTTTTAATTTCTCCCGTGAATGAATTACTTACTATTTTTCTCTGTCTGTTTCCCGTAGTAAATAATAATTATAATTTGATTTAAAAAATACAAAAATATATATTTATATAAGGAATAACAAATGTAGGACAAAATATGTATATTTAAAAATTATAGATATTTACATATGGACCATTTTAGTAATGGACCTTATATGTCAGGTCTATTTTAAGTATTAACCTAAGATTCACTTATCAGGTCTATTTTAAGTATTAACCTAATATTCACTTATCAGGTCTATTTTAAGTATTAACCTAATATTCACTTATCAGGTCTATTTTAACATAATTTTTTTTCTATTTTATAGTTTTCATCAATTTATTATATTAAATAATTATATTAAATTCTCTTTAGAAATTAATCTAAGTAATCGTACTTCTAATGAAACGTGACAAATAATTTTAAATTATCAATATTTTAATAAATGTTTGATTTAATACAAAGATGAATTATTATTAATGATATTATCTTATTTTTGAAAGAGTTAAAAGATATTTCCTGTATTCTTGGCAACATCAAACATTTAAGACATTTCGTTCTAGTTTATACACTGGATGAGTTTATAAACACCTCCCACTAATTTCTCAGTGTTAAGTCAAGAATTATAACATCCTATTTATTTCCTATTTGACCTGAGCATTTCGTTTTATTTTAAAAGATTAAAAATTAAAATTTCAAATTATATTTCTTTTAAGTTTATTTTTACTTTGGTATAATTTATATTCCTTTCTTTATACAATTTATAATCATCAAAATTTTGAATCATTTATGAAACATTAATTGTAAAATTTTTATATAAATATAAATATATATTTTTAAAGCAAATATATATTTAAATACATAATTTAATTAATCTCCTCAATTGGCTGCGGGGAGAGATTTGGAAGTCTCTCCCAAGCAATCAGTAGCATTTATTTAATAAATATATAATATATATGTTTTATAATTATGCAGTTAATTTTTCAAAAGATTACTAAATTTATATACAAACAAATATTTTATTGACTCCTGAAATTAAAATACAGAATTATTACGAGCCTGACGAATTCTAAATGTGAGGGCGAGATATAGATATTCAGAAAAGAAATTTTGGTAGAATTTAACTTTGAAAACTATTTACCCTGGAGTGCTTTCTTGAAAACTTTTTTGAGTTCAAGAAAAGTATATCTTAACTCACGAAAGTAATTCATTTCAAAACACAAACAAAACTGGTGAAGAAGATCAAGCATAGGGAGCTAGGGAGGTAACTTTAAGGTTACAGTCCTGAAAGAGTTCTCAAATTGTTCCAACAGGCTCTTCTTTTCGAATCAGTTCTGAACCAGTACTCATGGACATGGGCATGCTCTTTTAACTAATTTCTCTTAACTAAGTTCTCGAATTGGCTGTTGGGACAAACTTATTGTATCCGCAATCGAAATATTTAATCGGCATTCAGTAATTTCTTGATAGACGAATCATTCATGTTAAACATGAACTTGCAATAATTCATCTAGCTAACAAAACATATTATAATTTTACGGAAAAAAGCAAAAAATGATATATTTTTATTTATTCAAAAAAAAAAGATTCTTTACAAAGAGCATGTAATTTAAAACATAAGAGGATAATAATTTCAACATTTATTTTTATTCTAGATTATATTAGAATGCAAAGATATTTCTTTATAATTGAACAATTTTGAGTTTATCTAAATTCGTATGCTTCCGCATTTGAAATTTAAATTAAGTTCTATATACCTAATATATATAACAACTAATAATATATGATACGAATCCAACATTTCTTTGGAGTTTTGATAATTTTAATTCCGAAATTGATGTTGATTTTGTTGGAAATTTATTATTGAGGTGCACACGTATGTTATAGTAACATTTTAAATGCATTTTTTAAAAATATAGTTATAGTTTTTAAAGCTCAATATACCTATTAAAGTTTAAAATATTGAAGTATAAGTTACATCTGCGTTTTAGTTAATTTATCTGTAAGTGGGGTATTATTCTACCTAAAAACGAGATTACCAGTATTTAATTATTATATTTTATACATTATCTCTGGCTCTAATTTTTATCTATTCAACCTGTGTTTTCAAAAAGTGAATAACATATATCAGATAAACAATCGAACGATTTCAGGAAGCCAATAATGTCATGGAAAGTCTATTGTTTATAAGTGTATCTATGATTCGATTTGTTTGATCGATTTGTTTTATCGGTTTGTTGTATTGACTTTGCGTCTGGTCTTCGTATAATGGAAAGTGAGAGTGATTTCTAAATTCTAAATCTGCATGCAAGGGAGTGGAGAGAGGCGACCGTGCGCCAGTTATTACGCGGACTGTGTCTATATATAAAGACGTTGGCGCGACAAACCTTCCCGCTTGTCCCGCTAGTTTGACCTTTAAGCAACTGTCCAGGGCTGCGGTCCATCGGCCGGAGGCTCCAAGATCAGCTAACAGGTCAGCCAGACCTGGCTTTTAACCGTCACTCTTTTCCAACCGTCCCCGATGCCAATCATTTCTATAAATAGATCAGCAAATCTTACCCATATCACCTCAAGGTCAACTCGAAAGAATAACTCTGAAATTATGCAGACCTTTCTGCATCTTTCTATTCCTATGTAAGTATGTATTTAGTTTAACTAGAATTATACAGGTTTTATCTCTTTAAATTCAACCTCATATACTTCAAATTCAACCCTTTACAATTTAAATTCAATCTTGTAAACTTCAAATTTAACCTTACACACATTAAATTAAACCGTTTACACTTCAAATGCAACCTTATACACATCAAATTCAATCTTTTACACTTCAAATTTAACCCTTAAAATTTAAAATCCAACCTTTCACACATCATATAAACCTTTTGAAAAATCATATTTTTAATTTATAAATTAGCGTGTACTACTTTATCAATTAAATACATAAGTATTGCTATTGGCATAATCAAACTTATAACTGGTAAAAATAAAATATAATATAATATACATAGAGTCATTCGAAAAGGACGATCTTTCTAACAATGCAATTACTCGGTCAATATTTGATCCAAAATTCCATTTTTTTTATTTATTATCATCCTGTAGGACCTAAGATCAACGGTTAAAAATTACATCTTGCATATTATGTCCACCTTCAATCAGTCCCGGTCATTTAAATTCACAGACGTCCACACCGATTTCACCCCCCGAAATTTACCCGTTTTACCCGTAAAACGGGACCCGAAATTTAACGGTTTTTTACCAGTCGAATTTCCCTCTCAAGATTTTTATTAACAAGCGACCCACTTTTCTTAAACTGCATCACAAACCTCCTTATTGTTGATGCTGCAGGGACATAGCGACGTCCAAAGAGGTGGTTAAAGAAGTCCAAAGTCGACTGAGTTTCCGGGTGGTGTCTGCATGGCTTACCCGTTTTTGTAGAGTTTTTAGAATAGTTATACGTTGCTCGATACTAAGCGTTTCCATGGCACTAAATACACAAAACGACAAATTATCATCTAATCGCAGTGATACCAGAAAGAAAAATGATAATTACAGCGCTGCCAACCTTAAAACAAAAATCCCGAGACACCCTAAAGAGAATCCATTTTGAATGACTACATAATATGATATAATACATAATTCTATTTATATAAAATTGAAGTTTTGTCTGTACATTCATCAGAATTGGAAAAGTCTCGGATACTTCTTCATTTCATACAATCCGAAAACCGAATCTAACCTAAACATTTGTTGTCTGTTGCCAACCAGTCCCACTTTATAGGCGCAAAACTGGCAAAACGAAATCGAATAATTTTTACGCAGAGGAGCGAGCAACACGTGGTACATGTTGTAGGCTTGGATTCGTCGAAACAATATTGAGTAGAAGTTATTAACAATTTTATAAAAAAAAAACATACTTTGACATTTTTTATATCAGCCACTGTTACTGATTCTTCACACCAAAACAATATTTGTAAAAGTATTATTTTCTACCGCATTTGCTCTGTTAACATATGTATACGGTTTACTTTTTAATGTTTTTTTTTCTTTAAATATTTAATGTTGAACTAATTTCATTGAATTTACCACTAAAGTGGCCTCAGAAAGCTGCATTGGGCGTAGTCAGTACTTGGATGGTTGACCGTTTTGAACTAATTTATTTCAACATATAATGATGACCTCCACTAACGCTTCATATCTTAACTGATTTTTATTATTAAAAAAAAAAATAAAAAATTATACATTATTTTTATTTAATTTATTTAATTATTTGAATTTTGGCGGTATTTTGACAGATTTAAACAAACTTTGACGTTTAACAAAAGTATCGCACTAATTAATAATTATGTTCGCTTTTAACTTTTATACTAATTAATGGAGTTTCATCGGTTTTTTTTATATCTGTTCCTTATTTTTTACCGGTTCCAATGATATGCTATACGGCAAAAGTATTTATACTTTCGGCATAATTGACCATCAAAGTTTCAAAATTAAAAAATCGACAAGCTCAAAATGACGGCCAATATCGAAATTAAATTTTGTGGATTTGTTGGTCATATGGAGAGGTATATATTCGTGCCATATTTCCTCTCGATCGGACACTTTTTTGACTCAGCAAACTGGGTTTAAAATTGCAAAAAATGTTGATTTTCCGGGCGGCTCAACTATAGAAGTAAGCACTGATTTTTCTGCCAAGTTTCAACTCTCTAGGTTAAATACCCTGGGCGCTACGATGATAACACACATACATACATACACACACACACACGTCATGCTGAAAACCACTCTGGAGGTTTTAAAAACACCCAAAACGGATAATTCAGTTGAAATCTCGAAAACAAAATTGAGTGAAAACAATACTTTTCCTTCCATATTATAATTGAGGAAAAATAAACCCACTCAAAATAACAATATGGCTCCGGTATGTACAAATATTCTTTTGTTACTTATGCCAATAAATAACTTTATTAGCTTACTTTACTTAGCCAATATATATATTTAATTATATAATATGTTATTTAATTAAATGTATTCAGTCAGCTAGCAGTTAAAATCATATATTTTAAGAAAGTAGACTCTAATGAAACGCTAATACAGTCATATTTAGTTGATAACGTAGTATATTTAAATTTATAAGCCTTCTTCAAATAACCCAAACAAATAAATCAATTCAAATTCAACCTTGTTTTATTTATTGAAATAGCTGAAAAATTCTTCGACACTATTTAATTTAGGCTGTTAATAAAAAAAAAAGTTTCGAATTTTATTAAATCCAACGTCATAAGAGTACTTCTACTTATTCTTTTTCAATTATTTATTTGATGGTCAACGGTCAACGGTCAACAGAATGTATTATAACACTTATACGGCCCTGCTCGGATATAATAAAACGCCTCACCGAATAGTAGTTACCCAACTATATTTAATAACCTCTACTGAAATATATTAACTTAAGGAAATTTATGTGTAATGGAAGTTATATTGCGAGTAAATAATTAATAAAAATTAAACCATTGTGAGCAAACTATAAAAGGAAAATAAATAATACTCAGTATTATTATGACTAGTCATGCAGCCGGGCGTTAACTTCCCTCTACAAAATGCAAGAAAATTTTTATGTCGCTTGAATGCGATTAAAAGTCTCTATACACTTTACATTCAAGAAAATTAGAAAAAAGTTTGAACAATTAAAAATGTATTATTCATTTTTTTATTGGCTGTATTGGCTTAACAGAAAAAAAATATATATATTATGCTTATTTTCTTCTTTCTTAGAGGTATACGTAGTATGGAAATTTTAGCTTATTGAATAATTTATATTTTTTCTGCATAATAATATAATAAGTATAGCATTTGGCATTATATTTAGCTTCATCCAAAAATTGTTTGGCCATTTTATGAATAAATATAAAGAGTTGAGTATTTTTCTTATAATTCCTTTCTTTCCCGAAGATGAATAAACAATGATAGAACAGGAAATAATCAATTACGAAGAAAACTATGTATAAGAAAATTGGATGAGATGGGATAGAATTCACATTTTAGTCCATAGGGTGGACAATTAGCAAGCACAGGTATCGTAAAAATCAAATTTTAGTATTATATGTGCATGCAATGTAGGAAATATTTATTAGTACAAGTAATATATAAAATACGGCGTTTGCAAAAATGTCCACGAACACATGGATAGAGAGACAAGAGACCTCAAACGTTCCCTAGTATCTGGCATTTCTATGCTATTCTGATGGGAAAATTTTGAGTTAGGAACCAAAAAGGTTAGTTTTTAATTAGGATCATAATGCTTTCGTTTCCTTCGAGAAGCTCGGAATCAATAAAACAATAAAGTAGAAATTAAATCTTGTAGAAATTACAAAGACTACTTTTTTATTGAATAGCCGAAATTTGGTCCGGTTTCCTCTTGTACGATTTTAGAAAAAGGACTTTTTGGGTACAGGATATATTTGAACAAAAAGTAAATCTTCATAATGAACAAGCAGGAGAATTTATGAAGAGTGACTTGGCGAAAATTGGAATTTTTTGAAATTTACACGTATATAGGCTCCATCCCTGGACATACTGCGTGTATAAAACTAACTGATTTTTGCAACGGTTATCTTGAAAAAGACATAATGTTGGTATAATATTTCGAAAAATCGTTAAATCTATAAATTTTGTTTTTATTTTTGAACGATCCTCGTTACCCTGAATTAATTCACAGTCGATTCACATCTAAATGCTTAATACTTAAAATGGCTTAATGAAAGTTTTTATCACATAAATTAGGGTTTTAATTGAGAAAAAAATTAAACATTTATTATCTATACACTTACTTATTAGTCATAATAGATGAGATATCTGGAAAAAAGTTTAATGGTTTTAAGTGTAGGCAATAATATCGTTCACAGTTCACAGTCAAATAGGTTTACTAATTAACCCTTTTATTTGAATGAATATTACTTGATTGATAACAGACTTAATAGTAGTGAATTTAAAGACATTCAAGTAAACAATATAATATTGTCAACCCAGATAACAGAGAATCTGCCCTAATTTCGCTTATAAGTGTTTTGATAATGCCTAACTATTTTTTAAATGTAACAGAGTAGGTAACTATTTCCAACATTGTAACTATCCAAGGTAATGTAACAATACCTCGTACTAGCCATTGTATCAGAGTACACTGAGGTCTTAAAGTCAATTTTCAATGACAGATTGTCCATCTAACAATAGTAGGTAATAGTTTTTTTTTAAATGTTTAATTTTTGAATCAACATCGTTAAATAATCGCCTACTTCTCACCTGTATAAAAGGATTTTCATTGAATGAAACGGAAATTTATGGGAGGATATCAATTCTAATTGTGAATAGGACCGAAACCTAAAGGGTGAACTTTTGTAGCGTCAAATCTACATAAGCCCTGAACTCAATATGCTTAGAGCAACAATAATCAACAAAGGTGTTTTTTTTTTTTTTAATGTTACAAAATAACTTTTTTAACACTCCCTTTTTAGTGTTAACACATTTGCATACAATCGACGCCATTTTGATCCAATGTCCGTCTTCAATGAGGGGAAACAGGAAATTTGAAGATTAGTTTTAGTTTTTTTCTGAACTTCCGTTGAAAGGAACCTCTAAAGTGGAGATAAAGTTTTTTACTTTTTTTCCCCTTCGGTCAATTCAAAATAAAATTGGATTCCACATTCAAAAATTAAAACAAAATACGGAAAACCAGTATAATATATTCAGTTGTTCGAAATAATAATTAGTCTGTTTCTTAAAAAAAAATGCTTTTAGCTGATGGTCAACTAACTACTATGGAGAAAAAATTAATAGGTATTGTAGCATTTATCCAGATATTTAAGTATTTAGACAGGAGCTCTCTATTTGGAGACAGGAAGCTATCTGTGGGTAAGCAATAATTTTGAAATAAAAGAGAACGAATCATATCTTATTCATATTTTTAAAAAGCAACTTTGTAAAAAAAAATAAATTCATAAGCAGAATTCTAACAAGTAATAAACGCCACAAATACTTATAAGTATAATAAAGTAAATAAGAAAAAAAAGTATTTGTAAATTGATAAATGGGAGTTAAATTAAATATTCGTGAAATAATAATTATGATAAACATGAAATAAACATTTTATGAATCAAAATTTGAAATTTTTTAATCAGGGAAAACTAAAAGTGGTTAGGAAACAAATATTTTTAATGTTTATTTTACTGATAATATCCCTTGTGGTGTGATAAAGCGGTTAATGTACGAATAAGAGTTCAGTTGTATACTTCAATGAATTTTAACTTAATAGTTGTCAAAATTATGTAACAATAACATTATTTTAATCATGCTTTGAATCCAAAGTTCCTTTTTTATAAAAAAAAAAAAAAAAAATTATTGTTCAGTGAGGAATTATAATAATTGTGTGAAACCGGTACAATTATCACATAATTGTACCGTACATGTTGAACACTTAAATTATATATGTATCTCTGAAAGCTTTCGAGATGATAGAGTGTAAATAAAAAACATTAATATTCATAAAATTTAAGAACTAAACTAACTTGCATATTATAAGAGCATTTTAACATTTTAATTTTAAAAGAATGCATGATTTAAGCTATGCAAATCTCTGGTTATGGGTTCTAAGTTACACCAATGTATATCATCAAACGTTTTTTTTAAATTATTTAAAAATGAGAAAGAAGATCTTAGAGAAGAAAATATCAAATATTCACCTTGTTAAATTCAATATTGGTAAAAGCATACCAACTGCTAGGTGAGCAATGTGAGCATATACGTGTACAATATTGAAGTCCTTCAATACATTAGAGTAATTAAACTAAATTAATTACTTTTCTCTAATCTAGAAAGAATCTTTTGTCTTTTGTTGATTTTTCAAAGCAATAATAAATTTATAATTTGAGTTTACAGCTGGCATTATCTATGAGGGAACCATAACAATCAGTCTGGGGGCTTGGTGGGGAAGTCATGGAGACTGTATAAAGCCGCGGGAACCGAGGTCGGAACTCTATGCAAGGACGCGTTGCATATAATAACTACACATTGTGTCGGCTATTGAATCGTGAACTGCATTTGCAATGCACTGTAGACTGCATTTCTGGGCCAAGGACACCATAAACAGAGAGTACAGTACTAGACCTTGCTGCATCCAGACTAGATTATGTTTTTATTCAAACAAATACAATCTCACTATCTTTTTCAAACATCTAAATATAGTCTAGAGTCTAGGATGTCTAGGAAAAACTTTGAACTATACATTTATTATTTCGAGGTTTAGTTGTTGAAAGAGAGCTTTCTGAGCCTTTGCAATTTGTCCTTTACTTTTGGAACCAGCGAGGGGACAAATTTATTTCAAGCAGAGGCTATCCTAGAGTTACTGCAACCTCCTCACTATTTATTTTTAATACCATGGCAGAATAAATAACTTGATCCAGGAGAAGGACAGCCAAATAATAAATTATTTACATAAAGGCCACCAGCAATTTTCGTTCACAACCTAACCACAATACTAAGAATTACAACAAAATTTTAGTCGATAGTAAATTCAACGGCGCTTTCAGCACTGCTAACATTGAGGAAAGATAACAATAATGATAACAAGTGATAACATTGCATGATCACAATTATTCTATTACTGATCAGAATGATACTGATAAAAGCGAAGAAGTATAACGACGCCAACCGTTCCAAATTTTTTAAGTGCTTCGAGAGGACTTTACCAAAAAGTTGAACAAAATAACTTAATGTGAATTATATTAATGGCAATTAAATATTTTTAACTCAGGTGTTTAATTATTTTGAAACTGGTTAATAGTACATAGAGAAAATGTTTGGTGATAATAGTGAAAGTTTCGAGTTATGTTAAATGTATTTACGATGAACTGTCGGCGCCAACAATAAGTTTAATGATCAAATTTTCCGGTAGACGATGATGATCTTACTTCCAATGTTTCAATTGTATTTTATTTCTTCCTCTCAATAGTCACTCGATTATACAATAATTTGATCCCACGATTAACCTGGTTTTGGTTCGATTCCCAGAGTAGTGACATTTATTTTTATACATTGTCGGGTGCGTGTGCAAACGATTGGAAATAGTAAAGCCATCTGTTGGCTACTTTTAAGAAACTATCCAAATTTCATAATAATCGGATAAGTACTTTGAAACATATAGGTTTTAATAAAAAAAAGTACCTATTCCGATTCCCAGTTGGGTCACATCTATTTTTATTCTTTATTAAATGAGTGACCAAAAGTGAGTTAATAATGATCTACCATTCAAATTTCATAAAATTTTAGTGTATGGTGGTCCACAAAAATGTTAAATGACAAACCCTCAGGCAGACATGAGACTAACAATGTCCCTGATGTCGCACGGAAGTTATCAATTTCGTTTCTTTTATTTCGGAGTCATAAAATCCGTTCTTCAGAATGATAGTAATGGTTACCTTCTGAAGCAAAAATAATGCATATAACAGCAATACATATTTATATTAATTGCTTACTATTATATTTATTTTTAACTATCTAATCCATTTTCTACAAACTTAAGAAAAGGATTTTTTTTATTTTCATTTTGATGACAAATATTTTATAAAAACTAAGTGCACATAACAGGAATACTTAATTATAGTAATTGCTTAGGATTGCAATTATTATTCTTAACTTTTTCATCTATTCTTTATAAACTAAAAAGAAGCATTATTATTTAGATTGCTTTATAAATATCAATTCCACGTTTATTCTCTTAAACAAGTAGAGGATAATTCATTAAATTTTTATATTTGAGATAACTTAGATTTAAAAATTTATTACCGCTAACAGTGGACTGTGTTCTTAAATTACTGAGCTGGCAAATATTTTATTTTTGTTAGTTTGCTTCCGAAAGTAACAAAAGCATTGTGAGCATTAACACATTAAGCAAGGAAGCTAAGTACCTCACAAATTGGCAGACTATTTGCGTATATAGACTTTACCTATTTTCAATAGCTAATACAGGTAAATATTTACAATCTGCAAATAATTCAATAAAAACTGGGATAACAAATACATAACAATATAGTTCACGATAGCAATTTATTAAAATATCTCAAAAGTCTAAAAATGATATAAGTTTTAAAACCAGTATTTTTCTTTTATTCTTTTGATCTATACTTACAATGAATGCATCATTTCAATTTTTACAGCGGATTGGCAATACTAGTGGTAGCCTTTAAAATATAATAAAATTTAATCTAATAACTTACTTAATTCACTCATTTATTTTGAATAAACAATAATTGTTCAATAGAATTTTGCTTCCAAGTTCTCACACAGAAATCCGTTTTATATATCAGGGCACATTTGTGATCACGTGTCGGTCAGTCTGCCCTCCAGTCTGTCAGTGTCTGACAATCTGTCTATCCAACATTTTTGCGAATCAACATATCTTAAAATGTTAAAACAACTTATTATATCTTATTTTAATGAAATTTGGGTGGCAGATCATAATCATCCTATTGTTGGTCCTATTGGTTTCTCTTCCACATGCGCACAATATTTTTAAAATTACTTATTTGAATTTAAAGAAATTTGGACTTTTGTCGATCATAGACAATATTGAGTCGTAGAAGGAAAGTATTATTAAAGTACGCGATAGGACGCAAGGTAGCTATGAGGCACTGTAAATGGTGGACTATTTTAAAGAGGATTAAATTGTTTAAAAAAAAAACGAAAATCTTCCTTTAACCCGAATCCATATAATAACTATTACCTAGATAGATTCAATTCTAACTTATAGGAATAATGGTAAAAAAAAAAAATAAATAAAAAATAAATTAACCACATCTTTAAATGAGTAGGAGTAATGTATAAAGTATATATTCTCTATCCTCCCACTATGAAATTCCTTTTATGCATTGGATTCCCATTTTTCTTTTGAGCCCATTTTACAAAAATCTAAAAGAACTATCTGTCTTCAACTTTGTCTTCAAATATATCATTGTTAAATGAGGGTTTGTAAGATTTATTTGTGCTAAATAAAACTATTTTTAAAGTTACGACATTAAGAAAAAATTACAACATTAAAAAATTATTACAGACAAATTTAGATTAGCAATATTTTTTTTCAGACTTATGGCGCACTTATTTGTATCATCAGCAAGATGCATTGGCGAAACCTAAACGAGTATTCATGACATTTAAGATTTTGATTGTCACAAACAGTTGACTTTCTGAGTAGTTTTTTAAGTTATGATTTCACACAAAAACGTAGTATGTAATAATAATTTATAATATCAAACGCAATTTATAATAACAGTTGTGGAACTCTACGAACCATATCACATTTTATCAGTGGTATAGTGATGAAATAAAGTTTTTATCAAAGACCTACTCTTAATATGGCAAACATTCCATAGATGCTTTCTGTAGCGGGAGCAAATTATCGACTATACTTCCTCCAAGACAGTGGAAAAATTCTTTATTACAAAATTTTACATCCTTTATTGGAAAACTTAGAGTATTATAATATTTATTCTTGTAGATTGATTGAGTTTTCTCCTTAGTTACTCTTAATTATTTCCAAACTGTAAATATATTTTCTAATTCTAAAAGTGAGGATGATTACTAGCACTAAAGGAAGACACGTGTTCGTTCAAACAGATAAATTAAAACATGAGTTCAAGCAGATTGACAAGCATTAAGTATGAATCATAGAGTTGGAAAAATCAGCAGATACTCTGCCATAGCTTGTAGCATACCCTCATCCAAGGACATTCCATAGCTGATTCACACACTCGTCTCTCGACTTGTGTCGGCGATAGTTTTCGAATCCAACATGGCCGACATCATTAGCCTAGAAGCAGAGAAGTGAAGAGGAAACGTTGGAGGACGGGAGGGAAGCCTTACAAGGAAAAGCCGGGGACAGCTTCATGTTCAAGGACTATCTTCCAAGGAGTTCCCTCCATAACTGATTATTAAATATTAAATCATATATTTCTACTCTTCTTATCTTTATGACATAGCTAGAAGCAAGACTATATTCAGACAGCTATATGATAAGACATGTAGTCGACAAATAATGTTAGTTAGAGATACGCTATTATATACCCTTAAATGTATAATAATAGGTTACATTATTGAAGTAAAAGATAAGTGTTTACTATGTCTACTCAGAAATTGTAGTAAAAAACGAGGCATCTTAGACTAATCTAGACTATTTAATTATGCTGACACATTATTTCGATAGTTGCCTTTTTTATAACAAGACTACTAAAACTAATCAACCTAAACCTACCAAACAGTTATACAGACAAATGATTCCAATCTAGGAGCAAGGAAGTAACCAGACTACTAATAGAAGATAGAAGGAAAAGTCTCTCCACGTAAAATGATGTATTTATTAATCAAAGCACCATTCGGCCTCTATAAGTCTATCATCAGTGCCGAAAAAGACGAAAATGTGAAAAATCTAGCGCCGCGAAAAATGTCTTGTGAAATAGATGAAAACGTCTTGTGCCAGTGTCTAGATTTGCATGACTCAACCCGCTCCTATAAGGTCTTTTGTTTGATAATTTTCATCTTTTTCGGCGCTGAAGATGGGTTTATACAGGCCGAAAGCTGCTGCTTTGATTAATAAATACATAATTTTACGTGTAGAGACTTTTCCTTCTACCTTTAATGATAATGATGACCTCCACTAACGCTCTTTATCCTATCATAGACTACTAAGCGTTTTTCTTTGGCTAAAAGGGTTTCAATTTGTTTAATACCCGTTAATGGAAACTTTATAATATCATCAATTAAATGACTAGTAATAATAAAAAAAGCTATTAGTGCAAATTCAGTGATAATTTATAGTTTTCCACATTGTTTTTTATACTCTAATATTATTTCTTTATCTACGATTATAAATTATGAAAATTGCATTCAATTAACAAATTAATAATTTTATCATGAGGGGAAAGTAAAAAAAATAGCTTCAATATGTTAGTCATACAGCTTATTAATTTTTAGATTATAGTCTACAATATTTAATTGGTTTAATGACAGACTTAGTTTATTTTTTTCTATTCGAATTTCATTGATCTATGAGACAATTTATAGTCTCCAACACCACCGCTCTTGTAAATTTCCATATATTGCATTAATTAAAGGATTATTTAGATATTATTATCTCTGTACTAATAATAATATTTGGCACAACGCCCATGATGAGCTTGGTCCTGCCAAAGGGCTTATACAACTATATATGTTGTGGATGACAAGGATTTGGCGAGCCACTCTATCATGAATATTTTTTATAGTATACATTTTGATCTATTTTAGTCAATAGACGTAATTTGTCAGAGGAGAACAAACAATTTAGACTTTTTAAGAGTCAAAGATACCAAATGTCATTAATATAAAAGATTAAAGTTAAAATAATTATTTTTTAAAATAAATATATAGATTAGGGTTTTAAGGATATGTTGATTTCGAAGCTACACAATCTCATATATATTGAAGGCAAAATATTTTATGGGTACAGGCAAAGTTATTAAGATTTAATTACTTCGGATTTAAAGTATCCCTTAACTCATAAACCTCCAGGTTAAGGGTTGGATCTAAAATGCTTACATTAAAACCTCATAACAATATCACTTAAATATCTCTGCAGTATTTGTAATAAAATTGGTAGTGACGATATTGATACCTACACCCTATGAAGGTTTAATACCTGAAAATTTGATTGTGATTCTCTACTGGTTCTAGAGAAATAGTGATGGATTAATGATTAAAATTTGGACTAAATTCGTGTAATTTAGGATTGTTGTCCATTAACAACTTCTTTTTGCCAGTTGAAGTCAACTTTAAAAAAAAAAAAAAAAACCTTTAGTACAAGAACCCTTAGAAAGTGTCCTAGAGTGTCCTTTTCTCTGTATTTCATAATTTAGTAAGAATGACCAATGATGATCTCTATATTGACATGTCGTGGTTTAAAAAACTGTATATTGTTTGATTGAAAAAATGTATCAGATTTTTTTTTTTATTGCAAACTCTTATAGATTAAACGCAATTAGATGGTTCCCCGTACTATGAAAGAAGTTTAATTTTGATTGTTTTGTCATTGAAAAATTGAAGATTAATCAATCATTTTATAAAAGGAAAAAAATAAGAGAAAATGTTCTAATGTCAATAAAAATAGACGAAGCTTGGAATGTTTATCATTCTGCGTTTCTTTTTGGTTTTTTTTTATACTGTGTAGTGTCGACAATTTTATCAGTTTATGAATGCGTTAGTGATATGATATAAACAATTGGGGAAGCGATGTAAACACACTTCGTCTAAGAATTTCATAACAACCGACAAGAGAGGAAAAAAAGGAAAAAGAAAAAGAATTCTAAAGCTTAGAAAAAGTACGATAAGAAACACAATGGTAAACGTGGGCATCTAACATTATCAACTGAGTCTTCAAAATATTGTTTTTTTAGTAATTAATTAAAAAAAAAAAGAAAACAATAATAAAAAGAAAAAAAGGTTTTTCGGTGAAATCTGCGTCACGAAGGGTTTTA
This sequence comes from Gerris lacustris, assembly GCA_951217055.1. NCBI lineage: Eukaryota > Metazoa > Arthropoda > Insecta > Hemiptera > Gerridae > Gerris > Gerris lacustris. The sequence goes on along the minus strand of OX578283.1, from coordinate 22,047,272 downwards.
AGTCCGACGTTTCGCTTACACAACTGGAAGCTTCTTCATGCGTAAGGTGCATCGTAATGGTAACTGGAAGATATATACTCAGTATATCTTGGTGTTTCTTCGAATTAACGTCACGATGCACCACACTCCTGAAGATGCTTCCTGTGGTGGAAGCGAAACTTGGAAGAAAACCAAGTTATTCATTACGAGTCCAGCAGCGGAAGCCTACACACTAAGTTAATAATAAGAGTATAAGCAAACGGTTTAATAAATGCAGAAATCGCTTTCACAATATTTTCATTCTTACAGTGGTATATACAATTGATTCATCAATACTTATAGTTATTAGTTAGATTACATTAAGAAATTAATTAAAAATGTTTAGGAATAATATGATATAATGACAATCTAAGTCACTAAAATGTCGTGTGTTGGTGAAATTTAAACCTAGGTCCTGCAAACGAAATGTTGCTATCTGCTAATTTTTAAGATTGAAGCTCCAGAGATGTGGGTGTGGGTGGAGATGATTTTTGTACAACGGTGGGATTGAAAAACAATTTCTCATAGGTTACCTACACCCTAAACGTTTACTACCTGAAAATTGATAATGACTGAAGCTCAAGTGGTTCTAGAGAAATCGTGAAGAGTTAATGATAAAAGTTTGGACAATATACATGCAATTTAGGATTGCCTTATTAACACCTTTTTCTTAGCCAGTTGAAGTTAACTTTTAGAAAAAAACCTTTGGCCCATAAGAACCATTAAAAAGTGTCCAAGAGTGTCCTTTCCTCTGTAATTCATGACTTTGTAAGAATGACCAATAATCACCTTTTAACTACAGGTTCAATTTGTTAGAGTTAATACCCTTGACATCAAACATCGTGATCACTAAAAATCGTTCTAAATTCTATGGCAGTTTTTTATTTTCTCAAACCAAAACCCTTTGATTTAAGGCTAATTCAAACAAGAAGTGGACTGTCCGCGTGGACTCTATATCTGTATAGTCTGTAATATTGTATCGCCTTCAAACTGAAGTGGGCTTACCATGGTGAACGAATCTAGTCCGCGGCGGACAGATGAGCAGTTGAATATACCATAGAGTTCGGGGTGGACTGGAAACAACGTGCCTGACGAATCAACAGATACATTAATTGATCATATACGGAAGGCGTTTTTTAACATATTCGCGAGAGTAATTAACATAATAAGTAATTAAAGCAACGATTTCGTGCTGCACATCAGGCAGCATCATTCAATCAAGTAGAGGTTGAGAAAACATTGGTGGTAAAATAAGTGTACATTAGTGATGGACATCTGAACAAATAGGTAAACATTAAATCAAGATTGATTAACGTAACTAAAATAACTAATGGCAAGTAGGTTTACGTGAATCACCCCAGTTCACGACAGACTGCAGACAGTCCGCATTCTATTTGACCACCCCATCATTGTCCGTCTGTACTACGGTCGTTCTCGTTCTGTCCACGCGGATAGTCCCATTCTACCGAGCCTATAGTTGCTGGAACTTCGTGGAATGTTGGCTTCAAACAAACATAAAAAATTGTCTATTTTAATTATATCCCTGAGTTGGCGCCCAATAATAAGCTTTCATACCTAGAAAGCACTTATAAATATTTGTTGCTATATAAGTGTCGTTTCCGCTATCAAAACCTTGTTCTGGTAGTTCCAAATGGCAAATGGTAAACTGTAGGTAAACTGTATCCTCTAACCACCAAGTTAAGTAAGGTAACCTTGGGAAATTTTACCCAGCTACCCGCCTTTGAATGCTTTCCACATTCATTATCCTCTTAGTTAGTTTGAACCACTTTGGATTCACTTGGAATATCTCATTTCAATTAGTCAGAGGAATTCATCATGGATTTGTCTCAATGTTCTAACAAATGGCCTTAGAATAACCTTGGAATCGTCTTCTATTTACCATCACGTCTCTTTAGGCTAGCTGCTAGCTATAATTATATCCATTTACAACCAATTTGCCCTAGTTGGAGCATATACTTCAGAATTGTTTTCCCTTATTCCCTCGTTATATTCTAAAACCTTTTAAGTAAAAGACAACTAATCTTCTACTATGTTTAACATACTGTAAGAATATTACTGCCGGGTATTGAGATCGTTTCTAAACTTGTAAAAGATAAGGTAAAGAGCTGTTATCTCATATTTTCACAGTGTTTGTGCTGTCTCTCCGGCGAGTAATTCAAAGAGAATTGTCGAGTTGCATAATGTTCACCTAGTGCTCTGGCTGTCAGTACGTGCAGCTATCAGATGCAGTGTTGTATTATGCACACTATATCGTTAGAGACCTTGAGTTTTCCGACAAGTGGCCTCACTCCTCACACATAGGCTGCCTCTGTATAATAGTTGACTCATAGATTTTTAAAAGATCCCTACATAATTATTTGAACTGTTTTAAACCTTGAAATATATATATATATATATATATATATATATATATATATATATATATATATATATATATATATATATATATATATATATATATGTATATATATATATATGTGTGTGTGTGTGTGTGTATATGAGAGGAAGAGTTCCTCTTAAATAAATTTCACCAAATACATATTAGAACGTGACAGATTGGCACAATATCATAAGATTAAAAAATAAAAATTATTGGTTTACGAATGATGTAGAGAACTGCTATGAAATTATTTTTCCAATCCGGTTATTTACACAAAGTAGCGGCAACATTGAGGTGACACTACGCATTCCTCTAATCTTATCAAACTATTGCTTTCCGTATGAAAGCCAGTAAGTTTCCAGTCAATTTTTTATTCTCAAAACCATAAATAAAGTTTAAGGCGAGTCTCTGAATGTAGTGACTGTTTCTCCTAATGTCAATTTTATGTAGCCTGCTCGATCTTTAACTCTCGTGATTGCCTAATGTGTCGAAAACCAAAGAAGTTTGGTAAAATTTAACAGTTATGGTTTTATGGCTATAATTATAACAAAACCGAAAATGTTTCTATTACTTTCTGGATGAATAGTGATCCCTCAATAATTTAATATTGTTGTTTCTTGTGGGCCTTTAGGGATGTAAATATACAAGCTCTCCTACATAATTTTTGTTTTCTTTCAGTCATTTTCAAGCACCCATAAGAAATAATTACCATAGCGAACTCTTATTCTAAGGATAGTTTCTACAACCATTATTGTCACTTAATTATAATTGTAATGAAGAAATATTTTTGGAAAATAACAATGATTAAGCGACAATAATGGTTACACAAACTATCCATAGAGGAATGAGAGTTTGATGTGGTTGTAATTATTTGTTATAGGTGCTTAAACATGACTCATATAGCAGAGTCGAAATATGGCAAAAATGATATAGGTGAGTTAGTTCATATTACATCACTAAAGACCCACAAGAAACAACAATATTATATTATTAATTACTTTATTTAATAGTGGGACTTGATATTTTTGTAAAAATAAATTCTAAATAATCTATCTTAACTGAAGAATGTTAACGTTTTTTAGGGTAACCTATTAAATTAAAATTAAAAACAATAAACTCAAATTCCTTGGCGAACTATAGAAATTGGACTAACACTATTAAGACATTTCTCACGTTTAATAAGAGAAAATAAAACGCTTGTTCAATAATTTCATTAGAAGCCCAAACAAACGTCTACCTGAATATTTAATTAGTGGTATATATTTACTATCTGACTTTTACTTATGATGATTACACATTCTCGAAAGTAAATAAAAATAACTAATTTTTGAAAATACTTAACTTGCAATTTGATTATAGTAATTTTATTTTTATTGTTAAGGTTTAACTTTCATAGGTAACATTTACATATGAGACTGTGAATTACACTCTACAGACAACCCAGTGTATAAGAGTAGCCCGCAGATAGCCCCACATTAATTTCAACCGTCTGCGCTCTTTAAATTTAGCTTAATTGATACTTTAACTTTAATTCATGTAAAAATCAAAACAATTTTGAAAAATTTAAAAAATGGGGGAAAATTAAATTCATTTGACAATAATTGGTGGTAAAAGCAGTTTAACTCTAATAGGTAACTACATATTATCAGACTGTAAATTACGATCTACACACATCTCAGAGTAAGAGCCACTCGCACACCTGTGAAGAAAGTATGTATCGCTATAGTTAACCTCAAGGGAGATATTACCAAATTATGTAAGAAAAATATACATCATGGCCCAAATCTTATAGACCTTAAGTATGTATCGCTATAGTCAACCTCAAGGGAGATATTACCAAATTATGTAAGAAATATATATCATAGCCCAAATCTTATAGACCTTAAGTATGTATCGCTATAGTTAACCACAAGGGAGATATTACCAAATTATGTAAGAAAAATATACATCATGGCCCAAATCTTATAGACCTTAAGTATGTATCGCTATAGTTAACCTCAAGGGAGATATTACCAAATTATGTAAGAAAAATATATATCATGGCCCAAATCTTATAGACCTTAAGTATGTATCGCTATAGTTAACCTCAAGGGAGATATTACCAAATTATGTAAGAAAAATATACATCATGGCCCAAATCTTATAGACCTTAAGTATGTATCACTATAGTTAACCTCAAGGGAGATATTACCAAATTATGTAAGAAAAATATATATCATGGCCCAAATCTTATAGACCTTAAGTATGTATCGCTATAGTTAACCTCAAGGGAGATATTACCAAATTATGTAAGAAAAATATACATCATGGCCCAAATCTTATAGACCTTAAGTAGGTATCGCTATAGTTAACCTCAAGGGAGATATTACCAAATTATGTAAGAAAAATATACATCATGGCCCAAATCTTATAGACCTTAAGTATGTATCACTATAGTTAACCTCAAGGGAGATATTACCAAATTATGTAAGAAAAATATACATCATGGCCCAAATCTTATAGACCTTAAGTATGTATCACTATAGTTAACCTCAAGGGAGATATTACCAAATTATGTAAGAAAAATATACATCATGGCCCAAATCTTATAGACCTTAAGTAGGTATCGCTATAGTTAACCTCAAGGGAGATATTACCAAATTATGTAAGAAAAATATACATCATGGCCCAAATCTTATAGACCTTAAGTATGTATCACTATAGTTAACCTCAAGGGAGATATTACCAAATTATGTAAGAAAAATATATATCATGGCCCAAATCTTATAGACCTTAAGTATGTATCACTATAGTTAACCTCAAGGGAGATATTACCATATTATGTAAGAAAAATATACATCATGGCCCAAATCTTATAGACCTTAAGTATGTATCGCTATAGTTAACCTCAAGGGAGATATTACCAAATTATGTATGAAAAATATACATCATGGCCCAAATCTTATAGACCTTAAGTATGTGTCACTATAGTTAACCTCAAGGGAGATATTACCAAATTATGTAAGAAAAATATACATCATGGCCCAAATCTAAAGCATTTTTTAAGACAGAAGAAACAAAATTTCGTTTCTATATTCTTTAATTTACAGAGTTATGATATTAACATACAATTGCTATTTACCAAACATGCCTGTACAATCACATAATATTGTAAATTATATTGGCACTAAAAAGTTTACTATAATGTAGATTTTAAAAATGACATTCCTGTCTATAGCTGTACTATAGGCTGAAAGTCCTCACGCTTTTACTAACTCATAAAAAATCATCTCACTACCTGAATAGGTTGAAGGTTGAAATTTAGCAACATGTTTATTCAATATGATTGAGTTTTTCAATAAAATTTTGAAAAATAGATTTAAGAAATTACCATAACCAACCTCCTTTTTTTTAACAACTACCCTTTTAGGAAGTAAAAGGAGTAATTAAAACCCAAAATGGAAAGGACTGAGAAGTCTCCAATCATATAAGTATGTTCTTAGAATCTACGTTTATATTTAAACAATAGAAATTACCCATAATAACCTTTTAACAATATGTTCTACCAAAAATTCAACTTTAAAACGAATTCATTTTTTATAACCCTAGGAAAGCACGTGTACTATAAAACTCACAAACTATAGTACTATAAAATTATATTATAGTTTAAAATTGTCAAAATAAATTAATTATGTATTGTAGAATGTAGATATATTTATGGATTATAATTACCACAATTTTACGATGTTGATTCATCAAAAATAATGTTTTTTGGTTCTATTTTTTATTCAAAGAAAAAAGAATTGTTCTAGAAGACATTTTACAGTTGTAGACATAAAAATCTTATTTTTAAAACTACTTGGAAAAATAAAATAAGTAATAGAAAACCAACATCTAAATTAACGATTGTATTTTTTTCCCCGAGTTTAAAAATAACTGAAAAAGTTTTTTTCCTAACGTTTACAATTTCAAGGTCAAAATTATTCTGATTAAATAAGATACAGAACTAAAAAAACAATTAACAAATGTTTTCAAAGTTCATATTTGAAATTGAACCATAAAGTTCTTTTTTAATGTATAGCAAAAATATCTAATAGAGGTTTAAATTGACTTAATAATTATTAAAAACAATTTAAATTTAAGATTCATACCTTGAGTTTTAGAAGAAGACGTTTTGAGATGAAATTTGCGTCATGATTATAACCTAAAGTGTGTATTGTGTTATATTCAATGGCATGAGAACATTTTAACGGATATTTTCGATATGACTTTTATTTAAAAGTACGTTATATTAAATTAATTTTCAAATAATTATCACATAAATAATCAAATTCATTTAAATATAGTTAGAAATTATATTATTTAAATCATATAGGATATAAGAAGCTCACGTTAATAAAGCTAGGACTGGAGCTGGCCTAGACCAACACTAGAACAAGTAACTACGGTCAGAATCCTCAAACCGTTTGTACGCCATTTTGGACGCCATATTGGAATACCCCTTCCTCTTAGCAAGACTCCCCCCCCCCTTAATCAACAAAAGCAAATATACAAATTTCATATGCCTTATCTTCATATTTTACAAAACTAAAAAATTTCTCTACAGATATAAAACCATTATTTTTATAAAAATGTTGAGTATCACATCCGGTATCAAAGAAAAAAAAAATCATTTATATATATATATATATAAATGATTTAAAAGAAAATAATGATATAATAAATTTATAGGATAAAAATGAGTATTTTAAAACGTTATTAGTAAGGTGGTGAAAAAAGCCCCGCCCTAAAAGTAATGATTTAGAAAATGTCTGTTAACCTTTATCTTTTTAATACTTTAACATAAAAAGAACCTTAGAAGGTTAAAAATATATATCGTTTTAAAACATTTAGTTACGTTAATATTACTGAGTTAAAACTAAATTGAAAATAACTACCAGTAAATAAACCCATATCTTTCCTCGCTCTGCTATTTAATTTTACATCGAGTGCAATAATATCCCTACAACAAAGTCTCGATGATAATCAATCGTAAAAATTGATTAAATATATACATAAAAGATTTTAGTTCTAAATTGATTTTAAGTTAACATTTTGGAATCAATGTTAATAAAGGAAAGTACATAGTATGAAATTTTTTTAAAATTAAATTCAGGAATATTTAATGTTTAAATAAGTTGTGCTTACTTACGCTTAAATTAAGTAAATAAGTTTAAAGTGAAGTCAAAAATTAATAAATTAATTTTTTCAAATATTATTACTTAAACAAATCTATTATAAATAACACTGAATGTTAAAAGACGTTTTAAAAATATTGGTTAAATTACAATATTAATATAAATAAAAATTTTTAGTTAAGAATTATATAATCATTAAACTAAAGAAGTGATCACAGTATTAACATTATGTAAGTGCATTAAAATCTTAGTTAAATAGTCAATTTTAAATTAAATTTTAAGTTTTTGGTAGTTTTCATACTACGGAAAGTTTAAATAATTTAAATCAAATTATAATTATTATTTACTACGGGAAACAGACAGTGAAAAATACACTCCCGCGCCGTGATTTGAACCACGGGTCTCCAGTATTGATATATAGTCAATTTTAGTTATGCAAGTGATTTGGATTATGTTAAATTTAAGTACCAAATAATAAGTTATAATATTAATGCTTATTAGTTATTACCAATGTTTATTATAGGTATAACAAGTCATTATTAATTTATATTATATTATGTTATTATTAATTTATATTATATTATGATAATATTAATGATTATTATATTATTAATTTTTAGTATGTTTATAAGTTATATTATTAGTGTTTAGTACATATAGGTAAGTAATAATGTTAAGTTGATTTAGCGATATAAGTTTAAAGTTTAAGTAAGTGACACTGTAGTAAAGTAAAATTAAGCTAAATAAGTCAACAGTTTGTTTGAAATAAGTTAATTTGTCTTAAAGTTAAATCAAACTATATTGGTTAATATGTAACTTGATTGAAGTAAATCAAGTTGTTTTAAAGTAAAATTAAGCTTTATTGGTCAATAATTTAATTATAATAGTAAATTAAATTGTGTTAAAGTAAAATTAAGTTAAATTAGTTACAAGGTTTAATATTGGAAGTAAATTAAATTAAGTTGAAGTAAAATTAAGTTAGACAATAAGTTTAATATTTGAAGCTAAGTTTTATTTCAGGTTAAGCAAGGTTAGGGAACTGATCCTGATCAATGTTCTAAGATTGCTCAGTAGGTATTATCACAGTGATTAAGTACATGATATAAAGTAAACATAATATAATTGTGCAATGGTATGTAATTTTGCATCTAAATATAATAAACATTTGTTCAATTAAATTAACGTTGGTGATTAAATTAAAATTTCAAGAATTTTAGAGTTAGGAGGTTTAACTTAAGTTGCTCTAAAGTAATATCAGAAGTAAATAAAATTTTGTAAAAATATTAGTTGAAAAAGTTGAATTTAAGTATATGGAAATGTAAGACTTTTAATGAGTAAGGGTTTATTAAATTAAAATAGAAATACAAACTGACCTTGTAACTAAGAATGAAGTTGTACAATATAGTACAAAGAACCCCCTCAAAAAAATTCATCCTATGATTTAACCCCCCTCCAAAAAATGTATCCTATGAAACAAAAACTTCTAAAAATTAAAGTGTAAAAATGAAAGTCTGTTAAAAGTATTTTTAAATATATTGTAGAAGTTAAGTAGAAATGAAAAAAAAGGTTTGTTGTAATTTTAAAATTGATTAATTGGATCAACAAAGTTTGATCTATATAATACACATTTTGCTTCCAAGCATACATAAGGTAATGGAAGCTATGTGATCGTTCATAGTTATGAAGATCAAAAATATTTTATGTCTACGATTTTCAAAAAATTCGTAGACAAGAAATCCGTTTCAGACATCAGGGAACATATTTGGTTCCGTGTCTGTCTGTCGATCTGTCGCACAATTTTTGCGAACCATCATAATATCTTAAAAACTAAACGATCGATTTTAATGAAATTTGTATGTTAGGTTATAATTAGCTCATTATTGGTCCCATATAAGTTTCAACCTTCTGCGCTCATTTGTTTCTCTTCCACATGTGCGCCAACAAACATTTATTTACACCTATATCTTCAAAAGTACTTATCTGATTTGTATGAAACTTTTATAGTTCATCGAAAGAAACCCACAGATATCCCCACATTAATTTTAACTGTCTGCGCTCTTTAACTTTTGCTAAATTGATACTTAAATTGTGAAAAAATCACAACAATTTTGACATTAAAAAAACGGGGGAAACAATTAAATAAATTAGACAATAATGGCTTGCAGCATAAACTTAAAATAATAGTATAAAATCAAACAAATACGTGATAATTTGCGAGGAAGCTCTGTGCCACACCAATTGGCAGCCTACTTTTTTTAGAACATTTTAATATAAACTAAATGATTTCAGAACACGAAGAATACATTACACTTACAAAAAAAAAAAAAAAAAAAAAAAAAAATGGGTTCAACAGAACAAATAATTCCGTGGGGAATTTTGAAAATGGAGAATAAAGACAGCCATGATGATTCACTCATTAATTTACAGATACTAAGCAGAGCATGTTCTGGCAATAATGTCTTTTACGGACAAAAATAACTGTACACTAATTAAGCAAAAGTGTCATTAGGTTACAGTCTAGAAGCAGAAAAAAATATAATCTAATATATCTCTTCCTTGCCATATAATACATTAAGATTGTCTATTATTTAAAGTAAATTATTATCTAAATAATAGAAAAAGGCTATAAGGCCTGTTTTATTTTAATTTTTAATGTTTAAATCTATATTCCTCTATTTTTCATGTAAATATTAGGCTTTCTATGTTTTATTTTTGTAAATCCGAAAATGCACAAACTATAACCCTGTTTGTTCCCTGATGTATTTTATTCATGTAAAAAACTACAGTTACTCCAATTTATGTAAATAATTATTGCTTTATAGAAATTTATATAACTACATTTTTAGTAGATTTCTTCGAAATGGAGTCAGTCTAAAACAACGATGTAACCATACCTACAATTTATTACGAACGCATTTATAAAAAAAAAAAAAAATAAATAATATAATTTAATATATGGTACACATATATTAAAAAAAAGAAACTTATAGTACTGGTTTGTTTCCTTGTATATTATTAATGGTCCTAAAGGAAAAATTAACCCTTTCAATGCGGGTGGATCCACTGTGGATCCATGCCGTGCTAACACGCCTGGAATGGAATTGGAATTTTTGAATTCTAAGACATAAAATTTCGTTCGCATAATGCTTCCGTTACCTTCAGTAAGCTTGCAAGCAAAAATGTTAAAAGTAATAAAATCTATTGAAAAATGATGATTGCATTATGTATGTCAAGTACTTAGTTTATCCTACAGCCGCTATGATCAGATCGATCTTTAGTGAATACTTCACTTTTTATCGATGATACTTAGAACAATGGATTTCAAACTTATCAACTCGAGGACCCATCAAAGAACGTTTCTAGTAAGAAATGACCTACAAGTAATCTTAACAACCTATATATGGAACTTGTCGTGGATCCATATTGTTCCTTGGACTTATTTTAATTTAGTTTTGGAATAATTTGAACTCACATTACTGCAGCTGGTGGAAATTCTCTTGTAGAGTAGATTCTAGAAAACCCTGATGTATCAGTCATTCATCTGAAAAAAAATAATTAAGTAATAATTATTCATCGAATCACATTTTGAGTTGATGAAATTTAACTATTTGATCACTGAACGTGACTTGAAATCGTTGAGAAGACATATGATTTAGTGTCATCTCTTGTATTATAAATACGCGATGAAGTAATATAAAAGCTTTTGAATATGGAGAATGAGTGGGTAAGGGCAACTGATTAAGTTATTATGTGAGCTAGCAGACGATCACGTAACCAGCCAGATACTGAAAAATGTGCATAGTCGAGATTATTTGTCCATCAATCTGATTAAGACTTAATTAAAAGAGTTCAGTTGGTCAATACCATCCGAAATCAGGAGTATATTAGCTGCCTCAGATGGTGCTCTATACTGTGCATTGTCTACTTAACAAATGTAAGATTTAACTCACCCAGTTATAATTATGACGTAAATGACTTAAATCAATAAATCCTTACAATAACAGACAAATAAAAAACAACAAACAAGTATAAGACAAGGAGGAAACACTCTACCGTCACGTCACGTGAGCTAAAAGCCAAGCCAAACGTTAAAATGTGAGTTTACGGTATTTCAATAATGTACATACAATCAAATTGAAGTCACCTCACGTCACTGACCTCACGCCTGACAACACGTGAACATTTTCTATAAGATCACACATTTCTAACGACGTGAGATCACGTATTTTTATTTTTAAGCAAAACATGGTACATTTCTTTCAGGATTCTTTACAAATAATATAAAAATGGACGAGCAATTGATTGAAAAAGTACGAGAACACTATTTTTTATACAACCGAAATCGAGGTTATTGTTTTTTTAATGAGCTTATGAAAATAATCAAACTCTTCTAGGCCCATCCAAAATGATTCGTATGTTTTCTTAACTCAGGCACTAAACAATGAAATTCACCCAAATTTTTAATTCTGGGGATCAACGATCTACAGTCACAACTCATAATTGTTTTTCCCAGTCTGAATCCGAAGAACGAGTTTAGCTGATACATAATCTTGGAAGCAAGATTAATGATCGAAAAATATGAAGAAAATTCATTTTTAGGGTTTCGAGGTCGTCCTAGAAACCCTTATGCTTTTGGTAGTTCGTCCATCCGTCGCATCTTGGAGTATATCTCTCGACCTACTGAAGCTATAGACTTGAAATTTGGTATACAAGTTAAACGTTTTTTCCCAAAAACAGAAAAACTATTGCGTACTTAAACACTCCAAATTTCTGCGATCTGCGAGCAATTGCGAATAGATCGCAATATTTTATATTTTTTGTAATTTTCAAGTTGGGTATCATTCTAAAGGTATTGAAATGTAGATTACAAATATACATCGGGTTACCATACTGGCGGCCATTTTACCCCCAAAAAATTAAAACAAACCCAAAATGTACCCCCCTTGCACTACCCCATTAGGATAGGTCCTAAAAAAGGCAAAAATACATAGATATATATCTCAGCAGTCCAATGATATTTCCGGGAGTAGATATAAATAAATTACATTTTAGAAATATTAGGGAGCCTTAACTCGGGAGCCCCAAAATTTTTTATTATTTGAAAATTCGAAGTTGGGTATCATTTTAAAGGTATTGAAATTTGATTCCCAACAATATATCGTGTTTCCAAAATAGCGGCCATTTTACCATAAGTGCATACCGAAGATAGTAAAGAATAGTACTACATATATGCACACCCTGTTTTTTAAAAGTGAAACGTTTTATACATATTATTTTTGTTTAAAAAAATAATAATGCATCATGAATTCTTATGACCGAAGAAACCCTTTTAGTAACTTACTGGCAAGTACTTGACGGTAGTTTTACATTTACAAACATCAAGATGATGTTGATGAAACATCAAAGTGATCGCTATAGTTCTTCCGCAGGCCATAGCTTTCCCATGAGCTACACCAGCTTTTTTTATTTTTTATTTTTTTTTATTCGTTATTATATTTTCACGCACAAATCAATGTAAAAGTGTCAAATGCCTTTATTTTATAATAATTCTCATCAATAGTAATTCCATCTTAGTCTTAATAACTTAGTTTGCCTTTATATCGTCTATTTGCTTTATCTATCCCAAATGTAAGTATTACACTCTAAAAACATTTTTGCTCACGCCAGATGCTTTTAAATTTTAGATCATATAATACAATAAATCATTATTTTGAAAATATTTATCAAAACAGAGTTCACAGGTGAACTATACATATTAATTTCAACTGGATGGAGCAGGAGAGGGCAAAATTCCTTCAAAGAAATGAATATTACTTCATTTCCATGTTATAACTGTAGCGACTCAAGCGGGTGAAGTCTGGTACCCTGTCATTATCTAATAATTGGCTAATATTGGCAACAGGATATTGAACGTTAATATTTACGATTATATCCAAAATATCAATGTATGCAAAAAAAATACAAAAAAATATATATATAAGTATTGCTATAAAGCTTTATGTATCACTAATCGGTTTTTATAAAAAAAATTCGATTCAACTAGTACCAAACTTTCTTCCAGAGTGTTTCATTTTTTAGTTTTTTTATAAGATTTCATGATTGCGTTAAAAATTATTCAACATTTTATCAATATTTACCACAAAAATAACACCTCATAATTCAACCACTCATTCATTTTGGTTATAGCTATTAACTTAGGAACTGATGTTTACCTAGAGTCTAGAGAACGATTTATATGGTTAGGTTCGTATTTAAAATTAAAATCTGTGGTCTACAAAATGAAATGGTCTACAAAATGGACTATTTCATACAAAATCGTCAGAATCGTTGTAGATAAATCTTTTTTCTCTCTTTTTAAGAGTATTGATAGAGGAGCACTCCAAAATTAGAAGTAACATTTTTTTCTCTACATTATATCGGGGTATGATTTTTCTTCGCCTCTATATGCCAAATTTCATCGAAATTGGCCCAGTAGCGATATTTTTAAAAACAACCTTTTTGGACTAAAACGTGTAAATCAATCAAAATCGAATTTTCGCGCCATCACAATACTGTCTCTTGATATATACTACATATATAAGAAAGTAAAAACCATATTAGAATTTCGGGTTTTATAAGCATAACATCAATATAATACTTGCATAACATCAATATATCGTCATCGGTAGATTTTGTGACGGATTTTGCGTGACGGTGATTTTGGTCGTTTTTTTCGGATTCACTCCCGGGCTCCAGAACGTGCCATAAGGAACTTCGTTCCAAAAATGTTTGCTCTTTAGGATGATCACATAGCTTTCATTGTCTTCGGTAAGCTCGGAAATAAAAATAGCTTTATAAGGAGCTGTTATATCGTAACTCAGAAAAAATGATTATGATATTCATCTAATTTTGGAACAAGTAATCCGCCTTATTTCTTACCTCAAAATTCTAAATAAATGGTATGAAAATCAGGTTCATTTTACAATCATAACACTAATTGCTACCGACTACCGACAGGGAGTATTATATCACTTTGAGACTTATCAAACTGAATTTAGACTGAGGAAAATTTGCTTTTTCACTAGGGCCTTATTTACGGTAGCCGATTTATACTGCCTATATGTAAGATATATGTTTAGCAATGAAGAAGTCGTAAAAAATAATCAATTTAATGTCTCACTTCCTTGCAATAGTATTGAGACACCTTTCTTCAAACTAAATTATTATTGCTTTATACTTGGAGCAGGATATATAGTTAATTTATTTCTAAAATAAGCTTTAAATAGCTCAATTGTTAAGAGAGTAATTTATGGCTATTTACATGTTTTATACAAAGCAACGTACAAATAAATATTTAGAAGAGCAGTTACTGCCGTTCGATAATTCAAGTTTCTTAAGTCTTATTTTACATTTTGTTCATGTAGAACAAAACAATTCTCTAAGTAACATATTGTTAAAACACATAAGTGCCATAAAAAAATAATAAAATGATTGTTCTTATAGTTATTTTATGAGATTAAATATTTTAATGCCAATTATATGATTTATACAGCTAATAGAGGGACACGCTAACCCCGTGTCATCCATTAAAAATATATACGAGTATATTATGTATAAGCTCTTGTAAGTCTTCCACGGGCTGTTGCGCCACAGGTATTTTTTACTTATAAATATTTCGAAGTATTTTTACTTTCTCATTTACGTTGAATGTAGAGAAAATGTATTGTGATGGCGCGAAAATTTGATTTTGATTGTTTTACAAGTTTTGAGGGTTTTTGAGTCCAAAAAAGGTGTTGTTGTTTTTTTTTTTTTTTTTTATAAAATAACTGGGGCTATCTTTTGTGAAGATACGTGAAGCCTAAATTATTGAATCAATTTCGATTGAATTTGGCATGCATATTAAAAAAAAAAATCATATCTCGAAGCTAAAATGAAGTTTAACTATAAATGTAAGACTGCTACACCCCATGAAATTTTCAAGTACCGACATCTGTTTCGATCCGACGAGAAGATGGAAGCAAATAAGAAGCTCTGTTTGTCCTATGACTTAAGGTTCGGAAGTCTGGACACTCACTGAGAAAAATATAAAGAAAAACAGGACTGCCTAGAGCATGACGACGACGGTCATATTAAACAAAAAAAAAAGAAAAGATAAGATGAAAAATCGTTGGATTCAGGAGCAGATATGCAAGAATGGAAGATATAGGAAATGTGGTGATGACAAGAAAATGGAACTGGGCTGTATATGTAGCAAGACCTATTGATGATAAGTGGATCTAAACTGTGATGGACTGGTTACCCGAGAAACTTCATGAGGAAGAGAGGAAGATCTGGTGTGAAGTAGGACGAGGAGATGGGAAAGGTTTGTGGGGGAATCACTTAGTAAAGGGTGGCAAATATGAGGCAAGAATGGAAAAGAATGAGAGGGTCTTCGCAGACGTCTTGTCCAACAAAAAGTAAGCAAAATTTAATGTATTTAAAAATAATAAAATAAATAAATAAGTAAGTAAATAAAAAGCACGGAGCAACTTAAAACCTGATGTATAAGGTACCGGCTTGAGCCAATTAGTGGAAAAAATGTTTGTTTTAATATAACATTGTAAAAGAAAAAGTATGTACATACTTATTATTTCTGTATATTTTGTTTTTTACAGAATAAATGGATATTATTATTATATTATTCTTACTCCCCAAGAACTCTGAAAAAATGTGAATAATATAATTTCTCGAAAACATTTCGACGAGTTTGAGTAAAACATTCTAAACCATACATACATTCGTACACATTCGTAGTCCATTTCCAGACAAAAATATATTTTCCGAAAAAATATATTTCCATTCCCGGGAAAAATATATTTTCCGAGATATTGATAAAAATAAATCTGATTTTTGCTACAAATCAAAAGCGCAATGTAAAAAATCACCTTTTGAACCTTTTATTAAATATGATAAATAAATAAATTGATTAAATTAGATACTATGTATATTGTAAATTATATTATGCGATTTAAATACAGTTTTACTATGCATAATGAGAGTTTTAAGAAAAAGTTCTGTACGAGTTTGTTTCATCTTAAAATCCTCTTTATACCATCATGATAATATATAAGGTTTGTTCCAACCAAGCAGTAACCGTCCGCGAGATCGTCATGGGCACGCGCAATGGGTAAAAGCCATTCCAACCCGACTTGTGACAATCTGTTCCAACCCGGCAAGGATCGATTGCGAACAGTTTACTGTACGGTTCAAACGATCCTCTGACAATACCAAATACTGGTTTGTATGATAATATGCGCAGTTATGTCAATTGTCACACATGTCAACAGGAAGGTTTCCTTAAGCCGTGTCTAGACTGCCGAACCGAACAGAGAAAACGAGCCGAGCATTGGTCTCTGCGCATGCCCAGAGTGAGAAGCGCAGGCGCACTTTAGACTGGGCATGCGCAGAGACCTGTGCTTGGCTCGTTTCCTCTGTTCGGTTCGGCAGTCTGGAAACGGCTTAACTGCTAGGTTTCCTTGAATATTTTTAATGCGGTGCGAATTATAGTCCTAAATCGGTTCCAATACCTGACATGATTTTATTACTGTACAATGTGAGCTCATGCGTGTAAAATCTGTCCTAAACAATTCCCGAACGATACAAAGGACGAACAAATAGGGGAGGGGGGAGGGGTTGGAACTAACCTATATAGAAACCGTGTGTCCAATGTTGGTAAATTGTTCCTTAAGATAATTATAATATTATTTTTTCAGGCACAAAGAAAATGGTGAATATGATAATAAAATATAACAAACTTATCCACGAATATTTTTTCATTTCTTTTAAAACTCCTTGCTATCAATATCATCTCGTTTAGCCAAAATGATGTCTCATTTCCTTTCAGAATCGACATGACTCACTTGATTACTCTTTTTAACAAAATGGAAATAGTTTTCCAGGAAGTTCCAATGATAACTAGCATTCAATTTACAAATCAATACTAAAAAAATTATAAGTGAACAAACAACTTTTCTAAAAGTTATTTTAAGAATGTTATGCATCTATATTTTATAAATAAAAAGCTTTATTAAAAGATATTTTTCCTGGATAGATCTGCAAAACAAGGTGAAGAGGTGTATTCTAAAAATAGTTCCCAAGTTTGGGTATCAATCAACATTTATTGGGTAATCTTATATCGCAAATTTATTATCTATCCATAATTGTTGTATATATTTAAAATAATATAATTAATAGTGATTAAATTTATAAAATATGTATATCAAGCTAAGAATAATTCATGGGTATAACTGAAATTCGAATAACTATATCAGTGTAACAATAAATTCTTGTTATAAATGCCAGGAGAAAATTATTTCAGTTAAAATATGATATTAGTATATCCTTTCAACAGAAACTCACAATAGTGAGTCACAATAGATAGCAATTTTAGATACACTATTTAATAATCCATCTGTTTTTTTTTAAAGAAAATATCATAAATAATTGCACCTTTAGGATCAATGAAAATGCGTAGGAATAATGGAACCATGTGGCAAATGGAAAATAACAATCTATAAGAATAAGAAGCCATTATGAAAAACCATTTGACTTCAGTTTAATAAAAAAAGATCATTATTCTGATAAGCCTTCTATATTAAAGATTATTATTATTCTGATTACTTCTTTCTATATCCTAAACTAAAATAGATGAATTGGGAATAGAAAACCGATTTTTAATGGATAAGATTAAAAATACATTCTACTTTTAATCAAACTTTATTTAACTTTGAGTTGATAGTAAATCCTTAGAGTTCTGAATTTCTTCTGCTCATGATGGATTTTGTCCAGGACCGTTCTGGTGATCCTGGACCTGGACGGAAATAAAGGACGGTATAAGAAGATTATGATTGAAACGCTTATTAGTGGTTTTTTAACCACTCATTGCGACGTAGTCACTAAAGAAAAGATAATTTAGTTAAAATAAATTTCATTTAGTCAATTCAAATTATGATATGGCTTTAAGTTCTTTGATTCTATATATTAGTGCTAAAAGTAGCTATTAGCATTCAGTTCATCAGATCAGTTACCAATTAAATTAGTATGTAATAAATATTTATCAAGAAATCTTTGGCAGAACAAAAAATGGCCCAATGCACGCGAGGTGGTTGTCTCATAATTCAATAGGTATTTCTGTGGAACAAAACATACGTCTAAGCTTTCCGAGCTGCTCTGAGTAGGCAGCAAAAGGTATCCTCGTTTCCACTCGTCACCGATCCAGTCTATCATTATATTGTTTTGTATGTAGATATTCAGAAATAATGATTTCCACTTTAGGCATATTAGCTGGGATTCGTTTTAAAGGTTTCTATACATCATGTTTTTTTCATATACTCACACTCGATTTTATACTCACAGGTGATATTATTATTATTATTATTAAACTCCTGGGCATTTCATTAATTGTAGTGGAATATAAATTTCCACCTTAAGTGGAAATTCAATTTTTAATAGAAATAATAGAAGAGTGAAATGTAACAAAAAAGTTTGAATTAGGTAGAACCCGACTTCGGGGTGATCATATAAAAAGTAATTCAGGTTTCGGATCAAAAAAAGTTCAAAGGAGGGTACCATTTCCAAAGTGTCGTCTACAATATAGAATACTTTTTATTGGGTTTGGTCTTCACGTAAGAAAGTACTCGTTATAACAGGGTACGCTAACAAAAACACCTTTTTTGACCCTAGAGGGCGCTGGAGAGGTCGGATCCAAAAAATAAAATAACCTAACAGCGTGACTTCAATCCCTACAAGATAAGGTAGTTAGTTTTTTTCAAGAGTTACATTAAGTCAGAAATAGAGGGAGCTAGCGTAGCCGTGTGGGTTAAACCACGTCTGCTCGGCCATCACTGAATCTCGAGTGGAACGAGACGGGGTTCGATTCCTCACCGTGACACACTGATTTATATGGCTCACTATTGATCACATCATACTCGCTTTGGCGGTACTACGTACTGAGGTATGATGTGTGAAGTGGCTGGAACTCTCTACCGCGGGGCGTAAAAAGGGCCTAAGTGATGGCCTAATTGCAAGGTTCGAACAAGTGGTTCGTCCTACCCGTCCTAGTAGAAAGTACTAGACTACTACTACTACTACTTAAGTCAGAAATATTACCTGTAATAAAAATCCTGTAGTGAATCCTGAGCGTACATATTTCAAACGATCACAAAAATATCCAAATGATCATAATTTATCCTGTACATTGTAGAGGTAGATACTCCTTCTTCTTAAAGTCCTTTTATAAAGAAGAAAGTACTAATGTGTTAATAAGGAACTAAGAATGGAAATATATAATAAATGTGTACACACTTCCACACTATATATAAATTAAATAAGCTACCATAAAAAACTTGGTCTTCCCTTAAAAATGCTGTGGATACTATAGATTAACATAAGACGACTGAAATAAAAATAATGTAAAATCTTTAAAAGACAAAAATCTTTGTAAAGATCCGAGCAGGTGCATATGAAGTCAGTGACGACATTGAAAACATTTACGTAATGTACGAAACCGGCGGAATGAGGCCTCCTTGATTTTACACTCTAAACCTCTTCGAAGCAGCTTACCAGAGCTTGAATCTGGAGCCACCTGTTCCAAAGTTCCAATCCCCCAAACGTTTACAACTTGTTATAGAAGATTGTCTGGCTGATTTAGCTAAAGGTTCCTCAAAGGGATTTGACCTTGAGTTATAAAAGAAACATCTGGAGTTAACCAATTAAAAACTAGTTGATTGACTAATCCATGTAATAAACTAACATATTATACGATATTAGAACTCAATAGGTTACCAGGTGATATAGGAGACCAGATTTTAAAAGAATATGGGGCCAAATGATTTTTGACTTATTACATACACACATTTATATATATATATATATATATATATATATATATATATATATATATATATATATATATATATATATATATATATATATATATATATATATATATATATATATATGTATGTATATATGTATATATATAAATGTTGGAACGTGCTCAGGCCAAGCTCTCAATTAAAAAAAGGAGCAGATGTCGGTATAAAATTTACGAAACTTTATTTACCTAAACATTAGTAGGATCGTTGACATGACTTGGATTTTAGCAAATCAAGCAGGTGAAAAATCTTAATATATAAACCAAACATTGAAAGACTTGATTTTTTATAAAAAAGAAAGTAAGTATTTTAAAATCTTGTGAATGTTGAAATACTCCAAATATAGACACCTGTCTAGTAACGTTTTAATTATTTTAATTTTAAATGTTATATTAACATTAAGTTATAATACATTTAATTAAGAGTTGTGTGTCATACTTTTAATTTTTATTTGAGCAATTGCTGTTTTTTTTCTTTTTGTTCTAGGTTGTTTATATTTTCTTTTGTAAAGCCAAGTACCTACCTAATTAAAATTGAGAGTTATTAAAATTTCAAAGAAATAAAAATAGTCTAACACAACTACATTTTAAAACAGAACGAAATCAAAATTAATTTATTAAAATAAATTTTATACTACTTACATCGTACTAATAAATCGTATTTTCAAATATTAATTTACAAAAAAAAAAAAAAAATATTGGCCCAGATAAATACGAGTAATTTAGTTTATACAAAGTAAAAACTGAACAAACGAAACCAAAAGATCGATAGGTTTAAGAAGAAATAGTAATGACCTATAATTTGAAAGGTTAAATAAACCCATTTGAACGCAACAGGGTGGACTCGGACTCTACAAACTAAACTCTTTAAAGAAATACTAGAGCAATTATTTTTAATATCATAATACACCAGGCACCGGACACGCTTGGTATCTGACATCTTTTGAATTTAAAGATCCTCTAATAGCCTAATACATAATTAGTTTCTTTGTATGATAATATTACTAAAAAATGTATTGGTTATAATAGACTAGGCATCGCGTGGCTCTATCATTGAAGCGAGCGTATTGCAATAAATATAAATTGAATATTGAAAAAATAGATAATCATTAATCATGAAGAGTTGATAGATAAAGACTATGATAGTAGTACAGCGGCTAATAGTAAGGGAAGCACCATGCATTCTTACTATTCCTCTAACCACATACATATAATATCCTTTTCAATTATTATAAAATGTATGACTTTACTACGCAAAAACTTCTGCTTGTATCAAGTTGAAATTTTACACGCTTGTTTCAATTGTACTTTAAACGATTTATATGAAGTTTTATTAAAATCATTGCGTTAGAACGTAAGATATCGGTAAAACGTTGTTTTCTCTACTTTAAAGATTTAGGTCCGCTTTAATAGTTTTAACGATCTTTATTAATTCATAGCGGTGTCGCTGTTGGTTTTACTAAAGAATGTTATTTGAATAAATGTTTTTCTCATCGAATAGATAAAGTTAGAATTTTTTCCCGTCCTAAAATTCCAATTTTCATTTTGAAGCGAATGTTTACGCGAGCGTTGCGCGTGAACGCTTGGGTTGTTCCAACGAACTCGTCCTGAGCATTGGTAAAATGAATATGTGTACCAAGTTTCATCAAAATCGGTCAATTTTTACTCAAGTTATCGTCGTACGTTTCAGACACACAGATACACAGACAGACACACACAGAGACACGGAGCATATTTCGTTAATGTAGGAAGCTCGCTACGCTCGCTTCAATTATATTATAAGCTTGTGGTATCTTTCTTATGTGCAAAAAACAATATTTTCAAATTTAGTTTACAGCCTAATAGACAATTCTAGTAGGTTCATAATTAGAATTGATTCTGATACTGAAGGAAAATCTAAATAAAAATGGAGTAGAGGTATAGATCCAATCGAAATAAAAATTAAATTGAGATCCAATGAGAGAGGTTGAGATTGTGTCATCTGACCTTCTAGTAGTCAAAATCTCGAGCTCTAAATAACACTGTTTTCCATTTTCTCGCTCTGTCAGAATCAATACTAATTGTAAGACTACTGTAGTAGTCTCATAGTTTTTTCGATTGTTCATACAATACAAATTGTTACTAAAACCAGGTTATACTAAAAAGGTTATGGTCCTAGAACTACTCATAAGGGTTCGTCCAGAGTGCACGAAACAGGTTCAGAGACCGTAAACAAGCTCGTGATACGTCAGGTTGAGGAAAGCAGGTGATGGCCGCAGTGGAGGCAGACTGAAATAGGCGTAGTAGTATAACGTAAACGCACAAACACATATGTCAAATAAATATATAGCGTGCTTGATTATGACCACAGAGTTTTCATTTAAAATTATAACGTGAAAGAATCGCTGTTTATGAAATAATATAAGTTGAGGAGTGCATATAGGGAAGATCACCACTTTTCGAGCAGTATAAAAAAGGAAAGGGAACAGGGAACGTTTCTTTCACTTTCAATATTTTAGAATGGAAATAGAGAAGATCTACTAACATTTTTTTTTAAAAAAAGGAAAATGAAGTTTAACACTTTCGTGATAAGCGTTCTTTATTCATTATATTAATATTAAAAAACAAAATCTAAAGAAGAAAAAACAATCAATAAGTATATGTATGCAACCAAGAAAAAGGTTTCATAAACAACTACAAACTTAAAAATACAGTAGTTTGAAGTTACAGTACAGTCCGTGAGCGTAGATGGCAGTCAGAATCATAAACGAGAATGATAGAACACAGGTAAACATTCAGGTAAAGTCTCCGACTCCTAACCCAACACGCGCAACCAGTTGCCTGCTTCCACTTTGGCCAATGGCCACCCTGCTTTAACTACACTGTTTAATTCTCGCGCTTGTTTTCTGAGTGTGAACCTGATTCGGAATCAGCGTTTACTGTGGCCGTACCCACCAAGAGTCAGAAGCGTACAGGAAAAGGCGAAGAAAGGAGACAATAAAGACTTGTGACAAGCGAAACCAAAGCAGCACTCCGGGCTATAGCGCTCAGGAAAGATGTAATTAATGGTCCTAGAAATATTTCTTACCCACTCATATTATCAAATTTATTTTTCATGGTATTAAAGTAATCAGAATATCCACTATCGTTGACTTTTTATAACATTATAAAGTATTGAAGAGAATTCATTACTTCGGTCCCACATTTATATAAATAATACTTTCTGAACAGGATAAAAGCAGTAGGACGAAACATCGGCCAATAACCCCATTAAGACTTGGACAAGACTGGAAGTCGTGGATTAACTTAAATCTTTATCTGTTTGAATATCTTTCCTCTAGAACTGTTATTAGAAATAAATATACATTTTAAATGGATTATTTAATAACCCATCTGTTTATACATAAAATAAACAGGTTGCATCATCACCTTTCTGCTAATCATTAGTTTATACATCGATTATAGAACTAAAATGTAATGGAACAGATGGCAAATAGAAATGGAGATAACAAAATCTACGAAAAACTATTTAAAAAAAAACATCAGGTTATTATAGATGATTACTTTGATAATGTCATAATCTTTGTTGTATAGGTATAAGTTGTGTTTAGTTATTTATAATAAGAAAACTAAGTTGATTCTTCCTGTTATCAACATGTTGATATATTGGCACGTCGCTCAACTTCTTTAAAATTAACAAGTTATAACACAATTTATATAAAGTTTTATCTTTGCCCATCAATGAGTGAAAAGTAAATTAAGATATAACAAAATAATCTCTTATTAATAAAACGCTTCTATACAGGTGCAAAAAAACAAAATATCTCCCCTTCTTGAAAATACTGACATTTATAAAGGTACGACTGTTTCTTACTTTTTATTTCGACAAGAATCATAATTGGCATTTTCAAAATAATAACACCTAATATAGATTAATTAGAATAGAATAGATATTAATCTAGTTTGTCAATAAAATCTTGCATTAGAAGGCTGAGTGGGACAAAGAATAATTGTTTTTGCAGTGAAACTTCTTTATCCGCGGCAGAGTAAATTGGCTTGGATGAAACGAAATTGTATGTAACGAAGTATGTGTTTCGAGACTCGATTAAGTGAAAGATTTTTTAATAGGTAAATCAAATGCCGGCTAAAGTCAGCAGTTGATTTACCTGTAAATTTTCTTCCACTTGGTCGAGTCTCGAACCATCAACCCCTTAATCAGCAGGCAGGCATAAGTGCTAACCATTGCACTACAGAGGTAGATTATTTTTCAATACACAGAATTGGTATATAAGCGTAATACTATATACATTATAATAATATAATATAGTATATATTATGTAAATGATATTTTCATGTTTTTTCTTCATTATTCGCTAAATTGTTATGGAAATATTTTATTTTTCAATTAAATTCCACATAATTATTTCTTAACCCTGAAATTTGCAAAGAGAACAATGCATAAAATTAACTGTTTCATAAAACTAAGTTTCACTTCTAATGCGTGAGAGTCGCACACATATTTTTTTTTACTGTTAATATAGGTTATTTAAAGTATGAATATTCCAATAATTACGGTATATAATTACCAGGTATGAAAGTTTTATTGGACACAATTTGTGGAAAAACAAATTTTTTCCGTGGTAGGCTGTGAAATAGTAACTTTAGAGCCTAAAAAACATAGCTAAAATCCATTTATTCATTACGTGGACTAAAATAATCTTTTCATTACTCCTAGCTGTAAAGAAATAGTATATTATGTTACCAGGCTGTGAAGTGAGTTTTTTCTTTACCGCGGTAATTACATTTACTGTCGAGCGAAGCGAGACAGTAAATATTGCCAAGGCCGCGTAGCATATGCTATTTTTTCCGAGGTAGCAGACAATGAAAAAATATTAAATAATAATCACTAATCAATATATAATAATAACAAATATTAGTACTTTAGTACATACTTAAGACTTAAAAAAAAAAAACCTTAAAAAGAGGTTACACTATAAAAAAAAATAAATAAATAAAACGCATTGACATCTATAGCTGATTTTGATCGTACTAGAAGCATTTCTACAAAGACTGCAGCGATACTAACGGAAGTGTTGACAACTACCCGCCGGAAAAAAAAAATCTTTTAGTTCCTAGGACGTAAAAGATTTTTTCTTTACAGCTAGGAGTAATGAAAGGATTTTTAAGTCCTCGTAATGAAAAAATGGATATTAGCTATGTTTTATAGGTTCTAAAGTTACTATTTTACAGCCTACCACGGAAAAAAAATGTTTCTTTCGTGCTGGTAGGTATCAAAACTTCCGATTTAGCGCTGCAATCTTTGTAGAAATGCTTCTAGTACGATTAAAATCCGCTAGATGTCAATGCGTTTTATTTATCTTTTCTTATAGTGTAACCTCTTTTTAAGGTTTCTTTTTTTAAGTCTTAAGTATGAACTAATATTTGTTATTATTATATATTGACTATTGATTAATATTTAATGTTTTTTCATTGTCTGCTACCACGGAAAAAATAGCATATGCTACACGACTGTGAAGTGTTTTTTCTTTACCTTGGCAATATTTACTGTCGAGCGAAGCGAGACAGTAAATGTAATTGGCGCGGTAAAGAAAAAAGTCACTTCACAGCCTAGTAACATAATATAGTATTAAAAAAAAGCATATAAAAAATTGGTTGTATTGACTGATATTTTGTGGTAATAAGTAATTGAGCATTATGATAACCAACACTTGAATATAACACTGGTTGTTTAATTTAAAATATATAATTTGTCTATCCACAATATACAGTCTTATATGTCAGTCTTTTGACATATAAGCCTGATAGTTATATGTATGTATATTGTATATTGTGGTTAGGCAATTATATAATTTAGATTATAGCCTGATAGTTATATGCATGTATATTGTATATTGTGGTTAGGCAATTATATAATTTAGATTAAACCACATTTGCATTTTATTCAAGTGTATATAATTGTCTAATCATAATATACTCACACACTACAAGCATTTATAAGATTGCAGCTTTTTTATTTTTGACCAATTTTGATCTTGTCTAGCCAACGAAAGGCTTGACTATATCTCATCACTCATCAAGTAATATCTTATCGCATTAATTTCTTATTTTTAAAATGCAAGATGAATCCACTTCTAATACCTAGTTAGCGTATACTAGGTATAATACTTAAATACGTTAGTTGTCTTGTTTATTTATTTCATTAAATATTGCATTCTGCTTTTACCATGTACCATGTATCTACTATTAATCAGTTCGTTCTTACATTTTACAGTTCTACAATTCCAAGATTTATTTACTACGCATTCAGACTATTTATTTCGGGTTTAATTTATAATAATATATTTTATCAAGGATAAAATTAAGCCTTACAAATAAATAATTAAATCGATATAATACTTAATTCAATGTGATAAGCATTCTTAAAATATTAATCTTATGATAATAAGTAAACATAATGCTTCAT
Organism: Gerris lacustris; assembly: GCA_951217055.1. NCBI lineage: Eukaryota > Metazoa > Arthropoda > Insecta > Hemiptera > Gerridae > Gerris > Gerris lacustris. Next base: position 22,020,342 of record OX578283.1, on the reverse strand, counting down.
AAAATTATTGTTTATATTCAAGACCACTTACACTTCTCAGAAAAACGCTTAAAAACGTAAATAATGTCTGGGATTAAAAGATAATTTAAAGTTTGCCGCATTGTACTTTTCTATTCCTCTTTAATTTAGAACTACGAGTAAAAGCTGAATTGAAACATTCTACATTGTGACTCACTTCCGTGGAAATATCAATGTTTTCCTAGTATGTATTAATAGCAGTTCGTTTTTTTTTTTTTTTAAATGTTTGACATTCAATATGTTATGGCTAGGAAGTCAAACATGTTATAAATTCACTTGAAATCACAGGTAAGAGAGACAATTGCGTGTACATTTTTCTTCTGTCTATTATTAAATGGTTTTCAATAAAAGAAAGTTCCTTTGTCAAATTAGTTTCCTAAAATTCGAATTTTAACTCTCAAATCTTTAGTCAATTTTCACTTGTTATTGAATGATTTTAAACTATTATACTTAGCGATAGTAATAGTTATTATCTACATACAATAACCAATTGGCCAGTTGACGTTTTTCTTGTCAATTTCCACTTGATATTGAATGATTGTAAAATATTATATTTAGCGATAGTAATAGTTATTATCTACATACAATAACCAACTGGTCAGTTGGCGTTTTTCTTGTCAATTTTGACTTGATATTGAATGATTGTAAACTATTATATTTAGTGATAGTAATAGTTATTATCTACATACATTAACTAACTGGCCAGTTGGCGTTTTTCCTGTTAATTTTTTCATGTTGCTTTCAAGATAATTGTGTATTGTAGCTTTTAAGTTATGTATTTTGGATTTTCAGGTATTAATAATAAAAAAAATAAAATAAAAAATTCACTTATTCAAAACACCAGACTCAATATTATGGAAATCATGTTTTAAGCGTATACAGTCACTTACTACAATGGGATATTAGACTGATTAAAGAAAAACTCAGATAGTACATACATAATACATATAACGATCATAGAGACGATCGTTTCAGTCTTTCGACTATTTTCAATAATAAGTACTTGTCATTGAAGATTTTCTCTGATCTTAATATTATGTTATGTACCTCACGTGGTTTGACAAAAATATAAAAAATTAATAAATTATCAATTATATTTTAGATTAAACCACTTTTGTTTTTTATTCAATTGTATATAATTGTCTAAACACAATTACATAAACTTAAATTATGCTAATTAACACTGGTAAATTATGCAAAATGCAAGAATTAATTAAATAAATAAATAATTAAGACAACAAACCTAATTTAGTATCATACCTAGTACGGTAACTAGGTACACGAAGTGAATTGATATAGCAATTTAAAAATAAGTAATTAATGCGATAGGACATTACTTATTACTTGATGAGCTCTAGTCAAGCCTTTATAAGTTTAGTTGGCTAGACAATATCAAAATTGTTTCAAAATTAAAAAGCTACAACCTTACAATGATTCTTAATAATATTTTTTTTTTCTTTATTTGTTTAGTTACAACTAAAGTTTTACATATGCAACAAGCTTTTGTACTTTATGATTAAGTAATAATATAATTATATGTATACTATCCTTATATATACCTACTCATAATATATATACTATAATTATAATATCCTTATTATAATTATCACCATAATTGTTATTGTAATTATGTATTATTCAAATTACTGTTATTATTATGAAATAATTGAGTCGCTTAATAAAATCGTAATAATTTCAATAAAAAAAATCATAATTGTACTTTCATTGAGAAATGAATTCTAGAAATTAAACTAATATCAAATTATTTTGTTTAACTGAATGTATTAAGTTTAACATTAATGTTATCATACATATATTAATTCATGTGTATTTTATTGCCGATATATAGATATAAATTATAATTTTAAACTAATTTAAATTTAGTTAATTATAAAGTATTACTGTAGTTTTCTGGAGTCTACAGAAAGTAGTAATTGTTTGCATTGAGTGTGTATGAGGTCACGCGTACGGTTAGAAGCGATGTAGAGAATGTGCTGCATTCTAACGGGAGCCGACAGAACTAACATTACTTTTCGCACAACATATTTGCCTAAAACATTCAATTTTAGTTTTGAAAGATTCCTTACTAGTTCAAATTAATATTAATCAATTTTTTTACAATAATTTCATCAATTAAAAAAAAACGAACGTAAATTTAAAATAATTTTAAATGTAATTAGGTAGTATTAAAAGTATAAAACTTTTAAACGTAAAATATACTAATTATAATAGGTATATATTAATTCCAAAGACGAGCATACTATTTGATATGAAAAAAGTAATATATTTACATATATAGGTGAATTTTATATTCATTTCGGCCTGTACTCCAATTATATGTCTCTTATACTTATAATTATAATATAAGTAGTTGGTTATGTTTAAATATTATTTTTAACTGCTAAAACAAAAATCTTAATAAAATATAAAAATGCTTTACAGTATAAAACGATTTAACAAATTCTTAAATTATGTTTTGTCCCACAAGATTAATTTTTATTTGGTGGTATAATATTAATCATTGATACAAATAATTTTATTCATTTTGATTATTTTCCAAACATAATATGTAAAATGTATACTTTTTTCAAATAGGTACAAGGTACACATTCACACGTTTTCATATTATGTGTTGTGTATATACATATTTCATATTTATATATACACATATAATATATTGGCTTAGTTATTTTTATATATTATTTATATTTATTTATTTTTAATTAAACAATTAAATTTTATAATTAGTTAGTAGGTACTTTATAATTTTTATATTCAAAATTTCTTTATTCAAGTACCTCATGTAATTTATTTAGAATTTTAATATTCTTAATTGCATTTTCCTACATTACAGAATATTTTAACCTGCAAATTATTCATTACCTGACTTCAAATTTAACTAATGTTTTATTTAATATGTATTAGTCTAAATTCATTCTATTGTAATAAAAAACAAGTAAAATTTCACTTTACAGAATAAGTTTTAATAAGAAATAAATTCGTATACATGCATGGAAGTTGTTTTTAAGGTATTGACTGTAAAGCATTGACATAACAACTGGTTCTAAGGGATAATGAAACCCTTTTCCTTGTCATGAAGGGAAGGGTCCTATTGGACAAATAGACGTAGACAAGGGTCTAACCAGTTCCTACTATGAAATCCTAGACCTAGACATACACCAATAGAAACCAAGAAGGGTTCCTAGACCAGTCAGAATGAAGAGAGCTGTGAACCTAACCCAACAATGACAACCCTAACATTGCCTTTCATACCAAATCTTCAAAGAACCAATAATAGAAAAGGAGATGGTGCTTAATTTATAATATCTTTTCACACATCTATAGAAAAGGGTCACATTTTATTTAATTCACACAATTTAAATTCAAACTGTGAGAGAGTTAAAATATAGTCCTCACAAATGATAATAATATCTATCAATACTTATCAATATCAATAATGATCCATCTATAATGCTAAAAATTTCTATTGTTATAGACAGTTGTATTTATTATTATAATTGATAACTCCTACTAACTTAAATCTGTAAATAAAATTTAAAAAGTAAAATTAATTAATATAATATACACCAAATATTATATTAATTAATTTATAGGCAAATAGGTAGGCAAATCCAAGGACCCTTATATTTTCCTGCGTTTGTCTGTCCGTCCGTCCTGTCGCATGCTCTCTCGGCTACACCTTTCGTCCGATCACTTTGAAATTTGGCATGTATGTGTCTTGTACCTTCCCACATATTTTAAAAATATAGCGACTTAAAAAAAATATTTTTCAAAAAAAATTAGGGTAAAAAAACTTAAGGGTTAACATTTTTTATTTTTTTTCGACACCGTGAGGGGTATCATATGAAAGGGTACGTCGAGCTGATTACAAAAATATATAATTCTTTGGTTATAACTTTGATAGGACGAGCGTAGGCAAGTTTGAAGTGGGTGTGAAACGTGTCCCCCCCCCCTCTATCTCGCTTATGTGAAGTGCAAAAAATCTGAACAAATTCCTGAACATTCTTCAACCAAAAGTAATGATACCACTTTTTGGAAATTTCGAAGACTATTATTTTATTTTTTATTGACAAAATACTTTTTTTTTATAATTATGGTCTTTTCGATGTATTTATATGGTTGTAGTCCGGTTCAATGGCAAAAAAATACTTTATCGGAAGTTCTTTTATGTGTTTTGAGAATATCAGACCCATAGGATAGTTCAAAGTAAGCTTTTTAGCATTTTTAAAAAGAACCATCAATAGGGTACTACTTAAACTATACAGGGTTGCCTACGGACCCTCGCTGTGTGCTGACTTGCACACACTTGACCTGTTTATACTTTTTACATTTTATTTACAGATTTTAAATTTTAAGTTAGTAGGAGTTATCAATTTTAATAATAAATACAACAGTCTATAACAATAGAAATTGTTAGCATACCCTCACATAAAAATAATAATTAGTATTTGGATATACAACAAGCATTTTTTAATATAAATAAAAAGAAAGTAAACCATATAAAAAGAAGATCAACCCATAAAAATCATAACTAAACTAAGAAAAATATTTGCTATTGTGTTTTGAAAAATAAATTGATTATTCTCACTTATTGAATTTCATACACCAATATAAGCCATATTTTATTTCTCATTCATCATGATTTATTATTCAATGCTAGCTTTTCCTTCTTGATCTACTGATTTTATTATAAGTATTGATATCATACTCAAAGATATTAAGTATTAATATCTTACTCAAAATTATTAAGTATTGATATAATTATGTACTTAAAAGATTAATATCTTAAGTAGGTATAATTCCCCTAAAATTATTATTACGAATTTATTAATATTATATACTATCATCAATTTTTACTACTGTAATTTATTATTTATATGGACTTAATGCATAATTATGCTTATATAAAGAGATGATCAAGAATCGTACCCCGCACAGTCAACGGTTTTGCTACAGGTGATAAAAAGTGTCACTCGAAAGTGGAATCAATATTTTCATCAACTAGTTCAAAATGCACTAAGAGGAATGATATTTATATATATTTAATGACAAAATAATCTGTGGCTAACTTATCTAAATAGAATGTTTAAAAATAAATCGTTTATTTTAATAAAAAATAAAAACAATAAATAAATAAAACATACAACATGGTCGGTCATTTATTTAAATGGTCGTATTTTTTGTTAAAAAAAAAAATCTAGGACGAGAAGAAAAGCTCATGAAATATATGACACAACCAACAAGATATCTACTTTACATTTAAACCAATAGCAACACAGTGCACCGGCTTGGGAATGAGCATTACCCTAGAGCTACACGCGATGCATAGCAAAATAAACCGATAGCAGTGGAAATAGAAAAACAAGGAAAAAAAGAATCTAGTTTAGAATAGTGAAAAGAGAAACTGTATGGTGGGTGAGAATACAGGGTTGGATATAACAGGGCTTACAGACATAGTGAAATGTGGAACTAGCGACTAAAACAAGCTAGGGGAAACGTGGGAACCCCTGAAATAGAACCGGCTAGACTTAGACGTGCCGACAAAACTGTATCAGCCGGTTTAGCATCCATTCTATTAACTACATCTAACCCACTGCTATATTGCAGACTTGTATTATCAGCCTTAGAACAAAATCCTTTCTTTTCTTTAATAATACTTTTAAAAAAACTTACTTACACCAACTAACCAATATATATGAAAAGAATTTACACAGGATGGTTGAATTAAAGTGTTTTAGGAGGGGGTTTAGGTAGAAATATAATTCTAAAAGAGGGAGAGAAATAATTCATTCATCAATGGGGGACAACCCTATCATTTATAAAGTAGATGATCGAAAGAGGGTGAACAAAATGTACAATGTAAAACATCCTTCTTGCTTATAAATATTCTTTAAAAGTATAGAAAATTAAAAAATATATTTATATTAACAGACCTAAGGCTGAGTACAGCCATTTAAAAGAAATGAAGTAATTGCATTATCCTTAACGATTTCGTAAAAATAAAATTTAACGTCTTAGATGGTTTTGATTAATTAATGAAACAAAAATCTGTTTAGAATTTATATTATGTAAATATATTTTTCCCCCCTTAAAATCTAATTATTAAAGTAATACTATGAGATTTTTATTTTTAGGTTTAAGACTTATACGAGTTAATAATATTTTGATTCGATTAGCCATGTAAATATTTTTTTGAAGAAGGAGTCGGACATTTATTTATTATCAGTAGTTGCATAGAATTAGCATAGACATAAACTAGAAGTATAGTTAAGCCACGTTAAGGATTGTAAGAAACGTTTAAATACGTTAAATACTTATGTATCCATTCTTTTAACACTGTAATAGTGAGAAATATATGAAAAAGGAATGAGTATACAAATAATAAGGCACGCGACACATTTTAAAAGCTATAATTCAGATAAAAACACCTGGAACATTCAGTATACACCTGGTCAATTCTTCAGATTGGGTCCAAGTTATTGATAAAACGTTGATGTCACAATACTTAATAAATAATTAATTCGTAAATTAATTATAACCTCTTATGTAAACTGTATCGAATAATATTATATTCTTTAAAGGATACTATAATTTAAGTTATTTAATATTATTCACAGGTGCAAAATCAGATCCGTCCCTCAGTATAAAATATTTAAGGATTACATTATGACTCTTGCGAAATGTTTAATAATTCTCACTAACGTCAGATAAGGCAGGTGCTAACTCTACCTCTGATTTCATGATTCCAAAGGAAACGGAAAGATACAGATGTTTCGTCGCTAGGATTTTAGGTCAAATTTGTTTTTGAAATTTATATTATCACCTGCTACTTGGAGTTAATTCGAATATAGTACGTACCTTTCCTTGAAATGAATGAAATACTTTTCGAATGTCATAAAAAAAAGGACAGCTGTCAGAGCTGCTTAATTGTGAAGCTTAGAGTTATGAGGCTTAATATATATATTTATACATATATAGAATATTTTAAAGAGATAACAGGTGTGAAGGGAAACATTGAAATCTTTAAAGTTTATCAAATTGGTATAGAATAGGAATTAAGTTAACAGATTAGTTTTAAGAAAACACCTGTCGTGAAGACATTCCCTTTCAAAGATTGTTCAGACGGCCTTACCGATTATTATAGATTGCGCAATTCTGCTCTTCCAGGCGCCTAATCTAGTTCCATGAAACTTGCCGGAGACGTCTAAGTCACGCTTCGTAAAATGAACAGACTAACATCTGACGTAATAGCTACTATAATCTTTAAAATATTTAAACTTTGAACTGAAGATCACAAAAAAGGGACTCAACTGTTTGCGAAGAGCTTATCCCAGTGGTTCTGGTGTATACATCTTTATTAACATTTTAAAATAAATATTACATCCTACCTTAATATCCTTTTATAAAAAAAATATCGGTCTTGGGAGATGGTAAAGAGTGCGTGAATGCCTTATTTCAACTAAGTAAATAAACAAAGAAAATTGTTCTTTAGCAAGATTACAATGATTCCATTATCTTCGGTAAGCTCGGAAGCAATTTCAGTGGTCCCTTATCAGTATGATGTGGTATTGGTTTTATAATCTCGTTTAACCATTATCATTTACCACATAAATAATTACTAAAGAAAGCCGCTAATAGACATAATATATTATTATAATTTAAGCGTGCGACTGTGTGGCGCAGAAAATAGTATTGTTCCCCTCAATCGATTTTAGCCAAGCATATAATTTAACTTATCCAATTTAAGTTGTCCAATCTTATACTATACATTTCACCTATTGTTTTCATAGTTTGATTAATTACCTAATGTACTTACAAATGTTTTCAGTGCTTCAAAGAATACGGAATAATAGTTATTATGTATTTTACTTTTCATGTAAAACGTCAATAAGGTAAAATTTACGATTTTAACATTGCCTATTTGAATTAATCTATACGCAAATATGATTTAAGCATTAATTGATAATGTTATATAGCACTATAATTATTGAGAATACAATCCATACAAGAATACATTATAGCATTACTGTCATTATTATATGATAGCATTAGTGATCATACATAATATGATCGAAACAAGTGTAAATAATTTTATAAATTAAAAAAAAAATTAAATGATGAAATCAACAAATATAATGTTTAATATAACTAGATTATAGTTACACAGCTGGCTGAAGGCATCATTTTTACGGCTCTTGGATTTTCCAGCCTACAAATCAAACACAATTAGAGCATTCCATTCATTACATCTATAATTGGCATATGAATTTTAAAAAATGTCAAATCATTTAATAAAATTATAGGAGACTAAAGGTGGCGCCGTCCTCTAATTCGTGTAAACCGAAGAATTAAAAATATTAATTCAGAATTGTACATAAAGTTTTAATGTTTGTTTATCAAAAACCCTGAAGAAAAAGTGTAAAACTCAAATTTCGTAATACATCTCAATAATTAATATACATATTTATTTCGCTTTTAAACTTACCGAAGGTAACAGAAGCTATGAGATCGTTGTAAAGAACAAAAATTTTATTCTCCGATTTCAAAAATCCCAAGGCCGTTTCAGACATCAGGGAACATTTTGGTTCCATGTCTGTCTGTGGGTTTATTTTCGGCCAGTTTGTTGGTCTATCTGTCGGTCTGTATGTCGGGCTGTCACTCAATTTTGAGAAAAACTACCCGTCCGATTCAATTGAAATTTGGATTGATTTGGTAGGCCATACTTTGCCTATTGTTGGTACCATATAAGTTTCAACCATCTGCGCTGTTAAATTTTGATAAATTGATACTTAAATTCACGTAAAATAGTCTGCAAAAGTTAAAGAGCGCAGACGTTTAAAATTAATCTAGGGCTATTGCAGTCTACTTTCGACATATCCTCCAAATTTTATTAAAATTAGATGAGAACTTTTGAAGATATAGGTGTAAATCCAAGTATGTTTTTGTACATGTCAAAGAAAAACGAATAGACTTAGAAGATTGTAACTTTTGCCGGACCAACAATGGGCTAATCATAATTACAATCATAACCTACCATCTGAATTTCATTAAAATGGGACCAGACTTTTTAAGATATGTTGGTTCACAAACATTGAGTGACAAGTGACAAATCAACAGACACACACGGAACCAAAATTTTTCTCTGATGTCTAAAACGGATTTCTGTCTTGAAATTTTTGAAATCGGAGACATTAAATATTTTCGATCTTCAAAACGATCATATAGCTTCCGTTACCTTCGGTAAGCTCGGAAGCAAAATCAAAAGAATTTTGACACATTTTAAAAAGAATGAATATTAAAAAAATTTGATAGCTTGTTAAAGAATAAAATCATAGGGAAGTACTTGCGTCTAAGTACTTTTTAGAGTTTTGTAGATGATTAAGCATACCCGTTATGAAATAATGATTTTTTTTTCTTCGATCTCAAGGGTCCCGGGTTTGATCCCCCGGGGGGGTCACAATGTTTTTCATCAGTAATAACGACTAGATAAATTACATTTTTTCAGAACATTTTCATCGCTCCACCATAAGGTATAGCCATGGATTATTTTGAAATTTTAGGACCAGCCGTTATATAGTATTGGGGGGGGGGGGGGATTTTTTTGGGGTATATTTTGACTTACAAAACCAATAAAGAATACAAAATTTAAAAAAGCATATATATATATATATATATATATATATATATATATATATATATATATATATATATATATATATATATATATATATATATATATATATATATATATATATATTGTGTCCTACTGTTTAGCAGCTTTCATTTGATACCCAACTCAAAATTTTACAAAAATAAAAGTTTGGGCGCACTTCAAATTATTGTGGCCAAAATTGGCAATTTTTGACAATTTGGTATGCACTCCCGGAATTTTCATAATTCCACAATAAGGCATTAGAATGAATTATTTCGAAATTTTAGGACCAACCGTTATATAGTGGTTGGGGGGGGGGGATTTTTCTTTGGGTATAGTTTGATTTTTTTACCCAATAAGGAATGCAAAATTTAAGAAAGCATATACATATATGCGCGTCCTAATCTTCAGCAGCTTTCATTTGATACCCCACTCGAAAATTAAAAAAATATAAATTTTTTAGTTTACCACATTTTTGTGAATTGCGCATTCGCATATTTAATTTCGAGCTTCTATATATTTTTCCTGTGGTTGGGTCAAAGAGTTGCACCAGTGTTGCAAATTTCAGCACTTTCGCTTAAACGGTTCGGGCCCTATGAACCAAAGATCGACGGACGGACGGACACATCACCCTCGGCATAAGGGTTTTGAGAAGTATCTACAAAACCCTAAAAATCATTATAGAGTATGTGAAATAGGACGCCAGGAAGCTATGTGCCACACTAATTGGCAGACTATTTTTAATTTGATATTTTATAATTAATAAAACACTAATAAACAAGTTATAATGTTTAACTAAAAATAAACAAAAAACACAGAGTTCATAATTAGACACTTTTATTTAATATTTAACCAATCTTAGCAGCAGCGTCCGCTTAATGATTTTAAATTATTATGATAACAGTAGTAGTGTGATATGATTATAAATAATAGCAAACATCGGTACGACAGATAACGATATTTCCAAAGAAATCGACTTACATAGTTAAATTCATCAAAGTTTTCGAGAAATAATTTTGTTTCACGATTTTTCATAGGGTTTTCACTTTCAAATCAAACAAAATTTCAAAAATCAAATTTCCGTGCTATCTCAATACTTTCTCAGTATACTTTCGAGAAAGTAAAAAGTGTAAGAGAAAATGCATAAATCAAATAATAAGAATAACCATTATTAAATTATCTGAATTCGATTTAAAAATAAATGTGTATACCTATCGAAAGATATGAAAAATGACTGAATCATTTCATCTATTATAACTTCGTTAAAATGTCGATCGGAATGTATAATAAATAAAAAATCGTTACCTCAAGTGTCATGCAATATCTAATATTAAATAGGTTTAATTTATAGATGAAGATAAAAAAAGCAATAATAATAACTATTTTAGTAAAAGTGAAAAATAAATATAGCATAACTAATAACTAGTCTCAATACAACATGCCGACTATATACGTAGAAATGGAAACTCTAAGTGCAGTCATCCACAACTCATAGATATAGATAGTCTAAAGTCTAAGTAATAAAAACATTGTACATATTAGGAGAGAGAAAGTTAAAAGAACAAGTGGACAAGTATCGACAGACTATAACATGCTTATTCCACTAAATTATACAAATGCATGTTGTAGTAACTCGAAAATGTGGAAAAAAAACCAAAACAAAAATCTTTCTCAGATCAGATCTTACTAAATTTTCTCATAATGAGCACGCAATTAATTTCCAGTGTTCTCTTTTTTTTCCAGTGTTTCTAAATACATTAATTATATTATTGAACGTTTTATCAAAAATTACCATGAAAATAATTCCAGGCCTTTCACCCAACATGTGCGTAAACGACTTATATGGTTAGATTCGTACCTATATTTATCGAACTACATTGTAGAGTTTTAAATCAAAATCAATGGAACATTTTCGTGAAATAATTTTTCTCGCGATTATTCATAGTTTTCTTTGAGGGTGGGTGTGGCAAAATTTAGAGTTAAAATTAATTTCTCGATTTCGCTTCGGGGTAGGTATGATTTTTCTAAATATGTACGCCAAATTTCAGCGATATCGGCCCAGTAGTTTAGGCTCCATTCGTCTGCACAGACGACAGAAGACAAATTACAAATTACAGACGACAGACAGGCATTTTGTAAAAACCCTTTTTTATTCAGGGAGTACCTTAAAACGTGTAAATCCATTATATGTTTATATGTGAATAAGTGATAAAACAACATAACTATGCATAAAATCATTCTTAAAGAGATAAAATAAACAACATTTTCAACACAAGAGGACTAGTCTGTTTACAGACTTCAAAATGCGACAAGTTATGAATATTCACATTCTATAGTCATATAAAACATACGCTAGTAAATAATAAAACATTCGAAAAGAGGTATAGAATAAAAGCGCAAGGGGAAGTACCAATAGACCACATCATGCAACTCTAAAAAGTTAAGAAAACCTTAAGTTTAGTCATGTACAAAGCAACATAAATTATTTTTAATGGTTGACAAAAGAAAAAGTTTTAAATGGAAACCTTCACGCATACGATTCATGAATAAACGACAGATCAAACTAGAAAGTGTTAGTTGAAGAAAACATTGGTTGAAGCCTTTCCAAATGTTATATGGCAATGTGTTGATATTCGAAAAACAAAAATTTGTGAAACTTAAATATTGAAATATAAAGTTATCGTATAGTTTCTCGATATTCAATTGAAGTATTTCACGAGAAATGTTATTATACATAATTTCATGTTTTGGTAAATTAAACGGATTCCACTTTTAAGCAGTCTGAACCGATCTTTATTGTAATATTTGCTTGAGAAGGAAGAGATGGGCCAGCGTAATTTATGAAAAATATTTCGCGAAACTTTATAAGAAATTAAAAGTTCCATGAAGGTACAGAGTTAATTTTAAAAAAATAAATACAAATAATGGAAATTTTGGAAAATGCAGGATCAGCTCACCACACTATAAAAACGGTGTGTAAAAATCGGCCCAATCTTGCGTAAGCTAGATAGCAAGTGGATAAATGTAACGATTAACGAAAAGATGAATAGAAAAATGTTTTTAGGGATTAAAATCTTACAAATGTACACTTATACTTATAACTATATAGGAAAGTATACTTCAAATTCTTCAAAATATTTTATAAATAATTATTAAATTTACTTAGAATAATACAATCGCCGCAATAGTATACTAAATCGCATTCGATTGATGACTAAGAAAAGACAATGAAAAACGTATAAATGAGTCTCACGTATATTTCCGACATAAAGTGGACTAATTTATTTTTGAATGTAACTCTAGTTCTTCGGCATTTCGGAACTGATGATAGATGGCATTATGGACGCAGAAAGCTGATTTGAGTAATGAACAAATGTTCAATTTACGTGGTGGGACAGCTATGTTACAACAGTTTGTGTTATCCTTTTAAGATGACCTCCGAACTCCATAGACGCTCCCACATCTAATAGTAGTTCTTTAGTTTATTCTGAGAATTTTTTAGAACTAAAACTCATTGTTAATCAGCAAAATTAATCAGTTCATTGTCAAAATAAAACCTCATTAGCTAATGTTTAATACAGACAGGTTTAACCACTGGTTATGATCAGTTCACTGATTATATTGATAATTGATTATAATTATTTAACACCGATTAAAGTTTTATCAATCGATTCTGCTAGAGAACTAAGCGCTAGCGTTTATTATTAATTTGTATTATTAGAACTATTATTAAACTATTAATAACTATTTAATTTGTGAATTTTTAATGAATGAATTTTTTTATGAATATTATATAATTTATTTATTTTTTATCTCTTTTTAAGCATATTAAAAACAATAAATCCCTGCCTACAATTTTTAATGTATGACTAATATTAAAATAATTAACAAAATTAAAAATGTAGGATAGTTAACAGGTACCGAAAAATGTTTTAAATAATTTGCCAAAAAAACACATTTCATAAACACTAGATAAAGTAAAGTATATACAAAGATAACAGTAAAATAGATACATAAATAAAGTGTTTAACTATCAATACTGTCGATATTTTTAAGTACGTCATGTAATATTTTATTATTCTTTATTATCTATACACATTCGTATAATAATAAAATAAATTAACTAAAAGAAAAGAACGTGCGTTCATATAATTTTAGTCTAAATAGCTATTAGTTTAAATAAATTCATATTCAATCGTAAATTAAACGTAGATGATCAAGAATGGAAAAACAAAGTGGAGGAATGAAAAATTATTTAGCTATGATTAAAGATGCCTTAGTCAATATAAAACGAGTTGAGTGCCCCGCCTCATGTTTAGCGGGAAATGGTTTCCTTGACCTAATTACAAAGACAAGGGACGCCTCATGAAAATATTTCGTTAATTGTTTTACTATCTGGCCTCAGAATGAGGGGGAACAGCGTTATCACTCGGTGTTTTAACACCATTCCACGGATCACGTCACTTCTCTTATCGTATTACAATTGAATTTTATTTATAACAGTTATTTTTTCTCTTTTATCAGCAGCAGTAAATATAATATATAAGAAAATATAATAATTATTGATGTAATGTGTATTGTATTGTAAAAGAAGAGAGGGGTCTATTAATAGCTTAATTATTATAGAAAATTTTAATGGTTTTGTTATTTATTTTGTTATGAACTACTTTCTTTCATTTGCTTTATTTAAGAAGGAATATCTTTCTAGAACGTAAAACTAATAATTAATAATTAAAGATAAAAAGAACTTTTTATATGCTACCTATTTAAATTTTCTGTTGAATATTAAACCGATACCTAGGCTAGGACACAAGTGTAAACTAACCTGGTTGCCACGCGTCAATTAATTTATTTCTTGCTTAGAATAATACAATATATAGAAGGAGGATCACTGATAACATTGAAGCCAACTTTGGTTGTGTCCCTATCCGCGTTCTAAAAATTCATTTTTGAAATTTGTGATGTCATAACTCTAAAATCATTTGCCTTCGGTTTTTTAATTTAATTTTTTATTAAATTATAATTATTGATAGTCAGTTTAGTTTATTGTAATATTTTTTTTGTGTGTTTTATCTCATTTTAGCTTGAAATATGCAAAAAATAATGCTTATTATATTATCATGCTGGGCGAGTTGTAAAACATGACGTCAGAGTGAAACGTAAACAATAACCAATGGCAGGGTTTTTCTTCTTGATGTTTGTGAGCGGGCTTTGAATAGTTACTAAAGCATGGCTAACCTTCTCCTGTTTAAATGAAAACAAATGAGTGTTGTTATGTTGGCAGCCTGGTCTTAAGGACACAACCTCTCGGCAAAAGTTGGCTTCAGTCTCTTATCAGTAATTGCTTAGGATTCCGATTCTATGCTCCTTCTATATATAGTATTATTCTAAGCCTAGGACACAAGTGTAAACAATCCTGGTTGTCACACGTCAATTAATTTATTTCTTAGTTTACTTTTCCTTTTTCGCTGTCATTCAATGTTTATCTCTTAATAAAAAGCACAAATTTGAAACAACTTGCGGATATGAAAATAACTTGCGGATTTTTTCCGAACTAACTTTCCATGCAGCAAAATTTGCTAAAAAAGAATTAAATTCTGCTGAAAGATGGCTAAAAGTATTAAAATATTACAGTGTCATCGTGTTCTGAGCTATTCTGAAAGTTTCAAATGTCAAGATACTCGGAAAGTTAGTTAAAAATCGATTGCAAGATTTGTACTGGACAAACAAACAAACAAGAAAGCAATCTAATAAAAACGTAGTAAAAACTGTTTAAAATAGGATGAAAAACTCTATAAAGATTGGGTCTCATTTAAAAGGTAAGAGAGACATTCGGACCTAGCTATGACTTTTGGAGCAAGGGGTGTCAATATAAACAGTGGTTACCAGCGCTGTCGCATCGCGACTCGCGACACCTATCTCTGTCCCTGTCGTTGAAGTCGGAAGTCTAACTTACGAGACAAGGTTACACAATAGATGAGATGTATTTCATACATACTAGATATTTAGGACATATATAAAGATATTTAATCTGTACAAAAGAGGCAGGTAAATCATAGTGCATTAGATCCTATCGGCTGTTACAAAATATTGTAAAAAAATTTGGTCGCGGGGTGCCTTGGACCTTTTTCTCACCACACATAAACCAATAATTGACTCCAGATGTTTTATTATGTGAATTATCATTTTGTTTGTCCTTATACAATGAAGTCCGAAATAATGAGGTCCGTTAATTGAGTAATTTAAAAATGTAAACAAACTTCCTTATATAAAAATCAAAAGTCGACTTTTTAAAAATGGTGGCAGATATTAAGATAAAATATGGAGAACTTATTTATGTTATATAAAGGTATCATTAATGTGAATTTCAGCTCAATCGGCAAAATAGTTCACAAATTATTTAGCATAAAAGTTTCAAAGTTCAAACTAAAAATGGAAGCTGATATATCAAAACAAAATTCATTGGAAATGTTTATCTTATAAAGAGTTGGTGCAAATTTAACGCAATTGAAAGAATTTTAGATTTTTTACGAATTTTGTTAATTTTGATGACTCAGCAACATAGGTTAATGACGTAACAAATTTATTATTGTCCAGGCGACACAACTAAATGCAAGGCCAGCAGAGGCGTATCCCAGTGGCTAGGTCTGAGGGGGCACATTTTAAGTCAGTTAAGATTGGGGGGGGGGGGGGGGGTATTCGTAGTGGTAACAAGAAAAGGGTACTACTTATTCAACAAAGCTCCCCCCCCCCCCAAAAAAAATGTACAACTAATAAAAAAAAAATCTCCGCGCCCAAGTATCAACATATGTTTTAGAAACGTATTCGGAGAAGGAGAGGAAAAGTAAAAGTAAAAAATTAGTATATTATACTATGGTCATGAAGGGAAAGAGAATAAATTAATAAATAATTTATAAGGTTAAATTGCCTTATCTTCAGTCCCAAGATAGAATGTGGTAGGATCTACCACTTTGCTATTCGGAGGCTACATTGATTATTAGGGTCCGTAGGCAAAACCAAGGACCCTTATATTTTCCTGCGTGTGTCTGTCCGTGTCCGTCCGTCCTGTCGCATGCTCTCACGGCTACACCTTTTGTCCGATCACTTTGAAATTTGGCATGTATGTGTCTTGCACCTGCCCACATATTTTAAAAATATAGCGACTTAAAAAAATTATTTTTCAAAAAAAATTAGGGTAAAAAACTTAAGGGTTAATAATGTTTCATTTTTTTTCGACACCGTGAGGGGTATCATATGAAAGGGTACGTCAAGCTGATTACAAAAATATATAATTCTTTGGTTATAACTTTGATAGGGCGAGCGTAGGCAAGTTTGAAGTGGGTGTGAAACGTGTCCCCCCCCCTCTCTATCTCGCTTATGTGAAGTGCAAAAAATCTGAAAAAATTCCTGTACATTCTTCGACCAAAAGTAAAGATACCACTTTTTGGAAATTTCGAAAAAAATATTATTTTATTTTTTATTGACAAAATACTTTTTTTTATATTTATGGTCTTTTCGATGTATTTATATGGTTGTATTCCGGTTCAGTGGCAAAAAAATACTTTATCAGAAGTTTGTTTATGTGTTTTGAGAATATCAGACCCATAGGATAGTTCAAAGTAAGCTTTTTAGCATTTTAAAAAACACCATCAATAGGGTACTACTTAAACTATACAGGGTTGCCTACGGACCCTCGCTGTGTGCTGACTAGCACACACTTGACCTGTTTATTTAAATATAAAGTGACAGGCTATATTTTTTCGTTCCTAGATGCTAATTATTGGAAGAGACAAGATCATGATATGATAATTAGAAAAATATTTAATAATGATAGTAGGTACTGCCAACAATGTGATAACTTAATAAGATCCCCCGAGGAAAGGGAAATCTTTGTCATATGTTAAATGGAATGTGAGATTCTTCAACAGATGCCAAATTGAAGGGGGGGGGGACAACTTTTTCAGATGCCAAGTTTGAAATGGCAGAGTTGCTACATCTCCAACTCATTTACTTTACCGTCTTATTCTGTCGAGAATAACAGCAGATCGCTAGTTAAACTCGGCAACGTTAAAAATACCCAGTATAAATCTGAGTGAAAGTGCAAGGCTTATATTTTAAGAGGATAGGAGGGGGTTGTATTTCGTTATGGGTTAGAGTGTTAGGAGCCAAGTATGTTAGGATAGAGGTCATGCCGAGCTGGTTTGTATGGGGTGTATCGAGGACCCCACTGGTACTCAGAGTTCCTTCTAGAGGTCAACCCTACCTAAATCTGGTACCACAAGTACCCCTAGGCAATAACCACCTTACACGGACAAGGTCTCTCAACCAATCCCTCGGTATCGCTACATTTTTATGAGAATTAAGAGATTATTGAGAAAAAGAAATTTCACCTTTTTTCAAAAATATTTTAATTTCAACCGAGTTTTTGGACTCACCTCAAAGATATTTATATTAGCCTTGAGATTCGATTATAAAAAATTATTAAAATTAAAATTTCATTTAAAACACCTATATGTGAAGATTCAATAATTCAATGGTCACTCGATCAAAAGACAACAGGTCATTTTAAAAAACACAATAGTTTAACTCTCATAAATAATTGAAAAATGTAATTCAATAAAATTAAAGACCGCATAAATATTGCTAATTTAAATAAATAAAATCACTTTCCCCAAAAGCATTAGAAAAAAAATGATTGATTGAAATACAGGATTTATAGCCGAACCTCTCGAGGATTAAGATAGCTTCCTCTCCTAAAAAAAAGAGAAAAAAGAGTTTCGCCACACATCTCCCGAGGGAAGAGTAATTTTCCATCCGCATCCGCACAAGCATCATCCTAGGTTTGTTTCATAAAATCTACAGGGAAATCAAACCTTGATAGCTCATCGCTTAAATGATAAAAGTGTAAGTGCAAGTGTTTCCTCTACTCTAGGCTTAAAGAACAAAGGGGTTCCCACTTGAGCTAAATGAACCATTCATATTGAGGAAGAAAATATTATGAGTGAGATAGGGAAACATCAGAAGTTTATAACTCAACTGATAAAGATATTTTTGATGCAGGCAAGAACAGACCGCAAGTTTTGTGAGAAAATTTTTAAAAAATTGACTACCAATTGGTGTGGAACATAGCCTCCTCGCATCCTATCACGCACTTTATTGATTGTATGCTTTTATAAGCCATTATTGTCTATTTTCTTTAATTGTTTTTTTAATCTGTCAAAATTGTTTTGATTTTTTATATGAATTAAAGTATTAATTTAGCAAAAGTTAAAAGAGCTCAGATGGTTTAAATTAATCTAGGGCTATCTGTGGGTTGCTTTCGATAAACTATAAAAGTTTCATACAAATCAGTTAAGTTCTTTTGAAGCTATAGGTGTAAATAAATGTATGTTTGTGCGCATGTGGAAGAGAAACAAATATATTAACACCATAGATATACTTCTTTAATGCGTGTTAAATGCATATATATAGCTAAAACAAGTAATGGTCCTAATACAATAAATAAATAAGCCCAAAAGGGATTTCTATTGATTTCGAATTTCCTAATGCTAACATTTCTGGCTTTTGTTAATTAGGAATATTTTTAGCCTGACATTCATAGCTATAACCTCCTCTAACCACCCACTCCCCCTCCCCCTTCTCTAAAAATGAGACCAGGGTTAGATTAAGTAAGTAATATTTACAAATTAATACACTAAAATTATATTGTACTATAGAGGAATTCAAAGATATATATTTATTTGACATTAGATAGATTATATATGGTGGGGGAAGGGGCCATCATAGGATGAGGGTCATAAACGGAATACATATTTAATGAAGAAGGTTATTTAAACCGTCATAAGTCACATAAAAAAAATAAATCTGACGTCACACATCATACATGAATACTTGTTTGTTTGTTTTTTACTTGCATATAAAGAGAAAGTATATTATGATATATGATGTATATTATGATGGCCCGAAAAATTCGATTTTGAGATTTTGATGGATTTGCACGTTTTGAGTCCAAACAAGTGGTTTTTAAAAAATGGCGGTCTGTCGTCATTGCAGACACTTGGAGCCTAAACTACTGAGCCGATTTCGACAAAATTTGGTATACAGTTCAAAAAATCTTAACCCGAGGCGAAATTGAGAAATAAATTTTAGCTCCAAATTTGGGTGCAGTAATCCCCAAAAACTTGGAAAAAAAAAAAATTCCCGAAAACGATTTCGACGATTTTAAATAAATCATTCTAAAATGTAGTCCATTTAAATACAAATCTAACGATATAAGCCGTTTTCCCAGAAAAAATCTAGCTCCTGAGAAAATAGCATAAAATTCCTAAAATGTGTGTTTATGCGTTAATAGCATAGACAATATTTAATGAAGATTCTGACTATTAAATACATGACTCGAAATTTCATTACTAAGAAATCACCATGTTATAAAAACAAAAACAATCTCTAATAAATTCTTAAAATTTAGCAGTAGTTAAAGAATAATTTTTAAATAGAAAATATAAGTGTTTTTGTTTCAAATTTTAGTATTATTGAGTTATAAGTAGCGTGTTATGGATGAATTACTCAGAAATCCTAATTTCTATAACCTAATAATCAATGGTCAAAGCCGCTGGTGCTGGGCACGTTAGTAATAAGAAAACAGAAACGAGAAGAAGTTCAAGAGGTCATGACCTCCATCTTAGTTAGTTTAGAAATACTACGGTTTTTTTTACAATACTCCATTAGGTATTAAATAAAACATTTATCAGGAATGTTATATTGTTGTTAAACAAATAAATGAAAATAAATCCACCATTATTTATTTAAATAATATAAAGATAAATAGACCATTTACACTGATATTTAACTATATACACTATACAAATTTCTCAGGACTATTATTATTTTGAAGGATGTGAATATTTTCCTGAAATAATCTATCTTGTGGATTCATGACACTAGTTATGTTCTTACCTTTTGTTTATCAGTACTTCTTTAGATTGTTACTCCCCTATGTTTTTTTTTTTAGAATATAAATGACTTTGACTAAATTACTATTAAGACAAAGGGATGTTTATTCCAATTTCATTGGGACAAAGGAATATCACATTAATGTTTTTATAAGGGTAGTAAAAGTCTAAAGAAGAACATTCCATACACCTTTTTTAGATTGTTACTCCCCTCTGTTTTTTTATAAGGGGAGTAACAATCTAAAGAAGTGCCTGTTAAGTCTAGAGCATTGTTCAAGTTTACATCTGATATATTCTATTAACATAGGGAGATGTCATTTATAATAGTTAAGAGCTATAAAAACATTCCTGAAATTTTCTCTAAGTCAAAATATGTAAAAAGAAAAAAAAAAGTTAAGTATAAGTGAATAATAAAGTAACTTAAGTCAAACACACAACATGATCAATAAATAGTAAAAAGATCTTCAGCTTTAATAAAACTTTCTGGAATTCTTTTATTGTTGAATAAGTTAGAAACCTGTAGTGCGTTAATAACAATGCAAGAGACTGACCGAGGAAAGACGACGTTATGGCCTTACCACGTCGCTAGAGGAAATAATGACTTCAAAAGAAGGAATATAGCTTTGGTTTATACCTATAATAATACAGCTATAGACCTTCCTAAAATTAAAAACAGGAATTTCGAAGAACCTATAGATAAGCTTATAATAATTGTGAATAGTTAATATGGATCAATAGAATAATAATAATAATAATAGATATATTAAATAATAATGATATATGGAGAATGATGCGAATAATAATAATGATTATATGTAAGTAGAAAATAATTAGAATTCAAGGTGTAGTTGCGTCAATGGCCAAAGCAGTCGAGGCGCTCCTTTACCAGTCTGCCGAAGGTACTATTTAATATATATATATATATATATATATATATATATATATATATATATATATATATATATATATATATATATATATATATAAATTAAAAATTGCATTAGACATTGTTCATCTTTTAATAAACCATAGAATTATTTCATATTCTCAATATTATCCTGTCAAGCACATATAATATACGACAAGGTAATCAATAAAAGGAAAAAGGGCATATTATATAATGGTAAAATAAAGGACCTTGAACTCAATTACTTCCTGAACTTCCATGGTTTGTAATTAAAATGTGGATATTTAGTTTTAATTTGTATTAAGTATTTAGTTCAAATCAATAATAATAACTATTAATTTAAATCGAATACTCGACCTGTAGGTGCAGTGGCGTAGCTAGACCATTGGGGGCCCCCCCCGCAAGAAATTTTTGGGGGCCCCTCGCCAAAGAAAATCGATGAGCAAAAAAAAAAAAAAACCTCCTGCGTTCAGGATTGGGGGCCCCCTCGAGGTTGGTACAATACTAGTTATTTCTGGATTTGGGGGCCGCCTGGCACTGGGGGCCCCCCCGCAATGCGGGCCCGCGCGGGCCCATAGTTACGCCACTGTGTAGGTGTAAGTTGATAAAGATAATTTATAAAAAGATGCTTTATTTCAAATTATATCATGTATAACCTCTGTGCTTCTAAGCATTTACACTACTGTTACTTCATAGTAAAGGGTAACCTCTTTCTACGCCCTACTATTTGTTTATACATTATTTTACCTTTTTCTTTTTCTATATTAATGTCCACAATTTTTTAAGACCATCTTTATACCGTGATGATCTAGGGAAATATTTGGTTCAATTTCTTGTAATTATACATCCTGCGGTTTAAAAATAAAGTAAAGAGTAATTAAAATAATAATTTAAAAAAAAAAGTAATCTTCTGTAATGTGAGTCTTGTGTATGTGTGTGTTTCTGATAAATTTCATCATCCTCACTCATACTATAAGAAGGAAAAAAAGGAGAGGAGAAGAAAATATTAATTTATGAAATATACATATTTACAATTATTACAACGTTATTATTTAAATTTATGATTATTCTTGAGTTTTATTTTTATAAAAAAAAAATATTTTTATGTATTAAGGGGCTCTATAGCATATAAAAACATTCTGAGGCCCGAATGGGGCGGCATAGGAAGGTCATTGACCTAGGCTATGAGTCCAAAATAGACATGCTGCCCCCCCAAAAAAATAAAAGAAACAACGAATGTTTCAAGGTCTTCTCTAGAAGGAACACTAAATGAACTGAAATTCCTCTTTTTTTAAAATTCAAATAAAAATTTTTACATTTTACATTTTTAAAAAACTATGTAGGATAATTACTTATAAATATGTTGTTTTTTTAGAAATACCTTTGTAATTGTAGAGGGATGATAGATGATATGTAAAAATTCAGAATTATAAGTTATAAAAAAAATATTGTTTTTAAGCTGTTTTAAACTAAGGCGAATAGAGTTTGATTAAACGTGGACCCGGGCGCGATACCTCAACTCGAGTTATGTTGGGATAGGTCAGGGAACTGAGAACGAGGTTTCAAGAGAATCAAATGCGCATGCGTCTAGCGGTGGATGCCCGAAGTGGAAGGGGAGGTTGAGAAGGGAATATGCGGGTAGCCTAGTGGGGGAAGCCTATACAACGATACCAAACCTCCTCTTCAAGCATTTCTAACTGTAATTCTGGAACACAAGCAATCCACACCGAGTTGTTTTTTCACAATGAATATATCTTAAAAATATATAAATTATCATCAGAAAATATGCCTTGAAGGGATTTTTCTTCTTAAAAGAAAAACCTATTTTGTGAGGGAAAATAAATAAACCGTGTTGTATGTACTGGATATACGATAGTTCTGGGTATAACATAATATAGAATTTCCCGCTCAATCTTAGCGTCCCCTAAGTCTTAAAATTCTAACCTCTATAAACACTATTTTCCGACTATAATAACCTATGTCTGTACAATTATCTGTTAACAAATTCCTACAGCTTCTTCCATTTCAAGGTCACATTTTTTTTTTTTTTTTGTTTTTGTTTTACAATATTTATACAATTATAGTCTCTGTTTTATCATTAACACAAATAAAAATATTGTTTTATTTTTTTTGAACTAATAATACCTTTTGTAACATTGTGATTATACAAAAAGTTGGGTTTCTCTGTAAACAAGAGGTAACAATTATTTACAAATTATGTATTATTTTCAAACTGTTATATAATAAAAGTTATATAGTTTGAAAAAAGTATTTAATAATTAATTAATAAGCCAAAATGTATTAGTTATTTCTAAATATTAAAATAAAGAATATAAGATTAAAAAAAAGGTATACTTATTATTTCAATAAAAAAATACTGATGTATTTATATTATTATGATTTATTACTTTTTTACTATTTCACAGTAGGGAAAATGCGAGGAAACCTTGTGTAATCAAAATTCAGTTTTATAAATGGATTTACATGTTTTAAACATCCTTGAGCACGTTTAAGCTATTTTCAGAGAGTTTCTAGAGAGTATGTCTGTATGAAATGTTCAAAATCCTTTACATCTAATGGGAAAATTATTTTATTTTATTTTTAACCTGATGTATTCAGTGTTACGATAGCACCTTAGATTTCATACTTATTACTATTAGAAGATTTGATTACACGAAAAATTAAAATAGTCCTTCTTTCCCTGAATAGGAAATTCAATTAATTTTTTGTTATCTGATTTAATAATCAGAGTAATCAATATGTTATGTTATTATATTATTTATTTTAACTAACTCAATATAGGTTTGATTAAATAGACTAAACAAATCAAAACAATTGAAAGAGTCCACCTGTAATTATTATTCAATTTGTTCAATTAAATTTAAATAATGATACAGTAACTATATATATAGTTAGTAACTATATAAATTCATTTAAATTAGATATTTTATTGTAAATTTTTCATCATATTAAAAGGGGCAGCATGATGCTTATTATGTTTAACTAATTTTAATTATTTATTAACAGTTAACTAGCGCTGTAAAAATAATTTGTATAATTAATCAATTTTTTATCCAACTAGATTTTGCTTCCGAGCTTACCGAAGGTAATAAAAGCTGTGATCGCTTTCGATTTCAAAAATGCTTGAACAGAAATCCGTTTCAGACACTATAGAAGTTCCTTTGGTCGATATTTTTGCGAGCAACGTATCTTAAAATAAACTAGTCCGATTTTAATGAATTTTGGATAATGGGCCATAATTAGCCCATTTTTAGTCCCGTGTATGTAAAGCGTCCCCCGTAAAGTTAAGCGTAGCCCGTATAAGTTTTAGGCCCTTCTGTGGCCATTAGTTTCGCTTCCACATTATACACACAAGGTTTTTTTTATTAACACATATCTTTAAAATTACCCATCTAATGTTTAAGAAATTTGGATGGTTTGTGGAATGTAGCTCACACATGGTCACATAATAATTTTAACCGCCTGAGGACATTAAATTTTGTTAAGTTAATACTTATATTTTAAAAAATTAAAAGAAGTTTGACAGATTTAAAAAATAGATTGCCAATAAGTCTGGCCACATATATCCTCGCATCCTATTGAAACCAATGGACAGAATATTTAATCTTCTACCAGAGGGTAGAAGATTAAATATTTTAGGGGATCAACAATAAGCTACTTGTGCCCTACTATCTAAAGCTCATAAAAATCAAATTATCAGTTTTTAAGACATGGTAGGTCGTAAAAATAAGTAAACCTCAGATTGACCAAAAGACAGAAACGAGATAAAATATGTTCTCCGATGTCTGAAAAGGATTTCTCTTTTGAAATTTTTCAAATCAGATAAAAAAAATTGGTTCTTTGGAACGATCACGCAATGCTTCCATTACTTTCTATAAGCTTGAAACAATTATTTCTCAACAGCTTTTCCGATTATTTAATGTAGTTAATTTAAATACCAATAACGCCTTAATAAGTAGCTTTCCTCGAAAAAAAAAAAAAAATAAAAAAAATGGTGGAAGAAAGATGATTGAAGTGCTAATCCCCACCGGTTAGAACTATTTTGCCTATAAAATTTTCAATAATAATTAAATTAAACCACGAAAAGCCCATAGCAAAAAATAAGTCATCGAACACTCTCTATTCCTGAATTTATTTTATACATACCTACTAATATAACAATTTCAGTCAAAACGACCACCTTTCTAAAACGCTGAGTCCTACAATGAACATAAATGTTAATTTATTTTTAATAAGTGCAGTCAGTAAGTTTGTGTATTAAGATAATTTTTTCCTTACCAAAGCTAGATAGCAACATTTTCCGATAGAAATATACCATAGCTCAAGTATTACATTTTTCCAACATGTCAACTAAGTAAGGATTGTCATTTTAATTTGATAAATATGCATTTACACTCTAGGATTAGCAAAGTAATAGAAATATTTAAAAACTTTGTACCAACTCCAGCTATTGTATTAATATAATTCGTCATATATGTATTTTCTAATAAACATTTAATCAATCAATTACTAAATCAAATTGTTAGTATATAAATTTTATATAGATATACTGCATTGTAATTATAAACTTAATTAATACTCCTCATAGTTGAGTAAGTTCCTACAAATTTAAAAAAAAAAAATGAACTATTCACTTACACTTCATATGTGTCAATAGTTATAATTGCCTGACATTTTAGAGAGTATAAACACTCAATCGTACAGTGCCTTTCTCAAGATAGCGTTTTATGATGGAAAGAGTAGTCTCTTGTCTCTTCACAAATTTTAAAACTACCCTCTCTTGAAAACAAAGCGTTTGCCAGCCTATTCTTAAATGCAATGTGTATACCTACCCAACGAATATATGATCTTTAATTTTTTAAACAAAAACCTGAATTACACAGTTAAGTATAAACACGAGAATGAAGATATAAGGCATAAAACATACAATGTACTTAATACTTATCCCTACTTTGGTAAGATAACTTTTTTGGGAGGGGGTCTGGCATTTTTTTTAATTCTTTTCTGAGTTCTCTCCTTCCCATGACCCACGTAACTCCTATGTGAGTGCACAAGATGCTGATGTTTTATGCCTTATTCACAAACTGGCCAATTTTTAAATAATAAAAATAAGAGAGCAGTGTTGCTTATGAAAATCCGAGTGAAGTGAGGTTGGTTGGTTAAAGAAAGAGCAGACTTGACCACAATAAAGTAGATATCACTACTTTGATACGCTGACTTTTTTGGATGGGGGTCTGGAACTTGGCCCTTCTTTCTCGGAAAGGTTTTTGTTTGGGATGTCTGCCATTCCTTTTTGCTGACTTCAGCATCGTGGGCATCGTCGTGGTTTTTCACTTTGCACTGGAGGTAGCAAGGCCACTATATTTTTCCCATATAACATTAAACTAACGAAGAATAACACGAGTATAGAGTATTATAAATTATATTATCATTATGTTACAAATCAGTACCGATTTTGTTTTAAAAAATGAAATGTCAGAGTTCTAAAGTACAAAATGTTCTCAGCAATTAGGACGACTTTATAAAATAATAAATACTCAATTTAAGAAGCATTATTGTTAGATTTCAGCCGTCCTATCAGAAATAAGATCGGTTAATATTTTCAGATGCTATGAGAGCTCTAAGTAAAAACTTAAAAAATATTAATCTAATCTAGCTCCAACTATGGTACAACCGATGGAGATATGAAAAATAGTCTAAGAATAAAACATGTAGATCATTTTCCTTACGACTTACTGTTAATTCACAAAAAATTAACGTTGCGTTCGCCATTTATAATATTTTTGTGGAGGTAAAAATGAAATATTTTAACTTTCTATTCTTCCAAACAGTTTCATGGTTATAACTATAAGTGTGTTATAATGTCCAGTTTCTATAGGTATTCTGGAAGTCACTTATCATTTTGATAATGTGTGTTAGTCAGTAACAAAAATGCTTTGAAATTGTCCCATTATAAAAAGGCTAAATATTAAGGGTTCAATTTTTTTCAATGTTTTAAGCTACTTAAGATTAATCTGTTTCAAATTTCAAAAGCCCAGCTTAAGAGGAAGCAAATATATCAAGGGTGTGAAAAACCGGGTGAATTTGTTTAGGAAAATATACACTGCACGCTTACTGGAATGTGGCCTTGCCCACTACCGTGCGCTCAGCCAGAAGTGTAAAATAAAAGAATAATACATTATTATATTTCTTTTATAATATTAAGTTTGAAGAAGCGCTAAAGTAACAGCTTTCAGGTATACTTCAACTACTGTAAAACGTATGTAAATAAATATTTCTATAAACTCTTTACATTCATTTAAATAAAATAATTGACAAAAAAAGAAAACCGTTTTAAACTTCATACTAAATTTAAAAAAAGCGGATAAACTTTCCACACTGTTGATGTCAGGATTTTCTTAAACCACGCCAAATTGTCAGATTTAAGGTATCCTTTGTTTAACCATTCTTGACTACAAACTTAAAATTTACCTTTCGTGTGCGTTGCTAGCTTTCTCAAATCCGAAACAAGAATTCTAAACTCTAAGCACTCCGGTAAAGTATACCTGACTCCGAACCACCTAGCTTAACTTTACAGTTGAATTTTCGCGCCTATTTTCAGAATCTGAACCTAAATCGAAACCAGCGTACACTGAGGCTGCGGCCGGCCGTACCCTAATACATGTTATATAAATTATCGGCTGTGAATTAAATAAAAATTAGGGAAACCTAGAATCAGTTAAAAGTAAAAATAAAAATTGTTAATTTACCGTTAATTTTATTTTTACATTGTACTAAGCTTGACCGTTAACAAAGGAACATAGTTAAGAACAAGAATTTCCAACCCAAGTCAAAGCACTTACATTAATTAATGCATTTAAGCTTTATTGCTAAAACATGTTAGTATTTAATGAAACTATAACCAGTTACTTCTCTAATAAGCTTAATTCTAATCTGTTTTGTTGACATTTCATTTCATGATGAAATACCTCATAGAGGTTTGAGTTCTTAGTTATTTTAAAACATACCTAAATAAGATAATTAACTTCGGTCACTCTGTTCCACTCTATTCTTTGCTTCGCCATATGCATCCATGTACTTAGCTGCTCCATACATTTTCTAAAATTCATCTTCATACTTGGCTCTCGGCTTACTGTCTTCTGTGTGCAGTCTCTTGAAACATTCTTGAATTTGTTTCGTCTTTCTGTCTTTAGTTCTTGCAGTGTGTCCTTCCCCTTAGGATTTCCCTGTTGATACTATTTTTCCATGTCTTCTAAATTTGACGTATCTCGAACCCATGATTTACTTTTTGATTTAGTTTATTTTTTGTATGTAGCCCATGAAAGAAAATGAAATGTATATTCATTTGAAGCACCTTTAATTTCTATACTCTAAATTACACTCGGCAAAAGCCATATAAGAATGTCCAGGGCCAATCTTATACATTGAATTAAATTCTAATTAGAATATCTAATTGACCTGGATATTAAATAAATATAAAGCCCAATCGTAAGCTAGAAGCTAAAACGGAATACAAAATTTTAAAATTACTTTAAAGACTGTATGTAGTTAATTTCTAGACAGTTTTTCTTTAGTAAAAAATAGTTGATTTACAGTGATTTTTCCCTCTTTATTAATTTATAATTGGTTTGACGCAAATAAATCTTGGCATCTAATTTCTTCTATTTTTCAGCTCTTCTTGAACCATCCTCAGGCTAACTTTTAATAAATTCCTTTAACTTTTATTATAATTATTTATTTTAAAAATCGATAACAATTCATTATAATATATTTTTTGTGGTCTTTGCCTTAAACGAAAGTACATATTATTATCTTTAATTATAACACAATCTTTCCTTGAAAACATCAATAATAACTGTTATTGTTTGAAGCCTGAGGAAGGCCCCAAAGGAAATAAAAATCAGTAAAAAGTTAACTAGTTTTAATATTTTTATAAACCAAAACTATATTCACGTTTTTTTTAATTTCTTATATAAATTTATTACCTTAACTTTAGAATATAAATTACAATTACAATATATCTTTACTGATTGAAAGGATGTTGACACAGATCATATTTGTGTTTCGCAAACATGGTTTTCAACTCCAATCCACATCTGCGGAGACTTATTTATGTTACTAAATAAAACTCAAGAGATATCGCTTCAAAAAATTGTGGTTATTTTATTTTTTTTTTCGACATTTTTATGATGAGTAAGTTTCAAATAATATTGGGTTGAAAAAATGTATGGGTAAAATGTTAAATTTCCCCCCAAAAACTTACATTGATGTGAAGTGGCATATAACACATCTATTCTGGACTACTGGCAATAATGAATATTTCTAAAATAATTTTTAAATAGCTGTTATAGATGATATAGCTCTGGTAAATAAGCATATAGAATACTCACTCTTCCCCGAAATTGCAGAACAATATCACACTTTCAATAAATATCTATAAGTAAATTACTCTATCGGTTATTAACGATTGGTTTAGCGGAAATCTGATAATAATGTTAACCTACTTATTAGGTGATGTTCCACACTATTGGGCAAACATTTAAAAAAAGGAAGTATTAGTTAATTCATTATGATATTCACTGTTCCACTATTTCATTTTTTTTACCAAAGAATTAAAAATTAAAGTAGGTATATGACACTTTTTACCAATAAACAAGAGAGGAAATATTATCCACACACTCTTAATTTCCTACTCCAATGTAATTAATTAAAACGTTTAGACGGTAACAAAATACCTAAAAATCTTAAAACACCCTTGACCCTGGCCCCTTTGCCAAACCTTGAACTTTGTCTTATCGTTTTAAAAATCAAGTACATAATTAAGTTTATTAAAAGGGTAATGTAAGTTGGCTCGAGGGTACTTATAACTCAATCCCTGAGACTTGATATAAAAAAGTACTTTACATACTTAGTAAAATTTTAAAAGAACAAAAAGCTATACAAGGCCACAAAAATATTAAACGTTTACACGATAACCAGGACAGTTTAGAACAGAGGACAGGTCCATTCTTTGTAGAATCTTCCAAATTATTTCTGCCATATCCTAACTAAAATGTATTCTTAACCATAAACTTATTTATATATTATTATATTATAAAGCATAATTCATTAAAGTATATGCGATAGAACGAGAGGAAGCTACGTGCCACACTGATTGTCAGACTATTTTTATTTGCAATCCACCATAGCTAGTGTTACCATACGTCCGGATTTCGTCCGGACAGTCCCGATTTGAAACATTTGTCCGGTTTTGCGTCTGGATTTTATTAAATGTACGGAAAAAACTGCAAAAACAGGAAAATTTTAGCTAAATGGGAATTAAGTTGACGAACTTCAGGATTGCTTTGTCAGAGTCAGCAGTCAGCACTCTATTAAAATATAGCTTGGGCTTCCCTATCAAAAGAAAAAAACCCAAAAACTAATGAGAAATGGAAAGAAAAATGCAAAGCATTTTCTAAAAGCAACGTCTCCTTTTTGAATAAATTTAAAATAGTAGAATTCGCCATGTATCTGCCTGGTACTTCGGCTCCCACTGAACGTATTTCTTCAATGATAGGGTCTATTTGGACGCCTGTAAGAGGAAGATTATCTCTGGCAGTTGTAAAATAGCTTCTTGATATTAAAGCAATTATCCTATTATGACATAATCATATTATGACATGCTCAGAATTTCACGACCAAATCAAAAATGACACGCCACCTTTTCTAAGCAAAATTTGTTCTTCTGAAAAGTGTGAAGCAAGAACTAATAAAGAACCCTCCCTGGACCCAGCAGAGACTAGCAGTAGTTGAATATGATATTAATTAATAAATATTAACAAATATTAATTAATAAATATAAGACGTAAATATATCTTTTTAAATGATTTATTTTCCCAATTTCACAAAAACATTATATAGGTATATATATATTTGCAATTTTCCCTCCAGACCCCCCCCCCCCCCCCCGGAGTTCCCTCTGTCCCGGATCTGGCCGTCATAAATTATGGAAAACCCTAACTATAGCTAACGTGCAAATGCAGTTTCATTACTATTGTTTATGTATTTATCAATAGCAGATCACTGATGCAGTCAATTTAAGTGTTTAAAACAAGTATGTAATAATGCATTTTATTGTGGTTCGAAAAAACTGATGTTTTTTAACCATTTTATTTATATTTATCATTATCGTAAGTTGGGTCACATTTGAAGGCGAAGGTATGAATTTGAACTCTCAGATTAGTGTATTGCCAAGTCTCTAACTACATGTGACACGCCCTACTCTTACCTTCTCTCCTACTTGTGACCCTTTATTTAAAACTTTACTCCATCAAAAGAAACTCTCCCTATGCTTAAACAAGTGTACACTAATTTCAGTTTGACACGCTTCACCAGTTTTAGTATTTTTTTTTTTTTTTTAAGTTGGTTTAAAATCAATTTTCAAAATAAACTTCCATCAGGATAAACCACCTATAATCCCATTAGGTTATTGAAAATTGTAATTGGAATACAGTTTTGAAGAGTTGAAAAAAAAAAACTTCAATTACAAATTAATTTTACCCAGCTGGTTAATTTTCTAACCTTGTTTATGTTTAATAAATAGAAGGCAATTTGTTTAATTGGCTTAGTATATTTAAATGATTAGGATGACGATTAAATGGTAGGATCAGCCCAGAATAATTGGTGTGATTATGTATATGAACGGACAAACTTTACGACAATTTTTACAAACTAATTTCATAAGCTAGTTTTTGTTTCCGAGTTTACCAAAGCTAACGAAAGCATTGCTCTGAAAAATGAATTCGCTCTGAAGAATGAATCTGGACAGAAATCCATTTCAGATGTCAGGGTACTATTTTGATTTCGTGTTTGTTTGTCAATGTGGGTCGTGGGGCCGATCTGTCCACATATTTGCGAACAAACGTATATTAAAAACTATTCGTCTGAATCAAATGAAATTTGGGTGGTAGGTCATTACTAGCCCATTATTGGTCCCATATAATTTTAACCTTCTGCATCTATTGGTTTCTCTTCCCCTTGCGCCCTTTCATTTTTTTGTTATTAACACCTATACCTCTAAAAGTACTCATCCAATTTTTAAGAATATTAGATGGTTTGTATAAAAAAAGCTTATAGGAGCCCCCAAAATAATTCCATTACATGTTGCTAAATTAATTCACATATTCAAGTTAAAAAAAATTACAAATTTTAACAAAAAGCGGGGAAAAATTTAAATAAATTGGCATTAATGGGTTGCAAGACAAAATGTCAAAAGTAAATGAGGAAGCAATGTATCATACTAATTGGCAAACTATTTCCTACAACTAAAAAAGAACAACAACTAAGAAATTTTCATTTTATGCAATAAATTATTCGATGACCGATGACTTAATGATAATGATACGGTAATGGTAACATGAAATTAAGTCCAAATAGCGTACTGTTCTGTTAAGGTGTGAAAAGGAGGCTTGGCCAGAGGTTTGAGAGTGGAGTTTAGTGTTCTAGGTTTGGTATTGGGAGATTGAGACAGGTCGTCGAACCCAGTACACTCCCCAATCTCCTCTGCAAAGAGCTAGGCAAGGCACACTAGAGCTGGGGCCTAGCAGTTACCTCGCCCAACCCGTCTCTTTCCGCTACATCTATACTATATACTCCCTCGAGCTCCAGACCGTCTACTATCTCTAAACCCAGGTTTGGTCTCGGAGTTGATAGTGTTCTGCGGGTCACTAGTCTAGTATTTCGTCATCGACCCGTTTCTATCACTCTTTTCGCATGCTCTTGTCTAAAACCTCAACTACACCTAAAAGCAAGAATTAACTTATATATAAAGTATAGTCAACGGAACTAAGTAATTTTTAAAATTGCAAACGTTCTAATATTGACCTACATCTAAGATAATTTGTTGGAGAAATATGTACATTCAGACAAGTGCACCGCAAGCAAACATAGATGCCATTAACTACACAATTACATTTAAACTGTGTCAAATTCAAAAGCACAATGGAATTTTTTTAAAAAAAATAAAAAATTACAATCGGTTGAATAAATGCGAATTTAGTTTCTTAAGGTAAGACCAAGAGAATTTGCTGGGTCGAGTGCAGATAAGAATGCCGGGAGATTGAAGCGATTTCCAAGTTTGAAAACGCTTGGCCTGCCCCCCCTTGCTGTCTACAACCTTGACATAGTCCAGGGGGGGTACCTAGCCCCCTCTCTGCAGCAGCCCCCTCGAGGGAGCCTTGGCCGAGGTCACTCAACCCGATATTCACTTGGAGAGAGGAGTGGCGAGACCTCTAGCTTGAGCAGACGAGCACAGATCTGCCTCCTCTCTCACACACCTGTGTACCTGCACGTACCCAATACCTTCCACATATTCCGCGTGCTCTCCCGCAATTAACTAGTAATTTAGAGGAGATTTACTTAGAATTTATAACAACTAGCAAGTAATCGCTATGCTGAGTTTGTCAAAAGGTTCTGACTACAAAATTAAGCTGTATAAGTTTAATTTATACAGAATTAATTCATAAGCACGAACGCAATTGAATTTATGTTGTGATTTGTCACATAATATTTTTTTCATTTCAGTTAAGACACTGTTTAACTGTTTTATACTATAAACTATATTTTATTTTAGAAAATGTAAGACATCAGTATAGCAGAAATTTGGTGCAAGAGTGTACCATATATACAATGACTACGTTAAAGATATTTATTGGATTAGAAATGCCGCGAGTTGACATTATAGGTAAATTTTTATAATAATAAATTTTATATTAATATGGAAGCTGATAAGTCATAATAAATATGCCAGAAATCAGAAACTCATATAGTGGTACGTATATTTTAAAATTGTATCTAATATAACAATTGTGAAAGTTAAAACGATAACTTTGGACTTAATTTCATTCATTCTTAACTGAGTTGACCATCTGCCTTTCCCACCTGGAAAGGTGAAACAATAGCCCATTCAAACCGGGGGAAAATGTCACGAGAGACAAAAATCATTGAGGTCAACATAGCTGTCGTAAAATCTTGAAACTTCCAACCTGAAGTTTAGTAAATTCACATATTCTTTCTGTACGTACATACATTTATATGAACATAACAATAGTTAAGGGTAAGGCTGTTAATACAACATATATTTTTAATACTAATTGGGTTGTTAAAAAAAGAAAGCAACTTTAATGATTTCATAAAGTAGGTTTCACTATGCCCTTATTAAGTGGGTGTGATAATTTATTATTTTATCATTGTGTTGACAGAAGCCCTAATATATTTTTATCCAATGGGAAGCAGAATATTTAAGGCATGAGACTACATCATCATAATTCCATGCAAAATTAATTGGAAATTGATACATACATACCTGTACTCAATTATTATTATTGATATAGGTATTCAATGCTGTTGTATAGATATAACAATTGAATGGTATAATTTGGAGAATCCGGATTTATCAGAAATTACTGTTAATATTGATGATTTTTTACGAGTAAATACTTAAAACAGTAATGTATTAAAAGTTTGAAAGTAACAACACTAGTTAAAAATAAATTCATTATTTACGATATGGCAGAAATAATTTGGAAGATTCTCCAAAGAATGGACCTGTCCTCTGTTCTGAACTGTCCTGGTTATCGTGTAAACGTTTAACATTTTTGTGGCCTTGCATAGCTTTTTGTTCTTTTAAAATTTTACTAAGTATGTAAAGTACTTTTTTATATTAAGTCTCTCGGATTGAGTTATAAGCACCCTCGAGCCAACTTACATTACCCTTTTAATAAACTTAATTATGTACTTGATTTTTGAAACGATAAGACAAAGTTCAAGGTTTGGCAAAGGGGCCAGGGTCAAGGGTGTTTTTTAGGTATTTTGTTACCGTCTAAACGTTTTAATTAATTACAGTGGAGTAGGAAGTTAAGAGTGTGTGGATAATATTACCTTTCTTGCTTATTGGTAAAAAGTGTCATACTTTAATTTTTAATTCTTTGATAAAAAATTGAAAAAGTTGAACAGTGAATATCATAATGAATTAGCATATACTTTCTTATTTTTTTTTATAGATATTTATTTAAAGAGTGATATTGGTCTACAATGTCGGAGAAGAGCGAGCATGCTATAAGATTATTTACCAGAGTTATATATCTATTTAAATAATATTTTGGATATATAATATATAATTGCCAATAGCCCAGAATAGATGTGATTTCATGTTCGTTCCACTCCTCATTACTATACATGTAATTTTGAGGAAAATTTAACATTTTACCGATAAATTTGTTCAACCCGATATCATTTGAAACTTACTCATCATGAATATCACAAAAGTTTTTTTTATAATAATTTTTGAAGCGATTACTTTGACTTTTTAATTTTTAGCTCCTTCGGGCCTTCCTCAGGCTACAAACAATTACATTTAATATTGATGTCTTCAAGAAAAGAGTGTGTTATAATTTTAGATAATATGTACACACAAGTAATATATTATAATGAAGTGTCGTCGATTTTTAAAAAAATATTTTAATAAATAATTTAATAAAAGCCAAAGGAATTTATTAAAAGTTAGCCTGAGGAAGGTCCAGGAAGAGCTGAAAATTAGAAATAATTAGATGTCAAGATTTATTTGAGTCAAACCAATTAAAAATTAATAAAGAGGGAAAATCACTGTAAATAACTATTTCTTACTAAAGAAAAACAACCTAGAAATTAACTATAAACAAACTTTTCAAAGTACATAATATTTTAAAATTTTGGTGCTCGTTTTAGCTCCTAGCTTATGATTGGACTTTATATTTAATATTCAGATTAATTAGATCCTCTAATTTATAAGTTATCAGCCCTGCACATTTTTATATGGTTTTTGCCGAGTGTAATTTAGGGTATAGAAGGGCATTAAAGGTGCTGCAAATAAATATAAATTTCATTTTCTTTCATGGGCTTAAACTACATACAAAAAAGAAACTAAATCAATAAGAAAATCATGGGTTCCAGATACGTCAAATTTAGAAGACATGGAAAAATAGTATTAACAGGGAAATCCCAAGGAGCAGGACACACTGCAAGAAATATAGACAGAAAGACAAAACAAATTCAAGAATTTTATTCAAGAGACTGCACACAGAAGACAGTAAGCCAAGAGGTAAGTTTGAAGATGAATTGTAGGAAATTTATGGAGTAGCAACATGAATGCATATGGCAAAGAAAAGAATAGAGTGGAAGAGATTGACTGAAGTTATTTATGGAGTATAGTTTTTACTAGAATGATACTCGAATATAGATGAAAATGTTTTATTTAACTAAGAACTAAACGTCTATGAGGTATCACAGCTGAAGCAGCATATTTGAAGCAAATAAATAATAATACCTATAATTTTCTATTTTCTTCAGTTGATCCCTAATGCTTATTGATATTTTCTTCTTCTTCTTCTTGTAATTAATCTTTAGGGATGAAAAATTAAAAAAGTAACATAGGGGGGTAAGGTCGCTGTACATAGGGTATCCTTCAGGCCTTATTGCACTGAATTATCCTGATTTTATTTATTGCTTGTTGAATTCGAAGCATTTTCATTTGTAGTATAAAAAAATCAAATCACACACTGGAGTAACTAAGTAACCGAATATCAAATATATCTCTCTGTTTCTATTGCTAACGAGTTACTCTAAGTCGTTAAATTAAAAAGATAATGTATTTGGTTTCTTATTTTTCATCCTTAAAGAGTAATTATAAGAAAATTAAAATATCAAAATTAAAAAGTTTAATTTTGTAAGTAATAAATTATGAAAAAATAAATAAATAAATAAAAATTGAATTTGCCAAATATATAGAATTTTTCACACATTTCATAACAATTGACAAATTGTTCAACAAGTGGTTTCTCTTTTTCATTTGCCGTACGGAAATCACTGCAAAAGAGGAAATTGGGAGAAAGTAGTTATTAGCCACCCATTTGATAGCTGATCAATTAAAATTTTTGTCGATTTCAGCACTAATTATGCTTCACACGTTTCAGCTCTCAATGAAATTAAGAATTAATTAATTAATTAGTGAGAACAGTCTAGTTTAAACAAAAATAATTGTCTACAATTACACAAGAAAGGCATTTATCAGTTACTTTTGTGGAATGGTTTTTCATCTTTTTCATCTTTTTCTCCTTTTTTGTGTTGTTTCCTCACTAAAGAGAAATTTTATGATGTGAGTCACATTCGACTCACTTTTGGTTTCATTCCATTATGATTGTATTCCCATGTGGGATAGAGTATGATGTATCCTCTTAGCCGAAAAAGACCCCTTTTTCACTGTGAATTGTTTGCGAGCTCGAAGGAAAGGTAAAAAGAGGGAGTTGGTTTGGATCAAAATGCAATTCACATAATGAAAATTTCCACTTCTCGTCAAAGCAACCTGTTGCTTTGGATACAGGATTCCCCTCTCTCCCTTTTTTGTTATTTAGTCCTATGATGGAACTCTCAGTCAGAACTTTTATCTTCTACACCTGAACCCGATGGAATGGGTTGTGAGTGACCACTCAAAAAATAAATTAAATTTCACCAAAAGGCCCAGTGTTCTCTCCTATAGAATGATATTTATTTTGTTATAGCGGATTCTTTTTACTTGTAACAGGCTTTTTCAAACTTGTTGCCTCCAGATAAACAGTAAAAAAAGATCCGCAAAAATTCAAAATAAATATGTTTTATAAACCTCAAAAGGATAAAAAAGAAAATAACTTTTTACACTGTTTTGTCAATTTGTTAATATAAAACTTGCCAATTCTATCAAAATAACGAAAATGCCTTTCATGCCCCCACCCCACACCCTATGAGAAGCACATTTTAAATCTAATTCACATTTATATTATTTTTTCCGAAAAACGAATTTCAAAATTCTCCCCGTATATTTAAAAAGTGTTATACACCTTGCCTATTTCTGTTGTCCATACTTTTGAAGGGAGTATATTTCAAAATAATTATTGAACGAGTTGATGTTTCTCCGACACTTGTTCAAGCACTATATAGACGTATTGATTAGGAATCATGTTAAAATTCTAATTAGCGTCCTCTACAGACCAAATATTGTAATATTTTCTTTTAGTCCGATAAATTATATTTAAAAATATTAAATTATATATATATATATTTTTTTTTAAATATTTAAAACAGAAACATAAAATATTAGAAACAGTTAGAATTCCAGAAAACATTAGAATTATTAGAAACAGTTAGAATTATTAGAAACAGTTAGAATTTCGAAATGAAACAATAATGTTTTATAAACGATTTTATAACCTACTAGATTTTTTTATAAAAATAATGGAATAATTTTTGTACCTTCATCCAAATAATAATGCACCTAAATAAAATGTATATGTTTTCTTTTTAATACATTTACTTTACAAGCAGTGAGTTTAAAAAAAAAAAAAAAACTACAAGCAATATTACGACCAACTAACTGGAATGGAAGGTAAAGTGTTAAACCATAACGCATGAAGTCCGTTTTAAAATTAAGTGTAATTTATTAAAAAGTGTATTTTCAGCAAATACAGGGTAAAGCACAGGTAAGCTGTAGATATAGAAATAATACTTTTTTTCTTATTTTTTTCCAAAGTTTGAGAATTTAAATGTTACAAATGCCAAGATGTTCAGAATAACCATACCTCGAGGCGAAATCAAAAAATAAATTTTATAACTAAGTTTGAGGGCACTGTAGCTTCTCATAAACACACGAAAAAGTTATTTCTCAAAAACGTTTCCGACGATTTTCATTAAAAAAAAATTGTCATAAGTCCATTTATATTCGGATCTAACCACATCTAAATCTAGTTTTCAAGACATTGATGAAAATTTAAATAGTTAATCATCTGTTGTTCACTTTTTAAATGATAAATTGTAAAGTAAGTAATTAGATATTCTGGGATTTAATTGAGTGTCATATGAAAAGTTTCCGGGTTTGCCAGAAAATATTTTACTTCCAGCATACCGAAGATAACAGAAGCTATGTGATCAGGGCCGGCTCAAGGCAAAATCTTTACCCGGGCAAGAACCAATTGGGCCGCCCTATCAGGGGGAGTGGGGGTATTCTATGCCCCCCCCCCCAAGAACTAAGGGGGGACCTCCCCTGGAAAATTTCGGAAAATTAGATGCAAAATTGTGGGTTTGAGGAGTTTTAGGGGTTGTTTAATTTATTTATTTGTTGTTGTTAATTATTTATCTGTGATGAGTGATGAGTGATGAGTATACTATACCTCTATCTATATCGTTCCTCTTATCGAAAATACAATATCCCCCCCCCCTCTAAATGTTTCTTCTGCGCCCTCCCCCCTCATTCACATTAATTTTCATCTAGAATAATTTCAATGAAAATCAGAAAAAGTCACAAAACATTAGTTATAAAACTGAAAAAGCGATACCATACAAAGACTATATCAAATTTTATATAATTTTCCTCAATGAGGATTCATATTTTTCAATTTTCTTAAAAATGTAATCTCAGCAGAGTTTTTTTGACTTTGGATTCATGTTCTTCATGGATTGAAGATATTAAAACGACCAATGATTTTTTTGGGCACAAAATTGGGTCGAAATCCGCCAAAAATACCATTTTTCCTAATAGGATTCCTTGTTACTAATAGGAAAAATGTTGACTTCAGATTCGGATTCAGCACACAAAAATACTTTAGAAAAAGACATTTTCATTCTTAAACTTTTTTTTCCAGAACAGTGAAGTCTATATTTTTATTAGGGAAGGAAGAATAACCAGGAAGTGACCAATTAACTTAAGATCATGATACAAGTGTTAAAAAGTTTACAAAAAGAAATTTATTCGCACTAGGGATAGGGAATCATGAGCAAATATAAATATAATCAATATTAATAAAATAAAATAAATAAAACAAAAATTAGATTGCGCGCAGGGTGCCAATATGATATGGAAAGTTACAAACTAATTTTTTTTTTTTTTAATGCCTACTGTAAGTTAGTTTATTTTACCTTTTCCTCACCACCTCCAGTTCTGTATGTGATCGTTTGAAAGTACAAACATTTTGTATGTCTCCTATTTCAAGAATTCCAATAAATACAGAAATTCGTTTTAAGGCCCATTTACAGTTTGATTAGTGCAAGTGCGAGTGTTTATAGTAAAAACACTAAACCCATTTGGGCAACGTGTGTTTCGTGTAAGTGTTAAATAATTTTTAGCAAAATTTTCAGTCAACACTTGCATAAATTTACTAAAAACTTGCTCTCGCCCTTGCTCTAATCAAAGTGTAAATGGGCCTATAGACATCAGGGAACTTTTTTTTTGGTTTCCGTGGTTCAATTTTTGCGTACCAGCATATCTTAAAAACTACGTGTCCGATATTAGTGAAATTTGGACGGTAGGTCATTATTAGCCCATTTTATAAGTTTTAACCTTCTGCGCCTGTTTCTTCTCTACCACATGCGAACAAACATACATTTATTTATACCTATATCGTCAATAGTACTTATCCTATTTTTATATGAAATTTGGATGGTTTGTTGAAAGTAGCCTGCAGATAGACCCAGATTAATTTAAACCATCTGCGTTATTAGAGTTTTACTAAATCAATACTTTAACTCATATAAAAAATAACAATCGTGACTTTGACAGATTTAAAAATCATGGCAAAAATTAAATAAATTTGACAATTATAGGTTGTATAAGTATAAAATCGTTAAGCATACGAAATAGGACGTGAAGAAACTATGTGCCTCACAAATTGGCAGATCATT
The DNA here is from genome assembly GCA_951217055.1 of Gerris lacustris. Taxonomy (NCBI): domain Eukaryota; kingdom Metazoa; phylum Arthropoda; class Insecta; order Hemiptera; family Gerridae; genus Gerris; species Gerris lacustris. Next base: position 21,979,052 of record OX578283.1, on the reverse strand, counting down.
TTTTCTTATTTTTTGGGCTCAACGGAATAATAATAGTATTAGTTTCTGCATAGTAAGCTCTTAAAAATGAGTAAATCAAGCTGGAGATGTATATCAACTATAAAAAAAAGTTTTATTTTGGTGTAATAAGACTGATGGACTTGGATTCCCTTTGTTTATGAAAACGGACCATTATACCGGTAAAAGCATACTACAAGGCGAAGACAAATAATAATTACCTCTCCTTGAAGACTTCTTTGTTTAGTATCTGTAACATAAAAAAAAATATTATACAGATATTTATTTTAATTAAGAATTAATTACATAAAATAAGGAAGATAATGGTGATTACATTTGATTCATAAAGTTAAACACGTAAGAATTATAATTTTCATTCGTTTCATGCTATCATTAAGTTTGAATTACCCAATGGAGCACGATACCCTAACCCTAATTACAGTAAATATATTTTAAGACTAAATTTTAAAAGGGATTTCCTTTAAAATCTTTTACATTTTTGAGTAGAAAAAGCTCTATTACGTTTTTTTGAAGTTTAGCATGTATAGTTAGTTTTATTTTGTAAGCCTTTGAATTAAAAACTTGAATGATGTATTTTTACACAATTACATGCTTGATGCATTTTATTTAGTGTATATTTCAAAATGTCCTCCTTTTTTTGGTATGACTATATTCCTGTCATAATAAGACCAAATATGTAGAATGTAGGTGTATGCACACTTAGGCGTCTTCTACACTGTGCGTGAGTCCGACGCTGAACGGCCGATCATCCCATCAGTACGCTTACAACAGTGAGGTCGCAATGTCCAATATCCATACCACCACCAGCTATTTTATTGTTTCTCGAAAATGTATCGTATAAAAAATGTATGAAACGGAAACGTTATTGGGCTCACGATCTTAACGATCTTGGACAAAAAAATTACAATAATATTTTTTAATGTTCTAAGCGGCGAAAAACATAATTGTCACTACATATTCATGATTTTATAATTCTGCTGAATTAGTAACATCTATTAGAATATCCTGAAAAAAAGGATATTTTCATTTTTATATAACGAGAAATGTTGTGTTTTTAGTCTTATCTACCATAGTTTTAAAGTTTTTAAGTATTTTAACTTTAAATTTATTCGGCTGCTCTCGGAGTTCTTAGTGGATCGGACGCCGAAAACGCGTTCCAAACACACATTTTAGATTCAGCTCGCCCGGCTGGGCCCGGATTCGCATGGCGTTTAATGTGAATAGCCTCATGCTGATTCGCTGAAGCAGAATCGGACACGTTCGGTCTCGATCGGACACGCGTGCAGAGCGCAGAGTGAAAGCCGCCTAACGCTGAAAGCACCTAATGAAGATGGCACCAAAATGAAGATTTAATTTAATCTAATGAAGATCAAATTGAATTTTTTTATCGCGATAATTTCTTAACGAAATGAACCCCTCTTTATGATGCTTTCGATATTAAGAGCGATAAGCTCAGGATAGTAACTTTTTCAAAATACATTCACCAACGAAAGAACTGCTTTTTAGGGTCCGTAGGCAAAACCTAGGACCCTTATATTTTCTTGCGTGTGTCTGTCTGTCCGTCCGTCTGTCGCCTGCTCTCACGGCTACACCGTCCAATCACTTTGAAATTTGGCATATATGTGTATAGTACCTACCCACACATTTTTTAAAAAATAATTGTTTTTTCTGGAGACCATGTGGGGTATCATATGAAAGGGTACGTCTTGATAGCGCGAGCGTAGACGAGTTTGAATTTGGTGAGAAAAATGTAAACTGGAAAAAATCTTGAACATTCTTGGACCAAAAGTAAAGATCCAACTTTTTGGAAATTTCTAAAAAAACAAAAAAACAAAGACAAAATACGTTTTTTTATAACTGTGCTCTTTTGGATGTATTTATATGTTTATAGTACGGTTCACTGGCAAGAAATACTTTATCCGAAGTTTGCTTATGTTTTTTGAGAACATCAGACCCATAGGATAGTTCAAAGTAGGCTTTTTAGCATTTAGAAAAGCACCATCAATAGGTACTGCTTAAACAATACTGTGTTGCCTACCGACCCTTGCTGTGTGCTGACTAGCACTAGCACACTCTTGACCTGTTTATTTCTTAAAATAAAGCTGTTGTGTTATGAAAAAAAAAGTAAAAAAATTAATTTTATAACCGGGGTTCGGTCACTCATCCTACATTAAAACTATAGAAAGATAAAGGAAGTCTTGATAAGACGATGAAAGAGATTTGTGTCTCGAGGTCGTGTATTTCCTTTATCTTTCTAAGATTCTAGATGCCTGTAGGCTTCAAGTTAAATTTATGGAGACACGCATAGCTTTTATCTTCTAACTGATATTAACTTATCTTGGGCAAACTAAGCTAACTTAACTTTAGCAAACATAGTCCCTGATAACTCGTTCCAAACATGGTCACTACAAGATCATGTAAGCGCCTAGGACAAATTTACAACTTATTTTACTACTTATAACTTTTCTCTGGACTTCCTAAACTACCTGTACAAAAGGACTACGTGCTTACGTTAATATTTTCACAACTAGTTTTAAATACGTTTTCCCTAAAAACTAATACTGAAAAGATCTAAGCCAATAAAATGAAAGATTTTTTAAAAATTGATTTATTAAGATAGCCTATTTAAATTGTTTTGAAAGTACATTTATTTAGCGTATTTATTTATCATAGACATTTTTTTTACAATACCATCCAAACAAATTACCATTTAGTTAATATATATTAAATATTTATTAATCAATTACAATTAAAATAAAGACTGTAAGTAATATTTTAGGTATTATATGTATACATTTAAGGTTGTAATATTTTTAGATTAGAAACAGAAGTAAGTTCTTCTTTCTTTATAACAATTTTTAAAAAATACCAAAATTCTTAATATGAAATGGTGCAGCAATTATTTATGATCGTACAGAAGCAAAAATTTGGTATTTTTATTTTAAAAATAAATAGAACTTATCAACAATACAACGTCATTACATGTAGCGAATTATCTGAAATTGATTTCTGTCTTGGAATATTTGAATTTGTACAACAAAAGTATTGTTCTCCAGAACGATTACAAATCTTCCGTTACCTTCGTTAAGGCTTCATATATGTATATACGTATAAATATATATATATATATATATATATATATATATATATATATATATATATATATATATATATATATATATATATATATATATATATATATATATATATATATATATATTTATATATATATATATATATTATATATAATATATATTTGTGTGTGTGTGTATAGATTTAAATTTTTACTTTTTCTTTTTCACAGAAAAGAAAATCTTTTATTTTTTCGTGAGCATTTGAACTGTAAATATGCACCGTGCTTTCTACAATTCAGATTGGTGTCCTTGATATGTATGAGTCAGAGACAAAAGATTCATGCTCATGAAAAGATATGTACGAATTAATCAATGTAAACTCACTTTTTTACTCTAGTTTTTTTTTTAGCTTTATAGAAATGTTTTATGGTATCTTTTACGGGGAGTGGGGGAGATTTGGCTCAAACCAACTGACTTTAGCTGATTTGACTGAATAATATGAAATCGAACAAAATGTAAAAGTTAAAAATCATCGAATAAAATTTTAGAATACTCTTTTTATACAAAGAGTCCTTTTAATTAAAAATATTGTAACCATTTTTAGAGAGAGAAGTGAAAAAAGGAATCGTATGTGAATTGACAATATTTGATATTGTAAAATGATTTAATTGATTTATTTATTTGTATATTAATGTGAATAATATTTTGTTGTGGTGTTTAAAAATTTCAAGGAATACATATACATATAATATATCAATACTAAATTCAACTAAAAAATAATAGGGAATCAATGTTATTACACATTAACTGGTCGATAATATCAACCTAAACCCTTGAGAGAAAACTTTTGAACAGATTAATTTTCAGAACAGTAACGCAAACTCAAAAAATCGGGTATGGGTACCTTGGAACTTTTCCACACTTTGGAGGCCACTAAAGTGGCCTCTCTTGCTCTTTCGCAGCAGAAGGATACAGAATTGGGCGTGGTCAGTACCTTGATGGGTGACCGTTTTGAACTAACTGATTTTTTTAATTATCATTTAAAAAAAATATATATATACATTATTTTTATTTATTTTATTTCATTTATTTAATTATTTGTATTTTTACAGATGTAAATTTTTTTTTCTTATTATTATTATAACTTTTAAACTGATTAATGGAATTTCATCGTGTTTTACTTTTTCTCACCTTCTCCGAAGGTATAAAGCAAAATATTGTTTTCACCTAAAAAAAAAAATCCGAGATTTATCTTTTATCCGTTTTGGTTGTTTTTAAGACGATTTGAGTGGTTTTTAGCAGGATGTCAGTCTGTCTGTCTTTCTTTTTTTTTTTTTTTATTATTAAATTGCAGCATGCTTCATAATTATGCGGTTATAGATCACAATAACATTTAAAGATAGGCTAAAGAAGGGCAATACGTACCGATAACAACAACGACGGTAAGATAATTGATAAAACTTACAGCAATTGGAAGTTGCTGTAGGCGTAGAAAAAACCAGTTAGTAACAAATAACAAGAATGGAGAAATATTAAAACGAATATAGACACTTAAGTACAAACATAATTTCACGCAAAAGTATCACAGTTAAAATAATATTGATGTGCATAGTTATAAAATGAAGCAAGTAACAAAGGGTTATATTAAAATACATACTATGATGATTAACAACTAACGAAATTTAAATGATTTAAACAACAAACAAATCAACAACCATATGGTCAATCTAAATTGGTACATAAAAACATATTTACAAATGGAATACTCAATAGAGCTAAATAAAATAATTCTAAGTCTGTCTGTCTGTCTGTTATGCGGAGTTATGCGTGACATAACTCCCACAGTTTTTAAGCTAGAGTTGAAACTTTGTACAAAAATCAGTCCTTACACGTAGTTGTGCTGCCCGGAAAATCAACATTTTCCGCCATCTTGAACCTAGTTTGCTGAGTCAGCAAAAAATGTAAAAAAAACGTAAAAAATCGAAGTGGTCTGATCGAGTTGAAATATGGCACGAATACCTACCTCTCTGTATGACAAACAAACCCACTAAATTTCATTTTGATATTGGCCGCCATTTTGAAGTTATTGATTTTTGAATTTTGAAACTTTGACAGTTAATAATACCGAAAGTATAAATACGTTTTAGACATATACTTTTGATATTATTAAACGTCAAAGTGTCAAAATTCAAAAATTGATAACTTCAATATGGTGGCCAATACCAAAATGAAATTTTGAGGATTTGTTGTGGACATTTCTTTCAAGTTTTGCTGACACAGCACAACTACTTGTAAGGATTGATATTTGTACCAAGTTTCAACTCTCTAGCTTAAATGCTGTGGGAGTTATTCAGCACACAGACAGATAGACTAACATCCAGCTAAAAACCACTCAAATCGTCTTAAAAACACCTAAATTGGATAATTCCGTTGAAATCTCGGTTTCGGATTTTTTGGAAGAAAACAATACTTTTCCTAAGTACGTTCGGAGTAGGTGAAAAAAAGGAGAAAACATCATAGTTTTGACACAATTTAGACAGTGCTATAATAAGGAACGCCTTTTTTTTGCTGTACATACTATTCATATTATGTATAAAGTCAAGTGCGCAACCGAATAAAACTGTGTTCAGTTGCTCAATAAGATATAGTTTATGTTTATGATTGAGCAAATATGTTTCTTTGCAAATCCACGATTCATGTTCCGAATCAGAGTTTCTTGAAGATATATTAATTATTATTACATACTTTCTTTTATCCATTTCGATAAAAATAAAAATTAATCTTAATAGCGCATATAGTATTTGACAGAACGTGTAAATCTTTAAATACAATAACTATCAGAATAATAACACAAAAACATCACATGGAAAATATATTACGAAGAACATTCTGACAATACATTTTCTGTTTAATCGGAGCAATTTTAATGAAGTTGGCAGTGTTGCAGTGAGCAATTCACTAATCTGTGCTTACTTTATTCAACCGAGCTTATTTGAATACAACCCCGTGCTTTGTTGGCTCGTCACCTGCGTTAGGCGACACACCGACACATCTGCCTCGCATTTCAATTAGTAGAAGGTTCATGTAATTATTTAAAGCTTTAATATAACTCTGTCGAAATGCCACGTTATCTGTTAAATGGATAGGTGCAACCATTTTACTAACGCTATATTATACTAGCCGCATCGGCGCGCCTCGCGCGCCTTATCCCTCTAGAAGTTGGCGCTGTGTGTGAGAAATAATTAAAACAATATAATTAATATATATTTATTGTTACTTAATTTCGTATTTTAGTACAAGTAGGTATATTATTTTTTATGCTTATTTTTTAAACATTTTATCTAAAATAAATAAATGACAAGCTGTTTTTTTTATGTTTTTCGTATAATATGTTTCATTATAAATTAATTAAACCATTAATTTTTATATTTATCTATTTTGCAGTTATTATTTAGATAATGCATTTTGTTTAACAGTATAATATATTTTTAACATTTAATGCTGGACTGGAAGCTAATATAATTGAGCAAACATAGATAGCTAAAATAGATCAAAAAATTAAAAAAATCTATTCAAGACATCATACTACTTTTATTTCAATTCATACTTATATTACTCTATTTACCATATTTCAAACTTCTGAGTCCACTGGAAGCTGTGCTAATATAACGTAATAAATTCAAGATGGGGATATAATTCAAAATATCTGTCGAAATAAATTTAACTTAATTTTTTTATTTTATAATTTTCAATTATTCTATTCTACCTTTAATTTTCAATTTTAGGTACAATGAGTCTATGTACAAAAATTTAGATCTTTAAGTCCACTGGAAGCTAAGAAACTGTATCTGATTAAATCTAAGATGGCGGCCATATGTTGAAGTGATAGTACCTTTAATTTTCTTCTTTACCATTAGTCTATGTACCAAATTTCAGATCTGTATGTGCACTGCAAGCTAAGATAATAGTTGTCTGATTAAATCCAAGAGGGTGGCTATAATTCAATATGGCGGCCATATGTTGAAGTGAAAGTACATTTAATTTTCTTTTTGAAGCTACCATAAGTCTATGTACCAAATTTCAGATCTCTAGGTCCACTTGAAGCTGAGATAATAGAATATGAAATCAAAGATGGCGGCTATAATTCGATATGGTGGCCATATATCGAAATCAAAATGGCCGCACTTTTCTATTTATGGTACACTCTATCTATGTACCAAATTTCAAATCTCCATGTCAATGAGAAGTAGGAGAATTAGTGATCAGTCAGTCAGTCACTGTCACTCTTAGTTTTATTTATATAGATTTAGGAACGCAGCAGCGTTCCGCCCCGCCAAGTCAAAAAGTCAAAATTTCACAAAAGCTTCCAGTGTATATATACTGTAGGTGACAAACTAGGGTTTTTGAGGGTCTGCAGCGTGAAATACGTACAAGCTACCTAAATATTTTTTATATTTTTAATATCTTTGAAGGCATATATCCTGTAGATCAAAAATAAAAAAAAAGGCCGAAATCGGTCAAGTAGAGAAAAATAGGTTTTAAAATGGTAGTTTTGATACTTCTTCTTCTTATTCTTCCTTCATTTCGTTGACGCTCCTACAGCCTAAACTACTTAACCGATTTTAATGACTGAGGGCTTTCTGGATTCGTCTAGGGCCCTAGTGCATCCCCCCCCCCCCCAACTCATCCCTCCCTACAACCCCTCAACTCATTCCTACGCTGAATGTGTACCGTACAAAAGGTCATGAAATCTGACCAAAAACCACTTGTGTGGTAAAAAAAAAACACCCCGCCAAATCTGTGGTCCAAAAAAGTTGTGAAATCAACTTTCTGTCCCTCCAAGTGATGTTAGCACTTTCTCCTGACCCAGCACTGTCAACTTAGATTCTTATCTATCTTCTTCTCCTTGGCGGTGTCATTCCTTGAAAGCTTAATTAGTATATTATTTATTTCTATTTCTATTTGTTGAAGGTATCGAGAAGAGCCTTCAACAACACTGTTAAAAGACTTTCCTCACCAATATGCGCCAGCATATTGTACTAGTTAGTCCAGAACTAAGATTATGAGGTGAACAACTATCTTTCTACACAAACCTCATGTAGCAAACGTGAAGGTGAAACAGAAATTGTATTGGTGTTTGAAGAATATTAAAATTTCAGTTTCAGGAAATGGCAAGGCACACCGCCAAGGAGAAGAAGCTGATAATTATCTAGGTTGACAGTGTTGGGTCAGGAGAAAGTGCCCATCACTTGGCGGGACAGAAAGTTGATTTCACAACTTTTTTGGACCACAGACTTGGCGGGGTGTTCTTTTTACCACACAAGTGGTTTTTGATCAGATTATATTTTGGTCTAAGCTGGTGAGGAAACCCACAGTCACTACTCAAGCTTCGGTCAGTCAGAGTAAGTCAAATCAAATGATATTTTAAGATGCTCTAATTTTCTGTGCAGACCATAATAATGAAACTAATATCAATAGTTGCCAACTGAAAAAATCCTAAGATACCTATTATGTATTGTAATAATTATCCAGCTTAAAAGATTGAACGTTAATATTCTTTTAAAAGAGTTGGAAAAAATGTTGGAGTATTTAATGATTTATTAGTTACATTCCTAATTTATTAGCTAATCTATTAGAAGTAGTAATGGGGTACCTCGAAGTATAGAGCACAGCATAAAAGTATACGATTTATGTAGAAAGTTAAATTAGAATTCTTTCCAATGATTTGTAAAACTAGTTTGACAGAAAATTCAAAGTAAAAATATAATTTAAAGATTAAAATAAGTTGAGCGGTTTCTCCTTTTAAGAAATATGTATATATTTATTGATGTTTATTTAGGAAGTACCAATTATGAAGTTGATTTGCTAAACCATGGATTTAATATAGAAAATCTACAACAGTTCTATAGAACAAAAATTACGTTCCTTAAAAGATTTTTTATTAAAATGTGATATATTATCCTTAACATAATAAACAATGGCACCAACAGAATACTACATTTATAACAAAAGGACGCTGAAGGTTGAAATTTATATGGGACCAACAATGAGTATATGTATGACCTATACCATCCAAATTTCATTAAAATCGGACGACTAGATTTTAAGATTTGTTGGTTCACAAAATTTGTGGACAGACAGATTTTTGAAGTCGGAGACATGAACATTTTTCGTTCTTCAGAACTATCACACAGCTTCAGTTACCTTCGGTAAGCTTGGAAGCAAAATTAATGCTTAATAGGGGAATAGTAAAAAGAAAGTTGTAAAGTATACTACCTAGATAAGGTTACGTAAATGAAATTATTATTTGGATGTAGGAAAACATCAATAACCTTAGAACATATTATCAGGTAAAACAAATCAAATGAAAAAGTGATATTGAATTATCTTAAAAATCTGAAGCTATTCCTCTTTGAGAGGAAGAGAAGCATACGCCTGATCACGATCACTCTAGTTCTTCGCCTAAGAGAGTATCAGGTTATTAAAGCAAAAGAATGTAAATGTCTTGACGATTAGGCAAGAGGAATAGGTTGCAGTATAGTGTAATTGCATAGACCGGAATTGGAATGGAGTAGCCTAGTAGGAACACGCTCTATAGTTTAAGTGGAGCAAACAAAACAGTTGAGTCTAGTTTGAGCTCCCCCTAGTTCTGCTCTAAGGGGATAATCCTCATTGGCTTTAGCACGTTCAATTCCCCCTGAAACGTGCACAATACAGAAAAATAACGAAGGGGGAATGCCACAAGCTGGTATTTGCATTGAAGCGTGGGAGCTGGTAACTAGGAAGAGCTGGAGGAGGGTGGAAAGAAGAGCCTTAACATGGCGGAAATATAAGAGACATGGCGGATAGAAGGGTAGATGCGTCGTCCCTTCTGGTCTATGGGATCCTAGAAGTAGAGAACCCGCCTACTTCCATAGTTCGAGTTGGATTTCTATGAGCCGCCCTTGTGCTCCGGCTAAGGCTGGTAAGCACATGCCCTTCTCTCTTTCATTGTCTGGGCCCTTTATGCGTCACATGCAGGGCTCAAACCTCCCCGCCATTAGAGCCCGACAACAATACAAGACCGGTTTTTATTTTTGTTTAGTCCATGAACCTTCGGGTACTTTATGTAGATGCATTTTTCTGAATGCATCTTGCGGCCTGTACTCTCGCTGTACCCTCTTTACTTAGGTACTTCTATTTACAGCAAGTACTAAAGTTTTTTTAAACTAAAGAAGCATTCTTACCCTGTAATATTTCTTAATCCAAGACTTCCTTTCCCATCTCTAGATCGGCTTTAATTCAATAAAAGAAATTTTCCATTATCGCAATGCCAATGTCATGTACCGAGTCCTTCTCTATATTTTTCTTTATTTACGCAGATGTTTTTCATCCGTTTTATTATTTCAATTCAAAAAGAAATAATTATAGGTTGGAAAAATCTAGAATTGAAAGGCCAACAATAAGTTGTGGAGTTGTCTTGGAGAAAATAAATTATAAAAGCTAGACTGGGGTTCGTACGAACCTAGTTTGTAGACTCCAAGACATTGTTCACAACAATATTTTTTCGTCATCAAAATATATTTCACCGCCACTAATTATATTTAAAAAATTATTATTTTGTAATAATCTAAAGTAACAACTTTTCAATCTGCGGGGAACTCCAATTAATTAATATCGAATATTACAAATAAATATCTCTGTGTCCGAAAGATAGTAAATAAAATAAAATTAGCAAATGAATAGCAAAATCTTCAACATTCCTTAAAACGTATCCTACTAGTTCGCTTCCTTCCTTTTTTACAATATAGCATAAACTAAAAATTGTCTTGGTAAAAGTAATATTAAAAATACACCTATATATAAAAATATGGCTGACACAAAGAATCTATATTTCATTTTATAAATTAAAACCATTATATATGTCTGTGTTGTGGGTGCATTATTAATCGTTATTAGCGTCACTCTATTAGAGTGACGCAACTATAATGTTGTTTTTTTTAAACAAGTGTTAATTAAAAAAAAAAAAAATAATAATAATAATATTAAATAATAATAATAAAATAATATAATAATAATTAAATATATAATATAATATAGCAACCGCTAATGACCCACGTGCTGTCGAAGCGGTATAACCAAAGGAAAAAAAAATTAAATAAAATGAGAAATAGGTTTATTAAAACTTAAACCATAAATCTTTGAATTAGACTTTATTAAATCATAATTCATTTCACCAACAGCTAAAAATTAATAGATTGTAAATAATACAATTTAAATATGTAAGAAACATCAATGTCAATTATAGTCATTAAATCTATTTACTTAGATAGACGTAAAGAATGTTTAGATACAGAAATATATAAAATAGAATAATAGAACATAATATGTTTTATAAATGATTAATATTCCTAATTTAAAATACTTACCTAGCCTAATAATTTATTTTTAAAAATGACATATGAAAAAAATATACATAATATACAACTGCAATTATACATACATAAATAAGGTTGAATATTGTTTAAAATGTTGTTGTATCTAGGTCGGTGATGGTTTTAGGAGTACAAGGGATCTATTATAATCTTTCTCTTGAATATATTGTTGCCGTTAAAAATATTATTGTTAACTGTGTTAGTGCGCCTTCATTTTCACCGCCTCATTTAAATTTTACTCCAATGTCAATGCCCTAACTAAATCAGAGTTATTATTCTAATCTATCTCAGTTAAGAAATGCGCAATTATGTGACAATAGTGTAAAAGCTTGATGTTTTAAATTTGTTTGTAAAGATATTGTTTAGTAAGTAGTATAGTATAATTCAGTAAGTAGTAAGTAGTATAATTTAGTAAGTAGAGTAATATAATTTAGTAAGTAGTAGTAAGTAGTCTTGTACTCCTTCTAATACTAATATATAGTTTAGTAAGTAGTAGTATAATTTAGTAAGTAGAGTAATATAATTTAGTAAGTAGTTGTTTCCTTGTATGTAATTCTTATTGATAGTAGGTTCTAATCCAAAAACTTTTGAATAAAAAAATGAGTGTGATTGGGTTACGTTATACCTGGATATTAGTATATATTTTTAAAATAATTTTGAAGCTTTATTAACCAATAGTGACAGCCAGAGAATAACTATGAAATTTTAGAAAAATTATACCAAACAATTGACAATAACCACCTAGGTTAGAATAAAAGAATGTTTTACCAAGAACAGGATGGAATAGTAATCTTCTAGTCAGATTGAAGATGACCCAAAGAAAGGTCGAAATAGTGCATAAGTGAGCTTTTAATTTTTTTCTTTTAGACCCATTCAAATTTTCAGTTTTATACTACCTTTCAACAAATAAATAATTACAAAGAAATTACTACGCATTATTACTATTATTACGCAAGGAAAAACTGGAACTCGATTAGAAAAGAGACAGATGGATAAATGGAATTAATAATAATCATTTAATAAAAATAATAATAATAATATACTCTTGATGCTAATTATAAGTAGTGCGTGGTCTGTCCTGCACCTCTAATTTATTTAGACGTTCAAAAAATTAAAAACTTCCTTATTTATATATTGACATCATTGAGTATTCTCCTTAACCTTATCACCAAGTGAAAAAAATTAGTGTAAAGTGTTGCCAAGAAAGTGACTTTTTTTTTTTTTTTTTTTTGCATATATTAATGGACACGATATTAATTTAAATGTGTACTCCAATATTGTCTTATTATTATTATGAGTTATAAATATTTTAATGCCAGACTCCAATGCAAAGAGTCTACAGTAGTACCTACTGCTAATAAAATAATTCTATACTTGGTATAGGAAGCAAATATATACCATCCAACAATCTAGTTTTCCTAAGACCGTTTTCAGTAATTATGACGTTTCGTCTTAAAAGAAACTTTAATCAGGAATAACGTGAAGTATTTTTTTGGGTACCAAAATCATCTTAATGCTTTTAGAGGGGGGTAGCCTTCGTCCCTAGCTGGGTGTATGTTAGTAAATTTTATTTTAAAAATGGCATGTTGAAAAATTTACATAATTGTAATGTGTCGTGATTGATAATTAGTCAGATAAACTTTGTATGATTACAATTATATACGATACGGACCACTAAATGTCTATATTATGTTGACTCTAAAAAAAAAGTTTCTTTGATGTTTTGTAAAACATATTTTCCTTCCACAGAATACGTTGTGAAGAGATCTTTTCCATTAATCCCAGAAGAGGTTTTGGGTTAATGGCTGGTGTCCAATAATGAAAGTTTTTGATTGGGTAGGCGGAGTTAAACTCAATTATTAAGTAAAGGGGTGTGAGGTCAGTCAATCCTGACGAGGGTGCTAACCAATAAGCACGACGATATGAGGCACCCCTATAGGTCTAAAGCAGGCGTTACGCTGTATTGAGCACCCTTAATACAGCTTAAAAAGTCCGGTTCAATCATTTTGGTCTTTATTAATGAGGGGCAAGTCAAAGATACTTCTGCATCTAGTTCTCATTAAATGAGTTTTTAGAAGAGCAAAGAAAAATTGAAAGACTAAACAAATTGAACCCAGTTGTTTTTTGTAAAGTTTCCATTTTGTGAAGAGATGTTTCTACAATATTATACAATTTTATAGATAAATTTTAGGCATGAAATCAAAATTACAAAATTATAAAAAAGCGTCCGTGAGACAGGAGCCACTATACAAAAGCTATTTTTTAAAAGACAGATATACTTAAAAAAACATCAATACATTTGCTGTTGTACCGTAGATCTGGCATCTTGCCATTTGAGGTGGTTCTTAGAAATCAAGCAACATGACGAAGCAATATAACAATTCAAATTAGAATACAATCAAAGAAAGAATAATCACTTGCAAAAAATGCTTTGATGTAAATGTTTTATAGGTATATTGAGATCATCTAATAAATTGATCTAATACTAACATTTAACAACGAATAAATGTGAGTTTTAATTATACACCACGAGGGGTTGGCAGAACCTTTAGGGAATGATGATCAGGGTTCTAGGTTCAAATACCAGGAAATATGAGTTTTGATTCAGTTTTTTTTTTTTTTTTTTTTTTTTTTTTAACTTTTTTATTTAATTACTGCAACTACAATACTTCATTGTTATAAGCAATACAGATCTTTATGAATATTTGACTTGAGACGACATGATGCAAGCAACTATCCAGTGATAGCACTTGCTAAATTGAGACGAAAAATATTTTATGAGTAATATAAAGCACAATTAATCAATTTAATTCATGATATTAAAATAAATATATTTAGTTCTCTAAGAGGTCACGTGGCCACTGCCTTTTCAGGCGTCTAGGGGGATTGTCAGGAATGGACCGGGAAGACAGACTGTGGACTAGTGGATTGGAATGGTCAGAAAGGGAGTCGTGGAAGGATTTGTATCGGGAAATGGCTAGTTCACGGACAAAGGGTACTTTGAGGTCGTTATGAAGGACGATATTTGAAACATAGAAGGGAGCGTCAGCTATTTTTCGTAGGATCTTGGATTGGAGTGATTGGATACGATAGGAATTGGAAGGTTTGGAGCAACCCCAGAGTTCTATGCCATATGTCCATGTAGGTTTTATTATGGTGTTGTAGATGAGTATTTTGTTTTGCATGTTGAGTTTAGATGTGTTGTGTAAGAGTCTGTGTAAAAGTTTATAGCGTGTATTGCATGTTTGGCGTTTATGTTTGATGTGATTTGCCCATGTTTTGTGATTTTGCCATGTTTTGATTCAGAAAGGTGAAATTAAGACCAAGGGCTGTACAACTAGAAAGGTAGAAGGGTCATATTTATTCCCTTTCTACAATTAAAATCAGCTGTCGACTGGGACATAAAACTAACTGTTGTTTTGTTTGTCCAGTCTTCCAAGAAATTGCGTGCATTTCCAACCAAGGACAAGGAAGGTCGCATTATTGACTATTAAAAAGTCCCTTTTCATTCACGTAAATGAGACAATTATAGAAAAAAAAATGTATAAAGCATGTAGATATCACACTCTAATACCTACAAACTCAGTATATCATTTTAGACATGCGGGTTGTGGCCTCTTTGTTAATTGACTAAATAATTTGTTCTATTAAATTTAGAAATGATAATTCAAATGATTGATTTTACTTTTGATTCCCATCCTTTGTTGTGGTTTCATTGCTTTAGTAAAGAGAATTATTTTTAAATAAATTGGTTTTTGGTTCTAAGACGCAACGATTTAGAAAGACGAGGCAGATGGAAAGAATGCGTTGGTTGTGCCAAACTCTCAGCGAGATTAACTCTTTCTTAACTGCTGAAGGACTGCTGGCAGTGCTAAGATGAAGGAACATGAGAAGAAAAAACAGGTATGAATTTGGGATTGCTCAGTGGCATCGGCATCATATTTAAAAAGACAGAGAAAGGGGAAAATAATATGATGGATGTGCCAAATTCTCAGCTATTCTTTGGTCTTTCGCGACGTCTGAGTACTGGTGGCGGAACTGCGACCGAAGAAAAGCTTAGTGTCCTGGCTAGGTGAAAGCCGGCTGCTCGGAGGAAGTGACGGCTTGCGGCTTGTTCTTGTTCTGCTCGTGTGGATAATATCCCCAGGGTGGTCGTGCCAAAGCTTAAAGCCAAGGCCAGAGTTGAAGGGATCGATCTCTAGTCTAGACAACCCCACCCCTTCACCCTTCCCTTCCTAGTCCCAGACCGCCATGCTCTCCTGGCCTTCCTCGTCCTCCAATCTCTCCTCCCGACCACTTTCAACCGACTGCCCGACTGGCACCCCAAAAACACCTATTGATGAACCGAAATAGCCTCAGTGCGGCTGGACTAGCAAAATTAGTGTTGTCCCTTCAGGAAATTCCACGTTGGTCTAATCCATTTCAATTACCATAATGTAGGTTAACTTCTTAATAATTCGTGAATATGTGTTTTTAAGTTCTTAGAAGATTCGGTTCATCAAAGTTAGTCAAACGTTTTGGTTAAGATATTTAATCTAATAATTTCAAAATGACCTCTGTTTTCCCAGATATTATGATATACCTACAATCAATCAAAAATAAATAATTACATATTTGAAACATTTTTTGAAAAAAGTACAATTATGAGTTAAGGTTAAATACTTTTTGTAACACAGCAAGAGAAACTTTATAAAACGCTGTTTAGAGCAGAAATTGATAAAACAATTCTCTGCAGTTCAACAACAAATATAGACCTTAAAACAATTCCATTGAAATCCTCTTTACTTCAAATTATGAAATTTGTAGCAGAAATCATAATATCTGAACCATTTTTTAACGTTTTTTAGAGGAGCCTAGGATATCCTATATAGTATATCTCAATCTTTGTATATTCATAGTAAAGAAACTAACGAAAGGCAGATTTAATGAAGAGGCGAAGAGCTCCTCCTTCATCCCCATGTTGTAAGATTTTTTTTATAAATGAGTTTGACATAATCCTTGGACGATATATTCTAATCATTTATGCACATTTTTATTTAACTACTAATTATAAAGATAAAACAAAATATTAAAAATATAGAATGCTGATTTAATTTTAATTCTTTCATTAGAATTGGATGTCGATATTCGACTCCTTGTATGCATCTAATCCTACACTAATTATGAAGTGTATAATAGTATTATATTATTATAATTATAATTAAGTAGTTTTAATCCATATTCTCGGTTTTAGCACATTTGCTTAATATTATATATTTTAGTAAAGTGGTGCCTATCTAGTTGCGCGAAGTAAATTATACGGTACATAATATATATATATATATATATATATATATATATATATATATATATATATATATATATATATATATATATATATATATATATATATATATATATATATATATATATATTATATATATTAACAATGTAATACCGTGTTTTTGCACACTGCAATAAGGTACACAAATTGTGATAGTGAGAGACACCAAGGGATGTGCCACTCAAAAATGGCACATAGAAACTGTTCCAACATCAGACTTACGTCATCAAGATGTTGGCTCGGCATTACGCTATGTCCTGCATCGTTTCGTCGCGTCCGACTCATCAGGGGCCCGACGATGCCCACCCAACTCTGGACCTATACTAGATCAATAAGATTAGATACAGGACTTATCAGAGACGAGCGTGCTCTCACACCGCCATTCTTGCTTGGCTGGCAAAACACATTAACAATGTAATACCGTGTTTTTAGGTACACAAATTGTGGTAGTGAGAGACACCAAGGGATGTGCTACTCAAAAATGGCACATAGAAACTGTTCCAACATCAGACTTACGTCATCATGATGTTGGCTCGGCATTACGCTATGTCTCACTATCAAAATTTGTGTACCTTAGTGCAGTGAGCATATTACATTGTTAATGTGTTTTGCCAGCCAAGCAAGAATGGCGGTGTGAGAGCACGCTCGTCTCTGATAAGTCCTGTATCTGATCTTCTTGATCTAGTATAGGTCCAGAGTTGGGTGGGCATCGTCGGGCCCCTGATGAGTCGGACGCGACGAAACCATGCAGGACATAGCGTAATGCCGAGCCAACATCTTGATGACGTAAGTCTGATGTTGGAACAGTTTCTATGTGCCATTTTTGAGTGGCACGTCCCTTGGTGTCTCTCACTATCACAATTTGTGTATATATATATATACATATATATATATTATGTACCGTATAATTGACTTCGCGCAACTAGATAGGCACCACTTTATTTTATATATATATGCACTTTATTGTATATATATATATATATATATATATATATATATATATATATATATATATATATATATATATATATATATATATATATATATATATATAACTGATGAAGTGATACGCCAACTATTATATAAATATTATTAAATAATTATTTAAATATAATTATAATTATAATTAAATAATATAATTATAATTATAATTATTAAATATATTATATAAATAAGTTAAGCTTTAAAGCGAAGAAGTGTAAAATGAATTAATATGTTGATATGATTATTATTTATATTATTTATAATTTTTTATGTTGAATTTATAATTTTCTTGTCTATAAAGATTAAAAAGTTTAGAGGATATATTAATAATACTATTTTTTTAAAACTGGGAGTTTGGAATAACACATTAATAGCTTTTTAGACGAGAACAAAAAATCAGAATAATATCCTTTATCATAATTTATATTATTATATTAAAATTATTAAGATTAAGATAATATTCTATGGACATAAGAAAAAACAGAAACATATTCTTTAATAATATTTTATATATATATATATATATATATATATATATATATATATATATATATATATATATATATATATATATATATATTTCATTAGAAACCCCGTGAACTAAGACTGCAGTGCATATATTGCTTGATTAACCTGCTATGTTATGGATAAATAATATATTGTTCATTATTCTAATTATTCGATGGAAACTAGCAATTAATCTCAGCACACAAATAATACCTATCACACCTATTCAATAAAATGGATTTAAAGAAATAATCTCGTTATATGGGAATTTTTGGTTCCTTAACTAAAGGCCTATCATCGCGAGTCATGCATGGGTCTTGGACTCACTCTTCTATAAATAATAATTATTATACTTACGTTAATAATTATTATAAATAATAATTACTAACTCTCTCATATCTATAATTATTATATATGAATGTATGCAGCTACATTTCCCCATCTTATAAAACAAAACAAAATGCTTTAATGATTTTAATATATTTTCTTTTTATTTTATTATAGACAAAAAAGAAGATACCCTCTGTATAAGAATATAAAATTAAGATCCAAGATCTAACTTACTACCGCTATTTATAACATAAGTATTTTAGCACATTATACTTAATTACATTATTATAAACATTATTCTTTTCTTTTTTGACACAACCATACCTTACTTTTAATTGCTTATAAGACCTTAGCTTAAAAGAGTATACTTTTTTTCTTTCTCATATAAAAAGAAAGTATTGTGATGGCGCAATTTTTTTTAATTTTTGATGGATTTGTACGTTTTGTGGTCCTCGGAGTTCAAAAAAGTGATTTTTAAAAAAATGCCTGACTGTCATCTGTCTCTGTCTACTGTCTGAGCAGACGCCTGCAGCCTAAGCTACTGGGCTGATTTTGACGAAATTTGGCATACATGTTTAGAAAAATCATATAATCTAAGGTGAAATCAATAAATAAATTTTAGCTCCAAATGTGCGGGCGCTACTCCCCAAAAACTCTGAAAACACGTGGAAAAAGAATGATCGAAAAATGTTCTGACAATTTTGAAAAAAAAAATCTTAAATAAAGTCCATTTAAATACGAATCTAACTTTATAAGCAGGTTTCCGGGAAAAATCTAGTTCCTAAGAAAATATCTTTAAATGCGGAAGGGGAGAGGCCAGGTTCGATTCCCCGCCGAGAAGATATTTTTATGATAAAAGTAACTATAATAAATTGAAAACACTGGGTTAAGAAATTATGAACTTGCATATGAGAAAGTTTGTCTGAGTTGTCTCGGACTGATTTTTTCTGTGAATACCCATTCGTTTATTTGATATGTAAAAATCTCAAGAAATATGTTTATAATAATAACTAACCCATCAAGAAGTCCGCATATTAATCCTTAATTTCTTATTAAACAATCAAAAATTAATTTTTTTTGAATGAATCGAATTCAATCACATCTCGATTATAACTTATCCGTCTCACTGCTACCAATATAAGATATTAAATAGCTCTTAATATGCCTAATATATATACATATATATATACATATATATATATATATATATATATATATATATATATATATATATATATATATATATATATATATATATATATTAGGCATATTAAGAGCTATTTAATATCTTATATTGGTAGCAGTGAGACGATATATATATATATATATATATATATATATATATATATATATATATATATATATATATGTGTGTGTGTGTGTGTGTGTGTGTGTATTTTGAAAACATTTAGATAATTTAATTGTACTGAATCCTTAAATCATAATGTATAAGTATCCACAGTAATAATATCTTTATTTTATATATATATATGATATTAATAATTAATATATATTTTATTAATATAAGAAACAAGTCATATAAAAAAATTATTGAGTTCAATTAAATTTATGATCAATGACACAGCATCTTTGAGAAACTCGTATGGCAATATTACATTATTAATAGCCCTAATAAATAAATATATAAATTACCAATTAAAAAATTTGTTTAAGCATATAAGATTTAAATCAAATTATAATTATTATTAACTACGGGAAACAGACAGTGAAAAATACACTCCTGTGCGGGGAGTGTATTTTTCACTGTCTGTTTCCCGTAGTTAATAATAATTATAATTTGATTTAAATTAAAATTTAACTTTCCGTAGTATGAAAACTACCAAAAACTTAAAAAATTGAATTTAGCATATAAGATTGTAAATGATTCTGACTCTAATTTCTATTTTCTGTGATTAAGACAATGATGAAAAATTAAAAGGTAAAATATCATGCTTAAAACAAAAGAATAGAAATAATTTATTTATAAGTATTTAATGAATTATAAAAATAAGAATTATTTAACTAAAAAATTATATATTATTACCTTTTCGTCTGCCACAATTTTATTCAATTCTCAGGCTAAAATGCAATTAAAGTGCTGAATAATTTCAAGCACAATAAATCAAATTTAAATATGATTAGAGGAACCAAGAAATGTAGCCATATTATGTAATGAAAACCTCACAATTAATATATCATTTGAAAACATTATGTTCACTAGATTTTTTATTCTTTAAAGCATAAAAAAAAATGTAATTAAAATTTTTAAATATGAATTACATGTATTAAGTAAATTTATTTTTATATTTAAGATGAATGAATATTATTTAAGGAATCTAAGTTTAAAGTGTTATGCATTGTTAATGTCTAAATACGTATAGTTAATTAATTAATAATTATTTTGATTGTATTGTCGGTTAGAAGGATGTTTAAGCCGGTGTCTGAGGAGGGGGGGCTAAAAAAACTATGTTGTCTGGGTCTAGAGGGGAGCCGGTAAGAGCAGCTGTGCCGCCCGATCACAACCGACTACAACCGAACAAACCCGAAGACGTTATTATTGATCTAGTTGAGCCCAAATTCAAAGTGGGCACTTTACCCCGTCTAGACACCCCCCTTACTCCCTCTGCACCCCCTTTACCCTTCTCTCTTGTCTGTTTACCTCAAGAGACTGATAAACATATTAGTATTGACTTCAAAATAATATAATAAAAAAGAAAATGGATAAATCCATGTTTCTTTCATTCGTTCTACAGGGGGTTGGCTATTGCAAATAATTCAAATAAATTGCTAAGGATAAACAGTAAGGGGGAATGAAGTCGTAAACAATTCTTCGTGGTCATTGAAGTAACATAACAATAAATTATGATAGTTTCATGCAATTTTAAAATATAAAAGGTAAGACAAAGAAAATAGGCTGACCGGGAAGTAAAAATATAAATAAACAAATCCATTAAGGTGATACAAAAAATTGTCAAAGGGTACGTAGGCTATATGACTAACTCTTCAACGCTTATCTCTAATTATAAATAGATCCCAAAGCTGGGAATTGATGATATTATGAGAGCTTAAACACAACCTCAGGCCAGTGATAGAAGAAAGGGAAGAAAGCAGGGCGCCACCAAATTTGAAACAGAAAAAGCGCAAACATTAAATTGAGAGTGCTGATACAATAGTCACCCTAATTTGTTTGCTTCGACCGATTTTCGTACCATTTCAGGGCTTCACGAATATCTCTCATAGAAATATCTCCTACGTTTAGTTAAGATTCAAGTTATAGTAATCTAATTTGGACAATGCTTAATTTCAGCCGGAACAGTGCGCGGTGTTCTGGCACCTCACGGGAACCGGAACTCACCGCTCACCGGAACACAGTAAGAGAGTAAATGTGTCGTAATACCGCAGTGGCAAAGGAGGGGGAGGGAGGAGGTACTAGCGTAGAGCAACACAGACTTGCCGCGCCACTGTATTTGTCGCAACACTGTACTGACCTCAAGATATTTCAATCACCTATGGAGAAGATGAGATTTTTCGACTCAGTGAAAGATTCAAAATTAATAGCCCTTGTGACATAATCAGAGACTTTAAGCAATATAAGCAGGGGCTAAAACCAGTGTTAAGCGGACAAAAACCTACCATTATTAAGCATCCCCCTATGTTCAAAAAACTCTAATAAAAGACAAATCGTACATGTACGAACAAATAGCCATAGACCCTAGCTTTTTAATGTTAGAGATGAAAAATTTAAACAAATAAAACGTTTAAGACAATAATTTAGTTCATTTACCAACTTACATATTACAATGGTTAATGTTTATTGTTTATTCAATCAAACAATTATTAGCTCTCTGGATCAATAAACAATAATAATTAATATCAACTCAATAATTTGTTATAATGTAGCCAGCTAGGGGAATACCCTACAGACACCCCACATGAGACCCCCAATTATTACGTGGGTCGTGGGTGTTCCGGCACCTACAATTTTAGGAATTCAGCACTGAACTTGGGTGTAAAACTTGATACCACAGTTTATTTAGGGCTTTATTGAAAGTATCTAAATGAACTCCTGTCGAAATAACATATAGATCACACAACAATTACGTAATGCCTCATTTCGTTAAAAATAAAAATGACAGGGATGGTTCATTTCTTATGACGTGCGAAAAAATAAAGATTTAGAACCTGTTCAACGGCCATAACCTGTTCAGTATTTTTCTTTCTTTTTTTCTTTATCGACTATATTGTTATTATTTTGTTTGATAGAAACAGGTCCCGAGGAGCAGTTTTTTTTGTACGTTGCTAAGAAATTTACATATTGCGACAAAGGGGTGGGTGGACACTGGGCAGATATGGGGTGCGGGCGGTGTGGGAGCCACCAGCCGACTCAAGGTCTCAGAAGAAAATATGGGTGAACTTAATATTACGGACTAGTTCTTTTTTTTATGTGTTCCCTATAAAGGAGATGTGAAGTACAAGGGCTCACGGTCACTGGGTTAGGAGGGTTGGCGAGCAGACAGACAGACAGGATCCGAAAAAGGGTTGCCAGTACGTCAATTGCGAAATTTTGCTTCCTTAGGCAAAGAGCCTTTCTTCGTAAGATATGAGAAAGGAACGGACCGGTCTCTTTTGCTTTCAGAATGGAAATTGGGTTTTTACGCTTTAATACAACCGAACGTTTAAATTATATGTTAGGGACGAGGGAGAAGCTTAAATAATTGTGCTCATGTTAACATATTAAGAGATTTTACCCGTTATCTAAAAAAATCTTAAAAGAACTTGTGAGAGGAATTGAGAAATTTACTTACTTCGAAAATAGTTTATTAGCAGGGGAAGTCCTAATTCCTTAGGATTCCAAACCAAAAAACTATGTGGTAAGGTGGAATTATATCTAATGTTTATTTTACTATTATTTATTCCTAGAGTTGCTTAAAAAAAATGTGTTAATGATATTATTATATTTCATTAAAACATGTTTAATAAAAATGAGCATTGCAGTAAAAATATCTCATTAAGTAAAAAAATAAAATAAAAAAATACAAATAATTTTAAATTTATTTTGGACCTGTCAGCTATTTGCTCAGGACGATTTCATAGAAAGATGTTCAGGGACCTCCTAAACATAGAGGTTGTGGAGCATTTATTATTTAGGACTTGTGGAGCACCCTTAAGACTGGCTATAAGTTTTTACTGATGTACACTGCGACTATATTCCGCTTCAGATTTCAGATATCTTTATAACAAACCTTATACTTAAGCAGATTAATTAATTAACGACCAAATCTGGATATACTCACTTTTACAAAGAATTAGGATGGTTTAAAGAACAGATCAGTACCATTTGTACACGAAGAAACACAAAAATGTCAAATTTGTGATAAAAACAATGCAAAAATGTAATTTTTCTCTTTCATAGACCATAGATGTTTAGTTTTCAGGTAGTTATTTTTTGTAGTGATTAAAGTTGAAAAGTGAAACAGAATATATTTCTTAAAGACCAGAAGATGCTGCTAAACAAATTGGCATAAGCAAAATTCGGAAACTAATGAGGGAAATTGGGAAATATCGAACGTGATTGTACCAAAGTACACATAAAATGCTTTAAACTAAAATATTTAAGGATCGAAGAAACCGTTTTAAAAGGAGCTTTCGAAATTTAAAAAGATGTCACCTTTAATCGTGTCCCTCAAATTCAATTAGATTCGGCCGAAGGGTGGTAAGACTGTTATAAGGGTTTTCATCCCAATCTTTTTAAGTTGCCTTTCAGTTAAAGGACAAACCCCACTACTACTTTTCATTCGGGCACCCTAACATTATTCCCATAGCCGATGGACATTCAAAGCTGACTGGAGGGAAAGATACACTTAGCAAGAGAGGGGGTTGAAATCACCTAAACATCTTTGCTTTCGATCCGATATAAAAAAAGGAGTGCTTCAAGTTAATCCCTTCTCTCCCCTTTTTTTCTTGATTTTTCGTTGCCGAAGAAAAAAAAAAAGCTGGGGAAAAAGATAAATAAAAGATTAACATCTGTAATTTTGCCAACTGTTAACCAAGTTGTCATGACGACTACCGTCGGTTGGATACGTGTTGATAGTTACACAAACCATCTGGTTAGCACCTTTATCAGATTACTCGTGCACTTCCCCCCCCCCCACGTTTTTGATGAGAGAATCAGTATGATTAACAGCCGTCAAAATGCTTTTGGTAGTTTACTTCATTAAGATAAGATCATGTTCTGCTAATAAAAGACCAACATTTCCCCCTTCCATTTCAAGATAACTTAATTTACAGAAAAGTAAAAAAATCTCAACGTATTATTTTATATTATGTAAATAAACTACGGTTTCCTAAAACCCAAAATTAAATAATTTTACGTAGACTTTTTATAGATCCCCATTTTCATAATACACAAAAGAATGTTCATTTTTTTAAAACCGATAAAAACCTCTTTGAACCAAGTAAAAATTAAATTTTCACTTTTTGACCTTTCCTTTCAAAAATGAAATAATGGAATGGGAATTCATAAAATTAAAATAAATCTTTAATAATAAAACAAATCTTAAAATAGCCGACTCTACTGCCTCATTCAGCAATTATAAGGGGGTAATCTATTTCGATTAATAGTTCTGAGGACCAATCACCTAAATTTTATTACAATAGTTATTTGTGGCTACTTTATGTATACCTTCTTTAATAATAATTAATTTGTTTTGCAAAACTAAATGCTGCTCTATTTTTAAATAATCGAGCTCCAGGAGAAGATGGTATAGTCGCAGAAATATAAAATACAGAGAAAAAGCACTAGGACACGACCGCCAAGTTAAAGTTGGAAATAGACTTTCTCCATTTAATGCCGGAATGAGTAAAGCAGATACAAAGTGCGGTGAGAGAAATTAGTACATAGGTGGAATGGTTTATTTACAAGCTATGGCTATGCAGATGACATTCTTATACCTCAAAGGTCAACAAATAAATTAAGAGAGGTGTCTTAAATGGTATGCAAGTGCAATGGGTCTTACAGTAAACGAGGATAAGACGAAGTAGGTACGTGTGCTTGTCTACATCAGAAGACCGCAGGGGTCCCGAAATAATAATCGGAGACAAAACATTCGAGGGAGTGTCTTCGTGCAAATAACTTGGAGCTCTTGTCTCCTGAGGTAACTCTATGACTGAATGTATAAAAGAAAGGGTCCAAACAGGAACAAGGCCATATTAAGGTAATATTGACATGATTTATCTGACTAATAGGAAGAAGCACTAAGCTAAAAGTGCTCTTCTATGTATAAGTGTTAAATATAAGACGCTAGTAAGACCTGTTATCCCATATCGATGTGAGACATGGACAATGTCCGCAACTGATGAAAAGGAAAACTCATCGAAAGACGTATCCTAAGACGGGTCTATGGACCTGTAAGAGAGGTTGATGGTGCCTAGAGGATACGAAGAGACACCACGAGCTGGAAGAACTCGTCAGCGGCAAGACATCGAGCGTTTCATTACAGAATATTTAGATGCCCTCCATAGATCAAATGCAAATTTAATGTTCAAGACTCCCCGACTACTAAAGAAGCATTTTTAAATGTTAACTTTCCAAGTAAAGCAATGGTTTCGTCCTTTTGTATTTTGTTAATAATTATTTAGGCCGCCATTTTGAATCTAAATAGCAGATTGGATATCCCTTCTCCATTTTTTTTATGTCATAAAGGAAGCTAACTTCCAAATTTTCAGGTTCTAGCAGTAAATGGCCACCATCTTGAATCAAGATGGAAGATCGTAAAATGACTTCCTAACGAGCACCTATAAGAGGGTTCTATCTACAAAATATCATAGTATAATAACTCATAAGTCCAGTGGCTCCAATAATATCGTAGCCAGTGGTACATATTTGGATATAATATACATAGATTTATTATTTATATATTTCTAGCAAAGGTTATCTATTGAGTAGTAGGGACAAATATAATAGGTATGGTGTGGAATAATTAATAGTATTAAAGTTATCAGCTGATATATGGTATGTGTTATGTTCATACAATTAAACGAAGCAAAATTCCGTCCTAAAATGTGGATGCGTTGCATGTAATATCCTCAATAAATAATTAGACCTATATAGTGCCTCTATGACCGACTAAAAATTATTTTAAAATATACAGAGTATACTGTATACGCAACCAAGGACAAATACCTACATAAATAAAAATTTTGCTTTGACCAAATAATCATATATAAATATATATTCAGGGCTCGATTTGAGGCGGAACGGCGTTCCGGGACCTCTCTCTCTGATAAAAAAAAAAAAAAATCGGCACTAAGATTTGCACTAATAGTGTGGGTTTATGTCTAAAACTGCTTAAAATGCTGTTTTTGAACGTTTATTTTTCAAATTTTCCCGGGGGAGGACCCCCGGACCCTCCTTCTATAGGGGGAGGGGGGGAGAGGGTAGGTTGTAGTTCCGGCACCTCAATTTCTAGAAATCAAGCACTATATATATATATATATATATATATATATATATATATATATATATATATATATATATATATATATATATATACATATATATACATATATATATATATATATATATATATATATATATATATATATATATACATATATATATATATATATATATATATATGTATATATATATAATATGTATATATATATAATAAGTCATAAGTATATAAGTATATTATTTCATACAATTACACTTTTTTTAATTATCAAGGTGTGCAAGAGGATTAAATAAATGTGAATGGGAATATAGACGAGTATGTTGTTCCAGTTTACAACGAACTTCCTTTAGAATATCAAACGGATGAAAAAAAAATCCATATTTCAGGTTTTTCTCATTCTTAAATTATCATTTAATAATATCTAATACATATCTTAAGGATTATAAATATTTAATTTAACGCACAATACTGTAGAATGTATGATGTCATATCTTGGACTTTCAAAACTTAGATAAGATCGCAGACTATACCAGTTTGTTGAGTGTACGAGTGTAAAGAATTTTTTAATCGTGGGACTTATCAGAATTCAGAATTAAGGGGGTGCCGTCGAATGAATTTGCAAATATACCCTTACTGGACAGGTAGGTACTCTTTTACTGACTCCGTATGTAAATGAAAAAAAAGCAAATCAGAAAACACAGAATTAAAAATCCGGGGATCTAAAAAGTATTCTGTTCTCACTCTCACCCAGATGCAACATTTAACTATTCTAATCATTTTTGAAATAATGTACAGTCGAAGGTATTTTTTAAAAAATAACATAAAACAACTACACTGAAAGTAAAGTAATTCAGACATCAGAGTTCTAGACAGATGTGTTAAAAATACCCATTTTTAGTGTTAAGATATATAATTAGTTGTTTTGACTGAGATTTTGTAGCACCACTTCATAATTATGATTAGAGAGGTTGGTAGAAAGTAACACAACAATACCGTCACCACATTTTTTTTTTTTATTAAAACTCACAAACGTGTTTCGACTTATAATATCATCTTCAGTACAGAATTCACTCCTACTAAGTTAACACGCATTGAAGATGATATTATACATCGAAACGCGTTTGTGAGTTTTAATAAAAAAAATTGTGGTGACAATATTGTAGCTACTTTCTTCCAACCTCTCTAGTCATAATTAAGATATATATTTATAATTGACTATTCTTCCCTAGGTTTGTGCAAATAAGTAATAACTATTACTAAACAATATAACATCACATTAGTAGAACCAGACTAACCTCGATTATTATTTTCTCACATTCAAACAACCGTGATTTTTTCAAAAATAAATGTTTGAACGTTGGAGTACAAAAAAATTGTGGAAATAATCATTGTAATTGTAGTTAAATGTTGAATAGCTCCATTTAAATACTTTTTTATGTAATATATTTTATTATAATATGCTAATAGGTCAAAGAAAACCACTAATAGAAAATATTCTAACTTATCC
The DNA here is from genome assembly GCA_951217055.1 of Gerris lacustris. Lineage (NCBI taxonomy): Eukaryota > Metazoa > Arthropoda > Insecta > Hemiptera > Gerridae > Gerris > Gerris lacustris. The sequence goes on along the minus strand of OX578283.1, from coordinate 21,950,439 downwards.
GATAACAAAAAATACAGTATAAGAAAGTATATAATACAACAAGCAGAATTTTTAAACAATTGACATTGAGTTTTATGAAAATTTCGCATTAATGAAAACAGAATAATACATTAATTTTTATTCAATAATAAAAGTCACGTTTGATCCGATTTTTATACTATAGAAAAAAAAGGACAAGAATGATGTTGCTTCATTTCATAAGAGTTGAAACTATAATTTAATAATTTCTAGGTGAAAATAGACCTACACGTTGAAATATACGTTCTTCTCCAATTGCACAATAACTAAATATTATATATTAGTACTAACCAACTATTAATAACAAATTGAGAGTTAAATGTTTACTGTAGAAAAGCTCGAATGGATGCTAGAATAAGAAAACATTTCTGTCTTATATTATTACATACTCTGATATTATTATATAACATCACAGTATTTATATTAATGTTATTAAGCATGATAAAAAGAAATAAAAAAAATTGAAATTAAAACTGGTTGATGTGAAATAAGGGACCTGATGATAATATAAACTGATAAAAATAACTTGAAAATGATCTAAATAAGCATGTATTTACAGTAATATAATTTATTATTACATGCTTATTGTATGTAAGTAAATAAATACTTATATAATTAATTTTCTTTTAAGCATGAGTAAATTTGTGCCCGCACTCAGAAGTTTTCTCTATTAAAGAAACACATGATCCTATTGTGTATATATGGTACCATATTCATTATGCATACTAAACATTAGTAACCAATATGTTATTTGGTAATGATTGAGTTAAATTATTTGTCAGTTATTTTTATTATTTTACTGTAATATAATTGAAAATTATTTTATTCTAAATTACCTATAAATAAATATTCTTCACATGTAATGCATTAATACATTACGCATCTAGTGCGGAAAGTAGCATTTTGCATGAGAGTGTGGAGTTTGCACCCGAGCGACAACGAGGGTAGTAAAACCACACGAGCAAAGAAAAATGCAGTTTTCGAACGAGTTGTGTACCGTAATTATTAATCTACGATTGCTGGATTTTAATAATAAATTCAGAAAAAAATTAATAAACTTCCTGTATGTAAGTTCGTATTTCTTTTTTAATAAAGATAACATTAATTATTATTTGGTTGTATTTTGTGCCAAATTAATTATATCGGGAGGCGTATTATTCTCCTCATTTTCGTCATTAATCACTCATTATTTTTCACTAAAAACTCAATATAAACAGTTACTTTAATTAAAGAATCACTTTCTACGCATCTAAACAGAGATAAAATGTTTATATTTCGTATCAATCGTAGATAAATTATAATACTCCCTGGCATATTATTATACTATAAAAATAGCAATTCTTATATTTTACACAAAAATAACACCTACAACCGGGATGAAAATTAAAAAGGCACTCATTTACTTGTTACCCACCCCAAATTACTTTAATGTGTAAAGTGTAAATGTTCCCTTGTCATACTTAATTAGACTAAGTGATATTATCAACTTTACATATACAGAAGTGTGATGTCCCATTTTGCCTTTGTCTTAAAATTCTTTGGACTAAATATGCTTTAGTCTTAAAAGTTATCAAAGGAATTCCTTCAAGTAGTAAACAAATATAGGGTGGGTAACCAATTAAATTTTTGCCCCAATTAAATTAAATTAGCCCCTAATTTACATGGTTACCTACCTAGGGGGGTAGTCATAATTAGCCCATGGTTTCTCTTTCACATGCACACAAATTTACATTCTGCTTCTAAATCTGATTTTTATGAAAATTGAATTGTTTTTTGAAAGCAGCCCACAGATAGCCCCATATTAATTTCAACAGTCTGCGCTCTTTAAATTTTGCTAAATTGATACTTAAATTCATGTAAAAATCACAGATATTGGTTTTCGTTTATGTACTATTATTATCGTTTATGTACTATTATTTATGGGAACGAATTATAACCGTTTTACAGAAAGAAAGTAGTTTATATTTATATTATTTCATTATTTTAAAGAACAATACCCCGCGATTGACACAAGTAGATATAATTTCAAGATAATAATTCATATAAAAATGCCATTTTTCAAAACTGGTCTTATTTTCAACCTTTTTTTTTTTTTGTTTTTTTTTGGTTTCTGTATTCTTTACCTTATTTGTATCTTTGTGCAAAATTTGGGGAAGATTGAATGACGGTAAGTGGTTCAAAATTGGGGTAATAGGTGTGCGATGAAACTTAAAAAGCAAACAAATTAACGCAATTTTTTTTCTTTTTATTTTTTTTGGTTCCTGTATTCTTCACCTTAGTTGTATCTATGTGCAAAATTTGGGAAAGATTGAATGACGGTAAGTGGTTCAAAATTGGGGTAATAGGTGTGCGATGAAACTTAAAAAGCAAACAAATTTACGCCATTTTTTTTTCTTTTTATTTTTTTTGGTTCCTGTATTCTTCACCTTAGTTGTATCTATGTGCAAAATTTGGGGAAGATTGAATGACGGTAAGTGGTTCAAAATTGGGGTAATAGGTGTGCGATGAAACTTAAAAAGCAAATAAATTTGACGCCATTTTGTTTTTTGATTTTTTTGTTTTTGGTTTCTGTATTCTTCACCTTAGTTGTATCTATGCGCAAATTTTGGGGAAGATTGAATGACGGTAAGTAGTTCAAAATTGGGGTAATTGGTGTGCGATGAAACTTACAAAGCAAAGTAATATAAGACCAGTAAAAAGAACTTTTTATATACTACGTTTTTAAATTTTCTGTTGAATCGTATGTAATGTTAATAATATAATTGTTATTGTTATATAATATATAATGAAAAAAAAAATAGTACCGAATTTATTTACTTCACCTAAATGACAACCATCCAGGGAGCTAATCTTAAACCTATAAAAGGATAAATCTTTGTACAACGGATCTCCCCAACACCAAATCTAAGCGTGCCATCGATATATTTGAAATAATATAATCGATAAATAATATAATCGATAAATAATATAATCGATATTTCCTGTTTTGCTGTCATTCAATATTTATCTATCACAAATTTGAGACCCGTCAAAATGAAGATTGCGTAAATATTGGATATGGCAAAACAAATAAAATAACGTGCGGATTTTTTCCGAACTAACTTTCCGCACAGCAAAATTTGCTGAAAACTAATTAAATTCTGCTGAAAGATGGCTAAAAGTATTAAAATAATGCATTGTCATCGTGTTCTGAGCTATGCTAAAAGTTTCAAATGTCTAGCTATTCGGGAAGTTAGTTAGAAATCGATTGCCAGATTTGTACCGGACAAACAAACAAACAAACAAGAATGCAAGCTAATAAAAACGTAGTAAAATAGATTAAAGACAACCAAAATAGAAATGCATTTTTTTTAACGAGGGGTACTTAGTGTTACGAAAATTATAGAAAGGGTACACAGATCTTAAAAGTTTGGGAAACACTGCTCTAAAGGGTATTCACTTGATTATCATCACTTTTTCATACATTAACATTAATAGCTAACTAAATAATGATAATTGTTATCATTTTTTAGTAGTAGTGTAGAAGTGTAGTTGCTTTACACAATAGAGATCAAAAGAATTTAAGAAATAATAGGAGATTTAAGTATGACTTCTGAGGTACACAGTTAATTCATTTTGCGTTCATTCTCATCCTTTTAAGAAAATTTTAAGTACTTGATCTTTTGGTCATTATTTGATTAGTTTTACTACTTTTGTTTACGTTTTATGGTTTTATACTTTCATAAACCTAGCAAACTTATTAGGCTTTTATAAATTCTATTGAGAAAATAATTTACATACAAGATGTATGGATGTTTTGGGCTATGTATAAAAGTATACAAGAGTAATTTTTTTTATTATAGTCTTTGTGAGAAAATATATTGATTGCTACTAACGATATTTTAAAAAGTTACTAATATCAACTATTATCTGTGTGATCTTCTCGTGGTAAAAAATAAAATTGTAAATCATACAATAAAAAAATTCTGATTTGGGTTGTTGAGTAAATTAAAAATGACCTGTTCAAAAGGCTCTCATGATTTTTATTTAAAACATCGGTCCGATAAATCGAACAAAATTTTCTCATTTGGATATTGAGGCTAATTCGTATTGTACGTGCCAGAGAAATTTCCTAAAGAGTGGTCAGAGATAGATATAGGTGGCTCTAAATCTTGGCCTGGCACTTACAAGACGAATTTACCGGATATTGATACTGTATTTAAATCCCATAAAATCTTATCAACAGTTGGTAGTTCACTTTTTGTTTTTGATTATTTACAAAATCAAAATTATTTTCAGCAATATCTCGGAATCTAGATTTTCCCCGTGAAAATTACTTATATGGTTAGATTCGTATTTATATGCACTACATTTTAGAATTTTTTAATCAAAATCGTCGCAACATTTTCGAGCAATATTTTTTTAACGTTTATTCAGAGTTTTTGGGGCTTAGTGCCCCCAAATTTGAACCTAAAATTATTTTCCTGGTTTTTGCCTCGGGGTATGATTTTTCTGAACGAGTACATTATACATACTAAATTATATAGTTATCAGCCCAGTACTTTAAGCTCTACGCGTCTGCACGGACTACAGAAGTCAGGCGATAGACATTTTTAAAAACCACATTTTTGGACTTTAGGGACCTCAAAACGTAAAAATTCTATCATGATCACCAAATCGATTTCCCGCCATTACAATACTTTCTAAAAAGGAACAAATTACAAAATAAAAAATTTATCGATCTGGTAAGCTATCCAGGCCTCCTTAACAAGTAAAATGTAGAATTCATTCGAGATAGAATCGCTAAACGAACTAACAAAGTCGATGTGAACAACGAAAACGATTCGAATAAATAAACTAAGTAAACGAAGGATGTGAACTAATCTGTTTTTAAATACTGTTATTCTTTCATTAACTGTACGAATGTATTTTACTTTATTTTATTTATTTAACTATATTATCTCTTGATTAATTAGTAGATATGCTGTGTTTATAACAATCTTTTAATGAAGGACAGCTCAACTTTGCATTTTTTTTCAATTAAGTGTTTCTCTCTGATCGAATAAACAAAATAAACGGAGGACTCATTTTTACACTTAAATTATTAATGAAAATGATAAAATAAATTATTAAAATTCTGATCCACTGAAGTATTAATATTAATACTTTACATAGATAAAATGTAGTAGAAGTGAATGTAGTAGTGTGGCGGGGAAAAATGCAGTAGAAGTTCTTTTCCGTTTTTTATGCCCTTTGGGATGCTGAATCCGAATTTCAACTATGCCACCACGTAATAGTGAGGCGTTCTGAGAATTATGCGTAAAATGAAATTTAATTTAGTTTACTTTTGTATAGATAAACTTGTATCTAAGAGTGCGAATTGTTCAAACTGTAAGCGAAAAATTGAGAAAAAAAATCGAGAATTTTTTCAGTTTTTCGCAATTTTCTCAGAACTCATCACTTTTATGAGGTGGCAAAGTTTAAATTTGGATTCAGCACTCCAAGAAATTTAACAAACGAAAAAAAAAAATAATACTACTGCATTTTATTTCTGGGTAGGTCTCTTTTTTCACCTAATGACTGGCCTATGATACAAATGATAAATTTGAAGAAGTAACATCCATTTATCTCTCTATATGTAATTTATTTTAACCTAAGAGTGAGTTAATCTCTTTTATCTCATGCTAATAACCAAAGTTTAAAACTATTCAGAAGAATATAAAAGAGGAATATTGTATTTGAGATAAAATCTCTCACAGATTTTAGTAAAAATAGGTAGTAATAAAAGAAAGCAAATGTAAAATATGAAATAAGAAATAAAATAAAAGACTAGTATGTTAGAAAGAGAAAAATCCTGGTAGATACACATATGAAACTGAACAAACTAAATATATATTTTATTAAATAAAAATAAATTTGATTAGGTATGGTAAAATATATATTATTATAGAATATCAAAAACCGAGATCTCACGTTGATCACGATTTAAAAATACACAATATTTTACAAAATTATTAAAAAGTTTAGATATCTTTATAATCAAATCTCACAGCATCCCAAATAGATATTTGGGAAGGCTAAAACTTATTTATTTAAAAAGTATTACCGAAGGTTAAGAGATAGTAAACAAAATATATGTATCAAAATATTATAAATTAACTTTTTTATAGGTATTATTTAAGAATTATCACACTAAATCTCAAAATTTACAAGTTTATCACAAATGATAAAATATTCCAAAAATTGTAAAAGTGCATTATTATTAATAAATAACAAGATTCTCCTTTAAAAAAATGCTTCCTTAACAGAATCTCTCACAGGTTTCTACAGACATTATATCTAAATCTATTTTATGAATAGAAATGAATGAAATCCACCTTATTATAGTCTGATTTGTACACCTAATGCATTATTAATAGGCAAACGATGTATCATTTATTTTATTTCAATATTCAGAAGAAAATTTAACATTCATTTAGAAGAATATCCAAGAAAATTAGAAGAAAATGGTTGTTTATGTGATTAGGTTTATATATACATTTATATATAGAAAATGGCCAGAATAAATATATAACAAACTAAAAACGCCCCTAATTTACATCACAAAAAGATTTAAGAGAAATAATACATATAATTTATTAATAATTTAAAGATATAAAATCAATACCGGGGTCATTGGAAGTACAAAACATCAGTCCGATTAATCAAACAAAACTTAAATCCCACAATATCTCATTAAATTGATTCATTTTTAAACACCCTTAAAAAGTATTCAACAGGTGGTTGTTTAATTTTTGTTTTTGATTTTCAATGAAATCAGATTTGTTTCTATATCAAATCTCCAAATTTCATCGAAAACGGCCAGGTAGTTTAGGCAGGGGACCTCAAAACATGTAAATCCATCAAAATCGAATTTTCGCGCAATTACAATACTTTATTTTCATATATTATACGTTAATTAGAAAGTAAAAAACTCTAAAGCTTTAAAAAGTCTACTAAACTCCACGTTTATATAAATTAATATTTCTTAGACAAGTTCATTATGATTTTGTTAAATATTCAAAAGAAAAAAGATAAATAAACAAATGTAATTTGTATCTTCAGGACAAGGTCTCCTCACAAATATTATTATACAGCGATGAAAAGACTAAAATCAATATATAAATAGACATCAATATGCGACTAGAGGTAAGCGATATACATATATATTAGAGAACGCTTATACATAAATATATTTTAGAGAACGCTATTTCTTTATTTAAAATTAAGAAATAAAAATGAAAATTCGTCAGTTGGAAGTAGAAAAAACTATATGCATGATATTATGTACTAGCTCAATCTTCTATTTTATTTATCAAAATATATTCAATTCACATTATGGTCAAATCTCTAGAACTAATGCATAATAAATAGGTAAGTTGTGTGTAATATATTTTATATGAATACTTCTTGGAAAATTGTACCAAGATTTATAGAAAAATATTTATAATAAAAATAGAAATATATATCTACTTTGTCCCAGTCTACCACAGGTTATTACTTTATTACAAAAGAATACGGTGGAAAAGGGGCCAAAATAAATATATTACTAAAAAAGCGAGTAATAACAAACTGTGAAAAGATATTAAGAGAAAAATTTGTAAGTATTAAAAATAAAAGTTTTAAAATGTAAACATTTGTATAAATCTATCAAAAAATGTGTTAAATATTTTCAAATATGGACTCGTATATTCAATAAAAATAAATATTTTTACTTGAATATTCAAGTAAAATAATTAATAACTAAAATACATGTTAAGTGAATAAATAAAAACCGAATTCAATAATGTACAAGTATAACATATTTCTTCTTTTTGTAATTCAATCTTGCGATTAGAATTATGTAAGGAATGTAAAAAATGTATCTTACAGATATAATCTCACATTGATTTTAAACATTTATAAATAAAGAAAGTAATGTAAATAACTCACCAATTATATCCATTCTTCATCATTAATAACTCGAAGAAAATAAATGAATACTTTATAATATTTGAAATAGTTCACTTTAGTAAGTTAGAAAAAAGATGCGTATTCGTTAAAAGCAACACTCGCGACCCGACGGCATCCGCGCCTTCCAACAAACTGCACAATATTCGGTCAAAATCAATATAAAAATATAAACGTATTGTAAATTAATCGATAATTGATCGAGTTTAATGATTTCAATCTAACAATACGAAAATCAAAGTATCTAGACATATATAAATAAGTTTATAAGTTACTTTTAAACGAGAAATATTACCGGAAAAAATAGTTCTATATTAAAATGTATTCAAATAGTTATAAAAAACACTGTTTCTATAAGAGTGAACAACAATAAAATAACCTCAATTCATTAAGATTCCATTAAAATTATATATTTTACGAGACAAAACGACTTAATAAGTTAAAATTTATGAAACAGAACATCAAAAGTAATGAAATACATTATTTACAGGTTAAAAAAACATTTTAGCCGAAACTTATAAACCAATCACGCTTCTTTATTTCTAATCATCTCAAACAGGGTTGCATTAATAGAACAAAAAATTTTAAACACTAAAAATTTACAAATCTGCACAAAGATCAAATGACAATGAAGACGACGCCATACTGTTTTATATTTTTATCAGTTGTAAAAAATGTGTTTTTTTTAAATTTTAGCCCCTAATTTAACGTTTTTATTTTATTGTATTTTTACACGTTGATCTATAGTTTTTTTTAATTAAACATGGAAATTTAATTTATATTGGTATATATTAAAAACCTTTTTTGTAGGTAGATTACTCGAATTTATATTTGATTATATAGATACCTTGTTAACATAGTAAATCAAAATGTATTTATATGAATAATAAAGCCTTTATTATTAATATTATTATGTTTTTATAATGTTTACAATTTATGAACCAAGACTCTAATAAAAGAAACAGTGTTTAATATTCTGAAATAAATAAGTATAATATGCAATATAAAATTATATGTTTATGTTTATTATAAATATAACCGTTTTAAATAAATTATATAAAGCCGTGTTAAAAAAATATTTGAAATAAATATATATATCGGCAAAAGAAATAGATTTTTTTTTTTCAATTAATTAAAATAAATTCCATCAAATTTAAATTTTAAATTAAATAAATTAGTTTAAAATCAATTAGAAAAAAGTGAATAGAATAAGTTTAACTTTAAATATTTCTTTTAAAGGAAATGAAAAAAATATACTTTGAAAAATAAAATAAAATAAGAAGTTGAAAATATATTTCTATTCTTTAACAAAAAAATAATATATATATATAAAAATTGTAAAAGAATATAGAAATATAAATATCTTATTTTTCAAAAATTAAATATATAAATAAATATTACAAAGAAGAAAATTTAAGAAATATAAATATTTACTTATATTCAAAATAATTGCAAATCAACAAAGTACTTTATAAGATAGGTAGATATAAATATAGATGTTCTAATTAAATAAGACACTAAGAAAATAAAATATAATATTTTTTGCTAAATTAAGTCTAAAAAACTTATGTGTTACACTGGAACTCTAGCTTAAATATTTTATATAAGTAAACTTTTAATAAGAACTTTTAATGCTATGAACGAATTACCAAACTAGGATTACCGAACTTTCAGTTCACGGGGATATTAATACTTAAATATCGTATGTTTTCATGACTGGGCGGCGCGAAGGTCGCGAAATTCGGCGATGAACTCAGGCCAAATCCCGCGGGTCTGTACCGAGTGACCTAAATTTACTTTTTTTCTTCTTGGCTATACAATAAAAAGATACCGTAATAGAAGTTCGTCTCAGTGAAGATTCGCAAAGAGGGCCAAAAAGTTCCCATATTTTATAAGTGACCCGATATCTAGCGGATTTTTTTTAAACTAACTTAATGCGAAAACAATCACTTATTTTTGCAAAATATATTATATATCATAGCGAATAAAATAACGTGAAATCTTTTTATAAACTATTCTAGCTTTTGTTATTTATATAGTTTCTTTTCTGGCGAATTTAATAGCTATTTTAAGAGAAAGAGACAAGCTTAAATTGAAATAATATGTTCAACATTGTTAAGTATCACGCTTAACCCGCAATACTTAAATGTAATTATGGATTGACGGAAATTAGCCTTTTTAATTTCTTTAATTTTGTTAAAGAATTTTCTATCGATGTTTAAATTGGGTTATCATCCTACTTTTGTAGTTTTTATCATTAGCATTAAATAAAGAAAATTAAAATAACTGAAATAGTTATTAATCTATACTTCCTATTTATATACTTTTCTGGCAAAATATAACTAAAAAGAGAAATATTAATTTTAATTTAGGTTTTAAAAAACCTTGCTATTAGTATATCGTTACTCAAAAGTTATATATGCTCATCTAAGTACCTTCATAAAACAAATCTTGAGTAGAAAGGATTAAAAAAGGAGATTATAAATCTAATTAGGTACCATCCACTTGTTTATGTCATCTCTTGTGGCGTCGTTCTTTTTTATTGCTAATTTTTAAAATTATTTTTTAATATTTAGTTTTTGTGAAACATGGACCTTTATTGGCACTATTTTACTTTATACTTTACTACTACAATTTTACTTGCACTATTTTACTTTATACTTTACTACTACTACTTTTACTTACACAGTTTTATTTTTTGTTATTCACCTTTTTTTAAAAAAAAATTGAGATGAATTTGGTGGGTAATTTTGTGACTAATAATCATTATTATATCAAAACAGAAAGATGAAAAGTGTGATATTTCTTTGCCTCACAGTTCATTAGACTAAATATACCTTTGTCCTAATAGTTATTTACTTTGTCACCAATCCTACTTTTCAACATTTTATGGATACTGTTACAGTTTGGTAACAATCTAAAAAGAACCCCTGCCTGAACTGAAGGAGACTGTGCAGTCGAGAATCGTTTGGTGGCATAATTTTGCTTGATTTATACACAAGAGATAATATTTGTTAAACAATTCATTTGCATGGTTTGTTTATACATTTAAGAGGTTATATCTGTGTCATTTGTACACAGAAGAGTTGATTTTATCAATGTGAACAGTGCAGTACAAGGTTTCAGGAGGAAGATATCTTCCAGAAAGTAGTGTAATCTAAGTTTTCAGTTGAAGGAAAAAGGAAAGGGATGACAGCAATGTACAGATTTAACCTACAGGGGTGCCACTGCAATAGTTTATGCACTTGGGGAAACGTTATCCTATCTCACACCAAACAAAAACCAATTTATAACCTTTCTTTGTTTATAACCTCTTTGGTTGACCACTGCCTTCAACCGGTCCCATTCAGAAACAAAATTATTTCAAGTCGCTATGACTTACCATAACAAACCCCCGGTCGACCAGTTAGTGATTCTGAACGTACCCAGACAATACAGTTTAGGGGAGGGGGGATAGGTTTTGCCAGGGGCACAAAATTTATAGTAACAATCCTGTTTTAATTTATTATGAGTTCTGGGTCGGTCAAACATATCTGTTATTCCAGCAGTCACACTAATCAATAACTGTTCGGAACTGTAGGTGCCGGATGTATTGATGTATTATATTTAGTTTAATTTTTGTTTAATTAGTTTTTTTGTGAAAAAACACCGGCACCACAGCAACCAAATTATTTTAGAATGACAACCGAAATAAAGGAAAACGGAAGTCGCTTTCGAGAAGCCGAGAAGAACCGTGCGATTGTTAGATCTTTGTAAATAAAGTAAATATATTTCTCTATAAAGATCAAGTCATTGTAGCGACAATTACAGAAGAATCTCGGATCCAAAAGTTCAGATTGAACAGAATCAATTTTAAAATTTCTAGCCCGGCAAAACTAGTTTTACAAAAAGTTTAAAACGGATTCCGTTTTATCTGGACTTTCGGATGTAAGACTCTACTGTAATTGATTAGTGAGACTACTCTGTAATTTCTTGTCCATAGAAAACTAGTTATAGCCAGGTAAGACTAGTTAACTAAACTGTTTAATCTCAATGTAGGTCCACCTTTTAAACCTACAAATTGATTTAGGATCTTATTGATAAAAATTTAAATTTTATTGATTGTACATTATTAGAAAATGACTGAGGTTTGTCTGGATTAACCGGATGTCCTGACTAGTGTAGTCTGGTTAGTGAGGTTCTACTGTAGGTAAGACTGGGAATTAAAAGACAAAATGACTCAAACCAGAAGATAAGGGTAGGCTCTGAACAGTTAGGAAAACATTAGAGTTAGAGTAATTAAAAAATTATTTAAAACTCGTAAATAGGTAAGACAGTAATTTAAGTCTAATTCTCAATATTACTCTCATTCCCCTACTAAGACAAGAACAATGGTGCCATTAGTACTAACTCTAGTTTACTCACTAATTTAAAAAAAAAAAAAAAAAAAAAAACCTATAAGGAATCATTTATGAGCAGATTGTTTATCTCTACTTTAAGGATACCACAGTCTGTCTAGTAACCTAGTTTATTGTAATTACCAGAGACGGGAAAAAGTCATAAACGTCAAAGTCATATGATTTTGTCATAAAATAGCCTTTTTACGCATAAACGTCATAAAATGGGGTTTCTAGGAATAAACGTCATAGAATGGCCCTTTTTTGCCAAATGTTTAGCAAAAAAGATTTTTTTTTTGTTAAAGCAAATTTTTAAATTGAGCATTCGTGGTCCGGTTCCAGGCAACAGTGCAGTTCAAACAAAAACCTCTTATACCAGCTTAGTGAAAGGCCTGGTTTCTTAATTCCCTGACCACTTTCGGACTTAACTAATGCGCTTATGCATACCCACAACCAGAGAGGAACCGACGGTCATCCCTAATTCCAAACTAGAGCTCCTGATCGGCTTCTTCTTGGAACAACTATCAACAACTTCTCCAATTAGAATCCAGGAAGTTCAAGATAAATTCTCCAATCAGCCAATAGTAAACCCATTGGGTTGGGCAGTCTCCTGATAGGTTGTTTCAGAACTTAAGAATTTGTATTATATATTCATGGTCATGGTAAGGGAGTAGAATGTTTAATTGCTCATTTGATTTCTTACTCGTGTTACTTGATTAATTTTACTCGTGGAACTAGTTTCTTGATTTCTCTACCCCATGGTTGTGCATTTATGCATTTAACGTGCTTCAGCCACGGGCGTCATCGGGCTGGGGAAGCTGTGCGGGATGAATACCCGGCTGTCAACAAACTGATTTCGCCAGTGAAGAAAGTTTTTCTTAAAGCCCCTACGAGAGTAGACTTGTTTTTGAGCATTTTGCCAACCGCACTCGTTTCCAATTTAACTCTGGAGCATATAGAACAACACATGATTATTTTTGCTTTCGAGTTTACCAAAGGTAACGGATGCATTGTGTTCACTTTTGAAGACCAAAACATTTTATGTCTCCGATTTTAAAAATTCCAAGTCAGAAATCCGTTTCAGACATCAGGGAACATTTTTGGTCTGGTGTATGTCTGTCTGTCTATCGGTCTGTGTGTCCGCGTCCCCTGAAACGTGTGACGAGACTTGAGTAAAAGTAGACCGATTTCGATGAAATCTGGTGCACATATTCATTTTACTAATACCCAGAACAAGTTCGTGGGACAACGTTATCCGCCCAAGCGTTCGCCTGCAATGCTTGCGTAAACGTGAACTTAAAATTTACAATTTGAATTTTAGGTCGGGAAAAAAATCTAACTTCATCTATTCAATGAGACAAACATTTTTTTCAAATACAATTTTTTTAATAAAACCAACAGCGACACCGCTATGAAGAGTTAAAGGATCGCTAAAACTATTAATAGTTTTTATTATGGAGAGAACGCGAGGAGGGAGATAGACAAGGGGAATAGGAGGTGGCTTGGTTCCCCCACCTCTCTCTTTGACCTACCTCTTCAATAGCACAGCAAGCCTATGGACCTCGAGACCAGGCGACCAGGCTTTATTGATGGGAAATTAAATAAATTACAATTCATTAAAATATACGCGAAGAAGCTATGTGCCACTCTAATTGGCAGTGTATTTACAATGTTGAAGCATTCTGCTAATTATTATTATTGTAAATATATAATTCTGTATATTTATAAAGTATTGGGATCTTTCTTTTGAACTGTTTACCCTCCAAAATAACTAAACGCTTCATATAAAGACTAAATTTTCACAGTAAAATAAACGTCATACTCTTGGCTAAAAAGTCATAAAACAACCGATTTTCTAAAATAGAGGTCATAAAACAGGAGAATAAAAGTCATAAAGGTCATGAAATGGAAAAATAAAAGTCATAAACGTCCCGTCTCTGGTAATTACATATTGTTTTTAGTCAATTTAGTGAGTTACTTTAGTGGCAAGCTAATGTCAAAATTACTTTTATTAGATTTAAACACATCAGAAAAAAAGATTTATCTCGCTGAAACATTCACCTTCACATACACAATTTATATTTGACGATTACGAATCCTTAAAAACCCTACAAAAGGATTTTCACTATTAGTTATCAATGCAGGCAGGTTAGGGGCATTTATGTTCCAAATTAGTTAAACAGTTCATTTAACTAAACTACACTAATGATACTATTTTCTGTTTATTATTATATCAGATAATTAGAATAATAAGTTATAATGCTACAAACAATAAATTTTTCAATAAAAATGATTGAATATGTAGGGTTTAATTGTTGTATGGTTTAACTTATCTAATTACAGTAGACACTCTTAAATCCGATATGTTTAGGACCACGAACGTGCAGGATTAGCGATTTTGCCAGATTATCGAAAAGTCAATTGTTTTACCAGGAATACCGAAGATAAATCACTATAGTTAAAAATGCAAACAATTAAAAAAAGTATTTTATGTATCCACACACAGTCTGAAACAGTGAATATTATATAAATAACCAACTAAGTAAATACGTATTTCGTTATTCTGGGAACTGTCAACAAAGTCAACGAATCCACTTGAAAAAGTCTGAATGTGAGCAGACGATTGGAACCTGATTACAGAAAGTGCTGAACCATAGAATGTCAAATTAAAGAGAGTCTACTGTATGTAGCCAATAAGAAATTTAAGTAACCACCTAAGTAGATTCTGAAAAGGAGCAAAATGTTTGTAAATAATAATTTGAACTCGACTTACGTTTCCTTTTTCTTTCTCCTTTTTTCTTTTCAATAGTCAGCCAATGTTCTTCAAACAAATTCTTTATATTAATCCTACAATATAATATATATAGTTAGTCAGTGTTTTAAAAATCAAAATTTAATTATAAAATGTAGGGTTAGCACAGCTTTATAATAAATAAATGTTAGCTTGGGTAACTCACAAAGAAAAATAACTTCTGTTGACCATTTCCATAATCCATTTAAAAAAATAAAAATACTCAGCAGATTGATAATAGTACATTACGCGTCGAGTGCGGAAAGTAGCATTTTGCATGCGAGTGTGGAGTTTGCACCCGAGAGATAGCGAGGGTGGTAAAACCACTCGAACAATGCAAAATGCCGTTTACGCACGAGTTGCGTACCGTACTTTATCTACGATTGTTAGATTTAAATAATAAATACAGAAAAAAATAAACTTGCTGTATGTAAGTTCGTATCTCTCTCTTGATAAAGATGGCATTAATTCATTAGTTGTATTTTTTGCCGAATTAATTATTTCTGGAGGAGTATTATTCTCCACATTTTCGTCTAAGTCACTTGATTCACTCATTGTTTTTCACTAAAAACTCGATATAAACAGTTACTTTAATAAAAGAACAGCAAATTAGTTTTGTTAAATGTAAACAAACTTGCTAATCGTGCGTAAAGCTGAAGAATTCCTCTTCTTTACCGCACTAGTGTGGTAAAGAAGAGGAATTATTCAGAACTATGAGACGCGCATGTGCAATGAATACAAGTACGTAAAGAATCACTTTCTACGCATCTAAACAAAGATATAATGTTTATATTTCGTATCAATCATAGATAAAGTGTATTTAAAGGTTCCAGAAGCACTCATAGTTTGGTCACATAATCCAAGAATTAGGGTCTTTTAAGAACCTCATGAGTATTTTTCCAAATAAATGAAAGAAGAAAATGGCAAGGCAAAGTTATTTTTCTTACCTGAATGGCTACCCTATTGATTCAGGATACATTTTTAGTTTTTGTGATAAATGCCTGAATTCTTCTTATAAGGGTTTTTTTTTTATTATTTAACCAGATATCTTTCACGTCTCTTTTCTTTCCAAAATCTTTATTAATATATCAATTACTCAAGGCTGATGGTACCTGAATACGGAAAAAAGTAAGGACTTGTTTTTTTTTTTTTTTTACTATCAAAATTTATTTCTTTTTAAAAATCAAAAAGATCATTAAAGTGGCATCAACCAGGAGGCGCCACCTGGGTGGTGTTACCCAGGTGGCGAAGTGTGTCACTACCCTAAGGCGCGCTTCACGTAAGTGCGTGAGGCGATATTCGCCGGTTTCTGTATTATTAAGTTAAAATTTTAATAGTTGCATTTTCTTTTTCAACACCTTTAGATTGATGTATAACATGTCATGGTGACTAAAAACTGTTTTTTAGTCGCCCGCCATCTTGAAAATATTAAGTGTGAAAACTCTAAAACGTGCACAGTTGTCTCAAATGCCGAGATGCACCTGTGTGCCGAATTTAATGTTCCTAGCTATAGTAGTTTATGAATTGAAACAAGCCAACAGACAGACAGACAGAGCCGTTACATAAGGTTTCTTTTTTTATTTCGTACAGAAACCTAAAAACAGTGAAGGGAAGAGGCGGTGCTTAAGGCAACATTTACAGTGGATGTATTTAAAATGGAAATTGTTTGCCCGTATGAATCTGATTTAGTCAACAGAACATAATGGTTACACTAAAGCAAGAAGCCATAAATTAATTTTATCTCCAGTAGGGAGAAAAAGTTATGACTTTAAATTAGATTAGAGGGACTAAGGTAAGTCTTTTCTTTCCTGAACTCAAAAAGTAGGGAGAAAAAGTAAAAGTAGGGCGAAAAAGTTAAGTAGGGCGAAAAAGTAAGGATTGCCAACTAAATTATTTTATAAATAGTACAAAATGAATGGCTAATGTAATGAAGTTTTTGAAATCAGGTAGGCGACACTGCTTTTTGGACCTTCTTTATCATTGTTTATAAACTGCATCTAAATAACCTTCTATTTAAGTTTAATTCCAATTCTTATTTGTTTTTATTATTGAATCTCTTATATCTGCTATTAAAAGTGCTAATAATTATTGTTATTTATTAAAATAATAAATAATAACTGTACAATGGACGAAAATGTGTATTTTCTCCCTACTGGAGATAAAATATTGTATGTACCTCGGGAGTAAAGTGCCATTATTCCCCTCGCAATTGTAGTAAAAACTCTATTGTAGTAGTCCACACACCCTACACTTAATTAAAATTCATCATATTGACAGATTTAGTAATGGAAACAAGAAAGATCACAAACACATTACACCGTTCACACTTTATATCCTTCAAACTTAAGGTGGGTTCACAGCAAGCAGTCCTCCTTGCGGGCTGATTCATCTATGGCCATTTGCTTTTCCGACCTTATTTGTAATTCACGCTTACCATTGTTTAAACCTGCATCTAAATAACCTTCTATTTCAGTTTAATTGCGATTCTTATTTGTTTTTAATATTGAATCTCTTATATCTGCTATTAAAAGTGCTAACAATTATTGTTATTTATTAAAATAATAAATAAAAACTGTGCAAAGAATGAACATGCGTTTTCTCTCTACTGGAGATAAAATATTGTATGCACCTTGGGAGTAAAGTGCCACAATTCTCCTCGCGAAAATTATCTCCCTCGGCTGCGCTTCAGGAGCTAATTAGCGTTATTCCCTCGGCTTTGCCTCGGGATTTAGAGACCATGGTTCCTTCGGCTTCGCCTCAAGAATTAACTTATTCGTTCTGGGAATAACAGCTTACTTTACTCCCTAAGTGCATAAATAACTATTTTAAATACATATTTCTAACTACTGTGATAACTGTTTTGTTCATTTTTTACTTTTTTATAATCGTAATATTGTTGGGCAAAATTAGTTTTGTATTTTTTGAGCGTAGCATGGGCGTGGGGAAACCTAGCGATGTCTCCATGGCTTCATGAATATATTATTATCTATATAGCCCCATAAGCACAGAGATCCGCTAGCTGTGAACCCACCTTAACTCATCACAGGAAAACCTAGACTGTAAAATGATGACTCTATTTGTGAATATATATAATTAATTTCAATAACCTTTATATGAAAAATAAGTAAATGGAAAAAAAAGAAGGTACGCTATTCTATTCCAATTCTTCAGAAACATAAAGCACAATATAATTGCAATAGAAAATTCCATTTTAATCATGATCAGACTGAGATTCTTAACTTTGGAGAAGATCAAACTGCTATAAAACTTGCTACCGTACCCATTACATTTCCTTAACACTGTTAATGGTTATTTTTAGTTGAAAACTCTGTAGCGAACTATAGTCATGTCGAACTATGTCTATGTTTCTGTGTAACTATAGTCATTAGAGGATAAGTGGTATAACACAAATAATTCTGCACTCAACTTTCCACCCATGACAATTTCTCTTCGATATTAAAATAAATACAATGGTAAAATAAATTTACTCAAACTATATTTATTTGTTTGATTTTTTATGTTTCCAGTTCAAATATACATAAATACAGTTAAAATCTAAAAATATATATATATATATACTTTGTTAAAACATTATGTATCATATATATATATGTATATGTATATATATACTTAAACATTTTTGGCAATTTGGTACTAATATATTTAATGTATAAGGTAACAAAAATAAATAAAAATAAAAAATACATATATATATTTCTTTACATTTACTTTCTTGAGTATGTCTTGACTTAATGAATTAATCAAATAAAAATGTATTTCTAGTTAAATAATAATAAATTAATTAATAAAAAGCCTAACATACTTATAAAATAAGATTTAAATAAATGAGATGTTTGTTTTATACAAAAAATAGTAATAAAATAGATTTTTCATAGAGCCTAATAAATCTAGGCCATAAAAAGGAGGCTCAGATATTAATTATTATATTTATCAACTCTGGTTTATCTCCTCCTCCAAGTTATTTAATGAAATAACAAAATAAAACACAGAAAACACACACAAATTAACATCTAAAAAAAAACAAGAAGGTATAATATATATATGGCAAAATAAAAATTACAAATATTTATTTCATTGGATCAATGAAAATAAATAATAACAAAGCAAAATATATATATTTATTACTATGGAACTCGCCTAAACATTGAAGATTCACAGCTGTAATTTTCAATTTTTAATTAAACGTTTTCAGATATAAATTGTAAATAATGGGTTAAAATTGTCAGAAATTATAGTTCATTATTGGAAACAATTTACTCAATGGTATTGATAGTGACAAATAATAGATGCTTGGTCGAGGGGGGCACATTGCTTAACTTAAATATTCTGAAGTAAAAGCCAGAGGTAGGAGCAAAATTTGGAT
Organism: Gerris lacustris; assembly: GCA_951217055.1. Taxonomy (NCBI): domain Eukaryota; kingdom Metazoa; phylum Arthropoda; class Insecta; order Hemiptera; family Gerridae; genus Gerris; species Gerris lacustris. The sequence goes on along the minus strand of OX578283.1, from coordinate 21,930,902 downwards.
GAACTAACAGAAGGAAAAACTAATATGTCATGCTAGTAGTAGCCTATGTCAATAGTAATTAACATAGGATACCAACATAATATGGTTCATACTGCACATCTGAACCTAAACTATTTTTTAGTACCAATAAAATAAGACAACTAACTACTATAAACTAAAAACCTCATTTTGACAAATAAAAATCTCATTGCATTGCTTAAGTTGGTAATTTGAGTTAATATTGTGTGAAACCAATAATGCTCAATAAGATTCAAATGGTAAACTCAAGGGGTATGCTTAAAAAAAATAAACAATAGAAATAAAAATCTGTGTTTTCCAAACTTTTGGAATAATAGATATTATAATTAACCCCTTCAATAATAGATGATACTACTCATTGTACTATGGAAATAAACATCAAATTGAAAGTTTGCAGTACAAACATTGATCAATGTTAATAAAATAAATAATTGTGTACAAAAACAACAATAGAAACATGGTATTTCACAATAAGATACAAAAATTCAAAATTTTAAATCAGGTTAACATTAACTAATCATAATGAAATAAATAGTAAAAATAAAAAAGATTTGATGATTTAAATAAGGGATACTTATATAATTATAATTTATTAATTTGTTAACCTAAATTATTTTTCTTTACACTAAAATGGTCACGTATGTGTTATAGATGTTACAATTGGTGATTAGAATGTGCATTTTACAAAAGTCCTTCACTTTGAAATAAAGGAATTGAGGAAGATAGCTAAAGAATTATGGACAGCGTTAGCTGGAAGCGTGGGTGACTGAGGCAGGGTTTAACGATCTGGGATTTCAATATTTTTTAATTATTTCTGCCCAGGGTCTAGCAAAAAAAGGGTTATTATTTATAATAGTTTTGAGTGTAATTATTTCTGCCCTAGGTTGGCTCTGATTATGGATATGCTTAAAGTTATAGATTTTAATACATAAACAGGATAAGACTTGCATTCCATATTTCTAAAGGTGGGTTCACAGCTTGTGGATACAATAACCAAACAACGTCTTCACACAAAAATTGTAATTAGAACAATTGACCAGTTTCGGCTGTTCTAAAGCAGCCATCTTCAGATAAACTTGAGGTAACTGGATTGACTTCACAAGTACAAGTGGATACGTTAATTGCAGTGGCCCAAAGGGATTCATCTACGGAAACGCTTTTGCGACGCCGCAAAAAGTTGGTTCCAAACCATCGTTTTGCGGTGCCGCTTTAAAACCTGTATGTAACCTTCACTTCATCCTCTTCTTGTTTCCCTTCTGGGTTTATATAATATTTAAATTGTTTTATTATAGTATATTTGTATCTGTTCCTGCATTATTTTTATTATATACCTATTTCTTATTTATATGTAATAAAAGTTTATATATATAATCTTATTATATAAGTTCTTTTAAGCAAGAGAACTAAATTCAAGTTGAAAACACGATGTTTAATTGGCTTTGTTGATAACCTGACCGAACGAAACTCGAGGGGAGGGAAACAGCGACTCTGTCATGGTGGCTTCCCGAAGATATATTGTTATCTATATAGCCTACCACCCCCACGGATCCGCTAGCTGGGAACCACCTTAAGGGAGCTCATTTTTCTCTTATTTAGAGGAAAGTTTAGTGTACTTTACTGAATGAGTTCTTTTGACTGAGTTAGCAAACTGTGCTAAGTATTATTTTTATATAAATGTAGAGTTTAATACTGGTGGCCCAATATTGGCCCAACCAAATGCATTGGGGAAGTAAAAAAAAGGAATCCCATTAATTTAATGGAAGATTACAATCTTTCTACACTACTCAACAGTAAACTAATTTGAAGGTGAAATCCTATGTCTTAACATAAACCATATTTAGCAAAGGAGTTGCAAAAAGGCATACTCTGGCACTTCAAGATTCAAAGAAAATGTCTCCCATCATTAAAATTCATGTTTACAGTAAATAAATAATATGGTTAAGTAATATTCATTAATTTATGTAACTCTAGTTCTTCCATAATTGACATTGTTGATGATGGCCTTATAAAGGCCATAAGTGCTGGCATTTAATGTGGAGAGATTTTTAAATCATATAAGATTTATTAAGTTCGATAATGCATCAATCTTTTAACAACATAATACTTACAAATGCACTGATCTATAAGGATTTTTGTGAATATTTCCAATGTTTTGAATCTGAAATTTATTCATTTTAAAGTCACAGTTTATTCAATCTTTAAAAAAATCTTTTTTGGCAACAAAAAATAAATCTAATATGAACTGTTTAAAAAAAAATCTTGGGCCCAACAGACATTCCAATACGTTTTATAATACTATACATATATATTTTTTTAGAAGTGGACGTATTATTCAGTTACCTTATTTTTAATTTTGTAATTTATATATATTATATATAAATATATATATATATATATATATATATATATATATATATATATATATATATATATATATACCATTATATCACTAAAATGTTCTTTTTCATTTTTTTAATTAAAAGGGAAAAACATTTTTGTATTATTATTGAATAGTGCATATAATATTGTATAGTTTCAATTGAAGTATTTTCCCCCCATACAACTGTTTCACATAATTATTATAATTATTTTAGGTATAATTTAATGTTGAACAAAAAAAAATATAAAATAAATAATTCTAAACAGATTGTTTCATTAATTATATTATTCTCAAAAATAAGAGAAATGATACATTTCTGAATACAATTATATTTGTACAAATTAAATTTTAAGTAAATGAAAATGTTATAACAATTATTCAAAAATAGCACAATTCAACGATCCCTAATTCCTTTACATTTTGATTCTCTACATTCTGATTAAGGATTTAGTTAAAAATAATAATTAGTGCTCAAGCTACTTGTTCTTTGGGTAAAAATAATATTATCCCATAACACAAGTTTTTATTATAATTTATGTATTTTGGTTTGGTAAGGGCAAATACTGGTATTAATTCATTTTAATTTTTTTTTTTTTTTTTTTTTTTTTCAAATTAATTAGATAAAATATTTTTGTATTGGTACAGAGTAATATGCCAAGTTTGTGTTTGATTGTATGACTGGAAGAGTTAATTAGCCTTTCAAAGAATTTGACGACAGTCGACAGACACTGATAAACAAACTAAAGTGAAGTTAGTATAACGGAAATAAAAAGGAGCATTAATTAGTCTCTCAATTCTTAATGTACAAATGATATCAATTTTAGTACATTTGTCTTATGTCTATGCTAATTCAAGATTATCAACACACCAGTCTGTATTAAATACAAATTACCTAATTTTTTTTATTTATTTGTTTTATTACAGTGAACTGATCAGTTATGCTCTTGCACTGTAAGATCTCAAAATCTCATTAAAATCAAATCTATTTTAATAATTTTCAATATTGTTTAATACATTTTTAATTTATAAAATTACAGTAGTTGACAGAAAACTGATAATTTTTACTGTTTTATGTTTTATTTTAGTTAAATTCAGTACAAAAGCTCGACAGAATGTTAGATGAAATAACCAACTTTGAGAAATTAATAAGAAATATATTTTGTTACATTTCTAATCAGAGTAACAAATATATAACTTCATCTTGTTTTGGGTCAATCAATTTTTTATGGAAAATTAATAAGTAATTTAATTTTATTAATCTAAGTTGTTTTCTTCTTCCATTAAAATTTAGCGGAATTTGCTCACTAAGTTAAATTAGATTATGTATCATCTCTCTTATATTATATTTAATTTCTTTTTTTTTAAAATATTAATTTACAAACAACATCCTTCATTATATCTAAAGGAAACTTATTAGGTTCATATTATACAACAAGAAACAGGGGTATTAAAAAATAAATAAAATCAATCACAATTTTATTACCACTTTTATAATTTAATCAAGGGGAAAAGGCCTATTTCGAAAACATCACTACATTATTCATATACATATGATTTTTTTTTTTTTTAATTAATATTTTGTATCTAAAAATAGTTGTATAGGTCATCATGTTGATTGTAAAAATAGTGAGAAAATGTGAATACCAGTTTCTTCAGTTTCTCATTCTTATATTAGCTTGGAATGTGCTAAAAAATTTCCCTAATATAATTATTATTTACCGCCACTTTGTCGTAACTCTTTTAAAATTTCCTAATACGTATAATTAAATAATTGGCTACAAATAAAACATTTTCTTTTAATTGTTACCCCTTAGATCCTTTTCGAAACATGTTATTGAAACGAATAAAAGACCGGGTATTCCACAAAAAAAGTCTCATCGCCATTTACAATTGGTCATGAAATTCATTAAATCAATCTCAAAGTAGTTTAACAAATTTAATTTATTAAAAATTTGAAATGTGAAAAAGATTCAATAAAAATAATATTTTATTTTATTGATAAAAATATTATTTTATTTATTATTAATTAAAGTAATTTTTTTGGTAGTAATTAATTAGAGAAACATACAGTATTTTTTTTTTTTTTTTTTTAAATCGAAGGAATATAAGGATAAAAATTTAAGTTAATAACACATATATGCACTTTATATCAAATTACCTAAACGCCATAGTTATTGATTTACTTAACTTATAAAAGAACAAAAAATAAAAAAGGGCATATTTAGTAGGTCCTTCAAATAGCATTCAATATTAATGCCTATAATATATTCACATCTATTTATAAATTATATTTTCTCAAAAAAAAAAACCAGACACTTCACGCATTTGATTAAATTATCTTTTATTAAACTGGTATTCACATCCCATCTACAGCTCAATCATTTTTTTAAACATTTATTTAAAATATTACGCTTTAAATTATACTAATATCTATGTATATTTTGTATACACCTTTAATACAATTATTTTTAAATTTATTTATTTCTTTTGTTCAATTTCTAGGCATGATGGTTTTTATTATATTATATATTTCTCAATTTCTTTCTATAGGAAACTTATATATGTTTTAATTTTAGGACCAAATATTATTTGTATCTTGTTCCAATTAATAAATGTTAAAATATTACTAATTTCCCTTATAATTATAATATATATTTTTTACATCAAGTGTTACACGTAATATATAATATATATTTCAAAACTTAGGTTTTTTTTATTTTTACATGCATTTATACTTAGAAATCTAGATAAATAAAATACCCTATTTATATTTTCACCAGTCTTTGGTATACTGAGGAGTGTATACATCATATAACATACATTTTAAAAACATACATGTTCATTAATTTAATTTAATATTATTCTAATTTAAGCAATGTTTTGGGAAAAGTAGGAAAAAAGGAAAGGGTAAAAATAATCTTAGATTTGTAAGTAAATTAATACTTTATTTTTTGAGCTAGGATTTCTTGGATTAAAATTTACATCAATGAAAATATATTATACTACAATGCTTCGTTCAAGTTATTCATAATACCCAAATTTAATTATTATGATTCAAAAAGTATATTATTTAATAAAGTATTAAAGAAAGCTTTAATTTTTTAAGAGAGTCTGGCTTTCACACTCTCAGCACCCATAGGGGTTGGAACATCGATGCATCAGACCATAAACATTGATGTTGACTTTTTCTTCCTTTTTTTGGCTTGCCCTAAAGTTTGGGTTGAGCTTTGAACAGTTTCATAGAGCTCCTTTTAAATTATTTATTTTTTACACAACCACAAATTTAATAATAATTTATCCGGATAACCCCCGTCCTGTAATAACCCTGGCAGTTGATCGGGACTAAAACCCAAAAGAAAATAATAATTTATTCCATAAAGTTTATTTATTCCGTGCCACACTCTGATTATTTTACGTCACTAACTATGGCGGTAACCATTCCTTCAAAAATTTTACTAATGTATTGAAAAGATCAATGTTTGGATCAATTCAATGTCAAACTTCTAAAGCATCAATATTTAGCAATCCATGTCCCAACCCTAATTCATATCTCAAAGTGGCTTTGATGCATAATCTTAATTGAACCCAAGCATTCAAAGCCCCATGTTCATTTGAAGTTTAGTTGGATTATTTGAAATCACAAATAATCAAATATATTAAGAGGAACCCTTAAGTTCAGTAAAAAAGATAAACCTTTCTTTAAATTCTTACTAGCTCTTAGATGCAAATATAATGATATTCACCATATGCATCTTAAACTAAAATAGTTTTGTTATGTTCATGTACAAAGGAGGAATAATTTGTATTGTATATATTACGACATTTTGATCTTAAATAGTTTTATTATTTGGTTATATATATTTTATATATATATAAATTTTACAACAGAGCCTTAAAATGTATTTGAAGGCTTTTTTCTTGATTAACTTTAAAATATGCATTTTGATCAACAATTTTAAAAGCAGGAGTTAATTAAAAAAGTCATGACTCATAACATCAGAAATTGGTTGGAAAAAATTAAAAATAAAAATAAGATCAAAAGCTTTTTTGAGTGTTGTAAAATAAATAAAATTAAAAAAAAGTTTTTGCATTAAAAAATAAAATTGAAGTTAAAAAAAGACACTCACACAAACAATTATATAATTACAGTATTTAAAATTTAGTTTCATAAACAATAAAATACAAAACAACAAAGTCAAAGAGAAGGAAAAAAAGAATCACAGCCAAGGAAATAATAATAATAAAAAAAAAAGTTTCACACAATTACCCAACAAAAAGATTTATAAACAAAATCGGATCTTGATTGAGCTACACTCTATTCTTCCACTCTTTTTATACTCGTAAAAACTTTATAGATTGCATCAACTTCTATTCAAATATTAAAAAAAAAAAATGTTTGTCTAAAGGCCCCCATAAATGGTCAAACTAGCTAGTCAAGCCAAATTTGAGGCTCCGCGAACCCCACACACTATACAAGCAAGTTTGTCAAACTTACAAGTGTCGACAAGTTTCAGTAGTGTTTGTAGACGAGTGTACTGATGATCATGGATTTTGAAGAGTTCGTATTTGGCTTACAAGAAACGAACCTTTATTAGAAAAAAAAGAATCGATCAAAATGGTTCAAGCAATGGTTACTGAAAAGAGCACAGTTTTCACACGTAAATCTTTTAAAGGAAATAAAGTGTAAACCTCAATACTGGCACAATTTTATGAGGATGTATGAGAAAAGATGATAAGTAGTATCAGTGGTTATCTGTTACCATTGACTAAACTGCTCTGATGGATGGAAAATGAACTAAATGTTTGTCAGTTTGGTTTGATAGAACCACACACTGTCAAACTTACTTGACAAGCCTTCAGTTATCAAACTACTTTTCTGACAAAATCTGAAAAGTGAAAAACTCTTCATCAAGCCATCAAACTCTCAAACTTCACCCACATACGGTCCCCAGCTTGCTTGTCAAGCCAAATTTGATCAAAAGTTTGTCAAGCAAATTTGAGGCTCCGCAAGCCCCACACACTATACAAGCAAGTTTGTCAAACTTACAAGTGGCTTGAGAAGCCAAGTTTGTCAAGTAAGTTTGATCCTGTATGGGGGCCTTTATACATATAAAATAAAACAATAACAAATGGCACAATCAAATTTCATTTCTTTAAAGTACATTATATGATGTGCTTGTTGTTATAAATATCTTGTTAATAAATAATTTTTTTAAAAAAGTAAAAGAGACCAAGTATATTTTACTATTCTCAGAGAAATACTGATAGAGGAATTTCTAATGCGGTGTTCTACGATTAAAGTAAATTCCTACTTATTTAGAGTCAATTAGTTTGTTTATAATAGAGGTTGAAAAATGTTCAATTATTGAGCACTAAGAAATTATTACAAACTTATAATTGTTGAGAGTATGTAGTTAACTTATGTTTCGGATTTTCATATCGATTGTGGAACAGTAAAGCTCATATCTTTAAATTTGACATGTGGTATTATAGTTAAAACTTTAATTTTTATGGAATGTTGGATAAATCTGCAGAACAGATGTGTGATGATATCCCTTAGTCTAATAAACTTTTAAGACAAAGGGATATTAACACATTTATAATAACCCTTTGTCTAACAGTTCTTTAGACAAAGGTATAATCTCTCCTATTTTTAGAAGTGCTCGTATTTGATCCACGTATTCTGTTCTGTAGATTAACCGAATGATGTGGCCAGGGCAATCATTCATAGAAACCCCTGTTACAAAAAGAAAAAAAAAAGGAGATTTTCAATCTCAAAGTCTTTGACATGGAGCCAGTTTTCTGTTTACTTGATATTGATTTAGAATGCACCACATAATTTTTTGCTTTTAAATTATAAGCAGAAAAAAGTTCAAATTTAAAAAGTCGCTTCGTAGAAAATAACAAATATAATCTAGTAAAAATTTTGGAAAAAAGACACATATACTTTATCTATCTCCTCTAACCTCAAATTTCAACTGTATAAAGCCCCAATACAGACAGTACTCGATCAGTTTGGTGTGTGCTTTATAATAAAAATTATAGAATAAAATAACTTTGTTGCTTTAGTATACTCTTTTTCTAATTAGTATTGCTTTTTGACACTCAGGTTGACCAACCTACGTGAGGGAAGAAATAAAATCCCACAGACACTAGGCCTGTGGGAGAGAGGGAAATGCATAATTTGTTTGTCAACAAAAGAAGGTTATTTTACTCCTTCAACAAATCACGATCTTTTTACCTGCTCAGATTTTCACTTCTTATTAGCAAATATGTTTTGAAATTTAATGTAAGAGTTAATTTCCTTTATAGAATCATAAAATTTAATGTCGGTAATAAAATTTTATAAAAAGTGTAGACTTAAAACTACTTAGATGAAGAATAAATTTACCCAACAAATTTAAATTAAGAAATTATAATGAAATGAAGTGTAAGAACCTTAGTTAATTCAGTCGAGGTTTACATTTTAATCTATCAGTTTTTAATTAATGTACAGTGTGAAAAAGTTGTAGCTATTATTTATCGGTAAATAAACAATAGAAGTACGAAGTAAGAAAGTAGAAGTAAGAAGCACGACTAAAAAGACGGTGATATTATTTGCTTGATGCACTGTTGATATATGTAATTCCAAAATTGGAATTAAATATTTGAGCAGATAATTGATGGTGTTTAGTTAATAACGGGAAGGAATAAAAGCAAGGGAGAAACGATGTTAACTAAACAGGAACAGTAAAGAAGTGTAAAGATTCTAGCGGTGGAGGTTATAAAGTCTCTTGGAACGGTTACCCGTAGGTCCGCGCCCCTCCACAAGGGACATTTTTATTTGCCTAGTTGGCCCGACCTTCTAAAATTCAAAATCCAGCGCTCTCATTGGCTCTCTCTGGATTTTCCCGCACTGTCAAAAAACAATACTAATATTACAATACAATAGAAAAAGAGTATAGTTAGAAGCGCTAACAACTTTTTACTCATTTTAACATTATGTATCAAAACAATGAAACCCAGATTAATTTGAATTTATCCTAAAATTGTAATACAGGTTTGTTTAAAAAATAAATTACAATTAATAACAACAAACATCTAACACTGTGACATTCAGACACATCAAACGTGATGGTACGTGGGAAACAATGTTATGAGCTCAAGCAAAAATTTTGAACTAATGGACTGAGTAGATATTATCAAACAATGTGACACATTGGACATACATCAGTAAGAAGTGAACATAGGTGGGGTTGAGCTCAGTTCAGTCCTTTAGAACAACCAGAATAACCTTACAAATATCCATTTTTAGCCCTTTCAAAGTCACCTTGCAGATTTCAGCTTTTAGTGAGAGTTGCCGTCACCCTTTCATGGGGTGTTAAATTAGTAGCTTACGTACTCATTAACAGTGAAGTCAGTGAAAGCAACTTTAAGTAAGTTTATTCACCATCCAGTCTTAAGGTTGTAGTCTAAATTCTGTCAAAACGTTTTAGGAGTGAATATTTAGCTCGTTTTTAGAGCCAATCCTTATCCAATATTGCACAAAATGTACCTCGCATCTACCGATGTGAATAATCAATGGATAACTGAATTGTCAATGATACACAAAACTGCCTGTGTTAAGACAGTGCATCATGTTACATCAAAGTGGAATACACTGAACTGACTCATGCAAAACTGAGTACCAATAGGGTTTAGAGGATTGAGGGATCATATAATTTGAAAATATTTCAATATAATAACCTCTCTGAGATTTGAACCAAAACATTGATGTTTTAACTACGATTTCAGGAGTTAATTCTCTCTGACACAATAATCTCAATAATTATCATTGTTAATAGGTGGAAGAATTACAAAGTGCAAAACTACTTTATAACTTAAATAATTTTAGTTATATTGTATTTAATGTTCTACTTACTTCTAAGAGACCAATTTCCTTTAAGCTTCTTTAAAATTCCATTTCTTAAAAAGACTTCATATTTGTTGCTTTAAAAGATAATTTTTTGCTTACTAAGAATATTATGACAAAGAATATAATAAATAAGACTAGAAAAAGACATACTAAATGTTAAAAAGAAACTAAATAGCCAAAAAATAGTCACATTTGGATCGTGATTTGAACTGAAAAATAAGACATTGGAAATACTCAGTGTTGCCCTTGTAATCTTTTGTTGGTTGTTTTTAGATCTTTATTTAGATTGGAGACATATAATTAAGATACAGCTTAGATGAAATCTTTACAGAGACAAAATTATTATTATAATTTAAGTGAATCAGTGAAATTTGACAACCATACTTACTTTTTACTGTTGACAAAAAGAATTTTAACTTTAAAAGAGTATCTGCATATTAGAATTTAAACAAAGAAAAAAGATTATTACTATATTGAAAAAAATAAGAAGAAACAACTAGACCCTATAAAGAATACTACAGTGTTTACAGAAACAAGTTAAACAAAAATTAAGAAAATTGGTCAATTAGAGGTTGGGAAATTATTAAAATTCTTAATGAAATTAAGACAAGCATTAAAATGAAACTTGGATAAGTAAAAAAAAGAATAATAATAATTTACCTTAAAAGAGATGTTAGCTCAAACGTACAAAGTAGCTTCATGTTTATAATTTTCAAAATAAATTCTACATCCACATTCTTTCTATTTTGTTCACATAGCAAAAAAATAAATAAAAAAATAAAATAAAATAATAATAATAAATATTTGTTTATACTCATGCCATTATACTTTGTAAATCTGACAGCTCTGATTGGCCAACCTATGTGAGGTATAAAATAAAACTACTAGGCAGTTATCTTAAGGTTATCCAATCCAGTGATATTTTTGTTTGCCTACTTGGCCCAACCTACTATCCGCCAAAATCTTGAGCTCCTCCCGTTTTTTTTTTCTTTTTTCCCACGCTGTCAGAATAACAAAGTATAATGGCATGAGTATGGTTCAGTACCAATGAAATAATTTACATTAATTTACGATTGTTATAGTTTCCAAAAATAACACTAGGAAGGTGGTAAGATATACTAATTATAACCTCAGAAAAAATTAACTATTTAAATCTTGTTACAGTGAGGCCAAATATTAGGAATATATTCCTTAAAATTACAAAACTAAAACTGCATTAAAAAAGTAATAAATAAATGTAAAAATTGTAACAATTTGCTTCTAATTTTAAGTGATGTTTTCTTTGCTTTCTGATACTGGTTTATAATTTAAGAAAAAAAATTATACATTTAAAATTTAGTTTTAAAAAATATTATACAAATAAATTCGCTATAAATATACTTATGTCCTATAGTACATCACGCTTTTAAAAATTCTAGTACTTTTATTAGAGAGTACTAATAAAGAGAGAGAAATATAATTGTACTTATGTTTTAATAGTATAGTACAATACAGTCCAAGCAATAATAGAGTAAGTACGGAAACATTTATCATTCCGTTTGGTTCCACTGAATTTTGAAAATAAAAAAAAAATCATTAATTGTTTTCTTTAGAACTGTAAGCATTTTTATTGAACTTTTGCCAAAATTTGATTATTTTAAATGGCGAATGCTACAAATATATATATATTTTTTTCTTTTATTTAATACGAAGAATGTAATAGAAGAGATCAATGTACATATAAACAGAGTAGACAAAATAAAAATAAAAATAATAAAATATTATTAATAAATAAATAAATTATTTGCATGACTAGAGATCGGTCCGGTGGAAAAAGTGGGAGGAGGCTCTAGAACAGAAAAATAAATAAAAGAATATGATAATTAATATATGCTTTATAAATATACTATAAATATAATTAATAAAATAATTAATCTATAATAAAATATAACCAAAAGAATTTATTTGGAGGAAACATTTTAGTAGGTAAGTATACCATAGAATTAAGGAAAAAACCTTACAGAATAAGAAAAATAATTTAATAAAAATAGTAGACTAGTTATAAAAGGCAAATATTTGCTAAGAACTTAACTAATCAAAAAGAAAAAAAAAGTTTCAATTTTGAACCAAACTTAATACATGCAACTTCTCTGCACATACGATAAAATATATAATTAAGATTGAGGTTCGGAATGGAAAGTGTAGGTGAGTTAAAATACTGTGCAAATAGACTGATGACTTATTTAGCATGCCTAGGTAAACCTCAAGGGTGCTAAAGAAGTTCAGTCGTTCATAAATCAATAAAGTAGATGGCACCAAATAGCATATTAAAGTTAGAAAATGGACTTCTTTAAATAAGTTCTCAAACAGATTACATAATTTATGTGTAATATGTGGGCGTTATGCACATCATTCATGCTAGGTTGTCATGCCCTGGCACCAACCTATGTACAGAAAACAGACACAAGGAAAAGTCTCAGCTTTGGTGAGAATTTGATTGCTATAACAGATCATTTCTGTTCATAAAGAAAAGAAAAGAAGAATAATATTGCCCTTGAAACTTGACATTGGCAGTTTACGTCTTTCTTTAATTAGAGAATTAAATCCTAAGGGCCAGATATAATAAAAATTCCACATTATACCAAGTATTAAAGTTAAAAATAAAAGTAACTAAAATATTAAAAAAAATAAAATAAAATAAAAATAAGGCTAACAAATACATACTTATGCTAGAGGGGTGTTTCTTTTCTCCACTGGAAGCTGTTTGATGGAGTAGAACTATTATTATGGCTCCTTCTAGCAAATTCTAAACCATTCCTTACTATCCTAAGAGCTGGGTTCGTAACAATACCATTCTTCTTCGGCTTACTGAAAAAACAAAAACATTATGTAACAAGAGATTTTTTCCCCCTGTTATCAACAGTAATCTCTATAAAGATAGTGGGATTAGCCACGAGGAAAATGAAGCTTAGCCTCAATAAACCTAAAATAATGATCATCTCAAAGCAAGCCAAACAGTATTCAATTACAGCCAAGGGGATCAGGTTATAGAATTTACCTATTTTAGAGTCTCTATCAGACTCTATACAAGAGCAGGCAACTTATTTAAAGCTATAACAGAAAGTTTCTAAGCAAGAAAGAAGTTTCAGAAATTAATGGCCAACAAATCAATTTATACCTTAAGACTAACATAAGGATGCAAATCATGGACCAAAAGCCCATTAGGGAACCTGGCCACAAGGACAAAGGACTGTATGGACATTAAGTAGAACTGTCATAGGACACCACTATTTACCAAATTGTCCAACAGACAGCAAGATCTGTGGTAATTGCTAAAGATCGTTGAGGAACACAACAAGATAGAAGAGGCCAGGAAGTAAGAAAGTAGGGATCAGCCAAGAGAAGAAATATATTATCTTTTTGCAATTGAAATAAGCTAGAGCTGGCAGCCCTCACATGGCCTTTAAAGGTGATCTAGTCCTGCCTGAAGGTTAGGAATTGATTCTAATAGCTAAGTCTAATCCAGCCATCTCTTGATAATATATTAGGAAGCATAACCAGTTCCTACTTCACTATTTAACCTCACTTAATTCTGTGTCTTACAGTATTTATCTTTGTTTTAAAATAATTTTATCTTCAATTGATACGAAATAAAAACATTATATCTCTGTTTAGATGCGTAGAAAGTGGTTATTTACGTACTTGTATTCATTGCGCATGCGCGTCTCATAGTTCTGAACAATTCCTCTTCTTTACCACGCCAGCGCGGTAAAGAAGAGAAATTCTTCAGCTTTACGCACAATTAGCGAGTTTGTTTACATTTAACAAAACTAATTTGCTATTCTTTTATTAAAGTAACTGTTTATATCGAGTTTTTATTTAGTGAAAAACAATGAATGAATCAAGTGGCTTTGACGAAAATGTAGAGAATAATACTCCTCCAAAAATAATTAATTCGGCAAAAAATACAACTCAAGATTAATGCCATCTTTATCAAGAGAAGAGATACGAACTTACATACAGCAAGTTTATTTTTTTCTGTATTTATTATTTAAATCTAACAATCGTAGATAAAGTACGGTACGCAACTCGTGTGAAAACGGCATTTTGCATTGCTCGTGTGGTTTTACTACCCAGTTTTGCAAACTCCACACTCGCATGCAAAATGCTACTTTCCGCACTCGACGCGTAATGTACTATTACAGAAAACGTATCCAATTTTTTTATAATTATTTTAACTATTGGAAGGCATGTTTTTCAAACAATCATAATACATTTAAACATTGAGCCCTCTTGCCCCTAAATAAATTGATAATCAGGAATGTTAATTATTACATCCATTTAAAAATGAGATTTTTTTTTAAACAAGTTATTTATTGGCATAAGTAACAAAATATTTTTGTGTATACCGGAGCCATAATGTTATTTTGAGTGGGGGTAGTTTGTACCTTTCATAATTTTTTGATGTTTTGTAAAGGATTGGAGCTTTTGAATTACATTTGTGGAAGGGTATATTGGATAATTTCAGGGTAAATATTTTATCATTTATTTATTTATTTTTATGTTTTTAATATTATTATTATTTTTATTTCATTTATTTTTTTAAATGGGAATTTTTGATTGGACTTTCATTGGGATAGTTTGCAGGTGTTTAAATGGGTATCATAGGCAGTCGTGGAATGACTTAATGGGGGACTAACCTGACATTTGCCTAGTAAATTGAGGGAAACAACTCAATTAGGTTGGGCGGACCCGAGTCCTTCCTAAATTCTTCCTATGTTTTCCCTAAGTAATTTTTATTTATTTTTTAATTTCATTTTGTTTGTGGGTTTCTGTTGGTGAGTGGACTCCAGATTTTTCAATTTTAGGCTAAGGGGAGTAATTTATTTCTTTTACGAATTTTAGTGTGAGTTTAATATTTTTGGAACGAAGTTCCTTATGGCACGTTCTGGAGCCCGGGAGTGAATACGAAAAAAAACGACAAAATCACCGTCACGCTAAAAGCATCACGAAATCTATGGATGACGATAACTTGAGTAAAAGTTGACCGACTTAGTTGAAATTTGGTACACATGTTCATTTTACCAATGCCCAGGACAAGTTCGTTGGACAACGTTATCCGCCCAAGCGTTCACACGCAACGCTCGTGTAAACGTAAGCATCAAATTTAAAATTGGAATTTTTGGACGGGAAAAAATTCTAACTTTATCTATTTAATGAGACAAACAACTTTTATAAATATTTTTTTTTAGTAAAACTAACACCGACTCTGCTATGAAGTGATAAAGATCGCTAAATTTATGAAAGCGGACAGACACTTTTTAAATAAAGTAAAAAACGTTTTTACCGATATCTTACGTTCTAACGTAACGATTTTTATAAAACTTCATACACATCGTCTAAAGTACAATTAAAACAGGCATGTAAAATTTCAACCTGATACAAGCACCAGTTTTTTTACAGTGACGTGATATATTTTACAATTTCTAAAAGTTGATGGTTTACGTGTGGGGTTTGTAGTTAGTCTAGGTGGGATATTAAGAATGTAGAGTGATTCCCCCTCTACTATACTTGGTTTGGTATTCTTTCGGGCCCAATCCCAACTCTTATATCTTTCCATCTCTCTCTCACTATACTCTCTCTCTCTTACTCCTTCTTCCTGTCAAACTCGCTATTTATCCACAAAACAACGCTTTTTTTCAATTATTGTTTCTATCATTGAGAAAAGTATTCGTATATTATTTAAAATGGAAAGCGCACCAAGAGAATTGTCAGAAATTGACAGTGTCGACTGTGTTAAATTATTAACCAATAAAACTGTATATATATATAAGTATAAATTGATGTAATAAAATAATATTGCTCATAAGTGGATCAAGGGATTTTTGTAATAAGTTTTATGTAATAATTTTACTAATAATAATTTTCTAATTGAGTCAAAAATATTTATTGGAACGAGTAGTTAGCAACATATACATACTTAGTTAGCAGTGTGATTTTATATTTAATGAAAAATGTAAGGAACTTCGTTCCTACCGGGTGTCCCGCGACACCACACGTATTTTTAAATTTGAGAATAGGATGGTCTTGGTTTTTTCTTTTTTATCTTGGATTTCTTGGATTTTAAGTTCTTGGTATAATTTTAATTTATATTTTGGACATTCCAAAATGAGAATTAAATAAAACGGACTAAATATAAAATTACCTGGCTCTGGTTGGTGATGTTTTATTTCCGAGAATTATTCTCATGTGAGTATCTCTTGAGAAGTGATCATCTGTAACAAAAAATTATAAATATATTATAGTTCTTTCTTCAAATCACTAACAGCTAAACAAAAATTACGTTGTTACTGTTTTATTATCATTAAAAAAAAAAACAGTAACTAAAAGCAGTTAAACAACACTATGGATAACAACTAACAACTGGAAAACAAACAAAATTAAATAAACAAAAATGGATAAACAAGATGGAAACAAACAAAAATGCATAAGAGAAAGTTAAGTAATATCAGCCACATATATATTTTCACATTTACACTTTGTGTCTGTTTTAGTCTGGTATAGGATACTTTAGTCAAAATTTAATTCATATAAACTTATAAATAGTTCTCAGTCTTAGGCTTATTTCAATGATCTCTCCATAAAATCATAATAATATGTTTAAATTCACCAAGGCTCGGATATCTGTGTCCTTCGTATTTCTTTCTATAAGTGTGGGAGTTCTGGCTGATATTTCTGCAGTATTTGATCGGCTTTGGCATAAATTCTAGTGATATGGTCAGATCCCCCATCCCACCCACCACTAGTCGTTCACTATATATGTCTACAACAAACACGATAAAAACCTTTAAAAACCTGCCTTTGATAGCCTACATAACAAAGCTCATTGCATAAAATAATAAACTCGTTAATATAAATAGATACTTACTACAAGGGTTTTGAGGACTGGTAGGAGGTGAAGCGTATATAGGGCTTGGTGGCTGGGACTGAAGTGGACTTAAAACTTTAGATCTTCTAGAACAATGTTCTACTTGCTGAGTAAATGACAACTGTCCCACCTGTAAACAAATATATTTGTAAACACATAGTTGAATATTTAAAATTACACAATCGGCTAGAATGGTGTCACAACCACTTGTTAATTTTCAAATGATCTAAATCAGAAGGAATACCTGAAGTTCCCTGTGAGAACTGCGAGTACTATTAGTTAGATTACTACTATCGCTTGAGACAACAGATCTTCTATTGCCTGTAGTCTCAGGAGAGTCTTGCAAACAAGGTGCACTTGGAGACATTATGCTACCTACAATCAGAGAGAAGTAAGCAAAGGTTAGTGGGCCAAAAAAAGATTAAGAGCAAAAGAATCCTAGGGGTTTATTTATTTATTTAGTTACACTCCAAAAATAAATTGATGTAGTGTAAAAATTTTGATATTATACTAATAATAATTAATACAAATAACAAATTATGTAAAAAAGTTATATCAGCCCACCATTGGGGATTGGTAAAGATGTAGGAGGTGCAAGACTATTAGTAGCCTGTTCTAATAACTTGACAACTGCTGTATGTCCAGATTTGGCAGCCACTCTCAAAGCATTGCGCCCAAACTGATCACAGTGGTTAGGATCAGCACCCACACTTAACAAAACCTGAACACACTCCTCATGGCCTTCCTGAGCAGCTATACCTGTGTGTACAGATCACATCACATAAAAGAAAACATAGAAACAATTTTATAGCAATTAGTACACTGTACAATGATTGTTTCACTTGCTTATATATAAAAACAGCAAATAAGTAGTCCACACATTTAGTTTACAATAAAGAGTTTATGATGTACATATTGCACAATTAAAGTTTAGAATTTCATTGCAAATGTTCTCCAATAAGATTTGATGATGTAAATATAAATTCAACCTCTTCATTCAAAGGAAATTTTATTATTGGATGCCTCTCAAACATGTGATCAAAATTTTGAAAAATAATACTAACCTAAAGCAGTTGCGCCTTGGTTACAAGTATCATTAGGCCTAGCGCCATGCCTGAGGAGTGCTCTAACAACACTAGCGTGCCCTTGCCATGCAGCTGAATGCAATGGTGTTCTTTTTTCATGGTCTGTAGCATTGGGATCAGCATGCCCCACTGCAAGCAACAGTTCTACCATTTCCACATGACCTTGCCAAGCTGAAACGTGGAGTGCAGTTCTTCCCTGAAAATTAAATTAAAAATTCACGGATTCATTAATATAAGAAAAACTCAAGAAATACAAATTAGACATTGGAATATTATTTAAATATTACCTCCAGATCTCTCACTTCAACATCAGCTCCTCCAGGGTCAATGAAGTATTCAGCCATCTGAAGTCTGTTCTCTAAGGCAAGTATGTACAAGGTACTTCTGCCATCTGCATCCTGGGAATTAATATCAGCTCCGTAGCTAAGTAAAGCCCTTACCACACTTTGATGACCCTGCAGAGCTGCCAGTCTGTAATATAAAAAAATAAAAATAAAAACATTGATCTTCTACCGATTTATAAGGATTTTATTTATGCTAAATTATGAGTGCCATTAAGACATAATAATCAACTAAGTTTTTTGTTTAGTTCATTTAACCTTCATTCCTCAAATCAGTGCTGTGCATGGGGGCTTAACTAAGCCTCTCTAACTTTTCTAAAGCACCATTCATAAGAAACCATAAGGGGTGTTATCTGTGAAGTAAACAAGAGGTTGAGGGGAAGTTATCATTCTATCATAACAAATATTCTTGAAGGTTGAAAGTAATGGGCCATGGGCCATTTGTAGGTTAAAAATCTAGAACCAAGGTCCAATCCCTAACATATCTGGTAAAGGTAATAATCCCAAAAAGATGACATTTGTTCCACACTGATGAGCATATCAAGTAGTTGTAAAGAAAATAATGAACTTTCATGTAAAAAAGCTAATAAGTAAACTAATATATAAGTCAACAAGTAAACTAATAAACAAGTCAACAAGATAACAATAAAACAAAATAACACGTTAACAAGCTAACAAATAAACTAATGAATGAGTTAAACAAGTAAGGTGCACTTCACGTAAGTACCTATGGCGATATTCGCCGGTTTCTGTAGGATTATGTTAAAATTATTAGGTGTAAAATTTAAATAGTTGCATGTTCTTTTTCTACACGTCAAGACCTTTAAATTGATGTATAACATGTCATGATGACTAAAAACTTTTTTTTTAGTCGCCCACCATATTGGCTGCCATCTTGATATTAAGTGTGAAAAATCCAAAAAGTGTACAGTTGTCACAAATGCTAAGCTAAGATAAACCTGTGTGCCGAATTTCATATTCCTAGGTATAGTAGTTTATGAATTGAAACATGCCGACGGACAGACAGACAGACAGAGCTGTTATATAAGGTTTCTTTTTTTTACTTATCTCGTACAGAAACCTAAAGGTTTCTGTAATGTTTTAAGTAAGCAAAATATCAAGTCAACTAGCTTAAAATAAAACAAAGTTATACGTAAACAAGAATTGTAAAAAATAAATAGGAGCAGGATGACAGCTGTCCAGCGAAGTGGAAGTGCATCTCTAGTGTATATCAAACAGTATAGGCTCCCGCAACAGCAGCAATTTGCGAAGGGTAAAACCCATCAACCTGCTAGCCCGAGAACAAAAGAGGGTTCACATAAGACGGCAGGAGACTGAAAGCTAGCTCACAGACAAAAAAAAAAAAAAAAAAAAAAAAAATGCAAGAAAGGGAAAAGACTATTTGTAATGGTGGGAGTTAAGGGAGAGAGATAACCGGGGCAGATGGAAAGCTAGGCTCATAGATGAACTCAAACCCTGGATCAGGAGAAATCATGGTGATGAAAATTATTATAAATTCTTCAAACGTTGTGGTCCCCTATATTATTCTATAATTTTTTGTGATGGGTCTTGAGGGGTGAATTAAACTATTACTTCATTTCTTAAAAGTGGCTATATTTCGTCTCATTAGAGACATCATCAGGCCTGTTATATGTGTTAAGTGGTGGAGTCAAAATAAACATAAAACATTTTTTTAAGTAAAAAAAAATTTATGTAGCACTTAGCACATGGTTTTTAAAATTGTTTTTATTGTTATTTGATTATTGGATGGTGATGGATTAATATTATGACATTTTTTTTATATTTTTATAAAAAAAATGTTTACTTAAAATGTTTTATTTTGACTCCACCACTTAACATATATAACAGGCCTGATGATGTCTCATGAGACGAAATATAGCCACTTTTAAGAAATGAAGTAATTGTTTAATTCACCCCTCAAGACCCATCACAAAAAATTAATTATTATAAAATTATACATAACCATGCCATTCATGGCTATTTTCAGGCTTACCTACACAGGATTTCAAAAGGTAGAGGAGCCTAAGAGAGGAATGATGACTATTACACGTTAAAACTGGGCAAACCAATGGAGAGTGCTAGAGAGGGAAGTAGGAGAAATTACCCCCAGAGAACATAATAAGCAAGATCCTCTAAAGTAAAGAAGAGGGGGGCCATTAACACCTTCGTGGTAGAGACATTGAAAGGAAAGAAGATGGAAGGAATGGAATGATTTAACCAAGAAGTAAGCATATTGGCTAAGAAACGACTCCATCCTATAATAATAACAAAAAACCTAACAAGAAAATAATAAGATAAGAAGACAACTAATAAACATGTTAACAAAATAACTCTCTGTAATGCCTCAAACAATTTGTATTTAGACTTTGAACACACAACCTTTACACATGTGTTGTAAAGAAATTACCTAAGAGGAGTGGTTTTATCATGGGCTCTCTGATCAACATCTGCACAATGCTGTTCAATCATTTGCCTGACTAGTAATGAGTGTCCTTCTTGAGCAGCTAGAGCAAGCGGTGGTCTGCCCTCATTATCAGCTGTACTTATCCTAGCA
Source organism: Gerris lacustris (assembly GCA_951217055.1). Taxonomy (NCBI): domain Eukaryota; kingdom Metazoa; phylum Arthropoda; class Insecta; order Hemiptera; family Gerridae; genus Gerris; species Gerris lacustris. The sequence goes on along the minus strand of OX578283.1, from coordinate 21,909,702 downwards.
CCAGCAGCACATAGCCCTCTCACTACTTCACTGTGACCTTCTAGGGCTGCGTAGTGTAATGCTGACCAACCACAGTTATCTCTATGCTGCTCATCCATTCCTGATCCCACAAAAAAAAGAATAAAAATTAATAATAAATCTTGAATATTTGTGGCATATTAGAAATAATTAAAAGTCATACAATAATCAAAGAATCTAAATAATGTAATTGCTTTGCATACATTTGTGGCTGGATCCTGAAGTGAGTATAAAAAAAAAAAAAAAAATGATTACCCACTTCAGGATCCAACTACAAATATATGGAATTACAGTAGGGTACATTAAGATAGTAGATCATCATAATTGCTTTGCTTTAAAAGATGAAACAATTCTTTTTAACGTTTCCTTCAAGACATCAAAATATTATTTATAAAATACTTAAATCAGACTCAAAAAGCTTCCCTCTTACAGATTAGGCAATAATGACGACATTCATATTTTGAGAGTGCTTTAAGTGTGAGAGTTAAACTTGGGGAGTCGTTTAGGAGTAGGGACTTAAAATCTAAAAGGACATTGGCAGGACATTAGTGGGTGGAACAATGTGACATTAAGTCACTGATACCATTGCCAGTGAATAATAATTATTGTTATTTTCGTAGAAGATTGTGGACATTGTGGAACTTAGGTTACATAGTTTCTAAAGTTGAGGGAGTGTCTATCTCCTGTGTTTATCATGAATTAAAAAAATTCTTTTAATCAATGTTTTTTCCTCAGTCACCATTCATTGACACTGGTCATGATTGGGCTTTTAAATTATTCTTCTGAAGGTACTTCTGTATCTATTAACAAAATCAGGACACTAGTGATTTCCTTTTCATTAAGGCTACTAACATTCCAATAATATTGCTTTGCTTTCAACTGAAGGATTTAAAAAAAAACAGCTTTTAGGAAATGTTTAGAGTACCTCTTTCAAGGAGCAAGTTAACAACAGGTTCAGATCCTTGTGCTGCAGCTACAAGAAGAACAGTTCTACCCTCAGAGTCAATTGTATCTACAGATGCGCCCCAGAACAAGAGCAAAGCTACAACAGTAGCATGACCCATCGAGGCAGCAGCCCATAATGAACTCCTACCAGCTGAGTCTGTATGCTCAACGTCTGCTTCAGCTTCCAACAGTAACTCACACACCTCCCTGAAGTAACACACAAGATAAAAAAAACAAAACATCAATTATCAATAAATTGAAACTATCAAGCATTAAAATTAACACAAAAAGAATTTTAATTACTTATGGCCTTCAAAGGCTGCGACTAGAAGAGGTGTCATTCCATCCTTATCTTCATGATCCACATTTGCTCCTCTCTCTAACAGTATATTTACAACCTGTAAAACAATCACATCAAAGTAAGTTATTTTCATATACATATTTGACATACAGACATTTTATTGAATAAATCAACATTTTGTTTTTCATAATTTTATTTTATTAAAAAAAGAAAAAAACAGGTGACATGAATATTAGAAGTTACAAAAAAAAGTATAAATAAAACAAAATAATTAATTTTGAAGAAATAGGGAGAAAAAGAAATAAACAAATAAAATTATAGTATCTAGTAATTTCAAGAGTAAAAAACTAAACTATAAAAATAACTTAATAAAAGTTAAAAAAATAACTGTAAGAAAAAATTTACTTTGGTATATCCTTCACTAGCAGGTACACAGAGAGCAGCAACACTGAGTGCAGTTCTACCATCACTATCTTGATGATTAATATCAGCATTATAATCTAGGAGTTTCTCTACTATTTCAGCATGGCCCATGTAAGCAGCAGCTATAAGAGCAGTCCTTCCTTCACAGTCTGTCTTATTTACCTGCTTATAAACAGTAAAGAAGAACAGTATGATTAATCAACTCATTCTTAAGTCATTTTACAAAAATAATGTACAAATTGAAAGCAATGTTAGAAAGTTAATTTTATCCCCCCCCCCCCCCCCAACCCTACAAATGCTAAGTTATAATTGTTAAGCAATAGTACATTTATACTATTAGTATTAGTACCACTGTACTTTTTTCTCTTAGTTTGCTATTTTCATTTAAAATAGCACAATGGTATTAAAAGATAACAACGGTGGTATTAGCTTTATCATCTGTGAAGATTTTTGTTAAAATATTTGGGTTTTTAAGGTTTTGCGTAGTACAAAACAGCATTTCTGGAGTATATAATGACCATAATGAAAGGTTTAGGTTTCATAGATTCTTATCATTTATATAATCGATTAGTGTCTCGATGACGACGCACCTCGAAATGATTTACAATTGCTAAGCTAAGGCAACCGCATTTATTCCAATAAAAATAAATGTTAGTTTTAATTTGTTGGTCTTCAAATAGATATAATAACTTGTCTAAATTAATTTTCTTTTTTGTTATAAATATAAAATTAAGCTTGTTGCCACCGGCTTAACGGCGTGTTTAATATAATTTATGAAAAAAAAAAACCATATTTCAATATAATGTTAAATAAAAGTAAATTTAAATGCGGCAATTACAATATTGATTCGATGTATGACATTTTTTCCCAAGTTTTAAAGTAAAAAAGTATATTTTGATTGATAAGAGTTTGCTGTTAACAACTATTAGAACAGATTGTAGGTTTAGATACTTGTTACAGTCTACCAAATGTGTTAGTTAGGATCTTGTTATGAAGAAAAAGTGAGGAAAAATTGAGGCCAGCTGCAGGTCAAATTTTCCCAGAGAGCCAGTAGCTTTTCCAACATTGATTTTATGAATAATTTCCACATGAGATTTGGATTATAAGTGATTTAGAAAGTCAGCTACAATAGGTAGTTAATAAGATCTGATAACCTCCAAATGGCAAAGGTATTTAAGGCATATCTATGACGATAATGTTGACTATGAGGAAGCATCAAAAGAATTTAATGTCAAGACAAACAAGAAGAAAATTCTAATCCAGTCATTGTTTATATTCTAGAGAACAATATATTAAACATGGTATCATAGAAAATTAGGTGAATGTTAGAATGCTTTGACCTGACATGTTGTTGAGATACCGTTACCTGAATTAGGAAGAACATTAAAATAATTTAGAGAGTAAGATTCAAGAGTCTGACTGCAACTGACTAAGGACATTGCTGGAGAGGGGAGAGCTGGAAGAAAGGCCATAGAGTGGGCCAAGAATCAGAATATTTAGAGAAAAAAATTAAGTAACTCCTAATTATAATCAGAAGGATGTTTCCTAATTAAAACAGTAATTAATCTCATCAACATCTCCAATAGTATAAGATATCCCATTTTTTACAATACAATTTTTGTTCAAATCAATAATTCTATTTTTAGCAAAGAATAAGGGATAACACTCCTACTAAAAAAATCAATGACAAACTCATGCATTAAAGTGTTATAACTTAACTTAGCTCTCAGTTAATTTATATTACTCAACAAGAAAAATTAAAAGCTTTAATATTTAATATATATATATAGCTAAAGAGAGAATGGGTACTAACATCAGCATTAGCTTCTAGCAGTAAGTTAACAATATCAGCATGTCCTCCCCAAGCAGCAGCCCTTAGTGCAGTCCTTTCATCTCTATCACAGCAATCTACTGAGGCACCAGCCTCAAGCATTATCTCTACCACCTAAAAATAATAGTAAAACACAATGTTAAAACATAATGTTAAAACAAAGTTGTTTAAATTTCATACTTTTTACAAAACAAAAACAACAAAATCAAACTAAAAACTAAAGTCAAAAATAAAAATAAAACAACTAAAACTATGACCAAAAAAATCATTCATTACTTCACAATTCTGTAAAATTGAGGTAATCCAAAATATTTTAGTTATTTAATAATTGTATTGAATTTTGGATTGAACTACAGAACATGGGGGGGCCCCTTCTGATAGGCGTCTCCCCACAAGTGAGATACTTTCGTCCAACACCTGGACAAAGTTATTTAGACACCACTGTATAGAAGTGATAATATTCCTTACTTTAATAGGAATATTCTATTCCATTATATAGAAAGGATAATATCCATGTTCTGCAGCTCTACTAAAATGTGTATTTTTCTAACTCTAACAATTAAAACTTGAGATGTTAAGTAAGTAAAAAAAATATTATGTGACAACAGTGATATTTAATAATTTGTAAAAAAAAAAAAAAAAAAAAAAAAAAATCGTTGGCTAGACCATTTTAATCTAATTTAAAGTTACTTTCCCCAAATTTAACTAAGAAAATGTTAAATTTTATGACAATTTTGCATAGTGGATGAACAGTAAAGAGAAATATTATCAGTTTGATGCAATAAAAATAAAAAAAAACATAATAACTAATACTTAACACAGGTCGGTATGAAGTAAATATTACAGGGCGGTAATTACTGGTAATGCTTAATTAAAGATATTAAACTTGTCATTATTAAATGTTAACTAAACTTTAATTTTACTAATTTACGAAACATTTATTTCTTTTGCTTTTATTCCCTGTCAGTTTATCGTAGTCATTATTAAAATAATAATTAAAAATGAATTACACCTCTTTTCTTTGGCTTCAGTTAATTCAATCAACAAACAATTTTTGAAAGCAGAAATCTTGAAAATATAATAATCTCAATTAGTGATGTGGGCCGGGTAAATACCCAGCGGGTAGGGTAAATAAAAATGGGTATTTACCCGGGTATTTACCCGAGGCCAGGGTAAATACCCAAAATGAGGGTATTTATGACAAATAATGATTTAAATAGTATTTTAAGAGGTTCTAAGCATTTTCCATACTCTAATGGCTTTAATAAATGTCATGTAAGGAGTGTAGGATGTTTTAAGCTTACTTAATTCCTAAAAAATAGCCTACAAAAATACCCAGCGTACGGGTATTTATTATTTCAAAGTACATATATTAATATTAGTAATACAGATTCAATTATTTCAAACAGAATGCTTATTTCGAAGGTCTGTGCAGTGAAAACTCCACCATTTTGAAGGAAAAGGAGGATGAAAAGGAAAATTAGATTATGCATTCATATTTTATACAGGCATTTGGTCCAAGAAGGTAGCATGCAAAAAAGTGTCTGACTAACATCAAGCTAGAATTTTGTGTACAAGTAAATGTTTTGGTGCCTTTTAAGAATATGTGGTCGGCTAAGTTCGTCTGCGGGACATTTGTAAGAACAAACCGATGGAGAGCGGCCATGTCACGCCCTTTTTGGTAGACAATGCGAGTTTCATGATCCTGAGTACTAACTTTGTTAGTAGATCAAAAATCAAGTTGATGGTAGTCTGTCACTTAATAAGTGACCACTTTGATTTGGAGTAATATTTAACTAACCAGCCTATTTCGAGAGGAACTGGCATCAACTTGATTTTTAGTCTACTAACTAATTTTGTACTCCAGGATCATGAAAATCACATTGTCCACTATAAAGGGTGGGACATGGCCGCAGTGGCGTAGCTAGCGCATCCCCCCCCGCAAGAACTTTTAGGGGGCCCCTCGCCAAAGAAAATTGATGAATGGATTTGCGTTCAAACTGAATAGGCCCCCTGGCGATAGTATAGAAGTATGATTCCAAGGTAGTTAGATTTTATTATGAGGGGGCCCCCATCGACAGTGGTACATTGGATTTGGGGGCCCCTATGGCACCGGGGGCCCGCCCGCAATGCGGCCCATAGTTACGCCACTGCATGGCCCTTCTCGACCGGTTTGTTTTTTTCAAATGCCTATTGCCAAGCAATATCCTGCCGACAAACTTAGTCGACTACATATTCTTGAAAGGCACCAAAACATTTACTTATACACAAAATTCTAGCTTGATGTTAGTCAGACACTTTTTTGCATGCTATCTCCTGGACTATTTTTCTTATTAACTTATTATTATCCATTCAATAATATTATTAAGACCTAATATCACTTTCATAATATATTTTATTTACAATAAGTGAGATTGAAATTAAACTCGTAGCAGTCGTAACTTTAAAAATTATCATAAATACCCGGGTATTTACCCAAAATGGGTATTTACCCGGGTAAATACCCAGGGTATTTACCCGCAGTTTTAAATACCCGGGTATTTTACATCACTAATCTCAATTAAAACTATAGTTAAAAAACCATTCCCAATTTATTTTCAATGAAAATATTAAGATATGTTTAAAGAAGGAAATTTTTGCCCCCACAGTAGAACGAACAAAGATGTTCATTGACAATTCTCCTGTCTTAAATTTCAGAGAAATTGTTGGTATTATATTCATAATCCTCCATCTTCATGATCAATACAAAACTCATCGGCTACTATACACATTTTTGTGTAATTTTTGGTGTAAAATAACAATAACATGTGAGTCTCTCAAGGTTCCAAACCACATGTGTTAGTTTGGGATGTTTCATGTGAATAGAATAACCTATTCCCCTTCAAAGTCTTTTCATTAAAAGAAGAATAAATTGTTTTTAAATTTCACCCAAATTGATCAACTTTTAACTTTAATTTATAAAGAGGTAACTATTGCATTGTTTGCACTTAAATAATATGATATCGCAATAGGTCATTAGCAATAGTTTATGATGGGGGGGGGGGGAGATTCAATAAAAATGGTGTTCAAGAAAGCATGAAACATGTAAATCTGTTTAAAACCTGAACTAATTTTTTTTTTTATTCTTTTTCATGATTTTTTTTCTTTCTCCTTGCTACATAAGGGAAAGCAACAAATGTTAACTACAATGTAACAAAATAGGAGCATATTTCAATAAAGCTTTTAAGAAAAGGAATATAAATGATTATTATATACAAGATTTAAAACTATAACACTCAAAAAAAATTAACTAGTAAGGATTATTCTAATATATTACTGGGAGGAAACTATCTAACAGTTATTTTACAAGCGATATTTACCTGATTATGACCACCCCAAGCTGCAGCTCTTAAAGCAGTCCAACCATCACAGTCTGCATGATTTACATCAGCTCCTTCTTCTACCAACATCTAAGCAATGTCAATAACTATTATTTATTGTGTAGTAAAAGGTATCATGTGTAGAAAAATTTATAAAAGATTTAGGGATTTCAGAGTCAATTTATGTAAGGCACTACTTTGGTCGCATGAGATATTATGATGTTCAAAAGTGCATCAAACCCTCCATTATTAATTTTTTCCACCACCAACTTCCCCTTCCTGCTGTATTTTGTTTAGTACCTCATCTACAAGCAGATTACGACTCAAATAATTTTGTCTTTGGTATGCTATGTGGCCAGCCATAGTGTTTTGCTTCTCACGTAAGCAGTTTAGGTTCAATTCACAGAGAACATACTCTCTAGATTCAGTGGTCATACAGCAATTAGATACTCAATCTTGGGGTCTGTTGCTCTCATTTCTCATACTAGTGTTAGTATTTATACAGGGTGATCCAAAAGTTCGGCAACGGCTTAATATCTCCGGTTATAATTGAGATATTAAGTTCCCGTTTGCGGGAATCTTAATCATTTGTAAAAAACTACTTTTTTGGTGGGTAATAATTTTTTCCGCCATATTGGTTGCTGCCATATTGGATTCAACTTTTTAATTTTAAATTGGACCACCCATAAAGTGATACATTTTTGGAACGCCCATAAAAAAAGAAAACATTAGCCACAAACCCGAGCTTTCTATCTACTCCTGTTCCCAAATGGCGGACACTCAAAGTTTAAAAAAATTATTTTTTTTTATTTTCAATAGTTTAGTTAGATATAAAAAGATCGGTCCGAGACAACTCAGACAGACTTTCTCATATAATCTCGGCTCCAGATCCCAGGAAACATGAATATAAAATTAAATATTTATTGCATTAAGCTCGCTTCAATGATAAACCTACGTGATGCTTAGTTAATTTATTATTATTTAAAATGTGTTCAACAGGTGGTTGTTTACTTTTTGTTTTCGATTTTCAACCAAATGAGATTTATTTTCATCAATATCTCGGAAACTATGACTAGATAACGAACTAGGTTTTCTGGGATCTGGGACAGAGATTATATGAGAAAGTTAGTCTGAGTTGTCTCGGACCGATTTTTTTATTTCTAACTAAAATATTGAGAATAAGAAAAACAGAGTGAATTTTTTAACTTTGAGTGCCTGCCATTTTGAAACGGAAGTAGATAGAAAGCTCGGGTTTGCGGTAAATGTTTTATTTTTTCAAGACCTTTCCAAAAATGTATCACTTAATGGGTGTTCCAATTTAAAATTTCAAAGTTGAATCCAATATGCCGGCAACCAATATGGCGGAAAAAATGATTACCCACCAAAAAAGTAGTTTTTTACAAATGATTAAGATACCTGCAAACGGGAACTTAATATCTCAATTATAACCGGAGATATTAAGCCGTTGCCGAACTTTTGGATCACCCTGATATCTGATCTATACCGGATAATACGGCTGTTAAGCATTAAAGTGCTGACTCTGTCTCATCTATCACTATTGGGTGGGTAGTGGCCCCCTCATGGGTATATTGCACCTCAGATTTGTTTTATTTTTAGAGCCTAATGTTACCTGTACAATATGATGGTGTCCAAGGCGAGCTGCTACATTAAGAGGAGTCTGATTATGAGGATCCTCTGATTCAAGGAGTGTAGCATCCCGTCTTAGTACTGCCAACAATCTCACCTCAGCACCCTCTGCTGCCAACCTATGAACACTAACCTCGCCCTCTAGCACTTCCTCTTCCGCCATACCTTCTTCCCCTTCTCCCTAGAACAAAGGAAACAAAAAATCAATCAAATTTAAATAAGAATCACAAGAAAATAATATGATTCCAGCAAATAACAATAAACTAATTAATCATTCTTTTTTTTAATCTAAGAGGGGACTACATTATGCCCTTGGGAATCTAAAAAGCCCTTCTCCAGGGATGCCCAGAGAAGGGGCTTTTTGAGTATATACAATTTTCTGTTATATTTTTAGTATCACTAATGAAATGGACACATTTTGATTTTCAAATTATGAGACTTTTTTTATACTTTGAAAAATAATTATAAAACTTTAAGATTAAAATTACATAACAAACATTTTGTTAAAACTATAAAATTAAGTTAAATCTAGTAGGGACTTTCTAAACTTCTTAACTATATACAATATAATTTTAAGTTAGCAGACATATTATATAAATTATTTGCATTAATGAGACATTCACTTAAAAAAATCTACCAATTTCTAGAGACACATTTTATCCCCCAGGTGTTTAGAATTTGGGTCCAGGGATGATACTCTGTTAATTATTATTTGAAAATATTGCTGCCATACCTCAGAATAACAAAAAACAGAACTATTTAAGAATTAAAGAATATTCCTTATCTTAGTTAATTCCCTATTTTTGGAACGAAGTTCCTTATGGCACGTTCTGGAGCCCGGGAGTGAATCCGAAAAAAACGACCAAAATCACTGTCACAAAATCACTGTCACAAAATAACCGTCACGCAAAATCCGTCACAAAATCTACCGATGGCGATAACTTGTGTAAAAGTTGACTGACTTAGTTGAACTGACTTAGTTGTTCTACAACCATCTGCTTTAACTATAAATTTACCATTAACTTTTTTCTCAATATACAATACATTATTTATTGAAAGACGCTCGCTTCAAAGATAATAAAAAGATTTTCATTTAATTTTGCCTTAACTCCGCTAGTACAAATAGTTAGTTACTTTTAATTTTGTCTTTCTTTTAGCTACACTATGTATACGTAGTTATTTACAGCTATTTTATAATTTATATTTAATGAAAAGCGTAAGGAACATCGTTCCTACCGGGTGTCCCACGACACCACACGTATTATTTTTTATCAGTTTATCAACCTAAGTGAAGTATCAAAAAAAGATTGCAATATTTTCATAAGGACAAGGAAGATAAATAAATACAGACTTATCCTGGAATAAAAAACAATTAGAGCCATAGCCTCTATTTCTAAGTGATTACAGAATATGTTGTTCAATGTTGACTAACTTTACTATACTCTTTTAACAATTAGTATTAACTTTTGACACTTAGATTGGCCAACCTATAAGAGGAAAACAAATAAAGCCACTAAGCCTGTGGGAGGGGTGGGGGCCAGTGACATTTTATTTGCCTAGTTGGCCCAACCTTATCAAATTCAAAATTCAGTGATCTCACAGGCTCCCCTCCACATTTTTTTTTATTTATTTTCCCGTGCGGTCAAAAGTTAATACTAATTGTAAAAAAAAGTGTATAATTACATACAAAAACAGGCAAAAAATAGACTGAAATCACATTAAATGGCATTACGATTTAACAGTGTTTTAGATTTTTTAGTTTAAAAAAAATATATATACATTTGCTTAGAGTAAGAGTAAGGTTCTATTTGTTCTTCATATATATAAAAGGCCAAAAATACTTCTAAAGTTAAACAAATTTTTTTTACAGCATATCATGTTTCTTTAATTTGCTCTTGAACAGTAAACAAACCTTTTGTTTGACTAACAATATAAATATAAATGAAGACATCCAGCTTTACTGAGCAAATATCACTAGGGAAAAATGCAAAATTATATTCTAGTCTTACGAGAAAGAAAAAAAGACCGACTAGACTTTATTTACCTTAAAAAATGTTGTATAGGGTGGATACCAAGATGTTTTGCTACTGTACTATTATTAACAAATTGTGCAAACTTTATTTATCAAGAAACATTCTACAGGTTACAAGTGTTTAAAAAGAAAGAGCTGCAGTGGATTCTAAGTACATAGCAAGGCAAACAGCCAGCCTTAGAACGGTTCTTCTTTTCAAGAAGCTTTTCATTCTCCCAAGCCCTTGTCACTTCTTTCATATCAAGCTCATATGTACTAAAAGAATTCTTCAAAGAAGTTTTTCGTATATATACTGACCTGACCCAGAACAAGAAATGGTGTTAAAATAAAATGAAAAAAAAAAGGCAATTGGTTTCATATACAAGGATATATGAGGAATTGCTGTTACAAAGGGCGAACTCAAAAAATAGAGAGAATAATTATTATTGAATAGTTTTCTTAAAGTTCCAATGTTCTTTTTGAAATTATTCAGTTTGTCTTCGTCTCCATAATCTCATCTCACATTAGAAGCCATCAAAGCTTATTTTTATAAGAAAGGAAGGGCAGATTAATAAAATAATCCCTACAATATTATATTTTGTAGCAAAACGTCAGTGTGAATAAAACAAATTATGAGTTTGTCCTTTGTATCCAAAACACTAGGGTATATTATAGAAGGACCTCCACCTATCAAACTTTAATACATTGATATACTTTATATAAAACAAGATGTCTTGTTATTACTTAAGAATTTGTTTTGAAAAACAGAGTTTATATTATACATTGATAAGAAATGGGAAGTTTATTTCTGCTCTGTGAATGAAGTGTTAAAAAATTTAGTTGTTGTGGAACTCTTTGACATTGGTCATGGAGAAATATTCTACTTTTTTACAAGTTCCCTTTGACCAGATATAAACAATTCAAAATTTGGCCTGGAAGAGAGAATAAGGTCATAAGGCATGCATTTATAAGATTCCAAGTAATATATTAGCACAACTTACAATTTATTTTTAACAATAATGTAATAATTTCTAGGATTTTTTTTCTCTTTTTATACTATTCTTTCATTTTAACCCTCGGAAACGAGCGGTCCTGTGAGGCCTAAATTTGAGATTTAAATGTGAAATTGAGATAGATGTGGGTGCGATTGGAAGACAGGGATTTTTCTAGCTACATTTCTTGCTTTTATCAAGAAGTCACCACAAAGTAAAGTAAAATAAATAAATAAAATACCTGATTACAAGCAATCTCAATCTCCCTGATATAATCAAGTGTGATTGGATGAGAGGAATCACAAAGATCAAGAGGCGCTGATGTGCACAGTAGCCAAAGAGGTGCAAGAGGTCCAAGAACTGTGACTGGAAGACAAGAAAGGTGATAAGACAATCTCTCAACTTCAGCTGGGCTCAGCTTGCAACCCCTAGAGTGATATATAAATAAATTATTTTTTTCTGGTTTATAAAGCTGGATATTTTAGAACATCACATATTATATAATGATTACAATTAGTATTGACTTTTTACAGGGCGGTAAAATAAAAAATTGGTTATATAACAGAGGTTATAAATTGAATTATTGAATAAATCTCTAAAATCAAATAAGTAGTCCTATAATATTACCTGATGGATAGATGCATGGCGATGGCAGCATGTCCAGCAGAAGCAGAACAAAGGAAGCGCTGAGTGCAGTGCTTAACATCTAGAAGCCACTCAGCAAATGATGGATGAAATGGCCTGAGAGTGAGATCAGGAGATACTGTAAGCACTCGAGACGATACATGCAAACGTCTCCGTAATTCTTCCTTGCTTATAGATGGGTCACAGCTTGTCATTATGGAGGATAGCTCTCCTTCTGTAAGACCTCTCTCACTAGCTAATACAATGTTAAGTACACCACGCACCTATAAAATAATAACAAATAAAAGAATACATTATAATAAATAAAAAAATATCAATCAGAGATAACTTATTGAACAGATGATGATTAACTAAACTAAGTTGTGATAAGTGATGTCATATTGAAGAAACCAATCATGGCATTTTGAGTTGTAACAATTTTAAGAGTGGTTAACTCTCATTGATAATAAAGCGCTTCTTTGCAAATGAAATTAGTTCACTTTATATACAAGCAGCAATAAAATAAATACCTTAGCAAAGTGTTTGGTAGAGAGGAGCCTCTGACACAACCAGAGGTAGAGGCCATTGAGCGTACCAGGAATATCTCTAACTTCCCTAAGAACAATACATCCATCAGAAACTCCATCTAAAACACGCTCTAGGTAGAGGAAGCAACCATTTGACTTAATGTGAAGTTGATTTAGGGTGTCAGCTGTACCACGGCATAGCTGCCTCCTCAAACAGTCTTCACTTTCCAGTCTGCATAAGATATACTGCTGAACATCTCTAACTACCTGCACAGAAAAACAAACATTTCTTTTTTGTTGAGATTAAGAAATAATTAATAACACGTTTGTTAATCAATGAGAGAAAGAAAAAAAAAATCCATTAGAGAGGATAACATTTATAATTGTAAAAGAATGTCTATAATGAAAGAATATAAATAAAAATTATAAAATTATTGAACTTTGACATTTCAATAATATAAAACTCTTTTATAAAAAAAAAAATAAATAAAAAACTCTTTATTCTTTCAAGAATAGATTAAGCTAGATATTGTCACCACAATTTTTTTTCTATAATTAAATAGACGAGTTTCGACTTACAATGTCATCTTGAGTATGCATGTTAACTTAGTAAAAGTGAATGCTGTACTAAGCTAACTATTTTACAAATAGTTAGCTACTTATGAAGTGGTACCACAAAATCTCAGTCAAAACAACCAACTATTTAATAAAAAAAAAAAATTATACTAATTATAATTTGCCAAGCATTAATTAATCATAAAATATAAGATAAGTATAACCCTATCACTGTCAATAGCAAGCTTCAATCTAACTAAATAGTTATTTTCTTCAACATTATAACAATAATAGTTAAATAGTTATAACAGCATTAATTACTGTCAGAATTATGATATTTAATGTGAAATCTTGCACATAATAAACACAATCTTTACCTCTTTTTTCTTCTAAAATAAGGGTGGGTGAGAATTATATGCGAGTGAAATTAATTACCTATTGATTTTTCCAACTTCAATAAAGTGGATAATTGAAAAATAACCATAGTACTAACTACTTGCTGTACATTTCTGCAAGTAAATGTTTCTTTCTAGAGGTCGACCAAGAAGTCATGGAAATGTGAGGAGTGCGCTATTGTCGCCATGTACAGTCAGTTTTTATTAAAATAGACCACTGTCAAAAAATACAGTGTTGTTCTTTTGTTATTAATAATTTTATTTTTGATAACTTCTATATTTTTTGCAACAGGCAACACTGTACCTGATAAGAAATCACAATAATATACGATAATATCTTTATATTATTATTTATTGATTATTCACAATAATATTCTTTAAATCTAAATAAATTTTCTTCTTTCTTAATCGATTTTTTTCTTCCTCTTTATTTCTGAGTTTGATTTGTTACTTTTTTATTTCTGTTTTATTTGTTACTTTCCTTATTTCTGGATTTTAGTTAATCATTTTTTGTGAATTATTATTTGTACTATTACCTCTCTCGGATTGTTTTTGGCAATTTTCTCTTTGGTAAATTAAATTTCCTGGTATTATTAAAAACATGGATAATAACACGAATTCAAAATTAGGAAGAAATTATACAAATAATGAGATTCTAAGATAAGTTTTCCTGGTTATTTTATTTATAAAAAATATAATGGGGAAAGCAAACAATAAATTCGCTAATATTATTTTGATTAATTGTCATGGAGAGCAATCATTTTTATAATAACAAATAAATATTAGGTTTGTTCCAACCCCATTATTTGTAGTGTTCTTTGCATTTGCATCATCATGGTGAATGGTACAAAATCAAAATTGTTGTGTGACAGTTGTGACTTTAATTCGTATTGTATGAAAACAAACAAAACAGGAAACCTAACAGATTTGAAACCTTCTTGTTGTTGTTATTCGTCAGATTTGACGTAACTGCGCATGTCATACAAACTAGAAATGGGTATTGTCTAGCACCCGACTGTACTGACTTCGGCACTACTCGGAAGTTCCGATTTTAAACGAAGTTAAGCTTTCCGTTTCTCCCGTGTTCATGACTTCTTGGTCGACCTCTAACAAAAGAAAATTTCTCTTCACATCTGATTTCATCTTATTATTTTACTCTTGAGTAATCAATTGAACCGCTTAAATAATTATTGTGTGTATATTTTAACAATCTTATTTACGTTGAATTATAATTTTCTTCTTCTTCTTCGGGAATTCATTAAAAACTTTTATTTTAACATTTTGAAACACAATCAGTCATTGCATCTGAGTATTCTTCAATCCAGTCCTGACAGGCCCCTTGCACCACTTACACTTAGAATTAAATTGAATTTCATTATTACGCTAATTTAAGTAAAATGTTTATATAAGATTAAAAAAAAGAAGAAGATATTATTGTACCTGTATTGAAATAAAAAAATAGATAAAGAAGAATAAAATTAAAATTAATAATAAGACTAACAGATTTTGTACTTGCAAATTATGAGACTAAAAAACGATATTTTATACTTTAATTTTTTTTTATATGTTTTATAATATTTTTCTAATGTATATACAGGTTTATATCTATTTTATCTGTTGTGAGTTTGTATTTTTGCCTTGTGCAATTAAAACAGATTAAGTCCTAACAGGGTGAGCGCATCCTATTGTCTCTATTAGTGCCCGAGTACCCCGGGTTAAGAGACTAAGATATTTTTAATCAACCCTTAAGTTAAGGCTTCCTAGGCTATGGGTTTTCAAAACGGGGGGGGGGGGGGAGATATTAGATTGTTATCCAATGTTAGCTGAGGTCAAATGGAACAAACAAAGTATTATTTATACTACTAAGCTCATTCTATAGATAGTTAGTTAAAAGAGGAATATTTTAAGTTCAGTTTTCTAAGATAATAGAAAATTTGTAATACACACACAATTTTTAACCTCTCAAATTAATAAAAAATTATTTGGCACAAAAACTCTAACCCCACTGGAAATATGAACCCTATTAACAATAATTTAAACCCCTCAATTTTTCCAGTTTATTGTATATAATAAATTCCATGTGGTAATTGTTAAGGTGTGTATATCAGAGAAACCCGGCAAACTTGGCTCAATCGCCAAGTTCAACACCAGTCAAGCGTCAAAACTAAAAATGAGAAAACAGTTCTAGGTCAACATGCTAAGAATTTCAACCACCTCTTCAAATTTGAAAAGAAACAAAAATATTAAACAGAAAAAGATAACTTTAAGAAGTGCTACATATTTCCAAAGAATAAAAAAAATAAAAATCACAACCAGGATTTGAGAGAATTAAACAAATATTACAGTGCCACGTTAAGTTATTCAAATTAAAAATTATTCCTGCCAAACTTACTTCATAACAATTAATGGTAACATATGATGCAATACTATCTTCCCAGTTGGTTACAAGTTAAGTTTTCATTCATTTGCTTTGGTCCCTGCTAAGTTTTTAGTTTGTTGTTATATTTATCCTTTTACTTACAGTTGATTTCTTTAATATAATTAACAACTGACAAAGGAATATACATTCTTAATGCATTACCAATGTTTTAACATAAAAACGTTAGTTACTTTTTATCTTTCTTTAAAGTGTTTAAACTTAATTAATCCAAACATTCATTAGCAAATCTGACCTGAGATTTACGAAGATCGTCAATACAAATTTTCTTATAGATTGAGAAAGACTTGGCCACTTGTTTGTTATGCCTACGAGCAGTGACAAACAGAAGTAACCAAGGAGGAAGAAGGTGATGAGTTCTAGCAAGAAGGTCTGCTACAGATGAAGATGTAGTGCTGGAACCACTTAAGGTAACAGTGCCACCTGGGCGAGTTTCATCTATTGAATCAACTAGGAGGAAGAATGCTGTGCTGGGTGGAGGAGAGACTTGACTTAATGGTACTAGGATGGCTCTCCTTAGACTTTCATCTGGGTCCTCTCTCAAAGCCTCATCTGTCAGTACATTCTGAATCTAAACAGAGACATCAAAAACATATAATATATGTATATCAATTTTAGTTACAATATTCCTACAGCCAGGTGAAGACATAATATAAAATAGATAGGATAAAATCCAATTTAGGTGCACATATAAAAGCCATTCTGTATTAGTAAATTTATTAACAATTTGGAAAATTTAAGCATTAATAGAAACTATTACATTTACATATGATAAATACTTTCTAAATAAAAATATATTAGGTTGAGTTAAAAAGCAATATACCTCTTGATCAGTCCTAAGCTTCTCAGCAAGCTGTGTAAATGGTGGTGTATCCCTTGAAGCTAATTGATTGACCAAGTTAAGAATGAAGTTCTGAGGAGTCAAGGTAGCAGCATCATGAGAGGTACACCAATGGTGTGCAAGAAGTCGTCTAGATAAAGCCCTCTGAGGACGACCAGTATGGCCACCGGTAGGGCTGGCAATTTCTCTACATAAGGCTGATTTACCTGACCCAGGTCCACCAACTATTAGAGCCCCACTGACTTTACTCCTCCCTTCTAGAATATGGGTCAGCTTCACAAAAACCCATTCTCTAAAACATAAAATGGAAAAACGTTAAATTGAAGACATTGTAGAATACATTCACATAGAACATAGTAGCTCAAATGTCTTCAAAAACAAAGAAAATAAACCTCTTCAAATTTATTATTTTTCTTTTGGGTGAGACTGACAATTTACTCAAATCATTTAATTTTATTAACTTTTACATCACTAATTTTAATTATAGTAAACTAAAGTTACATACAACCTAATGTAAATGAAGTTCTTGAAATCATATAACTTGAATCTAAAATGTATAAAAAGGCGTTCGAATGAGGTATTTGATAATTTCAAAAAGTCCATAAATAATTTCTAACAACTCTCAACACACAAGTTCCTTGCCAATATAGCTGTAACAACTTGCCCCAATGCCTGTAACAACTTACCCCCATAGCAGGGTAGGTTGTTACAATTTAAGTTATTTAAGATTATAAGTCCCTGCGACAAGAAACGTGAATATTAAGAGCCAAAAAAATAATTGAGGTAGCCAAGAGTTGGTTTTAAAGAACTAATGTTAAATTACTTTCAT
The DNA here is from genome assembly GCA_951217055.1 of Gerris lacustris. Taxonomy (NCBI): domain Eukaryota; kingdom Metazoa; phylum Arthropoda; class Insecta; order Hemiptera; family Gerridae; genus Gerris; species Gerris lacustris. Next base: position 21,891,967 of record OX578283.1, on the reverse strand, counting down.
AAAACTTATGGCATGGCCAAATAAAAATAAATAATAAAAAGAGTAATAACCAGCCCCGGTCTCCCCTACCTTCAAACGAGTAAATCTACCAAAATCTCAAAAATCGAATTTCCAGAAAACAATGTTTTCTACCTATAAATATAGTACGTATATGATCAAGTCAAATTGTTTACTACAAAAATGCTAGTTCTATAATTTAGAAGGAGCCAAACTGAGCGTGAGATTTTAGTGTTGTGTCAGTTGATCAAACTAAACACCCAAAAATAATAATTAATAGTGAACTCCCTAATCTAGTTAAAGGGCTATTATTTCTAGCAATGATGGGGGCTCATGTGTACTATCAATAACCATAAAAAAAGAAAGGAAATAAGTGCAAATACTGTCTCTCTCCTTGTAGTAACTTACTACTAAAAATTACTATTTTCACTGTCTTTAAGAGTTAGGTAGGGAATTAAACATGGCAGTTTCCCTACCTAGCCAATATAAATCTATACATTATACGGGAAGCTACACACATGGGACATAAAAAGACTTACAACCAATAAAGACTTTCCAATGCGCTATCAATAACGAACAAATAAATACAGATACTTCCTTTGCCTTGAAATAGTTTTTAATTTACGATACTGTAATCCCTCTAAAACATTTTATTCCCAGGCAAACACAAAAAAATCAATGTTTTTATAAGATAAAATAAAAACTGTTGCTTAATTTTAAGATCAAATCACTTACAACCAAAACGAATATAGTATGTGACATGTGACCTATTGATTAAAACTCAAAATTGGCTGTCCATAAAAACACAATAACTAATATTAAATATAATAATAACCATAAACATTATTAATATAAAATATTTATATTCATTTATTTATTTTAATATAAAATATGAATGTATTAATATAAATATTAAACATTAACTAATATTAAATATTAACTGGTTGGCACGTATCTTATAGTCTTGGTGTGCCTCCCACCTATTAACAGGTATACCTAATATTGCTATTGCTAATGATTGAAACTCAATACTCATAAGCTCAATATACTCTACATAATTTGAATATAAATTATAAATTGTATATTAGTGCTGGCGCTGGCACATAACCACTTAAGCGGCATATCACTATAACATAGTATAAGTTTTTATATAGTAGTTTTGCTAGGTGTACCCTGTAGTAATATTTTGATGTCGTAGGCGGATCCTTTAAGGGTAATGTGTAAGAAGAAATAAACTCTAATTCATGTTTACTCTGGCAACGTTTCGGCTATTACCAGCCATTTTCGAGCCTAAAAATAACAATTTATTTATTGCAAGCATGACAAAATAACAATGATTAACAATCAAAAATCACAAGAAAAACGCTACAATGTAATACCTGTCTAGTCTAATTGAGCCCTCAGGCAAGTCAAAATTACGAAAAGTTTCCTCTAACGTCAAAGATTTTAAAAAGGATTTGGGAACTGGTAGTTCACCACGTCTAATCCTAGAACCATAAAAGCACACATGGTAGTTACTTTGCTAGTCCTAAATAGAGAAGCATATCAGAGTAATAACCAAAATATAATTCCCAATATGAAGAGCTTGAAATTTAATGTTAATGTATAAAGTGTGTGTTTACCAAATGTACGAATTAATCCTAAAATTAACGTTGGTTAAAATACGCATCACAGCCACAATAATTAACATTAAAAACTAAACATAACAATGATAACAACAAATTAAATAACAACTATATCACAGTGAGAACTAGTGGTAAAAACAAACTAACTACTCTGATATCAGAGTCCATATTTGTACAGTACCAAGGATACTGGGACTCATTCTTTTTTTAAAAAAAATTTTTAGTTTGTTTTTACCACTAGTTCTCACTGTGATATAGTTGTTATTTAATTTGTTGTTATCATTGTTATGTTTAGTTTTTAATGTTAATTATTGTGGCTGTGATGCGTATTTTAACCAACGTTAATTTTAGGATTAATTCGTACATTTGGTAAACACACACTTTATACATTAACATTAAATTTCAAGCTCTTCATATTGGGAATTATATTTTGGTTATTACTCTGATATGCTTCTCTATTTAGGACTAGCAAAGTAACTACCATGTATGCTTTTATGGTTCTAGGATTAGACGTGGTGAACTACCAGTTCCCAAATCCTTTTTAAAATCTTTGACGTTAGAGGAAACTTTTCGTAATTTTGACTCGTTAGCCTGAGGGCTCAATTAGACTAGACAGGTATTACATTGTAGCGTTTTTCTTGTGATTTTTGATTGTTAATCATTGTTATTTTGTCATGCTTGCAATAAATAAATTGTTATTTTTAGGCTCGAAAATGGCTGGTAATAGCCGAAACGTTGCCAGAGTAAACATGAATTAGAGTTTATTTCTTCTTACACATTACCCTTAAAGGATCCGCCTACGACATCAAAATAAGTTTTTATATTTATCATTATTTTTAGGGTCCGTAGACAAAACACCGAGGTCCTTTACAATGATTTATGTTAGTCTGTCTGTCGTTAACGTACCTTTATTCCGAAAGTACCTAACTCAAACAAAATTCCTAAAAAAAACAAAGGGTTGAGATATTTTTAAAGGAAATCCCTTATTTGGGGTGTTAAATGAAAGAGGAGAGCGCCCTGACTAACAATATTATGTATATTTGGTCAATCAAAAAATTGATTTTTTAATTTTTTCGTTAAAAATAAAATTTGTATACATTTTTAGTCATGTAATTTAAGGACATGAAAATTAATATTCCACTTTTATCCTAAGAAATGTTGTCACTTTTACAACAACATATTATACTTTTGGAGCAATAAGTGTTTTTATAAGCAAAAGTATGAGATCTTAAAAAAATCATAAAATTTGACCATGAGGGAAAACGGTTGCGAGAATAGACCCATGGTTTATATGACTTTTTTGTAACCAATGAGGATTAGAATCACCCAATTTATTTTTGTACATATATCGTCAATCACCCTGTATACATACATAGAAAGAGAGAGAGAGAAACATTCTCAGGATATATACATACATAGAAAGAGAGAAAGAAAGAGAGAGAGAGAAAGAGAGAGAGAGAGAGAGGAATTCTCAGGATATATACATAGTATATAGAAAGAGAGGGAAAGAGAAATTCTCAGGATATATACATATATAGAAAGAGAGAGAGAGAGAGGAATTCTCTTAAATACATATATAGAGAGAGAGAGGCAAAGAGAAATTCTCAGGATATATACATACATAGAAAGAGAGAGAGAAACATTCTCAGGATATATACATACATAGAAAGAGAGAGAGAAACATTCTCAGGATATATACATACATAGAAAGAGAGAAAGAAAGAGAGAGAGAGGAATTCTCAGGATATATACATAGTATATAGAAAGAGAGGGAAAGAGAAATTCTCAGGATATATACATATATAGAAAGAGAGAGAGAGAGAGGAATTCTCTTAAATACATATATAGAGAGAGAGAGGCAAAGAGAAATTCTCAGGATATATACATACATAGAAAGAGAGAGAGAAACATTCTCAGGATATATACATACTCAAATACTCATACATAGAAAGAGAGAGAGAGGAATTCTCAGGATAAATACATATATAAAGAGAGAGAGGGAAAGAGAAATGCTCAGGCCTATATATGCAATCATACATATATACACACACAAAAATATTAAAATTAATTGTTATTAAATTGCCTACGCACCATTTGTAAGGGCTGAAATCACATCTTAATATTTTCTTTTCTTTTAAATTATATTTCCCAGAGACATTAACGAATAAATTGGTGCAAAGGCACCTCTAACATTGGGTATAGTTAAATAATTTTAGTTTAGAGTTAAGAAGAAGTTACCTGCAGTAAAAGCGTTTTCTCTCAAATGGGTATAGAGTGGTCATGTCTCAAAGGAATGTTGAGCGTTGTTTGTATGACTTGGGATATGACTTGCTCTGAGTCTCCCAAATTAACCGTTATTTCTTAGCATTACAGCCTCCTCATCCGTTGTCTCCTCACAAAGGACATCTTCACACATCCTTATAAGACCAATGAAATCTTCCAATTCCTCACTTTTCAAAATTTCAAATTGAAAAGAAAAAATACTCGTAACATTGGTTCAGATATTTTTTTTTTCTTTTTTTCGTTATTGATATCTCAGCATCTTTGTTTGCTTTGACAAAAATTTGTTAGATTTTCATTCTAAATCATTACTCCAGGTTAAGTCTTATTCGAGTAGGAACAATCTGAAACAGAGAAAAAAAAATATAAACAATAGAATAATAAACAAGAAAAAAGCTAAAACAAGATTTATAATAAATTAAATTATAGGTATGTGTATTAAGAAAGTGCTAATTTATCATTAAGATGACAAAGAATAATCATTTGACGACACAGATTTATAATAATTAATAATGAATACACCGCTTAATAATGCGTCAACACGTAAAATTGATTTATATACTTATTAAATGTATAAATAAAATAATATCGATAAAATTTATTATTTTTATCAGGCTCGAACCATAAAAACTGCAACTGCAAATATAAAAAAAATCTGTCCGAGACAACTCAGACAAACTTTCTCATATACGAGATCATAATTACATAGCCAAGTGTTTTCCATTTATTGGTTTTCGTATGTAAATTTAATTATTATTGAACATTTCATCAAAATTTATCATAAAAATAACTTCTCCTGGGCGGGGAATCGAACCCGGGCTCTCTCCGTCCGTGTTTTAAGCTATTTTCTCAGGAACTAGAATTTTCCTGGGAAAATGGCTTATATCGTTATATTCGTATTTAAATGGACTTCACTTAAGAATTTTTTAATCAAAATCGTCGGAACCATTTTCGAGAAATAACTTTTTTCACGTATTTTCAGAGTTTTTGGGGGGTAACGCCTCCAAATTTGGAGCTAAAAATTGTTTCTCGATTTCGCTTCGGGGTATGATTTTTCTAAACATGTATGCCAAATTTCATCAAAATCGGTCAAGTAGTTTAGGCTCCAGGCGTCTGCACAGGCGACAGACAGACAGACATTTTTTAAAAACCACTTTTATGGACTCAGGGTACTTCAAAACAAGTAAATCCATCAAAATCTCAAAATCGAATTTTCGCGCCATCACAATACTTTCTCTTTATAAGAGAAAGTAAAGAATGTGGTAAAACAATCGGCACTACAACCTTAAACAAATCTTCCTCATATACATAGTAAGACTATAAAATAAATCAATTTATCAACACATTTTAAAGTATTGACCAGGTGATAGTATAAATTTCGTTTTCGATTTTAAGCAAAATCACAACTTTTTTTTTATCAGGTATCTCTGAAACTAAATTCGCCCCAGGAAAACAACTTAAATCGCGATGTAATGTTTCTGAATATGTATGCCAAATTTCATTGAAATCAGTCCACTAGTTTAGGCTCCACGCGTCTGCAAAGACCACAGACAACAGAGAAACTTTTTCTAAAACTACTATTTTGGACTCCGGGAACTTCAAAATGTGTAAATTTATCAAAATCGCGAATTTTCGCGGACTTTTTACTAACCCCCATGGTAAAAAGTTTCAGCCACTTTATAAATCATTCCACTGTATAATGTACCACCGAAGCGAGTATGGTGTGATCATTTACTGATAAAGTAATATAAAACTGGGAATTGCAAACAAAAATAATGGCTGTAAAGAGCCTTGTATGAATCACAGGGTGAATACTGGTAAGTAAAACAAGTTTATTATTATCATCCTTAAATAACAGATATTTTAATTTGATACATTTTCTGGACACTCATTACTCATTACTGAACTAGAATGGACGAAATAGGAGTTTATAAAACAAAAGCTAGCATTTAAGTTATATTAAGCGAGTTACTTACGACAACTATAAAGTTAATAAACTAGTAAAGTTTCTCAATTGAGAAGTAATATCAATTTAATAGATTTAAAATTAACAATACCAATATGCTTTAATCATGCCTTTAGCTAATCATTAGATAAGAGAAAATACCCTCTTTGTACCTATTTCTGTTTTATATGTAAGAGGGCCCTGAAATCAAACCGGTAAAACACCAATTAACTACTTGAATCCGACGCTTTATGACCACAACAAAGAGACCCCAACTAAATAATTGCGATAGCTTGAAACTTGAAAACTACATTATATAGTTAAACTAAGCAACTATGTGAAGCATGTCAAGCACTAGCTAAGTTATCTTCCTAATAAAACAAGCTTTACAAGATCCATTAAGGATTGTGAACTTTAACATCCAACTTATCAACAACTTGTTTGACTTAGAGTGCTGAAGATAATTCATATTGTTTTACTTAATCCGTGACGGTGTAGATTAATTTCCATAACTTCTTAAATACATACATCTTCCATTTAATAACCCATTAGTTAGGGTAATGAACCTCGCTTGTATATTTAGTAGTAGGTAACATAGATTTTCAGAGTTACGCAAAATTAATTAACAGAAAAAGCTATAATAAATTATTTCAATTAAGAAATAAGTGTTTCCTCCTTATAAAAAGCAGTCTTTCTTAAGCGTATAACATTTGTAAATATTGATAATATCTTTATTTAATAACAAAGGGAGGGTTCATACTTTACCACAATTATCTGCTAGAGAAAAGCAGTATGGACCGAAAAAGGAATTAAAAAAAAATGAACTTACAATAATTTACTTCTGTAATAGTAAATTACGCGTCTAGTGCGGAAAGTAGCATTTTGCAGGCGAGTGTGCAGTTTGCACCCGAGCGACAGCGAGGGTAGAAAAACAACACGAGCAAAGCAAAATGCAGTTTTCGCATGAGTTGCGTACCGTACTTTATCTAAGATTGTTGGATTTTAATAATAAATAAAGAAAACAATATTTAATAAACTTCCTGTATGTAAGTTTGTATTTCTCTTTTGATAAAGATGACATTAATTCATTAGTTGTATTTTGTGCCGCATTAATTATTTCGGTAGGAGTATTATTCTCCACAGTTTCGCCATAATCACTTAAGCCACTCATTGTTTTTCACTAAAAACTCGACAGTTAGGTATTAAACTAACAGCAAATTAGTTTTGTTAAATGTAAACATATAAGCTAATCGTGCGTTAAGGTGAAGAATTATGAACGCGCATGCGCAATGAATACAACTACGAAAAGAATCACTTTCTTCGCATCTAAACAGAGATAAAATGTTTATATTTCGTATCAATCGTAGATAAGAAAAATTAAATTCTGATTCAAATCGGTTTAGTTGTTTAAGCTCCAAGTTTTTGAACAAAATACCGACCTCAGACATAATAAATATTATTGAAATTAAAAAAAATTATTCCAGAAGGCCTTAAACCGTGTAGATCCATCATAATTTCTATAAACACTACCTGCAATCACAATGCTATTTATAAACACTACTTTTATATAGGCAAGTGGAAATAAATACATAATAGAAAGATTAAACTGGGCTCTGCTTCTATGGTCTGCATTACTACTAAGTTTCAAATTTTTCAAATTCATAAACGATGATTTCATATTGACTAGTATGGAATGTAAGATTTAAACTTTTACACAGTTATTTAAACCAATTAAATTATAATATCCAGTATAAGTTAAAGCATAATTAGAAAGCCCTAAAATCAAACATTTTTCAATCAAACATTTTTCATGTCTAATTTTTCCTCGTTTTATTACGTATTAATATTTTGATTCACATAAGCTTAGCCGAGTGATCCATAGAATCACTTTAACTCAGTTTAAGGAAAAGTTATGTTAAAAAAAACATGTGAGATAAATATAAAACTATTTAATAGAGTGAGAAAAAATTCGAAAAAGTCAAAACGATCAGTGATAGACCTTCTTCGCGTGATGCGAGGGGAGAGGCAATAGCGAAGAGAATAGGAACCAGTCAAATCTAAGTACATAATTATATTATGATAATTTGAAGGATAATACTAGTAGTCGTTGAACAATAAGGTCTGAATAATACTTAAAATATTCAGACTGGATAGCACTGGAAGCTGTTTGGAACAACAGACAACCAATTATAATAATGCGCTGCTACAACATGTATGATGGAATTAGCATACTTTTATCAAATGCAGATACACACAGGCGACATATTACCACTTTTGCAGTGATGATTGTCGGGGCCGCTCCTCGCCTTCCTTTCATAAGTCACCAACTAAATTTTGCTGGGCGAGGCGAAAAATGATCGCCAAAGTTCTTTAAAAGCAGCGACACATATAGTCCCATAGACATGTCTATATGGGACTATGGGGTCGTGGCATGTCTATAGATGGGTTAAAGACCATAATCAAATGCAAAAATTCCTCGTACCTAGCACGCTAATATAACGCTAATTTTGTAAGTCTAAGGTTTTTTTCTAAGTTTGTAATCCTTTTTCAATTGAATTGAGACCTTTTGTAAAGTTAACAACCGTCATTGATCTTTTGATTGAACTGGGTCGAAAGAATCAGGCTCTTTAATGTTTTGCTCACACATTTTTATGAGAGTCAAGAGTTGCAAGCGCGGCCTCAAAGACGAATCGGCGGGAAGGGGGAGATTCGAAAATCACGTTACTTCGGATTCGCGTAGGACGAATTGTTGCTAAATAATCCTCGCAAAAGAACTCCAATCACTTTTTAAAACAAATATGAATTGAATATGATTGATGAATCATTCGAAACATTTAAAAAAAATCAACAATTCAACTTCAAAAGCTTAAAACTAACAATGGATATGTTTTTATACTTTTACAAATATGTATACATTTTTAATGATTTAAAACGTTACTTTATATTTGTACAAGTTGAATTATTTGTTTTTACAAAAGAATAACAATGAGGGGTTCATTAGAAGGTAAGTTAAAGGAGGGTAAAGTCGAGAGGCTGGGTGGAGTGCCACAGTGACACGGTTCTGTCGGAGATAGGGAGAAGCGCTTCACGTCCTTCCTCAAGAGAGAAGTTAAAATTTATCGCTGCCTTATAAATTTCCCTGTTTTTCCGTTTCTCATGTTCATGTGTTTCCGAGAGCCGGTTTTCTTTTTTACTTGTGTCTCGTATATTTTTCCTTTCCGTGTGTCCTTTTTGCCTTCTCTTTTAACCAAGAAGGAGATTTATCGTTTACTCCCTTGTTTCTAGTATGAAAAAGCAAAAAAAAAAAAAAAAAAAAAAAAAACAGAAGGGAATACCAACCAAAATCGAGCGACATTTCAAGCTAGGGGACTTAGCGAGAGTTTAAACCTGAAGAAAATTACCCTGTTTTTTCCCCCTCACCCTCTCTGTAGTCTTATAAGGTAGAAAAAGCGGGAAAGGTGTGAGCTTAGGGGGGCTACGTACCTTTTTACCTTGTAAAGAAAAATGTTGAGAGGGGAAACTGTTCACCCGCCAAATTGGTTTTTTCCTAGCAAAGCCGACTGACGCAGGAGTTGGGTTGAGAAATCCTTGGTGAAGATAAGGAATACGTTAGATCTTGTAGCAGAGGGTTCATCCCCCCAGGCCTTGCCTCCCAGATATCAGAGTTCTTGCTTTATCTCTACTCGGTTGTCCCCTTGCGTTATTACTTTCTCTTGTCTACGAGCCTTAGCTCACCCCTCATTTTTAAGCCATCTTGTGTCAAGATCTTTCTTATTAAACAACAAATATAGATTTTTTTTTTCTCGTGCCCACCTTTATTTTTTATTTTTTGTTTAGATGAGTTACATATTAATTTGCCTCTCCACGCCAGACTAAATCAAAGGGTGAAAGACATGCACTCATATATTTCCCCTTTATTCTCAACCTTGAACACAAATTATAGATATGGGAGCGTCTATGGAGGTCATCTTAAAGGAATAACACAAACTTTCTCTCCACGTAAATAAAAAAATGTACAATCAAAGCAGTTTTCAGCCTTCAAAAAGCTATTATCAGTGCCGAAGAACAAACAAGAAATATCGAGCTAAACAAAAACTTCCACAACAATTAAAATTGACAAATATAAAAAAAAAGTCCAGTCATGCACCATGACTTAATGAACCAATTTTTAATGAAATATGTGTATAATTGGCTTATGATAATATAGGAAAATTTTGGTTTAGAATTTGGATGGGAGAAAAAAAATTGGTACACATGGGTACGGGGTACAAAAGTCAAAATAGTATATACCCTTCAAGATGCATGTTGTTGGAAAGCTCTTTAAGAGTACAGTAATTGTTGTTATGTACATTTTTGTCATATTTTCAATTAAGAGGGGGATAAAATGGAAAAAAACACGTTTTTAAGCTATTTTTGACCCTAAATTGTCAAACTTTGACCCCTATATGGACTCCAAAAATTCTAGCCAACGAACTCATCCTTTCTTTTGATATTATTGACATTTATAATTTGTTTGGATTTTTTAAGTGCATCCTAGCGTGAGATATCGTCTGGAGAACATATATATTATATACATACAAAAAAAGTGTCAAATTGCAGGAATCAAGATTTTTGTAATATAGAATGGTCACATTAATAAATAAACTTCGTATTTAATGAAAATAAAATGTATAACTTATTAATGATACAAAGAATCTTGAGAATTTTTTCCGTATTACTGTTTTGATTTATCTCTAGAGTTTTGTGTTTATTTTCAAAGAGTTCATAACTAAATTATACACGTAGAGCGGATGTTCTAATATTTACCACAGATGAATAGACGTAGAACGGCAGTTTGAGTAGGGTGTTTTGGCATAGTTCATTTTTAGATTTAATTTTTCATCATAATGAGAATATAACGAAGTACAATATTCTTTCACACAAATCACCAGAAGACGCTAATGTCGTCTGAGAGGAGATGGACACAACCAGGACAGCGGTTCCTCCAACATCTTTTGGCTTCTGTTCAATGCAATTATACACGATTTAATTTTAGATCAATGCACCATTTTAACAAGGGATAGAAGTACATAAAATTTCTCAGAAAACATAATCTTTTAACATAAATAATATAAAAATGTTGAGAAATTTGAGTTTTGTGATATTTGTCCGTAAAAAAGCACACCTGCATACTTCAAGATTTTACACTATTTGATTTCGTACTTTGTTATATTTGTCCATAAAAAGCACACCTGCACACGCCATGCTTAAGAGTTTACATAAGTGATTTGCGGAAGTAAACAGTTGTATTATAGTAATAAAAATGGCATTAAACATAATTTAAATGAGCTCCAGTCGATCATTACTATTGTTCAATAATATTCAAGAACATCTTTCTTCTTCCCAAAAAGGTTATTATCTAGACGTCTAATTTAATTTAGACGTTCAATAAAACTGCACTATATTGATTGCCTAGAGGAGGGCCTCTTAAGTATGGCCCGCGGGCGGGATCCAGCCCGAGAGACGTTTTGAAGTTGAAAAATGAACTTATACAATTGAAAGTTATACGTTTTCCATAATCAAATGCCATTTAAAATATCAAAAAAGACCAGTGCGATTCTTTTTTTTGCTGAAATGAATAGTGCTTTTCCACATATTGCCATAGTGAAGTCAAACGTCTGAGTGTTGCATTCTTCATCTGGCCCGATGTAGACAATCCCTATCAAGATGCGACCCTCCATCCAAAAAGTTTGGAGACCCCTGGCCTAGAGCCTTAGAAAAGAACAGAATTGTTATAAGAGTGCATAATCCAAAACAGAATCCTGACAAAAAAAAAAGTTCCAATCATTTTGTAACCGAGAGGTTTAAATGTAAAATTGGAATTTCAGGACGGGAGAAGATTCTATATACACCCATTCGATGAAACGAACATTTTTGTCAAATAACATTTTTTAGTAAAACCAACAGCGCTATGAATTAATAAAGATCGCTAAAACTATTAAAGCCGACCTAAGCGTTTAAAATAGAGAAAACAAACGTTTTTACCGATATCTTACGTTCTAACGTAACGATTTTAATAAAACTTCATATACATCGTCTAAAGTATAATTGAAACAAGCATGTAAATTTCAACTTGATACAAGCATAGGTGTTTGTGTAGTGAAGTTATACATTTTATAATAGTAGGAGATATGTGGAAAGTGGAATGGTAACAATGCAGGCTAGTAGTAAGGGAACCTATCACCCTGTACTACCCACTATCGTACCCTTTAACTATCAACGATTCATGATTATCTTTTTTTTTAATATTCAATACATTATTTATTACTATACGCTCGCTTCAATGTTAGAGCCACGCGATGCCTAGTTTATAATAAAGTTGTGAAAAAAACACCCTATAATTTTTATAATTTAAGTACAAAATGTCAATTTTTTGAAGAGTGTACTTTCGGAGATTAAGAGCGTTACAGACAGACAGGCAGGAAAGCGGAAAGCGCAGGAATGTAAAAGGGATCTCGTTTTTGCTGCGGACCCTTAAAACAATATAGACGATCAATTTAAATACAAATTAAACCATTCTAGGACAATTTCACAAGAAAAAATCCAGCTTTAGAAATAATAGACCACAAACATAATAAAAATTGAGGACAAAAACAGCCAAACTATGTATGAGATTGTTCGTCATAGTATTCAATTTTTACTTTCTCATATAAAAGAAAGTATAGTGATAGCGCGAAAATTTGATTTTGAGATTTTGATGGATTTACACGTTTTGAGGTCCCCTGAGTCCAAAATAAAATGTTTTTTAATAAAGTCTGTCTGTCGTTTGCAGACAAGTCAAGCCTAAACAGAAAAATCATACCGAGGGCGAATTCGAGAAATGAATTTTAGCTCTAAATTTGGGGGCGCTACCCCCCAAAAACTCCCCAAAAAAAATTATTTCTCGAAAACGGTTCCGACGATTTTGATTAAACAATTTTAACAGGTAATACATTTAAATACGAATCGTACGATATAAGCCGTTTTCCCGGGAAAAATCTAGTATAGTTCCTGAGAAAATAGCTTTAAGCACGGACGGAGAGAGGCCGGGTTCGATTCCCCACCGGGGAGAAGTTATTTTTATGATAAATTGTTATTTTTATAATATATTATGATATAATGTCCAATAATAATTAAATGTACCTACGAAAACTCGAATACTAATAAATGGAAAACACTGGACTAAGAAATTATGAACTCGTATATGAGACAGTTAGGCTGAGTTGATTGGAAACCGATTAACCGATTTGTTACAAACGTTATCCATTACTGTGAACCGAAACTCATTAAAGAAAAACCAGCTTATTTGTACATTAACCGTTAAAATGGAAATGCAGATTATTTGCAGTATTGATAGCCGGACAAATGGGCCATTAGCATAACCATGCAGGTGCGAAACTGCAAACGAATGAACTAATGATCTTTTTACAATGCTTGCTGGAACCTGGAATAGGTTGCATATAGCAATAAGAAAATTGTTAACACCAAAATTTGGAGCTAAAATTAATTTCTCGATTTCACCTCGAGGTACGTTTTTTATGAACATGTATGCCAAATTTCGTCAAAATCGGCCTAGTAGTTTAGGCTCCACGCTTCTGCACAGACGACAGAGAGACATTTTTTAAAAACAATTTTTTTGGACTCAGGGCACCCCAAAACGTGTTAATCCATCAAAATGTCAAAATCGAATTTTTGGGCCATCACAATACATTCTCTTTATATAAGAAAGTAAAAGAGTTTTACATTACAGTATCGATAAATTTATAAGAATAAAAGAACTTTATAAGGAAAAGGTAAAAATAAGAACTTTAAGTTTGAGGAAAATAAAGCAAAGACGAAGAAATATGGGTTATTGTAACGAGGAGAAAAATATACGTCCAAATAAAATATATAATATCATGTTTTGCACTCACGACCTGTTATTGTATTAAATTTAATTAATTTAATTTCCTCTTTTTGTAACATTTTTTAAAAACCACTTTTTTGGACTCAGGGGACTTCAAAACGTGTAAATCTATCAAAATATCAAAATCGAATTTTCGCACCATCGCAATACTTTCTCTTTATATGAGAAAGAAAAAAGGAGTTCAGTTAACAAAACTGCCTTTTATATACTACCAAATAGCATCAAATAAAAAAATAATTTAAAACATTTTTTTTAATCAAAGTTTGCCTAGTTTGCTGCCAAAACAAAAACAACTTTATTCACATACAACTACGAATGAAAAGTGTAAATAGGCGTTGGTGTGTGACTTTTTATTAATACGGCGAAGCAAAGTGGAAGGGAGGAGCGGGTATTTACTCAAGCATTCACTCCCTCTACCTCGGTAAGCAAGCCAAATTAATAGATAGGCAGACCAGAAACAAAATACATTCGCACTTAACAAAAATATACAACCGCATTCAACGCTCAACTAAAAACAATTTTGAACAATTCCATTACCAAAAACCCCTTGTAAAATTAATTTAAAAAATTCCCCTACGGCAAAACAAATTTCATACAAGTGTAGACTTACCACACGTGTATAAAAAATTGCTTTCATGATAGAATAATTAAAAAAGGAGAAACACTGGTTTTTATTTCTTATCGGTGAAATAAGACCATTTTTATTTTATAATATTATTACCAGTTGAAATTTACCGAAAAAGGGGTTTTTTTAATTAGGGAGTCAAAACCAAAGGTAGTAAATTATACATTTCCAAACAATGAAATTACTAATAATGGATACCAAATAAATTATACAACTAAAAAAAAGGCAGAGAGGTCTTTGTGATATGTTAACTTTAATTAATTAACAAAGCACGGGGAATATAAGAATTTGAAGTACATTAATAATTTTCAAAACTCATAATTAACTTTGAACTAAGTTTTCGCCGAGGTTACTTCATGTCACTTGCTGACCACTAAAATAAATCCATGTTAACACCTACAACTTGACAGATAGATACAAACTTTTTCGCCGGGGCAAGAATGCCGTTTAGCTGTTTTTATTTTCCAAATACAACAGGAAGAAAGGTCCGTCTTGTGCATTATTGCTGTAGGAACAATAACTTAGGCCTTAGGAGTGAAAGTTGGCCAAAAAGTTAAAAAGCCTTAATCCTTGTTATATCTTAAAAAATCTAACTAAAATTTTAGAAGTCTTAGAGAAGATTATAACACTAATGAATTAAGATTTTTCAAATTATTGGCCAATTTTCACCCCACTTTGTCACCAAAAGCTTGGTGACGATTTCATGTCACAAGCCTAAAGGACTTTTTTTTGCAGGAGATGATTATCTAGTTTATTTTTTGTACAGAGCGGTTCTAAATCTAAACCTCGTCGTTTTGGAGATATTAGATAATATCAATATATATATATACAAAAAAATGAAAACTGAGCCAAACTGCCGCTAATAATTAGTGTATTCAAAATTCTCTGTTAAATTTTGCAACTATATGGGTAATTTTACACCAGACAAAGGAGCTAATACGTAAATGCGCAACTCAATGATAGAATGATTATATATGGCAACATTGGCATAAACCATTTAAGAAATAAAAACAGGGAGACATATTCCATCCAATTAATTTGTAACGTTCCACAATTTTATGAACGTCCGAGCTACCTCACCCGGAATAAAAGTAGCTCCCTCAAGCTCAGTGGAGTTGGGGGTGGGTTTTATAAAACAAAAAAAATAATGAATAAGGAAAAGGGGCGCCACGTTATTTTTAAACTATAAATAAAACTGACTGGGAATTTGGGTTGGAGAACATCCCTGGCATAAACCGATATTTTGTTTAATTAATATTTCCAATTTGGGCACAAGCAAAATAACGAAACTTGTGTTCCAAAAAAAAAAAGCCAGAGATAGTCTCCAAATGGTTAAACAAAAAAACAAAGTAAGGCAAAATAGATTTTAAAAAAAACATATATATAATTTTTGGCCTTGCCGAGTAATTGTAAAGTAAAAATATCATAAAATTAATTTACTTCTCTTTTCTTTTGCTATTCTGCTCGCATATAAAGAATACAGTTTAATATTTATATAATTAAGTAATTGGAGCAAACCACTAATATAAATCCGTAATTTCCTACGGGCATTAAAAAATAATCTCTGACTCACAAAAGTAATATCCCAAAAAAAAAACGACGCGGCGTGGATGCAGCGAAGAGTTCTTTCAGACAGAGGGAAATCAAGGTAGGAGAACGTCCACGAACAAAAAGGCAGCAAAATCCACCAAAATAGCACTTGGTACTTGGTACACTTCTAGTAGCGCGAAGTTTTACCAACGAAGCACAGATCACCAGATCTTTACGTTTGATTGTTCTTATAAAAAGCTAAACGTAACGAGCAAGGGTTCACAAGATGGCGTCAACCCAACACCCAACAGCCCTCGGCAATAAGTTGCAAGGCACGGTTGGTCAACCTACGGAAACCTCCGTAGCTCGTGACGGGAACCACACTGAATCACCGAGTCCTAACCGTCACCCCACCTCTCCAATCTCTTTAGACAACAATAGGATGGACTTTATGATATAGGGATATGACAACAGGAATATGATATAGAATATAGAATATACTGCAAATAATACTCGGAAATATATAAACAATCACATCTACGTGAAGGCGTCCCAACTCGTAGACAGATAAAAGTAAACCAAGCAAGGTGCGTCCACCAAACTATGGTTCATAAATAAAATATAATAACAAGATAGAATATAGATAGAAACATCATTACCAAATAAATAAATATATATTGAACCAAAGAGTCTAAAAGGCGAGTTAAGGGTTCTAACACTCAACAAAATCTAAATTTAAAAAATAATGTAGACATTTTCTAGATATAGAAAAAAAAATGCTACATTCAGACGTTCTCCCCCTCAACAAAATAGAAAAAGAAGAAAAAAAAGTATAAGGAAAAGTAAATTCTATCACAAGAAAAGAAAAAAAAAAATCCTTCACAACTAAACCTAATCTAACGTCAGGACCTCCTTAAGATCCTTTGCATGCCATCTCCCAGCATGCTTTCCATCCTCCGTCTCTAGCTCATATATAAGATAACCAATCTTCTTTGCTATCTTAAACGGACCAACATATTTTGGTGCTAACTTCGCAGTAAACTTGTCCACTTTCTTTGACTGTGGGAAGTTTTTGTGAAGCACCATTTGTCCTACTTGGAAGTCCACGTTTCTCCGGCGAAGATTGTAGCGTTTGGCATTGGTCTCGTACGCCTTCCGAAGGCTTTCTGGTACTTCCCGCTTTATCTTCTCCAATTCAGCATATACTTTTTTACAGTATTCAATTTCCGAATCAAAATCGTAGTTGGTCCTCTTGGACGGTGACAACAAGACTCCACTAAACGGTAAAGTATTTAAACGGCGGAAAGTTTTTCGCATTTCACTGACCAGAGTTAAGTCTGTGACGCCGCGCAATCCTAACTCCCATTCGAGTTGCTCCTTATTAAGCCGTTCCGGATCCATGGCTTGCGAATATAAGGAGTAAACAAATAAAAAGATAAAATTAAAAAAAATGAAAGCAGACTATTTTCCCAGCAAAACGACAAAACAGAAAAAAAAGCAACCGAGTTCTTCGACAGCGACGACAAAATAAATCGCAAGACTAGACAAGTAAATTTAATTTTGAAATTTATTTATCATAATAATATCCCACAAACAGCAAAATGAAAATAAAAAACCTTAAATGAGTGAACCAAATACTTTAAGTAAACTCAAAATTGACTGATATCGAAGACTAACTCAAAAGATAACAAAAGTTCCTCGTAATAAAATAAAATAATCCTACTCTTAAACTAAAATGGAAATAATAAAACAAATAAATTATACGACAAAAGCGTATGTTCAAATCCTGTAAAATATACTTAAGTGTATATTGTAAAAATTTAATTACTATCACAAGATAATAACACAAGAGAAATAAAATATTTCTTCGATAAAACTTAAAACAAAAAAATCTGTAAACAATTTAAATATAATTAGCAATTAAATGTCCATCTAACAGGTAAAACCATTACAGCTGGTCAGAGGTCAACCATAATTGAATTGGGTGAACGACGCACAACAAAATTATTCAAAAAAATAAAATTAAGAGTAACGGTGCGATTAGATTGATTAGCCGTCTAAACGTATCAATAAAATCAAGTTCAAAATAATCGAAAAATCAAATTTAATATGGAAATAGTTCATCAAGAAATAAATGAAGAGAAAAAAAATTAAACTATTCTGAAGCCTGAGAAAGAAAGAAAAATTATACTCCCATATTAATAAAAAATAAAAGTTCCATAATATGATAATTATAGGATTTTAACTAAACTATCTCTGGAGGTCTAAAATAAATAATCAAAAGAAAACTAATAACAACGTCAACGTGAACACCTGATAAGAAAACAACGTAGAATTCAACCTAATGTGTAAGAATAACAGAGGTCAACTAGTGAATTGCTACCACAACAGCAACAACTAAGACTAACAGCAACAGTCAACTCTACAAGCCTACCGAAACTTCAAAAACTAATTAAATTAGCAAAGCAAAGATATGCAATTAACAATAGATAGAAAAAAAAAATATTGATTTTAAACTCTGTTCTATTAGAAGAAATAAGAATGAAAAATAATTAATAGAAAGTTCTTTTTCAAAATTTAAAATAAAGTTTACAAATAAAAAAAAATTAATTAAATAATTAAATCAATTAATGAATCAAAATAATAATAAAAAAAATATCTAAACGAGCGGCAGATAATAAGTAAAATTCGTACATACATTTCAAATAAGAAAAAAAATATGTAAGTAAAAATAATGTAAAAATATATAAGTGTACAATGTCATACAATTAAATTTGGATTATGCACAATATATGTATAATTTAGATAATGATTATGTTATGTCGAAAAAAAAATGTTTATAAAACAAAACTATGTACTACAAAAATAATAAACTGGTTTTAAAAAAAAGGTTTTTTTTTTATGTTCGACAATGACAAATACATAAGTATTTATAATTATAATTTTAACAATAATTCTCGTTCAATTATTTTATAGCGACATCAATATTGATTTTCTGTTTCAAATAAACTATCGACAAAGCATGTTGCGAGTAATTAGAATATTTACAATAAAATTCATAATTACATTCAATAATACCGTTAGATAAAATATATCATTGAAGAAAACATAACATCTCATTAGATTAAATCTTATCTCTTTTAATTCCAATCATAAACCATAATTAATTCAAATAATATATATTATCTTTTCTTTATAATAAAAATAATGAAACTTTGTAAATAATAACATTCAGTAAATTAAACAATAAATACCGAGGCACAAATCTAATCCTAAAATAAAACGTAATAATTCTTTTACAAAATCATAAATCGTTCCGACGGGAGAAATTTTATACCGACGGCAAAATTATAAATGATTCTACTAAATGTATTATTATTGTTTCTTACAATAAATATTTTAATGAAAAAAACTGATCGGTAGACAATACTTTCTGTTGAAACATCTCTTTTTGAATAATATAAGAAAATTCTCAATGATAATAATTTTTTTTTTTTTTAAAAATCTCCAATAAAGTAAACTAAATTTAAATTACACATCTATGCAATTTATTTAATTGACAGTAAATTAATTATTTAAATGACAATACATTAGTATAGAAGTAAAACCCATACAATTATAAAGAAAAACACCACAATTACAGGGCAAGCCAATTTTTATTAAAAAGATTAATAAGAAAATTATTAAAAATGGTAAATGATAAAATACTGAGCTCCACGTTCAGGGCGACAATGTAACGTTCCACAATTTTATGAACGTCCGAGCTACCTCACCCGGAATAAAAGTAGCTCCCTCAAGCTCAGTGGAGTTGGGGGTGGGTTTTATAAAACAAAAAAAATAATGAATAAGGAAAAGGGGCGCCACGTTATTTTTAAACTATAAATAAAACTGACTGGGAATTTGGGTTGGAGAACATCCCTGGCATAAACCGATATTTTGTTTAATTAATATTTCCAATTTGGGCACAAGCAAAATAACGAAACTTGTGTTCCAAAAAAAAAAAGCCAGAGATAGTCTCCAAATGGTTAAACAAAAAAACAAAGTAAGGCAAAATAGATTTTAAAAAAAACATATATATAATTTTTGGCCTTGCCGAGTAATTGTAAAGTAAAAATATCATAAAATTAATTTACTTCTCTTTTCTTTTGCTATTCTGCTCGCATATAAAGAATACAGTTTAATATTTATATAATTAAGTAATTGGAGCAAACCACTAATATAAATCCGTAATTTCCTACGGGCATTAAAAAATAATCTCTGACTCACAAAAGTAATATCCCAAAAAAAAAACGACGCGGCGTGGATGCAGCGAAGAGTTCTTTCAGACAGAGGGAAATCAAGGTAGGAGAACGTCCACGAACAAAAAGGCAGCAAAATCCACCAAAATAGCACTTGGTACTTGGTACACTTCTAGTAGCGCGAAGTTTTACCAACGAAGCACAGATCACCAGATCTTTACGTTTGATTGTTCTTATAAAAAGCTAAACGTAACGAGCAAGGGTTCACAAGATGGCGTCAACCCAACACCCAACAGCCCTCGGCAATAAGTTGCAAGGCACGGTTGGTCAACCTACGGAAACCTCCGTAGCTCGTGACGGGAACCACACTGAATCACCGAGTCCTAACCGTCACCCCACCTCTCCAATCTCTTTAGACAACAATAGGATGGACTTTATGATATAGGGATATGACAACAGGAATATGATATAGAATATAGAATATACTGCAAATAATACTCGGAAATATATAAACAATCACATCTACGTGAAGGCGTCCCAACTCGTAGACAGATAAAAGTAAACCAAGCAAGGTGCGTCCACCAAACTATGGTTCATAAATAAAATATAATAACAAGATAGAATATAGATAGAAACATCATTACCAAATAAATAAATATATATTGAACCAAAGAGTCTAAAAGGCGAGTTAAGGGTTCTAACACTCAACAAAATCTAAATTTAAAAAATAATGTAGACATTTTCTAGATATAGAAAAAAAAAATGCTACAAATTGCCCCAGAAACCCTTACCCTTCTCTTAAATATATTAATGATGCGATAGCTATCAGTTCTAATATTCTAAATATTATTTAGACTTAGGAATTATTTAGACTTAGGAATTATTTTAACGAAGCGTCAACTAAATAATATGGAAATTTATTATTTTTAGAATGGCGAGAAAATTTCCACATCCATTTTTGAATGAAAATGCATAAGTTTTGAAAATCCAATTTCCTTAGCACACCTTCACGACTCATTGAGGAGTCTAACTTTCATTTGGTTATACACTTAATAAAGCTATTCACATAAGCGGCAGATAAAACTAAACGAAATGCTCTTTTAAAGATCTATAGTTTTATTCTAATTGTCTATGTTAATGTACTCGTTAAATTCTAGACAAAAGTAATTTCGTATAATATTGAGGACATTTACTGTCTCCATTTATGCGTCTAAGTCCTAAAATTAAGTCATCGGTTACAGGTCATAGTCATCTAAGCTTACTTCCCAATAAAGAATTCGCGTCATTTCCGCCGCTTTTTTAAAAATAAACATAAAGAGAAAACTACTAGAATAATTCCTGATGCAGAAAGGATGATGTCACCCGGATAATTGGTACGAGTCACCGGGCGCTAAATGACCAATTACACAAAACATTATCTTGCCGGCCAGCCTCTTGACCAATAAACTGGTTAATTACTGTTACACGGAGAGAAAATTATGCTAAATAGTCAGTATAACTTATTCTGCCACCATTTTTCAACCGCGTACTAGTCGAAAAAATTCATTCCCATACTGAGGTGCAGTATAGGCCTATTCTGCGACCCAGCATAGACGTTTTCAGACTGCGTAGCAGTTGATGGTATACTGGAGTCAAGTCGAACATATCATTCAACTCCTGTGCAGCATAACCACTAAACTGTTTCGCAGTTTAAAACACCCCTATACTGCAATGCAGTATAGTTTGACTCGGCTCGGTCGCAGTATTGTTGTTTCCAGAATCGTGGCAGCCGAAAAAATTAATTAATAAAGCATAAAGGCAGTTGAAAATATTTAGTTTCAACTGGAATTCAGCATACCTCATAAGTACATTTATTACTATTTTTAATGAAATAGTTAATAAAACAAATAGTTAACTACGGTACGTTACATATTATTATTATTATTACATATATATAAATGTTCTGGAGGTAGTTTTGAAATAATTTAACAGTGTTTTAGGGGTACATTTATTTAGTACAGATTTTTTCTTGGGTAACCTAATCTAATCTATATGGTGTGTTTATTGGTTTTATTTTTCTTTACTTGAATAGTAATGTGTATAAGAACCGTTACGATTCAGAGGTTATATAGGTATTAAAAGTTTAAAAAAATACCCTTTGACTTAAGAGGATTAGACCTTTTTAGGAGAATCAGAAAAAACCATTATACTTATGCTTATGAAAGATAAATTTTAACGGTTATTC
The DNA here is from genome assembly GCA_951217055.1 of Gerris lacustris. Classification (NCBI taxonomy): domain Eukaryota; kingdom Metazoa; phylum Arthropoda; class Insecta; order Hemiptera; family Gerridae; genus Gerris; species Gerris lacustris. Next base: position 21,869,579 of record OX578283.1, on the reverse strand, counting down.
AAACCCTCAGTAAGGTTAAAATTTACCTGAATTGAACACTGGAACTGGCATAGTATTTGGGAAGTAATTTTGTATATATAGAAAGTATGCGTCAACCCCTCTTGGGCCGTTATGAAGCTTACTAATCTTTTAGACCATCCAAAAAATTACAAATAAATTTTGGAACTGCTAAAGTTTGAAGAGAATATTGTCAGACAGCAAAAATAACTATTGACAATATTATTATTGATTATAAGTGAGCATTAGAGACTATATTTAAACTTAGAAAGTATATACACATGATAATCTTCATCGTCTATAAGAACTAAGTTAATATAGACTGTGTGAAAACTGTAGTATCCACCTAAATAAACGATTCTCCCCTACGTTCTAGCTATGAAATAGAATAAAAGAGAATAGATTTGTATTTGCGTATAAAAACATGATTATAGTATATAGGTATTGAAAAATCAATCCTACACGTGGTTTATTTTGTCGTTCGGAACAATGTGCATAACTCTGTTAATGAAAAAAAAGGTTTGTCTCGTCGAATAGATAAAATTAGAATTTTTTCCTATCCTAAAATTCAAATTTTAATTTTAAAGGGCACGTTTACGCGAGCGTTGCGCACGAACGCTTGGGCAGACAACGTTGTCCGGCAAACTCGTTCTGAGCATTGGTAAAATGAACATGTGCACAAAATTTCATCAAAATCGGTCAACTTGTACTCAAGTTATCGTCATATTATGTTTCAGACACACCGTCAAATACGTAGCATATTTTGTTGAATAAAATTTAGGAAGCTCGCTATGTTCGCTTCAATTAAACTCGTGATTTATGAAAATGCATTTATTACTTAGAATGCGTTAAAAAAATACTACGTAAAATGAGTCACTAATAAAAAAGATCATCAACTGTGACTCAGTTGAAGATAAGGCAGGTGCATTTCAAGTCAACTGCGACCAAGTATAAGTACTTTGTCTTAACTGTGTATCAGTTGAACAAAATACGTCTTCGACTGCCTCCGAGCTGAAGGGCCGGTGGTAGGTGGGGGGAACCCTATATAAAGGTTACCCCAGCTGAACGGAAGTCATTCTTCAGTTGTGCTTCCTACATTACAGATCATTGCTTTAGAGTTCTTTACACTTCTATATCATTTTAATCTTTACATATTGTCTATATATGAGACTTATTCAGTTATTCGGACTTAAATTGGTGAAACGTTTTCTCCAAGCTTGTGCAATGAGTGAGGTTCGAGAATTGTTTCTTCAGTGGGGACTCGATGAAGCATGCATTCAAGCTTTAACAGGTAAGTCAGTTTTTCTCCTTTAAACCTAACAATTCTTAAGATGAATCATTAATTATTTGTATAATTAATGTTTATTGTTCTGTCATACACATATTTATCTATTGCGTCTCCGTGTTGCGTACTGTGTTATTAAATTTATTATGTTACTTTCTGTCAAATATGTCCATTGTATTCCTCCGCGTGGCTAAGGCTGTAGAGGGCTCGTAAAAAAATTGTTTAAATAATTAATATAATAATTCTTTATTCCACCATACGATTTGTTACAACAGATGATTACTCTTATAAATATGTAGCATAAATTATAACATTTCTCCTTAATTACATCAATATAAATTGTAAAAGTATTCTGAAATTAATAATAGTGCACCCCCGCATGAGATACTCGTGCGCGGGAGTGGCCGTTGAGGCTTATACATAAATAAAAATAAATAAATAAGTTAATAATTATTGTGTTGTACTATCGAATTTTCATATATATACAAGATGATGCTTTTTTATGTTTATAAGTGTTTAACTAAACGCTTTGTTCGCGCAATGTCAGATGAAGTCAGTTATCCTTTCACGTCCCTCTAGTAATAATAATGTTAATAACATAAATCATTTAAATGAAATAGCTCTTATAATATTCGCTGGTGCAGTCGAATGTTCTTACATTGACAAAGAAACAATAATGCTCTCCATGATAAATATCTATATATATATATATATATATATATATATATATATATATATATATATATATATATATAGATATGTATATGTATATGTATATGTATATGTATATGTATATGTATATATATATATATATATATATATATATATATATATATATATATATATATATATATATATATATATATATAGATATGTATTTATATATGTATATGTATATATGTATATATATGTATATGTATATATGTATATTGTCTATTCTGCCCAAACAAGTCAACCGTACTGCCTTTTGTTTTTAGCCCAAGGAATAACTGCATTTTCCAATTTGGAGGAAATGTCCTCTGTGATTGACAAGAATTACATAGTGTCCACATTCCCTAACCTGGCGACATATTTGACATTTCGACGAAAGTACCTGGAGTGGTACAATGGTCGGAAGCAAGCACCGGTTAGTCCACTTTTATTTCGTAATTGATAGTATTACTTACATTTTGATCTCTTTTTATGACTATAACCATTGTATAAGCCATCGTTTATGGTTTACAATTTTGTTAAATCCTCAACACTTAGTAAAATCTAATGTGAATTATATTTACACTTGTGTTTAAAGTTTATTGTAATTAATACAGTGGTTTCTCCATGATTGTAGTAATATGAGAACTTACCCACGATTATTGAAGATTTAAATATTTGTTTAATCTTAATTACATTTTGCATTGGGCCAATGACAATGAAAGTCTTTCTAACAATCTGTAAGGCTACATATTCTATTATGTACATACTATATGTTTATCACATATACTGTGTGTAGGTGTAAATGACAAAAAACATAATTTTTCGACAAAAAATAAGTTAAAAAAATTAAAAAAGAAATTACTCTTAATAATAATTGTTGCTTGTTGTGAAATGAAAAATTGTCATATTGATAATTGCATGCTATGTGCAATGCACCCAAAGATTACAATTTTTAAACATTGTATCAAGAGAAAAGTGTTTTTTTTTTTTTTTTTTTTTTAATTTTTGAAGAAATGTTACTCTATAAAATTATTTATTTATAATATCTTAAGGTAATTTATGTCATAAAAAGTAGATTTTTTTTTTTTCATTTACACCTGCAACTCAAACTGGGGACATACTGTATAGTATATACGCATAGGTATATAGATGTGTGTTTATTTGTAGCATTGGTAAATTTCCACTATTTTGGTCACCTATTTTTGACTGTCCAATTTAATTTTTTTGGTTAGTCTTAAGTTAATGCTTTGTAGTATTTTTTGAAAAAGGAATATTCATTCTCCTATGTACAAATCCCACTTTTATCATTTCTCTGATGCATAAGTCATACAAATGTATAGTGTTTGACAAAGTGTATCAACAATAAAGTACTAAAGCATTACTTAATACTAGTTAATTCTCACCCGTAATATTAACTTAAAATTAGTGATTTTTTTTGTACTTTTTTAACCTTTCCCAGCTTACATTATTGAAACGAATCCGGTTGTAAATTTTATTGGCGAATTAAGTATTAATGAATTTTGTGTTTTGATATTTTAGGTTATTGCTGAACTTGTAGACTTAAACAGCCAGTTGGAGGACCTAGAAGAATTTGTAAATACACAAAGCTCTGGGGAGCCTTCAACGAGTGAATTGTTCACATGTTCAACCCCCAAGCACTTACCTCGCAGCCAGACCGAAAACCAGGCAGAGCCTCTTGAAAGGATCCCTTCAGTATCGGAGAGTAATCTGAACCCAGCAGAGGTACTCCTCAGAAGTAAATGTCCACATTTACTGAAGAAGAGGGGCCAGGATCTTTCCAAATCAGAAATTACTGAAATAGGCCGTGTAGTTTGCAGGCATTTAGCCGAATGCATTGTAATTAACAAAGCAATAACGCTATCCTGTTTGGCTGAGTGGGGAGGACATTTAGGTCGAATTTTTCAACCTAGATATCCAGCGGATTTTTTCTTCCGATATACACAAAAAGTTTTACGGAATAAAAGATTGTCGTCAGAATCTGAAGAGGATCCGAGGCTGGGCCCCAGCTTTTCAAGAGAACCTGTTGGAGCTCTCTACAATACCTACAGGAACTTCAAAAAGACACTAAGGCTAGAGGGGTTGCTGAAGCGACAACGGACTCGTTCATCATTGCCAGGATCCAGTGTGGATGAATCACCGTCGTCAGAGAGCTCTGAGGGTTGTTCTTCGCTGACATCACATGATTCTCCACCAACCAAAAGAGGAAGATCCAGAAAACAGGCGACGAAAGCTGATAAACCTGGTGAGTCACTTTATTATAATATGTATTGTATGTTGTATGGACGAGTGAAGTTAATAGAACATAAAGTAAATAAACTGAGAAGTGAAAGTAAATTTAATTAGTGTGTTGTCTCAATCACAGTAAATAAAAACATCAATGTGCTTATATGGTGTATGTATAGTTAGTTTATTTGCTTTTAACGCCACTTAACATTAAATTTAAATATCTTACATTAAATAATAAGAAACATCATAAATGATCCTATTCCATGCCTACCACATTAACTGTGTACATACAACAGTCAGAAAGTTGTCATGACTGTAATTGCATTTTGATATTAATTTCAGAAACATCTGAAGGTGTCCGTACTAAGTTGGCAATTCTTCGGGAATACACGTCCACAGAAACCACGGCCTACCTTGAAGAAGCCTGGCGAGAGACCTTTGCCATCCGTTCTTGGGAAGGTGACACATCGGAGCTCACCATTTTAGAACAAATTGAAAAATATCCACCTCTTAAACAGCAGTCAACTGCTGAAATTCTTGTAAGTTCTTATATTCTTTATTCCTATCTTAAATCAGCATGCTTTTCCATACATCTAGATATTAACAATTTATATGGTGAGAGAGAAAGATAGGTTTAACAGGGAGGCGCTTTAATTTAAAACTTAAATTATAATTTGTTTTATTTCTGTTGCAGTTAAGATTGGATTTCGATAAGGTGGCAGGAGAAGGAAAAGCAAAAATAAAAGTAGCAGACCAGGTTGCCAAGTATCATAAAGCAATATTAAAATTGGCGAGAGACTCGTACAGCAAAGATCCCGCTCAGAGAAAGATACTTTTAACTTTCCTTGATCACGCCACATCAGGTGAATTTGTAAATGTTATACTTTTGATTCATTGAAGTAATGTCGTTTATTTACATAAATGACATTACTTCGCATGAATTTATTAAATATGCCTATTATTTTTGTAAAATAACTCCTATTTAGAGATGGATTTGTAAGTTGCCTTGTTACATTTGGAGGATGAGGAATTGTCTGATTTTAATTTTAATTTTTTTTTTTTTTTTGTTGATTAGGTGACAGTGCGAAGAAGATTACAGCGACCCTGTTCCTGTTGCCCTTCACTTTATCGTCTACAGGCTACAGAGAGAGGTCTACAGCGACAGGAAAAGAAGGTGTGCAGTCAGATCGCATTGGTTCGTTAAATTTTTTTATTTACCATACGACATCAGTTGCGGAAGGCAAAGACCGGGTTGTTAAATTAACTGCTGAGTTTAAAAGTTTAAAAAGGCATCTGCAGCCCTTCATTATTGCAATAGGCCCATCTTGCGTAGACATTGTTAAAGCATACATTGTAATTGACGGGGAGTTTTTATACGAATTCAACTCAACTGCAGATGCTGTTGAATTTTACCTAATATTATGCTATGCTCTTAATATTAAATTTCCTCCTGAGGCCGAGAACATTTGGATTCTAATATCAAAACTATTTTACAAAATAGAAGAGAGTTCCCTTCCCCAAAGTGTTTATTCCACTTGGGTAAAACTTAAACATTTTAAAGAAGAACCCGCAACTGATATCGTATAGTGCGTAAGGAAACAACATTGTAACAACTGTCATCATGCTATCGTGCCACGATTGTAAACATAGATTCAAATCTGTAAGCGATCTTATAGTTCATATCAAACGTATGCACCTTGACTTTTCACCAGGGGACAATCTTTCGTTGCGCTGTGGCGAGCCAGGCTGCTACAGAGTATGTGGCAGCTTGTATACCTTGCGTTATCATTTAAAGTCTGAACATTGTGCCACTTCTCCAAGTGGTGTCGCGCCCTCTTTAAACAACGTGGTCTGTGAAAGGAATGGGAACGAGGTAGGAGAAGGTATTAAAGACTCAGAAATAAATATCTCACAAGATGAGACGGTTAATGGGGAAAACTTACGCTTTGATTTTTCGCCCGAAAATTTAAAAAAAATATTTTTAGATACAGCTGCTAAGATGTTTAGCAAGCTACAGGCCAACCCACAAATACCCCTTAATTACATTCAGTTATTTTATAATAGGTATGAAGAATATATGAAAGACTCGTTTTGTTTTGTGTTAAATCGATTTGCAGAAGACAGTGCTAGAGATGGCACTTGTAATCACTTAGGGCCATTCACTGAAACTTTATTAGGATCCATAACACAGTGCAATGAAACTTTCCGCAGTCAACACCTCCGACTTAATTTTTACACTAATATTGGAACTTACATTCCCCCAAAACAGAAATTTATAATGAATCGTCCAGTGGCCGGACGAGGTGGTACAACTAAACTTGGGCCTTGTTTTGCTTCCTTTGTTCCATTGAGAAATGTTTTTAAAAAGGTTTTATCAATTCCTGGTCTTTTAAAAGAAATTGATAGTTACATAAATTTTTGCCAAAACTTCCCTTTCCCGATGAATATAATTCAAGGTAGTGCATGGCAGAAAACGTACTCAAACCATCATTTAAATGCAAATGAGAAGTTATACCCTCTTACACTTTATTTTGACGATTTTGAAACATCAAATCCCCTTGGTAGTCACTCATCCATTCACAAGTTGGGAGCAGTGTACGTATCCATGCCTTGCATTCCGCCAAAATATGCTTCCAAGCTTAACTATATATTCTTGGGTCTTCTGTTTCATTCCTCGGATAGGGCTGTTTCCAAAGGTAACGAGAAAATATTTGCAAGTGTAATAGACGAGCTAAATTATTTAGCTAATACTGGAGTAGAAATTGCTGTTGACAGTTTCACTGGCACTGTTAAATTCAGATTAGCTTGTATAACCGGAGATAATTTGGGATTAAACTCGATCCTGGGCTTTACCGAAAGTTTTAGCGCCTCTCATTACTGCCGGATATGTAAAGGAGGCAAACGTGAGCTAGCTAAGCTTACGCGTGAGAAATCAGATTTTCTTAGAAATATGGAAAATTACAATGAGGACTTGCAAAGTGATAACGTTTCAGCTACGGGCATTAAGGAAAGGTGTGTCTGGTTAAAAGTCAAAGGTTTTAAGTTATTTCAACATGTAGCTGTAGATATTATGCATGATTTATTGGAAGGTGTTTGTCAATATGTTATGACCCTTGTGATAAATTCTTTAATAAGAGATAAACTATTCTCTTTGAATTACTTGAACGATCACATCGTTTTGTTTGATTATGGCCCAGATTCAGGCTCAAAGCCTCAACCTTTGGTCTGGCAATCTGGTGGAATAAAATGGAGAATGTCATCAGCAGAATGCTTGACATTCCTTAGGTATTTCTCACTATTTGTAGGAACAAAAATCCCATTGGGCAATAAATATTGGGCTTTGTTTTTGCTTTTGAGGCGAATAATGTCCACTTGTATGACGGATGCCGTGTCTCCCTACCTTCCTGAGAACCTGGCTCAATATGTAAGTGATTTCAATAAACTGTACTTGAAATTATCTTGTCGTGATAGGTTACAACCGAAATTTCACAACTTGATACATTATCCTTCAATGTTAAAAAAATTTGGCCCTTTGAGACCTTTGTGGTCTATGAGGTTTGAGGCAAAACATAGAATACTTAAAGTGGCTGCTCGAGCCACAGGCAATAGGATAAATATAACAAAAACCATTAGCGTGCGTCATCAATTGCAGTTAAACGACATGCTCCTGGCTAATACACTCCCTGATACATTTAAACCGGCCAAATATCACAAATTATGTCCCTCTCTGTTGTGCGCCCTAAAAACAAAATTTAAATTGCCATCCTGTAACACCCTATATGGTGTCGTTAGTGTGGAGTTGGAAGGTATAGTGTACCGACCAAACCAACTTATTTGCATTGGCTTGGATGAAGAACGATTTAATTTGCCCAAATTCTTTTATATTGAACATATTTACATAGATAGTAAGACCCAAAATATTTTTTTAACCGGAAAAGAAATGTTTACGATTGACTTTGATGATCACTTCTTTGCCTATGAAGTCGAGGAAGGGAGACTCGACATGTCCTATAGACTTCAGGATACATGCTTCATCTTCCCAAATCTAATGTGTTCATTGCCCAATGGGAAAATATATGTGGTTTTTAGAAATTCCATAGATTAGTAATTGATACATTAAGTGTCTTCTTAGTGTACATAATTATTAAGAGCAATGTAACCTAATATTTCAAATGTATAACAAAATTAACAAAATGGTTATGAATAATATTTTTATCTTTAAATAAGAAAAGATAAGGTCACAAGAATTACAATGAATAGTAATTGTGATCAAACTATTCAATTATTAGAATGAATAAAAATATAATTTTGCACCACAAATGATAAATATGTTAATTATTGTAAGACTATTACAAAGTAAAATCAACAGATGTTTGTAAAGCTATTAAATATGTATGAACTATGTTTTCTTTATAAAGAATATTTTAAATTATATATATATATATATATATATATATATATATATACATATATATACATATATATACATACATATTATTATTAGTATTTGTATATAAATTAAATTTTATGATATATATTACACACATAAACAGCTTAAATTTTTTAAATTTAGTAAAATATTAACTTGTAATATTATGCTTTTAATTTATACCTTTATTATATATATGTGTGTGTGTGTGTGTGATGTGTGATAATTATACATTTTTAAACACACACACACACACACACACACACATATATATATATATATATATATATATATATATATATATATATATATATATATATATATATATATATATATATATATATATGTATATTATACACCTAAATATTATTTTATACATTAACTTTTAATATTGTGCCTAAATTTGTAACTAAAATATGTATAAACTATGTTTTCTTTATAAAGAATATTTTAAATTGTAATACTAGGCATTAAATGTGTTCATATACATATATATATATATACATACATATTATTATTAGTATTTGTATATAAATTAAATTTTATGATATATATTACACACATAAACAGCTTAAATTTTTTAAATTTAGTAAAATATTAACTTGTAATATTATGCTTTTAATTTTACCTTTATTATATATATGTGTGTGTGTGTGTGTGTGATAATTATGCATTTTTAAACACACACACACACATATATATATATATATATATATATATATATGTATATTATACACCTAAATATTATTTTATTTTATACATTAACTTTTAATATTGTGCCTTAAATTTGTAACTAAAATATGTATGAACTATGTTTTCCTTTTTCTTTATAAAGAATATTTTAACTTGAAATTTATACCTCTATTATTTAACTTACATGAATGCATATATATATATATATATATATTGGATTTTAATTAAATTTTATTTTATACTTATGTTGGACGTAATATATAATTGTAAATTTGTATTCATAAAAATAATAATAATAAAATTTTTTATGTAAAATCAAATCTGCCTCTTACATGTTTTTCTTCTAATTTAAAATATTACAATTATTTTTAAAGTCCTAATTTTAGGACTTAAGAATTAAGTAATATTTTAATAATACAGCAGCAGCTTAGATGAAAATAAAGGTTGTATGCAGTCGGGGGTAAGCATTGGCGTAACGCCTGCTCTACTGTTCCCAAATTTGGAGCAGTTGTGTTCCCAAATTTGGAGCAGTTAAGCAGAAGCTAAAGCTTACTCTCTCGACAGCATACCACCTTATATTTCATCTGGGCTGCAGCTGAAAGTATTCCCCTTTCCAACCAAACTTCAGTCGACACAACTGCTGTGTAGCAGTTGAAGTACAACTGCCAAGAAGTATAATACTACTGTGGCCTAGTAAGTAATAGTAAGAAGTAATATATTACGCTGCATAGCAGTTGCAATTAAACTGACAAGCAGTACAATACTACTGTGGTCTAGTATAAGAAATAATATATTACGCTGCATAGCAGTAGCAATTAAACTGACAAGCAGTACAATACTACTGTGGTCTAGTATAAGAAATAATATATTACGCTGCATAACAGTTGCAATTAAACTGACTAGCAGTACAATACTGCTGTGGGCTGGTATAATAAATAGAATATTACGCTGCATAGCGGTAGAAAATTGAGGGGGGCAGTTGAAATTCAACTGACTAGAAGTACAATACTGCTGTAGGCTGGTACAATAAATAAAATATTACGCTGCATAGCGGTAGAAAATTGAGGGAGGCAGTTGAAATTCAACTGACTAGAAGTACAATACTGCTGTAGGCTGGTACAATAAATAAAATATTACGCTGCATAGCGGTAGAAATTTACTTGTTTGACTGATTCACAGTTCAAAATGAACGTGAACGTGACGCTTGGACTGCACCATTGGACTGCGTCACAGTTGAAAATGAACGTGAATATGTCTTTCGACTGCTCCATTCGACTGCTACACAGTCAAAAATGAACGTGAATGTGTCACATTCACCTACTCTATTCGGTTGCCTCGCAGTATAGCGTTACACTAAGTTTCAGCATAAAAAGTATCGATATATCGAAATGTTCGATATATACACTCAGCTGAGTCACAGTATAATGGCCGCAGTATAGACTTCGACTGGAAGACCTCCTACGTTCAACCTTATTTACACGCAGCATCATTTCGACTGCGTATAAGTCGAAAAAAGTCCTTTTTTTCTCTCAGTGTAGATTCACCGCGCCTTACTCTCGGATTAACATTATAATGTGTGATGTGACACCGAGTTAAAAGTTCCAAGAGCAAGGTCACTACAATCTTAAGATATTTCCTCGCGGGATACATTTTTCGTATTTAATCAAGTTTTATAATTGAAGAAAAGAATTATAGTCCAGGAGATAGCGTGCAAAGTATCTGACTAAGATCAAACTAAAATTATGAGTATAAGCAAATCTTTTGATGCCTTTAAGAATATGTGGTCGGCTAAGTTCGTCCGATTTTATTGAAATTTGGATGGTATAGGTGATAATTAGCCCATTGTTGGTCCCATATAAGTTTCAACCTTATGCGCCCATTTGTTTCTCTTCCACATACACACAAACACACATTTATTTACATCTATATCTTCAAAAGTACTCAGTACTTTTATACTTGTTCTTCAGTACGAAACACAGGATATAATGTATCATGGAAAAATCATACTGCTTCCGACACCTTCGAAAAGCTCGGAAGCAATGTCATAACTTATTAAAAAACAAAGTTGTCCAGACATTATTCCAAATTACTTCCTATTTTAATAAAATGTAGTCAGTATCAAAGCTTTACCGACCCACCACTGATATCAATAAAATTTAATTATACGTCTAGGCGAAATTAATGTTAGCAATGCTTTTAATTTTTTTTATTACAGACAATGTTTACTAATATAGTCTATATAAATACAAATAAAATCATATACAAATGCAATTTTAATTAAGAACTTAATTTTAAAAATAAACTTATCCATGAATTTACAAACACATAACTTTGTGAAAACGAGTACTTTATTCATTTAAATAAGATTCATGCGGGTAGATAGAGACTCATTTAGTCAGGTCTTTGTTATAAGCTGCCCCTATACACGGCTTAACTTAGAACATTGCAAATACTTTAAAGTTAACAAGATGGAGGCTGGAACAAATAAGCGATGATCCTTAAGGTTATAACAGCCGCTCTTTACATAATTATGCTCATAAAAATAATATTTTAAAGCGAGCATCTCAATGTCAATTAAAAAATGAACTCTTTTCACCCAGCTGATAAGGCAAGTGGTGAACCTGCAATATAAGTACAATGCGCACCTGTCCAAATTATGTAAAAGAATGTCTAGTTAATAAAACTTCTTAGTGAATAACAAATAATTGCTGAAGGGATGCTCATTAAATTTATTTTACAACTCGTAGTATTAAGAGTTTTTTTTTTACTTTCTTTTAAGAACTTTTTTATTACTTTAACTTAACTACGTTCCAATCCTTTTCAATCCTTTCATGAAAGATTGAAAAGGTTTTAAAAACTCATTCCGGATCTACAATGGAAGCGTTTTCACGAAGAAATGTGAAGCGATTCAAGAGAAAAACTCTTATGAAAACGGTGTTTTCATGCGGGTTTTAATAGATATTGAGTTTCCAATCCTCCATGAAAACATAGCTAAATTGAATTAAATTTAAAAAAGTTTCATGACACTGTTTTAACAAGTTTCTTATTCAATAGTTTCAATAGAAATTTAAACTAAATTAAATTAACTAACTCTGTGTCGTATTAAACCATAGAGAGTAAAAAACACTACAATTTATTTAATGGATGCCACGGGGTTAGTGGGTCGATCCATCAGCTAAATAAACTTTATACAATAGACATTAGCAACCAGTTAATCACCGCTTCACGTGAGCATTATATGGCGATGATGGGTAAACACCGAGCGGGGCCTCTTGTCTGACTCGGGAATCGAACCCAGAACATCTTGCATGACAGGCGTATGCGATAGCAATGAGCCACCGGGACCGGTGTAATTTAATAATTAACCAAGTGACTGACAATAGTATTGTCATCGGAAATACATAATCAGTGCAAGTTCCAGCTTTCTAGGTTGTCGGAAACTGGGTCAAATTTAGGTTACAAGATTTGGAGCCTAGTAAAGTTAAATGAAAGCGTGTAAAATCGTCGATTATATAATACATTTGAATTTGAAATCATAGCCGAATCTCAAATAATTTCAGAAATCGGTCTAAGACAACTCAGACAATCTCCTATATGAGTCCATAATCACTTAGCCAAGTGTTTTCCATTTACTAGTTTTCGTAGGTATATTTAATTATTAATGATCATTTTATCAAAATTTATCATAAAAATAACTTCTCCTCGGTGGGGAATCAAACCCGGTCTCTCTCTGTCCGGGTTTAAAGCTATATTCTCAGGAACTAGATTTTCCCGGGAAAACGGTTTATATCGTTAGATTTGTATTTTAATGGACTACATTTTAAAATTTGTATAATCATAATAGTCGGAAACGTTTTCGAGATTTTTTTTACGTTTTTTCAGAATTTTTGAGGGGTACAAATGTGGAGCTAAAATTCACTTCTTGATTTCGCCTCGGAATATGATTTCCAAATCAGGTAGCCTAAACCGTTAGTTTAGGCTTCACACGTCTGCACAGACAACAGACGGAATTTTTTTAAAACCTCTTTTTTTATTCAGGGGACCTCAAAACGTGTAAATCCATCAAAATCTCAAAATCGAATTTTCAACAATACTTTCTCTTTATACGAGAAAGTAAAAAAAGATACATGTATATAGCATTTAGTTGAATTATGAAAGAAGCTATAATAATTAAATAATATAAAAAAGAAGGTCATCTAAAAAGTCAATTTAACATTATAACCAACATAAGATTGTTATCAACTTGCATACTAAAATAAAAACATGGTTGAGCCATCAACTTACGTTATCGCAAGATGAAAGATGACAGGCAGTTAACAATGAAATACGATAGCCAAGACACATGTGGCATGTAGCAATATAACCCCGCTGCCATATGGCCTTACGGTGGGGTTCTATACGTACCCTTCTTTACAACCAATTCTGCACCCAACTTTAGCATAATATAAGTACATATATATATATTTGGTGTATAAAAGAGAAATAAAAGGAAAAGGAGAGTAGTCGATGTAATTTGGTACGTTTCAGAAATAGGTTTCCGTTTTTAAGGGTTCATTTTTTTTTCTCCTTTCTATTTAGTCTACAATTTTTTCCCTCAGTAATTTTTAAGGAGCTTTTTATCGAGTGAAGACAACCTGGCACAGCTTCTCAATCATCCTTCTTTGTAAATAAATTTTATACTCCCACGGGAAATTATTTTGCAGATAATTCAGAACGAATAAAACCATCAGTAAAAATAAGTTTATGTAATAAGACATTTGTCTGCATATACTCCTTGGTTTTTAATCACATATTTTAGTTGAAAATGAACTATTTAAACTGAGTTTTAAACAGAATTTTAGAAGAATGAGATAGTTTCCCTTCAATACGAGTGATTGACTATTATTGATTTTATGCTTTTACAAGCCAATATTATTGAATCAAGATGGCGGTAATTTATATAGAATAGGCTGATTGGAAAACCATTTTACAAAAGTTATTTATATTATAAAAGGAAGCTAACTTCGAAATTTCAAGGTTTTTTTTGGAAAAAGATCAAGGTGCTATTGTTTAAACAGATATCGTCATACATATTTTCCATTATATAAATGATCGCCGTCTTGATTCAAGATGGCCAAAACTGGTCTAGAACATTGAAATTATTATAAAATAAAGAGAATATTGAGGTAGAGAGAGATAGAATTCCTTAATCTAGACCAGTCTTGACTTGACGAGCGTTGATAGGAATAGAATCAACATTCGCCCTCACAGTTAATTATTCTTATTCATTAATAATCAAGAATTAGCCTTTAATCATTTATTGATATCTCAAACACCTCGCGCTTCAGAACCGTCTACTTGTATCAACGGCATCATCAACATTAATAATAATTAATGAAAACTTATAATTATAAATTGGATAAATAATTTCATTAAATTAAACCTGTCATTATATATAATTAAAACCTGTAGAGTTTTATGTTTATCGCAACCTGTACCTATTATAGGAACTACGAGCAAAATTAAACACTGTACAGCACAGTGTACCATTTTGAGTATACCTACTGTAGTGAAATTGGGGTAGGCAATTAAGAGCGGGTTGTAATGTGACAGAGTTAATTTACATAGTGGAAAGGACAAGGTAATTTAACCCTTAAGGTAGGGTTGTTTGTTCAGTATTTGGCAAAGGGAACTAATCTCGGGTATCCATAGACGGATGAAAAGGAAGGGACAGGCCTCCAACACGAGTAACGTTGTGGAAGAGGCTAAAGCAAAGACAGTAGGCACCATTCAAATTAGGCAGCATTTAACTAGGCAGTTAAATTCTAGCTGGAAGGATAACACTAACGCAATTAAACATTAAGATCAGAATATTAATAATACATAAAAGCAATGGAAACGGGTTGCAAAGGCAGACACTTAATTAAACTAGTGTGCTCCTACAGCTTGGTTTGATATTAATTTGATTAGCATATATGTAGACAGTACTCGTATCAAATCCTAGACTAAAAGGAACAAGTGAGTGCATTGTCAATTAAGCGTTGTTTTTAATCTGAGATAACAGAGATGGGACCCACGGGATGCTCATCAATTAGGACGCAAACATTTCAACCACGATTGTTCTAACAAATCAACAATACAAAAGCACGGCAGTGCTTAAGTCCTTTAACAATTAAACAATTATAAGGTAGATTAAATGATTGCGTCAGTCTCTGATAGCAGATAACAAAACAAAAAAACATCCGTCCGATCCTATTCGTACAGAACTTTCCTCGAAAATGTTATTTTGAGAACAAGAAATTTTAGACACTATCTATGAAGTGAATGCACTAGTCTAAACTCCAATGACAGGCGACAAGTAGAAGTGTTTTCAAAAGGGTCGAGGCATTGTTGGAAATTCCAGGATGAAGTGTAGAGCTGTTAAATGAGTGTAGAGTGGGTGGTTAAATGCCTAATATTCACCAGAGATATTCAATGATGGATATCACTATATAAAGAACAAAAAAAGAAACAGCCCCAAGAGGAATTGAATATTTTAGTTATTGCCAGACATAATGGAAACAGTACCATTATAAACTAACAATAAATCAATAGTAGGTACATTCTAATAGATATTTCTTGCTACCGAGATTATGTTAAATTTTACACTAAAACTCAAAAATCAACTTGAATCAGTTAATTATGATGAACTAAAGGTAGAAATAGGTGGGAAAGAGAATATAGATTGCCTATATAGATCTAAGGTTCAAATGTAGAGATTAATTGCGAAAACAGCAGGTAAAAAAATTAATAGTAGAATTAAATACAATTAAGGATTATTTAACTTACGACTTACTTGTGTATGTTCTTTAATCGGATGCTCTGATACAACAACTTGAAATTTTAGTCAATAACTAACCTCAAGAATACGAGATCTACTAACAAGAATAATAATATGTGTTATTAGCATATCTGTTTATAAAACTATAAAACATAGTTGGCAGATTACTAATTTTTAGCATTAGAAGATAAGGTAAAATTATTCTAAATTTACCTGCATTTGTTTTAATAAAATAAAAAGCTCAATTTATATAAATGCTACTAGTTATACGATCAGGAGATGGGAATCCACAGAGGATGCGAGTTTAATCATGGGTAGTTTCCCAATACCCTTAACAGGGTATACATTTTAAGGCTTGTAAGGATTTGTGGCCACACTGGACTGAAGCCAAGGGACAGTTAATAACAGCTGAATAAAACGGGCTACAAGCTATTAAGGTGAAAACTAACACAACAGCAAAGTCCCAAACAAACGGCCCTCTGCAGGGCTATACAACACAACTAAGGCCACACATACAAAGATAAAGATTGCCCTTCACAGCTATCGCTTAGGCCTCCCTTAAAAGGAACAAATAAACCACATTTACACACAATATACACACCACTAGCACTGCTACCGCTACAAAAAACACTGAGTAACGTAAAAACACAAAAAAATTCTAATAATTAGAACCCTTAATCACAATACTAACAACCGTTGCACTTTGTAAAACGGATGTAACGTTGTAAGTACAAATCCACTAAGCTACTAAGAAGACTCGCTTTGTGAAGTAGGTTAATAGCTTCCTCCCACGACCACCGTTTTATTCACGGCTCTCCTAGACTGGCATTTATTAATGCGTTTATTGCATGTATTTCGCTAAGGTGGGTAGAGAAATATAAACTACAGTGCATTTCCTAATGACGACATTCAATTAAAATGAAAAAAAAATTAGTTGAGTTAACACATTACACTTTTTACTCCTAATAGTAATATTGAGAATCTTAATATATAGCCACTAAAAATATTTGAACTATTTATACAGCAGTTTGTGATTCATTAAAACGTTCTTATTAAGGTGTAAAACGAAGTACAAGTACATATATTCTACCTTTCCTTGCTTCTTAATGAACTTCGCACCGACTCTGACTCTTTTTTCACTTTCTGCGCAAAGAAGAACATTTCCTATGAATTTCTATAAAACGTAGTTGTATAGCCCATCCTATAATGACCTATCACTGAATACGAATAAACTGTTGTGCGGTAAAACGATAGTTAAAAGGAAACAAGGATTTAACTACTAAGCAATTAAGGTCCTCAATAACTCCTCCTATATATATACTGAAACACTACCACTATTATTTACTAACTATATAAGTACCTACCACCGTTTTACGAAAGTAGGTTCAGAAAATTAGTTTTTTTTAAATGTAAACAAACTCACTAATCGTGCGTTAAGGTGAAGAATTCTTCTTTTTTACCGCGCTGGGGAGGGAAAAAAGAGGAATTATGAAACGCGCATGCGCAATGAATACTTACGTAAAGGATCACTTTCTACGCATCAAACAGAGATACAATGTTTATATTTCACATCAATCCTAGATAAAAATCTTTACGTTAGAAGGTAAGATATCGGTAAAAAAGTGGTTTGCTCTATTTTAAATCTTTAGGTCCGCTTTAAAAGTTTTAACGATCTTTATCACTTCATAGCGATGTCGCTATTGGCCTGTCTGTCTGTAACGCACTTGATCTCCAAAAGTACACACTTCAAAAAATTGACATTTTGTACTTAAATTATGTGTAATAACCGGAAAACAGGAAAATTATAGGGCGTTTTTTTCGTTTCATCGAATAGGTGTGTCTTTTCTCGTTCCGTTCTGAAATTTCAATTTTACATTTGAAACACACGTTTACGCGAGCGTTGCGCGCGAACTCTTTGATGGATAACGCTGCCCAACGAACTTAGCCTGAGCATTAGCGAAAGGAACACGAACACCAAACTTCAACTAAATCGTTCAACTTTTACTCTCGTTATCGTTGGACACAAAAAACTTAAACACAGACAGACAGACAAGATGCATATTGTGTTGTATGTAAGAAGCTCGCTTGCGCTCGCTTCAATTATGCTATCAATCAAACTTATATTGCACAATTGTGAATTTATTTCAACATATTAGAAAACGTTAAATTCTCATGTGCAACAATAAACTCTATAGGGTGAAAGAAGTGTTCAAAACAAGGGAGTAAGTTTAATTTTGTTATCCCTTCCTCGAAAAATACAATGGCCTGCCTGAGTGTTCAAAAGATATCTTAAAACACAGCAAGGTGTTTTAAAGCACTGGATTCAAGAGGAGACGCGTGGGGTAAGGATCTAGAAAAAGGGCTCTTTAGACACTTAACATAGAGATAAAAAAAAAAACTTCGATAGCAAAAACCTAAACAATGAAATTGCTATACACAGACACAAGCACTAGCATCAAAAGAAGACTACCTTCCTTTCAACAATATCCGTTACACGGTAAGCAGTTTTGTTGAAGTTTAGAGTTCCCGTATCCTTCTTCGCCCTAAACCCTCCTCAAGCATATATACACAGCTGTCAATTGTTACGTTATCAAAAGTCGGCCACTATCGGAGAGTTTGCAAAGCTAGGGTGCGTACGGAATCACTAACCAGGTCGATCGAGAAGTATCCGGTGTGTCCGGAAAGATCAACCTCAACAACTGACCGCGTTCGTAAACCTTCGGTTGATTTAGCGGTTGACCAGAGCCCAAAGCGGTTGCGACAGCTTCGTCCGAATCCAAAATACGATTAGCCCGGTTAGTTAACCATAATATTATTATTACCTTCCATGTCGGAATTACATTGTAATTTTAAATGTTTTGTCTCTTGATGCATCGATTTTTGCTATTCTTTAAAATTATTTTTAGGGTCCGTAGGCAAAACTAAGGACCCTTATATTTTCCTGCGTGTGTCTGTCTGTCCGTCCGCCCATTTAATTCCAGAACATTCCACCAAAAGTAATGAATTTCGGAAAAAATGTATTTATTTTTTTATTGACAAAATACGTTTTCTTTTATAATTGTGCTCTTTTCGATGTATTTATATGTTTATAGTCCGGTCACTGGCAAAAAATACCTTATCAGAAGTTTGTTAATGTGTTTTAAGAATAGCAGACCCATAGTCAAAGTAGGCATAGTTCTAAGTAGGCTTTTTAGAATTTTAGAAAGTCCCATCAAACTTAAACGATACTATGATGCCTACGGAACCTCGCTGTGTGCTGATACTCTTTTGTCTCACAGTATATTAGACTAAATATCCTTTTATCCTAATAGCTATTTACTTTCTCACCAATCCTACTTATCCACATTTGATGGATATCAATATAGGTGGGTAACTAACTAAGAGAGAACCCCTTTGCCCTTTATCAATGTGAACATTGCGGTGCAATGTTTCAGAAGGAGAAGATGCGGCTGAAAATCACAATTAGTTTGTGTAATCAGAGATTTCATTACAAGGAAAAAGGAAACTGATGATGGCTATTTACAGATTTAAACAAAAGGGGTGCTACTAAAATAGTTTATGCATTTGAGAAATCGCAATAGCGTCACTTTTATCTCACACCAAACAACAACCAATTTATAACCTCTCTTTGTTTATAACCTTTTCGGTCGACCGCTGCCTTCAACCCCGTTCGAAAACAAGATTATTGACTTTTTAAGTTTAGGCTATGGAACATAAGTCAAAAACGTTACGTTACTTTTAGCTTAAAAACTCAAAAAAGTATAACAGGGAGTTAGAATGGTATAGGAGGTTTGTAATCCAGTCTCCAGCTGTAGTGCCTTCCCCTACCGCGCTTAGTAGGGCCGAAAAAAGTAGAATGATTTATACGTGTGACAGGGAGTTAGGAAAGTAAAGGAGCTTGCCATCAACTCTCAGCCCGCTCGGCCTACCTAGTATGAAGGCATATTAACAATTCGTAGAAGGCGGGCAGGCGCCTTTGAATTCAGTCGTTTGTAATCAAGCCACGGCAGTGCCGGTGTGAAGGTAAGAGTAAATATTATCTTCCATCTACTTTTATCAATTACTTGAAAAAATTACCGATTATATTTCATTTTATGTCGGTAGTTTACGCAGAGCGAAAACATAAAAATGTCTCACTGTCTTGCGGACTCGTATGCAAGAAGTATTCTTGTTTTCAAGCCGCCATGACACAAACCACAACCAACCGCCGGTCGACCGTTCGGTTGACCAGTTAGTGGTTCCGAACGCATCCGCTAGAAGATAGGTCGTTAACAATAATTGTTTAATCTTATTTCCCTGGTCTTATTCTAACATCGATATATTTATATTCCAGTCCGACAGCAGCGTAACACTATATTACATTAACGCCGAATAACAAATGCAATTTTTTATTTTATAAAGTGAGTTTTGTTAATAACTTAGAGAGCATATAAACCTTAATTCCCATTTTGGTCGACATAAAAACTTTAGGGCTTAGACTAGCATAAACTAGTAGTATAAATAATCATTCTGGGAAGTTATACACTAGATAAAATTCTTGCTCCGAATTTAATAGATTTTTCAAATAATTTCAATTGTTAGTTTTTTTTTTAAATTTTATTGTTCCTAATTCAATAATAGTGTGACAACAAATTGTAAAGGATAAAGTAAAAATTATAAAACCATCACCTTTTATACTAAATTGCACATCTTACCACTGTATAACAATAATAATAGATTTTTATTTATTTATTTAACTGAATAGATACTTAAATAATACTCCATATCTCAATCTCTTTATTGGGGTATTAAGGAATAAAAGTTGTGTTTCTTTTAGCTTAATATATCTAGTCAATAAAATTTGCCCGCAACTTTTATACGCAAGCTTAGAGCAATATTTATCTTACTGCAACTCCCATATTATGTACACCAAAGATGGTTTATCTTAACTAAATTGAAGATGTTAAAACAAAAGCTAGTTTTTACTTCTATATTTACAGTACTGTAGTTTTTATATAGAACATAAAAAAGAATGAGGTTTGGAGTTCTTAACAAGTTTATAGTCTGAGAGAGTTGTTATTGCCGGTTTTATACTTATAGCAAGTTACTAGAGTGAAGAGTTGCAAGGAAAGAGGGAGTACTACAG
This sequence comes from Gerris lacustris, assembly GCA_951217055.1. NCBI lineage: Eukaryota > Metazoa > Arthropoda > Insecta > Hemiptera > Gerridae > Gerris > Gerris lacustris. Next base: position 21,848,311 of record OX578283.1, on the reverse strand, counting down.
CAGGGGAAGGAACGAGTAGAAAATTCAAGTAAATTATTAACAAAGGGAGGGGGGTACTTTTCCTCGCAACAAAAGCCCATCTATTATTTTTCCTCTACTCACGACTTCTTTTATCGGATTTAGACCCAGCTCTTTTGTTTTAATAAATGAATCTCCTTAAGGATTTTATATGTTTTATTATTATTATTATAAAGAAGTTATTATCAAAATGGATTTAGTTTAAAATAGCTTATTATAAACTGGGATTTTAATAAAATAGGATAATAAAGAATAATTCTATATAAATAGACAATTTATTAACTAAGTAGTTTCATAGACGACATTTTGATAGCATTATTATATTATCAGTAAATACATATTTTTTTACATGTAAAAATAAGAAAAAAATTGGTCTCAGGCAACTTTCTCGTGATAATGGATTTAAATTCTATAGTATCTCATTTAATTGATTTTTAAAAAAAAAAAAAAAAACATTAAAAAAGTGTTTAACAGGTGGTTATTTACTTTTTTCTCTCTATATAGAGAAAAAGTGTGATGGTGCGAAAATTCGATTTTGAGATTTTGATGGATTTACACGTTTTGAGGTTCCCTAAATCCTAAACATTGGCTTTTAAAAAATGTCTGTTTGTCGTCTGTGCAGAGGCGTGGTGTCTAAACTAAAGGACCGATTGTGACGAAATTTGGCATACATAATATACACAAAAATCATAACCCGAGGCGGAATCGAAAAATTAATTTTAGCTACAAATTTAGGGGCGATACCACCCAAAAACTCTGAAAAAAAGATTTTGATTAAAAAAGTAGTCCATTTAAATACGAATCTAACGATATGAACCGCTTTCCTGAGAAGAAATCTAGTTTCCGAAAGAATGAAGAAAATAAAACAAACACCTGTTGAACATACATTTTAAATAATTAACTAGGTATCGAGGTTTTAATTATTAACTAGGTATCGAGAGGCTTTATATCATTGAATATTTATTACTTAATGTAATAAATATTTTATAAATATTTATAAAATGCAAATTAATAGTTAATCGTAATGAGTTTATAGTTTAAAAGAATGATTGGAGTAGAAAATAGTGCCGGGTGGGACGTTCTAGGTTCTAAAGGAGGGTCCCTAAGGCTAGGCGTACACTGGGGGCAAAACAGTCTGCAGACTGTTTTGCCCCCAGTGTGCCCAGCTTGATTTAATTTGAAAAATTGGATTACTGGACCATGAAACTTGTTTCTGGAAATATATTCCCAAGTAAGCACAATTTTCTTTTAATATTATGTACTCTGGCAACATCTTATTTAGAATAATTATATCTAAACCTATCTAAAGTTATAGGGCATTATTTAATTTTCTTGACATGAAAATAATGGCACCTCTAACTTATGCTAAGATTAAGAAAACTGCAAATCCACATTGATTGTGTCATGAATACATTGTGTGATTTTGATTCTGTCCCTAACGCGTTTAGTCTGTATGCATGTATCTGTATCCCTAATGTTAATATAAAAACAGTGAGTTAACTGTAAAGCTGATAATGTTGGAATGCACGGTGTAACTAACTTTCCGCGGTAAATAGAATTTAGTCTCGTTATAGACTTATATCATAACCTTTGAAATTAAAGATAAAAAATGTAATTTACTAGGTAAATTACAATCCTACCCTTAGATAATGAAACAGAAGGGGGGGGGGGGTATTTATAACCTGTATTTTCACATGCGATCACGCATGGCCTTAAGATAAGATACAAGTATATGATTCATTTTTAAATTAATAATAGAGTTATGTTAGCAGCTGAGAAAGGAGTTGGTCATTAACAAGAAAAATACAGCTACAGTCCATTGTGTCAGTTCATTGTCAAAGAGAAACTTGGATTGGCAATAGGCCAAAATATCAATAGACGAATACGGCCCCACTAATAGAGGTCGGATAGAGAGGAAAATAGTTCACTTCGCAAACATTGACCTAGTCACAACTAAAATAGTGAGCAGACGAGAGATAGAGAAAGAGTGAAAAAAAGAGCAACCCAAAAATAATAGAAAATATACCATACTTTGAATAGTAAAAAAAATCAGTAAATTTATGATCAAATACATTTAAAAATATGAGTATTACTAAAAAATTAAGATCGTGCGCAAGCGAGAGAGCAATGTGTGTAGAAGCGAAATTAATATGAGAGCGTTAGTGCATGGTCTAACTTTAACATACTATCTAAATTTCATCAAAATCGGCCCAGTTGATTTCAAGGTATGGGCATTCGCCAAAAAGTTGACTGATAGACAGACCGACAGGAAAACAAAAATGTTCCCTGATGCTAGAAATACATTTCTGATGAGGAAATGTAGAAATATAAAAACAATGCATTCATTACCTTCAGTAACCTCAAAAGCAAAAACAGTGCACCCACACAAAATGATTCCAAAAAAAGTATAAATAATATATAATATATTATGTTATTCTTTCGCAGACAGACAAGATGAGGTAGAAAAAAATTCTATGAATGGAATCTCAAATTTCACCACCAATCCCTCTCAGCTAGTCCCTTAACCCTGAATCCTTGTTAGTACCAGTGGGAAGAGTGAATAGGGATAGGGTCTGTGGTGGCAACGATATCCAACCCGCAACCCCTCAGCAATAAGTCTTAGCAGAGCCAGGCCGTCCGGCGCCCCCATGAAATACTTCGAGTGTCTCTACAACACCGTCAGGCAAGACGCAAAAATCGATATCATCCCTAAGGGACCCACAAACTATAAAGACATGATAAAACCTTTTATAATCAAATCAAGTCAAGCTTTGATTTATTATTTCTCTAAAAGATACAAGGTATGCAGCTGACTTGGATTGTGGAATTTACTTGTGCTGCATCAAAATCTGTATCAATAATATTGTAAATCTAGAATAAAATTAAAAAATACCAATTTGACGACAAGAAGAAGTAAGGTAAATACATTTTCAAAATAAATTTACTAATTAAAATTCTTTGTTTTTTAAGTTAAAATAGGTGTTAAAAAATAATTACCAAAAAAGTTTTGTTTCAATAAGCCTTTTCTAAGGGTAAAAACTAATATGAATTTATATAATCAATTCAATTATAATATAATAAAAATATAATACATATATGTATTATGAGACAATAGTTGACATATTAAGAGTGAACGATTTGACCATTGATGCTTTTCTAACTAAACTCAAAACCAAGCCAGTGTTTTATTTGACCAAATAAAAATATAATTATTATTTATTATTTTCAGGGATTAGCAGCATTTAATAATTAACATAGACATTCTTTTTAATACCATTAATTGCCATAGCAAAAATTTAGACCTATACAAGAGAATTGAAGCGTGGAAATCATGTATGTAGCTACATTTGACGCATCGAGGATATCAAAATTGTTAATTTCAGTTTGACTCACGATATAGAAATTTTAATTATTAGTAATTCACTTTATTTTACTGAATAGAATTTATTAGGCATTTTTAGAACGAATTCAATGTTAACCTACAGTATTACATCTCTTAAACGTAGCCTTTGCCTTGAAAAGGAAAAGTTCCGTACAATCACAACTGGTGACCTTTTACTAAAAAAAAAAAAGGTGATAGTTTTGCAGTTAAAATAAAGCTAGAACATACATGCATACTATTTTATTATAGCCAGTAAAATAAATAATATAAAATACTGGTAAAAAAAAAACCAAGGGAGGTGATATTAAAAAAAAAATTGTTTATAAAGAGTTCTAAAAAAAAAGGACACAGCCAACAAAAGAAGGAAAAAAGAACCTCCAAGAGTTTGAGCTAGAGATGTTAGAAACAACGAGTCTCAGAGTCTCAAGAGGCGAAATGTCTACGTGCTACACATCTGGATAGGTTTTTTAAAGCACAGCCATACCGTGATACTCTTCGGCAAGAAAAAAAAAATTGTACTTAAGTAGACAGAAAACACTGTTGTAGCGTGGAAAATAAATATGATCCAATTGGGAAAAAATAGTCTGGCAATTTTTGTAGCACAGTTTCCTCGCTTGCTATTATTGGACAAATGATCACATGAGATTTGGATCTGTTTCGATACCTATTCACACTTATTTTAATCGATATTAAATGGGCTAAGGCGGTTGAGATGAATGTGGGACCATCTGTGGGCAACCAAATTTCTTAAAATTCAGATGAGTACTATATTTGGAACAAAGTTCCTTATCGCACGATAAGGCGTCTGGAGCCCGGGAGTGAATCCGAAAAAAGCTACCATCTATGTCGACCGTCACCGAAATCGACCGATGACGATAACTAGAGTAAAATATGACCGATGTAGTTAAAATTCTGTACATATGTTCATTTTACCAATGCCCAGGACGAGGTCGTTGGGCAACGTTATATAAGCCCAAGCGTTCGCGTAAACGTAAGCTTCAAATGTAAAATTGGAATTTTAGAACGGGAAAAAATCCTAACTTCATCTATTTAATGAGATAAACAACTCATTTTTTTTTATTAAAATAAACGCCGACACCGCTATGAAGTGTAAAAAGATCCCTAAATTTATTAAAGCGGACCAAAACGTTTAAAATAGAGAAAACAATGTTTTTACCGATATCTTACGTTCTAACTTGACGATTTTAATAAAACATCATACACATTGTCTAAAGTACAATTGAAAAAGGCATGTAAAATTTCAACCTGATATACAACCAGAAGTTTTTGTGTATAGTATTTATTTTATAATATTTTAAGTGGAGTAGGCCGAGACGTAAATTAAAGGGTTAGGGACTCACTACTAAATCCATTCTCTTTAACTATAAACTAATCATGATTCATTTTTTCAATATTTATTGCAAGACACTCGCTTTAATGATAAAAAAAAAGTTTTTCTTTTAATTTTGCTTTAACTCCGCTGAGTACAAATAGTTAGTTACTTTAAATTTTGTCTCTTTTCTAACTACACCATGCATATATAAGTAGTTAGCATCGTATAATTAACAGTGCGATTTTATTTTTTACATTTAATGAAAAAGGAACTTCGTTCCTAACAGGTGTCCCGCGACACCACGCGTATTTTGAATGTTCACAATGTTTCTATTACTTCAGCAAGCTCTAAAGCAAAACTATTTTAAAAAGGAAAATGGCACTACTGCTGTCAGTAAACATGATGCTAATGTGGAGAGTAAACATGGTACTTAGAGACGAAACAAACAGGACAGTAAATATGGTACTATTGGTAATGGTTAGCAAATGGTCCCTGTTTAAAGCATCATTAGAATGTTAATGAATGAATTCAGTGGAACGCTGTAGTAGATTTACAACATGGTTCCCTGGAATCAAATAACATACATTAACAATCTGGGCTCGATGCCCAGACCAGAAAGGCAAGACACGTTTTAGACTAACGACCGTATCCGTAGATGTATAAAGTAGTCCGTTAATCTTTAATGAATGATCTTTGAAGTCGATTAGTAGGCAAAAGAATAAATAAAACAAGAAAAAAGTAATAACATAGTTGGGTGAGTATACCTAATAGAAAATAGCATTCATTTTCGGATGACTAATGAAAGTTAGCTTTCTTTCTTTCAAAATAACATTGACCTCCACCTACAAGCAACGCCTCTTTTATCAAATTCTTGATATTTAATTTGTGTTCCAAATAGTATGATTAAAATATTCATAGATAAGTTGTTATCCCATAGCGACAGTATATTTACGCTATTTCATTACTTGTTCTTAATATATAATACATATACGTTAAAATAAAAAAGTCCAGTCATGCACCATGACTTAATGAGCGAATTTTCAAAGAAATCTGCGTTTTATTGGCTTATGATAATATAGGAAAATTTTGGTTTAGAATTTGCTCGGGTGAAAAAAAAAATTGGTACACAGGGGTACGGGGTACAAAAGTCAAAATAGTATTTACCCTTCAAGATGCATGTCGTTGGAAAGCTCTTTAAGAGTACAGTAATTGTTGTTATTTACACTTTTATCATATTTTCACATAAAAGGGGGGTAAAATGGAAAAAAACGTTTTTTGACCCTATATGGTCAAAATTTGACCCCTAAATGTACTCCAAAAATTCTGGCCAACGAACTCATCCTTTCTTTTGATATTATTGACACTTTAAAATTTGTTTGAAATTTTTAAGTGCATCCTAAGGGGAGATATCGTCTGGAATGACACATATATACATATATGTGTCACTAGCGTAATTTTCTTTGAAAATTCGCTAAAAGAAAAATAATAGTCTGCCAATTAGTGTGGCACATAGCATCCTTGCGTCTTCGTTTATTTAATTCCCCCCTTCCCTCTTTTTAAATCTATCAAAAGTATTATGATTATTTACATGAATTAAAGTAGCAATTAAGCAAAATTTAAAGAGCAGTAATCTGGGGCTACCCACGGGCTACTTTCGACAAACCATCCAAATTTCATAAAAATCAGATGAGTACTTTTGAAGTTATAGGTATAAAATAAATGAATGTTTGTGCGCATGTGGAAGAGAAACAATGGCTCATTATGACCTACCATATAATATTCATTAAAAATCGGTCGAATAGTTTTTAAAATATGTTGGTTCGCAAATATTGAGCGACAGATAGACAGACCGACAGACAGACACGGAACCAAAAATGTTTCCTGATAACTGAAACGGATTCCTGTTTTGGAATTTTTGAAATCGGGGACATAAAACTTTTCGTTGTTTAGAACCATCACATAGCTTCCGTTACCTTTGGTAAGCTCGGAAGCAAAATAAGAAATATAGAAAACAATGTTATTTAAAGCAAACTTAACTAAAGAGTTACTTACAAAGTATTGCACCAGAAAGAAGAGAAACATACCTAAAACAAACAAGAAAAAATACATTAAAATCAACCTTAAATAAATGAAATTTAGAAGGAAAAACTTGTTTGGTCCTTGTAACGTTTAAGTTGATTTAAAAAAATGTAAAAAAAAAATAGAATATATCTCTTATAAATATTATGGAAGTGTGGAAGTATTTATGTATGTGTGAAATCAAACAATATAGGATTTCAAGTGCAGTAATTGTCTTGAAACACACTTATCCTCGCTAATTAAGTTTTCAGCGGAAAACTCTTACATACAATTTGACTTTTCTTGTTTCATACGAAAATTTCATAAAAACATTTTCTTGTTCATACAATAGCATAAAACACTGTTCTGCATCAAAATTCTAAAATTTGTAAAGAACACATATTGGTTTTAGGAGAGTACAACATAGCTAGTTTAATAGGGCAATTAGGTTTAATATAGGACACTCTTAATGGAACAAAAAAAGTCTCATGTACCATTCTCCTATTTTTACTCGTTCGGCAGACATTACTACTTTTAAATTATTCAAAACACTGACTTTTTCAAGAAAAAATGTTTATACATTTTTTTTTATTTTATTTTAGCCAGAACAATTAAAAGCAATCACCATTCTAAAGCGCATCAAATTCCCTTTAAAATAACAATTACTCTTGTACCTTACTTTAACCTTATTTAACCAGGAGTTACAAGCTTTGAAATAAACAAAGGTTTTTCTTAAAAAAATATTGTTACAATTTTGGCCCTCTATAACTACCTTATTCTTACGTTCATGTGTTACGATCATATGTATGTATGTGTTAGATAAACTTGAAACTACCCTTTTCATTAATTTTAATATGATATACTTATACGCCATAGTTAACATAAGCATTAAGGCTATAATTCTAAAAATAAATATGTTATTAAATAACACATTTTTCTATCCAAAAATTGTTTTTAAATAATATTAAGGATGTTTTCAATGACTTTTTTCCTTATTTTTAAGCGACTTTAGTATAGCTAATAGTACGGTCGTAATGCTAAAATTAAGTATGTCAAATTAAAGCTGTATTTTATAGTTTTACCTTCAATAAACCTTCTGATATAATATCAATAAATAGCATATATCCTTTTCCGCTTTACGATTTTGAGAAAAAACACACAAAATATCTAAACATTTTGAAATAACTCTTTTAAGAGACCAAAAAATCACGTGGAATATGGAACATGAGGATTCCATATTGTATAATTGATTATCTAGCTGGATTCAGTTCTTGCGTCGATTGGATTTTGTAAGCAAGCATATGCGGAGATCTTTTAAAAAATTGGCTGATGAAAGATGGTTTAAAAAATTTGGATCATACTGAATCGCACAACTGCGAACGAAAACGCCTCTGCCCAGATGTTGTAATGTTGTAAACTAAAACGGTTTCTTCAAAATTATCTAAATAATTAAGTATAGATCCTTGACATTTACCTATGACTATGAAGTTTATTCTATAGCCTAAGTTATTTATAAGTTGAGTAGGTGTTACTACTTTTCCTTACCTAAAGGGAAAGTATTGTTTTCACCCAAAAATCCGAAACCGAGATTTCAACGGAATTATCCGTTTTGGATGTTTTAAAGACGATTAGAGTGGTTTTTAGCTGGATTTCTGTCTGTCTAGTCTACGTGTGTATCGGTGCCTGAGTGTGTGTCTGTGTGTTATATATTGTAAGAAAATATTTCCACTGAATTTCGTTTCGATATCTATCATTTTGAAAATATCGACTTTTGAACTTTGATTAGAAACTCGAGCTGAAATTCGCACCAATTATGCTTTTGTATAAAATAAATAATTCCTTCATATTTTGACTTTGGAATTATTTGGTAAAGAAATATTCCAAGACACCCCAGGTTCGATTTTTATTTTAGGTGATACGTTATTCCTAACCTAACAGTTATTATGCTTTATGTTTGTACATATTTTAATGTTAAAAAACACCTTTGCGGTGCTGTTACACATGCTGGATTATAAGAAGTAAAGAAACCAGGTAAGTAGAAAACCTAGTAATTAATTTAAAAAAAGAAACAATTAGAGTCATATTTCATTTAGTACGTTGTCTGCAGGCCAAGCCCGTATCTACAACTTTAACAATACCTGCTCCTTTAGTCTTTAGTATGCACAGCGTTTATATGTATAAGACAGTTACCGGATAAGTTCAACATACACAATGAAGTAAATCAATAAGCATGTGAAGTACGAACTCAGACATTAGCTCACAGCCTACCGAACCTGTCATTACCAGCATGCATTCACCCTTATATTGCATTACACACATTCTAAAAATAAGTTGGTAGATTTGATCGTAAATATTATACTATTAAAATTGTGGAACACTATTAATGCGTCTCACTATGTCCATTCAAACTCGCATATTAATTATGTACGAGGCAATAATTACCTACACAAAAAGAGCTTTAAATTTATACATAAAATGTGACATTATTTAAATAAAAACCCTTAATTTTTATGTATTTGATCGTTTGTGCCAGAGGAAGCCATTTAGAAAAAATTCAAAATATGTCTATTTTTTTCCTCTACAGTTCAAGAGCTTACAGCAAACCATACAGATATACACCTTTCTTTTAACACCCATATTTTGGCCATATTCGTTTTAAAATACTCTGCCAATTAGTGTGGCAAGCTTCCTGGCTTCCTATTTCGTAACATTTAATTTTTTTATGCTATCATTATCCAATTTATTTCATTTTTACTCCGTATTATAAATCTGTCAAAATTGTTTTGATTTTTTACTTGCATTAAAGTAACAAAATGTAAAGAGCGCAGACGGTTGGAAATAATCTGGGGCTATCTGCGGGCTAGCGTAATTTTGAATTTGTAGGTGTAAAGAAATGTTTGTTTGTGCGCATGTTGAACAGAAGCAAATGGGCGCAGAAGGTTGAAACTTATATTGCACTAACAATGGACCAATTATTACCTACCATCCAAATTTCAATAAAATCTGACGAGTAGATTTTAAGATATGTCGGTTCGCAAAAATTGAGAGCAGACCGACAGACAGACACGGAACCAAAAATGTCCCCTGTCTTTTTTGAAATTACCTAAAAAAAAATTTCAAAAGTTTTTCAGAAAGATCACATAGCTTCCGTTACCTTCGGTAAGCTCGGAAGCAAAATATTTTTGTTTTTAAATAATAGTTACATATTATCTTTCTACTCTAAAACAAGACAAATAACAAGTCAGGCTGTCTAAAACCGTCTTTTTAATCGACTGTCAAATTGACCACCATCTTTAAAATATTAAGAGTGAAATTTCCAAAAAAAAAAAATTAGTTGTCACAAATGGTGAGATACACCTGTGTGCAGAATTTAGTTCAAATAGATCAATTTTTACACCAGTTATCGTTAGAAAAAACACAAACTTTTTAAAATCCCAACTCTCTGAAATTAAGAACTCACTACGCTCGTTTAATTACAACAAAGTAATCAAAATTGAGGGGCACTAGATACAAATGGCATAAACAAGGAATAAATAAATGCAGTTTTATCTTAATATTCAAGAACAGTAGAGATTACAGTGTAGTGCCAATGCCGTATGTTCGGACGGGATATAAAGAGTTACGGTCTATATTTAGCTTAAATTAAACCCAAACTAAATTTATCAGTTTACAATTCCACACCACATCCGGTTTCCACTACTTCAATTGGTCAATATCATCCTGCTACTAATTTATTCTTTAACCGACTAAAGTGTTTTGATTCATGATACGATCTACTTCAGCACTTAATTTTCAAATTTTAATTTAAGATATTTTACAATTGAATATAACGATGTAACACTGCATGAATGTTAGTTGTTATATATGATTGAATCATGCTAGTAGCCTATTGATTGTTGTAGATTTGTAAAAATTTGAAAAAATTCTAACTTCATCTATTTAATGAGACAAACAACTTTTTTAATTAATTTTTTTTAGTAAAACGAACACCGACACTACTATCAAGTGATAAAGATCGCTAAATTTATTAAAGCGGACCAAACCGATTAAAATAAAGAAAACGTTTTTACCGATATCTTACGTTCTAACGTAAAGATTTAAATGAAACTTTGTATACATCACCTACAGTACAATTGAAACAAGCATGTAACATTTCAACCTGATACAAGCAGAAGTTTTTGTGAGTTAATGATTTATATTTTTTATTTTAATATTTAATTGGAGTAATACGCCGACGGGGCCTGGGAGGACAGTTCTTTTTCGTTCTACAACCATATGCTTTAACTATAAATTTATCATTAACTTTTTTCTCAATATACAATACATTATTTATTGAAAGACGCTCGGTTCAAAGATAATAAAAAGATTTTCATTTAATTTTGCCTAACTCCGTCCTATAACAAATAGTTAGTATAACAAATAGTTAGTTACTTTTAATTTTGTCTCTTTTCTAACTCCACCATGTACACGTAGTTATTACAGCGATTTTATAATTTATATTTAATGAAAAGCGTAAGGAACTTCGTTCCTACCGGGTGTCCCACGACACCAAACGTATTTTTTTTTAGTTGGAACTGTTTTCGAGAAATATTTTTTCTCTTTTCGAAAGAGTTTTTGGGGGGTTCTAGCCCTTAATTTAGAGCTAAATTTAATTTCCGCCTCGGGGTATGATTTTTCTGAATCTATACGCCAAATTTTATCAAAATAGGCTCGTAGGTAGTTTAGGCTCTGCGCGTGTAGGCTCCGACTACAGACTGCAGGCGATAGCCCGAAATGTTTTACTTTTTCTTGGCACAGGGTACCTCAAAATAAGTAAATCCATAAAAATCAAATATTTGAAACATCACAATACTAGGGTTGGGACATCGACGTCAATGCATCGAAAACATCGATGCATCGGACTTAAAAACATCGATCTTGATCTTTCGATGTATCGCACAACATCGATGTTATCCTGAAACATCGAAAAGATCGATGTCATCGATGTATCAGACCTCAAAAAACGTCGACAACGAATATCGAGAAAGAGGGATTTGTTTGAACCTTCTTTTTTTTTGCTCGTCGGGTTGGAGGACCGATGTCGACACATCGAAAACATCGATGTTTTCTTTCGATGTTTTAGCCAACATCGATGTTTGTTCTTTCGATGTCGATGTATCGAAAACATCGATGTTTAGCTATCGATGTCCCAACCCTACATAATACTTTCTCTTTATATATTTTATGAATGCAAGAAGCTAAAGAACGGATTTTTTTAATTTAAATATTAGAAAGGTACAGAAAAATATTTCCGTACATTATGCCGGTTAAATTACATCAAGAAAACGTCGAGATATTTAACATATGTATAAGGTAAAGCGATTTTACCGTAGGAGTAACTCTTGAATATCTTTCTTTACAATTTCAAAAATTCGATAACTTCAAGAGAAAAGTAAGAATCAATTTAGCAATCAATAGCTATAATAAGTAAGCGGATAGCCAACATAATTATCCATTTAGAAACTGAAACTTTAGCTAGTAAATAAATAAATAAAAAATAACCCGAAATATTATATTCTCTTTCTTAATGCAATTTTCGAAAGACGAAAGTAAATTTTCAATCTGCGATCTAGGTACAAAAAATTATACATTTACAACAACGATCATTACTTAAAATGATTCAACGAGTAAGTAATCGATTATGGGAGGGTAACCAATAGGTATAAGTCTGATTTTTCCACCAGTGTAATCCTTTTTATCTTCCTTTAACATCAACCAAAATTGGAATACCGCAATATCTGATTTCTTTCCCTATTCTTCAACACATGGAAGTAGAATGAAAAATCCACCGAAATGGATTCAAGAGCAGTCGTAGAGAAACCTTCTCACCATAGGAATGAAGAGAAAAAAAAGAGGAATTTCTCCCGAAACCGCACCTAGTATAGGATGAAGAGACCTCTGAATTATTTAAAGCTATAACCCTTCCCGCAGAAGAAAATAAATTTGATTTTCATCTAACCTTAACCCTCCCCTTTACGCTTTTCCATTCCGAAATAAATTTACAACATCGCTTCCAATTTCCTACCCACTATAACCTCTATCCAGCACTTCAATAATGTATCACAGTGTTTGTTAAAAAAGAGGGTCTTTTATCAGGCAAGACCATAAAGAACACTAAAATACCACTTTGGGATATACACTACTTCATTCTTGAAAGAAATACAATGTAGTCAACTTTTATAAAATTGGCATATTAGCTTTTAATACAAAGAATTTCAGCAATGAGTCATTTCAGTTTTACAGCATTTTAATATAAAAAACGATACATTTCATTTTTAAATAATAGTGTACTAAATTATTTTAAAGTTTAAGCTTTAAAAAAGATTATCAGTAACGAAAAAAAGTAAGTTCAATTTAATGCATATTCCTAGAGCTTAAAATCATTCACAGCGAATTTATATGTATTACAAATTTAAATATTTAAAGCTTTTAAAATTTGAATACGGTGACCAATAAATCTCTCTAAATATATTACCCGGAGAACTTGGAGAGCATTAAAGTAGTTATTCGATGGCGTTCGAGAAAGAGTAAAAAAAAACGTATAAATTTAACTAGTCTTTTATTTTAATTAATCTAGTCTTTTATTTTAGAAAAACCTTATTATCTGTGATATTTATAGCTTGTTAAGAATTGTTAATCTGTGTTTTGTGTTTTTAATTGTTGATACGGTGTAGTCCACCGATTTATAAGTGTTTAACTAATTTTTTAAATGATCAAAATGATAACAAAATCATCAAGTACGATGGTAATTACAGCTGCAATGTATTTTTATTTTCACACTTACCATATTAACTATATTATAGAATACGTTTTTTTAAAATTGAGATTGTTAATTAATGATGTCTTATTATAGATGGATATGACGACACAAAGAGGTTTTGTGAAACTAGTTTTTGACAATTTTGACTCTTAATAGGACATGTAACACATAACACAATATTTATCAACCAGGTATATTACAATATTAAATTAAGATAGAATAAATGTGATAACGTGATTTTTAAAATGAAATTATAGAGAAAGATTTATTATAGTGTATGTAACCTATATGTTTTTTATAAATTATTTTTAAAAAAATAAATGTTGCTTTTAGGCTCGAGAATGACCGGTAAGGTCGAAACGTCGCCAACACCAAATCAAGTGTAAACGACTTATTATTTTACCCGAAAAGGATCCACCTACAATATATACATAGAAAATGGTACACCTAGACAAATCATATATAATATAAATTTAACATTTATTTTATATACGATTTTAAATTCTATTAGTTCTAAAGAAATCGTTGGAAAAGCTTAATAATTGAAATGTTTACCTTAGAAAACAGTAGTAAAGTAAGACATTTCCTAATCATAACACGAATGTATTTTTAATCCGATTTTTTTTTTTTTTTTTTTTTTTTTTTTATTCAACATAATTACATTAACAGAAATACATTTAGTTAAAATATACATAGTTCTTGACAATAATCATAAATACATATTTTTTTTGTTGTACTCCTCTACAAGGTTGCCCGAGCGTAGAGGAGGAGCCTGATAGCCTAATCATAATAATATAATTATTCAAATTTACACACATTATTGTTTTAATATGAAATTTTATCATTAATATAAATTGAATCCTCTCTTTATTTACTAAAATTTAGGAGCAGTTTTATTTGATACCTTATCTGAAAGCTAAATATACTTATAATAGGAAAATAAACCTTAATAACCTTTGTTCCTATTTTTGTTTAGCTCAATTTAACTGTATAATTCGATTTGAATAGGAAAAACAAAATTGTGAATAACAAAAAAAAGTAAAAGAGTAAAAGATTCTTAACAGACGCACCGGCACCATCAGACATCAATGGCCTCCAAATGGAGAATTCATTCGCAAAATTATTTTAGTAACTAGTCATCAGCTTTACTTCAGTCTATAATTGTTGTAAAAACAAATACATACCTAAAAGATTGAACTATTATCTTACTCCTAAAAGAAATTTAAGTTTATAAGAAAAAAAAAACAGAATGAGAAGTTGCACAATCCTTTTGGGTCGAACTATTTGTAAACATTAAATTTGTTATCTCACTGGGTTATTTGTACGTACATCCAGATCTGACCCTGTGCCAAATCCATCCCGGAGCCGAGTTTTATTTCGTTCTCCATTCTTTGTTCGATATAAGTTTAAAAAAAACACAATTACTGAAGTGATTCCAGTTCAAGAACAGCTGCCAAGTTCATAAGTTCCTGCTAGGTACGCAAATTAAAAAATCGGTCCGAGACAACTCAGACAAACTTTCTCATCAAAATAATAAAATAAAAATATCAAATTAATTATAAAAATAACTTCACATCGGCTGGGAATCGAACCCGGCCTCTCTCTGTCCGCGTTCGAAGCTATTTGCTCAGAAACTAGATTTTCCTCGGGAAAACGGCTTATATCATTAGATTCGTATTTAAATAGACATTTTAGAATTTTTTAATCGCAATTGTCAGAACGTTTTCAAAAAAATATTTCTTTTCACGTTTTTTCTAAGTTTTTGGGGGGGTAGCGCCCCCAAAATTAGAGCTAAAAGTCATTTCTCGATTTCACCCCGGGGTATGATTTTTCTGAACATGTATGCTAAATTTCGTCAAAATCGGCCAAGTAGTTTAGGCTCCACGCGCGTGCACAGACGACAGAAAGTCAATTTTTTAAAAACAACTTTTTTTTGGACTCAGGGGACCTCAAAACGTGTAAATCCATCAAAATCAAATTTTTGCGCAAATCACAATACTTTTTCTTTATAAGAGAAAGTAAAAACGCAATTTAAAATGTAATAGGAATCTTATCACATTTACTCAGTGCTATAAGTCCACGATTTTTATTATCAAATATTTCTATGCAATCATTAAACTTGAGTTATATTCTCTGTATATAGGCTCCCATTAGGAGTAAATATAGAAGAAAATTGTTATTTTATCAAGTAATCTCAAGTATTATTTTAAAATTTTATTTTCTGTATATAACGTGACAAAAGAGAAGATCAATAGGCTGGAAGCCAACATTTGTTTTCTTATGCCTTCTCTCGGTTTTCTCATTTATCTAACTGATTCTTTTTGGAGTTGATCCACGACAAAAAGGCAGCAGGTGTAAACATTTACATTAACTTAACGGTTGAATACCAGAGACCCTTAGGAACCTTTCTCCAACTCTCCACTTCGACCATGAAAATAATATATTTTACTCTTGGTTTGTTTAAAACATCTATCTAACTTGGATGGATTTGAATGAAACGAATTTTTAGTGAAAAGACATTCTACAAGATAAATGTTTTTATAACACGTTTTAAAAAAAGAAATACATGCGAGATAAATGGTTTATCATCTGAACATAAATAATTATAATGAAGATTAAACATCTTGTGAAAGAACTGTACAATGAATAAAACTCAAACAGCCAAATTGATCAGATTATTGCCAAAAAAAACAAAAAACCACAATACCTGATGTACAATGAAACTGGTTCAACCATTGTAGTTGGACCTTATGACAAACTGCCACTTACATTAAATATAGATGAACCAAATCGTAGTTGATCACAAATCAATATATTTTGTATTAATAGAAAGGGTAAAATAGGGGATTTACAAAAGACAAAATTCGTCCATTCATAAAACATAGTTTATAACTTCGCCTTGTCTGTAGAATTGATGATCTGAAGAGATGACAAAATTTTAGTGGGTGGACTAATGTTTCAGGGGAGAGGGGGGGGGGGGGGGGGGGAGGGGGCTTTAATAAAATCACAAATTAAATTAATTAAATCAATCAATTCTATATAGAATGAGACATTTTTAAAGTCGATTGAATTATTCCTTATCGAGATAAATATAGTTCAAGCAATTGTGTTTTTCCTATTAATAAAAAGCAATCATATTTTAAATTGTTTTATCGATTTAGCTCGATAAAATACGTATTAAAGGTACACCTCACTTAAATAATTTCATTTCAAATTTTATAACCACTCCTCTAAAAAACATTGTGCAATGCCCCCCCCCCCCCCCCCCAAGTATTTGAAGACCCTTCAGCTATTCATAGCCAAGATGTAGTCGTAAACCCAGTTTCATGACAATTTTATTCTGTTTCCGACACCGTTTATTGGTTTATTTACGTACTATAATTGTGATTGACAAAGTCAACTAATTTAACACTAGTTTAGTATTTTTATTTTTCTCTACTAAATGTTTTATTATCATATTACATCATATAAAATTATAATTCGCATTGATTGTCAAATTCTGGAGAGATGTACCGTGTTATTTATTTTCGACGATGAAATAAAGGCATGTCCAGAAATGAATTGAACTAAGGTGCGTACAATATATGTCCGGGGCCGGCTCTTTATAAAGAAGAATTTGCAACTGCGAATCTCCGATTCGGGCCGACTCAGCAGGTCTAGTGCGAAGGCCAGCCGGAGTCGACGACATTAATGAGGAACTGTTTTATTAATCGGAAGGCATCGTTTAATTTAAGGTCACTTGAATGTTTGTCAACCTTGACACTAGACCGACCCGAGTCAGAACGAGACAGAAATTTGCCGATAGAATTCTCTCCCAACAATTCTGTCTACGTCTTGCCGGACCCGTACCAATTTATTAAAGTGCATTTGATTTCATCGGCAAATATTTTTTCCGACTCGAGCAGGTCTAGTGTGTGTGTCAGGCTTAAGTCAGCTGTTCTCACTGACCTTGCCCTGAAATAAAAACAGTACTTAGTAACGAGTTTCGAATTTCATAGGTCTCTTGAAAAATACAAATAGGTACTCCTCCTTATAAATAAGCCTTCACCAGTACAAAATAAAATCAATGTAAATATTTTTATTTATATAATTTTTAATAAAATCATTTGGTTACATACATTACAATAGCTTATCATTGATTACTGGTCACAAAAGCAGAGGTTGAATACGGCTTAGTTATCTCAAGGCTGGTTACATATTAACAATGGTATAAATGCAATTTATATTCATTTTAGAGCTTGATTAATTTACAAAATTAAAGTAACCATTAAATTAATAACTAAAAATAACGAATAGATTATTATTTTTAATTATTTTAAAAATATTTATTTATTTTCTTATAGTATCTACATAAGACAGGGTGTAAAAAAGTTTCAGACTAACATCAAGCTAGAATTTTGTGTACAGGTTAATGTTTCAGTGCCTTTTAAGAATATGCGGTTGGTAAAATTCGTCTGCGCGACATAGCTTGGCAATAGGCATTTGGAACAAAAAAAAGGTGGAGAGCGGCGCATGTCCCACCCATTATAGTAGGCAATGTGATTTTCATGATCCTGAGTACAAAATTAGTAAGTAGACCGAAAATCAAGTTGATGTTAGTTTGTCACTAGATAGGTTATAGTAATTCAAATACTACTACTCCAAATCAAGGTGGTCACATACCAAATGACAAACACATCAATTTAATTTTTTTACTCAGGATCATGAAAATCAAATTATTCACCATAATGGGCGGGACATGGCTGGTTTTTTTCTTCAAATGCCTATTGCCAAGCTATGTCCCGCAGACGAACTTAACCGACCACATATTCTTAAATAGCACCAAAAGATTTACTTATACACAAAATTCTGGCTTGATGTTAGGCAGAAACATTTTTTTTTTTTGGAGTGGGGAGCAAATAAGAGCCCGTTAGCTCGCCACTCAATTTTTTTACTTTTGCGCGCTGTAAACGCACTAAGACTCATTTGGCACAAACTGTAGATTACAATGGGAATCCCGGACGATGATAGGAGTGTAAGTCGCAAAAGAATATATCAACGAATAACATATACGGAAATAACGAATAACCACGAACATACGAATAACCAAATGTACGGAAAAGTAAAAAAAAGTTTTTCAAGACGCGGTAATGTAACTTAGTAATACAAAGTTGAAAAAAGTTAAGTTAAAAACTAAAGGAAAATTATGACGACCTTATTATTAAATTACAGGCAAGGATTCTTCAATCATTTTCGTTCTAACAACAATTATTATTAACGTTTCTACTTATGCTTTAGTATATTTTTATTTAAAAAAAGAAGTAATAGGTCAGTCGATATAAGAGATAGCTCATAAAAACTGTATTTTTGTACCTTAATAAAACTGAAACAAAATATACATTATTGACATCAATTTTAAAGTGTGACACTTAAACAAAACAACTTGAATCCGGGAGGGGAGGAGGATACAGAACTGTGATGGAAATTAAAGCATAATTGGATGAACAGAGGAAAAGGGCAAACCGAAAGGCAGAATACTATGAGGCTTCAAAAATCAATTCAAATAACAAGCGAGCACTAAAGCCTTAGCAGATAATCACTTCTCCCTATATAACCTGGCCTTTGATTTTGTAATTCTAAACGTGGAGGAAAAAAGGGTTAGTAACATTCAAATCAGTCAAAGATCAGATCATTAGATTTGAAAATCCCAATATCACATTCCATTAATCGGGGATCGTACAAAAAGAAGAATTAGGAATGACTAAAAATCCATTATATATATTTCTTTTTTTGTAGCTTGTAATTGTTTTAGATAAATTTTAATTCATCTATAAACTCTCTATTTAGCAGTATTTAAGCATTTTATTTATTTTTTAGTTAGCTCTCTTTAGGTGTTAATGTGTGCTCTTAAATCTGGATTATCTGCCAACCTAATTATTCGGGATTAAGTTAAAAAAAAAAAAAACAATCAAAGAGAACCCTTTGATTACATTGTATCATCAGATTTAATAATCATCTGTAACTGATAACAAATATTATATCGATTAACCAGTTGTAATAAGAACTGTAAAGGGGTGAAATCTGAAAAAATATCTGCAAAGGATGAGGAATATTTGCCAAGGGTTTGTAGAATTTACATTATCAATATGTATTTGGAGAGATTTTGGTCAATGTCAGTTAAAATAATGCACGTCGCGTCGTGAAAGATAAGATAAGACATATAGAAGTGAAATCAGGATATTTGTTTAAGCTCTTAGATTAAATAATTTGAAGTCATCAAAAGTAGAAAAGCTAGTAGTTACCCTTCAGACTATGTGACTATGTTTATATGACTAACTATGCAGGTCAGTAAAATGAAACAGATAAATCTGATCACACAACTAAATTGCACTAAAAACAAACGAATTGAAAATACCCGCTTTTATTAACGAGCATTTAAAGTTACGTGATTATCATTTGTACAAAGGACACATTCGACTTCAATTTAATTGAAGTGTAATAAATAAATATTGATATACATAATTTAAATTTAAATTATAGTAATGTTTAATGTAAGTAAAGAAAATAGTAAAACAAATACTAAGCCAACTTCGATCGATGTTTTAGGCATGACAAGGAAATGGTTGAAACATTAGCCAAATGTTAACCTACAGTTATTTTCAAAAATTATAACACAACCCACAAAAACAGAAGGCTACAAATTCTAGCTCTATAAAATACTCTATTTGCAGCAGTAAAATTTGCATCACAAGCATACTGTCAATTAAAATTATCCTGAAAAATTGAATTTTAAAAAATATAAAGATAAATTAGTCAACTAAAAAACGGCCACATCAAAAAAAAAATCTTTCTAAACGATTTGTCTCATACATTATGTTACAACTCTTCGACATAATGAATGGTGGATAATTTAGAGTGATATATGACTCTCCACATCATGAATGATATATCTGTTATAATAATTTATACCCGTATTTTCTCTTTAGATAGATAAATTTGTTAAAAAAAGTAAAATTGAGCAATCTGGGTTTCTAGAATTTGATTATAGATAGAGCTGCGGTTTCACTCACGAAAACTTAACGTGTAACAAATAAAATTCAAAAAGATTCTTAGTTTAACAAAATAACAATTTGGTAAACAAAACAACAAAAATAGTAAATATTTATCGTGCAGACCGGTTTCTATCACTGATATTGACTAAATATTATTATCTTTTTTTAATTAAATTGTGCACTTTAAGCTTGAAGTTTCACAAAATCTCGAAAGAAACACCTAACTTAACCTTTTACACGAACTCTAGAGCTACATTGTCGTTGTCAGTTGAAAAGGGGACGAGAATTAGATAAAACATTTCTAATTCTTCGGTCTATAATAGCCTGGGAAACAAGTAACGATATTATATGCAATTAAATAGATATAGTGCAATAGGCGTCTGAGTACAATAGTGTTGCCAATACAAAAGATTCAACAAAACACAATTTATACAACCAAATTCACTGAACAAAGACAAATGTTGAACAGAGAAGACCGAAACTCCGAACAGGATATGAAGTCTTTATGAATAATAATGGTGAATAATAAGAATTTGGTAAACTAGTTTATTTACTTTTGAAAGCCCAAAAACTACGAAGATATTCAGTACTATCTTTTTAAATATGATAATCTTAAAATTATTCTTGCGCGAAGAAGTTAAGTTTTTCCCAAATATTTTTCCAGATATAGCTTTATTGAAAATAAATATGGCCGATATAAGTGCAAAATTCTACACGAGTTCTTTATGCACCACTTCACTAGAAAATAAAAAGGCTGTTTTACACCTTCGAAATCAAAACATATATAAAACGATAGTGAGAGAATGCTTGAAATATTCATGAAATGGAAAAACCTAAAAAAAATTAGTGCGAGACATTCACGCGTTCTGAGTATCTGAGGGGTGTAGTTAGTAAAAAATGTTCCATCTCACAAAAAGATACGTTATGATATGCTCACACATTCACTTCTACTTTCATATCAACTGATCGATATTTAATGGTGTATATTGTTTCCGAGCTAACGGAACCATAGGTAACGGAAGCTATATCTGATCGCTCGGAAGAACAAACAGTTTTTGCGTCTCCGATTTTAAAAATTCCAAGCAGAAATCTGTTTCAGACATCAGAGAAAATTTTTGGTCTCGTGTCTGTCTGTCTGTGTGTCCCCGCTTTCTCCCGCTCAGTATTTGCGAACCAATATATCTTAAAAACTACTCGTCCATTAAAATTAGTCGATTTTAATGAAAGTTAGAGTTTTTGGTCCACGTTTTGAGGTCCCATGAGTCCAAAAAAGTGGTTTTTAAAAAATGTCTGTCTGACGTCTGTCGTCTGTGCAGACGCCAGGAGCCTAAACTACTGAGCCGATTTTGATGAAATTTGGCATACATGTTCAAAAAAAATCATACCCCGAGGGGAAATCGAGAAATTAATTTTAGCTCTAAATTTAGGGGCGCTACCCCCAAAAACTCTGAAAAAACGTGAAAAAAATTATTTCTCTAAAACGATTTCGACGATTTTGATTAAGAAATTCTAAAATGTAGTCCATTTAAATACTAATCTAACGATATAAACCGTTTTCCCGGGGAAAATCAAGTTCCTGAAAAAAAAGCTTAAAACACGGACCGACAGAGCCCGGGTTCGATTCCCCGCCCGGGAGAAGTTATTTTTATGATAAATTTTGATGAAATGCTCAATAATAATTAAATGTACATACGAAAACTAATAAATGGAAAACACTGGGCTAAATAATTATGAATTCGTATATGAAAAAGTTTGTCTGAGTTGTCTCGGACCGATTTTTTATTATCCAATTAAACGGTGATGTATTTATTCCATAATAAATTAATATTTTATTTTAATTCATAAATTCAATGTTCAATGTAAACATCAAGTTAGATAATTAAACTGAATCGTATTTATCTTATCAAATTTCGAAGTAATAATAAATAAATAATGTATTCATTATTTATTTATTATAATGAAATATGGAAATTTATTTTTATCAATCATAAATTATGAAAATAGATAATTATAACATTAGATAATATTATTAAAACGATAATTTTATTAAATTGATTATTTAATTCAATTAATACCACACACACATGTCGATTGCACAGCATAACATATAATATATTATTATTTATTTTATTGAAATAGTTTATTAAATTATAATTATGTGTTATGATTTATCTTAAATTAGTGCGTATACATACAAAGAGAAATTATTATGATGGCGCAAAAAAATTCGACTTTGAGATTCTGATGGATTTACACGTTTTTAGGTCCCTTAAGTCGAAAAATGTCGGTCTGTCGTCTGTGCAAACGACTACTGTTTTTTTTTTTTTTTTTTTTTTTTTTTTTTTTTTTTTTTTTTTTAGCAATATTTAATGTGAGCAGACGGTAGAAATAAAGAGTAGTTTCGGGCTGATGTATTAATATTTACGTCATTATATTACTTTATGAACTTTTCTTCACTATAGTTTTTCAACATGCTAACATTTTAAAATAATAGAGTTATCAATCGAATGTTTTAAGTATTAATTAAACAGTGTGAATGAGTAATTAACTATTAACACATTGATCAATTACTAACAGCTATCTAGTGCCAGTGACCTCTGCGATAGAACTAAATGCACATTCAATACTCATTTGATAGCAGGAAAATAAAACAATGGTAATTATGTCTAACTCCGTCATATCGATAAAACAAATTATCATTTCAATTTAACTATTGTTACACCCTAAAAAAAAAAGTAAGCTATAATAATTTATGTTTTCTATTTTCCTATTTACTATAGAATTATTCGGTTATCGCAATACATTCTCGGTATACATATACCTACTACTTATATAAGAAGAAACTAACGTTCAAAAAGCATTCATAATCAAAAATGATTAAACCGGTTATAAGTGTAAAGTAATTATAAAAAATAAAAAATAATTAAACCACTTTTCTACCACATTTGAAAAGCGAATTAATCGTATAATATGTGCCTACTTATAAATATTTTTGTCTCGTAAAAAATAATATAACACCTGAATAATTAATGATTGTACACATTTGTGATTTGACACCGTAATAATTAAAAATGTAGAGGTGGAATCCACTGCTCTCATGTGTACGTGTACGGACGCCTGGTAGAGAGAGGAGGAAGGTGTGTGGATAGAGGTGCTGCTACATGGAGGCGAGAAACTTTATTGGATTTTCGTAATTATTTTTATGCAAACAAAATCACAGTAACTCCAACATCATGTCGTAATGTATATAAATCGATCACAATGATAAGAGATAAATAATTAATTTCGTTGGATTTGTATAAGGGGTCATCGTATTTATTTAATTGATTTGTATCCTTCATTACTTATTTGTACTGAGTTTAATAATTCTAAAATTAGTTTTAGATTATAAATTAAAGCCAAATATTTATTGGAAAATGTCATCTAAACCTACATCTATAATGAAGTAATAAGTTTTTAACTAAAAATGTTTAATTATCTTTAGTTTTATTAGTAAAAAATAATGTTTTTTATATAAATTCAATTAGTTCCAACTACATATTAGATAAGGTAAGATTAATTCATTATGAGCCTTACAAAAGACTTTCCATTTCACTTACAGAAACATTTTCATACAGAATTGTTTGCTGTCTTATTATTCATAATAGAAGAGAGGGAGGAAAAAAGCTACTTTGCTCTCATAATCATGGAAATGAAATGCTCTGGAGTGGAGAAGATAGGAACTTTCAAGAGAAAAGATATCAGCTTCTATAACAATGTTAGAGAAGAGTGTGAAGAGAAGAGCTGGTGTGCGTGAGAATTCTAGTCAGGATGGGAGGGTCCATGGGATATCATCTTCAGGCGAGCCAAACTCAATATAATGAACAGTTAGGCAACCATTGTACCTTATCTGAGAGCTAGCAGACAACATTTTCTTACACCTAATATAATTACACTGTTTTTGAAAATTTTAATACAGATAAAGTTTTTTTTTTAAAAAAAAAAAATGTAATAGAGGAAAAACTAGAGAAAATATTGAACAATAGTATGATTACTTCAATTATGAACGCGTTTAGCTGAATTTATGAAGTAATTCTAAAGAATGAATCGTTAAAAGATTAGAAATAATGATTTGGTTGTTTTTTTTTATTTTTTTTTATTTCTCCCCTCAATTCTTTGTTATTTTATTATACAAAACACATGTTTTATCATCTACAAAATCGTGACTTTTTAGGGGCAAATTTATCTAGTTGTTTGACATGAAATGTTTTGTTTGAAAAATAGAAATGTATAATGATAGATAATCTTTTCTTAGACTTTAAAGACCCGGTCAAACAGGAAGACTGTACGCCGGCCCCGCGGATTTGTTTTTAGTTTTATTATTTTTTACAAAATCGTACATTTTTAGGAGATAAAAACCCCCAAATAAATAAATTTCTAAGAAGTCAAAATTTTTATTTTTATAACAATACACTATAATACATTTTTTTTTAATTATTTAAATAAAATGTTTTCAATATCTTCTATTTTACTTTCAGCTATAATTCACCCTACACTTCGGGCTTCAAGCCGCGGCAGTGCCGGTTTGGAGATATGTAAGAATAAAAATTATCTTATATCTACTTTTATCAATTACTTGAATAAATTACCGATTTTCTTTCATTTTATGTCGGTAGTTTACGCAGAGCGAACACATGAAAATGTCTCGCTGTCTTGCGGACTCGTATGCAAGAAGTATTTCCACATAAGTTAACAATAAAATATTTTTTTATTAAATTTATCTCTCCATGCTTCACTTTATTTAACTACACCTTTGTAATCCGGATAGCGCGTATTATACAGAAAAACGCACTCCCGCACAGGGTCAATCAATTGGATCAGTAGATCCATCGGTCAGGTGGCTTCCAGTCCGCCTTGAACTCTGTGGAAAATATAACTGCCACACTGTCCGCCGCGGACTGGATTAGTCTGGCGAGTCCAGGCCGGACAGAAAGCGGACTTGCAGGTCTTTTTCCGCTTCCTACTACCCGGGCTATAAGACCCAGGAAAAATACGCTTTTGCGGGGAATCCATTAAAAAATTAGAGCTAGCCGGGACTGGATTGTTTGTTCAATAACATAGACCACAATTTTAACTTAAGATATTTATCCTAAAGCTTTTAGCCAAGCAGAGTTCTTAATAATAGGGGCAGACCTCAGTCTAATATAAGTAATATACTATAGTAGACCTTTTAACAAAAGCAGACCTAAGCCAATGTGTCCTGAGCATATAAACCAGTAACCCTACATCGTTTCGAGTCTATCCTCAGATTGAGCAACAAATATCAGAACCTTAAATTGAGGCAAGTCAGAGCCCCAAGCTAAGCTGAGCAAAACCCTAGCAGAATACCTAACTGAGGAAAGCTTGAATGCCTGATGCAAGCCTCAGATTATCAATAACAATAATCTATCTAAAAAACCTTAACTCCCTAATTCTTGGCTGGCTTTTAGCTCCTGGCACTTAAAAAAATTATGTTTCTAAAAAGGTTTTGATTGAAGTTTCACTCATGCAGTCCACCCTTTTGCATTACCTATTCATTTTTCATATAAAAAAAAAACACAAAAAAACTTACTTCTGAATAGTTACTAATCCTTAATGCATGGCAACTAACAATCGAGACAGTCCTATGACTTGATATAATCGTTAACGTTGGTCACACTAGAACTATATCACTTTTAATATTAATAGTCATTAAAACGATTATATACCTTCGACCACATTTGTTTTACAATTCAATCTGTGTTGTTTTTTTAAATACATAAAGATATGTATAGCTTTGAAAAAAGTAAACAAGAAATATAAAAATAATAGCTCTGTTATTTATTAAAACGATATCAAACTATTTGCAATTCTTAGTGTCTAATATAGCTTCTAATACTAGAACACACTTATAGGTTTGAGTGACGAATAAATGAAGCCCCGCTGTTAAATGACCTAAAGACCAAAAGCTAACAACAAGATGGTTCAACAATATTCATCAATCTACAAGGTTGTAACATATTAAGGTTTGCATAAATACTAGCGCTATTGAGAGCATCTACGCATCTACTTTAAAGCATCGTATGCGATTCTTCTTTTTAATTGTTTCACGGGCGAAGAAATCATCATCCTATCTTACGGCGAAAGGAAAAGTTTTTGTTGTGACGCTCTACCATTGAATAGGACTAAATTAGGAAAAGCTTGATTTAATTGAATTCTAGACTTAATAAATAAACTGTTAAATTATAATTACCTACTTATAAAAATATAATTAATTAATGAGTTAATAACGACAAATAGTTAACAACAAATAAGAAACTAATAAAGTAATTACCTAAAAAAAACGAGTAGTTTGCGAGGATGAACAAGACTTTGAAATCCCTGAAACAACCTGAAACATAATAAAATAAGTTAATCAGTTAGTAAATAAGTTATTTCCAATAGTGATATAATCTTATAAAATAGAACAGGTAATACAGAAGTTAGAGGAGTTATTTCCCAAAACCCAACACGCAGGTCTCATAATACAGAGATAGAACGAAAGCAAAGATAATTAAGTTAATTACAGTTGAAGTTTGTTAAGAATTGCAGCGTCTGAATTCGCCTCAGCATTGAACTAAGTTTGAAAAGTAAGAGAAATGAAGTTAAGAACGACCAACAAGTAAATAATTCTTCATACTTTAGACTTTAGACCCTATCTCTTGTTCTTATAGTTTAATGTCTTACACAGTAAAGTGAGAAACACACTAATAAATACATGAAAATATTCTTCATTATTTTCCAATTATTCAATTAAATTATAAAATATGTACTACTATGATACGATTATGCAAGGGCACGAAAATAAATAAAGTATAATAGCCTTCACCCCGCGCGAGGTTCATGCTCGAAATCAGTGGCTATGTTTCTTATTATCATGTTGGCCATACAATTAAATGAAATGCCTTTATGGAAAAGAATCATGACAATATTTTACATCAATCATTATTAAGACTAAAATACCCGGCGAATAGTTGTTTAAAAGGCTACTTATTACAAAAAAAAAAAAAAAAAAAATAACTTCTGAATTATTAGTAAGCTCGCAAATAACCATTCTTTGGCTGAAATGAAGGAGATGATACGGTCGAAAATCGCTTGGCGGCACAATTTTGCATGATTTATACAGTCAGAAGGTATATTCCTTTGTCAAACAGTAAATTTGTATGATTTAAGCATTTGAGAAGTTATGCAGGTATGATTTGTTCATAGGAGATTTAATATCCCTTTGTCAAAAAAATACGTTGGAGTAAGGCCCCGCCATCTTTTCTATAAACCGCCTCATTTTTTTCAGTTTTACCTTTACCCATTCATTTAATCAAAATTTATTTGATCTTACCTTGACCTTAATTGTGCGTGTAAAAATATTAAAAACCAAAATATTCTTAATCTAATATAAATGCTTAAGTTATTAGCACCACTGCATAAAAATTAATGGATTATGTTCAGCCAGTTTTGCGCCTTTTAAGTCGGCCCTATGACGAGAAACCGGAAAAAAGTTAAGGCCGGTTTTTTGCTTCGCAATGAATAAAATGAAAAATGAAATTCTGATCGTACAGGCTAAATTTTAATTTTATATATAGATTAAAAATAATATAATAGACTGATTATATATCAAATTTCCATTTTATTTATTTCACTGTGACTCAGTAAGGATTTGAGTTCTTTTTCCTTTTAAGTTATATAAATTTTAAAATATAAATTATTACGGAAGTATAATCACGGAATTTGGTTTATTGAAGTACTAACTAGTCTGCCTGCCTTGACACGGGTTTGAATTAGATCACTGGCAAATTTGATGTCCACCATACTGGACAAAAACATATGGGAAACATTCAACATTGCAGTATGATTTAAATATGTATCATCGTAACATTACATATTTGGCCTCAATAAAATATTCAACTCATTTTCAAAATGGCCATCAATCCACCACTTAGAAAAAAAGGGGTCTTTCCCCCCGAAAATCCATAAAGGCTTTCCCCTGCCTTGGGTGTGCCAAGTTTTAGCCGTTTAGGTCAAGAGGGGCGGCTTTTAAAAAGACTCAGAAAACACACACTTTGTTTTACGGAAATAACAAACAAAGGAATGGAGACACGACCTAAGGGTCCTTTCTTTTTTTATATTGATTAACTTTACCAGTCAGAAATATTTAAATCTAGTGGCTGCACACTTTGGACGAAACGTATCGCCGAGATTCTCGGCCAATGAGATACCCTCCACATTCTCGCCCTTTCACGTTCCCAGTTGTGGAGTCGAGTTCATCGAGTGGTACCTCATCGAACTATCACTTGCTTCTGATTATTGAGCACTCTCTTTTAATTACAATTATGAGATCACATGAAGTAAAAATGTTAAATACCATTTGAAAAAAATACTCATTTTCTTGGAAGACATTGAATCATGGATATGTTTTTGGGATTTTGGGCATTTAATCCACATATCAACATTTCAATGCTTTTTCATGAAGTAGAGAAAACCAGTATACTTATGTCTAATTTATATAGTAGATGGAACTTAAAGTGCGAATCGTCATAAAAAATCAAGGTGAAGCATTTTAGCTAAGAAAGATGTTCATTAGGTTGAAGTCATAGATAGATGTCAGCTACATCCGATCAAGTTCCTTCGGATGTCTTTATTTAAGTCACCAACCAACAGGTATCGTGGACTTTATTTCTGTCTTTGTAGTTCCTACAGAACTTGCTATAGAACAATTTTGGATCCTACAGGACTAGCTCGATTTGGTAAATCTCTATCAATTTCACCTCCCGCACAAAAAAACACTGCAAAACAAACAAAGTAAATACACTTCTGACCGCTACGGGAGCAAAATAGTGCAACTGATGTCGATAATGGCGAGAATATGGAGAGAACTGCATTCAAGACGAGAGCCCCCTTTGACTCGAGTTTAAAATACCGACATCGAAGGGATAGCCGGCGAGACGACAACAGAATACCGATCATCTCGGCTAGTACCGTCGAGAGTGAGAGCCTTAAGATTCCAATCGCGAATTTAATAATTAGTTATTTATGGTATAGGATTAGATTTAAAGGAAGAAGAAGCAGGAAAAAATACCTTATAAGTTCATACGGGGGAAATTTCCGTTGAAAGTGTCTCAAGAAACAGTAACAGCTTAACGACGAGACGCGACAGACGGCGCGGCACACTTATAAAGACTATGAATTCTTAACCACGGAAATCGTAGCGAACTTATATGTTACGGAGAAGCAGAGACGAGAAAATATACGGAGAGGAGGAGGTAACTCGGTAACTCGGGAAGAGGAACGATTTAGATAAAAAGAGATGCAGTGGCGAGAAAAAAGGAAGGGGGAAATGACACTAAATAACGCAGAAAAAAGAACTGGGTTTAGGAAAAATAGGGGGAACGGAAAAGGGGACGGGGGGGGGGGGGGCGAGGACGGTAGGTAGGAAGTTTAAATTTGAATACTTAAGAAGTAAAATAAAATAAAAAGTTGCTTTAGATAAGCGTTACATTATACCCAAGGTTTTTATCTAACAAACCCAGTTAAATCAGTAATAAATATCTTTAAAAAAAATTAAAATAGTTAAAATATATAATGCGGAGAAGACTAGTTTGACGTAAGCAGAGTTGCATGTAAACGGATTGCATGTAGATAAGATTGTACTAATCAGTTTTATATCGATTGTTCAAAGTTAAGAAGAAAAAATAGGATTCCCTTTCTACTTTTAATAGTTTTTCCAATGAGAAGACAACCACATGATCAAAACTTTTCCAACGTTTTTACTTTTTTGATTACACGTAATATGTAAATAAAGATTTTTATTTTTATCGTTAAAAAAAAACAACAACTTTCCCAATATAAATATTTAATTAAGACGAAATTAGTTCACTTTGAAAGAGAGAAATAAAAAGTTAAATTTAAATAGACATAAGATTAAAAGTAAGGCAATTTTATTATTTCAAACACCGGCGCCAGATGCATTAGTAAGAGTAACATAATACAGTGCAAGCTAATTATAAAACAGTTTGTCCTCTAATAAGGTATAGAAATCTACCTCACTATTAAAAACAATCTTATATACAGATTCTTATAAATAACATTAATATAAACAGAGCTTTAACTATCTTAACATAGTTTTTATCTGTATAGTCTTCATCATTGTCCAAACAAATTTAAATGCAATGCTTCATCAAAACGCTTGGCTACATATGACACTTTTTTAAAACGCGTTGTAGAATAATGTTTAAATAACCTCTGTTCTTATTGTGTAGCTCCACCAAAAACTGCTTTTCTACTTAAACAACTTATTTAAGAGAGCCAAGAATTAATAATAATCACTTTATATACACAGCTTTAAATGTTAAATTCTTAAATATAGTTTAAATTATAACGAAATATTAATTATAGTGTTTAAGGCTTAAAGGTTCCTAGTCCAAATCTTTATATAAACCTTATATATATATACGAAGTATTTATATATATATATATATATATATATATATATATATATATATATATATATATATATATATATATATATATATATATATATATATACATACATACATATATATATATAGAGAGAGAGAGAGAGAGAGAGGAAAGAGAGAGAGAGAGAGAGAAAGAGAGAGAAAGAGAAAAAGAGAATATTAATAATCTCTTTTGTGTCCAAAGGGTAAAAAATAAAAAAACTTCTTTATAAGGTAATATTTCGTCCCTTAATTTCGGAACATCTTTATACCTTGAAAGTAGTATAAGTAGAATTAAATCATTATAAAGTTAATTCGTCAGAAAAAATTAAAATGTGAGTCATACGAGGTTGCCTGATTGACACCTATTCACTGACTAGATGTCTTTTCAAGGTTTGAAGATGTTCCGAAATTAAAGGACGAAATATTACCTTATAAAGAAGTTTTTTTATTTTTTACCCCTTTGGACACAAAAGAGATTATTAATATTCAAAAATAAGGGGACAACATATATTTATATTATATATATATATATATAAAATGGAAAGAGAGAAGATGCCCGGAGCCTAAAACTAGTGAAACGATTTCAATAAAATTTGTTATACACATTCAGAAATATCACACCGCGAGGCGAAGTGGGAAAAAATAATTTTAGCTCTTTGAATTTGAGCTAAACGGTTTCGACGATTTAGATTAAAAAATTTTTTCTTGGTGTTCATTTAAATACTAATCAAAACATATTATAAATCTAGTTTCTGAACTATCGATGAAAATATGTTAATTATTACCTGTTAAACAGTTTTTAATTAATACGTTTAATAATAATTTAGAAATTATTGAGTATTACTAATTTAAGTAAATTTAGTATTACTATGCATATGAGAAAATGTTGCTAAATTTTACCAGAAAGATTATTTTAAAAATAATAATATTAGCGTAAATATATTATAATTTTATTTTAAAATAAAATTATAATATAACTTTTGCTTTAAATATAAAACAAATGGCCTGTTAGATTATAATAGGCCATACCGATAGGTTGTCGCATCCGGTTAGTATAAATACAAACTGCAGCTGTACTGTATAGATCATTCTAAAGCTAGGTTTCCGCAGCCAAAGTCTATATGTAAAGGTGGGTTCATTGCATGCGTTATTTAAGCGCGTTAGATATAGATGAACTACAAGGGCTATATAGATAAAAATACATTCATGAAGTCGAGGAGACGTCACTTGGAGTTTTCCTTCACCTTTTTCCATGTGCACTTGCGTACTGTTCCGTCCAGGTTAAATCAGAGCCGATATATATAATTAAAATACAATACTAACTTTCTAAAAGGATGGTAGGTTTGATAATGACAAACAAGTGCGTGTAATTAATATTTACTCGAATAAAAATGAAATACAACAAGTAAGGCGCGCTTCACGTAAGTACGTGAGGCGATAATCGCCAGTTTCTATACGGTTAAGTTAAAATTATTAAGTGTACAATTTTAATAGTTGCGTATTCTTTTTCTACACTTCAAGACTTTTAAATTTATATATAACATGTCACGGCAACTAAAACTTTTTTTAGTCGCCCACCATATTGGCCGCCATCTTGAAAATATTAAGTGTGAAAACTCCAAAAAGTATACAGTTGTCACACATGCCAAGATGCACGATGCACCTGTGAGCCGAATTTCATTGTTTCTAGCCTATAGCTATAGTAGTTTTAGGAATTGAAACAGGCCAACAGACAGACGCCAACGGATATTCTGAAACGCGTAAAAAACCCACCTCAAATCTACTACCACAGACGAAAGCGTCAGAGATTTTGTGAATTTACCATTTCGGCCTTCATCCAGGAATCATTCATTCTTAAGGGAGTTGTTTCATGATAAGTCATATACAATTGACATATTTGGAAACGCCATGACAAATCTCTAACGCGGTCCACCGGAAGATCTATAATTATGATTTAGATGATTGTTAAAAATATATAAGATACAGATAATAATGGAAATTTTTTTATATTTCCGCGAATCTGGCCTTCATTCGTTAAGTGGGTAGAAAGTAATAAAAAATGTTTAACACCTACACATATACTAATGAATAAGGAATATATTAGATTAATTCTTAAAGCATTTATGTACGTAAGTGACTATCTTTAAAGAATTACACATTTTAGTCATGAGTAAAATTTAATTCATGGTCACCATATTATTTAGGTAAAAGATATTAGTCCAAAAAAAACTATAATTTAGCTACATTTATTCTTATATTGATAGGCAGATCTATTTATTACCAAATCATATATACATATACATTTAAATACATTACATTTATACATTATTTTATAAATATTAATTAACTTGCTAGTAAATCGACCTTAGCCGTGGAGATCCTTCTTATATAAAGATAAAAAAATATGTGGACATAAAATACAAAATAAGGAACTTCGTTTCAAACAAACTTTCTCAAATTGATGGGATACTGTATTTAAATTCCATAATATCTCATCACATTTAATTTATTTTATGAAAAATCAAAGGGAATTACTTGCATCAAAGTACTTTTTAGGGTTTCGTAAGTACTTTGAGGGTCGTAGATATTATTAAGCATACCGTTATTGTACTATGAAATAGCATTTTATTTCCCCATCCTACTCTATATGGAAGTAACAAAATAAAAACAAATTTAGGCGGTCCCTGTTTCGAAGTTCGGCGCCATCATAATACTTTTACTTCATATACACTATACGTATATGAAGAAAGTACAAACACATTAAGGCAGAAAATCTTTTATATTAAGATCAAAACACCAATTTTACGAACAATGTTTTATTTTATTTGTTAAAATATCCGTTTGTACATTTTTATCTTCATTTTTATTCATAAAATAATACATCAAAACAGAAGAAAAAAAAGCTCACAAAATTTCCCTCTAAGCAATTTTGTAGATGTAAAGAAACACCTAACATCGTTTCATAGTCGACATAAAGAGATATAACATTCGTGGAAATGTTTTTGAAAAAAAAAAATAAATAAATAAAGAAAGAAAAGGAAAATGAAAAAGAAAAAGCCTTAAAGAAAGAGGTTTTTAGTATACACGCGTATTCTGTGGAAGAGGAAAAATCAAGAGATTTTCCGACTCAAAAAATAGACATAAAGGTAAAATAATGATTTCTGTTCCATCTTTTAGACAAATTTTGTTTTAGAATTATAGCAAAGCGCTCCTACAGGAGTTATTTACAAATCTTTGTACCTACTTATAAAATATGAATTCTTATTATTTATGATAATGTAATTTAACAGTAAAATAATTAATTGTCTACTCAAAGCGAGTCGACTTAAGTTTATAAAAGTATTTGAAGTATAATTTTATTAATATTACTACATTTTTAAGAATAAGGATATATTATCATAAGAAGGTTATTTTTCTGCATGAAAGAAAGTACATAATACAACTGTAAGATATAATTTGTTATTTCTTTTTATAAATTTGAAAGTAAATTACTTAATGAGGGAAGTTGATTAATTGTATGGTATGCAAAAATACTCTGTCAATGTGGCACATAGCTTCTTCGCGTCCTATATCGTAAGATTTAATGATTTTATGCTATTAAAAATTGTTATTATCCACTTTATTGCTTCCGAGTTTACCGAAGGTAACGGAAGCATTGTGTTCACTTTTGGGAACGAAAAAGTTTTGTCTTCCATTTTAAAAATTCCAAGACAGAAATCTGTTGCAGACATCAGAACACATTTTTTGTCTCGTGTCTGTCTGTCTGTCGGTCTGTGTGTCCACAAATCCTGAAACGCGCGACGAAAACTTGAGTAAATGTGGACCGATTTTGATGAAATTTAGTAGACATGTTCATTTTACCAATGCCCAGGACGAGTTCGTTGGACAATGTTGTCCATTTAAGCGTTCACGCGCAACGCTTGCGTAAACGTGAACTTCAAATTTAAAATTAGAATTTTAGGTCGGGAAAAAAATCAAACTTCATCTATTCAATGAGACAAACATTTTTTTCAAATTCAATTTTTTAGTAAAAACCAGCGACACCGCTATGAAGTGTTAAAGATCGCTAAATAGTTTTAACACAATAAACAATAACAATAAAGTACATGATAGGATGCGAGGAAGCTATGTGCCACACTAATTGGCAGTCTATTTATTTTTCCCCCGTTTTTTAAATCTGTCAAAATTGTTTTGATTTTTACATGTATTAAAGTATCAATTTAGCAAAATTTAAGGCGTGCAGACGGTTAAAATTAATCTGGGGCTATCTGCAGGCTACTTTCAACGAACCATCAAAGTTTCATAAAAATCAGATAAGTACTTTTGAAGCTATAAATGTAAATAAATGTATGTTTGTGCGCATGTGGAAAAGAAAAAAATTGGCGCATAAGGTTGACACTTATATGGGATTAACAATGGCCGAATTATGACCTACCATCCAAATTTCAATAAAATCGGACGAGTAGTTTTTAAGATATGTTAAAACCTAAACTATAAAACTTACCATAAAACTTTAATTATACCTAATTAAAAAACTTATTTAGAAAACTTTAACTCTTTTAAATATACTTTAAGTTTTCACATTACCAAAGTATCGACATTCTTATACGTCGACGTACAAGAGTCACCATTTTTCTTTTATACTCTGAAAAAGGAAATTTATTTATCTTTTTTTATTTATTTCTTTTTACTTTTTGAATGATCAACTCTTACGAGGACAGAATTATACTTTCAAGACTAGGTAATGTAGAGACGTTGATAATGGCGGGCTCACATTGAGACCTAGGCGATGTTGGGCAGGGTAGCGTCGATTTTTTTGAACTGCAGAAATATACGAGACCGAGCGAATTGAGACGATCCACAAGTGTCGGGAGGCCACGTGTGGCATAGTACTGCCCAGCCCTATGCTCTGTGTCCTGTCCATGTGAGCGGTTTAAAAAATCTGCCCGCCCTCCCCTGCGTCTCAATGAGCGCCCGAATATAGGATTAGATAAATGTCGAGATAAAATAGCGTACCTATATTATGTAAGCCCCGTTAAAAGCTCCTCAATATTAAAAAAAAGTCCAGTCATGTACCATGACTTAATGAGCGAATTTTCAAAGAAATCTGCGTGGCTTATGATAATATAGGAAAATTTTGGTTTAGAATTTGGATAGGTGAAAAAAAAAATTGGCACACACGGGTACGGGGTACAAAAGTCAAAATAGTATAAACCCTTCAAGATGCATGTCGTTGGAAAGCTCATTAAGATTACAGTAATTATTGTTATGTACACCTTTGTCATATTTTCATTCAAGAGGGGGCATAATGGAAAAACATGTTATTATGCTATTTTTGACCCTAAATGGTCAAAATTTGACCCCTAAATGGACTCCGAAAATTCTGGCCAACGAACTCATCCTTTCTTTTGATATTATTGACAATTTAAAATTTGTTTGGATTTTTTAAGTGCATTCTAGCGTGAGATATCGTCTGGAGTGACACGTGACACACATATTATATACATACATATATACATATAAATGCATGCATACATAAAAAAAAGTGTTAAATTTCAGGAATCGATCCAGAATGGTCTAAAACAGATTTCCATGGAGAAAATTTTCAAAAATTCGCATTACAAAAATTTTGAAGCCATTGCAATAGCTTAATTTTCTTCGAAAATTCGCTAATAGTTAAGACAAACTCGGCGACAGACAAAACTTATATGCGTAAAACCTAACTAAGTTGGTAAGCCATGGTTCCAGAAAAAAAACTACCTTCGCATGTTTTCAGCTTAGATAGGTTGTTTTACATAGCGTTCCAAGAAAATATTTCCACCATAGCATGTTTCTAGCTCACACTAACACTGGTACCAGCTTTAAAAGGTTTCAACTGAATTTAAATCTAATATATAATTCAATTAATTTATTAGTAAAAAACATTTTAAAAATGTTCAAGACGTGGTTGTTTACTTTTTGTTTTTCCTGTTTTCATCTTAATCAGATTTACGTTTATCAATATCTCGAAAATTAAGGCCTCCATACACGATCAAACATTTTGCGCAAACCTGACGTCGGGCAAATTTAGAGCTAGATATAATTTATTGATTTACTTTATCTTTTTATATACATACTACGCGTATATGAGAAAGTAAAAACTGAATGCGTACATCAACAACTTAAAAAATATTTGTAAAATTATAGACCATAGAGAATAATATTTGAGTTTCACAAACATCCAATATACTACTTGAATGATAATACTGAGAAGCTTACAGTCCTGGTGATGACAGTTGTCAGCTTTAGATATACAGAATAATAAAACCACCCTCTTCAACGCGGAGTAGACTACATAAGGCTCAGACAAAATCCTTCTCATATTAGTCCGATTTTATAAAATCCCTATTTCCAACGTTATCGTAATCGCAAAATAATATTCACTGATTTACAATCGAAGTAGAAAAATAAATTAATTAAGTAGGTCACAAGAAAAGTATAGAAAAAGAAGATCAGAGGTCACAAGAAGGAATTTCTTTTGAAGTTTCAGCTATTAAAGTGTATAGGGGGTAGTAAGGAACTCGCCCCCTCCCCTAACAAGACCTTTCTGCATTCCCTCATTTCTAAGGAGTAACTTCTCAAGAAAAGCCATTCGATCTACACAAAAGAAGCCTGGAATTGAAATGAACAATTACTCCTCTTTCAGCGGTTAAAATTGCAGAACTGAAATGCTCCTTAAAATTACTTTCCATTGACTGGAAAGAACAATTTGTAATGAAAACAGTATAGTAGTATAAATAGTTAGTAGTTATAAATATAAAGTATAAATAGTTAATTTTTAAAATATGTTTAAATTCCCTGCTTATTTTTTAATCTAATGCTCTCATGACTGTCTTTTTGACATGGGATAGTAATATATAATAGTATATTATGTTACTAGGCTGTGAAGTGTGTTTAAAGAAAAAACACTTCACAGTCGCGTAGCATATGCTATTTTTTCCGAGGTAGCAGACAATGAAAAAACATTAAATATTAATTACTAATCAATATATAATAATAACAAATATTAGTACATACTTAAAAAAGACTTAAAAAAAGAAACTTTAAAAAGAGGTTACACTATAAGAAAAGGTAAATAAAACGCATTGACATCTAGCGGATTTTAATCGTACAAGAAGCATTTCTACAAAGACTGCAGCGCTAGTAACGGAAGTTTTGACAACTACCCGCCGGAAAATAAAAATCTTTTAGTTCCTAGGACGTAAAAGATTTTTTCTTTGCAGCTAGGAGTAATGAAAAGATTTTTTAAGTCCACGTAATGAAAAAATGGATTTTAGCTATGTTTTTTAGGCTCTAAAGTTACTATTTCACAGCCTACCACGGAAAAAGTGATTTTTTGCCTTCTTATTTACGTAGTAGATACCTACATAATCAGTATAATTATTTAGCAACCCTAACGAATTTCTTTTTTTTCTTTTATTTATTGGGGAAGTGGTAGAATTATTAATGTGAGAGTGAGTGAGTGAGAGCTTTAGCCTTTATATATTTAGATGACTGAAAGTCAAATAAATAGGTCGGGTCGAAAATGAATCGTTAAAGTAAGGGAAATAGAAATAAATTTGTAATAATAAATTACATATAAATAAAATAGAGATAACAGGGTGTACTCGGTACTTATGTTAAAATTCACATTAACATTTAATGACAAATTGCATTAGTCAGAAATCAAAAGGTGAAAGTGAGTAAGCAAATGAGTGAGTAAGAGAGAGAGAGAGAGAGAGAGGTGGACCATGAATTATGCAGAAAGTTTCAGTAGCTGAACACACAGCGAGAGTATAGTGCAAAATGACGGCAATGTGAACCAGGAGCGAGTCAGGTGGAGGAGGAGAGACCCGCGGTATACTACCTTACACCCCCCCCCCCCCCCCCCAACCTGCATTAATAACGCGCCCTCAAACATTTCCCATTATCTTGACAACACTGAGAGTTCAAAGGTCAGACACTAAATAAGGGTAAAATATCAAATAAGTATGCACTGCATGCCGCTATATTAATATTGAACCACATGACTCCAGGTCAAATTTGTATTTTTTACCTCTCCAAAAATCTTTTTGAAATAACAGACTAAAAATATCCCCCATTAAGTATGGATTATGAATCATAAGAAGTTAAAAAGGTAGATAGCATAAAAATTCCAATATGTAACATAGGTGTGTTGAGGACATTATTTAGAACAAAATAAAACCCACTGCCAACTCCTTAACATAAATGATTTATTTATAGAGCATTTACTTTAGTAAATAATAAAAGATAAAAACTATTCAAAGGACTAACACGATAAGCGTAAGGATTTTTCGTTATTTATTTCCCATTTCCTCAAATAAATCTTATGCCTCGTTTACATCTAGCCACTTCTACTGATCCTCGCGCCTTACTTCCTTACTTGCTTCCCATTCTACCTCGGACAATGGAGGACATCGAAGAAAATGCAGCTTTTTGCGACATATTGCATTTTGTGCTTTATGTTTAACAGTTTCTATTGATAGTTCATTCGTTTTATTGCCGAAATTATTTAGCGTTAAAGTTTCAAAAGTCGATATTTTCAAAATGGAGGCAAATAATAAAACTAAATTAAGTGGGAATGTTTGTCTAGCAAAATGGGTTAAGGCAAGTAAGTAGAAGAGCAGAGTGTAAATACACCCTGCCACTCGCGCTGCCTGTCCTTTGAATTCCACACGAAAAAACCCCAACGAATGGAGCAACGACGGGCAGCACGAGTGGCAGGAAAATGGCAGCACGAGTGGCAGGAAAATGGCAGCGCGAGTAACCTGTTTAAATACACGCGCTGCTCAATTTCATGCCCACTTCTCAGCTCACTTCCACGGAAGTGGGCTAAACATTAAATTAAATGTTTACTCTTTTTTCCTGCGAATCGTTAGTTTCTTGTGTATTTTAGGAAAGAACAATAACAAAGTATAATAAAACAATAATTTTCCCTTAATGACACTTTAAGCAGTCGTCAGTTTAACCCTTTCGATGCTTCAAAAGCTATCATTATTCTACTAGGATAAATGTTTCTAAACAAACAAAAGGACTAAGATGTAATATGAAAATGCATAGACTGTATGGAGGAGTTGATGACAGAAAGCAAGCAGAAGATAGCCAAAGGACTTCAAGTTGGAGGGCAGGGAAAACTGTAATAACTTGTGGTGACAGCTGACAAGGGTGACATAAATAAGTGATTGTTAATTTAATTTACAAAAATAAATTAGAGTTCTTTTGATACTTCTTTTGACTAGTGTTTCCATAAACTCAAACCATGTTTTGTCAGTAATGATGTGTTCCGTTAAACATACTCGAGTAGTGTCCCGACGGCGACGACTCACCTCGAAATGATTTGTTATTGCTAAGCTAAGGCAACCACATTTACTACAATAAGAATAAATTTCTGTTTCAATTTGTTGGTCTTCAAATAGACATAACTTATCTAAATAGATATAATAACTTATCTATTTTTTTTCCTATATATAAAATTAAGCCCGTTGCCACGGGCAAAACGGCATTATATTATAATTTACTGGAGCTTACAAATTATAATAATAATTATATTATAATTTAATTATAACATAAGATATTAATCATTTTTTAGGAATTATGTATCAGGGGTTTAGGTTTCTTAAAACAGTAAATAAAATGGATCAACACAAATAAACTTGCATTTCGAGAGGTCTCAGAGAATAAATAAATCGGTCCTAATCAATTCAGACAAAATTTCTCATAATTAGTAGTTTAGTAGTAGCTACCTAAACCCAAATAATTTGTTGTAGTAATGTATTAACCATAAAAGTAATAACTCCGTCACGCTAAACGTCAAGTACAATTAACATTTACTCGTGTTAAATTCACGAAATAAACAATATTTTATTTTTATTTGCCTATAAACAAGTAATAGATGGAAATTACTTTGGATGGGAATATTGGTAAATATTCAGAACAGATGCTTAAAATTGGAAGTTTCACTGGGAACGGACAACTGAATCAAATCTCCCTAGGGACTAGCCTGCGCTAAAACACAGCATCAACCCAATGCAAATGAACCACAGAATAACAAACAGTTATTTCTGTTAATAACAGAATAACAAGGATTATCGCTTCAACTATGAATTCATTGCATGTTTAACAGCTTCTCCCCTAAAGTAACTTTATGAATAATAAAACAGCGTCATTTACAATATACATTTAAATATTATAATATAAACATAGCACCAGATTAACTTGTGGCTTGTAATCTTTGACCAAACCTCATTTTAAAATGATAATCAATCACATGAAAATACAGACATAAATCACTATTAGTGAATAAAATAGAAAATTAAATAAACCGGTCAAGTGTGTGCTATTCAGCACACAGCGAGGGTCCGTAGGCCACACTATATAGTGTTTAACTGTAAAGTGTATAAACAGTGTTTTTTTTAAATGCTAAAAAGCTTACTTTGAACCATTCTAAGGGTCTGATATTCTCAAAACACACTCTGATAAAGTATTTTTTTGCCACTGAACCGGACTACAACCATATAAATACAACGAAAAGACCATAATTATAAAAAAAAAAAACGTATTTTGTCAATAAAAAATAAAATAATATTTTTTTCGAAATTTCCAAAAAGTGGTATCTTTACTTTTGGTCGAAGAATGTTCAGGAATTTTTTCAGATTTTTTGCACTTCACATAAGCGAGATAGAGGGGGGAGGGACACGTTTCACACTCACTTCAAACTTGCCTACGCTCGCCCTATCAAAGTTATATCCAAAGAATCACATATTTTTGTAATCAGCTCGACGCACCCTTTCGTATGATACCCCTCACGGTGTTGAAAAAAATAAACAAATTTTAACCCTTAAGTTTTTTTACCCTATTTTTTTAAAAAAATATTTTTTTTTAAGTCGCTATATTTTTAAAATATGTGGGTAGGTACAAGACACATACATGCCAAATTTCAAAGTGATCGGACGAAAGGTGTAGCCGTGAGAGCACGCGAGAGGACGGACGGACAGACACACGCAGGAAAATATAAGGGTCCTTGGTTTTGCCTACGGACCCTAAAAAAAAAAAATACAATTAAAAATTCTGTCGGATACACCTCGTATTGAAATTTTTCACACACATCATTTCTTTGTTTAGCGTTTTTATTTGTAAGTTCTTTCGGTTTTTCACGGTTACATTTATTTAAAATTCCAACAATTGATCAAAATTTACAATTTGTGTTTTGAACATCTGTAAAACGTAACACTATTCAAATACAGTAAGGTTTTACCAACTTAAATTAGTATTGGTAATTCACTAATCAAGAATAATTAAATGATAGAAAGATAATTTATGCTGAAGAAAACAAAAGATTAAACTTAATGATCAAACCTGATAAATCAATTACATAAAAAAAAAAATAGATTAAAATTGTTTTATACCACACTATTACAAATATTATTAGGTACTTAAATAGACCAATTTGAATCTTCAAAATGTATTAAACATACATTATTATTATTACTATTATCGACCCAGAATTTCCTTTAAAAATTAAATATTACACTGTTTTTCGTTTTTGTTGAATTATTAAACCTACAATTTTATTTACTGTATAATAAAATCGTAAAATACAATTTAATATAAAATACCCTTTAAAGTGTAACCCAATCACCTTATTTTAAATATAACTTTAATAAGAATTTTCATGTTATCGCAACATTTTATTAACCCAAAATACTAATATATATATATATATATATATATATATATATATATATATATATATATATATATATATATATATATATAACCAACTTAATCTAATTACAATATAATTTTCTGATAAAAAAAAAAGTATTGCGGTTTTAACAGCTTTTAATCAATATACTCTCTGCAGAGAAAATATTTTTAATTTTTTATAACTTTGCAGTAATCGTTTATAAAAAGCTTTTTAAAAAACTATTTTGTTAAAAGGACATTTTATTTAAAATAAAACCAAGTCTCACAGAAATAATATGAAAAAGAGAAAGGGAATATAAACGATACTACTCTATGCAGTAACGAAAACAGATGAGAATTATAGTAGGGTGGACTTCTCCAAGACCATTAAACCTTTTAATAGAAAAAAACAGCATAATAATGTCTCTAAGTTTTATGTCCCTAAGTTAAAGACATAAGTTTCTTTATCTTTAATCTATTTACAAAGATAACTAAAATTAAAACCTAAGTTTATGTTTTAAATTAATACCATACAAAATTAAAAACATTAAAATATATAATATACATTAGAAAATATTCATTTCCACTTTTTTTTACATCCCGACCAACACATAATTAGGTTAATACAGGACGAAGAATTCACTCATGGATTCCAACTCACCAGATATGCCGATGTTTTGATTTTAAGCGGAGTGGCGAGAACGCTAACAATAACAGGCTACACCAGTTCCCTTTTCGTAGATAAGTTGGAAATATTAGTATATAAAATTAATAATATAATTTTGACGCGGCACGTCGTGGAGTGAAACATTCCATAAGGACTCTGGTGAACATAGATCTCCGCAGAGTATGGAACAGTGCTTCAGGTTTGCAACAATCTAATATGATGATCGGGAACCATCTTATACGTATATCCAGGTTGGAAAGCGTAAGAGACGGCTATAGGAAGATTGAGGAGCGAGCATTCCGTTGGTACAGTCATGTGAAGAGGATTCTGCCACCGGAAGAACTAAAGTTACTTCCCCTAAGCAAAGTGCACAGCACACTTTCTGTGGGTCTGTCAACTAGCTTAGTGGATAGTACACTATAAGAAGGTTCACTAAACCAGCATTGCGCCTTAACATGTGAGGTCTAACTTCTTCGGACTTAAATTTTAGATTCTTAATGATTATTGTCTTTACTCCAAACTTAAAATCGCTTGTATCAATATTTAAGCTTAGTTCAATTTTATACAAATATTTATTAAAAAGTATATATTATTTATTTTATAAAACAAACAGACCAAGCATATTATTTCAGCA
Organism: Gerris lacustris; assembly: GCA_951217055.1. NCBI lineage: Eukaryota > Metazoa > Arthropoda > Insecta > Hemiptera > Gerridae > Gerris > Gerris lacustris. The sequence continues at coordinate 21,804,175 of OX578283.1, read as the reverse complement.
ATAGAGTACACTAAATACTTTTTCAAACAAAAATGAATAAAAAAGGAAAAATCACCATCAACTTGTGTTACTAATTTGTATCCTGTTGACTCTAAGAATTAAAAAGTTTTATATATTTCTTTCAACCCATTGAAGTAAACTCCACCTCCTCTGCCCGCTCCGGAATTTTAAAACTTAAAAGCAGGAAATTCGATTGGGAAAATAAGCTTAAAGAACAGAATTCGAGAAAAAAGTACTAGGGGGAAATTAAAAACCAACCGGTGGAAAAAGGAACAAGAAAACCCCTTTGCAAATTAAGAGGTTACAAATAAAAGCAAAGGATTTTTAAAAAAAATCGAAGAAGAATTGTTTTACATCTTCTAGCAGTAAAGAGGGTAGGAATTTTCTGTCCTCTGATAATTTTTAACTTTATTTTTCCAGAGGCTACCTAAAGTTTTACTCCTAATAGAAAAAAAATTCTAAGAAAATACAGCGTTTTTACACTTTTTTTTCTCTATAAAGGCAAAGAAATAAATGAAAAGATTCTTAAAAGTTTCAAGGACCCTTTTTTTTAAGGAAAGCTTTGGTCATTCAGCATCACGTTATAACAGAGAAATTGAGAAAACTTTTTTTCCTTTTTAAATGTTTTAACAAGAGCAAACTCTTAAGAAATCAGAGGAAGTTGATAGTTTTTTAAGTAAACATAGCACTCAACATAATAAGCAAAGGCGGCATCTAGTTTAATTGTGATTTTAAATAATTAGTCTTGAAAATTAATTATTTTTTATCTTGCCATTTCATTCAGAGCTAGTTATAACAGCAGTTTAAAAAAATAAAAAAAATACCCATTTTCTCCATTTCATGGAAAAACATTGAATTATGAATATGTTTTTGGGCATTGAATCACACGTCGAAATTTCAATGTTTTTCTATGGAGTGAAGAAAGTCAATATACATTTGTCTAATTGATATAGTAGATGGATCTTGAAGTAATGATCTTAGTATGAAATTATAAAACATTAATTCATTTTGATTACCATTTGGTCCACAAGGAGCTCTGATATCAAAATATAAAATTTAGAACTTCTATCGGCGACATATAGAACTAAAATGAATCAAAGTGAAAACCAATCTACCTCCTATAATATTCTAACTCCACATTTTCACGTCGGTTTTTGCGTGACAGAAATTTCTTCTGTCCCGAAGAACTAAAATCTATGTTAAAAAAAAGCTTTAAAACGCTCAACATTAATTTATTTGTAAATTGTTTTAATCTATTCCATAAGCAATAATTACAACAGTAGAGCAATGCCAGAGTAAAACCTATGCTAGCTTGTTTACATAGTTTACCACTCTTAGACAGCTTATTTGACCGTCACAAACCGAAGCTGTATCTGACCAAGTGCAATCGATAGAGAAACGGAAACAGGTAAATATAACTTCGAGACCGCAGGTAATCCAGGCACGATTCATAGACCTAACCCAAACCAAGACTGGCTTATTTGATTTTGATATTTGATGAGGGTTTGAGCCCATCGTATCGACTTGAGTCTCATTTGCACCCAGTTAGAATCTACTCTTTAAGCTAAAGCTTTTAAGTCTAAGTCAGAAGAAGCTTGCGACAGCTAGCAGTTTCAAACGCCTACTAAGCAAATCCTTCTTTTGCAGACCAAACGCGCCAGAACTAGTCGAAAGTTTTGCGTCTCGGGATTATTATTTAGTTCCCTCACCCAAGTTTAAGCCTAGTTTCCCCGATGCCAGACCAAAGCAAAAGTTTTTGCTATCATTGACCCAAACACAACTAAACAAAGCAAAGAAACTAAAGGCGGAAACACACTACCATCACGTGAAAAAAGTGTGCGGTGTTGATTTAGTAAGGTTTGTATACATTGCAGCTACACTATTATCACATCACGTGACGTGATAATAGTGTAGCTGCAATGTATACAAACCTTACTAAATCAGCACCGCACACTTTTTTCACGTGATCTCACGTGACGTGATGGTAGTGTGTTTCCGCCTTAAGTTTCACCAATCCTAAATTTCACCATATATATTAAATTTTATTTTATTTAAGTTTAAGCTAGAAAAAAATAATAATCCAACGTTGAAAAAATAAGTAAAATTAATTTCTAGATCATTAAAAAAAATGAATTAAAACCTAACAAATTTCTAAAACTAAGCATAAACTTTTATAATTAGTATCAGGGGTAGGGGAAAAAAAGAGATTTTCAATAATTTTGTTTTAATTTCATAAGCATTTTAATAATATATTTTTATTTTATTATGGATTAAATTGTGAGTCAAAGAATAGTATTTAAAGAGGATTTGGATTTAGGTTTCTCATAACTAGATAGTGCCCAAGCAAATATCAACTCTGTCAACACTTCAAGCTGCTTCAACTTAGTTTTGCACAACCTTGCAAATGCCCCTAGGAGATTTCTCAACTTTTCCTCAAAAATAATTAAATTTTAGTTTAAATCTAATCAGCTGTTCCATTACTCCAGCCGCTGTCTAATGCTTTTTTGAAGGAGAGGCAAGCAGATGGAGTCGTTAGCAGGGCCCATTACCACCAATTACTAATTCTCCCCTCTCAAGGGAAAATTCCCTCGGGAAATGGACGGGAGCTGCTTTAAAAATTAAGAGAGCGGCATTGCCATAAACGGCTAGTCGTAAAATCCATCCTCGTCTTACTTAGTTCAGCAATAGCAGGACAAGTATCGTTATCACATATAAATCGAATTAACACTAGAACTACATCTTTTATTTACTTCCTGTTTTCAACTATACCTATAAACATTACCCAATATTAAATTTAAAGTGATAGAGAAATAATTTTAACATGAAGTGAAACACTTGAAAAATTAAGTGACTAGACGATAGCAAAGCTTGGATAAAATTGTGTTATTATTTTTAAAAAATATATATATAAGTTATGAAATTTTACAAAGAACATTTTTTTCTGTAAGATAGTTTCGTGTCTGTCGGTCGGTCTGAGTGTCCATGAATCCTTGCCACACGCATAACTTCCACAATTTGCATCCCATTTCTCCAAACGTCAATTTGACCTAATAGTCTGATTTTGCTCAAATTTGGAAGTTAGTTGAGGATATTATGATGCCCTATGAACTTTATCATGATCGGAACAGTCGTAATCACTGCGCATGCGCATAAGTAAATAAGTGAAATAACTTCCAGATAACGCATAACTTTTTCATACAATATCGACGTAATATTCAGGGATTGTGCAGGTTATGTATGCCCTACATTGTACAGTGTGAATATCATTGTAATTGAATTTATAGTAGCCACTGCGAATACGCAAATGTAAAATTCTCAAGGGCTAATGAACCGATTTTGCTCAGTATTGGTGGCTGGTTATGGACTGGCCTACAGATGATCCCCCATAATTTAAGCTGTGTGCTACACTTATTGGCAGTCTATTTTTATTAATACCTCGAATACTAGACACTTCTTGGAGTACACCTCTATCTCAACTCATGCACTGACTCTTTCTCTTTCACACTTCATCTCTTCTTACTGAGTAAATCAGATTTATACCTCTGTCTCAACTCCTACACTGACTCTTTCTCTTCTTACTGAGTAAGTCAGATTTAAACCTCTTTCTCAACTCCTACACTGACTCTTTCTCTTTCACACTTCATCTCTTCTTACTGAGTTAGTCAGATTTAAACCTCTTTCTCAACTCCTACACTGACTCTTTCTCTTTCCCACTTCATCTCTTCTTACTGAGTAAGCCAGATTTAAACCTCTATCTCAACTCCTACACTGACTCTTTCTTTTTCACACTTCATCTCTTCTTACTGAGTAAGTCAGATTTAAACCTCTGTCTCAACTCCTACCCTGACTTTTCTCTTTCACACTTCATCTCTTCTTACTGAGTAAGTCAGATTAAAACCTGCCAAAAAAAGGGAATTATTTTGATTTTTCTGAATATGTACCATCACAATACTCTTGCTGTATACATACATACATAAATACATATGTGTATTTACATACGAATAAGAAAACTACCTTTTAGATTAATAATTGTTACTTTTGTTTAGTGCTTGTGTTATTTTTATGGCAGCATGTATGATACAAAAAACGTCTAAATCTCATTCTCCAGTTAAAATTTGTTTGATAAATTTATCCAAAAAATATTTCTGAGTTATTGTTCTTGAATATTAAAACAGGAGTTCACAAATCACATCAACAGCTCTACAAATTTCTTCTTCTGATTCAATTTGCATCTACTTTAAACTTTTTATCCAATAAATTGCTTTTTCACTAGTTATTTATTCAGGAATTTTTAATGTTGTTTTATAATTTTTGCTACCAAGCTTAACGAACATTTTTGGTCTCGTGTCTGTCTGTCTGTCGATCTGTGTGTCCGCGAATTATGAAACGTGTGACGATAACTTAGTAAATGTCGAACGATTTTGATGAAATTTGGTAGACATGTTCATTTTACCAATGCTAGGACGAGTTCGTTGGACAACGTTATCCGTCCAAGCGTTCCCGCGCAACGCTCGCGTAAACGTGAACTTCAAATATTAAATTTGGAATTTTAGGTCGGGAAAATAATCAAACTTCATCTATTCAATGAGACAAACATTTTTATCAAATACAATTTTTTAGTAAAACCAACAGCGACACCGCTATGAAGTGTTAAAGATCACTAAAACTATTAATAGTTTTTACAAAACGACGATTTTAATTAAAAAATGCTAGAATGTAGCCCATTTAAAAACAAATCTAACTATATAAGCTGTTTTCCAGGGAAAAATCTAGTTCCATAGAAAATAGCTTTGAACGCGGACGGAGAGGGCCGGGTTCGATTTCCTGCTGAGGAGAAGTTTATGATAACAGTTTATAAAATGTTAAATAAAAATTAAATGTACCTAAGAAAACACGAAAATTAATAAATGGAAAACACTGGGCTAAGAAATTATGAAGTCGTAAATGAGAAAATTTGTCTGAGTTGTCTCGGACCGATTTTTTTTTTTTATAACTAAACACCTAATTTAAATAAATTCTCTCTATAAATATATATATGCATTAATCCTTTATTTTATGACCTGAATAACACACACTAACTCAACTTAATTGAAATAAATCCTTCGTACCACTAATTGATTTTATTTATTAAGACAATCTATTTTGAAAAACTCCTCTATTATTTCTCAAAAGAAACTCCTCTATTCTTTAAGCGAAGAAACAGAGTTTCTTAGCTTAGCAATTATATTTTGAATAAATCCTCTATAACTCGCCGTAATGACAAATGGAATCCTAGGTTCGCTAACCCATTCAATTTTCAGTACCACCTCCATTTATTAACTTAGATTTTTAATGAAACCGCCTTTAGTTTACTCATTATAATAAGAATAAATCTCTTAACTAATTTCATGAACTGATCTCCGCAATAAATAACTCATTATATTTTTAATAACGCCTCTGTTTAATTAAAGAATTGAAATCCGCATTGCAACAAAATCCTTTATTTAATTAACGGATTGAAACCCACATTGCAATAAAACACTTATTTAACTAACTCACTAATGACATTAACTCATTTCCATTCATGAATCTAATCTAACGTCATTAAAATTTCGTTCAAAAGACTAAAAATATACTTTGTTATATTTCTCTAGTTGTTAACACTAACTTCCAATGGATTATAACTCAACGTATAGTTGAATGTTAATGACAGTTACCAATGTATTGACTGTCAGAATAAGCTCTATAGAGGCAAGGATATAGGCCGGCTGAAAATACAATTAGACATACCGAGGCCGTGGGGGACCTCTAGCGGCTGGCGGCTGGCAGGATCCCCTCCAAAGTATAATATCGATTGCTAGGGGTGGGAGATGGCACCAGGCCACGGGTTTAGGGCCCTCCCGATATATACTGCTGGGCCCCTATTCACCCAACTATAAGGATCAACTCTTGCCTTACACTATAGCCTATATCCGCAAGGGATATAATGCTAGTTTGACCTTACTAACCAATGATAACCTTATCACATACTTCCACTCAACACACCTTGTGTAGGAGCTTTATATATCAAGACAAGAACCCACTTCCTACCCTCGTACGAGCCTTCACTAATTAAAATTGCATAGAATATAAAGCTTGATTAGAATTTCCTTCCTTCTCTAAATAAAATTATGCATTTTTTTTTTGACAAAACTAAATTAAGCATGAAATTAGGGTAATGAGACCCTTATATCAAAAGCTTTTTGGTGTACAGAGGTCAATTGAATTTATAACTGAAAGTAAATTATTCCTTTAATATTCAAATTATAAAAGTTTTAATTTTATTTAACATTTAATTAGCAAAATACATTTTAATGTATATAAATCAAATAAATAAATGGCGTTTACTTGGTACCGAAAAGTTTTCACTTAACTTAAGGTATTATCAGAGGCCTAAATAATAGCAATATTAACGATATTTTATGATATTTTTCGAAGTAAACAAGAAATTTGTCTCCTTTAAAATACCTATTACTGCGTAAATAATAATAAGAAAACTTGAACATCGTTTTTTTTGCACTTCTAAATTAAATTTTCCTGCATAGGCAATAAATGAAAATTAATTTTATTTTATTTATTTATTTATTTTTATTTCGCCATTCTTAATTGTTGGTATATGACTTATTTTTATTTTTTATTTTTTTTTTTCTCTCGAGGGGAACTGTGGTAATCTGCTACCAGACGAGTGAGAGTCCGCACTCCCAAACAGTGAAGGGTTCAGTCGAGCTGACAGGGACCTACCAAAACCACAAACCCTTTTTCAAGGCAGAAACCCAGCACGGAACCGTTTGCACATTACTTCATGCTGGTGCCAACTTATTAGCCTATATACAGGGCCTCACTGCCTTCTTTTTTCACTTTATTTTTATTATTCTTCTTCAACTGCCTTCTTTTCTCAAAGAGTGTTTTCTGCGTAGCAGCTAACAGCCTGCCAGTTTTCTGGATTTTTTAACATTTTGTCGATGATGTTGTCCGGAGGGATCAATCCTATTTTATCTATCAGCCGCTTTCTTTCTTCATCTCTTATCACTTCGAGCAAATGAAGAAGGTATGTTCGGCGTCTCATGACCGCAGTGAAGACATGCAGGAGAGTCCACCCTTTCCATCTTCTTAAGAGGTATATGTCTAATATGGCTATATGTATTTACAGTAATAATTTGAGAGTACGTCTTGATTTTACTTTTTAGTACCGTGATTCGTGATGTCTTTGGACTTTAACCTCCATGGGGAACGGTAATTTCATCATTGCACGAATTTTAAAAGCCCTTCACTCAGTAGGTTTAGAACGAAAATATTATCTTTTTTTAAAACGACTTTATAGGGTTTTAAAAACGACGGCTATAGGGTAGAACCGTACAGCTGAAGGCTGGTTATCTCTATATGAAAGGGAAAAGCTGAAACAGTAATTATACCTAAAATAAAAATTTATCGATAAAAAGAGTTTCAATAAATAAAATATCAACTATAAAAAAATGGACGGGTTTTAAGCTAGTATATTTAATAAGTTGCTAGATTGCTTTAAAAAACAAAAATTAAAATATATATTTTAGAATCTAAAAGACTAATACACCATTTATTTTTATTACTTACAAAGTTATAACTTTAAATAATCCCAAGCACTTATAAATATTGTTATATAGAATTTGCACTGTATTGATAAGTATTGGATATTGAATAGCAAGTATTACTTTCAAATCCAAATGCTGAATGGAAATTTAAATCAGTGGAAAATGTAAATGGTTTTTCCAATTCTAAAGTTTAAATAACAAGCCCTTGTGTAATGAATTCAAATAAAATATAGGCGATTCCAATGAAGAGATTAGAAACGAATTACTGTAACATACAAAAGTTTTACTTTTAAGTACTCAAGGAGAACTAAAAACGAAAAACAATTTGGTTAGGGATTAGAAATAAAGGGAAGGGGGGAAAAAAAGTTAATTTACTAAATGGCTAATGGCCGTTGGGTATAAATAGTAGGTTTTTTGGGGAAATAGAAGCTTAGGGTAGTAAAAGTACGTGACTGAAACTCGGTAGGATACTAAGAACCATATTAGATAATACCATATCACGCACTTCGAACAACACCCTGACCATGACCGGGATATAAAACAACAATATATCATATTTCAAAACACAACTGCATCACTGACCACAATCACATTAACCGTGATAAAATGCCCTTAGATATAAATCGTTCTATAATAGGGGTCGCCAAAGTGGTCAGTATCGATCCCTTAAGGTCGATATAAGATTTGAAAGGGTAAAAAAATGTAGGTTAGTTGAGTTTCGATACTTTTTATAACAATAAATCTGAGTTAACAACAGAGTAATAACTATAATTAAAATAACTTCACATTATTTATGTGTATTTATTGAAAATTAGAGTCATGAAGTTTCAAAACAAATATATGATACTAGTATAAAGCCCAATACAGGGCAAATAGAGGGGGCCTGGGTGGCTTGGAGGCTAGATCGCTTGCCGTGTAACAACGCAAGTTAAGCAGCATCGAGCCGGGTCAGAAGGTGACCGCTGTTCTGGGTTTGATTCTCGGACCAGGTCCCCCACTCAATGTCCACCCAGCATTGTTTAAACAAATGGGAAGCTTCTCGAAAGAGTGGCGCCACCAGGTTTCGGCCTGGAAACCATGATGATGACACTCCTAGTTGTATTACAACCAGGAGGGGAGTCATGGTTAACGACCATATCTTCACACGAGTGTGAAGATTTCGGTCCCTAACCCGGGTTTGTTCAATGGGCCCCATTAAGTGGCCTGCGTCTTCGGGTGTAAAAGCCCCCCGGAATAAAAAAAAAATAAATAAATAAATAAAGCTCAATAATAAGAAAGAAATGTTAACTTTAAAATGAGTTAATAAAAAAAACTGATAATCATTATAAGACAAACTTAGTACGACTAAGCTATAAATTAGTTTGGATATATATAAGAAAATTATAAATTAAATTTTTCTGTGTAATTTTATTTTTTTATTATTAATGCAATGAATAAATTTTTCCCCAACAAGTCAATATACCATCTGCTCAACTAATATTAAATTGCCTTTGATCTAATGTACTTGGAAGATGTAACTCCTTTTTTATATTTATATGTACATACATTGCACAAATTGGATTTGAAGCAAAAAAATTGTAAATGCAACACTTGGATAGATTTGAAGAAAAATAAATTGATTTAATTGCTTAATGTATTTTTAAAATGTTGGTAAACTGATGAATGATTTACTTCCTAAAGATACCTACTTCGCACACATCAACCAAGTATTCGGGTATGTTTTAATTTCTGGTAATAAGTGTTTTTCTGGCTGAATTAAAAAACATTCTATTTCAAATTCTTTCGAATCGACTACAAATTCTCTTTTTTAAATTATAACAAACATACATTTAAAGAAAGCAATAAGTACAACTTCAGAAGTTCTTGCCAAAAACTCATTTTACGGTATTTGAGAGACGATATTACAAATAAAGGATATCAAATGCCCTTAATGCTTAAAAGCGCAATTTCAAAGTTTTACGATATAATTTGTATAATAGTTTGGGTTTGATTCTCAGAGATATGAGATGTTTTACACTAATGGCCAAATTGATGTCCTAACATCAATGTAAGGGCTGTTATTTATCTAACAGCCCTCACATTGATGATAACAAGGAGGCAAAATATTAGTTATATTTTATTAAAAATATAACACTGACAACAAAAATAACGCTATTGACAAATCCTCATTAAATTAAAAGCACGTCTTCAAGACCAATATAAAATAATGCACTTAGTAGAATTAAAGCTAAATCAAGTGGAAATAAACATAACCAAGACGATTATTCAGCGGAGGAAAAAAAAAAGTTGTTCTGGGAATAGAATATTGGCGTTTGTATGAAACGTAGAAGATTAAATTTGATCTTATACCAAGTATGTTTCAAAGGTAAAAAAATCAGCGGCCAAAGTCAAGGCATAAGCCGACTCCTGCCGATGTTGAGGTTCCCTGTATAGGGTTAAGCTTCTTTGTATTTTATCAAAAGGTTCAGGAAAATACATACGAATATAAGCGTATAATAATAATTTTGTTATGAATAGGAGTTATTTCTGCCTGCACACACATATACATATATATATATATATATATATATATATATATAAATTTATTTTAGTAATATTACATTTACAACGGGATCTTTTTAACATTTTGAAAGACAGTAAGATATACAGATATTTGATTTATTTTTAAGTTATTGATTGCAATGGATTTTTCAAAAACACAAAACAAATACTGAATTCATATAAAAAGCTTCCATTTTAGTTTGACATATTAATGTATATAACTTCGACAGCAAAAATATATTTTATATGTTTCATACATCGAAATATAAATAAAGTAAATATACATATATAGATGTCAACCATTTATAAAATTTATTTTTTTTAAACTTTTATTTACGATTATTTGAAAGGAGACAAAAACCTCTATATAACATTTTGTTGTAGTAGAGAAGGATGCGGTTTGAATACGGGACGAATGAAGGTGAAAAAAGGGACCGGGAAGGATTGTGTTAATAAATCAAGCGGGTTAGTGAATTTGAGTTGAGACCAGAAGAAGAATGTCATGGGGACTAAAAGCTGAACAATAGCCAGGCCGTAAAACATTAGAAAGGGGTTTCACAGGGCTACAATCCTGCCCCAATTCTCTTTCTAGTATTGTTTCACATCGTCCTTAACTTCGCAGGATATAAAATCTAAGCCTATCAAGATATTTATACACTCTATGGTGGTTAATTAAAAACAATAATGGAATATGTTATGTAAGGTTATTTTAAAATAATATTTTATGGTAAAAATAATATATGAAATAAATTATAATATTTATAATTAAATATTATTATTCTTATTGTAAAAATAGTATATATTTTAAAACCCAGTTAAAATTAAAAAAATGTATAAATTTAAAATGATATAACACATGAGAACTAAATATCAAATCATAGTTTAGTTTGGCACATCTTTAGACACGATACCCAGAGAAAGTGAAAAATTCCCTCGGTTTAAATTGTTAAAATGTTTAGGGTGGATGAGATAAGGGTTGAGCGTGGAAATATTTAGGTCGGGCAAATATCTCTAGGTTAGATGGCGCCTGTCCTCCCCTCTCTCCCTTTCTGACTAAAAAGTTGAGGAAAATTTTTCACATCCCCATTTAATTTGACCCTTAGAAATACTCCAACTTCTAACCTTCTTTAAATATATTCGTCCAAAAGATAATGGAAACTAAAGATATAACTTAAAATCATTAATATCTCCATATCCACTCTAATATTGAAGCATAAGTTATCAAAATAGAAATGCATAGTATCAATATGAGCTCAAAATATATATTAAATGAGTATATAATAATCTGATATTGCTGTTGATAAGAATTAATTTTCGATCATAGTACATTACGCGTTGAGTGCGGAAAGTAGCATTTTGCATGCGAGTGTGGAGTTTGCACCCGAGCGACAGCGAGGGTAGTAAAACCACACGAGCAATGCAAAATGCCGTTTTCGCACGAGTTGCGTACCGTACTTTATCTACGATTGTTAGATTTAAATAATAAATACAGAAAAAAATAAACTTGCTGTATGTAAGTTCGTATATCTTCTCTTGATAAAGATGGCATTAATCTTGAGTTGTATTTTTTGCCGAATTAATTATTTCTGGATTCTCTACATTTTCGTCAAAGCCACACTAAAAACTCGATATAAACAGTTACTTTAATAAAAGAATAGCAAATTAGTTTCGTTACATGTAAACAAACTCGCTAATCGTGCGTAAAGCTGAAGAATTCCTCTTCTTTACCGCGCTAGCGTGGTAAAGAAGAGGAATTCTTCAGAACTATGAAACGCGCATACGCAATGAATACAAGTACGTAAATAATCACTTTCTGGAAAATTGCTGGGGTGATGCTTTTAGCCCCTTGCAGCTAATTCTTAGCAGCCGGTAAAAATACAGAAAAGAGGGCGGCAAGGATGGACTGTATTTAGTTTAAAAGTATAATATAATAATTTAAGATAGAGCGCCCCGTAAAATAAATCTAAAATTTAGCAATAAAAGTTCATACCTATGTAGTGAGTCCCACCGGCTTGACGTCGAAGAAAAACGGAGATACTTTAAACAGGAACGAAGACCCCGGCCGGGGTGAAGACGTAGTTACAAAATTGGCGTTTTTTACAAAGTAGCTTTTATACTAAAAGCGGTGTGGCGGTGGATCTATGTGGCGGAGGGCTTCCTTTCAGACGTCCTGGCGGGTGGAGACTGGACGCTGGAGCGGGAAAGGAAGCCTCTTAACCTAGCTAGACCTGGCAACACTGGCCGCTAGGAGGGGGGGGCGAGGCGGCCCCAAAGCTAAATGAAGATTTACTTACCGGGGGCTATAGAGATAAGAAATTTAAAAATATAAAATATTGATTAAGATAAAAAATAAAAGATAGAATCCATCATTCACGCCCCCTTGAAGTTCCACAGGACTTCAACAGAGCAAAAAGAAATAAAAGAAAAATCTTGACCTATTCCTAAGCCCTGCAGCAGAAAGGATCTAACCATCAAAAAGAAAAACAAATTCTTACAAAGGCGGGAAGCTGATACTTCAGCAAAAAAAATTTTAAACTTTAAATAAACCAAAAAATAAAAAGGTCTCGAGAAAAAATAAAGAAATAAAAAAAATGACGCTTTATGGAAATGGCAGAGGAGCTAGTTTGCGGGTTGGACGCCTATAAACACCCGACTGGGTTTTAACAGTAACAGCTCGGACGATTCCATCGTTTCCTGGGTGGACCTGGGTTACACGGCCGAGAGGGTATGATAACGGAGGAGAGCCGTCCTCTTTAAGCCAAACGAGCTGCCCTTCTACGATGTTGGTGGCGGGATTAAACCATTTGGCTTTTTGCTGAAGTGTATGCAAATACTCTCTTTCCCAACGCCGCCAAAGACATTGGTTGATTTGGGATATCATCTCCCAGCGACGTAGGCGACCAACCGGAACGTCTTCCAAAACTTCCTCAGGAGGAGCTTCTATCATGTTGCCGATTAGAAAGTGACCAGGAGTTAAACAAGCCAACTCGTCAGGAGAGCTGGACATTGCGGATAACGGGCGAGAATTTAAAATAGCTTCAGTGCGGGCGGTGATAGTCGAAAATTCCTCAAAAGTTAGTGTTTGGTTACCAATTACACGGATCAGATGGTATTTTACATTTTTTATGTTGGATTCCATTAAACCAGTCATAAAAGGGGCTCTAGGGACGTTAAAAGAAAATTTGATACCGCGGGAGTTAAAATAGGTTTCAAGAATAGGATTTGAATTTGAGGCTTGTAAAAAATTATAAATTTCATTTAAAAGGCGAGCAGCACCTTTAAAGTTAGTCGCCTGATCACTATAGATAGTGGCAGGAAGACCGCGACGAGCCGTAAAACGATGGACAGCCGCAATGAAACATTCAGAACTTAAACTTGTGAGGACTTCAATGTGAGCAGCTTTAACCGCAAAGCACATAAATAAAGCAAAATAAGCCTTGTAAGTGCGGGCGTTTCGGCGGTTACTTTCTTTCAGTGTATACGGACCGGCTAAGTCAACTCCACAGTTTAAAAAGGGCCGAGAAGGGGTAACTCTCGTAGGTGGAAGATTTCCCATTGGAGGGGATGCGGGTGTACTTCTTAGCTTAGCACAGGTGATACACTTGCGGAGGATTTGGCGGATAATGCTGCGGCAATTGACGATCCAATATTTTTGGGTAAGTAAATTTTGAAGAGTTTTTGGGCCAACATGACAATAAACAATGTGGTAGTAGGTAATGATTAAATTTGTTAAGAAGCTTTTATTAAATAATAAAATAGGATGCCTAGCCTCGAATGGTAGATTACTATTTTTTAAACGACCTCCTACTCTTATAAGACCTTCATGGTCGAGAAATGGTGATAGGCTTTGGATGGGAGACGAGCAAGGTTTATTAGATAAGAGACAGGAAAATTCTGCTGGGAAGTTATATTTCTGGTCATTTCTAATGCAAAAGTTTAAAGATTGATTTAATTCACTAATAGAAAGCGGACCTATTAGAGGTTGGTTTGAATGGCGACAATTATGAGCGAATCTTAAGATGTAAGCGGTAACACGTTGAAGAGTGGATAATTTAGAAAATTTATTTAACCAAAAAGGGGTAGGTTCTTCAACAGTGGTGTTTAGAACCGTTTGATGGTCTACCTTCATCTCAGGTAATTCATCGGCAGACATTGAACCAAAATCATTTATAGGCCAATCACATGGTGGATTTAAGGCCCATGCGGGTCCTTCAAACCAAGATGAAAGAGTTAACAATTCTTTAGGCGTAAGGCCTCTTGAAGCGGGGTCACTAATATTATTCTCAGATGAAATGTGGTGCCATTGGTTTATTTTGGTATGCTCTAAAATTGCGGTAATGCGGTTTGAAACAAATAACTTTAAAAGATGTGGGGGTTTTTTAATCCAGGATAACACTATGGTGGAGTCAGAAAATAACATGGTTGTGTAATTAGAAATAGGTAAGTTTTCCATAAAAGGTTGAACAGATTTTATAAGGTTAGACAACAGCAGGGCCCCAGTGAGCTCAAGGCGAGGTATGGTTTGACCTTTTGAGGGAGCGACTTTGGTTTTGGAGCGAAGAAGAAAGATTTTTACGGTTTGATCTAAGTATTGTACACGGAGATATAGTACCGCTCCACTCCCCAGGAGCGAACCGTCGCTGAAGCCTAACAAATGGCAGGATTTGGGCGTAGAAGGAAATAAACAACGAGGAATTCTTAAATTCTTTAAAGCGGGTAATTCCGCAATACATTGATGCCATGCGGTATGAATACTAGAAGGAATTTCCTGGTCCCATTCAACGTTAGACAACCAAATATTTTTTAGGATACATTTAAATAGAAATATAGTAGGAGCGGTAAAACCTAGCGGATCATATATTCTAGCTATCGCACTGAGCACTTTACGTTTGGTATAGTTACAATCTGTAGGCGGGGGATCCAGAGAAAAGAAAAATTCGTCAGAGTTGGGGTCCCAACCTAAACCTAATACTTTTATATTATGATCTTCTGAGTTACGAATTATTAAAGAGCCTGAGGTATCTGCAGTTTGCAACGAGGCTAAAAACTCTGGGGAATTGCTTAACCATTTGTTCAAGGGAAAACATCCAGCGGCTAACAAACTTGATAACTGAC
The DNA here is from genome assembly GCA_951217055.1 of Gerris lacustris. NCBI lineage: Eukaryota > Metazoa > Arthropoda > Insecta > Hemiptera > Gerridae > Gerris > Gerris lacustris. The sequence goes on along the minus strand of OX578283.1, from coordinate 21,788,933 downwards.
GCTTAACTTCTAATAATTCCTCTAGGGTGTCGGCTCCTACGAGGTAATCGTCAACAACCGAAGAGTGTAATATAACAAAACAGGCAAGCGGATATTGGTTGCCCTCGTCTTTAGCAAGTTGTCTTAAAACCCGGTGAGCTAGGTAGGATGAAGGTGATAGCCCATATGTAACAGTTTTTAATTCGTATTCAACCAAAGGATCTTCAGAGTGTTCCCTAAAAAATATATGTGTAAATAAAGTGTGATCATTATGTAAAAGCGTTTGTCGGTACATCTTGGAAATGTCGCAACAGAATACCAATTTGCGGATACGAAAAATTGATAAAACGTCAGGCACATCATTTTGCAGTTTAGCGCCAGGGAGTAACACATCATTTAAAGATTTATCAGAGGTTTTGGAAGCATCAAATACAACTCTATGCGGTGTGGTCAAAGAATTCGGATTGTGGACACAAAAATAAGGAATAAAATATTTTCCGGGGCGGGTGGCTTCTTGCATGTGACCTAACTGAATATACTCCTTCATGAATTCCACACAATATTGTTTTAGAGCCTGATTTTTGTGGAACCTAGATTCTAGGGAATAAAACCTTCGAAGTGCGACATCCCTTGATTGCGGGAAATTCAATGAGTCAGGATCGCATCTGAAAGGCAGTTCAACCACGTATCGGCCTTCAGGAGTACGCCGGTGCGAAGATACAAAATGTTTTTCACAATATTCCTCTAAAGGATCGACGGCAGGGGCTGATGACACACTTTCAACTTCCCAGAACTGCTCGACTAATCTATGTAAAACATTATCAGAATTTAGAGAGGCATTGTTAGGCGGATAGGTAACTAATGAAGTAATATTGGATGGTGAAGGAGCGACATTACTTAGTTCAACGGGAAGTGTTCCAATAATAACATGCCCAAAAACAGTAGAGATCACACCTATCTCACTGCAATGGGGTGGAACGGCATTAGAAGATAAAATTTGCGGTAAGATGTCACATCCGATTAACATATCAATGTTTTGAGCTTTGTAGAACTCAGGGTCAGCTAATTGAAGACCACTTACGAAGCGCTTAACGGAGATAGGTAAATCAACGTGTGGAACGTTAGGTAAAATGTTATCAATAACAAGAGCGTGTGCCTTAACTTGCGGATGATTCAAATGTAATGGTCGTAGAATACACTCAACCGTGCCGGTGCTTGAGCCGACAGGGTTGTTAGATAACCCAGAAAATTGTTGAGAACAAGCGCTAATAGGTAACCTAAGTTTTGCGACTAAGCTACTGGTAATGAAACTGGCGGTGGAAGCACAATCTATTAAAAGTCGAACCTTAATGTAAGAATTCGACTGGGTTTTAATTAAAGCCCTGGCGGTACCTAATAAAACAATATTGTGGCGGGTAGACTGGGCGGGACAGGTGGCTAAAGTTGTGGTGGTAATATTATTTCCAGAACTGGAGGGTTTTGCGCAGACAGAGGTTTCCTGATTGGGTGAAGCTTGAGAAGTGGAGTTATGCGAAATAGAATTTTTAGATGTGTCTGAGTAATGTAACAGTTTATGATGTCGACTTGAGCAATGGCAAGACAGCTGAGATTTACACATTCGAACCGAGTGTCTGCCCATACAATTAAAACAAAGATGGTGTTGCTTAACAAACTCACGACGCTCGATGACACTCATCAACAGAAACTTAGGACAATGGTACAATTGGTGCGGGTTTTCACATAGAGTACAACGGAGGCGGTTAAATGAATTTGGTTTATTACCATCATTTGAAGGCGGGTTGGAATTTACTGGGTTGGTTTTCGACGAAGGCTCCACCTGAGTGGATAAAACTACTTTGCGGTTGAAACTAGGTTTAGTTGAAGATTTGCGGAAACTACTTTCATCTCGACTGGGGGAAATCAGTGTGGAGGTTCCAGTAGTGGCGGTTAACTCCAGTAAACGGCATTGGTGTTTGGTAAATTTAATGAGTTGATCAAGAGTGGGTATGGTATCTGTCTCTTGCTTGTTCTCAAAGGCTTTGCGCGTGATAGGGTCTAATTGTTTAATGGCGGTACTAAAAAATAAAAAATCAGTTAAATTCGGGAGGTTCATATTTTCTAACCCGGAAACGTTATTTGATATGCGAGTGATAAAATTTTGGAGGTATTCTAATGAAGGTTTGGAAGGTATAACGGGATTTTTATTCAGAGCTTCATAGTAACTAAAAGCTAGAATTCGAAGTGAGTCAAATCTTTCTTTTAGTGCGGCCCAGGCTAGTGCGAAATTGGCATCACACAAGGAGAAGTCTTTGACTATGTCCAAGGCTGCCCCTGATAAAGTAGTCTTTAAATAGTGAAGTTTCTCCACTTCCGCTAAGCGCGGGTTTTGAATTATAATGCTTTGGAACAGACTGCGATAAGGTACCCAGGCGGTGACGTTTCCATTAAATTTAGGGATTTCAAGAGGCGGTAAATTTTGATGCAATCTAGGGGGGTGCAGATCAGAAAGTTTTCGAAAGGGAGAATCACAAGACTCTACACTGGTTGAGGGTTTTTCTTTGGCTTCAATTTTATCCATAGCCACTTGGATGGCACCATGAAGTGTGTCAAAGGCGTTAAGAGCCTCATAATTCGGAGAAAATTCAGGGTCTAACTCTAATTCGAAATCGTTAATCTCATCTAACAGGGTTTCAAACATTTTCCGATCTACGGACCTAGTCCCATTTACAAATTGTGACTTCACCTGCTCTTGGTCTAAACTAGGAATAAAGTCATATAAGGTTTGAACACGCCTAAACAGGCTTTCTTTTTTGGCAATAAGTCGTTTTAAACGCTTTTCTGTTTTGTCCGACATGATAAAAAATCAAGAAACTTCGGCAAAAGAAAAAATTAAAATAAAACGAAAAAAGAAAAAATACGCAATAAAGAAAAAATGAAAGGTACGTAATGAGAAAAGAACGTAAAAAAGAAAGAATAATAAAAGGAACTGATAAATGAACGTAATAAAATACGTAATGAAAGAACTGATAAAAAAACGTAATAAAATACGTAATGACAGAACTGATAAAAATTTCGAGAATATTTTAGGGCTATATAAAGGCGGGACTTTTACTACAAAAGTAAAACAAAAGGCAAATAAAAAAAATTAAGATTTAAACCCAAAGGAAATGATAAATTCCAAAAAACTAAAAAAGGTAAACAAGACGCGGCAAAAACTAGAAGGTTATCTTGAGGTTAACTATCACAAATGTATTTAGGAAGCTTCAAATTGAAATGGAAAGGCAAACGGTAGAAACGACCTTTGCTCTCAAACAGTAAACAGAAGCCAAAGAAGAACAATTATTCAAGGGACGCTAACTTTGAACTTTGACCTACCCCGCACAAAGAACAAGAGATTAAAAACTACGCACTTCTATGCTTAGAAAAATTACGCAAATTATAAAAAAATACGAAAAAGACACTTTTTTTTGCGGAAAACCAAATAAAACTGCGGACAACTAATAATAATTGCGGGACACCAAAAGAAAAGTAATAAAAAGATAATTTATCGCGGTCCAAAGAACCAGAAATGGAAAATTGCTGGGGTGATGCTTTTAGCCCCTTGCAGCTAATTCTTAGCAGCCGGTAAAAATACAGAAAAGAGGGCGGCAAGGATGGACTGTATTTAGTTTAAAAGTATAATATAATAATTTAAGATAGAGCGCCCCGTAAAATAAATCTAAAATTTAGCAATAAAAGTTCATACCTATGTAGTGAGTCCCACCGGCTTGACGTCGAAGAAAAACGGAGATACTTTAAACAGGAACGAAGACCCCGGCCGGGGTGAAGACGTAGTTACAAAATTGGCGTTTTTTACAAAGTAGCTTTTATACTAAAAGCGGTGTGGCGGTGGATCTATGTGGCGGAGGGCTTCCTTTCAGACGTCCTGGCGGGTGGAGACTGGACGCTGGAGCGGGAAAGGAAGCCTCTTAACCTAGCTAGACCTGGCAACACTGGCCGCTAGGAGGGGGGGGCGAGGCGGCCCCAAAGCTAAATGAAGATTTACTTACCGGGGGCTATAGAGATAAGAAATTTAAAAATATAAAATATTGATTAAGATAAAAAATAAAAGATAGAATCCATCACTTTCTACGCATCTAAACAGAGATATAATGTTTATATTTCGTGTCAATCGTAGATAAAAGTACTTCCGGCCTTATTGAAGAAAAAATTGGGACAGAGAATATATAATTCGTTCATTAATTCTATTTAGGTTTTAATTAAAGAATTTAATAGAAATGTTTATTTATATACCCTCTCCCCAAATTAGAGTTTGTCACTTCTGATTGAACTTCAAATAGTATAGTTTTATGTGAAACACCTTTTCTAAATTGCATTCGACTTTATATCCATCAAATTATAATATTAACATCCACTTCAATTTGCAGTAGTATCCTAAGTCTGATAATTTTCATACGGATTTTCTGAGTATTTTAACATATCCATTCCCAGCTAATGGTATTAAGTTTAGCCCTAAAGAAATTACATTAATATCATAATACATGTTGTATAATTTGCAAAAGGGATTTCTGGAATAGTAAGGATTTAAGACCCTTCTAGTAGAATAAAATTTAAAAAATTACCAAAGGTTTTATTAATATGGATTTTACGGACTTCGAAATAATATTATTATATCCCGGTTCGAAATAATTATTAATCTAGCGAAGTGAGGTCTTCATTATACATGGAAAGTAACATATAATTTTAAGGTGCATTTACATCTGACAGTTTCCATGATATATTTATGTCAGATAGAAATTGTAACAATGTAAACACTGAAAAAATTATGTCAGAGATATATTTATATTTCTACTATCAGCTATATCTGTCGACACATCTATACCATCAGATGTAAACACTGATTATTTGCAAATTCAAACTCCTCCGACAGATATCGTGGAAGTTGACTGCCCGTCTACTTTTTTCATTGCGCGATAAGTGTCGAGTAAATACAGGTAATAAAAAAGATTGGTTCAAACTTGAAGTTTAATAATAATTTAATTAATTAATTACGTGATTTTATTATCTAAGATAATGCATAATAGATTGAACATATATATCATCATCAACGCGGCTATGGTCCAGGGATCGGCAGCCGGGAGTAGTTAGTGGCATAAAAACGTTTCACTATATTTTAATTATGGTTGAATTATGAGAAATTATTTAATACGTACTATAGTAAACCTAAACTAGGGGACGTTACATGCAAAATTTATAAAGACAGAGTTAAAAAACATAATGTCTTATCGGAAATGGCAATAAAATTTAATACGACAGTAGAAGAGATTGAGAAAAAATTTCATAACTTAAAAAATCAAATTATCAGTGAACTTCCAACAAAATCCGGCCAGGGCACTAATGACTTGTATCAAAATTACCGTTCACTTTGCTGTTATTTCTACAAGAAAGCTTGGCGTGCAAACCAGAACGTTTTTTCTTCTTTTTGACATCTTTAAAATAATTACACAGGCCGCGATTTTGCGTTTCGATGATTTCATGACGTCAACATAAAATGAACTGTGTGTGTAAAATGAAATATATGTACGACAGAGGACACATTTGTATGTATGTAAACAGGTCGTACATTTATTGCAAATTTAAGCATTACTAGAAGTGTCATACATATTTCCACAACATAAGACAAATCTCTAGCAATTTCTATTAGTATGTGAACACTCAGAGCTATTTTCTTATTTTCTGTCTGACACTTGACATATATTTCCGGAGAGAAGTGTCAGATGTAAACGCACCCTTTATAGCGCTTTACAGGTATATTAAGAAGAGGTCTTAGAATGGGAGGGGGGGGGGGGGGGGGGGGAGGGTTGATTTCTGGTCAACACGAGTTTTAATATGTGGGTTAAATAAGTTTGTCTTATTGTCATATACATATTAAAAGTTAACATATACTATGGAAATTAATTAATTAAAAGAAACAGACGAGCACAATTTCACATGAACTGAACCGTGAATAACGCAAGAAATTCCATAAGATTAGAAAAATAGAGAGCAAGTGAGAGGTATTAAGACTAACAGTCCAGAGATTTTCTAAAATAAAAAAATCATTTGATTTTCATTGAAGCGAACAAGCAGTCGCTCTATGTTTGTTAGTGAGGAAAGCCACGCCACCTCGAGGAGCGTATCAATCACAGTAAAAGGTCTTTCCAACAATAACAAGACAACGGAATTAGTTTGTGTTAGAGAAACGGAGGACACCTCGACGTGCAGCCAATTTAAACACGAGAGGAAAAGATTGGTTTAAATAAACTATACAGTGTTGTATTATTATCAACCTCGTCTCACCTTCTATTCAACATAGACTTGAATATAAATCTTTCTCTAAATAGGAAATTGTTTTTAAAAACATATATTTGATTTTATAAACACATTTAAACCTTTTTTGGCTAATTAGATTAGGATTATACAATCTTACAACTGTTTTATTTATTTTATTTTTTATAAATATATATTTAATAAATTTTCATTATTTATAGTAGTTTGAACCCTTTTTCAAACTACTATAAATACTTTTCCTTTAGGTAAGGAAAAGCATTGTGTTCACCAAAAAAATCCGAAATCGAGATTTCAACGGAATTATCCGTTTTGGGAGTTTTAAGATGATTCGAGTGGTTTTTAGCTGGATGTCTCTATATCTGTGTCACAAAATTCCCACAGTTTGTAATCTACAGATTTGAAACTTGATATAAAAATCAGTCCTTACATGTATGCAGCTGTGCCGCCCGTAAAACCATAAATTTGTGACGCCATTAACCCATTTTTCTTCAAAAATTCGTAACAAATCGACAAATTTTCCGATTCTACACTGAAAGTTGTACCAATTTCTCTTAATGAGACAAACATTTAATCCTGAATTTCGTTTTGACTATCTATCTATACTATTATCTACAGCCATTTTGGAAAAATCTACTTTTGAACTTTGAAAATTCAACGATAGAAATAATTTCGCTTTTACAAACGGAAGATATGAAGCTGTTGTCATATATTTGACTAATTAGATTAGGCTTGTACAACTGATATACCCGTATAATAATAAAATCAGAGAGGTAGACATTTAATTATTAACTATGTATTTTTATATTAATAGATTCAAATTAGTAATGATTTAACTGTTACTCTAAAGCCGGGTTTACACCAGATTTAGTAACAAATGATACCAACAATTTTGATAGTAACCAATTGTTAAACCAACATTTTGTTGTTAACAAAATAAAGCCGGGTTTACACAAGAGTTTTTGACATGTTTTGATAACAATTGTTAGTAATATTTTGGCAAATTCTTCTGAATTTGTTACCAACAATTTTTGTTAGCAACAAAAATACATGTTTTCAACAAGATTTTTGTTATCCACTACAAGTGGAAAACAAATGTTGGTAACAAATCCACCAGGCCAAACGGCCCCGCGCCACTCCAAAACTCACCATGTGTGGGGAAACTCAGATAGACCGGCGAGGCTCAATGAGCCAGGCTGGATTTCCAACAAAATGATAATAACAAATAAAAACAAACTAGTATTTTGATAGAAACATTTTGTTAGTAACATTTTTTTAGTACAATTTTGTTAGAAACATTTGTTACCAACATTCATTCCTTTTTACTGACATATTGTTGATGTCAAAATTCTTGTTAACATTTTTTTTTGTTGCCAACACAATGTTGGTAACAAATTCAGAAACATTTTCTAAAATGTTGCCAATAAATGTTAGCAACACGTGTTAGTAACTCTGGTGTAAACCCGGCTTAATGTTTCTTTAGCTGAATAGATTTAGAATCTACATCGACATCGTAACATAATATAGGATCTCCCTTAAACCTTTTTTTACAGACTATATTAGAACAGTGAATAAAATTTTCTTATCTTTCTTTGACATCCCCTCCCCCCAGCATTAGACTATTCATATTTCCTTAACATTTTTTTTTTGACTGGTTATATAAGAGCAGTAAGCATTTGGCAATTGATTTTATATAACCTATCTCTTTAATTGATTATATTAAAACTGTATAAGAGTAACTACAGTTAAAAGCTTTAATCTCTTATTTATTAGGATCAAACGAACTAATTGTTTCCAAAGGTATTTTTTGACATCTCCCTACCTAATTAAATTAAACCTAAGTTACCTCCGTTAGCTCCTAAGTAAACCTCGACGTAAGTTATTATTCTTAGATATATATTCCCATATTTTTATAATTTATTATTGGCTGTCATTACATACGGTTATTATAGAAACGTAAAAAACCGAATTAAATAGTTCAAATAAATAAACACTTATCGCAAATAAAGGATCTCTCTTAAAACTTTTTTTTACAGGCTATATTAGAACAGTGAATGAAATTTATTTGACATTTTTTTCGCCCAGCATTTGACTATTCATACTTACTTTACTTTTCTTTTCTTTTTTTTTTTTTGACTGGTTAGATAAGAACTGTAAGCATTTGGCAATTTATTTTATATAACCTATCTCTTTAATTGATTATATTAAAACTGTATAAGATTAACTACAGTTAAAAGCTTTAATCTCTTATTCATTAGAGCAAACGAACTAATTGTTTCCAAAGGTATTCTTTGACATCTCCCTAGTTAATTAAATTAAACCTAAGTAAATATCGGCTTAAGTTATTATTCATAGTTATATATTCGACGTAAGTTGTATATTCCCATAGGTTTATAATGTATTATTGGTTTAGTTCTTACATACGTTTAATATAGAATCGTAGAAAAGCAAATTAAATAGTTCAAATAGATAAAACCTTACCACTGAGGAACTTTATTGACTTCGGTCCATCGATTGCGGTAATCTGCAAACAAATAAATAAAATTCATCAATTAATAAGAAAAAAATACATCTAATAAGTTAACATATAATAATTAATTACAAAGAACGAATAGTGCGAAGAAACCTCTTTCTTCTCCTGTTCATGTTTTATTTTTTAAGTAATAATTAATTTTTGTTTAAAGAGAACATGGTAAGAATTTAGATTGTTACTCCCCTTTAAAAAAAATCAGAGGGGAGTAACAATCTAAAGAAGGAGTCTGGAATGTTCTTCTTTAGACTGTTACTGAACAGTTCCTTTGTCCCAAAGCACATTGGATTAAACATACCTTTGCCTTAATAGTTATTTATATTCTTATAAACATAGGGGAGTAACAATCTAAAGAAGTACCAAGAAAATCGCTGTTAGCAGCCTTAATAAGTTCCTTACTATCTATTACTATATAAGTGTCGTTATTTACAAAAATGACGCCTTATTACAAGTAAAAAGCAGATTCCTCGAATGAAGGGAGCGTAAATAATTAGAGAGACAAAACTAGAACATTTCACCGTTCTCCTATTTTTTTTTTTCTTCGGGCAAATATCTTTCGATTCATAAATAGTCTATAATATCTACGTATCACAACTCCTGTTAATGCTACGTACTTTTTTCTAACTAGAGTTTGACATATACTTACACCAGAGTAAAAAAAAGTATTGAAATCATAAAGTGTTCTAAGAAAATGGTAAAAAGAAAAGACTTATAAATAATTAAAGGTTATATCATTGTTTGGTATACAAAAACAACCAACTTGTATCAACTCAGGAAATACTGAATTAGTACTCTTGAATACTACAAAAAAAATTATCAGAAAAGCTCTGTATTTTCAACTATTATCAACTCTATTAGGTTCTATGAGGTAGAAAATGTAAGTAGGGGAAAAAACCTTTTTAAAATATTCATGAACTTTTAGGAAAGGGTGGAAGAAACCGAATCAATTTTACTGATAAATATTTCAACAGCCTTTCTCGTTTTCTGTCACTAAAAAAGAATAAGTTAAGAATAATAAAGCAAATAAAAAATACAACAATAAATGATAACTATAACTATGATACAGTTATAATTATTTACGGGACTATATTATGAAGTAGAGTTATTGTTAAAACATGCTATGCAAAACCTTCAACCCGCAGTCATCTTATAGACTCCTTAACTTTATATTATTATAATTAGCTTAATAAAAATTATTAGAACCATTTTTTATTTATAAACACAAATAACGTTCTTCTTTTTATTTGTTGAGGGTAAACACAAATGTGTTTGACCCGCTCAAACACACTGGGGCAAACACAATACCCTAAATTTAGAGTATAAATTGGTTCACTAATTTGGGTTCTAAGCTTTACAGACGAAATTCACGACGATCCTAAAACAAATAAATATAGTTTTGGTGCCTTTACAATAATTTATTGAAATACTTAAAAATAAATTGGGCACATAATGATATAAATAATTTCAAGATAAAAAGAACTTTTTATATACTAAGTTTTTAAATTTTCTGTTGAATCGTATGTAATGTTGATAATATAATTGTTATTGTTATATAATATATAATGTTAGTGAAAAAAAAAAAATAGTTCCGAATTTATTTACTTCACATAAATGACAACCATCCAGAGAGCTGATCTTAAACCATAAAAGGATAAATCTTTGTACAACGGATCTCCCCAACACCAAATCTTAGCGTGCCATCGATATAGGTATTTGAAATAATATAATCGATAAATAATATAATCGATATTTCCTGTTTTGCTGTCATTCAATGTTTATCTATCACAAATTTGAGACCCGTCAAAATGAAGATTACGTAAATATTGGATATGGCAAAACGAATAAAATAACTTGCGGATTTTTTACGAACTAACTTTCCGCACAGCAAAATTTGCTGAAAACTAATTAAATTCTGCTGAAAGATGGCTAAAAGTATTAAAATAATGCATTGTCATCGTGTTCTGAGCTATACTAAAAGTTTCAAATGTCTAGCTATTCGGGAAGTTAGTTAGAAATCGATTGCCAGATTTGTACCGGACAAACAAACAAATAAACAAAAATGCAAGCTAATAAAAACGTAGTAATGTAAATATAACAACGCCTGATAGGCAGATACTAAATATAACAACGCCTGATATGCAGATACTAAATATAACAACGCTTGATATACAGATACTAAATATAACAACGCTTGATATACAGATACTAAATATAACAACGCTTGATATACAGATACTAAATATAACAACGCTTGATATACAGATACTAAATATAACAACGCTTGATATACAGATACTAAATATAACAACGCTTGATATACAGATACTAAATATAACAACACTTAATATACAGATACTAAATATAACCAAATCCAAAGAACCTTTTAACTTCAAAGATAAAACATCCGCAACCAGTAATAAACATGGTTTAAAAAGTATTGAATGCGGACATCATTCATGCGAAAAAGTAAGATGTGTTTCCATTCTGAAACGCGCATACAATACGAGGTTGTAAATTAGGAGGGAAAATATCGATCGTAGACATAACAAATAATACCATAAAAAGGATTTTTTTTGTGAGCATACACACAATTAAACATAAAATACAAAGAGAGAACAGAGTGGTGTTTATAACTAGTACAAATCATTTGGCAACTGAAAAACAATCGGGTGAAAATGTACACTAAAACACTAAAGAAGGGCGTATCAGTAGCACAATGGTTTAGAGCTATGTGCCTAGTGAACATACTCCGTAACAAGCCGTTGCCAAAGTCTGGGCCCTATTACCCGCACGGTTTGTTTCCACTCCACAATTCCAGTCACAAGCCCTCAGCTTCCCCCACCTTCAAACCAATCCAAACACAATAAATAACCAATAACCAATATAATACCTTCCTTTAATAACATCCGCTCAGCTGAAACACAACGATCAACCCTTTTACTCTTGATATATACATTCGTACTTCAACAAATGTTTTCCCCATTTAGGGTCTTTATTTTCTAATACAAAATTGACCACGATATTTTACTTGCTTACATAAAGGCAAAAGCAAAAAAAGTTTAGGAGTCATGCTTCAGCAAAAACTATTTGAATTTTGACAGCTAGATTTCTATTGTTTCAGCCTGAACGTCTGCCCTTTATATTAAGGCCATAAATTAACTCTAATTCGAAGTTAAATCAAATTCTTTGACTTGGATAAGGTCAAAATTGTTTAATTAATTTTTTCTTCTATTAAGATAATTGAATTTTATAAACTTTAAAGATTTAATTGTAAGCAAAGCGCTAAAGATTATCGTTTTACACATAACAAATAACCTTCGTTCATCTCCTACACTTCCATTGGTCTTGACTTAGCAAGTAAATACAAGTCTATATATTTTGTGTATTTGAACTTTATATAATGAAAGAAAGTATTAAGCCCTGAGATCTCGAAATGGTTTACGTGACCTGTAGACAAAGCAGAAAATGTGGGGAAACTGTTCACTTAACACTTATATTAGACTCAGTTCAAAATACCTTTCGTTCCTAGAACTTCTTGAAAAAGCTTACCTGATGGATAAAGTCAACAGAAATCGGTCAAATATTTACTACTATTCAGGATTGTACCTACTATTTTTCATGAGGTGGCTGGAATTTAAAGAACCACTGATCAGAATAAAATGTTATTATAAAAGATTTTGGGTAACAAATATATTTTTATTCTTAAATTAGTTTGGTTTGAAAATAAACTTTTTGAACAATTTTGATCAGTTACGACCACTCTAGTCAGTCATGAACTAAATGATTAGGTCAACCCGCATGAAGATAGGGCGAAAATTAAGATTACCTTCTGACTCAATCACTTTTAATGATTCAACTTTCAATTGCATTGAACATAATCACTAAACTACCTCCTTTTTTGCTAAATTTAAAACGACTGAAATCAATTTCCAAACTTAAAAAAAAAGTAAGGCGCGGTTCACGTAAGTATAAGTGAGTCGATAATCGCCGGTTTTTGTAGGATTAAATTAAAATTATTATTATGAGTAAAATTATAATAGTAGCATTTTCTGTGTCTACACTTCAAGACCTTAAAATTGATGTATAACATATCATGGTGACTAAAAACTTTTGCTTTTAGTCGCCCGCCACCACCACCTTGAAAATATTAATTGTAAAATTTTAATAATTGCATTTTATTTTTTTACACTTCAAGACCTTTAAATTGGTGTATAACGTGTCATGGTGACAAAACTTTTTTTTAGACGCCCACCATATTGACCGTCATCTTGGAAATATTAAGTGTGATAACTCCAAAAAGTGTACAGTTGTCACAAATGCCGAGATGCACTTGTGTGCCGAATTTCATGTTCATAGCTATAGTAGTTTATGGATTGAAACATGCCAACGGACGGACGGACAGACAGACAGACAGAGCCGTTATACAAGGTTTATTTTCGTACTAGAACCTAAAACAGTACCTACGTACAGAAACCTAAAATAAAAAAGTAATCGCTAAAATTTAAGATTACAGTATCGTTTTTTATTTTTATTTCATATGCAATAATAATCTATTTTTATCAGCTACTAATTAAAAATAAATAATTTTTTGTTCTTGATTTTTTTTTACTCTTATCTTATCTTTATTCATAAAGTAATATATAATATCATTCTAATAATTAATTTTGTTTTTATATATATATATATATATATATATATATATATATATATATATATATATATATATATATATATATATATATATATATATATAGTATAAATATTAAAGCGAGGATTACAAATCAGGAAGGCAGAAAAATACATAATAAAAAAGCTCAAGATCCTTAATTAAAAACACGGTTTTTCTTATTAAAATGTTCAAAATATTTTGTCATTTTTTCTCTCCCCCATTCCTGACACCCTTTATTCTTTCTAGAAAATTCAAGATGAACGAGAGAATATAAAAAATAACAAGTTCTTTCTTTTACAAAGAAATTCCAGATAAAAGGGACTCCATCCTTTCCACCCTTAAAAATAACAAAAGCAAAGGAAATTAAAATATACATATAGGTATTTATAAAGAGAAAACTTTTTTTTACATAATTAAGATAGACGAAACAAAAAAGTAAACCAAAATGACTTGTATGAAAAAGGAATTAGCTTGGGACTAATGTATGTTATTTTTCTATCTATAAAGTAACTAAATTATATTTTGTTTACGTACAGAAGCTACAAGGAAGAGAAATCCATTCCGGTCTGGTGAACAGAAAGGGACAAATATACTAAACTTGACAAAGAAGACTTACACAACAATTAAACAACTGACTGCGTTATGTGGTGAAAATCTTCAGACCCGTCTTTAAAATAAGATAATAGCTAAAGATGTAAGCTTGGTAAGGAGAAAGTTGAAAAATTGGATGCGGGGCTTATCGGTACCTTTTCTTTGCGAAATATTCCAAAATGTTTACTTTGAAATGTGGAGGAATTGTTTATCTTATAGAAAGGTATGATTGGTGCGAATTTCAGCTTAATCGGCAAAATAGTTCAGGAATTATTTAATGCAAAAATGTAAAAGTTCTAAAGTCAATAATTTTAAAATGGCGCAGATATCAAAACGAAATTCAGTGAAAACGTTTGTCTTATAAAGAGGTATTGGTGCAAACTTCAGCGCAATCGGAAAATTTTTCGAATTTTTGCTAACTCAGTAAAATGGGTTAATGGCTCCACAAATTTATGATCTTCCGGGCGACACAACTGCAAGTAAGAACTGATTGTAGTACAACCACAATAAATGAATTTTCCTTTTTTTTTTATAAATGGACGGCACCGGTGCACAATCTGATGAACTTACAGCTGTTTAGCTTGAAACAAAGTAGCAGAACTCTAAGGTATTTTTTTTTTCTTCTTATTCCGGGGTGTTAAAAACCTATTGAGCAAACCTGGGCTAGATGAAGAATTCTCTCCCTCATCCTTCTACACTCTGAACAGACTCACAAAAAAGTTCAAAGATAGTTCCTTAAACTGTTTTAAGGGAACCATTGGCATTCCAAAGGATTGCCACTTAAGACGAGCTAACTGATAATGATTGTTGTACCAAGTTTCAGCTCTTCAGCTCAAAAACTGTGGAAGTTATGCGTGACTCAGATAGACAGAACTCCAGCAAAACTTTTTTTGATTTTTTGGATGAAAACAATACTTTTTCATTTAAGATAGAGAAAAGGCATAGAATAAGTTTTTTTACTTTTAGCCTAGGTTAATATTAAATTAATTGCTCCACCCTGATTATGAGGAACTCTTTTAACACAGGCAAGTTCATGAACATAGATACAGCTAACAATGTAAGTACTTTTACTTATAATGTCTCATTCATTTGTATTCAGAATTAATTAATTAAGATCAAAATATATCAGTTATAGCAAAACATAAAAAACAAAAAAATATCTGTCCGATAAATCCAACAAAACTTTCTCACATAGATATTGATACTGTAGTTAAATTCCATAATATAATTCATTTAATTGATTTATTTTTAAACATAATATATAAAAATTGTTTAAGAGGTGGTTTTTCGCTTTTTGTCATCGATTTTCAACAAAATCATATTTATTTTAATCAATATCTCGGGAACTAGATTTTTCCCAGGCCTAACCCGTGAATTATTAAGCACAAAAAACGTGCCTGGAAAAGCCAAGATATTTTTAACTCTTGGTTTGACAAAGTTTTTGTGCCCCAAGTAAAAAATAAAAATAACTTAGCCCTCACCCGTAACCTTTAGCCCTAAAATGTTTCCCTTTCTCACTTAACCGTATTTTTGTATATCCGTCAAAGGCTCCAGTCCTAAAATTTACAGTTAATCTAGCTCTCATTGTAATACAAAAACATAAGCATTATTATCTTTATACAGTCTTTATGGGAGTCCTAGCTAGTCACATGGCATGTTCGTGTTAAGCTTAATATCTACCAGCTTACCGTTAACTAATTACGATAGTTTAAACTAATCTTTTAAAGAAAATCACAACGAAGTATCGGTAGCAGATTGATTGCTTTAAGTCCCTACCCTTCTAGTAGCGTGGCAGACATTTTATTAAAGGGTTTCGTTTTCAAGGTACTGTTACGCCTTAGTAGCCCCTGCATTGAGCTAGCTAATCTAATGAGTTTCCTGTTATCCCCTTACAGAGTAAAAGGGGGAAAACTCATACCCACCGCAGAGAGCACTCGTCGAATTGTACCTGTAGTGCCAGCAGTTTAGGCTAAGGTTAAAAGGGATAAAAAAAACCTTTTCTCATATGAAAGTCGATAAAAAGAGTTTGAAATATCGCCAGAAGTGATGCTATTTTCGTTTTTAGAACCAACCAAGGAATTAGACCCCCTTGTTTTTATCCTTTTTACCGGCTAAATTACAATCGGTTTTAGAGGATTATCCATTTTTATTCTGGTACTCTATATTGCAATATTTTATCTTAAATGTTATTCAAACCTAAAACAGTAGCAACCTAAAATAGTAACCGAGTTTTAAGCAAACCTAAAATAGTACCATTTTTCGTTATCCAGGGTGAGAAAATTCATTTCTTTGATATTCCCCCGCATACTGATAGATATCCTACACCGGGAAAAATTGAATGGAGTCCCATGTAAGAAATTTCTATTGAAATGAGTCCCATATAAAATTTTATGGACACTGAATTGAGCCCTATTTGACCTGAGCTTTTTATACTTGAGATCTTTTGTAAATTGTAGGTTCATAATCTTAATTTAATTAAAAATATGTAAAAGCACTATTTAAATAAATAAATGCAATGTATAAGACGTAAAAAAAGTTATTAAAATGGGGGGAAAAAATGTACACGGGGTTAAGCAATAACTTAAAAAATATACAGCACTTACAAATTGAAATCTGGTTATCTGACCAGTTGTAAACAGTACCTTCTGGTGTTTTAAAGAATCCTCTTTCTCCGTAGTCTTTTTTTTAACTTCTTGACTGATTGGCTTCTGAGCTTTACATAGCTTTCACTCTGGATCCCAATAACACATCCACAAGCACAAATATATTAGAGTTGAACGAAGCATTTAATTTAGCATAAAATTATGACTCATTCGAAATTAGCAAATATTTTATTTGGATTGAAGAGGAATCCTAGGTTCTGGCAGTGTTTAAAAATGTATCTGAAGACTTTGGTAGACGAGGAAGTTTGATTATTTGGCAGTATCAAGCAAGCGTACTTTTAGGTGTACTAAAGGGTAAAAGATGGAACGAGCATGTCTAATATTTTATATTTTATTGTAAGTCATCCAGTAGTTGTTAAAATCACCATTTTTCAGCTCGCAGCTCATAAGTTTTGAGGGTCGTTTACAAATATCCTCCCGTGCTTTTCATTTCACACTGTTACTTAGTTATTGCCTGCTAGGCACACAAATTTCATGATTTTGTTTGCTGCTCTTTTCAATAATGCGACACTATTAAAAGAATGAATGACTTAAAAGAAATTTTTGTGCATGTCCAATGTTGAACAGCATCAGCTTTTTTTAAGTTTTAATGAAACCGATATTTATAACCGTCAAGAACAATTATTAATATTTTCATTCCACGTTGCTCCATTTTAACACTCACTTATTAACTTCAAAAATTACAGAAATAAAATTGAAGACAACAAACAGTGACCCTATTACTTCAATGTTTTATGACTAACTGATTATAATAAGTAAGTTACAATCATCTGTTAATAATACATATCTGATAGTAAATATAAAATAAATAAAGGGACGGGACTCAATACAATGAGTTTTTGTAGACACCCGGGGTTCGATTCAATGAGCCTGTTTTACCCGGGACTCAATTCAATGTCCTCCAGTTGTTTATTTTCAATTTTTAAGTTTTTGGTAGTATTCATACTACGGAAAGTGTAAATTTTAATTTAAATTAAATTATAATTATTATAACACTGGGAGACAGACAGAGAAAAATAGACTCCAGCGCCGGGACTTGAACCACGGGCCTCTACATTTCCAGTGTAGCGCTCTTTCCAACTAAGCTACGCAGGACAATGATTTTTCTCTGCCATAACCGATAACTAGTCCCGAATCCAAGCTTTCAATATTTCTACAAGTTTAGCAAGTCAATATTTATGACATTAGAAGTAGACCGAGAATTAACGCTTATAATTATAGAGTACTCAATTAGTTCCTGTACCTTGTACAATCAATTCGAAATTCAATTTTTTGGTAGTAATCATACTGCGGAAAGTTTAAATTTTAATTTAAATCAAATTATAATTATTTGTTAATCAAATGAAAATTATGTTTATTTACGTGATGGAACTAAATTCAATGTTGCCGCCTACACCAGCTAATAAGGGGTTCCAAGCACTCAAATTTCACGGTAAAGTAAGCAAACTTAATCGTTTAAAGACCGCAGAAGCTAAAAATACGTGTGGTGGGTGTCACGGGATACCCGGTAGGAACGAAGTTCCTTACGCTTTCTATTAAATATAAATAATAAAATTACACTGCTAAGTATATGATACTAACTACTTATACATGACGGAGTTAGAAAAAGAGACAAAATTAAAAGTAACTATTTGTACTAACGGAGTTAAGGCAAAAATTAAAAGAAAAACTCTTTATTATCTTTGAATTGTGGGTCTTACAATAAGGGGGTCTTAATGTATTGTAAATTGAGAAAAAAGTAAATTTTAAAAAACTGCTGCTTGTATCAGGTTGAAATTTTACATGCCTGTTTCAGTTGCACTTTAGACGAAGTTTTATTAAAATCGTTACGTTAGAACGTATTTTATCGGTAAAAACGTTGTTTTCTTTATTTTAAACATTTAGGTCCGCTTTAATAAATTTAGCGATCTTTATCACTTCATAGCAGTGTCGGTGTTTGTTTTACTAAAAAAAATTATTTAAAAAAGTTGTTCACATTCAAAGTTGTCTCATTAAATAGATGAAGTTAGAATTTTTTCCCGTCCTAAAATTCCAATTTT
Organism: Gerris lacustris; assembly: GCA_951217055.1. NCBI lineage: Eukaryota > Metazoa > Arthropoda > Insecta > Hemiptera > Gerridae > Gerris > Gerris lacustris. The sequence goes on along the minus strand of OX578283.1, from coordinate 21,770,135 downwards.
AAATTTGAAGCTTACGTTTACGCGAGCGTTGCGCGCGAACGCTTGGGCGGATAACGTTGTCCAACAAACTCAGCCTAGGTATTGGTAAAATGAACATGTGTACCAAATTTCAACCAACTCGGTCATCTTTTACTCAAGTTATCTTCATCGGTAGTTTTCGTGACGCTTGGTTGCGTGACGGTGATTTTGGTCGTTTTTTTCGGATTCACTCCCGGGCTCATACTCAACGTGCCATAAGAAACTTCGTTCCAAAATTATTATCTTTAAACAATAAGGTGTGCTCGGCTTAACTCAGGAATCCACGACGTTTTATACATACACTTAATTATGATAAAATTATGATTATCACTTGTTTAACCGTTTATTACATGTACATACATCCAATTGAAGAGTTCCATTGAGAGACATCTCAATCTATCACTTAACTTCACTTAAACCAAAGTCCATACACCAACAATAATCTGTATCAATTCCCAGAGAGGTAATCATGACTACTCTTTTATAATCTTATCACTAAATGTGTCAAATTACCCCTCTTTCTTTAAATAAAGTAACACTGTTTTCAACGGTACGTTAAAATAATAAAAAGATTTGAATAAAAATGTAAAAGAAGAAAATTCTAAAACCAGTTCCTAGAGGTACTCTAAATAAATAATAATTAATATAAAAATGCCATTATTCAAAACTGGTCTTATTTTCAACTTTTTTTTTTTGTTTCTGTATTCTTCACCTTAGTTGTATCTATGTGCAAAATTTGGGGAAGATTGAATGACGGTAAGTGGTTCAAAATTGGGGTAATAGGTGTGCGATGAAACTTAAAAAGCAAATAAATTTGACGCCATTTTGTTTTTTTGTTTTTGTTTTTTTTGGTTTCTGTATTCTTCACCTTAGTTGTATCTATGTGCAAAATTTGGGGAAGATTGAATCACGGGAAGTGGTTCAAAATTGGGGAAACGGAAATGTGCGATGAAACTTACAAAGCAAAGTAATATAAGACCAGTAAAAAAATAAACGAATAATAATAACTAAATATTACATATGTGGTTTATAGGTAAACCACACTTAGGGATAAATTCAAAACAACCTTCTTCACACCATCTTTATATATAAAGGGAACAAACTTGCGTCAAAATTAAAAAAAATATATATATATATATATATATATATATATATATATATATATTACATATTTAATCATGCATACTGTTAATCAATTAATTTAAAATTCCTATTAGTAAATAATATCATAATTTATGATATCAAATCATGATTTCTTTCGGGAAATTTCTTATCTTTTCTTTTTGTAGAATTGCAACAGTATTGTTTCGATTTGTATTATAAAGATAATTAAACATGATAACCAATTTATCAGTCATAATAAAGCAAATATTAAATAAATAACAAATTAAAGATTAGGAAAATTCTTTGAATCTTATATGCAAACAAGTTAGTATTATTAACCAAGAAATAAACTAATACTGGCGAAAAGTCTTGAAATGTATATTTTAACATTACACAGAAGATTATATTGTTTATTAGAGCTGATATGATAAGTTTTAATAAGATTAATGAAAGTAGTTTTAAAATAACTATTCTAGGATCCATAGCCTTCGTAATAAAATTGCTATAAGAGCTAATATGAATATAATAATAATCTACTTAAGAATAAAGTAAAAAGTTAAATTTCTCATTTTTTAAATTTACGTAAATAAACTTATAAAAAACTAAATTATCTTTTTTAACTATTAATTGAGCCTTTTAAATGCATGACAAATTTCATAATGATCGGTAAAAAAATGTATTATTTTAAAAATTTTAGCCTGCAATTTTTTTTGTCGAAACCTAAAAAAATAAAACAGTACATAATAATGCAAGCAAATGAAGTATCGCTGATAAGAATAGTAAAAAAAAAAAAAAAATTATCAATAAGTTTCTAATTTCAACTATAACTTAAAAAAGTAATTTTTCTTTTTTTGACTTTTATTCCCCTCAAAAAATAAAAATATATGGCAATAGTATACATAACAATAATTACTGCACTATTTGAGAGTTTTTCAAAGATACAGTATACATCATGAAGTTATTGCATTACTTTATCTGTTGTACCCAATGTCTCTCAGTGAACCAAAATTTAAATATAAAAAAAAAAAAATCCAATAACCTAAGGGTAAAATTTAAAAATCATTTTTGGACTTGTCCCGTCGGTTACAAGGCAAAAGCAATAAGTGTACCAAATTTCAAAGTACTAGTGAGGTGAGTAAGTCAGTAAAGTGGCTTCACCTGTATATTGTAGTGAAGAAGTGAATACATAGCCCAAATAGATAAAAAAATAACAAGATGAAAGTAGAACATTCATTCATAAATTTATCAAATAGTCTGCCAATTAGTGTGTCACATAGATTCCTCGCATCCAATTTCATGTACTTTATTGATTTTAAGCTTTTGCAACCCATTGCTGAACATTTATTTGATTCCCCCCCCCCCTTTTAAATTTGGCAAAATTGTTTTGATTTTTTACATGAATTAAAGTATGTATCAATGTGGCAAAATTTAAAGAGAGCAGAGGAATGAAATTAATATAGGACTATCTGAGAGCTACTTTCGACAAACCACCCAAATGTTATAAAACTCATATGGGTACTTTTGAAGATATAAGTGTAAATTAATGTATGTTAGTGGGTTGGGACTTATATGAGACCAACAATGGGCTAATTATGGCCTACCATCCAACAGTTTTTAAGACATGATGATGCGCAAAAATTGAGCGGCTGACCGATAGACACGGAACCAATAATATACCCTGATGTCTGAAACGTATTTCTGTCTTGGAAATTTTGAAATCGGAGACATAAAAAATGTTCGTTCTTCAGCACGATCATATAGCTTCCGTTATCTTCGGTAAGCTCGGAAAAAAAAAATGTTTAACTACAACTTTCTAAGATGTAAGTTGGTAAACGGTAATAGTTTTATTTTAGTGTGCACGAGTTAAAAAAAAAATCAATTTAAATCCGAGAAACGAAAAATATGTAGAAAGAAAGATAATGCATACAAAACATAAAATTTAAATAGTTAGGAAACATCAACCGTTTTAGTGCCACTCAAGCAACTTGATACCTGTAACTTAAAATATAAAAATTTTAAAGACTATTTTTTACCCTTAGGGACGATATAATTTAAGGGCGGTTAAACTCCAATAAAGAAAAAGTAAAAAAATGTGGGGGCAGAAGTTTAATGGAATATAGAGTGATTTTGTATGTAATATTTCAATGAACCCTTTTTATATTTTATATTTCTTTTTACTTCTGCTTTCAGACAAGATAAAAATAGAGGTCATATACCTCTTAAATATGTATAAGTTCGATCAATAATGTGAAGCATGTATTTCCTTTGATTCTTTTTATACATAAATTACATGAACATAATAATTTAACATTTACATATATATCTTGAGTCAAGAGGCTTCCTAATAATAGTACTTCTATATCCATCTCCATTGAAATCTTTTATTTCATTACCCTCTCAATTCATTGATTACTCAAAAGTAATCACAAGGTCAATTCATTGATTACTCAAAATTAATCACAAGGTTTAATAATTAAAAGGGCAAGTAGGGGGGAGCGACATATGACAAACAATTTAGGATTTATTTGTGAATTTAAAGTTTCCCGGCTAAAATTTGTTTAATGGAATTTCGCTTATAAAATACAAATAAATCCTTAGTTTATGGCGATCTAAAAGAACCAACAAATAATAAAGTAGTAGAAATAAATTACAATTGGTGCGATTATATTTCAGCATAATGTGCCTACGTGAGGTATGGAGACACCCAAACCTTACTAGAATGAACAGTGAACAGGAGACCTGTAATAGGTTCTGAGAATAAAAATCTAAGACAAAAATAAGGTAATATAAGTTAAAGCAAATTCTTCCAGTTAAATTTGTCAATGTTAATAAGGAAAGATTAATTATTTAAAGAACTGAAAGTGACTTACGAATTATTAATTAATACTAAAGATAACAAAAAGGTCTCTATTAAAAGACAATAGTCATAAATAATTCGAATCGTGAAAAATAAAAAATTAGACAACGAAACATTCCTTACAAAATCAAATTGAAAAACAGGGTTTTATTGACTCACGAGAATCCCAAGATGAGGAAAACTGGAAGAGGAATTTGAATGAAATTCGTCCCAAACAATTCAATTATAGGGCAGTTTAACCCTAAGAGGAAGGTGAAGGAGGTAACCGGGAATAGATTGGGTGAAGTTTTAGGACGGTAAGGCGAAGGGGCTTAAAGACTAAGGCAAGACCAAGCCGTGTGTAAAATAATCAAGTCTTTAGCGGCACTGAGTTTTCAAGGTTTCTAAAAACTTAATTAAAATTTTCTTAATTGAATTCAAACTCGCACTACTTATCTTTATTATTATAGAACTTTGGAAAATTAAGTGAAATGCAAACGAATTAACTTCATTACCGTGGAAAATTAATAACATTTTATTAACTAGGCATTATTGAAGAAAGCGTAATGCAGTAAATATTAGATAGTTAATCACGATGAGTTGATTTTAAAGAATATGTTTGAAATAGAGAGCCGTGTAGTGGGGAAGAAGAGTTTTTCTGCTATTCCTTCACTTGCCTACACGTCCCGGCCATTCCATTTCAACTCATAAAATGCATCACTTCGCTACACAAAAACTTCGGCATGCATCGAGTTGAAATATCAAAAAAAAAATTACATGCCTGTTTCAATTGTGCTGTACAAGATATATATGAAGTTTTATTAAAATCGTTACGTAAGAACGTAAGATATCGGTAAAAACTTTGTTTTCTCTACCTTTAAATGTTTAGGTCTGCTAATAGTTTTCGATCTTAATTAAATCTTAGCGAAGTCGATGTTGGTTTTACTAAAAAATGTTATTTGAAAAAAATGTTCGTAGAATCTTTTCCCGTCCTAAAATTCCAATTTTATATTTGAACCTCTCGTTTACGCGAGCGTTGCGTGCGAAGTCTAGGACGGATCTCACACTGTCTAACGAACTTAGCCTGAGCATTAGTGAAAGGAACACGAATACCAAATTTTAACCAAATCGTTCAACTTTTACTCATGTTATCGTCGGACACATAAACGTTAAACACAGACAGACACAGGCAAGATACATATTTTGATGAATGTAAGAAGCTCGCTTCAATTAAAATTATGGTTCTAAGGAGAATGTAAACCTCTCTATTACATTGATTTTCTGATGGGATATGTAAATCATGTTGTCTGTCAGCAAGTGAATTATTTAACAGTTTCAGCGACTGTCAATCTGTGTGACAATGGATTAGCTTTCAGGAAATATTGATTTAGTTATATATAAATTTGATGACACCAGTTTTGATGTTTTCTCTTATTTGATCACATCTAAGATAATAATTTATCAATATCTTTTGTTATCTTCGTTAACAAAAGATACAAACATGTGATTTTTGTCATATTCGTAGTATATTACCCTCTATTTCTGTTTTGCTTATTCTTATTAAGGTCTATATAACATCAATTCAATCCGTTTTTTGGCTATATTTCTTATATTTTGAGGCCTAAAAGAAGATTTATAGATTTTAGTTCTCATAACTACATTAATTTACATCTTCATATTTTATATAACATGTTAGCATAACCATTTTAACATTAAATAATAAATATAAAACATATAACAGTACACTAACCCTTCACTTCCTTTAAATTCCTCGTAACCTGTTTTCGTTAACAACTATTATTATTATGCAAAGACCTGACAATTTATAAATGTATGGTAGGGTTCATTTTTTTCAATCTATGTGGCATACTCGTATATAGAGAAAAGAACGATTTTTATACATGTTTTTAAAATTGTCAAAGAATTTTTACTATTTTGTTGTCCCTTATTTAATGTATTAGTTTTCTATGGTGTGGGTCGTGAAGGGTAATACATTTTTTTATAAATAAAACAACTAAATTGTTATATTTATTCGGCTATATTTCGACCACCTCCTGGGCATCTTTATGCCTAAAATATCGTTAATTTAACAGTAGATTTTACATATTTGCATTATAATAAAATTATGATATATAAATTGCTTTTTACATTACATAACTCTTCTTATTTACATATATAAAAACTTGGTAATTACCTTGCAAGTCGGTCAATCAAGGTAATTACCAAGTTTCTATATATGTAAATAAGAAGTTATGTAATGTAAAAAGCAATTTATATTATATCATAATTTTATTAAAATGCAAATATGTAAAATTTACTGTTAAATTAACGATGTTTTAGGCATGAAGATGACCAGGAGGTGCTCGAAATATAGCCGAATAAATATAACAATTTAGTTGTTTTATTTATAAACAAATTTATTACCCTTCACGACCCACACCATAGAAAACTGATTTTAATACATTTATACACGTCTTTAAGTCCCTTAAATCCAAAGAATTGTTGTAAAAAATGTCTGTATGTAAAATTGTTTATATTCTGATTAAAGAAAAAATTGTGTGGTCCGTAAAAAAAAACCAAAAATAATTATTAACACGTTTTTAATAAAATTAAATTTAAAAAAACGCGACCATGCATTTAACCCAAAGGCTATAAAAATAATTAAAATTCCTTAAATTATTATTATTATCTAATTTAGGACAAGTTAAACGTGATAATTGACAAGTTTCTGCTTTAGGTAGCAGTGGAAACACTTAAAATAGTGCAAAAAAAGCCTTTGAGATATGGACAGTAATGCCCTAATAAAGGGGTCTACCGACTCTGAAAAGAGACGGTATCGTGGAGTAAGGGAAATTTATGGTATTATAAATAGATGAGGATTAAGGGACAGAGTATAGGGGAGACCCTAAGACCGGGATCTATATGTGTTAAAGCCTGAGGGTTGACAGGCGAGTAAGACTGTAGAGGTACTAGCTTCAAGTATTTCCTTTGCTCTCGAGCTGTAAGCTTCTAGAGAAAGAAAGAAGTCCTCTATATACTCTTAGTAGACAGTTTCCACCAACTGGTAAAGTACAGAAGAGCTTACTAAGTCCCTAAAGATAGAAAGGCTTAACACTGCTTTATAACTTGCTAGCATAATTAGAAACTCTTGTGGTTAGCTCTCAACACCTCGGAGCGAGCAACTTCTCATTAACAACAATATGTAGCACACTAAATTCCTTGCAATATGCTTTTACGCAGTGATGTGGAAAACCAGGACACTTTCATAAAGTTTCTTATAATGAGGTGTTTATAACGTTGTAAATTATGCACATAATATAAAAGGTCTTTTAAAACTGCGTCATTCAAAGCTACGATTTTTAAGTTTCGTGAAACCTTTAGTATCACCTAATACGGTTAAAAAAAACCAATTCTGCTACTCCTACTTTAATGAGATTGCTAATGAAATAAAGCCAGTGGATGGGTGTAGCCGAGTGGTTAACATACTAGTAACATTCGCCTAAAATCAAAGTGATATGCCAACATATCTGGTAAATCGTGGCTCCCTGGGATTTGAACTGGTAAAAGTTCAAATCCCAGGGAGGTAAGGCATGTTTTACACTGAAGATTGCTAGTAGATGTGTGAAGTCGCCGATGCCCTCCCCCTTCCGTCTTGCAATAAACGTGACGAAGACCGGGTTTATTTAATGGACCGACTTCCGTCGACGATAGCGTCTTGAAGGATGACGTTCGACGCTTCGATTCCACAACTGGATGTTAGATATATATTTAGAGGGTTACAAAGCACCACGACCTTAACATTCTAAGCGGTAAAAAAATGTAATAAAAAAGCTTTCAGCAATGAAAGCGAAGGGTAAAACATCATATACTTCAAGCAGCAAGCTTCGAGAAACGAATATAGTTATCTAGAATCTTAGTTTAAATACATATATAAAGTTCTAATAATTATTATTAATTTAAATAAGAAAGGTTTTACAAGCGATGCACGTAATAATTTCAAAAAATCGATAAATAATTTGGTTGTGTTAACTCTGACTAAAGACTACCTGAAACTTTGAACACGTTATTAGGAGGATAAGTCTAGTCACTCTAGACATCATAGTCTAGGTCTAGACATCGCATGCATAAATAAATAAATATATATATATATATATATATATATATATATATATATATATATATATATATATATATATATTACATGTTACAAGACTAGTACCTACTAGGCAGCTGGGCTAGTGAATAGCGACTCCGCAGCAAGATGTCACGCTAGGTTAGGTATCGTTGCTCCTTTAAGAAGCTTGTTATGCTGGTGCCATAAACTTATGACTTGAATGTTCGTATTTTTATATAATGCAAAAAGTTAATTTTCCTCATTAACAGCTTTTATTTAATTATATATGCTATTATTGTTTGAAAAAATGTGTTCTTCGTAATTACAAAGAGAAAATGCAGGTCTATTTGTCAGAGACCGAACTTATATTATATATCTCTAATAGTATAGTGTATCACGCAAGTTACAGCATCTGAATTCTCCTAAAAGTAGAGTTAATTAAAATGTAAAGAGAGAGGAATAAAGATAGCTAATAAAAAGATTCTCTGTTACTGAAATGAAAAGGGAGGGGGGGGAACAGATGTTAGTTTAAATAAGTCAAGAGAAATCACAGGTATGCTTCCCGTTCCTGGGACTAAGCTACTGTTTGCTTGAATGCTCCAGTTCAACGAAAACGTATGTTGTAATTCCAAATAAAACCAGAGGAAACAATCTATATGTTGCCCATGTATGTTTTCCATATTTACCTTTTTAAAATCCAGACAAACATTATCATAAATTTAATAATTGTACTCATTCGAAATTATATTTTAGTGGGATAACGCCCACAAATCTAGAGCTAAATTATATTTATTTTATTGATTTCAACTGGCGGTGTAGGTTATCTTGGAAATAGTCAACTAGATGTTATTGAAAAGGTCCAATAGTTCATTCAGGATTCAATAAGTTCATCAAGCTCATTACTTCATCAATATTTTGTGGGATCACAATAATTGATAATGATAGCACCACACGAAAGCAAATTAATTTTAAATTCATAATTATGCTTTATACCAAAATTAAAATTGAGGATCGTACTCATCTAGATCTAGAGAACGAGGCCAAGGCAAAAAAAATAATGAGTGGTAGAGACACATTTGGTGGTAGGTACTAAGAAACAAGGGAAGAGGAGACGAATGAGTCTTATCTGTAGTGACAAGTATACTACTAAAGGAGAGGGTATTACAATGCTACTGGTAACATTATTAGATGACGTGACATGGCTCTGACATGTTCAGTAATGGTAAAAGAAGGAAGGAAGACAAGCGATAACGAGGAAGATACCAGAATGAAACCTTTCTATAAAGCCTACAGCCTACAAGCACAGGCCTAGTACCCAATGATAACAACTCCCTCACAAACTACTCTCCTTATTTCCACAACTCTATAATGTAAGTTTTAACTAACTTCAAACAATCAGATCTCATAAATATAAGTAAAAGATTTAATATTTACACTTAAATAAAGTACCGGTGTGGAAATCCCACACATGACTTCCATGAAATGTTGTGGTGTCAATACGTGAGCAAGAGAGAACTCAGTATAAACTACATCGTACAAACAGCTAATATCAATTATAGTTTTGCAACAAAAATCCAAAATTAAACAAAAATAATATAGTCCATGGAAATAAGACTTCCTCTGCGGAATAAAAGAAAGCAAGCTGAATTTTTGCATAGACCTTGAGAAGAATCGAACCCGGCCTGTCTCCGTATCCACGTTTAAAGCTATTTTCTCAGGAACTAGATAATATATAGGGAAAACGAAATATATCGTTAGATTCGTAATTAAATGGACTATATTTTAGAATTTTTTAATCGAAATCGTCCAGAACCGTTTTCAAGAAATAATTTTTTTTCACGTTTTTTCAGAGTTTTTGGGGGTAGTGCCCCCAAATTTGGAGCTAAAATTCGTTTCTCCATTTTGCTTCGGAATATATGATTTTTCTGAACATGTATGCCAAATTTCGTCAAAATCGGCCCAGTAGTTTAGGCTCCACGCTTCTCCTCAGACGCCAGACAAACGACAGACTGACGACGTACAGACATTTTTTAAAAACCACTTTTTTGGACTCAGTGGACCTCTAAACGTGTAAATTCATAAAATCTCAATACAGAATTTTTGTGCCATCACAATACTTTCTCTTTCTATGAGAAAGTAAACTTGCGCGCTCCCGCTTCTTCACGCTATATCTCGAAAACGGTTGATCGTACGAAAAAAATGTATATAACCAAACTTGTTGGGAATACTGTTTTAAGTAAGTTTAGTTAAAACTTCTTCAAATCTCAGACTAACCGGAAGCGAGATTTTCGCAAAAAACTGATTTTCCTGACCTTTGACCTTCGATATCTCGAGACGCACAAGGGTGAGCGTGAGCATATGAGACTTTTTGGTGCTTCATTAGAACATCATAACGAAGGTCTATGCAAAAATTCAGCTTGCTTTTTCTCATTCCGCAAATTGGGTTTTTATTTACCTTATTTCCCTGGATTAATAATGATAAACACAATTAAATATATAGTTAACATAAAAATAAAATGTTACCTTATAAATGTCGGTAGAATGTAAAAAGATTAGAGAGAAAGGAGGTTTGTTTACATCTAGAGTTCAAGGTGAGTTTATGCGAAAATAAACAGGTCAAGTGTGTGCTATTCAGCACACAGCGAGGGTCCGTAGGCCACACTATAATATAGTGTTTAACTGTAAAGTGTATAAACAGTGTTTTTTTAAAATGCTAAAAAGCTTACTTTGAACCATTCTAAGGGTCTGATATTCTCATAACACACTCTGATAAAGTATTTTTTTGCCACTGATCCGGACTACAACCATATAAATACATCGAAAAGACCATAATTATAAAAAACTTATTTTGTCAATAAAATATAAAATAATATTTTTTTCGAAATTTCCAAAAAGTGATATCTTTACTTTTGGTCGAAGAATGTTCAGGAATTTTTCCAGATTTTTTGCACTTCACATAAGCGAGATAGAGGGGGGGGGGGGACACGTTTCACACCCACTTCAAACTTGCCTACGCATTTAACCCTTAAGTTTTTTTACCCTAATTTTTTTGAAATAGTTATTTATGCACCTAGGGAATAATGTAAGACATTATTTCCCGCGTGACTTAGTTGATTCCTGAGGCAAAGCCGAAGGAATCAAGGCAACTAAATCCCGAGGCGAAGCCGAGGGTATTAGGTATCTTAATTCCCGAGGCGAAGCCGAGGGATTAATGTCAATTAGCTCCCGAAGCGTAGCCGAGGGAGATAATTATAACAAGGGAATAATAATCCATTATTCTCGAGGTACATACAAAATTTTATCTCCAAAAAAAGAGCTATATAAGATTTAATCAATAAAGAAAACATTTGTATGTCTTTATTAGACGAATTAAATATAAAAATGAAACAATATAAATGATTTAAAACAATTAGTAATCACTTTTAAAGTAATAAAAAAAAATCGGTCCGAGACAACTCAGACAAACTTTCTCATATACGAGTTCATAATTATTTAGCCCAGTGTTTTCCATTTATTAGATTTCGTATGTAAATTTAATTATTATTGAGCATTTCATTAAAATTTATCATAAAAATAACTTCTCCCGGGCGGGGAATCGAACCCGGGCTCTCTCGGTCCACGTTTTAAGCTTTTTTCTCAGGAACTAGATTTTTCCCGGGAAAACGGCTTACATCGTTGGATTCGTATTTAAATGGACTACATTATAGAATTTTTTAATCAAAATCGTCGGAACCGTTTTCGAGAAATAATTTTTTTTCACGTTTTTTCAGAGTTTTTTGGGGGTAGCGCCCCTAAATTTGGAGCTAAAATTAATTTCTCGATTTCGCCTCAGGGTATGATTTTTCTGAACATGTATGCCAAATTTCTTTAAAATCGGCCCAGTAGATTAGGCTCCAGGCGTCTGCACAGACGACAGACGACAGACAGACGACAGACAGACAGACGACAGACAGACAGACATTTTTTAAAAACCACTTTTTTGGACTCAGGGGACCTCAAAACGTGTAAATCCATCAAAATCTCAAAATCGAATTTTCGCGCCATCACAATACTTTCTCTTTATATGAGAAAGTAAAAAAGTTTAACGAAAGCTAAACAAAAGTAAACAAAGCGTCGTAGAATGACTCGCAATACAGCTGGGAGTTTTAAAGCAGTGTTGCCAACCTGATTTCAATCAATTCACTATATTTGCCATTCATTCTCTACTATTTACAAAATAATTAGGTTGGCGAACGTGGATTATAATCCCGTTTTTACATTATTTCCCTGTTTTCACATTAGGTTTGTTCCAACCACCAGTTCCGAATCAGTTTCGGATTAGTCCGTGATTGACGTAATGCGCATGCGCGATCACTGACCGTTGGGAATTGATTTGTGATTTCGTTTTTGTTGGAACGCTCCTTTCTCGAACCAAACTGTTTGCCGTGGTAGGTTTTAGCACTATTATCAGAACAACTTTTTGAGTTGATCGTTTATGTGATTTTGCGTTCCTGTGGTATCGAAAATACCTGAACTTATTAATATTAAAGATATGGATGATGGATAGGTCAATAGTTGATGAGGATAAGTGCCAGTCGCTTAAATCAGGGCCTGATTTAGGCCGCCTAGGGGCTCGCACAAATCAGGGCCTGATTTAGGCCGCCTAGGGGCTCGCACAAATCAGGGCCTGATTTAGGCCGCCTAGGGGCTCGCACAACAAGGGGGCGCCACACCACAAAAGTTTCATTTTCTAATGCTAATTAAGCTCGAAAGTTGGAAGTAAAACCTACATACTCATAGAGGATATGACGAAAATACATGCACACATTTTAGAAATGTTTATTTATTACATTAATTCACGATTTCATTTCGATTTACGCAATTCACAATTTTCGGGCTTACTGAGGTGAGCCAGTTTTAGTCTCACGGCACACTCGTATTCGTATTTTTATTGATATAATCCTAAATGCTCTTTTGTTTTAAAAAAACAAATATTAATCTTAGTCCAGTTAACGAAAGAAATATTGCGGAAATAAATCGGATTCTTTCGATATTTGTTTGAAAATGGAATAAGTATCAAAAGTCCATCTTGGAAAATAGGTCCAATTTTTATTTTTTTTCAGAAATATCTAGAAAATGCCAATTATATGCACAAAAATTCATCGTCGCATTCGTACAAAAACATTTTAAAAAGAACAGTTGATTCGCAAGAAAGGAGAATAATTATAATAGGCGAGCGAAATCAAAACAAAAACAATGAAGTGGAGCGGAAGGTTACGTTTCTGTTCACCCAAACTCAATCCCAAACTACTAGTCCCTGCCGCCGATCGCTGACAGCTCTGACTGGTTCCAAACTAATCCGTGATTCAATCAGAGCGTGGTTGGAACAGCCGATTAACAGTCGGAGTCAGTCAGAGTTTGAGTTTGGGCTCGTTGGAACTCTTTTTTCCAAATGCGCATGCGTCGTACAGTTCCAAACCAGTTTGAAGAGTGGTTGGAACAAACCTATTATTTCCCCGTTTTTAAGAACAGGGATGAAAAGACCATCATTATTACCTATAAACTAGCCCTGAAAAGTTACATTTCGTCCCTACTGGAGATAAAAGAATTTAGAATCAGCTGATAAAAATTATTGTTTACAAAGTAAATAAGACGGTATTTTATTACTTTTAAATTTCGATTTTTCTTTATAAGTACTACAAATAATTGCAATAATAAACACTCGTTTAAAAGGGCATTAATGTGCGGTTTAAACACCCCAGTCAGAAATTAAATCGGTCAATATTACACATGATATAAGAGCTCCAAGTCGAAAATTAAACAAAAAATGAAAAACATGTCTCTATTTAAGGTAGAAGGGATGGTCCTACGACAAAAATTCATAGGACCAAAGTTGTAGATCTTTTAAAATCAGTTACGCTGGTGTTATCCGCTTTTCGATACGATTTACAGTTTAGCCGCAATTTGGTTCCGTAAAAAACACTAAAATGCCAATATCTCCCATACCGCTAGTCCGATTGTGCTAAAAAAGTATCGGTACAATCTACCATATAGGACACATATATACCCAAAGGAAATTGAAATCAAGCCTACTGAAGTTATCGTCGACAGACCGATTTCGTGCTTAAGTGACTGTAGCTCCGAAACGTCGTAAGCTACGATGTTCGGGTTTGCGCCATCAGTTTTTCCGACAAAAGTTCTAAAAAATGCCACAAACCGCATCTCAATACGATGTCTTGAAGCGATGTTATAAAGGTTTTAAGTTTCGAACGAACGTACGTACGTTCGTACATACATACATACGTACGCACAGACATACATGTATACGAAACGGATTTCAATGATATCCCCGGGTTCGTAAGACCCCTCCTTCACAGAAATCTCGGAATCACGTTTCGGAGGGTATCACCATACTTCCATTTTCATGGAAGTAAAAACAATAGTAACAATAATCCATAACATTTTTATAAAACTCTTAAAAAAATAATTCCTCCAATTCATAAAGGTTTACAATATATATATACATATATATATATATATATATATATATATATATATATATATATATATATATATATATATATATATATATATATATATATATATATATATATGTGTGTGTGTGTGTGTGTATATATATATAAATATAAAATATAAAATGGTAGACTAATAAATAGAATTGTATTAGATAAATATTAAATTATTAAAGATAATTTTGTCCACACCCTCCAGTTTTCATCGAGCCCCTTTGGGTTTACCATTCATACACACGCACTCCGTTTGAGTGCCGATGGACCAATTCTCCAGATGTTTTTTTTTTAGAGGTAGACAGAATTCCCTGAGTACTACCAACTCATAAGAAAACGCGCGAAATCGACCTCCTTGACGGTTCTGAAATTATTCACTAATTGCATTAATCCTTTTAAAGGAGCTTTTTGCCCAATCACCACAGATCCCGTAGAAACTCGCGTACGTACAATAGCAAAAAATGGATCCAACCGAGTCGACTTAGACTATGTCTAAGTAGACAAATAGTGTCTACCGAGTCGACTTAGAGTCTAGTTAACTTAGCGATTATAGCAGGCCGTGTAGTCCGTATTGAAGGCCTGAGCAGACTGATCGGGCTCGCTATTGGGATAAATAAAGTAGGGCTGTTAGGCGGTCATAACTTTCCAACGCATCATACCCTGCTATGCAGATTACTAATGTTTACGTTCGTTAATCCTAAAGCCTCTTTCGTACATAACCTACCATCAGTGGCGCACCCACGGGGGGGGCTGAAGGGGCTGAAGCCCCCCCCAGAGCACCCTAGATCAACTTATATTAGGGCTGCGGTAGAAAAGAAAGATAATAAAAAAATGACAATCAATAAAAACAAATTAAATGAAGTTTTTATTATTTTAAGTTTGAGTTAAAAGTTTTTTTGTTTTTTTTTGCCTTCATAGGAATAGAAAGAATGATAAGATTAAAGTATTATTGCGAGCGGTGTCATGCCTGTTGTCTTATCCAAGGAGAATAGAGCATGTGACACGGACACGGACACCCCCTGGCCCAACCCTATCTTTATCTACGATACCATTATGATACCTTATTAAGATTTTGGTTTGATATTGTTTTTTCTCCCCCTCTATATAAAGATATGAAAAAGATCCCTCGAAAAAAACCTTTATCAAAATAGTTCATTTTAAATATAAAACAGATTATGTAGTAGGTTCCTAGGATTTTTTTCTCTCTTTTGTGTTAAATTCTAGTCACTAAAACAATAACTATTTGGTTTTTCAGTGGCGCACACACGGGGGGGATGAAGGGGTTAAAGCCCCCCCCCCCCCCCCAGAACCCACAAGAAAATACACATACTTAAGAAAATACTATTTACTTTTACGAAATATACTCGTGAAGAAAACAAATTATGAGTTTTTTACTTCCCCATATTATAAAGAAGAAGTATTGTGATGGCGCGAAAATTCGATTTTGTAAATCCATCAAAATCGAATTTTCATCACGTTTTTAGGTCCCCCTGAGTTCAAAAAAGTGTTTTTTAAAAAATGCAGACGCGTGGAGCCTAAACTACGGGGCCGATTTTGACGAGATTTAGTATATACACATATCACACAATCACACCCCAACCAAGGTGAAATAGAGAAATGATTTTTGCTCCAAATTTTTTGGGTGCTACCCCCAAAAACTCTGAAAAAACTTGAAAAACATTATTTCTCGTTAACGATTTCGACGATTTTGATTAAAAAAATTTAAAATGTAGTCTATTTAAATACGAATCTATAACGATAATAAGCCGTTTACCTGGTAAAATTCTAGTTCCTGAGAAAATAGCATTAAACCCGGTCGGAGAGAGGCTGGGTCCGATTTTTTCTTGAGGAGAAGTTATTTTTATTATAAATTTTGATAAAATATTAGATTTTAATAATTATGTACCAACGAAAACTCGAACACTAGTAAATGGAAAACACTGAACTAAGTAATATTATATAAATTCGTATAACGTATAAGAGAAATTTTGTCTCGGACCGATTTTTTTAAAACTGGCTCATAGAAATATTAAGAAATATTTACTACCTAATTTTTACTTTTTAATTTATATTATTGCTAGGGTCGATCAAGTGGTTCAACCTACCCGTTCGAGTAGAAAGTACTAGATTCCTACTACTACTTTTACCCCCCCCCCCCCCCCGGTCACAACTTGTGTTCATCTTTGAGTCTGGGTTAGCCCCCCCCAGAAAAAAATCCTGGGTGCGCCACTGCCTACCATCGTACGTAAACTTATAATTATAAAGTTATTAAATATTAAAAATACGTCCGAAAACCTAAACCAAACGAAAGGTAGATTTCGTTAACATGACGCTGTTTGTTTATTTAGCTACACCTCTTGTATAAAGAGACGCTATCACAAATGGGAGAAATTCGTCGATTAAAGATTATTATAGATTAAATCAAGAAATTAATATTACCTTTAAATATGGTGGCGCTGCAATGTAAATGTAAAAACTAAGAAAGCCAAGACAATAATTGTTCACCATAAAGCCTGGTTTACATTGGTCGAGTAAACGGGCGAGTAGCTAGGTCGAGTAGCACTCGGCCGAGCTACTTGCCTAATGTGAACGATAAGGCGAGTAAACGGTCGAGGAGAGTGGATAAAAGTTGGTCGAGTAAATGGGCGAGTGCGGTGGTAGAGTAGCTCGCCCGCCGAAGGGCGAGTAGACCCCCCACCCCACGTCCGTCCTAACGTTGAATACCTCTTCTATATAATAATTGCGGGATTATTCGGAACTAAAAACGTAATAACCTCACTTTATTAAGGCTACTATCTCAAGTACGTGTGAACGACTTTAGAGTCACTCTTCCAAAAAACAGCACACCATTTTACTCGACCGTCCCTTGTGCTAAAAAGCAAGCTAGTGCACTTGACCATTTTCTCGACCAATGTAGACTAGGCTTAATAGAGGTGTAGTTCTACACACAAAAAGATGGTATGTTAACAAAAACTGGCCGTTTCGGCAGTACAAATGCAGCCTTCTTCAAATAATCTGATGGTTATTGAGTAAATTGTATTAGTGACAAAAAGTAGGGGAAATGTAGTTCTTAAAATAATAACGCACAAACAAAAAGAAGAGTAGGGCAATGTTGTATCAGACTTCAGTCAGGACAACCAACTCCTACAGTGGCTAAAATAGAGTAAAGGAAAATAATATAAATCTGGTTGGAAATGAAAAGGAACTATGTATGTATAACAATGTATGTATAACAATGTATATAGACATTCCTTAACTAAAAGAGACCATTAAATATGAAAAATATAGCCTGCAATTTAAGGATTAAAAAAAAACTAGCAATTTCTAACTACCCAGAAACTCATTATTTTGCAACTCAACAATGCGAGACATCATGTCTCTTTGTCTGTACAACAAAAAAGAAGAACTTGCGTTTCCTGATTACTGTATGCTTTCACGTCAAAATTTATGAAAAAAAGTTGTAATCAAGATTATGTCAAAAAATGAATACGATGTTTTAGATTTTCCAGGGCAAGAAGTAAGAAGTAAAAAAAATTATCAAATTATAAGTCCAAAGATCGACAAATTATGAAATCGTATACAGGTATGTACAATAAATGCAAAATTAAAAGAACAATTCAAATAATCAAGAAAAAACTTCACTTTTAACAACCGGCTGCTTTTTTTACCTGAAATTAACACTAGTGAAGTGGCAAAATGCATGCTTTCAATAGCTCTTTAGCATTAATTTCAATGATTTTGGATAATAAGAAAAGCACTTAGAACTTATGTATAACCTTAAGAGACGCCGGGAACTCAGGACAAAATTGAAAGGCGGTAGTTCACATTTTGACATGAAGGCATTATGAGGTCCATTACCCTAATTAGTTTTGAAAGAGGAAAACAGAGACGGCTATAATTAACATCACCAAGAGCTAAGGGGGACAAAAAATTAATTGCATATAATATTACAGGGCTATAGATTAAATTGCATATAAATTACAGGGCTATAGATTAAATTATTCAATAACTATTCATTTTAAATAATTTAATTTAACAGTCCTAATGATCGAATTTAAAGGTATTATCTTGACTGAATGTTAACTATAGTTTTAACTAAGTTAACTAGTATAAGATTTGCAAATTTATCAAAAGCCTGAAAATGCGAGAACAACATTATTGTTTATCTAAAGTGCCTATAATAAAACAAGGAAATGTAAATGGTTTTTCGGTCTTCTATTAAGTTTTCAAAATGCCTAATATAAAACCTTATCTGTCAAGTTAATTTTGTTAATTAACTGTTGAAGTCGCTTTTTTTAATTAAAATAATGGATTATTTGTTTAATTAACATAATTAATTTATTATTCTTTGGATTAGAATAATGTATCATTTATTAAGTAATTTGTTTGATTAAAATAATTTATTATTAACATAATACGCCTAGAGGTAGCTTCTCTCGGATCTATTCCCAAAATGGTAAATTTATATCAATTTACATAAAATACTAAATCCCAAATACCACTCCCTCATTGATTTATCACAATATCTCTAGAGCCGATATATATATAACCATGAAATGCTGTAGGTCCTGTTAGGTCCTAGGTGCTCGATAAGAAATCTTTATACGGCCTTATGCCTTGATTTATATTGAAGACTATAATGAACGTTATACATTGCACTTGAACATTAATTTTTTGAAAGTAGGTTTCTCTTTGTACAAATAACTAAAAGTGTTTGTAAAAAATATTTCTACAAGCCGCCATCTTGAATCAAAATGGCGGCAATTTGTTAAGCAATATCAGGCAAAACTATATCTTCGGAACTAATTGCACTAGAATCTACATACAAATTTGGAAGTAAGTCAATTTCCTTTTTGTCAGGATTTCCTAATCATCTATTTTTGTTTGGAGCCCCATACCCGTATTTAAAACCATTTCTCTTCACTAACATAATTAGGACTACTTCTTTGAAACTATTAATTAAAATGGGAGGGGGGGGGGGGGTCATAGTGAAGACATACATTTTGATTTTCGAGGAAAGTAATTAATGATTAAGGGGGGATCCTCGTTTATAAAAAAAAGAAAGCAATGTTTAAAACTATCAAATGAAAATGAATTTATTAAAAAATAAAACACTCCGTAGCGAAACTCGAGAATCTAGTTAGTTATAAATAATTTAGACAAAAATAGAGGCAAAGAACTCCACAAATCTGTTCGAAATGACGGAAATATAGTCCAATTTCTGCTCTGAGAGCAATTGTGCCGAATATATATAATTTTAAAAAATGTTGGTTTCATGGATTACTTAATAAAATTTTAGTTAGTAGGCGATCTAAAAATAATATGATAGAAAAAGAAAATTATTTTGAAGTGTAGTATTCTCATAAAACAAATTGAATTATTATAAATGGTTAACTATAATTTACTATAGACGTCGACACCACACATATATTTTCATTTATTAGCTTGTATAGATTGCTAGAAATAAAAATTTAAAGAAACATTATTAATATAGCACCACTACAGTAAAAGTAAATGGATTGTGCAGATAAAGGTGTAGGAGAGGTAAAATCACAGAAAGCTGTCTCTGAGAACTGTTGAGAGAGTTTAGAAAGAAAAGTTTTTGCTCTTCCGGTCAGGAGCTGTCAGCGAAGGCTGACATCTTGACTTGGAACCCTCATCTTGAGCCCCCCTCAGTCATAGTCTCGGCACAGGGGAGGAAGTGTTTTTATATTCAATACCAGCTGAGCCTCGTCTCACGATTCACCCTGTCGGCAAAGCAAAGCCACATCCGTTCTCTAAACCTGACATCTAACATCCAAGTTGACAATTACAACCTTTAAACATGTAAGAAACATAATTTCATATGTATCACACTGTCAAAATGCCAAAAGGAGAGCGTATTAACTTTTATTTAAACCCTCTTCTTTTTAGCTGAAATCAATAGATATGCCAACGAATTTAAGCATTGCTTACTTTGCCAAAAGACAAATATGACTTGTTAACATAGGTCTTAATGATTTGTTTCTAATATTAAAGAATTATATGAAAAGACAATGGTCTGTCAAGATTGGTTTCCTCAACTAAGAAACACGTAATTCCTTTTTTTAAAAGCAAATAGAACTCCAAGAGTAAACAATTCAAGTCAATCTGTTTATTGACTTACCCTAGAAGTAAATATTTTTTTAGAGGTCTCGTGTCTCTCGTTTAATATTTTTGCGATCCACCTTATCTTATCTCAAAAACTACTCTCCTATTTCAATTCATTATTTCAATTTATTATGAAATTTGGGGGTAGGTCACAATATATAAATATGTACATTGGTCCCTTCTGCGCATATTCCTTTCTCTTCCACATGCGCACAAAAAATTTTGTTATTTTAACACCTGTACCTTTAAAAGTACTCATCCGATTTAAAGAAATTTGGATGTCAAAAGTACACCATATTTTTAAATTTTGCAAAGTCAAGAAGAAGGTTGAAACTTTTATGGGACCAAGAATGGGCTAGTTTTTAAGATACGTTGATTCGAAAAAATTGAGCGACTGACAGACACGAAACCAAAAATGTTCCCTGATGTCAGGAGAGCATTTCTGTCTTGAACTTTTGAAATCGGAGACAAAAAATTCCCGTTCTTCAGAAAGATCATATAGCTTCCGTATCCTACGGTAAGCATGGAAGTAAACATTATGTTATTAGTATTTCATTCTTTTTAAATAAATGATCAAAAAAGGCTCGTTAATATATGATTAGCACTATTTAGCTGGCATAGTGCATTATGACGAAATTAGAGAATTCCAAAGAAACCCCAAATCTTATCAACGTTTACAAAAAATTGAGGATTTCCAATGATAAATTTAGTTACTCAACTATTTTAAGAAGGCTAGAAATAATTCGTCATCACTTATCAAAAAGTAAAAGTGAATTTAATATTATTATCCTAGAGATTAGCTTATATACATGCTCTAATTTAAGTTAAATAAATTCATTAGTAAATGGTCAGTTATTACGAAGTTTTTAGTATCCCTTTATTTTTCCATCCCCTCTTACTTTTTCAAAAAATAGTTATAAAACTTGGCTTAAAAAGGGATCAAAGTTTATGAAAAGTTTTGAGAGTTCGGCGTAATCCTCCTAGCCCGAGTCTAAATAATTTCATAACAGTATTATGAAAAGCAAAAAGAGAAGAGGATGAAGTAGACAGAACCTTCCCAGCTTGTGTTGGCAGGGGGGTCTGTATAAAGCAAAGCCCTAGTGAGGTGGATCCACAACTTTCTTTCGCTTCTAACAAAACTCGAGAGGAAGAGGATCAAAAACTTCCAACTTCGAAATACAACAAACATATTCCTGAGGTAATGGAAATGTAGGAATGTATGATATTTCCACTCTTCTATTTCTACCATGATTCAGTCTCAGACTTACAAACAACCTTCAGAGAATATCTCTCAAATATGTTTACATCAATATAACGGATCTCATACATGGTAAACGTGTCTCTGCTCTCTAGTGGTAATACATAGCTATAACCCTCACAGCAAGTATTTCTACTAACATTACATGAAAAGCAATTTCGTGAAACAGATATCGTACAAATGATATAGAACATAAATTTGCTTACTGCATTTGGAGTATGTATTCCTCATATAAAATACATTATATAAAACCACATAATAAATATATAGTGTCTATATGTTTTAAGTCGAACTTTTTCCTAACAATGTAATGTGGCGTGTTGATCTTCATTGGAAAATGTCATGATCTTCAACCTTAAGTTTTTAAAGAAATAATTTTGAACGGACTCTAGTTTATCGATGTATTTAAGTGATCAGATGCTTGTATTGTACACTTCCTTAGAAGCTTGGAATGATAGAACATTGGTGGACCACGGTGTAGTAAACGCCGCCTATACTCATGTCAGCAGTGCAGATGGTCCTGATGTATGGAGCTGAAATATAGGCCGACACCCTCAAGAAGAAGTCACCGAAAAAAACTGCTTCGAGTTCAGAGGCACAGTCTCAGGGCCTGCAGTATTGGTTATTGCTGGGGTCATACCTGTTGAGCTTCTGGCACAAGAAAGAAAGGCGGTGTTCTCCAGAAAGACCGTAAATGGAGAAGATCCTAGACGAGAAGAGAGAGAAGACAATGGAGCGATGGCTACAGTCATGGGAAAGAGAGACTAAAGGACGCTGGACAGAGAAGATGATCAATGATTTAAATACCCCTGGGTAAACAGAGGACAAGGAGAAATTAGTTATTATAATATGACCCAGTTTTTAAGCGGGCATGGGTATTTCCGGTCATACCTACATAAAATTGAGAAACATCCATCACCTGACTGCCTCTATTGCCCAGACACGCTAGACGACAATGCGGAACAAACCTTTTTTGAGTGTGCCAGATGGGCGTAGCAAATATTAAGTCTAGAAGAGGAGATTGGTCAGTTCAAGCCACAGAATATTGTGGAGGCCATGCTGACAAAAGAGGACAACTGGGACCAGTTGCACGTTACGTGGAAGAAATTCGAAACAGAAAAAAGATTGATCTCCAATCTAACGAAGATGAGAGACATTTCATTTAGAGGCATAAGTAAATAGGGTCTGGCCTGAAGTAATGTGTAGAACAGTTCGGGGCTAAACCCTAGAAGTTAAAGGGGGGAGGGGTGTTTCAGCTGGTAGTCTTGACTAGGAGCCCGGCACCCAGTGTTTAAATGCATTTCACCTCCCCACCAAAAAAAGAAGCTTGGAATGACATCTTTGATGCCCGAGCCAGGCTGTGTTGTCCTACAGTTTCAGAAGGAAAACGTAAGCTCTGCTTTACGCCACTGCCTTTTTAGCAGTCTCCTTAAAAACGCCTTGTCGACTAAATAACAACTTTATATATTCCTATCAGAAAAACAGTTTAGTGAGACATGAGACTCTAGAACTGCCTATTAAGAGTTGTCACTATCAAGGACACTTGCATTCTTAGTGCTGCAGCTTTAATAATAAATGGTTTAATTCAGTAAATCACATCTAAATATAAACTGGAGAATGTCTCAACCAAAAGTTTTGATTCACAATTGTGCTTCAATTAGTCATACAAAACAACTTACTATTTTATCTGAATTCACTGATTACTTAATTGCCAATTCCTTGCTTTAATAACTAAATTTTATCCCAAATCAATGTTTAGTTTATTGATAAATACATATATATTTTTTTTAAATATGCCATAAGATAATGTAATGACTAATGACATCACATACATATATATAATATATATGCATTAATAAAGTTAATTAAATCCCTAACAAATATTTTCACCAATAAACCTCTAAAGGTTTACTTGTATATCAATTTTACCAGAGTTGCATCTGTCCAGAAATATTTGAAGTCGGATGAGACATAAAAAAATTTCTTCAGAATGATTACAACGCTTCTGATACATTCGGTAGGTTGGAAGCAAATAAATGTTAGGTATAATAAAAGTATTTTTTTAATGCTTCATACTATCTATTAGATAGTTTTAATGTTTAATATGTTAATGTTAATATGTTTAATATGTCTAATAATTTTCAAATGGATGCAAAACTGGACAGATGTTTCAAATCCGGTCAGTCCAGACGAAATCCGGACGTATGGTAACCCTAGCTTTAGTCCTGTTGGCCATAAAGTCATTATAACTTACATAGTCACCATTAGCTAAACAGTTAACAGATAATGTTTTTATCAAAACAAGTAGTAGCCACTATGTAGTACAGTAACCTCTAAGTCGGTTTTCATGCATATACAAATTATTTTACTACCTTTTTGCTAATAGTACATTTTACATCAAGGTTTTTAAAGGTTTTTCCCCCACACTTTTCCAAAAATATACAACTAAAAGTTTGTTTGCCCTAATTTATTTTCAGCCTAGATGGGTAATCTGATATCCATATTAATTACTTCCCATTAAAATGTAAATTTTAACAACCCCTTTTAAAATAAGAAAGGGTAAGCTAGCAAAGGCTTTATTTTGAGTTCCCATATAGAAATTATAAATTCTATTTATTTTTTGTTTATAAATTGGCAGAAAAACGGTCATTGAAGGTCTTTGTTGAAGTAATTTTTTGGGTGTAAATGTAAAAAGGGAAAATAAATGTAAAAAAGGTAAATTAAATGTTATACCTTATTAAAAACAAAATATTATTAAGGATTGCAACAATGTATTAATCTTAAATCTTTTAATAAAACATAGAAGATTAAAAATTCACAAAGCAAGGGTCGACCACAAGCAACAAAAAAAGTAAGTCATTGGATACTATAGAAAAATCCAGGACTTTTGAACCCTTTGCCATAGTAAAAGTAGATGGATTTGAAAAAGGAGCAAATCCAACAATTTTTTAATGATGGTCATCTTTACTACGAGGGTGCAGGCCAACATGTATGAAATTGGATCATTGGAGCACTAAAGAAAAGTCCCTCTAACAAAGCTATCAATGAAACTACACATTATAGTTATACTATTCTTACAATTTAGTATTGATTTTTGATAGCGCAGGCAAATCGGTTGGCCAACCTGATTGTCAAAAATGCTTATAGTCAATACTAATTGTAATTGTAGTATAGACAAGTTTTTCAAATAATTTTATGATTTAATTATTTTAATTAAATATCAAGCTTATAATGAAATAGTCAAGGGCAGCCACCGTCAACTCTGAGTTTGAACTAAGAATTCGTAAAAATCCAAGTTAAGTCTAATTCATAAGTTTATGATGGCTCCAGAAGGGAATGACTACCTACAAAAATTTGAAGAATTAAACTATGGAAAAATATATTGGTTAAGTATTCAATAAATAATTGGATTTAAACTAAGCTAAGACATTCACTCAATGCATTAAAATTACAAGAATAAAACTTATATCTTATTAGAAAATTGATAGCTAATTTTATCTATTAGATTCTTAAAGATTAGTCACATCTGTATATTGCTAGATTTTTTTTTTTTTTTTTTTTTTTTTTTTTTTTTCACAATGAACAAAATATTATTTTATTATTATTTAAGTTATACTCCTCCAATATATTTCCCCTGATTTATTTTACAACCGGATCACAACAGGTTACAGAGATCTAACACAAAACACATCCCAACAATGCAACCAAGTGTGTTTAATCATGTCTCACCTCTCTGGGAATTGAAATTAGATAAGTGATAATAGGACAGTGATTTCAGGCATGTATGGTAACATTACAGCTACACTGATCCTCAATCAAAATATTACAAGCATTTGTTACGAGAATTGGGCCAATAAGAATAGTAGTATTAAACTAAAGCCAATTTAATCATTTTGACTGCTTCATTATTGCTAGAGTCCATTATTTGTTAAATGGTATTTCAATCAATATAATTCCTCATTAGGACCCATCCCATTATAATATCCTTCTTTAAACTAATATTAACTAGGTGTATGCAACTAATGTATTGATCAGTTATTGTGGTCAAACTTGCTTAACTTGCTTTGGTCGTCAATTACCTAAAATCTGTGTTTATCATAAACAAAGTGAATATATCATCAAGTATAAGCATTCATCAGATCAGAACGAGTTAAAAACATATTAAATTAAGCTAAAAATGAAGGCCAATACAAGACTCAAACATCAACCAACTTTGTATTTGATTTCGCTAGAAGCACATGTTACTGAACCCTTTTGAAGGCACAATGTGTCTACATTATTATTTCTGATACCTGTAATGAATCTGTACCACAAATTATAGGATCACATATGAATTCAAGTAGTCACTATTCATGAGATAGATTTTGCCTTACAGACCTCATTAAACTAATAAAACTGTAAAACTTGATATTTTCTAAGAAAACTGGGCCTTGCATTATATTCTTAGCGATTCATACTGCCACAAGACGGTCTTACTTCTTCACACCTTTGATAATTCATCCAATTTATATATTTCTTAGAATAATTTTTCCCCGGCTAAGGCCAATTTACAATGAAGTAAATGAATGTATATAAGTGCATACTATGTACTTGTGATTATGGTCTACCTTATCTCAGTATATATAAATATCATACAGTATTTAATATAAATTGTCTTAAATACCAGCCCCTTATGTAGAACTCCCTTTCTTGAATGGTCATTTAAATGGTTCAAACTTAAAAATGTATTCTTAAAATTAATTATATTATTTGATTCTTCAAAAATACCACATATTTTGCTTCAATGTTCATTAGGTATAGTCAATCAAAATTAATGCAGCCACATTATTCAGTAATATCTTTGATAAAAGAATGATAAAAAAGAATGTGATTTAAAAAAAAATTGATCACTGTCAATACAAAACAATGCTTATTGTAGATGTAATTCTAATTTGAATAAAGTTTAGTACAATTACACAGGTTTAGATTAAACTATTATGTTCATTAATTAAGGCCCTACCCTTTATTAATCAAGTGGTGTCCCGACGACTCACCTTGAAATCATTTGTTATTGCCAATTGCCAAGCTAGGGCAACCCTATTTATTTCAATAAAAATTAATGTTTGTTTTGATTTGTAGGTCGTTAAATAGATACTCATAATAAATGCTCTATTATAAATTATAACTTACCTAAAATAATTTACTTAATTTTACTTTTTTCTAAATCTAAGGGCTCGTTTTAAATAAATAACAACACCTCTAATAAGGCATAAGATAATTTAAAAGCTAGAAATAATAAAATAAAACTTATTTGATTAATTAGACTTTCCTCAAACATCTTATCTTAAAACCAAGCAGGTACTTTACTATATTATAACAACATAATTAAATATTTTGTTGAAATATCAATTATAGGCACATGCTTAATACATCCCATATCACCTTAAAAGGAAATAATAAAAGTCTACAATAATGTGAAAGATAAACTGAATCAAATAAAAGTACTAACATTTTAATAAATAAATGTGAGTTAAGAATAATTCTATCACAATTATCAATCACTGTATATTTCAGAGAACAATTATTATATTATTAAAATTGAAGGAAAGGCGCCTTATTTAAATATAGCTTAATTATTCAAAATACATACATATTAACTTAGAACAATAGTAACATTAAATTGCATTATTTTACAACCAAAAAAGTTAAGTAACATCGTAATTCTTACAAGAGTAAAAAAATGATTACTGCCTAAAAGAGTGGATGAAGTTTATTTTCTTAAATTATAATCGAATTATTAAAGAAAACGAAAAAACACAACAGGAGGTAGACTTATCTAAACCGTTTTATCTCTAGTACTTATAAATATTGTAATAGAAAATTAAACAAAATTATCGACCCCCAAAAAAATATTTCATAATAAACAGTAACAAAGAAATTATGAGATAAGGAAGAAGTTTTAAAAAGCAAAAAATATACGTACTTAGGAAGTTACGATGTCGCTCTGAATTCTGATAAATCACTCACAAATCATCTCGCACGGCTGCCGCATTCACTTCTTCCGAGCCTATTATTCATACTCGGATATTCAATGTTGGAAAGCACATCCGGCGTCCATATGAACTGAAGAAACGGCCCAACAACATAGAGAATAATATAAATATCGATTCACCGACGATGAATAATTAAAAAAAGTCGTTTACCAAATTAATTTCACGGTAAAAAAAAGAACAATTGGATCTAAAGCCGCACAAAAGGAATTAATTGGAGAAGCCGAACTCGCACTGACGGGACCACAACAAAACTACCACCACCCTTGGGGATATAGTTACATGGTTGCCAACACTACATTATTAAAATCTAACTATTGTACCGAAACAAAAGAAAAGCTTTTGAATTTTTGTTTTTTATGCACTTAGATCAGAACAGTGTAAATAATAGACTAACTTAACGTTTAAATATATATTTTTTAAATTATTGCAATTCTCAGAATTCTATTCATTTCAAACAACACTGACTTCTTAATGACCTTTACTAGCTTTGAACCTTGTAATAACCTTCGAATTTTTTATAGCGCAATAGGAAAATTATGCAAGAATTTTATTTTTTAATATTATTTTGATCCGTGGGTTGGGGTTGGGATGTGAGTGGGTCGGAAGTTTTTATTTTGCCGTTTGATGTCGTTTAAATCCAACTGGATGATGGTCGGTAACAGATTAGTACAGTGCAGATACAATTCTATTATATCGCGGAATTGCTCTAACTCAGGACTCGTCAATCAGTGGGCTCCTGATAAGCGTAAAGTCAATATAATCAAAAAGAAAATTAACGAAGTAGTCAAATGGTACGAACAGTTTACTGGTTTGGACGAGGTCCGCATGATGCAGAATCGGGTTCTTGAAGAACAGGATAAATTCGTCGCTTGTCAACAGAGACGAAGGCAAACTAATGCCGAGTTGTCTGCCATCCAAAGTAAGTTGAAAGATATATATTCGGAGCTTGATACTACTAGCAGAGGTGAAGAAAGGTATGACCATCGTTACGTTCACTCCCTTAATTTTCCTCTTGTGTTTTTAATCATACCTGTTATGTAAACCTTGAGTGGAACTCACAACTGCTTGTACTGATGTGCTAGTTGTAAAGCTTATTTTAAATTGCAGCCGTGCAAAACAAATTTCGTCCAGCGGTATTGTGTTGCAAAATAATTACTGAAATAACTAATCCTTTTATTTTTTAAAAGATTAATGTGTTTAATGATATCAACAACACATTACACTTAGTTTTTTCTTGATAACTTTTTATTTTTAATGATAACTTTAGTTTAAAGGTATTTTTATACCTACGTACTTCCAAATACCTTTGGACTAAGTTAACGTTAAATTAATTGGAACAAACTTGTTGCTGATGTTATTGAACTGTATGTTGTTAATGTTAATAAACACATTATTACAATATTTACCCTGTGGAAGTGTTTTTAATACTTACTGCCGGCTAAAATACCAAACTAAGTATGTTGTAAATTTGTCTTTTCAACAGTTCAAGCTTTTTTTACTTTCTAAGAAATGTTCTCAATTGTTTGAAGAGAGCCTAAATATATCATTTTCTTGACTGAAAAACGCTGTCCCTTTAAAGTAAAATGCTTGTACTTTTAAACAAACCTTAATTTTATAATTAAATAATATACTTTATTTTAAATGGAACAACTTTTCATAAAGCAGCTATTATGGGCTATTTTCTTTTTAATATGTTGTTATTCATATTTGAAAGTCTTATAGTGTGGTTTCATTTTATAAACTATTTACTTGATTCTTCATAAATATCAAAAGAATGGTCTTTTTTGTTATCCCCCCCCCCCCCCTCTCCTGCCGAGGGTATAGGGTTGCACCCTTCAACTTTTATGGTTGTCTGCCCTAGCAGACAACTGTGTAGTATATAAAAGATTAAAAAACTCACAATTTATGATAATAAACTCATATCTTATAGGTTAATAAAATTAACTCATGATTCAAATGTGAAATACCCTGTATTTGTTAAAACTGACCTCCGCCTCTTTCGAATTAACTGCACAGATAAGACCGAACAAGGACATATTTTCTAATAGGTAGCAGCAAACTAACATCTATTATACTAACACCTAGTTGGCCGATTGGTTTTTCCTCAAAACTTAATGCTATAACAAATGTCATAATTTTTGACGAAGCTCAAAAAAAGTATAGATATAAATAAGTATATCTATACATAATGAGGTGATTAACTTAACACGTGGTTTTTCAGCTTTTTGTGCACTAAACAGTCTTGGGAAATCAGAAAACCCCATAAAAGTTGAAGGGTGCAACCCTGTATTTGTGAAAAATCGCCCGGTAGGACTAGGGGGGGGGGGGGATTACAAAGAAAAATACAATAAGGTAATATGACAAATATTTAATCTCCTACTTTACATGTCTATTTCCATTTTTTGGGTTGTTTATTATTAATTTTATTTTCTATAGGAGAGGATTCTCCAAGTTAGAGCAATAAGAAAAAAAAAGTAGTAGAAATATAGCAATAATTTGTGTATTACATTAGAGTTACCTTTATAACATTGTTAACAATTTGCTTATTTAATTTATGTTTGCTGTATTATTATTATTTATTTACTTTTTTTCTTTTGGTATTAACTTATTGAAGAATCTAATCTGATTTTTTTAATTTCAGGTATCTTCATTTGATAACCTTAGAGCACGTGCTATTGAAAGATGAAAAGCGAATAGCGCAGGAATTTTCTGCTTGTGAAAGTGAAGAACGTGATACTTTCTCAGTACTAAGTGCTTGTGTTAAGGAAAGTCATGAAAAAGAACGTGCTCAAGCAGAAAGGACCAAGTACTGGTCGGTTATTGGATCTGTTATCGGAACTATAATTGGAGTTGTTGGCAGTTCTATTAGCAATGAGTTTAAAATGAAAGAATTACGATCGTTGGTGAGAAAATAGAAATAGTTGAGGATATTTTTATATTTCAGGCAATTTGCAAGCTACATTATGCTCATTCATATTCAACCAGATATGATTTGCAAATAGTTTTATCCATCAGAAAAAAATGCATATTTTTTTAAGAATCATTCAGATGGAAATTAAAAATATAGAGTGAATGTTGTCACTATCAAGTTATAAAGCTCCCTAAGTATTTATGAGGTCACTAACCTGGTGGGGAGGACACCTTGTGGTATTGTGGTCACATTGCTGCTTATGTCCACGCCTAGCTTGAATATGTAAATATAATCTGAAAAAAACCAGTCTTATTTGAACCACAAATAGACAAAAGTAAATAAAATATAATGTCCCTGTTAAAATGTTCAAGATTATAAGCTGTCAAGATTATTTCTAATACCAACATATCTGGTGAGTTTAAGGGAGAGAGGAGATCTGTTTCACACTGACCATCATATTATGTGTCCTTTAGACTAATGCTGTGTTGATCAGGATGTAAAACATACTAAAAACCTTTTAACCCTTTCGCAGCGGGGGGCTCTGAGTGGAACAGTACCCCAGGTACGGGACAATTCTACACAAAACTACTCCCCTATTCGGCATTGTTTTTACACCTACACCGCTTTTTATCCTACCTTTCTCATTTTGTTTTAGCTTCCTTGGGAAAATTGTATAATACATTTTTATAACATATTAATTGTTGCATATCTTATTACGTAATTATGATTTTTTTTATTAGTATACATACATAAGTAAGCGAATAAATAAAAACACGGAACTTAATATAACAAGGGTATAATATAAAATAAAACATATTAGAACTTTAATTATATATAACTTTAGTTGAACAAACAATAACTTTATTTATTGGCTATTGACATACATAGCCAACTAAGTGAGGTGACGGCATGGCACGGTGTGGCCTGACGGCATAAAGACGTGAATAAGAAACTAATTCATCATCCATTATTTTTATTTCTTACGTTCTTTTTGGATTATTTTTACTTTTTAAATAGAATATATTTATTATAAAAAAAAGAAAAAGTCCGTAAGCAGAATTCAAAACAACAAGCCGAGTCAGTTATAATAAGTATTAACACGAAAAAAACATGCTCAACGGAAAAAAAAGTACTTTCCGTTACAAGAAATCCAATAAACAATCAAAGTCTTAAAAATGTAAGTCAAATTGAAATAAACAAAAGATGTGTTGAACAGAGCGAATCAAATGTGCAACAGAATACTAAGTGTTTGTTTTTTTCTTGCTTCTGAGTTTTTGTTTTTTTTTCTTTAGGGTGGGGGCAGGTAAGAAATCCTTACTTTGAAGTACTAATCTTAAGGTATATTTTAAAAGTATCAAATTTTATGGATTGTTATTATATGGGAAAAAACAACAACCCCCAAGTCTCTAGGTAGCGAGAGATTAAGCACACCTGTAAAGGGGATTAACCTGGAAGACAAGCAATTTTTCTAGGATTTAATTTTTTAAATTAAGGTGTCACCTAAAATAACGTTGATGCACTAATCTTTTTTAGGTCAATAGAAAAAGTATAAAGGGTGTGTAATATTATATTATTATGCCAAAGAAAAACTCAAGTATTAGTAGCGTGACTTGTGAGAAGATTGACCTTGAGCAACAAATTTTTTTAGGAATTATGTTTTAAAAAAAATAAAATGAAGGGTCCTATAATCTATCGACGAACAACTTGATAATACTATAAACAACCACTAGAGACTGCTAGTTGCATCTAAAAATATTTCTGTCACAGGTCCATTGAAACCATTATAAAATCTCATGTCAGCTATAACCGGCATTAGCGAGGGTGGCACGACTTTCTCATCAGCAGCGAAAGGGTTAAACAAGTTAAATTTGTTTGCCGAGTTGATTCCTAGAAATTTAATTTTCAAAGATCACCGTTTGACGTTTGATAAAATTTGTTTAAGATTTAGTAAATGGTGTAGACAACAGATCTTTATCTTTTATAGATATTAGATTATAATCTTGGTATAAACAACTAATTTGATAGAAATTTGTATAATTTTGTTTTGAATATAGGTAAGAGATGCTGGAGGTGCTACTGAATTTACAGAGGTGAGGACAACGGCTATCCTTGCAAGACAAGAGCAACAGCTTTCATCTCTTTTGTTAGAAATAAAGAATATGCTTCACGAGTATGGAGGACGCAAAACACCTTCTGACACAGCTGTTACTCACAGGATTGACGAACTGCTTCATCAGATAAATTCACAGAATGCTCAGGGTGACCACTTCATGGTTTCAGCTATTGATAAGGTTTGATTTTTTTAATTTGCATACTTTCTGGAATTGAATTAATATTTAAAATAATTAATGAAAATTACACCTTATGAATCCAAAATTTGTATTGGTGATGTTTCTAAGCCCTTTGATCGAACCTTATTAGAAATCACAGTTAACATAGTCATAAGATTTCTAAATTAAGAAATATTGATAATTTACTGTAGGCACCATTATTATTTGTATTGGTATGTGCCTCATATTTCTAATTGATGCATTTTGAAGTATGTGTTATCATTCTGGTTCTTTATCTTAGACCGTACTGATCTCTTTTGAGATGTACCAGTGCTATGATGGTCTGTTTACATTAACCATCAAATTTTATATTAGCCTTGTGATGAATAACTAATAAATGACCTTTTATTGTGTTATAGTTAAACCGAAGTGTTGAAGAGGTTAAGTCCATGCTTGACGGTGCCAGGCGCCACGATGGTCAGCTTATTGCAATACCAGCAGATGTAGAATCCCTCATCCGACAGCAGAAAAAAGAAACAAGGGCTATGATAACCGGAGTCACAATTATAGCCATAGTAGTTCCTGTTATTTTAGCATATCTACAGCGTTTGTAGCATATGCTGTCAACTAGTCATATTCTTCCTCTCGTAGAGCTGTGTCTACCAACCTGTACCAAAAAATATAAATATATTTTTTTAAACTGTAAATAGGCTTCGTAAATAATTTAAAATATTAGTACACAATTCCTTAACAATATTTGAACATGTGATAGGATTTTTATTTTATTTATCATTTTGTGTGATGCTGTGTATAATAACTTGTTTATTCAAGATAAATGTAAAACTATTTATAAGTTATTTTAAATAATGAATTATAGGATAAAATTATTAAAAAATAAAGATGCATCACATGAAAACATTTCTACTCCTGTTTTAAAAAAATAATGAGGGTAATTACCTGCCAAATAACATGTTGCAGGACTTTCCTTGTAATAACTTGGTTTATTTTTAAATAAGGTAAAATTAATAGTCATTGGTCAATTAAATTTATTTGATTTTTGTCATTGTTTAACAATGGGTAATAATTATTTATTATATTCTCAATAATGTAGTCAGTTTCTTCTAAAATTTGTTTAATGAGGTTTTACACTAAGTGTTAAATATTGAGATAATTCATAGAGGTCAACTATTAATTCACTGAAAGGTTTACTGCTAAAACATATTAATAGAAAATAGTTGTTAAAAAGCCAAAAAAAATCTGCCCTTTCCTGCACAAATAATGTATAAGTAATTAACAAATAAATCTATTACATGTCCAATTTCAAATGAATTGTCGAAGGTTAATTTTGGAACACTGTGTTACAATAAATTACTTACATTGCTATCAAGAATTAATTTTAATTAATAATTTTCTATTATATACTGTAGCAGTTTGAAATCCTTATGATTGGGTTACTTTTTTATTGTAACCCAGATGTTATTGTTGATTTAGTGCCAAGACTCATATGAATCTTAGCCTATTACTTGAGTGACTTATTTAAATTATGTGATATGAGGCTCTGAATAAAAGTTGTTATTAATAATTGCAAACTTGTATCAATTATAAGTTGTTCATTTTTTTAATTTCCTTTGTGTTTTATTTTCTTAAAATTACATTTTGATAAAGATTTTGAAGAGTGTGTAATGAACAGAGCTCGAGTAAATTTTTTTAACACGACGTGTTAAACAAATTAACGTGTTAAGCAAGCGGACCCTGTTCCAGTAACGTGATCTGCCAACTACACTTCTACCTATTTTTTAATAACCAGGCCCCTGGTTCAGATTCTATTTAACTAGTTAGTACTGTAGACCGCATTTATAAGGATCTATACATACATTTCGCTCTCTCGGTTCAGTGATTTAAAATTGATTTGTTGTATTATTTCCCTGGCCCTGAGTTGTGCCAAGTAATTGTTTGTCTACTATCAACGTGTTAACCCAATATGTCCATGTAGATATGTTCCATGGATAAGCAATCTATTGTAGTCTTTATACATGAGGACTATCCAACACATAGCCTGCCTGTTGGCCAAATCTGATCCAAGAAGGAGGGTTGATTTGAAAGGAAGTACAATAGAAAATGGTAGGATTAGACTATTGGCTTTTACAGGTATACCTGTCTCAGTCTGTTTTTTTTTTTTTTTTACAGTCTATAGCCTAACTATGCACCGCAGACAAATTTAGCCAACCACAAAAGGGGACCAAAAAATTAACTACACAAAATTCTAGCTTGATGTCAGTCAGTCACTTTTATGTGCGCTATCTCCTGGACTATTAATAAAATATTTTAAAAAAATAATCAAAATTATCTTCTGACAATCAAAGTATCAATTTAGCAAAATTTAAAGAGCACTGACAGTTGAGATTTATCTGGAGCTATCTGCAAGCCACTTTCTAAACCATACTAATTTCATAAAAGGCAGATGAGTACTTCTGAAGATATAAAAGTTTAAGTAAATTTGTATTTGTGAGTATGAGAGAAACAAATGGGCGCAGAAGGTTAAAACTTATTTGGGACCAACAATATGCTAATTATGACCTACAATTTAAATTTCATAAAAATCAGACGAGTAGTTTTTAAGTTCACAAACATTGAACCAAAAATGTTCCCTGATGTCTGAAACGGATTTCTTTTCTTGGAATTTTTGCAATTGGAGACATGAAAAATTTTGTTCTATAGAATGATCACGTAACTTCCATTACCTTCGGTAAGCAAAAATGAAGTAAATCGGACAATTAGAACTAGGTGGGCCAATCAATGGACGACGAAAGGTCATAATATATTATGAAGAAATGTAAATTAATAAAAATGGCAAATAAATTGGAAATATTTTTGTTAGCAAAGTTTTTGTTAAATAAAAGGGATGCAAGCGCTTTCTTTTGGCGGTTTAGAGTACTATTTTTAATAAATGCTCTAATTTAGTACCATAATTTTCCGATAGACTGCATGAATATTCACTTTCTTCATAATATAAAGTTTCTTTTCTTTCTAACCTCTTGAAATTATAAATAAAACCATAATTATTCATTCTTGGGATTCTTTTTAAAAATAACTTTGAGCTATATTTATTGGGAATTTATAATAGAACTCAAAGACAGATTAATGAAAAAAAGTCAGCATTTTTATAAGTTGTTTTCTTTTTTATTGAGGAGGTTCTATTTAAATATTGTTATCTTTAAGTCAATACGAAGACAGGTTACCGTTCTCGGTTTTAGCCTTTAGCTTCCCCTACACCCATAGTTTCGCTGAAGGATGTATATAAGTTTATAGACAAATTTTTAGTGTTTTCTTATTAAAATAAATTAAAATGTTCAATTTCCCAGCTTTCTCCTATGTGGTTGCTTTAATTTCAGACGCCATACTTATATTTTTCTCTATTTATCATGTGAGTGTTTTTTAACGAATTTTTTAAATTGAAGTTGCCAGTTTCCGTGGAGAGTTATTGTCTAAATGTATATTCTATATTTTTAGGTGATAGCTTTCGATGAATTGAAGACTGACTACAAGAATCCAATCGACCAGTGTAAAAGTTTGAATCCGGTAAGTAAACGAATTTGATAAATTCTCCTACTTGTACAAGCCGAACAATTGTTTGTACTAATTCTGGGTGGGGCATAATTTTTATTAGCCCGAAATTTGGTGGGGAGGTAATGGCTAACGGTTATATCGTTTTGATGATATATATAAATCTTAACTATAAATATAACGGAAGTTCTACAATGTTAACTTTTGTAGCAGGATTATAAATTTAATGTCCACTTTTATACTTCGTGTTTATCTTTATATTATTGCTTAAAATACAATAAACTTTATGACAGAACTGTTGTTCTCCAACTAATTTAAGCTTACAAAACTCCTTCAAATGCAGCCATGTATATAATATATTGCCTGCTTTTTACCAACTAAGTGTGAAAAACTGTGTAAAGTCTGTCATTTTAGGAAAATGTATTAGTAATGTTGAGGCATTCGTAAATATAGCAAATTGTGGAATTTTGAATGAAAAAATTATATGATTGGTGGTGATGGATAGGTAATGAGCTATAGAATCATGTACTACCGGGTGTTTTGACTCAAAGTGTGGACAAGCCTAAAACTGGCCTTGTTGGCGGCGAATTTCCACTTTGGTAAACAGCTACTGCTGAGATTACCAATATTTGAAGTTAGTTTGCCTTGTAAATACATGCAGCAAATGAACCTTTCCATAAAATTTTCATCTTCACACATAACATTTCTTTCGTAAACATTACTGGGTATCCTATCTTCTGGATATCTCAAATGCCTCTAGAACATTTTCTTCAGAAGATTCAAAAACTTTCCAGAAAAATTGTTTTCCTCTGTTCTTGAAACAACCTGTTGCGTCACAACCTGACAGAGCATAGAGTTCTAACAATGCATTAACTTGCATGGGATTTAGATGAGAGTACTTACTATTAAGTTCTATTGACCTCCTATTAGCTCCAATTCTGGTCACAAACTTACTGTCAGGTGGGAGAAACTGTTGCCACCACTAATGGGCTTGTCTTCTTTTCTTGGC
Source organism: Gerris lacustris (assembly GCA_951217055.1). Lineage (NCBI taxonomy): Eukaryota > Metazoa > Arthropoda > Insecta > Hemiptera > Gerridae > Gerris > Gerris lacustris. Next base: position 21,732,384 of record OX578283.1, on the reverse strand, counting down.
ACAAAATACACAAGATAAAGTCTATGGTCTTATTTTTTTCATTGCTGAATGTGGAAGTTCCAATCTTAACACAGTGTCAATTTTCTGTTATAAAGGCATTTTATATTTAAAAATTCAGGTTTTTATTAAAATATTAGGTTTGTTGTTTACTACAATTGAGTTATACAGGCACTAAAGTTTTTATCAACTCATATTAATTTATAAATTGTATGACACTTTTTGTTCCTTGTCTTATTAAGAACTAGCTGGATACCCGTGCTTCGCTACGGAGTGTTATATTAATTTGATAAGTTTATAAACTACCACCAAGAAACATTTAAATTATTTTACTATGCGATAATATCTAGATTCTCTTCCTCCCACTTATTTCTGTACCCCCTTTTCTTTGATAAGATAATTTGCAAATATCCTAAATTTACCCCCCTCCTAAATGAAAATATTACAAAACTGTACTGTACATAACAACAATTACTGTACTCTTAAAGAGCTTTTCAACAAAATTGCTTCATGAAGGGTATTCATTACTTTGACCCCGTATCATCAAATCATCAAATTGGGATAAAACTGTAAATTTGTATAAAAGACATACCCTCATACGGATACACTTCTTTTTATATAATATATAGTTATATTGTTTAATTATACCCCCCTCCTAAGTGAAAATATGATAAAACTGTACTTAACCACAATTACTGTCCTCTTAAAGAGCTTTTCAACGATATGCATCATGAGGAATATTCATTACTTTAACATTTGTACCCGGTACCCCTGTGTACCAAAATTAAAATTTTGAATATTCATGTAGACAGTGATTTTCCCCTTGCTTTGAAGGTCAAGTGTGCAAATTTTCATTGAGATCGGACTAAAACTGTAGATTTGTATAAAGAACATGCACACATGTTGACTTTTATATATGTATGGCCGCCATCTTGAATCAATATGCCCGATTGGTAAGCTATTTAACAAAAGTTACTAATTTCATAAAAGGAAGCCAACTTCTGAATACCAAGGTTCTAGTACAAGTGGTTCCCGAGATATCGTCTTGTCGAATTTTGTATATAAATGGCCGCCATCTTGAATCAAGATGGCGGATTTTAAAAATATTTCTTAGCGAGCACCTAAGAGGTAAGAGGAACACACCTACAAAATTTCATGGTCGTAGGTCCAGTGGTTTCAGAGATATCGTGATGTGTCAGTCAGTGAGTGGTATTTGGATTTTATATACATATATAGATAGATAAAAATATATTCTTTACAAAATCTTCATAAAATCTACCGTAAAGAAGTTATAGCGCCAAAAAGAAATCAATGTCGGTGTTAAAGGCCATCTTGGAAGTATCAACGAATCAAAACACTCAGTAGTACACGATTCTATAGCTATCATCACCAATCATATAATTGCTTCATTAAAAATCCCACGGGATTACATATGTCCCAGAACTATAGAATTGAAAGTAAAGATTAACCATTCTTATAGAGAAGCAATATTTAGTGTATTATAAACACAAATAAGCTAGCTGTAAGAATCCTTTTGTATATTTATGTGGGAATTTCTGGATTTTAGTCTATTTGTCTCAAACATATTATTTTATGGGCAGTGGCTGGGGATTAACACAATATGGCTAAAGTCGCAGGCAACTGTAGGTGGCTGAATCATCCTATCATGCAATGAATGAGATGAAAAGGAAATTATAATGTCTCAAGTATGGTGTGAGAGGGGGTAGGTCCTTGAGGAATGCTGATTCCTATGCCGGAGGTTCTTCTCTGGCAGAAGTCCAAACTTTTGCTGACTACTTATATTTTTACTACAATTCAGTTCCTCACTTAACTTTGTACGCTATTCAGTCTCTTGATCCTTAAATTGGAGGGGTTGACTGACAATTTGAGTTGGCATCTAGGCAATTGTGACTTTTAATAGTCGAAATTGATTATTTCTAGGTGTAAAGACATTTAGCAGGCTGTAAAAAACAAAGAGTTTGACTCTTTTTTTCAATGACCCCTAAGACCACATAATGGGCCATCTTAATTCTGAGCACATATCTGCTGCTGTAGAAAATGTCTTGTCCCAAACTTATTCTCCCTTTCCTTAGCGATACCACCTGTTGACAATCCTCTAAAAACTACACTAATCCATACACTTTATGCTCAAGTTATACACAAATATTTGAGTTCAATTCCAGTGGAAATAGTATCGAATATAAGCTTTGAATAGTAGTTTAAATATTTATTATGTTATGGAAATATATGTGGTTATCACTACTGTCTGCTCATTCTCAAGTGAAATAAACTAAGTACAGTGTAACCCCTCTTAACCGGCCTGGTTGGGTTACCCGTTTGGCCGGTTAATCCGAGGTTCTTGCAGTTCAGTCCACTAATGGAAGAATTTTTTCGGACTCCATTTTTGAACAAATTTCTTCAATCAAGCACTTTTAACCGTGTCTCAAACAAGACATCACACGTTTCCGTTTACTTAACTCACTCATTTTTTGAAAAAGATCATAACCGGCCAAAGGCAAAAATAAAACTGAGGGAGTAACGTCCTCTCCCCTCTCATCTTCAAGAAATTTTCTCTAACGAAATTCGGAGAAAGGCTCCGTCAAAGTAACAGTTGAAGAAAAAAGAAACACAGAGATGTTAATTGATTCCTAGAAATATTTAGTCAGAATCAAACGCGCTTCTATTTTGCCCACCACAACAAAGTCATGTCACCCTCCTTTATTTACCAGGAAATGCCGTCAAACAATCAATGTTTGAGTCACCTGCCATCTATTATATAGTAGGCTGGTTAATCCGAGGACCGGTTGATCTGTGGCCGGGGTTACACTGTAAGAGTAATGACTAATGTTTTTTTGGTTTTTTTTAGCTTGTTCTGCCAGAGTACATTCTACACACAGCTTTTAACCTTCTATTTCTACTGGCTGGACAATGGTTGTCACTGTGCCTCAACATACCACTCATTGCGTATCACATTAATAGGTAAGAATTTCTTTTCTGTGATATCACAATTAATAATAATATGAGTACTTTTATATGATTTTTTTTTTTAATTAATTAAACAAAAGTATTTAATATTCTAAATTTGTATTTTTTTAGGTATAGAACAAGGCCAGTAATGTCAGGTCCAGGTCTCTATGATCCAACAAGTATAATGAATTCAGATGTTCTGTCAACGTGTCAAAGAGAAGGATGGATTAAGCTAGCCTTTTATCTTATATCTTTCTTCTATTACCTTTACGGGTAAGTTATTAATTATTGGCATGCTGTATTTTTTTAAAGAAAGTACAGAAAATAACTAAAAAAGTTTTTGTGATGAGGAGTATTTGTTATATTACTGCATAGGCGGCTTCCGCAGTTGATGTCATTAGGTCTTTTGGTGGTGATCGCAGCATGTTCCTGTATTTTCCCACTTTTTTATAGTTCATGTTATCCCTCCCTTAGAACAACATGTACAACTTGAACAACTGAATATGCCTCTAGCATAGAAGGGGAAACATCAGAAAACACATCAAACATGACACGGCCACCACCAGAAGACCTTGAAATTCAGTATTTGTTATAAATGGTTTTTCATTTATTATTGAAGGCTCTAAAATAAGCTCATAGCTCTGTCTGCAGCATGTAGGGTTTGTTAAAGACAGCTTATATTATGATCTAAGAAACCTTAGAGAGGTCAAATCAAATCAACACAATTTCAAAAGACTCATATCTATGTAGATATAATTGAATAAACTGTTAATTATAGAGTAAGTTTGTGCAGTAATTTTATTACCAATCATAGTATTATAATAATACAAGATAAATAAAACTTTTTATATACTACGTTTTTAAATTTTCCTTGTGGATTTCTTTAGCTGTCACTGGTCGTGTTTGTTTACAATTGATTTTGAATTTGACCGCCTAAATATTTAAGAAATTTAGTGATTTATCGACTAATAGTAATAATTTGGTAAATCTAATTACTGATTATTGTATTGTCATTGGATATACATAATCTGTGCAATTTTCAGCTTTCTACTTAGTCAGGAAGTTAGTAAAAATTGATTGCAAGATTTGTACCAAACACAAACAAGAAAACAAGCTAATAAAAACGTAGTAAAAATAGTCTACCCTTTAGTGTGGCACATAGCTAACTCGTGTCATATCACAAACTTTAATGATGTTTTGCTTTTATAACCTATTAAGGCGGAAATACACATGCTAGTTACTCGCACAAAAAAAGCTCGCAGAGGAGAGCTACTGGCTTGTGTATACATCAAATAGCATGCGAGTGAAAAGCATGCGAGTAAATCGCACGGGGTTTGATTTTTGTCTTGCCAGTGGCACAAGTCTAGGGGTGGGGGAACTGATAAGGCACGTGTAAACAGGCCTGCCAGCGCAAGGTTGCTAGTAGCTAGCACGAGTCTCCCTCAGCCCTTCAGTTGCGTTCCTTCCTTTCGCGGGTACCTGACAACAACTTATCAACTTTCTCCGGAAGCATCGCAATTGATTCCTAAAACTATTAACGTCTCCGAACCGCATTTCATTTAGTAGGCACTGACTTGCTCCATGTACCTAATCCCCTTCTAGCTATCAAATCTTTACCCACACTTTTCGTGTTTTTTTATTATTTTTCAAATGTTTTAAAACACAGTTATTTGCAAGTAACAGAACAATCTGGTTAATTTCATTCCGCACCGATACATTCATAAGGTACATTGAAACAATTAATAAAACTATCAAAATTAATTAAATCAAATACAATTATTTCATAATTTATTCCGGTTAAATGAAGGCAAGAAACGATTGCCTGTTTCAAAACTAGAACTGTGGCTGGAATGTGTATTGTCATGTGCTAGTAGCTCGCACAAGACCGATCATCCGGATGATACTAGCATGCTGTTTCACTGGCAAATGTACACAGCGTCTGCAGCATGCCAGCCACTGACGTGCTAGTACCTCGCCACTAGCTTGCTTTTTTACTAGCATGTGTATTTCCGCCTTTATAGTAAAATTTATTTAATCAATGCAACGGATTTCTGTCTTGGAATTTTTGAATTCGGAGACAACAAAATTTTGTTCTTAAGTAAGAACAAAAGAAAAATGTATAAAATGATCATTATTTATTTAATTTGTTTTTGTTTCAGAATGATACATGCACTTATCACTGCAGCATAAGGTGTTTTTGTAATGTTTTGAACACATCGACAAACTAATCAGAAAAAAATAAATCATCTTGATTTTATTTACCTGTATCTATAGATAACTCAATGTCTGAAATCTTATTTGATTTTGTTTTTCTACCATTTTTTACGTTCAACGGAGTTTTATTATTTAATCGAATAAGAAAAAAACGAAAAGCCATTTATATTTAATTTTTGGCTTATTTTAAATTATAAGAATATATATAATATTTTTTTAAATTCTTATAATGATTATTACTGGAACCTGTTTTGCATAATTAGTTAGTAAAGAATTTTTTTTTTAACTAGTAGTTAATATTTAACATTTGATTAATTTCTATATGTGTAACACGTATTACTATTTTCCTTACTGTCTCCCAATAATAAGAAGAGAAAGAGAAGAAGTGGAAAGAAATTAAACTCTATTCCTTTTACATCTTTTATCTTATATTATTTATCAGATATTCTATTTTAATATAAATTTAAATCTATTTAAGATATTTCTATCAACATTTTTTGGAACTGACTTTTATAAAAACCGCTATAGATGATATTTAATCCTTGAGAGGTCCAGGTTAAGAAAAGAACACAGGCATTTATGGTATTTTTGGAACACACTTTTTTTTGGCATTGCAAGTATGGACTAGTGGTCTTGATTACCACTCTTGCAATATACAACGAACATTAACCTTTACTTGATAGTGCTCTCTGTGTTTATAAAATTGTGTGATTTTTTTTTTTTTTTTTTTTTTTCAATTAAAAAAGCGATATCCTTATGTCTAAAAAATTGAATTGAAGTGATTTTAGAAAAAGAGGAGGAAACTCAATCTTTTAAAACTCATTTCATCTTTATAAGATAAAGTTTACTATACTTAATTGAATATAAATTATATAATTGAAGCTACCATGTGTTTTAGATTACAAAAAAGTCCTAAATATTAGTATTATTTTATTTACAATATTTTTTAATATATAAGTAACTCAAAGCTGTCAAAAAAATTAACAAGCATTTGAATTGAACCACGATCTCTCAAGAGTTAACTCTGACTGGTTTCGACTGTGTCAATTGATCACCAACATTGAGTGTTAGAATTTACATATTCATAATTGTTCAGGCATTTATTAACCTGATTAATTTTAATTTATATTTGTTTGATGGTTTTTCTTTATTTATTTTTTTCAAAAACAAAATTGATATAGTAATTATTATTGGTCCTACGACCTTGAGAAAAGTAACATGTCTATAATTTATTTTATCTATTTTATTATTAGGTAATTTATTTATTTTTAATTATGTAACTTTTTTTATTTAATATGTTAACTTTTAATTTAAAATTTTAAGCAAATTTCCGTAGGACTTAGATCTATCTAGACTAGTCAAAAGATTGTTGTTCAGCTAGCAACAAAAATATTATTATTAATTAACTGACTGTTAATTTAATGCAGATTAGGTAAGCTGTTAATTCCAAGATTTTTTGGAAATTATTCCTAAAATGAATAAAAGAGCATTGTTGACCAGGTAAATGGCATAATACCTCATGCTAATTGGTGGAAGACCAACAATAAAGCATATAATAACCTTCAGTTAAATTAATGCATGACATAATAGAGAATATCAATAATATAAAATGTAAGTTCTATTCTACTGACTAAACTAAAACAGTAACACTGTTTAACTCATCTCCTCTCTAGAAATCATCATTACAGAAAATATAATGGTCATTTATTGACCTGATTTGGTTGGCCAAATAATTTTCACATTCACCAGTCTTAAATAGTGTGGATAATGTTTCAATAATTTTATAGCTAGCTTTAAGTGTATTCTATGGAAATTTGCTTTGTACAACTTTGAGCCAAGGAACTTATATTTATTTATTAAACATTTTTATAAGGTTATAAAATTTGTAATTCTTAATTTTAATTAGTGTGTTGTGATTAAGCTGGGGTGTTTAAAAGTCCATTTTTTTAATTAAATAAATTAAAGGAAATGTTTTTTCTTATAATTTTTAATGTTGCATGATGTGTTTATTTAATCAATTCTTTTAAAAAAGTTCTTGCAGAAACTAGGTTGATTAATTTATAAAATAAAATTTTGTTCTTTTTTCAATTTAATTAATATAATTGAAGGAAATGACAGTGTTACTGTTTCATAATAAATTAATTAACAAATTTTATAAAGAAAAAAAAAAAATTAGTGTAGTGTAGTTTTGGTGTGAAAAGATTCTCTTACTTTATAACAACTTATTAATGCCATTTTAGTCATTTTATTTTCTTTTTATGTATCCTTCCTTTTTTAAATTGTTATAAATTTAAAATAAAAATCTTTCCTTTATCTGATTTGAATTTTTATAGACCTACTACTAATTTAATATTTGTATTAAACCTGTTGGAGTTCTGACAATGGTGACTGCTACTGTTTAGGGCATTGGTTCCCAAAATGGGGGGCGCGCCCCCCAAGGGAGGCGTGAAGACAAGTCAAGGGGGGCGTGGGACCTCAAGATCGAGATAGCCTTGCCATACGAACGTCTAATGCGATTCTATTATAAAAAATCAAACCAGTTAGAGAACCTCACTGATGAATTCAACAGATATTTTCCTAACACATGTGATGACAACATTTATAAACTATCAATGGATCCTTATTTCAGTGTCAACATAGATTCTCTGCCTGAAACACTTCACAGGTTCAGCTGCCGATTTTGATAAAATGGACAAATCATCGTTTTGGGTTAAGTATTACAAAGTGTACCCCAGTATATCACAGCAAGCACTTCGATTGTATTTACCTTTTTCAAGCACTTATTTGTATTCAATAAAAACTAAGTATGGTGGCAAACTTGACGAATACTCATCCAAGAATAGGGAATCTTGTAAAAAAAAATACAAGCTCATCCATCTCATGAGATCCCATAAGATCATCTGTAATAAGATTAACTTGTAATGTTATAGAAAAAAATAGTAATATAAATAAATGAATGATAAATTCAATTTAATAATGGTTTATTTTATTTTTTTCATTATCTCATAAAATTGTGTGCGGGGGGGGGGGGGGGGGGGAAGATTTATTCTTGACTGTAGGGGGCTTGGTAAAAAAACTTTGGGAACCCCTGGTTTAGGGTAAAACTTGATGCATTAGTTATGACTGTTGCCTCCAAAAAAAGCAGAATTATAAGTCAATTGTTTGATTATTTAAAAGTATTTGATTAAAAACAAAATCTTCTTTTATATGTAATTCAAATTTATTATTAATTGTTTCCTGAAATAACTATCAGATCCAATGTCTAATCCAATTAGTTTTTTTTTCTTTATTTATTTGCTATTTCTTTCAATGTCCAGAGGTCAACACATTATGAGGTCCTAGTCATAACACAATAGAGGAATGTGCCATTGTCCTATCTGATGAGCCCAATTTTGTACCTCATTGAAAAATATTGAATATGTGTACTTAACCAAAATTATAGTACACTATTTCTTCGACCAAATTATATTGTAACATCAGTCTAATTGCATCAATGCATTATTTAATCTAAAGTAAGTCTCTCTTTAGAATTTAAAGAATAGGCTGAGCTAACCTTGCAGAAGGGTGATTTGATTTCTTAATAACACCTTTTTAGTTCCATTTTTATGGTTCCTGTTAACAGTAAACAAAATAAAATTTAATAAAATTAGTAGATGAAATACTTAAAAAAAAAATTGAAGTAAATTTTTAAGAAATCCCAAATTGTTGTTTGAAAATAGGGGTGAGGTCGGGACGATTAAAGAAAAATAAAGCTCTTGACCAATGGACACAACTTTATATACACTCACCTTTGGAGAGAAGTTATAAATTTTTGGCCTACTTGTTTTTAGTAATACTAAGGAATGAATGATTTATAACTGTATGTAGAAGCAGTTTTGGGTGAATACCAGAGTGGGTTCCGAGAGAACCGGGCAACGACGGACCAGATGTTTATATTAAGGTTAATACTTGAAAAGTGCTACGATTATAACATTATAGTTCATCAACTATTCATGGATTTTCGAGCAGCATGTGACAGTATTTACAGAGGAAAGCTATACTGGAATTCAAAGCTTATTAAGCTGGTGAAGATTTCACTGGCAGAAACACACTTTAGGATAAGTGAGCAAGGGGACCTGAGGGTGGAATTTGGGTACAGCAGGGTCTGAAGCAAGGAGGAGATTCTATCAACACTTCTTTTTACACAAGCTCAAATCTAGCTTTTACAGACGACATTGATCAACTTGACAGGTAACCCAGTGTGATGAAAGAAAATCTTGATGCCTTAAAAGAGGAAGCCAGTAAAATGGGGTTAGAAATTAGCCAAGACAAGACCAAGTATATGATCAACAGCCGGAACAAAAACAGACAAGAGGAATAACCAGGAATTTTAAGGGTACCAGGTAGACAAGCAATTTTAATACCTAGGCAGTGTAATCAGAGAAGATAATGAAGTTTCAGAGGAGATAAAAGCAAAAGTAGCAGTAGGGAATAGGCCCTATTACAGTTTTATTAAGCTGCTGAGGTCATCCTTAGTGAGAAGATAATTGAAACTTATGATATACAATACAATTATCAAGAAGGCAGTCACCTATGGCTCAGAAACGTGGATGCTCACAGAGAATGAGTAAAACCTAATATCTTTGTGGAAGCAAAACAGAACGAGGAGTTATTCCTACTGTAAAACAGGCCGTCAATCATAAATGACCTTAAAGCAAGTAGACTACGGTGCCACGAACCGAACAGCCACGCCACGAACAGCGAATGGACAAGTAAAGAGTTCCAAGGAAAGCAATGAATACGACACCACATGGATGCTGGACCAGGGGACGCCCAAAGAAACGATGGTTAGAGGATGACCTTCAGCAACTGAAGGTGCTAAACTGGAGAGGATTGGTGCTGTCACGGAAGTGTACAAAGATGGTTTCTGAGGCCGAAGTCCTTCAAGGGCTGTAGCGCCGGGATGAGTAAGTAAGTAAGAATGGTTTACAAACACACACCACATTCACCAACTTAAGGGGTCCTTGCTCTCTACTACACTGTACTATACTATACTTATTAAATACCAGTATAGTATAGTACAGTTTAGTAGAGAGCAAGGGTAACCTTTCTCTCTTGACAATGCCCTCTTAATTAGGTAATTAAGTAGGTCCCTTAAGTAGGTCAGAACAAATAATAGTGCAACCAATCAAAGCTAATCGGTTGAGCAAAGATGACTAATTTTCTAAAGTGGTAACTCTACAGTATTTTTGAAAAAAATAATTTTGAATTAAATTTGAAAAATTAGAGCCATTGAGAGATCGAGATTTTAACGTCTCGAAGGTAGGGCCAACTGGGAAAACGAAAATATCCCTGGGTAACCTCCTAGTGACTTGATTATTTCCCTAACATAATTAGCCAATCTGAGTGTCACAAAACAATTATCTTTATAAAAATTCTGTAGTAGGTTTTAATTTGTAAAAAATCCTTTTCAGGACAAGAAGGGATATAAATTTTATATCACAAACAATTTTTTAGCCAAGAGTATATTTCTCAATAATACAACACAGCTGATACAAATATCAATAATTCAGAAAACCAGCTAGAATTATCAGCACAAATATAATTATATATAATAATAAAAGTTAAAATTAAATTCTATTCCATATTTTTTTTATAAAAAAGACACAAAACAGAACCGGTTATACTAAAGTTTCTTTTTCAAACAACAACAAATATGGCAGTTAGATTTGTATAAATTTTATTATATATTTGGTACTTTGTTTCTCCTGAATAAATACATTATTTATTTTTATTTGGCAATGTTTAAAAAAATTTAACAACAGTTTATAAATGCTTTTGGATTAATTTAACAGTTTTGAGGAAATAAGTTATTGTAATATGCTTAGTTAAGTGCAAAATGGCTCATTAAAACCTATTTTTAAAGATGTGTAAAACACCTATTTTTAAAGATTTGTTAAACACCTATATTTAAATTGATGTAATTTGAATAAATAAAAAAAAACAACATTATTTGTTACAAGAAACAACCGAGAGAGAGTATTTTTAGTTATGCTATATAATTAATTTAATGTAATTTTAATACACTAAGGCAATATATACATATATATATATATATATATATATATATATATATATATATATATATATATATATATATATATATTCAAGACTTTTGGTGGGGCCTTATTCTATTTTAAACAAAAAAAAATTTAACAAATCTGCTGTCAAAAATAAAAATTTTATTCATTTAACTTTGTGTCCTATGTGGTCTATACTAAAAGAGTTCTTTAGGTTACTTTGGAGCCATCGTGTTAATGATTTATATCATTATAACTTATATTAACTTAACACTTAACAGAGTGTGTTAACTTTTACACTTAACAGAGCAATAAATTAAAATTTTTATGTAAAAAAAAAAATTCCTCTCAAAACTATAAACGGAGAATTCACAACAGTATTAATATGAGGATATTAAATAATGGCAAATAATACACTAAAATTTATATGACTAAACATATATTCTATAAAAAAATATTATTTATAAATTTTATCAATTGAAATATTTTATATATTTAGTACCACAAAAAGCATCACATAATGATTAAATTTGTATGTTTATATCTTTGAACACAATTTTTATAACTATTTATAATTTTCTTCATACAATAATTTTTAAAAATTTGTTTATCTCAAAGAGGGAGTGCTATGGCTGAGGATTATTTACTTATTAAATGATTAAGAATGGGGATAATGATTGACTATGGTTTGTAGAATGAATAGAATTTACTAATTGAGATCAATATTCTTTTAATTCTTAAAATATCTTAAATTAAACTGCCATTCATACATTTTCTGAAACTTACATTTACGCTAATAACAAGTAGTATTTTATGGGGGGGGGGGGGGGGGAGGGTAAATAAGAAGTATGTTATCATCATTACCTTAGTAAAAGGTAACTTTTTAAGAATTGTACAAAATGATGTGAATAAATTCTTCCTATAAATTGAAGCAGAAATTATGGCCATAGTGATTTAGAAATATTGTAAATATTACACATAGGAATTGGAGAGATGGCAAACTTGGACATTCTTTTTTTCTTAAGGGGGGGGGGGACTACACCTTTTGAGTTGGATAAATCCCGTATTTGATGAAATTAAAAATATAGGAGAAATTAGGATCTGGCTTTTTAAGGGGAAAGGTGATAGTATTGAGGCCAATAGGGTGAAAATGAATTAATATAATGTGACAATTTTCTATGACTTGTCAAACATAATTTTAATTTGTTAATTTTCCCTCTAGTCTAACTTGCTCACCTTTATTGAGTCATATCACAACAGTAGACTTCACATATAACAAATAGCACAATTTTATTATAACAGATTTATACATAGAACCTAATAATATTTGTTGACAACCTTTGGATAACAACTCCCTCTATGAAAAAAAAATATCAATAGATTCATCAAACTTATTTATCATAAACATACATTTTTTTTATTATTATTATAAAAATACCTTTATTTTTGGTATCCTAACAAATTCAATGAAGCAACGATATCTAATCTCTTTTCTGTAATTAACATTTTAACATCAAATACATATAACGTAGTTGACACATAATACAATAACATTAGTAAATTTGAATAACTGCTAGTTAAAGTAAATTTTTAGTTTCAAAGCAAATATAGATGAAAAATTAATTAGTATAGTATTTTTTATTTGTTTTATATATATAATGAAGGTAGTATTAATCACTTTTTTAATACCAGTTACCTCAGTATGAGGATATAACACAGTGAATAATGGTTAGATATTGATCCCTAATGTACAAGTTTAATTAATAAATATTGCTTCACATTTATGTACGATGTAACCAAATCTATTTTTTTTTTTCTTTTTCTTTAAAATTCTGACTTTTATTTAGGACATTAGATTGTCAAGTCCACTATTTACTAACCCTCAGGTATATTTAAATGATTTGCTTTAAAACACATTTTAAAATAAAATTGATTTTATTTTGTTTATTTCCGTAAAAAAATCTTAAAAATACAAAAACTTTATCAAAAATTGTACTGGAGAGTTCACCACAATTGGCACCCACTAATTTTAAATTATATTATATTTTTTCACAACAGGTAATCTACATAGGGCATCCTTCTGTGTACATATATAAAAATGAAATTTGTATTATTACCTGACTAGAAACTATACAATTTTCAAAAGAATAATATACTATATTTGTAATAAAAAATCTAATAAGTTAATAATATCTACTTTAACTAAATACATATATAAGAATAATATAATTTTTAAAAATTCTACATTTTGAACCTCATTTGATTTCCTTTAATAATTAGATTGATTATAGTAGAACCTCACAATAACAGACAAATAAATGATAATAAACATAATAAAAATAGGTTGAAATTTTTATCTTTATTTCCAAGCAAGACTAGTTATTTTCTGAATTTAACAAATTGTTTGATAACAGCATCTGACGAGTCTTTCTGTGAAATTTCACAAATTGCCTCCCTACCCAACACCCTGCATCGGATTCTGTTTTGCTCAGTATTCATCAAACATCGCTTATTCTATGTTTAAGGTACCTTTTATTTGACGAATGCTAAACACTTTTTACAGCTAACAACTGTACTTTCATTGATATACTTCCCTATTGTCTTGTTATTTGGAATAATTATTTGTTATATACCAGACTCATTACAACGGACAACCCCTAGCCCCTATTAGTCCGTAATTGGGAGGTTCTGCTATAATAATTTTAATTCAAATAAAAAGCATTTATACTTGAAACAGAAATAAGAATCAAGAAGATAATGAAAATTAATTGGAAAAAAATAAATATTCATTTCTTCAAATAACCCAGTTTCACATAACAATCATACAGTTTATATAGATGGTGGAGTGATACAATAACCCCGTGTCTGCCACTGCACTCCCTTTTACAGATTCTAAGCTCTCTCGGCTATTGTGCAGTGGATTTTTAATTTTTACCCCAAATAACTATTTTTTTTTGTACAGAATCATTCCACAGGGTGGTTCAAAAAGTGTGGGTTTTGAATTGCTCATAATGTTGTTGTTTGTTGCTAAACAACACTGTTGAGTATGAATTTGAAATCTGCTATCATTTTGATTTCATTCTGAGTGTCATAGAACGCTTTTCAACAGAACAAAATGCGTTAGTAGTAAAAACGTTTTATTAAAATGGAGAAATTTTGCAAGAACTGTCCAACGATCAATAATCAACAATTTCAGGAATAGAATTTTGACATACCAGAAAAGTAGAGGGGGACATATTTTTTATTCCTGAATTGGGAAGGTTTGATTAACAGGTTTATGTCCTTTATAAAAAAAAAAAGTTCCTTTTTAGTTGAAAAACGTTCACCATGGAACACTCAAAATTAAAACTCTTTTCCTGAAATTGTTTACTATTCGTCGATACTGTCGTAGTTGCTGCAAAACTTAATCCATTTTTATAAAACGTTTTCACATCTAACACATGTTGCTCTGTTGAAAAGTGAAGTTGAAGTTGAAAAGTTGAACAATTACAAGTGAAGTGAAGTTGTTTAAGTTGAAGTGTTCCATGATGAAACACAGAATAAAATTGAAATGATTGCATATTTCAACTTTATACTCAACAGTGTTGCTTAGCAATAAACAACAAAATGACGAGCGATTCAAAACCGGCGCTCTTTTTAAACAACCCTATATAATTTCACAAATACAAAACATAAGGGCAATAAAAAATAGTCACTATTTATTTCACATCTATTGCTACTATCATAGGAAGTTGTACGAGTCTTAGCTCTCTGGGAATGAAACCAAAATGATTGCTGGAGTTAGGACTATAATTTCGAAGAGAGAGCCTTAAATCTTTCAGACACACTAATATGTATAAATATAGGCCAATATGTATATCTAAAATGTCCTATATTTATTAAACAAAAATATTATGGAATCTAAATTTATAAAGAAAAATAATGTGATAAGCTCGTAAACAATAACATGAATAAATATTTTTTTTTAAAATTTATCTCCCGTAGTTATTTTATTTTTAATATAAAAAATACTTTTGAATCTCATGAGACCATAAAACATAGTAGGAAATCATTTAATAAAAGTTTAAACAAATAAAAATAATGAATATTATTAAATAATTAATAAAAACAAAATGGCTACAATTTTATTTAAAGAATATAAATATTTAAAAAAATAAAACATTTTACATTAATTAGAATGATTACTTTGTGTGATTCAAGTGCAATATAACTCAGAATTTCTTCTTTTTTAAAAAATAAACAATCGGTAACAAAAACTTGTACCAAAAAAACACAAAAACTAATTTGTAATTAATAATATACCCTAACAAATGCATAAATAATGCAACAACTAAATAAATACACATTTACCATAAACAAAATATAATAAATAAACAAATAGTTTAAATTATTAAAAATAAAGCCGCTACTGAAAGACCTCTATAATAAAGCCAGCTTAATAGATATAAACATAACATGAAAAATAGAATAAAAAAATTGATTAGATGTTTTTAAAAGTAGCTATAAACTGAAAGGATAAAACAAATTTGAAAAATAAAAGCTTTAATTTAAAGGCTTGTGTAAAGGTGATTTAATCTTTAACTCATTTTTATAAGGATAAGTAACTGAAGAAAAATATTCATATTAAAAGCTATAATCAGTAAATCAATAAAGATATTTAACCGTGGAATGAGTTTAAAGTAAATACTGAAAAAAAGAGGAATGTGAATGAATGGAAAAACTAAGTATGATTTTCCCTTATAAAGTCTTTAAATATATTACCACACTGTGGATGGATTGGTATACATAAAAAGTAATAACAAACTGAAATAAGAAAAAGTTAATAAAAGAAAGCAAATTAAGAGTAAACAAAAATCTTAATAAAAGCAAATTTAAGCCAGCTCTATTAAAAAGAGAAGAGAATTCACTTGTCTTTTATAAGTTTCATAAAATAAGAGTACTACAAAAAATACATCCTAACAATGTTTAAATTTAAATATATATAGATACAAACAAGCTTAATTGTATCTTTTTTAGCATCATAGAAAATATATATTATAGTAATACATAGAAGAAAAAGAAAATTAAGAAAGATACAGTACAGTAAGCACCTTTATAATTAATGAGTTTTTTGTATATATATATTTTTTATTTTGTATATATTAATATATATATATTTAAAATTTAATAAATTTTTAATTTAATGTTCAGATATAATAGAAAGAAAAGTAAGTATTATTTGTTATTTATAATAATTTGGACAGGTTTGTATGTTTGTTACCTTCATAGAGGTAGGTGGTTTTTATTTATGCACAAAAAAAAACTATCGGGTGATAGTTGTGCGGAAATATGTTTTTGAAAAAAGAGTTACTTGCTCAATTTTGACTGAAGCCATTCCTCGGTGAGCTCATCCAACTCACGAACTTCATACACTTTAGAAACATTCGCTTCCTTCTGTACTGACAGCTTTGTACCTGCGTACATAATTTGTAAATCCATTTGACAATCTGAAACGAGAAGATAATTAATTTTTATTTATACATTCAAAAGTTGATAATAAATAAAGAGTCTAAGGCTATATAAAATTAATAAATTTTTAAAGAATAAATAGGAATAAATATTATATAAAAATCTTGGGAAGCAGAAGAGGTATAATGAAAAATTCCCAAGAAGAGAAGTATATCTTGATTGGCATAGCTCCTGTAATAAATGCAACATATATTAAGCCTCTTGCTAAAGATATCCAAGATTTTCCATTTTATATATAATAATATAAATATATGTTGTCCCCTTTCTTATGAATAATTATGAACTCTTTGTGTCCAGGTTTTTTTTAAAAAAGAAAACTGACGATTTAACTTATTAAGATTTTTAACAACATAGACTACCAACAAGGTTAGAAGATGTTCCAAAATAAGAAACGAAATATTACCTTATAACTAAGAAATGAGTTTTTTATTTACTCCTATGGACACTAAAGAGTTTATAAATATCCAAGATTTTCATTACGACTAATATACTATGAGGGTTTGAAAGTATCATATTATATTAATTATTAATAATGAAACCGGGTTCTGAAAGTCACCTTGTCTATTCAGTACAGGTGCCACTATATTTTCCCTTCTTATTACTGCTCCATTAACACATTAAATTGAGTCTTCCAATTCAGGAACATACCTCTATGGCGGGTTTAAATAATACCAAATGAGATTACACGATTTATAAGTGAATCTGTAATAATTTGTTGTTGGGATCCTCTGTAAATACAACACCAGGACCGCTGGCGTAAGCTGCCCAGATTATTCTTGTTTTCAGTTAAATCATTTAAAAATATCATATTACAATGTATTCACTGAGCACAATTAAATTGATCAAATTAAGAATTAAACAAACCTCTGGGTGTAACGTAAATGAAGCAAATAGGGAAAGAGATTCTTCCATCACTATGTGTCATCTTGTAAGAGTAAACAACATAGCGAGGCTGGTGACTTGGTAACACATCTTGTAGATCATCCACACTTACATCCTGAAGTATAATACTTAATATTAAAATCACATATATGAGTTGGGAATACATAATATAACAAATAACCCACTTGTCACACATAGGTGTAATAAGAAATATTCACAATTCTTATTTTTTTTATTTGAATGATATCAATATAATATAATAAATTAAACATACCTCAAGCAATTCATCCACACAAATTTTTTGAGAGTCTCTATCAACTTTTACTGAAAAGGAAGTATATGTATTAAGAGAAAATAAAAAAATGAGGCACTTTTAGTCATCAATAATGCTCCTAATTAATTTTTTGTAACACCAAACTTTTTTAGGACATACAACATTATTATTGACTACCTATTTCAACAGTACAGACGAGAGAGAGTGGACAGAATATGTGTGTGGTGGATTATAGTTTTGAAATCCCTTCTCAGAGAGGGAAAATAAAAATGGATTTATTTAAATAAATGAATAAACTTTAAAGACGGGCACAATATCTTCAACATATATAAATATTTATTAATAACACAAGGACTTGGCTAAGAGTATTTAACTATTCTCATAACTACCATTTAACCAGGCACCCAAGACCCAAGGCTTAAATAATCAAATACACGAATCAAGATGTCCAAGAGAAGACACCTGTTAGAGCTATTCTAAATTGGGCTTCTTTTCCAAACTTCATTTATTTAAAAAATCGTACATTGGCATGATTGAAAGGCTTTTCACTTAACCCCTAGCTAGAAATATCCGCCTTAGAGTTAGAGGCACTCATGTAGCCCTGTGTTGACTCTACTCTCTGAAGCTTCAGATGCAGATTTTTATATTGACTCTTCAAGAGTTCTAGAGATGATTTAATTTCTGACAATCATGACAGTGGTTCTCTGACAATCATGACAGTGGTTCTCTGACAAGCACCATGTCACATAAATGTGTGTTGACATTTTTTTAGGGAACCAATGAAGAACTGGATACTTTCGACAACTAGGCAGACCCTACAGAGCACCAACAAAGTGTTTTCCTTTACAAAGCCTAAGGATCATTAGTGATCATGAAAATACATATAATGAATTGATTATAACAATATTTTTTTTTTTTATTTAAAATGTTTGGAAAGCTTTAACACACAACGCAAATAGAAATTGTTAATAGTATTGAATATGTTGTTTAGCCAAAAGACCCCTGATTTTGTGGGCTTCTAGAATGAAAGTTCTGATTAATAAATCTTCTTTATTATTCCCCTTACTATGTTAATACAATGAATATCAAAGGACGAAAGGGCTAAGCTTTAGAATTCGGTAACCAAGCCCACAACACACTGTTTTGACCAGACTACACTTCAAAATTTATAAATATAGAAGATATTGTGCCCCCTCGTCTTTAAATTTGTATAAACAAAGGAATATTATAACTTACAAAGCAAAAGAGTGAGTCAATCCCTTTGTAACAATAGTGATAAGAGTAGAGCAAAATTGTGAGTTGCAGGCTTGGAAACCGTATTCTAAATCTGTTCCCAGTAAAAAAAAGAGGTTGTTCCCACCTAAGGATTAAATCATAACAGGATAAATTCAACCAGACACATATTCTGGCATACCACTGCACACAAATGGCTTGTACCAACTTGTTCAACTAAACATAAATGGAATAGTACTCAATGAGGCAGATTTACCTGTTATTTAACAAAACCCCCTAGATAACTTGGATATTTTACGTTAACAGTAAAAAACTAACATTATATGCACCTTTATTCTTTTAAAAAGTATAAATTAAATCTATAAATACATACTAAGTGTTCAAAAAAGAAAGAAAAACCAGGTGATTTATTTTTTATCCCCCCCCCCCCCCCGGATAACTAGTCATTCGAAGAATATTGGTTAAAAAACCAAAGTTCCACATAAAAATTAAAAGATAAGGCCTAAAAAATCCATATTACATCACATTTTTCTAAAGAGTAAAAAAAATATACGTACAAATCAGAGCAGCGTTAGACTTTTCTTTACGAAAACGAAATTTCTTAAGGGCTTCTTTAACACAATCGTCTATATCACACACAGTAACGTTAGACTGAAACAAATTATTAAAGTCTTGTAATGAGTCAGTTCAACAGCCACTTAACTCAAAGCAAAACAGAAAACACCAAATTATAACTTACCATATTGAAGTCTAAGTTGTTGATACTTAAAACCACTTTTTAAATCAAACAACGAAAGAATAAAAATACTTTTAAAAAATCACAGATTACTAACAGGTTAACAGTTAAAACTTCAGGTAATTGTTTTCGAAATAAGAAGATTCATGTAAAAAACCTCAACAAATCAACAAAAACGAACTATCTTGGAAAGATGTTTTGAAACAGGAGGCAAAACTGCGAAGCAAGATAAGATATCATTATTGTTCTAAACAAAGATCAAATAATCTTTGTTATATTTAAAAATCCCCTCTCTCATAAATCCTTTTATTTTTTTTAACTTCGATGTACATTAACCGTCGTTTGATTTTTATTTTTTTAAAGACAATATAAAGGAAAGAAGTGCGGGAAAAGGGGTTGTGGCCCTCCTTTCTATACTTAATATTAAAATTGGTATTTACTCTGACAGCGTGAGAAAATAAAGGGAGAGCCAATGATGCTCGAGATTTTGACATTATGACCTTGTAAATGTCGAAATCTCGAGCTCTCATTGGCTCTCCCTTCGATTTCCCACTATATGTCAGAGTAAATGCAAATTGTAATACTAGGCATCGCGTGGCTCTGCCATTGAAGCGAGCGTATTGCAATATAATACTGAATATTAAGAAATTTGTTAATAATGATGAATGTCAAGTTGAAGTGAAGACAAGTGGAAGAGGGTAGAGTGGGAGTACTTGCTGCAAAGCAAATAGGCGGATAAAAATAATATGAGACCAATAGTGATTTGGATATGACTTATTACTATCCAAATTTCATATAATTCGGACGATTCTACAGTTTTGTTTAAAATTTACTCGTACATACCTATAGAGGAAGTTCCCTTACCTTGGACAGTTATATACCTTAGAAACTTCCCCTATAAACAATTCCATGGAAGGAGAATATATGGGAGCCTATAAATATAGAAGCCTATAGTTTGCTCCTTCGCCAGGTCTCAGAGCTCAGATTGCAGATTTGTGTCCAATTTATGTCCCTCCGCTACTAATTTATATTCACATTTTTTAATAAATTTCAAATAAGTATAATTAAAAATCGTCGGCTAAAACAATATATCATGCAAAACAAAGTATGTAATGTTAATAAACAATAACTAAATTAACATAAATAGAGAAGGAATTTGTGGTTTGTTGTGATCACAAGTTATGACTAAACGAATCGTTGCGACACAGACACAGCTTAATAGAACTGAGTAACTGAGAACAAATAAATGCAGGATATTTATAGATCTTACACTCAACGCAGTGTCTATACACTATAAAAATATAGACAAGACATGCAGGTATACAGTATACATGTTATGTAAACTCAATGTTTACTGCAAATATTTCACAGTATTAAAAAATAATGAATTTACCCCATTTGTACATTACAGGATCTAGGCTTTTCGTCGCCCGGGGCAAGAGTGCTGCTTGACCCCCCCCCCCCTCCCCCCTTTCCCTGCAATTAACGAACCCTACACATTGTTGGATGATCTCGACTTGACGGTGTCGCAGCCTTGCCACTGATACTATCTTTATAACAAACGGTTGCTTAGACTAATCGATATTATAAATGTGAATTATTAACATAATAACTTGGTTTAGTGTATTTTGAATTATTCGAGTATTAAACATTCCATCTAAATTTACCATAAAAAATAGGAATCGAACGAGACCTCTCACCTTTTGCAATTATAGCTAATTTCTCACGAGCTACTTTTTTCTCGGAAAAACTACTTAAATGGTTAGAATCGTATTTATTAATATAAATAATAAATAAGATTCGTATTTAGATACATGTACCCTATTTTAGAAAATTTTAATCAAAAAAGTTAAAACCCTTGGGTTATTTTTAAAAAGATTCATACTTTATCTCAGGAAAAGGGGAAAAATATATTTTACCGTATAGTCAAGTCAGGTGTTTTCCTTTCAAGAAACCTACCCCCTCCGTTTTCTTTATGTCCGTTTTTTTCTATGTAATAATGCGATGGAAGTAGATCGTGACCTTCAACCCATGGCATATGAACTTCGTACCACCTTCCTGCTTTTTAGGGTTTCTTTGGTAAATCCAAAAAAAGGAACCCTTATAGTTTCACTCTGTACGGTTCTTAACTGTCACTCTGTACGGTTCTTAACTGTCACTCTGTACGGTTCCAATAACTTTTGAATCAGAAGAGATAAAAACATGAAACTTTCCAATATTAAAGATAGTTTGAAGCGCACACAGGAAATATATAGCTAACTCAAAATTATCAGCTGTTCAAATCCAAAATGGCGGATAATTTCCGTCACGCGAAATTTTTTAAATTTTGAGCGGGGTATCAAATGAAAGGTATATTAGGGTAGATTACAAAAATATATAACACTTGTGGAAAGTGTTTAATTTTCTATGCCATTTTGTCAAAAACAATAAAAAATTTGTCCTCCCCCCCCCCCCCTAACACTATATTTCTGCTGTTACTAAAAATATAAAAAAATATGCAAAATGTGTGGTTTACTAGGCCGTAGAAAAAATAAGAATAGCAATTTGATCTCATTAACTGGGAATCCAAAATGACATAATTCTTGTCTCGGGACATTTTCTTTTCTATTTTAAATTTTGAGTGAGGTAATAAATGAAAGATTTGTGGAGTTGGTTACAAAAATAAATATAGCACTTGTGGAAAGTGTTTAATTTTCCAAGCCTTTTTGTCAAAAAACATCAAAAGCTTGCGTGTTCCCCCACCTAAAACTATATTTCTGCTGTTACTAAAAATATGGAAAATGTGCGGTCTGATGGGCCAAAGAAAAAGTAAGTATAGCAATTTGATCTGATTAACTGGGAATCCAAAATGGCAAATATTCCTGTCACGGGTAAACATTTTTTTTTTTAAATTTTGAGTGGGTATCAAATGAAAGGCATTATAAAGTAGATTACAAAAATATATAACACTTGTGGAAAGTGTTTAATTTTTCTTGTTATTTTGTCAAAAAAACATCAACATTTTACGATGTTATGAAAATGTTCTTTTATTTGTTGTCCTTCAATCTCAGTCTTCGTTTTTGTTTCTATATTATTTCATGCCTAGTACATCCAACTTCCACAAGTCGGTTACTTTCATTTCAATGGTTTGATTTAGTCCTGAAAAATTGGTTTGATAAGGTGATAATATTTTGTCTTGATGGATATCAATACATTTAACTTTTAATTAATGCAATTTAGCCCACAAATGATTCCATATTAATATTAAGTTTCACTGTCTGCATACATTTAATATTAAATAAAATAAATGTGTGTAGTTGATAATGGGTAATTAGGGATGCATAAAAAAACAAACTCTCCTATCTCATTTTGTTTGCTATATTTCGACCCATTCTTGAGTCATTATCAAGCATCTATAACAGAAATAGCCACAACAATATCAACCTTTTTATTCCTCTGAGTAGTCTCTGCTCTACTCTTTTCGATTAATAATGATAATAAATTGGAAAACATTTTGGAACATTACAATTCTTACCATATACATTTGCTAAGGCTAAGATCTAAACATTTGTTTTGAAACAAAAACGTACATTTTTTAAAATGCTATTTGCACTTAAGCCCATATAATCATGTTTATACTAAGAAGGGACATACCCAAGTCCAATCCTAAAATTACAATCATACAACAGTTTAATAATTACATAAACATAAAAGTTTATACAACCCAACCATGCTTTATCTATGTATGTATATTATTTACATTAATATCCATATATTATATAAGGAATCAGATTGATGTTAGACAGTTTGATAAGATAGGAGAGTTTGTTTTTTATATATCCCCAATGACCCGCTATCAACTACACACTAATTATTGAGGGATCACCTTTCATCTACAAATTAAAATAAATGTTTCTCTTAAATCCGCTGATAGGCAATCACTGAAAACAGTCATTCATGGCTGGTTTGGCATAACCATTTCGCCGTATGCTAGCTCATGCGCCATCTTAATCTTAATTATATTAAATAATTTTAACTACGATTGATACGAAATATAAACATTTTATCTCTGGTTTAGATGCGTAGAAGTAGAAAGTGATTCTTTATATACTATCATTTAAGCTCAGGTACTCAAGTACACTTATACTTATTCCTAAGCAAACGAGTCTAAAAAAAACAATAATGAACTATTAAGTATTTGCCTAAACTATTATTATTTGCCAGATTTAGAGTATAACTTAT
Organism: Gerris lacustris; assembly: GCA_951217055.1. Lineage (NCBI taxonomy): Eukaryota > Metazoa > Arthropoda > Insecta > Hemiptera > Gerridae > Gerris > Gerris lacustris. The sequence goes on along the minus strand of OX578283.1, from coordinate 21,708,293 downwards.
ATTATATAAAATATTTTTAGTAATTGTAAATTGGTAAAAATGTTTAACTCAAAAGTAGTAAGATTAGACAAGATTTTGTGGAACTTATTCTCCCTATCATCAGTTGACTGACAACTATTTTTCGCCATAAATACATTATTTTAAAGGGCACATTAATCTTTAATAACATTTATGTATTGCAGTGCTATTTGTTGAACATTCCTAAAGTAATCATTAGACCGAAATCTATTGAAAACTGCCACTCACATTCCAAAATCTGAGATAACTAATAACATACCCTTTTCACTTATTCCTTTCAGCTGCCCTATGCCGCCTAAAAACCACTTAACTTAAAAATTCCCCATGCGTCACCACCCTTTTTCCCCAATCTGTTTTGTATATATCGGATAGTCATGACATGAGTCATGAAAAACTGATAATTTTCTTAAATAAAAGGTCTCTAATAAAATAATGATCAATTAAATTGTTTGAAATTAGCTTTTAATTATAAATTATACCCTTTAACTTTAATTTAGGCACAACCATAATATGTATTTATTTAAAAATGATATCAAGCGCAAACAAGTAAAGTGTAATTGGCCAATCCTTTTAAAGGTCCATACACTGAAAGAACCACGTTTATTGGACCACCCTATATTTTCTTCGCTGATTAGATTAAAGATCACATATTTGTGTCAAGTATACATCCATATTAATAAATTGTAATAGATTGACTACAATTTAAAGTTTCTTCATTTTTGGTCCTCAATCTAACTTAATTGGCTGCCATTCATAAGTTAATTAAATTAAGAAAAAAAATATGTGTGGGGCTCTCACGCATTAGAAGTGAAACTTAAGTTCTAGAATGCGTTGCTCTCTTTCATTTTTTGACGAATTTATTATTTCAGGATTAAGAAATGGTTATGGGAAATTAAATTAAAAAAAAAAAAAAATATTGCTACGCTAAGGCAACCACATTTATTCCAATAAAAATAAATGTTTGTTTTGATTTGCTGGTCTTTAAATATATATACTACTATTTATCTGTAAAAATGTTACACTTGGACGAGTCTCGAATCGCAAACTTCGTTACACGATTTCACTATTTGAAAAAATTCACTCTACTGCCTCCAAAGAAGTTTCACTTCAATAAAAAGTATCAAGTTACAGCTTAAATGAAATATTATAAGCTTTAACTACTGCGAAACAAAATATGTATAGTTTAATTCTTTTTATAGTTTATTCCTTATACCTAAAGAAACCGTTGCCGGAATAGTAAAGAAAGCAAATGCCTACAAAAATGAAATAGTTCTTATGCAATAGAAATGAGAAGGGTCATTTAACTTTTACTTCAGGTATTATTTCATTTTACAACAATCACAACCTTGTGATTAATGAGGGCGTAGAACGTACCCATAGAGGCAATAAATCATTCCTAGATTGGATCCTTCAACATTAGTATAAAGGGGAGAAATGAAAGGATATGCGTATGGGTATGTGTGTGTGTGTACATATATTGCCTTCCCGGAAACGCATACTCAAGTAACAAGAACTCTGAAATACTCCGCTTTTTAAGTTAGTATAGTATACGCGTTAAAAATCCCCCCAATCGCTCTCCTTTTCTTAACAAAGTGCCGACAAAGAAAACGAAGAAAAAAAAACTAACAGAAGGCACGGCTTTATACTCAAGTGGCAATCATAAGGGAGGCCCCCTGTCTTTGTTATGTTTACAGAAGGCTCGACTAAAGACTCCCCTCCAGGGATATTTGAGGCGGGATTGTTTTTGTACGGTCGGCCGCTCGCTCCAAGGTCCCTCGCCTTGTCGAGATAAGGCACCTGCTATGCCGGGCCACATCAAAAGGACGGAATAGTTCCATGTAAAGATTCTAGTTGAGGAAGGCATGTTTACGAGTGTTGGATTGGGGTGTGGAGGGGGACCAAGTTGAATACTGAAGCCAATCAGTCGTCTTTAGGTCATGCGACCATTTAGTGTTTTAGTTTTAACTGCTTGTTTTGTCTTAATCTCTTCAGCATCTCCCATATCCGAGGTAAGTACTGTCATATTAGTTTTGTTATGTCAGTCCACAAATTTGGATGAAGGAGATCATCCAAATTTGCAACAAAAAAATGTAACTTTGAAGGAAACAGTGGCCTAGTAATTGTTTCTTTTTTAAGGATCATAATATGGCACAAAATTTAATATTTAATTATTATTTTTTTATTTTATTCAGCAACTTTTAAAATGTTATCCATCTGAGCGCAAGGCCAAGTGTCGGTAAGCATGCAGTGTATCTATACTTGAACCAATTCAACCGGGTTTTCTCACCCTCATATTTCTGCTTCCTCTTACGATGGGCTATTGCAATTTGAAAAATAGATAAAGCTTAAGTAGCTTAGGACACTGTATAAAATTGAGTCCTTAATATTCAGCCATTTCAACAGGGGAGAGTTTCAAAGTTTGACATTTTGTTACTGACTCATATTCATCATCAAAATTATAAGTGACTTCCAGACTAGCTGGGAAACTCGAAATTTGGCACACTTGTAGCTATAGCCGTGCAACTGACAAGAAAAATCCAAAAAGTTGATTTTTTTTCATTTTTACCCTTTCCCAAAAAAGTAAGCCTTTCAAAGTAGTGATATCTACTTTTTGGCCAAGTCTGGACTTTTTTGGTACTTCACACCTACTTTCGTGAGCAAAACTGATCTTTTCTTTTTATTGTTTAACACTTGGCCAGTTTCTGAATGAGGCATAGAACATCAGTATCATGTGTTATCACTATCACATAAGAGTTACGTGGGTAATGGGAAAGAAAGAACTCAGGAGAAAAGGAAAAAGTTCAGGACCCCCACCCAAAAAAGTCATTCTATCAAAGTAGTGATATCTACATTGAGGCCAAGTTTGTTTAATGCATCATTCAGATACTGGTCAAGTTTTAAGTAATAAAAAGAAAAAATATCAGTCTTGCTCATTGCTCATGAAAGTAGTAGTGAAGTGAGGTTATAAAAATCAGACTTGGCCAAAAAGTAGATATCACTACTAAGATAGGCTGACTATTTTAGGAGAGGGTCTTGAACTTGAACTTGGCCCTTTTCACGGTTAAGTTTTTTTGTGGATTTATATTACAATCTAACAATATAGAAGTCGTTATTCCGAAAGAAATCACCTTTCAAGGTCACATTATCTTTAAAGGAAATTTGTAAATAGTAAAAGAATTAAATAAGCTATTTTTGGATTAAAATTCATTATCCCTTTGCGTATGAGCAAATTTTGTCTGAGATTTTCGGGCAGATTTGTTCTCTTTTTTTTATACCAATACTGGATTGGAACTTGTATCTTGTATAACTTTTGTTACAAGTACAACATCTCCTTGAGATATAAATTAATATAATACCTATGTATATGTAGTACAAAGCTCCTCTTTAAAAAGTTTGTAACATTATTATTATGTCATAATAACATTTTAATTTGCTTCGCAGGCAAATTCTGGGAACATTACTGTAAAGCATGAGAAAAGGAAACGGCTAAGAAGCGACGGACTGCATGAAATGCACGCGAGTCCTCAAGAGAAAAGTAACATTAGGAACACAGAGAAACACGTACTGGTCTTCAATAGAACTATGCAAATATTCGGTAAAACATAATCTTCTTACTTTCTATATATATATTTTATTAATAGTAATCAACTCACGTCCTACAAGCCCTTGGACCTTGAAAGTTTAAATTTTGAGAAAGTGCTTTTAAGTATCCACAAACAAAGGCTATGTCTCTTAATTAAAAAAAATCTTTAAGTCAAGATTAAGTCGTGTAGAAATAGCATTGAATGGTGCAAAGGATTAAACCGGTTAATGTAGTTCTTTCAGTGGGTGAAAGGGCACATCTGAAGGGGTTATTTTCAAAATAAAGCAGCAGTGATCAGTGGCGTAAATAGCGCCCCCGCCAACCCCGCGGCGCGGGGGGGCGCCTGCTCTAGGGGGCGCCGAAAAATGAATAAACAATAATATTTATATTTAATAATAAACATTTTTAGAAACTCTATGTGGGCGGAATTATTTTAATAAAATTATTTTTGGGAGATGAAAATAAATGAGAGATAAACAAATAATGATATGAGTGAGAATGATATGAAATGTTATGGTTTAGAGCTTATTGCTCAGTTTTGTTTTCTAGTTAAGTGTCACTATACCTATAATAATATGGGTAAGTATATCGGGCTCCCTTCTTCATTTTCGATTGGCAAGAGATCAAAGTGTTTATTACAACTAAAAGTTATCTTATCTAATCCGGTTTTAGCTGTACTGATAAGGAAATCTGTTCCAAACTTTAACAAGTTATACTTCCATCTCTTTCTCTACCGCTTGTCTTTGCTATATAATATGTATTTCTCTTTCTTTCTTAACCCCCCTTACTTCTTCTAAATTCGGATGGGGGGTCATGACGTCATAATTAACTTATTGTTGGTCCCATATAAGTTGAAATCGTGAGCGCCTATTTGTTTCTCTTTCACATTCGCACAAACATACATTAATTTACACCTATAATATCTTTAAAAGTATGTACTTATTTGATTTTTATTAAATTTGGATAGTTTGTCGAAATTAGCCCGTATATAATCCTAGATTAATTTCAACCGTTAGCACTCATTAAATTTTGCTAAATTGGTACTTTATTTCATGTTAAAGGTGGTTAAGGTTAGAGGTGGTTAAATTTTGTTAGCTATTGGAGGCGCATTTTCAAAGGCTGCGGGGGGGCGCCGGATTTCTTAGTTACGCCACTGGCAGTGATCACCAGCATATCTAAAACTTCAATTAGATTATCTCAAACTTGAAAATATTTTAGTTGTTGTTAACAAATTGTTAGCGTACTTAATATATACCTAATATTAGAAAATAACTCGTTTCAATAATCAAGAAAGTGTTGCGCGCCAATCTTTAAGAGTTATAGTCAAGGAGATAGCGTACAAAAAAGTGTCTGACTAACATCAAGCTAGAGCATTGTGTTTACGTAAATCTATTGGTGCCTTTTAAGAATATATTATGGTCGACTAAGTTCGTCTACGGGACATAGCTTGGCAATAGGCATTTGAAAAAAACCAACAGGTTGAGGACGACCATTGGCCATGTCCTGCCCTTCTATTTCTATGGTGGACAATGTGATTTTAATGATCCTGAGAAAGAACGTAGTTAGTAGACCAACAATCTTGTCACTTAATAGGTTAGTTAGTAAAATATTATTACCTAATCAAAGAGGTCACTTATAGTAACAAACTACCATCAACTTGTTGTTTGTTCTTCTAAGTTAGAGCAATCAGGATCATGAAAATCACATTGTCCACCATAAAGGGCGGAACATGGTCGCTCTCCACCGATTTGTTTTTTTTTTCAAATGTTTATTGCCAAGCTATGTCCCGTAGACAAACTTAGCCGACCACCTATTCTTAAAAGGCACCAAAAGATTTACTTATACACCAAATTCTAGCTTGATGTTTATAGACACTTTTTTGCACCCTACCTCTTATGGGTTATTATTATTATACTCGTAAATCGGAAAATTGCTCGACGATGAAACATGAAACACCTTAAAACTCTTCTTACACTAAATTTTAAATTAGATTGATGGAACAAAGCTCAAGAAAATATATTCAATATTAACGAATAAAATATTCTATTGTAACGGGGATTTGATGAGTGAATAAAGTGAACTGGTTGTGTTGGGTTTATTTTTATGGTTGTATGTGTGAGATTTTTATGTATGAAAACTACATCTCTAGAGCTAAGATCGGATCTGCTCCCTGTGTGACTCTATGCTAGGGATTAATTTGATAGATTCTTGGCGGGGAAAAGCACCACTAGACATTGGAGCCTTTGCTAGCATAAGGTCTACGCTGCTTGTATTTCATGACTTGCAGCTTCCCCGTTACACGTTACACTGTAAGGCCTCGGGTACTACAAGAGCTACCATAAGAGTGAAAAAATTAAGGTGGTATCTGATATCTGCCATGTTTCCTTGAGAGTTTCTAATCAACTGGATAGACTCTGAGCAGAGAGCGAAAATTAATGTCTAGAGTCAGAGGTGAGCGGTAAGTAGCAGCATGTTTCAGCTCAGCATGACACTCGTGCTCGTCATAGCCGGCCGTCCTCTACTTCCATTGTACTCGATGAAAATATAAGCGGTACCGCCCTGCCACCTACCGCTCAGCGCTAGTATCGTACCCGAGGCCTTAGAATATTAAACATTTATTTTGTTAAATAATCCCTTTTTTATAATTTGACGAAAATAATTTTAAAGATTTTTTTTTGTATTTTTCCTAGGAATGAGGGTTCAAGAGATTTTAAACGACAGCAAAAGATGGAGAGTTAAACACGATTCTAACAAAGGAGGTTCAGATACCATAGATCTAAGTAGAATACTAAAAGACAGGAGTTCAGACGATAAGGCAAGAGCTTATTATGTACCAGAGAAAGACAGAAGTTCAGAAATAAGGCCGACGACATATGAGAAACACAATACTGTCACTGATATTGGATCAAGAATGTATAAAGAAATAAAAGAAAGCGTAGAAAATGCGAATAAATTTGAATTGCCAAATAATCCATCAGAGGTTTTTGAAAAGGGATTGTTCCAAAGTAAAAATATAAGCGAAAAAACTACAGCGAGAACTAAGGATAACTTGGATTCACCAAGAAATTCTAATGAAAAACAAAATAGTTTGACTTCCTCTTCTACTGAGAGTGAAAGAAGTTCAGAAATAGGTTCCTCAAGTCTTGACAGCAGGGAAGGTCGTTTATCTGGAGATATTAAAAGTACTGGGAGGAGTAATGATTCAAAATTGAAATCTCCGACCGATTTAATTCACCTAGACTTAAAATATGACTTAGAAATGCTGAACTTGAGCGAATACACATCAAGTTCTCTTTCAAACACACTGAGGGATCTTCTTGACAGACTGTCTAATTCTGACGATGAAACCGTTGATGAATCACCTCCACCCTGTCAAATGGTAAGGATAAATCGTTAACAAAAACTTTTTCTTCCGAGCTTACCGAAGGTAACGGAAACTATGTGATCGTTCTGAAGAACGAAACATTTTTTGGTCTCCGATTTTAAAAATTTCAAGACTGAAATCTATTTATCTACACCTATATTTTCAAAAGTACTTATCTGATTTTTATGAAATTTTGATGGCTCGTCTAAAGTAGCCCGCAGATAGCCCCACATTTATTTCAACCTTCTGCGCTCTTTAAACTTTGCTAAATTGATACTTTAATACATTTAAAAAATCAAAACAATTATTTTGTCAGATTTAGAAAACGGGGGAAAATTAAATAAATTGGATAATAATAGTTTTTACTAGTATAAAATCATTAAATTTTACGAAATAGGACGCGAGGAAGCTATGTGTCACACTAAGTGGCAGACTATTTTCTTCAAAACGTTGAGATTAACACCGTTTCTTTTTAATTTTAACTATTTTTTTTTTTTATAAAGTTGATGGATAAATCAGGTGTAATAATAAAACTTTTTTAATTAAGTATCATAAGACGTTTCGACCCTACTAGGGTCATCTTCAGTCACAATTTATTGATAGTCAGCAGTATTCATGAGTTAAGCACATGTTAAGTAATTCTATCTCCCTGGGAGAGAGTCTTGAAATTTAAATAATTAATTAGTATTTAAAATGTTTTAAATTTCAAGACTCTCTCTCATGGAGATAGAATTACTTAACATGTGCTTAACTCATGAATACCGCTGACTATCAATAAATTGTGACTGAAGATGACCCTAGTAGGGTCGAAACGTCTTATGATACTTAATTAAAAAAGTTTTATTAATTCATATTTTACGATTTTGGTAGTATTCATACTACAGAAAGATTAACTGTTTCCCGTAGTTAATAATAATTATAACTTGATTTAAATTAAAAGTTTTATTATTACACCTGATTTATCCATCAACTTTATAAAAAAAAACAACATATAGTTAAAATGAGTATTTTCTTTTAATTAGCCATTGCTTCTTATAAATTAATTTTCTTTTAATTAAATTTATAAATACGTTATGAAAAATTAAAATTAAATATGTGTAACTATCACACAATTTCGGTCGAAACTACGAATTTCGTGATATCCACACTCCTTCCTCTATTTAATCTAGAGCTCAATTTGAACTAGGAAGAACTTCAATTAAAATATTATACGGAGACTGTTATAGTCTATAACAACTTTATCTACTTAATCTTTAACTACTTAATTGGATACTTTCAGATTTTAGATATTTAATGAACGGTAGGTATTATTGGAGCTTGAAAGCTCGCTACCACACCAATCAAGCAACTCTTTCTTTCCACTTTTGGTTATACTTTATAAGCTAAGGAAGTGGAAATAAAGTTGCTTTGCCTCGATTTCACCAAAAAACCAGATAGTAATTGCTTTACATCTCGCTGTTATAGCATTTTATGGTTTTATATTGTTTCAGTGGGCAGATTGCAGGTGGAAACTTCAGGAAATTCTAATAGGATCCTTGCCTTCGTGTCCTTGTATATATCCATCAAAAATATTCTACGACGACAACATATGGGACAACAATAATCAAAGGTACCTTAATAAAACAATTCTAATTATAAAATCAAAACATAAATTTTGACTGAAATTTTAGTAAATCAAAATTAGTAAATACATAAATGTATTAAATAAGTCTATTAATTTTTAGGTTTTATCGATGGAAAGATGCAAGCGGTGCTAGCGAACGACTTGACGTGTATAAACCCGGTGCAAAACATTGTGTTCGATCTATTACTACAGATTTGTACTCCATCGCAGCGCAACATTGTTGTTACGACAAGTAAGACTTAAAAATAAATTGTATATTAAAGCTATTATAGGTAATAATGGTAAAATAAGCTATACTGGCTTGGTACCCTTGACATTGGAAACTGTCAAGTAACAGGATACAAGTAATCACACAAATTTACTTTTGTTTCTAATATATGTGCATTTGCATCGACATAGAAGGGTCAATCAATTGATAACCTACTGGATCTGTATAAAAGGATTTATGAACTCATCCTTTATAAGTGAATCAAATGCGAATCCTCCAGTAAGTTGACTTAGGGTGTATAAAGCAAAAATAGTTTGTATATAGGGTTTGTTAAATATCGCTCTAAATGTAGTCCCTCTATTCTAGATCGTCCATGAAGGTACGTCCCTCAGGGGGACTTAATACATTTACTTAGGAAGTTGAGTTAACAGCGAGAAGTAGATCATTTACTGATTGGTTTTTATATTAATGGAATAGCTGTAAAGCGATCGTTTGACATCATTTAAGTTGAAAGGAATGCCAGAATCGGACGAACAAGTTACATGAGAAGGCTTAGTTATCCTGAAAGTTTACCTAGGAACAATATAGTCAAATTCAAAAAATGTTGTGTATAATTATTTAAGTGTCCCAATGTCCTGGTGAGTTCTTTTTAAGGCTGGGTTTCTTTAGCAGTACAGCGACCTATTCATTGTTTAACAAGGCTATTTTTTTTTTTTTTATACTTTTCAGAAAAATTTGAGTGTACTCAGCGTAGAAAGTGTTCCACAGTTTTAATTAATTCCAATCATTAATGCTTAATAACAATAGCAAAGTTTCTTTACAGTTATTATCTCAGATCAAGTTTCTTCTTGAAGGACTTCTATGTGACCACCGTTTAACCTACCAAAGTTATCCTAGACCTTTAACTAAATAAGTTTAAAACTAACTTATATTTTTCAGGGAACACAAACTATTGACACGAGGTTCAGGAGCGGGGAGCCCTAACCTGGTATCACCAGATATCTCACAAGCTCTTCACTATAGAATTGACATCCTACCCTGGCATCATTGCAAAGGAGATTTTACAAGGTCAGCATTCGACGAAAAAATATTTTAAAAATTTTAACTCCGATCACCAATATTATGGTAAAAATGCTTTATCACTATACTTATTTTTAGGTTAATGAATCTAATATGTTGTGTTTTCTTATAGATATAACAAAGTGAGGCCGCCGAATAATGGAAACAAATGTTCGCTGAATCCCCACGAAGAAGAATATCAGAGACAAATAGAAATGGCAACTTCTTTTTAATCAACATTCGTCTCGACAAATTTACCATCTATCGTGAAAGCCTGCAAGAGATAGGAACTTTTTCGACTTCGAAGAGAAATAGCTGAATACAGAACTGAATAACATAAAGATAATGTACGATAGATACATTTAGGTTCTATCTCTATCGCAATGTGAAAAACCTTATATGTAGGAAAAGCCAGGAATTATATAATGATCTTAAAAATTTGCTGATTTTATTTGAATCTTCGTACTATTTTATTATTATTATGTACTTTATTTTTTAACTCTTCGTGATTCTCAAAATAAGTCAACAACCAGAGAAAAGAAAATAATTCTTCAGACAGTTATCGATCTCTGCGTAAATAAGTACCTTTTCGGACACTCAATCTTTGAGACGTAATCTTAACTTTGATTGTTTTATTAGAGGAACTAAACACTTGTAAATAGGTTTATAATATTTACTTTAGCTCCGCATAAACTAGAACTTGTGTACTTTTCTAATAATTATCTTTTTTTAAGAATTTTAATTTTGTGTATTCCTCAGTATTAGGTGTTAACACTAAATCCTCGCCTGGTTTTATTAACTAAATATTACCCTATAAACTAAAAACTATAAATTTAAGAGTTTAATTTTTTTTGTATAATTTTTTAAATAAATTAATATATTGAGAAACATAAGTATGGTTTATTTCTTTGATTTACAGTCTATTATTTTACCCGTCTATTATAAGTTTAATTAATAGAAGTGAATGTCTACACGTTAAAACTTCTAGGACTTATCTATTTATTGAAGGCTTAAAAAAGAATGTTACATAGTTTATTTATTTCCTAACGCTTTACTCTACGATGGAGTAAGCGTAGCTATTTGCATATTAATAAGACAATAACTAGTTTTTTTTGAGAAGAGTTCATTGACTCAAAAAGTATTATATACCTATAGCATAAAATTGCTACAAGATTCCACTTTCACAAATATTCAAGCATTTAATTTTTTTTTTTAATTATTTAATACAAGTTTAAAAAAATGATTATTTGAAAAAGTTGTTAAACCCGTTAAGATCTTGTGCACAAGATTAAGGTGCTTTTTCTCAAAAATTGTCGCTGATTTTCACAGGTTCTTCATCCCCTTTGTTTATTTTGGGTGGAAAAGAAATCACCTACTTCTCTATTATATTATTTCGATGGAACGTCATGCAAAATTTCACAACAAAAATAGGCAAATTCTATGCTCGTATTTACATATTTTTTAAATGTTGCCAACTTTATTTTTGTTAACAGAATTTCATTAGCATAATATGGTTTTCAGCATAGCTAGACTACTCTTTCAACTTTGAGCCAATACCGAATTCCCATTTACTGATCCCTTAGGTATATTTCAAATTATTATCACACATAGAATTCTAAATTTCAGAGCTCGATGTTTCACACACTTCTTTATTTTATAATTTAATAGAAACACCAAAATAAACAAAATTATGTGTATTTTACATGTATTTATATAGATCCTCGTGTGCGTCAGACATCACATTTAATATTCTTTATTTTTATTTGATTTTGTTTATTCTTTCACTTCATTGTCCTAATAATAGCAGTGTGAATCTATGATTACGACTATGTGGGGTAACAAGAAATAGTGGGGGGAATATAGAATATTATTTTTTTTAAGCTTTTCTAGAAAGAGCCTAAGAAGAGGGGGGGGGGGGGATCCAAAATTAGAATGGAGAAAGGGGGGAGTACGCCCACTCAGCATCACCTGTTTAGATTAAGGGGGGAGCCCCAGAGCGCCCAGGGCAACCTCCAAACGACTTTCTGTCTCCATATCTACGACACAGCTCGTCTTTATCATCAATATCTTTAACAGGTAAACAATACGTATTTTGTTATAATATTTTTGTATAAAAATACCTGTTTTTTGGATAATTTTAGTTTTAAGTGTTTGCTATTTCACTTATTCATTGTTAAAAAAGAAATATAAATTAGTGTCGGTCAATTATTTACAGTGCTATGATATTGTCATAAGGGTTCGCTGAAATGTGAACGCTATTCTGAACCATATCCCCCTACTTCCACCCACTCCCCCCCTCCCCCTACTTCATACACCCCCTACTCAAATAACCTCCGAATTAAAAAAAAATTGGCTAAATATAATATCACCTCCCTCTTCCATTTTTCCCCGTTAAACTGTAAAGAAAAGAATAAAAATGCCAAAATATTGTAACCGAACACCAAGCAACTTTACTTGTTGAGTTACTACTTTATACTTATATATATATATATATATATATATATATATATATATATATATATATATATATATATATATATATATATATATATATATATATTTATATATATATGTATATATATATATATATATATATATATATATATATATATATATATATATATATATATATATATATATATATATATATATATAAATTATTTATAATAGAATATACCAAAAAAGTTAATAATAACCAAACATCAAATCAATCAGCAATAAAAATATTGGTTAAGCTGATTTTAATAATGATAATTAAGTAATTATATTCAATAGCTCGTAGAACTGATAGCTGATGAATGATGTGTGGATCAATAAACGTATAGACAACTTATAAATGACTTTTCACAGCTTATTCATTATAAGTACACCTTAATACCCTAAAACATAAAATTTCCAAATTTGGGACCAAAAGTTAAATATCATTGTTTAAGGTAACATAACTGTTGCCAAAAAAAATTATATTAGACCCAAAAACCTCCTTATCTTAATGATGCAACCAAGAAACAGGCGAAGTTCGTGTCTATTAGTCTTTTGTCAACTAGAATGCGTCACTCGATCTAGAATAAAATCTCTAAGCTAAGGGTATAATTTACAAAAAGAAAATTGAAAAGATTTGAAAATATATGAAAGTATATGGAAGAAGATATAAGGGAAAACAATATTGCACTGTGCAGTGCATGGGAACAATATCAATAAAGAGGAATAGAAGGCTATCAATCGCATGACTTGATTTTATAAACTCTCCATATTGGGCTCATTTATGATCTTAATGCTGCAATGTATGAAGCAAGACGCTACTATTTATTCTAAACAGATAAAATGTTCCTGCCGCAATTTAAGAATATTTAGAATAGAAAACAAATATGACTCGAATCTTTGAAAAGAGTTTATGATTTCTTTTTTATAATTTATTTAGTTCTAAAATAAATTAGGAATTAAAAGTTTTACTTGTACTTGAAATAAAAGTTTTACTTAACCAAACCTATGGTACATTTGATCATTAAATCTTTTAAACTATTCTTTATAATTATAAATAATATTTTAATTATTTATTACGTTACAATGTATAAAGAACATGGCATGAACTTTTGAAAGGTTTCACTTAATAACTTGCTAATTCTAATTAATGCCCTACCTTATCTTCAATCTCCTAGAACAAGTTATTGATGATATTCAATATTCAGAAGAATAATTAAAAATGAATGATACTATTCTTCATTCAGTCAAATCTAAGGGTTATCTAAGGGGACATCACTTAATTATCATAATAATATAAGTGGATTATGATCATGAACTGGTCGCACGAAGCATTAAATAATTGTTTGATAATTTAGAAGAAGATAATATTTAGTTGATTACTAAGAAAGAAGATAATATTTTGGCTAACAATGTCCATGGTATTTGTCACAAATAACACACATTATTATTATGTAATGGCGATACAACATAATTAATTATTTTCTCTCATAGTAAAGTTTCAACAAAAAAATATTTGATAAGGGACAGAAAGAAATTATTTTGCTTCAATATCTAGTGAAACTGTTAATACGATGTTAACATCGACATATTATCTGTGCTTGATTTTGCTAATTAAAATCCCAGTAGAGAGAGAAATTTTTCACACTGATTTTCACATCGAGTAGGTAATAAGTATAAGGGCCAACCCCTCTATTATTATTGTGTTGATAGGGACACAAACGGCAAAAAAATCAAGAAAACCGGATAAGCTTTGCTTAAGGCACAATAAAATTTTCTTTTAGATGCGTTGGTTGAATTTTGCATCTAATATTTGAAGCTATCATATATGTGGTGCTTAATTATGTTCACTGAAGGTGAAGTAATAAGGATTTAAAATAACCTAATAATACTAATTTTACCAGCTCTAATCACCGACATTTGTATAAGCTTAAAATATCCTGTTAAAATTTTATTAATTTACTATTTAATTTTTAGAGGCAGATCGTAAGGAATATGATGTCGTACCCAGCGAAATTAGCGAATCCTCAGTATAACTCTCCGATACGACTCTACTCTCCTCAAAATATCCAGGAGGCATTAAACAAGCAGACCCAAGTCTTAGCGAACGGAGCAGTTGGGTGAGTTCACTTGATTATGATAGTTTCATTACAGTTTATTTACAGTACAAAATATAAATCATTTCACTTTTACTATTTAGACCAACTCCAATATGACATAATCAGCGTATCTTTTTTTACGACAAGGGATGATTTTATATTCATATTTTTTAAGATTCACTACCTATAGTAATTTTATCCCAGGGGTCTCCAAACTATGGCCCGCGGGCCGATTCCGGCCCGTAAGATGTTTTCATTCGGTCAAAAGACGAAAGACGTCAGCAAAATGAACCTAAACAATGCAAAGTTATATGCTCTCCATAGTCAAATGTCATTTCAAACCTTAAAAAAGATCAGTACATCTTATATAATTTTTCTTGGTCGAAATAGATATGGTTTATGAGGTTATTATCCTTATTCCCTATACCATTGTGAAGTCCGATAGCTGAATGTTGCTTACTTCATCCGGCCCGCTTTGGACCATCTTATCCAGATCCGGCCCTTCAACCGAAAAGATTCGAGATTCCTATTTTATCCTATTAAAAATACAATGATACAAATGACGAAGATAAGAAAACAAACAAAAAATTCACTTGAGATTTATGATAATTTTGATGAAACTTGGTAGCTCTTCACTTAAGGGTCATAACATCATCTTTATTAAGCTGAAACCGTAAGTGATATGGGAAATATAAAGAGAATGTCAACCGTAATGACAATATTCAAGTTAAGCTATGAACTTCCTGTTTGACGGCGCTGGTATATTACTGCTTGTAGCTGGAAACCTTGAAGGTAGAATCCTCGAGCTTGGAAACCTTCTTTTGGTTGTCATTAATAAAGATTTAAAAGAAGATTGTCAGATAAATGATAAATGGAAGTGCTTTTAACTTAGATGGCATTTTTAAAAATACTTTTTTGATAATTTCCACAACTTCTTAGTTAAAAAAAGTCAGCTGCACAAAAATGAAACAAGTAACAAATAAAAACATGACTATTGACTATGTAATCTTAAATAATAGTTCGACCCAAAGTCTCATGTGCTCTCACATTTGCGAATAGTTTTGAGGTAAAAATTAAAAATATTACGCTTACAAATTGATAAATATTTATGTTAAATTATGGTTATTAATAATTATAAGCAGTAATTAATCCTCTCCTTAGTCAGAAATTACTATACATTTTTATACTTCCTTTTTCTGAATAAAGAATTTTTGGTGAAATATTAATAAAGACTCTTATAGCAATATAGTTGAGATGTCGCGGGTTCATTTAATTCGGTGCTTGGTAAAGTAAAAAGATTTATTAATTTGCTAAATAAATAAGATATTTTGATTGATTTATTACTGTAAACCACATAATTGTTAAAGTATATTATTTGCATGTAGTATATCTTTATAACAGGTAATTGCTCAAGTTTACATTAGCTTTAGCTTGAAAACAACTAACGCAATCATGACTTATTACAAGATCATTATAAAACAGTTAAATATTTAAAAATAAATCGTTTCGCCTGCCCGAAAAGACAATGACAAACGATACATGATTCACTTGGACAGATCTGAGAAAGCGATACATTTATTTTTTTTGACATATGATTCAGGAAGGGTGACAACAGAAGTCAACTAGTTCAGACAAAATACATACTATCATTATATAAATAATATATTATTAATAAGTAAATGATTCAGATAGGATTGTAATAGGTATTGGACGATATCCCAAATTTTGTTGCGACAGAACGCGTCACTTGTATTGATGACTTTCTCAGCCCTATCTATCTTTAGACCTAGATCTAGACATTTTACCCAAAACAATATATAAATAGCACATGAGCAAACCAGAAATTGAAATTTGACTGTATAGGTCTAACAAAAACCTTCGATCGCACCCTCGTCACTTAATAAACAAGTAATTGCATTACATAAATGCTTATATATTGCATCAATAATACTACAAGAAAAGTCAACAATCTTCCCTGAGTGTTTAAATTATCAAAAAAAAAAAAAAAAAAAAAAAAAAAAAAAAAAAAAAAAAAAAAAAAAAAAATCCACATAAGCTTTAAAACTGTGCATAGTAGAATATTATCATGTGCTATCTGGCCAAATTTTATTTTTCAAATTATCTGAGCAAAGTTAATACAATAATCAAAGAACTAACACATGGTTATCAATGGAGGCATATTCCTGATTCTTGCCGATGTTGCCGTTAGTGGGCAATAGCAGATAGAGGTACACACATCGGAACTAAATAATTTTAAAGGAATACCTTTATTTTTCCAAAGGAAATATCTTTGTAGAAAGAAAAAAGTTGTAATGAACCGAAGACGAATGATCCAGACTTTTTGAGTTGTACTTTTTGATAAGCATGTTTACTAGAAATTTCAATTTATTAGACATGCAAATTTCAAACTAACGTTCAGATTTCCAGATATTAATCGATAACCATTGAACTATCCTCAAATTATTAGGGTTTCGAGGTCATCCAAGAGTATACTTTTGGTAAGTCCGTCGCATCTTGGAGTATATCTCCCGACCTTCTGTAGCTAGAGATTTGAAATTTGGTATACAACTTTTTTGCCCAAAAACAAAAAAACTCAAACTCTCAAAATTTCTACGATCACCGATCAATTGCGATTTGGTCGCAATATTTAATATTTTTTGTAACTTTTTAAGTTGGATATCATTTTAAAGGTATTAAAATTTGGATTAAAAATTTATATCGCGTTTCCAAAATGGTGGCCTTTTTACCCCCGAAACAATTAAAACAAAAAGCAAAAAAAAAAAAAGTCTGCGCTACCCCATTAGGACAGGTCCTAAAAATGAGGCAAAAATACAAAACTATACATCTCTGTGGTCCAATGATATTTCCGGGAGTTGATATAAAAAATTCAAATTTTAGAAATTTTAGGGGGCCGTAACTATAGAGATCCAAAATTTTTATTATTCGAAAATTTGAAGTTGGGTATCATTTTAAAGGTATTGAAATTTGGTTCACATATATATATTGCGTTTACAAAATGGCGGCCATTTTACCCCTAAAACAACCAAATAAGTGCATGCCTAAGATACTAAAGGATAATATAATATACACACCTTGCTTCTTTAAAATTGCAACTTTTTATACATATTTCAGTTAAAAAAGAAGTATAAAAATAATGTTATATTTATAAAATTTTATGACCGAAGAAACCCTTTTAGTAACTTGCTGGCAAGTACTTGACGGGATTTTTTAAAAAGAAATTGCGGGTAATTAATATATAAATCCACTCAGTTTTTTAAGAAACTGATTTTACAAGAAAATGTTTTATGAGTAAATTTTCACCAGTGATTGCTTCATACTGACAATTCTAGTTCCAAAATGCTTTATCAAATTTTCGTTCTTAAATGCGTGAAAAAAGGCTTACTAAAAAGAAATTGTAGGTAATTAATTTATATCCACTCCAGTTCAAAAGAAACTGATTTTACAAGAAAATGTTAATTTATGGCTCAAATACCTAATATAAAGAATAATTTAATGCCTCTACCTAGGAGTGTTTCTTAGTGTTAATGTTTGCTTTTGCTTTAATAGGTTTACTAAGTGGAATTAATAAAACATCATTTAGTTGAACTTAATTGTCTATATAGCATTGTGTAAATAAGTTCATAGATCTTAAATTCAAATTTTTATCTCTAATTTTTATTTATATGTTTGTATTTCTAAACATTATTTTATTCCTCGCAATTTATATAGATGTTGATTCACTCATAGTTTAATTCTATAAATAAAGATTTGAATCCAGATGTTTTTAGTTGTAAATAAATAAATGAGAGAAAAAAAAGAAAAGGGAGAAGATTTATGGGAAAAATACATTGCTCCTAACTGCTCTATTTAACTAATAAATCTGCGTTACCGAATTCAAGATGTTTACGAAAACTTCTTACAGTTTTTTTTATGACAAAGAAATGTTTAATATTTCTGACCCAATTCAGAAATTACATAAAATGCACATTTCTCCAAAAACCTGAATGGATATACATTTTTTAGGGTTGTAAATTATTAAGATATTATTAATATAGTATGCTTCATTTAACTTAGCTTGTAATTTTAATAAGACTTGTGCATTTCTTTAAAAAAAAATAAAATAAATAAAAACGAGTGCCAAAAGAAGCATGTCACAAATTATATCGTCTGTATACAATGCCAAAGTGGCGTAAGTGCAAATTTGGTTGATTTTACATTTTGTTATGAGATCAAACGTAATTCTCTTCCCTTTCTACAATATTAAGTATAATGACAACTACAAGTGCTTAAGGCATTCATGTTTTTAATGCAGTATGATTTTAACCGGTAGGTATACCCTTCGCTTTAAGGTATAGTATACAGGTGCATAGCTACCACCCTAAAATTCCATAAATGATCAGCTGTGATATTGGAAATAGTCAAAAAAAAAGGTCCCCAAAAACGAAATTGAAAAAAGAAATCATTATTATTAGGCTGTTGCACAATAAATTAAGGTGATTCAAATATTTACTACAAAGCCACTTGGGTTAAGACCAAATGGGTTAAGAAGTGGTTGCTATGTTTACCAATCCACCTATATAAATATATATATAGGTGGATGGTAAAAATAGCAACCACCAAGATGTGTTAGAGATGTTAGATGTGTTACCACCAAGATGTTACATAGCAACCAGCAACCACGAAGATGAGCTTTAAAGGATAACTGTCATCTAGAAATGTTTGAAGCCATTTGTATCTAAACTTACTTTTTTCACATAATTTGCCACTTTGACATTGTACCGACTTCAGTACCGATATATTAAGAGAATAAACTTGAGCGAAATTTGATAATGGGTAAAACAATGTCCATTTTGACATGAATTTAACAATTCCTGACTCGTTTCAGTGTTTTCCCTTTCTTGAAGATAAATACCTAAATAAAGGGCCTTCGCTTCTTTTCTTTTCCCTTTTGCAAAGGCTTTCCATGGATAAAAATAAAATACTTATTTATATAGGATCTTAAAAGATTAACTCTAATTTATACGTTTATATTGATTAAGATATTATTTATGGGAAGCTTCACCAACCGTGTACTTGAAACCGATCACACATTTGATGACAATAATTATGAACTATTACACACATGTCAAAAAAATATAAAATTAAACTTTTTAGAAAAATTGTATATTCAAAGAGCTATCCAAGTCACAAATATAGAATGTTTTAATGAAATGGCTAACCTTAATAACTCTGCCCTTCTTGTAAAACCTATAAAAAATAATGTAAAATAACGTATTTTAGTTTTAAGGTACATATAATTTAGTAATAGTAAAATGAGGAAATTATTGATTAGCTAGCAGTTGAAAAACAATTATATACACCTGACCTAAGCCTTCACATCCCTCATCCCTTAACTTTCGTTCCTTAATCCTTCTACAGCCCTATTCTACCTCCACTTTGTACTGTTATTTTAAGTCGTAAAAGCTTTTATCTACGATTGATACGAAATATAAACATTATATCTTTGTTTAGATGCGTAGAAAGTGATTATTTACGTACTTGAATTCATTGCGCATGCGCGTCTCATAGTTCTGAAGAATTCCTCTTCTTTACCGCACTAGTGCGGTAAAGAAGAGGAACTCTTCAGCTTTACGCACGATTAGTGAGTTTGTTTACATTTAACAAAACTAATTTGGTGTTCTTTTATTAAAGTAACTGTTTATATCGAGTTTTTAGTGAAAAACAATGAGTGAATCAAGTGACTTTGACGAAAATGTGGAGAATAATAATCCTCCAGAAATAATTAATTCGGCAAAAAATACAACTAATGAATTAATGCCATCTTTATCAAGAGAGAGATACGAACTTACATACAGCAAGTTTATTTGTTTCTGTATTTATTATTTAAATCTAACAAACGTAGATAAAGTACGGTACGCAACTCTTGCGATAACGGCATTTTGCATTGCTCGTGTGGTTTTACCACCCTCGCTATCGCTCGGGTGCAAACTCCACACTCGCATGCAAAATGCTACTTTCCGCACTCGACGCGTAATGTACTATTAAAGTAAATATGTAGCAAGTAATATTTACACTTACAACCCTAACACGTAACACTGAAGATGAAGAATATATAAAATATCGAAACGCGTTTGTTTATAATTAATATAAAATTGTGGTGACAATGGTGGTGTGTTACTTTTTAATAACCTCTCTAGTGATAATTATGAAGTGGTACCACAAAATAATTTAACAATATATTCCCCCCTCTCCACGGGCCCTGGGAGAAGATATTTAAAATTTAAGAAATTTATTAAATATATTTAAACCGTCACCTTCCAGCTGACGAAAGACCAAAAAGAAAAACAAATAAATAGATCAAGGAGGGTTAATTACTGATTTAATAAGAAACCTCTTTTTTGCGAAGCACTTTCTTCTAAACTAAAAATTCCACATAACTATTTGCTGAGGCAAGAAGAGTTATAAAAGTAGTAAACAAATTGGTTCAAATGTAAACAAACCTCTCAATATCTTCAGCTCTTTTTACTTGAGTTTCCTTTATAACATATTCTTTTTAACTTGCTAAGAGGCGCCGTCTAAAGGCAAACTCGTATATATACAAAGTAAACATCGGTCTGATACACTATCTTTATTCTGGCAAGCTTACACTCGTTTTATCAAGACCACAGGCACCCCGCTAAAGTTTTTGGTGTTTTAAAAAAGAAAAAAAGTTTTCTTTTTTAGTAGAAGACTGCAGGACTATTATACAGGCCCACATATATACAATTACCTATATTATATAATATTAGTTTTAACGTAAGTATGTATATTTGCTATATAAACTCGCTTTGAAATAATTGTATACAATTTAATGAGCAAAATAAAAAAAACTATAAGTTGCTTCCCTCTGGACACAGTAATCTTATACTCAAATATTGCTCTGCAGCTGCAAGATCCAACAAGTTCGGTCTGCCTTGATAATATCTATGGAGAGAAATAGTAATTACTCCCAGAACCTGCAATTATATCCACGATCAAATTTGCAGAATTTACCTCAATTACCATGATAGTTAAGAAAAAAGTCTAGAAATCCTATTATCCCCTATCTCTAAGTACAGAGTTTCGATCTCACAACTGATACCATGGTTGTCATTGCCAAGTGGGTACCAAATTCAAAGCATTTCGAAATTGACATAAAGCAACCCTAAACTAACTGAACTACAGACACATTATATTGGCAAAATACACAAACTCAAAGAAAAACTATAATAGAAGTCCAAATTTTTGTAGCTTTGAACCACCGCAGCACTCAACACCCCTTAAGAAACATTCCTGGTGTCGAACAGAATCATCGGACAACCATTCGGCCCGCAGCCGAGTCCGGCCCGCGAGCCGATTTTATGTGGCCCGCCGTGTTGCCATAAAAACTAAGAATTTACAAGCATTCAGAAAATCTAAAATATATTAATTTCCTAATGCCTAACAGCCCAGCAGATTTTGATATAAAATGAAAGACTAACTATTTTGTAATTCATACTGTTATTGTTGTATTTTTATACTTGTGTGGTTAATTACAATCATTTTAATATATATTTGGGTGTTTTATTTTCTGCAAAGTAAAACTAGGCTAGTAACAGAAAAAAAACTTTATTAACATAGTGTTTCAGCTAAAACCAAAACGGAAAATTGACCTTCTAGGAAGCATAAAAACGTGTTTTATGAAGGTAAAAATTCTAAAATTTTCTGGGGGAGGACCCCCCCCCCCCCCCCCGCTACACCTCTGCCCCCCGGCCCGCCTTCCCTTTGAATGTTGACGATGTGGCCCTTGATTAAAAAAGGTTGGGCACCCCTGCTCTAAGCTATAGATTATCTGATCGGTCAAGACCACCTTCCAAATAGACGTAGTTTTTCAGAGAAATAGGTAGTTCTTATTTGATGTTTTACGTTAAAATAAGTGGTATGACGTATGACTCAATAATGATTTTAATTCTTTTAATTTATTTATTTTATTAATTTTACGAATTAATTCAACAAGTTGATAGGGTATGTACTCAGAGAAACCATGATTAATTCCAATATAAACCGCCACTCAAGAGATTTTGCTTTTTCTTTCTAATATGCTATAGTTTTAAATAAAATTATAACGTCCCTAAAACTAAAATGAAAAATCTATATTCAATTAATTACGTGTATTGAAAAATAATAAAAAAAATAATAAAAAATACGAAAGTCTATACCAAAATAGAAATAGCTAAGCAGCGCTCAGCGGAGAGAGAGAAAAGAAAAAACTGAGGCATCTTTGGCACATATTAACAGATATAAATCATGTTATCGCTCTGAAATATTTCATAAATGGGGTTGCAAATTACCTCTCTGTTGGGAATGTGCCCTTGCAAAGTTTCAACCAAATTCCAATCTAACTATATTCCTCCCCCAGAATCCTATTTCTGTAACAAGGCAGTGTAGCTCCATATAGTTCGTATAGGACTGTGTCTAGTATTGGCATGGGCCTTTAGACAGTCAGGGCTGTAAGGTTTTATACTTCCAGTGTTTACATCATAGTTTCCCCCTTTCAGCTTCGCGGTCTCTCTTTCTCCCCCACCACAATCTAAATGTAGATGTAGATATATATGTATATTTTATTCTTAAAACTATTATACACACAGGGTTGGAGGGAGGGTTTTTGTATTCTTCATTCAGTTCTACTCCTTTCGAGTATACCCTTCTAGTTTCTTGTCTCTCTAACTTTGGATATTAATTTCACGTTACTCGAGGTCAGTTTTAATTCTAATAATTAAAATCTTTTAATTGAATATTGTACGGTTTCCAAAAATTTGTTATATAAATAATAACTAATTTAAGTGTAATAAATAATTGTAAAATACGCTTAAATGCAAAGGTAACAAATTACGTGACATATTCCTCCCCCAATGAAAACAGTCAAAACCAAAACTAATACGAGTATATATTTATTATGTATGTTTTTTCTATAAGATTTTCAACGAAACCAGACCTAATACGAGTATATAATATATTTTTATAAATATTAATAAATTTTATTTTGCATTTGTAGTCCATATAAACTCTTAAAAATAAAATGATTGGTAAATAAATTAAGTGATATCTAAATAAATATTTTATATAGACTAAAACTTTTATAAGAAAACTTATTTAAGAAACAAATGAAAAACTGAAACTATTTCAATCAGTATAATTGGTAACCATCAGTGAACATTATATTGAATATATATAATGTATATTTTGGTTTGTCATAAACCGACCGATCTTTACGTTTTATTTGATAAAAGTAATTGATATTTCGTCAAAATCTCGGACTAAACAACTAAATAATTAACCTTCTGATATAAAAAGGAACTTTGTGGTTTTAAATTCTTTAGTAGTTGGGAATTAAAGGCATCACTCTTGCAATATTGCGATCCTTCCTTGGATCATTCTCGCAAAAATCATAATTAGTTCTAATATTAACAATTGGACAAATAATTAGAATTACTTTACATAACATTAACAATTACATTTAATTATTACATCTTGATGCAATATTTAGAAATTAGAAACCTCACAAAAGTTAGTAACTACTAAAGAATTAAAAAGGAACGTTTTCTGTAAATAATTACGAGAATTAATACTTACAGGTGGATTAATATGTGATTATCTAACTTCAATATAAAGACTAATTCGTCGCCATTTGATGAATTACAGTCATTAATCTATAGTTCCCCATTTTGTCTATTACATGTCATCACTTCACTTAAGTTACTCACAAATTAATTTTATAATATTTTTACTTAATTTTTTTCAACTAAACAGAAGTTTGAAATACTTCCAAATAGCACTTCAATTCAAATAGCACACAGTATTAGTATGTTGGTTTCTTGACTGTGTGATTTGGTTCTTGTAAGTTATCGTTATCAAGTTAATTAATTGTATAACTTGATTTCTTATCATTAATTTAGTTATAGCATTCCAAAAGATTAAAATACATCTAACATTTTTGATTTCATTTAAGAATTAGTATGAGAATAAAGGAGAATTTCAAACAGCAATATATATAACTTTTTTTTATGTTTTATTACTTTGTAAGCACTTTTAATTAAACTGACGAGTAAGACAAATTCTTATTTACAAAAGGAATTAGAATCAAACAAACAATTGTTATAGATGCATTGGATATTACTATGGTCAAAGCTTCTCACTACTTAATGCCACACAAATTGTTATAAAGAAACTTTAGTTGACTATAAAAAATAACAAAAATAAAAATAGACCGGTTACTTTAACTACCTTAATAAGAATAAGTGAACTGGACAATATAGGTACACATATAAATGTCGTTAACTGAAGTTGTAGGAACCTTTAAGTTGTAATTTGTTTTTACATTTACATTCTGATATACGTTTAAATAAATATGAAGAGAAAGTATTGTGATCGTGCTAAAATGCGGGTTTGAGACTTAGATGGATTTACACGTGTAAGTGTTTTATTTTAATGTCTATCGTCTGTGCAAACGCATTATGCCTAAACTACTGGACCGATTTTGAAATTTGGCATACCTGTTCAGAAAAATTATACCCCAAGTTGAAAGCAGAAAAAAATAATTTTAGCTCCTAATTTACCCAAATTAGGGTGATTCCTCCAAAACCTCTGAAGAAAACGTAAACAAATCAATTATTTTGAAAGTAAATGATTTTTATTAACAAATTTTATAATTTAGTCCATTTAAATACGAATGCCACCATATGCGTTTTTCCCCTGGAACAATCTTGGTTGCGGACGGTGAAAGGCAGGTTATTTTTGTTTGTGGTAAATGTTGATAAAATGTTTTATACTAATTAAATGTAACCACGAAAACTCGAAACAACTTATAAATTAAAAACACTGGATCAAGTTGTAATTATGTCCTCGTAATTAAGAAAGTTTAGTGCGAGTCGTATCGGACAGATCGTTTTACTTAGCTTTGTATAGGTTCTTTACTTGTTTTTGTCTTAGTCTTAGGTTTGTTTATTAACATGTTATCGTATTATGTCCGCCAATTACTTAATTTAGTTTACACTTAATCCCTAAGATTGTTTTTAGTTTAGTTTATTTATCAGTAAATATTAACTTTACAATTCAAGTATAATTCAGTAACCTGTACATTAGTTCTTCAGAATCATAAACCAACTAACTCAGAGATGTAAATATCTTTATCTACGATTGATAAGAAATATAAACATTATATCTTTGTTTAGATGCGTAGAAAGTTATTATTTACGTACTTGTATTAGTTGCGCATGCGCGCGTCTCATAGTTCTGAAGTATTCCTCTTCTTTACCACACTAGTGCGGTAAAGAAGAGGAATTCTTCAGCTTTACGCACGATTAACGAGTTTGTTTACATTTAACAAAACTAATTTGCTGTTTTTTTATTAAAGTAACTGTTTATATCGAGTTTTTAGTGAAAAACAATGAGTGAATCAAGTGACATTGACGAAAATGTGGAGAATAATACTCCTCCAGAAATAATTAATTCGACAAAAAATACAACTAATGAATTAATGCCAACTTTATCAAGAGAGAGATACGAACTTACATACAGCAAGTTTATTTTTTTCTGTATTTATTATTTAAATCTGACAATCGTAGATAAAGTACGGTACGCAACTCGAGCGAAAACGGCATTTTGCATTGCTCGTGTGGTATTACTACCCTCGCTGTCGCTCGGGTGCAAACTCCACACTCGCATGCAAAATGCTACTTTCCGCACTCGACGCGTAATGTACTATTCTAAACGTTAAACTGGCTTAACATGTATAAATATTACATTTTATCTTAATTAATAATTTATACGACTCACTTAAGATAAACAATCAAACAATACTTTACACATTACGACCATTGTATTAAATAAATGATTACTTGTAACAATTGAAAATATATCTATTAAAGGAAAAGATTGTATTAATGTTCAATATTTTCGTAATAATTACCCAATCATAAAAATATATTGCTTTTATGGCTATAGGATAGTCAGGTGTAGATAAGACTATTTATATCATATGAAATATAAACAACTAGAATAATAATAAAACCATTTTTAAAAGTAATTAATGACGTAAAAAAATGGTCATATGAGCTATTTTGCTTATGTCCCTAAGAGACATTATTCTAAAATTATCTCAAACTGATCTGACAAGTATGAAACCTTAATTATTAATAATTATTATTATAATATTGGTTTAATGTTATTGGTAAAGTGAAATTCAAGAATATTTGTGATGTAATAAGGATGAAACAATAATAATTTTGTCTCCTTCAGTGAAACTACCTTTTGAAGTCGGAACAAAAAGCTATACTAGCCGGCCAACTTTATATAACTATGTTAGATATGGGAGCGTCTATGGAGGTCAGCTTAAGGAAAAATAAAATTAAAATTGTCTCTCCACGTAAAATAAACTTATTACAAGCCAAAGCAGCTTTCAGCCTTCATAAGGCCATCATCAGTGCCTAAGAACCAGTAGGTGATAAACCATGTAATAATAGCTCAACTTAAATAAAACACAATAAAAACTAAATCGATAAAAAACCAATAAAGATTATTTGGTAATAAAGGTTTTTGAAGTGAAACTTCTTTGGCGGCGGTAGAGTGATTTTTTTTCATATAGTGACATTGTGTAACGAAGTTTGCGATTCGAGACTCGTCCAAGTGTAACATTTTTACAGATTAATTGTATTATATATATTTAAAGACCAGCAAATCAAAACAAACATTTATTTTTATTGGAATAAATGAGGTTGCCTTAGCGTAACAATATTTTTTCAATTAAATTTCCCATAACCATTTCTTAATCCTGAAATAATAAAAAAATGAAAGAGAGCAATGCATTCTAGATCTAAAGTTTCACTTCTAATGCGTGAGAGCCTCACACATATTTTTTTTATTTAAGTTGGGCTATTATTACATGGTTTATCACCTAATGTTTGTTCTTAGGCACTGATGAAGGCCTTATGAAGGCTAAAAGATGCTTTGGCTAGTAAACAATTTATTTTACCTGGGGAGACAATTTTTATTTTCCCTTGTATAACTATGTGTTTACGACAGTGAAATCAATTAGGTCTTTTCACAAGTATTGTTGAAGTGCACCTACTGGTCAAACTTTCAATTTAAAATTACGATGACAATATTGCTGTACTCCGACTTGAAAAAGTGGTTTGATATACGGAGACAAAATTATTATTTTTTCATCCTTATTTCACTTTACAATAATAAATTAAACCAATATTGTAATAATAATAATAATAATAATCACAAATATTCTTGAACTTTACTTTTACCGATGTTTATAACTAAACTGGAAACAAACAAAGTTTATCCCTGATATAAATAAAATCTACTGTATCTTATCTATTCTTTTGAAAAAAGAAATATAATTATAATCCTTCAAAAGGTTAATTGAATACAATTAAAATTCTTTATAAACTTTATGGCTTCGTCTGATAAAATTATAATATCCGCAAAGTTTGTTATTTAAAGCTGCCACTGAAATCTTATATCCATGACTTAACTGTCCGATCATATTTAATATTTCATCTTAATAGTCTTAAGTCAATATATGCGTAAATTTGATACTTTTATAATAAAATTAATTTTAACAAACATAATCTAAGTAGTTGTAACTGTATTCTTGGTTAATATGTTATAACATTTGAGGCAGCGTTTTCATTTCTTGCTATAGTTGTGAAATAATGAGCTCAAATTTCAAACTTATACGAGTCGATATGATCTTCATATTGGAAGATCCTTATACAATGAAACTATATTATATAAGGCAAGTAGAAAGATTCGAAATAGAATATGAGTACGTGTGTTTTCAAGTGTTTTTTCTTAAGTTGAAATACCTCTGTGTACTTCATAACTCTAGACTCTACAACAAGGGAAGGCTTTGTGAACCGGTAAGAGACTTGCTTTCAACCTTATGATATTTATTGCATATAAAAGTCCGAATTTTTGAGCAGAGCTTTAAAATTTGAACTTTCTTCCAACTTTAACTCTAGATTTTTATTTTAATTAATAAAAATATATTAAAAACAAGAGATAAGATCATAAACCAGGTTGGTCATCATTATTTAAGTAACGCTATGACACTGGTTTAGATTATGACTTCTATAATTGACTAAATGTACCTTTGGTAGTCCAGAATCTCAAATAAAAATCATAGAGAATAATGTAGATTGAAATAGATACGATAACCGGAGGGGCGACCGCTCTAGGAACATGGTTCCAGTATTGTGCAAATGATAATGAGGTGATAAATTTAAGAATATTATCATCGGATGAATAAATACACTTTAAAAAAAATACAAATAATAGCTTAAGTTTTAAAATTCATGCATATGAAAATGATGCATATATGTTAATTATAATTATGATTATTTAGTCAATAATAATAATAAAAGTTCTCTTTATTACTAGCAAAATACAGACATGTACTGTACACACATTGTACACACTTTATTTGCTTTTTAAGTTTCATCGCACACCTATTACCCCAATTTTGAACCACTTATCGTCATTCAATCTTCCCCAAATTTTGCACATAGATACAACTAAGGTGAAGAATACAGAAACCAAGACCAAAAGTTTTCAAAAAATTGAAAACAAGACCAGTTTTGAAAAATGGCATTTTTATATTAATTATTTAATTAATTTTTACTTTCTTATAATATGCGTAATACAAAAAGAAAATATAATAAGAAAGTATTGTGATTGCAAGATAATTAAATTTTGAGATTTTGATGGATTTACACGTATTGAGGTCCAATGTACAAAAAAGGTTTTTAAAAAATGTCACTGTCAACTTTGCAGACGCATGGAGTATAGCCTAAACTACTGGGCCGATTTGAATAAAATGTTTTACACATAAAACAGTAAAATCAGTACAATCATTATTCAGTAAAATCATACCCCATGGCTAAATTAAGAAATTAATTATAGCTCCAAATTTGGGGCCATTTAGCCCTGAAACCTCTGAAGAAACATGAAAAATGATTTATTCCGACGATATTGATTAAACAACAAAAATGTCCCCTGATGTCTGAAACGGATTCCTGTCTTGGAATTTTTGAAATCGAGACATAAAATATTTTCGTTCTTCAGAACGATCACATAGCTTCCGTTACCTTCGAAAAACTCGGCAGAAAAATCTAAAACTTGGTCCTTGTAAGTACGAATTCAACCATATAAGTTAGATATAAGAGCGTCTATGAAGGTCATCTTAAATTAAAGGAATAACATAAATTGTCTCTCCTCGTAAATTCAAACGGGTTTATTGAACAAACCTTTAACCTTCATATACCGCCATCATCAAGACCAAACAATAAATAATGAACTGAGTAAAAACAATAAAACTTCAATTATTTATTTTAGCTTTTTGCCAAAATAGAAAATAATAATATTATTACCCCTCCATATCTCCGTAACCGTAAACTTTAACACAAATATGCATAGAACGATCATTGTTCAAAAGTTTATATTAATTAATTTCGCTTAAACCAAAGTTTCCTCTAGGCCTCATATTTTTCTAAAAACTATTGAAACATACCGTTTTACCCCTTTATCACCCCCCTCTCTGCCGAACATGCAACTTCTAATCACTTACTACAAGGAGGGTATGGAACAGTTTGGCGCGGGGTTTGGGTTTGAGCCTTATTTTGCAGTGCTATAAGTAAATGTAAATATTCTTTGAAACCAAGGACATTGTGGTTAGGTGCAATCTTCTAAAGTCTTAGCACAGGAGGACATGCTATAAAATCTTGTCTCTTTAGTGTTACATAGATTACAAACGTTGATATGGGTTGGTATCAAAAGTTATAAGTTGTAATTATATTTACACATAGTTATAAGGTGATTAATTTAATTTTCATCCAGTGATTAAGCTGTAGTGTCCAAAAACAAATGTCAGTTGATTATTAAGTAATTTGGGTAGAGGCATACTGCCAGGAACTATAATTACTTTTGCAATCGAGGTGAAACACTGTTTAATTTCATAACATTGTAGAAAATGCACTAAATAAATCTTAACAGAGAATTTAAAAACTGTCTTCAGTTCTCTTTCATTACACATTTATTTGCATAGCTAAAATATGCAATTAAAGTTAAAATAAAAAAGTATTAGGGCTCATATTAAACAAGTCTACGAAGGAAAAAAAGATCAGAACATTTAAAGAACTGCGATTTATTTAATAATGAAACCAATATACAAAAAAAATTAAACAATATATTTAGGTACGTACTTTATAAATTTCTTAGATCTATTGGTAATAACTAGAAGTTCTGTGAATAGTGCGGACCTCGCTCGTTAAAATAACAAATCGGATTTTGAGCTTAGATTCATAAAAACTATGTATAGATCAATAAAGGGTCGGAAACGTGACTTTTTTAAAGTACGTTTTAATTAAGGGCTTTCCAACTATACTAAACACGGCCGGCCATCAGCTACTATTTTTATTTTTACCTTTTCTTAAACAGAGGTACACAACTTTGTACCCCTCATGTACCCGGTATAGTAATAAATTTAAGGTTTTCTTTTCACGTACACTTTACTACTATAAAGTACTAAATACCATATGAGTTTCAGCCCGATCCTGTGAAATGCAAAAACGGTACGAAAAGGGTACAGTGTTATTTGGCGCAACTTTTGACCGAAGGAAATTTTCGAGCTGATAAATCCCTTGACGCTATCAGCCCAAGGGTGTACGCACCACAGTGGGGTAACCTACCCCCTTCCCAGCCCTCTAAAAGTACAAAAGGGTACTAAAGTACCAATCAAATACATTTTTTCCAAAATATTCTTGCACACACTTGGTACATTTTGAAAGGCCTTTCGAACAATACCTCTGACAAATCGCTACAACGTCCCTTTCTGGTTGCGGCTACCCAAGGAGGACGTCCTTCACATAGACGGAGCTCCCGAAATAGGAAACGGAAATATAAAAACAAACCGGATTTTTAAAGATAACAATTTGACCTAAAGTCCGATACCCTTTTGAACCCCGTCCGATTAAAATTGCGAAAGGTACAGAAGGTCAAAGTCGAAATTTCGGGAAAACACAATTTTCGTGTGTTTTTCGCCAAGGTACTCGACTTCCCCCCCTTGAAGGTACTTCATTTCATTAGCCATTTATTTTCTACTATTTATAACATAATTAAGTTGGCAATCCTTATACTTTTTTGCCCTACTTTTTGAGTTCAGGGAAGAAAAGACTTTAATCCCTCTAAACTCTAAACTAATCCAAAAGCATAACTTTTTCTCCCTACTAGAGATAAACGTATTATTTTGTCTTGTTTCAGGATTGATTTTCATCATTTGGCCAAGCCAGGTAATTTAGCCCACTCTCAGGTGCTCCGTATGCTAGAAGAGGAAGAATCAATGAGGTCCGGCAGATATTCAGGTATACATTTCTTTATACATTAACATTAAATCAAGGGTTCCCAAACTTTTTTGGTGGCGTACCACTTAATATGTCTTGAGTTTTTCATGTACCATTGATGTTTATACAGGAACAACCAAGGCGTTTTTACAGAAGAATGGGGGTCCGGGGCCTACCCCCGGAAAAATTTTGAGTTTTAAAGGTTCATAAACGTAGGGCTATTCATTAATACAAAAAGGGTAGGCGTATCACATTATTTTTAATGCTATATAACTTTTTTAAATTTAAGTTGTACCAGACCAGAGTATTGAATCATTATTTTTTTTACCTTCAATCCCTTGGATAGAGAGTATAGGCATTTGAGGATGATTGTAAAAATTAAAAATCGGTCCGAGACAACTCAGACAAACTTTCTCATATACGAGTTTATAATTACTTAGCCCAGTGTTTCCATTTATTAGTTTTCAAATGTACATTTAAATATTATTGAACTTTTCATCAAAATTTATTATAAAAATAACTTCTCCTCGGTGGGGAATCGAACCCGGGCTCTCTCCGTCCGCGTTTTAAGCTAATTTCTCAGGAACTAGATTTTTCCCGGGAAAACGGCTTATATCGTTGGATTCGTATTCAAATGGACTACATTTTAGAATTTTTTAATCAAAATTGTCGGAACTGTTTTCGAGAAAAACATTTTTATGATGTTTTTTCAGAGTTTTTGGGGGGTAGCGCCCCCAAATTTAGAGCTAAAATTCATTTCTCGATTTCTCCTCGGGGTATGATTTTTCTGAACATGTATGCCAAATTTCGTCAAAATCGGCCCAGTAGTTTAGGCTCCAGGCGTCTGCACAGACGACAGACGACAAACGACAGACGACGGACAGACATTTTTTAAAAACCACTTTTTTGGACTCAGGGGACCTCAAAACGTGTAAATCCATCACAATACTTTTTCTTTATATGAGAAAGTAAAATGGACTAAGTAAAAATTGTATTTTTTAAAAATAAAACATTTTTGAAAGAACATCACATTAGAACATATAGTAATAACATGAATAGAACAGAATATTAATAAAAATTGTATATAAAATAAATGTTCATTCATTATGAACATAATGAAAGAATACTTCCGAATAAACAATGTGGTTAGGCAGGTTAATGGGATGGATGTGCTTGCAATAATTGGCTCAAACTAACAATGCCTGGCGTGTTAAGTTTTAAATGCAAATCATCCTCAACGCAGGACAGTCTGTTTCTATACTTGGTTTTGAGGTATATAAGGGATGAATACACTCCTAACAACCCCAAATATTTATGCGGCGAGTACCACTGGACGCGATCCCGCGTACCACAGATTGGGAACCGCTACATTAGATTATACACTTCATTAAACAATTCGTGTATATCTCCAAGATTAATAAAATTAACATGCCTCTCATGGCTGCTTTGCTGGCAGCTAATATTTGTAGCCGTCCTACTCTATGAAATACTAACTTTGACGCAAATTCCTTCATTGCATTTATAATATGACAGGATTATTGAAATTTTAACAAGGATAAATTTATTGGTTATTATTAGCACATTATCCAAGCAAAAATAAGGAGGCAAAATATTATTTTTTTGTCGTTGATATTATTTTTCAAAATGCTCTTTATATCAGGTTTTAATCAGAGAGATACCATCTTCCTTTGCAGAAAAAAAATATAACACTTATTTAGATTATTACTCCCCTTATAAAAAACAGAGGAGTAACAATCTAAAAAAGGAGTTCGGAATGTTCTTCTTTAGACAGTTACTCCCCTTATAAAAATCAAAGTGTTGATATTTCTTTGTCCCAAACTACATTGGACTAAACATCCCTTTGTCTTAATAGTTATTTAGTCAAAACAATTTATATTCTTTAAAAAAATCATAGGGGAGTAACAATGCAAAGAAGTGCCAAATATATATTCCCTTCCTTAAGTAGAAGCAGTTACAATAATATTAACATGAGAGAATCTACAGATGGTTGTTGAGGTGTAAATTATGAATGAAAAACACTAATTCATAATCCGAGACGTTTCGACCCTTAAATTAAGGTCATCTTCAGAAAGTTTATTTTGATAATCTACAATAATAATCACAATAATTATAAATAATTCCTTCGTTAATATAATTAATTACAATTCACTAATTAACTTAAATTAAGTATCCGATTAAAAATTCCTTAATAACAAATTTAAAATACTTACAGTGTCATAGATGTTGGTATTTATCATAATGAAAGAATTTTTAACTCCATAGGAGAGGGTCAGTTAATCAAAACTAAATTTAAAATAAAATAAGTCAAAAGACTTCAACCAACTTCAAACTACTACTGGTTCATTACATCATCTGATATAATATAAAATTTAACAAAAAGTAACATGTGTAACATTAAAATAACCGACATTTAAAAATATATTATAATTATTATTAACTACGGGAAACAGACAGGAGACCCGTGGATCAAATCCCGGCGCGGGAGTGTATTTTTCACTGTCTGTTTCCCGTATTTAATAATAATTATAATTTGATTTAAATTAAAATTTAAACTTTCCGTAGTATAAAACTACCAAAAACTTAAAAATTGAATAATATTAACTCAAAAAATAAATTTATAAATCCCCCCTCCCCCTGTGAGTGCCGGTCAAAGCACAGGACATATTAAAATAAAATATTTTAGCGATTCTATTCACATTGGTATCACACAATAGTAGACAGATTCCATTGTTGAAAGCCATAACAACTGAAATTTATAGAGTATTTTTATTACAAGATAAACAATCTATAATAAACGAGGATTTAGCAATACGACGCAAATTAAAACCAAATTTTCAAAAAGAAAATTAAATTACAATTTTGAGGGTTGCAAAAGTCATTTATATTAATAGAAATTTTAAACTTGTTTGTCTAATATTAGGTAAAGAGGGAGAAACAAGTGTGGGGGCGTTACACAACTCTTTTCGTACATCCCAAGATTTTTCTCCCCCTGTTTATAATGGGTATTTTGTAAAAACACGAATACAAAATTACAATAACATTTAAATATAGCTCTCTAGTTATTTAAGTGTTAAATAGGCCTATAGATCTGTTTTTATTGTTCTTTCTATGAAATAAATCCATGGCATAGATTCAATGTTATAAAACTGTTTAGTAGCTTTTATTATCCTTATTCTGGCTTCTACTCATTAATTTACATAGATAATAATTATCATTCAGATATAACTAATATAGAGGAATAAAGCAATTTTCTTTTATTATATAAAGATCTAACATATTATGTATGTATTTTAATAAGTTAGGGGTACACTGAAAATCTATTTAAATAGTAGTGCAATATTATTCCCTTATTACAAATATCATAATAAAAAATTAAATCGTTCTCTAAAACTCTTAAAATATCAATAATATTTTATTAATAACGCTCCTTTTGAACCTAAATTAAATTCTTCAATTCCCAGAAAATGTTTCTTTTTATAATCTAGAAATATTAGTTGAATCAAATAACTGGGGATTATGATAGATGTCGTCCAAACGCAATACTCCGAAGTGTCCAGTCAAATCCGTTCCAAAGATATTTAACTTATAAAATTTTTGGAAGGGGAAATATTTTTATGTCACAAAATATGCGACGTATGAAAAATTCCTTAAAAACCGTTATTGACAAAGAATAACTATGATTTTTTTGAAAATTTTTCGTTACTTTGTTAAAAAAAGGGGATACGAATTCACACTTTTTAAGGACACAGCGCAATGATGAATTTATTCGAAAACTAAACCAAATATGTACATATTTAAAAAATATATATTTATACTCAGGACATCCTCCTCTTTCATTTAAATCCCCACATGATGCATTTACATTTAAAATAATTTTAACCCCCAGTTAGTTTTCAAGAGATGCTTTTTTGGGCCTTCCCTATAATTGTCCTGTGACTGTGATTGGTTAATTTCACATAACGTAACTACAAAATTTCAAATACATACAGTTCTGTTGGGTACTTTCTGGGATCAGGTGCATACAGACAGACGGACGGACGGTCAAGCGCAGTATAAACCTCTTATACATTCCTGCGCTTGGCTGTCATCGTTTTTGGCAAAGGACAGTATAAAGCTTGCAGCTGAGGTAAAATTCTCTGATCTATTGAGTTTCTAAATTCAGTGGAATTTCTTTGGTTTATTTAAATAGTTCAAGCCTTGGTATTTTTATGATTTCTTTATTTTTTGGATAGCATATAAACTAAACTATTTTGGAGCCAAGTCATTTCTTTGAGTAAAAATAATCC
This sequence comes from Gerris lacustris, assembly GCA_951217055.1. Taxonomy (NCBI): domain Eukaryota; kingdom Metazoa; phylum Arthropoda; class Insecta; order Hemiptera; family Gerridae; genus Gerris; species Gerris lacustris. The sequence continues at coordinate 21,672,148 of OX578283.1, read as the reverse complement.
GTAACCACATGAGAAATACTTATTATTCTGCAAACAAATGCTTTTGTAAGTTTATTCTTAACATTTTATTTAGATCGCTTATTGCATCAGCATCAAATTTCTAAATATAACATTTGACTAGGCTCAATCGGTCATAAAATAGAACTATAAATAAATAAAACAATATATGTACTTTAAAAACATATATAAATAGTAAAATATTTACCTATAGCGGTCATTTAGTTTCGGTTTTTAGTTTCTTAAAGGATAAAGGATGACTATTTTTAAAGATATATTTGAATAGAATATACATCAATAGATTGATGGAATCCAAGATTACAAATTTGAGTATTACATGAATTTAATAGTTTTGATTCAAATGAAAAGGGATTACATCTATCTCTAGAAATCGCTAAATTAGAAATCTCTTATTTAATGGTATGGTAAATTTAATCGTATGGTAATCTAATAAAGTTACATCGTTAAATACCTTAAAAACGTAATTGATTGAACTATATTTGGGTATTACTTTCACCTCCCGATTGGCAAAAGATATTGGTAATTGCAGTATTGCTGTTATACTTTTATGTCCGTACTATAGAACTAGTGGCGTAGCCAAATAAAGGAATTACGTCGAGTTTATTTTGGATATTCATTTAAATATCAGGGAAAAATGTTTTAGCTTAATCTTCTTATTTGTTCTCCTTCACGCCACTCAAAGTTTGTGGATTATATTCTGATTAATTTAAAAAATATTTATTCCCATCATTCCATGCTCTCATTAGTTTTTAGAAGTATGAATTTAATTTAAAATTTTCTTCAACGTATGAACCACAAGTCAATTTAAATTAAAATGTAGCCTTACTTTTCGTAATTATTTTAAATTTTAAGAGACAGCGGAGAATTAACAAGGTGTATCACATCTGTATCTGTCATTTAACGCATATTATAACTTACCCTCAACTATACATAAACATTCGTAACTCGTATGTATGAACACTAGTGTGCTATAAATAATGTACGAGCACTATTGAACTATTAATTTCTAGCATTTGATTCATTTGATTCCTAGCAAATGAAAATAATTATTTAATGTAAATAATTCTAAACTGTGACTTATTATTCGAAACAAACCCAAACCCATTGTTAAAAGTGTTAAAGACTCAATTCATAAAATTAAAATAATTATTTTCATTTGACTGTTTATAAAATAAGTTTAATCATTTCTGAATTAAGAATTGTGAGTGAAATTTTTGTATTTAATCTATCTAATTAATAATGTTAGTGTATAGTACTTTTACACACATTACAACATACTACTTTGTTGTTCTTTTTTTCCTCGTTCTAACGAAACATTTTTATGTCTCCGATTCCAAAAATTCCAAGACAAAAACCCGTTTTTGTCTGTGTCTGTCTGTTGGTCTGTTACTCAATTTTTGCGAACCAACATATCTTAAAAACTACTCGTCCGATTTTAATTAAATGTGGATGGTAGGTCATAATTAGCCCATTGTTAGTCCCTTGCTAGTTTCAACCTTCTACGCCCAATTGTTTCTCTTCAATATGCACACAATACATTTATTTACAAAAATATCTTCGGGGGGGGGGGGGGGGGGACACAAACGATTCTAAAATCGTGGTATTTAATCGGACTCTTCAATTGCACGGCATTCAATATTAAGCATTCATAAATAAGCTAAAATCATAAACATTTTTTACACAGGGATTAAATTCATTCTTATATATGCATTCGGAGCAGATTTTTATCATGCTCTACTTGTAATGATGACGTCTAAGTCTAATTATTCTTTGAAAGAGGCCATTGGGATGGAAAACAAAAAAATTTCCTTCCTGGCTGAAGATTCCTTTGAAGAGTAAATGTGACAATGATAGCCAAATTCCTAATACAACAAGAGTGTGAGGGGTTAGTTACAACCAAAATGTAATTCCGTGAAAGTGGGTGGACGAATAACAAGAGGGCTTTGTTTAATTCTAAGCCAGGTAGGTCGGTGGCAGCTGTTGCTCCCTAGGGTATACTCAAACAAAAACATTTGTGTCAATGCATCTCCATTGTCCACTTTACCTATTAGACATGCACAAACGTTTTATGCTTTTAATTCTTAGGTGTCATTTTTTTAACTCACACTTTTAAAACTTTTTTAAAAATCAGATTTTAAATAGTTCACGATAGAAATAGAGTGGAAAACATTGTCAATTGGGTCGGTATTTTAAATGACCGTAACATCGATTTGACCTCACTGTTTGTTTTCAAATTACTTCTAGCATTTATCTTTGGTAAGAAGTAAGAACATATAGTTAGTTATATTTATTATTTAATATTAATATAAATAATTTCAAGATAAAAAGAACTTTTTATATACTACGTTTTTAAATTTTCTGTTGAATCGTATGTAATGTTGATAATATAATTGTTATCGTTATATAATATATAATGTTAGTGAAAAAAAAATAGTTCAGAATTTATTTACTTCACATAAATGACAACCATCCAGAGAGCTGAGAGCTGATCTTAAACCTATAAAAGGATAAATCTTTGTACAACGGATCTAACCAACACCAAATCTTAAAGCATGCCATCGATATATTTGAAGTAATATAATCGATTAATAATATAATCGATATTTCCTGTTTTGCTGTCATTCAATGTTTATCTATCACAAATTTGAGACCCGTCAAAATGAAGATTGCGTAAATATTGGATATGGCAAAATAAATAAAATAACTTGCGGATATTTTCCGAACTAACTTTCCGCACAGCAAAATTTGCTGAAAACTAATTAAATTCTGCTGAAAGATGGCTAAAAGTATTAAAATAATGCATTGTCATCGTGTTCTGAGCTATGCCAAAAGTTTCAAATGTCTAGCTATTCGGGAAGTTAGTTAGAAATCGATTGCCATATTTGTACCGGACAAACAAACAAACAAGAATGAAAGCTCATAAAAACGTAGTAAAATAAGACCGTTAACTCTTAATGCAGCAACATAACCTTCAAAATCTTGTCTTTCGTCCCTTCTTTTAGGGTCCTATACAATAGCGACCTAAAAGCATCACCGAAAAATTTGCCACCTTCATTGGTCACAACGTTTTGTGCTCACCATAACTTCTAGAAATCAACCTTAAACCTGACAGAAGGCTTTGAATGTGAAATGTGGCACCAGGTCAGGTGCCACCAACGCTGGACAAAGGATAGTCAGGCTTTAGTCTAACTCAAAATATAGGCTAAGCTTATAAGCCAACAACTGTTAAACTTACCTACCTAAGATAGTTATGAACGTCACTGAGAATTTCATAACTGCTATAACCTATTTTAACATGCTTTTTCAGCTGAAGCTGACTGCAATATATTATCATCTGTTAAAAGAAATATTTACGAGTACGTTCTTATTTTCGTTTATTATGTAGACATGTACTGTATGGTATAGCTGTAGCAATCAGTCGTATTATGGTTATTTTTCAATTATCTATAACTATAATAGTAAAAAGTCAAGTGGGAAAAATTAGTAGGTTATTGTTTTTACTCGCATATAATACGCATCTATACATTAGAAGAAAGAAGAGGTAAAAATTGGGGTATTATACGCGAGATTATATATATATATATATATATATATATATATATATATATATATATATATATATATATATATATATATATATATATATATAAAAATATATATATATATATATATATATATATATATATATATAAAAATATATATATATATATATATATATATATATATATATATATATATATATATATATATATATATATATATATATATATATAAAGTATTATTTTGGCTTTTAACAAAATCAAATTATTATCCCATTTACATGTCTGTCCTTTGTTTCAAGGTTTTTAGGCCTCTAAAAAGTTATTATATTTCTATTATTAATCTTAAATTAACAGGATAAATGGATTCGCAGTATTACTTCTAAGCAATAAATTTGATCTATCAAACTGTCAGGATCAATTCCGGTTTAATGATTCATAACCATTTATTCCTAGTTTAGTTTTAAAAATAATTTAATAAGTAACAAGGCTGAGATCACCCAAACATGTGCATTACGAGTAGATTCGAGTTGTATTACTCACTCTAATCTACTTATATCCCCACCCACAACATCTCAGCGAATAGCCTTACTGTCTGTTTGATCTCCAATCCCATCCCCTAGTTTATATCCCAGACCTTGATTTTATCCAACCGCATTTCGTACAAGCTACACATCGGTTTCCCAAATTTGCCTTGGCATTTTTAGCCAATATTAACATAGTTTAAAAAAAAAAGAAAACATCAAATTCTAAAACTTACTAAGAAGAGATCTGGTATATTTATATAATGTCGTTGAATACATGATAATCTAATTAATTATGGTGCGATGACAGATGAGGCTAATTTTTTTACCACCCCCCCCTTTTCCTTCTCGATTTGAATCTATTTGGCATGACAATATGTTTTTAATATTATTACATCTGGTGTTTGATGTGTTTTTTATATAAATAATATTCTCTTTTACAAATATATATTCCTTATTAATTTATTTATATATATATATATATATATATATATATATATATATATATATATATATATATATATATATATATATATATATATATATATATTTATTTATTAAAAGACCTTTATTTTGCTTACATTGACTACACAAGACAATATAAGTTAATGTTCATTTTAAAAATAATAGAAATATATTAATAAATTATTTAAATCAGACTGTGTTTTGAGGCAAAACATCTTTTGGGTGGAAAGGAAGGTTTTTACAACGAATATATTATAATATAAGATATGGTGAAATAAATTTTAAAAAAAGCTAAATTGACCACAGTCTAGAGATTATATAAATACTGAAATGGTTTGACTAAAAACGAGTAATGTTGTCTGTCTTGAAATCACTCACTCAATGATTCTAGAAAAAACATGTTTAAAAAAATATGATTTGCATGTGAAATATGTTTTGCGAATAAATGAATAAAAAAGCCAGTTTAGTAGTCAAGTAAGATTATTATATTCTTTTTATTAAAATTTTACAAATACAACTCTCCCATTAATTACTATTTCAATTATAAAAAAAAATCTGATTGAGATTCAAATCTCAGATCAGAATCCTTTTTGTTATAAGGATGTCTATGCTTTCGTAAGAGCTATTAGATTTGAAATTTCGAATAGTCTTCAAATTCTGATTATATCAAAAATTATAAGGACGGACCTAGCGTTTTGATCAAACTATAATTTGTATCTACCTTTTCTCACCGACTAATTTTTTAACCAGTTTAAATATTTTACCTAGTTAAAAATGTATTATCTTCCAAAGAAGTTTTTCCCTAGAGATATACCTACTACGAATCAAACAAGATAGTTGACAGAGCTTTACGAGAAAATAGTAGGGGTAACGATTGCCCGCAAGAATGAAGTTAGTGACCGTTGTTTTAAGATATTATTATTATTAATGTGTTTTCTCTAAATGCTGCATGCTAAGCTGCCAAAGAGAAGAGTTGCCTGCATCTGCTGTGCAATCTTGTTTGAGTTTTAATACCAGCGATTAATGTTTTTTTCGCAATTTACGTCTTGAGTCTTGACCATGCCTACTACCTTTTAAAATTACTTTAGTCTCTTCTGATTCAGGAAGTAAAATACAAAAGTCAAAATTGCAGGAAACCCACACGGTCCCGTGTTAATTAATGTGTTTAAACTATTCTTAAATAACAGAAATGAATAAAGAAATAACCCAATAGCTATACATTCATTTTTTATAATTATTTTTAGTGATACAGTTCTTGTCAAAGTTATTAGCTATTATAGTTTAGGAGGGAGGTAGGGGGAGCTGTGGAGACACGATCCCCACTTTGAGTTCCCACACTTCCAATCATATCAAAGGTATTTCGTTCCCATTTTCCGTTGCCTGCTCACCGTTTGCCCCCACTAGAAGGGGCTCTCCGTTCCCCCTCCCCCAACAGGTACGTAACCACGTCTAGTTTAAACCTTATGCAGGAAATTTGCCAAGCTATAGAATTTTAGTCGGTGTTTAGATTTCTTTAGTGGTTGAAACCCAGACTCGATCTATACCTAAGGTAATTTCACTATAATAATTAATATTCCTCCTAAATCATCCATATCTGCCTGTAATTTGTTAATTCATTTTATTTTTTAATTGTTCATTGTTTAAATAAAGTAGTTCTTTTATAGTCAGAATTCGCACTTGAATATTTACAACTAATAACAAAATCAAAAACGTTTTACTCCTTATCTTTGTTAATCATTAGTTTAAGGGCTGGGTTTAGAAATAGTTAGGCCCTCTAGGCAATTTCACATGTGAATTGCCTAAACTAAATGGAAGTGTTAATTGAAACAATACAAAATTAAGACACACCCAATAATATAATAAGAACAGTGATAAAAAATACTTAAGAACATAATTGCATTGCATTCATTTTCATTTTTTGTACATAAAATATTTATATGTACATCATCGGCTGAAAAAAAATCATCTCGGCTGGATTTTCAGGCCCTAGACTTCATCCTTTTTAGCTTTTAGGTAAATCAGGGCACTCTTTTACTTTGTTACCCACCATAACAAAAAAGAAACTGATGGGTAACAAAGTAAATAAATTAATATAAAAATACCTTATTTAAAAACTTGTCTTATTTACAACTTTTTTTTTTTTTGGTTTCTGTATTCTTCACTTCAATTGTTTCCATGTGCAAAATTTGGGGAAGATTGAAAGACGGGAAGTGGTTCAAAATTGGGGTAATAGGTGTGCGATGAAACTTAAAAAGCAAAGTAATATAAGACCAGTAAAAAGGCGCACACATACGTTTCTTTTATACTTTGTTACCCACCTGTATATCCATAAAACGTTGAAAAGTATGATGACTAGTTACTAACAAAGTTAATGACTACTAAGACAGAGGGATTTTTAGTCAATGTACTCTGGGACAAAGGAATATCACTCTTTTGTATACATACATAATTTAAAAATAAATACGATGGGTAACAAAGTAAAAGATTACCAAAATCCGGCCCTGATCATTGTTGTAATATTGTTAATTGTATATTTATAAGTTATTTCTATGTTCACTGTAAACATTTATATTTCTTTAAAATCTTCTAGTCAAACGTTCATTAAAAATTTTCGAGTTGCTTCATTTAATAAATAATTCACGGGTTATATTGTTTAGGAAAAATAGTATAATAAAATTAATTATTGAGGCATAAATTCTATTGTAAAAAACAGACATTTATGGTCACGGTCAAAACATGACATTCTAGAAAAGTTAATTCTTTTCAAAATTCAGCTTGTTATTCTTAAATAAGTAAACGAAAGTAACTTTTACATCCGGATAGCATGTAACTGTACCTATTATAAACATTATACTTGTGAAAAGTTTAATTTCATTAAATCTGATAAAGTATTCGTCGACCTCGCTATTCATTGTTCGTAAGGGTTTTTTCAGAAAAAAATACCATGATTTCAACGACAATATTTTTTTAATTAATGTGTATTGAATGTGCAATAGCTTTGCTATTTATAATTAATAATAATATTGACAAATTAAACATGCAATAGTTTTCTTGAGTGGACACCTTTCCTAGTGGCAGTACTTCTATGATCACTATAATTCTTATTAAAGCACTATCGTTTTATCATATAAATGATAACTAGACAGCTGATAAAATAAATAATACTTCAAAATTTAAGCAAACTCTCCTATATGTCAAAATAATGTATCCATTTGAAAAGAAAATAAACGCTTATCACTATTGAATTATTCCATTCATTTTTATCGGGTTTATTGTCATTTGTTCTTTATGTTAAACAGTTTCTATCGATTCTTAATTTGTTTGTATGGGCGAAATAGTTCTGAACTTATTTAGCGTTAAAGTCGATATTTTCAAAAAGCGGCAGATAACAAAACGATATTTAGTGTAAATGTTGGTCTTATAAAGAAATATAATAATAGGTGGAAATTTCAACGCAATCGGAAAATTTTTCGAGTTGTTACAAATTTTTGCTGACTCAATAGTTAGTGACGTCACAAATATATATGATTTTCCGTGCGGCATTGCTACATGTATAGACTTATTTCTGTCCCAATTCTAGATTCTAGCTTAAAAACTGTGGGAGTTATGCCTGACGCAGACAGAAAGAATCCAGCTAAAAAACAGTCAAATAATAGTCTTAAAAACACCCAAAACGGATAATGCCGTTGAAATCTCAGTTTCTGATGAAAACAATAATAATTAAGGGATAATGTAAATAGAAGAGGTGACAGACAGACGTATTAATCGAAGGAGATGGGGAGCTAGGTCAAAACAAATAGGTGCTCAAAACAAAAGGGGAGCTGCTGTGAACCGTAGCCTCCTGCAGACATATTATAACAGTCCACACATTAAAAAAACATTTGAACTTGAACTTATTTATAACTAAAAATTTATTAATATACCGTCTGAAGGAAACATAATAGCATTTATGAATAAGGTACGAGTATATACAATCTTAACCCATATAATTATACGACAAGAATGATTCCAGCGGCTGAGGAATATGTATAATATTTTAATTATTATGGAAGAGACTTTTCAAAAGATTCTAAATTTTACTAACTTATAGATGATGTCTATTATTTTGTTACCTCTTTAGCAACCTAAAAATGCTTTACAAAAAACGCATGATTTAAGAAGTGTAGCATCGACACTTTCTTCGATTTCCAGTAATTTACCATTGGATTTCTGTGTGTCTTCTGACCACTGACCATCTCTAGAATCTAGCTTAAACTATAAGTTTATATAAATCGGCCCGAGGCAACTAATAAGACAAATTTTCTCATATGCAATAATAGGTATATAATTTAAATTTAACAATAATAGGTATAATTATTAGGTCTAGTGTTTTCATTGATTAATTGTTTCGAGTTTTCGTAAAGCCCATTCAATTAAATCTTTATTAAAACTAACTGTTATTAAATATTATTTGCTCATGAATATTAAAAATTCTGTACGAGGTAACCCATCCTGTTTGTATGACGTATAAAATAGGATTTCTTGCTTGAAATATTTTATTTTTATATGCAACTTCTCTAATTTAAGTAAACAGATATGTCACCATTTTTAAAAATTGTATTTTTCTTTTTTTTCAAAATTCACTAATAAAAAACGAAAAATATTATTTTCTAGATGTTGTAAACATTTAAAATTATTATGTTTTAATTAATTAAGTCGTATCTCAATAGAGAAAACAAGAGAGGTTACTGTTGGAGGAAAATTATTTATTTTCCTGGTCTAAACAAGCATTGATGTCATTAGTTGGCGTAGATTCCCTGTTATTATAAACGCTGGTATTTTTGGACATAAGAATTTTTTGAAGGGGGCGTTTAATCTGATAAATGAATGCGACAAAAACTAGGCATGTTCTATTTTATATAAAATTAAATTATTTGTATCATACTAAATTAGCCTGTAGAACCTCTACAGGCTAATTTAGTTGCAGTTTATTTAGTACTGTTTAGAGTACTGTAGTGTTGGTTAGGAGCAACCAAAAAGCACATTTGTGGTATAAAAAGTTTAATTCTATTTCTATTGAATGATGCACCGACTTCTTGTCACTTCTCAGGCCAAGCATACATTGAGACATAGGTCAGGTCTGCACAGGTAGGTCACATTTATCAAAGTACTGCCCTACCCTATCTGCTTTTCAGTTCGTATGGTTTTGTATATTTCTACGGTTAAAAAAAAATGTGCTGCCTTTCCAGCGTCTCAATGTACGCCCGGATTCATTCTCGCATAGAAAAAAAAAGTCAGATGTGGTAATTAACTTATCGAATTTTTGTCTAGTTAGTCAACTAAATGCTCTCGTGGAATCCTTTTTTCTTTCAATAATTTACTTATTAACCAAATATTATTAAAGCTGATTTTATGATGAATGTTCAAAACAAGTTACCCTTGATAGTCGATAGTTATTGTGTTCTTACATATGAATAAGTAACTGTAACGCTGCCAAACCAACAATAAGGCTGAGCCTGAGCAATGATAAAAGGAACTAGTTTGCCAAATGTTTACAAATTCAGTCTAATGTTGCTTAAGTTGTTGTCACAAGTGGAAAATAATACAACATAAGTAGTCCACATTCTTTCAATTAATTATAATTAATTTCTATTTTTAAAATGAAAAAGTGTGTTTTTAAGTGTTAGAGCCAAAGAATTGTTGAGACTATTTCATGAATATGGCTATATGTCGCTCCCACGTCCCATGAGGGACATCTTCAGGCCAACGTTCAAGAATTTGGGCCAATCTTTAAAAATCTCAGCTCAGATATGAAGTCGCAACCCTAAACGGGAAAAAGGTTTACTAGGTTGCGGATCTCGGCGCGAATCCGGCTTTAAGTTGACGTTGACAATATATAATATACCTACCTATTCATGAAGCCGTGTAGACGTGTTCGCTGGTTTCACCACGCTGTTCAGTCGGGTAAACAAAACAAAACTGATTCGTTAATTTATCTACTGTTCTGAAAGGATCATTTCCACTGTTGTATGTTTTCTTGTCATTTAACAATAAACTTTTTAAACAGTTCAATTTCCGCTGTTGTTCATAGTTATTCCTTTATTAAATTGTATGCATCAAATATCATTATAAATGCATTGACAGTATTAAGTATAAGTTGAAACTTCACATTGATTCTTTTGACTGATATCTTTAGAGCACTTTCGTTTTTCTTTAATGCGAGGGGTAGAATAATATACCATTCAAACCAAGTTAAAAAAAAACAACACAAAACTAGAATAAAAAAAATAATTTTGCCCAAAATTTGGCAACGATTCTCTCCTAGAAGAAAAGGAACAAAACAGTTATCGCAGTAGTAGAAAGTTATATACATATTTAATAATATGCAATGTATTATTAAAATACAATAATTTCTTTTTAAATTAAAAGAATGGGTTTCAAATACATAAAAAATAGAAGAGACTTATACTATAGATTTCATACAGGTTTTAAAGCGGCTCCGAAAAAAAAAAATTGGCTTGGAACCAACTTTTTGCGTATCTGCTTTAAGATAAAGGCCATAGATGAATCCGTACGCGCCGAGATCCGCTAGCAGTGAACCCACCTTAAATCCGAAGCCTAAAAAAATGATGAATGGAAAATTTGAATTGAACGAAGTCAGTAGAATTTGAAGTTAACTTCTAAATAACTCGTTGGCTCGTTTGAATAAGATTCAATAATCTAGATTTCCAGCCGCAGGGCCGGATCTAGGGGGGGGGGGGGGGGAGCACGTGCCTCCGGCGGCAAATTTTGGAGTTATATACAAATGTTTTATAGTAATAGTTTGGGGGGGGGGGGGGAGCGAGGGGGGCGGCAGATTCAAGCATCCCCCCCTCTAAAAAAACCCTAGATCCGGCCAGTGTCAATACATATCCAGGTGCAAAATTAGGCACAACAAATAAGTACTATTAATCCGACAAAAGACGACCGCCGTTACCAGTGTCCCGATATTAAGTGAAACGTTCATGTTTATGGATTAGAAGCCATTATTAAGGACTCATTGAAAATTTAGATCCCCCAAAACGATAAGATTTATTACAAGCGTTTATTAGTTTTCTTCTAATAAAGATATCACTTATCATACTATATTTATCTTTATGTTTTACCGTATCAAAACCAACTAACCTCATTTTTTTAGGTTTAATTGTTAATAACTAAAAAGGTTTCTTAATTTCCGCTAGGCGCTTCAATTCAAAATATAAAAAAACAAAAACGTAAAATTAAAAAAAAAGAAGTTATTTAATAACAGTGGCATCGACATCTTAAATAAAAGTTTTATTACATCTATTAATATTCAGCTGTAACCGTTGCTCAAGATAAGCAATAGCAACTATCAAAAAATGGTAATTTTTTTTTATTGAGAACAATTTAAAATAGAGGTACATTATAATAATAATAATAAAATACCTAGTAGTTATATTATACCATAACTTACAGTAATTCTAGTTGAATGCAGTTTTCATTTTCATTCGCCAACTCTCTAAACTTTGTATTAAATTAAAAACAAAATTATTAAGTGTCACATTTAAATAGTTTTATGTGGTAAACAATACATCCTCGAAAAGAGTCCATTATCCTACTAGCTTAATTAAATAACTAAAACGGAATAACTTAAATTAAGTAAAAAAGAAAGAACGCCGGGTGTTATCATTATCTCGTGACTGGCAAAAAGAGCTTAAAAATTATTTTAGGCAAAAAATGAAGCAGTGTTACCCCTTTCCCTAAATAGAGGAAAAAAAATTTTTAAATACAATAATTATCCGACCTATATTATCATTGGTAACAACACTGGCGCAGAGCATGGCAAATAATATCCCAGAGGCATCTCCCCCCCTTCCTTTATTAAGGGAGAGAGGAACAATTTTTTTCCTAGAGGGATTAATACTATTACATATACCTAGGGTTACCATAATTTATGAAGGCCAAATCCGGACAGAGGGAACTCTGGGGGGGGGGGGGGGAGTCAGAGGAAAAATTGGAAAAAAAAAATGTTTATATATACTACCTATATACATTTTTTTGTGATATTAGGAAGATAAATATATAATTATGTTATAATATATAAATGTATTAATAATTTGATAATACTTATTTATTAATATCATATTCAACTTTAGCTAGTATCTGCTGGGTCCATCATACTTTTCAGATAAACTAATTTTCCTTAGAAAAGGCTTGTAGTGATTTTTTATTTTGCCATGGAATTCTGAGCATGTGATAATACAATTTGCTTTAATATTAAGAAGCTCTTTTACAACTGACAGAGATAATCTTTCTCTTTCAGGCGTCCTAATAGACCCCATCATTGAAAAAATACGTTCAGTGGGAGCCTATATGTTCCAGGCAGACATATGGCAAATTCTACTATTTTAAATATATTAAAAAAGTGACATTTCTTCTTTTGGCAGGGAAGCCCATTTAGCTTTTTGATTTTTCTTAAAATCCGGACATTTCTCAAATCCGGACGCAAAACCGGACAGATGTTTCAAATCCGGACAGTCCGGAAGTATGGTAACCCTATATATACCCCATCTATCTTCGGCAACGGGTATCAAAATGCAAATTTTTCATGCAATTAATGAAACATTTAAAAAAAAAATATATATATAATATTAGACTTGTTAATTTAACAAGTTTACTTTTAAGGTATAATATATGTTAGAGCAGCAAATATAATATGTCGCGTATTTCGCCCTGATTTTCTTACTTAATTTTCCAAGTATTGCAACAAAATTGACAGTATTTTTAATTTTAGGACCAGGTCCAAAGAAAGTATTGTGGCCTCCACCAGAGGAAGGAGATCTAAACGACGTAGTTGAGCCCTCTCCAGTTGTAGCAGCACCACCAGAGCCTGTTAGATTTCAAGTAAGGATCTACTATTTTTGCCAATATACTTATTTCTTTATGTATATTTTTATATTTCGTTCTTTGGTATTAATTAAATTTATCCTTCAATTGTTACAATAAAAAAATCAGTTTCTTACTTTCTGTTATACGCAGTATATGAGAGTATATAATATTATCAAAAAAATAAGTTTAACTCTAACTCTAACGTAGTAGTGCTGCCTGCATTAGACTTGAAAAGTCATGAAAAAAAAATTGCTCAAAAACGGGGGTAAAACATTTTATTACAAATTTATAATTGGAGTCCATTTAAAAGTTGATTTAGCCATAACTAAAAATGTCAATTTAGACGCATTACCAGGAAAAATCTACTTCCTGAGATATTGAATAAATATATAAATCTGAACAGTTGAACATTAGTAATACAGAAATTATGAAATTGCATTGAAAAATAGTGTTACCTAGTTGAATAATGAATACATTACATTTATTTTTGTAATAATTTATATTTAATTGTTAGCAGGCCCCACACTCGCTAAGAGGAAGTCAGCCAAGTCCTCCCACACTAAGGCAAGAAGCCAGCTCCCCAGTTAGAAGAGTTCACACACCAGTCAACTTCGAGCCACCTAAAGCCACAGTTACTCTCCTGCCTACAGCACCAGTGAGGCAACAACCACCCCCAGTCTTTTCTGCTCAACCAGCCGCAACTATAGCTATGGGTGGAAACAGGAGCAGAGGTGATGCCAAATGGCCACCAGAGACTGTCAAAATGCAATCGGCAGCTGAAAATGAGGCTCGCTTAGCTTTGGCAAAGGGGCCCACATGCAGACCACGTAAAGTCAAGAAAGATTATAGTGGTTTCTTCGCTCAGCACGCTCTCAACCCAACATATCCTTCATACAAAGCACCTCCAGGCACACAACATTTCATTGAAGAGGGTACTTCCAACTTGTAAAATAAAGACTAAAAGAATATAAAAACTAAGATACCCTAACAAATGTTCTTATTCCTGTATCCATACCAAGTAAATGGTTCCTTTTTATACAAGCATGATAATCGATTAGCTTTTAGAAGTTAAAAGTGATTTTCAATAATAAACTTAAATATCCATAATTTTTTTTTTATTACAAATATCTTTATAAAAAATAAAATTAAATGAAATTAACTAACATTTAATGAAAGCTAGAAGTAATAATATAACTGATAACAACTTTTTACATTTATAACTGATACACAATAACCTAATATAATGTATTATCAAATAAATAAAAAGAAACAAAATTATTAACTAAATAAAAATGGGTATCTCAAATAATATTACAATTGAAAATAAAATCATCAAAAATATTATTTAAGCTTTTGTTATTTATTTTTAAACTTGCCACAAAAAGCTTTATATTCAGTATTTTAATTGATTTACATAACTTTTATAGATTTATTTTTTAACTGCACAAAAAGTAAGTTTAACACACACACACAAAAAAAATATTGTGCTTGCTGCTTTCCCCTCTGTTTGTTTTAACTATGTGTATAAGATTGTGGAGAAAAAAATGAATTTTTAAGTTCATCTTATTGTGATATTTTAATTTCTATTTTATAATTTTGCCAAAAAATAATAAAAAAAATGTTTAAGAAATTGATTTTTTTTTTTTTAATTTTAACCATCTATATGTAATTATTTATTCGTTCGTTTATTGCATTGATACATATTAATAAACTATTTGTATAATTTAATAAATATCTTTTTCCTCGAAATTACTAAATTATCAATATTAATTCTAAATTAAAAACTTATGTATTATTTATGAAATGTTTAATTTTAGACACATCTGCCATATTATTTGCTTGTGGTGAGGAAAAGGTATATAAAAGAAAGTAAGTTTATAAAATAATATTAAAAAAATGTTTTCACAGCAGAAGTTTAAAAAATGTGTACCAATTAATAAAAGAACTGACCTTAATTCAGATGTTGTGTAAATATTTGTTTATCGGTGTTATTCATTCGAAATATAAATATATCATTTTATAAAAAAAAAGCATGGTGTCTATTTATTAATTTAAATTAATTGTAATGATAAATTGAAGAAAAATATAATATGTAGTCATCAAAGGACAGCAAACTATTTAATAGGCAAATTATTAGACTATGTACAAAATGGAAATAAAATTAAACTTAAACTTTAAATTTATTAGAACAGAAAGAACAAACACAGAATATTCTTAGCTAAGTTAATTTTAAATTTTTTATTTATTTAGGATAATATAACAGAAATCAAACATTGAAATTGTTACAATTGCAATTATTTACTTCAATTTTTTTTAACTGGCTTTTAACTTGACCGCGGCTCAGCTATTTAAGACTGATTCTGATTACATAAGTGTGCTTTGATAGTCTATACAAGGTGGTAGGATTTCTTTAGTTTTTAGTAATATTACTCTCTGAAGATTATAATACATAATAAAATAACAATAACCATTAACTAATAACTATATTTAAATTAAACTATATTATTTTTTAAAAATGATTTATTATTTAATATTTAATTATTATTAAATTTAATTATTTAAATTTATTATTTTATTTTATTATTATTTAAATGTACAAAACTACATAAATAAAATATCATACAAGAAATTATACAATAATACAAAATATCAAATAATAATTACAAAATATTAAATTAGTTTATTAGCGATAGTTTGTTATTTTTAACTTTTAACAATCATTATTTTAAAATTAATACTGTAATGTTAAAAGTATCTGCTCTTTAATGCCGCATTTGCACTTGGAACAACCATATTATCATACAGTAGAACCTCGCTTACACGAACCTCAATTACATGACAACCTCAATTACAAGTTCAATTTTCAAATCCCCTTGAGATTGCCATAACACATAATGTTAAATTAAACTCTATAACGCGACTATTATTATCCAAACAACCTCAATAACACGGATTTTTTTTCCAATTCACAATGTAACTCAGAACCTCTATAACAACTCGTTTTGAGAAGTCAACCTCGATAACGCGACTATACAGGAATGGGTCGACCTTGAACAGAGTCCAAGGTCCTTAAAGTCTAGAATTGAAAACCCTGCCCCACCCATTCCATTAACCTAGATAACACGACTGATAGCCAAAATAACCTTGATAACACAATCCTCAACAAAAAGAGCACTTCGATAACAAGACTGTTTCCCTTATCCCCTTGAGACACTTCTTATCGAGGTTCTACTGTATTAGCAAATAGAAAGTTTATATTTAATACTAAAATAAAAATTCAGAAATTCAAAGGCAGCAGAATTTTAAGAAGATGATAAAACTATAAGTTATACACAGTTATTTAAACAAATAATAGTTGATCTTTCAATGGACCAATTATTGAAAATAATAAGATGAAAAATTATATCAACTGATTTATGGAAAAAAAACGAATTTTTCCAGCTAGCTTAATGGAATGAGATCTGATTCGATGTAAGAAAGGAGACAGTATATTAGAGGTGCCAAGTTAGACCTCATTTCAATCTGAAAAAGAAAATGCAATTTTAAGTTTTTGGTAGTTTTCATACAACGGAAAGTTTAAATAATTTAGATCAAATTATAATTATTATGTAACAGACAGTGAATAATACACTCCCGGCGCGGGAGTGTATTTTTCACTGTCTGTTTCCCGTAGTAAATAATAATTATAATTTGATTTAAAATAAAAAGATAATGTTAAACATATAATTGACATCCACCCCATTCTCTTATACAAGCTTGTTACTTAGCTATAAGGACCAGTTACAAATGGCAAATAGTATAATCGAAGCATAAATAAAAATATGATCAAATGTCCACATTCTTTTAAGAGAAATAATCTGGCATATTCAATCACGAGGAAGTTGTTAAGTAATTTTACTGTTTAAATCCAATGGTATTTTAGGAATGACACATATTATATTGGACTACCACTTTCCTTTCGCCTGATAGTGTACAAATATTACAATATCAGATAATGAAGCAATCATAAGTTTCCTACAAACCCTGTAACCTTTTTCTTAGAGCTAATGCAGATGGACAGATTTTTTAATGCACAGTTGTTTGACTTTAAGCGGCTGATGAATTGCTTATATTGGAGTGAAGTTGAAATTGTCTCACACAGCCTTCTCTCCTAATAATGGCCTTCTACCTATAATGGCTGAGGAAGAATAGTAAAAAAAAAGGAATTTACCCATTAATAAGCCAAATGATGCTAAAAGGACAGTTTTATACTCTACTTGGTAATTTTTATTTTTTTAAAAAAAGTTAAAGAATTTGTTTGATGGTCATCAACAATTTTAACACTTACCTCGTTTTCAAAAGATAACGAAATTTCATTAAGAATAAAAGAGATTGCTTGAAACCAGGAAATTTTAACTCTATAAGTCTTTTCAAAAAATGTTGTAAACTTTTCAATAAATGACATTACTTCATTGAACATAAGTTTGTTTGGATTTGAAACGACACATCTGAAAAGAAAAAAAAAAATATTAACAAGCCTTTGCCATCATGGATGTGCAGTACACAATGTAAGTAAATATTGAATTACCCACTTCTCTCAATGGGTCAACATGACACACACAGCTATTAAATATTATCAGTTTACATTGCTTTTGTTTAACTTCACTTGTTTCTAACGTATAAATATAATATACTTTTAACACACTTCCTGGCTACTTAGAAAGCTCAAACTTTCACAGATAAGTAGTAGCTATCTAGTACTTACTACTAGACGGGTAGGACGGACCACTTGTTTGAACCTAGCAATTAGGCCATCTTTTAGGCCCTTTTTTACAACCCGTGGTGGAGAGTTCCAGCTACTTCACACATCATACATTTGTACATTGTATTGCCGAAGCGAGTATGGTGTGTTCATTAGTGAGCTATATAAGCGTGTGTCAAAGTGGGGGGAAAGAGTGCCCCATAGGGAGTGTTCTTCGTCCTGCTCCGTCTGTGATTCATAGATGCAATTCAGAGTACAGTAGAGTCCCGCTAATCCGAACTAATTGGGACCGAACCCAGTTCGGATTAGCGAAAATTCGGATTAGGCGGATTTTTGTAAATTAATGTCATATATTGACTTTAGGAGGCAATAATATCCTAATTTAAAAATAACGAATTCTAGAAAACCTTCTAGAAGCGCTTTTCCTATGGTTTTCTCAAAAAAGACTGAAAGGAATCCCTATCACTGGCCCTCTAATCCAAGAAAAATCACACTTATTTCAATATTAGACATTACATAATAGTAGTTTAAATAAAAATTATTCATTTATATGTGAAAAAAAAGTTTAATAAATAAAGCAAAACTTTTTCATTTAGATATTGATACTGTATTTAAATTCTATAATGAGAGTGGCTTGTTAATGAAAAACATTTTACAGCAATGTGGGACTGGTAAAATCAGCCCAGTAGTTTAGGCTCACATGTCTGCACAGACTACAGAGGACAGACAACAGGGCAGACCGATATTTTTTAAAAACCACTTTTTTGGACATAAGGAACCTCAAATGTAGAAATCACAATTGCAATACTTTCACTTCATGAATACTCCATATATAAAGAGAAAGTATTGTTTTTTAAAATAAATAAATAATATTATATTTAATAACTAGCTGGATACCCTTGCGGAGTGAGTTATTTTTAATTTGATGGGTTTATAAACCTACCATCAAGGAACTTTTAAATAATTTTCCTAATCAAGAATATTTAGATTCTATCCCTCCCCTTATTTCTATACCCCTCCCCTTTGATAGTATAATTTGTAAATATACCAAATTACTAATTAAATCCAACTACTGATGAAAAATTCTTAAATGTTAACTTTGGAGGAAAATCAGTGGTATTTTCCTTCTGTATCTCCCCGGTATCTTTTCATATCCCTGAGTTAAAATTGGAATTATCTTTGTATAAACATACATATTTTATATGTTTACATCCAAAATAGGAGCCATTTCTCAAATATTAACTTTTTAACTTTAGAAGATCGTTCTGGACTCAATTCCCCTTCTTTTCTTACTTTTCCCTATGTTCCCATTAGGAATAAAATGTTGTACAATACCTATTGGCAGATATCAATATATAATTTAGAAATTATTATACTATGTATACACTTAAAGATTTTATTTTAGAATTTCAAAAAAGTGGCGATAATAATATTATAAAGGTTTTAGGCATGGTAAGGTGTTATTTATGAACAAATGTCTTCTTGATGATTTATAAACTATTTAAATAATATATGTTTAAAAAATTAATCTAAATATTTTTTGACAGAGATTGAACAGTTCTTCCTACAGAAATTCGCACAGAACATGCAATATTGTCTGTAGCTTCTTCTGCAATTTTGGTTAAATACATTTTTTTTTAAAAAAATTAGAATTTTGAAATCTATTTAGAAGCCCCTAGCAAAAAGTTTTATAGCCTATAACACCAGCAGAATTGAGCTTAACATTGTACCCAAGAACCACCAGTTTATTCAGCAGTTTGGATGTGATTGACGCACAGACAACACATTTGTTTGTTATAAATATATATATATATATATATATATATATATATATATATATATATATATATATATATATATATATATATATATATATATATATATATATATATATATATATATATATATATATATATTATAATAATAATAATAATAAAACTTAATTACTGTCTCCAGAAGTAGTGCAGTTCACCTGAAGGTAAATTACAGCTGATTTTCATCCCATCTTTAACTTTATAAACTACTGAAAATTCTGTGACCAGATTTCTACGGAAGAACTCATTAATTGATATTGCTGGAACCAACAAAAATAATAAACAAACAAAAAAAAAAAAAATTAAGAAGGACAAATTTTTAGCAATTATTGAAGCGAGCGTAAGCGAGCTTCTTACATTCAACGAAATATGCATCTTGTCTGTCTGTCTGTCAGTAACGTTTACGCGTGTGACGATAACTTGAGTAAAAGTTGACCGATTTAGTTGAAATTTGGTATACATGTTCCTCTTACTAATACTCAGGCTAAATTCGTTGGACAGCGTGCTCCGTCCAAGAGTTCGCGCGCAACGCTCGCTTAAACGAGAGGTACAAAAATTAAATTGGAATTTCAGGACGGGAAAAGATTCTATCATCATCTATTCGATGAGACGAACATTTTTTTCCAAAAACATTTTTTACTAAAACCAACAGCGACACCGCTATGAATTAATAAAGATCGCTAAAACTATTAAAGCGAACCTAAACGTTTATAATAGAGAAAACAACCTTTTTACCGATATCTTACGTTCTAACGTAACGATTTTAATAAAACTTCATATACAACATCTAATGCACAATTGAAACAGGCATGCAAAATTTCAACTTGATACAAGCAGAAGTCTTTGCGTAGTGAAGAGATACATTTATAATAATTGTTTAAAAGCTACCGCGGGTGGTTAAGATTGTTATAGTCGTATAGTGTATAGGTTTGTTTAGGATGTAAAGCTTTGTACTGAGTACCCCCACTCTACCCTCTTCCACTTATCTTGAACTATGACATTCATTGTGATAAATAAATTTCAATATTCAGTATTTCATTGCAATACACTCGCTTCAATGATAGAGCCACGCGATGCCTAGTTTATAGTGTGTTGAGAGATTGGTTACCTATGTTTTTGAGGATGTTAGTCATTAAATAATAAAGAACATAAAAACTACCACAACTACAAACATTGCTTGTAAATTAGACAAGGTAATGAATTTTTCAAAATTAGAATTAATTTGTGACATTAATAAATGTGACATTAAAAGCGCC
The DNA here is from genome assembly GCA_951217055.1 of Gerris lacustris. Lineage (NCBI taxonomy): Eukaryota > Metazoa > Arthropoda > Insecta > Hemiptera > Gerridae > Gerris > Gerris lacustris. The sequence continues at coordinate 21,650,923 of OX578283.1, read as the reverse complement.
CATGAATAAAAGTAGGAATTCACATCATACATCAACAAACTGCTGGTCTTATTTGTACGGAATGTAATTGGCTTTAGTGTTAAGTTGCCAACAATTGATAATTATTATAACTTTCTTTCTCACCATAAAAATATGCAAACATTTACAGAAGTAATAGCATTATAAAGTACAAGCAACCAAGTAAAATGCAATATATTAAAATCCCTCATGTATGTTCGGTAAACTATTCTTTATTCACTTTCTATAAGATTTCATTAAAGACAAAGAATAATAAAAGCAAAATGGAAGATAACTGTCTCAAATTACTTAATTTCATTTTATAAGCTCCTTATCACACTCCTAGCAATGAGGAAACAACTTGTAAAAACAAAAAAATTGAAAATTAAATAATAACATTATTTAATATTAAGTAAAAAGAATGAAAATAAAACGAGGCAGTGAAACTTCATTTAAACCAAGTCGGAAAATTGTTTTTGAAAATTCCATGTCTGGGAAATAACTTTTACCCATTGTACATAGTTATTATGATTTTTATGTAAACACTTATTAAAAGATTAATAAAAGTTTCATAGTAATACTCCTCTGAGTCCAGGAGCAAAAGATTTGGCCACCAGTGCTTCTCTATGTAGGAAACAGAGTGTAAATACCTTGTCTGGGATTTTCTTTTTTGCTAAAGCTTAAAAGCCCGTCAAGTGACCGGCCATGAATGGACACCCATCAATGCAGACACATAAACAGGACTTTCATGATATTTTGTAATTTTCAGAGTACTTATTATCTATATTAAAAATGTCCCTTGTGGTCTCAGGGAGGTCTTTACAAAACAGGAATTGTTTAATAATAGATTATTCATTTATAAATCGTACAAAAGTGACCACTTATGGTTTATTATTTTTTATTCTGGATCCCGCGGCAAGCCTGCCCTGCCTCATGGCACACAGTTTGGGAAACCCTGAATTACACTATCAATACCAAAACGCAAAACTTACCCATTAGCCAATATGCATTGTGTTTTTGCACGGAGATAGAAGATATTATACATCCAAAAGTGTTTTCAAGAGCTTCATGAATCATGTTAGCTATAGAAATCCCTGATAAAACACAGAGAATCGGTAGTTGAACTCCATATGAATCATTTCCTTTGTGTAAAACACTTGCAAATAAGCATTCGTATACTGTTCGGTTATCTACAATAATCTTCACCTGTTAAAAGAGTTATTAAAATTAAAAATAAAGCAACAGATATAACCATTGATCAGTTTTTCAAATTATAAAAACGCTAATAATTCATCCACATTTTTTTTATTTCTTAGTCTTAATCTAAACATAACTTCTTACTTTTAGAGATGGAGGCATATAATCTTCATTGTTAACAAGTGATAGAAAAGCAGATGAACATCCTGGTATCCTAGATATTAGATCATGCTGAAGAGATTCTAGTAATTCCTCATCTAAAGACACTCGTGTTAGAGTAGTTGCCTTATATAAACAAACATTACGATCGGACAATTCTGAAACCAAAACATATTACGACACATTTCAACAGGGAAGCCAAAAAGGAGACCTTTAATTTTTTCTACAATTCTTACAGTGTTAATAAGGGGGAGAATTAGATGTCTAATTTTCTGTAGTTCTAAATTCTCTTAACAGACAATTTAATTAAAAAATTAAAAATAACTTTTTGAAAATACAAGACCCTCCCATTAAAGCGGAGTTTAAAAATTTAATTCTTCCATTTGTAAATAGTATTATTTAGGACTAACAGGTCACAGAATGGACCAAACAATGTACCTCAATCACCAAACAATTGTACCTCAGTCACTTCATATGGTAAACTATTCTTTTTATACTAAATTATTTTGTTTTTAATTCGCCTAATGCAGTGGTTCTTAACCGGGGGGCCGCGGCCCCCCAGGGGGTCTCGAAAGGTATTTAGGTACTATATATATTATAATTGGAGATTTTAAGGGGGCCGTGGTTACCAAAAGGTTAAGAACCACTGGCCTAATGATTATAGTCTTAATTTAACCTTTGGTGGTCCAATTATTGTGCAATATTTATTCTTTTTAACACAGTTTTTACTGTCCACTTACTTTATTTTGTACTATTTCAATGTTCTTTTTTTTGAAATTTTATTAAACATCTAAGATATTGTAATCTAATTATCTTGCAATGTTTACTCAAACAATGTCTTAATTTTTTTTCTTATTTATTTATTTTTTCTCATAAGATCGTGTCTAATTATGGTGTATCACTGTTACTTTTAAAGTTCCACCAAACCACTTTTTCAAAACTCCTTCGTGCCATTTTACATCTAATACTTTTTTGCTTTCTAATGACCACTATGTAATTTCTGTTCATTCGTTCATATTATTGTGATTGCAGTTCTCACTAGTTCTATACTTTTGTTTTTTTAGAAAAATGTAATTTATCAAGATTTATTATTGTTAAGTTTAAAGCCGTGTATTCACTTAAGCATTTGCCCTGAATAAGCATGCATTTGCCCTGTTTCACTCAGATGTGTAGGTGTAGAGGGTGAGCTGAATGGATCCACAGGTCTAATCATAATATTCCTTAGAAAAATCCTGCAACTACTGTAAAAACATTAAAGGGTTTTAAATACTAAGATAAATTAATACAACGTTTCCATGATGTTTCAATACATATTGAATCCTGATTTGAGATTTAACAAGCTAGGTGTTTCCATGAGTTGAATTGAATCTTTTCAATACGCCAAACTTTTACTAGGTTACTTTGATAAAGGTTATAGATCATTTTGTAACATTTACCTTTTATAACCAGGTTTGTTGTTTGTTTAAACTGAAAATGACAAATATGTTTTTTTGACAGATTTGGCTACAGTTCCTACAAAAACGCGCTTACAGATATGGGTATACTCTGAGCATGTCAGAATCGAGTTAAGATGTTCCCATAAAACTCAATTCAGATACGATCCCATAATGAAGTTTATTGTATCTGGATCTAAATCGTATTCAATCCTTATTGAATCTAGGTTTCCACAGACACTTTGGATCCAAAAACTGTGTTCAACCCATATTCAATTCATATAGGAACAACATGGAAACGTAGTACAAGTTTGGAAAATTACAAATTGAAGAATGTATTTATAGCAAAGCTAGAGCAACAAATAGAAATAGTGTAGACACAGTTTGATTACAAGCAACCCCATAAATAAGCTCATGCTAAAAGAGGAAGTGTTTTTATACATGTTCAGAATAAACAATTTAAAGGCTCTAGGAGCCACCTAGGTCATAACTTTAAGGCGCTACCGCCCTCTGAGGTTAGATAAAACAGTAAAATTAAAATTGTATTGGTTCTAAGCAAGATATCAAAAATCTGGTAAATTCGGATTGTACGTGCCCCCACTTTGAGGTTAGGTGATAAAATCCCGAATATTAAATTAAAAACCTTAATTTTGTGTACCCATGAATTTTCAATAGCCCCTCTGCACCTCTTCGCAGTGCTCCACACATTTCCTGAAGAAAAAAAACCCTCCTGTATATAAACCAGGTAGAGGTCCAATCCACTCAAAGAAAGTTCAAGGCTCGTACAATCCGAATTAGCCCAAAAATCTAAGTACAGGCTTCATTCCCAATTTTAATTCTGCACAATTTGAGCCCTATTTCAACTTCCTATGATAAATAGTACAGGCGCCATTTCAATACAACGATAAAACTCGTATTGAAATGGTTGTAGTATTTAATGTAGTAGGGAGTTGAAATAGGGCTCAAATTGTGCAGAATTAAAATTAGGAATGAAGCCTGTACTTAGATTTCTGATATCTTGCTTAGAACCAATAAAATTTCCATTTTAATGATTTTTTAAACCTCAAAGGGCAGTAGAGCCTTAAGTAGCCCACTCTATATACAAGTATATAAACGTAAAATATCTAATTACGTTAATAGGATAGGGTAAGTTTAGTGTCTTACTTAATGAAGGAACTCCTAAGAACCTTGAAACTACCATTAAATAATTGGTATTAGTGCAATTAATTATTGGTAAATAAATAATTTTACTAATACGTTATTCAAAACTTACCTTTAATAAGACGTAATGTTTCAGTAAAATCAAAATTTTGAATATAGCCAATGGAAAATGAATTTCTAGCGATTTCATTCATTGTGAATAAAATAATAAATTTATAAAATTAAATAAATTATTTTATATCTTAAATAAGACGTATGAAACAATAAACTCGATTTATTCTATGAAATGTTCAAACTTCAACGTAGAACTAGTAAAACCCAGCCACAAACAATCAAAATCATAATATATTAATAATATTACACTGTACACTGTATACTATTATACTATTTTCATTTTAATGTTCTGTTGATGTTGACAGATAAAAAAAACCCGGGATTTTTATCACTATCATGTTGAGCAACATAGAAAAAAAAACTTGTTTTGAAAACTATGTATAAAAACTTAATTCCTATTATTGTTATTAAGAAAATATCTTTTTTAAATATATACAATGCGTTTTTGTTAATTCGTATCAAATATTATTGTTACTTATCAAAATGAGTGTAAATGTGATTGTACGAGTGACTCCATCTATGGGAAGCTTGTAAAACCATAATGTTCAATACTTTGATTTTTAACAACTCAAGAGATGGAGCTGCGTCCTCTATTTTGCATCCTTTTGAGTTCTGTGATTAGAGTTCTTTTTTGTTTACAACATTTTGAAATCAAATTAATAGTTTAATAGTTTTTCTTTTGATCGTCACCGAAGGATATGTGTGAAAGTGTACGAACTATTTCTAAACTTGAATCTATTTTTGTAGTGTAGTGCTGTTTCTGTGTAGGGTTAGGTTGATATGATTTGTTTTATTCTGTTGCTGCACAATTAAGTTAAACACTTTTTAAAGCTTTTATTTATTTAATAAATGTTGTTTAAAATTTTCTGCCGCTGATTTTCACTGATTATAGTTGCATCTACTTAAAATTTACATTTTGTTCAGTGACAATGTGTTATAGTAATTTAGAGCGTTTTTAGTAAGTTTACATTCCTTTGCAATGAAGTTTATAGTTTTGAACCTAAACAAAATCGAGAAGATGTTACTTTATGGTCATTCTAAGTATGAAGTTTTAGAACTGCTGGAAAGTTTCTGTCTTAAGTCTTTTACTCCTTGGTAATACACAAGAAGTAAGTATACTATTATCTGCCTACACTTCTGTAAGCAACATTCCCTCAGTAAATTCCTGAATTTTCCACTTTAATACTATAATTTTCTAGTAGATATTCTTTAATTGATATTACCATTCTATAGGCTTACTCTCAAAACCCACTAACTATGGTTGTGAAATTTCTTATTAAATTTTCTAATATGTAATAAGTAGTTGTTGCCAACTGTTAAAATAGAACATTATACGTGTCAAATGACATTACAAGTGTGCTTGACTTCAATGTTAGTTATTTTATCCCTTACTAGATGAGCGTGTAAGGTTTGTTTTGCAAATATGACTATTGAAAACTACATATTTAAGTGCTTCGCAATCTGAGAAGGATACCTAGCAAGCAAGTCTTAGGGTGCGGTTGTAATCACTAAACAGGTCAACCGAGAAGTAACCGCTATGTCCAGAAAGACCAACCTATAACTGAGTGCATTCTTCGTTAGCTACTTCTTAAAAACTTATAAAGTATAAAAATATTAAAGTTTTTAAAGTGAGAACACGCAATAGCTTCACACACAAACCAAACCCAGTTTATTTCTTACTAAAATAAAAAATTCTTATTAAAAATGGGATATTTATGACGTCACTAACCCCTACTGACGAGTCAGCAAAGATTAATAATAATCCTACCGCCGGGTTTGGCAAGCCAAGTGAATTTCCATTGGAAATTCGCTCAGCTTGCGGAACTCCGCAGTAGGATTATTTTAATGTTTTTATTTTTTTTATTATCTCTTAAATACGAGAAATCAAAAAAATAACTTAAAAACTTCAATATAACCTGATTAGACGTATCCCACCTATAACCTCCTCACTATGTTAGTGTAACAATAATAATTAAAGATTGGAAAAAGGGTCGGAACGACTTAGATGCGTATTTTTTGACAGGATTACTGGATTAGTATGCATATTTTATTAAGACATATGTAGATTAAGCGTAATTAAATTTATTTGTAACAATAAAGAATTCATTTTTACATGGAAATATTCGCTTTACTTTGTTCCTTGGATTATCCGACTTTTTTTGTGTTCTGACCATGCTCCGGTCCCGTTGGGGGAAGGGGGGTTCTACTGTATGTAAAAAACAAACTTAAATGTTAACATGGATTTTACAACTTTATTTAAAACTCATGCCAATATACTTTGTTATTCTGACAGCTCAGGAAAATAAAAAAGAACAGGAGGGCTAACAAAAATATCATTGGATGACCTTACAATACCACCTAGTGATTTATTTTTTTCCCTCACATAGGTTGGCCAATCTGAACTGTTAGATTTCCAAAGTATAATGGCATGAGTATAGATTGCAATTATTAGCCTGTGTATTTAAAGAATATTACATAACTTTCTTTTGAGAAAAAGTATGTAATTAAATCGATAAAATAACTTGGTCCTTAGTCAAATAGTAACTTATTGAATTTAATATTTGTATGTATGCAAATCAACTTTTATTTAAGTAAAATTTCTATCACGCATTTGATTTTTTTTATCTTACAGGGATTTGATTATATCTATGATTGAGTGAAAATTATCAATGGCCATGTCTCCTGATAAGAAACAGACGTTGAAGTTATTGAAAGTCGACAACTGGAGTGTTTTCCTTCTGCAGAGACTTCAGCTTATGTTTGCAAAGGGTGACTGTTGTGACTTGACCTTAAGATTTTGTGATCACCGGGAACTAAAGGTAGTCTTTTTTTCTATGTTAGTTTTATATTTTAGCTCATAGCACTTTTTCAGGAGAGGTATATATCTATTAATTATATCCAGGGCTCGATTTGAGGCGGAACGGCGTTCCGGGACCTGTCACTCTGATAAATAAAAAATAAAATTATCTGCACTAAGATTTTTTTAAAATCCTTAGTTAAAATGTTGTTTGTCAGTGAGTGACTACAAATTTTATTAAGGACATCATGTATTAAACTGACACCATAGTATTACCCTATACTAGCTCGCAATTTATTAACAAAGGTTTTTTTTCAATGGCATGGATCGTATTAAATAAGTATTGTGCAGAGATGCTGTGCCGAAACTCGCCCAGAGCGAGTAAGACAGGTAAAGTTTTGTTGATTTAATTATTCGTATAAACCTAAGTACCTATTTATTTATTGAAAGTATTGTAACAACATGTGACATGCTAATCAAGAATTTTTTTATAAAAAATACTACTTAAAATGATATGTTTCCACACGAAACCCACCTGATTGCAGTGTGTAGAGAGAGGGTAGATTGTAGTTCCGGCACATTAATTTCTAGAAATCGAGCACTGATTGTATCTATTTGCCCGCCAAGTATTTTCCTTTTATTTTTGTATTTGTATTCTTCAGTTAAAAATATTGATATAAGTGTCTTAATTAATTCTAATTCTATCTTTTGCATTTCAGGTTCACAAGATTGTTCTTACAACATGTACCAAGTACTTTGAATCATCCACTTTAGATCAATGTATTATAAGAATGCCAGAAACTTTCACTTACACCTCTATGTTACCAATTATTAAGTAAGCATAAATCTTTTATATCAAAACCATTAAGTAAACCAAATGAAGTACAAAATAAGATACACTATACAAATAAAAAAATTTCTTTACTAAATCAGTTTTATTTTTTAGTTTTATGTATTCTGGTAAGCTCGAGTTTAAACCTGAACTTCAGGAAAGTCTACTAAATGCTGCAAAACTTCTCAACATGGCTATTCTTGTTCAGCTTCTAGTAGCTCAGGTAACTTTTTTTCAAAGTAATATTATTAAAATTATTAACAATATTAATAAGTAATTAATTAATAAGCAAGGTCTGCAGTCCTCTTTAATTAAATTAAAAAAAAAATAATCCTCTCATTCATCTCACTTGTTAGAGTAATTATAAAAATTAAGACAGTCTCCTCCCAGTAACGCGTAAGGTGGTCTGTACGCCACTTGACGGTCATTTTGTTTTTTTTACAAAAACTCAATCATAGCTCAAAAAAATTACATATTAACTAATGGTGTTAGGGTACTCAAACTGAAGGGGTATAAATGGAGAAGTTTTACTGAAATTTGGCAAACTGTAGCGCATGCCATTTTGGTATAATTACAGGCTCAAACAAAATTAAATTTTAATTTTTTTATAAAATTAACAATAAAATGAAATTTAGGCATATGTTTTGCCCCGTTAAGGCATTTAAAATAGACTTTTTCTAAACTAAAATTTTCTGCTTTTTTCAACGGTATCTCTATTTCAGCTCTATAATCATTATTTTAGGAGCAGCGATCGATTTTTTTAGGGTAAAATGGTCGTACCTCGGAAAATAGCTAAAAAGTTATTGTGGCGAAACTATTGAGAATTGACCCGAGGTATATATAGAGTTTTTTTGTTGCAAATGATGGTTAGAATCTGCCCTCTTCGTTTGTTACATTTTCGACCAAACATCCTGTATACTGAATAAATGCTTAATAATTTTTTCACTAACTAGGGTTGCAACATTAAATGAAAAACTTAAGTCCTCCCTTTGACAATGATCTGGGTTTGATAATAATATCAAATATTTTCTATGTTTTAATTTATTGTAGAAATGTAGTGGGAAAGTTGACAATATATCTTGTGTTGAAATTTCTATTTGTAATTAATGCTGGTTGTTTAAATTTATTGTTAATCTTTATAATGCATAGAATATGTTATAATTTATTCCAGAAGACACCTACTGAAGCAAAGTTAACAATGCTTAGTAAGGAAGATTTAAAGAAGACATCAGCAAAATCTTCCCCACTGCCTGCTGAAGCCGCACAGTGGTCTCCACCTCCTAGCAGGCTGTCAGAGAAAAAGTATGTTCTTTTAATTAATTTTATAATCATTTGCCAAACTTTCCAATACCTTAAAAATAATTCCCACTGAATATTTTTTTTTTTTTTTTTTTTTTTTAAGATCAGTTTGCCAATTGCTCGCTGATTGTATAAAATTTGAGTTTTGAAGTTCCCAACATTTTTTGTTTTTTTGTTTTTGGGCAAACTTAAGTTGTAACAAATTTGTCTCATTCAATATGTATTGTTTATTATCTTAATTAAAATGGTGGAATTACATTAATTGTGAGTATAACATCATGTAATTGGTATGTTGATACATATTGCATTTGTTAAAAATCTGTGATTGTGTTTTATAAATGTTTTTCATAGGTTACCTTTTTGGAGGAAAAGAGTTTACCCTATGATGAATCTACCTGTGAGGACTGAGTAAGTAATTATATACTGTGAAATTATCTTTATTTAATATTTATTACTATATTGCTTCGAATATAAGATGCACTTTTTCCCCCTTTTTTTTCCATCGTGAAAATCACGATGCGTCTTATATTGCAGGTGGGTCTTCTAATCAATGAATTTAAGTGGAACAGGTCTAAGAGCCTTTTTTCTACAAACTTCTCTTTCAAGAATACCACTGAGATATTTTTTACTTTTTATTTCCAATTCTCTGAATTTTGCCAGGATATCAATGTCTGGCACTCCTATTTAATTAATTTTCAGGAATATTAATGTGTTCTATTCTACCCCTTAAAATTTAACTCCTTGATTATTTGGGGCTCTCTATATTTTTCCTGTCTTAGGTTTTTAACATAAATTAACTAAAAAGTTTTAAATTATAAGGGGGGAGACCTCAAAAATACCATTTTAAAAGTTGTCCTAATTTTTTATTGTTATCTAAATGAATTTAAAAACACTAATAATACATGTTAATTGCATTGCAGACCAGAAGATCCTAGACCTACTAGATTTGAACTTCCTTCTGAAGAAACCTCCTCTCTAATGCTTAATGTACCCTCATTCTCAGAAATCTCTTATGAGAGCGAACCTGTAGTACCTTCTCCGTCTGATTTCACTTCTCCTAAGTTAGAGGGACCTATCAAACGAAGAGTAGCACCCCCCATGAGCTGTGCTAAGGCTCAAAAGCTTACAGAAAGTCAAATTATTTCAGGGAATTGGAGTGATGAGGATGATGATGCTCACTTTGAAAGTATTCACACCTTTGAAGACAGTGATGATGACCAACCTCTCCCTGAAAAAATTGTTGCAAGTACACCCAAACCTATTCTCAAACCTTCTGCTGAACAACTACCAACATCCTCTTCAAAGAAAGTTCGATTCTGCCTGGCTAAAGAAGACAAAGAAAATTCTGCGAAGAGCATTACTGAAAACCCTGATTTGACTCCGGTAAAGATTGTCCCACCTTCAGAACTTCAACCACCAAAGCTAGAGCCTCAACCAAAACAATCAGATCTCAAAATAAAATCTAAAGAAGAAAATACAGCTGGGCCAAACCATGCTAAAATAATTGCAGAGGTTCTGAAAAAATTTCCAGACTTAGTAAAAAATAATAAAAATATCAAGTTGAAAATATCAACACCCTCTGCTGGTATTGGACCAGTGCCTTTAGATGGTAGTACTCCGAGTCAGCTACCTAAATCTTCTTATGTTGTAGTAAAACCTAATACTATCAAAGTAGAGCCTCAACCAGTTGTACAGTCATGTCCTGAAGCAGAAAATACCACTGGACCTTGGATCTGTAAACGATGCACTGTAGATAATAGGAATCTCATATTTGAATCTTACTACCTCTTTAGGAAGCATTTGACTGATGTTCACTTTGAAAGAATAGATCCTAAAATCTGTGAAATTTGTGGCTATAAAGCATCTAAAAAGAATCTACATCTCTTTCATTTGTTTACAAAACATAGTATTCAGCCTCCAAAAAATGTTGTATTTCCAAAGTGTAGCTTATGTAAATATGTCGCGTTAAATGATTCATTACTTGCTAAACACTATACAACACATCAGGTAGCCAATAAAGAATTGATATGTAACATTTGTAAACTTTCATTTAAGTCTGCCAACAGTTTTCAAGCTCACTGTGTAACGTGTAAACCTAATTCTGAAATAAGGACTTACCCTTGTATCAAGTGTAACAAAGTGTTTAGGACTAGTGTTAGTATGAAAGCTCACTTTAAAGACTGTAGAGGTCCTCCGCCAGAACCGCCCACTCAGCTTATGAATCAAGATATGGAGCAAGTTGAAATGATTCAAGTTCCTTTAATGGATAACATGGTACAGGATCAGAAAGAACATTCTTTGGTGCAATTGCCAACTGGTATAATTGTAACAGATAATTCTAATATGGCACTTCTGCATTCTGATGCTAATGGCTTAAGTGATGTCACATCAGGAATTCCAAATTTAGGTTTTACTGTCTTGCCAGAAGACCATCAAACTGTTATTCTACTTGATGAAAATTCTGAATTTTTCCTTCAAGGTAACAGTTCTGTTATGGTAACTAGTGAAAACGATGAGTATGTGGTACCAGAAATACTGCACGACAACATGGCTCAGCTCTATTCCACCAGTAATATTTCATACACTGTTAATGGAACTAGCGTACTTACCTATCCAGTTGTTCATATGCAGCAGGATGGTTCTTTAACTAACCACCCAAATAATGATATATCATCTATACCTGTTAGTGAAAACAATGATATATTTGTCTCTAGTAAAGAAATAACAATTACCGACGATTTAACTGATAAACCTCAGGTAGATGAACCAGAAACCAGCATGTTGGTAGATTCTAAAACTGATACTTTACAAATTACTCAGGAGACTGAAATCGTAACACAAGAAACGGTTACTACCTCAACTTGTCTCATGAGAATCAATGATAATATGGGTATGGTACAAGATAGTAGAGTCTGTCTTGTTGATTCAAACACTCCTATAAGTATTATGGATTCTGATGGTACTATTACCGATACTACACCAGTCACTTTAGTTGATAGTGATACTCCTGTCAGTATCGTAGGAACTGATAATACTGTGCATATTATAAAAAGCAATCAAATTCTTGAAAATAAACCTAGAGTCATCAGTGTCGCTCCTGAGCCAGTAAAAACTTCAGTTCCATCTCATTCTATGGCATCTAAAATTGATCAAATATCTGATGAATGGGATTTTGATGCTGAAGAAGATGACTCAGAAGTGGTTGATGATCCAGACTCGAGGCCTAGTCGACCATCCATAGATCTAAAAGATATTTCTTAGGAAATAATGTTATAAGGTTAATTAATTATTGAGACATTTCAAAAACCTTTGAACATAGATGGAAATATTTTTATATATATTTATAAACACTTACACACAAACTTAAGTTACTGAATCAGCTTCATATTTGGTTGCTTTAACCCGCTGTATTGTCGAACACAACTGTAAATATTCACTATTGTAAATAATTGAACAGATATAAAAATATTTAATTTTCATCAACACCTTATTAGGTGTTTTGCAATTATGGTGTGACTTTTGGTCCCTTTGTTAATGTTTATCAGTCATAGATGACCCTAATAAATGTAAGGTTCAGGTTCTGATGATAATTCTATTTTTATTTGAAAGTTTTCCATGAGGAATTTCATTTTTAGCAATTGCATTAGTAAGTTGTTAGATCATTGAACAATTCTCGTTTAACAGTCATTTATATATAAAAATTATTAGGTTTAATTTGTTGTTACTATTTTCATTAATATATATTAATTACTTATTAAACAAAAAAAATATATATATATATTACTATTGCTGAAACAAAATTATTATTGTTTAAATCAGGTATATAGTGTATTAAAAAAAACTAATCAAAGGGACACATGTAGCTTAATCATTGTACATCAAAAAGACCGAGCAGTTGAGAGCATTAAACAAAATATTTATATTTTTTATACTTTAGTACATTATTGCTAATTTTACCTGACAACATTTCTTTCATTTTGTTTGAAAGTGTCATTTTGTAGATAAATTGTATTAAAATTTCTATTTATTTGTAGAAAGTATAATCCAAATTCTAATTTTTAATATTAACATTTCATTGAGCTTTTAATAAAGGTTAGTCTCAAGTGAAAACATTAAATTTGAAGAATCTATATCCGTTCCCCTTATGCCAGAACAATGTGCAGATTCCAAATTTTTGGGAAATTGTATCAAAGTTATTATGGCATGTAATTCGGCTATTCAATTGTTATTTAATTCCTTGTGATTATAAAAACATATTATAGGGCTTATTAGTCCAATATTATTGACTCATAATGAGAAGTTCAACTAGCTGATAATTATAGAATATGAAAATTCAAGGTTCTGGCATAATGGTACAATTTATAGGATGTGAATTGTTGTTGTGCCTACAAAGTCCTTTATTTGTTTTATTCAAATTTACCTAGGAACAGGGTCTTTTTACTATTATCAGGATTTCTTTGGTCAAACTGGTTTTTTTTAAGCAACCTATTACAACGTAATAACTATCGAGCAACACTTTATCTTCTCACGGCAGCAAAATTAAGCATTATTTAACTATTCTTAGGCTTGAAAGTACTATATAGCTGATTTGTCATTAACATATTAAAAACAGGCAGGAAAGCAATTGAAACAGTCAGGGAAATATTTCCCTGCCTAGGCAGGAAAAGTACAGTATTTACCAGTGCATGTCATAGCATCTGTTTTTGTATGTGTTTAGTTTTATTTTAATTTGTGTTATTTTAATGTTTACCTAAGCGTCCATGTTTTATCTAAATAGCATGAATAGATAAAATATTGTATGCAACAAGGCAGCAAAGGAAATATTTCTGCCTCATGTATTCATTATGTTAATTTTCATAGCCTGTCCTCGCCTCTGAACCGGAGGCTAACTAAATCACTCGTCAGTAAAATTATATGTTGCTGCCTAGTTACATAAATAACTATTATGTGCAAAAACAAATGCAATTTGCATTTTTTAGTTGTATAAAGAGCACATATCGGGTTTAGTAGGCACAGGGACAGTATAAATGCTTTAAATATTTAGTTAAACAGTAATAATGAATCACTAGAAAAATATATTGTATAAATTATATCATTCTGTGGCTTAAATAAAAGAGCCCTAATACTAATAAATATTTTTGTAGGTGAAATACCTAACTCCTTGCATTTATACGGAGATTTTAACCCCTTCTTCTTTGGATGCAACACCATTTTTTTACTTTCCTTATGTGATGAATAATATACACGATAACTAATTTTAAAACACCAAACAAAATTCTCTTTTTATAAAAATAATTTTTAAAAAAATAACCAATTTTGTATTTTTTATAATTATTATTTTGTGTATAGTTATAAATCCATGATTATTTAAATTTTTTTTTTTTTTTTTTTTTTTTTAGTCATATTGAGATTGCTTATTTTTTCTGTACATACCTATGTATAAAAAAAGAGAGTGCTTATTGTTGCTAATGTATTTATAATTTATTTTAATATTTTAATTTTTTTCTGATTAAAATTAGAAGGCTGAGTTCTTAAGTGTGTTACCCAAGAATTGATTGACTTCACATTTCTAAGCATTAGAAAATTAGGAGATTTTACTATCAAAGTATATAATGGTGGAGTGCAAAGCTATTATCATTCGTTAAATTAAAAGTATTTCAGATTGTGGACAGTGAAACTTTTAAATTATATTTGTGGGGGAAGTACTATGCTAATTGATGCTGGGACCATTTGAATTGTTGAACTTAATCAAAAGTCTGTCTTTCTTTATACACTCATATTTTTCCAAATAAAAGGTAAAGATAAAAACTAAGCAGCGTTAACTCTAAAAAAAAAAAAAAAAAAGATAATATTTTTTAAATTTGAGATAATATACTAAATTAATTATAAAATTGGAAGCTAATTAGTAATTACTATTGTGTAAAATAAAAAAGGACAGTAGCGGTTTTGCCCCCCCCCCCCCCTGCAAACTTTTAGTGGGAGCCCCTCTATTTCCCTTCCAGGAGCTCTATTTCCCCCCCCCCCCCCCCCCCCCCTGTGCCATGGGTTCTGCGGGACCCTTATTGCCGCTACTGAAAATTTTTAGTATCCTCATTATCAGCGCGCGCTCTTTTTTAAATCTTTCTCAGTATAAAACTTAAATTATGAATAAATAATTTAATATGGAACACCCTTGTAATTCTGAATAATCTTTCTCTGCTCTCCCACAACTTAATATATTTATTTTAAAATTAGTCTTTCTTATATCAAACAAATTATAACTGAAATTACATAATACCTAACCATGATAAGAATAAAGATAAATGTGAAGTCCCATTAATTTAAGTCCGTTTTGTTTTGTTTTTTTATCATTCATTCTTGTACTTCTAAAATGTATATTTATCTAAAGAAAATTGTGATATTACTATTTCTATATGAAAAACCAATCATCATTAAAGTGAATTTTATTTATTTTAAGACAAACATTTATCAAAATATAATAATAAAATTAAGCTTTAGCAATTTCCTAGAATAATTAACTTGGTTTAATAACGAACTGTTCCAAAAAAATGTATTTAAATTAAAAAAAAATCCTTGATGAAAATGTTTAAAGCTAAAGATTTAAACCAGACTTAAATAGGGTGTCACAGAATAACTATTCCTAATTTTCAGAAATGATGAAGGACACTAACATTTTTCATAATTAAAATAGTGTCCGGAAATTTTTCAGTGTTGAGATACAACGAAGTAAATCCACTGTCACACCAGGACTTTCCCAGAGGTACACAATACATGTGTTTAGGACTGTCCAGGAACATATTCTACCAGAATTGCATGAAAATGTCCCACTTAATATTCAAATAAATATTGTTTTCCAGCATGATGGTGCACCAGCACATTTTAAATTAAATTATCTAAATGCACAATTTCCAAATGTACGGATCGGAAGAGGGTGGCCAATTTCTTGGTCTGAATGCTCACTAGATATGACTCCAGTTGATTTTTGTATTTGGGGTCGTATTAAATCACTGGTTTATGTGACACCTGTTAATACAGAAGAAGAGTTAGTGGCTTAAATTATTCTTGCATTTAATAATATTCATGAATGTTCGCAGCTATTTCAAAAAATTTGACAGTAGTTTATTAATAAAATATGTTTATTTAAGTGCCCTCTATCATTTATGAAAATTAGAAACAGTTATTCTGTGACACCCTGTATTTTCCCATTTCCACTTATAATTATTTACTGGTCATATATGTAAACATTGACTATGTCCTATGGTGAAGCTTTTCGAGATAAATTATACTATAGTGATATGAATACACAAAAGCCTCTCATGTATTATCAGTTATCCTATTCTGTTTCCACTTAGTAAGTCATTGAGGTTTTACTATTAAAGTTTATTATTTAATATTTTTTGCGTAAACCTATGCTAACCAGGAAATTAGTTTCCCATCTTTAGATTTATGCTAAGAAGAGGTGGAGAAAGGAGTTAAGATCCATGTTTACCTTAAATGGTACGAGGCTCCCAGAATTGGTTTTGTTTTCGATTAGTAAAATTATTCAACTGCTTATATCTGTTTTTGTTACTAAATATTATTTAAAAATGCAGATAGTACAAATATACGCTTATTTTTATGAAGAAAAAATCTAAGAAAGTAATGTTTTGCAGAAGTCAAGAACTGAAGATTAATTTTATATCTTAATTCTTTCATTAAACAAAGCAACATTTTTGCTAATTCTGCTTTATTAGAAATATTTTACACGCAATTAAACAAATAATACTCAACAGTGTGTCAGCAAGATCACTATAATTAATATTTAAAAACATGTATAAAAAAAGTCATTACTGTGCTAAGGCAATATTGTTGTCTGTGCCTTTTTCCCCCATTTTATACTTGTAAAATATTCTATTATTTGTTAAGTAATATTTTAATAGGAATTAATCATAAAAAGAGTTTATATTGGAGTGATTTTGTAATTAATAAATAAGAATAATAATTATTGTAATAAACAAGAAAATATAGAAGTTTATGAAGGTTGAATTGCTGCTGTTTTTTTTCCCCCATCTTTCTTTAAATTGTATTTTTTACCATTAGATATATTAAAGATTATTTATTTATTTTATAAGATTATTTCAAAATGTGATAGTTTTGCTAAACTGTGAGTGCTAACAAAGCAAAGAGATGAAGGTTTCTAAAAATTTTAAGTTAGTTTACCTTACCTTTTTCATGGATTTTAAAATGTTTACATTAGTATACATTTGCAAGCCGAAACGTTTGTGAGTTGCTAGTTCTCATGATTTGGAGCACTGAATAAACTGCTTGAGGCGATCCTCCTCCTGTTAGTTTTTTTAACGCCTTGGGGCATCGTTGTTTTCTTTTACTCACTAGCCTCCATTGTCTTTTTTATTTTGTTCCATCGTTTTTATTTAATTAAGGAGAAGTCTGTAAAAAATGTATTAATTGATATTTATTAAACCAGATAGTTACTTCTTAAGGTCATTTTGCTCAGATGTGTACAGGGCGAGCTGAATGGATCCGCATGCCTCAACCTGATCCAAGAGTTGTCGGCACATCAAAGTGAGCACATGCTCGGTTCAAGCTCTGCGTATACAGGGGTAGACAACTAAGGTTGTGCTGAAACAATATGAGTAACCCCCTTTCTGATACATATTTATTTATATTATTTAGGGACTTTTCTTATTGTTCCGTAAACGGTGGCTCATTGCTCATGCTGAGCGTGGTCAGGTGCCCCATCCTCACAAGCCAAGTGGCAATGCATTCTCATTCAGGGAGAATGCTCAAGGGAATACACAGCGTAGGGACTATCTAAAAAAAAATGCCTGGAGGGAAATATGAAAAGGTAAGTTATAAAATATAAATAACAATGTCCAATAACAACTGTCCTCGAAGAGGACACTCAAAATTTTGTTAACTTAAGTTAATAAAATTTGGTTTTAATAAAAAGTTTATAATAACCGTATTGCATCAGATATAAGACACCATCAAATTTGTTAATTCTATTTGTTCGCCGTCGGCCACGTTTACCTTGCTAATAGTAAATGCTTACTGTGTTATTCGGCAAACAAGATCACATTAATCTTATTCTGATATTCGCAAGTGAATCATCCTTGATTGAATTAGCGTTAGAACAGGATTTTTTTTAATCCAAACGAAATGAAATGTTGGGGGATTCTTATAATTGAAAATAATGAAATAAAGAATCACGAGCTTTCCGAGATACTAAAACTAGCTGTAGGAATTCATTTTTCATTCTGAATTTAACGTTTTTATTAACACTCCAGCACACCGCTGCAGTTTTAGATAAAATATAAACAGCACCTAGAAAGACTTTATGGTCATCCGTCTGCTTACTACCTTCTAAGAAGGTCTTTCTCCCTAATTTATTTAGAAAAAAGTTTGTCATCTTAATTCTCTGGGAGAGGGAGAGATAACCCGGCATTTTATTTTATATCCTCGAAGCAGTTTAAGTGTTACAAATACATCAATTTAAGATGCCCTTGAACCACCACATTTTTGAGCGCACAAAACTGTCAGCAAAAAGTGCTTCTTAAATTCGATGCAATACGACAATATTATAGGATGAGAGTATTTTTTTATGGGGTAATTGTTTCTTTGAGACATCAAGTGATATAAAAAATTTGTATTGTAAAGAGAATTTGATTCAACTGTTTAAAAAAGTACTTAATAAAATTTGCAGTAATATCAAATGATGGCTGAGTTCTCAGCATGTTGTTTCCTGTTCAGGGAAGGTACAGGTCCCTTTGACCTGCGCCTAAACCCCTAGGGACGCCCCTGTTCCTGTTTTTTATTATGAGGTCTAAATTAATAAGATAACAATCACAGTCATCTTGTAAGAAAGAAATAAAAACAATACTTGAAGAACAAATTTAATTAATTTTATTTTTAAATAAAAATGTTGGATATAAAAAATAAATTACTAAGAGTAGGAACACAAATCTTTAAAAATAAATTTAGGACAAAAATATAATTTTTAGAACAATTCTTAGTTTTAAAGACACAGTGGCATCCACCTTAATTAAACAAAAATGTCCACTCATACAAAATAACCTATGCTTAGTCGAAGCAGGGAAAAATATTAATTCAGATATTTAGTGTTAAAGCTGAATCAAATAAACTACATATATCATTAATATTAAAATCTTTGAAGAAAAAAAGAGTTTCTTTTGACTGTAATTAATGTCGCTGACGTATTAAGTTTTAATAATAAAAGTTCATTGTCCAATGTAATATTCAATGGGTCTGTAGTTCCAAGCAGTTTCCTCAAGATAGTCCATCTCTTTTCTTATGAATTTAAGTCTTTTCAAATGGTTCTCTTGTAAAAGTTGCTTCATTTGCTTAGTGCGTATGTTCTCTTCGTTAAGTTTTAATCTGTTAAGTATTATAGTGGCTGAAGAGTTGGCTGGTGTGTTCGTTGGTGTTGATAATCCATCACCTCCTCCACCTGATCCATTGGACAGAACACTCTTGGTTACAGGTCCCATCCTAAATTAAAAAAAAATAAGAATAATTAATACTAAAGTAAGAATAGGGAAAAGTGTAAATAAAAAGTGGTAGGGATCAAATAGCCAGTTAGTATTCAGCACTTTTCTTTCTCCTCTATCAGCCAAATACATTCTACAAGTTAATGATAATTCAAGTAAATATGAATAATTTTTGTAAAAATAAAAGTACCTTAAAGTAAGAATTTAAGGTATCTTAAGTATTTGTTAAAGTACCTCTTTTGTAAGGGTTTATTGGCCTGTAAAAAATATAATTGATATTAGAAGTGGCATCTAATTAATTATAAGGTGTCATCCATTTCAGTTGAGTTGTATAAGCCCTTCCTGACTATAGTAATTTACTAATAATTTAGAACCACCTTCTAGAAGAGGCAGTAATAACTTGTATTGCTTTGAGACATAATTCTATGGAGTATGTTGTTGCTATGTTTGCACTTCTGCAAAATTAAGAACAAGGAAGCAGACTGTATTGGATTGTGGGATTAATGTCTAGTTAAGGATGACTAGAGTACTAGTAAAGCAAAGAAGAGGGAAAATAACATTAACACCTCTCAATGATTCAATAAGTAATAGGTAGCATGTGCTTTGTAGGAGGCTTGGATATGATCCCTGTAGAGAATTGTCTTGCATGTACACAACAGAGGGCTGGAGAATTAGAACACGATTCCCAAGCCTGCAACATACTATTTTGATATTAATTACTGTTTTGACAAAGGGAGATAAATCATAATAGGTCTATATAGTAGTATACTACTACGTGCCCGTAGTATACTATGGGCATTATCTCTTTTAAATGTCTGTACCTCGAAGTATAATGTACTCAAAACAGAAGGGTGCAGGCTTGGTTACCTTATTCTAAATCTGAGACACGATTTCTTGCCAACATTCGCTGGCTTATTAATTTTATCAAAAAGATAGGCTTTCTTTTAAAAAAAAAAAACAAATATCTTACCTAAGTTATAGTTTTTGCGCTTAGTATAAGTGGGAAATCTTAAACTACGTTATTTTACAGCAGAATTTCAGAACTATATTAAACTTGGAAAAGTGTGCGAAGTGTAAACAGAATTAATCTATAATCTATGGATGCAATTATTTAAAAGTTATCGAAATTTAAGATCCATGCAAAAGCAATATCTAGATGGATGGTGATACGAGTGATAAACAAAACATTTAAACCCCGTCGCAGTAGTAGTCAAGGACGAGTAGTAGTACTAGATAACTTAAGATAAGACAGATAAGATAAGATATGTTTTGATTTTGATCATGTTCTTATTTTGCTCTTTGTTTGGATCATAAAGAACATAATAGATTATTCTTAAACACTGTGATTGATTTTAAAAAACTGGTTTAGTTTGCAAAAGGTTATAAATATGTAAGGTAAAGGTAGGTTATTCTTTTAAATATTATTTATTTCACATTTTTTGTTAATTAAATGTTTTTTAAATGGATTTGAAAGATATAAAATTGCCTCTTGACTCGTTTGAAGTATGTGACGAACCTATAAAATTTGAATCTAACGGCATTATGAAAACTTGTACAAAATCAAGTGTAAAAGAAGACCCTAATGACTTTTCATCTGTAAATATGCTAAGCGGTATCAATGGTGATAAATATGAAATGACTTTTTTAAGCGATGATTTATTTAAAAAAATTAATTCTGGTGAATTGAAAGTTAAAGTTACTTGTGAAGATGACACGGATTCTGAAAATAACATTGGCTCTCAACAGTCTCAAGTTAAAAAAATCGAAGAACTTGTACATCGAACTAAGTCCCCATCTATAAAGAAACAAACTTCTAATCGTCGCTCCAAACGTAATTATAATAAATCTTACAAATTACAATCTTCTGACATGGGATACAATAAAATCTCTCTGAATATGTCCAATTTTATTTCTCACAATAATTCTAATAAACACCATTGTAAAGTATGCAACGCTAGTTTCCTCCATAAAGGAGATCTTAAACGACATTTCGATGCAGTTCACCTCAAACTTAAACCATTTACTTGCTCCTACTGTAAGTTTTCATCAACCAGGAAACATGGTTTAAAGAAACACATGATAGCTTACCATATCAAAACTAGAATTTTTGGATGTCATTTTTGTCCTTATCGTGCAGGTTCTAAATATCGTCTCCAAACACATGAAAGTACGGTTCACAAAGATTGTATCTATCAAAGGACAAAATATTATTGTGCTTACTGCAGGAATTGGATGACAGAACATAAGTGTAGTTTGAAAAGACACATTATAACTAATCACTATTCACTGTACACACTTCATTTTGAAGAACCACGAGGACAATATGAAAGAATTTTCAGACTGAATAAGCTTCATAAGTATATGTGTCCAGATTGTAATTTTTCTTCCAAATCGAAGTACAAAACAGAGGATCACATTAATGCAAAACACAATTTTATTAAGCCTTACAAATGTGACATATGTACCTTCAGTAGTTCACATAGACACGCTTTAAAACGCCACAAAATAAATCGCCATAGTCAGAAATACAAATGTCATTATTGTAACTGCACATTTGATACTAATTCAGACGTATCTAATCATGAAGTTAAAATTCACACTGCCTTAGGAGATATGTATATCTGCAGTTACTGTTATGAAACTTATAAATGTAAGAATAACCTATGTATACATATAAAATTTTGTCATAAAAATAAATTTAAAAGATCATGACAAATTGTTTATTTTCATTTATAAACCATAAGTGTGCAGTAAGTATAGAGATGGACAAAATCGTTTATTTTAGGAAATGGCTCATGGTCAAATGGTTCACTGAAATTACCTAATTAGCTGTCTGGTTTCCAGTTAGTTAATTTTGGTTTTGATACACCATTCATTGTTCACTACTTAAAAAAATATGCAACAAGTCCTTCCTTTGACAGAGAGATTATGCGTGTTATGAATTGTGACTTTTGATTATCAGATTGGTTTCCTGAATGAGGAAACAAAAAGTATGGTGTCGCGTGCCACCCGGTAGGAACAAAGTTCCTTACATTTTTCATTAAATATACATTATAAAGTCACATTGCTTAGTACGTATACGTTGCTAACTATTTATACATGGCGGAGTAAGAAACGCGACAAAATTAAAAGTAACAAACTTTTTGTATCATTAAAGCAAGTGTCTTACAATAAATATGTATTGAATATTGAGAAAAAAGTTCTTCATGATGAGTTTATAGTTAAAGAGTATGTTTGTAGGAAATAGGACTGTTTTCTACCTACCTGGCCTACTAATTTAAAATATATCTCTTTCCTTCTCAAAAACGTGAGCTTGTATCAGGTTGAAATTTTACATGCCTGTTTCAACTGTACTTTAGACGATGTGTAAGAAGTTTGATTAAAATCGTTAGAACGGAAGATATTGGTGAAACGTTGTTTTCTTTATTTTAAACGTTTGGGTCCACTTTAATAAATTTAGCGATCTTTATCACTTCATAACAGTGTCTGTGTTCGTTTTACTAAAAAAAAATATTTAAAAAAGTAGTTTGTCTCATGAAATAGATGAAGTTAGAATTTTTTCCCGCCCTGAAATTCAAATATTAAATTTGAAGCTTACGTTTACACAAGCATTATGAGTGAATGCTTGGGCAGATAACGTCCAACAAATTCAGCCTGGGCATTGGTAATATGAACATGTGTTCCAAATTTCAACTATCTCGGTCATCTTTTACTCAAGTTATCGTCATCGATAGATTTCGTGACGCTTGTTTTTTTTTGTTTTTTCCGGATTCACTCCCAGGCTCCAGAACGTGCCATAAGGAACTTCGTTCCAATAAAGCCACTAGGCCTGTAAGAGGGGTGGGCCCAGTGACATTTTTGTTTGCCTAGTTGGCCCGACCTTCTAGAATTCAAAATCCTGACCATTTGGCCTTCTGACATTGGCTCCCCACCCCAATTTTTTGGATTTTCCCACACTATCAAAAGTCAAAACTCAACAAACTGTAATGTAGATATCATAAGAGAAAATAATTATCTCATAAGAGAAAATAATTGGGTAAAGCCTAAAATAATATATCAAATCTAAAGGGATTGCTCTTAATGAAATGCAAAAGTCAAGCTCAAGGCTTAGACAAATTAAAATTGGTGTGTCAAGCAGACCCTTCAAATGGGGCAATTCATTTTATGTTAGTGCATTGTAAACCCGTGAAGAGTGAGAAATCTCAAAAGGTTTTTGAGATTAAAGGGATAGGGTTCTAAGAGATAACAAATGGGGAAAACGCTATTTCAAATAAAACATTTTTAAAAAATTGCTAATATGCCACATAACAGTATATAATATAATAATACTTAACAGCATAAATATTTTAAAAAATAATAAATTAACAAAACCAATTAGAGTTCATTCATTAATATTGTATTAATAAGCAAGACTTTTTACAGTAAATAATACATCATGTCATAAAAATATGTAGGTCAAATAATAATAATTATACAATTAAATAACGAGTAATAATCGCATAAATAAATTAAACAATAATCATTAAAACTACAACATGAAAGAACATCAAGGATTATTGTTTCCTTCGAAACACTTAAAAAATTATGAAAATACTAGTGCACTAACACAGTTTTCACAATTAAGCTTAAATCACAACACAGACTTTAAATAAATTATTTATTTTATCCAAAAAGTAAGAAATTTTAATTAATCCCTTGTTATCAGCTTTGACAGTTTAAGAGGGAGGAGGTTTGCCATCTCACGACACAATTGTATTTCGCCTTTACTAAGAGCTTCAGATTTTTCCCACTTGTCGCAATAGTCTACTATATCCTACAAAAAAAAAAGAATAAATACATTTTAAAAAATGTCAGGAAGTATTATAAAAAAAATTAGTTTATAACTACAGTAATTTAGTGGAAAACTAACTTTGTAATTATTGTAGGCAATAGTGTTATATTGCACCAATTGCTGCGATTCTTCGGTTTTAATTTTCATTAGAAGTTTAGCAACGTGGATCTTTGACAGGAGAACACTTCTTTCATATCCTTCCTCATATCGCTCACTGTTCCTGGGGAAAAAAATATTAATAACTTTATTGCTTTAACAGATATAATAAAAATAAAATGGTAGTTTGTGCACTTCATCAGAATAAGAGAGGCCTTCTCCCCCCGGGCAATACCACGACTTCAGCTTGTGTATTATATAGAAGAAGTTGTATCAAAGCTGTTTGATGAAACTTTTAGTTTATGAGTTAAAAAAAAGTCATTGTTTAATAATATTACAATACAAGAATGAATAAAATGAGAAACTAACTTTCTTCCGCTGAACGAATCAATGAATTTTTGGAAAATGTTGACTCCTTGTTTTAATAGACTGTTAATTTTCGAAGTATAGTCATTCCTATCATTAAAAATCTGAAACAAAAGATTTAAAAGAAAATCTATAAAACTACAACAAATGTTAATAAAAAAAACCTGTTAGTCAAAAAGTTACTAAAATTTCTCATAAACATAACTATTAATCCAGTGCTTTTCCATTTGTTAGCTATAACAGATTTTCATGGTTCGATTTTTCAAAGTGTACAGACAGACATTAAAAACTACTTAAACTTTGATGGATTTATGACTTGATCAAATATGGTCTAAGTTAAAAAATTATGGATTTACATTTTTTTTCAGCCATCACAAATACTTTCTCTTTTTATTTATACACTACACATATATATACAGGGTGGTCCAAAAGTCTCCCCCCCAGGCCACCCAACTTCAAAATTTCAAATTGGAATGTATATTTTTGATATCATATTTGGATTCTACGGTGAAAAATAATAAACTTTTACTTGAAACTATTTTTTCTATCTCCAATATTTTGCCCCCTACAGGGGAGCAAAGATAGCAAAATAACCCTTCCGATAATACGTTGTAAAATCTAAACGGTTAGAGATAAATTAATGAAACTTGGGGGATCCGTACCATGTAAAGTAAAGGAAAGTTTGTTTTCATGCAATCGCGAAGTAGGGCAACCACCCATTTTGCCCCCAGGCCACCTAACTTCAAAATTTTAACGTAGAGTGTATATTTTTAATAGCAGATTTAGATTCTACGGCAAAAAATAAAAATATTTTACTTCAAACTTTTTTTTTCTATCTCCAATATTTTTCCCCCTATAGGGGGGCAAAGGTATAAAAATAGTAAATTTCAGCGCCTGGGGGCAAAATGGTGGTTTCCCCAAGTACGCGAATGGATGAATACACACTTCCCTTTACATGGTACAGATCCTCCAAATTGCATTGCTTTATTTCTAACAGTTTAGATTTTATAACGATCTAAGTGCTATTTTTTACTATTTCGGAAGGGTTATTTAGCTATCTTTGCCCCCCTGTAGAGGGCAAAATATTGGAGATCGAAAAAATAGTTTCAAGTAAAAGTTTATTATTCTTCACCGTAGAATCCAAATATGCTATCAAAAATATACATTCCAATTTGAAATTTTGAAGTTGGGTGGCCTGGGGGCAAAGGGGTTGGTTGCCCCTAGTGGGTGATTGCATGAAAACAAACTTCCCTTTGCATGGTAGAGATCCCCCAAGTTTCATTAATTTATCTCAAACCGTTCAAAAGTTAAGAGGTGGGGGGGGGGGGGAGACTTTTGGACCACCCTGTATAGTCAAGACAAACTAGACATTTTACCTGGCAAAAGGTCAGGTAGTTCTGAGGTTTTGGTACGACGTAGGTGCAGGAACACTAATGGAAAGCCAAAATTTTTGCTGGCATCAAAAGAATGTTTTGTTTTTTTCAGTTTTAGACAGCTTCTACCACGAAGTTACGTTACGTTCTACCACGAGTGGTTAAATTGAAAAATGTATTCTATATTTTAAAATGATCTACTATTTAAAAAAAGAACTATCATTTCACATGCCCCCCCCCCCCCCCCCCAGACGGACCCAGACCCGAAAGAGTAAAAAAAAAAAAAACACCGATTTTTTTTTTTAATTCATATTTTTACATTCACCTTATATTTAATTTCACCTCAGAAATGCATAAAAGCGTTGTTTTGTTATATTAATAATAAGTACTTCCCTTTTCTTGTTCCCCCCCCCAATCTAAAATTACTTAGAATGTGCCCCCTCCAGACCTAGCCGCTGGATACGCCACTGATCGGGACCTCCCTTTTAGACGACAGATTGGCTGGACTAATACAAGAATGTAAAAAAATATAAGTAACATGATAATATTTATTCCTCTCAATAAAATACAAATAAGTAAAAAATCAGCTTTAAATGTGTCTACAATAATGTAAAAAACCAAGACTTACACGGTCAGATTTAAGATCAATCATTGTGATGTAGGTTTCACCCATCTCAAACCAGATTTGCCTCAGCAAATCAATATAATAAGTAGGATTTAACAGGTCTGAAACTTCCTTTAACATGTCAAGACGCCTTTTATGCATTTTGCATTGTCTGAAATATTACCAATAAAATTAGTGAATAATTTATTTTTATACAGGGTGCACAGAAGAGAACTTAAATGAAGTCCCAATTTATAAAATCTATTATGGTAAGTTATTTTAGTTTATAATATATTAGATTAATTAACTTACTTTGAGATATCATCACTGAAAAACGCAAGAGCCATATAGAGTTGACTATGGTCTCTAACAATGCTGACATGGTCAGAGGCATGATTCTCTAAAGTGTAATGATGTGTAGCATGCTCAAGCCAAGCACATCCACGCCGATAGATTGCCAAAGCATCTTCCCAAGTCAAGGCGAAGTTATAGCTCACAACACTGTTTTCTCCTTGAGGAACAAGATTCTCAAACTCCAGTCCACAGAGGCCAGCTATAGGTATGATATAATTTTATTAATGTTTTACAAATATTTACAATTAATACACATTTTTACAAAGTTCAAAGTTCTTTTAAAAATTATTTAAACCGTTATTAAACAATTATCAGTAGAATATTTATACACAAGACAATAATTTCCAGATAGGTACTATAGGCTTTAGTAGAAAGGTAAGGATAAAGTACATCCTTCCCAAATTGATTTATTTTAAGGTTATTAGGTCTTAAACCCATGAGAGCAACTAAAAAGGGGAGCCTCTCTGAACAGCAGATAACAATAATAATTCTTAAAGGTGGCATTCCGAGAATTATTAGAATATCGTCAAGCCGAAAGTCTGTTTATTAATATATCTCTGCTCCTATATTAATAAACAAGAAGGCTCTACTTTTATAAACTGGAAGATAAAATAAAACATGTTAGCAAAAGTGGTATTTATTCATTCATAAGTGAATCCTAAATGCACTTGGGTACTATATCATGAACAGCATTGGGATAATCAAAATTGACTAAACAATTAAAAGGGAATATGTAAAAAATAATCAACCACGTTTATGCAAGAAGCATCTTTGTTTTATTTTTCTAGTGCATAGTGAAAAAAATACACGTCTCACCTAAGATTAACGTGGCATAAAAAGAAAGTTATAATACTCGTCTGCTTAATTTTTCACAATGACTCTCGATTTGTCGAATCCCATGTTGAAATTTGTAATTTTTCAGCCACCCAGAACTGGGGATGAATAAAGTGTCACCACCAAGCTTTATGTTTAATTCCACTGCTTTTTCACACAGTATGGGTCCAGATATGGGCTGTCCAGAGGCCCGTTTTTGCCTAAACCAAGTGAATACAGCTTCTTCCAAAAATTCGGATTTCAGTTTTTTCATAGTTTTACGATTAATTCTGCCCTCCTAACTGTCAAGATTAAGTTCATACCTAGTAATTCAGTCACAATTATTTTTTATTCCCGTAATCGTTGATTTACCAACATCGAACTTGATAGCTAATGTCTGACTCGTTTCACCTTTCTTGAGCCGCGTAATAATTTCCATTTAATCGTTTAATGAAAGCACTACTCGTTTCCATTTTGTTGACATGTTGTAAGTTTAACTTAAAATATCTGACCAATTCAAATGTATACCTTTGCAATGAATGATTTGAAACTGAAAGCATTGACATATCCGACCAACAGAATAGAAAGGTATTAAGTGGAAAATTGCTGCAAATGATTCCACAAATTACGTAGACAAACGAAAGTTAGTTCTTAGTAGACAAATGTTAATGTCTGCCCCGTCAAACTGAATTCATCAAAATCTGGCATGGCATCCCTTTATACAGCTAACACCGCTCTTTGTAGAAATTAATTTAGCGGTGGCTTTAGATTTAATAATTGAACGTTCAGCTGACTGACGTTCGGATAATCGACACTCTACAGTATTTAACATACTGACCAGGAGGAGGGGAAGGTTGACAAGATTCATCTAAAAGCCTGTCTCTTGATATGGTGAGAAGATTTAGGCAATATTTAGCCCAACACCGGCAAACCTCAGCTTCTCTCTCTGATAGTATCTCTAACCTAATAAACAGATATACAATAAATTAAGTTAATCCACAATTCATTTTTGAGAATATAATTTTAATTAATTTAATTTTTTTTAAGAATAATTAATTGATCATTTTAACCAAGAAATACAGGATTTAGGGCCTTATATTTGTTTCCTTGTATCACTATATTTTTGGAATGACTATTGTGGAACAATTATTGTCTCTCGATAATTCAAAATCTAAGGGACCACAAAATAATTTGGAATTATAAAGAAGGATAATTCAATTTATCCAGGGGCAGGCTATCGAGATGTCAATAATGAAAATGAAGCTATATGAAACATGAAAATACATACTCAGCTTTGTGTCTATCACTGTCAGGGTTTGAAGCATTGTCAAGATCAGCACGCAGCATTTCAAGAATTCGAGATGCAGCTGCTAAATGATTTCTGGCTTCTTTGAAAGCATTCCTTTCGACTAAAACTTGAGAGAGAGTTGCGGCATTTAGAGACCAATCTGCTTTGTCTAAATCAGGAGAATCTAACTGTCGCTTTAAAGTTTTGTGGCAATATGCAGCAGCACTTTCTGCATCACCCGAGGCACCGATAGCTTGCGCAAGGTAGTAAAGAGTAAGGGTATGAAGCCGTTCTATTGCAACTTTACCCTTCTCTTTGCCATCAACCCCAGTAAGTAACTTTTCAAACTCAGTAGGTTCTTCAGTATTAACATAGGATTTATAGTGTTCTTCGCTTTCTCTAAGATATTTTAGAGCTTTAGTGTACTGTCCTCTATCACACCAAAGTAAACCTAATTGATTATAACAAGAAATATATGTTAAAATGTGGTCAACGTGAAGTGGATCGCTCTTAATCAATTCTATCGATTTATGTAAACTCTCTTCTCCCAAGGAACTTTCGTCGACGTCCATCGAAACACATCCGTGCAGATAATAAATTGCAGCTAACATCGAGTTTTCTCTAGCACAGTTATCGCTGCCACAATCATTAATCCGTTCCTGGATTAAATATTTCATTTCATCGAGAAGTTCCCTCGCCGCATAATTACACTTAAACTGATTGTCGGGCTGTTCAATTTTACATTTTTCCAAGTGAGATCGCACTTCACAATAATATTTGTCCTTAAAAACTTCTAAAATTTCATTTAAAGATGTACACATTTTCTTTTATAAACTAAACCCAATAGCAATGAAACAGCATTCAGCTTCAGCTTTGAAAACTATTAAAATTCAGACTTTTTAAACGGGTAAACTATCGCAGCTCGTTGAAAATTTTGACATTGATTAAAGATAATAAACCAGTACGCCTACTTTATAGAAAGTGCTGCTCTAGGTAATCATTCTTTGGTATCACCAAAGTTATTTCGCCGATGAATTTAAGAACACTAATTTAAAAGCCGCATAATCTGTCAAATAAAAATCTATTTTCTTAAAAATTTGTCGTTTTTCCGTTCTTATTTCAAAAATTTACTTAATATATTATTATTAAGATATTGACAGTTTTGCAAGCTTTCTTCGTTTTTCTTTTCATCGTGGATTAACGAATTTGCAGGTATTTTTTCTTTTTATTCTTTAGTTAAAATATTTGTTTAATTTTTTTTAAATTAAGCCAATTTTTCTCTTAATGGTGTCATTTGTGGCTTTGATTCCCGGCTGCTTTTTAGCTTGGTATTTTAAATAATTTCATTATACTATTGAATTGTTAATGCTATGAGTTTAATAACACAGTTATGAATTTCTTAATAAACGAAGTTTGATTACTTTAATCGAAAAAGATTCGATCAATCAGTTTTGCAGAAGGAAATGCAACGGAATTAAGTTAATTATAATAAAATGACTCATATTGCTCTTCATAGGGGAGTTCAATTTTAAACTACTAATCCAAACTACCCTGCAGCATAGCGATAATTATGATTTAATCATTATAATTGTATTTATTTTGCTATTCTTGATAATATATAATTTCTTTATACTGATAAAGAGTTTTGAGGTCGTTAGTTGACCCTATTGTCTACTTTATCTTATTTTCTTCCAACAATTTCGATCATTATTGTGTGATATAAGAAAGAAAATATTGTGTTTGCCTCTATTTTTTATGGGTAAAGTTATTTTTTTATTAATTTAAAAAATATTTTATTACATTTCTTCGCTGAATGTTTTGTAAACTAAGAAACGTCTTGTTCATAGTCGTAAACAACAGTCGGGACAAAGATACATAAGTTGTTTTGTTCTTAGAACACCAGGCTCTTGTTCACAAGGGAGGCTATAAGATATCTTATAGATACTTAAAATGTGGTTTTTAGCCTCTATGCACCTCTGTTATGCGACGGCGATGACTGAAATGCACAGCTTACAATGAGATTTCAAACACACTCAATACTAAATAGACTCATTGGATCCTCCTTGAAGGCATAAGATTTTTTTTTTTTTTTAATTAAAAGGCTCTTGTATCTCATTAAGAGGTGGTTCATTGTGTAGTGTGGCATACAGTGGCAACTGGCACTATTACTTCTCTTTTCAAGAACTTGAAAAATGATTCTAGGGATGCGCAAATGGTTTAGAAGACTATGTGTAAAGATAAAGTGCCTCAGCTCTTTTTAAAATATACTAAAGAGACTATATATTTTTATAATATTCAAAATATATCAAGGATATAGAAATATATAAGCCTAAGATTCTGTAATGGAAGTAAAAATGTGAGAATTTTGAGTCGTTAAAAATCGATGTTTTTTTTATTAAATAATTTAAAGAAGACATTCGTCACATAAAGTTAGTTTAAACACTACTCTTGTTTTTTAATTATTAAAAATTGTATAGTTCTTGGTTTTAAGATTTTGTGTTGTTTACTCACCCCTGTAATAACTGCAAATGTTGGGAACTCTTATTTTTATTTTTGAGACGTACAACCAATTATCTTGATTTTATTTATGCCATCATGCATCTACTCTTTATTCTGAGAAACTAAACTTGTTAAAATTTGGTTTCTTGTCATAGTTGTCATGAATAGCTGAAATATGCTATTTCTATGTTTTACCACTATGTGTTATTGCAGGGTGGGTAGGTTAATGAATATTACGTGCATAGGGTTATCACTCGTGTTAGCAGTGGTGACTGGAGTGGTGTTGGTCATTATAGGTCAGACGATGGCTTGGAGATCACATGGACGTACCAATGCAGAACTCATCAGTAATCTCAGACGTATGTTATTCGTTTCTAATATGTATATTTTATTATTCTTGTTTAATGTAAAAGTTTACTAATATTAGGAGGCTAACAATATTCTCTTTGTTACAGGCAATGGAATCATTAAAAGTGATGAAGTAGAATCAGTCATGGGTAGTGTGGACCGAGGAAAGTATGTTAAGTCTAATGCTTATATGGATGTACCACAAGGTATGTTATAATTTATTTCTATTGCCTATTTTAAGGAAAAATAAACAAAGCACTTTTTAAGTTTCTCATTATCTACAGAAGTATGAAAATTATTGGTTGGATTTGTTCTTTTAGGTATTGGCTATGGTGTGACAATCAGTGCACCACACATGCATGCTCATGCTCTAGAACTGTTGAAAGATAAGTTAGTGCCTGGTGAGCGGGCGTTGGATGTTGGTTCTGGATCAGGGTACCTTACTGCTTGTTTTGCTTTGATGGTTGGCCCTTCTGGTAAGGCAGTTGGCATTGACCATATACCTGAACTTGTTAATTATTCTATAGACAATCTTAATTCTGAACATCCTGATCTTCTCACTTCAGGAAGGGTTAAACTTGTGGGTAAGTTTTAGTCTTCATTTTCTTATATCATTTACTCTTGCTGTCAATAATAATTTGTTAATGCATGTATTAGAGGAGGATTCACAATATTTTTAACTGATGTGACTCAAAAATGTTTTAGTCTCTTTCCGATTGGGCTTTTTCCCATCAGGGTGAATGGAACTCTCTCTTTCTTTTATTTAACCCTTAGAGACACGGGCTGGCGCATTAAGCGCATGAAATTTAATGATTGCAAGCCAACTTCTCTCCTACTCTAGCTGCAGGGCCCCCGTATGGAACTCTCACCCTCTCCCCATCCTTTCTCTTAACGGGATGTTCCAGCTTATTGTTGGCTATTAGTGTTCATCCCTCTTGCTCTAAGTCCTCCTCTTATGTACAGGGTGCGGCAGGGAAACTTGCTGATTTAAATTGGATGCCGATGAGCGAGGCCTGGTCAGAAAGGGGTGGGGAGGGTCTCATTGGAAAGAGGAGGCCCTGAAGTTTTGTTACCCCACAAGCCAGTTGTCGTCATGCGTTGGACAAAGGAACAGCGTTCGTTTGCCTTCGAGACCTACTCTTCTAATGGTCATTCGGTGGTCGCCACCCAACGTGCATTCCATACTCGGTTCAATATTCATCCCGCGGGTCCTGTTCCTAGGCGGCAATCAATTGTTTCGTGGGTGGACACATTCAGGGAAAGTGGGAGTGTGGCAAAAAAAAGGCCCAGGAGGTCAACGGACTTCCAGAACCCCAGAAAGCGTCGAGAGGGTGAGAGAGTCGTTTTTGCGCTCTCCCCGGCGTTCGGCGCGTAAACACGCTGCTGCCCTGGGGATTTCTGAACTTCAGTTTCATCCCTACAAACTTGCTGTGGTCCAACAGTTGAGTGAACGTTATTTCGCTTCTCGCCAAACTGCATGTGACCAGCGCGCACCCCCGATTTGGCACCCTGCGATTTTTTTATGGGGATATCTCAAATCCATCGTTTATAACGACAAACCCCGGACCCTGCAACACCTGAAGGACAACATCCACCAAGCCATCACCAACATTCCCGTAGATATGCTCGAAAAAGTGTAGCGAAACTTCAAATCTAGGGTAGATCAGTGTATCACTAATGAGGGCCGCCATGTGTTTGCCCGATGTCATTTTTAAAACTACTTAAAACAAAAATTCAGAATGTGTACTATACGATACAAAAAGAATTAAATCTATATATAAAGTACTTTTTCTTTTATTGACTTTTCAAATCAGCAAGTTTCCCTGCCGCACCCTGTATTAATAGTATTTGCTGTGTATCTTCATATTATGCATTTAGCACTGTTTAAAGGACTGTTTTCTTTATATATAAATAAAATTACAATTAATTACAATGTATTACAGTTGGAGATGGAAGACTTGGTTACCCTGAAGAGGCTCCATACAATGCTATTCATGTTGGTGCTGCTTCTCCTAACTTACCAGAACCCGTATGATATTTTGATATTTTAACATTATAATTTCCTTGCTATTAATTAAAAAAGGTGGACTAAATTGGGAAGGGGGTAATAAAGGGGTCACTGAGAGTGATTTTGGCAATGATTCACATGTTATTGAATTATTTTCATATATATTACATATACATATGAGGAGCTTAGTATCAAAGACGGACAAGAGCACATTTCAAAATTTTACAGGAGAGCCGAAAAACTGTAGCTCAAATTCTACAGGTGCTAGAGCAATGATTTTTTTTCTGTAGATTCTTAATAGACTCAAAACTAGTTAGAAGTACTGAAAACGTGAATTTCTTCGATATTTCAGCTGCTAAATGGAGTTGTCCGCTTTTGAAACAAAAACAAGGTTTTTGCATTTTTTAAAATGACGTTGAATTTTTTTTTCATGTTTTTCAGAGTTCTTAGGGAGTAATGCCCCCAAATTTAGAGCTAAAATTGATTTCTCGATTTCCCCTCAGGGTATCATTTTTCTAAACATGTATGACAAAATGGTAGGAGTAGGTATTCAGATGCTAAAGCCCGCAGTGCATCATAGGAACGAGTTAATAAAATGCAGCCTCCTGATTGCCCGTTTCGGTTATGTCCACTTTTCAAGCAAAACATGTGTTGACTTGTCCGTATTTGAAACAAAACTACAAATATTATTGCATTTTTACCCCTTTTCTGGTCGTTTGTGATGCAAATGGATAGCAGAATCTGATGCAGCAGCCAAAAATCTATAAGAAACAAACGATAACTGAAATTCGGAAAAAATTTCGAATGTCCGTCTTTGATACTAGGCTCCTCATATATTTCTTGCAAATTGATTTTTTTTTTTTTTATGATAATATAATAATTGTGTTTAATGTTAGTTGATAGAACAGCTGAAACCTGGAGGTCGTCTGATTGTCCCCATTGGTCCAGCTAATGGCGATCAGCGATTAGAACAGATAGATAAGTCAGAAGATGGAACTGTTAAAAGAACACCTCTAATGGGTGTTGTATATGTTCCTTTGACTGATAAGAGTGCACAGTGGCCAGCTAATAGATGGAAATAGGTAAGGAAGTACCTTCACCGTATAATACGCAGCCAAAATCAACAGCCTTAGATCTGTGAACAAGTAATGTCAGAATATTAGAGAGAGCATTCCTAACAATAACAATTTAACAAAAAAATTAGATACTTTTTTGTTTGGAGTTTCAATAAAGCTGGATCAAGTTTGCTACCAATTTGTTACATTAATACTTATAAATAAGAATGCGTGAAATCTCTACAATACATTTTCTTCATTGTTTGAATGGGTAATTGTGTTGGGGGATTTTTGTGTAGTTGTTTCGATATGTACAGTTACACATGTCTCTTTCAGGAGTAGTCTTAAAAGATTCAAAGAAGGAAAATCCCCTTAAACTAATCATTATATTTTAAACATATTAAATTCCTGAGTATTTCTATCTGTGCTTCTAGTTTTATAATTTTCATAATTTCAAATAGTAATGATGAAAATTGGATTTTCTGAGACAAATGATAGTAAAACCTAGAAAGCTAACATATTTTTCAATAATTTATTATAAAGTCAAGTAATCTTTTTATAAAATAACACCTTTCATTCACTGTATAGTGCTCTTTCTTACATGAATATTACCATTTTGAATCTTAGCTCAACCAAGCAATGCTTAGGGCTTGTTATAATTTACTTAGCTAGTAAAACTACTATACTAATAGTTACTCTACTTATTTAGATTACTCATAATATTTTTTTACTTTATTTTCAAAATGAAGTATTTTTAATTTTATAAATTAATCCAGTAATATAAAGAAAATAACGAGTGTCACTTTTAAATGGAATATAGTGTAGGCACAGAGCAATCAAAAAAAGAAGTTATTTTTTTAATACTAATTACTTAACCAAATAAAATAAAATAAATTTAATAACGAGAGAATGCATAAGCTTGGATAATGTATTTTATATATTCCTTTTTACACAGATAGCTTATTGTACATGGTTCTAAATAATGTAATCTACTATTTATTCCTGTTGTAATATGTACCTAGTGATCACAATAATAACAGTTAATTTTAAGATTAGGGGACGTTAAAATATAAACCGCTGATAGGCCTAAATTCTCATTAGTATGGTTCTTTTTTTATTTTGTTCCACTTATGATAGATATTATGGGGATGCCCCATTCTGTAACCTTGAGAGTGAGCTTGGTCAATCAAAGCAAATCACCAAATTAAAAAAATCACCGAGTCAGGTGTTTTGCTCTCAAGAAACCTACCCTCCTCCCCTAAAAAAATTCATATGGGCACCCATGAACCTTTTTTTTTATTGCAAACTTATTCACTTAAATTTTATTATATTCTTTACACATACTATGTTGTGATTGCAACATATGTGCATAGAGATAATTTACAATATTATAACAGAGTTTAACCAGATGTTATTAAGGAAAGTGTATACTATTGTACAACAGTAATATATGTACAGAGTGATTGAAAAGTCATTCACATCGAAGTAAGTGTGTCTGTAAATAGTTTTGTTTTTTATAAAATTATTTCTGTTGGCTACCACAAAATAGCACCCCTAGTATTACTGTCAACAAATCTAGGGGCCGTTGTAATGATTACTGGTCACATGACTTCTGTAGTATTGCGGAGTTCACAGCTTCATAAACATGTCATTTTCCCAAGAACAACAAGTATCCATTGTTGAACAGACAAAAGGTAGATAATTGAAACTAATACAAAATTAAGTAGCCGCTGGTAGTGGGGCTGCTATTTTGTTAATGATAAGAAATAATAAAATACATTAATGTGTACATATCATTTATTACCTTCTTTGATGTGTGTGATTTTCCGATACTCTGTTGATCAAAGGATATGTTATCCACTTATCCTTGCTTTTCTTTTAGGATGTAGGATGTGCCTTATTTAATTAGAAGCTCTTTGATTTATTATGGTGGCAAGGTATTAGCAATATCACTGTGTTAATATCCTCTAATACTCTAATAGACACTAAACTATGCATGTTACAATAGTTCTTTAAAATACATTACACCAGGGTTTCTACGCCAAAATTGAATTCCTATACAAGAAAAGTTATTAGCGCCAATCCTGATTGAATATTCTTCTTTTTAAATTTATATAATTAGTTTCATTAATTTACCATTGGTCATGATTTTTATTTTCACAAACTTTTAGTCTGTTAGTCAATCCTAGGAGGTGATATTTTAATTAAAACCAGAAAATTTTAGCTTGTTAAATAAAAATATGTGTCTGACAGGTAGGTACAGCCAATAGCCTTTACCATGTGTTCTCTCCATGGCATGCATGCATGTCCTCCATGAAACACCTCTAAATTTATACAGACTTGTCAAAATGCTCTCTCCTTAATATATAATTTAATAATAAAATATTTTCAGTTTTGAGATTATTACTATTATTTTAAGCATTACAGTTTACAGAATAATAATTGAGCTGTCGTTGACATAATTAAAATCGGTGAAGGATTTTTATCTGTAAATATTACAATTAATTAATTACGTAAGTATTTACAGGTATGTTTTATTTTTAAGATCATTATTATTATTATTTTTCATTATTTTCATTGTAAATGGATTTGATTATCCGAGAGCGAATTTCATATTTTGTTGTAAGTGTGAAAAATTAGTATTTTTTAAAATTATTATATCTTTACTTTTTTTTACTTTAAATATATTGATTACCTATGTCTATACAATAACCTTCTTCCACAAAGTAATTATTTACTATGTTTTAACAAAAAATTATGTTCACTTACCCTAAATTAAAAAAAAAAAATAGTAAATTGGTGCCTCATTTTGTTGGTTTGAATTTGGCTCTCCTTCTAAGCTATGATAGTAGGTACAAATAATATTTAATTTTCTTTTTGATGTGAAGATTCCTCAAGAGAAGGTGAAATGTTACCAAAAAGAAGAACTAATGTAAAATTGCTTTAATATACCCTATAAACCTGAACAACCTGTTTGTTTGATTACATACCTATAGGGCCGATTAGACGAGCCGATCTGGTCTCCCTAAGTCGGGGGCACGCCCCCTCGGTTCGAAAACCCGGTCGTGTAATTCGAGTTCCTGGTCACGTTTTGGGGGTGAAACCAGACAGGGCGACCTGATGGATATTCCATCCGATGTAGGGTAGAAAAGTGGGGGAACTGTACTTTACCCTGTGAAGTGACAGTTACTTCCCTATCTCCTAAGGAAAAAGTGGCTAGATGGAACTGGGTCAGGCCGTGTAAATGCAACGCTCTGTCAAGTTGTGGGGAGACCGGAGATAGGGAAACTCAGAACGGGACCAAGACCAGGCGGCAGAGAATGGCTCGTCTAATCGGCCCTTATAATATTTGTGCACTACCAACAAGTATAAAATGTATATTATATTTTATGTATACCATTTTGTTATTGTATCATCTCCTTTAATTATAATGATTTTTAAGTATATTTTTGCTTTGAAGAACTCATTATTTATGTTTAAAGTTCAATTTCATTAAGCTTTATGAAAAAAGGTATGTTTGTAACCTGTGCTAATGATTTATTTGTCACTTTCATAAAATATCTATAATATGTTTAATCTTATTTTTAATTTGAGACTAAATATAAATTATAGGATCATTGGTTTGTTATATCATTTAATTTAAAAAGTAATATATCTGCTTGAGTAATTTTATTATAACTATTTAGTTTTTGTTTTTTTTATTACTGTGACAATTCACTAGTCAGTATATGATTCCCCCCCCCCCCCCCCCCATTTATTACATAAATATATAGATTTATTTTAAGTATAATTACGAAGTAATAGAAGATTACTATTTTTGTTTGTCAATAGAAGCAACATGTTAGTGAAATCAAATATATGTATTGAAAAAGTAAATGTATATATAGAAAATTTATTGTATAAGATGTATTTCTAATTTATTATTTAAAGAGGAAATTTTAAAATTAAATGCAGTGATAGAAACATTGTTTTGTTTTTTATTTATCAACAAAATCCCAATTTAAGTTACTTTAGAGACAAATGTAAGATTAACACCGAGAAAATTCTAGCTTTAAGAGAGGAAATCATATTCATGTATGTCAGCTCCTGGACAGTTAATTATAAGGCCTAGCTAGCATCTTAAATAGGTTGGCCAGATTTCCAAAAGTCAAAACTGGGACATATAGTCAGGGATAGGGGGCAGAATGCCCCAGTTTATTTTTTTAAAAAAAGTAAGTAACTAGCTAGTGGTCTTAAGAAAATGCCTTCCCCTAAACTTTTAATTTCTTAAGAACTGACGTCAATGAGTTGGGATTTCATACTTTTGATTATAAAATATTAAACTAGAATCATCTAACTTGAACCTCACTATTACACACCTCTATCTTTGCAAACCACCTATTTTGAAAGGAGCAAAATTAATTTAACCTGTGAATCATCCTGTCTATCTAACCAGTAAATTAATAGTTTGGTTTCAACACGTTTATCTAATATTCCTAATTTTCTCTTGCTTGATCAAACCAATTAAATTTTAAGTATTTTAAAAAAATCCATGATAATGTGAAAATTCCCGTTCTGTTCCCTTGTTGGTTAGGGCACCCTAATTATGTCTGACCCCTTGTACTACTGCAGCAGCACTGTTTTATTTTCATATTTTTTTGTTAAATGTCAAAATTTGACATTCGTGTTTTGGAAATCAAACAAACGAATAAACAAGTTTTTGCTCTCATATTTCTTTTATCTTAATTAATATATTATACGCTAGTTCTCGTAGCCGTACTACCTAAGCTAGTAGCAATATCCTGATGACCTGCCTCGATGTCATTGGAGCTTCGCTCACTGACTCTTCCTCATCTGACCCATCTTCTTTTTCCCCGTTCCTTCTGTTTTCTTGCTCATCGTGGCCATGCAATCTAACACTTTCATCATGCTTTCTTTCATCCTCGACGCCAAAATGTAGCATAACAAAAAGTTTAGGCTTTTATTTACAAAAAAAAAAAATCTTTTGGCATCTTAAAGTTAGTCGAAAAAGTAATAATAAATATTAGTCTATACTTCAACTGCCTTCTTTGACTTTACATTGAAAATTGAAGGTACTGTCACTTCAACATATTCTGATTTCAACATATAGCTGTCATATTGAAAAAGCCACTCAAAGAAGGAAAATTCCAAAATTTGACAACTATGAGCATCTTGGTCATGATAAGTCATAAATTGTAATTATCAACTTATCTGTCATCTACGGTCGGCGTTTTTATTATTTTGACACAGTAAAAACACATTTAAATTTTCTGAGAATGGCTAGTATAAGGTTTGTTCCAACCACACCTCAAACTGTACGACGCATGTGCATTAGCAAAAAACGTTCAAATATGGTCCGATGCGCATGCGTCGGACAGTTCCAAACCAGTTTGAAGTGTGGTTGGAACAAACCTATTATATACAAATTGCAATGGTTATAAAACAATAAAAAAAAAAGTTTTCCCATTTTTAAAAATCTTTTGATTATTACAGAATAAATACAATAACAAAATAGACATGGTTATTAATAAACTTCTTCTCAACTGCAATAACTTATATTTACACACATTGATTACATATCTTTCAAAGAAAATGTCAAAAAAATAACAACCTTTCAATATATCTATTTGAAATAATAATTAAAATAGGAAAGAAAAAACAAACTTACTTAAAATAAAGCTATAACTTTTAATACAATAAAAAAAAAACTTAACTAAGTAATTATTGCAGTAAAATCTTGTATGAAATAATAAAAACATGGGGCAACAGCCCATGGATGGCTTTGGTGAGGCAAAGGGCTTATACAACTCCAAACACGAAGGGGGGTTGGTGAGCCATTCCATCAGGTGTATTTAACGCAATATTTACAAAATTGAAAATCACAAAATATTTTAAAATATCAAAAGCTCTTGCCTTAGCAGAAAAAATGTTATGCTTACAAACTTTTTTTAAATTAACTTTTTACTTTAGTTACTAAGTGTACACATTGTCAAATAGGACGTTTTTCATTAACAGAACACATTTTAAACAGATCCAAATTTGTATGTAATTGCAATAATTTTACAAATAAACTCCATATTTAATTCAAATATAGTGTGTATTATCAGTCGAGTCACAAATGTAGTTAGAATAAAAGAATGAAATCACTCTCATTCCTTGATATGTTTCTAATGCCCGGTGCTTTACCAGAAAATTCACGTGCTAATAATGCTAACATAGGCAAATGCTTATAAATTATAACCATTCACAAATGCATAGTCCTCGTACTTTAAGTGGTTTCTAATTTTGTAGTTCACAAGGCTTTACTAATAAATAAAAAAAAAACTGATAACATTAAATATACAAAATTAAACGAGAAAAATTAGTTATTTACATTTTATTATAGTATCTACAATGTTTTGCTAGCAATAAACAGGATTTCAGCAAACAATTAAACTTGATGTTCTTAATTAGTTTATATTGGTGTTAATGTTTTAGGACAACTGGTTAAAGATATTTTTGTTTCTTTCAATCATTTAGCTTATTGTCATTTTACTGGGTATGCAATAAAACTTTACACACATTTTTCAAGTCATATTGGCTTCTTGCAATAATTTAAAAATATGAAGTAAAACTGAAATTACAACTTTTGGTCATCAATTACAGTTAACTTAATTTTTTTTTCCACAATTCACTTTTAATGTACAAAAAGTAGAACACGGAGAGAAGTAATTACTATTTTTTGAAACTTTTTAAAATTGGATAAATATTTTCAAAGGCTTCATATATTTCTCCTCTTACTTTGGCACCTGTAAAAGATGAATAAAGAAAACGATACATTAATTGCTTCAATCGACATTTAGACTAAATAAATCATAATCAATAAACTCAAAGAGCAAAAAAGATGAGTTTATTGTAAAAAAAACACATTTTTTTTTTTTAATAAAACCATTTTTAACCGCCTTAGTTGGTTGAAACCAATTATCAAGACCATTCAGAGTGAACTGATAATTTTCAATTTATACAAAAACAGATGACACCCTGAGGGTAAATTATGCAAAACTGTCAAATAAATATCTCGTTCTGTAATGAGCAATGCAATGACTACATAAAAGTATTTATGTAGAATTAAAAAGTGTTATGATAAAATTTTCATGCCTAAAAACAGTTCAA
Organism: Gerris lacustris; assembly: GCA_951217055.1. Lineage (NCBI taxonomy): Eukaryota > Metazoa > Arthropoda > Insecta > Hemiptera > Gerridae > Gerris > Gerris lacustris. The sequence continues at coordinate 21,608,639 of OX578283.1, read as the reverse complement.
TAATGCGTAATTTTGCTGCCGCAAGTAGGAAAATTTAATTTCTCTGAGGTTTCAAGAAAAATTTACAATAGGCAGCAAAATCGTATTTTGCTGAGGATTTTTCCAGGCTAAGCCAGGCCCTCATTCCTTTTGTTTTATATAATATTTAACCTAAATTATTTGAACAATCAACCTTGAAAATATTACGAATTTAATAAAAAAAAAAAAAAAAAAAAAAAAAGGAACAAATACTTATTATAGATCATATTTATAAAATAGAATGGAGTAAAAGACAAAAATGTAATAAAAATATTACAGAAAATAGTAGGTCTTAAAATAATCATAAGTAAATTAAATTAATGGCAACACTGCAGCTTGTTAATTATCATCATTTCGTTTTGTCTTTACTGTATTTCTGCCAATTCATTTTTTATGATTGAACATTTGATATTGTTGCTTGTTTTTTAAATTTAAATAGTTCAATAATAGTATTTTTATAAGTTAAATTATGTACTTGTATTTATTTCGACAATCATGAATATAGTGGAAGATGTCGAAGATTTGTTTGAAAATACACTTCCAGACATAGCAAATATTGCCTCAACTTCCAAAGAGACTTTGTTACCAGCAAAGAGAGCGAGCAAATATTTTGAAACTTTTAAAGGTTGGTGTAAAACAAAAATTTTATTAGTTAAATTTTTTTGATAAGTAAGTAAGGGTAAATTTGGATTGTACGTGCCACCACTTTGAGGTTAGGTGATAAAATCCCGCATATTAACCCTTAATCGCTAACTGTACGTAAAAATTATGTACGGTTTTAGTTAAATGTGAATCACAGAAAAACTGTAAACCACACAATCTCCACTCTTTAGCAGTGCTTCGCCTAGACCTTCCCGTAGTAGTGCATACTCACTTCAGTCTCACCCGATGCGTTAGTGAGGATTGAGACAATTATTTTTCATTAAGTCACCACGTAAATATTACGTATAGTTAGTCTTAAAGAGATATACATTTTTACTAATAAATATAATAAATAAACACATAATCAATAAAAATAAATAAATAATAATAACAAAATAAAAATAATAAAAAATATTAAAAATGATTAATAAAAATGTAATAAATGAACATGATAAACACATAAGTAATAAATAAACACCAAACAAATATAAATAATAAATTAAAATAAAAATGTTTGCTAAATATTAACTTAGATTCGTGATAACTACTGCGTGTACGTAAAAAATACATAGGTTAGCGTTAAGCACCGAAAAAATAAGGCTAGCGTTTAAGGGTTAAATTAAAAACCTTAATTTTGTGTACCCTTGAATTTTCAATAGCCGCTTCGCGGTGCTCTGCTTATTTCCTGAAGAAAAACAACCCTCCTGTATATAAACCAGGTAGAGGTCCCACTCGAAGAAATTTTGATGAAGTAAGTGTTATGAAATAAATTTTATCCATAGGAAAAATTTTTCTGCTGCAAGTAGGAAAAATATTTTATGCAACTAGGCAACAAACAAAACATTTCTGCCCTATTGATATATTGCCTACCTCGGCAGTCAATTGAATGAATTACCTGAGGCGAGTTAATTTCCATAGCCTGACCTCGCCTTCGGCTCGGAGACTAACTTAATCATTCGCCCGAAAAATTTCATTTTGCTGCCTAGTTACATAAATAACTATTTTGTGATGCAAAAAAAATAAATAAATAAGGTGTTCTTCTTATATTATTTGATTTATAAGTATTTTATTCTATTTTCAAAAAATAAATATGTTTCGCAATTCTAATCCACATTTTTAAATAATATGTTTCAATACCGTCAACAATAATTTTTAAGAACAAGAAGTGTATTTAAAAAATTTCTTTTCCTCAAACCCCCAATTAAAAAAATAATGTCCTTTATGTTGAAACACGTTTAAATAAACAAGAGCTTACCTGTAAGGACAACTTTTCCAGACACGAAGATGAGCAGTACTATCCTTGGTTTCACCATTCTGTATATAAGACCAGGAAATAGTTCAGGTTCATAACTGCAATACAATTCAACAAAAGTAATCACATAACATTATTTTTCGCTGTAAATTTTTTTTTTTGTTTAATAAATTAAAACCTGCCGAAATTGTTTAATTATATTAGATCATGAGGGAACATCAGTTCTAAACTTTTTAACAGTAGTCTTATTAAATATTTGTTATTGTGCTTAGAAATCAATCTAATTGGTTTTAAATTAAAAATGAAATGGAAAATTCCTTCTTTTTTAAATAAATCTGATACTAATAGTACTAAAACCTTACCTGCTAAATTGTCCGTGTGTAAGTACAAGACCTTCTAATCTAATGGGGAATTTTACATCACAGCTTCCTACCATATTCTGTACTTTGAAATCTAAAAATTTAGCCTGAAACATTATTTCAAGTACAAACTTTAAAATGTTTAAATAAACAAGATAAATATAGCACCAAAGATTTGTTAACAGATATGAGACTCTAACCTGAAATCCTAGTTTTTGTATAATCCGAGCATATTTTCTTGCCGCTAATCTTGAATCATCTTCACTTTTAGCACCTGTACAAACCATTTTTCCTGAGCTGAATATAAGAGCTGTTGTCCTTGGCTCTCGAATTCGCATAATAACCGCAGCAAAACGTTTGGGATTGTACTCCGCATTACGAGCATGAAGAGCGATGTGTTTTAGATCCAGTTTACAGCCTAAGTTGACAGTAGACACTATGTTCCTGTTGAATAGAAAACATCATATTAATATTTATCTAGTATGAGAAAAGAGAGAAAAATAATAATATTATAATAAGAGGATTTTTAAAATTCTGAAATATTGGGTGAAGGCACCAATTATTATTATTATTACTGCTTAAGGTATATTTTGTAGCAGTGGTTGTAGTTCCATATTGTATCTTTAACCATTTTTCTTGACATTAGCACTAGGTGGTTTAAAACTAATGAACAGTAAAAAGATGATAGTAAAAAATAAGGATTAAAAATGTTTATACATACTGCAACTGTGGCATTAGACTGGGTTCCGCTGAACTTGGTGTCATAGGAGGAGCTGGAGTAAGAGGGGCTGGGGTCTGATCCATTCTATTAACTGCTGGCGACATCATAGTTTGCTAAAAAAAAAATAATAAATAAAAAAATCCCGTTAATGTATAGTGATTATTTAAGACTCAACAGAGCAGTACACATTACCTTGGCCAATTCTAAAATCTTAGAAAAAGAATGATACAATATTAGTTATTTTTACTTAAGATAAGCATTCATTAAAAAGGGAAAATTTAACAACAGACTGGGACCAATTATTTAACTCTTAACTCCTGTTAAAATCAGCAGAAAAAAACGGACTTCACACATTATTCTTTCCATGAAGGGCAAAAGGAGGATGATATTATACCCCACATTATCTTTTAAATGGTCTCCCATATTAATCACAGGATACCTGCGTTGGCCAAAAAATTATCTTCAGACTATTGTAATATTAGAAGTGGTCAATCTTTCATTGAAGTGTCATCAGTCATTTTGTTCAAAAAACTATTGTTAATTGTTTCATATACTTTAAAGAAAGTTGTATTGTATTTCATCCTCAATCTACATCAGGGAATTAAATTAGTGAACATGGCTTTTTTTAAAAAAAATAATAACTACATGAATTATCGTCTGCATTTAAATAAAAATGAGGATAACAAGAATCAGTCAAAAGAAAAAATCAACTTGTGGATTTGAAATTATAATACACCAAATCCTACTTTTCAGATTAATAAATTTCCTTCTTCAAGGTGTAGGCAAACAATGTATAAAAAAAGGTTAATTTCAAGGACCACTAAAGGGTTACCAAAGAATTAGGTGGCAACGTAACTTTGTACTCCTGTTGCTTCAATAGGTAAATCATATTTTTATCTTGATGTAACAAAATGAAATAATAACTTACTTTCTGAAGTGATCGTCAAAAAAAATATGTCAGTGTGTAGACTATCGTCCAAACGAGATAGGGCTGAACTATAGAATATGGGGATAAAAGTGATATTCCTTTGTCCAAAAGTTATTTAGTCAAAGGAATATGGGCTAAGCTTTAAAATGCAGTTACCATATTATGAAGAATTATCCCCCTTCGTCTTTAATGTTTATTAAATAAAGGAATATTATAACTTATATACACACAAGAGTGATTGTATCCCTTTGTCAAAACAATGTTAACAATAAACGTATTCTAAAGCTGTTCCGGAATGTGACCTCATTAGTGTATAGAAGTGGTAATGCCCCTTCGTCTAGTAACAGATACTAGGCAGGGACCTGATGTCCTATAGTTTTACCCAAGATAGCATGATATGTCCTGATAATAACATCTCCTCACATTGTCATTAGCTCTTCAGGTCTAATCATATCCTTCATCAAAGGCAGACTTAAGAGAAAATTAAGCAACAAGTTCTTGTCATGGCATACTCACTGGTGTTTGAGGATGCATCAGACTTTGTGGTGTACTAAAACCAAATCCAGATGGATAAGTGTGGACTTTAGGCGAGCTGCCAAGGGGCATAAGAGGAGGCATCTCTTGCTGCTGCTGTTGAGCTTGCGGCAATATCTGCTGATCTTCATCAAGCTGATGAAGTGGAGTACCAATACTAGGTAAGCTGAAACTAGGGCTAGGAAGCATGGAATCCATCTTCAAATTGGTTTTGTGATTCAAAGTTTATAAAGCGTTAATAAATAGAGATAAAATAAAATTGATTAAAGCATCCAAAAGGCTTTTAAAAGCCTAGAACTGATTGCAGTACAGTTTACATTCAGCACTTAGACGTTAAATAAAATTTGGCACTACAATATGAAATATCTTATAGTTAAAGGTATTATAAAAATAAAAGCTATATTTGAGGCCTAGTATTAACAGTAATATGAAGGAATAGAATAAACACTAAGTTAGCAACTGTAACACTGTAGGCACTCAACACGTAATATTTTTATCAACAGATTAATTTGATTAAATTAATAAATATTGGCAGTGAGAACGGATGAAAATCCATACCGAAGTCAATAAATATAAATTAAAAAATTCAAATGAAATAAACAACAAAAAATAACCGGTTACAAATTACAAAACAAACTTTATTTTTATTCCATACGATTCTACTACATAATATCTTGGTTTCAAAAATTAACCACAAAACTTTAATCTCGCCCCCCCCCCCCCCCCCCCCTTCAAAACGGGTTTAACATTTGTCCTCAGTTTCTTTTCAAGTATATAGAAGTAAATAAATACTATAAAAGTAATTAAAATAAAACTCTAAAATCTTAAAGTTTAAATATACATAACTCTTTAAAAAATTCAATCAACGGAAGCATAAAAGTCTTAACAGGGTGACCTACTCCTACTAGAAGCAACACTGCTTATAATTGACAGACTGAGTTTAATCTTTTATCAGTAATCGAGTTCGTTGTAATTTGGGTGTTTTGTTTCTGTCACTTAATTGTATTATTTTTATTTTAACCTCTAGGTTGTGTATTATTTTTATATTGTTTGTCTAGTAGCAATATCGAGTAAGTGGGCAAAAATTTGTTCTTAAAAATGGCTACGCTTCCGTCACCGACTCAGGTCGCGGGAGAACACCTACCAGTCTACTCCGCCCTCTACGAGAGTGTAAGGAAACCCGATGGTAATATTCCAGCTGTAGATGCAGCCAAATTACTTAAAAAATCCGGTTTACCGGATTCTATGCTTAGCAAAATCTGGGATATGTCCGATACAAACGCCAAAGGATACCTTAATAAACAGGGTTTTTTTGTTGCCCTCAAACTCGTTTCTCTCGCTCAAAGTGGGCAGAGTTTGGAAGTCATTCATCTTTGTAACGAAGTGCCGCCACCCAAACTAGGAAACAATCCTATACCAGTCCCTGCTTTGGCTCCTAAAGCCATTGATTGGTCTATATCCCCACCCAAACTAGCTGAATATGAACAGCTGTTTGATTCTTTACAACCTAGCAACGGTTTTATTCCAGGTAACAAAGTCAAGAGTCTCTTAATGGATTCAAAACTCCCTGTAGACACTCTTTGTAAAATTTGGGATCTTGCGGATATGGATAAAGATGGCAGTTTGAACCGAGCTGAATTTGCCATTGCGATGCATTTAGTTTACAAGGGTTTGGAGAAATATATTATTCCAAACACACTTCCTCCTGAACTAGTGCCAAGTAAGCTTGCCATGAGCACAAAGAATGAAAAAATGGCATCAGTAAATGGGGAAGTTCAGACTCCTTGGATAGTCACTGCTGAAGAAAAGAAACAGTATGATGCTCTATTTAAACTAACTGATGTTGATCAAGATGGTTTTGTATCCGGCAATGAAATAAAAAATGTATTTTTGCAATCAGGAGTTGCCCAACCTGTGTTAGCCAATATCTGGGCCCTTTGCGATATCAAGCAGTGCGGTAAATTAAATGCTGAACAGTTTGCACTTGCCATGTGGCTAATAAAGAGAAAATTAAATGGTTTCGAACCTCCTGCAGCCCTGTCGCCAGACATGGTACCACCTAGTTTTAGGACTGGGCAATCAGAAGTTAGAACTGAAAATCCAGAGATTGAAGCTGTCAATAAAGAGATAGAGGAACTTAGAAAAGAGAAAGGAATGTTAGAGGGGGAAGTACTTCAAAAAGAAGCAGATGTTAAAGTTAAGGCAGGAGAGGCAAATTCATTGAGGGGAGAATTAGATACTTTAGCTGCAACTCTCCGTCAGTTGGATGGACAGAAAGGTGAAGCTCAAAGGCGCTTGGACGATCTAAAAACACATGTAGTGAAACTAGAGCAGCAAGCAGAACAGCAAGGATCATTAGTATTGGCCCAAGAACAAGAAATAGCAGGTAGAAAACAACAACTACAGCAACTTAAAGAAGAAGAGCAGCAACTTGAGGTAACTAATAAAAAATTGGAATCAGAAGTGGAGGGTATTAACAATCAGCTTCAACAGACACAATTAGACATCTCTCATTTGCGAGGCTTGATGGATCAGCTTAGTGATTTACAATCCCGACTGACAGAGGCTGATCGTGTGCTAGAATCCTGTATAACAGGTGGAGATCCTCTTGCAGTTAGTCATCTTTACCTTCAGATAGAACCTACTTATAATGAAGAACCTTTTAGAAAATTACTTAATGGTGGAATTGAAGAACCAAGCAATGCCAAAGCTATAAGCAACAGCCATGCTCATAATGATTTCTACAGCAGCAATGGTTTTAATGATCCATTTGCCGCCAGTGATGGGTTTGCTGCTGCTTTCGGAGGAAGTAACAATGCTGCTTTTGGTGGTTCTGATTCATTTGGGGGGGCAGCTTTCGGTGGCGATGCATTTGGCAATACAAACAGTAACACTGCTTTTGGTGGTAGCAACAATTCAGCATTTGGTAACACAACAACAGCAACAACAAGTGATCCCTTCGGAGGTGGTGGAGTTGGAAGTGAAGCAGCTGATGAAGGTAGTGATCCTTTTGGATGTGAACCATTTGCAGCTCCTGCACTCCCTCCTAAAAACAAGAAACCACCTCCTCCTCGGCCAGCGCCCCCTAGACCACTACCTCCAAAATCCCCCAATCCCAAACAACCAGGAGAATCACAGCCTCAACAATCGGGAGACTCATTCGCTGATTTCAATGCTTTCTTCCCTAAATCTGAGTCTCAGAGTAAATTAGAATTTACAGAAGACCCTTTTAACAATTACCGCTATGAAGATCCCTTTGGAGCAGAAGATCCTTTCAAGGAAAACCACGTGGAGGATCCTTTTACTAACAAATAGTTCCCTGAAGCCTTTCTTTTAAACAATTTCCTTAATAGATATCTGTTGATTTCTGATATCATGAGGATTGCTCTGCAATTGAAAGACAATGTTAGCCGAATAATTAAAGTACCCTATAGCTTTCTATTAAATTTATTTCTGTATAATCAATTGAATGCTCTTTCATAAGGTATATTCTAAGTTTCTTGCTGGATGGCACTATAGAAAATGTAACAAAATTAAGATTTGTCTAATTTTAAATCAATATATTCTAACATAAATCCCTTAAGAAGAAAGGGATTTGTCTGGGATTTCGGCATACTATTTTCAAACATGCATGGAAATGGTCATGTGTTGAAGATAAACTTAAACATTTTACATTGACTTAATGAATTTTCATATCATTAGTAAGATGAAAATTAATAGACGCATTAAAATAATTGCAAATGTGACCTAGTATATCTTCTTGCATGTTTAACTCTTCTTTAAGCACCCGATAAGATGCTAGAGCTTAAAATAATTTGTTAATACATTCTAACTACTGAAAATTTAAATACAAAATCTAAAAGCTGTTTGTTTGTATACATTATTTTTTTATTCTGATAAAATATAATAATATATTATTATATTATAAATATTTTACTACATTTATAATCAATACACTACTATAAAACTTTTGGAGGATAGCCAAAGAAAGAGGGTGTTGTACTGCATTCCAATGCTTATTGGAAACTCAACAAAAACCAGTTGAAAAAGTTTAAATTAATTATAATTAAAGTTTGTATTTATCAAGCACTTTCAAATTCATAGAAAAATGATAATACTATGAATAAAAATTCCAGAATTTCCATTTCTTTACCTAAACCTATGGCAAATAAAAAATACTACATTATTAGCTCTTATCCGCACAGCAAGGAACTTAGAATATATTATAACAGTGGTTTCTAAATTGAGTTTTGTAGACCCCTTGACATTGCTTTAAGTTGGTTTGTAGTTGATAATTCTTAATTTCTTAACCATTTTTAGCCACAAAATAATTTTCACACTATCAAGGGGTTCGCACAATGCTCTTAAATTTTATGTGTGGTCCTCTAGTTATAAGTTATAAAAACCACTGCATTATAATTACACTTTTCTATGGTACTTATTCACTTACATTTATATCCCTATGTGAATCTGATTCATTAATGTTAATTGTTTTGATTATGGATCTATATGTATAGAGTTAATGTCATTAAAATATTATGTGTATGCTTGGAGGTAGATTGAAAAAATTAAGTTTTACTTTAATTCCTTGAGGACTAATTAGTTAATTTTGAGTACCTGCAAATTGAAAGTGACAACTGGATATATAATTTTATTTATGTTTAAATTTTGTATAATAATAATAATCTTTAACCCTTTAACGCTTGGTTGTCCATATTGCGACTATCAAAGATCTGTAAAAATTTCAGAAAGTAAATGATTAATTAAAAGTAAATTAAAATAATAAAATAAAATTAATTAGGAGGGTGATCCCTTGGTGGACCACCTAGCATTTAGAACATGGTGCATTTTTTATACCCGGGCGTTAAAGGATTTAAGAACACTTTTTGATATTTAAAGAACTTCTTGTTGCTGTATTCAGCTAATCTTTAATTGATATTACTGTTTCTTAAACAAATTAACTAACTTGGAAGTTTTCTGCTAAATATCAAAGCACAAAATTAAACTGACCTCATTTAGGCAGTAGTAAAGGATAACAACTTGCAGTTATATTTTGTGTCTAAGGAAATTAAATTGACCTTTTTCCTTCTAATTTTTAAATTCTTAATGAGACATCATCCTTTAAGTACGGATTTTAGTTTAACACACTTTAATGTTCCAAAATAAGTTGTCCTCAATCTCTTTTAAAGGTGTTTAAGCCTATGCTGCCATGATTTATTTTTTACTAATCAAATCTAAAAAATAAAAATACTGTTGATATTATGTAATAATTTATATTTCGTAAAGTATTTATTCTCTTTAGTTTGTTTGAGTTTTATCATGTTAATTAATGACAAATATATTTTTTAAGTGTAAATTTAATTTTTCTTACCAAAAATTTAGAGGTAAATAAATGTAAAGATTTGATATTTAATTTCACTTTACAGTGTGTATTGATAAGTCATTTGAAGTATCTAGTATATTTACTTAGTTAATTATATTATATATATTTATCTTCAAGGTTTTCCTGCTAGTACTATTTTTAGGCTTGATAATAATTTCCTTTTTAAAAAAATTGGAAAATGAATTAGATTTTATTAAAGATGTCATTTATAAAACAATATAGCTCTGTGTAATATTTGAACTGTATGTTTTGAGATTATGATTATATAAAAAAGTCCAGGAATGCGACTTATTATATTCATTTCACATGTTATTAATTGTGTGTAATAAAAACTAGTTATTTTATTTAGCTCTTGCTTAGAGGACTGCACTTATAGGTTTGTTCCAACCCCCTTATTTGTACCTCCTTATTGTTTGAGAATCGTTTAGGACAGGCAAACATTGTACTGTAATAAAATCATGTCAGGTTAGGACTATAATTCGCACCTTGTAAAAATATTCAAGGAAACATAACAGTTAGTAAACCTTCCTGTTGACATGTGTGACGATTGACACAACTGCGCATATCATACAAACTAGTACTTGGTATTGTCAATAGGATTGTTGGAACTGTAAGTTAACGGTTCGCAAAGATTCCTGGGCGGGTTGGAACAGTTTGGAGGACGGTGCGAATGACTGTCAAAGTTTACCTATTGCACATGCCCTTGACGATTCCGCGGACGGTACACTGCTTGGTTGGAACAAATCTTATATAATTTTCTTAGTTACAAACACCAATGGGTTTATTGTTGGCTTGAAGAGCCCATTTTGGTGGTGAGTTAGAGTTCTTGTTAACTGGTCCAAATAGTTCCTAACCACATGAGTTAGTACAAACAATGTGAAACCTATTTTGTAATAGATAATATGTTCACACAGAAATATCTATATTAGTGTATGGATTTTTTAAATATATTTGTGTATGGATTAGTACATGTTTTAAAAGTAAATTAACTATGAATTTATAAGTTTGTGGTTTAAATGCTAATGCAAATATGAAATATATTTATGTGGATTTGATAATAATAACAAACTAAAACTAATTTCAATATTTATTTAGGGAAGTTGGCATGGTAAGAATAATTACAATTGAATTTCACCTTGAATAAGGAAATAAATGTTTACAAAATTTTTAATTGTGACCAATCCTCGCTATCCTCAATTTCTTTTTAATTCACAGTTTGATATACACATAGTTATTTTACATTATTAGTGGTGTGACTTTAGTTCTATAATCTGTTGTTGGGCATATCCCAGCTAATCATATATACAAATAAATAATCTATTATTAAAGAAATAAAGGTTCAAATTGTATCAATGGAGAAATTTCAACATAGGGAATGTTAAAAAAAGAATAATACAACTTCTTGTATAAGCTTAAAGAAATTAAATCTTGTCAGGTTGTAAATTTTATTATTATTATAATTCTATTTTGTTCACAGTTAAACACTGACAATATACAAAATTTTAAGTCTCTCAGTTCTTAAATTGTTTTATTTAATTGTGTGCTGCAGCAATATTTCTAACTTTTAAGTTTATGTATTGGCGCATATATACAAAATAGATTCTCTCTTATCGAGATTAATCTTGGCAGCCTAGCCCTGTATAAATAAGTGGTTTTTTTTCCAATCTTTGGTGAAGTACACCATTACGCCAGATATAGTTATCAATATACTGAAACATTATTAATCGACCTTTCACATGATTCTTTAACTGATATTTGCAGTCATAAAGTCTTAGTATACATTCTGCTAAAAACATGGTAGTTTTACCAAGATAATTAACTTTATAATTAATGTTTTAATTTATTTTGTACTTTTATGAAAAACTTATAAGCAAACCATAGCATACTTTCATTACAATTAAAAGTTGCATTTTCGAAAGAAATGTTTTCCACTTAAGAACATTCCACTTAATCGTTAATATAATCACGTCATGTATACTTTCCTTTGCTGTACTCCCTTTATACAATATTCTACTAATATAAGTGATATTAAACGAATATAACTGTACACTTTTTAATATTTGCTGTGCTTCTTTTTAAAAGTAAAATTCAAAAGTAGCAAATTAAACTGGGTGTTAATCTTCTTTATAGCCATTGTGTCTTAGACAATGTCAAAGTGTCTTTCCTTATATATGAAATAATACATTTCCTGGACTTTTTTTGTGTAAATGTTATTTATTAGTGTTGATATTATAATAAAAAGTTTGTAAATAAACAAAATATGAAAGAATGTGTTGCATATAATATATGATATAGTTATTTAAATGTTAAATTATAACTTATAAAAAGAAAAGAAAAAAGTATTTATCTTCATAATTTTATTTATTCCTTTTTTCTGATCATAATAATATTTGGATCGTCCGCCATACTTGAAAAATGCAAATTTCACTCTTTATGCCCAAGCTGAAGACTTAAAGTTTGATGCAGGATTAAAAAGTAATTTATCCGTTAGTACTTTTCTTGCATCAATAAGAAACCTCAATTTTCCATGTGCTAAAATTGTAATTTATGTATGTGAGCTAACAAGAGATTGCTGGGCAATGAACACATAGCCAATTAATTATATTTTACTATATAATTTAATTGATAGGAACATGTTTTATATTTCAGCCAAATTTCATAAAAGTTAATCACACCCATAAGGGCCAGAATTACTCATAGTAGAGAGTGCTTGGCTTGCAATCAGTCAAGTAAAGCAGCATCGGGTGTGGTCAAAAGTTGGATGGGTGTCCACTTTACCTTGAGCTCTGGGTTCATTTCCCAGAATTGTTTAATAAATGGGTGTCTGCTTGAAAGTGCAGGTTTCGGCCTGGAAACCATGATCTACATGGTTCGATTTAAATTAAAGGTGGGACATGGTTAACGACCAAACACTTCACACAAATGTTTAGATTTAGATTCCTAACCCAGGTTTGTTCAATTGGCCCGCCTAAGAATCCTGCGTCATAAGGGGAAAAAATCACACCCATGAGTGAACTATCACACTGAACACACTTACCATCACCACAATCACACTGACATACACTTATTCAGTTTAGAAATGCTATTTGCTTTTTGGCCAATGCAAAGGGTCAATCTTGAATATTAGATAGTAATTTAGCTTCATTTTTGCCCTCTTTAATTAGCTGAAGATTATATTTGCTGTAGAGGTATAAAGTACTTGTTTTTGAAGTGGTATTTAACATCCATCTAAATACTATAATTATTTTATTGTATAGTAAAGGCATTTATTTTGTATTAAGAGCAGGACAAATAATCTTATACCTGAGAAAAAAATTAAATAAATTTGCCTTATTAAAAAAATAAAATGTTAGTCTAATAATGTTACAAAATTAAAAATCAGTTATTTTCTATAAGACAAACAATCACTAAAGTTAAGGGAATATTATGCTAACTCTTCTATGAAATTGCCCCTTTACTTCTTGGTGGTCCTAAGTTCTATTAAATTGCTCAGTAGACAGTTATTGAATATGCTAACTCTGCATAAATAATAAAGGAAAAAAGAAGAAAACACAAGAAGTATATCCATTAAAAAAAATATTTTTCTGTATATTTAATATATACATCAATAAAATCATAATGCCACATATCATTAACAACGTTATTTTTTAAAAACAAGTAACAGAGAATTAAAATTAAAATAATATTACAAATAACAATAATACTACAATTGTTTTAAAAAATTTAAACTTTATGTTAACAAAGTTGCTTTATAATAATTGTATAATACAATTAAAAATTATTAAGAAAAGATAAATAAAATAAAGATGAACATAATTAGTATTCTAATATATAGCCACTTAAAAGTGAACTCTATTTTGAAAAATAGTGTTTCAGAAACAGCTCTTCAAGCCTTTCAAAATAAACAAAAAAAAAGTTTTACCACATATTTTTGTAAATTTTCATGCCAAAAAAATGAAAAGTAGCCAAATATGGCTCACTTTGTTAGACTTAAAGAGCCTAACACCGATAATTTCTTAACTCTCTGCCTTAGTTTTTTTTTTCACACCTAGTTTGGCTTGAGACAGGCATTGAAGGGCCAATATTAAAAACAATAAATAATGAAAAAGGAAAAAGCTACTGGCATAAATTAACTATTTACAGGCATTTGAATAATTATATAATAATTTACTAAGCAAGTATTATGAACTGTACATATATAAAATTACAAATCTTACAACCATGCAAGAGCTGCCAAAATGCTATTTAATAAAAAAATGGTTGTAGGATAACTTCTAATTAATTAACTTTGCACAATTAACTATTTAGAATATTCATGCTAGAGGGTTGAATCGAATACAACACGATAATAAAAATTAATGGTGTCCTCAAATTACAATAGTCATTAAGTGTTCGTAAATTTATACCAAATTAATTTTGAGGATTCTGTAAAAAGGAAATTAAAATAAAAACAAAAAAAGGGTAAGAAGTTTAATAAATCTGAATAACTGTTATAGATGTAAATGAAAGTTATTTGCTTTTCACTAAATCCTGTCAGCTTTTAATGATGGTAATTAATGAAGTAATTATAGGAGTTGTAGTACCTTAAAACATTTTTTTAAATATTATTTATAAAAATATTATTCCAAAGGTAGATGGAAAAGTCTCCATTTATTTATAAATCTAAGCACCTTTCAGCCTTTATAAGGCCACCTTCAGAGCCAAAAAAAAGGCAAAAATAAACTCTTATGCCAGTGTCTGGCTTTGCATGACTCAACCTGCCCTATGAGGTCTTTTTTGCTCTAAAGATGGTCTTATAAAGGCTGAAAACTGCTTTGATTTATAAATACATAATTTTATTTATTTATTTTTCTCCACTAATGCTCCATATCCTATACCATTACAAAGGGTCAAATTATAGGTCTAAAAGAAATATTTACTAGATAATATATATGTAATCTTTCCTACTTTTTCCTTAGAAATATTATTTAATATTATTAACTAATGTTGAAGATGCTAGATTTTTAGATCAGTGAAAAACAGTAATTTTACACTTAAGATATTAATTTTGTTCTTTTAAAAATGATTCTTTTATTAAAAATTGAATAAATAAAATAGGTACCTATTTGCATCAATTATTTTAATACAATTATTAATTCAAAATTATAATTATTTATTAACTGATAAATCAGTAAAATGATGGCCAATTCAAATCTGTCTAACTTGATCTGTATTAATTATGATGTTTCTCTCTTGGTTTTGTAGATATAAAGCTATTTATGCTTTAAAAAAATCTTTCGAAAACTGGATAGGGTAAAAACAAAAAAAAAATACCATAGATAACTAAGGTAGAACTAAGATCAGGCTTTTATAAAAAGCTGCTCATCACTATAAAATAAATAGTGAAGTATACTGTTATGAAATTAAAACAAAAATATTCAGGTTGCTCTATCTATATTATCAATTTGAAAAAATCTTTTAAATCAATCACTCCTTTAACCCTGGAATGCTAATGGTAGTCGAATCGACGAGCACAGTTTGAACCTTTTACGCTCGTATGCGATGGTGATGGGTACCCCATCCTTCTGCAGTGCTTGCACTGGTTAGTAACACACCTGCTAGTGTAGTGGTAGTAGTCCTTTTGAGCATACACTCGTTTTCTGGCAAATTCCCGTCAAAGCTACGTCGTCGATTCGACTAACGTTTAGAAATAAACGTAGGGAATTAATTGGTCGTCGAAATGAGCCTATAGCCTTGTAAAATGGGCCTGGGGTAAGGGGCAACAGGCCTAGGGTAATTGGCCTAGGGCCAGAGACCAGTGGCCGATAATATGGAGCCTTGGGCACTTAGCAAAGGGCCCAGGGCTTTTGGCATGGAACCTGGTGCATTAATGTTCACTCAATTTCATATTCTTCTAAAGTTCCAACTAAGTTATTTGTCATCAAATGTTTGTATATCTCACTAAAATATTTAATAATGAGTTCTTAATAGTTTTCTCTTTATAAAATTGTAGTTTCAACCCAAAACAATTTCTGCATATGTTAGTCGAATCGACAAAGGTTTAGTAATACCAGCCATTCAATTACCATTAGCATTTAAGGGTTAAACTAGTCATAAATTAAAAAATAATGGGTCTTGGACGATTTTTAAAAGTGAATAAATATTATTGACCAGTGAATATTAAGAATTTGATTTCATGATCTTTAAAAGGAGTTCCTTAAGCGTAATTTATATATTTGTTTGTTTCTCAATCAACTTATGATTTTTATTCCAACTCTTGTTACACATAAAAAAATTCTACAGCTCTTGCATCAAAGTTTTATAACAAAACAAAATATACATTATATTTACATAACATAAATAATTACATCTTATTTGATTCCCCTGTTTAAAGCAGCCACATTTCACATTAGTTAAGTTTGATTATTACATATTAAACGTATGTATTATTAAAAATGAAGCAATTTTTTTATTACAACAATTATTCAATAATAAATTATAAATAAATAAAATTTGGGTAGAAAATGTTTAAAATCCTCAATCTTAAAAAGGTTTTAAAAACAAATGTTACAGTAACCTTAGTATTTGAAATAAATTATTATTACCTTTTTTTTATTTATATAAAAAAGTAATAATTAGTCTTTGGTTTAAAATATCCAATGTATTTAAATCATTAACAAATTACTTTATTTTATTGTTTACTCAATGTAGCAAGGTACTATGACTTGATTCAAATTAAATTATAAAAAATTATCTCTAGCAATTCTCTTCTAATAGCTAAAAAGGTCAAACAAATAACTTATAGGGACAAAAAATATACAGTATGACATCGTTAATCAGGCATAGGGTCGCCCAGATTAGTGGAATTTTCCGGATTAGTGAGGTGTTTAAAAAATAACGAAAATTTTTTTTTAAAAATTGCATGAATAGGTACTCTATTTATATTAGCATATGTAAGGAAGAATTAAATGTACAGCATGAACATGATAAGCAATGACATTTGCATATAAATGATCATACGTAAGTACATTCCTATCAGTTTCCATCGGTTAGCTAAAATTTGTCATTGTGTACCGGGTCAGCGAGAATGTCCATAAGAAGTGATTTAATATTTATTGTTGCGAGCTTCCATTCTCCATGAAGGACCATCTAGGGTTCCGGATTACCGCGTGTCAGGATTAACGGGGTCCTACTGTATATATAATTAATTGTATTATTGCATTTCAGCATGAATGAGATGGACCATTCAAAATAACTATTTAATTTCTTCAAAAAGTTACATAGCATTCATAAAATAGAATACCAGCTGAGCTAAGGTCTATGGTGAAATAAAGAAGACAGGGTTAGATTTACCCAGACGAATGTAACTGTCACCTGTCTTCATCTGTTTACTTAAGCAAAGCACAATTTATTTTATCCATAACTTTTATTCATCAATTTAATAGAGTAAAAAGCCATAGAATATGCTCAAGTTATTCCTCAGTATTAATTAAATTAGGTGAGGTTTACAAAAATTAATAAATAAAAAAAGGAGAAATAGTTTTCTTCCAAAAATCAAAGGGGTTGACACATAAATTAAGACTAGATAAGAGCTGTAGCATTTAGAGAAAGTAGTCACAAAAAGAGTGCTAAACCATCATTTGAGTGATGTGTCTTGGGTAACTGGCTGTGGCTGCAGAGGGGAAGCTTCTTCGGGATCATGTCGTATTGTGACGTTGACATCCACCGGCTGAATAGCTGAAGGATGAAACGATACAGACTCTATTATATTCATATCTTTGTATACAACGTTTGTGCTGAATGTGATGACGTCTTTTAAATTGATAAGATTCATACCTTCCCCAATGCTGATTTCATTGTCACTGATACATGAGGACATTGATTGATTAGATGCTTCTCCATTGTAAAATAAATCTATATTATTCGGTTTATTTTCATTGTTTCGCACTATCTTTTTCTTATGTAGAAGGCAATGTTTCTTGGCTTTTCTCGGTTCTTTAGGGGGTTTATTACTTCCTGGTTTTTTCCGTGTTACTTTTTCTAAACTGTCAATTAAAATCAATTCTCTTAAAATAGCTTTAATGTCCAACTTTTTGGTAAGAGTTTTTGCCAGTAGTAAATGATTGTTTTTCTCTTCGAAATTGAATTTTTTCTTTATTGAGTCACGACTCTTTTTCGGAAAAGTCCCAGCAAGCATTGAAAAATCAATTCCATACTTCCATAGTGTAGCATAGAATTTCATAGTTTCTAACAATTCCCAAGGGTCATTAGGTTCTCTTGGTTTTTCAATTTTTTCAACCTTTCCATGTACGACAGGTGTCTGTTTGATCTTTGTACTGTTGGGGTCAACCATAATCTTACCATCCTTCACAATTAACTTGGGCCCATGACTCTCTTCCACTTCTTCTTCGTCATCATGGATTTCTTCTTCTTTTTCTTCTCCTCCATTTACCTTAGTTTCTTTTTTCAAGTCTCGTTTCATGGGCTCATTTTTAGGTACGAAAAATATGAAATCCTTTAATTCTAATTTTTCTGGCTCAGCACAGTTACCGTCATCATCCCATTTATTCTTATTTTTTACTTCCATCCCCAGTTTCATATATGCAGAAGGGTTCTCTGGATTAGCTTTTCTAACTTTCTTTTCAGCTTTCACTTTGGGGTTTCCTTCCTTACAGGTTGCATCAGTTTTTTTACGAGGCTTCCTTTCCTTTTTTTTACCATCCTTTAGGCAATTTCTCTTTTTAATAGATTTTTTCTTTTGTTTTTTTGGCTTTTCAATTTTTTGTTTGCTAGTATAACTTTCCAGTTCTGCTGTATATTCCGAATCATCACTGTTCTCAGAGTTAGAAAATATATCCTCAACTATTTCATCATCAGATAGGTCTAAGTTTTCAAATGTGTTCTTAACAGGTTGTTGCAAACGTAATTTATAAGGCTTTTTAGAAAGTTCACTTTCAGAAGATACAACCAAAGTAGAACCTTCGCCCTGTTCAGAGATGTTATGTTGATCTTCATCAATGCCAAGTGTTGCAGCTTTTTCACTTTCCTCTTGAACTTTCAAGTTGTCTAATTCCTTTTTTACAATATTGGGCGGTTTTTCTGAAAAGCCTGATGTTGGTGAAACAGGTTTTGATGGCAACAATCCATCAGATAAATTTTTCCGCCCTGAAGAATTAGAATTTTTATCATTAGAAATATGATTTAACTCAGAAATAGAGTCACATTTTTCTTTATTTAAGTTCAAACTGTTGTCTTCTAATCTAGATTGATCTAATTCTTTAGTCGCAATTGTTTTGCAGGGATCTGGAATTTCATCCATAGTTTCCTTTTGAAATTGCAAATGTTTGTCTCTTGCAATATGTTTACAATTATCGACATCGTTTTGCTTACTTTCACCTTTCTTTTTTGCCTCAGAACTTAATTCTTCATTTGAATGATCAGTTTTCTTGGGTAAAGATTTTGGCAAAGTATAATCATGTGAACCTTTAGAATTATTTTCCAGGACATCTTGTGATTGTGATGATATAAGTGGATCAGTTTTCTTAACAATTTTATCTTTTCTATCTCTATCATTTGTACTGATTTTAGGAACTTTTGATGAATTTTTATTGACTAATTTAGGGCCTACTCGCTTTTTAAGAAATTTTTGGACAGTATTATTACTTTTGGTGTCTTTTACATCATTGTTAATTTCTTGATCGATAGTTTGATCTCCACTTTTAAAAGTATCGTTTTCATTTATACTAGCAGATTGTGTCACTGAGTTTTCAGATGTAATGGAAGAACTTTCAGCAGTTTCTACACTATCAATCTTATTTTCCTCTGCTCGAAATGGTGGATGTTTTGTCTGAGTTTGAAGACTAGGGCAAAATTCAGAAGATTGAGCATTATTATCGATTGCCACCTTTAACTGTTTTAGTCGAGGGCCTTCACTTAACAAAGCATCTGAGACAGTTTCATCAATTTTAAGGTTGACAATTTCTTTAGATGAGTTCACCAAGTTCTCTTTAGCTTGAGATGATAGATTGGGAGCAGGCCTCTTTCTTGGTAAAACAGGTAAAGCTCTTTTAGTCAATAATGGTTTGCTACTTACATTTTTGGATTGGGGCTCTGGCCTATTCTCCTCTGTTGATAAATTAGAATTCCCATTAATTTTGGAGTTAACAGAAAATTCTTGATTATTTGGTAAATCCTGATTTTCAATATTTGTCTTGGCAGATATAATGTCAATGTTGATATTATCACCTCCTTTAATTTGATTAGTTGTTAAGTCAGTATGTGATGGTGCAACAAGTGGATGGTCGATTTTATCACTCAAAATTTTAGCATCCTCTTTTTGATGATAAACAGATGGCGAGTCTGACTTCTTGGGTATTGTTTGAGAAGATAAATTGATGTTAGGTAATTGACGTTTCTTTGGTAAAATAGGAGCACATCTTTTTTTTAATGTTTTTATCTCTAACGAAGTGGATTCACAGTCACTTTTAGAACAATCTGATGTCTTAGATGATGATTCTTCTTTAATAGTACAGGGCGATGGGGAATCATTTGGTTCCACATCATCTAGATTGTCTACCTGAGAATCTCTACTTTCAGAATTTTCTAAAGATTGTTTACGCTGTATATCTGAACTTGAAGTATCAGTCGAGTTGCCAAAATCAGATGCTGCCTCCGACGAACTACTTGACTCAGATATTTGAGGTAAAATTGATTCCTTATTGTTTAATTCACTGATTTTCTTATTTGGAACTTCATCTATGATTTTTGATGCCCGAATATCATTTTCACTGAGGACAGATACCGAATCACTGCTTACATTTGGTGCAGACGAAGATGTAAAATTAGATTCAGTTTTAACTTTTTTAGCCAAGAAGTTAGGAGCAGCTCTCTTACGAATAATTAAACGTGCAGCGTTAGTAGATGTAGCCATTACTTCACCGAAATTTAAATTAACCAAGTTGCCGTAGGTTAAAAATAATAATTCGCGTGCTATGTCGGGAAAATAAAACGATACACATACACTTTAACTGGACAAAAAAGGCCGCAGTTGCAGAAAATACGCCACATAATTTCACCACTTGACTGCATGCATGCACTTTGACAGTTTGTTTGAAATAAGAACTCAAAAAAGGAAGCGCATTCATACCCTCAATATATCCGTTGAACTCATGGTGGATTTAAGAAAGACCCAGATGTTGCTTTGGCGGTAATTAAATAATTATGAACAGTAAACTACAGTAGTAACAGTAACATTTGTAGTAAACATTTGTTTATTAAAGAGGTTTTATAAAAAATAAATAAATAACACATCCATTATTTATTAACCACACTCCCTTCCCTACGTTTTTTTTGGGGAGGGGGGTTCGTATGATGTACGAAAGAAGTAATGAATTAAACCTGGAAATGACGAAGTTTAGCTTGTTCCATTTTTTTTGTTGTAATCTTAAAAATTTACTTTTAACTGCGAATCTATTGATAGTAGCTGCACACAATGTGACATCGAAGCTGCTCCCCCATATATTACTATTGTAAAAAATTAAATTATGGAATATTATATTACATAAATTTTACCTCTGGTGCTTATACGACTGTTTTTATTTTTTGCTTCCGACCTTACCAAAGGTAACGGAATGTGATTATTCCAAAGAACGATTTTTTTTGGTCTCCAATTTCAAAAATTCCAAGACAGAAATCCGTTTTAGACATCAGGGAACATTTTTGGTTCCTTGTCTGTCTGTCGTTTAATTTTTGCGAACCAACATAAAAACTATTCACCTGATTTTATTAAAATTCGGATGGTAAGTCTAGTATGTCATAATTAGCCTATTGTTGGTCCCATATAAATTTCAACCTTCTGTGCCTATTTTTTTCTCTTCCACAAGTGCACAAATATACATTTATTTACACCTATATCATCAAAAGCACTTATCTGATTTTTATGAAATTTGGATGGGTTGTCGAAAGTAGCCTATAGATGGCCCCAGATTAATTCCAACTTCCTGCGCTCCTTAAATTTTGCTAAATTGATACTTTAATTAATGTAAAAAATCAAAACAATTTTGGCAGTTATAAAAGCGAGGGGAAATTAAATAAATGTGACAATAATAGATTTTTAATAGTATACAATCATTACAGTATACAAATAGAATGCAACACTAATTGGCAGAGTATTTTAAAATACAATATGGTCTTGCTTTCATTCCTGAAGCTAAAATTGGGAATTATCACAAATTGGGGGGTTCCCAAATCCAGGTAGGTAACCTGGAGACAGTCCATTGGGCCAATTAAGGGGGGAAGGACACTTAACACATCCATTTGATAAGATCATTAGTTTGAAACATGTCTACCTCCCTATTAGAACCATCACTAGCGATATTGATAGTGTCCATGGTTTCAGGCAAGAGTCAGCGATTGCACAAACCACTCTGTATCGCCAGACCCTAATATGATTATTAACATGAAGAAATTTCATATTAACATCACCCAAGGTCCCACTAGGTGAAACAGAGGCACATTCTTGTTTATTATAAGCTTTTATATCAAGGGCATCCTCCAATTGGTACGTACACCATAATAATAGCGTTACAACAGCCCACGAGGATCCAGTCTCCACCAAGATAGATCTTTCCTGATATTAGATTGACGGGTAACTCCTAACAGTCATGTTTAGATTTTACTGGACCTATTGCCCCTTCTACCAAGTATTTACCTCATAATGCTGGGTAAGCACCAACTAAGAGTGGTTTCCCTGGGAATTAAACCATGACCATTTTATTGTGTAATAAATAGTTCATTGCCTATTAAAGTAATATTTATGCTGAAGTTGAATCCAACAGGAACTGCACAGTCTGTTCAGCACTGTCATAACTCTGGAAGCTGTAGTCTGTAGAGAAAATTATATGGTGGAAAATAGTACCTACAAGAAATGTTGAGTTTTCAAAATGATGTTGATTTCGAACTCTTAATAAATTAGATTTGTTAATATGGTTCCTTCATATAATTTTTTTTTTTTTTAAATAACCAAAAAGATTATGCAAACAAATAAATAAGATACTCATTTGCGTTTCCTAACAAGTATTTTTTATTGGTCGTTGCAAAAAACATTTGCAAACACGTGTAGACAACAAAATGAAAGATTATATTTTGGATTTTTTTTTTTTTTTTTTTACTTGTTTTGCAAATGCTTAACCAAAACAACCAAATTCATTTAATATAGCAGCGAATTATATATTATCCAATAAACTATTATAGAATTTGAACTAAGTGTATAGAATTAAATGAGTAGAAATGCTAGTAAAGAAATACAATATATATTTGAATATATAATACAAATATATAATATATATTTGCTTTCAACTTAAATACTATATGGCAGAGAGAAATCTTTATACATTTTACTCCCTTGCTCTTTCAGGCAACTGAAGAGTAGTAACTCTGTAGATATAGATAAACAGTTTATGTGGAAGATAAATAATACAGTACCATTTCCAATACATGATTTGCATACATTAATTGTCAAAACAATTGTTCTACTCAGAAAGTTACATAATTTGCAAGTAAAATCATAAAAGAGGTTGATGCCAGATAGAAATACTAACATTGATAATGTATACTTTGAGGAAAATTTTATTATCTTCCACTGATAATACTTCAACATAGGGACACTCAAATTCATTATAATTAAAAACAAAATAAATTTGTATTAATATACTTTTATACTACGTAAAATAGGATAGTTTTTTTTTTAATTTACAAGAAAACAATATAAAAAAAATATATTCTTCTAAAAAAAGAAAAAATATATATTTAGGTATATTTACATTACGATGATCAAAGCAGAATATGTTCCTGATCATACACCATTATACAATATCCAAATATAAATATATAGAATAAAAGTGTTGCACACTTTTGCTCATATTTAGTAACTATTGTAACTTAAACAAATTTCTTTTTTTTTTAGGGAATGTGTACACTGTGTGATTTTCTTAATATCGTCAGTTAATTTTAACACTTTAAAAAAAACAATGTATTTCACTATCTGGTTTCCACAACTGATACTGTCAGTTTGTCTCATTTTTATTGCATTGTTTCTTTTTTGAGAGAGTGATGTTCCTTTAATAATTAAAAGTTTACTTGAATTTAAGTATATCAAAATATCGTACGTTTACATAAATATTGATAGATGGGATATTACCATATAAGTAATAATTTTCCTATTTTTGAAAGTATTAATAAATTGTGTAAGTGTATTTTATATTAATGAGTTAATATATGATCTACTCACAATCTACCTGTTCTTAAATGATACATTTACATTATATACATAATATTTTATAGTAGAGAAATCAGGGTCAGTGTTAAGACAATGCTGTGAATTAAAGATATATTTAAAGGAACAGAATTTGTTCCAAATATTCCCTTCATCCACAAAATCATGTGTATATCTTGAAAAGAAAAATAAAATAATTGAAAATTCATTCATTCTTTAACTGATCACACATCAATGCAGGAATTATACATAAGAGAAAAAATAAATTAGATTATACTATGATTATTTATATCTTATTAGTCTATTTTTTTTTGACATTTTGGCAACAATTTCCTAAGAATGCACTTTATAATTAAAATTTAGGTAGGTACTTAACCAAGCCATTATTTGGCAGCCACAAAGGCACATTTTTCTGCCTCATATAATTTTCAACAAATTATACATTCCATTTTTACAAAACAAGTACACATTGGAACTATTTTTAAACCTACCTCGGCAGTAAACCATAATTTGTGTTTTAAGAGCAACTGACATATTGGCCAAGAACAAAGTACAGACTTTATTCATTTATATAGTTTCTTTTTCCAAGTAATGTTAACATGTATACCTACATTAACAAAAAATCTTGTGGTAATAAGACTAATTAAATGTTAAACGATCTTTCAGACATAAAAAAGTCTTACTTCAACAATAAAAATATTTAATCCGACTTTTATTATTCTTTCTATTCATTTTTTTTTAGTCGTTCGTTATTCAAATATTCTTTAAAAAATCACTTTTCTCAATGATAATAATAACAAAAGCTACAATATCAAATTATAATAAACAGAAAATAAGGTATTACGTTGATTTCAACTTTTCCAAAATCATATGTCTATCAGTTCATTTCCTATTTAATTAGGAATAAAAAAAAAATAAACAAAAACCTTCAATTTTTTAACCATTTCATAAGAGAATAAAATAATAATACAAAAAAAGTCTCTACAGTATAAAAAATAATTCTAACTGTATTGAATAATCAATTTTTTGACTTCTTATTTAAGGTACGACCTAAGTTAAGTGTTTATAAGTATAAATTTGTTAGGATAGGTAACAAGTTGGTTAAGGAGTTTAATAATTCTTTGAAGTTGTATAAGCGTCATTTTAAGAGTTACAAACACTCATCGCTACAAGAAATACCTTACAATGATTCAGACACTCAACTACCATAAACATTAGCCCTTTTGTCTTCATTGGACAAAATATAAAATTCCAATTACTGATTTCTTTTTAAAGTACATTACGTCGTTAAGAAGAACAATTTCACTTTTATAAAATATCACAATAAGTTTCATACACCAAATGTCATGTTGTATGGTATCTAAAAAAATAAAATTATAAAGGCCCCCTATTTCTAAACTTATATAATTTGAATAGACTTCCAGATACAAATGATGCTATACTTTCATCTTCTCTTTTTCAGCCCTCACGTAACGACGTAACATAGAGTATAGTACTATAAATCAAATGTATAACTTCATTTCTTGTAGAGAAATCTCTTTGAGATATGTATTATAAAATGAGTTAAGGGTCATTTATGTTGTCAAATAATTTGAAGTCTTAAAAAAGGTTTAACATAGATCCATTGAGGACATGTAAAAATTCAAATTTAGTCCCTTTACCCGTCACTAAACTAATTCGAAATCTTTTTAACCCTCGGTGGCTAAGTATTTATATTTAGTAAGGCATGGTTTGTCAAGGTGGCCCAACCAGCTTGTTACCTGTGTAAAGAGAAATGACCATTACGAGTGTCAAGGTTTATATTTTATATGGGAGAACGAGACCTGGATCTAGACCTGTTGCTAGTTCTTTTAACAGCTCTATTGTCTGTGTCTTTGTCTTTCTGCGCTGGTTCATCATCACCCCAACCACTCAGATCGTATTTAGATAGATCGTCATCGTCGTCGTCGTCTTCGTCTTCCTCCTCCTCCTCCTCCTCTTCGTTGGAAGGTGGCTTCTTGGTTTCCTTTTTCTTCTCGGGTTCGCTTTCACTTGATTCCTCGTCGGAGTCCCTCTTAGAATCTTCGTCTCTGTGACTTCTTTTTTTCTTTTTCCTACCGAATTCGTCGTAGTCCGAGTCGGAATCGTCTCTTTTGATGTATTCGACGACACCTCTGTCGTTGTAACCACCTCCGTATCCCGTCCTCTCTTCGACCTCACCGAATTTAGGAGCGTTACACATATTACACTGTTGTCTCCTGGCCCAGTTGACGTTTCCGCATTTGTTGCACTGCCAGTCGTCGGCACTGAAAAGTCCCCTACTTTTGTCGGCCAAAGCTTTACCGATTTCTTGGCCCAATTTTTTTTTACCGACCAGCTCTCCTCGTTCTTTACTGCATCTGTTGCATTTACTCCGTCGTGCGAAATTTATGTTACCGCACTGAGGGTCGCTGCAAACCCAATCGCCGTCGTTGATTTTGAAGGGTCTAGCCGCGACGTCCATCGTCACCTCAAATCGAAGACCCGGACACGATAAACTATTAAATATTTGTAAATATAAGAATTCGTTAAACTGATTTGAAAGGTAACTACTAAAAAAAATCCATAATTAAACCGATAACATTAAACTGTTAAGTCTGAAAAGTAAAATCCAAGCGGCTACTTTTTTAACCTTCGCAACAAACAAGTCTTTCCGAATCCTGACTAATAAAAGGCCAACAGGACTACTTATACAACAGAATACTGCTTTACAACCGCAACAATAATGTTTAACTTATGAAAGTAAATAAATATCTATGAAAACAAGAATAAACAAATAAAAATGATTATTTTTGTCGGAAGCAGCAAAGATGGCAACAAGAAGAGTAGGGGCGTGCAATCCTGCCACAGCTGTCACAACAACTAATTCATTTTTTAAACAATTTGATCTCTTCCAGCCAAAATCAATTACAAAAACTTATTTAACACTTTGAAAAATAATTCATATATTTTTTACCCTTCTTTTGAAACATCTGTATATTTACATTTACTCTTTGAACAGTGTGGCAGCACTGTAATAATTTATGAAGTTCGAGGCGGGAATTCTTCAGATAATTTAAATTGTAATAGTGTGAAAGTGTCAAAATTAAAAAAAAAAACTTCTCAGAACAAATTTATTCATTCATCAATTGAAACTATTCATATAAATTTAATTAAATAAATATTTAAATTAAAATAAAATAACTTAATACTAACGTTACCGGAGGGATTCCTAATCCCTCTTTACTCTATTGCTCAATTACAACACAATATATATGTGACAATAAACTTCTGACATTTTATTAATCACTCACCTCAATTTTTACAACATATTATAATTAAAGTCTTTTTAAATTAACTAATTTATTAGATATAATAAATAAATCAATTAAATTTATGTATATGTAATATGTAATGGTATTTCTAGTCCTTTGCATCAGCTATACCACCATTTGTAATTGCAAAAGTAGCTTCATTCTCTGGTAAGTCTGGGCTGAAAATAAGGATACAGACTGTATTAAAAAAATAAAAAGACAATTTTTATTAAACTAGAAGTACCAGTTATATTACTTATGGGAATTATTATCTATGATAGCTTGTATCAGTCAATAACAGTGTAAATAATAAATTTTGATTGATAAGCCTTATTGACTGATTCTTGCCATCCTAATCTATATTAATTATAATGTTAGAACAAATAAAAAACTAGAGTCAAATAATTAAAGTTTGTCTTATGTTTCATTAATGTAAAGTTCTCTTTTACCTGTCATAGATTTTACATATTCTTTGTTCGCCTCTTCCTTTTCTTAGTGAAAGTCGAGTGGTAGAAGCATGAGCAAGAATGTTGCCTCCAATAGGCTTCTTAGGGTCTGCCTATAATTAAATTTAAAATTAATTCAATTATAATTAGTAGATGAATGATTCAATTAAATAGACAAGGAATTTACTAATGATTTACTCTGGATGAAATCATGTTTTGAAAATTCTGAAAAAGACCCGACAGTTTAAAATATTTTGCTCCCAAATATCTTTTATCTCTTTGATTTCAGGGTGATTTTATTAATAAAAAAAAATTGCAAACTCCTATACATATCTAGGTTCAAATTAAATTTTGAAATATGGATATTATTTATGAAGATTTATATTATTTTTTTACTTGGAAAGACATCATAGCTCCTGGGTCTGAAGTCATTTGATTTGTAATAAAGACAGCGACATTGTACTCTTCTGAAATCTTTTGAAGCCTCGATAACATCTGAGCCAATTTCTGTTGTCGATCAGCCAATTCACCTCTCCCACTGAAGTCTACCCTGAACAGCGCCATTATGCTGTCAATAATCTGAACAAAAGAAAGTAATTTAATACTTGTTTTTACCTATTGCTAAACAAACTGTTCAAATTTTGAAACTTTTGAAGTGAATTTATGTCAAAAGGTGTTGAGATTATCCTAGTTATCTAGGAATTATCAACTCTAAGTTCTGTAGATTTTATAAACCAAACACCAAAAATTAATTTAAAAAGAAAAAAATCAAAATGTCTTACTAAAAGTTTAAATAGCCCTTGTTCTTCATGAAATTTGGCAGCTACAAAATCCAAAATTTCATATTGATGTTCTGAAGTGTAGGCTCTGGCATAGAGAATATTATCCAATACTGCATTCTGATCCAAATTAAATCTATCACAAATTGGCCTTAATCTATCTGGACGACTAAAATATTTGGCTTAGGAAAAATAATTAGGCAATTTAATGAGTAAAAATGAGTTAGTCTGTGACAACTAAAAAAACTTTTGTTGCATTTATTTATTCATTTTTTGCTTGTGCTCATGCTACAGTATCCTTATCATTGTCTGAATTGTCCACATTTGAGCCTTAAACTATTTTTTCAGAACTGACATGATCTATTAATATTTAAAAGCACTGCGTATACAAATTTTAATTAAGTTAAATAAATGAGTTTTAACAGTTTTGGAGGCAGTACTCATAAGTTCAGAGCTAATATTCATTTTCTTTTTATTCCAGCTTGAGATATGATTTTCTGAATATACAAACCAAATTTCCTTCATCCACCTTATCAGTCCACTTATCTAGAGAGATAAGTCTGAAAAATGGACCTGTGAATAATTAAACTAGAAATTTACAGCGGCAATAGATGGCTCTGTTATTTGTAGGTAATGGACTTTATTTATTGATATTGTTTGGACCTGATTGTTTTCTCTACTCAATCTGGAATTGTGTGTAAATTGCTGTTCCCGCAAATGATTAAATTTGTGGACACCATCCTTCAGATAAGTAAAAAAATGGTTTCAATTGTCACAGCCAATCAATAATTTAATTACAATTTTAAGAGAATAAATTTTAATTGAAACAAATGCAAAATATGAAATATTTAAGGATACAATGTGTTTTCAGTATCAATGAAAATGATTTTTCCGCCAGTGAATCCAGTGAGCTGGTTAGGTAATTGAGTTGTGACACACAGGGTGTGAGACAACTGTGTCTTACCAGATCTAAATTCGCCAAATGCTTCTGTTATAGCCATTGACTCAATACCACCTCCTAGAAGCATGCTGCAAATAAAAGCACAGTTTAATAAGAGTTTATTGAAATTAAAGGAAAAGAGTGCACATCGATGGGAATCTGTCTGAATGTTTTAATTATACATAGAAGTTGTTAGCCAAGGATAAGGCCTGTCACTGTTGGACTAAGAGAAATTTGAATTTTGTGGTGCTGATTTATTTTAAATAAAGTAAGGGTAGTAGTAGCAGTAGTAGTCTAGTACTTCCTACTAGAACGGGTAGGACGAACCACTTGTTCCAACCTTGCAATTAGGCCATCACTTAGGCCCTCTTTACGCCCTGTGGTGGAGAGTTCCAGCTACTTCACACATCATGCATTTGTACAGTGTACCCCCGAAGCGAGTATGGTGTGGTCATTTGTAAGCTATATAAGCGTGCGTCAAAGCGTGGGGGATGAGTCCCCATAAAGGGTGTCCCTCGCCCAGCTCCGTCCTCGAACCATAGATTCAAATCACATTATCATGACACGGATCAGACCTACATCAAAGAGTAGGGGAAGAGTCCCCATAAAGGGTATCCCTCGCCCTGCACCGTCCGCGATTCATTGATGCATATCAGAGTATCATGGCACGAGATCGAACCCACGACCTCGAGTTGCCTCGACTTAGTGATAGGATAGCTGAGCGAGCGCCTTACGATGCTCGGCTACCCTGGCTCCCAAAGTAATAAAGTAAGGGTAACATTTATTTATTAACTATATTTAAATGCAAAATGTAAAATAATTATCAAACTCACTCAAGTTCATGGCTACCAGTAGAAACTCTAAAGACAGTTTTTCTCTTGTCGCTGACTTGTAATGCTGTCAAAAAACCTACTGCAGTTAACTTCGCACATGCTTCTTTAATCTTATCTACCTTAGCTTCAGAAAAACCTTTGATAGAACAAAGTTTTTTCTTTGTGCTCATTTGAATACCTTTGATGGTGCATATTCCGCAAGATTTTAATTTCTTTATGTCTGCTACATTCTATAACCAAAACCATTCAATTTGTTAAATCATATATATAGTTCCATATAAAACATAATTTGTTATATATTGAGAAATCATGGATGAAGACTCAAAACTTTGTCATTTAGCATTTATTTCAAGGCATGTAAGCATTAATTTATTTAATTTGAACTCTGCAAGAACATTAGAAGAACTGCATACATTTATTTTTAATAAGAAAAAATATTTCTTTAAATCACTGTAGTGAGGGGTAACTCAAGTATGTGTGAAAAATATGTATATCAAAGTAGTAAACATTAAGTAGACATAATTAAACTTATAATCTAATTCTACTGTCACCAATATGTGAGGTATACTTGCTTATAAGGATAATTACACTCATCTAAAAGTCTATTTTCGACAGTAAATTTCAATTCTTCTATTCTAATTTTTGTATTATACGGATTAGAAAAGAAGAATTGGAAGTCCCTGCCAAATAAGAGCAAATGTTTATTTAAGTGTAAATGATTGCAACTTTTTACACTTTTTGAAATAAAATACTGTCTGTAAATAATTTATGAATATGGAACATGTTTATCTCTAAACCATTCGTACTTTAGTCAAAAAAGTGTAAAAAGATGCAAACAATTTCATAAATAAATATTTCTAAGACCCACAGATACACATATTCTATGTTTCAGCAACATAATTTAAGAATTTATGGCTACTGACAATTCCATGGTTTTGAAGTAGATCTACATCCTGGAAAAAGCTTTCTTCCTCTTCTAATTCTAGCATCTCTTCTTCAGCAACAACTTGGTCTTCCAACATCTGATTAAATAACCAAAAAAAAAAAAAAGAGGATAATAATAGCTAAAAACAAAAGGCATACATATGCAGCTTATCTACAGATAGAGGCACAATAAATAATTATATTATAATCAGCTTTGCAATTTATTATTTATTTAGTTTGTATATTATTTGGAGTGGTAGAACTACAGTATATGGGCACGTACATACTGTATAAAAATCACCCTGAACTTTAGGTAATGGTCTCAATAGTTTCATAATATTTAAAAAATCAACCTTGGATAGTCAAATAAAAGTCATAATTGTGTCATGTTGAAAAGAGAATATGCATATAATTTATTATTCGATTATTTAAGAAATACTCTGATCAGCTAACCTTGCTTTTGAAGTAAGTTTGTAAAAGAATTGAATTTGAAAAAGAGGGAAGTATATAAGGAAATGTTAAGTTTAAGCACTAACAAAACCTCTATTCTGCTATTTATAATGGTTATAATACTCTTATTTATACAGAGCTTGAAAATAATTTACAAATATCTTCTTTTTCCAGTTTATACCAATAATTTATATTTAATAAAAATGCAATACATAATTTACAAAAACGAATGAAAATGCTGACTTAAAATGACACTGTGTTTTCATTAACAATATTTTATGAGCTAATATAATGCCACTGTTACCAACTTAAACAAAAATAACTAATTATTGTGTTATAAATTTGTCATTCGTATGAACAATAATATTTATTTGCATTATTAATGTTTATTTACATTTTATATGGTAATATTTCTTTTAAAAAAACATGAAATAATAGTTGTATTATTTCCTTTAGTTATTTTTATTTTACATAACTTCGTTTAGGTTATATTGAGGTTATAAACAAATAACAATATGTTCTGTTCAGGTTTCTTTCTGTGTAATCTGTTATCTTTTTCAGCTGTGATTTGTGTTGCAAATATTGTTTTTATTTTGTAGCTTTTAAAAAACTTTAGTATGCATTTGGTTTGCAATTTACAAAATAAGAATAAATAAACATTAAACATATTCACAACTTAGTTGATAACATTTATTTTAGTTTTCTTTTGTGGTTTTTGTTTCAATTATGTCAACAACAGAAGATGACGCTCCTCTCATATATGGGCTCGAATTTCAGGTGATTTATATTTATAAATTGGTATAACAAATTTATTATTTTATTTTGTTATTTTTCAATTTAGTCTACTTTTAAGGCTAGTTCTTTTTTTGCTTTTACTTTGTTTTACTAGGATCACTATCTGTAAGTGTATTATTGGAATATTTTTGTTGAATCTTACATTTGTGTTTGTTAAACAAGAAGCTTTGATTCTTCAATTATTTATAGTTTATAATATACCTACTAATAATGAAAAGGTTTGAATTGACATGATAAACTCTTCTTTAGAACCACTATTTAGGTGATTATCAATCAAACAACCTCTTCAGAGAGTAGTTAACTTACTACACAAAAAGTAAAAGAGTTATTAAGAGGTAAGGCTAATTCGGATTGTACGTGCCCTCGAAATTTCTTCGAGTTGGACCTATAACTGGTTTATATACTGGAGGGTTGTTTTTCTCCAGAAAATGAGCGGAGCAATGATGCGGAGCGGCTATTGAAAATTCAAGGGTATACAAAATTAAGGTTTTTAATTTAATATTTAATATTTTATCACCTAACCTCAAAGTGGGGGCACGTACAATCCGAATTTACCAGAGGTCAAAATAAATTGGTAAATATGCACTTAATGTCCCATCTACTTCTAATTCACCGATTTAATTCAGTTTATTTTAACTGTTCCTTTTTTACATTTTAAAAACTAAAAATCTGATAGTTTTTAAAAAAAATACATGAATTTTCATGCTCTTATATTGTTCTTGTATTGCTCTTATATTAATTTGTTGGTTTTACGAACAGGGAATACCCATTCCCATTGTACAACCCTCCGAAATAATAACAAAAAATTAAAATCATCATTAACAATATTTTGTAAAGTTTTGTGTTAGCGATATTTCACAATATTAATATTGTCTGCTTTGTTGAATTAGTAGTTCCCTTTTCTTGTTACCACTACGATTTTTTTTTTTTTTTTTTATCGGAAACTTGGCAGCGCTTCCCATAATATTACTTACATATTATACTTCCGATATTATTTTTATGTCTAATTTTTTTTATAATGTTAAGGCAAGAGCCCTGGTTGCTGAGAGAGCTCCAACTGAAGTAACAAGATTCATGGTTGGCACTTTAACGCTGAAAATGGCCTCAAATCAAATTCATATTATTGAATTAAATGATGAAACTGGTGCAATTTATTCTAAGGTTTGTTATTAAACATTATAATTTTAAATTGTTATTTACATTAGTTCTAAAAAAAAATCGATTTTTTTTTAAACAATTGGTTAATCTAAGATTGACAGTGTGTATATTATTTGCTTTGTTATGTTAAGGTTTATAATCACCCGTGTGGTGAGATTTGGCAATTAGATTGGTCACCTAAAAACAGCAATATGATTCTATCTACTTATCAGACATTGCTGGACGATGATTCTTTAGCCACTGAGGTCGGATTATGGAAAGCTAATGATAAAGATCTTGAAAGGCAAGCATTGGTCTCTCTTAATCAAGAACACGGTACAATTAAGGTAAGTTTTTGCACTCTTATTTAAAAAAATTACCTTACAATCTTAAATACTATGAGGTTTGACGAATGGATGAAAATGTAAATATTGTTTTCTATTTGTACTTGTAGCAGTTTAAATATCCTCTACCAAAATTACTATATTTGTTTTAGATGGGAACATTTCATCCATCAGAAAGCAGCAGATTAGCAGTGGTTGCAGAAAATAGAATATCGTTACTTGATGTGACTGATGGTTCTGTCAAGACAGTTGCTTCTTTACCTTCACAACCTAAAGGTTATTATTTTAACTATTTGTTGATAATATAATCACTATTTGATATAGTTCTGCAATGTCCTATCATACCTATAAGAAAAAGGATACCACCTTGATTTTTAACTCAACTTAAGACTTACTACCTCTCAGAAAGTGACAAGCTGAGAGGGTCGATGGTATATATTTATTATTATTATTATTTTTTTTTTTTTTTTGTGGAGGTAAAAATTCATTGCTATTATAGTTAAATTACCGTGATATTTATTTTTCCTCAGCTAACCAACACGGAGTTAAACTAAATAGTGCTAAATGGAACCCAGAAGAGGGTGTAGAACAGTTGGCAGTACTTCAAGGAACAGGAATTTTCGGTTGGGATCCTAGGACTAGCAAACCTGCCTGGTCCATTGACAATTGCCATTCTATCCTTGTAAGGTTGGTTACCTGGTATTACCTTCAAATTGTAATTGTAAAATTAAATTGTAGGTGTAATGTTTCCTGATTAAATCTTTTTTGACAAATTCTGTTTTAGAGATCTAGATTACAATCGTAATCGAAGCAGTGTTGTAGGTACCTGTGGAGATGATGGCTGCCTCAAATTTTGGGACCTGAGATCCACTTCTGGATCCAGTGGATGTACACCCCTTGCTTCTACTACACCTCATCAACACTGGGTTACAGCTGTTCGAATTAATTCCACACATGATCAACTGGTTCTTACTTCTTCTACTGATTCCACTGTAAGTTTTTTTTTTTTTATTCTGAATATGAAGCGCCTATAGCGGGTAATACTTAAAAAAAAATTAGAAAAAATAATATCAAGTTTAGTAAAAGTAGAGGTTTACACATCAGATTTATAGCTAAGACTTAAGAATATAGTTGAGTAGTGTCTCATTACAAGAAACACATTCGAAAGAATTAGGTATTGATATACATCCACTCTTTATTAAACCTTGGTAATAAGCCTCTTATTACTCAATTTAACTGTCCACTCACAGATATAAATTCCAGAGATCTAATTGAGTATATATTACTCCTTTTCTTGAGGATATCACCTAATCTGAAACCAGAGTTGCCATTATTATGCTGACTAATATTTTTCTTTAAAATTAAAAAAATGGATAAAGTGAGTCAAGTATTCATCTCAAACTGTTGTTTGAGTTGAATACTCTGAGTATAAAATGTTTTTGACGTATTACTTTCATAACTAAATAATAGTTCAGTTCAGTTAAACTGTAAATTTCAGGTATTTAAAATATTACTACTTTTTCAGGTTTGCCTTAGCGCAGTATCATCAGTAGCATCTGATCCAGTACTCTCTGAATCTACAGATCTTGGCGATTCTATTCTTAAGGTTTACGATCATCATGAGGACTCTGTCTGCGCAGTTGAATGGTCACCTGTTGATCCTTTCACATTCGCCTCCCTTAGTAATGACGGTCGCCTCTTGACATCAACTGTACCAAATCACCACAAGTATAAAATACTTGGAATTTAAATGAATAAATATCAAACTAAGGGGAATTGGGAGCAATTGGGGGTGGTATGCTATCTATTAATTGTGCTGTGAATTTTAATAAAATAATAGTTTAAAAATAATTTAAGATCTTCTGAATGTATAATGATGAAGAATATAATTTGTTATTGAAATAATAATAAGCAACATTTTATTGTTTGATATATCACACCATGTCACCAAGTCTTTTTGATTACAAACCGCAATATGACAAGCTCTCGAAAAAAGCTCTGTGTAGCACAAAAAATAGCTGCTTCAGTAGGAAAGAGGCTTGAGTGATGTAAAATGTTTCATTCCCTTCTATTGCTAGGAGCATTAACTGTGATGTTCATTGACTATCTATTTTGGCATGGATAATAAATAACAAAGTAAAATAATAGTACTCTTCACTATAGAATCTAGATCATTGGTTTTTTGTTTTTCCTTGTATAAGAATAGCTTTTTTTTTGAGCCAGAAAAAATAAACAGTTGATTTCATTAAAAGATAACCCTTTATGCACTTTATTTAATAACATTATTTATTTATCTTATAAATATTTTATGTAATTTTATAAACATACAAGAATGCCCGTAGAATATATCAACAACATCTAATATCTCTACAGCATTAAGGAAAAAAACATTTTAAAGTTGCTGAAACTAGTCTTGGATGTTTTAGTGATATAAAATGTGTACTTTTTTTGCTTTGAGACATTATTTATGATTTTATTTATTTCAGCAAATCAAATAATTTTGTTACATATTTATTATTATAATTGTATAATATATAAATTTATAAATATAAATGTATAGTATATCCAACTTGTTAAACAATTTGATATAAAATAATATATGCTTTAATAGTTTTATTTATTAACAAGCCCTTAGGCCCGTGGCAATAGGCTTAATTTTATATTTGGAAAAAAGTAAAATTAATTAAATTAATTTAGATATATATTTAGTTAATTTATTATATTTATTTAAAGACCCACTAATCAAAACAAACAGTTATTGTTTTTGGAATAAACCTGGTTGCCTTAGATTAGTAATAACAAATCATTTCGAGGTGCGTCTTCGTCGGGACACTGTCACTACTTGATTATATAAATTATGATGTAGTATTTTTTATTTAATCACACATTTATTTATCTACTTTCTTATGCTGTTATGTTAAATAATCTTTTAGAGAACACTTATTAAAATCGGTTTTAAAGTTCTCTTGGCAGAAGATGATCATAGGCATAAAATGGAAAAATAAAATGTTTTCATTGCACTTGCTGTTGGAGGATTTATATTTTATATTTATATTACACCAGTCTTCCATGGGCTCATGCTAGGAATGGCTGAATGCTAGGAATGCTGGAATGGCTATGAGATGTTCTTGTGCTAAATATGTTTTAATGAACGCCATAATTTCTTAATTGAAGCCTGCCACTTATAGCTCATATTAGTGCATATTGTTGTATCTATAAAGTCAGAAAGATACTTCCGTGTTAAAAAACTGAGTCATTGGAAAAAAGTTAATGCCGGTTTTGGTTTTCAAAATGTATGAAATAAAAAAGTATACATATATTTTGCAGGTCTAAGACAGAACTTTAATTTTACAGACAAGATTTTGTCACCCCCCCCCCCCCCCCCCCCCCCCTCTGTCCGGGTGTGCTTTTAAGTCGAGACATTGTCCATTTGCCTTCACTTGCAAGCAATTACTTAAACTAAAATTCTTTGAACAAGAAAGTTAAAAATATTTCTTTTTCTACTTCATAATAATAACGAAGATGTAGATTAATAAATGTGGAAGTTTAAGAGGGGGGCGAGCATCTTTTTGCTTTTCTACTTGCAGGACATTTTTTTTAAATACAGCATTTAATAATATTAGGGATACACTAGATCCAACAAAAGAGGTGGATTTTAGGCCTCAGGTAGTAATTAGTAATTATAATGAAGTATTTTAGTTTAGAGATCGATGACGAATATTATATTTGGTTAATTTAGTTGATTCATATTAGGTATAAAAGTTAACATTATCTTTTTCCCTTACTAATATTAATTTTAATTATTAATGTTCATTCAGTTCACTTTAAAATCTAGAGACAGACTACAGGTCGCCTCTAGAAATGTTTTGATCTCCATTGATTTGCCTTATTTAATTAATATAGTTTATGTTAGAAGCAAGACAAACTTCTACAAAAACATTCAGATTAACACTTAAAAATTATTTTTATTTTATGTTTTATTTAATCGATTTCGTCTTTCGTAACCAAAAATCACACGTGCCCAATACAATTATTGCGCGTGCGCCCACTTGAAACCTTCCTTTTGGTTACAAGTCCTTTTAAATGTCAATATTTAAAATTTCGTATTTCCGTTCCTAATTAATTTTAAAAATGATTGTATTAGCGTATGACTGTGATTCGGAATATTTAAAAGTGCTGTTTAGTTCTAAGTTATCCGGAAATGGAAATATTAATATCGAACACAACGTTTCAACATCTGGTAAGTTTGACCATACTTTGCCTATTGTATTTTGCCGAATTTTTAAAGTTAATTTTGCTTATGTAGTGCTTTGTTTACTATTTTTATGAATATGGGTTGATGATTTTGTCTAGTATTCATTCAAAAAAAAGTTTGCTTGTTAGGAAAGTGGGTCACTGTTTTTTAAGTTTCGCTACTTGTGCTTACTTTAGCATTTCACGAATTAAAATTCCTCTCCAATATCACAACTATTCTAAGCCTTTATTTGTATTATTTCCATTTTCTGTTAGCTTATTTGGTAATGACGCAAGTCCTAAAAGAAATTTATCAACTCGCAAATGAACACAGCTTACTTACGATATACCCTTATAAATATACCGTACTTTTTGTAGTTAATAATTATTTCCCTTGTTACGGGAAATTTTATTTTTATGTCCCTCTTTTTTTGTGCAGTTTAGTGGTTATTGAAGATCTTTATAGGGTCTGTACTCTACGACAAGGACCCTAATAATCTCACTAAGTATTCTGTCTCCAAAACTTTTTAACTGTTGAATTACCTCTTCATTCTGCAAAAGTTGTAATTTATATTGTTTATTAGCGTTTAATATTTTATTTGTTGCCTTCTCTTTCTTCAATGTCTATTCTTAACCGACTTTTTAATAAATTATTTGTAAAACTTATTTTTAATACCTATTCAGCAAGACACTGCTTTCATGTTTTGTTTTTTATTTGCTGTCTTCATGATTGTGTTGACTCTTTCTTAGGGGGATAGTAGACGGTCACAGGTATCTAATATACTTTAAAGATTTTAAATTATTTAAGCTAATATTTGACTCTCAGGTTTGATCCTTCTCTTTGGGCAGTTATGTATCTTGGGCACTTACTCCCTTGTTAAATTCCTGGGAAAGATATATTGTTATCTGGGGTATTACTTGTCTGAGTGTTTCATGACTACTCTACTTTAGCAGCCGTCAAAATTCACCAGCTATCATAATCAGTGTCATCAGCAATAAGTAGTTGATTTTGAAGTATCCAAGGTAAGGGAACCTCCCCTACATTGAGCTGTTTTATATAGTTTCTTTTTTTTTTCTTTAAGTCAGCTGTTATGCTGTGCCTCCTTAGCTACCATGCTGTAAAATATATCAACGACAAATTAAAATATAGTAAAATAATATACTTTTTTTTGCTCCTTTGTCTGTTTGCCTTTTGAGTTTATTTTTTTTTTTCACTATAAGGGGCCACATGTCAAATAAATATGCGTCGTATAAGGTTTAACATACACTAAACCTACTTCTATTCTTAGATGAAAACACTGGGCTGTATATAATAAATGTTTCAGATTCAAGAATAGCTGGTAAGAAAGCACCTGTACTTTTGAAATATACTGAAAGCATTGAAACAGGAAATGCTATAGTTCTTCATTTTTTACCTCCTCCAGATGAATTGAAAGAATCAACCACTACATGGATTCAATGGGAGCACTCTCAATTAAGTGTATGTAATTTAAATATGATTAAAATGATTTAAGTATTCAAAACTTTATTATTGTTGGGTCACTCTTTAATTATGTATATATTTATTTTAAGACTGTTGTATCTTTTTGATTTTAGCCTCAGTTGATTTTATATGGAAATCTTGAAGGATCTGAAGATAATTTAAAATCTCTTCTAGGTCACCTTGACAAGTTTTTAACAAACAATTATATTCTTGGGGTAAGCTTTTTACTGAATTTATTTTTGAACATAATTAATGTAAGTTGTAGTTGATTTAACTTTTTTTTTAGTATTGTTATTTAGTTATGTGTATTCTGTTTATAGCTTTTCAATGAAAAAAAAACAACATATTTTATATATACTAATATGCTAATGTTACAGGATGTGATTTCTGCTGCTGATGTATGTATTGTTTGCGCTCTCTATCCTTTACTATCAGATTACAATGAACATTCCAAGAATCTATTAAGTTCATATAATAATATTGTCTCTTGGTTTAATAGAATTTCATCTCTTCCTGAATTTAAGGTATTTTTTAAAATATTTTGTTTAGTTTTATAAGATTTAATATAAGTTTCTTTTTTTAATCTGCATTTGATCGGGTTTCAGAGTTTTCTAAAGTAGACTTGTAGCCTAAATTAATTTTATATTGTTAGGTATTCCTTAACTATAATTACTTGAGTTTTTCTATTTGTAACCGGAGTTTCTTCTATTTTAATAGAAATGCTTTCCTCTGTTAGTAAGTAGTCCATGCTTTATTTTTTAATATATTATATTTATTTATTAATATATATTTTAATTTAATTTTTAGGAATGTGAACAGAAAGTTGAAGTGGGATTAAATTCACTTCCTAAATCACGATCTTCTGACTTTGAAGAAATAACTAAAAGTTCTGTTGAAGAAATAGTTAAAATTTGGGAAAACTGTGCAAAGAGTTGCAGACCAAAGCCCAAAGAGAGGATTAAACCAGTG
The DNA here is from genome assembly GCA_951217055.1 of Gerris lacustris. NCBI lineage: Eukaryota > Metazoa > Arthropoda > Insecta > Hemiptera > Gerridae > Gerris > Gerris lacustris. Next base: position 21,567,907 of record OX578283.1, on the reverse strand, counting down.
TATGTACAAATCTATTAAACCACTTTTAAATGATTTATTCTCTAATTCATGATAAAAATCAAATTTTATATTATTTGTTTTTCATAATAAAATGATGACATATACTTACTGAACCTTTAACTGTGATTTTTCCTGTTTTAGGTTACCTAAACCAGGCGAAAAGAATGTTCTCATCACATCTGCTTTACCTTATGTAAATAACGTACCTCATCTAGGAAACATTATTGGCTGTGTACTCTCTGCCGATGTCTTTTCTAGGTTTGTATGTGAATTTAATTTTTGAAATTCAAAATATTAACATTTATGCTAACATAAATGCCATGCTTTAGTATACCGACTAGTTCAACCTTCTTAGTGGTGAAATATATTGCAAAGGTGAAACATTTCATCATGTTTAAACTCACTAATGAAAAAGAAAAAACCTATACCAATCAGAACAACATAAAATTTGTACAGTAGTTTTAAGGCCACCCTTAAAAAATAAATATGCAATCTTATGTCTTCATGTACCATTTATTTATGTGTATAGCATTTTTTTTTTAGGTTTTGTAGATTAAGAAATTGGAATACTCTATTTATATGCGGTACAGATGAATATGGTACTGCTACAGAAACTAAGGCTCTTGATGAGGGGCTTACTCCTCAAGAAATATGTGACAAATATTTCGCTATCCACAGTGAAATTTATCAATGGTTCAACATAGATTTTGACCTGTTTGGAAGAACTACAACTAACAATCAAAAAGAGTAAATATACAAATACATTTTTTTAAAAATTTGATTAGCTTTTTTCTTCTACCTTGGTAAAAATAAACATCTAAACTTTTTTTTATATTTGATATTATATTACATCAATAATAATTTATACTTGCCATTTTTTTTTTTACTTTCAGGGTTGTGCAGCAAATGTTCAAAGATTGCTTTGACAATGGATATACTCTCACTGAAGTTATGGATCAGTTGCTCTGTGAAAATTGTGATAGGTAAACAATCTTTAATTATAATTATTATTTTGGCTATTTACTCATACCTATTTTGTACTCATTGTACTCTTTGACTTGATTAGGAAATAAGGTGGAGATGTGTATCTTTAATAACAGTGTGTTTTCTTAGTTCAAGAAATAACTAATTTGACTTAGATCTGTAAAAACAGGCCATACTGACTGAAATATGGCCTTAACCCATTCAACTCGTCTTCCAATTCAGTTACGTACCTCTGTGGCGGGTTTAAATACTATGAGAATACACAATTTAAAACTGAATATTTTAAAAACTTTGTTTTTTGGATCCTCTGTAGATACAAATGCCAGTGGGCCTGGTGGACCCTATTGTAAGAGGGTTCTGCCCGAAACACGAGGAAAAGAGCGGGGGAGTACCAGAAGGGTGTGCTTGGATCCACTAGGATCCAACTGCCAGCAGCCTTAGCACCATAGTGGATCCAAACGTGTTTAATAGGTTGTCTCAGATTTGTAGAAGTGCTATTGTGATGTTGAAAGAATCTTTTTTCTTCCTGGAATTACACTATGTGCAATTGTGCAAGGTTCATACCTGTCCATCCCCTGTATTTATTCAGTAGTGGCATATCCCTTGCGCCCCTTAAAGACATCTCTTCCCCACAATTTTACATAATGAACTTAGGTTTGCACATGCCATTGCAAAGTTTATGCACCAAAGTTTCTGCAAACATGATGTTTGCTCAAAATGTTGATGGTGTATTGGGTCTGTTATATTTTAGTTTGCTCTTATATTTAGAGTTTTAATTTGTGATCTAAGTATATTATGTAGATATTTCCTTTTTAATTTAAGACTTCCTTTGCTTGTTATAGGTATTTAGCTGATAGATTTGTTGAGGGAATCTGTCCTAAGTGTAAATTTATTGATGCTCGAGGAGATCAGTGTGATGGATGTGGTCAACTTATTAATGCGGTTGAACTGATTGAGCCAAAGTGCAAGCAATGTCGAAACACGCCTGTTGTTAGGCAATCTCAACAACTTTTTCTGGACTTACCCAAGGTAGCATGCTTGATTTTTATTTTCTCTTTATATTTTTCTTATTACCTTTTTAAATCTAAAAAATAATTACTTAATAAGAACTTTAAATTTATTTTGATTGATTTCTATCTGATTAATGTTTGTAGATTGAGCCAAAGCTAAAAGAGTGGATAGAGAAAACTTCTAAAGGTTGGACTCATAATGCGAGGGTTATTACCAAGTCTTGGCTGAGAGAAGGTCTTAAGCCTAGATGCATCACACGAGATCTTAAGTGGGGAATTCCTGTACCGTTACCTGGCTTTGAATCTAAGGTAATTGAATCCATGATTTTTTTATTTTTATTCCTGGGGGCTTTTACACCCAAAGACGCAGGCCACTTAGGTGGGCCCATTGAACAAACCTTGGTTAGGGACCGAAATCTTCACATACTCGTGTGACGATATGGTTGTTAACTATGACTCCCCTCCTAGTTGTATTACAAACATGTCATCATCATGGGTTCCAGGCCGAAACCTGGTGGCGCCACTCTTTCTAGACGTCCCATTTGTTTAAACAATGCTAGGTGGACATTTAGGGGGGGTGGGGGGGTCCGGTAATTGAACCCAGAGCTGTGGTCAGAAGTGGTCATCCATCCATCTTCTGACCCTGCTTGGGGCTGCTTAACGTGCCTTATCGAGGCGAGCGCTCTAGCCTCCGAGCCACCCAGGCCCCCCAAGATCTTATTATTATAGTTTTGTCATTCCTGACAAATTTTATTTAAACAAACTTATTGTTTTCTACAAACAGTAATAAACGTAAATATTTGTTTAATGTTAATATTGCATGAATTGCTGTCCTACATTCTTACCATAACTTTAAAATTTTAAATTAATGGTTAATTTTTAATCTAAATCTTAGTAAATCAATATTGCTCACTGGTTTTCTTTTGGCACTCTTTATCAGTGTATAATATAAGACTGTTGAATAATCAAAAATTAGGTAATAATGCTTCTACATATTTACACTTAATATTTGGAACACACTTTTTATTTTATTTAAGAAAAGTTATGAAATCAAATAGTTTCTGTTTTGTCTTTCAGGTATTTTATGTTTGGTTTGATGCTCCTATTGGATATATGAGCATGACAAAAACTTACACAGATGAATGGTTAAACTGGTGGAAACCTTCACCTGAAACGCCAGTATCACTTTACCAGTTTATGGCTAAAGATAATGTTCCATTCCATTCCATCATGTTTCCAGCAACACTGTTTGCTACTCAGCAAAACTTTATTACTGTCAATCATCTTATGGCTACAGGTTTGTCACTCAAATTTAATTATTAGTTTTAAATAGAAGGATTGCCAAATGACATACCCTCGTACATCATTAGTTTCTATAAATTTATAACACAAGAATAAAGGTTTTTCCAACATAGTCTTTTTTTTGTCAATTACTCTACTGACTTTTATCCTGATTTCCATAAAATTTGACTTTTATTTCCCGGGGTTAATACAATATACCAATAAAGTTGAATTAATTTTTTATTATCTTATTATGTATGTTTTAGGCATTTCTTCATCTCATATTTTTTCATCTCAAATTAAAGTAGTGTAATTTAGTTAGTTATTTAAATGCTATGAATCTGAGTTTGTATTATATAAGCTCAAAAGGAAAAAAAAATCTAAAATATTATTAATTTATTCTTTAGAATACCTGAACTATGAAGATGGTAAATTTTCAAAATCAAGAGGTGTCGGAGTTTTTGGAACTGATGCTAAGGAGACAGGTATACCTAGTGACATATACAGGTTTTACTTGTTGTATGTTAGACCTGAATCACAAGATACCAGCTTTTCCTGGGCCGATTTAGCTGCTAAAAACAACACTGATCTCTTAAATAATTTAGGCAATTTTGTTAACAGGTAATATAATATACTAATCTTTCAGGTAGAGTTTGTGTTGTGTTGCCTTAGCTTATTTATTTTTTACATAAAGAAAATTAATATATAGATTCTAGTCTTGTAAGGCACTACAGTTCAAAGTTTTCTATTGTTATTATAAATGTATAAAAATTACTTTCAGAGCACTCATGTTTTCTGCAAAATTCTTCAATAGTGAAATACCTCAAATTACTTTAACTGATGAGGAAAAACAACTAATCGGCATAATTACAAAAGAACTTGTTTGTTATGTCAAGGAAATTGAAAGTGGCCGACTTCGAGAAGGTGTAAAGTACCTTCTGAATATTAGTCGTCATGGTAACCAATATATACAAGCAAACCAACCGTGGGTTCTTGTCAAAGGATCACCAGATGAAAAGTAAGTTGCTCAATTACACATAAGCTTAGTGGTAACTAATTAATGACAAAATTCAAAGTAAAATGTGCAGCTATACAGAGGGATTCTAGTATTTTTAGCAAAAGACAAAGGGATCAACACTTTTATTGATCATGTGAATATACGTCCCCTCTCTTGGAATTTGACGAAGATTACTTTACCTTTTCTAGAGAAAACCATAATAATAATAATATTTATTTTTGTTTCTTTTCAGAGAGAGAGCTGGAACTGTCACAGGATTTGCTTGTCAATTAGTCTGCTTACTGACAGTTCTTCTCCATCCTTACATGCCTGAAACATCAGATACATTGAAGAAGCAAACTAACTTCCCTGAAGAATGCTTTGTAATTCCAGATACATTTTTACCTTACTTATTGCCAGGACATAAAATTGGCAAGGTAATTTTACTGATTGAAAGTTTTCTTATGTGGACTTGAGAGGTTTTCTTATGTAGAGTTAGGTGTTGGTTGGAATGAAACACCATTTCCTAATTTCGTAAATGTTTTTTTCCATTTGACCATTTTCTCTAAATTTACAGTATTCTACCATTCAAAACACTGAAGAAGCCCAGATTCCCTGGGCGAAAGCTTTGTAAAATAAAATAAAAAAAAGAAATTAAAAAGGACTTTCATTCCAACCAACACCTAACTCTACATAAGTAATTTTACTGTTTTATATAATGATAAGAATGGTCGTACCTAATTGATCAGTTTTTTTTTTTAATGTCATACTTGTTTGTAAGACTTTAAAACTTTCTGGTAGCAACCATAACTTACCACTATTCTCTCTAAGATTATTTTTTTCTGTAGCAATATTGTTTACTTCTTAGGCTCAATGCACTCAGAGAGGTGTGGTGTGGGCGAGGCGTGGCACAGGCGTCGGTAAGCTTCATAGAAAGGGCACTCAAGAGGCACAATTAAAACCACAAGCCAATAATAATACGCTACAGGCTGGTGTGCTTCTTGAAAATGAGATGAGACGTGACGACGAGGCAAGGGGGCGAGCGTCCCTTAAATTGCATAGAGGAGGCACATGCAGAAACATTGCCCTTCACACCTTGCCTTTGCCCGTCATCTCTTCTGTGTGTATTGGGCCTTATACATGCTTAAAAAAATCATGGGGGTGCATACCACTTTCTCTTCTTACTATTAATTTTAAGAAAAAAAAAAAAATTATAACTAAATTTTTTATATTTTTTAGCCTGTTCCTCTTTTCACCAAAATTGAACCTGCAACAGTGGAAGCTCTCAAGCAAAAATATGCTGGAAGACAAAAATCTGTTACCCCTGAAAAAACTCTTGAACCTGAGATGACCGTAGAAGAACTAGAAAAAGCTATAGAGAATCAGGTACCTTTCTAACATTTTTTTCAAATAAACTGTAGATTAAATACTAAATAACATAGTCAAATGTAAGGCAATTAATTGCTTTCCTTTTTTTATATTATTTCTAGGGTCAACTGGTTAGAAGTCTGAAAGAATCAGGTAAGGGGAAGGATGTTTGGCAACCTGAAGTGACCAAGCTGTTAGATTTGAAGAAAAAGTTAGCAAATATGTCAGCCAATAAAACTTCCATTCCAAATGGGGCACCTGTCAATGTCGAAGAACTTGAGAAAATGGTTAATGAACAGGTAAATATATAGACCTATTTTATACTAGGCAATTTTTTTAAAACAGTGGTTTTATTCTTTTGTCCAGAACACTGTCTCTGAGTGTTTCATCAGAAAATTGATTCCATCTATTGGCTTATTTCACACACAGCTTTTCTCCAAACTTACTTTTTCACACTCAGCCTACCAATACCGGAGTTTCAAAAAAAGAAACCCAATTATTGTCCCTAATCGCCTTGCTGCTTTTTAAGAAACTAAAAACTTCTCTTGTGTAAGCATATATTCTTCAATCTCTTTTATAGTTTGATACACAAGTTCAAGATGCACAAGAGTTCCATCCCGCCTAACCATTTTTAAAACCCTTCTAGTATATTCTTTAACCAAAATAACTTGCAATTAGTTTTACTTAAAAAGCCTGCTTTTAATAAAAAAAAAAAAACAGAATTAGAGGTTTTCTTGTAATGACAATACTCCAATTTAATAATCTGTTTAGACTATTTTTTTAAAAGTAATTTTGTCTAATCTGTAAATTATCATTTGTAGCTGAAAGTAAGATTCTTACAACAAAATTACTTTAAATGGAGAAATGTTCTTCACTTTCATATTCATGATATTTGTTTTCCTCAGTTGTATTAGATAAAATATTACCGTATCTTAACTGAAATATGCTATAAATATAAAACATATACCTGTATATTTAAACAAAAGAAAATGCTGACATCTTTGAAGTAAACTTTGTTTTTGCCAAATGAGTCTTAGTTCGTTGAAAGCAAGGGAAAGTACGAAAAATGGCATTTTAAAAACCTGAGCTCTCATTGGCTCCCCTTTTTTATTTTCCAGTGCTGTCAATTTCTCATTTGGCACAAACTGTAACTGTGTGTTTCTGAAGAGGCAAGGAACCTGAATGGCGAAAGGGCAGGGAGTTAGACTAAACCCACTGTATCTTATTCCTAGGATTAAAATAATACACTAAATTTACTTGCTTTGCATGACAAAACTAACAATATACATATTATATAAAATATATTCTAATATATTAACTAATTGAGGCGGAAGATCAACCCTCACTTGTCACTGAGTAAGGCCGCACACATTGAAACGCTGGGCAGGGCTTCACAATTTTTTCAACCACAGAATTATACAAGACTGCTCAAATTGAGATGCCAGATCCACCAGTGTCGGGTAGGCTAATTGTGGCATAGTACTGCCCTGCCTATCTGCGTCTCGATTCGTGAGGTTTCGTCTATTTCTACAGTTGAAAAAAACTGTGCTGTTCTGCCCTGTGTTTCAATGTGCCATCCGGGTTAAAGTTATAAACATTTTGGCACTTATTTAGATTGTTACTCCCCTTATAAAAAAAACAGAAGGGAGTAACAATCTAAAAAAAGTGTACAGAATGTTCTTCTTTAGACTGTTACTCCCCTTATCAAAAATGAAGTGTGATATTTCTTTGTCCCAAAGTACATTGGACTAAACATCCCTTTTTCTTGATAATTATTTAGTCATAGTCATTTTTATTCTAGAACAACATAGGGGAATAACAATGTAAAGAAGTACCAAAATTTTCTAAATAATTAGTAGCTTAGCTCTTCATTTTTATTTTTTATTTATTTTTTTTTTTACCTTCATATCATGGATGTATTTTTTATTTAAAGGAAAATATTGTTTACCCAAATGGTATCCACCCTATTTATTATAATTAACTATAATGCATACTTTGTAGGGTGAAAAAGTCCGTGCATTGAAGCAAGGTGGCACAGATAAAGCAGCTATTAAAGATGAAGTTAGCCTTTTGTTGGACTTAAAGAATAAACTTTCACTAGCTAAAGGAGAACCCGTCCAAACTTCCGGAAAAAAGAAGAAGAAATAAGCATAATTCCCAGTGATTTGACTTATCTTAAAAATAATTTAAGCACTTATTTATTAGAGGGGGTGGAAAACAATTAATTTTTACTACTTTAAGCAATATATTTTTAATTTATTTATGGATTCTGCATTTTGAACATTTTTAATTTTGCTAAATTCAAAATTTCATTTATGATCTGCTAATTTTACAAAAAAATTGACTTTTTTTCTTTTTAACACTGGCTGTTTGATATTATTAATTTCTTTACAAACAAATAATTTTGGTTTTTCATTGTATAACTCTGAAATAGAAATATTAAGATTGTATTGTACTGTACAATTAAATGAGTTTCTTTAGAAATGCAATTACTTGTGCACAAAAAAAACCATTTTAATTTCAATACAATTTTGTTCATCAAAACAAACAATAAACATATATTGAAAACAAATTTTCTGTTATTATAAGCACAAATTGTATTTCATAATTATCTTATATAATCTTCTCTCAGATTTTTTTTTTTTTTTTTTTTTTTTGTACTTCCTAAATATTAAGGTTGCAGGGCATTTTAATTTCATCTTAGCTAGTGTTTATGATAAGCAAGCCTTGAAACACAACTGGACTTAGCCAGCAATCTTTAAAATTTTGAAAGTAACTTATGTCATAGTAACTTCACCCAGAAGAATATCTGAATTAAAGCAACCCTAAATAATAAACATTCTTAGATATTTAATAAAAAATTTGGTATTTACTTTATAGACAATGTCATTAGACCTTTAATCAAAATGTCTTTTATTTTGATATACATACTTTACTTTTGCATATTCATATAAATTTATTTGTGACTTAATTTTAGCTTTCCCAGTCCTATCATGCTTATTTGTGGATAGCTATACTGAAATAAAAAATGTCACTTCTATTTCTATTAAGTAAGCTTGAATTCGATGAACATTTGATGAAACCAAAGAAGCTTAAAATGCATGAGTATTGTGAGTTATTGTTATTAACCATCATCATGCTTTTTTTTTGGGAAGAAAGGAAGCAACACTTCATAAAATATTTTCGTTTTGTTCTTACCTTCTTGCACTAGATATTTATTTATTCTCTGTGTGAACTTTTAATATATTTGTTTGGGAAGAATTGTGTCTGTTTAAGTTCCGGTAAACGGTCAAAAAAGGCAGTAAAATTTGGTAAGAAAATAAAGATCTTTACATAAACTAAGGCAACTATATCAGTGGCAAATAAATACAAAATTTTATTTTCTATTTCTTTTAGTATTATTCACTCAAAATATTTTCTTTTTTTAACTAATGGTGTTACTATATGTAGTTAACTTTACCCTTTTCCCATACTTATTGACTTGAAATTTGTGGTTTTAACTGTCACAGACATTTTATGGGACAGTCCTTCCTTTCTTTCCTTATCCGACACTACAGCCTTTAAAACAATTTTCCTCCATTCATCTCTATCAAAGGCTCACACTCTCAATCCATGAATTTCCATTTTGTTGAGATTTGTTTCTATTCTGAATTTCAACCATCCATCTTAATCTTAGTTTTCCTTTTCTACGACTGTTGTAGTCTCCGCTTCCACATTTCTTTGGCTACTTTACTCTTTGATACTAGAGGCATCAAATGCATTCTGACTAGATGTCCAAGCCACCTCAGTCTCTGCGACTTAATAACACTATGTCAAGCTCGCTCATTGATGAGTTCTTCCAGTTCGTGGTTTTTTCGTATCCTCAATCAACCTCTCTGAAAGGTCAATAGATCCTTCTGAGGATGCCTCTCTCAAAGCGTCTTAGTTTCTTCTCATCAGTTGTGGACATTGTCCATGTTTCACATCCATATGTGACAACAGGTCTTAGACACTTTCACCTTTGTGCTTCCAATAAATCGGTTTTTAATAATTTTAATATTAGCATTATACCTTTTGTTCCCGTTGGACCCTTTCTTTTATACATTCTCACACAGTCATATCTAATGAGATAAGAGCTTTAAGGTATGTAAATGAAGACACTCCCACAATTTTTTATTTTATTTTTATGTCTCTGATTATTATTCCGCATGGACTTCACAATTACTTCGTATTACCCTCATTCACCGTAAAACCAATTGCACGTGGGTACAGTTCAAGCTGGCCAAACCCCTCTTAATTTTTTTGAGCAATTTTTTGGGACTGTGCTATTGTGAAAGAGAAGGATTATTTACTGTATACTCTTTGTTCCCAAAAATTGAAATTCCCAATAAATTATATTTATTTAAGCTTGAATAAATTGTTTAAAAAAACAAAAAAAAACTAGCCATTTTGATGTGATTTAATTCAATGTTATTTTAATAATTGGAAAAAATCAGTATTACAAGGTGGGGAGATTTGATCCCTACCTCTGCTGATTTTTTAACACACATTTAAAAGCTGGGTTTACACGATCCAAGTAACTTTGATCAAATCCACTTGGATCAAAAAATGTTGGAGCACATCCAACTCAACTTGAATGTCCAAGTTGACTTGGATACACTGTTTACCCGATCCAAGTAGAGTCAAAGCTGACTTGGTCCAAGTATACTTGGATCGTGTAAACGGGGCTTGAGCCACATCTAATCACCATCTATGATGCTTTATTAATTGGTGTTTGGTGGTAAGATAATAGAGAAACTCCATGTGGGGATAAGGGATTCATCTAACTACAGCCCTTTTAAAAGTACCAGTTTAAGGAAAGAACAATATTTAAAGTAATTAATGTTAATGGTTAGGCAATTTTCCTTTTAAATTAAGTCTCTTGATCATTTAGATGATAATGTATTCTAAATATTATGTAAAAATAAAAGGTAGTTTTTAATAAATAACTTAATAAAAAAAACAACAAATTTGTAGATAGTACAGTTTAATGGCACTGTGATATAACAGATTTATAACAAAAAATATAAAAAAAAACAACAATAATAAGACCAATTAATTATTATTAACACCTCATAATATTGTTGTAAACACCATTTGTAGCAAATATACTAAAAATAATTATAATTACCAAAGTCTCAGGCAAAAATAGAAATAAAAAAGAAGCATAATAATAATTTATAACTATAATTAGCAGAAAAAGTGACTAAATAGAGCCTCATGGAAGACATCAAAAAGTAAAAAAGCTACTTTTTTTTTATAGCACTAAAATATTATTTCAATGGAATATGTTTATAAAATTTATATTATATAATGGAATGAGAAATGCAAAAATCTTTTTTCATGATTATAAACATCTTAAAAGTACTGTCTTTTATGCATAGCAGAAGCTAATTTTTAATATAAAATAAAATAAAAAAAATTATAGTTTATATAACCAAAGAATAAACTTTACAGGTTGAAAGAATAAAGTGTGACAGGTAACCATTTCAATAAAATTACCTTTAAAGGTATGTTAATACAGGATTCCAGCCAGGAAAGGACCGAAGCCTGACCAAGCTCACAACGAGTCATTTGAAAATTGGTAAGATGTGTTATCAATTGAAATATTCATATTCGATCAAATTTCCGTCCAATTATTGGTTGGCGACTACCACTTTTCCACTGATTTTGTTGGCCTCCATCCATTCCCGGCTCGGGTCCTGTATAAATGGACCTTTATTGGTTGACCTACCCATATGAATACACCTGTCAAGTAGATTTTTTATAAAACTAATAGTAAAAATTAGCAAACAGCTCTGACAGGTCAATTATTTTCTAACATGTTTGTCTTAAACTGTACAGTAGCACTTCTTTAATTTCATATGCTATAAGAATGCTTAAGCCATTAGCTGATCAGTTCAATTATAATTAATAAATTATAAAAAAAAAAACTGTTTAGCACCTATTGGTTTTAGGCAATTCGTATGATTTTTTTAAAAAATAAATCTAATTTAAAAGTTTTGATTCTTAAAAACATTAAAACACTTATGTTATATTGATAAAAATAAAATATAATTCTCACATTTAAATGATGAAATTAAATATTTCCCTAATAATTTCAGAAATGTAACATTTTTTTGTAATAACACCAAAAAAAAAAAAAAGAAAAAATACTTTCTTAAAAGTATACGAAACATTTTCAAGGGTAAAATTACTAATAAAAAAATATAAATTAAAGTCATTTACAGATGTCATGATAATATCCATAATATACAAAGTAGAAATAACTTGAAATTTCTGCAGATTATAAAAAATTCAAGGTGTATGACTTCTTGAGTAAGAATGCATAATTTTTACGGGGAAATTGTTTTTCACATTTTTTTCCTTAATACATACTTTTTTCTTGGTTGTCATTAGCTAAATATCAAAAACGCTTAGCAATTTAATTACAAATTAATTTGTTTACATATTTATAAAACCCTACACACTTCTATCAAAGTAAGGAGCAAAATTAATTTATATATATAAAATTACAACAGGTGGGTGCTCATATCTCCGAGATTATAAATCAGTCGTCATGCATGAAGTAAGCTCTCGGACACGTTTAGCGTTACAACTTTTACACAAAACATGATCATCTAGAGGATAACATCCACGACCTTCTGCTTCTGATGAGAGTACCAATCCACAGTCCTGTAAGTACACGAAAAAAAAAAAATTAATTAACTGAGGTAAAAATAGTAAAGAAGTATGTAAACATTGAGAAGACTAGTGAAAAGAAGAAAAAATCACAAGCTGGGAATAATTAAATAAGATTTTATGTTTTGCCAAAATGTCTAGCTATCACCAGAGTCCATTGTTGTTGTTTTTAAAATTTTGCATTTAAAAACAAGCTAGAAAAATGGTTGGATTGAAGTTTTAGTTAGAAATCATTTGACTTGTGACTCATGCTTCCCTTATTACCAGTAAAGAATAGTTTACTCAAATAATTACAATCTTACAAACATAAATGTACTTGTTTAACAACTCACTTCACATTTATAGCATTTAATGTGAAAACTTCTGTCAAGAGCAACAACTCTCACGGTTTCCTCCTGACCTGGCTCCGGCATAATTGGTTCTGAACACACACAGCACCGAGGAGCAAATTTCCTGTACAAAATAGAAAAGGAAGATTAATTTAGCAGATTCTTAAAATTTTGGTGAAATCTAATAATAGTTTTTCGAGGTATGATTCTATTGTATGAAATATTTTTCCTAATATATCAGAGTTGGAAATAAACACTATAGTGTATGCTGAAGAGAGGATAAAAATCAGGAATATAACAGTTGGGAGTGTCAATTTATATGTTTGTATGAATGAAATTAGGTTCTCTCATGCCTTATAGGGCAAGGAACATTCCCACAAGGTTCTGATAACCCCTTATCAGAACCTTAAATATTGGGGCTGTGAAATAAAGTTTGAACTAAACTTTTTTTTAAAAAAGAAAACATTTTATAAAACCCTTTTTAAATTTTTTTTTTACCAGGGGGCTTTTACACCCGAAGTACGCAGGCCATGTAGGTGGGCCCATTGAACAAACCCGGGTTGGAAGACCAAACTTTTCACATAGTGTGAAGTGTGGTCGTTAACCAAGTCGCACTTCTCGGTTTATATCGAACCGTGAGTGTCGAACATGGTTTCAGGCTGAAACCTGGTGGCGCTACTCTTCGAGCAGCTACCTATTTATTTAAACAATGCTGGGTGAACATTGAGCAGGGGGCCAGGTCCGGGAATTGAACCCAAAGCTCAAGGTCAGTGGACACCATTTTCCTACTGACCAGGCCCGATGCTGCTTCACTTGACTGATCGCAAGCCAAGCGCTCTCTACTCCGGCTACCCAGGCCCCTGTTATAAAACCCTTTCTTAAATCTAAATTAACAATTGCAAATATTTAAGATTAAATCTCAATGTTATAAGTACTGACTTGTGAAAGTCGTCAATGCAGTGAATTTGATTTGTAGCATCAACGGTAAATGGAATGCCATCCAATGATTTTCCACACACGACACAGGTGAAGCACTGAGGGTGGTAAGGTCTACCTGTGGCACGGAGTATTCGATCCAGAATAGGCTTCACACATACTGAACACTTCTCAAGGGTAAGCTGTAAATTTAAAGCAAAAATATTATTAACACTAAATTTCAATATGTTTAAAAGAGACTACTTAAAAAATAAATTATAATTAACAAAAAATGTTGGCTCTGTTGTTCATCTTTAAGTTTTTTTTATTTATTGCAGTTTTTTCGAAAAATTGCACTTCATAATATAATTGTATAAGCAATATTTAGGAAAATATATTTTTACGATAGCTTGATAGTGAGAAACTTTCCATTAGGGTTCTTGCATACTACAGTTTCAAGTATCGACCGATAGTTTAGTCTCATTGGGTTGTATCTGCTTACACAGGCAAATTAAACTATTTGATTGATACTCTCCAAAATAATCGGCTGATTGCTAACCCACAGATGGGGTCAAAACTGCACTAGTTCACAGCTTTTGTCCAGTAGTACTACAAAATGTTACCGAGAGCTGTTATTGTAAAACCAAGGAGAATAATGATGAAGAAAAACTATGAATATAGCGTGCATCTCATTTACAGTAATAGATTGTTGCCAGGAAAATTTTACGCAATCCATCCTAAACTAATGAAGTATGCAAATACATTTTTCACAGAATGAGCATAACCAGTTTCGATGAACTTGTTACAGTAAGTGGTCTATCAATAGTTGAAGTAGGATAGAAATTTGAGACGTGCAACACCTGTTGAGACAGATTGGGTAGTCGGCGAGTATGTGCACTCTCATGGTACACCCAACTGAATAAGCAGTCTGCCGATATTTAGCCAACTTATTAAAAATTGAATTGGGAATCCCATTCAACTATTTCTCGGTCGGTCTGTCAGCCAACTAGAATCGCGGGTGTACGCACACACACATGTCTTACTAATTAAGTAACCAATTAAACTGTCAGCCAATCAAAAGTCAATAATGTGCAGTAAGTCCTAATAGTACACACAGATTGGCTTGGAAGAGATTTAAAGTAAATAAAGTTTCTCCACTCTTTCACTTACCATCAGTAAAAAATATTGGATAAAGTTGAGAATTGTATCAGAGATACAGACCAGGGTAGGAGGTAGTTTGCAGGAGGTTTGTTGTAGATCAATAGGCAACTGGGCACTTAGTAGGTGCAACATGCAGTAATTAGCTCTTACTGGTTTCTATATTCCCATTACAATTTCTTAAAACAATGGTTTAAGCTTTCTTGGTAACTATGCTACATTATTTTTCAAGCATTTATTTACAGGTAATTTGGTGTCAGCTGGAGTTAGGATTCATTATTCTCCTAGGCTTTCGGAACAAAATGACAAAAAACCTTTAAGGTCTCTTTATATCTCAGAACCCTGCCCAAATCTTTTAATCTTTTTCAGTGTTAAGGTGTTTCTATGGTTTAGAGATAGAAATCATATTAATAAGTTATTTAAACTTGGTGGTCCATACTTAATTATACATAATGGATCAATATTCAATTATTTAATAAGGTTACCAGATAGCCCTGTTCACAATAAGGGTTGCTGTCCAGTATGTAGAAAGGTTTCCCTTGAAGTTGGGTGTCACAATGAGCACAAGTAAAACATTGTATATGATAAACTTGATCCATTGCTGTACACCCGCTGTCCTCTCCTACTACTCGCTCAAGACATTTGCAGCAATTACCTTAAACATATCAATTATTTAATACATAAATTATTAACGTAAAGAGCACTCCCACACAGCAGGGGGGCACCAAATAAATTGGTAAAATAATAATTAGAAAAATCTCTCTTTGGGTGGAATTATTTTTAATAAACAAATTTTTAAGGAGCAGCTCAAATAAGTGTTTAAATGGGAGTTGAGAATGTTATGAAATAATATGATTTCGAGTTCAGAACTCAGTTGTCTTTTTTACAAGTTAAATTATTTTTACAAGTATTACATTATACTTACCAATTATTATTTAGTAAGAATCTTAATTCCTGTTTTTACTTTTCATATATAAAGAGGAAGTATAGGGATGGTGCAAAAATCGATTTTGAAATTTTGATGGATTTATACATTTTGAGCTCTCCTGAGTCCAAAAAGGATTTTGGTTAAAAAAAGTTTAAGAATGTTGGTTTGCATTTTCAGAAAATCAAACCCTGAGGGGAAATTGAGAAATAAATTTTAGCTCCAAATTTGGGGACGCTACCTCCCAAAAACTCGTTGATAAATAGGACCCATTTTTTTTTTTTTTTTTTAAATGTCCACACTACAAAATCCCTAAAAGAAAGTAGCATTGTGTCACCTGCCAAAACACAATGATATTAATATGTTGAGGAAAATTCAATATTAGGCAAGCAGCGGCTTTGGAAAACTAACAAAATAAGGAAATGGTCAATAAAAGTAGTTTGGGATTCTATGGTCTATTGTATATTATGACTTTAATTAAAAGTTTTAATAGCAGCATTGAGTTCATTGATCATATTATTTTTTTATCGACCCTGAATGACCAACAAAGATGTGAAAGAGTGAGAGGTTCGGGGTTGAATTTTATACGAAAAAATAAGAAGTTATAGGGGACATTTTCTCAAAAGTTTAAGGGGGGGGGGGGCAAATTCCTAAGTTACACAATTACTATTATAACTAGTACAAAGTAATATTAACCCTAAAGACCAACGCTTGAAAACCTATCTTACCTAATTAACATTAATTTTATTTTAAACATTAAATTAGCCCAGCCATTTTTAGATGTAAAAGGTTAAGTAAATTTTTGTTAAATGGTTTTTCTTTTAAAAAAATCATACAGTCAACTAACCAAAAAATTCGGTATCAGTATTAGGTGAATCCATAGACTGAACTAGTAGATTTGTTAAGGCATCAACTTCAGCTTCAGATCTGTTAGAAGAAGGAGTCTTGCCATAATAAAGTGTAGAGTAATTCGAAGACATGCCAGAAGGTGGCCTAGGAGTGATAGGCTCATATAAAGAATCATAAGTAGACGAACTCTGAAATAAAATTAAACAGAATACATTATTAGAGTGTACTTTGGACCATTTTTAATGTGTAGGTTTGAAGAACTAAAAAAATATTAAAATGTGCTGGGAAACCACAAGAATTTGGGGCATTCTCCAGGAACTGACAAGCCTATATAGATCAATAATACTACGTAGGATGTGTACTTTACCTGATACTTTAAGAAGTGAAATAATTGTCGCATTATAGGATAAACATAATCTTTGATTTGTCTTGTTTCGTTTATTTGTTTTTGAGAAGAAAATATGGGAAAAAAAAGGGTTGAGTTAATTAAGATTCCACAATTTTGAATGCCTGTCTGAGATGAGCAGGAGAATGATAATATACAAGATAACTTCCCCTATGAAAATAATAATGTCAAATAATGGAAAACTATACATTAAAAACAAAAAAAATCCAACAACAAATTATCAAACCTGAGAAGGTGGAGTGTAAGTGGCAAATTCAGGAATGTTATTTTGAGTAGCTCGTCTTAGCTCAGAGTAGCTTGAACTCACTGGAGAAGGTGGGGGTGGCAGATCAGGAGGAGGCGGAGGAAACTCCTCATCTCCTAAATCATCTGAAAAAAATTACACATTTATTTACATACCAATAAAATAGAACGTAAAACATTAATTATCTGTTTTATTTCTATTGAATAATCTTAGTTGGATGGTAAGAGACAAATAACCAATAAAACATATTTAAATTCAGTATTTACCTATATTTGCATAGCTTGGTTGTGCAGTGTAACTGAGCTGAGATATATTTGAGTAGAGGGGAGCCTGAGGTTCAGCTTTCTGGTAACTCATTGATTTTGGGTAATGGCTCAAGTTTACATAAGGATTTTCACGCTCCTGATCCCTATTATGACGCTCTCGCATTTCGTGTCTTTCTCTTATTTCACTATTAATAGCACCTAAAACAAAAATATATATATTTTTTTTTTAGCTTTAATTAATGCAACAATTTATACTCTTTTACTCTTTATCTTTTAGAGGGAACAATTTCAAGAAAGAAAAGTATTTTAGAGGTAAAGAGAACACACAGGGATAAAGAGAAGGAACACAAAAAGTTGACCTACAGAAGTATCGAACTTACACTTCTGGAAAATGAATTATTAAGAGACTTTCTTTGGCAGCAACAAAGAAATTGTTACTCCGCATCTCCTGCAATAATTTAACTCTTTCTCAAGGAGTGAATATAATGCATTTTTCTTTACAAGGTGAATGCTTGCACAAATAAATTTGATTATCTACAATATATGAAATCAGATGTGAATTAGCAATTGTTAAACTTGTAGATTATAATAAAATTAGTGAGGTAGAGTTTTTTGATAAAAATTACATATTTTAATCAACTAGTTTTATGAAATTTATTTATATAATTAGAGTTAGGAACTAAAATGGAATGTACCAGAACTACAATCAACCTTTAGTTTAAAATAGGAGTGATCTACAAACTAATTTTTAAGAGAAAAGGACTCAAAGTGAAATGAAGTAGAAAGGATCAACAATTAGTGACTAAGTAAAAGTGTATACATTCAGATAAAGGTAAAACACTCAACTAAGACATTACAACAACACTGAAGGATAAGAAATAAACTAGGCAATATTGTAAAAAAAAAAGAGAGAGAATAGAAGAGGGTTATTAAAGAGAGTAAACATATAATTAAAAGTTAGCACTTAAGTTATTGGGGGGGGGGGGGGGGAGCAGCTTGGCCATGTGCATTAAATTCCTTAGCCATCAATGAATCAAGGGCGGCACGAGGTCGTGGGTTTGATCCCTTGCTGTGGTGCTCTACTTTATATGGCACACTAATGATTTCCCCATACAAGCTTTGGGGGTACATTTTTTTACCCTAAAACACCATATGACCACCTCCAAAACTAAATTTATTAACTGCCTCAAACTTTATTTCAATAACGGTTATTCCACTTATAACAATGAATTCTACTCTCAAATATTTGGAGCAGCATGGGTTCTAGCTTAGGACCTACACTGGCTGACCTTGTCCTTTCCAAACTCATTTGTTTTCTTACCTAGAATACCCTTTAACTTGCCATTTATTTAACGGAACTTGCTGTAATTCCTGAAAATTGAATTTAAACTGTATAAGGCATTTTTAATTCTTTTCACCCTAGGCTTCAATTTACTTTTAAAACTGAAATCAATAGTCAGATTCCTTTTCCTAATATACAAGTCATTTGCAAAAGATAAGTTAATTATTTTTTACACCACCCCTTACAGTCGAAAATTTAATTTCACAAGTTCTTCCTTAATCGAATTCTATGTGATTTTTCTTTTCATTAAAAAAATATTTCTCTATTTCAAAAAGTTTTAAAGATAACAATTATCCTTAAAACAAAATCAACATAATTATAAACAAGAGAAATATAAAAAAAAAAACAGCTCCTAACAACCCTCTCAAAAATAGTTTTGCCAAATTCTGTGCATAAACTTACATTAAAGATATTTATGAAAAAGTAAAAAAAAAATACTGCAATCCCCCACAACTAAAATTTCTTTTAACCCATCAACATTGTCAAAACGTTTTAATACAGGATAAAAGACATCTCTCCTTATAGTTAAATCCGATGTCATATACAAAATTAATTGTTTAAATTGTGACTCGACATATACTGGCCAAACTTCCTAATTTCTAAATTGGCAACTTTACCGACATGAATGTAGCCTCAAGCCTAACTATCCTAATCCTACCACACAAACAAATCACTTTTATTCAAATAATCCAAATTAAATCAATTATCATTATAAATTAATTCAATTACTCCTATAATTCATACCCAAGAACCTTAATTTTATGGAAAAAATGTCCTGAAAATGTACTACATACTAAAAATCAATAACACTTAACTTAACAACTGACACCAATAACTTAAGTTAATATTTAACCTATTTGTAACTAGAATATTAAAGCTAACTTTTAATTGTATTTCTTCTCTCCTCAAATAACCCTCTAGTCTTGCCTCAAGACTTTTTCTTACAATATTATCTAGTTATTTGTAATCCTTCAGTACTATATGTACAATTTTATAATTTTAGTTGTTTAGTCTTGTCACACACCTTTCTGTGCAATATTGTCTAGTTATTTGTTGCATTCAGCACAATATGTATATTTTGTGTTATTTCAGTTTTAAGTGTTTTTTTTTTTTAGTCTTAATTGGCTGTTTTACCCTTAGCTGAATCTACACCCTTTTACCAGGTCACTTAATGTTAATCTACTCAACAACATTTTTCCCCCACCTTAAGTCCTTTTTTTCTTAAAAATTAGTTCCAACATCAAGTTCCTATATCAAACTTATTTTAATATTACAATTCTAGTATAGTACATAACCCTGATGATGTAAATAAATTTTATTAAACTGTCTTTTTTTATAAAAAAAAAACTGTACCCCACAATTACTCTAATTCTAATCTACTGCGTTAAATAAAACAATATTTAACAAAAAGAAGTTAAAATTCTTTTCTAAGAAAAGAAATATTTGAATTTGGTCTAAATTACAAGTGGAGCACAAACAATATGTTTACCACAATATTTACAAATACTTACTCAGAACAGGATTAATATTGGAATAAAGAGGAACATGCTCATTCCGTTTCTCTGTGGGTGATAAAAGAGGAGAAGTATAGGATGGTTCACTAGGTCCATTTAACTGACAACTCCTTGGCACCTGTTTCAAACACAAATATTAATCTTACTTAAGGCCGCCATAAACAATCTGTTAAATCAGTTTGGAAAAACAGATTTGATAAATCTATTAAATTTTCTATTCTAATATGATAACATCAACAGGCCATCTGCTTCTGGAAAATTTGTCCATTTTTCCGGAAGCAAATGATCAGTTGATGTGTTGATCCATTTTTCCAGACAGATTAATCGGAATGTGTATGGCAAACTTTACTACCTTAAATATATTTATGAGCTATATATTTTTCAAACAAATCTTTCGTGGAACATCAGAAAGATGAACAACGCATACCTTTTCTACATTCATATAATGCTAGGATTTGGAAAAGCTTAAATATCTGATATATTAATTCCAGTTCATTTTTTTAAAGGAATATTTTACATAAATTTATAAAAGGGGTCATTTTTTTCAAAAGAAACAAACTGGAGCATTACTGGAAAAAGAAATTTCTGAGCATATCAAAACTGTAGCTTGAGGTCTTTCAGACGAACATTCAGAAATCAATTGGGCCACTCCATAACCACTAATTTAAAGGATAGGTTTAATTTCCATTTTATAGTATTAAATGGAGAGGAAAAATACTAAAGTTTCACTCTATTTGTAAATATTGTCGAGACAAAATGTCAGTTAATACAGATAAAACCTAGAGAGAGCAAAAAAAAAAAAGCAAAAAAATAAAAAAACACTAGAAATGTTCCAAAATAAAGTTTAGTTAGAAGCTAAAATGTTCAATAAATGACAGAACATATTATTATGGAACTATGTTAGGCACCAAATTAGTTCATGGAAGTCAACCTATAATCTAGAAAATAACACAACTAGGCTGACCAAGTTAGGTCAAATAAATTGTAGAATATGTCAGGTTCCAATATAAGAAGGTCAAGCAAGTAAAGATGCTAAAGAAAAACAACGAGTTGTACGCATTAAAATAAAGCAAAACAATCAGGAGAATACATTTACTTATTAACACTATACAAATAATAAAAACTTTGTAATTACCTGGGGTTGGGCTTTCGATTTTAAAGGTGCAGAAGGGCCGGGCTTCTTTGTAGGTCTGTGCCCTTCAGCTAAACTTATTTGAAGATCTGCCAATTGTTTTTCTAAATAATTAGCCATATATGATAGGCTGTTTTAAGCACTTCAGAACCGATTCTATACGGAAACCACCTAGGTGGAAGTGAAATGCAGTGCTTAATCAGCAAATGACATGTCGCTGGTAGTGGTCACGGAAATTCTCGGAATTCATGATTTCAACATAAACAAATGACACAAGTATGAAAAGATTGATCAATGACGTTCGGGTACTTCTTTTTTGTAATTAAGTTTAAACAAACGCACAAGTTTCGTAAAATGTATAACAAGAAATTCAGTTTCTAAATGAGATTTTAATAAATTGATATTTGGCAACTAAATAAAAACAAAAACAAGAGATCTTGTTATCAAATTCGGAAATGGGAGGGGTGAGCGAATGTAGAAGCTAGGTTTATGAACTTAATTTAGCTTAAACTTTCATTTGCGGTACTGATCTAATTATAAAATACTATTTAAATTAAAATTATTAAAATATATTCTAATTTATTTATATTTTAAATCACTTAAAAGAAAACAAAAATAAAAGTGAAGTTAATCAAAGTTAGTTGGTAGGACTGTTTGTTATCACTAACCAAGGTTTTGTCAGGGATTCACTGAACAAATAAAAAATTTCCCATCATAAGGAAATCGTTTGCTCAAATAATCCACATTCTTTTATTCATTATTCTTATTTTTGTGTTAATGATCTTGAGAGTAATTTAATTTATATGAGGAACTGTGTCAAAATGTTTAAAGTATAAAGACAACTAATTCAAACATCTGATTTTAATTTAAAAAATATTTAACTAAAAGTATTGTTTTCTGGATTTGAACCAAGGGAATTTTTGAAATGAGGGAAAGAAAAATTAACATATCAAGTAGTAACACTGGTCTTGACATTCGTCAGCTGGAAGTGCGGGAATAAATATTTTTATCTTTCCATGTTGATTGTTTATTAGATTTTTAATTGAAATCCTAATTTTTACTACATATTTATTTGATAGTAAAAAATGTGATCAAGAAAACTCCATCAATGGCTGAGAAGAAACTTGTTCCTCAAACCTCATTTGTCGAAGAGATTGACTATGAGGAAATTGAGAGACTCAGGGTATTTATGGATTAACGAATTATTTCCATTGTTATCCCTAGTTTTCATAGAAATTTTGTTTATATTTTCTCATCCCCTAGTTTTTTTCATTTTAACATAATTGTATAATGACTAATGTTTAATTTGTTTCCTAATTTATTTATAGTCTGTGGGCCAGGGAACGTTCGGTGTTGTTTTTAAAGCAAAGTGGCGAGGTAACTATGTAGCAGTTAAACATATTAGCACAGAAGCTGAGAAGAAGGCGTTTATTATCGAAGCTCACCAATTGTCTAGAGTAACCCACGAAAATATAGTCAAACTGTATGGGGCATGCACTAAGAACCCTGTATGCTTAGTAATGGAATATGCTGATGGAGGATCTCTTTACAATGGTAAACATTTATTTACTTGTTACTTTGTTGGAAATAAATACTGATAAAAGGCTTATAAATCTTACTTGTGTCTAGATTGTTGTTGCTTAAAGGTTATTAGGTAAAGATCTTAAATGTGCCTATTACTGTAACTAGTGGAAGCCCTCCTAATGAAAGGAGGTATATTTAATATCATGCACCAATTTAAATTATTTTAATAAATAATTACTGTCCCAATTCTTCAATGATTTATATTGTATTGTTTAATATCAACGTTAAATATTTGTTTACCTTTATGATCAATTTATATCAATCAATAACTTGATTATACTATAATCAGTGTTTTTGCTATGCTCTCTTATATTCAATGTGGAAATTGCTTTTATCTTCATACTTACTAATCGAGTTTTAATTAATGGAGTGCCCTAGCCCCCATAACAACCAATCTTCACTTGTCTCTATCCTTCACACATATAGAGGCTGTGGTTCAAGTCCCGGTGCTGGATTCTATTTTTTTCTGTCTACCTTTGTTAATAATAATTATAATTTGATTTAAATTAACATATACCTTAAATAAGAGGGTACCTTACGACTATATCTTAAAAATGCCCAATTTGAAAATATCAAGTCTCACTATGTCACCAAGGTATGCCTGCTTGAGGTCTCTGAATAGCTAGTATATTTTTAAGCACATACCACTAATCTAATGAGACATGGCACACAACATTGTTTATTTTATAAGTCTGATGTATTGTAGTTTATTATGTAAGTTGGGTTGAATGTTAATATAAACATTTATATTAGAGTTTGCCTTAGGATTTTACTTTAAGGCCTTTTTGTAATTAATTTTATTCACTGTATAATATATTATTTTGTATTATTTGAAACAGCTTTTGCTAAAATATTTTACAATAAATTTCATGTTGTAGTGTTACATGTTCTGCACCCGTTACCTGAATATAATGCTGGACATGCAATGAGTTGGGCCTTACAATGTGCCAAGGGAGTAGCTTATCTTCACAATCTTAAACCTGCTCTCATACATAGGTAATGCATTCCTATTTATGTATATATCACTATTTATTATAATTCTTAATTTTATCATATTTGTGACTAAGGTTGTACAATAATACTGTACGTTCATAATATATTACTCATGTATTATTTGAGTTTGCAGCAAAGGGACATTTGTGTTTTTACAAAATAGTTCAGAAAACTACAACTTCAAGACTCTCTCCATTATGGTTGTCTAATATCTGGTCTCTGAAGTGTTAGTTGCCTGGATACTAATCTATTGCTTTTCACGGTTACATGTTTGAGGCTATTTATAAATTATTATTTTATGCAGTGTTACCAAGCAGGTGGCAGCGACCTGCATCAGGTGTGCTAGCCTCAGGGGGACCCAAATTTCTTGAAATAATAATCCAGACCCCTTGTAGGGAGACACTTGTTACGCACTCTTCTCTTGCCAGGGGCGCCAGACACTTGGCACATTCATGATTATACCTTGGCCTTGGTACATACTTCATATTTAGTTATGAGGTTATATCCAAAATCATCCCATGTGTTTCCTAAAAAGTTCCTTGGATTATTTGTTTTTTCTGTAGAGGTATTCCTATAATATATGCTCTTTTCTGAACTCGGCTCTATTTTTTTTTTTTTTTTTTTTTTTTTTTTACCTATAACCTCATTCTTTATATTTTTTTGGTAAATTTTAACTATTTTTTTTTCCTCAATCTTACCAGCCTTTTAATGTAATTAGATAATGAGCTTATCAAATTTGGTATGTTTGGACTAACTTGCCAATGGAAGAATATCATATTCTAGAAGGTTTTCTAGAATTCGTTATTTTTAAATTAGGATATTATTGCCTCCTAAAGTCAAGATATGACATTAATTTACAAAAATCCGCCTAATCCGAATTTTCGCTAATCCGAACTGGGTGCGGTCCCAATTAGTTGGGATTAGCGGGACTCTACTGTAGATGTTTTCCCTTGATTGCTTTAAGAAATTGCTTGTTTTTGATTTAATTTATATTTTAAATAGTATTATTTATTTATAATCTTATTGCATTTTACAGGGATCTCAAACCGCCAAATTTATTGCTTGTCAATAAAGGAACGTTTCTCAAAATTTGTGACTTTGGTACGGCCTGTGATCAAAGGACTTACATGACTAATAATAAAGGCAGTGCAGCTTGGATGGCTCCAGAAGTGTTTGAATGTAAGCTAATATAATATTAAACTATTAATCCTAATATATTTTTTAGAATCACAATTCATTTAAAAGCTCTAAAATTTTGTCATGTAAAATTTCACAGTTGGAATGATAACCATGTGTAGAAATTGAAACATTATTTGTGTTACTTTTTCACACACCTTGCTTCACCGTAGCATAGCATCAATAGATTCTAAATGAATCTAATTACGATTATAGTTTGGACATTTTTTAATTAAAATATAATAATTTTAACTTGAACTTGAACTAGTCGGTTCCTCTTCTACCGTTTGGTGTAGAGGATGACCAAAAGGATTTCCACGTATCTCTCTTGTGGGCTAGTGTCCGAGCACGTTTTAGAGACATTCTTCTCTCGGCCAGGGTGGATGAGATGTTGTCTATCCAAGTTGACCTTCTTCTTCCCCTGGGTCTCCTTCCCTCGCACCTTGCTTCATAGACTTTTTTGGGCAGCCTTTGATTGTCCATCCTTTACACGTGGCCAAACCACCGTAACTGGGCGTTTTCCACAGTGCGCAGGATTGGTTGTGCCTCTAAGCCTAATCTTATGGTGGAGTTTCTAATGCGATCCCTTCTACTTTTGCCTGCCGCTCTTCTAAGATATCTCATCTCTGTTGCTTGGATTCGGCTCTCCATTTTCTTCGTTAGAGCCCAATATTCACATCCATATGTCAAGGTGGGCACGTATATAGTCTTGAATACAGTCATCTTGGTTTTCTTACTGACTTCGGCCTTACTGACGAAACCCCTGTGGAATAGTCTGCCCGTGGTCGCTATTCTTGCTTCCACTTCCGCACTATTCTTGCCATCCTCACTTACCATCACTCCGAGGTACTTAAAGCTAGGAACTTGTTCTAGCTGCTCTCCTTGGATAGTGATGTGGTGCTCTTTCCATTCCCTCGCAATCACCATGGTCTTTGTCTTGGCTACATTAATTTTAAGTCCCCTTGCATCAAGTTCGTTGCTCCAGATATCAACTGTCCTCTGGAGCTTTTCGGCAGTCCTTCCGACTAAAACTAAATCATCGGCAAATGCCATTGCTGATAGGGTCACCCGCTGCATTAGCCAATTACCAAGATGGTACCCTCGTATTTGGTCTTGACACGACTTAGCTATATCGTCCATTACAATAATGAACAGAAGAGGGCTCAAAATATCTCCTTGCCTGACTCCCATGCTTGTAGAGAATTCTGTGGATCTTGAGTTAGAAGTTCGGACAAAGTTTCGGCATTGTTTATAGAAACTTTTTATTCGGTCCACTAGATTCTTTAAGATGCCTCTTTTCTCAAGAGCGGTCCATATCACTTAATAATTTTAAAAGATTCTTTAATATGTGGCATTTATGACTTCTTTCTTTTCTAATTGATGTCTTAGTTTTAATTTAGTGAGAACATATTTATTATTTGTATATCAAAATCAAAGATTTGAATTTTTATTAACCTTTATACTTCTTTTAATATTACAGCTTCCAACTACACCGAGAAATGTGACGTCTACAGTTGGGGTGTAATTTTGTGGGAAGTAATAAGCAGAGAAAAGCCCTATTCTGAAATCCGAGGGCCTGCTTTCAGAATAATGTGGGCAGTTTGTCATGGAACGAGACCTCGTGTTATTGAGGATTGTCCTGCGCCTATCAACAATCTTTATACCAGGTTTGTTTTTATAAATCTAAAGGCCACATTTTTAGTTTATTTTAACTAAAATATTTATTTTCTATCCCATAAACTTAGTGTAGTATGTACTTAGAGATGATACTCCCTAGAAACATTTTGTAAAAAAAATAATATTTTGACCAAATTGTGGAACCTACCTTAGACATCTTGCCTTCTTAATATTTTATTTTAGTATATTAAACTCTTTTAAACCTTAAACAAATATATTACAGTTGATATCCTTATGTTTATTATTATAAGATATATTTTTTTTAGATGTTGGGAGAAAAAACCAACTGAAAGACCATCCATGGATCAAGTGGTTTCAGCTATGGAACAACTAATGCCATTTTTCAGTGGTCAGGATGAACCAATAATCTATGATGATGAGCCTAGGAGTAAGTATACAAAGTCATACATTTCCATAAAATATTTATTTGAATTTAGTTGTTTTAGAGTTATTTTTTATATATTTATTTATTGAACATTGCTAATTGTTTCCTTTCCTAAATGAAACTTTTAAGTCAGGCACTTTCTTTGTCATATTTTCTACTGGTTTGTGTTTCATTAAAAAAAAAAATATCAGCTCAAAACCTTTAACAATTATTATTAGTTTGTCAATATTTTACTGGGGAGTCAATCAAGGCCTGGGTAGCTCGAGGGTAGCAATCAGGTTGAGCTGCATCAGGCGTCACCACACACTACTATGATGGGCGACGACTCTGATTTGATTTTAATTCAACTCCCCCCCCTCAATCTCCACCCATAATTTCTTAAACAAATTGACAAGCATCTTGAAAGAGGTTGCGCTACCAGGTTTTCGGCCTGGAAAACGATGGTCGACACTCAGGTTGATAAAAATTGAGAGATGTGAGACAGTTTACTGACCAACACCCCACATATTTGTGAAGAGGTTGGTCCTTTAACTTGGGTTTGTTTGATGGACCTACCTAAGAGTTAAGTTTCTCTGGGTGTAAAAACCCTTGGAATAAAAAGAAAACGTTTTCTTCTTCTTGGTTGGCCATTACAACCCTGGGTACCCACCCAGGGACTTTGCCACGATAACAATTTGCCTCCCGAGTCTTGGAGCTGTGCCTCTAAAATTCAGTCTTCTGGACACTGAGGGCTCGAAAATCGTTTTCTACATTATTTTGCCTCCTGGTAAAAAAACAAACAAAAAAAAAACACCTGGTTTATCATTAAAATTGGTATTTTACAGCTGAAGACTATGATTACTACTCTGAAGAGGAGCAAGAAATTATGTCTGAAGATCCAATCGATGAAATAGGTAAGCTTTGCTTTAGAGGTCTTTATGAACAACCCAAATTTCCTTTCCAATCTATCAGATTAATCCAAACACTATGTATTTATTTGCAGTGAAAATAAATTAAATTACTTATATAACATTTACAATGAAATTGGTGCTACCATTAAAAAAAAAAAAAAAGAAGAAAGATCTATAGAATTTTCCCTACATAGAGTATTACTTTTTTTGCTAAAAAAGCTAACTTATCATTCAATATTTTTTTTTTTTTTTTTTTCTGAAAAGGATAACAATTTCCTTTTAGACATACTCCCAATAAACTACCCACTATAAAATTTAAGTTTTTGTATGCAGAACTAGCTGACTAAAGCTTTTAGATTCTAAGATTATTCATAACGAAAACCCCTATAAAAGTATTTTTGTAGACAGTTAAGGATGTTTTTTGGATGTAGACAGTTAAGGATGTTTGTAGACAGTTAAGGATGTTAAGGATATTTCTTTATTCCATACATTTTTATTGAAAGATCGATGCTTTTAATGTTTTATTGAACAATTTTTTGAACATTTTTTATTGAACAAAAAAAATACCGCCTACTCATTTAAACTGTGGGGATGAAAATAACAAAAAAATGATTTTTAATTCATTCACCTGTATTTTTATGCAAATTATGTTGGAAACTTGTCTTAGTTTGAACATTTGTAAAACTAGTATGTTTTCAAAGAATCTACATTATTATTTATTGTAAATTGGAATTATTTAAAATATTATATTTATGCTCTTTTTTTTGCAGGAACATCAGAATCCAATATGACAGCAGGGAATTTGGGCCCAGACACAGTTACAACACATGACACTGTAAGTTAATATTTATATAGAAGCTCGTGTCCTTGTTCTTGGAATAATAATTGATTTTTAGACAACCATAAGTTAACTACTAATTAATCATTTAAAAAGTAAAGTGTAGAGTTTATATTGTTAAAATAATTGACTCATTTGTTGGTGGATTTTAAATTCCATGGATAAAAAAAGTTTTGGGCTTCTATCTTCTGAATGGATAATTTAATTACAGAAGTAGAATTTATTATAATTAGAATTGGTGAATAAAGCTTGCATAATTTGAATATTGAGTAGAGAATAATTTTACTCGTACTTTTTTATTTAACACATTGATTGGTGCAATGCAACAACTTACAAGGAAATAACTCAAGTAAACTTTAAATATCTGAAGAACGAAAAAAGCTAGGAGAAAGTGGAACAGATTTATAAGACTGTACAGATGTGCTTTACAGAGCTAACTGACTATAAAGGATCTGAACTGTGGGCCTGGGTGTAAAAAAATAGATAGAAGTGTAGTTGGGAGAGCACGTTCCTGAAAAAATGTCTGCACAGACGCATGGAGCCTAACCTACTGGGCCCGTTTCGATGAAATTTGGCCTACATGTTCTGAGAAATCATACCCTGAGGGGAAATCGATAAATTCATTTTAGCTTTAAATTTTGGAGAGTAATCTCCAAAACTCTTACTGCGTAATAAGACTGAATTTAAATCCAATAATAACAAACTTTCTCAAATGCATGTATGAAAAAATTTTGTTCGTGTTTGTACCAATTTTTTCTTTACTTTTGAAGCAGCAAATCCAGGTATGAATGCTGGTCAGGCTTCTTGATGTATGAATGCATTTATTGAGTTACTCATTAACCTCTATTTCAATGTTAAAATTAATTAATATGCTTTTCTGTTTTTTTCAGGGTGGGGAATCAGATTTCTCGGATATGACTGTGGGGAATGATTCTGAAGACTTTCATATGTCCACAATGGAAGGAAGTAATGGTCCCAGCCATGTGCCTTCAGCAACTAATGAAGGTTAGTTATTCTATTTTTCTTAAATTTTATATTAACCAGAGAAAACAAATTTGTTTTGTTTTTGGTCCATGAGGAGCCAATTAATTTTTTCTCTCATAAGAGAATAAGTGAAAACCAGAACTTATTTACTTGGGTATCCACCCATTATACTTTGTAAATCTGACAGCATCAAAGTATAATGGCATGAGTATAATTTTAAGATAAAGAGATATTTAGTCAAAAGGACTTTGGGATAGAGTAACATAACTTGTGTTTATGCAAGGATCTTATAAAATAGGGATGGAGCACTAAGCAAAAAAAAATGTCGCCAAGAACTTGGAAAATCTAGTAGGATAGATTACCTTCCCGTATGGTGTGTAACTGTAGAAGTTGAAGAAGAATGTGAAGAATTTGATCAGGTTAAGTTATTTTTAAAACTAATTTTCTTCCTCTATTTATAATTTTATAGTATAATAGTATAATATAAGTGACAATTTTCTGTATGAATGAATTTAGTAGTATAATATAAGTGCTAGAAAAATTGTGGATTAAATCTATTATATAAAAGTAATAGTGTATCAGTAATGATACAATTTTTTTAGTTGACTATCCTGACATTTTGCTACTATGGCTTTAGAGAAGAGTATGTGGCTTGATTTAAGTAACAACAGTTAATGATGTTTTTAATGAATAGAAAGGTTAATCAAGTCATATTCATGTCTCCATCAATCAAGTAATCCCTTAAATGTGTAAATATTCCCTTGTCTCAACAGTTAAACTAAGGGATATCATCAACTTTACATAAAGACAAGGATCTTGTAAAATAGGGATGGAGCACTAAGTATACCTCCTGTGTAAAAATGTGTAGCCAAGAACTTGGAAAAAATCTACATCAAATTGCGGCTGCGCATGCTCGGAACTTTTTTAGTGGGATACATTTCTTCCCGACTGATACCCATTGTTTATTTTGAATGAAATGTTACAATCTAACATTTTTTTAATCAAGTTTTTAATTAAATATTTTCTTGTTTTACAGTTTTACTTTAATATATTAATAAAATTAATTATTAGAATAGTTTTTTATAACCGAATAATTAATATTAATTAATTTGGAAACGGGCTATTTCCATTGCAGAATACGATTTTATTCTACAAAATTGTCACAGAATATTTAGTGTTTTTATCCCCTTTGCTCTATTCAGCAAATTTTCCTTTAGGTACTAATAAATTTGCTACAGAAAATTTAATATATTTTTAATTACTTGAGTAGTATTAAGAAATTAAAAGACTTCTTGTGGGTATTTTGACCCCTCCTTGGGTTATGTGAGCAAAATGCTCATGTGCATAACAGTGGGGTCGATTCTGGAACTTTTTTGATGTACATCCAAATTTTATGAATATTAAACTGGGATATTGGTGCATATATGAATCATAGTGAATCTGTAAAATGATATCAATGGCAATAATGGAGATAAACTCCTTTCATCTATTTGTAATTTAGTTTTTTTTTAATTTCGTTTAAAATTCAGAATACTTATATCGTGATTTATATAAAATAATCAAATGCTTAATATATATTAAGAATTTGATTAGTATTAATAAAATAAAAATTGAAGTAAGTAATGAATAAAACATTTATAAAAAAAGCTATTTTAATGAGTATATTTTATTAAAAAAAACAACAAGCTATGAAACATAAGTTATTTTAGTGTTAAAATGAAAATGAAAACAATAAAGACATCCCTCTATTTTGATTTTGACTCCTATTTGATATATAAACACATAACCTGACGGATATATCAAAAGTGACATTGCACATGCGTGTCTATGCTGTCAGTCTACTAGACGTTCGGGACACAAAAAAAAAGTCGCCAAAGAAAGCCGAAGCAAAGGCAGTCGAGTATGATCGGGCCTTACCCCGCCCCACAACTAGTTTCTACACTGTGCATTCAACTCTATCTTCTCTTTATTTAGCCTGTATATCTCTTCAAGGCCTTTTCCACTATGACATGACTATTCATAATAACACTTAAACTTACAAATATTTATTAATATAGCAAAAATAATACAATAATTAAACATAGACATGTATAAATTATTTATATAAAATAGAAATAAAATAGATATTAAATGATTTTGTTATTTTTACATTATTTATAGATTATATATTATCACGTAAACCCAAGAGTGATTGAAATGGAATACGTACACATATTATATACAACTAGTAATTATAATTCTAGAATGAAAAATGCAATAAATCCAAAAACAGAAATACGAAAATAAAATATGAATTAAATTGAAATGTAATTTAATGAAAAACAAAGCATTTTAAATAGATAAATGCGAGTTTAAATATTTTTAAATAGAATAAAGTATAGTGTAGAACTGATTAGGAGAGAGGTATTGAGTATCTTCTTTGGTGTGACATCTCTTATTTTTAAAATTCCCAGCAGTTTAAAATATAAACATTACATATAACATTATTATTATTATTATTAAAAACCCTTTTCTTTTAATGGTCTTAATAGATATTATTATCATACCATGATACACCGGTGGTCAAATTAACCAATTCTTACCAATTGATTTAAATTAAAAAATTATATGTTAATATATTTGCTTAGAATATTATAAATTCTAGAACATAATCTGAGTATTACTTTAAATGAAGAAGGTTGGTTTGATTTTTGCAACAACTATTTTTTTAAATAAATATTTAAATAATAAATAATATGTTAAATATGTGGGATATTCAGTTAATTATTTATTATTTATTCATAAACATTATAATAATAATTGGCAATATGAAATATGTATTAATAATAATGTAGTGTATAAAATGGAATATGCTTTAAATATCTTATAAAAGCGACCTAATTATTATTAATTTTGTAAAAGATTAATTATTTTATTTAAGATGTCTTTATGTTGGTTCATAATAATTAAAGAGGACTAGTAGTTCCACGTAATAAGCATTCGAAATATGTATAAGTAAAGGGTAGAGTTAAGGGGGTTAAAAGAGTGCGTGTTTAAAGCTGTTGAGGAGTAAGCGTAAGGGGGTAGAGGTAGGCTGTGGAGTGGACACGATGATTCCCAAGTGAGATTCGACTTTCTTCGGCGACTTTTTTTTGTGTCCCGAACGTCTAGTCTGTCAGTCTAGGCATAGGCCAGTCTTTCTTTCCTTATCTAAATGTATATAACTACAGCACTCTCAAGTTCCCCCCTTTTCAAGGGGGGGGGGGGGGGTCTCAACATATCCCTAACCTTGTTTATCTCACAGTTTATTTTATATCTTTCTCACCTGACTTGTTTATTTACACAAACTTTTTAATAATATAGAAAGAGAGAAATATTAAAAAAAAAAAAAAATGATTTTTTAAATTCAAAGTAAATATACTGAATTTTGTGTTAAGTTGGAATATACATAACAATTTTTAAGTCTTATTATACCTAACAATGATTTGTTCAATGTACTTCGTAAGATCAGTGCAAAAGACAATGTAAGTAAAAATTAATGAATCACAAAATGTAAATCTAATACAATGAATACCATAAAAAGTTATTTTTAAATCCAATCTTTTAAAGTATGGGGTATTTTTTAATGAAAATTTAATATTTAGTCATACTTATTAGAAAATTTAAGTGCTGGTTGTCTCCCAGTATTTTAATGTTGTATTTTAAATGCTAAAATATGTTTAGAGATGTACAGTACAGTGAAGCTATTTACTTGGCTGTGATCTTGTTGTGACAGTTGTGCATTTAATGAGGTTGTAGGCTCATATAATTCTAACCCTAAGTGTCAGAAAATATACAGAGTATCTATATATAAATAAAAAACATAAACAAAACTATAAATAAGTATTTATGAACTTGGATTTGACATTGTATGCATTATTTGTTATATTGATCATAACTCCATACTCTGCATCTGTTGCTAGATTTCTTTTCTCAGACTATTAAACTACTGTTTGTTATTTATGTTCTCACACAATTACTTTGTTTTCTTCTGTTTTAACCTGCTTTGAATTGTATTTTTATTTTTCTATTATCTTTCTTTATTATTAAAAACGTGTTGTAAACGAACACGTCCAGTGAGAAAGAGAAGGGTATACTAAACTATAGCAGTACTAGGAATTGGAGATATCGTCCCCATTTTTGTTGGAAAGGGAGGGAGATATTTTGCACTACACTCTCTTCCCCTCTACATCTACTCAGCGTTTTTACTTTTTCATATAAAGAGAAAGTATTGTGATGGCAGGAAAATTCATTTTGAGATTTTGATGGATTTACACGTGTTGAGGTCCCCTGAGTCCAAAAAATGGTTCTTTAACGAAATTTGGCATTGATGTTCAGAAAAATCATACCCCGAGGCAAAATTGGCACTTCCCCCCATAAACTCTGAATAAACATGAAAATAATATATATGTTGAAAACGGTTTGGACTATTTTGATTAAAAAATTGTAAAATGTAGTCCATTTAATAAGAATCTAATTATAAAAGCCGTTTTCCCGGGAAAAATCTAGTTCCTGAGGAAATAGCTTTAATCGCGGATAGAGGGAGGCCTGGATCGATTCCTCGCCGAGGAAAAGTTCTTTAATAATTAAATGTACCAACAAAAACTAATAAATGGAAAACACTGGGTTAAGTAATTATAAACAAGTAAGGCGCACTTCACGTAAGTCCATGAGGCGATAATCGCTGGTTTCTTTACGATTAAGTTAAAATTACAAGTGTAAAATTTTTATAGTTGCATATTCTTTTTCTACACTTCAAGACCTTTAAATTGATGTGTAACATGTCATTGTGACTAAAAACATTTTTTTAGTTGTCGCCCTAATGGCCGCCATCTTGAAAATATTAAGTGTGAAAACTCCAAAAAGTGCACTGTTGTCTCAAATGCCGAGATGCACCTACGTGCCGAATTTCATCTTTCTAGCTATAGTAGTTTATGAATTGAAACAAGCTAACGGACAGAGGACAGACAGACAGAGCCGTTATATAAGGTTTCTTTTTTTACTTCGTACAGAAACCTAAAACATATATAAGAAAGTTTGTCTGAGTTGATTTTTTTTTTTAATTTCATGTTTAGTTCTCACTGTTGTTTTGGGTTTGATTCCAATTTTCCCTGACATACATTGTTTTTGAAAACAGGAAAATTTAACCTTTAAGATGAAACTAACCATGTTTTTTTACTAATTCACTTTCAAAAGTTATTTGACTTTTAAATTTTCCAAATTTTTTTCTTTAATTGTAAAACATTTTGAACTGTTCTTTAAAATAGAATAGCATAATTTGTAAATAACATTCCTAGCTCCTTGGCAGAGCATTCGACTTAAGGTTTCGAGGGTATGAGTTTGAATACCCAACAGTATTTTTTAATCAAAAGATTTTTTTTTTAAATTTTACTATGGCTATACTACTATGGCTTACTAGCTTGAAGTGAAAAAGTATTGTTATCATCAAAATGTCCTGGGGTTCCTAACCACCCTTCATCGGTCCTTTTGTATCTACCGGTACAAAGGGGTTTTTTTGCAGCTAACTCTAAAGAATTTCCCTTGCTTGAAGAGCCCCTTCTTCCAATTCTTGGCCTTCTACTAAATGGATCTTGTCTCTAACTCCATTTTTGGATTTCAGCCATCATCCATCCAACTTAGATAACAAAATCTCCCTAGGTTACATCAACTATCTCTTGTTGTTTTTATCAACTATCCCTTGGTTGTGGCCCGTAGGCAAAACCAAGGACCCTTTTATTTTCCTGCGTGTGTCTGTCCGTACGTCCGGTCGCCTGCTCTCATGGCTACACTTTTTCGTCCGATCACTTTGAAATTTGGCATGTATGTGTCTTGTACCTACCCATATATTTTAAAAATATAGCGACTTAACCCATTCAATGCAGGTGGAACCACTGTGGATCCATGCTGTGTTAAAGCGCCTGGCGGGTGGATCCACAGTGGATCCAAGCCCTTCCTTTCAGCCCTCTGTAGCTATATTCTCCGTGTCTCGAGTAGAACCATCTTGCAAGGCTCCGTCAGGCCCGCTCACGTTTGTATCCACAGGGGATCCAAACTTTTTATTTTTATTTTTTATTTATTTTTAAATTAACTTTTAAAATCGTTTAGATATATACGGTCACTAAGGTAGGTTCATGAATTGGATTAAGCATTGAATGGG
This sequence comes from Gerris lacustris, assembly GCA_951217055.1. Taxonomy (NCBI): domain Eukaryota; kingdom Metazoa; phylum Arthropoda; class Insecta; order Hemiptera; family Gerridae; genus Gerris; species Gerris lacustris. Next base: position 21,531,786 of record OX578283.1, on the reverse strand, counting down.
TTAAAAAAAAATATTTTTCAAAAAAATTAGGGTAAAAAAACTTAAGGGTTATTTTTTTTTTTTTTTTTTTCGACACCGTGAGGGGTATCATATGAAATGGTACGTCGAGCTGATTACAAAAATAAATAATTCTTTGGTTATAACTTTGATAGGGCGAGCGCAGGCAAGTTTGAAGTGGGTGTGAAACGTGCCCCCCCCCCCCCCCTCTATCTCGCTTATGTGAAGTGCAAAAAATCTGAAAAAATTCCTGAACATTCTTTGACCAAAAGTAAAGATACCACTTTTTGGAAATTTCGAAAAAAATATTATTTTATTTTTTATTGACAAAATACTTTTTTTTTTTTTTTTTTTTTTTTTTTTTTTTTTTTTATAAATATGGTCTTTTCGATGTATTTATATGGTTGTAGTCCGGTTCTGTGGCAAAAAAATACTTACCAGAGTGTGTTTTGAGAATATTTGAGACCCTTAGCATAGTTCAAAGTAAGCAGCTTTTTAGCATTTTAAAAAAAACACTGTCTATACACTTTACAGTTAAACACTAAACAGTGTTGCCTTCGAAGCCTCGCTGTGTGCTGACTAGCACACACTTGACCTGTTTATTTAATATTCAAATTATTTTGCATGCTTTGATTTTGTACTCAACCTCTTTTCTGCTATTTTAGATACTTATACATTTTGTCTCTATTTGCAAATTTTTCTTATTAATTTGAACTTAAATATAATCTTGATCTGCACAAGTCAAAAGCTCCATAATAGCCTGCCTAATCCACATAATTAGATCATTTCAGTGTGATTTTAGGCCTCTGAGAATCAAGATACTGATTATTCTTAGTATTTTTACTTTTTTGGAGGGGAGAATGCTTAAACCTATTGATTTCCACTTGAAGTTATTCTTATTGCAATAAACAATCCTTGTAGCCAGGCAGTTAGTATTTCATTACATGAGGTGTAAAATAGAAATGACTGAGGATATTTTTTCAACACTCATTTTCATGGAAGTTGGAAGTAGTACTCTGAAGTAATTCAGAGTTTATTTGATATGTAATTTCTAGAAACTGTAAAAAGCAACTCTTGCGAGGGAAGTGCATAGTATAAATACTCTATTTAGTGCATAATAATGTTTTAACAGCAGCAAAGTAAATATGTATCTTTGATCAAATCATTTTAATTTAGACTAAATTCTTTTATGACAACTTCTTAAATGATCCTCCCACACGATATTCTTCTTTGATCTTTATTTTTATTAATTTATTTTAAATTTTATTTTGCCTAGTTCTTTTTAGATGTTTTCCTTATGGTCTACTTGGCTTTAATTTTCATATTTTTTGTTTGTTTACTTCAGCAAACACGTCCTTTCAGAAATTATTACATTATAAAGTAGAGGGCAGTGTGGAACCGGTTTAATTTTTTGATATCTTTGTTTGGGTAACCACCATCTGTCTTACTCTAAATGAAATGATTTTTTTTAAGACTTAATCATTAGATGCATTTTTGTTGTGTCGGGAAAGATAAAACAACTCTCAAAGAAAACAAATAATTTATTTCATGCTCTTTGAGGATTAAATATGTTGACACTTAACTAAATTATTGTAGGCATTGACCCTCAACAGTTAAAGTTTAAATTTAAGTAAGTAGAACTTAAACAAAAATACAATTTTAATCAAACCTTATTAAGATGCAGTAGAACCTCACTTACACGACCCTTAATAACACGACAACCTCAAATAAAAGTGTAATTTTAAAATCCCCTTGAGATTGCCATAACACATAATGTTAAATTAACCTCTATAACACGACTATTATTATTCAAACAACCTCTATAACACGGATTTTTTACGATTCACAATGTAACTCAGAATTTCTATAGCAAGTCGTTTTGAGAAGTCAACCTCTATAACGCGTCTCTATACAGAAATGGGTCAACCTTGAAAAAGGTCTAGACTTGAAAACCCTGCCCATTAACATCAACTTTACAAGGCAAAATTTCCCCAATATGTTTCATTGCTGTTTATGAACCTTCGTTCATCGAGCTCGAGCTACTAGTACCTATTATGATTTTATGATGCTAGCTATTATAATGTTTATTTACTTCCTTCTTTTTAGGGTTTCGTTGGTAAAACCAAAAAAAAAGAAACCCTTATAGTTTCGTTCCTGTGTTTGTCTGTCACTCTGTACGGTTCCAATAACATTTGAACCAAAAGAGATAAAAACATGAAACTTTCCAGTATTAAAGATCATTTTGACATAGGAAAAATATAGAGAACTCACAATTATCAGCTGTTCAAATCCAAAATGGCAGATAATTCACGTCGCGCGAATTATTTTTTTTTAAAAAATTTTGAGTGGGGTATCAAATGAAAGAAATTGAAGAGTAGATTACAAATATATATACCATTTAGGGAAAGTGCTTAATTTTCGGCGCCATTTTGTCTAAAAACATCAAAATTTTGCGTCCCCCCCCCCCTAAAATCGTATTTCCGCTGTTACTAAAAATGTAGAAAAATATGCAAAATGTGCGATCTGCTGGGCCATAGAAAAAATAAGATTAGCAGTTTGATCTGATTTACTGGGAATCCAAGATGGCGGCTAATTCCTGTCACGGGGAAAAAAATAATTTTTTTAAATTTTGAATGGGGTATCACATGAAAGGTATTTATGAGTAGATTACAAATATATATACCACTTGTGGGTAGTGTTTATTTTTCCGCGCCATTTTGTCAAAAATCATCAACATTTTGTGTGTGTCCCCCCCCCCCCCCCCCCTATAATCGTATTTTCGCTGTTACTGATCTGATTTACTGGGAATCCAAGACAGTGGCTAATTCCTGTCACGGGGAAAAAATATTTTTTTTAAATGTTTTGTGGGGTACCAAATAAAAGGTATTGACGAGTAGATTACAAATATGTATACCACTTGTAGGTGGTGTTTAGTTTTCTGCGCCATTTTGTCAAAAAGAAAAAAATTGCGTCCCCCCCCCAACTCGCTATACTGACTTTATGTTCATAACACCAACGAAACCCTTTTTACGTGAGACTTCACGCCCAACCAATTTTTTTTATTTTTTTGGGTTTGGTCTCTAGGGATTATTAATAATTAAAAAACAACTACATATTTATTAATTATAATATTTTTTAAAAATAACTATATTTCGCCCAAACCTGGGCATCTTCAGGCCTTATCTGAATATTACATTTGCTGTGACATTAGATGAATGAAAGATATTTAAAAACTTGAGTAATTAACACACTAATTGTTTATCAGTTACTATGTTGCATGTTTATTTACAATTACAAATAATACTTACCAGAGCTAGTCTTCTGCGAACACCGGTTATGAACTAGAGTAATAGAATAGACCAGTAAATACGGGTCGTTGAATATATTAATATTATTCACTAACGAATATGTTCCTTCTCGATATGTATCATCAGAGCTGGATTTACATATTTGGTGGCCAGGGGCCCAAGAAAAATTGCCGCCTAACCCCCCCCCCCCCCCCAAATATTGTGACAATTTTGTAATTCCTATAAAAAAGAAAAAAAAAAAAATACTGCAAGTTTTGTCCTATAAAACATATGGACTAATGTTTTATAGTTTGTCCATTTTTAACCTGATTTATTTTAATATTATTTAAATAATATTCCACTATTATTACAAGACTAGGCTAAAACCAATTTAAACCAAATACCAATTTTTTAAAATAAAAAAGTTTTTGAATGATAAACAATTTTCAAGTACACAGTATTTATATACAAGTTTTATTTTAAAATTAGTCATAATTTAACAGTAACTTCGTTTGTAGGAAATAAAATGTTAAAGTGTAGTTATAAAATAATTTTAAAAAACGGCCAATCATGCACCATGACTTAATAAGAGAATTTTCAAAGAAATCTGTGTATTATTGGCTTATGATAATACAGGAATATTTTAGTTTAGAATTTGGATGGATGAAAAAAAATTGGTACACAGGGGTACCGGGTACAAAAATCAAAATAGAATATACCCTTCAAGATGCATGTCGTTGGAAAGCTCTAAAAGTACAGTAATTGTTGTTATGTACACTTTGGTCATATTTTCATATAAGAGGGGGGTAAAATGGAAAAAAAAAACACGTTTTATGCTATTTTTGATCCTAAATTGTCAAAATTTGACACCTAAATGGACTCCAAAATGGATTATAAAAATTCTGGCCAACGAACTCAGCCTTTCTTTTGATATTATTGACATTTTAAAATTTGTTTGGATTTGTTAAGTGCATCCTAGGGTGAGATATCGTCTGGAGTGACACATACATATATACATACATAAGAAAAAGTGTTAAATTTCAGGAATCGATTAAGAATGGTATGATTTCCATGGAGAAAATTTTCAAAAATTCGCATTTAAAAAATTTTGAAGCCATTGCAATAGCTTAATTTTCTTCTAAATTTCGCTTAAAAAGAAAAGTAATTATATTACTTTGTTGAGAAATTTGTTTATTTAAATTTTTTACGTCTTGCTTTAATATTAGGAAAGTCATTTATGACATTTAAATTCAAGTCATAGTCCAGTTATATTAGTCATAAATATGGCTTCTGTTCCAAAAAATTCGAAGCTTCAATTATTTATTTTTTGATCACTTCATTTTGATATTCTAAAAAGCACGACTTTTTGCGTATTTTTGTAAATATCTCGCTTCCTCTAGCTCGGAGACCAATTGACTATCAGATCAAAATTGAAGATTATAAAATTTCACACGAAACAATTGTTTATTTTTTACTTAGAACGAACCTTTTGGATAATGAAGTGCTCCAAAGTTTCCGCACAAGGCGTAAAAAATAATTTTATTACATAGATAATTGTCAATTAACGTTGGCGGAGCTGAAGGGTTTGCTTGTAGATAATGCTCCTACCGATGCGACAATACAAGCAAAATTGATTGAAAATTATGGCATGAATACTTGACTACGATTCAGTGTATGCAGCGATACTGCGGACGCCTTCTCTTATAATTGCTGCATCAGCTTCAACTATTCGTGGACGTTTTTCTTCTTGATTCAATTTTTACTTTCTCATATAAAGAGAAAGTATTGTGATGGCGCGAAAATTCGATTTTAAGATTTTGATGGATTTACACGTTTTAAGGTCCTCTGAGTCCAAAAAAGGGGTTTTTAAAAAATGTCTGTCAGTCGTCTGTCGTCTGTGCAGACGCCTGGAGCCTAAACTGCTGGGCCGATTTTGACGATATTTGGCATACATGAGAAATGAATTTTAGCTCCAAATTTGGGGGTGCTACCCCCCAAAAACTCTGAAAAAACGTGAAAAAAAATATTTCTCGAAAACGGTTCCGACGATTTTGATTAAAAATTCTAAAATGTAGTCCATTTAAATGCGGATCCAACGATATAAGCCGTTTTCCCGGGAAAAATCTAGTTCCTGGGAAAATAGCTTAAAACGTGGACGGAGAGATCCCGGGTTCGATTCCCCGCCCTGGAGAAGTGATTTTTATGGTAAGTGATATAAATGGAAAACATTGGCTAAGTAATTATGGACTTGTATATGAGAAAGTTTGTCTGAGTTGTCTTAAACCGATTTTTTATTTTCATACCAAGCGTTAGAAAGAATAGTCGCATGTCGCATGAGTATCGAGGAAGCTAATCATTGTCATTTTTTTGGTTTCGTTGTAATAAAAATATTGTTGCCATACTTTCCAACCAATTTTGCTTCTATTGTCGCATCCGTAGGAGCATCATCTTCAAGTAAAACCTTCCATGTAAAACATATAAAATTATCTATGTAAATTTTTTTTTTTTTTTTTTTTTTTTACGACTTGTTGGGAAACTTTGGAGCACTTTATTATCCAAAAGGTTCGTTCTACGTAAAAAATAAAGATCATGGTTCATGTGTGAAAATTTATAATCTTCAATTTTGATCTGATCGTCAATTGGTCTCCGAGCTAGAGGAAGCGAGATGTTTACATAAATACGTAAAAAGTCTTGCAAAAACAAACACTACTCAAGTTATAATAACCTAGGTTTTTGCTAAACCGTTCGTTGTACGTAAAAAATGAAAGATAACTTTTCTGTGGGAAATTTAATAATCTATTTTTTTTAATAATCACCTCAATTTGTCTCCGAGCCTTAGGAAGCGAGATATTCATAAAAATACGTAAAAAGTGGTGCGACAACGGATAACAGATATTCTTCGCCCTATATTCCGTAAACCATCTATTGCACGTAAAAAATTAATAAGATTTTTTTTTGTGGGAAATTTTGTTATCTTTAATTTTGATAACCACCTTGATTGGTGTCGGAGCAATAGGAAACGAGATATTAGCAAAATACCGAATTTGTTGACCTTTGCCCTTGAATATCAACTAACGCGACCACGATCTCATTACCGATTTTCAATATGTTTTTCAGAAAGTCAAAATGAAGTGATAAAAAAATATAATATATTTTTTGATCACTTCATTTTGACGAAGCTCCGAATTTTTTGGACTAGAAAACCTAAAATGACTGGACTATCAAAAGCAATAGAAAGCAAAAGAAAAGTGTTTTTAATGCAGTTAATAATTATTTAATGTATATATTATAAACTGCTGCTGCTGGCTGCTGGGAATTTTTTAAATTGTTTAAAAACATAGTTTTATGCCCGTTTTTACCTTTAAGGATTACGTTGTATAAAAATAGAGTAAAGTTGGCCTAAACTGTAGTTCTAACTGGTGTACGTACGTGAATAACTAGCGGCGACGAGTTATAAATCACTAACCGTTTTATGTCCAAAATCTAAAATCCACTTAAACACTAAATAATAAAAACTTATGCCTACTGACCTGCACTTGCGCTCATACTCAACTGTACAATTTAGTATATAAAAGTTCAATTAATAAATAAAATATACTTTTGTTCACAAGAGTCATATTGTAATGTCCAATATAAAAAACAAATAAAAAATGTGTGAGGCTCTCACGCATTAGAAGTGAAGCTTTAGTTCTAGAATGCATTGCTCTCTTTCATTTTTTGACGAATTTATTATTTCAGGATTAAGAAATGGTTATGGGAAATTTAATTGAAAAAAAAAATTGCTACAACCACATTTATTCCAATAAAAATAAATGTTTGTTTTTATTTGCTGGTCTTTAAATAGATATAATACAATTAATCTGTAAAAATGTTACACTTGGAGGAGTCTCGAAACGCAAACTTCGTTACACGATGTCACTATATGAAAAAATTCACTCTACCGCCGCCAAAGAAGTTTCACTTAAAAAAAAAATGTTTAATTTTTCTTTCTGCCGCCTTTTGCCACCTTCGAAAATTTGCCGCCAGGGGCCCGGGCCCCCATGGCCCCTGCCTAAATCCAGCCCTGTGTATCATAATAATATATTACTATTTCAGTTCAAAAGAAAGTTCCTGGTTAAATTAAATCACTAAAATGTTTTTCAAATAACATATTTAACCATAAACAACCATTCTTCATGGTGCAATGTAATATTGTATGTAAACAAGTAATTGTGGAAAGAGTCAAAAGACGGTATTTATTTTAATTTAACTATTACTATGTTTATCCTTGGATCAAAATGTACAACAGCATTTCCACGCATGCAGTATTGAATTTCGCAAACGAATTTGTAAAATGTTGTTTGCCTACTTGAATTAGTATTTGTAATTGTTCATTAATAGCTATTTAATATTATTTCTTCGTAATTTGTTGTAATTTTTTTTTCTTGGTCAAGATAATGTAATGAGGTATAAATCTTAAATAATTTTATTTTTATTAGTTTGTGTTCTGTTTTCACTCGTATTTTGAATGAATCACTTTAAACAAGATTTATACTGTACAATAGGACTACTGTGTACCATTTCTTCTTTTTTTAATAGAAATATTGCCGCTTGCACTTTATGTTAGGAAGATCATATATATATTGAAAAGATCGAAAACTATATACAATATATTTATTTACTTTACTCCCTCACAAACTGTTCTGTGAAAAACATTATTTTAAACTTGTAAACACTCTATCAGTATGATTCATTGTTGTTGTACAATTGTTTTTTAAAATAGCCTCTACCTATTCAAAATTCTCTAGAAATAACACTGTGAATTTATAAACTCTATTTCGAATTCACTTATTTAAGTTTGTTCTTAGCGATGCCGCGATGTTTGTTTTATTAAACAAACCATTATTTTAAGTTATTTGGTCGCTAAATATCGTTTAATTTTATTTCTACTTTCTCATATAGGTATTATACACTATACACATATATAAAGAGAAAGTATTATAATGGCGCAAATATTCTTTTTTTTTAAGTTAAACTTCTTTAGGCGAGGTAGAGAAAATTGGCTTGGATGAAACTAAATTGCATGTAACGAAGTTTGTGATTCGAGACTCGTCCAAGTGTAAAATTTTTTACCGGTAAATCAACTGCCGCCTTAGGCCGGCAATTGATTTATTTATAAAAAAACCTTTCATTTAGACAAGTCTCGACTCCCCGACCCGCTGATTCAGCAGGCATATGTGCTAACCTAACCATTGCACCACGGAAGTAGACGATTTTGCTAAAAACAGAATTGGTATTATATATAAGCATAAAATTGTATACATTATAATAATATATATAAATGTTGTTTTCATGTTATTTTCATTATTCGCTAAAATTTTATGAAAACATTTTATTTTTCAATTAAATTCCACATAACCATTTCTTAATCCTGAAATAATAAAATCGTCAACAAATACAAAGAGAGCAATGCAAAAAATCAAGTTTAGAACTTAAGTTTTACTTCTAATGCGTAAGAGTCTCACACATATATTTTTTTTTTATAGTACCACGGAAAAATGATTCTAAAATATCAACGGGTTTTATTTAAAAAAATATATTAATTTTAGACTAATTAATACCAATGTAACTATATATGTAAGATGTTTTTACGGGAAAAAATCTAGGTTTTGAGAAAATACTGATAACTGGTAATCGGGTTTTCCCCTCTGGGAAGGCTTTCTTATTGAGTGTATAATTTTTATTTAATCAAAAGGAACAAATAACAAATCAAAAACTCAGGACAAATAAGACTAGTTAGTACAGATTTTTCTTTTTCACATTAAGTATTAAATAATTATAATTGTCACTGTAAAAACATGGCCATTTACGATTTACGTAGCGTGGAGCTATCTCCACTCCAGTTGCTACTAAGGGGAGTAGTACTAGTACTACTAAGGGGAGTAGTACTAGTACCTGTAGTTGTAGTACCTTTACCTTCCTCCTCGACTGCTAAGTGGGATGAAGTCCGTAGTCCTAGTCCTTCAGACCCTCATCCTTACCACTCTCTACCCGATTTTTGCTGGTGGGGATTAGTCCTCTATCTACGCCAATGTTGGTAAGAATGAGACATATTAACTAGGAAAGCGTAATAAATGAAAAGAAATTGTCAATAAACCTTAATTGCCTATGATTTAAAGTAAATGATTTAAGTATTCATATAAATCATCGCCTTGACCATTAAATTAGATCCCGCCCACTTTCTATCAAATTTAATTATTCACCAATTTAAAAAAATATATGTATTTCGGTACTATGATTCCTCGGTTTGTATTGTGTTAATACATTTTTGTTTCTCCGACCCCACATTTTTCTTATTTTTTTGTTTTTTGGATATTTACGAACTAGAAAGCCAACAAAGTGAGCTGGCAAGCACTCTACAGCACTTCTCTAGTCGAGAAAAAAATATATAAATAATAATAACTGACCAACTAGACAAAGGCCTCAGATTGTATCTCTAGGATAGATTATGTGTGTTGTGTATGTCTGTCCGTATGTGTCAGAAAGAAAGGGGGGGAGGGGTTCTGAGTCAGGCACTCCATCTCTTAGATAGGGGGGCATTTTGGTGCCCCCGCGTGAGTCATCTCTGTATCTCCCTCTTCCTAGGTTGCTTTTTACACGCGGACACTCAAACAAGCGTAGACATCTCGCTTTCAGAAACTGAATACAATCGCTCTTAGACAACACGGTACCACAGATATACTTGGATACCTGTTTTTAGAATCCGCCCCGTTACACTGATTTCAAACAAATAAATACGAAACAAGCATCCGCTTTTTAGTATGTAAACTAACAAATTCGAACCCTAAGGTAAAATTTATATGGTTTTGAATTCGTTTTAATCAAATAACCAGAAGAAATCAAATAACTAACTTCACTACGAGTGTTAAATTAGGTAAATTGAACAGTTTCGTGTGTGAATGTGAGATATTTGAAGCTGAAACCACGGAAACCTTTCAGAATTCTAATAATCTTGAGGACATGGTAGGTAGGTAACAAATGCTTTTTTTCCTTTTAATAATATAAAGTCTATATATTTTTTACTAGATCATTTTATATATGTTGAGAAAGATCCTCTGTTATCATTTATAATGTACAAAATGTAAAAACTACATTTATGCGAACTTTTAACCCGTAACAAATTAAATCTCAAATATAATTCTGTGTTAAAATTACAGTTTTTAAGCTTAATGCTCATTTACGTACTTAATAATAATAATTATAATAATAATAATAATAATAATAATAATAATTATTATAAAATATATTATTATTTTATATTCTTATGTATATATAAACTAGGCATCGCGAGGCTCTTATATTGAAGCGAGCTTATAGTAATAAATATGTATTGAATATTGAAAAAATAGATTATCATGAATCATGATGAGTTGATAGTTAATGGGTATCGTAGTAGTACAGCGGCTAGTAGTAAGGGACCACCCCGCATTCTTACTATTCCTCTAACCACACCATCTCCTTTTCAATTATTATAAAATGTATTTTTTTGCTACAAAAAAACTACTGCATGTATCAAATTGAAATTTTGCATGCCTGTTTCAATTGTGCATTAGATGGTGTATATGAAGTTTTATTAAAATCGTTGCGTTAGAACGTAAGATATCGGTAAAAAGGTTGTTTTCTCTATTGTACACGATTAGGTCCGCTTTAATAGTTTTAGCGATCTTTATTAATTCATAGCGGTGTCGCTGTTGGTTTTAATAAAAAATGTTATTTGTAAAAAATGTTCGTCTCATCGAATAGATGATGATAGAATCTTTTCCTTTCCTGAAATTCCAATTTAATTTTTGAACCTCTCGTTTACGCGAGCGTTGCGCCCGAACTCTTGGACGGATCACGCTGTCCAACGAACTTAGCCTGAGTATTAGTAAGAGGATCATGTATACCAAATTTCAACTAAATTGGTCAACTTTTACTCAAGTTATCGTCACACGCGTAAACGTTACTGACAGACAGACAAGATGCATATTTCGTTGAATGTAAGAAGCTCGCTTACGCTCGCTTCAATAATAATAATCACTAGGCATCGCGTGGCTCTATCATTGAAGCGAGCGTATCGCAATGAAATACTGAATATTGAAATTTATTAATCATGATGAATGTCATAGTTGAAGATAAGTGGAAGAGGGTAGTATAGGGAAGAGTGGGGGTACTCGGTACAAAGCTTTACTTCCTAAACAAACCTATACACTATATACGACTATAACAATCTTCACCACCCGCGGTAGCTTTTAAACAATTATTATAAATGTATCTCGTCACTACGCAAAGAATTTTGCTTGTATCAAGTTGAAATTTTGCATACCTGTTTCAATTGTGCATTAGATGGTGTATATGAAGTTTAATTAAAATCGTTACGTTAGAACGTAAGATATCGGTAAAAAGGTTGTTTTCTCTATAATAAACGTTTAGGTCCGCTTTAATAGTTTTAGCGATCTTTATTAAGTCATAGCGGTGTCGCTGTTGGTTTTAGTAAAAAATGTTATTTGGAAATAATGTTCGTCTCATCGAATAGATGATGATAGAATCTTTTCCCGTCCTGAAATTCCAATTTAATTTTTGTACCTCTCGTTTACGCGAGCGTTGCGCGCGAACTCTTGGACGGATCACGCTGTCCAACGAACTTAGCCTGAGTATTAGTAAGAGGAACATGTATACCAAATTTCAACTAAATCGGTCAACTTTTACTCAAGTTATCGTCACACGCGTGAACGTTACTGACAGACAGACAGACAGACAGACAGACAGACAGACACGGAACATATTTCGTTGAATGTAGGAAGCTCGCTACGCTCGCTTCAATTATTTTAAGTACTTGGTACTTAAGTAGTTCATTTTAGAGTTGCGCTTTATCATGTGTTATATTTGTATTATCGTAAGTATAAGTTACAATTATCCAACCTAACAATGCCTCTATCCAGGGCCGCAGCTAGGGGGGGCAGGGGGGGTCTTCTGCCCCGGGCGGCAAAATGTAGGGGGCGGCAAAATGATTACAGACTTTAAATTTATTTAACTAATTTAAGACCTGTAATATGACACAGTGATGTAGGTGTAGAGGGCGGCATGCGAGCTAGGCAGATGAGAGTGAGCGATATGAACGCAGTACTGTCAGTGAGTAGATGCCTTCTTAATTCCCTATTGCAAGGTCGGGTCACAGTGTAGTTTTCGCGTAGTCCGTCTCGACGATGCGCGCCCTATTCCTACGAACTAAACAGGGCCGGCGCGACCCTAGGGCGCTAGAGCCTGGAGGGGCGCCGCAAGATACTTGCCCACCAATAAGTCAATGTTTTTACATAGAAAGATAGATGAATAATTTAAATTAGGAGAGATCTCATTTAAAACTAATAATATAATTATTTTGAAAATAAATTATTATTGTTTATGGATCAATAGTCAAGTTAATATTAACATTTAAAACTGGGATTCCCATACTTACATGTTTACGTGGGATACAAACATTGAACTATTTTGTGTTTGTTTATTTGCATACCTTAATGGTTGTTCGTTTATATACTCAGTTGAGAGTGTATCCCCTAGTTCAGTTGCTGTATAGGACGTTGTGAAGGTATTTCATAATGAATCAGGAAGAATTAATAGCATAGTATAGCGTTAAAGGTAAAACTTTTTTTTTAGTCTAAAAACCGATTTAGTTAATAAATGTTTTAAAAATTCTGCAGAAACAATTTTAAACAAACTGCTTTATTTTTAGCTGAAAAAGCTCTAAAAAAGGCCCAAAATTCACCATTTTGAACCTAATTTTCCAAAATTTTCCGGGGGAGGCCCCCCGGGCCCCCCTTTGGGTTAGGTTCATGTATGACAGAAGAGAGATTAGTAGGACTGGCATCTATTTTAAATGAACTGAACAGGAGTTTATTATTTAAAAATGGATTTTAATTTACTAGAGTTTAGTTGTTTCTTTTCGATGTCTCTGATGATTTAAGTCTCTTTTCCATTAAACATCAAAGAGCATCGAAAAAAAAAATAATCAAAACATTTGCAGCCGAAAAGTCAAATTTACATTAATACACTTTTAGTTTTTGGAAGAATTGTTTTATGTATAATGTATAATATTTTCTGGTATATTAAAAAGATTTTACTTGAATTGTTTCGTTTCTCATTTTCAAATAAAACTTAGTTATCAACTTCAATCATGATTTTATATTTTATCTCAAATATTAATAAATATTTCAAGATTTTTCACAAGCTGACTTAGGAGTAGGAGTAATAGTTATTGGCGAATTGCTAGGATAAAGTGGTGGAAGGGGGCGGCAAAATTAGGGCTTGCCCCTCCTGGCAAAATATGTAGCTGCGGCCCTGCCTCTATCTATTGTCAGTCTAAAATGAAATACAAGCTTTATTAGTTTAATTGTCAAATGCATATTGTAATCTAAAGCTGCGCGTGTCTTATAAAATTTTTGTTTGGAAAAATGTTCAAAAAGGCCTTGCAAATAAAAATAAGAGTAGATGTAGACTTACAATAGTACGTATTTAATTTTTTTTTATTTATAAACTAATTAATGACCAAGCGGTGATTTGTTAGAATCAGGCTTTAAATCTCTTTCTTATGTCACACGTCTCATGTTCAGTAATTTATGATTCTTTTAATGGCTTCTATATTTACTAGGCATCGCGTGGCTCTATCATTGAAGCGAGCGTATAGTAATAAATATGTATTGAATATTGAAAAAAAAGATTATTGTGAATCATGATGAGTTGATAGATAATGGGTCTGGTAGTAGTGCAGCGGCTAGTAGTAAGGCAACCACCCCGCATTCTTACTATTCTTCTAACCACACATCTCTATTTCAATATTTATAATTTGTATCTCTTTGCTTCAAACAAACTACTGCATGTATCAAATTGAAATTTTTCATGCCTGTTTCAATTGTGCATTAGATGGTGTATATGAAGTTTTATTAAAATCGTTTCGTTAGAACGTAAGATATCGGTAAAAAGGTTGTTTTCTCTATTATAAACGTTTAGGTCCGCTTTAATAGTTTTAGCGATCTTTATTAAGTCATAGCGGTGTCGCTGTTGCTTTTAGTAAAAAATGTTATTTGAAAAAAATGTTCGTCTCATCGAGTAGATGATGATAGAATCTTTTCCCGTCCTGAAATTCCAATTTAATTTTTGTACCTCTCGTTTACGCGAGCGTTGCGCGCGAACTCATGGACGGATCACGCTGTCCAACGAACTTAGCCTGAGTATTAGTAAGAGGAACATGTATACCAAATTTCAACTAAATCGGTCAACTTTTACTCAAGTTATCGTCACACCCGTAAACGTTACTGACAGACAGACAGACAGACAGACAGACAGACAGACACGGAGCATATTTCGTTGAATGTAGGAAGCTCGCTACGCTCGCTTCAATTATGAAGGAATTGCAGCTATACTTTGTTCATTCTTCATGCATTTCGTGGCACACTACCTTTTTCTCTCAGCTATTATGTGCATGTATTTTAAAAGGGTAAATTGTTACTTTTTAAGATTACCAAAAGTCAGCAATTCGTTAATTAAAATAAATACAATACACTAATAAGAAGTAGTTTTATATCAATCAAGTCGTCTATAATGTGGGAAATCTCGCCCTTCTCTTTCTATTATTTCTTTACTGTTCGTAAGGTCTATTTCAGAAGCGTAGGCCTTAGCCGCCGAGGATCCTTTCTTTCTATCGGCTACTTGAGGACCCATGAAGATCTTAGCCACTGCTTTCTCAGGAAACGCCGTTTTTGCTATAGCGGGCATGTGTGGCATTGCCACGGGTTCAATAACGGTACTCCCTAACTTCGATTTTTGTCTTGAATCGAAACTGCTTAGTCTGACCGATTGTTTGATTACATCTTTCTTAAGAGTTCTGATAACCCTTTCAATTATCGGTTTTTCGACTGTTTGTTCTTGGGCTTCTTGGAGAGGTGGATGGGGACAACATTTTAATGGTGGAGGCAAGGAGGTTCTAAATTTTACCTCTGCAGGTTCACCGTAAGAACGAGACGACCAGGGATCTTTAGGACAGGTTGTGGGCTCTTCGTCGTCCCTCACGATGTCTTTACCTTTGTCGTCTTTTACCATCCATCTCCATTTGACAAGTTTGAGCCAAGCGTTGCAAAAACTATCGACGAAATCTTTAATCCTCTCTTCTACTTGCCTTTTTTTCCTGATCTCTTCTAAAGCTTTGTTTACCATTTCGTCGTGGAGCTCGTATATATAATTGTCAATATCCATATCTTCTTTTAATTCTTCCCATTGTTTAAAACTGTCCTCTTTAAATACGCTTAGCTTAGGGCTCACCGACTTCTTTCTCGAGGATGCGGATTTACGATATGGCTTTGTAACTATTGATCCTACGCTTCGCTTTGTAGTTAAACTTTTTTTCCTTTCATTGGGATCCGCCATTGCTTGAAGTTAAATATGTGTAACTTCTATAGAATTAAAACTATTTCTCCTTTGCTAACAAATAGCTACATAAAATATAAAAATAATTATTGACATTTAACGTTTGACAAATTTATTAACAAAAATAAGTATACTTTAGACTTAGACGACATAATTAAAATTTTCAATATCATAGCCGTTGGTTATTACGTAGCAGGAAATTAATTGTTTGTGTAGTTACTTAGTTGAATGTTAGGCAAAATTTCAATTTTCAATAATAAAGTGATCTTGACCTCCCTTTAAAGGCATTTAAACCTCTGCCTGCATCTTTACTGCCAGGTGGATGAAGATAAAAACTAGGCTTCTAATATTGCACTAGAATAATAACATTAATATTAAGAATAATAACTAATAATATCGAACTAGAAATAAATATTGCAATTTCAAATTCGATAAAGCTGATTTAAAGAGAAACTGGCAATTCTTTAGATTGTTACTCCCCTCATCATAAAAGAAGTGGGATATTCCTTTATTCCCAAGTACATTGGACTAAACATCCCTTTTTCTTAATAGTTATTTTTATTCTAAAACAACATTAGGAAGTAGCAATCGAAAGAAGTACCGAGAAACTAGTATTACAAAGTACAGTAGAACCCCGGAAATGCGAACTAATTTAGATCAGGGCCTGTTCGATTTTTTATTATCCTTGTTGCTATTGCAACAACTATTTCTGACTATTGTTGTTCCGATTATCGGGGCTTCTGCTTTTATTGTCATAATTTTAATTGTTTTTTTATTAACATAAAAAAAAATATTCCTGGTATAGTTTGCAGGCACATATATTCCTAATTCCTATATGCTCCGGCACGAGGAATACCCACTATTTAATTATCCAGTGTTTCTGTTAAAAATGAAATTTAGATTTTGGCTAGGCGCACATTGGGGGCAAAACAGTCTGCAGACTGTCTGCGGGCTGTCTGCCCCGGTACAACAAATTGTCGCCGGCGACAATCTTTTTCCCCGGGAGACCTCCTCCGCAGGCAGTCTGCAGACTGTTTTGCCCCCAGTGTGCGTCTAGCTTTAGAATACTTATGAACAAGTTAGAACACCGTCAAATCGGTTCTATAGAAATGTAGGGCGTCATAATATACGACTGAGAGTAGGAGAGGGTTTTAAGAAACACATATAGCGGCGGCCCAACGCAGTCTGAAAACTTTGCCAAGCCGATTGTGAATAATGTCTCAACTATTATTTTTTCCCTAAAAAAAATTGTTCGGAAATCGAGGTTTTCAGATTTTCGGAGTTTAGCATGAAATAAACAGGTCAAGTGTGTGCTAGTCAGCACACATCGAGGGTCCGTAGGCAACCCTGCGTATAGTTTAAGTAATACCCTATTGATGGTGTTTTTTAAAATGCTAAATAGCTTCCTTTGAACTATCCTATGGGTCTGATATTCTCAAAACACATGAACTAACTTCTGATAAAGTATTTTTTTGCCACTGAACGGGACTACAACCATATAAATACATCAAAAAGACCATAGTTATAAAAAAACGTATTTTGTCAATAAAAAATAAAATAATATTTTTTTTCGAAATTTCCAAAAAGTGGTATCTTTACTTTTGGTCGAAGAATGTTCAGGATTTTTTTCAGATTTTTTGCACTTAACATAAGCGAGATAGAAGGGGGGGGGGGACACGTTTCACACCCACTTCAAACTTGCCTACGCTCGCCCTATTAAAGTTATAACCAAAGAATTATATATTTTTGTAATCAGCTCGACGTATCCTTTCATATAATACCCCTCAAGGTGTTGAAAAAAAAAATAAAAATAATTTTAACCCTTAAGTTTTTAACCTAATATTTTTGAAAAATATTTTTTTTTAAGTCGCTATATTTTTAAAATATGTGGGTAGGTACAAGACACATACATGCCAAATTTCAAAGTGATCGGATGAAAGGTGTAGCCGTGAGAGCAGGCGACAGGACGGACGGACAGACACACGCAGGAAAATATAAGGGTCCTTGGTTTTGCCTACGGACCCTAAAAACGAATTTGAAGCTCTGTTGGGAGACTGCGGGTGATTAAAATCCCTCAACGAGGAAATAACTACAATTTATAATAAATTAAAAATGTAACAATAAATATTTGTACATACCATTTTTGTATTTACCATTTACCACATACAGTGGCGTACACAGGGGGGGGGGGGGGGGGGGGGGGGGCCTGCTAATAAACACTATACCGGCCCGACTGTCGGCTGGGCCCGGATTTTGCCGATGGAATTGAATTTATTAAACACTATACCGGCCCGACTGTAGGCTGGAACAGGATTTTGCCGATGGAATTAAATTTATTAAACATTATACTGGCCCGACTGTCGGCTGGGCCCGGATTTTGCTGATGGAATTGAATTTATTAAACACTATACCGGCCCGACTGTCGGCTGGGCCCGGATTTTGGCCGATGGAATTCAATTTATTAAACATTATACCGGCCCAACTGTTGGCTGGGCCCGGATTTTGCCGATGGAATTAAATTTATTAAACACTATACCGGCCCAACTGTCAGCTGGGCCCGGATTTTGCCGATGGAATTGAATTTATTAAACACTATACCGGCCCGACTGTAGGCTGGAACAGGATTTTGCCGATGGAATTAAATTTATTAAACATTATACTGGCCCGACTGTCGGCTGGGCCCGGATTTTGCTGATGGAATTGAATTTATTAAACACTATACCGGCCCAACTGTCGGCTAGGCCCGGATTTTTGTCGATGAAACTAAAACTATTAAACACTCTAGCGGCCGATTTTGGCTGGACCGAGATTTTTGCTGATGGAATTAGATTCATTGAATTAAATTAGGATGCATGAAATAAATCGGCTCATTTGCCGACTAGGCCTTGATTTTTGCCAGTGGAACTAAAAACATTAAACTTGATCGACCCGATTTCGGCTGGGCCCGATTTTTCGCCAATTGAATTCAATGATTTTTTTGTGGTTTTATTCCAGTTCAATAGCATATAGGTATAGGACAGCTTCAATTCATTACGAATCCTAATGCAATGAATTGAATTTGGATTCGTAAAAATAGACTGCTCCGATTGATAGCTAGGCCCGGATTTTTTGCTATAGAATTAAGTGCATTGAATTGAATAGGATGAGTACAATGAATCGGCCTGATTGCTAGTAGTCCCGATTTTGTCGATGGAAATTATTAATAAATAATTAAATTAAATAAATTGGGATGCGTTTAATAATAGACCCGATTGCCGGCTCGGCCTAGGTGTTAAGCACATTAAATTAAATGAGGCCCGAGTCAACTCGAACTTTTGCCGATGGAATTAAATTAATTGAATTAAAATATGTACACTAGACTGGCTTAAACGGGAAAATGATGGTTGTGGATTTCAGTAGCAAATTTGTGTTTTGGACCAGGATTGTGTGTAGAACGCTACGTGGGTCCTCTTGTCTATGCGGCATTCCCCTTTTGCTGACTCAGGTCGGACTAGTGTTTGTCGACATGTAGTGGGAAAACAGAGGCAAAATAAATAAATCGGTTTATCATTTTGTGAAAAAACTGATTCATATTACATAGTAATAGTAAATTTAAATCTAAAACTCAAAAAGCGTTCAGAAAACATTTGATGTTAAATGTCCCATTTAATTACCCAGCGAATGAGCGAATGATTCTTTTGTTTTGCAATAGGTATTTAATTTTCTTAGAGAAGAATTCTCTTCTAGATAAACATTTGAAATTCCTATGTGCTCCAAATCCACGTTTGCTTTTGCAGTATGGATTACGTTTTGCTTCCGAGCTAACCAAAGGAAACGGAAGATATGTGACAGTTCTGAAGAACGAACAATTTTTATGTCTCCGATTTCAAAAATTCCAAGACAGAAATCTGTTCAACATCACGGTACAGTTTGGGTCCCGTGTCCGCCTGTCTTTCAATTTTTGCGAACCAACATATCTTAAAAGCTATTCGTCCAATTTTATTGAAATTTTGATGGTAGGTCATAATTAGCCAGGTTATAACATTGCTGATCCCCTATAAGTTTCAATCTTCTGCACCTATTTATTTCTCTTCCACATTCGCACAGACATACATTTATTTACACCTATATCTTCAAAAGTACTCATCTGATTTTTATGAAATTTTAATGGTTTGTTTAAAGTAGCCCGCAGATAACCCAAGAATAATTTCAACCGTCTGCGCTCTTAAAATATTGCTATATTGATACTTTATTCATGTTAAATTTACTCAATTTTCCCTCCTTTTTTAAATTAGTCAAAATTGGTTTGATTTTTACATTATTTAAAGTGTCAATTTACCAAAATTTAAACAGCGCAGACAGTTAAAATTAATCTGTGAGCTTCCTTTGCCTTTGAGCCCAAGGGGTTCAAAGGCATCAAGTTATCCTCAGCTAAACGTCTACTTTTGCTCCTTTACGCTGACGATATAGCAATTTTTGCTCTCTCGTGGACAGATGCTCAAGAAATTTTAAATAATCTTTCTGAATACTGCTCGCTTAACGCTCTCAAGCTAAACACCGAAAAGACCAAAGTTCTCACCTTCCATAAGTCTCCGAAAACAAAGCGCCTTAGAACATTGTCATATAACTCCGTACCCCTAGAATATGTAAAATCCTTTACTTACCTTGGTGTACCTCTTTCCTCCTCTGGTAAATTCTACAAAGCCTCTACTTTCTTTATTTCGAAAGGTAACATTGCTTTTGCTAAGGCCCGATCTATCCTACTTAAATCTAAATGCTCTTCATGGTCCACTAATGTTAAATTATTTGAATCAGTTGTACTCTCTTCACTCCTTTATGCTTCTGAAATATGGGCGCCTAGGTATATGTTGAACCTCTCGACTCCGCCCAATCTAAATATTTTAAGTTTCTCTACTTTTGGCCTCGTTCAACACCCCACTATTTACTTCGGGTGGAAACTGGCACAAGATCCATAGCTCTTTAAGTGTTTAAACAAATGATAAGCTATATCCTCAAAATTTTAGCAATGCATGATGATCGGTTACCTGTCACATGCCTTAAAATTCTGTACGACCTCGACACTAAACCTTGTAACATCCCCTCATTTAACTGGGTTACACAGTTTAAGCAGTTTTTAGGCCCTATCGGATTCTCTGGAGATTCCACCCTTGATTATAATTTATTTAACTCAGCAACCAATAGTTTAATCTCACAGCTTGAGAATCATTTACTCTCTTCTGACATCCATCGTATCCTCAACAGCCAGCACTCGCCTCTTTTCCGTTTTGTGACCTCTTTCCCACTCCTAGCGGAAGGTTACCTTCAGTCAACGATTTATTTCTCTTCAAAGAGATTAATCAGTCAAGCTAGACTATCTAGTGCCTCTCAAACATATTTTTACCATAAAAAACAACCCCATGTAATTTTTGACAAGGTTTGTCCTGCTTGCCTAAATGACTTGGAATCCCTTCAACACTTCCTTCTTTCCTGTTCAGCATACTCTTCCCCTAGAAAGAAATATCTCTTACCTTATTCGAACCTTTCTCTCACAGATATACTTTACGACCCTGATGATCTAAAAGCAGCGGCTATATCTACATTTATCTCAGCAGCTCTGTCTATCCGTCATAAAATTTTATCCTAACGCACCTACTTTTCTTCCCTCTCCTTTTTATGTAGCTTTATATCTTTTACTCCCTATACAATCTCCTATGTTTATGGCACCCCATGCATTATTTTTACCACAAATAAAGTTAAGCAAAAATAAATAATTATAAAAAAAATAATAATAATAATAAATAAATAAATAAAGAAGTAAATAAGTAAATAATGAGTATCAAGATATATTTAATTTTGTTATTCTATGATTTATATTTTTATATTTGTGAAGTGTTTTGTATTTTAATTTCCAATTTGTTTTTCTCTCTCTGTATTATTTAAACTTATATGTACATTTGTATACCCCTTTGCAGGGAAACTTTGTTTCTATAAGCAAATAAAGATTATTATTATAATCTGTGAGCTTCTATCAGATAAGTTTTATAAAATAAGATAAGGTGTAAATAAATGTATGTGTGTGCACATGTGGAAGAGAAATGGTGGCAGATGGAGAAATGTGGTGGAGGGAAATGGGACCTGAAGATTGGACCTTATATAGGACCAACAATGGACTTTTTATATGCTAATTAACTGCCATCCGAGTAGTTTTTAAGAATTGTTCGCTATGATTGAGCGAGAGACAGACTAACAGCCAGAAACGGGATCAAAAATGTCTGATAACTGGAACAGATTTCTGTCTTGGAATTATTGGAATCGGAGACATAATCGTTCTTTAGAACGATCACATCATATAGTGAGGTGTTACCTCATAGGATTTTAATTTAATTAAATATGAGGTTAGAAATTGAAATTTGAGTGTTGAAAAGGGGAGAAATTACAATTACAATAAATTATGGGGTATGCTAAACCCGCATATAAGTTAAATTAGGTCCCCCCCCCCCCCCCCGAAAAAAATTTCTGTGTACGCTACTGCCGCATACATATATATTTGTACATCTACTCCTTAACTAGTGGCAATTTAAATGGCCCTCTTGGAAATATGGGACCGGCTTGAGCTAGTTAACCGAAGAGCCCTCTATAATCTGCTCAGACTCTATGTACCCTTCGAGCTTGAACACTTCGTATCATACAACCCTATTATTATCTTCATACATTCATTAATCTCCAGACAACACTAGCAAAGACCACCTATGGCACTATTCTTGTGAGTTCTTAGCCACCAGTGAATCCCAGGAAACGAAAGAGGTGATCAAAACGTGACTTCGTTACCTCCTATTTCAATTATTGCCAGCCGAACAGAAAAGTAGAAAATAGTGGGTGGATATTATTAGCGAAATGGGAACAGATGTGGAAGGATGTTCTACCTAGCGCAGTCAAACTAAGAGATATTCAGGACACAACAAAACCGCGGATAACTTCCTCCACTGTGATAACTTCCCCAAGAGTGAAGTAATCCCAAAGAGGTGAGACATGTTTCACACTGATGATCTCATTGAATAGATGAGTAAAGTGGCCGAATAACTCCCGTCCTGTAATGACCTAGGCTGTTGAACGGGACTAAAACCATAAAAGAAAAATTATCATCTTGCAGACTAGAAGCTATTGTGGCAAGGCTAGAATCGGACACACCCAACTTACAAATGGCCATTTAAAGAGCTGGGAACCTCTACCTATTTGCGATAGGTCCATAGACCCCTGTCAGTCTCCCAAATTCTAGGGATATGTGCTAAATACAATCGTTTACGTCGAAAGCACAAACGTTATCTGTGAAATTTTAAGTGTGCATTTACAATAAGAAATAGTTATTATCAAAACTACTTTGGACAAGCATATCTAAATTATTGAATAGACAGCTATATAACAATTTAGTATAACCGTTAATTTAATACCTGGCCAGGTCGAGAACACCGCTGGAGTGGAAGGGCTAAATGAAAACTTTTCCAATTAACTAACATTTACCCGATTTTTTTTACATTTATTTACCTATTATTGCTCTTAACATTTCTTTTAGGGCCCTTAGGCAAACCCTTATACTGTTCTGAGCTTATCTGTCTGTTAAAATCCTGATCTCCCGAAAAATATGAAACGTTGCAGTTATGTTATGTGTAATAACCCAAACGGAGGAAGTCCCAAAAAATATAATCCCTCAAAAACAAGCAGTTTAAGTAAAGGGTTGACTTTTTTTAAATGAACATGGGTCACGTGGGGGTCTAACATTCCTGCGTTGTCTGTCCTTCTGTCCATCCGTCAGTCTGTAACGCACCTGATCTCCGAAAGTACCCAACACTTTGGTTATTCACAATAGTTGTTCTGATTTTTTGTAAAAGATAGTACTCTTAAGTAAAGAGCTTTACAACGAAATGCATCATGAAGGGTTTTCATTATTTTGAAATTTGTACCTCCGTGTACCAAAATTGGAACATAGTTTTACTAACTCAGAAACCACCCCAGACTGTCCAACCATTCCCCAAAGTTTTATCGCAATCAGATGAACGGTTTAGGCAGGCATATTAGACAGACAGACAGACAAACATTCATTTATATATAATATATATATATAGATTAATTAATTAATAAGTATACGAAACTACAAGAATATGCATCGCAACACCTTACTAACTATAGTTTTACTTAAATTTCTAACATGTTCATTTGGTTTGAAATTGTTTCTAACATGTTCATGTTTCTCTTTGATTGCTAAGGAAAATAGCCCTAAGTACTATATTATTATATTATTGGCGTTATTCTGTTGTTTACTTATCCGCGAAATCCAGCGAACTGTTTAATACGGCTCTCGATAGAATTGAGTAAGACAGCCCTGCACAAAATGTAATTGAATAAAATGTATTCCTTACTTACATGCAATTATATAATTGAAGCGAGCTTCTTACATTCAACGAAATATGCATCTTGTCTGTATGTGTGTCTGTCTATCTGTGTGTAACGTTTACGTATCCGACGATAACTTGAGTAAAAGTTGACCGATTTAGTTGAAATTTCGTATACATCAGTGGCGGCGCGTCCTTAAGGGCAGGTGGGGCTAAGCCCCACCAACTTATTGAGAAAATAAAAAAATATATATTCATTTAGAAAAGAAAAACGATTTAGTTGTCAACACAAATAAATACATAGATATATATAGTTTTCGTGTTCATAGTATACATGTTCCTTTTACTAATACTCCGGCTAAATTCGTTGGACAGCGTGATCCGTCGAAGAGTTCGCGCGCAACGCTCGCGTAAACGAGAGGTTTAAATGTAAAATTGGAATTTCAGGACGGGAAAAGATTCTATCAACACCTATTCGATGAGACCAACATTTTTTCCAAAATCATTTTTTATTAAAACCAACAGCGACACCGCTATGAATTAATAAAGATCGCTAAAGCTATTAAAGCGGACCTAAACGTTTAAAATAGAGAAAACAATAAATTTACCGATATCATACGTTCTGACGTAACGATTTTAATAAAACTTGATATAAATCGTCTAAAGTACAATTGAATCAGGCATGAAAAAATGTCAACTTAATACAAGCATAAGTTGTTGTGTAGTGAAGTGATACATTTTATAATAGTTGAAAAGGAGATGTGTGGTTAGTGGAATAGTAAGATGCCTTTGTTCGGACGTGGTTTAAATATATTAGTCTCCCAGTGATTTAATATTTTATAAAGGAAATTGTTACGGTGACAATCGCAATAGCGAAACATTGTTTTATGTGTAACGAACAGGTTCCACCTTGAATGTGGAACGCGGTATGAGAAATTTGAAATAAACAAGTATCAAAAGAGTATTGAATATCTCTAATAACACGACCGCGATCTTGTTGCCGATTTTCAATAGGTTTGTTCCAACCACCAGTTCCGAATCAGTTTCGGATTAGTCCGTGATTGACGTAATGCGCATGCGCGATCACTGACCGTTGGGAATTGATTTGTGATTTCGTTTTTGTTGGAACGCTCCTTTCTCGAACCAAACTGTTTGCCGTGGTAGGTTTTAGCACTGTTATCAGAACAACTTTTTGAGTTGATCGTTTATGTGATTTTGCGTTCCTGTGCTATCGAAAATACCTGAACTTATTAATATTAAAGATATGGATGATGGATACGTCAATAGTTGATGAAGATATGTGCCAGTCGCTTAAATCAGGGCCTGATTTAGGCCGCCTAGGGGCTCGCACAACAAGGAGGCGCCACACCACAAAAGTTTCATTTTCTAATGCTAATTAAGCTCTAAAGTTGGAAGAAAAACCTACATACTCATAGAGGATATGACGAAAATACATGCACACATTTTAGAAATGTTCATTTAATACATG
The DNA here is from genome assembly GCA_951217055.1 of Gerris lacustris. NCBI lineage: Eukaryota > Metazoa > Arthropoda > Insecta > Hemiptera > Gerridae > Gerris > Gerris lacustris. The sequence continues at coordinate 21,506,212 of OX578283.1, read as the reverse complement.
AATTCACGATTTCATTTCGATTTACGCAATTCACAATTTTCGGGCTTACTGAGGTGAGCCAGTTTTAGTAGACTCACGGCACACTCGTATTCGTATTTTTATTGATATAATCCTAAATGCTCTTTTGTTTTATAAAAACAAATATTAATCTTAGTCCAGTTAACGAAAGAAATATTGCGGAAATAAATCGGATTCTTTCGATATTTGTTTGAAAATGGAATAAGTATCAAAAGTCCATCTTGGAAAATCCAATTTTTATTTTTTTCAGAAATATCTAGAAAATGCCAATTATATGCACAAAAATCCATCGTCGCATTCATACAAAAACATTTTAAAAAGAACAGTTGATTCGCAAGAAAGGAGAATAATTATAATAGGCGAGCGAAATCAAAACAAAAACAATGAAGCGGAGCGGAAGGTTACGTTTCTGTTCACCCAAATTCAATCCCAAACTACTAGTCCCTGCCGCGGATAGCTGACTGCTCTGACTGGTTCCAAACTAATCCGTGATTCAATCAGAGCGTGGTTGGAACAGCCGATTAACAGTCAGAGTCAGTCAGAGTTTGAGTTTGGGCTCGTTGGAACTCTTTTTTCCAAATGCGCATGCGTCGTACAGTTCCAAACCAGTTTGAAGAGTGGTTGGAACAAACCTACAATGTTTTCCAGAACGTCAAATTGAAGCTCCGATATTTTTTGGAACAAAAGCCATATTTATGACTAAAATAACTGGACTATATATTTATTAAATAAAATTGAGTTTCAAACCTTTTAGCTTTAATTGGATAACCAAGCATATTTAATAATATGTCTAAAAATTAAATTGTTTATTCATTTTTCCAACACATTTAAAAAAATTGCTCTTCCTTTCGAGCGCCGTGGGCGCTCGGTCCCCGGTTCTAAAGAAAAAACTAATTTAAAATTCCGTAAATAACGTCATGTTTACGTTTTTAACATAATATAATCATTTTTATAAGTTATATTTATTATTATATAGTTAAAAACAAGTATAAAGAAAATATAAACAAATATTAAATAATAAAGTTTGATTTTCGCAAGGTTAAGTATAAATAAAAAGATTAGTTTCAGCATAAACACACCTCGGACTCCAGATGTAAACAATAATGCTCCTCCCCCCTTCTTCTTCTTATTTCCTTTACTTTAGTCTATTGTCATCGTCGGACCGGTGCACAGCTCATCCCGTAATCTTTTCCTTTACTACCGACATTGTTAAGGTAAAATTTTATTCTTATGTTAACTATTTATTTAATTGTTTTTATTATCATATTATTATTAATCGAATTTGTATTTATAGTTTGTTAAATTCTATATTAAGTTAATGTTTTAGTTTATTTAAATGAATGTTTTACTTAAATTAAACGAATGTTTTACTTTATTTAAATGAATATTTTACTTTATTTAAATAAATGATTTACTTTATTTAAATTGTTTTTATTAAATTATTATTACTAGAATTTTTATTTATATTTTGTTATATTCTATATTAAGTTAATGTTTTAGTTTATTTAAATGAATGTTTCAGTTTATTTAAATGAATGTTTTACTTTATTTAAATGAATGCATTTCTTTATTTAAATGAATGTTTATTCTTTATTTAAATGAATATTTTAGTTTATTTAAATTAATGTTTTAGTTTATTTAAATGAATGTTTTACTTTATTTAAATGAAGGTTTTACTTAATTTAAATGAAAATGTTAGTTTATTTAAATGAATGAATGAACTACTTATGTTTTAATTAATTTAGATTAGGTACTAATAAAAAATAAAATAAAATGACTGAGGTTTTATCTTTATTATTATTACTAAACAAATAAAATATAATGAAATTTATTTCATGACAGGGCCTACAATTTACTCTAATATGTTAACACTATGATTCAGCCAGCGATTTCTTGCATAAACCACACGGTTCTAACTTAAATTGAGTAAATTTTATAAATTTTCGTTAATTTTTTGAACAGCGCATATATATTGAATAATTCAAACGCCGATAACTCTATCGTTGTATTTGTCCATATTAACGCAGTCTCAACTGCTTTTTCTCAAAAAAATTACCTCTTTCCAACGATATAAATCATATTGGGTGTTGTCAACCAAAATTTCGGGTCAAATTTTCCGGCCTAAATTTGATCCTTTTGAAATTAATTTTCCCCAAAAATGAACCAATTTCAAAGAAAATTTGTATATACGCTTCATTTAACATCAGAAATAATAATGTGGAAGAATTTTTGAAAAAAAAAGAAGAATTAAATATTTCTTATACACGTAACACATATATTAGAAAGTTATTTTAGGTTGCAACCTTCTGCAGGATATTTTAACATTTTTTTAAATTATTTAAATGTATGTGTCACTCAATATATGGTTTGGGTCAGAAAATTGTTTTTACCTATCGGTGCAAACATTAATTAACTGTAATTAATTAATTAGAGATTTATATTTGAGTTTGATCCATGTTGGAGAGTACATATAGTGCTTATGTGAGATCTTAGTAAAATTTTGAAAATATAGATTATTATTTGCATATTTCTGTATAGTGTAAAAGTAAATGTGTTTGATTGTAGAGTAGTAAATATATTTATTTTACACGTTTTAGTTTATTTAGCAAAATAAAAAATAAAGTAATCAAAAAATTAAAGATGGTGGCTCAATCTTAAAAAGAGTGAGACATTTTTTAAAAAGTGGTGTATTAACACCTCTCATGGAGTTTGCATATGTAACAGATTTAATGACCTTATTGATTTCGTGTATCCTCCTGAAGTTCTTTTTAATAGTGAGCAAGCAGCCAATGAGCGATATTAGTAGGCACAAATGAAAATGTAAATTAAATAAGTAAATAAATATTAGAAAAGTTAAATGGATCACAAAGTGTATGTTACAGTTCGGATACAGAAGTTGATAGTGAAATTAACCCTGAGGGGTCAATACATAATTGTGTCAATATTGAATTGTTTAAGCCAGTCAGGTTTACCAGATCATAGGTTAACTTTTAAAGAGGGTGCAGATGTCATATTAATGAGAAATTTAAATTCCACCGATCAATTCATTAGTTAATGGAAAGAAACAAATTATATACTTAAGATATCTAAATATTTTTTTCAAGTTAGAAAGCTATCTTCGGAGGAAACAATATTAATTCTAAGAATAACTTTAAATTTTAAGTTGGAAATAGAGGTGTGGAAACTATGCGTAAACTGTTCCCTCTGAAATTAGCTTAGTCGATGATAATAAATAAATCCCAGAGTCAAAAATTATCTTTAGTTGGTGTGGATCTCGGGTGTATTATATTTGATGAAATGGCCTACTCAATTAACCAATATGATAGTAATAGGTATAAAATAGTAATAATACAGCCACTGATTGAAAATTAAAGATGGTTGCTCAATCTTAAGATAGAGTAAGAAATTGTATACGAAGTGACGTATAAATACCTCTTGATGGAATTGCATAATATGTAACAGATTTAAATGACCTTATTGATTTCGTGTATCCTCCTGAAGTACTTTTTAATAGCGAGAAATATCTCTAATATTTTAAGGTATATTTCTAATATGTATCTAAATATTTTATTCAAGTTAGAAAACCATATTTGTTATAATATTATCTGAGTTCATTAGAAATTAATCAAATCCCAGGGTCAAACATTATCTTTTGTTGGTGTGGATCTCAGAAACATGTCTTTAGCCCCGGCCAATTTTACGTCATAGTAAGAAGTAGCTGCTTCATTCAAGTTTTGGTACCATATGAGAGGGTTACAGATGGAATTGCTTGTACACGGAACATTCTTTACTATCCCTTAAATACATAGTTAAAGTATTTTCTGTAATTACATTATAGTTTTGGTTGTGGCCTAGCTTTGTTTCCTCCGGTTGGCGAGGAAATTCCTATTAAGGAAGGCGGAGTTAAATTTTATAATCATTTTGGAACAAGTCCTGCGATATTGTGGGAGGACCCATTTTCAATTAATTTATTTTATTTTAATTTTTAAGCCATTTTCATTTTCTATATTAAGCTAAACAAATAATGAATATAAAGTATAATATTCAATGAAATGGCCTACTCAATTAACCAATATGATAGTAATAGATATAAAATAGTAATAATTCAGCCACTAATTGCTAGCATGAACCCCGCGCTTTGTAACTAAATATAGTGGTAAATACATGTGTTGCGGGCTTAGCAGAACCCGCAAGTTGTTTATTTTGTTTTAATGTTTGAGTGATGTCAATGTGACATATTTTTCATTTATATAATTTAAATTCTGTGAATATTTCTTTTTACCAGATACAGATACAGATACAGATTACGATTGTCAGTTACAGATCTAAGATTCAGATTGTTATATTAAAGTAGATTTGTTTTCGTCTGCGTTAAAAGGATTTTCATTATTTAATTAAGCTATTCGCGCTGGCTAGATTCGGCCAGCGACAGTAAAAAGAAATACATTAAAGTTCGGAAGTCGGTCGGGTTTCGTCCGCGATTGTTTTTAGTCAGTCGGTTACGTGCGCGTTCGTGTAGTAAATCGGTCGTTTCTTCAACGTTTGAAGGATTCATAGGTAAGGTTATTACCATGTCATTACCTTTACAACCATTAGAGCCCAGGAGCAGGAAACTGACAGAGGCCGGGCTCGAATATTTTAAAGATAGGTCCATAAAGAGGCTCAAAGAAATAAAAAGGGTCATATCAGAAAAGGCAGCCGAATTTGACGCTCTTCTAACTCTTCCGGAGGTGCCGAAGGTGCAGCTTAAGTCTCTCTTAAAGGACATTAAGGAACAAAGGGTCCTAATGGGGGAGAACTTAAGCATGCTAAAGGACGCATACCAGAAGGTTGGTAAGGAAAGTTCGGTTGTCAAGGAGTATGGATTTATTATGGTAGGTATTGACGGGGAAATAGCCAAAATCAGTACGGCAATCATTGCTGGCAGTGAAAGGGACGCTACTCAAAAGTCAGGAACGTCATCAGGAGTGCCAGAAGAACTCATCGCTAAGGCAGCAGAAGCGCGACGTGAAGCGGATCGACTTGAAGAAACTTTAAGGATGATAAGAAACTCAAAAACAAAATCAAGTTCAACTAGAAGTCATGGACAGGATCAAAATTCTCAGAAGGTTAAGCCTACAGGATCGTCTCGGGGTTCTTCCCTATGCCGCGATTGGAAAGTCGAGGTAACCCAGGAACCGGCTAGGGTCGAACAGGTAATACCTTCATCTCATAAAAATTATTCATCACTTTCGGACAAATTACACATTCTGAGTTTGGTTGAGCCGTTCAAATTTAACGGGGACGCCAGTAAATTCCCAATTTTTCGTGAAGAAATTAGAAGCCATTTAGAAGACGGACTCCTTCCTGATAGCTACAAGAAATCCTTCCTTAAAAAATTTCTAGAAGACGAGGCATTACAGGTGGTGGAAGGTAATTTAGCTTTATCTTATGTCCATCTTATCGAACTACTGGAAGAGAGGTTTGGTAGTCCAGTAGCTATTACAGAGGCATGGGTTAAAAAACTGACTGAGGGTCCGAAGTTAGGACTTACGGACCATGGGGAATACTCTAAATTTTCTGATGCGATTAATACTGCGTGTAAGGTACTAGGGAATCATTCAATTAGGGAAATTAACTCAAAATTTTGTTTACGTAAAATAGTAGATAGGCTTCCATTTAAATATCAACAATCATGGATAAAACGTTCCCTAGACTTAAATGGAAATGAAACTATTATAGATTTAGCTAGGTTTGTAGAAGGGTTGGCTAAGTTACATAGACATCCAGTGTATAGTAGTTCAGGGCAGGATTCAAGTTTTAAATCAAATAATAATAAATTTAGAGAAAATATGTATAACAAAAGTAATATGTCATTTCAGGGAAATAAAATTTACAGTCCGAATAAACCTATTGTACCTAGTGGGTCGAAAGCATTAGCAACAGGTACTAATAGCGCTAGCTGTAGTTACTGTAAGCAGAAACTACACGATCTTCCTAAGTGCACTGTGTTTCAAAAACTCCCCCCAGAGCAAAGATTGCAGTACGTTAAGGAGAAATCGCTTTGCTTCGGATGTTTAGATGGTTCGCATAAAACAAAGGGCTGCATGCAGCGGTTGAAGTGTGACATCTGTACTAGAAAACACCCGACGTGTTTACACCGTGAAGATAGAGTTAAAGTAGAAGGCGAGTATACTAAAAGGGGATTTAAGGTAACGCAAAATAATAATAATAATAATAATAATAGTGATAATAAAAATGCTACACCAATTGAGGAAAGGCCACGGTCTGAAAGCAGCAATGCACGTCATACCATAAGTGATTATTGTGAGACCACTTCACTTGTGATGCCAATAGTGGTATACAATAAAAACTGTCCACAAACAAAAATAGAAACTTATGCGTTACTTGATGATGGCAGCGATTCGTGCTTCATACAGGAAGGTTTAGTAGAGAAGTTACAACTGCCAACAATATCTACCCAGCTTAAAGTGCGAACACTAGTAAGTGCTTCTCTAATAAATTGTCGTAGGGTTAAAGATGTGATAATAGTAGGTATAACAGGAAAAGTTATGGAACTTCCGGGAAAGGTATTTAGTCAGGCAGAAATTCCATGCTCTTACGAGGACATCCCTACACCCGACATGGCTATGAACTACAGACATCTAAAGGAGATAACAGATAAAATTTCGCCTCTTCGTAAGGATTTAGAGATAGGTCTTCTGATAGGTAACAACTGTCCTGAAGCTTTATGTCCCCTACAAGTGCTACAAGGAAACAAAGGTGAGCCTTATGGGGTACGCACAGCTTTAGGGTGGGGTATCATTGGCCCGAAGAGAGAAATCAATGAGAACGCAGCGTCCTCATTTAGAATAGCCTGTAGACAAACTATCTCACAAACTCAAGAGATACGAGAGCTTACCCATATCAATAGGTGGCACTATGTTAGCACTAAAGAGAACCCAGCGGACATAGCGTCAAGAGGTCCAACCGCGGATACAATACGAAGGAGCTGTTGGATAAAGGGTCCAAAGTTTCTTTGGTATGCGGACCAACCTTGGAAAGATAGTCAAAATTCAGTAATCGAAATTATAAAAGGAGACCCGGAAGTTAAGGTGAAAGAATGTAATACTTCAGTAGTTCAAAAATATGCCAGCCTGTCATCTCGGCTGGGGAGGTATGGCTCCTGGAAAAGAGCCAGGAGTTCTATAGCCTTAGTAATTAGGTATATTAAACTCTTGAAATCCAAAGCCTGGAGTGATAAGAAGATTCGAGGTGAACCAGGAAATAAGCCTTTGACCCCAGAAGAATTAAGATCTGCCGAAACTATAATGATTAAGCTTGTTCAAGAAGAAGCGTTTGAGGAGGAATTTAGGCTATTACAATCAAAGAAAATGTTAGGAAGGTTTAAGCGAAATAGTCGAATAGGAGCGCTTTGTCCAATTTTAGATGAAACTGGGATATTAAGAGTAGGGGGACGTTTAAAAATAGGTGCAGTGTTCAATGAGGCGCAAAAGCATCCTATAATATTACCAGGGGACCATCACCTAACAAGATTATTAGTAAGACATTATCATGAAGAACATCATTTAGGGAGATCTGGGACGATTAACCGATTAAGGTCACAAGGTTACTGGGTTACTAGGTGCTCCACTGTAGTTAAAAGCTTGATTTCTCATTGTGTAATGTGTCAAAGAGCTAGAGGTCACCTTCAGGTTCAAAAGATGGCAGACCTACCAATTCAGCGGTTAGAACCAATCGCGCCCTTTACACATTCCGCTGTAGACTGTTTTGGACCTTATATGGTTAAGGAGGGAAGAAAACATTTAAAACGATATGGGGTTATTTTTACTTGTCTAGCGTGTAGGGCAGTTTATTTAGACGTGGCTGATTCCCTTAGTACTGATTCTTTTATTAACGCCCTTCGAAGGTTTCTGGTATCGAAGGGACCTATAGTTAGTTTAAAATCTGATTTAGGGACAAATTTTGTAGGAACGTGTGAGGAATTAAAGAAATGTATAAGTGAAATAGATTCACTAAGAATCACCCACTTCCTTTCACAACAGTTCTGTTCGTTCGAGTGGAATTTTAACGTACCTCGAGCCAGTCATATGAACGGGGTCGTGGAGAGACAAATAGGAACCGTGAGAAGGGTACTAGATGTGATTCTTATGCAGAACCCAGGTCTTCTGACCGAGGACGGTCTAAGGACATTCTTTAAAGAGTGTGAGAGAGTGGTAAATGATAGGCCTCTTAGTGTCACTAATATTTTTGATCCTCAGTCAGTCGAACCCCTAACACCAAATCATGCTATTCTCATGAATGCCAAACCATTACTTCCACCACCTGGAAGTTTCGACTCTGGGGACATTTATGTGAGGAAGAGGTGGCGAAGAATTCAGTTTCTTGCTAATGAGTTCTGGTCAAGATGGAAACGTGAGTACTTACCATGCTTGCAACCTAGAAAGAAATGGAGGTCGTCTGAGAAAAATCTTAGAGAAGGGGACGTGGTGCTATGCCAAGATGACAATGTGTGTCGAGGAGCTTGGCCGATGGCTAGGGTAGCAAGAGTACACCCGAGTCACGATGGACTTGTGAGGAAAGTGACTCTTCAGTTTGCAAATGGGTCCAAGCTAGACAGGCCCATCCACAAGACAGTTTTGCTGGTTCGATTCCCCCTCGAAGAGCCTGGAGGAAGTGACTGAAATGCAAGCATTTGGGGAGCCATGTTGCGGGCTTAGCAGAACCCGCAAGTTGTTTATTTTGTTTTAATGTTTGAGTGATGTCAATGTGACATATTTTTCATTTATATAATTTAAATTCTGTGAATATTTCTTTTTACCAGATACAGATACAGATACAGATTACGATTGTCAGTTACAGATCTAAGATTCAGATTGTTATATTAAAGTAGATTTGTTTTCGTCTGCGTTAAAAGGATTTTCATTATTTAATTAAGCTATTCGCGCTGGCTAGATTCGGCCAGCGACAACATGTTTGTATTAAATGTTTATTATTTGTGTTTGACATTAGAGTAATTTGATGTTCTAGAGTGATTAGTAATTTGCTAATTTGAGTATGCAATATCAATAAAATCATTAAAAAACTGAATTATTTTTAATTATTTGTCACTTTTATATTTTCTCTTATTTAATGTGGGGACATTAAGGGCTTAGTGATAAGATAAGGTATTAGACCATCTGTCAGTGCTTTTGTTTTAAGGCATGATTATATCTCGGAGCGAGGCAAAATATAGACAAATGCCAAAAGAACTGAAAGATGGTCTAATACCTTATCTTATCATTATTAAGAAGACGAATTAAAATCTTTTTCATATATAAGCTTGTACGTAATAAATAAGAAACTTAATTTATATTTATAAAGGTATCAATTGTCTTTTTCCATTAGTTCAAAATATGAAGGATATTTTTCTTCCTCGTAGAATAGAAGTGCATAACAAAAATATTGTCATCTTTAAGTCAGTTAGTTGTAGTTTCATTTTATTTATCCCTCGTTTATCAACTCACACAAACAGTTTTTTTGTCGTATATCGTAGGTGTTTGTCATATCGTATTAATTATGTTATGCTTCATCTTTATGTCACAAAGTGGCAACGTCCTGTGAAATATATATAATGCATTTAGTGAATTAGTGTCATTTTAATATTAGTCACAGTAAGTCAGAGGAGAGTGAGGGTGTCTCATCAGACATCACCGTCCAATCATATCCTGTATTTATTTGTCTCCGGATATTTCACCAGTGAAATGGTCTCTCTGTGTTTACCAGAGTGCACATGAAGCGTGTCATTATGCCGTTTAGTTTGTTTGGCCCGTGTTCAATAAATATAAACGGGTGTCCTCCATGTGTCGTGACAGCACCCCCGTTTTTGTTGCTTGGGCCGCCTTGTCACCAAGGTACTCCCTCACGAGACTCCGTTGTCACCCGAAATAATCACATCAATGAAGGTTTGGAAAAGCTGGCGAAATTATGGCCTCGTCATCTCTATATTAAGAGACACCACTTTATCTCACATCTAAATACTTTCTATTTTTTTTAATTTTTTTTTTCTACCTGCCTTATTATTTAAGGTCGCTGAACTCTTGATCCTCATGAAAATATGTTTTCGGTGTTTTTTAGATCTCGAAATGTTGTTTTTAGAGCGTTATAAAAAGATAAATTTTAAAAATTTAACCTAATTAATAATTTGTTTTTTTCTTCTAGTTATCAATTATCAGTTATAAAGTAGAGTTAAATAAAATAAAGGTTAAAATAAATTACGTATAACATTGTCTAAAATACTAGTTGTTAAACTTTTTATTTTTACGATCCACCCGTTCTGTTAATGACCCAAACGTTATAATATGTAGTGATATTGATGGCATGCCAGGTCTCTGAAGATGACATTTTATGGTCTCACCCCTACCCTCTCTTTCACAGCCGCGGTTAAAACTAAAATTATGTAGTATGGTGACACAATATTTCCATAAATATAATATGCGTATAGCATGAAATGTTCTTTGATATTGATCTATTTTGGCTTCGAACTGATGACTGGATGATAGCAAGATTCTGCGCAGCCTGGTTTTCGTTGTAAATAGCAATTGTTGTCATCCTGAGCGAATTTGGTTTGGTGAATGGCTGTTGTTTTTGATTGTATGGTTTCTTTAGTCGCTTTGGTTATGGTCAAGTTTTTTGTTTTGTACCATTGACGCCCAGCTTGCTTTAATCCACGCAGTCTTCTTTATCTAGAGTGTTTATGGTTTCTCCCACTTTCTAGGGTTTTCGAGCATTTCCTTAATTGGGTCTTGACTGTCAGATCCGTCAACAACGATTTCCTGAACGAATTTGTCAAGGTAGGCGGGTGTATATATTTTTGGCGGTGGGATAGCCAATTAAATTAGGTACTTTGTGGCTGTGATTAACTTGGTTATCCACCCTATATTTTTTCCCCACATATAAATAATTCCTTTGTTTAAATAACTATTAAGACAAAGGGATATCTAGTCGAAAGGAAGATTACACTTTCTGCAAGTAAAGGCGATAATATCAACTAGCCTGATTAACTATCAATTAACTAATCAACTAGGGAATATTTAAACATGAAAATAATTTTCAGTGGGTAACTTAATAAATGAGTGCTCTTTCAGGTGGTGGTTACGTTTTTAGTTATTGAATTCTCATGTTAAACACTATTAGAATTATCTTCACTTGTTTGTCCGGGAAAAACCTTGTATCTTAGATTTGACTAGCCGACAAATTCCTTGGGACAGTGTCGTTTCTTGATTCTATCGCAATCCTGAAATTATCGTACGGATTTGGAAGAGAGTATAACATTATTAAGTGTGTTTAGATATGTATGTCGTATGTATCGGCTTTGTGTTGAATTAAATGCTTTAGAAGTGTAGAAGTTTTGGCATGCGGGCAGACCCTTTCCTTTGATATATTTTAGAAAGAGTGTTTTGAACACGTCTTTTGTCGTTTGACAGTTTTTTGTCTGTTTTTACTTTCTCATATAAAGAGAAATTATTGTGATGGTGCAAAAATTCGATTTTGAGATTTTGATAGATTTACACGTTTTGAGGTCTTCTGAGTGCAAAAAAGTGGTATTTAAAAAATGTCTGTCTGTCGTCTGTGCAGACGCCTGGAGTCTAAGTCTAAACTACTACTGGGCCGATTTTGACGAAATTTGGCATACATGTTCAGAAAAATCATACCCCGAGGCGAAATAGAGAAATTAATTTTAGCTCCAAATTTGGGGGCGCAACCCCCCCAAAAAAAATTATTTCTCGAAAATGGTTCCGACGATTTTTATTAAAATATTCTAAAATGAAGTCCATTTAAATACGAATCTAACAATATAAGCCGTTTTCCCGGAAGAAATCAAGTTCCTGAGAAAATAGCTTAAAACGGGGACGGAGAGGGGCCGGGTTCGATTCCCCAGCGAGAAGTTTTTTATGAGTAATTTTGATGAAATGTTCAATAATAGTTAAATGTAACAACGAAAACTAGTAAATGGAAAATAATGGGCTGTGTTATGAACTTCGTATATGAGAAATTTTGTCTGCGTTGTCTCGTACCGATTTTTTAAGTCCCTGTGGCGAAATTTCGGCCTTAGCGTTATCATATATTCATTCCCATGCTAATATTTCCACTTCTTTTGAGGATTAAGTTTATTATTAATTTACTTTTGAGCTCCCGACACGTATATATACTTCCACAGATTTTGCCGTGTTAGGAATGGGATGAGCTTACAGCTTTCTGGTTTAGTAATTATTGCGCTTGATAAGTTCAATGCGGTGATTAATGTTAATATAAGTTGTAATTTGATTAAAAATATGAATAAATTATATTTCTTACAAAATGTTGATGTTAACCTCATAAAGTCGGTTTTTGCACCCCCTACATAGATTTTTTGAACCAAGCTAACATCGTTGCAATCTCAAACGATTATTTGGCCTTATTAAATTTGGCCCCCATGATGCTGCGCCCGGGGACAGCTGTCCCCCTTGCACCCCCTAGCTACGCCACTTTCACTTCAAGAAGAGTAAACAGATTGGAATTAATGTGACCAACCGCCTCTATAGTGATTTCCTAAAAATTTAGGTCTAACTTTTAGTAAAAAAAATTAAACAAATATAATTCTTAAAGTTTTAAAGTCCACTAAACCTTCATCAATTTTTGGAACGAAGTTCCATATGGCACGTTCTGGAGCCCGGGAGTGAATCCGAAAAAAACGACCAAAATCACCGTCACAAAATCACCGTCACGCAAAATCCGTCACGACATTTACCGATGGCGATAACTGGAGTAAACGTTAACCGACTTAGTTGAAATTTGGTACACATGTTCATTTTACCAATGTCCGGGACAAGTTCGTTGGAGAACGTTATCCGCCCAAGCGTTCACGCGCAACGCTCGCAACGCAATTTAAAATTGGAATTTTTGGACGGGAAAAAATTCTAACTTCGTCTATTTAATGAGACAAACAACTTTTTTAAATATTTTTTTTTAGTAAAACGAACACCGACACTACTATGAAGTGATAAAGATCGCTAAATTTATTAAAGCGGACCAAACCGATTAAAATAATGAAAACAACATTTTTACCGATATTTTACGTTCTAACGTAAAGATTTAAATGAAACTTTGTATACATCACCTACAGTACAATTGAAACAAGCATGTAACATTTCAACCTGATACAAGCAGAAGTTTTTGTGAGTTAATGATTTATATTTTTTATTTTAATATTTAATTGGAGTAATATGCCGACGGGGCCTGGGAGGACAGTTCTTTTTCGCTCTACAACCATCTGCTTTACAATACATTATTTATTGAAAGACGCTCGCTTCAAACATAATAAAAAGATTTTCATTTAATTTTCCCTTAACTCAGCTAGTACAAATGCGATTTTATAATTTATATTTGATGAAAAGCGTAAGGAACTTCGTTCCTACCGGGTGTCCCACGACACCACACGTATTTTTTTTTTTTTTTTTTTTTTTGCATTTTTTTAGTAACTCAGTGGCCTCATATAAAGGAAAATATGTAATTAATAACATATTAGTGTGTTAAAAAATTATTTCTTTTTAAATTATTTATAATTTAACTCCATGGACTCTCCAACTTTTGGCATCATTTGTTTGTTTGTTCTTCTTGTTCTTTCCTGGTGTCTACCTAAACATTGTATGACATAAAAAAAATTGTTTATGGGCTTGTTAGTAATCAGTGAAATTTTTTGTAGGGGATTGAAACGTGTAAATCTGTTATAAATAAGTCGACTTTTTTTTTATTTAACTCTTCATGTCAAATAAAAGAAAATTAAACTCCCTTACTATTTAAGAATGAGAAAAGCAATAAATCTATGTAAAGCTAGAAGATTATAATAACTTTTGATGTGACAAATCTACGCTATTGTTAAACTTACCTATTACAAACATTAAGACAATGACCGATGTCCTAGCGAAGGAAAAAAAAAACTTCTATTCTCACATTGCTTATTATCCTTATTAATGTAACTAAATAAAAATAAAAGAGAGATGTTTGAAATGTAGCCAGCACAAACATATTTCTTCACCCGAATATATTTTACCCCTTCCTACTTCTCTTTCTTGGCCATATTTACCGTTTATCTATTGAGAGTGATCCATATAGATATTTATATACATTTTTTTAAGGTTGCTCTTTTATTTTATCTAAAAATAAAAGGAACGTGTTCTAAAAAAAAAAAATAATTTGGTCGTGACTAATATAAATAATAATGATTAAAAAGTCATTAATAACATACAGCCTTACGAAACTTTCATGATTTATTTCATTGGGCTTTTCAACAAAACAATGTAAAACTAATCATTATTTGAATCCCTATAAATTCCTTTTTTGCTTCCGAGCTTACCGAAGGTAAGAAGGCTATGATCGCTCTGAAGAACGAAAATATTTTATGTCTCTGATTTCAAAAATTCCAAGACAGCAATCCGTTGCAGACATCAGTGAACATTTTTGGTACCGTGTCTTTCTTTCTGTCTAACGGTCTGTCGCTCAATATTTGCGAACCTATACATATCTTAAAAAGTACGATTTTAATGAAATTTGTATGGTAGGTCATAATTTCATAATTAGCTCATGATGTTGATCCCTTATATGTTTCAACCCTCTGTGCTCATTTGTTTCTTCCACATGCGCACAAAAATAAATTTATATATTCCTAAAGCTTCAAAAGTATAGTTATCTGATTTGTATGAAACTTTTATAGTTTATCGAAAGTAACCCTCAGATAGCCCTATATTCATTTGCACCGTCTGCGCTCTTTTACTTTTGCTAAATTGATACTTTAATTCATGTAAAAAATCAAAACCATTTTGACAGGTTCAAAAAACAGGGAAAACAATTAAACAAATTAGACAATAATGGCTTGTAAAACCATATAATCAAGAAAGTACGAACTAGGACGCGAGGAAACTATGTGCCACATCAATTGGCAGTCTATATTTTATTCAACAAGTACATTTTACTAAAATATCATTTTTTTTTGTAGTAGATATTTTACAAGGGAACTAGTTCAATCATAGTTTGAACCCCCTATTTTAAGCCTAGGGACCTCATTCGTAAATTTGAGCCGGAATATTTAACTGTAATGTTTGATGAGCAAATTAACTGGGATAGCGCGAGTTACTTACTCTTATCCGAGGCAGTAACATTTTTTTTAACGAGTTTTAACGAATTTTCGAAGAAAATTATAAGTTATTGCAATGGCTTCAACATTTTTGAAAATTTTCTCCATGGAAATCCGTTTTAGACCATTCTTAATCGATTCCTGAAATTTAACACTTATATTTATGTATTATGTAAGTATATATGTATCTAGACGACATCTCACCCTAGGATGCACGTAAAAATCCAAGCAAATGTTAAAAGGTTAATAATATCAAAATAAAAGATGATTTCGTTGGCCAGAATTTTTGGAGTCCATTGAAGGGTCCAATTTTGACATTTTAGGGTCAAAAATAGCATAAAAACGTGTGTTTTTCCATTCTACCCCCCTCTTATATGAAAATATGAAAAAAGTGAAAAACAACAATTACTCTACTCTTAAAGAGCATTCCAACGACATGCATCTTGAAGGGTAAATACTATTTTGACTTTTGTACCCCGTACCCCTGTGTATCAATTTGTTTTTTTCACCCATCAAACTCTAAACCAAAATTTTCCTATATTTCAGATTTTTTCTATATTGCAGATTTCTTTGAAAATACGCTCATTAAGTCATGGTGCATGACTGGTCTTTTTAAAAACCATTTTTACTTAGTATAAAACAGTAACCTTCATAAAGGTAACCAAAACCACTGAAGGGCCCTTCCAAAAGTGGTTACCTTAGGCAGGAGGTGACCTTATCCAAATTAGGAAACAAGAAATTTTTCTACTGGGACCATAGTAAAGCGACCACCTTGAATAGGTGGTCACCTTTTACAGGTGTTCACATTAGCAGATTTAACTGTAGTTAGAAAACAAAAAAGTCTCATTGTGATGCTCAGACCCGTTGCCTCGGCTAATAATTTTCAGATTATGGTAATAAAAACTTTCAATTATTAAGACGCATTAATATAAATTATACGGGTTATTAAATTTTTATTATAAAAAAATAATAATAATTAAATTTACTTTTAATATTTTTGGTTACAATGAAGTCGTGCTTCTTAACAAATGTTTACTGTATAAAAAAGAGTTGGACCGTAAACCATTAAGGGGATGGTTCGTAAATTTGCATACCTAATTCAAAGGAAGAGTGCTTTATAACTTGTTACATTATATATAACGCTTATTTCGTCTTATTAAGTGTGAAACACTTATATAAATATAAATTTATTACACCATTTGTAAATTTTATTTTATAGCAAAATCTGAATCTGACTTCAGTCAAGTTGACAAAGCGTGTCTAATTTGGCACATTAATTGTCTTTTTTTATATAGAAGAAAATGTATTCTATTTTTTTAATTATGGGATAGTTTTTGTAAATTATCTTATTACTAGCCGTTAAGCCCGTGCAACGGGCAGAATAAATGTGGTTGCCTTATCAATAAAAAATCATTTCAAGATGAGTCGTCGCCATCGTCGGGACATTACTCAATTATAAATGAATAAATGAATAGTTCAAATATAAATAAAAAACAAATGCAAGAAAAAGACCTGAAAAATCATTAGTTATATTCAATAAGAATGAGTCTCGCGGTCTCCAGTTATACGTAAACAGAAAGAGCCACGTGATGTCTAGTTATTTCTTATTAATTGCATTCAAAGAAAAAGAACAGAGATAATTAGTTATATTTAAAATGAATAAGTCTCGCGCTGTCCAGTTATATTTAAACAGAAAGAGCCACTTGATGTCTCGTTATTTCTTATTAGTTGCATTCAAAGAAAAAGAGCTGAGAGATAATTAGTTATATTTAAAATGAATAAGTCTCGCGCTGACCAGTTATAGTTAAACAGAAAGAGCCACGTGATGTTTAGTTATTTCTTATTAATTGCATTCAAAGAAAAAGAACAGAGATAATTAGTTATATTTAAAATGAATGAGTCTCGCGCTGTCCAGTTATACTTAAACAGAAAGAGCCTCGTGATGTCTAGTTATTTCTAAATAATATATAGATAAATAGATATATACTGTTTAAATTGAAAGTTTTAGGCCATAGTGTTCTCTTCGAACGGATAGATACTAGTACACAGTTGTAGATGCGATGCTTTGCGTGCTGGAGGTCACAGGTTCAAATTTAGGTTTTAGCTCATCAATTTTTAACGTTATAAATCATTTCGAGGTGCGTCGCCGTTGTCGGGACACTACTCGATTATAATAAAAGATTGTTTAATATATACATAATTATATTGATATATTTGTCCAAGATCAATTATATACCGTTGTGTTCAAATAATTTGATATTTTTTTCTGTGGATGATCGTAATAATGAGGTTTAATTTCTCTCCAAATATAATTCCATACTGATGGAAAAATTTTTAAAAGAGTTTAAAAGAAAAATTAAATAATAAAAAATAATGAGGATAAAGTGGAATAGTAGCACATTGAGATTTAAATTAAATATGCCTTCAGCTCTTTGGTATACTATCTCGGAATACGATTTTTTCTGTGGATTACGACCAATGGGTTTTGATTTCTTTCCAAATATACGATATGCCATTAACCATCAGTTTAAGATTATAAAATAAAAATAATAATAAGGATGAAGTGGAATAGTTGATCATAGAGATTTAAATTAATTATGCGCCTCCAGCTTTTTGTTATTATCTAGGAATACGATTTTTGGGGTACATTTTTATTTAAATAAATTATCCTATTATCATAATTGTTATTTTGATTTTGCCTTAAGCTATTGTTTTACAGGATATTTGTCAAATTTAATTTATATCAATTCATCAGCTCACAGTGTAAACAGTAAACAATCAAGCAAATAATTTATATACTTTTTGTTACTCAAGAAGTAACTTATATTTACTTATATTCCAATTCCATTACAATATTCTAATTCGATCAGTGTACATTACCAAAAGAATCACGCCAAGAAATCGGTTTTATAAAATATCTCCTTAATACAATTAGGCAATAATAATAATAACTATATTTTTAACGCACGATTATTGCTCCGCATTAGTAACAAATACATTTTTAAGTATATATTAATATTTATCTTTTATCAGTACTATCAGTAGCTTACCGAAGGTAAGGGAAGCCATGTGAATTTCGGAATTTTATGCCTCCTATCATATACTCATGCCGGAGTCGGCGTCAGTTAAACTTAACTCTCCTGATTTTTAAGGTGTATTGTAAAACATTTTCAAAGCCCTCTAAAAGCTGAAATGAAATACGCCGAACAGGCTGTGAGCCTGCGTAAGGAGAACGCCGCACTCAATACTGCTTAGGCTATGAATATTTTAACAAAAACATTATTTTAAAGACTTTTTTTATGAAACTTATAGTTTTTTATATAAAAAAATAGGAAAATGGTGATAATAATAAAAAAAATATAGGTATCAGAGATTAACTTTAACACTTTAAATAATAAATTAAGAAATATAACTACAACCGACTATAACTGCTTAGGATTCTTATTTACAAATAAGATAAATTATTCCAAAGCGTATTATTTAAAATATAAAAATTAAATTTCATAATCTGATATTGTTGCGGTTTCTATAAAGTTTTTATGTGATGAACTTGAATTATTCTTTGGAAGTGACGAGAGGCCTATGGAAAACGCAAACAAAAATTATGTCTTTTTTTTTGTCAGTGAATCCAAAAATCGGTCTCGTTCCCTTGCGGTATTGCAGTTCCGCAAGGGACTGCAGTAAAGGGGGGGGGGGGGGCTGGATCAATGGTGCCTTTTTACTTACTGGGTAGTTTTTTTAAGTAGTTTTACTTACTGGGTAGTTGATGAAGGTAGTTGATAAACGGTTAGTTTCTAAAAACTGCTTTTAAAAACGTCTTGTGTGAACCTGAAAATTATATGCCGTTCAGTGGCGATCCTGGGTCGAAAGTTCTGGGGGGGCTAAAGCCCCATGATTTGCGGGTGTAGTATACATTTTAATATACCAGGAAGAACTCATTAATTTGTATGTTATATGTTGTTGCAGTCCTTCCCAGAGGCAATTCTATGCAATTTATCCGTGAGGCTAAACAATTAAATTCATTCAAGAATGTTATAATTGCCATTGATCTGGGACTGGGAAGTTCTATTGTAAGTATAGTTGGAGGCTTATTTAAACAGTCTCCTGTGATAATTACCATATCATCACAGAAGAAAGTATTGGTCTTTAAATAATAATAATTTTAACATGAGGATAACAAAGATTGGTTTAAAAACTGTATAGGTTAATTAAAAACGTATAAATTGTCAGAAACAATATAATATTTATAGATAACAAAAATGTTAAAATTAACATGGACGTCGACAGCAGTGCATTATCGGAAGGAAAATTTATAAAATATGACCTCTCAAAACAGCGTTTTTGTGCTTCTTTGAGATGAAATTTGAGTTTAATTCTTTTTTATAAAATAAATTAAACTACTTTCGTTGGCACAAAAGTATGCACAAGTATTTTTAAAAGAATTTTTAAATTAAATCAAATTATAATTATTATGAACAATGGGAAATAGACAGAGAAAAAAAGACCCCAGCATCGGGACTCGAATCACGGGCCTCTATATTTCCGTTACAGTGCTCTGACCAACGAAGAAATTTTAATGCAAACTTAAAAATAGTAATTGTAAAATAATAAAATGTGTGCACCAAATCATGGTAGATTAAATAGATCAGGTAATAGCAATTATGCAATATTACTCACATCAATAATAAACTGTGTCATTTATTCAATTTGTAGTTGGGAAAAACATGTTTTCTTAGGGTGGCCATAATATAAAGTTTAGTCCAAAATGGGACATTGAATTTTGGGAAAGTGGTCGAGCTATTGTAGCCCCCCGACGAAAGTGGGGGCCCAAGCAAAAATTTGGATAAAATTTAAATTTGATAAAGAAATACTTTAGATTAAGTTTTCGGACATTATTGGTAAAACTGCAACTGCACTATTTGACCCACCTATTTTGTACTGTCCGATTTACTTAATTTTTTTTTAACTGTTCCTTTTTACAGAATTTTTCTTTTTTACAGTATCTCTGTACAAAAACGATTCCGGTTGTAGCATCTCAAAAAATCAGAATTTTATTTTATTTATTTTTTATATACGCAAAGTGTCACGTTTAATGTGGCAATGATAGAAGGTCAAAAAATTCTAACCTTAACCTAAACTAACCATAACCTTCCATAATTTTTCCTAAAATAAAAAAATAAATAATAAATTAAGTTAAAAAATCACGGGGAAGTACTTGCGTCCAAATACTTTTTAGGGTTTTGTAGATGATTAAGCATAACCCGTTGTATATTTTTTTCTCTGACCTCAAGGGTCCTTGGATCGATCCCCCGGGGGGTCCCAATGTTTTTTATCGGTAATAACGACAAGATAAATTACATTTTTTCAGAAATTTCCATCGCTCCACCATAAGGTATAACCAAGAATTATTTCGAAATTTTAGGAACAGGCGTTATATAGTAGTTGGGGAGGGGGGGGGGATCTTTAATACTTTTAGTAATTTGTTAGTAAAAATATAAATAAATATTTTATATTGCGTGCATTATTTATTCAGAAATTCTGTATGTTATGAACGTGTGTTTAGTATTTTGTTGTTATAGCTTCAGTTTGTTATTCACAATTGTTATTATTCCCAAGCTTCATATTTGATTTCTTTATCAACATACTTATGTCATCTTATTAATATGACACATATTAATTAACTATGTTAAAAGATAGTATTTTAGCAGTTTCATTTTTCTGCCGCCCGTAGATAAAATATTGTATGCAACAGCAACAAGGCAGCTAAGGAAACATTTCTGCCTCGTATATTCATAGCCTGTCCTCGCCTTCGGCTCTGAGGCTAATCAGTACTTCGGAGGCTAAAATTAATAATAATAAAAAAAAAATATTTCTTAAAAAAAATTTTAAAGGTTGGCTAATTTTCTTTCAGGGGGCTCTAATTTTCTTCCAGGGGGGCTAATTCTCAACTAGGGGGGGGCTATAGCCCCCCTGCCCCCCCTAGGATCGCCACTGATGCCGTTCCATAATAATTAGAAAGGCCCGGGATATTAAGGATAAATGCCTCTTGGGAAACCCCGCCTTTAGGATGAATCAGAATCAACACTGGAATCATTATCATTTTTACTTTATCTTATAAAGAGAAAGTATTGTGATTAATAAGCGTGTGAAAATTAGAATTTAAGATTTTGATGGATTTACACGTTTTGAGGTCTTCTGAGTCCAAAAAAATGAATGTCTGTCGTCTGTACAGACGTGTGGAGCCTACTCATACTAGACCGATTTTGACGAAATTTGGCATACATATTTAGAAAAATCATATTCCGAGGCGAAATCGAAAAATGAATTTTAGTTCTAAATTTGGGGCAAAACCACTAAAAACTCTCGATAACAGTTCCGACGATTTTGATTAAAAAATTGTAAAATTACCATTTAAATACAAATCTAACGATATATAACGTTTCCCGGGAAAAATCTATTTCCTGAGAAAAAAGCTTTAAATGCGGTCGTAGAGGGGCCGAGTTCGATTCTCCGCCGAAGAGAAGTTATTTTTATGATAAATGTTAATAAAATGTTCAATAATAATTAAATGTACCTTCGAAAACTAATATTGTTTCGTTCTTTTGTCAGTCACTCTGTAAGGTTCCAATAACTTTTGAATCAAAAGAGATAAAAAGAATAAACTTTACATTATTTATGATCTTTTTGACGCGCACATAGGAAAATTACAGCGAACTCAAAATTATCAGCGGTTCAAAAGTTATACAAGTTTTTCTACTCCTTTTAAAAATTGAAATTTTGAGTGAGATATTAAAGAGGGATCAAAAACATTTAGCACTTGTGCGAATTGTTTAATTTTCCACGCGCTTTTTTCAAGAAACATCAATATTTTGCGTGTCCCCTCACCCTAAACCATATTTTTGTTGTCACTAAAAATATTGAGTATGTGTGGTCTGCTGGGTCATAGAAATAATAAGAATAACAATATGATTTGATTACCTGGGAATCCAAAATTATGCGAAAAAATAATGATATTTTTACTGGGGTATCAGATGAAAATGAAAGATATTAAAGAGTAGATTACAAAAATTTATAACATTGTAGATTTTTTTTTTTTTTTCGGCAGTTCCTTTGCCGATTAATAATTTCAATTTTTTTTTTACGTATTACCACGCACAACCATTTTATATTAATTTAACGTCGATGATGATTTTATTCTTCTTACTAAGTTTGAAATTAATTTAAATGAAGGGAATACGTTTTGCTATTAATACCTACTTATCTTCTGTTGGTCTTTATTGGTATAAGCTTAAGTTATATTATTTTAAGTGATTGGCTATATTCTTTGGAGTGAATTATTTTATTTGGTGAATGATTACGTGTATAAAGAAGTGTTGAAAGATGGATTCTATTTATTTTAATTATTGAATTGCATATATGCATTAGTATATTACTATTAATAATTAATATGCTCTAATAGGTTTTACTCACCCTGCTGCTCTTGAATAAGATCATCATATTCTGATGATGATTTTTTCCATCATATCTTATCTGGTTAGATTTATTTTCTAATATCTAATTGTATATTATTATACAATATTATTTTATTTTTGTTCTATAGATGTGTATGCTCTTCTCGTGCGTGTGTGATCCTTGTTTATATTTATGTATTTTAACACGTAACATAATATGGTACATCGTACATGGTATACATACTCTGATCTGTCAAAAGTTTGAAAAAAATGTTCAGATAATCAATTTCTTCGGACGTTAAATATTATGTAAAAGTAAAAGACATTGTAGTATAATACTTACTAGTGTTGACCCTCCACTGCATATAATGTGTTAACTTAATAATTTTACCTTCTTTTTCTTATTAATACGTGCATCCATAATTATAAATAAAAATTATATTTTTCTTTCTACGGTTTCCGTCATTGTAATTTGACAGGGCTAGGGAAATTTATTTCTCGAAGGCTGAGGCCTTGCCGAGTTTTTGAGACTAGGCCATAAAATACATCAGTAAATCACAGAGCCTCTGGGAACTGTTTCTTTTGTTCAGACTGACGCTATACCATGTTACCTCTTATTTAACAGTTTTTTAGTTGAAAAAAATCTTAGATCTTCATCTGGTTAAGTTTTTTCCTTGTAACTCTCAAGTTTTTTAGACAAAGATAAGAGGAAAATCATTTAAAAAGTATAAAAACTAATAAATCTATTCCTCTCCCACCATCAACCTCTTTAGAGAAGTGTTTTAACTTTTCTTTTTCTCTATTCTACTTCGAAATTGACGGATAGTGGGACCAGATGCGACTCGTATACGGTGTTCTGGCATAGACCCACTACGCTGAGTTCATAAAAAAGCCATTTTTTGTCCGACTGCCGACGACTTTGCTGCGTCTTTTTGGCAAGAGACTCCTCTATTGGGAGTTTTTTAAACTCTGCCCCCTCCTTCCATCCTTCACCTCTTCGGGCTTCTCCCACTTCTGTTTTCTCTTCTTGTTTTACTCCCTATTTTCTAAGTAAAGACCTGTGACTCATTCGTACAAATTTAGTAATCCCTGTGACCCGGGCTCGGACAGTTGATTTTAAATAATTTTCACAAAAAGTTATCACCTTAACTATCGATCTGAAAAAAGAGAAAAACATAATATATTTCTAAATCGTGTTATTTTTTTTATAATACCTTAATTATTAATAACATATTAAAAAAAAAATATATATATATATTTATTTAAAAGATTAATTATCATAACATTGAAAGAGGATCAGCTGTATTTTTTCCCAGATTTTAATTAATTCTTTAAATGGATGAGAAGTGACGAGATATCGTCTCCTTCCCTTCAAACTGAAGGTATATAAATATTTATGGCTATTTTATCACAATTAGATTATTTATTTCAATGTAAATATACAGAACTAAGACCATAAATCAAATACGTTTCTTAAGAATTTATTATTTATTTATTTATTTTGGATTTACATGAGCGTATATTCAAAGAGAGTCAGTATCTTTTTGGATTAACATTAATAATATACATTGGTAACCTGCCTTAAACACCCATGATCGTAATTTTTATTAAGTAAATAAGTAAACAAAAATTAAACGTTTAAAATTATCATAATAAATTTGCATTAAAAAAAAGAAAAATTGTATATATAAAATATATATACATTTTAAATTTATTTATATAACTTATCTATGGTAAACTTTTTTTAATAACCTAAACAATGAGAACAATCTATAGATTGTATAGATTTTTCGTAAAGCAACAAAGTACCACTTTAATGTCCACGATTGTTTATGAGTAAATATTTATACATCATAAAATATTTACATTAATAAAAGTTCCTCTTACGCAAAAAAAATTACGATAGGAACTTTTTTCATTACTTATATTAAATTTAAATGTATCTGTACATTGCGTGGCTCTTGTATGTTACGAATAAATTAATACTTTTGCTCAAATTCAATTAAATTATTTTATTAACACAAAAGTTCTTTATAAATTATGCTTGTTTCATTAAGAAGATGGGTTTAGTTTGTTGTCCGTAAAAATTACTTTTTAAATAGCGTTTATCTCAATAAGTAGGAAAAAGTTCAATTTTGAGCAACAAGAAGTTGCTTCATAATTCACGAGAGCCTGACATATTATATTGTTGTAATTGTAATAAATTATTCCTATTTTGAAACCTAATTTTGTCTGTTTTTTTTTTTAATAGGGTTTTAAAGTGTTAATAGAAGAACTTAATTCTAGTCTCTAGTTTTGTTTTCTTCTAATCCTTTGAATCCAAAAATTATTTAAAATGCTGAATGAAACCTTTGAAGTGGTTAAGAAATGAAAGAATGTCATCCCTGGTAGTAAACATTTTTAGTAATAGCGTTAAATAAGTGTCTGACTAACATCAAGCTAGAATTTTGAGATCAAGTTAGTCTTTTTGTGCCTTTTAAGAATATGGTTGTCTAAGTAAGTCTGCGGGAAATAGCTTGGCAATAGGCATTTGAAAAAAATAAACCGGGTGAAGTGCGGCCATGTCCCGCCAATTATGGTGTACAAATATGACCGAAAATTAACTTGATGTTAGTTTGTCACTTGATAGGTTAGTTATTTTAATATTACTCCAAATCAAAGTGGTTGCTTTTTTTTTTAAAGATGCTATTTTTTCCTTTTTTCTTGTGGTTTTCAATCTTGAGTAATTATAGGTCTATAAGGAATAAAAAATGCTCATATTTGCGATATTTCAACCCATCTGTCTGTCGTCTGTGGTCTGTCTGCTGTCTGTCTGTCTGTCGTCTGTCCAGACACGTTGGGCTTAAACTACAGGCCAATTTTACTGGGCCGAAATTTTCAGAAAAATCATACTCCAAGGTGAAATCGAAAAATGAATTTTAGCTTCAAATTTGGGAGCGCTACCCCCAAAAGCTCTGAAAAAACGTGAAGCCAAATTATTTCTCGAAAACGGTTCCGACGATTTTGATTAAGAAATTCTAAAATTTCCATTCATATACTAATCTAATGATATAAAGCCGTTTTCCCGGGTAAAATCGTGTTCCTG
This sequence comes from Gerris lacustris, assembly GCA_951217055.1. Lineage (NCBI taxonomy): Eukaryota > Metazoa > Arthropoda > Insecta > Hemiptera > Gerridae > Gerris > Gerris lacustris. Next base: position 21,480,507 of record OX578283.1, on the reverse strand, counting down.
AGAAAATAGCTTCAAACGCGGACGGAGAGGGGCCGAGTTCGATTCCCCGCCGAAGAGAAGTTATTTTTGTTCAATAATAAATTAATGAACGTAAAAAAACTCGAAAACTAATAAATGGAAAACACTGGGCTAAGTAATTATGAACTCTTATTTGAGAAACTTTGTCTGTGTTGTCTTGGACCGATTTTTTGTTTTTCTTCTCCTAACATATAACTATTCTATCCACATATTCTTTTTCTAATCAGTCAGCTTGAGATTAAGAAAAAAGAGAGGTCAAAATATCGCAAAAATGTGCCATCTTTGATACGTTTTTGTGAGTATGATGACCAGGGCCGGCGCGACTGTATAGGCGAACTAGGCGACCGCCTAGGGCGCTAGGGCCTGAGGGGCGCCGCAAAAATACTTGCTCACCAAGAATTCAATGATTTTTACAAAGAAATATAGACGAATAACTTAAATTAGGAGAAATCTCTGGGGTGGATCCATGGGAGGGAAGGGGAAAATACCCCCCTCCCGTCCCAAATACAACAAGATTACGAGAAATTACAATTTAATAAAATAAGGTGAAACATTTCTTATGTTTTATTATTTTTCATACCCATTTAAAACTAATAATATAATTATTTTGCTAATAAATGATTATTTCTATGGAGCAATAGTCAAGTTGATATTACCATTTAAAACTGGGAATCCCACTTACATGTTTATGTGGGATACAAACATTAAATTTTTTGTGTTAGTTTATTTTCTTATAGTTTAATGGTTGTTTGTTTATTATACTCAGTTGGTGTGTATCCAAGAGTGTATCTCCTAGTTCAGTTGCTGTATAGGACGTTGTGAAGGTATTTCATAATGCATCAGCAAGAATTAATAGCATAGTATAGCGTTAAAGGAAAAAAACTTTTTTTTAGTCTAAAAACCGATTTAGTTAATAAATTTTTCAAAAATTCTGCAAAATCAATTTTAAACAAATTTGTAGGTGATTGCTTTTTTTAGCTGAAGAAGCTCTAAAAATAGTATTTTTTTAAATTTTCCGGGGGAGGCCCCCCGGACCCCCCTTTGGGCTGACAACTATTTCAACTGAACAGGAGTTAGCAAGTTATTTACATTGTAGCATTGATTAAATAATCAATTTTAGATAAATTGTTTCTTATTTGTTTTTTTCTTATATTTCCTAAAAGTGAGTGGGTAAATCGACTGATCGGCGTTAGCTTAGAATGATGGGGGGGGGGGGGGGGGGGGCACTTTATAATAGTTTTGCCTAGGGCGCCAAAACCTCTTGCGCCGGCCCTGATGATGACAGTAAAAGAATCATGTTCTTATTTGGCAGCCCCATAAATTAATAGTTTAAACATATTATTTCTTGACTTCGGCCCCGGGAATGACCTTACTAAAAACACTGTTTTGGATCCAGATGACCTAATAAAGACCAAACATATTAAATCCAATGGAAAAAAAATGTCCTACCATTTTAATTGTTTATCTTTGTACCACGTAAGAGAAAGTAAAAAATAAATTATAAAATGAAAATAAATAAATAAAAAATCTTGTCAAACTTTATAATTTTGAACTTAGCTTGGTAACTAGATAAGTTATAGGTTAAATAAAGCCAACATTTTGAGATCAAACTGAATGTACGTGTGTATCCTCTATATTTAAGTATTAGCAGCTAAAGCCTATTTGTAGGATGTAACATTAGGTGTGAACATGTACTATAAACCACCTAATCCAATTAATTTGTTTACTCATTTCTCAGTAAAAGATATACTTTCATATTTTAATAGGCAATTTCCCTTTGTTCTTGTTGGTAAGCAGGGTTAAATGCCGTAAAATTGCCACCGAACCCCAACTAAACTTGGCACTAAAGTAAAGTTACTCTTGGCCAATTAGGACTCGACCCAACAAATTTGTCTGTGTTTCATTTCTACTTTGCTTGTCAAAAAATAAAAACAAAATCAAGTGAAAATATTTAATAATGAAAATGATTATTTTTTATCTTCTCCTATTGGAGGTGTATTATGGTATTATGAATACATTAAGCATTTACTGCTGGACTGATGAAAACTTGTATTTAAAAACGTTAAATAAATTGTAATAGTAAATACTCAAACAGTTATTATAGGAACTACTTGAATTGAAGTAGTTTTTTTTTTTTTTTTTTTTTTTTTTTTTAAACACTTCTATAATATTAGAATATATTTTAAAAGTTGCAAAGCCTGTATATATGAGCTTCGTAAATGGTTCTCATAAGATAGCTCACAATAGCCTTTGTAAAAAAAGCTAAATTTATGGCATTGCTTGTTGAGTAAGCAGGCCCTACACTATCAATCCACTTGATTAAAACATCGGGTCAAGCAATGGTGTCAAGCGTGATTAATAGTCTAGGAACCCGTTTGACGCTTGAGTCAAGCCTTGACAGCAATTGATGGAAAGTTTGAATGACTCAAGCGGCTTGACGGAGCGCTTGATAGTCTAGAGCAATTTTGATCAAGCATTCCGTCAATCACCTGCTCAACGCCAGTGATGAAGGTTCGGACATTGTAGATAATAATGCCGATCGAGAGTTTATTAGCCTCCTCATTGATTTATATCGTGAGTTGTGGAAAGTTCCACTCCTTTGATCAATATTTCCTCTGGATCTTTTTTTCCCGCTTGAGAGCAACAACTGTCAAGATGAGAAACCCCAAATCCCATTTCGAAACCATGGTATCTACACAATAATGATTCACTACAGTCCAGGAGGAGCAGTTCACCAGTCGAAAACTCCGCTATAAATGAGTGTTGATGAAAAGATTGATGGTATGCTTGATGCGCCCCAAGGCTGCTTGAAGCACATGTAAATCAGCTTGACGTGCTGTTTTGATCAAGCGGATTGATAATGTATGGCCTGCTTTCTCTTTTGGATTATACCAATATACCAATGTCCTAAAAGACCACTTTTATTTTGTAAATGGTTTTATGTTTATCTAAATGCAGGCTCGTTGTTAAGTTAATTTGTCTACTGGAAATTCCCCTTGCTATAGCTAATGTCTCAACCAATGAATCATTGTAAAGTCATTTTTGTCTTGAACCTTACTACTTTTACTTACTATTGGTCATTAATCTAGTTATAGGTTGTTAAGTGGAGATTGCCTTTTTATTAACTAACTTTTTATTTGTTATGTTGCAGGTGTTGGTGGAGGTAACGAGGATTTAGAGAGTGTGATGTATCTCAAACTATTGGACTCCCAGTTGCAGCCCATAGAACCTGATTATAATTATCCAAGATCTGTTGAAATATACCAGGAGCATAAAGAGGTCAGTATTTATAATTATTTTTATTACTGATCTATCCTGTCAGCATCTTTCGGTCAAATTTCGTTTAATTTTATTACATCTTTATTGGAATTTGGTTATTTTTAGTAATCTAGATCAAAGAATAATTTTCTTTTTTCAAACTATTAAAAGTTGTAAGAAGTATGTCCTGAAAATTATGCACCAACATTCTTGATTAGAAAGTACTAACATACTACATACTTGAGAACCATTGTTAAAAGCTGAGTTGCTTGCTTAGGGAAAGCAATCTTAGTTCTTCAGTTGGCAGAATGGCTAAGTCAAATGTTGGAGATTATGTCTATAAGCAATAAGCATATTATTTCTAATAACACTAAACACAAAAACGTTCACATAGGGATCACACACAAAGAGGAAGTGATTATATTTTCACAAATATATGACAAGATGACAGTAACAATATCCATACCAACATATAAATTAGTAACAGTGTTGCACATATTCTGACACTCCTCCTTGATTCAAACTCTTATGTTAAGAAAAACTACTAAATACAAAAGAGTACGAATCGCTCTGACGGATAACACAAAAACCGATTCAAACCGATTCGAAAAACGGATTCAAAATACTGTCAGGACTTAAAAATTAAACAAACAAACTTTAAACATTGAGAGCCTGACTGAGTAACTTTTTAAATAAAAATTAATTGATTTGAATTAAGGAACGCATCTTACAAAATTTTTCATTGCCTAAGGCTTTTGTAAAGGTGACCCCAAAATTATTACTGGTATTGATATAATCAACTTTTAGCAATTTTTTACACGCTAAATCTTTTAGATAATGTTGTTTTATATCGATGTGTTTTCCACGCTTGGAGTTTCCGTAGCTGCTCGACATAGATATAGCACTTAAATTATCCATGTGAAGAGTTGGTATGAACTCCTTTTCATTGAAATCGCAGTGGAAGCGTGCTGGGCCCATAACCTATTGGAGATTATGGCTATAAGCATATTATTTCTAATTACACTAAACACAAAAACGTTTACATAGGGATCACACACAAAGAGGAAGTGATTATATTTTCACAAATATATGACAAGATGACAGTAACAATATCCATAGCAACATATAAATTAATAAGATGTATAAATTTAGCAACCGTTAAATTATGAATGATCCTTAAAATTAGTGAGGTACGGTTTAAATAATAAAAAAAAAAAAAAAAAAAAAAAAAAAAAAAAAAAAAAAAAAACTACATAGTTTGACCAACTAGTTTCGTGTAATTTGTACACATCGTCAGGGTATAACTACAGATAATAGACAAAATATACTGAATTTAAAGCATATACATGTTGACGTTAGGAATAGGACTGGTCAAGAAATAGAGTAAATAGAGGAGTTAGAAAGGATTGAAGGTGGGAGGCAAGAAGGACGTGAGAGGATTGACAGTAAAAGAAAAGGCCAGGTGTAAAGGGTGGTGGATCCAGGTAATGGAAGGGGCTACATTTTATATTACAAACTAGACTTAAAAAACTAAAATCACAAAAAACAAATCATAAATATTGCACTGAACTAAATAATAATTCGAAAAACATAAATTAACAGTGAGACAAGACTAAGAATAATAAACTTGACTGAAAAGATAAACAAAAGCAATGGAATAATATACCAAAAAAGTTGTAGAGATTTGACTAGAAGGTAATTGAACAAGAAAATTAAAATACAATTAAAAATTGGTGATAATATTATGGTAACAGATGCTTAGGTTATTGGTGTCAGTTCTGAAGTTAACAGTGTTCTTAGTTTTAGATATGTAATACATTTCAAGAACATTTCGTCACCGGTAATTAGGTTCTTGAGCTAAGATTGAGGGATTAATAAAATCAAATTTGTGACTAGTAGAATGAAAATGGTTGGTAAGGGCAGTAGGATTGGGATAGTTGGGTCTAAGGCTGTATTCATGTTGATATAATCTTCTATGAAGGAATTGGCAAGTTTGACCTATATAGGACGAGTCACAATCTAAACAATTAATTTTATATATGACATCAGATTTATCTTTAAGGAGTTGGGTCTTTCTTACTGTTCTGGAGAATAGTGTTTTGACGGTGTTAGTGGGTTTGAAAGAAAACAGACCTTGTACATAACAAGACCTTGTAAATACGACAAAAACAAAACAGACCTTGTAAATACGTCCACCAAATTTTGCTCACTTACTTATGTCAAAGGTCTTTCTGACAGGGTCAAAAAAATATTACAATCCCCCACAACTAAAATTTCTTTCAAACCCACTAACACCGTCAAAACACTATTCTCCAGACTGAAAGACCCAACTCCCCTTAAAGATAAATCTGATGTCATATATAAAATTAATTGTTTAGATTGTGACTCGTCCTATATAGGTCAAACTTGCCAATTCCTTCATAGAAGATTATATCAACATGAATACAGCCTTAGACCCAACTATCCCAATCCTACTGCCCTTACCAACCATTTTCATTCTACTAGTCACAAATTTGATTTTATTAATCCCTCAATCTTAGCTCAAGAACCTAATTACCGGTGACGAAATGTTCTTGAAATGTATTACATATCTAAAACTAAGAACACTGTTAACTTCAGAACTGACACCAATAACCTAAGCATCTGTTACCATAATATTATCACCAATTTTTAATTGTATTTTAATTTTCTTGTTCAATTACCTTCTAGTCAAATCTCTACAACTTTTTTGGTATATTATTCCATTGCTTTTGTTTATCTTTTCAGTCAAGTTTATTATTCTTAGTCTTGTCTCACTGTTAATTTATGTTTTTCGAATTATTATTTAGTTCAGTGCAATATTTATGATTTGTTTTTTGTGATTTTAGTTTTTTAAGTCTAGTTTGTAATATAAAATGTAGCCCCTTCCATTACCTGGATCCACCACCCTTTACACCTGGCCTTTTCTTTTACTGTTAATCCTCTCACGTCCTTCTTGCCTCCCACCTTCAATCCTTTCTAACTCCTCTATTTACTCTATTTCTTGACCAGTCCTATTCCTAACGTCAACATGTATATGCTTTAAATTCAGTATATTTTGTCTATTATCTGTAGTTATACCCTGACGATGTGTACAAATTACACGAAACTAGTTGGTCAAACTATGTAGTTTTTTTTTTTTTTTTTTTTTTTTTTTTTTTTTTTTTTTATTATTTAAACCGTACCTCACTAATTTTAAGGATCATATATAAATTAATAACAGTGTTGCACTTATCCTGGCACCAAAGATTTAACATCTCAAACAAGTGAATGCGGACAGCTGCTGATTAGGTGAGAAGGGTCTTAAAATTCTTCCTCACAAAGCCTACCCACTGGGCTTTTAGCTAGACAAAGCAGGTTAAGATGTTGATTTATTGAAGAATGCCTGTCAATAGATGACAGGATCGGTTTTTGAGCAAAATCAGAGATCTAGTAAGATGCTGGGATGGTTACCTGAAGCTGAAGCTCTGTACCATATTCTTTGGAGATCTTAATTCATTCAAGTTTGAGTGGAATTCCATTAACTATAGGTTCTGGTGTAATTGAGGTCGAACTGGAACACCCAACTTCTCAATAATTGAAAATACTGCTTTAATACTGGTGTGGTGTAGTATGTTGTTTTGCTTACTTTGCTGAAAGTATCTTTTGTGGTATCATGTTGTTGAATTAAAGAACCATGTACTACTACTTCCATTTTTCAGTTGCCGAAGATGCTTCTATTTATAGAAGTGAAACATTGGATTTCAAGACATAGTCTTTACCAGAAAAAAAATCTAGATAATTACTAATATCATTTCCACATTACTGCTCTTAAAACAAGGAAAACATATTTCTGAATAATTTCAAGTTTTAATTAACTTATATACTTAATTATTATTATTTTTTTTTGCAGTTGGCCAAAGAATACTTGAAGGTTCAGACTGAGGTAGCTTTCTTACAAAGTCATTATAATAGAATGAGTGAACGACTGTCGCAAAATGCTGAAAATGAATTTGAAGAAATACAAAAGCTTCAAAATGAAAAGGTAAATTTATGCAGTTTATACAAAGAGAATTTTTTGGTGATGATGTAAAGATTAAATTCAAATTTTTATGGATTTGCATGTCTTAAAGTTCTATATTATATTAAAAAAAGGTCTGATAAATCCTGAAAATGATCCTTTAAATCCCTAATAACACCTCTTTAATAATAATCTTTATAACTAAAGTCTCAATTGTTAATCTGTATTCTGTGCTGAAATGTGGAGTCTTAACCACTTCAATGACACCACTTGAACCAATTAAATTTACACTAAACTTTTTATTTTCCAGGAAAATCTTGAAAAAATGCAAGTTACATTAAAGAAACAGTTGGATATAATGAAAGGCCGACAAAGTAGTGATTGGGTTCTTCTACCAGAAAATAATCCGGCTACATGAAATCCACTATGTCTGTGAAATGAGTTAACCTTTAACTACCCTATGCTGTGAGGGCATGTTATGCCTTGCCTTAAGGAACATGTTGGGCCATGTATATTTATAATATTGCGGAGAAAAAGCCCTGTGATCCAATATAGTGTTACCCTTTTTTAATTTGGTACACCCAGCACTCTTCACATTTCCTGCTTTTTTTAATTTATTTTTTTCTTCTGAAAACTTATGCTTCCATTATTGGGTTTATGCATAAGATTTTTATTTTTACTACAATATAATAGTCATTTATAACTGAAATTATTTAAGTTATAATTTTTTGTTTTTAAAAGAAGGTAACATGTATAAGTTTAACCCAGAAAAACTGATTTTTATTTATTAACTACAAAAGAATATTATAAGGATTGAACATTTTTTCTTTAGTTTATTTCAACTTTATGTTATGTTCATAAGTCATATAATTGTTAATTTATAGTTTAAATTACACCTTCTATCCATTTGTCTCCCCTTTCAAATTTTAATAAAATCAAAGGTGTTTAATAGACTTCTATTATTGCAATGCATTGGATTACAGTTATATTGCTTAACCTTGTGGTTATAAACTTTAGATTTACAACTCCAGTTGTGGTTAGTGAATCGAATTAAAAATAAAATAGTTTTGTTGTTATTTTATATAAAAAACAAATTTATATTATTATATGACCTAGATTGTGTGGAATTTACACTTTGTAAATTAAACTAAGAAGTACAAATGATCAGCTTTTCTCGTCAAAGAGCTAAAGACATTTTTGTATAGTTCTTCAACCACCAAAATTAAATAATTGGTCAAATATGACAAAAAAAATCTGTAAAAAAATCGAAAACAAAAAAAGGTTTATAGTTTTTTGACATTAAACTGATAATTTTTACTCTTCGAGTGATCGAATGGGATACGTTTTTTATTACCCAAATGTGTTTTTACTAATATTTTGCTCTTTACATTAAGTGGTATATTTTAGAGAATCTACCAGAAACCAGAGGGGGGTCTGTCATAGATTGGATAAATCACAATTTTTCTATCCTGCAGAACTTTCTTGTGTCTTTACCAACCGACATAGTTGTCTAGATTTACTCCATGAATCTCTTAATCCTGATAATCCCTCCGATAATTCTCCCATCGATAATCCCTGTAATGGATATAAAATTAAATTTGTCTAATGTTATACATAGCTTTGGAGGAGATCTTAAATTTATCTGACGATGGCTGTGCTAGCCTGTAATATAATGCAATTGTTATTTATTGCCAGCGACTGTAGTAAATAGCTTTTGCTCATCCTTAAATCTTATTTATCTCTGACTTCTATTGCAATTTGTAACTATTAAAGTCAGTGATCAGTGATATGTTTGTTCTTTTTTTTCTTAAAAAAATGAAGTTTAATAATTGGTTTCAGAAATATGAATAAATAATTATTTATGTAAAATGACCTATGACATATGACTTTTTCAATAGACTAGAATATAAGTTATCTTGTGCCTGAAATTGTAACTGAACCTACATTGCATATTTCTTTTAGTATTATGTGAAGCCATTTTAAGTGTTGTAGATGTTATACTTTTTAAAATATCTATATTGTTTAGAAACATGTGAATGAAATTTTATAAGTATGGGGGAAAATGTGGTTTTAGTTGTGGAATGATTAGATTTGTTCTGTCTGAAAAATTGTCCAATATTTTTGATAATTATTGTTTTTAAAATAATCATTTTTATTTTGTTTATATTTCACTTAGTACACATCTGGTCTTTTTATATGCAAATTATATTTATACACCTTTTATACTTAAAATATTAAAAGACTGCAGGTAACACTAGTGCCTAGAGCCATCATATTGCCTCTTTTTGTAGGTTTCATCTCGTTATATCGTTGTTTTTTTGTTATTTATATTATTAAATATATATCTAGGCGTATGTATAAAGAATCGTTAGAATTTAGAATTAGTTTAAATATTGTGTTGAGGTTATTGTTTTGATTAAAAAAACTGAAAGAGTACAGGAAAAAATCAGTGAATCTCTACTGTACTGAACAAGTTAAGATAGAAGATTTTGATGATATTCTAGGTTTATATTTAACAAATTTCAGATCTCTCTTTAATTTCAAAATGTTTGTTTACATTTAAAAATAAAGACATTTAAGAATTATTTGTTAAGTGTTCATGATAACAGTAACTTGATAACCACGATGAGAAATTATCAGTTAACATTTATTTATAAATAAATTATTATTAAGGAAGTATGCTAAAACGCCTTTGACTGTTAGTTATGCTGCCATAATTTTTGTTACAATATTTTATTCTATCAGTCTAATAAAAAATCAATTAAGTTTTTTCAAAAATACTTGAAAAAATAAATAAAAAATAAAAATGTATACTGACAAACCTCTACTTACGAATTTAGATCAAATTTTTCATCCGGCGAATTGTCCCCTTCTTATTCACTCTTATATAGGCTAAAAATAAAAAATAAAAATACGTAAATGAATATAAAGAAGGGACTAGTCTGAGGTATAAATCCAATAAAGTGTCACAGTATATCGGTAATCAAGAAAGTGTTACCAGGAAGATTCAATTTATAAGTATGGAATTCATAATTCCTTTTGCCTTTATTCCAAACACTGCATTTTTTTTTAAGTGAAACTTCTTTCCAGTTGAGTAAATTGGCTTGAATGAAACGAAATTACTTGTACTGAAGTTTTTGATCCTACACTCATCTAAGTGAAAGATTTTTTATAGGTAATTCAACTTCCGGCTTAAGTCGGCAGTTGATTTGCCTTTAAAATTTTTTTTATTTGGACGAGTCTTGATCCTCCGACCTCTGATTCAGCAGGCATAAGTACAAACCATTGCACCACGGAGGTAGATAACTTTTCATTTCAAAGAATTAGTATATAAGTAAAATATTATATAAATTATAATAATATAATATGTATAAATATTGTTTTCATGTATTTTCTTCATTATTTGCTAAAATATTTTATTTTTCAATTAAATTCCTCAAAACCATTTCTTACTCCTGAAATAATAAAATCGTCAACAAATGCAAAGAGAGCAATGCATAAAATCAACTGTTTCTTGAACATAAGTTTCACTTCTAATGCATGAGTCTTACACATTTTTTTAAAAAGAAATTTCTTCCGTAAGTTCAAATTTTTGAAAGTCAAAAGTTCGTAAGTTTGGAGTTTGTCTGTTCTGAAAATATTCAGAAGAAGTATAGGTTCACTCACATCATGATACTGTTCCTTAAAAACCCAAATTGTTTTGCAATAGACTTTATGTTCACATTCTTGGCCATTAGAACTTGCATATAACTCTATAATTTAAGGATCATTGTTCCCTGTACTCTTCATACCTATTTCCATTATCATCACTATTTTCTTCTATTATTTTATCTTAAGGTTATTTTATTATAAAAATATATCTTAAATTCATTACTACTTAACTTTTATTATTATAATTATGATATTTTCTATTACATTAAATTGATTATTAATGTATGCAATATGCCTTTGTGCTGAAAGTGGTTAGATTAAAGTGCCTGAATTTATTGAATGTAGAAGTTACAAAATTAAAACAGAATTGATTATATAAATTCCAGATTTTAAGTTTTTTTAAAAAAAATAAATTTGATATATTTAAGTTTGACTTTTATGAATATCATGAAAATTTATTCTGATATAATCATTGATTAATTATTATTTTGACTTATTACTCTTTTATGTCTTCTTTTATTATTTATAATTATAAAAATGTTGACATAATTAAATAAATAAATAAACTATGGACAATAGTTTTCAACTATACCTTCTAAGTGTAAATATATTTTTATAGTTAATCAAATTATACAAATATTAGATATTTTATTTTTAGAATATATTGACTTTTTACTTCATTTTAATTGTTATTGAGTTACCAAAGTAATAAAATAAATAATAAATATAATTTAAAAAAATAAATTAATGACTTTAACAATCAAATAATCTTTGACTTTAATTATTTCGCTCAGTAATGTATTGTAAGTTTAAAGGTATAAGCATATTTTCTTGTCTTGTTATGTTACTCTTTTATTTAAACATCAAAAAGTAAATTATAAATAAATAATAATTGACGTAAAAAAAATTCTCTTCTTTTAAATTTGAGGTAAAAAAAGGGATAGCACATATTACTTAAAATATACAGATATCTATGGATTTTGAAAAGTATTTTAGTTTTGTTTTTTTACTTTTTAAATTTAAACACCAATTTTTAGGTTTCTGTACGAATTACGAAAAGAAACCTTATATAACAGCTCTGTCTGTCTGTCCGTTGGCATGTTCCAATTTATAAACTACTATAGCTTGGAAAATTAAATTCGGCACACCGGTGCATCTCGGCATTTGTGACAACTTTACACTTTTTGGAGTTTTCACACTTAATATTTCCAATATGGCGGACGACCTAAAAAAAAAGTTTGTAGTCACCATGACATGTTATGCATCAATTTAAAGGTCTTGAAGTGTATAAAAAGAATATGCAACTATTAAAATTTTACACTTAATAATTTAAGTGGCGATTTATGCCTCACGTACTTATGTGAAGCACGTTACTTGTTTTTTTTTTGTATGATTTTAGTGGTAAATAAATACTTATTTCTTGATTCCATGAAGATATTTAGGCATTTTGGGTTAGACATTTTTTTAATATTTGTGTTTTTTAGATTACTTGGTTGGTGTGGATTTTAAATTATTATACAAGATCTGTAATGTATAATTTGACAATTTTAAATTATTTATTTGGCAAAGATCATGTGTTACAGAATATTCCTTACTTATATTCACGTAAAGTAGAACCTCACAGTAAAGGATCTTCTGTAGGAGACGATGGCTCTCTATAATAAATAAGTTTGTAATTTTTATCTGTATTTCCATGCAAGGCGAATTATTGTCTGAATTCAATGAATTATCGTTTGACACCATCACTTGACGAGTCTTTCTATAACATTTATTCTTTAAAATGTATCAAAGCTGTAATAAATATTTATATCTATTTTAAATAAGCTTATTATTGGATTTAATAATTGTATTATTCATTTGGAGAAGAAAAACACAAACTTATGGATAATTGAATCAAAACTCAGACCATTTGTTCTTTACTTAGAAGAGAATTTTTGTTAGTAATTATTTATCTCTCATTTTAGTAAGTATTTTTATTATTTTTTTAGTCTCTTATGTTTATTTATTATTTAAATTCCCTTTAAATAAAAAGAAAGAAATTATGTTTAATGACTAATAATGTGAGAATTGTCCACTATTTATAATCACTGTAATAAATTGATTCTAATATAATAGAATTCTTATGAGAATATGGTTATGAAAAAAATAAAATTCTGCAATCATTTTTTTTTTTTTTTATAACAAATAGATTTGTAACCTAATTTACCCCGGTCCCCTCCAAAATGATTTTACAAATACCACTCATATCTTTGCAAGTTGGCTTGCCGATGCAACCTTTGGATTCAATTTTGTCTGTTTTCTGGTCTAGAAAATAGTTTAAGCAACTGGAGCAAAGTTATAAAATGATGCACCATTATTGTCAGTAAGTGAAGTGTAACTCTCAGAAACTCTTGCTAAAAAATATTGAGTAATTCACCTCAAAGCTTATGCAACAAATCAGCATATTCTAGAGATGTGCGTGATTTAACGTAATAGTTTAAATAATAGGGTTCCGGCTGTGTCACCTATTACTGACGTGACAGTGACTTGGTTAAAGCTATTAAATTTGTCACTGGTTACGGAACGGCCACTAGAAAGTTTTAAATGATAAAATATAATAGGGATAGGTAAAAGTAACGGACAAGTTGAGTTGAGAGAAGAGTTAAATCAGCATGGGAAAATATTTAAAAATTTATGGGCCAATGAGAGCCAGATATTTTGAGGTATATATTCGAGGTTCAAGTGTTTAAAACAATTAAATATTGTCATTGTCACTGGTATGGCCAGAGATCCTAAGAGGAGCGAAGCAGTTAGCAGCACTTTCTTCCCATAACAAGTGACTGTCACCTATTAATAAAATAATAGGTATTGACACCTATTACCAGGTCGGAGCTGGGACGATGTCACCTATTAATAAGATTTAATAGTTTAGCCCAGCGTTTTCCAACCCTATGGTAAAATATAGGCTAAAATATTTTAGGGTCCCCAAAAAATCTTTGAAATTATAGACATAAATAAATATAATGAATTAAAATATAATATAAATTTAATTTGAAACAGTAAAATTATATTAATAAACTCATAAAAGTTAAAGAATGTTATTAGGAAAAGATTAACACAAATACTTAAATGGCTGATAAAAATAAAGCGACAAATTAAGAGGTATTGTAATGAGAAGCAGGGCCGTCGCGAGAACGTCAGACGCCCGGGGCGAGCTTTAGCATAGCGCCCCCCCCCCCCTTCACTTAACCAATATTTTTGAAATATATTGAAATATTATTGAAAAATATGTATGGTGAGTTTGGAGTTGCTTGCAATTTTCTTTATTCTTATAATTATTTATTTGTTAATTAATGGGGGGGGGGGGGGGAGAATATTCCGGCGGGTTCGGAGGTGAAATTTGATTTAAATACTTCGTCATAAAAGTAAATTTTCGTTGGAAAAAAAGAATGAATACAAGTATTTTAAAAAGAATTTCAATACAAACTTTAAAACAAGTAATTGTAACACACTAATAGTTGTGCACCTTACCAGATAGATTAAATAGATCAGTCAATAGCTATTATGAAATATTACTTAAAATCTATAATATCTATAATATAAGTGGCAATGTCCTGATTGACTGACTGACTGACATAGAATCAACGCACAGCAAAATCTGCTTAACCCAGAGACTTGAAATTTTGAGGATATACTCGGTTCATATCATAGGCATCCACTAAGAAAGGATTTTGCGAAATTTTTATTTTTGTACCCAGGGGTACGGGGTACAAATGTCAAAGTAATGAATACTTTTAATGATGCATATCGTTGAAAAGCTCTTTAAAAGTACAGTAATTGTTGTTATGTACAGTTTTGTCATATTTTCATTTAGGAGGGGGAAAAATGGAAAAATATGTAAAACTACATCTTATATAAATGAAGAGTGTACATGAGTGTCTTTTGTCTTATATAAATGAAGTGTTTATGAGTGTACAGTGTACTGCTTACATGAGATTATAAAGTTAAAATGTTGGTACACAGGAGTACGGGGTACAGATGTCAAAGTAATTGATAGGTACCCTTTATGATGCATATCGTTGAAAGGCTCTTTAAGAGAAAAGTAATTATAATGTACGTTTTTGTCATTATTTTCATTTAGGAGAGGGGTAAAAAGGAAATGTCAACGTAAGTGTGTGTGTGCGCGGGCGCGTGTGTGTGTGTTCTTTATTCAAATCTACCGTTTTATTCCGATTCCAATGAAAATTTGCACACTTGACCTTTAAAGCAAGGGGAAAATGGGAAGGTCACTGACTTCATGCATTTTCGAAATTTTGATTTTGGTACACAGGGGTACGGGGTACAAATGTCAATGTAATGAAAACCCTTCACGATGCATACCGTTGAAAAGCTCTAGAGTGCTGTACAATTATTGTTATGTACATTTAGGGGGGTAAAATGGAAAATATATCTATATCTATGTATAAAAAACTAATAATTGTTGTGTCTGTACATTTATCCAATTGGGCTAACATTTTGTATTTATTCATTTATTTTATTTTATTTTTTTTTTTATTATTTTTATTTTTATCCCTAAGGGGTACATAAGGACAGAGTAAGAAAAGAAGGGGAATTGAGCCCAGACCGATCTTCAAAAGTTAGGAAGTTAATACTTGAGAGAGAGCTCTTATTTTGGATGTAAGCATGTATATTAATAAAAGATAATTCCAATTTCAACCAAGGGATGTAAAATGACACGGGGAGGGGGGGGGGTATAAATCCATTAAATTGAAAATAAAACACCCCGTAGCGAAGCACGGGTATTCAGCTAGTACTATATAATTCTATAATAATTATTGTTTTTCGTTGTTTAGACCAAGTGAATTTAACTGTGTATCACTGAACATATAATTGCTCTGTTTCTAGCGATGTGTGTTTTTACGGAAGGAGTTGCAAGATAAACATTAGTTTAATAACTAATCACCACATCTTTTCCCTACAGCTACCAATACATCTTAATCAAATTAAGAATGAACTATTATTTTGAAACAAACAGTTTGCCAAAAATAAAAGGCTCTTATAAGCCGACAAAAGAACAGTACACTGTAAAATAAAGCAATTTCCTGGTTTTCGCTGTTCAAAAGGATGTTTAAGTAAGCCACAGTAATTGAGACACGTAAAAGTTTATTTTAAAAAAATTAAATTTTTTGCATGTTCTATAAAAGTTATAGGCATAATTTAGTCATAACTCTATCAACAAAGCATTTTCGGAATATTGGATTTTTTAAGAAATGATCCTAAACACTGCAAATAACAAGTTGTGGGCATTCTACGAAAGAAGAAGCTGGAGAGAGGTGTTCACACCCCTCAACTTACACAGACGACCGTGCCTGAACCTAAAAACATTTTTCAATTGCAAATGGTGCAGTATTAAAAATAATTTTTCAAACTTTAAGACGCCCCTTTCCTCGTGGCGACTGCCCCGGTCGCCCCACCCTCGCGACGGCCCTGATGAGAAGTAATAAAACTTTCTAGATTCTTTAACTTTAAACTTACGACATAGGGTCCTTAGCTGGCCAACATGATATCAGCAAGGCGTTTTATATTATACTAAACTCATATAAAAAAAATAAACATATCAAGCAATCCCATTAACCCAATTCACATGATGATTGTTTTTCTTTTTTTTTATAAATAAATCAGCCTATAGTCCCTGGCCCCTAATCCAGTAATGACAGGCTCTTGAGGCCAAGGCATATCCCTACAATCTTTAGGGTATGAAATACACTATATTCACGGTAGAGTCGCGAAAATTTAAAGGAGGACTTTATAGGGTCACAGAATCAAAAAGGTTGGGAAACGCTGGTTTAGCCTATCCGTAGCATATTCAGGACAGAATCGCTTCACTCAAACATCTTAGACGACATTAGACTAACCTGCATGGCATGTAATACATGCACCAACACTTTAAATACTGTGTGAATATCAGACCCATAGGATAGTTCAAAGTAAGCTTTTTAGCATTTTAAAAAACACCATCAATAGGGTACTACTTAAACTATACAGTGGGGCCTACGGACCCTCGCTGTGTGCTGACTAGCACACACTTGACCTGTTGATATATTTTAATCTACTTTATATATTCTAATCTACTCTTCAATACCTTTCATTTGATACCCCACTCAAAATTATAAAAAAAAATTTCTTTTGCGTGTTGTGAATTATCCGCCATTTTGGATTTGAAAAGCTGACAATTTTGAGTTCGCTATATTTTTCCTAAGTTTTAGGTAGTATTCATGCTGCGGAAAGTTATAATTTTAATTTAAATCAAATTATAATTAACAAAGGGAGACAGACAGAAAAATAGACTCCAGCACCGGGACTTGAACCACGGGCCTCTATATTTTCAGTATAACGCTCAACCAACTAAGTTGATTTTCTATTGAACTAAGTTTTCATGTTCATGTGCGTTTTTCATGTGAGCGAAAGTTTCATGTTTTTATCTCTTTTGATTCAAAAGTTATTGGAACCGTACAGAGAGACAGACACAGGAACAAAACCCTAATAAGCCTGACATGATCTTCTCAACTTTTAAGATTTCACACCTCTTCAGTCAAGATTACCATGCCTCATACCTCTACTGCATTAAGGTTCTACCATCTCCGGAATGCCTGCTATATGGCCATGAGACTGTAGACATAAAAAAGCTTGCACATCCCTGAGAACCCACTTATCCGCTGAAGCCTGTTTGTGCCTACCTCTAAACTTCCCGATTTATAGAAATAATAATATCCCTTAGTCAATTCATCTATTAAGACAAAGGGATATGTAGTCCTAAGTACTTAGGGACAAACAAACATCACACTTCAGTCCATAAAAATGATAATATCCCTTCGTCTTAATGGTCAATAAAAATATTATAGAAGGGTGCAAAAAAAGACAATAAAATTATTTCTTAACATATTTTATGTATTTACTTAACATTTTATTTCTTAAAATCAAAATTATGTTGTAGACAAAGAGAGAAAAAAACCTGGTTTTGTTCATAAAAAAAAAAAGAAAATATATGTATTAAATTCACACTGAATTCTTTACTGCATTTATCAACAATGTGGTATATCAATAGGACTAGCTACATTTACAAAAAAAAAGAAAAAATGTAAGCAATAACACACAGTGTCAATAAAAAATCTGAAACAGGTCTTATAATGTGATTAAATAATTAATTTAAGATGTACATAACTAACCATCACTTTAAAATCTTATAGGAAAACCTAGAAATTTAATCATTTATAATGCTCTTTAAAGAAAAAAGAAAGTCACTTATAGCAACTACGATTTATAATATAATAAAGTAAATGTTACATCATTATGTAAATGCCTAGAGTTTCTCAACTAAGTTATGTAACTCTAGAAAAATATTGCTAAATTATACTGATTCTTCCTGGCCTTCCAAAAAGATTGAAAAAAATGTTAAAAAAGCCTTTTTATTCAACACCAAAAAGGAACCTAATTCCTTTATTGACATGGTATCATATTATAAATAAGTTACATATAATAATGGTCAAATAACTTATTTAATAACATATCAACAATAAAAAGAAATATAAATGTTTATAATTTTATATATTTTTATTTTATTATTATCTTTACACTAACTATTTTTAATTACAAAATGAAAACACAATAACAAGCATTTAAAAAAAATAATCATAAAAAAGATGGTAAGTAGATGAAAAAAAAAAAGGTTTTGCACGAATATTGCATTACACCCAATCGTGCCTCTAAACTGACTACATACGTCGGAAAAAAGAAAAACAATATCTACAAATTATTTTTCCGAACCAATAAACAAAATTAATCCAATCCAATAAAAAAAAAAACCAGAAAAAAAAGAAAATTCACAACCAAAAATAAGGATTGGTGAAGAGTTTCTTTAACTAAATTACGGGCACTGATAACAATATAAATGATTAATAAATATAAAACATTATATTATGTTACATAATACATATTACTTTAAATAAGATAAAGTTTTAATAAGTGTTTTTATCGTATGAGAATTATTGCTAAACAATAAAATGAAAAATATAAGCTTATAAGTATTAACATAAGCTTTAATAATATTTTAATTTACATTAATAATATTCCTTAAAAATATACATGCAACAGGCATGATCCATTGAAACACATATTGAGACATTTGAAGAGAATAATTTTCTCTTTAAAATGAACATTTTAATTTGGAAGTGTCAATATGTGCTGATAGATTAAAACAACCATTTTAAATTGACACAATAAATGGGTTGATATGGTAATTTACTGTTTTTCTTAATCAACATTGTATCAAAGATTCTATTGTGAACGAAAAGCCATGATGTCCCAAAGGCTGGAACAGTGCAATGTACAAGTTTACGTTAATAAAGGCAAGACATTAAAAGAAAAACTTAGCTGACTCCTGAATCTACCACAAACATTTGTAGATCCACTATTCTAATTTGGTAAACATAAAAAATGTGAAAAACCACATTAGCAATACATAATACATGACAAATATTACTACATACGTTTTCCTATTTTGAAATCGTTGTATGAATCATTTTAAATATTAACAAAATTAATGCGTCTAAAAAAATTAAAGAAATTTCAAGTTCAAATTTGTTTCTATTAAAAAAATAAATTAAGTACAAAATCCCATGATCAGCAGTTTACATAAGAGAAATCTGTACCCTAGCAGCCATCATATCTGACGGATAACATATGTATTTTAATGATTTTCCCAACTTAAAGTTAGCAATTGCAAGAATAAAGAAAGAAACAAGGTAAACAACTATGAAAGCTATAAAATATCAAATAAATATGTATTTTATTTATGTATAGATGTTTTCCCTTGCATTTATTCCGCCTTAACCACTTTCTTTAGATATATTTTAATTGGAAGATACATAGATTTGGGTTACCAGAAACTTCCTAAGGAGTAGAGTTTTCCTACCTCCATCTCTAAGAACCTCAATAAGTAACCAAACAATTAAAATGTAATTCTCAAGTAGTATAAGGAAAGAGCAGATTGGAACTGCACAACACAAAGCATTTTTTCTAGCTTCTAATGGTTGACCCCATCACTTTGATTATGAACTGCAGGTACATACACACTTATACAAACTTAAATAATTCCCACACGAAGTAACACTTAAATTAACAGGATAGTAAAATTGGGTTCAACCTACTAATATTGTAATAAATCGACAGTATAAAATAAATAGGATACATTATGTGACTTTTTTAACAGACAGCATGGCTGTCGAGGACTAATGATCTCGCAGGAGATAAGTGTAATGATATTATGAAGAGGTTACTGAGAGATTCAGCGAATCGGGGGCATGCCACCCGGGGTCATACCACCTGATACGGCCGTATTAGGGCCTAGCAACACCTGCTTCTGTTGAGTCCTCTGAGCTTCTTCGAACTGAGCCCTTTCCACTTCAAACAGGACCGGGGCAAATAGGATAGCCGAAGAACTAAAAAATATGAACATAGCCGACCGTGAAAGGGAGTAAGCCGTTTGAACTGAGTATTTGGACCCGGTATATAACGCGTAGCTAAGATTCCTTACAGGTTCAGGAAACATTTCTGTCAGTCCCCACAGTCTTTCAGAAAGGGTCTCGTCTTCCACTTCTTCATCGTCGCTAGGTGCAGGCTCGATCGCTTTGGGCTTCTCCGGCGTGCAGTCCTTACTGCTGTCAGGCATTGAGCCCATACCACTGTCACAGTCTTCTCCCGGGGCCATAAAGCGATCGAATGTCTAATAAGATTAAATACACTTTAAAATAAACTATATCGAATTTTAAACCAATGCAGAACAACACTTGCAAATTAAAAAGAAAAAAATTATCAGGGCAAATCAGGTTCTTGAAAAATCGAAAAAATTCTTCTTCTTCTTAAAATATTCTTCTTGTTTCAGTTTAGAAAAAAATCGATGGTTGAGTTTTAGAAAGCTCTAAACAAAGATTTACAACTTATAAAATTATAAACTTACAAATACCTTCCCTTGTGGCTCTTATCTTCTGTTTTTGTTGTTTATAAATAACTTATTTTGGATTTTGAGTTTTGGTTAAAGAATAAAAAATAGAAAGTTATGTTATCTCTTGTAAGTTATGGTAGTTCAGGTGAGAGTGAAGACGAAGACAATTCTGACAATGGATCAACATCTCCTGATATTGTTAAAACAACTAATTCTATTACCAAACCCGAAGAAAAAGAAGTGAGTACGACTTTGATAATATAAAATATTTATACCTCACTCCTTTCGTTTTGAATTTTAATGTCTCTTTGTCTTAAAACTATATTATATCGATGTTATAAATAATTTACACTATTATATAAATGAAACAATAAAACATAGCTCTTTAATATTGTGGATAAATACGCAATCTTCTCCAGAAAACCTTGGGTTTGTTTGGAACGTGACTAAGCCATCTTAATAGCCAACCACTTCATTATTTTGAAATTTGGTGAAAGGTCCTGCATAAAGCCTCTCAGTTCATATATTTGTCCACATATTAATATTATTTTTTATTATATTATTTCAGGCACTTATTATTAAGAATATTTATTCAAAAATGTACCTACAAAGACAAAACATCAGATAATTTTATGATATAAGGCGTAGCAAAGATTCTTTTCAGGTTCAGGAAACATTTCTGTCAGTATCCCCACAGCCTAATAGGATAGCTCAATATTAGTTACTGCTCAATCTGTCACTCTCAAAATCAGTTGTGGCTCCCCATTTTATTTATGTTTTATTCTTTGTTGCAGGTTGGCAAATATGATAATAAAGAACGGGATGGAAAACAAGATAAAAGTGCAGACGAA
The DNA here is from genome assembly GCA_951217055.1 of Gerris lacustris. NCBI lineage: Eukaryota > Metazoa > Arthropoda > Insecta > Hemiptera > Gerridae > Gerris > Gerris lacustris. The sequence goes on along the minus strand of OX578283.1, from coordinate 21,458,732 downwards.
ATCAGCAACAATGGTAATTCTCGTCCACTAAATGTTAGTACTACAAGTAAACCCTCTAACTCGAAGGAAGATTTAAGCTCGGAGGATAATTTGCTCTCTAAACTCCCTCCTCCAGTTACAGATCTTCGCAGTATTCCATGGGACCAGCTTTCAAAACTCACATATAAATCAAAAGCTATTAGAATTATGGCTCCATCTATACCAGAGGTAATTTTTTTTTAATCCTTGGTCTTTGTTCAATAATGGTCAGTAACTATCATAGGAGTTTCTGAGTTTTATTCCCAACTCTAATGCTTAGTGTCCTCTTAGCATCGTTTAATCCTTTTATTAATTTCTAATTTATTAACCACTTAAGTCAGTTTAAATGAGTTCAAACACTCTCAACATTTAATTAAGCAGATATACTGGCCACTTTTTCTGTAACATAACAGCTGTCTTAAAAATTAAGAAAAAGCGTGTGTGGAGAAAAAAATCTGAAAAATGCAAAAAAAAAAAAACTATATGTGCAGTAATTATTATTTTTTTTTTTAATGGTAGAATGGCTATTGCTTAAAATAAGTAAACACTATTTTAATTAGTTCACTGAAATTATTTGGGTCTGTTATTGTCCCTTATAAAATCTGTTAGTCTATTTTATTATACAGTATAACCTCGCTTACACGAACCTCAATAACACGACAACCTCAATTACAAGTCCAATTTTCAAATCCCCTTGAGATTGCCATAACACTTAATGTTAAATTAACCTCTATAACGCAACTATTATTATCCAAACAACCTCAATAACACAATTTTTTTCCAATTCACCACGTATCTCAGAACCTCTATAACAAGTTGTTTTGAAAAGTCAACCTCTATAATGCGACTCTATACAGGAATGGGTCGACCTTGAACAAGTCTAGACTTGAAAACCCCGCCCATTAACCTCGATAACACGACTGATAGCCAAAGTAACCTTGATAACACGACCTTCAACAAAAAGAGCACCTCGATAATAAGACTGTTTCCCTAATCCCCTTGAGACACTTCTTATCGAGGTTCTACTGTAGTAACTATACACTACTGTGGATCAGATTTTTTATGTTTTAAGTTAATGATTGCAAATATTTGGATACAGACGTTTTGGATTGTTATATTCAGTAAAATGCTGTCAGTTTATCATTGAACTAATTTTTTCCTCTTGAAATATTTTTCACTTTGAAGTAAGTTCTATAATATTCCTGTAAAAACTAATTATATAGCTTCAATGAGATTTATTTTTGGGCAATTTTAGAGGAACATTATTTTATATTTTTGATGAAACCATAAATTGATTAATAATGTGTTTTTGTTGTTTTATTGTTCAAATGCGTTTAATATTTTTTGTTGAAGGATGTGGAAGAGAAGAAAGAAAAGAAACTTCCATCTAAGGTATTTTTAAACTTGATAAAAATTACTAACAAACTAATATCAGGTACACACATTAAATGCAGTGAATGTATAAAAATAGTTTTATGTTGCAGACTGGATCCGGGTTGCTGGCTATGCTACCTAAACCAAGAAATCAATTTCTTGCTACCCCTAGAGTTCTCAAACCTAGAACGCAAACAACCCCTGCACCTGTAAAACCTAAATTATTGCCTAAACCAATGTTGATGACTGCTAAAAAGTTAGATCATGATTCAGATTCTGATGGAGAGACTGATGATAAGATAGACTTTTTCTCTTTGACATCAGCTCCTGAAGTATCTGAAATAAATTTAAATGACAGTGATTTAAATTTACCAGTTACTAGTGATATTCCTATGCCCTCTCATTCATTTGATAATTCTCAAACGAATGAGATTCCATTGCCTGTAAACCAACCTGCTTCAAGTTCTGATTCTCAAAGGACTAATTCTTCATTTCGAATGGAAACTATTGGAGATTCAAGGCAACAAGCGATGTCATCTTATGATTACGTGCCATTCCAACAACCCAATGATGAATTACAACTTGACAGTGAAGCTGTGTGTTAAGTTTTATATTATGAATTATTTTGCTATATTAAGAGATTTATTATGAAATAGAGATGAAAGAATAGATTTTAAGTTAATGAACATATTATGTAAGGTCATTCCACAGTCCAAAAAATGTTTTTTTTTTTTTTTTAATATCTGCCTTTATTCTGATGTCTGAGCAAAGAAATGGGCTGATTTAAATAAAATTGGTTTACTGTACTTCACTTTGAAGTAAAAATGGGAAATTAAAATTCTATAAATAATTATCAAATGCGAGTCAAATTGAGTGCTTAAAATGTCAAAATATGAAAAATAAATACTAGATTTTTTAAATACCACAATTAAAACTAAAAATAAATAAATTGCTATATAAATTGCTTATCCTGGAAATAATTTGTTTTCAATATTATTGAGCTTAGAGGTACAGAGAGAAGAATAAGGACAGTGACAACAATGTTTGATTGCCAAGCAAATATGTAACGTCTTAGAGATCAGTTTTGCCTTAGTCTTCATCAGATCACTGATGACAATTTTAGTTATCAATTTTGCTGTTTTATTTAGTATGAGTAAATTCTATAAAACTCTTGGTAGAAAAAACTAATTTTGCAAAAAAGTATTTTCAGATTATTTTTTTAATGCACAACTCCCTCCCCCCCCACCCCAAAAAAAATAGTTTTTTAAAAAATATAATTTTTTTGTTTCTAGCTGGAAGCACTGTGTGGGACCAGGGGTCGGAAGAGAAAAGGCGCGAAGGATGATGAATTTAAAGTTATAGATATTAATGGTTCAGAACTCACACCAGATGCCCAGGAACTTCTTACTAAAAACCTGACTTCTGATCAACCAAGGCCTAAAAGAAGCAAGGATGGCCCCACTTCTCAACAGAAGAGAAAACATCAGATTATATATCTTGCTCACCAGGTAAATTTATTTTTCAAAATTCCATTATTTGATCTAAAGAAAGAGGAATTGATTAAGCAAGTAATTAGGTATTCACAATTTTAAAAGAAACTTTGAAGAAGTTTATTTTTCATTGTATGTACAGTGGTCGCCGCTTTATGCAATGTTATCAACCGCTTAGTGTTATCCAAGCCAGTCCACCCAATACCAATGCATTAAACATTTTCCGCTTATTATTATCAATATTTCATTTATTGTGATCAAAAGTCGAGATCGTTGGATTTATTTTTATTATTTTCTCAGGAACAACTTTTTCAGAAAGTAAACCTCACTTCACCTCCCCCTCTTTCTACAAAACACCGCAGTCAGAACTCTAGAGTGTTTTAGTTTTCAATGATTTGTATTCTTTCATTAACAAAGTCCGAAAATAATTTCTATTGTTTTTAAGCTTAATTATTAATCTTGTAAGAATGAGCCTTCGAAACGTCGATGTACATTTATTTACATACATATTATGTATGTTTATTATTCATATTTAGTTCAGGTAAACATCAAATCTTCTCATTCACTTGCCTTACTAATTGTTTCCAATCTGATTCTTACTGAGAGGGACACATGTTTGTTTCAACTAACATAATTTGCAAAATTTTGGTTTTTACATAACTTATATAAAAAAAGAAAACAATTTTAATATTTACTGAAACAACTTGAAAGATGATTCTCCATCTAGTCGCTTACACCAACATTTTTACCTTGTTAAAATCTTACATTTAAATTTGTTTAAAATAGGAACCAACTCATTTTATAATTTATACTACATTTACTTAACTAACAATAAAATAGTTTGTATTTATCAATTAGCCAAAGGTAGTCGGATTCTAAATTAATAATTTGGCAACATTTCTTTCATAACTAAACTTGAATTCTTTATTTTTAGGCCAAAGAACAAGAATTGGAGCTTCAAAATACCTGGTCTAACAACAGAATGACAAAGAAACAAACACAAGCTAAATATGGATTTTAAAATTATTTTATAATCCATCAACTTTCCTTAATTTATATCTACATTTAATGTATTTAAATTGAGAACAATATTATTTCAAACCTAACATAAAATATGTAGAATTCACGTAAATTTGGAAAGATTTTTTTTAACTTATACTAAACAAATTGTAAATATTATTGCTGTATAAATAATTGTTTTCATTAGTCAATTTTGTTTTAAATAAAATTGAGTTAAATTTTCATTTTCTGTTTTTCTGATACAATCTAGATTACTTGACTTATTTAGCATTAAACTTATTAAATGTCTAGGTGGTACTGAAAAATAACCTTCTTATAATATCCATAGGAAAAACCACTACAATATTGTGTATGAGGGGGAACTCATATGTTGCCAACGTAACTGTTATCAACTTACAGATATCTTAACTTTTTTCCCAAGCAATAAAATGGGTACAACAAGTAAATATCTCAAAAACTTCCTTTACAAAATTATGTAATAGAATTTTTTTAAGGAAAAAGAATCATTTTTGAAATTATAGAAGTAAGGCAATGCGTATTTAAGTAAAATATTAAAAAAATGATCTCATTCAAATTATTATTTCTTTTATTTTTACATGCTTTTAATTAGCTTACCTTGTCTGCCTATCTATAATCTATATTGATTAAAAGCTGAAAATTGCTCAGATAATATATTTCCGTTGACAATACAACAATGAATAATTCATTTTGCAATATCATTTGTATTAGCCGATCAATAAATTTCTGAGACATTTTGGCAGTATTCAGTAGAAGGTAGGTCACACACTATTTAACTATAGGGGTGAGGGTGTGTGAATGAAGACTAATTGGGTAGGACAGTGCCATCGAACGTAAGAGCTAATTTTTATTTCCCTTTGAGGTAGAATACCAATGAATTAGAGGCTTAATTTCATCAAAATCAGTTAAAATGTTCAGGCTTCTCACTTCTGCTGAAAAAAAAAAAAATATTTGTGTCCTCAGACTTCCTCTATACCAGCGGTTCTCAACCTTTTTCAACCCATGTACCCCTTTTTGTGTACCAATAACTGTGCTTACCCCCTAACAACAACACCTTATTTTTTTATAAATATTAGTTATATTAAAGAAAGTGTTATTTAACTACTGCTAATATTGCTACATTATAGAAACAACTATGAATAGGTAATTTTAATTCCAAACAAAACTTTTTAATTGACATTTTATTAAAAAAAAATTATTTATTAGACAGAAAAGTATAAGAAATTCTTATCAAACATTAGTGGGAACACTGAGCTTGTTTTAAGTTTGCAAGGGTCATCAATGTTTGGCTCCAGCTTGGTCAAATACAGCCGTAAATCAACCTCAACATTAACGTTTGTTTCTATATTTTGTTCTTCAGGTAAGTTACACTTGAAAATTCTTTTTCACACAAGTATGTTGTCGTAAACCCCAGTAGGTACTTCACAATGTCTGATAGTTCCTTATGTTCTTTTTCAAGACTGATCCAAAAGTTAATTAACAAAGTACAGTAATATTTCGTTATCCACGAACAAAGTACTCACTGATTATTGTTCCAGTCTAAAAGCTTTATTTTCCTAGACACGAGTCAAGCGATAGATGCTCAAGCGATAGTCGTCCAGCGACTAGCGCTGAGGACTCCTCTTCTCAGTCTAAATGTTACCGTTTTCCTAGCTGTGTGACTCTTAACATGCAAACTCTTAATAATTTTGTGCAAGTGACCAACGCCCAGCGATTATCACTCAGGAAACTAGCACATGTACCATCAAAATGTTTTGGGGTTTTTGCTAGTTAACCGCGTACCCCTTACAGATTTTCGCGTATCCCAACAGGTTGAGAACCACTGCTCTACACATTTAATTTAAAAAATGCGTAATGTTATATCTTTAACAATAATATAAAAATCAGGTTCAGTAATTAAAGGAAACAAAAACTCAAAAGATCCATTCTCGTTTGTTTTTTTTACTTGTATTATTTATATAAAACTATAATGAAAAAAATTTATTCTTATCACTTAAAATATTAACGTATACATGCTTTTTATTATTTATATTATGATTATGTTTAAAAAATAAAAAGTCAATTAAAAATCACATTGCTTAAATAGGTATAATAATTTTATATATATATATATATATATATATAAATCATTGCACTTATAATCGTTGAATGTTACGGGGACAAATTTCAAGCTTAAATTATAATAAAATTAAACAAGTCTAGAGAACAAAAAGAAATATATTTATCCATATAATTTCTTTTTGCACTTAAATAATAATTAACTTCTTAATAAGGAAAATAATCATAATTTTATATTTTCTCAAAATTCAAATGTTGCTGATCATATATATAAAATAATACATAATTTAAAAGATGAAACTAATGAATAAATAAAAATGTAAAAGTTGTGTATAAAATTCAGATCTTAATACTTTTACCTACAAAATAAATAAAAAATACAATAAATTGTTAAAGCTGTAAAGGAATTGCTATTTGTCCACATTTTTTTAAAACTTTTAATTACAATCAATATATTTATTATCGTAATTTATGCTCAATCCATTCATATTTTACTAACTCTTATTCAAAACTTAACCTGCTCTATCAATAGATTTTATTTGCTGTTACTCTATTATTTTATTTAAACATTATTTAAAGTGACTTTGGGACATTTGTCCTGTGGAAACAGGACCACAAAATAAAAGTTTATCTTAATGTTTATAATGGTTGAAATACTATCATTACCTAATAATGCATAAACCTAGAGCTAATATTTTATATATATATATATATATATATATATATATATATATATATATATATATATATATATATATATATATATATATATATATATATATAAAGAAATAATAACACAGGCGTATAATGGTTTTTTTTTAATACTTCAGCAGACTTATATCAAATAAAAAGTTTTAATAAACTAAAAAAAAAATCAGTTCCTGACTAGAAAAATAATTCACTGCTTGAAAGCTGCTTTCATATCTTGGTTTACCTTTTTAAAAATTACGTTTAAAACTAAATTAAAACATTGCTAGAACTACTAAACAAAGATTTTTTTTTTTTAATTAACTTGTTATATTACTTATGACTTTAATAATTTTTTAACATTGTTTTTGTTAGAAAAAAAGACTAGTTTTAACAGTACTTTGTTTTGCTGAATGCAAATATAAAATTGAACAAGACAATGAGATAAATTATTTTGGGCACATTGCTTAGCGTTAAACACTTTTTTATGAATAATTAGAGGCGTGTAGTAGGAAAGTGTGATTTTAACAAGGCACTAAACCATTTACCATAAGTTTTTTTAATACAAAATAATAATAATAATAATAATATACATTTTTATTAAATAAAATAAGAGAAGTCACAGTTTAGCCAAATAAAAAGTCTACAGGTTAATTGATACGAGAAGTACATATAGTAAATACACAGACTTAAAAGAACAAGTAGATAAGACAGAGAAAATATTATATCAACTTTTCTGCTATTTCATAACATGTAAGACTTTTATGATCAATTAAACTGTGCACTTACATTTATTTAGCAAATAAAGTTTATCAGCCTTTTTTTCACATCAAACATTTTCCAAAATGAAACATTCCAAAGAGACTAAAGATGTTTTATGCAGTGGAATCATCTTTTGAAGTGAGACAACTATCTTATATTTTGAAATACATATAATATTTGTAACTTACTACAAATTCAAGTAAAAAATGTAAATTTAACACTTTTGTAATTAAAAAAAAAAAAAAAAAACCTCTTAGTTTTTGACACTAAAGCTAGTCTATAATATATAACTTTTTTTCTCAATATTTTAACTAAAACTGGGAATTATTTTAATAAAAAAGGTAAACCAGAGATGAAGAGGTCATGAATGTTGAATATTAAAATTAACAATTAATAAGAAAACATAAATTGTTAAATGTCATATTACAAGTACAAATCAAGACAAAAATGGTTAATAATATAGATTTTTATTTAGTTTGTATTGGATTTTATTTACGCCATATAGAAGCTTCTTACATACTATCTAACGAAATAATCCGAGTTAATAACTATATTTATATAATTTTTATTTTTCGTTTACTTTATTAAAAAATATAAAGTATATTCTAATAAACAGCTGTTCTAAAGATAAAAAATAATAAAAATAAATGTCTATTTTTATGAATTAGATTTATTTTAATAATGATTTCTCAAAGCCTTTTTTTGTATTAAATTAGATATAATTAAAAACTTACAAAAAACAACACTATACATAATGAACTAATGTCTAAAAGAAGGCGTTAAAAAAAGCCTGATGAGCAAATGAAAAATTTATATAAGTAAAGTAGAAACAAAAAATTATACTTATACTTTTTTTTATAAACAATTTTAAAACAAAAATACTAGCCATAGAAAAAGGACAAGAATTATTATTAGTACTAGAAAAAACATATATTTGGACACAAATGAGGGATAATTGCACTAAAGGCGGCCATATAAGAAGAGGAAATCCTTGTGGTTTGGACTAAATAGTCCAGAGCAGCAGAAATTCCTTGAAGTTTGTGTTAGAAAATTGTGAGGGTTCTATAGAAAATATTCCCAGGATTTTTTTTCCCAAAGGATTTTCTCTTCATGTATGGACCTTAATGGAGGCCTTACTACAAGAAATACAGAAAATTCCTTAATTCTGTTTCCTTTATCTGGGATACTTAAAAACTAACTCTGCGGGCAACATGAAGGGCCTACACCTGCTAAAGGGCTTACACAACTATTTACATAATAGATGACAAGGGGTTGTTAATGTGTCTCTCTTTATCAGCTGCAATCTGAGATACTTACTCAACTCAAAACTTCTTACTTAGGACTTAAAAGTCATTTTTCAACCTCAAAATTGGCACTGATGATGAATTATTACGAGGGTTTCAAAGCAAGAAAATAATTATTGGGAGATTTTCTGTATTTCTTTGATTATTTGGCCATATTTCTTTTTAAATAATAGTCCTTCAATTTTTCAAATAATAGATAAATTAGACAAAATTTAAAATATACATTTAGTCATATAATATTCATAGATATGTATGAACATTCAATTAAAAATATTTATTATACATTTGCAAACTTTAATCAGCTAAAGAAGATGCCTTGCTATGCTTTTTCATAGTTACCTAGAATAAATTTAAACAAAAATCAATAAAAAAAATTCTATCTTCTAAGAACTAGACTTTTTCATAGTTACCTAGAATAAATTCAAACAAAAATCATATAGGTATGAATTTTATCTTCAAAGAACTAAATCATCAAACTATGAAAAAAGTATAGCAAAGACATATTTATTTTTGCTAATTTAAGCTAACATTTACGTTAAAACAATCTAACAAAATTTGTTTTAAAAAAAGCTAAAAAACAACAAAAGACTGATCACTCACCTGGGAACATAATACTATTAAAAAATCACAAAATTAATGAATAAATTGAAGGGAAAATTACTTAAATCGGTAGCATGTTTTTATAGAAGAAATAAATTATATATAATAAAATAAAACAACATTAAGTTGTTAAAAAAAGACAAAATATTATAGCTAAAATGAAAGTCTAAAGCTGATGGCTACGTGGAATGGTTAGTATGGCAGAGGTCGGTTGGGGATAGCGACAAAGTATTATGAGTTTGTCATTGTTGAGAATCATCACTGGGTTGACTGCTTGGTAAGGCATCTCGAACACTATGAGCATCACTTGACAGCACTGGAGCAACACTGCTAGTAGCACTTCCATCTTCATCGCTGTCCCATTCATCACTTCCTTCTGCAATTCAAAATTTAAAAAAAAAAAACTTAATTTTAATCCTAAATAAACATAAATATAGTAGAATAAGAAAATATGTACAGTAAAAATTGTTTCTTCTCTTTTTTTTTAAAAAAAAAAAAAAAAAAAAAAAAAAAAAAAATACTAAAATTAAGCTTTTGACAAAATATATAAATAGTCCAGAAGATATATAAAAGTGTCTGACTAGCATCAAGCTAGAATTTTGTGATCAAGTTAATATTTTTGTGCCTTTTAAGAATATGTGGTTGTCTAAGTTCGTCTGTGAGGCACAGCTTGGCAATAAGCATTTGGAAAAAAAAATGGTGGAGAGAAGCCATGTTCCTCCCTTTTATGGTGGACAATGTGATTTTCATGATCCTGCGAACAAATTAGTTAGTAGACCAAAAATCAAGTAGATGGTAGTTTGTCTCTTGATAGGTTAGTTATTCAATAATATTAATCCAATTCAAAGTGGTCACCTATCAAGTAACACACTACCATCAACTTTATGTTTGGTCTACTAACTAATTTTGTACTCAGGACAATGAAAATCATAGTGCCCACCATAAAGGGCGGGACATGGTTGCTCTCCTCTGTTTTTTTTTTTTTTTTCAAATGCTTATTGCTAAGCTGCCCCGCAGACAAACTTTGCCAACCACATATTCTTAAAAGGCACCAAAAGATTTACTTATACCCAAATGCTAGTTGGATGTTAGTCAGACACTTTTTAGCATGCTATCTCTACATCCATTACATCATCAATACATCCATGGCTGTTATCAAACCAAAATTGTCATTATTAGTTATATTCATAATTATTAACACTTTATAAGTTAAATTACCAAGAGTACTGTCAACAGATAGTCTCCCCATGCCATCTGGCCAATATCGCTGAGATGGTTTCAAACCATTCATTTTGCTCTTTTTGGCAATTTGTCCTGGTTTCATAGATCCACCTCCAGCTGCTATATATAACATGTAGAAATATATATTAGTTAGTAACATAATTATTAAGATATTTTCCTTACAAATTTAAATTTTAAAAAATAAATAAAATGTATTTCATCGTCATTCAACTAGATCCTTTACAGGGTTAATCTATTCAAGTGACACAAATCTCATTTAATTTTCACTATTGTTCTTTTCTTACTGATGTAATTTCAAAGATGATAAGGGTATAACATCATATGTTAAAAGTCCATAGGGTTGGTTTGGTTACCTGAGGGATCATTAGGGTTGGAAGCATCAAGCATTGGTTGAAGAATTCGGCGCCTAGCATTGATAAACCAGTTGTTAACTTGAAGCAATGTCAGGTCGGTCTGGGCTGCAATCTGTCTTTTTTCGTCTTCAGTAGGATACGGATGCTATAAAATCAGCAATAATATTAATATACAATTAATTAAAGACACAGTTCTAGAAAATCATTCCTAAAAGATTTTATATGTATGTGAAAATAACAAAATAGGAAAACATACAACTAAGTGTTGGAAGAGCCAAGATCTCATGATGCTGGTCGCTTGTTTGGGTAAGACACCTCTCTTCTGTTTCTTGCCTCCTCGACCTAATGGATCATCATCCTCATCACAAGATCCACCACTTGTTAGACAACCTAGCAACAAAAGACACTAGTAACTAGGTGCATATAATTATGATCAAATCCTCTCAAGACTAACTCCTTTTCTTTGATTTTATTTACTTAATGGCCTTTTTTAATTTAATACTTAAAAAAATCACTTTCTTTTTACTAATTCTTTAAAATTAATACAGTAAAGTGCTAGCAGAAATACTTCTAGTAAGAAGCAAACAATTCAACCAAGCAAGTCAGCAAACAATTCTCTCCTAGAGCTGTTTCATTATAAATGAACCATATTATCTAATAATTAATTTAATTTTTTCAAGAAGTCACTGATATCAAAATAAAATAATGTTATACCTTGAGAAGTAGTGGATAGACTGTCAGTTGATGGAGGATGAGGGGAAACTCCGATTTGAGAGAGAGGTGTTGAACCCTGAACACCAGAGGAAGTTGTAGACGCAGCCTGATTGACTCCCGTACCCGATCCTGATGTAGCTTGCCACCCTCCCAGCCCGACCTATCACAACTGAACCAATAGTATCACATTTTATTTTAAACCCTGCCTTCCTTTGCTTTTTATCTTTAATCTACTTCTACTAGTTACATTTCAAGTCAGTCTACTACTAGTGTCAACACTTTTCTAATACTAATCTTTCACAATTATTCAAAACAAAATAAGGGACAAATTTAAACTAATTTTTTGTGCCATGACACACCTCAATTTTTATAAAATTTGAAGGGATAACCATAAGTATTAACATATTTTTGGAAAACTCCAGGTCAAAATTAAAGATTTTCAACCTCTGCAAAGCTCTAATGAAGAACAAAAAGCCATACAAGTTATCCCCTCATTAATTGTAAAAACCATCTACCTTTAAATCTTTATTTTTAGGCCTGATATTTTAAAATAAAAAACTTCTCAAAATCAAAGATTTATTTTGTAAATTATAACAAGAAGGACTGAATCCTCAATCATAATAAATAAAAAAAAAATAAATAAAGTGGAGTTTTAATTATATAGTTGAAACTAGACCAAATAATTAGAGACTCATAGCCCATAACTTATATATATTTAGTTTAATAACGATTAAACTAAAAATAGATTGAATTGAAAAAATGAGATGTGTATGGACCCTGAATGGAAAAAATAACTTAGAAATTGAAACAGGTCAGCAACACAGAACAAATACTTCATAAGTACAATTTTACAAAAACAAATAAAGCAGAGTTAACTATAACTAAATTACCACTAACAAAAGTATATACATATTTAAAAACATTTGTTAAAGAAAAAAATTATAATGAAAAAATAAATAAATAAAATAATAATAATGACATATGTATTTAATAAATATACACTGGAGTTTTTTAATTGTTTTGGGCTGGAGTAGTCTGGCTAGTACGTTATGTTTTCCTTACTAGATTAACTAAGTATTTAATTTTTCTGTTATATTACATCGGATTAAGATAATAATACTCAATATGTATGTTACCGAAAAAGTTTAATAAAAATGTGCAAGGAAATTAAACAAGTATTGAACCATTGAGTAAAAATTATAAACACACTGAAAACAGTTTAACACAAAACTGAGGGGACTGAAATAATTTTTTTTTTGTGTTAAAAGAATTTTTTGTTAAACGATGCATAAAAAAACACTAATATTATGTACATGCATGTGTATGTATCTATGTATTAAAAATGATTAAACAGATGAAAAATTTAATAAATTTTAAATTTTGTCTCTGCCATTGTTCACATAAAAAAGATTTTAATATTCAAGCAATAATTCCTAGTAAGAAAAAAAAATTGGTTCCAGAGTTGTAATTCACAGAGATAAACAGAAACTGGTGTCACAAGAGGGGGTAGTTTAGATAAACGTAGTCTCACGGGTCTCTCTTCGATATCGGTATTTCAAAGCTGAGTTAAAGGACTCTCGCCTGGATGGTATCATTACTACGTTTTTATTAGCTTGCTTTCTTGTTTGTTTGTTTGTCCAGTACAAATCTTGCAATCAATTTTTAACTAACTTCCCGAGTAGCTAGACATTTGAAACTTTTAGAATAGCTCAGAACACGATGACAATGCAATATTTTAATACTTTTAGCCATCTTTCAGCAGAATTTAATTCGTTTTCAGCAAATTTTGCTGTATGAAAAGTTAGTTCGGAAAAAATCAGCAAGTTATTTTATTTGTTTTGACATATCCCATATTTACAATCTTCATTTTGACGGGTTTCAAATTTGTGATTTTTTATTAAGAGGTAAATATTGAATGACAGCGAAAAAGGAAAAGTAAACAAAGAAATAAATTAATTGATCCAAGATGCTTAATAAATTAAGATGATCCGGATGGTGAGATCCGTTGTACAAAGATTTGTCCTTTTATAGGTTTAAGATCAGCTCTCTAGATGGTCATTTATGTGAAGTAAATAAATTCGGAACTATTATATAACTATTATTTTTCACTAAAATTATATATAACAATGACAATTATATTATCAACATTACATATGATTCAACAGAAAATTTAAAAACGTAGTATATAAAAAGTTCTTTTTATTTTGTAATTATTTTTATTTCAGACCCCTCTTTATTCTTGGCGGCTTAAATAAGGTATACACATTACATTTTCCTAAACTGACACTTACTCATGTAAAAAAATTAAAACAATTTTAACAGATTTAAAAAATGGAGAAATTAAATAAATTAGACAATAGTGGGTTGTAAAAGCATAACATTATGTATAGGATAGGACAAGAGGAAGCTATGTGCCACACTAATTGGCAGACTATATTCATTTGTAAAAACTTTCAATAGTCTGACTGAAAACAGCCAATAATGCATAAAAAGAAACAAACAAAAGCAAAGAACACACCAGAAATAAGCAAACAGCCATTGCACAATTATATTATTAATTAATTAATTTGAACACTAGGAACTTTATTTCTACATCAAAATTAACACAGACTACAAGCTATTGATAAACAGAAGCTCAAAGAATAGACTAAGTGCTGAATGAGCACTTAATTTAATAGTAATGAGTAACTCACACCTTTCTTCTGACACTTATTTGCATAATGAAGATAGACATTTCGATAAATGGACACTTTTAACTAAATTTGTTTCTTATTATTAAAGATGTAAAGTTTGTTTAACCCATTTTAATTTAAAAGTTTAAATATATACATCATTTTTAATAGGATTCATTATCTTAAATCCTTTCCTAGAAGTTGATTTTTCCAGAGGGGTTCAAACACCCAGATAGAGATCACCTAAGTGAATCGTTTAATAAAGCATTTCAAAAGTCCAACAAAGTGATGGTAAAATTTGAAAAATGAAATCCTGACATTTGACTGATACCAACAAAAGCTAGTTTGTAGAAGTTAAGCGTAAAAATGTTGAATTAAAAGATTAAAATAAATATCACAATGCATCTCTTATGAGAGTTTATGAGATCACAAGTCTGGCATCTACTCTGGTTACTGAAGCCATGAAAGTTAAACCAAAAATAAATAATTATTATTTAAATGTATTGACTTTTACGGTTTGTCGAATAATGTTCTTTATTATTACTTGAAGTAAATTTTTTGGAGAGTATTTTTTTTTTTTTTTTTTAACAGAAATTGTAAAGTAAGAATGTCTATTACATCAATTGTAATCTTAAAACAGAAAAATTAAATTTAAAAAATAAGAAGAAATTTAATGATATTTATAACTAGAAATTTCATTATAAATCCTAGGTCAGTATTTAGACCAATATTTTGTGGAGCTTCCTCACAAAAGTAAATAAAAATTGAAAAAAAAAAAAAAAAAAAAAAAAAACCTAGAATATTGTAAAACCACAACAGAACATATTTTAATAAATAATCAGTTCACTAATAATGACCAATAAAAGTGGTTGTAAACTAGCCTGAAAAGTTAAATTTGCTAATATGATTTGATAATAAATAAGATAATTTTTTCTCTCTGACTTATTTTTCTATTTACAACACATCCAGCATTACAAACAGCTGGCATTAATGAGTTTCAAAATCTTAATAAGATAGCTTTTATGGTTCATTCTTCTGCTTCTGTTTGTGATCAAAGCACTATATAAAACTAGCCAAGCTCTATACAATAAAACATACCTGTAGGTTGTGAGGTGAATGTGGAGCGAAGACAGTGGGGCTATTAGAATCGCTGGAATGCCCACTATTGTTATTATTTTCAAGATATCCAGCGGCATAATCAGACCTAAGTAAGTTCTCACTTTGCATCTTGCCTTTAAGAGCAGTTATGTAACGGTTACAGAAGTCCTTACAAAGCTCCTGGACCTTTTCTAGTTCTAGGAGATGAATACGAAGGACTTGTATAGCTTTGATCATCTGAAAATAAATAAGATTTAATGTTAATGAATACAATTTTTACCATACCAAAAGCAGTGTCTGATGTTTAAAGTTAAATGAATTCACGTCCTCAAAATAATTTAGTCAACTTAATAAACAAAATTCAAATTTAACAGAATTTTCACAAACACATTACTAATTTTATTGTCTTTGTTTTTATCTCACTTCCTAAAAATGTCCACAAAATAAATTTAAGTTAAGTTACTCACAAGTCCATCTATTTCAGCATCGTTAACTAGGAAAGGTTTCCGGTCTCTTTCCTGGTGTTGAACAAAGGCCTGAATGTCCAAGTTAAAACTTTCTGAGCTTGGGGTTTCAGCTAACTGGGTAGCCTGTTCACAACGCTCAAAAAGAAGAGCCAGAAGTGGGAAGAGTGGATGCCTGAGAGAAAAAAAAATTAAGATAAAACAAGATTATCAATGTAATAAAGCCATAAAATTAATTTCAAAATAATAAACTTAAAAATGATGCAAAATAAATGTATATGGGACTTACTTATAAACGGCACGTTTGTCAGCTTCAAATCTGGCCTGATCCTGAACAGAAGCATTGCTTCCATTCTGAGGTGCCACACCATCCTGGTAAGAGACCATAGTTCCTACGCTACTTTCTTGCATATCAGGCCATCTGCAACCCCATAATAATTAACTTAGTTGCAATTATTACAGAAATGAAAAAAATACAAAATAAAGGAAGACTTAGAGCCACCTTTGTCTAGAGTTGGTTCAAATTAGTAGTTGAACTTACTCATAACAAATAGAACTCAAAGAGAAAAAATTAATTGTCAAAAGAGTTAGTTAACAACACTTATACATAAATTTCCTGCAGCTAAGTTTTTCCAGCTAAATGAGAATCTATCAGCTTAGGCAATGGTGTTTTAGTGGAAGGCCAAAACTCCTAAGTTAGTAATAAACAGAATCTAAGGCATCATTAAAAATTTACACAGCAAATATTATGGAGCTTTTTGAAGCAGAGATTTGAACAAACAATAAATGTTGGGTATTGTATTATACCAAATCAGTAAAATAATTTTAATAATCATTACTGCATTAGAACAATGCATAATTAATCTAATTAAATAAGTATATTAATTTAAAAAATAGATATCTCGATATTTGTATTAAAGAAAGGTGATAGGCGGAAGGATAAGAGAGGTATAAATTTAATTTGGTAAGTCAAGCATGACAAATTGCATGAAATAAAATAATTGTTATGTTTAATTGACTAAGTAAGGCAAAAATTGGGTTTACTTGCTAATAATCATAAAAAAATTATATTTTTTTTCACAGCAATAAATAATTTCTTACAATACTTTGCAAAATAAGTTTAATGTTTAAACTATAAATATTTACTTGAACTGTAACATATGTCATATGTATTAACCAAGGATGCTACTCATATGATTTTCATATTAGTTAAGAAATGAGGGTAAGGCCGCTCCCTGACTTGTCGGTACGGTATCAGTAAGCTAGTATGCCGATGCGGTAAGATTCTTTACCGAGCGCATATATGTTTTACCGATTCGGTACAGATTCTTTACCGCACGGTAAGGAATCTGTACCGAATCGGTAAAACATATAGGCGCTCGGTAAAGAATCTTACCGCATCGGCATACTAGCTTACCGATACCGTACTGACAAGTCAGGGAGCGGCCTAAACTGTAGGAGTACAGCAGATCTGATGCAATACCTCATCAGTTTGATTTCTAAGCTGATGAAAGCGGATGAAAAGTGCAGCAAAGAATTAGACAGGTAAAGAGAGCCTTTGATCAACTCAAGCTGAGTTGATATTTACAAGTTGACAAAACCTTCTTTGTATTTACCATTATAGTTTATTTTATGGTTATTGACTGTGTTTGAAAATTATGCTCTGATAATCAGTCGTATGTTATTAGATATTATTATAATCTAGTAAAATTTGATTCCTATTTATAATTTTTGATTATGTGTTGAGCTCTACCAACTCAGCTTGAGTTGATAGAGATCTCATCAACTAAGAACATTTAAGTAAAGCCACAAGGTCTTCTTAAACGGCTATCCTGAGGGACACACCCCTCCAGTAGTGACATTTTGTTTACCTAGTTGATCCGACCTTCTAGACTTAAAAATCCTGACCACACATTGGCTCCTCACCCCTTTTTTCGATTTTCCCGTGCTGTCACAAAATAAACACTCATTCCTCACAGACTGTTGACTTAGATACATATTAACAAGACAAATTTAAAAAATTTGGCCATGAGGAACTCTTGAGAAAATGCGGTTAAAACCCTATAAGGGAGATAATAAATTTAAGGAGATATTGGTTAGATTTATAGATAGATTTATAGATCTCAGGGGAAGTGGAAACATGAAAAACAACATGGAGGAGAATGATAGAAATGGAAATAAAGGAAGAAGGCAATAAGTGAACTGTAGCAGTACAGAGGCGTAGATGGGGGGGGGGGGGATAGGAATGCCAATATATCACTGTTGGTTCGGTTCACGTCGATAGAGCAAAATCTGATTTAGTCCTTGAATACTGAAAACACTAGATAGCTGTAAAAGTCTCTGTAGCAGTGACTCATCAACATCTCTACATGATAAGAATAAACTTCCTCTCTCTGTCTTTCAATATTATTAAAAAAGTTTTGTAAACAAACAAATGTGTCAAATTGTAAAATGTCAAATTGTGTAAAGGTTCAAGGCAGCGGCCGCTTTACGACGAGCGAAGCGAGTAGGGGCCAGAGCCCCCAAGTTTGAATTAATTATAAATTATATATTTATTTAATTTAAGTTTACAAAGAACAGGACAAGTTTCTGTTACCAGGAATGTCTGGCAAGTCTACTTATACATGAGTTTTCAAGGCATGAATGATCAACTTATGTTAAGTTAATCAAATTCAGTTACTAAACCTACTAGCGACAATGGAGTTATTTATATATACCCAGATACATCCCTAAAAGAGTACTTCCTACATAATATAAGATCAGGCCTACTCTAGTAGAAGGGTAAGATGAAAAAACTTTTTAAGATCCGTAAGAACATATAGATTGACATGAAACAAGGAACATACAGAATTCATATTGTGCTGTTTCCTATAAATTATACAACTTAACTGTGACTAAAAACATGGTATATAAGCAATCTGAGAAGAACTATTATTTCAAGCATTTATGAACATCTGACTCTTCAAGGAGAACCACCTAATTCTTAATAACATTTCAGCATCTCAACTTTTATTATCTCCCATACATTAAATTTGTAAACAGTAAAACTATAGAATACAGTACCCCTGCCCCTGCCCGATATCTATTATTAAATAGACTAAGGGATATTATCACTTCTACACACTGGAGAGATAATATTCCTTCTTTGTCTAAATAACTTTTGGACAAAGGAACATCACTTGTGAGGTGACGTTAACAGAAGAGGAGTACCATATTTTATAGCTAAGCCAAATAATTTGTAGTATTGCTTTATATGCATGATTCTTACTTTAACCTCCAAAGTTTAAACAGACAAGGCCCCATAGGAGTATAAGAGAAATTTGGAAAATTGCACCCAAATGCAGATCCTTTCAAGCTGGGTGGTTAACACGATGCAAGTATACTTGGACCAAGTCAGTTTTGACTTTACTTTGACGCTATTTGGATCGTGTAAACAGTGTGTCAAAGTCAACTTGGACATCCAAGTTGAGTTGGATGGGTTCCATCTAAGTAGAGTTAGATAAAAACAAAAATGGCGCCCACCTGACAAATTATGAGAACGAGCTGTCAAAATAAGACAGATGTGAGGTTGAGCTGAGTTTTGTGGTGATATACCACCGCTGTTTTAAAACTTAATAAGTACAATTTAACTAGAAAAAAATTTCACACAATATATCATATCTTAACCCCTACTTTATAGTGTATCTTAGTTCTACTACTTGGACCAAGTATACTTTGATCGTGTAAACCTTACTTCAAAGTTCCACAAACACTTGGACCAAGTGGATTTGATCAAAGTGACTTGGACCAAGTGGATTTGATCAAAGTGACTTGGACCAAGTGGATTTGATCAAAGTGTGACTTGGACCAAGTGGATTTGATCAAAGTGACTTGGACCAAGTATACTTGGATCGTGTAAACCAGGCTTTCGAGCAGGGTAGAAGGTTACAATATTACAGGTTTGGACATGAAAGAGAATACTATGTATTTTCAAACTATTAATTGGTACAGAGTGCAGTGATTTTTATTTGGACAACGGGATGGTAAAACATAAGTACATAAAAAAAAAAATGTAAAGAGGACTTCAATTAGAAACAAAAATTTAAATTAGAACAAAGGAAGCAGGGCAATAAATTGTCTTATCAGTTATTGAAATTTTGAATAACTGTTGTTGTTTACACTCTGTTAAAAATGATAATGTTCAAAATATGCATAATCAAAAATTAAAAAAAAAGGAATACAAATTTTACTAGATTATAATCATATCTAATAACATACAGGATACAAGAATAATAATATAAGTGTAAGAATAATAACATAAGACCGATTATCAAAACATAATTTTCAAACACAGTCAATAACCATACAATAAACTATAATGGTAAATACAAGGAAGGTTTTTAATTATTATCACCTCAACCATATATTTTAAATCAAAATAAATTATTGTAACTTAGTATTCAGAGTTTAAAATGCACATTACACTTCACTAATTACTTCAACAGTTCTCGGCAAAGAAAATGTTGTATGATCATTCAAAACCACGAAAAATATATTAATTAAGATTGACGATAAACGTGTGCAAACAGACTTAAACAAAACACTTGACTTATGAATAATAACATTAAGGCACTTAGTACTAATAATGGTAATAAAATTATGCCTACTAACAAAACTACGTCTTATAAATATACCTACTTCAAGTAAAATGCCTAAAACAATCAGGGTAAGCAAAGGACAGGACTAGATAATAAATAAAATATAACATATATCAATCTTATACGAGTTAAATTGAATCAGATAATCAAATATAATTGAAGAAGACAGAGTATCTGATAGAAACAAAGGCTCAAACAGGTCCTTATTACCTTTGTATTATAAGTTAATTGGAAGTAATTTAGAAATAATTAACTTACACTACGCCGTTATCCTTCATTTTTCCAAATGATCGCCGAACTTAATACAAAACATCATCCTAATACTTTAACCAGTTTATATTACAAAATAAGTTACTTTTAAGCAAATCTAATATTAAAAAAATTGAATCTAAAATAAGAAAAAAAGACTAATCGACAAAGAGGAAACAAGGATCCTTGATGTTCAAACCCAATTTAAACTCATAAAAACAATTTAATTTAAATTAAAAATTCTTTTAAGGTAAACTAAAGATGATAAAGTTTCTTATAAATGCGAGGAACATTCGTAAAATTCATGTAAAAACAGTTAAAATCGCGATATTTATCCGAACGAAATAACCTATACGGAACAGGTGCGGGCGCATTCCCAAGTGATGGCAGGACGTCAGTTTTGAGTGGCAAGTGTCAATCAATGGCGGCTCGACTCCTCCCAAAGGTATCCCAGTTGCGTCATTTAAACCGCTTCAGAAAACGCAGCGTCCTCTCTTTTTAACCCTTAAATTTGGATTAAAAATTTATTTTAAGTTAATCCTTAACACCTTAAATTCATCTATTGTTTAAAAAGGGTTTTATTTTTAAAAAACATTAGAATTTTTTCGACTCATCATTTTATTACATACGCAAGGGCGGTCCTTTTTAAAGCAGCGCATACTCACACGGTCACATTGATTTTAAATAAATTTTCTGCCTCTCCCCGCCCCCCTTAGTCGTTCTGGTTGCTAGGCAGGAAAAAGGGCCGTTTTGAACTTTCTGCTCCGTCCGCGAAGGGCTCTCCTTCTATTGATCTATTTAAATATGGAAATTTTAATGAAAAAGGGAGAGATTAAAAATACTTATTAAACTATATTATTTGCTAACTTTTGCATCATAAAATTTTTGAACCCATTAACTTAAGATCTAATAATGAAAAAAGCAAAATAATTAAAAACCTTGAAGGGGAATGAGAATTTTAATTTTTTTAAAAAATATGTGTTTAATAAGTCACGTTTATGAGTTCATTTTTAATAATCCTACTTATATGTATTTAGATAAATATTTGAGATAAAATCAAATATGTATTAATCCAACTTAAATCCTTATAAGTAAATATAGTTTTTCATTAGACAAAAAAATTAGAACAAAAAAAAAAAAAAATTGAATGGAGCAATCAAACTTCAGTTCCCTTTCGTTTTAATTGAAAAGATTGTAATATAATGAGTAAATTCAGTTTGTACCCCTTATACTTTTTCCACTCAAGGTCCAGTGTTGATTTACTTTCTCAACCTTAGTAGAATTAATTAAACTTATTTTATCCCATCTAACCCTCCCCAAGTGTTTTAAGAGAGAGATGGAGAATGGAGGTCTGGAGCGAATGTTGATTGATATGATATGGTTAAGAGGGGTGTTGAGGGATACTTGTACACATAAGTACATTAAAGGGAAGGAGCTGTACCTGTCTAACCCACATAACTTATACATCAAGCATGTTTGGCATACTCTCATAAATAGGAATTCCATGCAGTATTGAATCTGTATTCAATATTATGTTTTCAATACATCTATCAGCTCAACAAAAAAAAAAAAAAAAAAAAAAATATATATATATATATATTATAAAGTGAAGATTATAAATACAGTAGAACCTCGATAATTCGGACCTCTAAAATCCGGACTGCCTACTGAAAAATTTAATAACTAGAAATTCTATAAAAAAAAAAATCCGAAAGGTGAAAGTGGGACGTCTCTTGCAAAAAAGTATGGTGTGGGGTTATCTAAAACGAAAACGAGATAGCATATTGCGATACGCGTCAAAGCTAGATTCTGAAGAGGGGTCAAACACAGGAAAACTTTACGAACGGCAAATGATACACTTTAGAAGATGCGTTATACATGTGGTTTACCCAAAGAAGAAGCTCAGGCGCACCTTTATCAGGTCCTCTCGTCTGCGAAAAAGTTGTTTTACAGCATATTCGAAAATTTGGACAAATCGGTAATTCGGACAGTGTCTGGGCCCAATTAGTCCGAATTATCGAGGTTCCACTGTAATTTTGAAACATTTACCTTTTATAACATAGGTAACATTTTTTAATTAAGTGGAGGGTGGTGATTTGATTACAGTTTCTACAGAAATCCACCAGGGGCGCTCCACACTGCATGTTAGGTTCGAGTTGAGGTGTTTCTATGACCCTCAATGTAGATAAAATCTCAGAATTTAGTGTATCGTATCTGGAAAAGTTTGTTGTATTGACTGAGATTTTGTGGTAATCAAACATAATGAATCGTTTATATCACTTGTTGAAATAAATGAAAAACACTGTGCTAGTAAAATATAAGTTTATTGGTCTACCACAATTTTAATTTAAAACAAATCAGACCGGTTTCAGCCTCTTAAATACTAAAGTATAACAGTAAAACACAATAAAAAATCAACAAATCAAGTAATGCCATTAACTGTATTAAGATGATCAGTGTGCTCAGTATTTTTTTAAAAAATCAGCCTACAGTCCCTCTTCCCTAATCCACTAAAGGCCTACAGTCCCTCTTCCCTAATCCACTAATGGCCTACAGTCCCTCTTCCCTAATCCACTAATGGCCTACAGTCCCTCTTCCCTAATCCACTAATGGCCTACAGTCCCTCTTCCCTAATCCACTAATGGCCTACAGTCCCTCTTCCCTAATCCACTAATGGCCTACAGTCCCTCTTCCCTAATCCACTAATGGTTTTAGTAGAATTCAGGCTCTTAAGGCCATATATATATCCCTGTAATCCTTATAGTATGCAATATGCAATGCACTATATTTACAGTATTTCACAAAAATGTTAGAAGAAATGTATAGAGTCGCGGTATAAAAAAGGTTGGGAAGCGCTGCTCTAAAGGAATGTTTCTAAATTATTTAATACTATTTCTAGTGGAATTTATAGCACCTGACTAGATTTTAAAGCCTTTTTTTAAAAAAACCTAATGACTTTAAGGTTCAATTTGAGAGAGCATAAATAAGAAACAATATACGAAAACTACTAAATCAATTAAAATGTTGTCCTACAAAAAAGACTTATTTAATAATATAGCTAAATGAGAGGGAAAAATAATTTACACACAGAGTTTTCAAATGTATGGTAATTTTTTATTTAGGACACACAATTTAAAGAAATTGACTATTATAGCCTTACATACAATTAGAGGCTAAAAATACATATTAACATCAATACAAATTAAATATTTTATAATTTACGAATTTCCCTCATACTTTCACACATTTTTCATTCTTCTTAATTATTTATTAAAACATATTATTACATTTATTAATATTAATTTACATTGATTCCAATATTTAATTTGCTAAAAGGTTTATAGGAAAGAAAAATACTTAAATTTTTAAATAAAGATAGTTTCGAACAAGACAAATAAACTTAGAGTATACATTATCAGCTTAATGACCAATTAAAGCACTCTAAAAATTGTAATGTTAGTTTTGTCAGAGATTTTGACAAATTAAATGAAAGAGCAAAAAAAATGTATAAGCAAAAATGTTTATCAAGACTATTTATTTCAATGGGTCGCCGTTTACTGGGTTGTCGTTTACTGGGTCGTCAACAGCAAACTGATATTTTACTTTAAAGTTTATGCAGCTTGAATAAGATTCTCTTAGTCCCACCAAATTTCCATTGATACAAAAATATTTGTAAGTAAATGAAATGGGTTTAAACATTGAAAGGTTTACTTATTAATTTTAATTATGAAATACTGGTGTAATTATCAGGCATAGAATAATTGCTTATTCGGAGAGGTCTTAGCTGTCTATATTAAAAGTTAATGTTCATGAGGTAAAAATATATACCTATATGTATGTACATGGATAAATTAACCAATAAATCGTTCTGCTACATAACAGACATTTCATAATATTTTTGTTATAATTCTACCGTTGTAACTAAATGTTTAATACTTTAAATAACACCAATGAAATTAATAAATTTCTTTAAACTAAATGATAAATTAATCCTAGTATAACCAGTCTATGCATAAAAATTAATATTAAAAAAAAGTAAAATTAAAATTAAACTTGGTATGTACAAAGGAAAAGTATATAAAAAAAAAATATAGGTTGTTTTCAGTTGTTTCATCTAATGTTACGTTATGTTTAATATTTAGTATCCATATTTATCGTTAAGACTTGTTCGTCCATCTCCAGTCTGGTCTTGTGGTGGCTGCCAAGTTAAATCGCTGTAGTCAGTTGAATCAAAGTGATCTGTGTCCGCCATCTAACACAAAAATCAATTACATTAAACATTAATATTGTTAATAATCCACCCAAAATCAGTAAAGGAGTTTTTATTATTTCAACAATATGTTGATTTTTCTTTAGATGTATCTATTTATTTTTTCTTTTAGTACCTAGAACCATGTACCTTAGCTGTTTAGTATTTAAGTTATTTCTAATGTATACCTTGTACCTGACCCCAGTAATCCTCTAACTTCATCCAAGCCGTCAAGCCTACCCCTCCACCTATTAAACCTTTACACCCTCACATCCCCACCTACCTTTCTCTCTTTTTTTCTCTCTCTTATATAATATGTTTAAAAAAAAACAAGCAATGTTAAATAATCAACCAACTGATGATGACATTAAGTCAAAACCGGTATTTGTAAATTTTTTCTTTTGTTAAAAAAAAAAAAAAAGTAATTATTCTTATGGTCAGAAAATATACTGATTATTCCTTAGATGTGAGTTATTACTTACTCAGTACCTAATAATACCATAATGTTACAAAATATACTTCAAAATCAAGCGAAGAACTAAATTCTTATCTTTCAATGAGTCACACCTTTCCACAGGTTTGGGTGTTGAAGGAAATGCTTTTGAATCAAAATAAATTTCTAATTGACTAGCATTAAAGAAAATGATAAGCAAATTCATATATCCATCAAAATACTCTTATATTTTAATTCATTACACAAATCCTGTTCTACTATACAGAAAAAAAATTATTGAACATTTTTTTAATGATACCTTTTGATTTCGCTCTCTTTGTCTATTCCTGTTTCTCTTAGGTTTTTTTACAGTTTCATTCATTGTTGGGTTTGGAGGAAGTGTAGGCCCTGAAATCAAATTAAATAAGAAAATTGTAATTAATACAAAAATAAATAGGTGATTAATTTATTTTTTGACTAAATGATTATTTAATGTGTGTGAACACTGTCAAACCATATTCAATTTAAGAGGGCTGCCAATAAAGTTAAAATTAAAAATGGTATAATTTGTTAAATTTTTATGTACTTACCAATAACAGGTTTTGAATCAGGTTCCACAGCCTTGCGAATAGACGGAGATATTTTTTCCACCTTTTTTTGCTTATCAAGATGGCTATCCAAGTTGTCAGATGAAGAAACATGTTCAGAATTAACCTCCATTTTTTCAGATTTTCCACTTGATGAAGGAACAATATTTTTCTGATCAAAAGGTACACCATCCTGTACAGAAGTAGTTGATACAGATGCTTTAGGTGGAACATAAGGTTTCAATTCAGGAAGAGAGGCAGGCCGTGCCAAATTTATAAGACTAACTAATCTTGTCTCCTCTTCTTTCAGATTATTTAGCTCAACCTGAAAAATAAATTAAATCGTTAATAAAAAAATGAATTGAAATAAAAATAATACATCATAAAAGTAAATAATAATAAAAATAAAGAAAATTAATGATAATAATATTGTAAGTTATCATATTGTAAGCAATTGACTAATCAAGAAAGTAAATTAATAAGAATATTAAGAATTTAAATACCCATATTTTGAGCATTCAAGAGTTTATAAATGAAAATATTCTTTTTTACAGCATTCAGCTCATTATTTATTAATAATAATTATGTCTTTATTTCTAAATAACAAAATGTTGTATAACAGTATAACAAAAGACTTTGACACCCATGGCCTCAAGCCGTCGGGCGTCATTATTTATTATATAAATCAAACTCACTTGACAAATCCTTATTTCTAATTTATTTGGTACGCTGCGTTTTAAAGAATGCATGTATTCATCTAGTTCATCTAAATCTTTAGCTGATGACATCTTTGATCCAGCAAGTGCTGCATGAGTCATTTCCGCAAACTTCTTCTCAGCTTCGGCAATCTTTTTCAATAGGGCTTCATGACTTTCAACCTTAAAAATTATAACAAAATAAAATAAAATAATTGTTTTTATTTTTATCTAAAAAGAAACAACAACAACAAAATAACATTAAACTGTACTATCGAAGTTGTATAAATAAAATAATATCTTACAAGTGATTCATATGTTTCAACTGTTTCTTGTACTTTTCCAGCCTTTTTCATTCTTTTTTGTCGTTTTTCATCAACTGCTCCGGTCCTGTCAAAATATGTATCTTCGTCACTATCATAATAATCATTTTCTTCCCAATTACGTATCTGCCTTTTCCTAGACTCTACAAACAAAACAATTTTTTTGAAAACTCATTGAGTTAACATAATGAACTAAAATAATAACCAATACACCACAAAAGAGTGTAGGTGCCAAATAAAAAAATAAATAAAAATGAGGTACCGTTTCACATTTCATTTTTGTTCAATTCTTATAGGTCTTTAAAGGTGCGTTTACAAGCCACGAGTGCGAACTTCAATGGACCTTATTAGGTAACCTACCCCCTTGGCACACAGACTTAATAGTCTGTATGCCACAGGGGTAGTAAACTATCTGAGCCAGTTGGGTAGGATAGACCGCAGTGGGTAAGTGAATAACTTCACGTTATAGGGAGGGGAAAAAGGATAAAATGGAATCGCGAGTGTAGAAACTGAATCTCTTGGGGCATCAAACTTTCTGTTTAGGGAAATATCTAGTGAAGATCCTATAGAATATAGAATAACAGCTCTTTAGGAACACAAATTATTTGGTTGGTAAATATCAGCCACTCCGGTATCACTCTTTTTTTTACTTTTCCACCTTGCATAGCTCTGGCTTTAATTATTTTCTTAAAATGTCTACACAATTCTTTTCCCATAATTTGCCCATTAATTTTGAAATCTCATTATCCTTTTGGATTTTATTATGTCTTATAATCCATGTCTTAGAATTCTTATTTCATGTCTTAGAATTTTTTAATTCGGAGACATAAAACAATTTTGATCATCAGAACGGTCACAATGCTCGTAAACTAGCCCCATGTTAATCTCTTTCTACGTATGCATCCATCAATTATTATATTATAATATTAAAAACAGTATATCAACAAATTCACTGCATTGCGTTGGAACCCTAGAGATAATAATTTAGATTATACCTTGATTGGACTGTCTAAACATGCCCATTCTATCAATGTAACGACATGCTTCCAAAGCACAAGCAGATGTTGCTTCTTTCTTGCTTTTTCCAGTGGACTCAATATTTACTTCACCTCCTTTTCCATCTTCTAGTGGTAACCTGCAATTAAAACATAATATCAAAAAAACTTAAGTTTCTTATTATATCTAGGTTAAATTCTAGGTAAACTAGAAGTCACATGGAGTTCTAATTTGTACCAAAAAGGTTGTTTTGCCCTCTTTAGGCCAACTGAGGTCTACGTAAGTAGAATTTGTAAAATATATTAATGGAAGAAAAAAATATCAAGAGGTAGTACAGGGCAAACTTTTACAAATAAGGGTATACTAAAATGAAACTGATAATAAAATAAAGATCTGTTAGAGTACTAATTTACTTAGTTACCCACCCTATATTTGTAAACTACCTATAAGGAATTTCTTTGTCTAAATAGCTATCAAGACAAAGGTATGTTTAGTCCAAAGAACTATGGGACAAAGTAACATCACACTTCTTTCTGTAAAGGTGACAATATCACTTAGTATAATTAAATATTAAGACAAGGGAATATTTACACATTTAAGTAATTTGGGGTGGGCTACCAAGTAAATTAGTACCCATCAGGGTATATAATAGCCTTAAAGCTGAAATTACTTTTTCCCTTCAACAATTCTTCTCCTTTTCTGATTATAATGCATTTATGCTATATTCAAATGAGCCAATTACATGAAAGGATGTACTCACATCCTGGTTTAAACAAACCATGGTTTAAAAATTATATACATGTATATATATTATTCACCACACGTTTAAGTTACGTTTCATGAAATCTTAGTAGAGACAACCAACTAATATTGTTTTATCAAATGGGTTTTATTACCATATGAGCACATTTTTTTCTACTCCCAGGGGGTTGATTCGAAGTTGTAGGTTCTAAACCTTAACACATATTTTTGTGTTTCTTTTTTAACCTCTCTAGTCATAATTAGGATGTACTCACGTTATTCGACAAACTATTTTGCCTCTTTCAACCATCTCAGTTTCAAAATTAAGTTCCTCCCCTTCTCTCTCAAACCATTTTTTTAATTCTTTCTTTGGATCCTCAGCATAAAGTTCTTCATTTGTTGTGGCTGCATAAGGATTTTCAGAGAGGTCTTCTTCTTCATCTGCATCTTCACCTAAATAAATATAAACCATGGTTTAAAAATTATATATATTATTCACCACACGTTTAAGTTAAGTTTCATGAAATCTTAGTAGAGACAACCAACTAATATTGTTTTATCAAATGGGTTTTATTACCATAAAATAATAAATTAGATAGTGTACAACCTGAATAATTGCATTTAAAGCATTATAATCGATGTTTAAATATGTAAAAGAAACAGGGAAGGTTTCCCTGCATAGGTTAAATACCTATTTAAATAAAAAAAAAAAAAATAAAAAAATATCTGGATTGTAAAAAACATTAGGGGTTATAGAAAAGTTACAAACAAAGAAAGAAAATTATTATAATAATGAATAATTTGTCTTCAATTTACAAAGAGGTTTTCTATGTGTTATATCAACCGCACATCCTAGGACTACATAGGGCTAGGTGCTAGAAAGTCAATTTGTCATGTAAATTTAACAAACTAAAATTGCTGAAAAATCATGCTACTGAAATATGCCCATAATTGAAGAAAATATATTTAGTGAAAGAAATAAGCATCATATAGTATCAAATAGGCATTACTAAAGTTTAATCAGACAAAAAGTGACTGACGTGACATCCACTAGGTCAATATTTCTATTACAACACAGTCGAACCTTAATAACTCAAAATTCAAAGACATGTGTTTTAATTTCGAGTTATGAACTTTTTGAGCTATCAAAGTTAGATTATTAGCAATCTCAAATTAGCAAGGGAAACTGAAATCACTTTGACTCACCGAGAATTTGAAGATAACAAGGATCCCCTGTAGTATGAATCTTATCCCAAAAAAAATATTAAAATATATTATCCTTACCTTAAATTATCTTTAAATTGATAAAATAAACAAATATATTCAATTAAATAATAAACTGCAAAACTTACTCATGCCCCAGTCAACTCCTCTAGATTCTAGCTCTTCTTTCAGCCTTAACTCCTCTGCTTTTTTCGCTTGCTCTTCTTCCTCCTTCTTTCTTTCCCTGTCAATTAGTTCCTGTTTTCTCATTTCTTTTAATTCCGTTACAGAGAATTCAGATTCTGGCTCTTCGTCATTATTAGGTCCCTGAAGTATGAACATTCTGGTACTGCATCCAAACTTCATCACATGGCCAACCTAAAGAAAAAATCATATCTTTTAATTTTAGCATAGTACTAAATCCCAAGGTATGATGATCTGTGGCTTTTAGAGAATATTATCACTGCTATCTCTTGATAAAAATAATATAATGTAAAGTAAATATAATTTAAGTCTAAGGTGTATCCAGACCATTTATAGATTGAGTTTTTTTTTTTTTTGTAGCAATGTTTACTTTATTTTGTTTCTGTTTTACAATTGATAATTCACATAAGTTAAAAAAACAAAACAACAAACCTGAATTCGTATGTATGTCTGTGGTTTTATTCTGTTTTTATTAAGGAATGTTCCATGTGTGCTGCCAAGATCGTAGAGGTAGAAACCTTTATCGTAGATACCTTGCCTTGTAGCACGGTACTGAAGAACAGCATGATATCGTGATACTGTTGGGTGGGCCATCATTATGTGACAATGATCAATTCTACCAAGCACTGTAAATGATCGGTCACATAAATCTATTTCCTTCTCTATGACCCCAGACTTAAGCTCCTGAAAAAAGGCCAACACAGTAAAAATTACATTCTATGAGTTATTAAGAGATCATTATTAATTGGCAATATATCATGGCTTTGATATCATCCAAACGTTTAACAAGAATCGAGATTTTTAAATCTTAATTTATAGCTTGAAGTAAAAATAGTAGTTTGCATGTGCAATCAATTATTAATAGGTAAAATTGTTTCAGCATGCAATAACTATGACAGCTAATATTAATCAACCTATGTGAGAGAAAAAATAAAGCCACTTGGCCCATAGAAGGCACTCCGTCTAGTTAAAGTTAATTTTAGAAATCAGGCACTACCGTTTTTTAGCATCACAGACCCAACCACTTTTCTAAATTTTACAGGAGAGCTAAAGGTTTTACAGAGGTGCTAGAACTATAACCTTATAAGGTACCTTCTTAATATACTAAAACAAGTTAGAAGTTTTGAAAACAATAATTCAATTGATATTTTAATCACAAAATTGATATAAAAAGTAGAGTTGTCCTCTTTTGAAACAAAAATCAGGTCTTTGAACCAAAATGATGCTATCTTGAATGTCAAGTTGTTGCTTTTGAAGCCAAATTGACTCTGGATATCAGCAACATAGGAACAATGAAGCCTCCTGAATGGGTATTGTAGGTCGTACCAACTTCAAGCAAAATCCATGTTTGAAACAAAACTAATAGAATGGCAAATTTCAACACTTTTCTGGTAGAAATGGATAACAGAATCTGATATAGAAGCCGGAAATCTATAAGAAACAAATGATAATTAAAAATGGACGAATGTCCATCTTTGACACTAGACTCCTTAAAAAAAATTTTATAAAAGCAGAAAAGGCCCTTTAGCAAACAAAGTGGGTATGGGAATCACATCAAGCTCGAAATCCTGAGAACAAATGCAAGCAATTTTTAGCAAGATCAATTTTTCATTAAGATTAGAGTATATTCACATCTTAAATAAATTCAACAAAGGATAATATGCAACAAAAAAAAAATTAAACATTTATTTCCAACAACTGAAAAATATATAAAGATTAATTAAAATTACAGGCAAAGCATGTAATATTACTTCAGTTCATTATGCAAGGATCCTCATGATGTATACTGCATACAATAGCCATAAGCTTAAACCCTTTAAAACAAGAACATAACTTGCATTCATTCTGGGCAAAAGAGATAATGAGAACCTACTTTAGATATTACTACTTGGAGCAATCTAAACATGTAAGTCAAAGGTTGTCAGTAGTTACTTCTTATAAGCAAGGTGCTCCCACCTCTATGTTTACCTAGTAGGTAAACATGACCACCAGAAGATCTTTAGGATTAACTAGTTATTTAAACGACGGAATATTATCTCTCCAGTGAATAGAAGTGATAATATCCCTTAGTCTAGAAACAATATTATTTTTACAGTATAAAGAAGTGATAATACCCCTTAGTCTAATAATAGATATTAGGCAGTAACCCTATGTTCAGTAGTTACACTGATCTAAAACTTCTATTCTAAAGAAGAACTAATAATTTTCTATATCAGTCAAGGTATTCTACACAAACTGCTGAAATCTCAAAAACAACAAGATTATACAGCTTGGAACTCATTAATGTTATTTTTAACCTAATGTGTACAAAAATTATCTATAAGGAAGGAGCATGTCTATACTGGTCCTGCAATTAGAGTTCACTCCGTGGAGAAATGAAAAAAAATGGGAGAGAAGCCAATGAGAGCTAGAGATTTTGTCGTTAAAAAGTCAACTAAGCGTGCCTTTTACAGGCCTCGTGGCTTTATTTTTCCCCTTATGAAAGTTGACCAATCTGAGCTGTCAGACTAACGACTAACACTAATGGTAAGACTACAGTAAGATTATCTTAAGTTTTGACTTTTGACAGCACGAGAAAATCCGTGGGGAGCCAATGAGAAGTCAGGATTTTGAATTCTAGAAGGTCGGGCCAACTAGGCTAACAAAAATGTCACTAGCCCCACCCCTCCCACAGGCCTAGTGGCTAAATGTTTTCCTCATTTAGGTTGGTCTATCTGAGTGTCAAAAGCCAAAACTTTAGATAATCTCACTGTAGAATAAGTTTATAATAGCAGATCTTTGACAAAAAGACATCACTCTTAAATCATACGGCTTCAAAATGAACGAATAGTAAACAAAACAACTGACAATAGTAAGAAGGGTATAAAAGGCAAGGTTACCCGGGAAATTTACGGCGAAGTTACAAACCTCAAGGAAATATTTATCATCTGGGTTGCCTTTCCATGGTGGTTCAGTATAAGGAAATTCTGGAGGTAGAACTTTGTCCGAAAAATCTTTTATTATTAGAGGACCCGACGGTATTTCTATTTTGGGAAGTACTTCTTGAGGAGGTTCAACCTCATTCTGATCTACTTGTAAAGCCACCTCCTCTTCCGGTTTTACTTGTTGATTCCTACTCTCTGCAAACTTAGCGTTAAGTTCCATTATTTTATTTAAACTTGAATTTGATATAATAGGATTTTTCTTGTGTCCTTTTCTGGGGCCGATAAGTATAGGCTTCTTAAACTTATCTGGCTTTGGGGCACTGACGGGCATAGGTTTTGCGAACTCCACATCCATAAATTTCTTCTCATCGTCTTGCTTAGGCTCATTCTCGATAACGTCGGAAGTATTTTCTTCACTCATTTTAACTATTTATTTTTAAAACTAAACTAATGCACAAACAAATATTTTCTTCTAGTCCAGTAATAAATTGTTTAATCTTAATATAATTTAAATTAAACCATTAACTTTTACATCGCAATTGAAATTGAAACTTGAAACCTTTCGAAACATGAAACCAAAACGCTACCTTCTACTGTTGCTGTAGTTTTCGTTAAAAATAATCAAATATGTAGGTCCGAAGAATAATTTTTTTGAATCAATTAAATGCTATTTAAATATTTAAAACATGCTTTCTATCTTTAAAACATAATTTAATTTTATTAAATTAAAATAAAAAGGTAAACGTAAGTCTCCTCAAGCATATTATAGTTCACATTTTTCTAGATTTGTTATGTTATTTATTTCCTTGGTCTGATGATTTTTAAAGGAAATTTTGTATCTATTAATTTTTCAAAACAATTTTAATTTTAATTTAATCTAAAGTAAAATATATAACAAAACTGCATTCGTTTTGACTGGTGCTGCCACCTTTTGCTTTTATTGAAAATCATTGATAACGGTTTATCAAAAATCCTTGATTTTATACGATTCCAGAGACTAGAAGCTAAATACCACGAAAAAGTTTTGCGCCGGGAGGTTACAATCCTAGATAATAGGTTACAATTGAACCTCAACAACAAGAGAAGGTTATAACTTATAACTCGTGAACGTTGTATGGGTTTACTGAATAGTATGTTATGCGTTACTTTTTTAGGGTTCGTAGGCAAAACCAAGGACCCTTATATTTAGTATTTATCTGTATAATAGTAATTAATAAATAAATTGTAAAATGTAGTAAATCATTTTTTCTAAAGTATTTGTAGGAAGCAAGTAAAGGGAACTACTTGTTCATTTTCCAAGACTTGGATTGGAAATGAAGAGTGGAGTCAATATTAATTCTTTTAATTTGTACAATCTAAACTTGTGATAACAAAAATATTTACAGGTACCTAAAAATAACAGGAATCAGTGTGGAAAATATTACATTTTTCATAGAGCAATTATTTTGAACTCGGCTAGGCTAAGAGTAAAACTTATAATAAAGAATGCTATAAAGGCTGGTCTTTGTTTGGAAAAAGTATTGTGATAGTTTAATTTAGCTGTACCCGGAGTATAAAATTAACGTTGATATATAATCACATTAATCTTTGAAATCAACAAAACAGCTCACTTGAATTTAATAAAAGCTGCATTATTCTCTTTATTGTTATAAAAAATAAAAATAAATAAAGGAGAAATTGACTGCCAATTTCGTATGGTTGTAAATTTATTTAATTTTCCACCGTTTCTTACACCAGTCAAAATTGTTTTGATTTTTTAACTTAAATTACAGTACTCTTTTACATTAATGAAATTCTTTAGAAATATATATTCACGATTTATTACTGAATTCTGGCTAAAGAAAGTTCTTCTTTTCTTTTTCGAGGAGTCTGTGTTCACACTAACGTTTTTAGTGTTTTTGCAGAACTTGAAAATTGGTGAAGTACGAGCTCTCTTTCTCTCTTGAAAGGGAGTGAAACAATTTTGATCAAAACAATATTTCTTTTTATTAATGAAAGAAAAAATGAAATATATGGCACTATAATAGGCAAATTAGTAAATTACTCCAATGAAAATTGGCTAAAGAAGAAGAAACATGACTTAAAACTGATACCATATATATCTCTAGTCTATGACTGATACGGTAAATAAAAACTATTATTATAACCTGTTGTTGAGTTCAACTATAACATGACTATAACCTTCCAGCGCAAAATTTTTTCGTGGTTTTTAGCTTCTAGTTTCCAGAGGCACTGCAGTCCCAATTTCAGATTTTGTTGTTGTACTTATATTCCTCTTTGTACTTAAATATTGTGTTAATTTTAATTTAAAAACGTTTAGCTTTTGTATGATAATGTTTAGTTTATCTAGTTCTAATAAGACTGTTTATGAATAATTCGGTTGTTCAACCTTATGAAGTAAGTACTATTCGGAAGATATTACTTTTACTTGTGTGTATACTATTACTACCTTAATTTTCAACTAAATATTTAAGTAGAATATTTATTTTAATTTATATATTTATTTTTTTTTGTTTCCTATTTGAAAAAGTTATGATTATTTTGTGTTTAATAATTGATTATACTGTTAAGCGTGTGCTAAGCTCTCATATTGCTTTATTAATAAAACTTGTTGATGGGAGAACTTAGCTACTTATAACTCTAAAAGAATTATTATTTGCATTATTTCTAGCGCTTATTTACTCCGCGTCGCGAAGGTTCGAATGATTTTGTTTTTAAATACATCTTCCTTACTAATAGTAAATTAACAGTTTGTGATAAATTCTTTCATTCATGAATCATGCTTAAGTATTTCCTTCTTCCTATTATGGAAATATATTGCACATTAGTTTTCATTTTTAGCCTACAGTCTTAGTGCACACAGTTTATATGTTTACTTATATAAATTTATTCAATATTACTTCTATATACTATGTTATTCTTGTATACTAAGAAATTGTTCTTCTTTTGTTTCAGATTTGTTGGTTTTGTGTTAGTCCTATGAAGAAATATCGGTGTGTAGTGCGGTAGCGTTTAGCCGCGTGTGATAATTTTTTACGTTTCGAAATTTCTTCCATGGAGACCGGTGGTGCGCCACTGAGGAGAGTAATTACTGCTCCATCTTTGCGGAGAGCTAGAGATGAATTTCTACATCCTTCTATCATCAAGAGGGGAAGCAAGGATCTTCCTATCAATCCTCGGGTATGTTTTTTTTATATTTTACTTAGTTAATTGATCTAATTTGATTTATAATAATACTAACTATAGGATTAGTATAAGTACATATAGCTCTACTTAGTATTATTTGTACTAATAACCTCGAAGAATGGAGACATTCAATTTAAACATTTGGTAAATATTAAATATTTACAATATACTATTTGAAAATTTGGCTTCATCTTTCCTGAGGCCAAGATGGTTTTTTTTATTTCTGACAGCTCAAATCGGCCATTCTATGTGAGGAAAATAATATAGCCCTTAGACTGTTATCCTTCATGTTCCTCCGCTAGTAATATTTTTGTACTTGTTGCCAAAATTTTGAGCTTTCATTGGCTCCCCCCCCCCCCCCCATTTTTCCATGCTGTCAGTATTAAGAAACATTTCGGCTCCAGTACAGGTCTCAACTCTGTTTCAAGCCTATTCTATATGGCTGTAAATTTAAAAAAAAAATAACAATTGTTTATTGTTAATTAATTCAATGTAAGATGGAAAAAAATAACTTATTTTTAAAAGCAATTTAATTTTTCATTGAAGCACACCATAATTCACATATAAAAACTAAAATGTTAAAAGTTAAAATACTAGATTTTGTATCAATGTTGAGTGATTCTTCTCTGATTTTGGGGGAGTATTGAAATATTCTTAGGCAGTTTAAGATTCAGATTACTATTTGCCTAATTATCCAAGTCTTTTGTCTTTTAAGAACTTGTCTATACCTTGTTATTTATCAATAAGTAGGCAACAAGAATATTGTTCAAATTGTTAAATAAAACCCAATAATTTTTAAAAATCAGTAAATTGCCATTGGCTCCCACAAGAATTGATTAAATTCTAATTTATAAATTCTTGTGGTAGACAATATACTGATTTTAAAAATGATTGTGTTCTATTCAGCAATATGATTTTTTCAAGTACCACAAAATCTCCGTCAAGATGACCTATGAAGAATATTGTTGATTAAATTAATAATTGATGTAATTTTCCATTCCAGTTATTAAGAGTAAAATATTTATATTATTTATTCTGACGAGAGGGTAGTAAAATATAAATAAGTATATTCTAGCTTTTAGTTCTAAAGTTTTTCACATTTTTTCATTAATAATCCATTTGTAAATAAATATTTATTTATTTCTTAACTCAATTTAATTTTGTCTTTTCTATTTTTTTGGATGCCTTATTCTTTTAAGGGGCATTACTTCCCACCAACCTTTTTAGATTGAGCCTAAGAAACACTAATGTAAATAAACTACTAAAAATAACCTTATTACATAAACAAACTCCTACACTCTACACTCTCCAAAAGATTGTTTCTTCCCCTTATTTGCCTCAATTTAATCTGATGGGTGTTACAATGGTGTGTTCCTTTTTGGTACAAAGAGGAATATATTCATGTGGTTGATCACATTATAGTAAGGCACTTATTTTCAAAGTAATTTTTATTTCGTAAATACTAATAATAACAACTGCAGTGACTCTGGCTGTAAAAAAAGTTGACCTTCAGTCAATATTAATTTTAATATAAATTCCCTATTGTCAAATTATAATTTAAAAAATTTTTAGCTCAAATTTAATGTTTGTGTTTTAATAATCAAAACCAAACTATTAGTGTAATCTTCTTACCTAAATAATAAAAAGTTTCGTAAAAGTACAATATTTTATTATTATTCATTTTGCACCCAACCTTTCAAATAATTTCAGAAAGGAGGGTCTGGCAATTAAATTTTAAGAAAATCACCATTCTGGTTTCATTATTAGGTTTTGTGACAATATAACCTCACACCATTTCCACTTATTATATTTCAATGATGTAATTTTTTTTTTTATTATATAAGCATAATCTATTAGAATCAGTGTTTATCATGTTTCAATTGACGAATCGTTTGGCATTACAATGCGTTGACATATTAAGAATTGTGGTGTTATCCCACTTTCTTGTCAAAGCTATACGAAACCCATTGTAGTAAAGACAAGTCTAGACATATTCGGACTACCAATGAAGTTAAAGAGTAAAATACCAATGAGGTAACCAAACTATCTTTTGTTTTATAAATTTTATGTGGGAATAGGAGGACCTTGAACTGCATGTACTATAATTTTACTTACTATTAAAGTGTATAATTGTACTTATTTGTCTGCATAGTTACACAAAGGGAGGGATGGAGGTGAATATGTGTATCCTCATTGTTTAAATCTTATTCAAATAAAAGTAAGTGTGTACTCATAGAATCAAAGTTGCCTAGTAAGGGGTGGCTACTAGTACCCGAAGTTAATTTGTAAAGGCTCTTGCATTTTTAATGAGGAACCATAGGCAAAATGTTTTCTTGTTTCTTCAAATTAATAAAAGATTGGTAGTACAGTATTTTCTCCAAATATATTTATAAA
Organism: Gerris lacustris; assembly: GCA_951217055.1. Classification (NCBI taxonomy): domain Eukaryota; kingdom Metazoa; phylum Arthropoda; class Insecta; order Hemiptera; family Gerridae; genus Gerris; species Gerris lacustris. The sequence goes on along the minus strand of OX578283.1, from coordinate 21,420,037 downwards.
TTATATTTTATAGTTGATTTTTGATGGGTTGATGTAAACTTAATATAGAGTTAACTTTTTGATGCAGAGATTGAAGCTCAAAGTCTCGTTTACTTTTTTTCTCTGGCCCTAACAAACTAGTAATTGATAGGATTACTAATTACTATCCTTGTAATTGACTTGTAAAAAGGGGATCATCCTTGAAGTATTATAAGCTAAGATACATCTAGCTAGGAAAAGTAATTTTCTGCTCAAGTAGTCCGCTTTCATGAACAAATTCTGTTTCTAATATTAATTAAATTAACAGCTTTAGTTCACAAGCTACGGCTTCAACAAATTATCTTAGGATTTTGTGAAAATATTATATTAAAATTTTTCCTGTGTAATAACCAAAAGCATTGTCCTGCATGATCTTTCCTCAGTCAAATAAATTGCCTTATATAAACTAAATATTACCTTTTAGGACTGGCCTTATTAGATTAAAAGTAAATTTATATTGCATCAATATTTCTTGGATTATCCTATGCAGTTTTTAAAGATACTTAACGAGAATATTAAATGACTTTAGTTGTTGAGTAGGTTTGAGAAAGGAACTGAGATTTATGCAAAGGAATAGATCTGTAATTGACACAACAATGGTTGGATTATATTATTTTGTAGTGTAATTATAGGGTAAGTGTCAGGTGCTTTAGTCAAACAACTCTGGGTAGTTGCCAAGTCGGTCTTTTAATATAATTTGATGGAATTGATCTCCATGATTAATAGTTACTACGCAAATGAAGAGTTAAATTCAGTTTGAAGTAATCATGGTATGTGATTTGTACTAATGTGGTCATATGCTGTTTGCTAGTCATTAAGTAGGATGTTATTAGAAGTTGTTGTAATATCCTCAATATAGTATGGTATATAGTTGTTACATAGTATTCATAGGCCTTTAACCATATCTATGCATTTCTTTAAGTATGTCTTAGCACCAAATTATTGGATTTGGTGTTATCCACGCACCAGCTTAGACTACAGAGATATTTTTTAAGTAACACTTTTTTGTCTCAGGGGACTTTGAAACATGCAAATCCATCTAAACCGCAATTCTTTCTCTTTGTATTTAATATGTTTATGTGAAAGTCAAAATATCTACTATCAATAAAATTTAGTTCATACATTCACAATTAAAGCTTATTCAAACCATCGGCTTCATTAATATTATTTAAGGATCTAATTTCTTAATCTGAATATGTATTTTCGTCATCTTTATCTTCGTTGTTTTATTTCAGCTCTACCTTTTTTTAAGCAAACTCGGGCAAAATGATCTTTTTGCCCTTCAGCTAAGCACGGTCTGTCTGAATGTAAAAATAGACCAATTCCCTTGTTCAATTTTATATAGTTTCAGATTTTAATAATAAATAATAAAATGTAATTTTAAAAATGAATTCATTAATTTACAGGTGTAATTTCAAAGAGGAAAATATTTATTCATCTTAACTGACTGTCATTTTATTAATAAAAATTCATTTTAAATTTTACTGAATAGTAAACTCATAGACTCATCATAGCTATTGCAAAAATACAGCCAAATATGTGGGAAAAAAGAAAAAAAAAGTTACAACTAATTTAACTGATAATGACTGAATTGGTTATTTCATGAAATAAACTAAATTCCCAGTTAGAGGATATTAGGGAGAGGTTGGAAGTTACAGGGATATGTGGTCAAATGATGGTCATCAGTGTAAGGCGGAGGTAGCTTATATTAGTTACTTCTTCTTTTTCTCTCTCTCTCTCTTGCTCTCTCACACACTTTTATTATTTTCAACAACCTTACACAGCCTTAAACCATTCAACCCGCAAACGTCAGTTTAATGTTGTTTAGTGTGGTTGTAACCTGAGTGAATTAAACAATTAATTTTGTGGAATGACGTAAAATAGATCTTTTTTACTCTTAAGTTAAGTTAAGCATACTTAATTTTTCCAAAATAACCAATTCAGTTTTCTTTTATTTATTGATTCTTCTGCTTCCTATTTATGTACCTATACTTAATAATTTAATTTTAGTTACGGTTTCTCGTATGATTTTAGTAAAATATCGTCTATCGATTTATTAAGGAATCAAGATTTTTCTTTCGAAATCGAGACATGAATTTTAGCTCCAAATTTGGGGGCCCTGGCCCTACCCCCAAAAACGGTTCCGACGATTTTGATTCTAATGTCTAATCTAAACAAAAATCTAAAATGTAGTCCATTTAAATACGAATCTAACGATATAAGCCGTTTTCCCGGGAAAAATGTAGTTCCTGAGAAAATAGCTTTAAACGCGGAGGGAGATTCCCCGCCGAGGAGAAGTTATTTTTTTGATATATTTTGAAAAAATGGAAAACACTGGGCCGAGTAATTATAAACTCATATATGAGAAAGTTTGTCTGAGTTGTCGATTTTTCTCATTGCGTTGATAGGACGTTGTGTTATTTTTACATTATGTGAGAATATAGGAGTCTGGACTCTAATATTCTGGAATAAACTAAAACACTCACTACGCTTCACCTGGCAAAATTACAAAAAAAACACTTTTTTATGATACATGTTAATCTCAGTAACTATTTTTTTAAAAAATATATTAAGTTTCAATAATACATTTTATCTATATGCCTTTTCAAAATGTTCTATAATTTACTTAACAGTGCATTAACTTAAACAGTGTTCAGTAAGCGATAACTTACCTGCCGTCGAGCTATGGTATAAAAAAAAAAATACATCACACGGTTTTGTTCTTTGTTTTCTTCGTGTAGTAATGACACCTTTCGTGTCTAAGGCATCTCGATCTGTAAAGTCACTTTTCTCTCTTCAACCCCGGGTATTATCCGCCGAAATTCTTACTAGAGACTCGGACCTGTTGAGAAGATGACCTTTCAACTCGATCATGCCCATGAAGTATTAGCTAACTCTCGGAGAAGAATCTGTGTAAATAAATCGCCCACTTTGTTACAGAAGGGTAACCTGACCCTGAAGACTAGGTGATTCGCTATCTGGGCCACAATAATACGCTCAAACATGACCAAATAACCTCGAGTTACGAACTACTCAAGGCATCTTCTTAAAACCCCAATACTCGTAAACAACAGGCACGCAATTCTCTTACCTACCTACACAATAATATTGTAGTATGTCTGTCTGCAATGATTCTCTGATCTTTTCTTTATTGTGCATTATTTATTAAACTACACTTTAAGCAAAATAAGACGTAAATATAGTCAGCTTTTATAAAGAGAACGCGTAATTTTGGTGTTGCTAAATATTTTATTCCTTTATTATCTTACCCTCACTTGATTTTACTGAGATTTGGTGGCCAATACTCTTTAAATAAATCACGTTACAACATTTCCTTTACGTAAACCTTAAGGGAATTTAAATTGGTATTATTTGAGTGTTCAAAAATCTATTAAATAAACAAATAAACACATCTGTGGATCTTCAAACCCAAAAAATATAATATTAAATCTCCACCAGTAATCATCTTTAACACAAACAGTTTTGGACTCATGTGTCTTCAATTGTACTCTAAACGGTTATTAATGGTTAACTACTCATTTCGAATTATAATGATCGAAACCTCTCAGTATTTATTATTTATAAGATATCGAACTTATTTTCTGAGATTAGTTCAGCTTTTATTAATGCTGCTAGGTAAATATGTATTCTATTAATGATAATGGAGTAGCGAAAAGCAAAGAAGATTAAAGAAAGTTTTTTGATTTTACGAAGTATTCTAATTACACAACCTTTTGCATTTTAGTTTTATTTTCCATCTACTGGGATATTAACCCTCTCGGAAACGTTATTAATTTGGAATTATGAATACAATGTTAGATTAGTACAGTACTAAACTGAAATGCATTTATATTATATAAAACAACTCTTGTGAAATTATAGTTTGATTTTTAATGCTTCCTTGCTATGGAGTGTTACTGAAAGATTTACGATAACCTTAAGCAACAATCTTAAATAGGAAATTAATTTATAGCATCAAACTAGTGGCGTAACCAGGATGTGCCATCTTCCTTAAAAAAAAAATAGTAAAGTAGGATCTAATGATAACAATCCATATTACTGAAATGATAAACTTGTATAATTAAAAACAATAAAAAATTAATTTATATATGTATGAATAGAAGTACAGAACAGTTAGGCAGAGCGCGCACTGTATAAACTTCGCCAGTTTTCTGGATAAAAACAAGATAATAATTTAAAATAGTTTGTCTCAAAACACATTAAATATATATGTACATATTAATTGATAAAATTCCCAGGTACTGCATTATTTATTTTGCTTCCGAACTTACCGATCATACGGAAGCTACATGATCGTTCTGGAGAACGAACACTTTTTATGTCTCTGATTTCAAAAATTCCAAAATGTGTTTTAGGCGTCAGGGAACATTTTTTCCGTGTCTGTTAGTCTATCGCTCCATTTTTGCGAACCAACATATCTTAAAAACTACTCTTCTGATTTTATGAAATTTGGATGGTTTGTTGAAAGTAGCCCACAGATAACCCCAGATTATTTTCAACCGTCTGCGCTCTTTAAAGTTTACTAAATTGATTGTTTAATTCATGTAAAAAAAATATTTAAAAACTATTTTGACTCATTTTAAAAACAGGGGAGGAGGGGGAATTATATAAATTTTATCTACGATTGATACGAAATATAAACATTGTATCTCTGTTTAGATGCGTAGAAAGTGATTCTTTACGTACTTGTATTCATTGCGCATGCGCGTTTCATTATTCCTCTTTTTTCCACCCTAGCGCGGTTAAAAAGAATAACTCTTCACCTTAACGCACGATTAGCGAGTTTGTTTACATTTAACAAAACTAATTTGCTGATTATTTAATTAAAGTAACTGTTTATATCGAGTTTTTAGTGAACAATGATTGATTTATGTCATTATGACGAAAATGAGAATAATTCGCCTCCCGAAATAGTTAATTCAGCACAAAATACAAATAATGAATTAATGTCATCTTTATCAAAAGAGAAATACGAACTTACATACATCATACAGGAATATTTTTTATTAAATCCAACAACCGTGGATAAAGTATGGTATAAGCAACTTGTGCGAAAACTGCATTTTTTAAGATCCTCGACTGTGTTTTTCTCCAATGTGTGATAGCGACTCATCATGAAAGAGGTGTAGTTCAATAACCAAACAACGTCTTCACACAAAAGTCTTCACACAAAACTGCATTTTGTTTTGCTCGTGAGGTTTTACTACCCTCGCTGTCGCTCGGGTGCAAACTCCACACTTGCATGGAAAATGCTACTTTCCGCACTAGGCGCGTTATGTACTATGTACTATTACAGTAATAGGTTGTAAAAGTTTAGAATCATTAAAGTATACGAAATACGCGAGGAAGCTATGTGTCACACTAATCGGCAGACTATTTTCCTTTTTACACTCAGAGTTGATTATTCAAACGGACTTTATCATTTCAAGTAAAAATTAAGAAATTTTCTAGTTTCGTGTGGAGCTACGCTATTCCTTCTGCATTACCCTCGATCCTCCGAGCCGAATTTACTCTTACTGGCTAAACTTAATAATTTTTTGGTGAAACTCAATATTACCTAAATCTTAAATACTCTTTAAATACAATTAAAGTGTTTGAAACTCGTATGTATTATACAAATATGTCAATTTTACTGTAAATATAAAATACCATTTTTAAAATTAGATAGTAAATAAAAATTTTCTGTAAAATTTATATTTAAAGTGGCGCTTAGAGTAATAAGCAATTGTGATTTTTTCCAAAATGCTGCTGATCTTTGTTTCGAAGTTTTAACACTTCGAGTTAAAATCGCATAACTATAGTCAAGTCTATTTAATGACTTTGTCTATTAAGAACTTTAAGTTGCCTACATCTAAATTTTTAAAAATACATTACAGCTTCGTCCGTAGTCCGTAGTTTATAAAAGCATAATTAATGGATATCATATAATTATTGACTGGATAGTGATATAGATCTTCTACTGATCTTCTAATTAACATAAATAAATAACCAATAAGCTGCAAATCGAGAACGATGTTCTAGTTTTTGCTGTAGACTTTACAGCTCTGTAGAGATCTTTAATTGTGGATAGTTAACAATTTTAACGTATTAGTAAAACACTTGCACAACAAATCAAAATAATTTAACACACACACACATTAAAATCACTAAATCACTAATTTAAATTGTTAAAAGAATCATACTTGTTTCGACTATACTTTTTTATATTCTCAATATTTCAGTCAACTCAATGTACGCAAATTCAGTGCATTGTAGATTGTAGATATGATAATATAATTGTATGTTATAGTTGATTAATGTTTATTTTACAAGCTTTTATTTAACTTGCAATGTTTGTATGTATGTTCGGGTCAAATTTTGCAACTGAATTTTAAAGTAGTTATCCTCAACCGATTGAATTGAAATTTTGCATACACGTTTAGTTTAGATGAACAATGCATGGTTAGGGAAAAATGAAAAAGTCTAAAAAAAAAACAAAAAAATCAAAAATTTTACGTGGAGAGACTTTTTCATTTTTCCTTAAGATGACCTCCATAGACGCTCCCATATTTTACATAAATGCATGGTTAGTTAAGTGACGCCATTGTAAATCCAATATGGCAGACAGCCCAAGATGGCGGACTATTTATCTTTTAACCACGCCTATGATATGAGTATCAAATGAAAAGGTTTGCTGAGAAGAATGCGAATAAAAGCTTGTTATTAAAAATGTTTTTTACTATTAATTTATTATAAATATAAGCTGTAATCCTATTATTCAAAATTGTGTACGTACCACGCAATAATTTCAATATTATACTTAACTTTACACTTAGAGCAAGAACAGGGAGTAAATTTACATCTGTATTATTTTAGTTTCCAGGTATAACACTTAAAATTAATAGATATTTCTGGATCTACATCTGAGAACCTTCTCTTCAGGAGTTGCTTAATATCTTGTAATCAGGAGAGTTGCTCCACTGATTAACACAGCTTCATTATTCAAGAAACTATAACTTTATTCAAAGTCATTGAGGGATTTTTAGTTTTTAATTAGTATTTGAATATAGACTCAAGAGTGACAGTCACCGATATCTATATCTCACCATGACCTGATTCCATTTGATCTGATTTATTAATACGTTACATCGTTTTTTTTGTTTTAGCAATTATCAAAATTTGCATTGCCATCCGCTTTGTCTCAGCATCTCATTTAAACTTATCAATCACTAAATTAATTTTTAAATAAATTTAAACATATTTTCGTATCATTCTTTCCTATATTATTGGGAAGTGAATAATGTGATGTTCATGGAGTAATTTTTGCTAACCTGACATCTAACTTATTGTATTATACATATTATATCACTTCTATCGTTCAACATATATAAATGATTACTCCTACATATGTAGCGAAATATACTAATAAGGTTTCTAGAATATTATGCAAGGTTTGTCGGCAAGGGCAATGCTCGTTCTTTATTTCAAACAATGCCGTAGAAAGTGGGTGGGTGCGCCTTTGCCTCTACTTAACCTCTTCACAGATTTTTATTAAAAAATCAAGATACGTTTCTTTCTTTCTTTATTAAGAAGATCCATTTCATAAAAAAATATTATTTTCTCTTTTTTAAGAAAATTAATTATTTCAATTTTAATTTGCAACATTTTCTCTTGCTGAAACATAATACTTATGATTATGAATGAAAGAAATTTCTGATATGCATACATTCATTCTCATGTAAGACGATTGTATTTTTTTAGTTGGATCTTTTTGGGTCTTGTTTTTAACAACGTTTATAGTCATATTTCAAATTAAACTCGTGACATTTAAAACCCAACTCTTCTCTGACAATATATTTATCGTGTACACTGTATGGATGTACTCATGTTTTTTTTTTATCTTTCCAACAGCTATATTCTGCCTGCTTTTAGTTGTCTATGTATGTTACTTAAAAAAATAAAAATAAAAGCGAGTACGTGGGTATAATATAATATTTCAAATGGGAGAGTATATATTTTGATGACGTCAAAGTTTGTTTACACCTGTCAAAATACGACCAAACTTTAAATAATTAAATAAAAAATATAGTTATTAAAAATAAGGTTTTTTTTTTAAGAATGATAATAAAGATAATAAATTAGTTAGTTCAGAACGGTCACCCATCCAAGTACTGACCACGTCCAATGCTGCTTCCTCTCCACTTTTGTGGCCTCTGAAGTGAGGAAAAGATCCGAGGTACCCCGTACCCGATTTTTTTTAATATGTCAAAATTGTTTTGATTTTTTACATGAAGTGTAAAGTATCAATTAAGCAAAAGTTAAAGAGAATCCGGGAATATCTGCGGGTTACTTTCGTTAAACTATAAAAGTTTCATACAAATCAGATAAATACTTTTGAAGCTATAGGTGTAAATAAATGTGTGTTTGTGTGCATGTGGAAGAGAAAAAATGAGCGCAGAATGTTGAAACTTATATGGGAGGTAGATTTTAAGATATATTGATTTGCAAAAATTGTGCAACAGACAGACATGGAACCAAAAATGTTCCCAGATGTCTGAAATGGATTTCTGTCTTAGAATTGTTGAAATCGGAGAAAGAAAATATTTTTGTTCTTCAGAACGATCACTTGGCTTCCGTTACCTTCGGTAAGTTCGGAAGCAATATAATTTTCGGTTTTAAAGATTTTTGTTTACTTATCTTTAATCTTCTTTTTATTTTTATTAATAAATTGTATTTTTTGTTGACTGTGACAAAAATATTTATATATAATACATTTTTTTTTATTTTATAAAATTAATATTTGAGTTTACGAATGCCATTTCCTTCAGTAAGCAACAACTGTACCAAATATTTTCTTAGTTCAAGCACCTTTCTTTAAAAAGTTAATGGCTCATTAGCGATGACACTCAGACGTAGATACATCTACATATACTTTTTAACATAGAACGATTTTGTTTTGTTATATTTGGTCCTCTTAAACTTAAAGTACATTGTTATTTCAAATGAATACTGTTATTTTAACTTCAGGTCAAGAAGAAACATGCATATTTCATCTTGTGAAAGGTATAAAGGTCCTGGGCTTTTTGAAAGTAATATCTACGCTATTTTAAGTTATTGAAGGAGCGGCCCCTAGTCCCAGTAGTAGTTGAGAAATGAATTGCACATTCCTTACAGCCTACAACTTGAATTCATATTTAGGTAATACATATATTCATTTTTAAATAAATACATTTTACTTCTTCTCTGAATAGAATACATTTTTTTCCTGACTATCAATCTACCACTTAATACTTCTCTTAATCAATCTACCAAAAAAATCTTTTAAGCCTTGAAGAATAAATTATATTATTCTAAAACGTTGGTAAATCCACAAATTTTATCTTTTCTTTTTGACTCATCCACACTATATCCTCACACTTTATTTCTCAAATATTATTTTTATTTGGATTCAAAACTAACGACCCACCACTTGACATCATATACATGTTTTTGCTTCCAAGCTTACCGAAGGTAATGGAAAGTTATGTGATCGTTCTGAAAAACGAAAAAGATGTATATGTCTCCGATTTCAAAAATTCTAAGACAGAAATCCGTTTCAGGCATCAGGGAACATTTTTGGTTCCGTGTCAGTCTGTCGCTTAATTTTTGCCAACCAAAATATCTTGAAAACTACTCGTCCGATTTTAATCAAATTTGTATGGTAGGACATAATTAGCCCATTCTGCGCCCATTTGTTTCTCTTCCACATGCGCACAAACATACATTTATTTATACCTATATCTTTAAAATTACTTATCTGATTCTTATGAAATTTTGATAGTTTGTCGAAAGCAGCCAGGAGATTGCCCCAGATTAATTTTAACCATTTGTCATCTGTGCTCTTTAAGTTTTGCTATATCCATACTTTAATTCATGTAAAAAATAAAAAAGAACAATTTTGACATGTTTAAATAACTGGTGGGAAATTAAATAAATTAGACAATAATAGGTTGTAAATGCATAAAATCATTAATGTATACGAAATTGGACGCGAGAAAGCTATACGAGTAAAATTAATTGGTTGGGTTATGTAGAGAAAGTATTTTGATGGTGCGTAAATTCGATTTTGATGGATTTTCACGTTTTCCAAAAATGTGGTCTTTAAAGCAGGTGGTGGGTTTTTTTTTTGTATGTACAGTCTTTGCTGACGGGTATAGTCTGAACTACTGGGACATTTTGATAAAATTTGACATCTAGATCAGAAAAATTATACCCCGGGGCGAAATCGGAGAAATCCATTTTAGCTCCGAATTTGGAGGGTGCTACCCTCCTAAAACTCTGGAAAACGTGAAAAAATCTATAAGTTGTTTTTCCGGGTGAATGATGAATATTAATATTATTTTGTAGATAAACGAAAGCAAAAAGTAAACAACCGCACCTGTTGAACACTATACAGTCTAGTTTGTTCCTGAGAAAATCTAATTGTGGACGTTAAGTGGCTGGGCTCGATATAATGATCAATAATAATTAAATATAACCACGGAAACTCGAGACAACTAATAAATGGAAAACACTAGACCAAGTAATTATGTAACTCGTGTATGAGAAAGCTTAGTACGAGCTGCATCGGAAAGATATATTTTTTTTATAACAACTAAAATTTGAAGTTTGAATAGTTGGTAAGTTGAATATTTTGCGTAATAGCACATCGCTTTGACTGTATTACCACACTTAAAAGTGAAAAGCTACAAGGCATATGGAATATGGAACTTAAGTGAGGATCCTGGTTGCAAACTCAATTTTACCGATATGTGGGTAATTCACAAAAGTTTCTCATTATAGTTAAATCTATTCAGGACAAAGTCTAGTTGGTTAAAATAATTAACAATGTGTCAGAATACGTCATACTTGAACAGTTCGAAACAAACGTCGTTCTCAACCCCTTTTGACGTCCAGACAGCTTCTGTATATTTAAATAAGGGAAGAATGAGTAGTAAAGGGATTCAAATTGGACTTCTATTTAAAGCATGAAACATCTTTTAGAATGCTGACATAAATTTTAAAATTTTATGTTTCTGGTCTTACTTATCACTTTACAACCGAATGAACAACAAACCAATTTCTTTTCTCTCTATAACTTCAGTTTTTATAGCTGCCATCACTATTATCATCATAATATAATAACTATAAAGTAAAATTCTACATAATGATATCTTGGTTTAAAAAATCAATAGTAAAAGCAGATTTTTTTTTTTTAAAAAAGGCAAGATTTAAAAGATGTTAAGTTTGCTTTATTATTGTATTTGTATAGAAACATCAAATCCACTGCAATGAAGTGTTATAAATAACTAAATAATTTTTTGTCATTATGAATAAAGGATATGTCTAGAATAAATGTCTAAAACTTGGGAAGTTTTGCTATAATATTGTTGGGGATTATATTACTATTTCCTATTGTTTGTACTTTATTAGACTTTTCGTTTAAATATTTGAGCTTATTTTAAATGTTGATCTAATAGATTAAGCCTCCCTCAACATTATATCTGTAGGTAGTCGCGTTTCTATATTTCACGTATATTTTTACTTTCTCATATAAAGAGAAAGTATTGTGATGGCGCGAAAATTCGATTTTGATGGATTTACACGTTTTGGGGTCCCCTGAATCCAAAAATATGTCGGTCGTCTGTGCAGATGCGTGGAGCCTGAACTATTGGGTCGATTTTGACGAAATTTGGCATACTTGTTCAGAATAATCATACTCCGTGGCGAAATCGAGAAATTAATTTTAGCTCCAAATTTGGGGGCATTTCCCTCCAAAAACTCGAGAAAAAATTATTTCTCGAAAACGGTTCCGACGATTTTGATTAAAAAAATTCTAAAATGGTGTCCATCAATACGAATCTAGTTCCTGAGGAAATCCTGAGCTTTAAAGACGGACAGAGAGAGGCCCGTGTTCGATTCCCTGCCGAGGAGAAGTTATTTTTATGAAATGTTCAATAATAATTAAATTTACCTACGAAAACTAATTAATGGTAAACACTGGGCTTAGTAATTATGAACTCGTATTTTTAAAAGTTTGTCTGAATTGTCTCGGACCGATTTTTTTACTATACTACTGGCTAATGCTTAATAGTTATTTTTTACTACTGAATGCTTTTTAGATAATCTACCGACTCTTCCTCTATCATATTGTTAAAGAGCTAAAACATCAAATGCATGATAACAAAGGTTTTAGTGTTTTTTCGACCAATCGTTTTTGGAATGAATGCCTTTTATAAAGTTATACAACATACAGGCAACATATTGCAAAATTTAAATTTGTGTTATCTAGCAAATAACATTTTTTTAAAGTTAAAATAATATTTTAAAATAATGTTTACTATAATAATAACATGTTAACTAAAATAAAATGTCGGTAATGTAAAATCTAATAATAAATGTTAACTAAAATAATAATATTTTAAATATAAATAATGCGCAGATGTTGACAAACTACCTAAAAAACCTGATGATACAACTAACTTTTCATTAATTCAAAACAAACCTATTTCAATGTATAATCGGTTTTATTTTGGTGGCAATTTCAAGTGCTCAAGAATAATGTTTTTGTTTTTTTTACTTATTTCTAATACTTTTTATAGAGCATATAAGTCAAACAGAATGATATAGTTCGTAGGTTTACAATATCTGCTCTGGTAACTATAAATTTATCTTTTAGAACCTTCCTTTAATATAATGTCATACTCTTTTGTGTTCAAGATAGAACCATTATAATGAATACATGGCGCCGTTGACACTTCTAAAATCCGAACTATTCATGAAAACTTGTTAAATTTGTTGAATGAATGAGCTATTATTAATTAATTATTCAGTTATCTTTATGGGTTTCAAGTTGTGCCATGCGCTGTAGGTTGCACTAGTCTAATCTTTAATGTGAGCACCTCGGAATACCATGCACTTCTTACTCCCGACCAGTTTGCATTTGGCTTGTTTATCGACAACATTACTTCCAATCAATCTGTTCTCCCTATTATGCATAGATAGTTCGATTGTCTATTTTTCATAAGTGACTGTAATAAATGCCTACCATAACTTTTAACTTTGTATATTATACAAAACAAGTTTATTCGATTTGACTTATATCGTAAAAAAATATTCACTTTCATTATAAATTGATTGTTTTTTTTTTCTTTTTGTTTCAATAATTAATATTATTAATTTTGCTTGATTTAAGGCTTTATTTTACAGTTTTTATGATCTGAATCAATAACATTATTAGTTTTAATTTAATTCTCTGATTTTCTGTGAGTGTTTACCGGGGATTCTATTGGACAAATGATTAAATTTGATAGTTATGCATCGCTGTAATGCCGTGCTTCGTGAAGCGTTCTCCAATATTGGTAATTGCCTTTTAATTGCCTAATTTTAGTTATAAACCTATTATATATACCTAATCTATATGTATTGATTAAAATCTATAATTATACTCGATCTAGCCTAATCGCAATAAAGTTAGTTCGTTGCTTTTTTTTTAGACAAATTAATTCGATTATCAACATTGTTAGATAAAATTTTAGTATAACTGATTGTCTTATAGAACCTTATCCTCTTTCTTAAATATAGATGAGTTCAGATGATTAGAGTTACATCTTGTAATACAGGATTTAAATAATTAATTTTTTTAAATAATTGTCTTGATTTCTAACGTCAGCCATAAAGATTCTGTAAGATCATTATGGTTGAGTATCTCTCTACTCCCTCTGAGTGATACTGTTTTTATGGTTCCGCCTTAGCAGGGAGTCCTCATAGTAATAATTATTCTTTACCACATCTTCAACATCAGGATGTTATGAAAATTCTCAACGCTTTCTCAATGCTTCAAACTGGAATTAAAATAAACATCAAATGAACGTTAGGTATGAGCTTATTGTGTCATTAAGTATTCTTTTTTCAATCTGTTCTTGATTGACCATTCATTTTTGATTGATTTTCATTTCTTTCATATTCTTACTGGAAGATGTATAGAACTTTGTCTGAATTAGTTATAATTGGCTTGACCATATTTCTTTTATGAGCAGATGTTAACGCTTTTTATTGGAATTGAAGAAGGTGTGAGAAATTGTTGATATTTAAGAATATAATTGTCACATTTTTTAAGACTTTTAGACCTTTCTATAATGTTATATTACACACAATGTGCACATTATAGTATATAAATTTTTCTAATTGTCGCATTTTTTTAAGACAGACCTTTCTATTATGTTATTACTTATTACACATAATGTACACCTTATAGTATATGTAAATTTACTATTTTATTTAATTCATTAAGTAATTTTAGACAATTTACCTTCTAATAAGTTACCCTTGTTAAACTATCTTATACTTTTTATTAAAATTAGCTTAATAAATATATTTGTCTACTTAAGAACTGAATTTGTTAAGTATTAGACCTAATTTGTCATATATATATATATATATATATATATATATATATATATATATATATATATATATATATATATATATATCCCTGTCTTAATGAAAGATGTTAGTGCTTGGACCTAAAGAAAAGTTGAATTGTTTTGTATATTGACCGAGCTTAATTTTGATTTTGAATAGATTTCTTAAATCTTGTAGAGGCCCTTTTTTAATAATTTAACTTCACTTGTTTTTGAGGTACTAATTTTGTAATAAAATGTTAACCCCATTTCGACTTTTTAGGAAACTGCAATTTTCACAGGTTATTTATTTCCTATGTCAATGCCAGTTATAATATAATGGACAAAAAAGGAATTCACGCTTTATTAATATTTTTATTTTTTTTAAATAAATTTATAGTTTAAATCCTGAGTAAGTGTGGTGTTGGTAAGTCACTTATACCTTTGTGTCCTTGTCTTGCGGAATTCTCCTTTCCAAGGTCTTGCTCATATCTCCTGTTTAAGTTTGTTGTGTTATATCTTAGTTCACTTGTGTTGTAAGTTCACCACACTTAAAAGTATTTTTATTTTTTTCCTTTTTTGACTGATGTTCTTTTCTTCAAGTATAGAATCCAAAAATGGTCTTGTACTTTCGTTTGGTCTTTACCTTAGAAGAGAAAGGTCGGATCTCTGATGAAGCTTTAACTTGTGTTGCTATACTTTCTTCCTCGATGTCGTACTCGGGTAGAAGTATTAGAGATATCCCTCTTGTATATTCTGTTAACACAGGGCCCCTCTCTCTAAGCTCAGTGTAGAGGGGATCGCCAACTATTCCTTCAGCTAAGCCAGTCAGTGTCTATCAGTCGCGCGGGTCCAAAGCACATCGCTCCAAAGGAATGTTATATCATGGCAGTGGGCAGGCCCAGGCACACCCTTCCCGCCTACCAGGTATTTCATATGAATTCTCCTTCATATCTCTCGTTCTATGTAGAGTGAGATAAAGAATATAATGAATGGTAACCTTATAGTGTAGGACTGTCATTTACACCTGTCACTCCAGGATAACCTGTCATCGGCCTCAGCGACGTATTATGTTACTCTTTAAGGCCTCAGTCGTCAAGTATCTTCTTCGTTTGACAAAGACTTTCTTGTTTTAAGATGAACTCTATTATAGTTAATACTTCTTATTGTTTACAGTCTACGCCTTGAAGATTATATACTTTTTTCAAATAGAACCGTTATTCTACAATTTTAAGTGCGGAAAAATACTTAATTTTGTAAAACCAACTTACTTTTACCTTAATCAGTTGGCACTATAATTTTAAAAACAAAAATAAATAATTAAAATAATTTTGTTAACCGCTAATAACCTAAGAGCAGTTAAAGTGGTATAATTTAAAATAATAATAATAATTTTGTTTAAATTATCCTTTATCCTTTATATATTTTGAAAGAGCAAACAATTTGCATAGTTTTTCGATAATATTGAATTTAATATTACTAATCTGTTATTACTTATTTATTACTGCCTCCTGACTCGACCTTTCCTGGCATTTGTTTTTAATGAAATATACTTCATTTATTAAGTTATTAAATTGTATTTTACCAATTTAAGTAAAATACAATTTTAATTAAATTATAAATAATATAGAAAATATATTGATCATGTCCTGCATTAGTTTTGGACTAATGTTGTATTGTATTCGTGTCAGTTTTATCTCTGTTATGTTATCTTGGATTAGTTTCAAGTAAGATTAAACGCCTTGACTGAAGTTTATTTACTGTCGTGGTTAAACCCACCCCCTATAAATACATAGAGTGGGTGATGTATGTTCCCTACGATGTCCACAAATGGCCCTTGAATCCTCTCTGAAATATATCTGGTGTCAACTGCATTTAGGGAATGCATTTATTTGATAAAGCATGATGCTTGGAATTAATATCAATGCTTTCAATATTAGCTACCTAATATTGAAATGTTTAAACAAATTTGAATCAATGTAAAACATATAATTTGTAAACTAAATAGTTTTTATTAAAAAAATAAAAAAATAAATTATTGTTGTGTACATTGAAGCTTTAACTATAATATTAAAAACAATCCTTTTTAAAGACATCATATGTGTATTTAAATTAATGCAATTTCGTGTCCTCGTGTTAGTTTTAAATGAAATTTCATAAATTGATAAATTGTGACCAAATAGTTTGTAATTATTATACACTAACTCTTCAAAGTTTACTGCTCTTATTTTATTTCTATAAAGTGTTGTTTTGTATCTTTAGTTCGAATATTATATAATAGTTTTGTAGAGTTTCGATTAGTTTAGTGTATTTAGTGGGGTAATGAATTAAAAATTAAAAATCTTCGATTGGTGAATCAATTTTTTACTGCCATAAAGAGACATTAAACTTTAATTTATTTTTATAGTTAAGAGTTAACTAACATGTAAGACCAATAAGAAAATATAATAAAATAAAAATTCTAGTTATAAAATTAATAGCAAAAGACAGATTAGAGGCTGTACGTTATTTTTAAATGGACCATCTATGATAATTTTTTTCTGCGTGTTAATTTGTTATTAACGAAGCGAAAAATTCTCAAGGCAGAGAAAATAATGTCAGCATTGATGAGGTACACTGTACCATACTGTTTCATTAAAGCCATTTTATATGTTCTGCCGTTTCAAAACAGAGATTATGCATTGTAAAAAAGCAATATGTATGCACAGCTTTCTATACTAAAATAACATTTTAAAATAGAACTAAGTTCTTTGAAGTCTATCCGTCAACTTTATACTGACTGGAAATGATTTTATAATCGCCCGTGTAAAATTCCAGTGATCTCTATATTGATGTATGTGTACTGCTTTAATAAGTACAAAATATTGTTTTTTTTAGGTATCAACAAAGAAACTTATCTATACATCAAAACTACAATTAGACTAAAATGGATATATCTGTCTGTGTGTCGCGCACAACTCCCACAGTTTTCAAGTTATTGAGTTGAAACTTAGTACAAAAATCAGTACATGTAGTTGTGCTGCCCTGGAAAATCATAAATTTGTGACTTCATTAAGCCATTTTACTGTGTCAGCAAAAATTCGTAAAAGAAAAAAAAAATCGATTGCGCTGAAATTTGCACCAATTATACCTCTGTTTTTGTTGTGTTCTGATCAATACAGTCTTGTAACACTAGATGCCGAAGGCATCGGCCACTTACATACATTATTTACTTGACGTAATCATTATTACGAACATACCTCATTTCTCGGGAATTTCAAGGGAATGATAGTATAGTAAAGAATAACCTTCATCCAGTATTTATTATAATTTGATTTATTTTATAATAGATGCACTTTTAATTTTTTTTTTTAACTTAAACTCGAAATATTTAATATATTAAATCCCACTTTTCTAAACCTTACTTAATTTTAAAGTTTTTGATTTATTTTATGTTAAACCGAATTAAATATTCACATAATTGACAAGCTTTGCGACCATTTTATTAGAATTGTGACTGATATTTAAAGATTATCTTCACCATTGTAGTATAACTTAGTGCATCTCAAGATAATTTATTTATTTTTTATTTTTATGTTCGCTAGATCAGACACCATTACATGGGATCAAAAGAAATTATATATTAAATCAACAATTATTTCCGTATTTACTAGAACATCTGCTGGATCTTTAATATATTTTTCTATAAATTAAATAACTAAAGGTCGACCAAGAAGTGATGGGCACTCATGAAAAACCGTAATCTTAGCTTTAATTAAAATCGGAACTCACGAGTTTTGTTGAAGTCAGTTCATTCTAGTTCTAATATTTTGTATTTTATGAATGACAGCTTCCATGACAATTAATCGAAATAAAATTAAAATAGTATTAGCGAATTTCTAGTGTCTATTTTTTACCCAAATCTTATTTGATTAAAAACTGGCTTAACACAACACTAGCAATGTATACTTCTCTGGATAGCCCATCACTTCTTGGCTGACCTTTAATAACCTTCCATTAACTCTAAGCTCTGTTTCCCATGGTTTATGTATTCTTCACATAAAAAGAGACTAAACTTTTAAGCAAAAGTAGCCAAATGATAATAACTATTTTTTTAGTCAAATAAATTTTTCGTTTTGTATAAAATGTTACTTTAATCTTGCTCTAAGAATATATTCTATGAAAATTCATACCATTTTCATAGAAATATAGCTGTTACATTAGACATTAGCCTCTTAAACCAAGGCTTTTAACGAGATCCGCTTTTTATCCTATAGGCTTATATTGATTATTTTCTCCCCAAAACTTTATTCTAGGTTTTTTGCAATCTTTGTGTGAAATAAGAAACTCCACGTGAAATGAGAAACGTGTCTTTAATTCTATACAATTATATATAAAGTTTAACGATTTTCATCTACAAAAATAAATTATTCTAATGGTAATTATTATGGTAAATTAAAGATCTTTAAAATGGTACCGGCTAGTTTGAAAAGAGAAAATATTATAAGAATTTTGCCAAAACCGCAAAAATCAAAATTTTATGCTCATTACTTATCACAATGTGACCAATGATCTAAAAAGTTAATAATGACAGAGATGAGAGTAGTCAAAAAACTGATTACATTAAAACATTTGCTTAGATATTTTCTTTAGCAATAATAATCTTATAATAGATTTGTTATTGTATTAATCACCATTTTTAATGGACCTTTATATAGTCCATTAAATGAAGGAAGTATTAAATTGTGCTTCAGTTTATTGTTTAGAAATAAAACTTTATTTGATAAATTTATTTTTTTATTTTTATCTCCTTTAACTACGCTCAGTTATACTTCACATATTTTGCTGAAGAGACTCTGTTCTTGAAGAGTTATACAAATAAATAAAATCATTGCTTTTATTTAAAGTATTGTATTTTTTTTATAATTTAAAATATGGAGGTGGAGAGAATTTAAGTTCAATTACAAATGTCTGTTCAAGACTCCACAATAAATCGTCACTTTGTTTGTGGAAAGAACGCAATTTTCTTGGGAAATAAGGAACTGTGATATAACCACATTTATATCATGTCTTATTAAATTGTGCACAGGGGTAGAAGTAGTTTATTGTTATTGGTTTTTTATTAGGTTTCTTATTGAACATTTCCCTGTTTCCTTTGCAAAATGCAAACAGCGTGGGGGAAACCATTTAAGTTAAATTTATCAATGATCTTTAAAAAATACTTCAGTTTAGCAGACATTCGTCCTTGACATCTAAGTGTTTGTCGCATTTGACGCTTAAAGGGTGCATTTCTGGTTCGCTGATTTTTCACGGATTTATTATTTTTTTTTTTACTTTTAATAATTTAAAAGAAAAAAAAATCCAGAATGTCAAATGAATTTACTATCTAATCTACCAGTTTTATATTTGTATTTATGTACTATTATTTCCAGAACCTCGTTAATCCGAACGTCCACTAATTCGAATGCCTACGAGGTACTAAGTATAAAAGTAGCTTGCAAAAAATGCATGCCATCGAAATCAAAGAAGATAATTAGGGATTTTTTAAAATTAATTTCTAATAAATATTACAACAGATAATAGACTTTTAGTAACAGATAATGGACTTTTTATTATAATAATAATATTTATCCTTTTTACCACACACAATGCCCATTAATACTATTTAACAGGATCTATATATGATAATCCGAACGATTCGATAATCCGAAACACCCTCAGTCCCAATTAGTTGGGATTAACGCGCTTCTACTGTATTTTTTCTCCGCTTCAGCAGCTATGGCCATTAGCGGGATTTTACTATTTTTTTTTTTTTTTTTTTTTTTGGTTGTAGTTTTACTATTGTATTCACGGCTAAAAATTAACTGAACTACAGCGTAATACTTACTGAATATTTACGCTACATTTTATATTAAAATATATTTAGTAGTTCTGGATTTGCATGTTGTACTCAGGTGGTCTAAAAACGTGTTTTTTATTCAAAATATTATTTATTTATTTATTTTAAGACAGGTGGCTCCACTCTACGTAATTTTTTATTCCGAACAGTATTATCTTATTCTCATCATGAAAAAGGATGGGCAACTAAGTAAATTATTTTTTAAAATACAATTTTATCTTTTACCTCGTTCATCCTTTATAAAATAATGCTAATTGAATTATAAAAATTTAATGTTTTTTGTAATATATTTAAAATGTATGAATTATTTATCTACATTGAAAATCCGACTAACTTTTTCCTTAAAACACTTTACTTTCTCTTATAAAAATGTTTTATTAATATTTTGACCTTGGTTCACTACGATCTGTAAAAAATGTAAATAATTTAATTTACTTGGAGTGGATTTATATAAATGATATTTAGATTAAGATTTATTGTTTTGTTTGACTTTTTAAAGAATAAGATTTACTTTCATTCCCCCTCCCCTCCCTTTATATAGAACATAATGTATTGAGTTGTTTTTGTTTTTTTTAAAAAATCTGGGATCTATATATTTTTTTAAAACATATAATTCAAATACTACATCACGTTTTATTTCTGGTTAATTCTTTTTGTCTGTTTAAGCCCTTAGGCATTTTTGATCAAAACAGAAAATATATCATATTCAACATCCCTCTTCAATCTTTTTTTTTTAAAAAAAACCAAAATGTATAAAGCAAAAAATACAAACTGTTATGCATTAATTATTGTATATTAGCATGAATTTGAATTAATAATTTTTCCAATTCTTCCTTTTCTATATTGACGCCTTTTTTTCTTTATTATTTTATCTCTTTTGTGAGTAACCATTTGGAGAAAAAAAAAATAATAGAGTTATATATATGTCATTCATTTGTTTTATATGTATTTTAATATAAGCAATTCATCTTTTATTTATAAATAAATTATGAAAAAAAACAACAAATGTTGTTTAAATCAATTCAGAACATTAATCATGTAAACTTTTGTGGAGGAAGTTGAAAAAAAAGTTCTTAATTGCTTAGTTTAAAAATAAAAACGTTTAATGTATAAAATCCTAACTGGTGGGCCTCCATTTACACTTCATTTTTTAAAAATTAATTACGGACTATGTTCATGTTAAATAATGTGTTTTAAATGAATTATTAGCTCTACTAGACAGACTTGGCTTACATCCTTTCTTAACATAATTTTTTTAACTACTTAAGTAGGATGTAGGATGGTACAGGTTTACTTGGATGCCAAGTTTAGCATATTTTTATTCCTTGATTATTTCCTACAAGATGTTGTGGACATCATGCTAAATAATTATTATAACAATATAGGTTTTTCTGTGATGCCCGGTCTCGGAGTATGTAAGACTAATCTTGAATTATATTTTTCTCCTCAAAAGTCTACTTAGGGGTATCTGAAGCCTCGTCCAGACTCCGCAGGCTGCCGAACCGAACAGAGGAAACGAGCAGAACATTAGCCCCTGCGCATGCCCAGTCTGAGATGCGCAGGCGCACTTTCGACTGAGCATGCGCAGAGACCAATGCTCGGCTCGTTTCCTATATTCGTTTCGGCTTCGGCAGCCTGGACGAGGTTTTAATGTTGAATATAAGATCTTTGTTTTAATAAAACCGCAGTCAAGGTTATAATACCTATATAACAGATTTTTCAAATGGAATAAGCTCAAAAGGGCTATACTTCTTACCTTATCAATTAAGGTAAGAAAGCTGTTATGAGATAATAATGAGTAAAATATTTAAACATGAATTCGTTCTAAGGATTATTTTAGGAAAGTATAATCAGTTCTTTAATGAATTTCAATTAATTATCTTATCAATCCAAATGACAAATCCCAAAACCTGCTTCACCTTTACTGCTTTCTTTGTAGTTTGCACTTATTATTATTCCTAGATTTATGTATGACTATGTCGATTGGTTGAAATTTAGATTTAACGAACCTTATGTCCGATCAATTTATTTGATTTTTCTCGAAGTAAATGTCTTGAACTGTTGTTGGAGTGCTTTAAATTTATTCTCCTTACTCCCAAACAATTCATTTTACGTCTTTTATTAAGTTAATTTGATCATATCCGTGATTGTGTGTCAAAGAAATTATCAGGACCTTAAACATTTCTTTTAATTAAAAGGTTTACTCTTTGGGTGGGGAGCATGGAGTGGGCAGCTCGCCTTAACCTAATTGATAACTTCCTACTAGTCTTTCGTAGGTCAATGACCAAAGAAATGTTTTATGTTGATGTCGCATGTCTGAGCACTTTTCTGTTAAGTCCACACCCTTGTGATCCTAAAATAAAAATACTTACTACTATTCACTAGCGAAGTAGGGTAGTATAAAATGGCAAATGTATAGTAGAGCTCTGATTTCATTAATCCAGATGAAACTTGGAATTAACACCATCCTTTTTTGAGCTGGAAAGCCTACAGCTTGTCAAGATAATTTTGATTATCATGGCTTTCACTGCTCTGCCTTATCGCAGTGCCACTGTGATCACTTGTTTCTGTGACATGCACATGCCGCGTATTATCCCAGTTGAGATAATTGTGACTTTGCGGTTGTTGGGAATTCAATAGTGATTAGAAATTGAGCCTGTTAATCTGGTGAATCTCATGGGTTTCTCGGTTGATTTTGATGCGGCAGTAGATTAAGGTCAAATATGATTGGTGGACTGTCGGCACCAGGTCTGGTTAATGTTGCCCTCCCTAATGACAGATCTTCTTCTATTCCTCTCAGACCCTCTCTGTTCCTTCATAACAGTTTAACGATTCGATTTCCTTTCTCATTCAATCATAATCTTTTAACCCGTAATCCATTTTGTAAGGCGATGTGAAACCGTTGAGATTCTATTTAAGTCAATGTTTGGTGGATTTCTTTTTTTTCTTTCTCGACGCCTTTTTTTAAAAAGAGTTCTCATCAACTTTGAGTTCTTTTAATCTTCGGTGGATATTGTCGATTCTTAACTTTGGTATATGTTGGGACGATTATTATACATTTATACGGAATGTATTTATACTACGATCCTATGCACCTTTACAATCAAGTTCTTTTATATTATTAAGAAATAAAATTAATTTTTCTATTTTTAATTTTTAGCATTACATATATCATTTTTGATATGTTAAACGATTTGGTAGAAATACAGGGTACGGTGCCCCTACTTAGATATCGCTAGTCGGTACTATCGATTGTTATAATGACTTCATACATCGATATATCCAAACAATACATGATTTGCTAAATTTTATACGATTTTACAAATATTTGATTTTTTTGTTAAAATTTAATTTGATAACCTTAATTTTGTCTGACCTAGAATTTTCAAGGCCGCTCCGCACCGCGAGGGGGTGCGGAGCTCATTTTCTGAAGAAAAACAACCCTCCTGTATATAATAGACCAGGTAGATGTCCAAATCTAAGTATAAAAGAGTCACTTTAGTGTCACTTTTGCTAGATTCTCCCTTCTATCAAAATTGAATATAGGTACAATATGATTTACTAAACTTCCTGTTTTATTAGGTTTGTGCAGTGCGATCTTTATAGTAAGACCAGATTGTTGGGATATAATTGATTAACATTATGAATTGTAATGCTTTCGCGATATTTTGTGTTTGCACACAAACACATATAATATATCTTGTCTATGCTTCAAGTCAACATCATGGTGCACCACATCCCTGAAGATCCTTCCAATAATGGAAGCGCTATGTCGGGCTTAAACCCCTTCGTGATGCGGATTTAACCGAAAAACAAAGTTATTGATTACGATTCAACCCCCAGAAGCCTATGTAATATGTTAGTTTGTACAATACTCAAAATCCCATTATAGGAATAATATTAAATAATGATCTATAGTCTCCCTAAATGAAACATTATAGATGTAATCACTTTGATTTCCTCACAGGCAATATAATATAATCTGGTTCTCGTATGATTTCACTAAATTAATACATTTACATGAGGCATTAAGTGCTGGTTAATCGATAGTGTATGTAAGAGATTCAGTCGTTAAGGTAGTTTTTACCCTGATAACGATTAATCAAAGTGGTTCAAACAGTAGGAAACAAATTGTAGCTTGACCATTAACCGATTAATTTTACTCTTTAGGTTATTATGTAAGTACAAAACAAGTTAGTTCAATCTTCAGTTCGGTGTATAATTCATAGTACAAAATTGTATCTACTAAAAGTTTTGATTAATTTATTATCTAGATCTAGACGATTAAGTATCATATACAGGGCGGTCCATAAGTCCCCCCCCCTTTAACTTTTGAACGGTTTGAGATAAATTAATGAAACTTGGGGTATCCGTACCATGTAAAGGGAAGTTTGTATTCATCCACTCGCGTACTAGGGCAACCACCCATTTTGCCACAAGACGCTGAAATCTACCATTTTTACACTTTTGCCTCCTGTAGGGGGCAAAATATTGAAGATATAAAACAAATTGAGAAGTAAAATATTCTTATTTTTGTCACCGTCGAATCCAAATCTGCTATCAAAAATATACACTCCAAGTTGAAATTTTGAAGTTGGGTAGCCTGGGTGCAAAATGGGTGGTTGTCCCTAGTGCGCGATTGCATGAAAACAAACTTTTCTTTACATGGTACTGATCCCTCAAGTTTCATTAATTTATCTTAAACCGTTCAAAAGTTATTAGAGGGGGGGGGACACCCTATATATTAAATTAAAGTTATAATTGGAAAAGTACTACTATATCTTCTAAAATATCATTGGTTTTAACTTAAAAATTTAACTTTTAATTATTATTTTGGTATAATGGCTGCGTAGCGTAATTTTCATCTATTGCAATCTTTACACTTTCATTAAAAAAGTTACGTAGAATCATCTTGGTTGGGATGTGACTAAAATGAATTTTAGAAGCGCCATTTTAGTGACTTATTATTATGGCTATCTACTTAAAGAGAAGGTGTTCCTAGTGGGAAATGAATGAATTCAATAAAGTTTCTATTTCAAGTAATAAGGGAAGTTGTTTAAGCCGAACCGGTTGTAAGATTTCTGTGAGTTACTTGTTCCTTGTCTCGTGCTATTCTATGCTGTGTAAAGCTCTCTTGTCTTCCAGTGTTGTCGCTAATTGATTTTCAAGTAGTTTTGAAGGTCTCTTACCTCGTATATCTTGTTCTGGCCATGTTTGGTACCCTCGTCTGTTTCAAACTTGACAGACAGTTTCTCCAATATGTTCCGTACGACAGAGAGATCTCCGTTTCCCTGTTTATTGGCTAAGTTACTTTGTGACTCATCTCTTAATATCTCATACCAAAAAAAAAAAAAAAACAATTAAACCATTAAGTATACAGACTTAATAATTCACTATATTTACCTACTGTTGTTTTAATTAAATAACTGAATATTAACAAAGTATTTATGCATTTTCAAAAAAAAAAAAAAAAAAAAATATTGAAACCACACCAACTTATTTTTGGTTGCAAACATAATTTTTTACTAATATGCAACTGTAAATTGTTGTATTTGTAAGTTTAAAACAGCTATTATATTATTTTATTAGTTTTTTAACACCTTGAAGTATAATATTAGACTTTAAATCAATATTTATTTTGAACAATATAATCGGTAAATGTTTTTACTTTTTAATAATAATATAAATCTGATTTTGACAGGAAACCCTTGTTATGCTTGTTTATTGAATGTTGTCACTGAATACATTTTAAAAAAAGTTATCGATAGTCATTTACATCGGTTTTAAAATAAATTGATCACGTTCAATGTTCGTATTATTTGAATAATCTTGTAAAACTAAGCACTTCAGGGTCGGATTTAATCTAAAATTTTAAAGAAAAGTCGATTATCTCAGAAGAATCATAAGTATAATCATTGAGATCCTGTGAGCAGCGTTACAATAGTAATTTGTTACAACTGTAACGTTTTTGAAAATTCCACACTAAATATTTTTTAAGATGGCGGAGGCCAATATGGCGGCCGACTAAACCAGTTTTTAGTTAGCATACCATGTTTTATATAAATTTAAAGGTCTTTTAAGTGTTGAAAAAAAATGTGTAACGATTAAAATTTCTCACTTAATATTTTCAAGATGGCGGCCAATATGGTTGAGAACTAAACAACAATTTTTTAGTAAGCATGACATGTTGTATATCGTGTTAAAGGTCTTGAAGAGTAGGCAAAGAATAAGTAACTAATTCCTCAATATTTCCATTCTTTGCCGGCATTTTAAAACAAATATGGCTGAAATGGGGGCTTGTAAAGAAATTGTTAGTCAGCATGTCACATACCATTTTAAAGATCTTTTCAGATAGATTAAGACTATTTAAATTTTTCCTTGTAGCCATATTAAAATAAAATATGGTCGATTTAAGAGCAATTTTTTATGCACCGCACCAATAGTTCAATTCAGGATTTAAAAACATTCAAATTTAACTTAATTATTGAAACCGATACGAATATGAAGGGGAATAAAACGAATTTGCATCAATATGTTAGTCTTTTTGTTCGTGCAAAAGATCTTTGGCGAATTGGATAATCAAATAATTGACTATTACGACCATGTAGATCAGAATGAAGCTGTTGTTAAAAAAAAGGAATGCATTGTCTCAACTTGTTTGTGTCGTATAATTTGTATCTGACTGAATAATATACATATTTCCATGTCTAAGAGTATATATGAGAGTGAAGACCCGTTAAACTTTAGTAAAAAGTTTGACCAAGATGCACGAATCATCGTCATATTCAGATGAGATATCGTCCTATAATAGACCAATAAAATACCTGTGGTGACTCTAAATGTCGTTGATTTTTCTCTCGAATCGTGAGACACGATAAAACTCTCTTCATTTCTCAACAGGTCTTTTAATAATGTATGGTTGAATACACAAAAACTGTTATAATACCTCTTAATCTTTCTTGGTTGGTACTGGAAACGTTGGAATATCTAATTCTTGGTTTTGTTATTTTCTATTACCTCAGGGTATCTTACTACAACGTAAAATACCTCTAAAATTACGAATATATATATATATATATATATATATATATATATATATATATATATATATATATATATATATATATATGTATAATATATTTGTGTATTAAAACTTGCATAGTGCCAAAACGTTCTTTGTCTCTATTATTTTATATTAAAGATATGATTTTTCCTTTTGTCAATTCCAGTAATAATGTTCATTTTAATAATTCTAATTACATTTTGGTGTTTGGTTATTAAAGCTCCTTACATTCCATATGGTCACAAATTAGAAATTAATGTATTTATTCATATATAATGATATTAACACTTAACGAAACTCGAAAAGTAAAAACTATTTTAGAATCAAAAAGGAGATGAACTGAAATCAATATCATTCGCAATTACCAATTAATTAGTTGAAACATAGCTGAATTGTATACATAATATGTTATTGTAAGCAGGGCTGGATTTACGCATGGGCCTTGGGGGCCCGGGCCCCTGGCGGCAAATTTTCGAAGGCGGCAAAAAGGGTAAAAACAATAAAACATATTTTTTTTTGGATATTGGACAGTACAAAAAGTGTAATATTTATTATTTACTAATTGAACTTTCATAATAATTGTATATTTGAGTATGTAGTGAGCGCAAATGCAGGTCAGTAGGCCTAAGTTTTTATTTATTAGTGTATAAGTTATAGTGGATTTTAAATTTTAGGCATAGAACGGTTTGTCATTTATAACTCGTTGCCGCTAGTTATTCACGTACGAACAGTAGTTAGAACTACAGTTTAGGCCACTTTACTCTATTTTTATGCAAAGTAAACTTTAAAGGTAAAAAGAAATACGTGTGGTATCGCGGGACACCTGGTAGGAATGAAGTTCCTTACATTTTTCATTAAATATAAATGATAAAATCACAGTGCTAAGTACGTATACATTGCTAACTACTTATATATGGCGGAGTTAGAAAAGAGACAAAATTAAAAGTAACCAACTATTTGTACCTAGCGGAGTTAAGGCAAAATTAAAAGAAAATCATTATGTGTATCATTAAAGCAAGCGTCTTACAATAAATATGTATTGTATAGAGAAAAGTTAATCAATATGAGTTTTAAGATAATCTTAATGAGTTTGTAGTTAAAGAGTATGTTTGTATTTGGTAAGAAATAGGACTGTTTTCTACCTACCCGGCCTACTAATTTAAAATATTTTATCTCTTCCCTACTCAAAAACGTCTGCTTGTATCAGGTTAAAATTTTACATGCCTGTTTTAATTGTACTTAGTTTACTTTAATAAATGTAGCGATCTTTATCACTTTATAGTAGTGTTGGTGTTCGTTTTAATAAATTGTTTTGTCTCATTAAATAGATGAAATTATAATTTTTTCCCGTCCTAAAATTCCAATTTTAAATTTGAAGCTTACGTTTACGCGAGCGTTGCGCGTGAACGCTTGGGTGGATAACGTTGTCCTACGAACTCAGCCTGGTAATTGGTAAAATGAACATTTTTACCAAATTTCAACTAACTCGGTCATCTTTTACTCAAGTTATCGTCATCGGTAGATTTCGTGACGGTTATTTTGTGACAGTGATTTTGGTCGTTTTTAGGGTTTCGTTGGTAAAACCGAAAAAAAGAAACCCTTAAGGTTTCGTTCCTGTATCTGTCTGTCACTCTGTACGGTTCCAATAACTTTTCAACCAAAAGAGATAAAAACATGAAACTTTCCAGTATTAAAGATCGTTTTGACGCGCACCCAGGAAAAATATAGGGAACTCAAATTATCAGCTGATTAAATTCAAAATGGCAGCTAATTCACGTCGCGCGAAAAAAATATTTTTTTAAAATTTTGAGTGGGCTATCAAATAAAAGGTATTGAAGAGTAGATTACAAATATATATATCACTTAGGGAAAGCGCTTAAGTTTCAGCGCAATTTTGTCGAAAAACATCCACATTTTTGTGTCTCCCCCCCCCCCCCCTAAAATCGTATTTCCGTGTATCAAATGAAAGGTATTGAAGAGTAGATTACAAATATATAAAACACTGGTAGTTTTTTATATTCCGCGCCACTTTTTTTAAAAAAAATTGCGTCCTCCCCCCACAACCCCCTATACTAATTTCATGTTCACAATACCAACGAAACTCTTTTTACGTGAGACTTCTCACCCAACCAATTTATTTTTCGGATTCACTCCCGGGCTCCAGAACGTGCCACAAGGTACTTCATTACAAACAAAAACAATGTTTTGGAAATAACTAACGCAGCAATTTCCTTGCATTTGGGGGACTTTTAGTTCAAAGCAGGCAGAGGGAGATGGAGATAGCGAAATGTCATTTTCAGATCTTAATAGATTTATAAGATCTAATAATATTCTGGACCTATATACCAACATAGGCATTTGTCTAAAAGTGTTTTTATGTACACCAGCAACAAACAGTGCTGCTGAAAGATCGTTCTCAACACTTATTGAAATTTGGTTCACAAATATATATCACCAAAATCCAAAATGGCTCCCATTTTACCCCTAAAAGAACCAAATAAGTGCATACCTATGATACTAAAGGATATTATATGCTCAATGCTCACCTTGCTTCTCAAAATTGCAACTTTTTATACATATAATAAACAGGTCAAGTGTGTGCTAGTCAGCACACAGCGAGGGTCCGAAGGCAACCCTGTATAGTTTAAGTAGTACCCTATTGATGGTGTTTTTTAAAATGCTAAAAAGCTTATTTTGAACTATCCTATGGGTCTGTTATTCTAAAATAACATTTTAGAATGTTAGGGGGGGGGGGGGGGGGGGGGGGCGGCAATTTTTCTTGGACCCCTGGCCACAAAATATGTAAATCCAGCTCTGATTGTAAGAGTAGTTTCATAGTTTACTTTTACTGATGATGAATAGTATGAAACGACAACGCAGTCATTAGCAACTGAGGCGTGAAATACAACGCAGCCATTAGAAACTAAAGCGTGAAATTACAGTTAGTTCTTTAAATCGAATGAAGGTTCCAAATTCATTTTATGAGGCTCTTAACTATTTTTGCAAAACAACGCGTAGAAATAATCTGCTTAGTATATAAATTATATGATAGTAATAATTTAATTTTTATATCTAATTTTAACTCACTGAACTTCTTAATATGTATTCAAATTTAGGTATAACGGACGATAACTTTTTTTTTCTAATGATTTCTTACATCGTTTAATTACTTTATATTTTAATAAACACTTCTTTTTGTAATAGTAAGAAAACAATTAACGCCTCTCCTGAAAATTGGGGCTCTTTTACTGACTTTTTCTATAATTTATCTCCGACATTGATGAAGATAGTGAGGTAAATACAAGATTCAGAATAAAGACATGGTGTTGCCATTATGTTTACAACAGAGACAGAGAACTCCACTTAACACCTAATACTTTCGGTACTTCTTTAGATTGTTACTCTCCCATGTTTTTTTAGAATATAAATGGATATACTATAATTATTTATACATTCCTTTGTCTAAATAACTATTAAGTTGAAGGCATGCTTAGTACAATTTACTTATATCACACTTCTGTTTTTATAAGGGGAGAAACAGTCCAAAGAAGAACATTCTTTTCTCCTTCTTTAGCTTGTTACTTCCTTCTGTTTTTTATAAGAGGAGTAACTATTTAAAGAAGTGCCCAACTTTCGCACCTATTTCTTTAAAAACTTTTCCTATATAATCTACTTATATTTCTGTACTTTCTATACCTATTGGTCTTAATTACTATATAATTATTATAAGTAGGCTATTGAATAGGCTACTACAGAATAGACATTGAGCAAGAAGCCTTCAAATAAGTGCCTACAAATAAGTGGAAACAGTGGTTTGTAAGTTTTCACAATCAAAGAAAAAATTCTCAAAGTTATCTGTATAAAACTAAAAATTATATTTTATCTTTATTTAAAAAAAATAATACTGCTACTTTCAAAAAGTGTTTTTGAAAGTACAAATAATTTATCTTTTAAGGTAAATAATAAAAAAATCCTTTTACAGTCCATTTAGGGACTCAGTCTTGCGGTGTGTGCTTTATCTCCTTCCTTTGTAATTATAATAAGGTAATATGAGGTCACAAGGCAGAATAGTTGTACTTTAGAATGTATATTTGATTCTACAAGAAACCATTTCTTTATACGTTTAGAAAAATTGAAGAGGTAAATGTGTATCCTTGAACTGAAATGTTTTTATAATGTAATAATCTGATTTATTCATTTGCTTTAAGCAAATTATATTATTGATATAAGAAGATTTATGTTTTTGAAATTAGACTACATTTAGAACACAACTTTAACAATACATAAGAGTAATACATATATTTATATATATGATAAAACCTTATCAACATTTTTTTTTGTTTTATTTCTGAATTGTCGAAATTTTAATTTAAAATGAAATACCGCACCTTCTATTCTTTGATTAATTTCTTGTAAATTGATAGTTCATGAATCAATAATATATTAATAATTCATGAAGTAATTTTTAAGATGAAACTCAAACATTTGTTTACATTACCTGGTTCATTAATTATGACTATTCATTGATTGAATATGATTGTTGGTCATAAATATAGAGCTTTTTATTCGTATTATTTACTCTTTGATAACAAAACTTTTCGCTTTTCTATTTGCAGTGAGTGTAGTTTTATATTTTTAATTGTACTCATTATCTGTACTTGGTTACTGCTGTACGTAATTATGTGAAAGAGATACATTTTAAATAATTTATTCATCTATATTTTTTTCTAATTTATAGAAAAAGTATATGTATCTTTATATTACCAGAATTTTTTTTTTTTTTAAATGTTTATCCCCCTTAAAAAATTAAAGATGGCGGACGTTAAATGTATACTGCGTGAGAGATTTAATATATTTAGAGCTTATTCGTTTTTTCAGCTTCCGCTTTTTATCATCTTCTCTTAGCTGGCCATGAACATGATAAAATCTTTTTAGGGTCCATAGGCATAAATGAGGACCCTTATATTATGTACCCTTAATATGTAAGACGTTAGAACGGGTGTGGCTAGAGAGTTCAGAGTAGGTTTGGGGTTTGGTTCATTGCATTATGACAGTAGGATGCATTTAACGTTTTTTTCATGTCGTTATAATAAACGGTTTAAAAGTTATAGCTAAAACAAACCTTTAATTGACCGCCATCTTGAAACTGCTAACTATGCTGGTTTACGAATTCGTCAGAGATGTCCGGATTTAAAAGAGTGTGCTGAAAAGCACATATTTTTATTTATTTTTAGTATGGAATGTTCGTCAAAATCGGGCCAGTAGCTTAGATGACAGACAGCCATTTAAAAAAAAACAAAAAAAAAACACTTTTTTGGACTTGGGGACCTCATGACGTGTAAATCCATCTAAATCGAATTTTCCCGCCATTACAATACTTTCTCTTTTTATATGAGAAAGTAAAAACTGATTATAAAGCCTGACAGTATAATTTAAGCTTCTGGAAAGAGGCACTCGTATAAAAAAAGACATTAATCAATGATGCGGAATTAGTGTAATGTACAAATTACGCAAAAGTTTAACTTTGTTGTAAAACACTTCAGTAGATTCAAGATTATAACCTAATAAGTGCTGGTAATTTTTACTTGGTTCTCGAACTCGTGGGCTTAACGTCATCAGTGAAAAGATACAGTGAGCGTGCTCGATGTACTTGACAAGGTCATTTCACAAGACACGGCTTAGTGAATATTACGCAAGCACATGTGTCCAATTCCTCTCGTATTATATCCACGTACATGCTTCCTTCGGTCTATTGGAATTAGCTGAAGGGAGGGGCTTTACTTAAAAATAATAGGCTAATGTCTTACAATGACGCCCATCTCGTCGTCTTGGTGCTAATTCCCTTTCGCACTTCTTCCATTCTCCATTCTCCGTTCATAATAACTTTTTAACTTCAAAACCCATTGTTTATATTCAGAATTAACGATTGCTGTAAATTTAAAATGGTTGGTCTTTTTGTGTCGTTTGAATACGAGTGGATATTTTTAGACACCTTAAAGTTTACGTATTATAAATAAAATGTTTAGTTTTAATTATAAAGTATGTAAAAATGCGAGAATTCTTGGAAATCATCGCAGGGTTAAAATGTAAAAAAACAATCTTTAGCAAATTGCGGGGAGTGAAAAGGAGTTTTTTTTTAGTTCATTGAGAATTTCCTGATGCGGCTTGATTCAATTTTCAAATCTACTTATTAGGATGATGCCACATGTGAAGAAATCAATATTCTGGTTTAGAACTGATGCTTAATTATTTTGGACATTTTTAATTTTCATAAATTAAACGATGAGAAAGAGCGCATGATAAAAAACAAGAGTATTTTGAAAAGTGAGAATTCAAACGTTATCTGTCAGTTATAAGTTAAATTGCCGACGATTATGGCATTAACTTAAGTTACGATTATGGCATAATAGAGAAACACAAACCTAAATAATGTACCTTCAAGCTGTTTTAATAATTACAAAATTATCGAATAAAGCTGTTGACAATGCCATAATTTATTTCTGTTATGACCATTTTCATCAATGTTCTTATGTGCTTATTTAAATGAGGAATCGCCTTAACATCGAAAATAACCTTGAGTTAATGTAAAATTGACATTTTTGATTATGAATATTTTAATTTGTGCAGACAACAAAAAAAGAATGAAGAGATGCGTGCCAAAGTCAGTCTCTAGGTCAAAGAGTTTTGATTATGGAGGCAGATATACAAGCACGTGAATCTTCTTACGATCTGTCTTTATTTAGGTTTCGTTCATTTGAAAAATATAAATATTATTACGAATTGTTTTATTTAGTTTGCTTAATTTCATCTAATTGTTGCGATATTTTAGTACTTTTGAGGTATAAGATTCCGTATGAAAGAAATATTCAGGAAATTAATATTGACTGTTGTAGCTTTGAACTTGACTCTTGAAACTTGAAAATACTTACGCCTCATTTTTGTACAGTTAACATAGATGCAGTAATGACAAAGAGTTTGTTTTATTTTATTTTTTTGCTCTACAAACTGGAATATCTATAATATGTGTATAAATATTACATACTCTATATAGCATCTATGTAGATGCTGTTCTACTGATAAATTTCACATAATTTTTAGAACTATTTAAGAAATTCAGAATTTTTATTTTAAATTTAACCTCTGGACTAATTTCAATAAATAATTTGTATAAAAGTTCCTAATCTATTACGAATGATAAAAAAAAATAGCCCTAAAAACTAAAAAGGCGTCGAGCCTAAAGATAATATGGAAACGGGTTTCGGAGTCAGCTTCTTAAGCTCGACAAAATGAGCTATGTTTCGCCCCTTCTTTTTTTTGTTTATTTATACAAGCTTGGCAGAAATTTCCATGGGTAACCCATGAAAATTGCCAAAATGGCAACAAATAAAATGAAAAGTGGCAAAACAGAGCTCATTTTGTCGGGCTAGAAGAATAGATTGCGGTGAGCTATGTTTCGAACCTCTTATTTTTTTTTTTTTTTTTTGGAGTTTTTGACAATTTCCATGGGTAAATGGGTACACCCATGTAAAATGCCAAAGTGGCAACAAAAGAAATGAGAGAGTAGCAAAAACAGTGTTAATTTTGTCGGGCTTGAAGAGTTTACTGTGGATTAAGTTTCCCTTTTTTGATTTGGGCCCTGAAACGCCTTTTAAAAGGCAAAATTGAGAGACAACAATTCTTGAACGACTGCATTTTACTCTTTAGTATCGTTTTTCTTATCTAATTTTATTGTTTTAGCTTTATAAATCAAATATATACATATTTATTTTAACTTAATACCTATATACTAGGGTTGTAGCAATCTGATATCTGCTATGCTCAATATTTTCTTTTATTCGTGAAAATAATAATAAAAAAGTTATATTCTGATGTTTACGTATAGATTTGAAGTTAATACAATTTATTATCTTGAGATATTTTATTTCAGATTAATACCCCAGTTTCTTTGTTTTATTGTATATAATATTTTAAGTATTTAGAATATCTATTAAGGTTTTTTAAGGCAGGATAGGACGTAAATTCACTTTAGAGGAAATAGCTTCACTCCCCGAAGCTTTGAGAGGAAGGGTAGCCTATTTCAGTAGCCCTGAGGATATATCCCTCTAACCTGATCGAAAACCTTCAATTATATCTGAAAAATCGAACTGTAATATTCTCCAACAAGTTTTCATATACACTCCTGATTTCATTGCAATTTAAAATATTTTTTTTTTTTATAGACTCGTGGAAATAATTCATTATATGCGGTCCTGATTTTAATTTAAATTTAATTTTTAATTTCTTATGATATATTGTCTATATACAGTGTCTTTCCAATATAATTAATAACACTTTATTTTCTTATATTAGCTTTTTATTTTTATTTTTTAATACCTTTGCTGAATAATAATATCTATACATAAAGAACATTTAGTACATCAATTTTTATAATTCTCTGAGTAATGTTTTCAAATTTTACATTTTAGCACTACAAAAGGTTATCTCTCCACCGGAGAACATAGAGTCCCCTGAGCTGTGGAGAGAGCTTATTATTTGATTTGTAATTTATTTTATTTCAATAAATTATAATAATATTTAATATTTACCCGTTTTTGCAATTCTGAACAATTTTTTTTTTATAATATTTTTCGATACCATCAAAAATAAGGGGCGTGTTATTTTTTTAAAAAAAAACTGTACATTAAACCAAGAAAATATTTTCATTTTTAGAGGTTGTAAGAACAAGAAGGAGTTATTCTAAAGAATGACTTATTCTCTAAAAC
Organism: Gerris lacustris; assembly: GCA_951217055.1. Lineage (NCBI taxonomy): Eukaryota > Metazoa > Arthropoda > Insecta > Hemiptera > Gerridae > Gerris > Gerris lacustris. Next base: position 21,383,896 of record OX578283.1, on the reverse strand, counting down.
GCAAAATAAACAAATATTTTCTCTTTAATACTCTATCTTAGTATACCCTATGTAAAAAGAATGTATTGTGATAGCTTCAAAACCGATTTTGATTAGTTTATTCGTTATTTTTAAGGTCCCTAAAGTCCAATTAAGGCCATTTTTTAAAACATTTCTATAGTCTGGGTTGAGACTTAGGGCCTTAAGCTACTGAACCGAATTCGATGGAATTTGACGTATGGTTTAGAAAAATCATATCCCGTGCCGAATTTTAAAACTCAACATAAAATTGTTAAATAATAAATAAATTATAAATATGATACAATGGTTTTTTAAATTAAGTTTCGCTCTTAGTATCAAAAAAGTTTGTCCGAGTTTATCAAACCTATTTTTTTGTTTTAATATTATTTTCTGTTTACTGATATTTTACCATATTTATTATTGAATTATATATGTTGTTACTGTTGCATGCTTATTAATTTATTTTTATAAAGGTCAAATTAGCGTGTAAGGTCGTGTTAACATTATTAGCCGTTGTAAAAAAAATCATTATTTTGAACTTCATATTCGTCGTTTATTACTTGAATAATAAAAATAATCTATTACCTACGGGCTATATATCTATTATATAATTTTCCAATTAACAAATAAGTTTTTTCTGTGAAATTCCTTTGTATTATCTAAATTTATAATAGTAACAACTTAATAGTTTTTTGACCTTGGTTTAAAATTACCTTGGAGTAATTGTTCCTTTTTTGACATATGATTGTTATTTTCTGAACTGAATATAAACTTTTTTTTTATTCGTACTGAGAAAAAGTATAACAATGAAATTGTTATTTTTTTGTGAATGGAAGTCAATTGTGTAATATTTAACATATCTGAACAAGATAAATATTTAAACAATTCTGATAAGATTTTGACATGACATTCATAATCCGTTTTTATTAATAATTCCGGTGAATTTATTTATAAAGCTACGAGAGGCCTCTTGTCAGTCAACTATTCTTTTTTTTTCTTTGTTACTTGTTTTACATCAGGGAATATTAACGAATAAAAAAATTGTTATACGTCTTTATATTATTGATAAGAATTTCTTAATATATTTGTCTGTTCATGCACCAGATATTCATTTATTTTGTCTTATTCTCTGTGAAGTAGTTACATGTAATATCTACGTAAAATAATTAAAACAGATAAGCAACAAATAAGCAATAGCATACACAAACAGTTAAGATTACATCTAGGTCATTAGTTTATTAATGAATCATAAGTTTACTAAACAGTAGCCATGATATCAATGATATTCATTTTAAAGTGTACAACTTTGTTAATCAATTGTTAATGTTTAATATTTATCGATTTTGACCTCTTTAATTGGTCGTTATCTGTGAATTCGTAATAACTCAATTAATTTGGTTGAAACAGTTCGTGACGTGCCGCATTTGAAAAAAGTTCTAAATATATCGCTAAATGTCGCAAACTTCTTTTAAATTATTGATTGAGCTGAGTGAAGCGAAGCTCTTATACTACACTTTTTTGCATTTGTTTGGACACATACTCCTGAACGGCTGAACCGATCCACACAAAATTCGGCACGGTCATAGTGACCAAACGCAGGAAGGTGTAAATCTGAAATGGTCCAAATTGGTGCACAGGAGTACGGGGTACGGGGTACAAAAGTTAAAATAGTATATACCCTTCATGATGCATGTCGTTGGAAAGCTCTTTAAGAGTAGAGTAATTGTTGTTATGTTCACTTTTGTCATATTTTCATTTAAGAGGGGGGTAAAATAAAAAAACAGGAAAAAAATGCTTTTTAATTAAAACTTAGAAATATTACTATTTTTGATCCGATTTCAGCTGTTTATAAATAAAAATGTTTATTGTTTAAGATTAAAATGCACGCTCAGCTCAATATTGCAAGCAGACAACTGCATTGCACACCTAGTATAAGTATAACTCTTAAATTCTAACTAAATAAAGCAAGTAGGATAAGAAAAATTAAAATTATTGTAAGAATTATTTGCTTCAGTGAAGGTCAGCATGAAGAAATAGTGTCCTAATGTAAATTCATTTTAATATTCTAAGTAGCTTTCAACCTCTACACTACTAAATTACTAAATCCTTCGTAAATGTCGTAGTTATAGTAGTAGTAGTCTAAATTAGGTAATATATACTATCTATGCTATACAAACTTTTTCTGGTTAAAGTTACTAATGACAAATATTTTATATTTTATAAACTGTTTAAAGGTGTATTTATTAGGATTTTTTTTATTTACTTATTCTTATAGAAGCGAATTCATCTCGTAATCTTCTGCTTCTTTCATTTTAAAACTTAATTTATTCATTATTAAGAATTTCATTTATTAATTTCGAATGGGACAAAAATCACATCTTTGTATATTTGATCAGAAAAAATTATTAAGTTCTCACTTTAACAAAATACTTTAGTTTGGCTTGCTTGAAGGATAAAGGATAATTTTTATTATTCTATTAAAAAAATGTTCTATATTTTTAGATCGTAGAAATTTCCTCCTCAAATAAAAAAAACAAACAGTGTAAGTGTACTCCGTCCCTTCATATATTTCTGTTAAAATCATATTTTATGATTTCAGCATTAGTCCATTATATATTGCTCTTAGTTGAGTTGAAGTGGTTAGTTTTGCATCATTAATTTTCAAGCAATAACTGAAAAAATGGATGATCAGATAGAGGAATTTTAGAACTAAGCCAACATGTTCTATAATTTGCTCATTTTTAAAAACGTAGCTATAAGAAGTATCTAGAAGGTCTTTGGGTTTCTTTATTTGAAAAAGAAAAAGTGCTGGTATATAATCGTTGAATGAAGGGAATGTTCATCTTTTTAACCATCCAAATAGCTTAGAACATCAAACGATTGCTATTTATCCCAAATTTACTTACATCCTTTTCATTTTATTATTTTTTTATTTCTTGGCTTTACATTTTTAATTTGTTCAAAAAAGATTAAGTAGACTCTACTACACTTAAGTAGAACTTATAAACTTAAAAGCATTTTCCAACCACAATAGAGAGTTAGGATTCGACCACTCTATTTGGCCCTCATCGGTAATTAGAGGCAAACTTAACTTATATCGGTTCACTGGGGACTGATAATTTAGAATTGTAGAAGCTGGACTTAATTAAATATTAGTAATAGTAAGGTTGGAGTTGGACAATAATCTGACTAAGCTTATTTCTTGATTTTAAATGTGCATGTCACATAAGGTCACATTATACGAATACACTCTTCATCCTACCACACCCAATTGGCTTGATAATAATAAAAAGGGTAGAGCGACGAACCAGAACTGAGCTAGTTGTCTCGAATGAGTGATTCTTGTTCATTCTTAACTTTTAAAAAATTGTTACCATAAGTTTTGTTCACATTGAAGCATAGATTTTTCAAATGAAGCTACATTGAATATTACGAATTACATATAAAATTAGTTCTTGGACGTTAGCACTAATACGAAATGATTATTATCTCTAATATCAACAGTTTTGTCTTCATTGCCTTAAAAACAAATATTTGAATGTCGAACATCTCAATTTCACATTTTAAAGCCTCGTCCAGACTGCCTAACCAAACCGAGGAATCGAGCCGAGCATTGGTCTCTGCGCATGCCTAGTCTAAAGTACGCCTGCGCATCTCAGATTGGGCATGCGCAGAGATCAATGCTCGGCTCGTTTCCTCTTTTCTGTTGGGCAGACTGGGCGAGGCTTAAGACGTTACGATAAACATTTTTTTTCTCTTTATATTTAAAATTTAATTTAGCTAACCTTTGTAAGTCAAAGTTTTGGTTATTCTAAAATGTATTTATTGAAATACTATTTGGACCACTGTTCTTTATTAATTTTTTCTTTAATCCAATTTACTATTCCCTTAAAGAATTTTTCTGGTAAGGCATTTTTATGGATTCCTGGTTGTAAATTCTGCCGAATAGAAAAAATAACATTCATTTCATTTAATAAAGCAAGTTCGTGACATTCTATGTAAAGCTTTCGCGGAAATGGCATTTTACTTGCTAATATCACTTTAACTATATACATATCACGAAGCCTTTATGGTAATGCTCTTCACGAGTATAAGCGCGAAACCCCTCATGGGAAATGAAATCAGTATAAACTGTGATATCATGTGATTAATAATTAAAAAAAAAAAAACATAACAAGGAACTAACTATTACCTACACTCTACAATTACCTTTTCATTTCTTCTTAGTACTTACTACTTGTGCATTTTTTAATTTTCATTCTCAATTAGAATTAATTTTCCATTTCTCTGACACCCTTAAACTTTTTAACTGGGTTAATTGATGTAGTTTACTGCTTTATTAAAAATAAAACACTCCACTTGTTAAGTATTAATGAATTCTCCATCAAAATATAGGTGAAGACCTTCTACAAACTTGTTTATATGAGTAATTACGTACATCAGTATTATTTTATTTTAAAAGAATGTTAGCTTTTTAATTTATTTATATTTACTGATTTTTAAATGACCTACTTCCACTATGTTGTAGTATCTCTTCCGAGCTTACCAAAGGTAACGGAAGCTATGTGATCGTTCTGAAGAACGAAAATATTTATGTCTCCGATTTCAAAAATTCCAAGACAGAAATCCGTTTCAGATATCGGGGAACATTTTTGGTTCCGTGTCTGTCTGTCAGTCTGTTGCTCACATTTTGCCAGCCAACATATCTTAAAAAGTACAGGTCCGATTTTAATGAAATTTAGATGGGAGGTCCATAATTATCTCATTGTTGGTCCCACATAAGTATCAACCTTCTTCGCTGATTTGTTTCTCCTCCACATACGCACAAACATACATTAATTTACACCTATAGCTTCAAAAGTATATACTTATCTGATGTGTTTGAAACTTTTATAGATTATTGAAAGTAAACCGCAGATATCCCCGGCTTAATATGGACGGTCTGCGCTCTTTACCTTTTGCTTAATTGATACTTAAATTCATGTAAAAAATCAAAACAATTTTGAAACATTAAAAAACGGGGAAAACAATTAAATAAATTAGACAATAATGGCTTTTAAAAGCATAAAACCAATAAAGTACGCGATAGAATGCTAGGAAGCTATGTGCCACACCTATGGCAGTCTATTATTAAATGTTTATTGTGCTCTCGGTGGAACAAACTTGATCAAATTTGCTATTTGTTAACGGTGGATAAACAATGCTTTAAAAACGCACATATACAAAAGAAGTAGAGTTTTTAAAGAGTGTTAATCAAGATAATAATTTTGTATTATGATTGTCTTCCAAAAGCTTTGGAGAAATGAAATATCCTTGGAGAAAATTTTGAATTACCAAAGCTTTAAAAACTGACATGTGTTACACAAAATGTAAAGTTGTTGACAATTCTTGCTCCTAAGTATTTATAAATAACCTCTGCTTGTGTACCTTTTCCCTCTGAAGATAAAGTTAGGCTTTAATGCAAAACATTGGTGAAATATGTAAGCCCGTCTCTCACACATAAAATTTACGGGGGTTCTTCTCCCCTAATGTGTTGAAGCTACCTAATTTTCCTTTTGTGCGTCCCTACATTTTCTAAGTAAGGGATAAACCTCTTTATTCAAGAACAATTTGGTATAAGTATTTTTCCCCATTGTTACTTTAAAGTGATTTTATTGTTATTGTTATGTATAACAATAGTCCCTTTATTTAGTTCTATGTTTACAAATTGTTGAATATTTGAATACTAACTCACATATGTATTATATTACTTTAATTCGTTCAAATGTGTTTCTCTTTTGTAGTACGTGTTATTCGTTGAATTCAAAAACTAGACTGAGAATATTCTTTATTTCGTCTCGTTTAGTCTAACCTCTATTTTGACTTTCCTTCCAGTCGTCCACATAGAACGGTTGCCAGTATTGTACAGAAGTAGGATAACGTCCAATGGGTTTGAAACCGCACGTTTCCGTGCTTCTAACGGTTTTCAGAGTCGGCCGGAATATCGAGCGTAACAGCAGTTGGTCGCCAACTTGGGTCTTATATACGTGCGAAACGCCGGTTAAATTACACCAAAACGAATCCTAGATATAGAACCCTTTTTTGGCCTGAATTGAACTCATTCCTATTTTTACTGCTTTATTAAATTATTATTATTTTTTTTAGCCAATGAATAAAGTATAAACTATATTATAAACTTTTTAAAGCAGATTCACATTTTGTTCAGCTATATGATTACGTCTATTCATGAGTTAAAATCACAAATTTATAGTTTAAGCATTTTTTTTATTTTTTATGAATAAATATTAATAATTGTGGATTTAAGTTATGTAATAACTGTTATATAATTGCATCCAACTTCTGCATTCTTCTGTGAAGTGAAGTTATATTTACTTAAAGAAAAAGACAAAATATATATTTTAATTTTTATTAATTTCCTTGAGTCACAAAAAGAAGATTTTTTAATAAAAATATTTAATATTGTCAGTATTTAGAGTTTTTTTTATAAGGGGAGTAACAATCTAACAAAATTCCGTAAATTGTATACATTAAGGTAGTAATTATTGATAATACTATTTCTTAAGTACTATTAAATCTATATATGCTATAATTAGTTTTTCTAAGAAAGAAGTAATGTAAAAAATAAAATTATTTCCTAGGTAAAATCGTAAAAAAAGCATGAATAACTTTATCTTAAATCGATTTTAGTTATAATACAATATACTTCAGTTTTTAAATATTGATTGAGGCTGATTAATATTCTAAACCATAATTCTACGATATGATATTCTACCATATTCTACGATATAATATTCTACCATATTCTACGATCTAAACCATAATTTAAAATTCATATTGGCTTCTTATTATAGGTTTAAGGAATAAAATTAAATGAAGTTAAAAATAAAGAAAGACACCTCTTGACTAATGACTAATGTAATTTTATTTTTCGAAGCCGGCTTTTTATCCACTAGTGGACATCTTTAGTGGCAGACAAAAGAAATCGATCGATTACAAAAGTATAATAAGTTAAAATACATCAAAGTGAAATAAAGTGGTTTTTATTTTTAAGTGCCCTTAGCCAAATCTTTTGACATAGTACTTAAGCATCACTAAAATAGTAAGTAATGCTTGCTATAAAGGTGTAGTTGTTGTTAAACAAGGATAATATGGTTGTCGATATTACTGAGTTCGTGTTTTATGTTGTATTTTAGACAAAATGATTGTGACAGTGTTTCCAATATCTTTTGACGTTTGGTCTATTCGTGCTTTGAGATCTCCTGTAAATAATGATATAATTTAAAGTATAGATACAATTTTACAATGAAATCAGTGTATTCGTGCTAGGATTATTGTTGTAATGATGCAAATGCAACTCTTTCATAAGTCTTATTAAATTATATCTAATGAAGTTGTGTGTGTAGAGTAGGTTACGTTAGTATACTTATTTTTCTTTTTTTTCCAATGTAGGATAATTATATTTATATCAAGGATTTGATAATAAGAACAAATGTAAGTATTAAATTAGTTAAAATGAAGGATTGGCTGAGGTTTGAAGTGAATGAGACAGAGATATGTCATTAAGTGCTAAAAGCATAATGTATGCTAATTCAATATAACCGGTTTCTTTACCTATATTTTCTTACAGTGGCCTCTATTTTTATATATTCTTTAACTTGAGCTCAGCTCCTTGCAAAACAACAGATAGGAATCTTAGATCACAATCAGTATTTCTATCTTGTCTTCTTTAGTGTTGAAAAATTGGAATTTCTGCAAATTAAATCTACAAGCAAACATTAAATAATAAAGAAAAGACCGTAAAATACCTACACAGTTTTACGCAAAATAAATTAACCCTGCATTTATTAAAGTTGTTTGTATTTGAGAATACTCTAATTATTCTTTTCTTTATTATATTTTTGTTTTTACTTGGTTTATACAAAAAGAGAGAGAGGATACTTAATAAGGTTGAAATGAAAGCATTAAACAGTTTGTTTTTTTATTTTCTTTGGTTTGAAAAAATAAAACTAGCAATTATTAAATTAAAACAATTTTAAAGTAAAAAGGTCCTCGCTCTTATTATATATAAATATATGAACTGTCTGTCTAAACTGGACCATTAACTTATCACCATTTCGTATTTGTTGGCCATTTCCAATTTGGCAGAAAAATGTCCAAGCATTATACGTGTTCGTAGGAGTAGAAAATTTATAATTCCTAAAAGAGGATCTAGAGTAAATTGGGTTAGGTTGACACTTAACGTGTAAGACTTAAATTTTGTCCTTGAGGAAGAAGCTAAGGCATAAATTAAATAAACTATGTATAATGCATAGAAGAATGTTATTTTGAGTACACATAGGTTTGTTGCAACCAAGCAGTGTACCGTCCGCGGGATCGTCACAGGCATGCGCAATGCATGAAAGCCGTTCCAACCCGACATGTTTCGTACCGTCCTCCAAACTTTTCCAACCCGGGCAGGGATCATTTGCAAACCGTTTACTGTACGGTCCAAACGTTCCACTGACAATACCAAGTGCTGGTTAGCATGACATGCGCAGGCAGTTATGTCAATCGTCACACATGTCAACAGGAAGGTTTCAAACTGTTAGGTTTCCTTGAATGTTTTTAATACGGTGCGAATTATATTCCTTTAACTCGTTCCAACATGCTTTGATTTATTACTGTACAATAATGTTAGCGCTTGCGTATAAAACCTGTTCTAAACGCTTCCCAACCATCTACGGGACGATACATAGGACGGTGGTTGGAACAAACCTATAATGTACTAAGTTTATCAATTATTAATGACCAATTAGTGATAAAAACTGTCGCTATTTTTTAATATTACTGTAAAGTATGACTACAAATGTCTTTCGCACAATAACTAGCTGTGGATCTACATAGCCTGTGTGACAAGCGTACTAAATCACCTTAGACTGACGTCCGAACGCCGTATAACATTTAGTGATTCGAATTCCTGAGAGGTGAGACTTGTTACACGCTGATGGTTACAGCAAGTTGATTATTAAAATGGTCGGATCCCCCATTCTGTTACATATTTATGGTGTATTGATTTGGACGTAAAAAGAAATGCTATAAATAAAAACAAAAATCAACATGGTTAATTTCTCTTTTTTGTGCATGATTTTAAACCCATAATCAATAATATTGACGTGAACACCCTCGTAAGGATTTTTATAAAAGAAACACGGTTTTAATAAAGAAAAGCAAAGAATTCCTTTCCTTTAGCTAAAGAGACTATTAAATCATCTTCATTTACTCTTATTTTCACCCCTTCACATTCGCTTTCTTCTTTTCGTTTCATAATTTTTATGAAATAATAAGATAACACGTATGACAAATACCAAGCTTGAAATACATCAATTAATTAATAATTCTCTAAGAGTAAAATAATAATGATAATAGGAGTTTTAATTTCGTTAATTAAGAAAATATTTCAGAATACTTTTGTTGGAATGTCCTCTATGCAAGAAGGCTTCAACTTGTATAAAATAATTAAATGTAAAGTATAATTATATGAAAATACCTTGATACTCTTAATGCTGAAGTTGCGTCATTTACTTAAGTATTGACGCAAAATCTTTATTTTAAATTGCGAAGCAGAAATGCTGACCTATACTACCTCCACAACCTATTTGTAACTAAGAAACAGAGAGGAAAAAAAACACTATTACATTTAGACGAGTTTATAACACCTGTTGGCGTTCTTTTTAGAGGAATTTGTGCAATTTAGCTCCTTTGTACCTCTAAAGTAGACTATTTTCTCTCCTCACGACATTTTATAAAAAGCTGTGGTTATAATCATTACAAACACTTGATTTATGCGATTTAATTTTTGAAACAGTGATCTATTAGAGTTGGAATTATTCTTCTTTCAAATTCATACATTTGGACACCTCGAGTTTCATTCCCCGCACCTTCTAAACGTCTACTGGAGCATTTCAAATTGCTTAACTTTAACTGTTAAGAGTGTCTCAGTAAATGATTTCATATTTTCGTTAACTCGAAGAAGAAACTTTATTTCTATTTAGAAGAAAAAGAAAAGGTTCATTCACGATCTTTGTTGTTTAATAGTTCACAATTAATCATTGTTAACATGTTCTTTTTCCCGGATCCAGGAATCGAATCTAGAATTGTTGGATCGGTTCTAGATTTATGAGGTTTGGCTGCAAGGAGTGTGCCTTAATGTGCTAATTAAAGGTTAAAGGTTCATTTAAGTACAAATTGTCATTTAAAATTACATTCGAAATCCCTAACCGGTCAACCGACCGGTCGACCGGCGGTTTGTTGAGGTTAGTGTATTGGCGCCTTAAAATTAAAATAATCTTTAATCCGAACGAAACGGGATCAGTTGAAGGCAGCGGTCGATCGAAAAGGTTATAAACAAAGAAGGTTGCTGTTAACAATAAAACAACAATAAATTGGTTGTTGTTTGGTCTGAGATAGACGTGTAGCTATTACGATTTCTCAAACACATAAACTTGTAGTGGTACCCCTGAAGGTTAAATCTGTATTTAACCGTGATCCCTTTCCTTTTTTCTTCTTCTGAAAACTCTTGATTACGCTTATTAATGTGATTTTCATCCGCATCTTCCTACTGAATCTTTGCAGCATACTGTTCACATCGATAAAATCAATTCTTCTATGCACAAATCACCAGATATAATATAACTCAAATGTATAAATACAGGTATAATATATCAAATGTATAAGCAATATAATATTATGCACATGCATAATATCTTAAATGTATAAAGCATACAAATTAAGCATAAAATAAAAGGGATATAATCTCTCATCTCGTGTATACATCAAGTTTCTCCTTCGGTTCTTCAGCCAGGGGTTCTCTTATTTTCTTACCCACTATATCGGTGTCCTTAAAATGATAAAAAGTAGGATTGGTATAGGATGTAGGATTGAAAGGACAAAGAGATGTTTAGTCTAATGAACTGTTGTACCAAGGAATATCACACTTTTCATCCCAATTTCAAAATAAAAAAGGTGGATAACAAAGTAAAAGTGTGCCGATAAAGGTCCATATTTCACAAAAAAAACTAAATTAAAAAAGAATTTGAAAGAATAGCAAAAATAGGGACGCCACCAGAGACAATGACAAAACAATTTTAAAATTACAATAAAATTCCGCCTTATTAGGTAATATTATGGTTAACTAACCGGACTAACCGTATTCTGGATTCGGTCGAAGCGGTCTAACAACTGCTCCGGTCCACCGCTAAATCAACCGAAGGTTTACGAACGCGGTCATTTGTTTAGTGATTCCGACCGCACCCTTAAAATGACATGATTTACATATTAAATCACTTTAATTAAACAAATGTTAATGTTCCATGGATATTGAAAGAGGCTGTTTGGTTTTAATATAATAGTCTTAATTGAAGAGAATTTAATCAGCCCAATTAATCGTTAATAAAATAGAACTTTTTTTTAGGGACATTGAGTTGATTTAGGTAAATTGATTTACTGATGTTGACCTGTCTGAACAGTTGATTGAAGAATTGAACCTATAACCTCCTAGATATGATTATTGCGCTGCCACCACGTGCGATCACGCCACCACGCTGCCACGATGCGATTTGTTAATTCTTTCTTGTTGTTTGTATTGCATTGCCAAGTTGTTTGGCTTGTGAATTCAATACAAATTGGTGCGAAGACAAGCCCATACGAGTTGAGACATGTTGACCCATCGACTCAAGTTGACCAACAATCGCACTGTGTATATGGGACTCTTGAGACAACTCTCTTATTATTTTTGACCAATGCAGTACATTTTCTTTATTGTTTTGTTTTAAATTATGAAGCTAACAATCATCAAAAGAAAGATCAAAAACCATGACACTCAGAAAGCCATAAGCAATACTATAAAAAATTAATATCTACCTAAACTCAACATTTTTACTTTACCACCTGGTATATATATATATATATATATATATATATATATATATATATATATATATATATATATATATATATATATATATAGAGAGAGAGAGAGAGAGAGAGAGAGAGAGAGAGAAAAGAGAGATTTTGAGGAACTTAGACGTACAATGGTCGTATGTTTTTATAGGAAACAGTAGTTTTTCTTTTGTAATCTTCTTGTTTAAATTTCAAATTATGTATATTTGTGCATAGCAGCTTTAGCAATCTCGTTTTCGACTTGTGTAATTACGATTGTTCTCAATCAAAAGGTAAATAAATAACCTTGCTCATAATAAATAGGTCGGCATCTTTTAAGTTGTATCATCATCTTTTTGATAATACGGTTGTCTACTATCAATAACCCCAAAAAACACAGGGTAATTGTTCCCACGCAAGTGGACAAAATACCATAATTACACGTGTGCTTTTTTTTTTTTCTTTTTGTCATTATAAAAACTAAATCTTATGAATATGCAAAGCCTGATTTTTTCTAACCTGCTAGTAAAATATAAATGACTCTATGCTAAAGAAACCTTGTTCGTTTATAGTAAAGATGTCATTTCCATAAGAATAAATCATTTTAGAAGAAAAAAAAATGTTTATTTAAAAAAAAAATTAATTCAGTGTTTGACAGAAGAATATTCTTGCCCTGATTATATTCAGAAAGCGTTTGTAAAGTAGAATATTTTTACTACAACAAGAAAAATTTGTTAGTAGATTCAAATATGTCATGGAGTGGAAACATAATTAATTTTTATGTCTTTAAATATATATAATTCTTTAAAGTAGATAAATAAAATGTATTCGAGTCCAAATACATGTGGTATTATTGTATTTTATAATGAGGTATTAATGTGGTTTATAATGGCGTATTGGAAAAGGCACGCAATGAGCCCAACTTAAATTCGTTTTTACGGAAAATACAGAGCATTGTGTGTATTCAAGTCAACGAAATAGAGGTGTAATTTACATTCACGTAGGGAAAAACATAAGTATATTCCTTATACGAATAAAAAAGTTTTATTCAAAGGCTAAGAAACATAGTTAGTACCTACAACTTTTGGCTTCATATATCCTTTGTTGCAAATATTGATTCACTAATGTGCAATTATTTTAAATCAAATTATAATTATTATTTACTACGGGAAACAGACAGTGAAAAATACACTCCCGCGCCGGGATACTAATGTGCAATTATTGATTTGTTCAAATGTTTATAACGTCAGATTACCTATATATATTCTATTGGTCGCAATACATGTTTCGGTCTTTCCTGTAAAGCCTGCATAAGCGCGCTTACAAAAGCCTGTTAGAATACTCAGATAACAGCAGGTAACTGCACTTAAAAAATTCACAGTTTTAACACCCTCATGCATCGCGTCGGTATAACTGTTCAATGTCACTTGTTCAGCCTTGCCTTGCAGGTGCAGAACGTATATATAGCGTAGCGTTAAGGCATTTCAAACATTATAACAATATTGGTTTTCTTGTGGAAACCGCTTTACAAAGGGTTTTGAGCATCTTGATGTTAACTAGCAGCAATTATTATGACTTGGTGGTGTGTTGTTAATTTGGGAATCTTCCATCGAGTGTTATTTTGTTTTGTTAGTTTTATTATCAACAGTTTAACATCTGGTATAATATTATCAATTAACCTTCGCTACACCTTTAATTCAACATCGTTAATTCATTGTCGTCAAAGTCACTTGATTCACTCATTGTTTTTCACTAAAAACTCGATATAAACAGTTGCTTTAATAAAAGAACAGCAAATTAGTTTTGTTAAATGTAAATAAAAACTCGCTAATCGTGCGTAAAGCTGAAGAATTCCTCTTCTTTACCCGCCCTAGGGTGGTAAAGAAGAGGAATTCTTCAGAACCATGAGACGCGCATGCGCAATGAATACAAGTACGTAAAGAATCACTTTCTACGCATCTAAACAGATATACAATGTTTATATTTCGTATCAATCGTAGATAAAATACATTTTCCTTAATATAAGTATAGTTTATATAACCTTAGGATCAGCCAGTTAACATCTTATGTATAAACTTTTCCTTTTATGTTTAGAGTTTGTCAATCCAAGAACAATACCAATCAATAGGTCCCACAAGTTATGTTTATTAAGTTAAATTATTAAGGGTATAATATGAGCATTGTCATTGTTTGATTTGAGAAACACTACTGCTTAATGTCTTGGGCCAGGCGCACACAGGAGACTTTTTGCCCGCGGACAGTTTTGTCGCTATCTCTAGGGCTTATACAGTAAATGGGAGTGCGCACACTGGAGGCAAAGACAGGTACAAGACAAAAAAGTCCTCCAGCCCAAAAGATGTCCCGACACATTTCTGTCCGCAGACAGTTATGCACAAATCACAGCAATTTCCACGAGATCCATTTAGCTGGGTATAAGATATGCAACTGCTTTGCCTCAAGACAGTGTGCAAGGCTGTAGCAATAAAAGTGTGACAAGGCAGACAACGAAGACAGTTCGGAAACAATCTGCAGACTGTTTTGTCTCCAGTGTGAGCCTGGCCTTAGATTCGTAATATTTCGGAGAAAGAATATTAAAATTTAATTTTCAAATTGACGTCTGTACATCACATTATAGGTGTATAGTAAATAACCATCTGAAGGTGTTAAATCTTTAAAAGGACGTTTTTCTAAAACTTGAGTGGCTTATTCAATATAAAAGCTTCGGTAAGTTACACAAGAAACGTTGCTATTCTTTAATAATTAATAGCGAATCTTGCGTAACAATTCACTTCCTATTATAAATTATTATTGTTATTTTTGACTGTAATTTATTATTATTTTTTTTCTACCTCTTTTTTTAGATTTAACTGCTTTGCAATGTCACTCGTGTCTGTTGAATAAAAAATACTTTTTCCTTTTGTACGATATTTGATTAAGCTTGAAGATTGGCTTTTAAGTTCGTTAGACTTTGAGACAAGAGAAGATAAAGTTACTTTCTCTTTCGACTTAACATCTTATGGCACCTTCACCTCGCAATACCAGATCTACAAGAACTAACCAGCCGCACCAGCTGCTATTATAACTTGCCACATTCCTCCTATTGTTCGTGTAAGCTTCAAATGAAATTATATCTCTATATTCTTTTTCTAAATAACGAACTGTTAGGCCCGTGGCAACGAGCTTTATTTTAAATTTAGAAAAGAGTAAAATTAAAAAAATAGATTTATATTTAGATAAGTTATTATATCTATTTGTAGACCAACAAATCGATACAAATATTTATTTTTATTTTTATTGGAATAAATGTGGTTGGCTCCCTTTCCCTTATCTTAGCAATAAAAAATCATTTCAAGGTGCGTCGTCTTTGGGACACTTCTTGATTATATAATGATTGTTTTTCCATTTGCTGTAGAATTCGTCTGAATTTTTTTTTCAGTAAACTCAGTCACTTACTCATCAATTTTTAATATTTTCATAGCCCATAATGCTTGCAATTTTAAGTTTTATGTTTTAGAGTCTTTTTACTTCCGAGTGATAATAAAAAGTGAGAATGATAGTTTATAAAGAACCTACTTTATGACCATTAAACTCTTTTTATAACTTTTTCTTTTTAAAGAAGAATACCGCACTTGCATATGCTTAAGATAGTGTAATTTTGATTTAAGTTGGCAGTTCTGCAAGCTTTTAAAGTTGATTCCTTATCACTTTTAAAGGAGTTTTACTGACGATTTCGCCTTATTATAGATATTGTGGCTTAATATTTTACTACTTTTTTATTTTAGGTTGGTGTAATAATTTATGCTAATGCTAAAAATATATAGAGGAAAAAATAGTATAATTTCAACATTATAAATTACAGTATTTAAGATATTTCAGAATTCCTTGGGAATTAAATAATTTATTTGATTTTAAAGAATAATTTTTTTTCTATACATTAAATTTATTTGAGTTATTATAAAAATATATATTTCCAACCATCAATTGCCTGCAATATTAAATACATCTGTAAAACTATTATAAGTTTTGAAGAATAATTACAAATAGGATTCCGATTTGTGACTTTTTGTGTGTGCGAGACTTAAAACAAAAAATCTCTGTTTACTTAATGCAGCACTGATTTCGCTTGTGAAAATGTGTTTATTTTATAACTTATACCAACGCATTAATGCTACTCTAAAGTTATATGTTCTTAATTAACTTGGTGCCGAGTCGAGCCAATTAAATCCACCAGAATAATATTTAATTATGCACGTCACAAATTATTTTAAACCAGTTTTTTTTCTAATAAATCTAAGATTTGAAAGTAGAAATCTAATTTTGTATTTTCCTTATTACTTATCTTGTCGCTGTTAAAATTAAGTAAATGTAAGTAATTTTATATAAAATAAGTGTATGTACTAATTTTTCTTATTCCCTAAACCAAAACTTCTACGAATTGTTAATATGCCTTCATACTAGGTAGGCCGAGAGGGCTGAGAGTTGATGGCAACCTCCTGTACTTTCCTTACTCCCTGTCACACGTATAAATCTTTTCGACTCTCTTCGGCCCTATGACGTGCGGTGGAGGGAGGCCCAACAGCTGGAGACTGGATTACACACCTCCTATAGCTTTTTAACTCCTTGTTATACATTTCTGAGTTTTTAAGCTAAAAGTAACTCATATTTTACGATTTTGGTAGTATTCATACTACGGAACGATTAAATTTTAATTTAAATCAAATTATAATTATTATTAACTACGGGAAACAGACAGAGAAAAATAGACTCCAGCGCGGGGAGCCGGCCTCTATATATAGAGGCCGGTGGTTCAAATCCCCGCGCTGGAGTCTATTTTTCTCTGTCTGTTTCCCGTAGTTAATAATAATTATAATTTGACTAAAAGTAACGTAACGTTTTTGACTTATGTTCCATAGCCTAAACATAAAAATGTCAAAAATGAAATAATATAAACCTGGATGTAATATACTCCTTTTAAAGCTTACAGTTATAATGTTCAATTTTTTATTGTCGGTTTATTTCATTCTATTTTTTCCCGCAATAACGAATTCCATTTTATTTATATTATTTATTATATATAATATTGCTTTATTTGCATACTCCGTTACATCCTTTCTTTCGTCTTAACTTGTTTATAAACGTGTTAATAGAGAACTCAACCATTGAACGAATCTCCTGTGAAGAAAGGGTGAGTGCCAAGAGCCATGATTCCGTCAGTTTCATGGTTCAAATTCAATAAAACGACACTGATGCAACAGGACACTCCAGTTTTTTGCTTCAATAATCTTAATACTATTATTTATTATCTCTTATTTAAAGCTTCATGAATTATGACTCTCTTTAAAGTGACTGAAAATTAATCTTCTGATACAAAATACCTTTTTATTTTTGCATCTCGTTCAGATTCCGATGCACCGGACCAATTCTTCGTCTTGATTAATGCAAATCTTTCTTGATAGATTTGCATTAATACAAGTAACTAGGCATCACTATTTTTATATTTTTTACATCATCATTCTATTTACTAAAAGTAAAGAAAATAAAAAATTACCACCAAGGGCATTCTTGTTACTACACTATGTTTTTATTCAAACTCCAATGAGGTCATCGTCAGAATTGAACCCCCCCTAGGACTCGTTCTACCTTTGTTTCTGTTTCACCTTTGCTATAGCTTTATAATAACAGCATTGTTTTTCTATTTCGAACAATCCTTATTTGATCAATTGCACAACTCTTCAGTGTATTTTCGTGTATTCTTTTAACATGTGTCTTTATTTATTTTATATAATATTGTTTTTCCTGAAATAGAATTGAAAGTTGAATATAAAAACCACTTGTAGTTTTCAAGAAATAAAAAAAAAAATATATAAAACAAATTTCGTGTACAATACATGTTATACAAGTTTCTTTTTACTTACCCATGTTCGTAAAATTTACAGAATGTCGAAAGATGTTTTGAATCTTCGATTTTAATTTATTTTGCTTCCGAGCTTACCGAAGGCAACGGAAGCTATGTGATCGTTCTAAAGAACTAAAATATTTTTTTTCTCCGATCTTAAAAACTACACTTCTAAGTTTAATGAAATTTGTATGGTAGGTCATAATTAGTTCATTGTTCGCCCCATAAAAGTTTCAACCTTCTGTTCTCATTTGTTTCTCTTCCACATGCGCACTAACATACATTTATATACACCTATAGCTTCAAAATTACTTATCTGACTTATATATATGAAGAAAGCCAGCGTGCCCGTGTGGGTTAAACCACGTCTGCTCGGCCATCACTGAATCATGAGTGGAACGAGACGGGGTTCGATTCCTCGCCGTGACGCTCTGATTTATATGGCTCACTATTGATCACATCATACTCGCTTCGGCGATACTATGTACAGATGTATGATGTGTGGAACTCTCTACCGCGGGGCGTAAAAAGGGCCTAAGTGATGGCCTAATTGCAAGGTTCGAACAAGTGGTTCGTCCTACCCGTTCTAGTAGAAACTAAGTGATGGCCTAATTGCAAGGTTCGAACAAGTGGTTCGTCCTACCCGTTCTAGTAGAAACTAAGTGATGGCCTTATTGCAAGGTTCGAACAAGTGGTTCATCCTACCCGTTCTAGTAGAAAGTACTAGACTACTACTACTAGTACTATGTATATGAAACTTTTATAGTTAATCGAAAGTAACCTGCAGATAGCCCTAGATTGATTTAAACCGTTTGCGATCCTTAACTTTTGCTATATAAATACTTTAATTCATGTAAAAAATGAAAACAATTTTGACAGACGGGGGAAGCAATTAAACAAATCAGATAATAATGGCTTTTAATGTATAAAATAAATAAAGTTCGTGATAGGATGCGAGGAAGCTATATGTGCCACACCAATTGGCAGTCTATTTTTATTTTAATTTTGAAGTTTTACTTTGTATAGGACAGCGTAAAAACATTTTCTACTTTTTCCCAAGGAGGTTCATATTGCTTTTAGTAATTAAACGAAAAAAAATAATAATAAAAAAATAATAAAAAATAATAATTTATGACGATTTTTTTAAAAATGTTTAAGGTAGTATAATCAACACATACTCCTTTTCCTGCATCGGATGAGGAGGACGTTCTTTTAATGTCGTTGACCAAGGATGACATAAAGCGGGATACCCCGTTTTTTAAATGCCTCTAGATATATAATCCCATCGTATAGAGTTATTAAATATATATATTTATAGCGATATTAATCAAGATCGTGCAGGTGTAAAATCGGTCTGATATGGCTTGTTAACTCGTCCTTGTACGGTATGACCGTGATCTTGTAGAAGACCATCTCTGCTAGATTTACTTTCATTAATTATTACAGCTACGTGATGGTTTCGTATCTTCTCGTCTATAGTGTGTTAAGGTGAAGGTAAAAGTGGTTTTTATTTCTAATTAATTTGTAACCTATATTGAAGCCTTTGTCAATTCTCTGTATTTGTTAAATATCAAACTCTTAGTAATATTCTAGAATGTCTAACAACGTAGCTTATAATATCTTTAAAAATAATGTACTCGTATGCAAATTTGATTAAATAGATTTTTTTGTTTATTTATTGCATAATGACGTAATTAATCAATTATTTTTAATTTTTTATTAATTTAGACCAGTACCTATATTGCATTATTTAGTATGTCTAATTAATTTACTCTTTGGTATTGATCGTTGTATTTCGTTCACATTTCAAGGAGTTATTATATAAGGAGTATGTATTTAATTAATTTTTAACAACTCTTTTTACATAGCAAAAAAGGAACATTAGAAATTATCTTTTAATTATAAGTTGAGAGAACTAATTACATAATGTTCAATAGTACGACTAAAATAGTACAACAGTACAACAGTCTAGTACAACTACGACTCGTATTTTGGTAAAACTGAAGAACTCTTTGATTAAAATGATTTTGTATGTACATAATATTATTGTGGCATGCAAGTTTAGGCATGCACGTCTTTTTTTTTTGCGTATACCCAAATTTGACTTATACCAAACTGGCATATTTATCAAATTTGTATTTATTTAATTTAGTGAACAGGACTACACAGCTGAACCGCTAGCAGAGCCATTGAGAGGATTCCCGGGCCCCTGGGCAAGTTAGCATGTGGGCCCCTTTAAAAAATAAGGGGGGGGGGTCCGGGGGTCCTTGACTTATATAACTTATTTGATTATCATTTATATAAAATAAAAATTGAAGTAGTGGATAAAGTATTTATAATAACCTATTTTATTTAAAAAAGAAAAAAAAACACTAATTACAGTCGAATATAAATATAATCAAATATATTAATGGATGAAAGACCCTTTACAAATTCTATTAAAAGTTTTTCCAGTGTGAAAACGAAAATATAAACAAAAATGGCGTCACTCTGTTTAGATTTCGTCTTTGATTTGAGATAGAAACACATAACCTGACGAATATATAACAACAACAATTTTGAGTTGTAATATATCACACACTAAACATCAATTTTCTTGTTATTTCACCACAAACGAAGTTACAGATTCACGATGACAGACTGCGCGCGCATCTACATAACAAATTTTAAGATTATAATCACATGAAAAGGGAGGTTTCAATGTTATCTAGAGTCGACCCCCTGATATCAATTGCGGAGTTGAAACACAAGAATGGATCAAGCACTATCTATTTTGTAAACTTGTGATAATAATTTTCCCCACACAAGATAGCTTATGATAACTAGAGTTACAATTGCTTGAATTATTCTTTGTAGTTTGTCCCTCTAAATAATAATTTTATTCACTTGTAGAAGTAAATAACATTTTTTGGTTCTTCTATAAATCTTCTGGGTTTCTCAATTTGACTTTATTGATACACACTTACCTTGCTCTTACCACTTTGACTTTTTTGCACAATTTCCTGCTTAAGTCTTAGTTTTCACCTAGCACCTAGCATAACATATCTAATTAACTATTAACAGTCTTTAACTGCAAGATAAAACCTAAACAATAGTTTTTACTTTTCCTCACTACCTGTAGTAGGAAAAGTACCTACTGTTTTCACCAAAAATTTTTTTTTCGAGATTTCAACGGAATTATCCGTTTTGGGTGTTTTTAAGACCTCCTGAGTGGTTTTCAGCATGACGTCTGTATGTATGTATGTATGTATGTTTGTATGTATGTGAGTGTGTTATCATCGTAGCGCCCAAGGTATTTAACCTAGAGAGTCGAAACTTGGCAGAAAAATCAGTCCTTACCTGTAGTGGTGCCGCCCGGAAAATCACATTTTTTCGCCATCTTGAACCCAGTTTGTTGAGTCGTAAATAAAAAATCGTAATAAATCGACAATGGTCCTGCTCGAGTTGAAATTTGGCACGAATATACCTCTCTGTGTGACAAACAAGCCCACCAAATTTCATTTTGATATTGGCCGCCATTTTGAAGTTATTAATTTTTATTTTTTAAACTTTGACGGTTAATAATACCGAAAGTATAAATAGGTTTTTGACGTATAGCATATCGTTGGAACCGGAAAAAATTAAGGAACAAATATATTATTTTATAGTGCGATAATTTTGATGACGTCAAAGTTTGTTTACATACCGCCAAACTTCAAATAATTAAATAAAATAGAGGTATTAAAAATAAGGTTTTTTTGAAGAATGATAATAAATCAGTTTGTTCAAAACGGTCACCCATCCAAGTACTGACCACGTCCAATGCTGCTTCCTTTAGTGGCCTCTGAAGTGAGGAAACTTCCGAGGTACCCTGTACCCGATGTTTTAAATCTTCATCTTTGCTAACATCAAACATACCTCCTCTACTAACTCATGAATAAACGCGACTCTTCGAAATCCTTTAAAAACAGTGAACACGATTTGCCCATTTTCGTCCAAACAAGGTTTCCCTTTCAGGAAGTCTTGAACCTTTCTTCGGATCTTGTAGATTCTAAACCGCTCCCTCAACACTTATTTCAACTTCAAACTCACTTTTACTTTTACATCGTCGTTCAGGTTAACCTGTCTGCTATTACTAAACCAGATGGTCCGACTATTAGACAATGTTTCTACAAGATCTTAACATCTCTTGGAACACTGGCTCTTTGCCCAATGGCATTTAAATCAACGTTTCTTGTGCCCATTTGTGAGAAAAAAAAAGTTTGTCTCGACTTCATTCTATTTTATCGATCCTTTTTTTTTAACTTGTAAAAAAAAAATAAAAAAGCAATAAATATGTAGGAAAAAGTTTTAAATTATCATGCGATTTTATCTCATTTATCCGTCTTTAAGCGTTAATGGTTCCCCACCCTTCCTTCATCTCTGATAATATTTTTTTCGCGTTCATTCCCACTCTTAATATTATTAATGAAAAATCTTAAATTTATTTCTAGCTAGTCTTTATTTAGATTAATCAGAATCTTATTTCAGAGTGTTACTATTATTTTTTAGAAAGAGTTATTTTCTTTCGTTGTTATTATTTATTTTCACGCTTCGATAAATAATAATAGATTGAAGTGAGGATTTGTTTGTGTTTTTTTATTTTCATTATTTTGCGAAGATCTGACTAAGAAAGCATGCGTGTTTTATCAACAATTGTGGTATCTTTTAAATTAAATCTCTTTACTTGTCATAAGTTGAATGGATTTATTGTCTTGCTATTTTTTCTTTTTGATACTCTTATCATTTAAATAGAATCTATTTTAACATATGTTTGGGAAGCTAAAAGCTATTTAAAAACTATTTAAGTCTTATAAGTTCCGTTTAAGTTTGCTTTTCCCACGTCTTGCCGTATGTAACTGTAGTTTACATTAACTATTTTGATATTAAAAGAGTTTTTCAGAGATTTAAAAATCGTAGTAGGTTGTTTTGATTGAAGTTTAAAAACTCAATCAGTATTACAACTAATAAATAACGATACAAATATTTAATACAGGCCGATTTCGTGATTATTACAGATAATGTGAGCCATGTCTATTAAACATTTGTTGCACTTGCACTGCTTGATATCATCCGTTGACATTTAATCAGTATACATGCCAAAGTTGTTTCAACAAGCTCATTGTATCATCATCATCAAGCATCATCATCATCAATCATCAAGCTTCAGTATTAAATAATACGTGGGTAAAACTATCATATTTACATTGCCAAAATGTGAAGATTTTAAACAGAAAACGTCCATTTCTCTTATTAGGTCATTTTGTGTATTCTGTCTTAATTCTTGACATCATGGTCTGTAATTCTAGTTATTATGATTATGGTTAGATAAGATTAAAACCATGTTCTCTTTAAATTGTATAACTCCCCAATGTGTTTTTAGAATATAAATGACAAACAAAATAACTATTAAGACAGTGATGTTTAGTCCAATGTACTTTAGTCCAAAGGACAAAGGAATATCACTTCCTTTTTTATAAGGGAAGTAACAGACTAAAGAAGAATATTTCGTACACCTTCATTAGATTGTTACTCCTCTCTGTTTTCTTTATAGGGGGAGTAACAATCTAAAGAAGTGCCCAGTTGGATTCATATTGTGAGTTAATTTATTAAGGGCGCTTTTGAAGATAAACTGGTTGTCAACATGGCATGATGAAGTCAATGTTTATCGTCTGTTGGTGGTTGAAATTTTATGTTGTTCCACAGGTAGGAAGAAAAAAGTATTTCTTGTGCCACGAACCCACTTCTTTACATAATTCATGATAATAATAAGATTTAACAATTATTCACTCATTTTAAATCCAAAAACCTCCCCCCCCAACAACTTCAACAAACTGTTGATTCGGTAGAGAACTTTGTAAAAAGAGATGCCTGTGTTGAATGTTGTCAACTTGGTTGTGAACCAAGTTTGTGAACCAAAGTGTGGTCCAATCCTTCCTCAAGAACTTCTTTAATTAGTGTTTAACTGAAAAATCGTATGTTCTTTACTTTACTTGATTTATATAACAGTTTTTATTTGATTTACTTTATATTTACTTTATTTAGATGTCGTTTATAGGCCGCTTTATGGCTAATTTATTTATTAATTATGGCTAATTAACGGCCAGTATTTCTTGCTATTGTATTGTGTAAAAATGAACTGTTATTTTATAAGTTTTCTGTAGTTTAACAGAACAGTGTATATATGTGTTCAATCGGTGGATTATTTTAAAGAAATAATTTTGGGAAAGGATTAGTCTATTTTTATTGACAGGTACTTAAGATATCTTAATAAGTAAGAAATCTTGTCTTTCAATTTTTATTGAGGTGTCACTTTCAATTCGAAATGTCAAGTTTCACCGGAACTAGCTTTTAGGTCATGGAAAGTGTTTATTCCTGTCAATAACCGTCAACGTGTAAACTGATACTCACCAGATTTCTTTAAAGCAAGCCTCAGAAATAAAAGTTTTACACTTACACCTTACACGAGTACTTCTTCGTGTGTTAAAACCTACACACTAAGGATTTGGCAAAAATAAGTTATACAAAAATAGATACAATTGATATTTTCACCTTATGCAGTCTTCTGATTGTAGTGGTGACTTAAATTTAATTTTACTTCATAAATTTTCGATCAAACAACAAATGTAAATTTGATTAAAAGCTAAATTTGATCAACTCCTCAAATTTTATAATTGTCTTGTTAATGAATTTTATTGTAACATTACCAAGATAAATTACGTTTATCTCCAGTAGGGAGAAAAAGTTATGATTTTGAATTAGTTTAGGGGGACTAAAGTAAGTCTTTTCATCCCTGAATTCAAAAAGTAGGGCGAAAAAGTAAAGATTGCAACTTAATTATTTTATAAAAATGAATGGCTAATGTAATGAAGTTGTTGAAATCAGGTTGGCGACACTGCTTTTTCGACCACGTTTATAACCATAACCTGCATCTAAATAACCTTCTATTTGAGTTTAATTCCAATTCTAATTTGTTTTTAACTTGAATCTCTTATATCTGCTATTAAAAGTGCTAATAATTATTGTTATTTATTAAAATAAGAAATAAAAACTGTGCAACGGACGAAAATGTGTATTTTCTCCCTACTGGAGATAAAATATTGTATGTACCTCGTGGGTCTAATTCCAAGGGACCATGGTTCCTTCGGCTTCGCCTCAAAAACCAACTTTTTCGCTCAGGGAATAATGGCTTACTTTACTCCCCAGGTGCATAAATAACTATTCTGATTGGGTAAATCTCAACATGTTAAACCACCCAATATGGGAGAGGGGATTTTAGCTTACTATTAATTGCATGTTGAAATGAATTAAGTTTGAAACGCCAGGAAGTGCCCACTTGCTGACTTCGCTCGTGGATAATTTGAAATAAATAATTTCCTACTCAAATGAGTAGGAAATTAAGTAAGTAAGTAACACTATGATACAAGTATTTTCCGGAAAAGCTGGATTATTAGAAATGACGAGTTGACCTTGATAATTGTATTTGGTTCTCTATACATGCAAGTAATTCTTTATACTAATGACAGCAAATAAATAGTTAATAACTAATAATTATTAACATCTTGATACCAAACTTATACGCAAGTTTTTACCTGTGGTTTTTACCTTTATTACCTGTGGGCGAATAGTATTGTCTTTCTTTAAAAGTAATAATCATCAAATATATTTTCTTTTAAGACTCACTTTCGTATCCTGCCTGTGTAACCTTAATTGAATTCGCTTAATATTATTTATTTTAATGCCTCCGCAAATCCTGTAGAAGTTCTGGTCTCTAATTACATGATAAATGAGACAACTTAATCAATGTCTTGACTACTTCATGTATAGTAATTGTTTGTGGTCCAATCCTTCCTCAAGAACTTCTTTAATTAGTGTCTAACTGAAAAAATCGTATGTTCTTTACTTTACTTGATTTATATAACAGTTTTTATTTGATTTACTTTATATTTATTTATTTTTTAATAGGGAGAGTAGCTTGAAGCTCAAAATAATTATAATCATT
Source organism: Gerris lacustris (assembly GCA_951217055.1). Lineage (NCBI taxonomy): Eukaryota > Metazoa > Arthropoda > Insecta > Hemiptera > Gerridae > Gerris > Gerris lacustris. The sequence continues at coordinate 21,358,064 of OX578283.1, read as the reverse complement.
TAGTAAAGGTCACCTGTTTCTATTAAATATAATATACTTTCCTATTTCGTCATACTTTTCCTTGGTGTTAGTGCGCTTTGTTCACGAACAAAATACCTTGTTGTTCGTAATTGTTATTTCTATATTCTTGTTATGTGCTTGATTTTTAAATTTTACGACGTATTTACTTATTGCATCCTTCCTAAAAAATAAAGCTTTAGGGCTGCTCCAGTGTGCCTCATCGGTTGAAAACCGTTGCGTTAAAATGGTTTTCTTTATCTAAAAAGGTACCTAGCGGCTTTATTTCAAGACAATATCTTTTGTTACCTTCTAAAACAGACCTCTTTGACCTGGTCCTGTTTGTGTGCCTAATTAACAGAAGTACATTATAATAAATTGATTATTGGGTATAACTGTACTAATTTTACCTTGGGAAGGAACAATGTTTTTCAATATCCTTTATTCATAGACCTGAATCTCAAGGCAATTAAGGTTAACGCATAAAAATTAAGCACTCCTGTAAGGATGCAAAATTAGTTTCGGTCCGTTGTTCCTATATGCCCGTGCAGTCTGTAATTAAACCGATAAATTTAAAACAGGATCATTAGATTTGCTCGGCCAAAGAACACAATCTTATGTATTCTAATTTTCAAAACAACATCTGTTTCTTGTCTTAAAATTATCATTTATGTGTTGATATTTTTTCGTTCATAATTCATATTAGCTTAGCAAACAAATATAAACAATATTACTAAACATAAAATAAATTATCTATACTAGTTCATATTACTTTTTGTTTTAACATAAATAAATGTCTTAAAATGTTCGTCGTTTATAACTTTACGATACTTTAAATACACTTCTCGTTTTATCGATATAACGGTATGACATATTTTTTTCTGAAAGGAATTTTAACTAAGTTTATATTGCTAGTTTTACGATTTGAATCGCCCTTATTGTTTTCTGATTGCTTCATTGTTATTAAAAGCTCTGTATTCACCTTTTATCTAATTAGTTGTTTTGTTGTAGAGTCTGTTTTTTTTTTTCATAATGACTCAATAAGTGTTGATCATCGTTTCTAGAACTCTACCATGCATCATTAGGTTCGAATAACAACACATCCTTATAGGTTTTAACTGCATTCTCAATGAACCTCTGTTGGGAAGATTTATTACAGAGAACCTTTTCTTTAGATCTTTTAGGCACCCACTAGAACGGTTCTCTGTAGGCCATCGTTATTAACTGTTTGGTGTTTTTGACATGTTCACACCGGATCATTCTTCTTAAACCTACCATAATAATGGGACTGGATGGAAGGAAGGAGAGGCGTCACGTTGTCTGTCTCTTCTGAATACAGTGACAGGGGATCTGTGACGGCCATCGACAATGAACCAGGACATTGACTTTACCCTACGAGACGTTTCGTTTCTCTTCGTACTAAGTCTTTTGACTTCTTCCTCTCGTTATATCTTTTATTCTTGTCCTGTCTTTTTTTCTATTTCACTTTCTTCCTCTTCACCAAGACCATTGTATGTATGTCTCTTCCTCTTGAGCTAGCGTCGGTTCTCATGATAGGAATACTAAAAAGTTTAGATGCATTCAATGTTAGTACATACATGCTAGTATGACTGAAGATAGCACGCGCTACCCACTTTTTAAGCTTCTACAACCTACTCAAAATAGGGAAAAATACTTTACATTATATTGAAACGCATTAAAGAACATTAACTTGGATTAAATCATATTATGAAAGTGCTGTCTGATTTTTTTTATGTACGTAGTAGTTATCCTATTGGTATTCGGCGACGTTTATAAACGATTTAGTTCCTGGGCGTTGCAAAAGCTTGCTACGCCTCTGATCCATGATTTAAAAGGTTTATTTCTGGGGTTAAAATCCCCCAGACCGCGAAACCAACGAAATTACCACAACGTGTTTATCTTTACCACACTTATACATATTAGATTAGGCAGGAATAGGAATATTAAAATATTTGACTTCAGGGCCTCAGGCTTCAGGGTTTAAATGATTTATAATGCGTAGTCTTAATACCAACTTTTGAAGTGTGGGGTAGCAAAGCCCTCCAACTCCAGTCGCCTCCAAATTATCCATTAAAATCACTGATTCTCCATTCTATGTTTCCAATCTCACTCTCAATGATCTCAATGCTCCCTTCGTTCGAAATCTATTGGAATGTGTGATAGCGGGGTAGTATTCATGGCATGAATCCTTAGTAATCATCCTAATCTTCTGGTGAATTCCTTTCTTCCAAATCTATATCAGACAACCCTCCTTGAACCCTGATGAGAAAACTGTGGCCTAGGAACATTAATTAAATATACGCATTTACAAATCTGCGTTTCTCTCTATCTATTCTATCTTATTTATGTATTTGTACTTATTTATGCATATTTAATCAATTAGTTAATTTTTTTAAGTAGCGTTTCTTTTTACGTTTATCTTATTGTATTTTTTCTTATTATTTATCTATTCCATTATGTGCTGCTCAAACCAAAAAGGGGTAGTGACTGGATTGTTTCCACATTTCATTTGAATAAGCCAAATAAATAATATCAGGACATCCCACATGATTACTTTACATGACTATTTTGTAAATAAAGTGTTTTCTCTCATTTATCATATTGAAATAAATTTATTATGATAATAATGATTGGTTTTGATGAAAATTCTTAGTTCTTTTCAACATGTATTGATGTTTTGCGCTATGAAAGATATAAACATATTATTATCTTACTTATAAAACACAATTTTCTCATATGTTGGTATTATGGATTTAGATCAAAATTGGGCTAAAATTACTCGGGTTATTTTAGGTACCACCCGAAAAAAAACCACTATTTTTCACTAAAGATGTGTTAATTTTTTTCTAGTAGTAAATATTTTTCTTGAATCTGAAATAAATATCTACTTTTATCATTTTAAGGTTTAGTGGCTGCTAACATTTATATTTGGAGCTATCACTTGTAAATTTAAATCTGCATCAATATACGTTTCGTGGGTATACCCGTTCAAGCACGATAGCTTCTGTGCTTGGTAATTACAAAGCATGACGTTCTCTGTCTCAATTTCTTCGCTTTGTATTTTTCTAACTGTATCTTACTGTGGTAGAAATCTATAAACATTCTCAAGAACATCAAAAGATATAAGCAAAATATGATTCCCTTATTTTCTCAGACTCAACCTGTCAAAACATACGGGGATAACAGCACAGCAACAGAGCTGCAAACAAGAAAACACACAATGTGACGCTTGTCAACTTATCTTAACAAGATCTGTAGATAAACTCTAAAGAACGGAACACGAGCTAGACAAACAGTACAATGTAATTTTATTTAACCAACCAAAAGCTAAGATATATATCTAAAAACTTATCTTTAGTATTAGCATTTGACACGGAAGTTTCGTAAAGACAAAACTCAACAAGCGGTAAAACACTATCGTTGATTTTACAATCTCAAAATATTTTAATTATAAACCTGTATAAAGATACAGTTGAAAGAAAATATCCAAAAGATTTGTTGAGTTATCATTGATTTTATAAATCAAGAATTGTGGCCCCTTTATGTACTTTAATTGATTAACTTTTTTCAATTATCTTTTTATTTTTACTATTAATTAAAAAAATATATATTTATGATAAACTAATTAATTAAGTTTTGCAAAATTGGCATCATGGTGAATATTTTAATTTTAGATTATAATAAACCAATCGCTTTTCCAAAACTTCATTCGCGTGATTAGTAACTGACTAATTACAACGTTTTGCAATTGCAATATATATTTAAAACTTTGAAAGGTTTTTTAATAGAAATGTATTCAACATTTTTTAATTAAATAAAAGTTTCATATAAAACATTGCTTTATACTATATCACCTGTCCATTTTGAATCTATTTTCAACTAGTCTTTTTTGAATAATTTATAGTGATAATAATTATTCTAAATTATATAAAAAAAATATACTTAAAGTACATTAATTTTCCCTTATTAATTGGTATGGAATAAAATGCGTTTTAATTAACTAATCTAATTATTTGTTTAAATTAAAACCTTTTTGGACATTTTTATAATCTTATTTTAATGAAATTAGATATATAAATTCAAATTCATTGTTATTACGCTTTTGTGCAATAAAAACCTAGAATAGATAAGATAATACATTTGTTTTAGCAAAAACTAAAATAACAATCAGAATTATTATTTATTAATAATTATTATTATTATTTATTAATAATTATTATTTAGCATTGAATAGAAGTAGCTAACTTTTTTTAGTTTGTGAAATTCATGTTAGTAATAATATAATAATTATTATTATTATTGTTAGTATGCTAAAACTATTAATTATTTATTATTAAAACATTTATACGATTCAATTTCAGTGTTTAGTTTAGTTTCTGTACAATAATTATGAATTATTGAAACAACAATAAATTACACAATATACTTTTTATCTAAACAAACAAACCATTTTGAGTCTCGCGTGGTAATATCTTTGAATGCTTTTTTTTTAAAAAACTAAGAATTATAAAAAGTACATTTTTTTTTTTAAAGGATTTAAGATTTCGTGATGATTATGGTAAATTTTGTTAAATATTGTAAGTTAAATGTTTCCATAGTCTTTAAATTAAAATGTATAAAAAAAAACATGTTCTTTTATGAAAAACAATGTTTGGGAATTCTTATCATAATTATTGTTGTTGAAAAATTGGGAGAATGAATTCCGCCGCTGGAAAATACAGCTTAATCCGCTACTTATTGGGATTTTATTATTTATTCGGATCGATGAAAACAATTTTTCGTTGTTGCTTAGCTTAGTTGTAAAGTAGTTAAGAGCTCTAGGGCACGGGATTCTCAAACTTTTGTAAAATGAGAAAAGATTAAAATGGAGATACTCTTTTAAAAATGGAAACTTTTCACGAATCACCCAACTAATATAAAAAGACAATGGATTAATAGAAATATAACTTTTTATTTTTTTGTCATCTATTCATTTAATAAATTTAATTAAAAATATATTAATATAGTTGACAAATTTGGGTTAAGAAAAAAAAATTAATTGAGTTAAAGTGTTGGTTTTTTTTGTGTGTGTGTGTGTGTTAGATAATTTTTGGGTAACTTCTAACTTCATGAGTTTTGATTGGCTCCAGGACTCGGTCCCATATACTTTAAGAAGCTCTGCTCTAAAGGTACAGTTTGTGCCAAATGTTTGTTAAAGGTTTGACTGCATGAAAAATAAAAAATAAAATAGGGTGGAGAGCCAATAAGAGTTCAGGTTTTAAAATCCTAAGCTCTCATTGGCTCCCCACCCCATGTTTATTTACTTTCCCGCGCTGTCAACGCAATAACAAACATATCTTTCAACAAAACTCTTGTAAGTTCAAGATTTTAAAATCCTAAGCTCTCATTGGCTCCCCACCTCATTTTTTTTTTTTTTACTTTCCCGCGCTGTCAACGCACTAACAAACATGTCTTTCAACAAAACTCTTGAAAGTTCAAGATTTTAAAATCCTAAGCTCTCATTGGCTCCCCACCTCATTTTTTTTTTTTTTTTTACTTTCCCGCGCTGTCAACGCACTAACAAACATATCTTTCAACAAATCTGTTTAAAGTTCAAGATTTTTATATCCTAAGCTCTCATTGGCTCCCCACCTCATTTTTTTTTTATTTTCCCGCGCTGGCAACGCACTAACAAGCATATCTTTTGAAAGTTCAAGATTTTAAAATCCTAAGCTCTCATTGGCTCCCTACCTCATTTTTTTTTACTTTCCCGCGCTGTCAACGCGCACTTTTTGCACAAATGAAGCTTAAAACTGTGATTGAATCTTTTGTCTTTCCTCTCTACTTTCTTTTCAATGATATTTATAGTTTTGACGAAGATTTAATCATTATACTAGGCATCGCGGGGCTCTATCATTGAAGCGAGCGAATTGCAATAAAATACTGAATATTGAAATTTATTAATCACGAAGAATGTCATAGTTGAAGATAAGTGGACGAGGGTAGTGTGGGGGAAGAGTGGGGGTACTCGGTACAAAGCTTTACTTCCTAAACGAACATATACACTATACGACTATAACAATCTTCACCACCCGCGGTAGCTTTTAAACAATTATTATAAATGTATCTCGTCACTACGCAAAGAATTTTGCTTGTATCAAGTTGAAATTTTGCATGCCTGTTTCAATTGTGCATCAGATGGTGTCTATGAAGTTTTATTAAAATCGTTACGTTAGAACGTAAGATATCGGTAAAAAGGTTGTTTTCTCTATTTTAAACGTTTAGGCCCGCTTTAATAGTTTTAGCGATCTTTATTAATTCATAGCGGTGTCGCTGTTGGTTTTACTAAAAAATGTTATTTGAAAAAAATGTTCGTCTCATCGAATAGATGATGATAGAATCTTTTCCCGTCCTGAAATTCCAATTTAATTTTTGAACCTCTCGTTTACGCGAGCGTTGCGCGCGAACTCTTGGACGGATCCCGCTGTCCAACGAACTTAGCCTGAGTATTAGTAAGAGGATCATGTATACCAAATTTCAACTAAATCGGTCAACTTTTACTCAAGTTATCGTCACACGCGTGAACGTTACTGACAGACAGACAGACAGACAGACAGACAGACAGACAGACAGACAGACACGGAGCATATTTCGTTGAATGTAGGAAGCTCGCTACGCTCGCTTCAATTACAAATTAAGTTTTAATTCTTGTTACATAATATATATTTGTGTGTGTGTATATATTATATATATATATATATATAATATAATATAATATATATAATATAATATAAAATAATATATATATATATATATATATATATATATATATATATATATATATATATATATATATATATATATATATATATATATATATATATATTAATAAGGAAAATATAAACATAATAAATGGATATTAGATAATTTTTTTCAGGAGTAATCACTGGATTATTACCTTTATCGTGTAATTTGCCGTCAGGAAAACATTGTATCAGTATCACTTATAACATTAACAATTTATGTAGTTGTTATATTATTCAATAAAAAGAAAAATAATGTCAAGATAAAAAGAACTTTTTATATACTACGTTTTTAAATTTTCTGTTGAATCGTATGCAATGTTGATAATATAATTGTTATTGTTATATAATATATAATGTTTGTGAAAAAAAAACAATCTAGACCTCAACCATCTAGAGAGGTGATCTTAAACCTTTATAAGGACAAATCTTTGTACAACGGATCTCCCCAACACCAAATCTAAACCGTGCCATCGATATATTTGAAATAATATAATCGATAAATAATATAATCGATATATTTCCTGTTTTGCTGTCATTCAATGGTTATCTCTTATTTTTAAAAATCACAAATTTGAAACCCGTCAAAATGAAGATTGCGTAAATATGGGACATGGCAACAAATAAAATAACGCGGATTTTTTTCAAACTAACTTTCCATACAGCAAAATTTGCTGAATACCAATTAAATTCTGCTGAAAGATGGCTAAAAGTATTATAATAATGCATTGTCATCGTGTTCTGAGCTATGCTAAAAGTTTCAAATGTCTAGCTATTCGGGAAGTTAGTTAGAAATCGATTGCCAGATTTGTACCGGACAAACAAACAAGAAAGCAAGCTAATAAAAACGTAGAAAAATAAGATAAGTTTTTCTACCAGTTTGTATGGATGTACTTCGTGATTTTCAACTTAAACGGTTGTGTCTTAACAAACAGTTGTGACATTTGACTCAATCGATAAAGTAAATAAACAAAAACTATTTCGTGTTCCTTTTGCAAGATTCACTTAATTACAGTTCAGAAAATATGAAATGGTAAACTTAAGGTGTAATTTATTGGTTTTAATGGATATAAACCACTTGCCATTTGAACTTTGAAATATCCTAAGTTCATTACAATGCAATTTTAATTTCACAAAATAAATTCAGTAACGTGCAACAAAGAACTGATTTCTGAGATAAGAAACTTTGCTTAACATCACTGGGTTTTCTACAAACTAAGAGTATCTCGTGACTTCCTACCCCTCCTTATTTCGACAGATAATGAAATATCCTTTTGAAAGCTAAAACAACATGCTATTTAAACATCTTACACAAAACGAGAAGCAGTATAACTTTACAATTTTTTGAAGTTTTGTTTAAACAACGATAAAATGTACTTTTGTATGTTTTTACCGTCTTTCGTTACGTAGATTAAAACAGATATAACTTTACATATCGCGAATAATTCGATGAACAATTAGTAAATAGCAAGGAATATGGGCTAAATGTTTTATATAGTTAATAGTTCATTACTTAAGTTTTTCGTTTGCTTTAATAGCGATTAGTTTTTATGTTTACATACGTATCTTTATCTACTAATTTTATTGTATTCAATTTATTTATGTTTTTTTAAAGCACTTATTTTAAGTATGAATAAAATTTAATATATGTTAGTAAAATTTTGTATATGAATGAATTTTGGGGGGAAAACTAGTATAATGTTTTATTTATTTTATACTCTCAAGAGTGGTCTTGGCTTTAGTATTTCCTGTGAAATATAATATAACAAAATATATTTGAATGTTTCTTGTTTCGTATTTTAAGTTCCACATGGTGTCTGAATTTTTTATGAACATTATTATTTTAAATGGTGTTGTGTATATAGTGTGTGCTTTGAAACCTTCCATTTTAGTTGCATTTAAAATTTAGTGTGGTATTTAGATTCTCGGTGGAACGATTGAGGAATGATATATAACCATTTTGTTGTTCTAATGAATAATTTAAATTCAAAAGTACTTACTAATATTCGTTTTTTTTATTTATTGCTACCACTGTGATAAATAACTTGTTTTAAATAGAGGGTTGAATTTTATTTGAAAATTTATGTTTTTGACAATGAGTTATTACGTGTTGGGTGCAAATAATTGCAAGTCCTTTATTTATGATTTAAAATTGATATTGATGGTCCTAAATTGAAATTTATTTTTGAAAAAAATAAAAAGAGAATGATCGAATCACTTAAAATGTAAAACTTTCACATGTTAATACGTCGCTCGTTTATATTTTATTTATACGCAATATAGATGAAATATTAATCAGAGTTGTTAGTTTTTCCAAAACCTAGATTTCATGGAATCTAGATTCATGAAATCTATCTTTTTGTAAATATAACTAAAAGAGGAAACAGTGAAATTGTCAAAGAAACTTGTGATTTGGCGCATAGAGAACTTGCATAGAATTTTTCTATTATATTGGTCATATTTGTGTAAAATATGGCTACCAGGAAACATTTTTGGGTAAAATTAACATATCCTTAATCTACCTGCAATTTGCTTCAAAATTATATGTAACATGCCCTACTAACATAAAATTTTCTTTCAACAACCTCATTTCGGCCAAATTTGTTTTCAAAATGCCGGCAAAACTTTTTTTTTTCTACATATCATAATCTTTTCCTACTCTTCAAGATCTTTTAAACGGTGTCTAACTTGTCATGCTAACAAAAACTTTTTTAAGTCGTCTGCCATATTGGCTGCCATCTTAATAATATTAAGTGTGAAATTTCCGAAAGCTATTGGTTCAAATGAAGAACTTACTACGCTCGTTCAAATATTAGATCCTTATGTTGTTCTTATCTTATGTCGATTTTTTTTAATAAGACCACTCTCACTACAAATTAATCATGTAAATGCGTACCATTTATTTGAATGTAGTGATTAGATATTATTTAAAATATTAAATGTTATGAAATCATTAAACATAACTGGAAAACGGTAAGAAACGCTAGGCACTATCATTTTCAAATCTACGAATTGAAAATCATTATTATAGTTAACTGTAATAATATTAGTTATATTTTTAATATATCTAGTTATAATAAAATAACTACTGTTTGGAGTTTTGAAAATAACAAGTTATGTGAAATATAAACTTAATAAGACATAGTTATAGTTGACACATTGCATTTTGATGTAAATTAAATATAACTTACTGGTGTTATTTTATTACACTTTTTCTCAAACCGGTTTTTCTTAAAGTCAAAACAAGTTTTCAGAGCTCACCAGAAAAATATTAATTCAAGAATAGATATTAATAAATATATAAATTTAATAAACAAAATGATAAACAAAGTAACGATAACAATCTTGAATGCATTTAATAAAAATATATCACAAATGGTATATTAAAGCAGGAAATGTTTTTGTTGTAATAGTTTATTTTATTTATTAAATGAGTGATAGAAGATTGGGTGTTTATCTAAATAAAGCTGTCTGTAGGCTGTTTTAGCGGTTGATTTGAATGAGATCACAGAGTTAACGTTGCGAGAAGAGTGGAGTAAGGTAATAGAAAATAAAAAGAAAACAAGGCTACACACGTGAGCGATGTAGGTAGTGCGAGTAAAAACATTCACCTTACCATAGCATTGCAACCTTGTTTTTGCATAATGTTATTTTGCCTTTAATCATATGCATCAGACCTGAATCTTATGCGTTATGGAGATCTCGTTCTAGATCGAGAGTGTGAAAACCAAGTTGGCAAAACCGAGATGGCTCTACATTAGCGACTTCTATAAAGGATTTTTGCCAATACTATAAGGCTTCTCGACGTCTTGGTTTAAAGATATTGGCCAGTGACAGCTAATCATAATTTTCTTGCCTTTATACTCTTCGGGTAACTGAAACTTGTGGTTAGCTACCCAATTAATTAGTGGCATGAAGATTCATTCGTTTTGAATACTACTGAATCATTTATGTTCATCAGTATTCTGTAGTTTTTTTCTCCCTTTTTAAAACGATTCACATTACAAATCTTAATAATGCATAGGCTTCCGTAGCTTTTGTAATAAATACAATTAAAGGGTTTCCCTGTCAATTACATCTAGTAAAATATAAAATGTGCTTTAATTTTAATGCACTCACTGTATTAATACATTTTTTCAAAGTTGTGTTAAAGTTTTTACAATTACATAATATGATTTTGGACTGGAGACAGAAGAAATATCCGTCACGCAAAAAACGACATGAAAAATGTGACACTCTTAAATATTGTATTAGGAGGTTAGGGTGTAATAGAAGGTTGTTCGCGTGGTTTTCACTTTTTAGTACTATCTTTCACCTAAAGAATCGTTGAAATATTTAAATGTAGTACCAGGAAATTAGGAGGTAACAACAGGTAGTTCGGTTTTCACTTTTCACTTCTATATTTCGCCAATAGGGGCGCATTATGCCAACCGTCTTCAGAGTCTGAAGTTCAGAGGAGGAGGTATAAAGATTGGCTACACTGGATTCAATGCCCTGTAACATATCCTGGAGTCTATGTTTTCCATGAAGTATAATATTTCAACACTGTTTTTCCTCTTGATTTATATGAAAGGTTATCTAAATGGCAGGTTTTAAACATTTAAACAATTTTTTTTCCGTTGGCCACTTATGTTAAGGCTGATTTACGTAGTTAACTACATTTTAAGTGACTTAATTTTTAGTAAGCGTTTACACGTTTTCCACCTAATATTTTGTTAAGCTCTTTAGTTCGCTTCAAAATGTTGTCCAATATAACATTTCTAACAAAATAAAACGTTTCTAAATAATATATAAACAAAGATCTACTAATCTATAGGCAAGGCTCCTTCAAACTTGTGCATTAGCCTCGCCCACAGACTAAACCAAAAACTAGACAAAATTCTATTATACTTATCTACTTGCTCACTAAATTTTACTTGCAACTTATTACCAAATTCATTGTTTACATGAATTAGTTCACTTAAAATTTAGTTAATTACTTAACAACTTAATACGTGTAAATCGGCCGACCTACAGAGTAGCTATAACTGTGTTAAACACTCTGTATTACCCAGAGTTGTTTATTAGTATGTTTACTTCATTATTACGAAAATTCTATTAAAGCAAATAAATTTGATCACTCATTTTAGTGAGAGCTTATTTATGTGTTTTCAGGATAACTCAGCAAGACCTCAGGATACCTTGCTTATTCACGTTCATTTGGTTTATTTAATATCCTATTACGGCAGTGTTTCTATTGTTTCAGTTAATCGATACTTTCTCCAAATTAACTATATTCTTCGCTTAAAATTACAAATTATATTAATTGTTGATGTCTTTTTGTTTTAGAAACTACCTTTAAAGTTATACTTGAGTAGTTATACATTATTTTATGTTGTATTCTAAAGTCTAAAGAGTGAAGAGAACTTTTTTGGTAAAATATTGGTCGAGAAGGTCTCTAAACTATAAGTGAAAACATTAAGGGAAAAAGCAAAATAATGGTGGTCAGAAGGCTCTTTCTGGTGCCAGCTTGAACCAATATTTTTGAATTCTTCAAACAACACCTTCTTTGACCTACCTAGAATCACCACCTGTTTCTTCTAATGCTTTATTCTTTTTAATAATGCTTGCCTCAGAAGCTTACATTTATTTCCCTCGTTGTCAACACCGAATAATGAAAGGAAATTAAAGCAAGGAAGTAAAAGAATTAAAAGAGGAATGCTTTTAATATCCCGTCAAAAATGCATATAAGTATATCACCCTACAAAATACAAGTGCATTTCCCTTTAATATGAAATGTGTTCTAAACAATGAATGCTCACTACACTTGACTACACATATTATGCTTAGATGTAACTTCATCCTCGTGTTTTTTATATGTATATTTATTTAATATAGAATGCAATTTAAGATCAAATTATCCTAAAATTAAAACCGATATCTAGCCATTCCCTTTCGCTATAAATTTATATTGACGAAATTTTTATGATCGCACCTATTTTTATGATTTTTCTTTTTCTATTTTGTGTCCTGTTCAAATGCTGTAGCAGATAAAGATTTAGCGAGTGGGTTCAAAAATGAAGCTGTTTCTTAAGAGTGTTGTGTTTTCATTCCAACAGAGATATATATGAGACAAGTCGAGCTGTGTTTGTAAAGTGTATTTTGGAATAGAATAGTTCAACCAAGGTGATCAAGGCACCCACTTCCTCTGCCCTCCTTTTGTATTGTGACTTCTTACGAGCTATCTTCGTCTTAGTTCTTTATCTGTGTCTGAGTGTTTATCTTCCTTGTGTATTTTCCACATTCCAACGTTTACTACTATTATCCACGGTGCACTAGATCTGTGTGTACACTTATCCCTGACTCTTTTATCTTCCCATACCCAAGATTTACTCGCTGTGAAAATGCTCGCTTTGTCAGTTATATTCTGGTTTTTACCACCATCTTCATTTGTTGGTCCTTTTTACAATTATTACATGACATAGTTGCAAATAACAGAAGTCGATTAAGAGTCTTAATTACTATTCATTTATCGAAAGAAGTTGGTTTATCTACTTTCCGTATTAACTAGTTACATAAGTAAGTCTAACTCTTGATAATCATTTAAAAAGTTGCTGTTTCGCCATTTCAAGCGTCCTTCAAAGACATATATTCAACAAAATTTACTTTCACTTAACAAAAATAATACAATTATAATTTGTTTTAAATAAATTCTTCAATTTATTATTCTTATTCTGTATCTTACAAGAATAAATCATTCAAAAAACAGTAAAACGTTACTCTAAGCTTAGGAAAGCGCCATAGAGGGAAGCAGTTTTAACCCTAACCCTGACCCCTTACTCTTTACATACTCATTTCTCCTTAGCTATAGGACTGTACTTGCTTGTAAACAAATACAGCAGTCCTATAGCTACAGATTTAAGTTGTGATTCAAATTATGGCAAAACTATTCATTTGAATCGAGATTTAGATATTTGGTTTTGTAACCGTGTTTTACACTAAGGTTTATACAGCTGATGGAGTGACACTCTGAACCAGTGTTATTATGCACTTGGCAGGTCTATGTAGTTTTATGTGCACTTTAGTAGGTATTGGCCCTCCACTTGCTGTTGTGCCACAGAGTTCCTATTTGTAGTTTATATTCAGATTTAATTATATTTTGTTTAGTTCTTAATTTTTTAAACGCACATGCTGTCAATCCGGTCGTTTACAGGAGCGCATGTCACTTTAATATGGATCTTAGATTTTGTTAAGCTTAGTTATTTTACTACTTAATAAAAAATTAGAACTAATTTTTTTTCTTAATAAAAATTAAATGTAACTTTCTGCCTTATCAATGTACATGACGCCTTCATGTACAATGTACATAAAGTTGACACGGTATTTCGTTTTCAAGGTTCTCTCAAACCCTATCGTTTTAGAATAAAATATAGGTAGATATTGTAAATTTTAGTTCATATATTGGAATACAGTATATTAAGAAACGCTCAGAAAGGACTTCTTATAGTAGTTGAAATAAGAGTAAAATAATGTGTCTTCCTCTTAACTTTATTGATTTGCGAATTAAAGTTTATGTACAGAGTAGAGGGATAAGAAAAGAGATGAAAAATCCTGGTTATACATAACAAAGTTTAAGAGTTTCGCTTTAACGATCCCCTTCTCATTGTAGTCTTACATTCTCCAGTCTACCAAAAAGCTAACATCGATTTATGTATACTTATTTCATATTTATATATATTTATTTATATAAAATGTTGTACATATATGTATAAAATGTTAAATATATTCAAATTAGGCCACGTTATCTATAGTTAATGGAATTTTGAAATCTTTATAATATAAGTATCGACTTTATAATACAATTTATAATTTATGAACTTTTAGAAACCACGTGTTTACTTAATATAAAATAATGTATTTTTACATCCTGTAATGAATTGATAATCTTTATATAATCTATTTTAAATTGTATAGATTTTAGGATGTAGACTACCCTAACTGGAAGAATATTCTAAAGCAGGGTTTCCCAAACCCTGATGGGCCCCAGTGTGCCGTGGGATCCAGAATAAAACCTAAATTATTCAGAAATGCCTGTCCGTAGAAATACGGTAGGCACATGTTTTATTTCAAACAAAGATTCAAAGGTGACTGTTCAGAATAAAACGTATTTGTCTTTTAGATTTTTTTCAACGACAAATAAAGAGATACCTATACCTCAGTGTGTCATCTGCAGGGAACGGCTTATCCATAACCAAGCCATGGTTCCCAATAATAAAACAAAAATAAACAGCGGTCTAAGTTAAATAAAGTGTCATACTATCGAGTATTTATTAACCTTATACTAGTGTTTTCATAAAAATCATGGGGTAACTGATAATGATGGATAATTTTTTAAAAAAATACCGGGGGGGGGGGGGGAGCCCTCGGACCCCCTTGTCCTCTGGGGTGTATGGTATACCCTAGATCTAAGTACAAACTGAAAATCTTTTAGTTTGAATACAGATGTATAAATCAGATAAATCCAGATGTTGAAATCAGATGAATTCAAATGTTGAAATCAGAGCTTCTTAGATTGCTTTTTATAACTTAGATTATACTAACTTATCAATCACAGATGTGGTTAACGTTAGATAAATTCTAGTGTTATCAGAAATCCATTATGAGTTCAGGGAAGCGACGGTCTTTTCATTCTTCTCGACGTAGTTTTTACGTAAAAACCCAGTTGTAGTTTTTAGTTTTTTGTCTGGTAAAGATTCACTAGACGCTAAAAATGTAGACTTGTTAGCTTAGTACGAGTATTACGTCTTACTGCTTGTCATTTTGTAAAAATGATTTAACATTTATATAACATTTCGATTACTTCCTTCTAAAAATTGCTTTCAGTGTATTTGATTCTTAAAAATAAATAAAAATGATTATATTTATTGTAATAATTTTAGATTTATTTTGGTTAAGGATCAAACAATAGATATTTTCTTTCTGAAAAAATTTAATTTATATTCCTTTTTAAACTGCAAAAGTATTTGGATCTTAAAATGTATTATGTAAATGGAGCAAATTAAGTTTATTGGGAAACTATAGTGACTTTTCTAGTTTTAACTTAGATCTTTTTTGGGCTGGGGGTACAGAAGAAATTTCCGTCACGCACAAAACGACTTGTGATGCTCTAAAATATAGTCTCAGGGAGTTCGGATATGACAGGAGGTAGCTTGGTTTTCACTTAAGTACTATATTTTTCCACCAGGAGTGAAGGCAAAAACAAATCAATGATTCAATGTTTACCCATTAAGTGGAACATTTTTTTAAGAAAAGGAAGGTTACTAGATGCAGGTTATATATACAAGTGCGATTTTCAATAAATTTGTTCAATAAAAGTGTGGTTGGAACAAACCTCATAATTATGATTTTATAGTATTTTTATGAAAGCTTGTGAAGTGTAGATTAGAAATATTTCCTCTTATAACTTGCTTTGTATTTCTGTGAATGGGAGGTAAAGGGCACTATCTCCCCGAAATTGAGGTTTTAACAGTTTCCTATTCATTTTTCCCCCCTTTTTTTTAGAGGTACAAGGCACTATGTGCTAAAACTAAAACTCACGTATTTAGCCAGTTGGAAAAGGCACTATGAACCAACATGCTGGGTAGGTAAAGAGCACTATTTGGACATGTAGCTGTTAACCTCCAGAGAATTAAGAATTAGTTAGCACTATGTCCAGATAGTGCCCTATATCCACTTCACTTAGTAGAGTGAGAGAGCTACTAGTCTTATCAGTATGGCCTTGCGCCATACATAATTAAAAAATCATTAAAATAGCTCTCCCGAAAAATTTACAATTTGGCTCATAGTGCCCTTTACCTCCGATACACAGATTTGTATTTTAATAAATATTATTAAGTACTGTTTTCTTAATTAGTACGGTTTATTCCTTGTAATTATTAATTTTAGAAGGATCTGAAGGAAAAATTAAAAGGCTCATTTTAGCAATATTTCGACCCCTCTTGGGTCATCTTCAAGCTGAAAATCACATTTACTGTCAGTAGTCAGTAACCACGTATATTTGCTATATTTTGTAACGTGATACAAACTTAAATACCTAGAATATACCTTGAAGTTTTTATATACCTGGAAGACAACTAACTATAGTGATGAAAATATCAAAATGTACAATGCAAACATGAGCTATTGTAAAAGTTGACATTGTTCGTTTTTTCTGTAAACTTGTTGAACAATGCGTTGGGATATCTTTTTGTGTGTTTGTTAGGATTCTCATATCGTGAATTTAATTATAATGTATTGCATATAGTTTTAGTTTGGAATAAGGAAAGAAGTCTTACGAAATACTAGCTAGAAGCTCTTTGATGTTAGATCATAGTAACTTATCACGACGTAGTTTGTAATTCAAGCACGCTTGCATTTGATTTGGGGTTTAGCCAATTCTTATTTAGAACTTTGGTTGACCGTATTTTATTACTTTTACTTCATTTAAAATTTTTGTATTATATATTTCTGTTACTGTACTTAAGTAGTTTAAAGAACTTCATACTTAATTTTAAATCTTAATATCATAATTTCAATCTAATATCATGAGAGATTGAGTTTTAATTAGCCCCTCGATGATGCTTGGACTTCTTTAGCGAAAGCTTTGATGTTTTAGAAATACAATCTCTGCAATTTTACTTTTAATTCCAGCATATTCTTCAGAATAAGTTTTAATATCATTATAGAGGTGTATAGTTCAATAACCAAACAACTTTACTCGGAATGATTGCATGTATAAACAATTGAACGGTTTTGGCTGTTCTTATGAATCATTCTTCAGGCCGGTCAAGAATTTTAATATTTTGTTTTTCTTGCTTGAAAATTTATAATTTATATATTTCGACTGCCATTGAGTTTTTAAATCAATCAAGTGATTTGAACAGTGTCTATTAATAATTCGCTGTATTTTAACATTTATTTCGGTAAGAATTAATTTATAGTATAAGAATATCTAGGAACTTTATGTTTCTTTAAATTTTGATAATCGCGCTCTTATATGTTATATAATGTTATGTTTATTCAAACAAACATTTGTGTGTCTAAAATGAAAAGTTCTAATGACGCCATAATATAAAACTCAAGAAAATAACTGTTTATTTTACATCATTACAGTTAGAATTTTAGTAGAGTTACGTTGTGTGGAAAAATTTGTTGAAAGGAAAGGTTCTGTAAAGGCTTTTTGGATAGCTTATGTCAACATTCATTATGAGAGAAATTTTTAGACCTGAGTCGGTCAGTAATCTTGAATATCCTAAAGCCTAGAGTAAATATTCATATCCTGTAGAGAAGGAGTTAAACACACATTTTCCCATCCAGGACACTAAAAGATGCTAGAGTTGACTACATAATGTATACTACATGAAACAAATGTGGATAAAATACTCGAAATTATTTACATTATCCTCGATAGTGTCTACGCTCTTATTCTATTCTTTTAATATTTTGAGATAAAATACTGTTTACTGTTTTGTTTCCAAGCTAACCGAATTCAACGAAAGTATTGTAACCATTCTGAAGAATAATTTTGATGTTTGTCTCTTAATTCAAAATCTCCTTAACAGAAATTTGTTTCAGATATTGCATTGATTCCTCTCATATTTTGAAATATATGTAATCCTACTTTATTTTTTACATATTTGACCTCACTAATTGGCAGACATTTTATGATTTAGATAAAAATATTTACCAAGGGGGGCTATGTTTAAAGATGCATACATTTATTTATTTATATTTAAACATAGAATTATTTCAAATACGAAAAACCACTCTTATATTCTAAATTACGTTTTTTTTATATTGGCAATTCTCAAAATAAAAACATTTTAACAGAATAAAGCAAAAATAACAAAGAATAAAAACATAAAACAGAACTCCAACTCGTTAATACAGACCTAGTTTATTTCAAAGATTGAAAATGCATTGAATCTATACGTCCACAGCCACAATATCTAAGGAGGTCAGGTATA
Organism: Gerris lacustris; assembly: GCA_951217055.1. Classification (NCBI taxonomy): domain Eukaryota; kingdom Metazoa; phylum Arthropoda; class Insecta; order Hemiptera; family Gerridae; genus Gerris; species Gerris lacustris. The sequence continues at coordinate 21,339,280 of OX578283.1, read as the reverse complement.
TATCTAATCGAAATACATTCTTCGTTTTATAGTTAAGGCTAAAAATATCTTTTAAAAGTTAGCTGCAATGTAAGGAATGTTTTAACTTTAGCAATTTTGCATTGAGCAGTAGTCGGTTTATTTAATGTAAATTTGTTAATTCTACTGTAGATAACCTACTCCGCATCATGTTTCGGGTCACATTTTTATTTTTAACATGGATAGATATGTTTTAGCGAAATTTCGGTCACGCAAAAATCTAATTGTAAAATATGACGCTTTTAAATATCGTGCCAGGAAGTTAGGATTTAACAGGAGGTCGATAGGTTTTTATTTATAGTATAATATTTTGACGATAGGTGAGCTGAAGTTTCAATAAACGACATTTGTGACGCTCTGAAATATTGTGTCAGGAAGTTAGAGTGTAATAGGAGGTAGACTGGAGTTCACTTTTATGTGTTGTAGCACTGTATTTCACCTATAAAAGTTTTAAATTTTATATAAAATGATATCAGAGCTCCTAGCGGACCAAATGGTAATCAAAATTAATTAATGTTTCATAATTTCGCACCTTACGATCCATCTACTATATCAATTAAACAAATGTATACTGGTTTTCTCCACTTCATAGAAAAGCATTGAAATGTCGATGTGTGGGATTCAATGCCCAAAAACAATCCATGATTCAATATTTTTCCATGAAATGGGATGAGTACTTTTATGTCTCCGATATAAAAAATTCCAAGACTGAAGGCAATTATCCCACCTGGTAGAGTCGAAGAAATTCATATCAGTGAAACGGAATAGGTCATCGCGAAGTTTAACCATAATTATTAGAATATATGTATCAGTAAAGTAAACGAACAAAAAGTAATCAACTTTGTCTATACCTTCATTTATTAACGCCTAGCCAAATGCCTTAGTTTTAAGCTAAGCCAAAATGTTGTTTTGTAAGGTATGGGGAGGATAATGGCTAACTAAAATTCGCGTTTACTTTAATTAGACCTTAGAATCGAACATTTACCCAATTTAAGAAAACTCATTGTGGATAAAAAGGGTAGAACTACATTATTTAAACAATTTATTTGCACAAATATTAGTTGCTTTGCTGATATAAGTTTTAGCTAGTTTATGTATCATACTGCCTTCTGCAGTTTACTTATGCTCTTAACTACAGGGCATTTATATTGAATTAAAACAATCGCAACTCAAGATTGAATATGAACCTATTTTAAAACTAAATTTGGGTATACATTTTCAAAAACGTTTGGTTTATCTATCATTTTCATTGGAGTGAACATTAAGCAAAAATAACGACTCTTTTGAACTATGAGTAATAATTATTTTTTAATGAATATGCTTCCCTCAAATATCCTAGCTTTATTTCTGTCTAAAGTTTTCTTTTATTTTCTCTAAATATTCCATCATTTTTGTAAAATGTAAGAGCTCTTGTGATAAAAAAAAAACTGATCCATTTCAGCTTAGCTCTTGACGTAGTAGCGTAGCTGTCAAGAGGAAGACAAGTTGAAGGGAACAACTATTATTATTTATTTCCTACGCAACGCCTTACATCAAAGAAAGTCGAGGGCATGTCTATATCGATTTTATTCCTTATTGGACGCTTCTTGAATCTTGGTTTCTCTTATTCATGAGTAAAAACTGAAACCTATCTTGAGTTTTTTTTTTTTCATGAAAAGTAAATTTAGATGGACTTCTTAGCGTTTTTATTTTATAAGTTCATATATTCTACTTTTAGAGTGATTGGTATCGAACTATCATTTATAAATAATCGAGAAGTGTCCCGACGACGCACCTTGAAATGATTTGTTATTGCTAAGCTAAGGCAACCACATTTATTCCATTACGAATAAATGTTTATTTTGATTTGTTGGTCTTCAAATAGATATTATAACTTATCTAAGTAGATATCTAAATTCTAAATTAATTTACTTAATTTTACTTTTTTTCTAAGTATAAAATCAATCCCGTTTTCTCGAGTCTAAGGGCTCGTATACATAACCCGCAACCCTTAGCTTTGCAACTTCGGTAGACATTATTTTGCACGTTTTTAGTTTTGAAATACATTTCTGTTTTGTTTTCCCAGGACTATAAAATCGTGGAACCATATTTACACATGGTGGGCTTGAGGTATTATCTTTATGTCGTCGCTTGGCTATAATCTTGTATCCATTAAAAACAGCTATCAACTGTCCGAGACAGCTAAATGTGAAAACATTTTATCGCTGTGACACATACAATATAGAATGTATATTTTAAACGTTTTGAATAGTTTTGTGTAACATTTTTACGGTTATAGAATACGGCATATATTTGAGATATTCTCTTTTTTAAATATTCCCGGGTTATGATACGAACTAACTCAGACCTAACAGAGAACGGTCAAAGGCCCTATGAGCCAGCCAGAGCCAGAAAGCAATTTCTTTATATTATAACATCTAGAAATAATGCTGAGCTACAGACACGTTTATTGTGCTTATGCGCGTCACACTTTTGATTTGTTTATAATTATAAACCATATGCTATATAGATTGTAACATACTGCATTTATTTGTTTTTAGGTGAGGTTAGAGAGAGTGCTTGGACTGACAGTTACCAGCAATGCCGCACTACACTCTGACCCTCAGTCGCAGACCGTCGCGTACCCAGCCGGGTAAGTTCTTTAATCTCTTATTTATGAGTAACTAAAGTGTCTAAAGGTCGACCGCAAGAAGTCATGAAAACGGGAGAAACTGAAAGCTTAGCTTCGTTTAAAGTCAGAACTTCCTAGTATTGCCGAAGTCAGTATAGTTGGGTGCTAAGACAGTACCCATTTTTAGTATGTATGACATGCGCAGTTATGTCAAATAACTGATAAAATTGGTCGAAATTAGTTAATTATGTTAAAGAGTATCCAGTATAGAAGGGAATTAATTTATGATTCTCATTTCTCCACTCTACACTCGATTTTATTTACTTTGTTATTTTATTTTATTATTACTTCCGAGCTTACTGAATTAATGTAAGCTATGTGTGTAACATTTTTGTTTCTGATTTTAAAAAAAATCCAAAAGAGAAGTCCTTTTAGACATCAGGGAACAATTGTGGTCCCGTGTTTTTCTTTCGATCTTTTTGTCTGTCGTTCAATTTTTGTGAGCCAACATAGCATAAAAACTACTTGTCCGATTTTAATCCGATATCTTCGATTTTTTTTTTTTTTCGTCCGATATTTGGATGGTAGGACCTACCACACAAATCTAACGAGTAATTTTTGAGATGTTTTGATACGAAAAAATTGAGCGACAGACATTTTGGCAGAAATGTAGGGTAAATACTGGTAATCAGCCTCTGTTGCTGGTGCTTCATGGCAACAGTAGGACGCAAACATTGGAAGCAAATATTTGCGAATGACTATTGGACTAGGCTGGACATGAGTGTGGCCTAGCTCCCAGCTTTTTAGGATAAACAATGTTCTTTGTTTGATGCAACTCTTCTACAAACTCAGGAAAACGCGACATATACCTAGGGCGGGAAGAAATCCCCTCTTTTTTTAGGTTTAAAGTCTCTGCGCAGCTCTATTATGTAAAACGTGATGGAACATAGTTCATGACGATCATGATGTGAAAATTTCATTCAAATCGGTCTAGTAGTGTTGAAGATGAGCGTCAATATAAAATTATTTGGCTATGTATATTATTAGATTTATAATAAAAAGAACGTGAGAAATGTTGAAGTAAAGCATTTTTTATCGTGTTCTAGTTCAAATACGTTAGTATTTAAGATTATTAAGATGATTAATAATCTTAAATAATGTTACAGATAAATGATAAATGATGTTACAGATTTTTCGTGAAATTTTAACTGTTATTAATTGTTGACAGTGATCACATTAACACTTATAACATGTAGTAATTGTAGTTGTGTTATTCATTAAAGACGTATTTTTTTTACATGAATGTTTTTTTTGGGCTGGAGGACTAAAGAAATTTCTTTCTCGTAAAAAATGTGTCGCACTTAAATTTAGTCCTAGGAAGTTAGGATATTACAAGAGGTAGCACGGTTTTCATTTTTTAGTACTATATTTCACCAATATCAGCAAACCAAGACAACCGTCTTTAGAAGGAGAGGTGTAAATATAGGTTAAACCATTGGCTACACTGGATTAAATTCCCTAAAAACATATCCAAGGTTAAATTTTTCCATGAAGTGGAGAAAATTTTAACGCTGTGTTACCTCTAATTTGATTTATACGAATGGTTATATAATTGCCAGGTTTTAAACATTGTATAATTTATATAAATAAATCGGTTTTAAGAAGACTCTTATGACTGAATAAAGAGTTTATCCCAATAAAATAAACATAATATTAAATAAATAAATATCTAAACATAGTTGTTTTTTTAATCGGTTAAACTAGAAATATATAAATACTATATTTATTATTTATTCGTTTTTTATTTTGATAATAATTTTTTGTTTTGTTTTGTTGGTGGATGTGCTAGTCGTAAAAACAGCTGGTTCTCCCAGTTTTCATACTAAGACCACATTTTTATTACGCGTCTTTTTTATATAATTAATTCTCGTTGAATCATTCGATTAATTTCACTTTTTATCAAAAAAAAATATTCAAAATAGTTAATAAAGTCTTTGTGAATGTATGGTATGTTAAAATTCATTTGTTGCAAGTAATGTTTTTAAAATCATTTCTGAAAGATTTTGAAGAAGTATGAAGAACACTTACGATAGTTGGAACTATAATAGTTGAGTTTATTGATAAATTGATTTATTTCAAATTATTTATACAATTTTTATTTATTTATTGGTTTTACTGATGTGCTTTTAACAATAACAAGTAAAAATTATTGTAGAAAATGAAATTAATTTTTTAAGATGAAGAACATGTGTACTAATTTTAGCCGATAGTGCACAGCAACGCGTATAAACAAACTTTACCTGCCATTTGTCACATGTAAAACCTGTCACACCAGCTGATATAAAGCTACACGCACGCACACTTATACTAAACAATAACAAATAGTCAACTTTTCAATGACTAACACTAACAATATTGAGTTAACCATTGGATCTATAATAGAAACAGCAAGTGGTACTTACTCCTTTATATAGTGTGCGTGAAAGGAGGACCTTAAATTTATTACTGTATCCTTGGGGTACATAGTTGTATACCTCGGTTTTAGAAATAGTACTTACTTCCTTACTGGCACACTTTTTTTTAACCTTAGCTCAAAACCAGTTTTGTTATTTTAACGAGCGGGGTCTACTGTTCACAGAACTACTAGTAATTCTATTAACTATGAATACCTTTTTTTGAACGAAGTTCCTTATGGCACGTTCTGGAGCCCGGGAGTGAATCCGAAAAAAACGACCAAAAACACCGTCAAAAACAACCGTCAATCTACAGATGACGATAACTTGAGTAAATGCTCACCGAGTTAGATAAAATTTGGTACACATGTTCATTTTACCAATGCCCAGGCTGAGTTCGTCGGAAAACGTTATCCGCCCAAGCGTTCACGCGCAACGCTCGCGTAAACGTAAGCTTTAAAAGACGGAAAAAAGTGTTATTAAGGAAGCCTGTTACTTGACATGTTTTGATTATTTTTGTTATAAATGTCAAAAATGACACTTTGTTTTGTAATTAAATAAAATATAATCATGTAAAATTTCACCCTGATACAAGCAGAAGCTGTAGACTAGGGAAGAGATATATTTTATAATACATATTTTAAATTAATTGGCCGGGTAGGTAGAAAACAGTCCCATTTCAATCCAAACTCCTTTAACAAACATACTCTTTCACTATATACTCATCATGATCAACTTTTTTCATATATTTATAGTAGACGCTTGCTTTAATTATACAAGTACTGATTTTCTTTTAATTTTGCCTTAACTCTGCTAGGTACAAACAGTTCGTTACTTTTAATTTTGTCTCTTTTCTAACTCCGCCATGTATAAGTAGTTAGCAATGTATACGTACTTAGCAGTGTGATATTAAAATTATATTTAATGAAAAATGTAAAGAACTTCGTTCCTACCGGGTGCCCCACGACACCACACGTATTTTTTTTGTATGTTTTATGATATCTTTATAGTTGGTGAAACATTATAATATTTAATCTTAACTTTCGAATTATCATATTTTTTCCTCTGATTTTTGTTCATTAGAAAAAAATATGGTTAAAATATTTAGCGTTAGCATGGAATCAATACCCGTTCCTTTTGTAGTCTCTATATTTTGAGCAGTTGGTTCTAATGTTTTGTCTTTTTATTTTCTTTAGTAAAAAGGTTGAGCGAAAAAGTTTCAATCCTTGCCTCTTATTCTTATTAGGTGTTAGATACTATTAGCAAATTCGAAGAATAAATTGGCTAATACCTGAGTGTCCTAGCTAATCTATCTCTGTTCCAATCATATACCGCCTCTTCATTTTACGAGCCTTACCATATACCATATCCTTAATTCGCTTGTTAAAACTCGAAAAAAAACGTGCAAAAAGGAATAAAATTCCCTATGTTATAGAAGTTTTTTTGGATAAATAAACTCACTTTATTCGAACCCATGACCTCATGACACGTTGTCGATTGCTCTATCACGGAGCTAGGAATGTAGTTGAAGTTTTGAGCCACAATTAGATAATATGTAATGAATTTAACTACATTTTTCATTTTAAAAACTTTTGATGAATGTATTTCGTCAACCGTGAATTTATATTCGATTTACATGATTTTTTTCCATTCGACTCAGCTTTGATGTTTGATTTAACAAGTGTAAAAAAAAATATCCCCGCTGATTTTTTTACAATTTTAAAAAAGATAAAATCAAAATCACAACTTTTTTTGTCATCATGTTTAAGTAAAGTCTTCCTACAATAAAGCAGTGAGAAGTAAACGTGGAATGTAAAAAAAACGCTGGGTAGTACCATCTTGGAGTAGCCGTAGAGGGATAGAGAGTGAGGGTGGGGGAGTTTCTTTATTTCTCACTATACATTTTTGTTTACAATTATATTTTTACTAATATAGAAAGATAATTATGGTCCGTAGGCAAAACCAAGGACTCAAGGACCCCTATATTTTCCTGCGTGTGTCTGTCCGTCCGTCTGTCGCCTGCTTTCACGGCTACACCTTTTGTCCGATCACTTTGAAATTTGGCATATATGTGTATAGTACCTACCCTCACATTTTAAAAATATAGTGACTTTAAAAAAATAAGGGTAAAAAAATGTAGGGTTATTATTTCTTTTTTTTGGAGACCGTGTGGGGTATCATATGAAGGGGAACGTCGAGCTGATTACAAAAATATATAATTTTTGGTTGTAAGCTTTAATAGGGCGAGCGTAGGCGAGTTTGAAGTTGGTGTGAAAGGTGCCCCCCCCCCCCCCCCCTCGCTTATGTAAAGTTCAAAAAATCTGGAAAAAATCCTGAACATTCTTCGACCAAAAGGACACTGACAGATACCACTTTTTGGAAATTTCGTTTTTTTTATTGACAAAATACGTTATTTTTATAGTTTTGCTCTTTTCGATGTATTTATATATTTATAGTCTGGTTCAGTAGCAAAAAATACTTTATCAGAAGTTTGTTTATGTGTTTTGGGGGAATATCAGACCATAGGATAGTTCAAAGTAAGCTTTTTAGCATTTTAAAAAGCACCATCAATAGGTACTACTTAAACAATACTGTGTTGCCTATACGGACCCTCGCTGTGAGCTGACTGGCACACACTTGACCTGTTTATTTTTACTGAATAACACAACTGTATTTTTATACTTTTTTGATTATTTGCTTGTTCAAGTTAACACGCAGACGAAGATATTAAACAGATGTTTAACATGGAGATGTATTTAATTTTGAATCGTTTTATAAGAAAATATTTTTATCACAACATTACAAATTGTATTTGTTCCTGTTGCAAGGAAACATCCCTATAAGTATGTATAGTGAGACCTGCTACACTTGGGTCAAGGTGATAAGGATTAAGTAAGATTATAAGGGATCGTAAGGTGTTAAAGGGTTAGAGTGAAGAGAATTCTGCGTGTTTTCTACTTTTAATTCTGCATTAATATTCAAGTTATGTTCCATTAGCCCTCTATTAAAACTTCACTTGTGCACTTAAGTTTATCTATTCGTCCCGGATGCCCCAAGCTAGCTGTTCTTCTGCAAAGGCTTGCCTTCTACGTATTAAATTAATTTTCTATTTACATCAATAGTAACTTACACTGCAGTAAACGCAGAACACATGATTCCATTTGGGAGAGGGAATATGTAAAAATTGCTAGAGCAAATGCCTAAGACGAATTTGCTAATAAACAAGTCATGCGGTGTGATTACCTTAAAAATACTGTTTACACTATTAAGTGCTTGTTCAAGTTACATAAGTTAAGTGTAAACAGTATTTTTAAGGTAATCACACCGCATGACTTATTCTCTCTCTCCATCTTTTTTTTTCATGGACTGTAAAAGTATCATCTTTTTGTCTTACCTGAGTTGGATCGATTTTTTAATCTTAATTAAAAAAAAATCAAAACACTTACAATAAAACGTTCAAGACTGCATTTTAAATATGATAATTTAAATATAGTAATAACTTATAAATACTTTTAATTTGTTTGCAAAATTACTTATAATTACATATAAACGAGCAGTTGTAACATGTGCGAGAGAAAAAAATAATGAATTTAACCTTCATTTAAAGTTACTTTAAAGTAAGCACTTTCACTTGTTGCTTGCAATCTCTATGAAAATTAAAAGTTTTGGCGAGTGGTACTTGTTCTTAATACTGAATGGCCTTCATGTAAAGATCTCAGAAGAGGATCTAATAAGTATTCACTTTATATGCAGGTGTATTACTCACTTTCATTCTACAACAAACAACAAACCAACAAACCGCAATATTCAGCCATGCGAAGCTTTAACATACGCGTTTATTTCAATGCTTTAATATAATATATTTTATATAAATATATATATTTATGTGTATGTATGCGTTTATTTCATAGATTATAATATATAGACACATCACACATCTATGAGAGAATATTCTCTTAGAGTATTTACTCTACTTATATCTGAATTAACAAACGACTATATTCTTCGATCATATGCAAAATACTAGATGGTAAAGAAAGTTATATTCAGATATTAAATAAGATAGAAAAGACAAACAAGATGAATTTTTAATAAAAGTAAATATCAGAAATATGCCTGTAATATTTATCGTGAATGATAAAATCGACCATGCGCAGTATATTTTTAATATTCTGTAATTTCTGTATACTGGTTAAATGCGGGTGTTAAGCTAACTTTGACTTTTTCTTGCGAATATATTATAATATTACCTAAAATATTTCGCTTTCTCTTAAAAAAACTTACTTTTGTAGAAGCTATGAAGAATTCCTTTATTCTATTTGCAATCTAAATTTTCCGATATAAGACGATTGTCTTAAAAGAATTTGGACTGCGAGTTTTGAGTAACTCTACCACTTCTGGAAGTGTTTTCAAAGCAAATGAGTTGATTTTTGTGGAAAATTCAGTCCTGTTTCCTTATTTAACTTACGTTCTGTTCAGGTGCATCAAGTCAACTTCACATGCTCAACATCTTGATGAAGCTGTTTCTAGCAGCGAAAGCGAAAAGGGTTTTCCGACGGGAAAATCTAGATTATTTAGTATTTTTAATTAGTTTTTTTATATCAATATTTTTAAATTAGTTTAAACTGTGTTATCTGAATTAACCCTATCATTTATGCAGTATAATCGAGTTGTGTCCCGACGGCGACGACAACGCACCTCGAAATGATTTGTTATTGCTAAGCTAAGGCGACTACATGTTTTGATTTGTTGGTCTTTAAATAGAAATTATAACTTATCTAAATAGATATCTAAATTAATTTACTTAATTTTATACTTTTTTCTAAATATATACAATTAAGCCCGTTGCCACTGGCTTAACGGCTCGTTATATAATAATCCAATTAAAAACATTGCTGACTAGCTTTTTTAGACTTCGCAGATTATTGAAAATAACGTATAAAAAAACTTATTAATAGAAAAATTCTATTTTTAATTCGATTTTCTGTGCTTAGAAGTTTTGTTTTTATCTTGAGAAGCTATGATTCGATTGAAGGTTTTTCTTTAGGTTCCTTTCTATGGGTTTTCAGAATATGAATCACTTTAACTAAATAACTATTAAGACAAAGTAATGTTTAGTCCAATGTACTTTGGGACAAAAAGGAATACATATCACACTTCTGTTTTTATAAGGGGAGTAACAGTCTAATGTAGAACATTCCGTACACCTTCTTTAGATTGTTACTCTCCTCTATTTACTTTATAAGGGCAGTGGCAATCTAAAGAAGTGCACAGTGCACGATTGAAATTGCATGACTAAAAAACACACGTTTATCTACATCTAATACCAGAGGAATAAACCTGAATTTTTCATTCTGTGCATGTGGTTGCATACTTGAAATATTTTTCATAAATTTCTCCCTTTTGTCTCCAAACATGTTACCAGTTTCCCTGAGGGAGTGTTAAAATATTCTCATAGAAGGGTTTTGTGCCCTATTTCTTTATCCCTTTTATGTTGACCCTTTTGCCAAGGAAACTAAGATGTTTTACTCAGTAAAGGAAGCACAACCTATAAAGCATAATATATATATATATATATATATATATATATATATATATATATATATATATATATATATATATATATATATATATATATATATATATATATATAAACCTATATAATAGCTGGATACCCGCGAGCTTCGCAACGTGTGTTTTACAGGGAACATTAATTTAGTTTTATATTATATAAAAAAAAATGAATAACTATTATACGTATTAAAATATTCATAACTTCGCTTTTAATACTACGATTAACTTAAAACCCAAAAGCAAAATGACCGTAATTCTTAATGACACATTATACTGAAAAATCACTAATAGGATAATAAGGAAAGGAACTCGTTGTGATTCGTACTTAAGCCTGAAGCTAACCGATTAATCCGGATTCAGAATATGGAAAATAGAATTAAAAGAAAGTCCATATTGATGTGATACTGTTTCTTCAATCCAGAATTCAGCGTTGTGTTGAGATATTTTTTATTTTTTCCTCCTAAAAAATTGACCTAGTCAAACCCCTGTAGAATTTTTCAATGAAAAAGCTAACTTGTAAAAACAGCTAAAAGAAAAGAAATTTGTCCGTGCTGGACAAACCCCAGCCCCACACCCCCCTTTATTTTTAAGGGTTGGCCCTTAAAAATAAAAGAATGCCAAAATTTTACATATTAACAATTACTTTATTCTTTAAGAGCTTTTCAACGATTTACATCACGATAGATTTTTCGATTATGTTGATTTTTATACCTGCATGCACCCATAATATGTACCACAATAATATTTTTTAAAAAATATACCATTAAAAGAATTAAAAACTCTAATAAATGCATGCACAAATAAAATAATTTTTTTTACCACTTATTCCTAAGCATAAACTAAACATTAGATACCATTTGAACCCAAATGCACGCACAAATACATTTGTTTACCACTTATTCCTAGCATAAAGTTAACATTAGATACCATTTGAACCCAAAGTACCAAAGTACTAAATGCACACACATTATTTTATCGTGTTCCTGACGTCGTATAAAGCATGTATACCGATTTTCATTCAAATAGGATCAAAAATATAGTATTATTGCTAATTTTTAATTAAAAACCCTGTTCCCCCCACTCTTAAATGAAAATACGACAGAAGTTTACAAAACAGATATGAAGTGTTTCAACGATATAAATTATGAAGGGTATATAATAAGTACAATCATAACATCATTTGTATTCGTAACCCTGTGTAACAAAATTTAAATTTCGAAGTCTTTTGTCGACAGTGACCTCCCCCTAGTTTTGAGGTCTAAGTGTACAACTTTTCATGAAAATCGGAATGCAACTGTAGATTTGTATATAAGACATAACTACCCACCATAAAGACACTCTTCTTACATAAGTACACATATTGTAGATATAAACATTATTTCCATGTTAATTATCAAAGAAATTAGTGGAAGTTTGTTACCCTTAAGAACAGTAACTTTATTACATTTTTATTTTTTTATTAAAATACGTACCTATTTATAAATACGTATTTTTATTCAAATACGTAATGTATTGTAATGAATAAAGAGTCAAATATTAAACTTATATATTTATCAGGGATGTGACTATCTGATTTGTTTTAGATTTTGTAAAGAGATCGATAGTAGTGGTATATTGACTGACGGCTGACTATAGTACTTTTCGTACCAATTCCAGTGCTTAAGACGCTCACAGATATCGATTAACTTGACGTATTAATGAGGTGAAATTTAATGTGAAGATAAAATAACAGGATTCCCTAAACCCCAGAAATCACCGGGTGTAAAGATATATGCATTGAAATTTTTCGTTTTATTGTTCCGACTATATATTTTTAAAAGTCATTCTCACTCGTTTTTATTTATTTATTGAAGCGAGCGTAGCGAGCTTCCTACATTCAACGAAATATGCTCCGTGTCTGTCTGTCTGTCTGTCTGTCTGTCTGTCTGTCAGTAACGTTCACGCGTGTGACGATAACTTGAGTAAAAGTTGACCGATTTAGTTGAAATTTGGTATACATGATCCTCTTACTAATACTCAGGCTAAGTTCGTTGGACAGCGTGATCCGTCCAAGAGTTCGCGCGCAACGCTCGCGTAAACGAGAGGTACAAAAATTAAATTGGAATTTCAGGACGGGAAAAGATTCTATCATCATCTATTCGATGAGAGGAACATTTTTTTCAAATAACATTTTTTACTAAAACCAACAGCGACACCGCTATGACTTAATAAAGATCGCTAAAACTATTAAAGCGGACCTAAACGTTTATAATAGAGAAAACAACCTTTTTACCGATATCTTACGTTCTAACGAAACGATTTTAATAAAACTTCATATACACCATCTAATGTACAATTGAAACAGGTATGCAAAATTTCAACTTGATACAAGCAAAATTCTTTGCGTAGTGACGAGATACATTTATAATAATTGTTTAAAAGCTACCGCGGGTGGTGAAGATTGTTATAGTCGTATAGTGTATAGGTTTGTTTAGGAAGTAAAGCTTTGTACCGAGTACCCCCACTCTTCCCTACACTACCCTCTTCCGCTTATCTTCAACTATGACATTCATCATGATTAATAAATTTCAATATTCAGTATTTCATTGCAATACGCTCGCTTCAATGATAGAGCCACGGGATGCCTAGTCTATATAATTTCAAGAACGTATTTACGTTTTATATATAAACTACTCGAGTATACTTAACACTCACAAATTACTTTGTCGGACTCGGTCTCTAGAAGGCAACAGAACGACATTTTTAATGAACAAAAAAAAGTTTAATAAAATAAATAGTAATTAAAATAATCATTCTTTTGCAAATTAGTATTTACAGAAAGAAAAAAATCCTAATCATTATAAAAAACTCTTTTTACAATTAGTATTAACTTTTGACAGGGCGGGTAAATCGAAAAAATGTGGAGGGGAGCCTATGAGAACACTGAATTTGGAATTCGAAAAGGTCGGGCCAACTAGGCAAATAAAAATGTCACTGGCCCCACCTCTCCCACAGGGCTAGTGGCTTTATTTATTTCCTCATTTAAGTTGGCCAATCTGAGTGTCAAAAGTTAATACTAATTGTAAAAAGAGTGTAATAGTACATTACGCGTCGAGTGCGGAAAGTAGCATTTTGCATGCGAGTGTGGAGTTTGCACCCGAGCGATAGCGAGGGTAGTAAAACCACACGAGCAATGCAAAATGCCGTTTTCGCACGAGTTGCGTACCGTACTTTATCTACGATTGTTAGAGTTAAATAATAAATACAGAAAAAAATAAACTTGCTGTATGTAAGTTCGTATCTCTCTCTTGATAAAGATGGCATTAATTCTTGAGTTGTATTTTTTGCTGAATTAATTATTTCTGGAAGAGTATTATTCTCCAGATTTTCGTCAAAGTCACTTGATTCACTCATTGTTTTTCACTAAAAACTCGATATAAACGGTTACTTTAATAAAAGATCAGCAAATTAGTTTTGTTAAATGTAAACAAACTCGCTAATCGTGCGTAATGCTGAAGAATTCCTCTTCTTTACCGCCCTAGGTTGGTAAAGAAGAGGAATTCTTTAGAACTATGAGACGCGCATGCGCAATGAATACAAGTACGTAAAGAATCACTTTCTACGCATCTAAACAGAGATACAATGTTTATATTTCGTATCAATCGTAGATAAAAGTATATAATCATGAAAATTTATAATGATTCTGTCTGCTTAGAACCACATGAATATTTAATTTTATTATTGTCTTACCAATATTGTGTAATATAGATTTATTTATAGTTAATTGTAAGTTCTAGTGAATACGTTTTAATATATATGTGTCCTTGAATAGTGAAAGACGTAGCTTAAACTTTCTTTTAAATTACTAGTTTTTTTTTTTGTTTTTTTTTTTTCCGGGGGACTTTTTTTATAAAAAAAAAAAGTCCGAAGCAATAAGACCTCATGAGTGGATCCAAGGTGCAAACCCGGTTTAATAGTCCATCCTATAGTACCCTATCCTCTAAGCAAGCTAACAGACCCTCAGAAAGTGAGCACCTTGTTTAGGGGAAGTAACCTTAGTTCTTCAATTGGCAGGATGGCTGAGCCAAAGATTCTCCACCTCAAGCGTGTTAATGCAGGACAGCTGCTAATAAGATGAGAAGGTGTTTCGTCCTCTTCCTCGCACAGCCTGCACACTGGGCTTTCTGCTAGGCCAAGCAGATGTAGATGTCGATTTAGCATGCAGTGTCCAGTAAGAAATCCTGTCAAAAGGTGACAGGATTGCTTTTTGAGCGAGAGCAGCGATCTGGTAAGATGCTGAGATGGTTCCCGGATCATCATTTTTGATTGTCGCATACCTGAAGCAGTGTTCCATATTCTGTTCATATCTAGCCTCATGAATGTCCTTATGGAATGTTTCACTCCACAACGTGGCACGCCTACAACTGGTTCTGGTGTAATTGGGGTCGAATTGGAACCCGTTTTAGCTAACTGGTCAGCAATCTCATTCCCCTCAATGCCACAATGTCCAGGAACCCATATCAGTTGTACCTTGTTAAGTTGTCCAAGAGTGTTAAGATGGCTTTTGCACTCAGCAACCAGCTTAGATGTATACCTTGGTGCAACCAGTGCTTTGATCGCTGCCTGGCTGTCAGAGTAGATTCTGATTTGTCTGTTAAGCATATTTTTATTCAGGATAATTTGAGAACAGGCCAAAATTGCATATATCTCTGCCTGAAATACAGTGGCATATTTGCCTAAGCTCACACTAAGCTCATATCGGGGTTCTGCACAGAAAACCCCAGCCCCTGATAATTCTTCGATTCGGGACCCGTCGGTGAACCACATGTCTGTTCCTGGTGGCACTTGAGGATCATCTCCAGGTTCCCAGTCTTGTCTTGAAGGAAGCAGATACTCCCAGCTAATGTCAAAATCCCACTGTGGTATCATAGAGTCCTGTAACATCACTACTTCCGGGCAGATTTCTGTGATACAATTCCATATTGCACTGTGGCCTATACTGTCATATCCCATCCATAAACCAGCACAGTGCAGGCGATATGAAGCTAACATAGCTTCGTACTTCAGGTACATCTCTAAAGGTGGTAAGCATAGCATAGCCTCAAGTGCCAGGGTTGGTGTAGTTTTCATTGCTCCTAGTATACCAACACAAGCCGTTCTTTGAAGGTGCTGAAGTGATTTCTTTGCAGTTCCTAAGGATATCCTTGGCCACCAGACGACACATGCATAGGAAAGAATTGGTCTCACCATGGCAGTAAAGATCCAATGCAGTACTTTAGGTTGTAATCCCCAGGTGGGACCAATGGCCTTCCGGCATACCCAAAAGGCCGCCATTGCCTTATTCAGTTTTGCTTCAAGATGAAGTTTCCAGGTCAGTTTTTTGTCCAAAATTACACCTAGATATTTTACTGAGTCTGCGAGGTTAAGCTTCTTACCACTTAGCATCAGTTCTTTACTTCCATCCAATTTTCTTTTTTTTGTAAATAGTGTCACCACTGTTTTTTCAGGATTAACTCCGAGGCCGTGATTATAACACCATTTTTCAACAGAATGAAGAGCTCTTTGTGCAACCTCAAATACTGTGGTAGTGAACTTGCCCTGAACCAGAACTGCTACATCATCTGCATAAGCTTGAATGTAAATCCCATCTTTCAGAATGAGCTTTATGAGACTATCCACTACAAGGCACCAAAGTAACGGTGACAGAACTCCACCTTGTGGACAGCCTCTCCTTATAGCCACTTTTATGCTGTGTCCATTTCTCTCAACTTTAGCTAGTCTAAGAGATAGCATTGATCTGATCCATGCCACTATAACTGGGTGAACACCATGGTCAGAAGCAGCTTGGCTGATGGATTCAACAGAAACACAATTAAAAGCCCCTTCAATGTCCATGAAGAGTCCCAGCATCAGCTGTTGCTTATTGAGGGCTCTTTCGATTTTGCAAACTAAATGGTGAAGTGCTGCCTCACAAGATTTTCCTGCTTGATATGCATACTGCTGCTTGCTTAATGGAATGGTCATGTTGTCCCTAATCCATCTATCCACCAGCCTTTCCAAGGTCTTTAATAAGAACGAAGTAAGACTGATGGGTCTGTAAGATTTAGGAAGAGTAAAATCGGGTTTACCCTGCTTTGGTATAAAAACAATGCGCACCTCCCTCCAGGAGCTAGGGATAGTTCCTTGAGAAAGGAAGGTTCGGTAGATCTTAGCTAAATCGTCAATAATCAGATCCAGGCCTTGTTGGAGCATTATTGGCATAATCCCATCACAGCCAGGGGATTTAAATGCGGCAAAGCTTTTCACTGCAAATTCCACCTTATTGTTTGTAATGATAGTATCTGCTAAGGCTTGAGCTCCTTCCACAGGTAAAGCCATAGGAAAATCAGATATTTCAATGTCCTCACTTATATCGGAGCCTGGCATATGTGTATTTACCAGATATTTAAGGGCCTCCTCCTCTGAAGAAGTAAATGTGCCTCCATTAAGCAGTAAGGGACCACTACACATATCGGTCGGTGCTTTGGAGAGAATCCGGTGAAATCTTGCCGCTGGAGCTATTCCCCCAATATCTGCACAGTAGGCTCGCCAAGCATCCCTCTTAGCTTTTTTAATTTGTGCCTTGTATTTTCTACGGACGGACTTATATTCCTCCCAAAGCTTTGGCAAATTATTTCTTTTAGCTTTGTTCAAGATTCTGTTAACCTGTCTTCTAAGAGATTCTACTTTATGAGTCCACCAAGGTGTTGAGAACCTTTGGGAACGGACTTGTAATGGACAACTAGTTTCATGCGCTGTACTTATGGCTGTTGTAAGTGCTTGTACGTAGTCTTCGGTTTCTTTAAGTCCGTTGGGACAGTGTCCTACTTTGTCAAGTTCTTCTTTGAGCACCTTTCGATATATGACCCAGTCAGTGGTTCTAATGTTCCTGAATCGAATCTCTTGTGGAGGGGGAACTTTTATCATAAATAGGATGTGCCTATGGTCTGATAGAGATTCATCCTGAATAACATGCCAATCCTTAACACATGTTAGTAAATCTTCTGTGCAGAAAGATATGTCGATCACTTCTTTTCTTCTTGCTGTGAAATAAGTAGGGACAGCCCCGTTATTAAGGACAAAAAGCTGTGTGCTAGATAAAAATTCAAGTAAGGCTGCACCTCTAGGGTTAGTGTCACTGCTACCCCATATTAAATTATGCGCATTAGCATCAGCACCTACTAGAAGGGAAAGCTTATTTTCTGTGCAGAAGCGGACTAGATCCACAAAGCAAGATGGAGGGGGCAGATCCATAGAGTCGTAGGGCAAATAAAGTGAACAAACTATAATGTCTCGCTTCCCATGCCCCAGCAGATTCCCTTTAAGCTTTACTGCCACCATATCCCTTCGGCAAAACTCCGGTATAAGGGTCGCATTAATGTTCCTAGTTATAATACAGGCACGCGGAACCTCACTATCTGTAGAATAGAAAATAGTACCCCCCGAAATTCCCAAACCACGTATAAGTCCCTTATTTACATACGGTTCTTGAATTAGGCCAACATTTGCACTTACATCTAGAAATTTCTTACAAAAAACTGTGCTAGCAGCACCCCCGTGCTGAATGTTGGCCTGTAAAAACTTAATTCTATTATTAAACCTAACACTCATTATGGGGAGAAAAACGTTTCGGGCTCAATATCCTCCTCTCCTACTATTATTCCTTTAACCCCCTCTTTTGTTTTCTTCCTTTCCATGTAAGAAGAGTCCGAGTCGTCTGATTCCTCACGTGGTCGAATTCTTGAAGTGATGTCTTCTGCTGCTGGAGCTGAACTGGCAGTGGGAAGATCTTCTCGGTGATTCATACTCCTGGCTCTATTTGCTGCCTGACGTTTTATTTCATTTTTATATTCTGGGCATTTTGTGTCTGTAATGCTGTGCTGAAAAGGGCGACCTTTCTCCTTGCATGGTAGACAGGTAGGCCCCTCATTGGCTTTAGGGCATTCCTTTTTCCAGTGGCCAATAGCTGAGCAGTGAGTACATGCTTGAGCTACTTCTTTACACTGGAATTTGTGATGACCCATCCTCAAACAGCGCCAGCATCTTGCCGTCCAGACGTGGTTCTTAATTGCAAGTCGAGACCACTCTATCCTCACATACCCCGCTTTTAGTAGTCTCTCCTTCATTTCAGTAGGGAGCTCAACCACCCAACGAACAAATTTTCCTCCTTTTATCCATCCACAAGGTATACTATATCTTAGGAATACCTTGCTTTTAAATGCCTCCTCACTATAGAAACTACGCAGATTTTTTTCCCATAGTTCATTTAGTATGTCCTCCTGTGAGACATCTATGTGTATTCCAACTATTTCTACGGCCTCTCCAGGCATCGTTGGTAGTGCAGCCTTAAGGCCAAGTTCGCTTAGCCTTTCACAGTGAAGAAGTTTATCTCTGCCTTCACTTGAAGAGCATTCGAGGGCATAAGCAATGCCTTTGACTTTACTCCTCATACCAACAACATCGATGTGCTTTATTAGAGGTCTAAGCTTTTCCATCAACACATGTCTTAGTGCCTCAAGGCTTTTGATGGTAGATTCGTTTACTGGGCTTATTACTACTGTCCTCCTCAAGTCCATGGGTGGTGAGACTGCCTTGTTCTTTATTTGGGTCTCGTATTCCACCTTATTTCCTCCTAGTGAGGATTTAGATGGCCTAGTCTTGGAAGTCTTGTTTTTACCCTTCCCTTTCTTTGTCTCCCACTTATTTTCTTTTGCTCCTTCTTCAGGCGTAGCTATTACCGTTGCATTGTCATCTGATTGAAGGTTGTCTTTTACTACGCTTGCGAAAGACACCTTTTTAGGTAGACTGAAATTTGTTTCCAGACTCCGTTTTACAGGGACTGGTTCAGCGACCTGATTACTTGTAGTCGTGATTTCGGCTGCGGTAGGAAGTCCAGTCTTAGGTATCTCTTTAACCTTGCCAGATGTTTTTGAATTTATTATTCCTCTCGCTTTCATGAGAGCTATTGAGAGATCACTTGTGGCCTGCCGGGCAATAGCAAGTTCTGTCAGGAGGGTGTATGCATCATTCCTCTCTAATTTTGAGTTTTTAGAGAGACCTAACTCTCTAACCTTTCGGTCCAATCTTTCTAGAGCGTCATACGCAGTTTTGACAGTAGCACTACCAAAATCTTCTTCTCTCCAATAGCTACTGCTTCTCTCTAATGCTTCTTTACTTGGCTTCTTCTTGCGCGGAGCTCCTCCTTTCATCCTTAATGGCCTATGAGGTTTCTCTTCATCCGAGCTTGATGAGCTAGTAGAAGATATTGGCTCACTAGATTCTGTAGACTCCCGGATAAACTGGGCAGTTTGGCTCGGAGTCATTTTCCTCGGTAAAGGTGTTGGTATCTCCTCATTCTTTTCTTGTCTTTTGTCTCCCTCTAAATTGTTTTCATCCTTAGAGAAAGCCACCACGATTTCTCCTGCACCGACTTTCCGTATCACCTCTAGGTCTGCTTTTCTTCTCTCCTCCAAGGCTCTGATTTCCCGTTTGGCCAAGTGTTTTAATTCCTTGACCTCCTCTTTTGATTTTTTATTTTTTAGTTCGTCTAAATTAGACCTTACATAGGAAATCCTCTGTGTGTACAATTTTTTCACTTGTTTCCTCCACTTCCTACAAGCTAGTATCCTTTGTTTGGCCTTCCCCAACTCTATCCAGCCTTTAACTACCTCAGCCTTTCCTTCAATGGATAGTTCGTTTTTCTTTGTATGCACTGGAGCAAGTGCCTCAATCAGATCGGGTAGAAATCCATCATTTGGCACAGATTTAATCTGCACCACATGCGGTTTTATTTCACCTTCTACTGCTCTTTTTCTCTGACCTAACGAGGACGCTAAAGCCAAGTCCCCTAATGTTTTGGCAAAAACACCTGCCATAATTCCTTTCTCCATTATTAAAGGCTCTGACCTTTTTGTCCGATCTTCTGTATTGGTGGAAGCGTCGTTTAGCCCAGGACCCTTCCCATGCTCATTAGGGTCCCACCAGTAGCTAGAGTTTAGACTCTGACTTGAAGCTGTCCTGGCGTAACGACGGTCCCATTCTCCAAATAGCTCGGACCAGTCTTTGCTTGTAGCTGAACCTGACCTAGGTAAGGACGTGGAGCTTGTGGATCCTGACCTTAATCCCTCAGATGGGTCAGGCATTGATGCTTGAGTGGGCCAGCTTATCCCACTAAAAGATGTTCCTGCAACGCTCTGCGGTGGTTTCAACTCACTCCAATGAAACTTTGCCCAAGGATCAGTCCAGTATCTTGTCTTTATCTCCTCGTTTCTATTTAAAGGGATAGACATAACCCTTAGCTAAACTTTGAAGAGCCACTAGCACAGCTAGGGATCAAACTGCCTGAGATGTAAATAAAAAAATAGAGTGTAAAGAGATATTATTAAAAAAAAAAAAAAAAAAAAAAAAAAAAAAATATATATATATATATATATATATATATATATATATATATATATATATATATAAAAAGAAATAAATGAAAATAACTAAATAAAAATATATTAGCCCATACATAAGAAGAGGGTTTATGATTATAACAAAATTATTACATCATAAATCCTACCGTGAAAAAAAAAAAAAAAAAAAAAAATATATATATATATATATAAATTAAAATACATAAAATAAACCTATTAATGAGAGAAGGAAAGAAAAAAAAAATTATAATATATACATATATATTTATATATAATAATATAAATAATAATGGGGCTGAAGAGAAGAGGTTTTAGAATGTAAAGTCAGCTTTACGTTAAAAATCTCAAGAAGAAAAAAAAATAAAAAAAAATAATAAAAAAAAAAAAAATAATAAAAAATAATAATAATAATAAAATAAACGATATATATATATATAGATATATAGTTATATAATAAGAAAAGATTTAAATGATCAAAGGCATTTGATTTAGTTGTCCAATGGTTTATTATTGCTGAGCAAAGCAAAACACAGAGAAAGGCGAGAACAGAGCTGAGCTGGAATTAGGTCACCAATCCATTGGCACCAGCATGTCTACCTAAATATTACTTTGAATAAAGTAAATATATATATATATACTCAGAATTTATATGTATATATTCATGTGTGAAATTCTTTAGTTTGTCAGATCCTAAGAGTAAAGTTTTAATTCCAAGTTTTTCTTTACCTTGATGTCTGCTTTGTAGTTAGTCCTGTGTTATATATTATCCAAATCTTGATGTAGAGTAGAAATTACTTGAAACTGTTGGAGGTGAACGTAGTTATTCTACGTAAATAAAATTGATAATTATTAAGTCTCACTGAACCAGCACTAATAATAAACTAATAAATTACCAATTGTCTGCATATAAAAATTAGTCACTATAGTCCAAAAAAATCACAAATATCCAATCACTATAGCTCTATTTATACAGAGAGCTTGTAGAACAGGGAACAGTAGATGTTGCCACTGCGGAATCCAGAACTCAACTCTCCCACAGGGCTAGTGGCTTTATTTATTTCCTCATTTAAGTTGGCCAATCTGAGTGTCAAAAGTTAATACTAATTGTAAAAAGAGTGTAATAGTACATTACGCGTCGAGTGCGGAAAGTAGCATTTTGCATGCGAGTGTGGAGTTTGCACCCGAGCGATAGCGAGGGTAGTAAAACCACACGAGCAATGCAAAATGCCGTTTTCGCACGAGTTGCGTACCGTACTTTATCTACGATTGTTAGAGTTAAATAATAAATACAGAAAAAAATAAACTTGCTGTATGTAAGTTCGTATCTCTCTCTTGATAAAGATGGCATTAATTCTTGAGTTGTATTTTTTGCTGAATTAATTATTTCTGGAAGAGTATTATTCTCCAGATTTTCGTCAAAGTCACTTGATTCACTCATTGTTTTTCACTAAAAACTCGATATAAACGGTTACTTTAATAAAAGATCAGCAAATTAGTTTTGTTAAATGTAAACAAACTCGCTAATCGTGCGTAATGCTGAAGAATTCCTCTTCTTTACCGCCCTAGGTTGGTAAAGAAGAGGAATTCTTTAGAACTATGAGACGCGCATGCGCAATGAATACAAGTACGTAAAGAATCACTTTCTACGCATCTAAACAGAGATACAATGTTTATATTTCGTATCAATCGTAGATAAAAGTATATAATCATGAAAATTTATAATGATTCTGTCTGCTTAGAACCACATGAATATTTAATTTTATTATTGTCTTACCAATATTGTGTAATATAGATTTATTTATAGTTAATTGTAAGTTCTAGTGAATACGTTTTAATATATATGTGTCCTTGAATAGTGAAAGACGTAGCTTAAACTTTCTTTTAAATTACTAGTTGGTTACATATATTTTTAATCTTAAGATTAATATTTGTCTGGTACTTTTAAGCGATATATAATTTACAAATGGAACTAATTTTTTATTACCAAGTGAGTAGTTTCTACCGAGAGTTTTGTTGAACTTACAAGTTAATTCTACAATTTTAATCCCCTTTTACTTTCTCATGTAAAGAGAAAGTATTGTGATGGCGCGAAAATTCGATTTTGAGATTTCGATGGATTTACACGTTTTGAGGTCGCCTGAGTCCAAAAATGTGGTTTTTAAAAAATGTCTGTCTGTCTGTGTGTGCAGACGCCTGGAGCCTAAACTACTGGACTGATTTTGACGAAATTTGGCATACATGTTCAGAAAAATCATACCCCGAGGCGAAAAAGTTTGTCTCAGTTGTCTTGGACCGATTTTTATTATTATTTAACTCTCTATATCAGTCGCGAATAAACTTAGATCTTAAATTAGGTACGTAGAGTATGTTCTGTACTGGATAATCGTGCTGAAATGTTTTGTGCTGTGTGTTCCTTACTGTATAATCGTGCTAAAATATTGTGCCCTGTGTGTTCTGTACTGGATAACGTAGTAGTATAAACTGGATTCCAATGTTGTATATTTCAGCCTCATCTCTTCTTTGAAAAGTTAAGACTTCGAAGCACGAATATTCTGTAAAGATCATACTCTCAGAGCCTAATTAATATTTTAAGTTTATTTATGACTGATCAGAAAAAGTGTAATCTCTTTGTTTTGACAAAAGAACTTTTGTATGCGTGGGTCCTTTTTTTTAAAAATTAGTTTGAAACTTTTAGTCCCCAGGCCACCATAAGAAGTGAGTCGCTGATTGATAAAGTTTTCTTACCTTATGGAATCGCTTATTTATGCCTTGTCCACCGATGAATTGGGTATATGGCAACTGGGCGCTGGGCCGTTTCTTTTTTGTTGACCTGCCAAACTTGCCCTTCTGCGGGAACATTGAAAAGAGATAGATAAAGTTTTGATTTTCACAGGATCGTTTAATTAAATTATTTAAAAAACAGTGGTACACGTGGCCACCGATAAGAGTGGGCCGTTCACTTTTCAACGTCCCCGCAGAGCGGAATGTTTGGGGCGGTGGACACCCTAAACGGCCCACTCTTATCGGTGGCCACGTGTACCACTGTTTTTTAAATAATTTAATTAAACGATCCTGTGAAAATCAAAACTTTATCTATCTCTTTTCAATGTTCCCGCAGAAGGGCAAGTTTGGCATGTCAACAAAAAAGAAACGGCCCAGCGCCCAGTTGCCATATACCCAATTCATCGGTGGACAAGGCATAAATAAGCGATTCCATAAGGTAAGAAAACTTTATCAATCAGCGACTCACTTCTTATGGTGGCCTGTGGACTATTTATTTGCGATTTTTACACTAGAAATTATCCAAAGCATTTATTACTTAAGACATATAGTTGCAATAACTTCACTAATTTATTCATGGATTAAAGTCAAGAGTCAGGTTCGTTTCCCCGGCAGGGAGAAGTTATTTTTATGGTAGCTTTTGATAATATGTTCAATAATAATTCAAAAGTAGTCTACCGTCTGAGTAGATGTGTAGAGTTTAAACTACTGGGCCGATGTTGATGAAATATGGCGCTTGTACAGAAAAATCATACCCCGAGGCGAAATCGATAAATGTATTTTAGCTCTTAATTTGGGGTTGCCACCCTAAAAACACTGAAATAAAAAATATATATATTTTTCAAAAATCGTTTCTGGCGATTTTGACTAGAAAATTCTCAAATACAATTAATTAATATACAAATCTAACCACCTAAGTAATTTTCCCGGGATAAATATATTTTCCGAAATATTGATGAAAATAAATATGATTTAGCTGAAAATTGAACAAAAAGTAAACAATCACGTGTTGAATATTGTTTATATGTGTTCAAAAATATAGTGATTAAATTGGATATTATTGGATTTAAATTTAGTCTTACTATGTATATGAGAAAGTTTTTCTTGAGTTTGTCATACCAATTTATTTTCTTTTTAATGTGTCTAATATTTTTTATTTTGTCTTTTTGATAGGTGTGTGGTGGTTCTGCTTGAGGAGGGAGGTAGAGGTAGAGAACGTCACCTAGTCAGCGGTTCAAGGAAAACAGTCACCTGTGTAGGATATAGTAACTGCGGAAGATATTTAGCTACCGGTGAGGTTGGACACTGTCCATCTCTTAGGGTATGGGACCTGAGTGTAGATCCACCTACTGTTGCTGCAGACCTCCCTGGTCACAAGCACTCCATCAACTGCTTGGTGAGTTATAAATGTTATTGTTAGTTATTGACACTTAACTTATTATTTATTTTTAGTATGCTTGCTACACAAATATGTCACCATCAGGGACATGTGAAGGTACATTATGAATTATGAGGGTTCTGGCCTTTGCATGGTCAGTCCACAGTTCCCTCAGTCCCTATACTTCCAGACTTATAGTAATCAGCCGGATAGGGCTTCTGCTACTGAAGTGATGATGAGAATCCCCGTTTTAAAAGAGGAGAAACCAAGTGATTGAAACATCCATGCCATGTTAAGGATGTTCATTTCAGGTTTAATGATTGATAATCGGCAAATCCTAAGGCCCTTTTCACATGAGTGTCTTTTGGATGCTAGAAACTGAGTCCTCAAGTATTAGAGTCACAACATCCTTTCACCATATCCCCCCACCTCCTCAGTGCCACGCCAGGACCGTCCCAGCCATAAACTTGAAGTCCAAAAGACGCAGCATCTTCAAGAGAAGATGACTGAAGAACACTGAAGACGCTGCATCCAAAAGACACTCATGTAAACTGGGTCCAAAGAGTAAATAAATGGAACACTCGCTTTAAGCAAAACTGCTGTTGCTCAAGGGTTAATATCCACCTTTAACCCATGGACATGAACAATAAAGCTAGATCCCCAAGTGGGAGTCCTCTCTGATCTCAGACTCATCACTTTTAAACAAAGCTTCTAAATTTGATTGAGACTCCAGAGGTATGTTAAACTGACTTCTTAATTTAGCAAAGAGAAATTTATTGCCAATTTATAAAGCAGTCCAAAAAGCATATTAGACATAGATTTATAAGATATAAAACCAGGTCTCTAGTGCATACAGCTTCTTGCTTCGATGATCATGCCAGCAGAAAAGTTTTACAACAGGATGTTCTTTAAATACATCTAATTTACATTATACATTTGTATTAATATAAAATGTTCAAAAACTTCTTAGATATTCTGATATCTAATAAATTATCGGGTCTTTAAAAATGAGAATTTGAGAAAACTTCCACTTATATTGCAATATCAGTGATATCTTAAAACCCTGTACTTTATAATTAACAAAATACTATTCTGCCTCTAACCACCTCTAACCACCTCTAATTAACAAAATACTATTCTGCCTATACTAAATTTCCAAAGGCTATCGTATTCTATTAGTTTATTTTCTTCAGGATTATTTATTATCATGCTTATACAAAACATTTCTTAATTCTAAAATTTGTTCTATTTCTCTTGTCTAGGTGGACAGTTTTCGTTATCTGTTGTTTTATGGTAATTTAAAATGAAAGTGTGAAAATTAAAAATAAAAATATATTTTTTGGTTTTTTAATAAAAAATGACCTGTTTAAGTTTAAACACAGGGTTTTCTTTTTTTTTAGTTATTATATAACCACTACAACTCCTGTTAGATACCAGGTGTAAATTTACTTACTAATTTTTTGTTTGTGACATTGACCCACCTACAATGCTCAATTGAAATTAAATTCTGTAGAATTAGGTTTCTATATTATAAATTGAACTTTGCTGAGTCTATCCTAAATATATTTTGTCCTAAAATATCCTTTTCATCTAATATTGATTAGAGTGAATAAGATTTAATAAAATACCTTTTTCCATGGTAGGCTGTGAAATAATAACTTTAGAGCCTAAAAACATAGCTGATATCCATTTTTTCATTACGTGGACTTAAAAAATCTTTTCATTACTCCTAGCTGTAAAGAAAAAAATGTTTACGTCCTAGGACGTAAACATTTTTTCTTTCGTGCTGGTAGTTATCAAAACTTCCGTTTTTAGCGCTGCAATCTTTGTAGAAATGCTTCTAGTATGATTAAAATCCGCTAGATGTCAATGCGTTTTATTTATCTTTTCTTATACTGTAACCTCTTTTTAAGGTTTCTTTTTTTAAGTCTTAAGTATGTACTAATATTTGTTATTATTACATTGATTATTGATTAATATTTAATAACACGAACTGACCGACATTCAAATTTACCCCTAAAAATCAAGACGCTTATAACGAACAAAAGACGAGCTCGAGCTAGATGGCAAATAACAAGAACCATGACTGACAAACTAACTTACAACAGACTCAACAGACAACTTACTTCCATCCTTAGACAGTATAGGGCAGACAAATTTGACGCATATACGGAATCTCTGACTACTGAAAATAAATCACTATGGACAGCGACAAAGAGAATCCTTTCCTACAAACCAATATCCTCTCCCCTTCGTCTTGACAACGTTTCTTGGGCGCTGTCAGATGAAGAAAAGGCTTCTTCATTTGCCAACCACCTTTCCTCAGTTTTTACTCCTCACCCTGATGTTTTTGATCCGAACCATGATAATTCTATCCATGACGAATTGTCTATACCTCTACAATTATCTCCTCCTCCTCCCGCTTTTCATCCCTCTGATGTGTTATATATCATAAAGTCACTTAAGAAGAACAAGGCCCCAGGATCCGATTTAATAACAGCTTCAATCCTTAAAAACCTTCCTAAAAGAGCCCTCCTTTTACTCACCTACATTTTTAACTCTGTCCTTCGTACTACATACTTCCCTGCCCATTGGAAACTGTCTATTGTTATAATGATACCTAAGCCCCATAAACCTGCTCACCTTGTCTCATCCTACCGCCCTATTAGTCTTCTTCCAGTTATGAGTAAAATCCTCGAAAAACTATTACTACGTCGTATTTTTCCTATCCTTGAATCTCATAATATACTTCCAAATCACCAATTCGGTTTTCGAGCAGCACACTCAACTCTACACCAATGCCATCGCGTTGCAGACACCATCGCTACCGCTCTTGAGAAGAAACAGTATGTCTCCGCAGCCTTTCTCGACGAAGTGCAAGCTTTCGATCGAATTTGGCATCGGGGATTGCTGTGGAAACTTAAGAGAGTCCTTCCTCCGACATACTACCTAATCCTATCCTCTTACTTGAGAGACAGATTCTTTAAAGTCTCTCAAGGATCCTCTGTTTCCAACTCCTTTCCCATCCTTGCAGGCGTGCCTCAAGGTAGTATTCTTGCTCCTTTCCTATATTCCCTTTACACAGCTGATATCCCAGTACACCCAAATACTATCCTAGCCTCCTTTGCCGATGATAAGGCCATCCTCTCGACCAACTCAGAACACCAATTAGCATCCCTATCCCTCCAAAACCACCTCTACAGCGTCGAAAAATGGGCAACGAAATGGAGGATAAAATTTAACACCGAAAAAAGTACTCACGTAACTTTTACCCTAAGACGAGCTACCTGTCCTCCCGTTATTCTAAACGGATCCCATCTTCCTGTGGCTAGTGAAGTGCGGTACCTAGGACTTTTTTTTGACAGAAGACTGACTTGGAACATGCACACACGACACAAACGAACCGACATGAAACGACGCTACAAATTACTTCTAAGACTTCTCGACTATAGGTCTAAACTCACATTAAACAACAAACTAACCATATATAACACCATTATAAAGCCTATCTGGACCTACGGACTTGAACTGTGGGGAACTACCAAGCCGTCTAATTCCTACAAAATCCAATCCCTCCAATCAATTATCCTTCGCAAAATCACCAACGCCCCATCCTACGTAACCAACCTAACAATCCACAATGACCTGAATGTTCCTTTCGTCCATGATCTTGCATCCTCCCGCTACAAATCCTTCCACTCCAAGTTTTCTACTCATCCTAATCCCCTCATCCAAAATTTATCTTCAATCACACTCCCAGATAACCCCCGCAGACGCCTCAAGCGTAAGTGGCCACGTGACCTACTGCAATAATGAGACACTTAATTTAAGCAAAAACCGTGAGTGTCACTACTGAGTGAACTTACTCACATCAAGCGATTCAAGCTCTTTTGTTGTTATTATTATTATTATTATTATTGTTACTATTATTATTATTATTATTATTATTATTATTTTTGTTATTATTATTATTATATCTTATAATTATGATTATGCTTTTGACAATTATTTTTGTTATTATTATTTAATTACTTTTACTATTGTACAATTTTTAAAATTGCACTCAGTCGCTTGTTACGATTGTAAAATTGTAGTTGTGACTAAAGAAATAAAGAAAAAAAAAAAAAAAAAAAAAAAAAAAATATTTAATGTTTTTCCATTGTCTGCTACCACGGAAAAAATAGCATATGCTACACGACTGTGAAGTGTTTTTTCTTTACCTTGGCAATATTTACTGTCTCGCTTCGCTCGACAGTAAATGTAATTGCCGTGGTAAAGACAAAACTCACTTCACAGCCTAGTAACATAATATACTATTAAGTACATTTTTACTTTGTTTACCTTTTACTGTCACCAGTCTCAAAAGACAGTGTTTATCTTTTTTGTTTTGTCTTGGCATATTTAAAGTAATAATTAATTAAATTAAATTAAAAAAGTAAAATTAAAAAGTAAAATTAAAGAAATACTATAATTAAAGAAACTCGAGCCTTTCCCTTATTTTTATAACTTATATAATAACAACTTTTATTAAACTTTTCATTTTTTTTTTTTCTTAAAAAAACATGTGACATAAAATGTGAAACATTGATATAAACTAATAAAGTTCAATCTTATTATTATTATTATTATTTTTAAAATAATAATAATTCATACTCAATTGATTAATACTTTAATATGCCTACATATTTACCTCTTATTTGCATACATATTTACTTCTAATTTGATTACTTGTTCTCCTGAATTCCGTACCTACTTATTCATCTTGATCAGGGTTAATATCCAAGTTTCTTAATTCCACTACAAACCTTTTTTTCTCTCCGTCATAATTTAAGTCTTAAGATTAAATTTAAACTTTAGCTAGCACATTTTATTTGTTTTAATTTTTTAGTCGAATACCTGATTATCTTTTCTTTATATCAAAACCTCACAGCGTACCTGAGAAGTACACCTTTTGCAGCGTACTAGTGTGCTACAGCACACCGGTTGAAAATAGCTGCTCTAAGGTAACACCTAACTATCTTCCCCCTCTTGGTACAAGATTTTCATTCAGCTGAGTGTGCAACATACTCAAACTGTGCTAAGCTCAAAGAGTAAACTGAATATGTTTATTAGTCCATTGCAGTCTTACCTTAATTTGACAGTCCAGTAATTATTATCATTAGTTCACTTCAGATGTTTTTTTTTTAAATTTTATTTTGGAGTTGAGGTATAATATTGAATTAGTTAAGTTCACTCAATGTTTTATTCAATATGCTAAATAAGTGTTTTTGATATAATAAATCTTAAATATTCATATGTTTTTTAATTACTAGATTATTTGTACATTGGATATAATTTAAATATTTATCCACAAATAATTTATAAATGGATTATTTAAATATGCCATTACTATTTTGGCATAAATATTTCTTTGCTATTACCTATTTATTCATAAATAATTTTATTATATTTATAACTATGATGGAATAGAAATACAAAGGTCAGAATAGTGTAAATCAGATAATACAACAAACAGTGTGGAATACTGAAAAAGTTTAGTATCCAACCAACAAACAGAAATATAATTACAGATATAGATATTCATTGAATTTCAACAAAAGTCTCAGTCAGTAAACTTGAAACTTGTTTAACTCCAAGTTGAATTGAGTTTATAACAAATGTATAAAGGGAATCCCTTTTGGTCCACCTTTAACT
Source organism: Gerris lacustris (assembly GCA_951217055.1). Taxonomy (NCBI): domain Eukaryota; kingdom Metazoa; phylum Arthropoda; class Insecta; order Hemiptera; family Gerridae; genus Gerris; species Gerris lacustris. The sequence goes on along the minus strand of OX578283.1, from coordinate 21,308,335 downwards.
TTAAAATGTATATATTTTTCAAAAATAATCCTTTCCCTAGAAGCTTAAGTGGTTTTCGTTGATACTCCATTGGATTTTATTAATTTAATTTTTCTCTTTTATGTTTTGTACAGTTTTTAACCTTCATCTGCTTGCACCCACCAAATTCACACTTCCGATCATGTCGGTGGCAATTTGACCATTTACAATTTTTTTTATAATTTTCATGAGTTTTTCGTTATTCAAACATCAAAGTGCACGATTCAAATTATTTAGGACTAATGAACTCTGACATAACATTACAAGTACATTTTTGGCCAAAAGTCTTTGTTAAAAAACAAAATCAAAGTTGTATGTATTTAGTGTTAATAAATTTTATCGTTATTGTTCATTTTAGGCGGCAAGTTGGTCGCTGTGAGCCTCTAGTACTAGATAGTTGGTGACTGTACTGACTTGGCGGGTGGAGTTGCCTTATTAGAAGACAGACATGGTTAAGAGGAAGGGGATAGTAATTAAAGAATACATGGCTCTCCCACCCCTCTCATGACACTCTGAAAAAAAATGGCCAGAAAAATTCAAAAAGGTGGCCAATTTGCCGCCCACGGGAGCGGATGAAGGTTAAAAATAGATTTATCAAACATTTAATCAGACATTTTCCCTGGCTCTCCTTTTTGGCTGTATATACAGTAGAACCTAGATAATTCGGACCTTCGAAAATCCGGACTGCCTATTGAAACATTTAATAACTAGAAATTCTATAAAAGAAAAAAAAAAAAAATCCGAAAGGTGAAAGTGGGACATCTCTTGCAAAAAAAAGTATTATGTGGGTACATCTAAAACGAAAAACGAGATAGCATATTGCAATATGCGTTAAAGCTAGATTCTGATGAGGGGTCAAAAAACCGGAGAACGTTACGAACGGCAAATGATACCGCTTTAGAAGATGCGATGTGCATCCCAAAGAAGAAGCTTAGGCGCACCTTTATCAGGTCCTCTTATCTGCGAAAAAGATGTTTTACAGCATATTCGAAAATTTGGACAAATCGGTAATTCGGACAGTGTCTGGTCCCAATTAGTCCGAATTATCGAGGTTCCACTGTAGTTATATATTATGAAAAAATTAAATATATATGAATGTGCTTTAGGAACCAATTTTTATTTACTAACTTTTAACATGAATTTTAAATAAATTAACTTTCCTTAGTAATTTTGCCTTTCCGCATTGTTTTTTTATTTTATGAGTGACAGTGCTTGTTTCCTTGTAATAATTGTATAATCATTTATTAAGTATTAAAATGAAGTTTTGATTTTTTCCCTCTGTGTGTTGGATCATATAGTTATCTTTGTTTTTTTTTTATTCTTTTGATATTTTTGTTAATTGTATTCTAATTTGGTATTTGTCTTTTTTTATCATGTAAAGATATTATTCAGGTATAACATAAAAACAGTAAGATTCTGCTAATAAAAGTTTTGGATCTTCCGGTATGGAAATGATCAAGGCATGTCTCAATGGTTGTTGATGTGATTGTTTCATGCTCTATGGTGGATAGAAGCATTTTCTGCCATGTTTTAAGAATGTTTACCCTTCAGGAGAAGTAAATTCAATTCATAACTCTTTTGAGTATTAATCCTCATCATAATATGTCCCAACAAAAGTAAGAATCTTCCAATCAGTTAGGAGATTACACTCTACTTCAGATTATTGCTAATGGATTTAAACTTGATACTTTTATTTGCTGTAAAATATTGTCTAGGAAATTCCTAGAACTTTTTTTTGGCTTAGCACTGCAGAGTAGGGAGAATAAAACTATAATAAGACAGATGTCTTAAAGATCTAGATATCTCAGTAGTAGTAAGATATAGATATAGATAATCTTACTTTTCTTGATTGGTGCAACATAATTTAAGTAATAAACTCTCTCTCTTAAGCTGAAAAAAACATGAATTAAAAAGACTTTTTTTTTTTTTTAATACAATTCAGTGTACATCATAGTTAACTCTATGCTCTTCTAACTTTTTTTGGTTAAAAAGGATAGTCCTAATTAAATAATTAATTTATATCCCCCCCCCCCCTATTTAGTCATTTGATTATATTTTGATGTGCTGTATTGATGTTCAAACACAAGCTAAACGTTATAAGTAATGCCTGGTGAAATCAACATTAATATTTCTTCAGGCGTTTGAAAAGTTTAATGTGTAATAACGTATAATGCTCTTCTTGGACTCTTATGGTTACTTGGGTCATTATGATTTAATGAGGATGTAATGTACTTTAAAACAAAACTGTCTAACATGAAGTGGTTGATTCAGGTAGCTTACGGTGAAGCTAATTTAATATCTCATCAGTCTGATCATCAAGCTTGGATTTGAACATTAAGTCAACTGTTCTCTGAACCATCCCATTTTTTCATTTTGGGAGATAGACAATTGTAAGAATGTTTAAGAAGCATTTAGCTCATTCCATTGTTATATTAATACAATTTGTTTTTACTATGTATGTTTAGGCATTCTCACCGAGTCAGAAGTATATTGTTTCGGTCGGAAGCCAACAGGATATGATAGTCAACGTGTGGGACTGGAGAGCGGGTATGAAGACTGCATCAAATAAAGTTTCATCCAAAGTTAAAGCGGTATCTTTTTCCGAGGACGGATCTTATTTTGTAACTGTTGGCAATAGGCATGTCAAATTCTGGTACCTTGAATATTCACGAGGCTCTAAGGTAAGTTTATTAAATAAATTATATGTATTTAATTGATTAAAAATTACTTTTAAAAAAAACTTATTAAATAAAGACCAGTCATGCACCATGACTTAATAAGCCAATTTTCAAAGAAATCTGCGTATTATTGGCTTATGATAATGTAGGAAAATTTTGGTTTAGAATTTGGATTGATGGAAAAAAAAAAAAAAAAAAAAAAAAAAAAAAAAAAAAAAAAATGTACACCAGGGGTAGGGGTACGGTGTACAAAAGTCAAAATAGTATATACCCTTCAAGTTGCAGGTCGTTGGAAAGCTCTTTAAGGGTACAGTAATTGTTGTTACAGTCTTCGCACAACTAGAGTCGACGCGTTGACAGCACGGGAAATTGAGTGACACACAGATTGGCCAACCTTTCTGGGGGAAAAAATAAAGCCAATACGAAGCCTTCTTATACCGTTATCCAGAGGGCCTCTCCCCTCCACTAGAGACTATCTTTGCCCAGTTGGCCCGACCTTTTGTCCGGGAAAATCTCAAGCTCTCATTGACTCGTCCCCCCTTTTGCTAGTTTTTCCCGCGCTGTCAACGCGTCGATTCTAGTTGTGCGAAGACTGTATGTACACTTTTGTCATATTTTCATATAAGAGGGGTGTAAAATGGAAAAAACACGGTTTTATGCTATTTTTGACCCTAAATTGTTGTAAATGGACTCCAAAAATTCTGGCCAATATGAATTCATCCTTTCTTTTGATATTATTAACAGTTTTAAATTTGTTTGGATTTTTTAAGTGCATCCTAGGATGAGATATTGTCTGGAGTGACACATATATACATAAAAATAATGTGTTAAGTTTCAGGAATCAATTAAGGATGGTCTAAACTGGATTTCCATGGAGGAAATTTTCAAAAATTTGCATTACAAAAATTTTTAAGCCATTGCAATAGCTTAATTTTTTTTCGAAAATTCGCTAACAGATCCAAATAAATCAATAACATTATTTGTCTTTCTATTATAAATTTAACAATATGAAGAAATAAGCTATGAAAAAAGTAATTAAATTCTACCCAAGAATGAAGCTCTTAGTTAAAAAGATGAAGCAAATTTTAGATAAACTAAATTGTCCAAATTAGTAAACACTAATTGTAAATAAAAGTAATTAGTCTACATTGAAAAGTTGTTCTAGTGCCCCTAAGCTCTTCATCTACTAACTTTTATCTGCAACTTTAAGCAAAATTGGTAAATTCAACTATATCCCTTTAACTATGACAAATTAGTATCCTGCAAGCTTCCTCTGAGCAGAGGATGTCTTTACCTAAACAAGATACTTGAAAACTATTTTAGGATTGATCAAAAGCATTAAAGATGAAACAAGTTTTCTCGATTACATAGAGGGCGGAGCTGCCAGCTTAACTAAAGCTGCTTGAATTAAAATTCAAAACACCACCTTTATTAAGCTTAAGTAGTAGACACAAACCATATTATCACAAACTTGACAAATTGGATCAGGTTTTAATAAATATTTAATGAGAATGGATCAGTGATTCATTTATACCTTTTTCTGGTAACTAAGACTAGCTTTTGTCCCTGGTCATTAATATAAATCAAATTTTACAAATCTCAGAAATTATTTTATAACAGAAAATTATTAATATTTTTTAAAAAAAATATTAATTTTTTAAATATTATGTATGCATATATTTATAAATAGTTGTTTTTTTAATACAAATATTTTTGTCTGTTTCAGTATAAGGAGCCAGTGCCTCTGATGGGAAGATCTGCTATATTAGGTGAACAAAGGAATAATGATTTTGTTGATGTTGGCTGTGGTAGGGGGCAAGCGGCGCCCTCTACCTTTGCTATCACTAAATCAGGCCTCCTCTGTGAATTCAATTCTAGAAGACTTCTTGACAAATGGGTCGAACTTAGGGTGTGTTTATTTATATATTTTAGTTATTTATTTTGCAGTGGTAAAGGTGAGCATATTTTTTTATTTAAAGGAGACCTTTGACTACTCAAGCATCTAATCTTACTTTCACTATGCCCCTGGCATTTGGTGTGGCGTATAAATAAGAATGATTATAAACAAAATTGCACTTGCTTAGATAATTTTAGCAAATTATTATTATCTAACTGAATGAGAAATGTTTCTCTTTGCTGAAGAATCCTCTGCAAGCAACATACCTGTTGTACATGTGTTAACATTATTTTTAAATGAAGAAACTTCAAGGAACTTTTGCCCTTATGTAAATTCGATTGAAATTTATTTTTAAGAAAGTAAAAACAATAGGCTAATCATGATGGAGTTGTTTTTGAAAATTTTGGTTGAATGTGATTTTTATATCAATTCTATTTTTAAAAAAACTAATAGTTAATTTAATATTATTTTATTTTTGCAGACAGTTAGTGCTAATTGTTTAGCAGTTGGGGAGAGCAGAGTATTTGTGGGATGTGCTCAGGGTATAGTAAGGTGTTTCGATCCTCTCACTCTTCAATTTGTTACAACTCTTCCTAGAACCCACCATCTCGGAGTTGATCTCGCTGCGTGCCTTCATATCTCGTAAGAATTATTATTACTCTTTGTAAAGTAAGCCCGTATAATTATTATGTCCATCTGCTTTAGCACTATTGCAAAATTATGTTTTTATCTTTTTCAGTCATATGGCGAGTCATCCAGATAATGCTAAATACCCTGATACTGTTGCCATTACCTTTGACGAAAAAAATGCCAAACTTACCTGCGTGTACAACGATCATAGTCTATATATTTGGGATGTTCGAGATATTAGAAGGGTAATTGTTTTCTTTTCCATTTCTTATTGTTAACTTATTCTTATTTTAACCTTTTTTTTATAATCTGGCCAATCTTAGTAGTTAGATCCAATACAACCTTTGACCTAGAATTAGTGTGATGGTCATTTCAATTTATTGCTTTGAGTTTAACCATGATGCTCAAAACCTCTGAAGATGTTTCCACTATTCAAAAGTGAAACTTTGGACTTCACATCACTCAAGATGTGGTCTTCACTAGAAAACTGTAAAATGGCTTAATTTTCTTTGAAAATTCGCTAAAACTCTTCAAAAACTGCTCTTCGAAAACTGCTATAACATTGGAATATTATAGTGTTTATATTTTTGTAATTTTGATGTTGACAGGTTGGAAAGAGTCAGAGTTCGTTATACCACAGTGGTTGTATATGGGGTTTAGAAATGTTTCCAACAGGCTTAGAGTTTCTTCCCGATGGTTCCTTTGTCACATGTTCCTCTGATGATACTATAAGAGTGTGGAATTCAGGAGAAAATCGTTGTACGCCCGGTTCACCATATCAACGAAATGTCTACTCCAGGGAATTACTTAAGGTTTGTTCACATTTTCAATAGATTCTGTGCAATGGTGCCTAAATAGTTACTTATCAAAATTAAAATAAATGATTAATATTGTACAGTTTAAATTTATTTGATAAATATGTGTTTGTTTAGATATTATATTTGGACAATGAAGGAAATGGTAGCACAACTAATAGCGGTGGAAGGGATGGAGAAACAACAGAAGAAGGTGATGGAAGGGCAGGGGTGAGATGCTTAGCACTAAGTCCCGGAGCTAGGCATCTTGCATCAGGTGATAGGGCAGGCAACGTTAGAGTTCATAGTGTTGAAACTCTTGCCGAGTTATGTTTAATAGAAGCTCACGATGCTGAGGTCCTTGCTTTAGAATACTCACCAAACAACCCTGCTCTTCTTGCATCTGCTTCAAGGGACAGGCTTCTTCATGTATTCAATGTAGAGCAGGTATGTTTTTATTAGAAGTAGTATTGTCTAACTTATTTTGTGAGAATTGAAGGATAGTAATTTATACTTCTATCGATATTTTCCCTTCTTGGACAGTTTGACAGTCTCTCTCTCTATCTCTATCTTTGGGTTAATTAGAGAATTGATAGATTTTGTCATATTTACTGACGTTAGAAACTTGGTTTACGTGATAATAAATAATAACACTTGTAGAAAAGTAACTCACAATGTAATCAGTATTTTGTCACAAATACAAATTATACAGATCCTACATTAACTGTTTTGTTCTATTCATCGAACTGAACAAATTACATCAGTAATTGACCACAATAATTCTTTGAAGTTGACAGTAATGTCTAATCTGGTCGGTTTTTGTTCTTTACATTTTATGTTGTGGTCCTAATGATATTAATAGTCTAATGTTAATAGTGCTGACACTCATAAATTTAATAAAATTTGTGTGTAGTTTTAACCATTTCTTCTAGCCTCTGTATATTCTGACTACCAATACATAGAAGTTGAACTCCATGTGTATTCACCAATTTGTAGGTGTGTCATAGACTAGAGGGACTTCTCAGGTATAAGCAATAGTTAGCAAATAAACTAGTAAAATATTTTTATTCTAACCCCTCGATTATATCACTTTGATTTTACTTAATCTTTCTGATATATTTATGAAATAATTGTATTTTTTGCAGGACTATAACTTTCTTCAAACATTAGACGACCATTCCTCATCAATTACTGCAGTTAGATTTATAGAGAATAGTGAAAAACTTCAAATGGTTTCCTGTGGTGCTGATAAATCCATTATATTTAGAGAAATGACTCCATCTGGGGATGTAAGTTATTTTATTTTTTTTTTTATTTTTATTTTTTTTTTTTTTTTTATATAGTGTTTGATTCATACATAAAGGAGTTAATTTAATGAAGTACAGTTGAAGGCATGTAATGAAGAAAATACAAACTTACTAAAGTTACAAACGTACTAAGTAAATAACCAAATGTTATTTTTTTGTACCAATTCAGTTAATACTGTTGAACAAATCACGTTTCTACATATTTCTAAATCAATAATATCAAAATAATATTTATTTTCTCAAACCTAATATATAAAATTTGTTGAATTTTTTATTGTAAATCAAATTTAAAGAGCAAAATTTACCAGTTTATTGTCAAAAAACTGAAAGAGGCTAATATTAATCTCTCCTGCCTTCCATCCTCCTCCTACTTCGTTAAGTACCCACTCTGCATCTCCTGAAGAGAATTCCCCAACATGCCTCTTTCAGTCATTATAAAGCCTATATTTTCACGTTAACCATTTTATTAGGTGACATACATCTAGTTTGTTTCGTTTCATCTGTCCAAAAATGTAGGTGTCTGGGCCCCTTAAACATTTCTGCTCGGCTTCAATCAGTGGGCTGACATGGTGGCTGTTATAATAGGACATCACCTGTTGCAACACCAAGGAATTCTGCTCTCTGCCTTCTGCAAGCAACATATTGTTCTTTATGTGTTCGAATAAACTGTTGGGCTATTCATTTGTTTTTGGATAGTAGAGATAGCTACAAATATGCCTAATGTTGTTGTTGTCCTCACAAAAGTTAGCAAACTTGTTCGATCTAAAGTGAGGGTATATATTCACTATTTTCTCAGGTACACCATATAGAGGAAACATTGGCTCAGGCTCTGAATTAATGCTTTACTTGTAGTCGCCTATCTCCTCCCCCACTTAATTTTAACCAGTTTTAACCATTCAAAAAATTCATCATTTCAATGGCCTGTATTAATCATTAGTATTTTTATTTATTTATTATCAATTTTGTTCTTTGAGTTTTATTACCAATAAAAAAAAAATTGGTTTTAACATGTTTTAGGTCCATGCATATTGATTATTGTATTTTCTATAAAATATCTATTATCTATAGAATTTCTGTCCTCTCTATGCTTCTTCTAGCGTTTTTTTTTTTTTTTTCTTTTCTTTTTCTTTAAATCATAATTATCCTTTAATTTCATTTTTCAGTCTCAGGCGTCTAATGTTGGGGAGTTTGTTAGAGTTGCAAACCTGGCAGGAAAGGCAACATTGTATGATATGGCTGTCGACAGTGGTCAGAGGCACGTCCTAACAGCATGTCATGATAGAAATATTAGGGTTTATTCTGTCAACTCAGCAAAACATACAAGAACATTTAAAGCCTCTTTAGCCGACGATGGTTCCCTTATTAAAGTGAGTATGCTCTTTTCTTTATTTACCATTTCATATTTTATTTATTTGAGTGAGCTTTTTGTATCTCCTATTAAATATGTTTCAGGTTTGTTTAGATCCTAGTGGTTTGTACCTGGCATCATCTTGTACAGATAAATCAGTCTGTATATATGATTACTATAGTGGTGAATGCGTAGCCATGGCTTCAGGTCACAGTGAATTAGTCACTTCTCTGAAGTTCTCTAGTGATTGTGAAAGATTAGTATCAGCTTCAGGTGATGGAACTATATTAGTTTGGACATTACCTCATGATATGGTTGTTACTATGAGAGCACGTCTTCAGCAGCAACAAGCTAGAAATAGGTAATTTTCTTAACTTTAATGCTTAACTTGTTTTTGCTTCCATTGATTTAAATGTATTTAATATATGTTTTACTGTTAACACCAATTTTTCTTTCGAAGAATATTTGCTTGCTCCTTATTATTACACTTCTAGCTAGAAATGTCTAACGAAAAGAAAATGTATATTTATTCATAATGCAGATTAACTATTATTTGTTTTAGGAAATCAAATAAACTTGTTAATGGCAACCAGTCTGACCAAGAAGATTTCTACACAAATTCCAAAGATATATTTGACACCAATGCTAATAAACCTGGATATAGGTGCGATATACATTTCAATATTAGATTATATACTGGTATAAAGTAGTAAAATACTCTCTCCACTACGGCTTTTTTAAGACCAAAATTGTTATACTTGTCTTACAATTAGAGGTTACTCTGGCACCGTGGGGAAAAAATAAATAAATAAAGGGAAAGGGGAATGATAAGAGCTCTTTGATGTCTAGAAGGTCAGACCAACTAGGAAAAAAAAATGTCACTGGTGGAGGAGTGTGGTCGTAAGGATGACCCCCTAGTGACTTTATTTTTTTAATCACATAGGTTGGAGACAATCTAATTTGTCAGAGTAAACTCTAATTGCAAGAAGAGTATAAATACACAATTTATTTTTAATTTTCCTTACAGCTGTGGTCTTAAGGAATGATAAATTTAAAAAAAAGTAATATTTGTATATTAATTTATTTATTTAGCAATATTTCGCCCAATCTTGGGCATCATCAGGGCTTATATCTGCAGATATAATTGTGGTTTATACATTTATTTGAAGTGAAGGAGTAACGTGTAATACAGAAATACATCTCACTATAGTTCAACAATTACTCAAAGAGAGTAACTACTGCTTCACTCCAGATAAATGTATAAACCACAATCATATATTCAGACATAAGGTCTGATGATGCTCAGGATTGGGCGAAATATTGCTAACTAAATAAATTAATTTATAAATAATATTTTTTTAATTTATCATCCCTAAAGACCACAGCTATAAGGAAAATATAGATTTAAAGGGATTAACTGAAGATTGAAAATGTATTTTTAGTTTTTTAGGTTGTAGTAATTTACAACTCTATAATCAATATCATTACTCTAGCAACTTAATATTGATAATAATTTTAGACAATGGAATGATGTAGTTATTGTATCATTGCATTTTAAATGTACACCCATTAAAAGTTATCTTAATAGTTGTATTAATCTTTGTTATGTTTTCAATTGTTCATTGCAATTAATATGTGATAAGTTTTGAGAGAAATGTGAGCTACATTGTTCCGATTTGTGTTAGATACAGTGTTCTACCAGTTTGGGCTAAGAAAGAACTGGAAGGTGTGGATCCCGGTACAGTAAGGGAAGTTACTCCTCCGAGAGGAAGATGGGCTCAAAGAGTCGACTCCTCTTCATTCTCATATAAATCTTATCAGACTGACTCTTACCTTTCCTTATCATCTCCTGTCAGTAAGTAAACTTTCAACTACATTATAAAGTTCCCTAGAGTACAATTTAGGATACAAATTATTATATTGAATATACAAACATGAACCTATAAAGAAATAAACTAATTTACCTAGTGTATTGTTGTACTATGATCATTATTATACATATTAAACAAATTTATGGAAACCAAAAATAGTACAATCGTCTACTGTTAATTACCAGGTTGACTGATTTCCTTTGGTTGGTGACATACTTTTTCTCATATTGAATTTGTTTCATTGTTATCTACTATAAACCCAGTGAGTCCCAGTGAGGGATATTTACAGACAAGTTGATAAGGCAGCAAAGAAAAGGTGGGTTCGTTGGCAAGAAACTACAATGTCAGGAGGGTTTTACAAACAAATCCAACCAGCAGTAGGAGCAACACCTTGGTACAAAGGACAGAGCAACAGACATTTCATAGTTTCTATTTTTAGATTAAGATCTAATCACGGTATTTGTAATTTATATTTTAAAAAAATAAACAAAGCAGAGTCAAGCTTATGCTCTACATGTAATCTGGAAGAAGACCTTGAACACATAATAATGTTTTGTAAAAAATATTCTGGTCAAAGAGAGGCACTTTTAAATAATGTTTTTAATTCAAAATCTATAGAATTACCATTTAATTATTTATCAATTTTATATAGTAGATCTCCTCCTTTATATAAAATGTTGTATTCCTTCCTAAATAGTATAAAAGTCAGTATTTAAGAAACATTTGTTATAATGAAATCATGGCTGTATGGCCGATATGTAGCCAATGCAAAAAAAAACAAAAAAAAAAAAAAAAACTATAAAGTCCAAATAAAGAAAGGGAGGTATCCTTTTTTTGTGGATTGTGTTTATTTGAAGTATTTTCTGTTGCTTTACTCTAAAACATATGTAATTAAATATTTATTTTTAGATAACCGAGTCGATTCTGATGGAAGTAAGGAGGACAGCTCGGTCGATAGTGGTGCTGAGACAGGCAGATCTTCCCTTTTATCTAACTTGAGAAGAGAGGAAATGAATATTTCCAAGGTTAGATTTCTCACCCTGGCTATTTATTCCTAATAAGTAACCTAATAAGGGTTATTTATTAACTCCACCTTTTTGTCTCAATATTTGTTTTTTTTTCTTTTATCTATATCTTTAATATAAGTTGTTTTTGTTGCCCACAGTCTCAGGATTCCACTGGTGACTTCTTAAGCTGTCCTGAAAGTTTGCATGAAATACTTTCTGCAGATGACAATAAAGTTGTAAGTTGAATAATTATATTATATTTATTTGTATTGAGGTTTTGGAGGAAAATGAGCTGAAAGACGTGTAAATAATAAGATCCACTCTCTAATGGCTTATGGAGCATACCCTGATCTTGTAAGAGAAAATAGTTAGTTGCCAGAAGTTTAAAAAGCAAATTTGACCAGTTTATTATCAAATATATAATACAGACTAATTTATATTAAATACTAGTTATTATATTTCACCTTTATCAATGATTAAATGTTAAATTAGTCAAAACCAGTCTTTCTTCACCATGCAAAAGGTGTTTCTTTGAGTACATACCTTCTATATATTTAAATCTGAGTATAATACATTTTTAAGAGCCATGCTTTTTGAGTTTCAATAACTCTGTTTTTATTCCCTGTGAGCCAGTTTTTTCTTTAATATATAACTTTATCTTCTTTCTTTATCTTCTCCAAATGCCATTAAAGTGTTATGATGGACTCTGAAAACTTCCTATATTGTTCTTTATACTGTGAAAGACCTTTATTTTCTCTCGGAGTCTTCTCTCATTTTCTCCCAAGCTATTCAATGTAATCATCAAAAGTTCTGACCGGGCACTCTCCTTCTGGTTTAGCCTGCGTGGATTGCTTTGGCTTCCTTGACTCCTCTATTGATAATACATGGCCATACCACATGAGCTGTTTATTTTCCATTCTTTGTAACAAACAACAAATAAATAAAATTAAGTCTATTTTTCTTTGTGCTTAGATGTCCGGAAGTAACATTAGACTGAATCGTGGCAGTGATATTTCTTCAGACATGTTGAATGTTGGTAAACATCAACACCACACTGATGATAGTTCATTAGGAAGCTTTAAATATGAGGTTTGTTTTTAAAAGTGTTTATTTTTTTATAAGGGTTTCCTATATGGCTAATTTTAGAATTTGTATTTTAAAAAGAAGTGAAGTATGGGGAAATACATATTACCATTGGAATTGTGGAGGATGTATGTTTTAAGATACTCAGTAGTTTCTTGGGCTAAATTCACGTATTAAGTTTTAACATTTGTTATTTTATACAATTTAATATGATGAAGAAGCAGAAGAAAATAATAAAATTAAAAAATTAATAATAATGAAGTCACTACATTCAATGTAGAAAGGGTGGTATAGGGTGAATTTAAATAATATTCTACTAAATTGCTGCCAGTAATTCTATCCGCCAACATGATTTACTAATTCAAAGAGTTTCTTTTACTTTACTGCTAATTTTTGTAGGTGGAGAGTGGAGAGGAAGGTGATGGAGACGTAGAAGACTGTAGTGAAGGAGAGACTAGGCCAGTCCTCTATGTTGAAGGATGTGGAGGTTCTGATAGTGGTCGAGATTACCCAGTTGCTAGGCCAGCCAGTGCTGATTTGCTGTCTGAAAGTGACAGTGATGACACTGCAGGGTGTCTTAGTGCTAGTTCCGATAGGCTTGACCGGCTAACTCCTAATCTTATTAATACTTACCATTCTTTAGCTAACAGGCCTTCTGCACATTTCAACAGTAAAGGTAATCTCAGTAATTTTTTATTATTATTTACATTTAAGCAAATCATTTATGAATTATTATTACATTATATTATTCTTACAATGAATGTTCTTGTTTATAGGTAAGAGAAGCTTATCATCACAGCACCAAGTATCCAACAGAAATACCAATGTGATAGAAGCTGCTAAATCTACAAGGAATGATGCTGATGCCATGAGGAAACGAGAAGAACTGATGAGAAGGATAGAGGAAACAAGAAAGCAACTTCAGACAGTAAGCTAATTTTTCTTTTTATTTAAATATTATTAATTTCTTCTTGCAGGAGTGTTTTCACAATTTAGTTAATTCTTGGTTAGTATATATTTTCTGTGGAAGGGAACCAAGCTCTTCATACCGCATGTTAGTATGATAATATGTGTCTCTTTTAAACTATGTAAGCATGGATTTAAATTATAATTTTAATTTTTTTAGGTTGGGTTCAAAAGTAAACTGAAAAACAGTCAGAGTATCCAGGACTTGAGTATAGCAAGGCAGGGAGGTGGAAAAGCATTGCGACCCCATGTGCCTGATCCAGGTAATAATATCGATACAAACACTTACACTAGGATTAAGACTACTAACAATTCTACTAACCGTAACCTGAGTCTCCCTCTTAACTGTGCTAACCAGAGAATGGGGAGGGAATCAAAGTCCATGGACACAAGTCTGGATTCTTCACCGGTAGATGAGAATATTATCAAAAGATTTGCTTGTAGTTTTTATGTCAGTATGAATGACTTAATGAGCCCGCCCAGGCAAGAATCCAAATCTTTAGATGATCTCAGAACAACAGAGAACACTCGTGAGTGTACTATGGAAAATGGTTGTGGGGAAGGTTCTGATTACAGTTCAGATTCTTTAGAGGAACCTCGTCCAAGAAGATGTGTATCCGAGTATCAAATCGCTCCTATACTTGGGTTTTCTGAAAGAACGAAATCTCATTCAGAGGAAAATATCCTTGGTACCAGTGGGTTTTTCCTAAGAAATAGGGAAAACTGCAGAAGTGAAGAAAGTATTTTGACAGATGAGAGTGAGTATCAATTCTTGTTTGGCAGTAAGGATGTATTTCGGAGTACTGAGAGTATCCTTACAGAAGGAGAAGAATCGCCGGTAAAAAGAGCTGTATCACGAACTAGAAGTTTACAAGACTGTGAGAAACACACAACACCTGCTAAAACTAAAAATGAATCTTTCTTTATTCCTCTTGATGACTCAGAAACCAAACCTAGGCCTAATCCCCCCGTCATTGCACACAAGCCACCAAAACCCAGAGCCCCTTCGTCCAAAATCAAATCTGTCCAGAGGAAATTGCTCAAACACAGAGAAGGAGGAAGGAAAGAAGCGACAGAGGGCAGAGTCAGTGGTAGGGTGGCAGAACTGTCGGCTGCTTACGAGAGGCTGTCTCAACCTGGTTCAGCTGTACCTACCTTAGCGTCAGACTCGGGCAGTTCTACACCTTGCTCATCTTCTTCCCCTAAAAGACTTCCCCACTCTGAAGGTACTTCTAAGTCCCTTTAGCATGCTCGTTCCCCACTGGCTAAACTCAACACTCCCATTTCATCTCCCAATTTTTCTATAATGTAGTGCTAGAGTTTATTTTAGAGTGGTAATTTTTTTATTTAATTTTTATTTATTTAAATATTTTGTATGTTGGAATGATACATTTATCTTTATTAATGCTCATGAATTGTTTTGAAAAATCTTGTTGTAAATGCGTAGGCCTGTACCTTTGTTCCTGTGAAGTGCATAACTGTAAGTAATTTATTAGAATCACGAACAATTATGATCACCTTTAAAATACACTATTAGTTGTATTTAAAACTCTTGATGAGCTATTATTATTTTAATTATCAAGCATTCACAGTTCTTAAACTAATTAGTTTTTATTTCAATTTTACAGGTAACTTTTGCTTCTCTCTAAAATCTCTAATTTTATGCCAATTACAGATATCAAATAATTTGGATTTGGATAGATTATCATATTTGAAACAGGTTTTTATCTCTCAAGAGATATAACTGTTAGATATATACAATATATTATCCTACAAATTGTCCTATTTCTTTAGTCATTATTAGTCACTAGCTTCTTTGTTTTTCCCCATTTTAAAGGTTATCAGCACCATTATTGTTAAAAGTAAAAAAATAATAATGTTGAGCATCCCTAAATAAACATGCCTTCACTTTTCAAAGGGACAGCCTTTATTTTTACACCTATTGTTTTTTTGTTTATTTTTTTTTAAATTTTATTCAATCCCTTTCTAGGCTAATTATTCACAATTTTTATTTTTTTGTATTTATTATTATTTTTTATTTTTTTATTTTTTTTGGTTATTGTTGTTTTATTATTATTATTATTATTATTATTTTTATTATTGTTGTTGCTATTTTCAACTTATCTTTAGTTTATATATTAGTTTGCATATAAGTAATTTTTATTATACTGCTTCGATATTTCTCTTAATATAAGAAATAAATTTAAATTAGTCAACTACAACTTAGAAAGGTGAAAACAGTAAGTTGTTCACTTTTTTTTTTTAATGTGTGTTTCATTTTTTTTTAATAACAATCCTATGTTTAGTTCTATTTCATTTTTTAAAATATATTATGTAAAATATGTTATTTTTTATATAATCTTATAGACCAAGTCATTTTAAGATTAATATCACTTTAGTTTTATACTTAGTTTTATATTTATACTTTTTTTATTTTTATTTTTTTATTATTTTTATTATTTTTTTTTTATTTTTTTATTTATTATATTTTTTTATATTTATATTTATATTTACTATTTATACTTAGTTTTATATTTTATAGTTTTATTATATTTTATATTTTATCTTTTATCTCTCGTCGAGTGCATATCGGCTCCCTCTTTAAAACCTCTTTTCATATAGTAAAACTTTTTTGTTTGCTATAAATCTTTTTCCAGTGTGTTTATTTTAATTTTTTCTGTATATATCTTTAAATATTTTTCTAGTAGAGTTTTTATTTTCCTTTAAATTAATTAGTTTTCAAGTTCGTAGTATTGATAGAGTAGGCTGACCGGTCGAGGTGCGCTGGGTCGCCCTAATCTAATCAAGAAACAACGGCCTTCAAAAGGTAAACAACTCTTTTATCATCTAAACAGAAATCGTGTAAACATGACAAAAAAGAAAAAGAGAACTCATTCTCTCACTCACTCTACAGATTCCCAGTCGTCAGTAGAGGGGGCGACTAAGAGACCTGCCCAGGACCTCCCCACCCACTCTGACTCATCCACCCAGTCCGCGATGTCTAACGACAATTCACCCGATACCCCCGTGCCCCCCTCACCCTCAGCGCTCACGAATCTCCGTCCTACAGACATGCCTAGGAATATAGCCGATCCTAGTGTTTCTAACTTCGCCACAAATAACCCCTTTGGAGTGTTACAGCCTGATCAGGAAGCAGAAGATTCCAGCACCGTGAAACCTCCCCCCATATTTATAAGAGACATAACTGATTTTTCAGGACTTATCACAAGCCTCAGGAATATTCTTGGGCACAACAATTTCCTGTGTAAAGCTAGGGCAACAGACGTCCTAGTGCAAACTAAGACCTCAAGTTGTTTTAAGTTAGTAAGACAACACTTACAACAGCTTAACATTCAGCACCACTCGTACCAACTAAAAGAAGATAGGACCTTCAGAGTGGTTATTCGACACCTACATCCGACGACGTCTCCCGAAATAATAAAAGAAGAACTTTCTAAAATAGGGTTCGTCGCTAGGAATGTTACAAATGTACACCATCATCAAACCAAAATTAAATTGCCTTTATTTTTTGTGGACTTAGAACCGAACCAGAATAATAAAAATATATTTAACATCAAAGAGCTATACTATTGTAAAGTCAGGGTAGAAGAACCTCACAAGAAACAAGAGGTAGTACAATGCAAGCGCTGCCAGAGCCTAGGACACACCCAGAGGTACTGCAATTACGCGTTTCGTTGTGTCAAATGTTCCGGCAGTCACCCCACCACACAATGCAAGAAACTGGACCGAACCCAACCTGCAACATGTGTACTATGTGGGGGCGCTCATCCAGCAAATTATCGAGGCTGCGAAGTCCACAAAAAGGTTTTACATTCCCTAAAATCAAATCAAAAATCCTCCTCAAAAAATTCATCAGTTCCAAGAGATAACCTTCAACCTCATGCCAGCTTAACAACAGTTTTTCCACCTCTACCTTCGACTTCATCCCACAAAGTCATCAATGAACCATCATCCTCCAACATCAGTTATGCAGCCGCTGCTGCTTCAGGTACCGCTCAACCCTCTTCACAACGACAACAACCTACCTATATTCCACCTCCCTCCTCCCACATAGATATTACTACCTCGCTCCAAACTACCCTCAATTCTTTCCTTTCTGAGCTAAAAGCCGCCATAGAACCTCTTCTAACAGTCCTTCGCGCCTTTACATCCATTGTCTCTGTACTTCCCGCCTTCTCCCAAAAATGACCTCCCTTACTCAAAATTCCCTTTCCATACTCCTTTGGAACGCAAACGGTGCAACCCAACATATAAATGAACTCGATACACTTTTACACACAAAAAGGATCGACATTGCCCTTATAACAGAAACGCACTTCACGTCACGATCACACTTCTATATCAGAGATTACACTACACACAGAACAGATCATCCAAATAACACGGCACAAGGGGGCAGTGCGATCCTAATAAAAAATTCCCTATCCCATTATATTCATCCTTCCTCTCCGACAGAATCTATCCAAGCTTCAACCATTACCCTCCTTTCTTCACCTTTTAATTTTTCAATTTCTTCTATATATTGTCCACCAAGCAAACCAGTAACCCAACAAGATTTTAGATCCTTCTTCCAATCCCTAGGACCGAGGTTCATTGCCGGGGGTGACTATAACGCTAAACATCCACACTTTGGATGTAGAGCAAGTAACCCCCGGGGATCTACCTCGCTCCTACCCGTAATCCTATCAAATAATTACCATATCCAAGCTCCTATCGACTACACCTACTGGCCTACAGACCCACACAAACTTCCCGACCTCTTAGATTATTTCGTAACCAGTCCTATCAACCATCTTCACCCTTCAACTTCAACACTAAACGACCTCTCTTCCGACCACACTCCCGTCCTTCTACTTCTAGACCTTACACCCACTCCTAAACCTCCTAGAGAAACCCTAATTAACGGACACGTAGACTGGAACTTTTTTAGACAGCTACTAACTGACAGACTTGACTTAAAAACTAAACTAAAGACTTCCAACGAGATAGACCTTGCTGTACAGACTTTAACCGAGACGATACAATACTCGTTATGGACAGCGACTACTTCTTACAGGACAAAATCGATTACTTTCGACCCGCACTTACCACAGACTATACGGACAATAATTACAGAAAAACGACGTGCTAGAGCAAGATGGAAACAGACTCGCTACCCTACTGACAAACTAGCATTTAATAGACTATCTAGGAAACTGTCGACTGCACTAACAGACTATAAAGCCAGACAGTTCGCGGACTATACCGACAGACTAACCACTGAAGACAAATCGCTTTGGTACACGACTCGTAGAATCCTAAATCACAAAATAAATCCCTCTCCTCTCCGAAAACCCGATCTCTCATGGGCAAAAAGCAATATAGAAAAAGCAGAACTTTTTGGTCAACACCTCTCAAACCTTTTTACTCCCCATCCTGATATCCTTGATCACACTCATTCTTCCACAATAGATGAAGACCTTACCATTCCTCTTCAACTCTCCCCTCCTCCTAGAGCTTTCCATCCATCGGATGTTATATACATAATTAAAAACCTTCCTTCAAATAAAGCCCCTGGTTACGACTTAATCACTTCAGGTATCCTAAAACAACTTCCCAAGAAAGGAATCCTCTACCTAACCCAAATCTACAACTCTGTTCTCCGAACTACCTACTTTCCTACTCTCTGGAAATTTGCAAAAATAATTATGATCCCCAAACCTTCAAAACCTTCCCATATTCCCACCTCCTATAGACCTATCAGCCTCCTTTCTGTCATGGGTAAAATTCTGGAAAAACTACTTCTTCGGCGTATTTACCCCATCATAGAGTCCTTAAATATAATCCCAAATCACCAACTAGGTTTCCGATCCTTTCACTCAACCATTCAACAATGTCACAGAGTTGTAGATATCATCTCCTCTACCCTTGAGCGGAAAAAGTACTGCTCAGCTGTCTTCCTGGATGAAGCTCAAGCTTTCGACAGGGTCTGGCACGCTGGCTTACTCTGGAAACTCAAGGGTATCCTCCCATTTACCTATTACCTCATCCTTAAATCATATTTAGAAAATCGTTTTTACCATGTTTCCTATAATTCCTCAACATCTCCCATTTTCCCTATAAATGCAGGGGTACCCCAAGGTAGCATCCTTGCTCCCTTCTTATATAATATTTTCACACATGATATCCCTCAACACCCTTCCACCATCCTTGCTTCCTTTGCAGACGACAAATGTATACTCTCCACCCATAAAAATTCTCACATTGCGTCTGATCTCGTTCAAGAACACCTCTATCTTCTTGGAATATGGCTAAACAAATGGAGAATAAAAATAAACGAGAGTAAAAGTGTTCATGTGACCTTCTCCTTAAGACACGGAAACTGCGAACCTCTATTCCTTAACCATATCCTTATTCCACACCATAGTACCGTCCGCTACCTTGGCTTATACCTTGATCGTAGACTCACATGGGCACACCACACATTAACACTACGCAAACGCATCAACACACGCTATAAACTTTTACATAGACTCCTCAACAAAAAATCCAAACTCAACACACACAACAAAATACTCATATACAACACAATTCTCAAACCTGCATGGACCTATGGCATCGAACTTTGGGGCTGCACCAAACGTTCCAACTCCTACCGCATCCAATCCTTACAGTCAAAGATCCTCAGAACTATAGTAAATGCACCCTACTACGTATCCAACCAAATCCTACACACTGACCTGAATATCCCATTTGTCCGAGACCTAGCTATTTCCCGCTATAGATCTTTCCACCACTCAGTCTCCCTCCACACAAATCCTTTTATCCAAAACCTGTCATCCCAAACCATTCCTGACAATCCTCCTAGGCGCTTGAAGCGGCAATGGCCTCGAGATCTATTATGATAAAAGACACATTGTTAATTTAAAGAATTTATGCAAAGTCAATAAGCTCTGTCACTGGACAGGAGTCTTATTTCTGTCAATTTAAATCAAGCTATACAATCAAATTTATCATTATTGCTTATAACACGTAAAACTGTAGTTGCAATATTCAATAAAAGTTAAAAAAAAAAAAAAAAAAAAAAAAAAAAAAAAAAAGTTTTATACAAAACACATACACATCAAACTCTATTCCTTCTCTATTTATTTATATTTTTTGCACCCATTAATAGATACTATTAGTTCTTTACTTTTTTTATAATCATTTAGGGAATGTGTGTTCATTTCTACAATGCATTAAAGCAAAAAATGGAATATTTGATTAGCCTAGTAAAAATGTACACTCCATTAATGTCAAGCAAAAGAAGATAAAAATCTAAGACTAAGAATAAGGGGAAGAGGGATGAAACTTTGATGTCAGTGGCCGTTGTTGATGGATTCCAGAATTTTATCTCCAAAATGTATCCTTATAAATCTGGAAATTTGTTGATTTATCAACTAATACTAATAATTTGGTAAAATTAATGACTAATTATTGTATTGCCATCAGAAATACATAATCTGTGCATGAAGCACATATTAAGGTTCGACTTTCTAGGTTGTCGTGAAGTGGCTCAAATTTAGGTTAAAATGTTTGTCCTGTCAAATATGTGAAGCTAATTAAAAATGTGTAAAAAGGGTAACTTAAGCAAGAATAAAATTTAAAACATTTTCAAATTGAATATCTCACTTGCACACACAAAGGCTAAAAAAAATCAATATTCCTCTATATATGCTTGTGAGAGGAGGCTGGACGCCTAAAAGACAATACTAAGCACTTTGCTGAACATCATAAATATCTCGTTTGAGAGCCACAAATTCTTCAGCTAGTATTAAAAACAAACAAAGTGGGTATCCATTATTAAGAAATGACTGGTGTTTGTGTTTGTCTTAAAAATGTAGATTTTATCTAAGAACTTAATCTTGCTGTAAGATATGAAGTCCATGATGGGACGTGGACTTTTTATTTCTTACTTGTATTTTGAATAAATCTGCTTCATGTGAATACAAAGAAGGTATTTATTGCAGAATAAGCAGTTTTTATCAAAATTTGGTAGAACTCACTTATGATCTATGAACTCAAAGAGCTAATGTTTCATCAGTACTCTTGTGTTTCGTTGTACTCTTGTTTTTTGACAATAAATTAATCCATTTCACTTTGTTATTTTTCTCTCCAGGTATCTAATGGTTATTTTTTTTTAATTTTTTTTTAATTGTCCCAAGAGGTTGCATTTAAAAAAATTTGTCCCAAGAGGTTTTATTTTAAAATACATATTTTATTTTTTATATTTTATATTATTATTTATATTTGAAAAAAGTTATTTTATTGTCCACTAAACTAAAAGACATTAAAAGTTTTTGCATTTGATTCAAATCTAGTCATTCACCAAGTTATTGTGGTTTGTGTGTGTTTTTGTGAGTGTTTCACATTTACATATTGTTACTTAAGATAATGTGTCTGATTTTTTTTCTTGTGAAATTAACTTAACTATATTTTGAATTTTCTCTTACAAATAAATGGTCTCTCTCTGCTTTGTCACTCATACTACATGCCTATTGGGGGGAAAAAAACATTTTGTTTTAACCTTAATTAAATTATGTAGGGTATGGAGCTTGAGTGGAGGTCATCATTAAAAGTAGGAGGAAATTTTCTCCACGTAAAATATTTATTTAAAAATGAAAGCAGCTTTCGGCCTCTAACATGATTTACGTTTCCACCTCTTTCGGCACTGAAGATGGCCTTTTAGAGGCTGAAAGCTGCTTTGATTTTTAAATAAATATTTTATGTGGAGAGACTTTTCCTTCTACTTTTAATAAAATTAAATTAACTAATTAAACATTATATTTTTGAAATTACCAAAACCTTTTGTAATTTGATTTTACTCTATTAACATTGGACACAATCTCTCAAGAAATTTCACCTTTCATTTTGCAAATGAAATAGTAATATTATCAGATATACCAGGTCAACAGCTACTCAAAAACAAAGTAGTAAATACCATTTGAATCAGGTAAAGTTGTCTCAAGATGTGTACTGTTTTTGTGCTGTGTTTTTGCATGACGTTTTTCTAGCGTTTGTGTTTGTGTTTCTTTTGCATGTATCACAGGCTGCGTTGGTGGTTCTATGAGACGCTCCTGCTCTCTTAGTGACTTAGTTGCTCCTCATTCAACACCCTTCAGGCCTCCAAAGACACCAAAAGGTAAATCATTTGCTTTTTCATCCCATTTTTTCAATCAAATTTATTTGATTCTATCTATCTCAAGTTAATTATTCCTTTCACAATCCTAGGCGCCCTCTAAGGGCTGTATCGCCACAGATTTATTTTTTTTATCTCAAGTTCATTATATATTTAAAACTAATATAGCTTAAACCTTTTATGAATATTATGTTGCTACTTTATAACTTATTTAGATATGTTAGAGCTTTTTTTACACAAGATTATTGTATTTTAGTATAATCAAATCATGAGCCCAAATTTATTTTGATCATTTCAGCTTTTTTTAATACTTAGCTTTAAATGTCATTTAGAGATTGCTAGTTGACAATAAGTTGTTATTACATGTAATTCTTATCATTTGCAATATGAAATATTAATTTTTATCTAATATTTCATCATTAATAAATAAAAACAAGTATTCTTGAATTATTTTATTTATAGTCCTGGAGATAGCAGTCAAAAAATTGTCTGACTAACTTCAAGCTAGAATTTTGTGCTTAAGACTTTAAGAATGTGTGATTGGCTAAATTCATCCAAAGGACATCGCTTTGTATAGGCATTTGAAAAAAAAAAAGAAACCGGTGGAGAGTAACCATGTCCTGCCCATTTTGGTGTATAATGTGATTTTCATAATCCTGAGTTCAAAATTAGTTAGTAGACCAAAAATCAGGTTGATTTTAGTTTTTCACTTGATAGGTGACCACTCTGATTTGTAGTTATATTTGAATAACTAACGTATCAAATGATTAACTAACACCAACTTGATTTTTAGTCTACTTACTAATTTTTTACTAAGAATCATGAAAATCATATTGTCCACCAAAATGGGCGGGACATGGCCGCTCTTCACCGGTTTGTTTTTTTCAAATTCATATTGTCAAGCTATGTCCCACAGATGAACATCTTAAAATGCACTAAAAGATTAACTTGTACACAAAATTCTAGCTTGATGTTAGTCAAGACACTTTTTTGCACGCTATCTCCTGGACTATTAGCCTCATTCAATTATAAAATAAATATTAAAAAAATAATTTTTAAGAAAAATATTTGTTAAATAGTTTTTTATTTTAAAATAAGATGACCACAAGGTTGGAGTAAAAAATAAAAAATTTCAATTAATTTTTTTTTTTTTTTGTCATTGCAATAGTTGTAAAGAAATTAAAGTGTTGTTTCGAATTGAATTTTGAAAATTTCTTCTTGGACTGAATCTGGGTCCTTTTAAAACCAACTGGTTTCCTGGATTATTATTAATTTAATGTATCAGTCTCAAAAAAGCCTGAAAATAAATTATGTTACAGCAACTGAAGTTATTACTTCTATTAACAAAAAATCATAAATTTAAAAATAAAAATAATAATTGTGTTTTTACTAAATAATTTTTTTTTAATATTAAATTTTTGTGTGTTGATTATAGGAAATGGTGGTTTTCTGACTCCACATACGATGCCAAGGTACGCAAATAAGAGCTCACCTTCGTCCATGGTTCGTAGCAGTAGCGTCGGAATTCTCAACCAGGTTGGTTTTAATTTGTTATAAATGAATTTAAGATATATTTATTTTGTCTCCTCAGCCTTTCACTGCCTATCAATAATAATCAGAGGTGTAGTAATTGAGGCATTTCTCTAAACTGTTACTCCCCTTTTATATATATAAACAGAGGGAAGTAACAATCTAAAGAAGGTTTACGGAATGTTCTTTAGACGGTTACGTCCCTTATAAAGACATAAGTGTGATGTTCCTTTGTCCCAAAGTACATTGGACTATACATCCCTTTGTCTTGATAGTTATTTAGTTAAATTCATTTATATTTAAAAAAAAAAAAAAAACATAAGGGAGTAATCATCTGAAGAAGTACTGTAATAGAATATGTTAAGTCATGAGAATTAACAGATGTTAGTGGTTTAAGTAGCAGATTTGATTCAATCCATCTACAAAGGCTATCTTATAGTTCTTCAGCTTCCTATCTTCCCTTAATAATGATGTCCTCATATGAATCTAATAAAGAGAAATACATTTTCCTTACTTTTGTAATAAACAGAATAGAATATGTCTTTAATATTTTTAAGAAATGTGATTAGATGGCTAGAAAAAAAAAAAAAAAAAAAAATGAGATATTTAAAATTCCAACTTTTCTGAAAAACAAATGAACTACCTTATAATTTTAATACACAAGTATGATTATATCTTCTGTGTTTGTACCTGTGAGAATGATGTACTAATTTATTTTGATATTTGTTACAGAGTGATAGCGAAGGAGAAGGAAGACTATCCAGAGTTATGAGGCCTACAATATCTTCACAAAATAAGATACAGGCCAAGAATAACACAAGTAATCAATTGGCTAGGAGGCTAAGGCATCATCAGCACTCTCATTCTACCAGTAAGATCTTTGCTTTATTTTGTGCATTAATTTCTTCCCTTCTAATACACATAGTAGTAGTAGTAAGGTCAGCTCTTTGCCTAGTACAAGTACTAGATGGGTAGGACGAACCACTTGTTCAAACCTACCAATTAGGCCATATTTTAGGCCCATTTTACTTTCCCCGTGGTAGAGAATTCCAGCCACTTCCCACATCATACCTGTACATTATACCGCCGAAGCGGGTATGGTGTGGTCATTAATGAGCTATTTAAATCAGAGCATTGTGGTACGGGATCGAACCCACGACCTTGATTTACCTTGATTCATTAATAGCTGGGCCCGTGCTTAGAGCACCTCAGCCATGCTGGCTCCCAATACACATAAGTAAAAAGTGTTGAGGATGCCATCCTCTATGTGTACAACCCTTTTAATAATTATTTTGTGCAATCCTCTTTATTTTTGGTTCTCTTTAAATTGAACCTAATCGAGTCTGATTACATAGAAAATGATGTATTGTCTATTTCCTAATTGCAAAAAACTTTAGTTCATTTTTATTATCGCATTTTTTGCTTGATTCCTTATTTATTTTTTTTAATCTAGTGAATTTAAGTCGGGAAGCCGGTCACACAGAGGATTCTAGTTCAGAAGAGAACCAAGTCACACCTGAAACTAGTAAACCTGTTCCACCTCCCAGGCCTAAAAGCTGTGTCGGTCTGCCCACCGGAAGCCCTGGCAGGCGTGGTACAGATCTGAGAAGGTCTGCATCTGCCATTGTGCGACCAAAATCTGCTGCAGTTGTGGCATCTGTTGGTACTGAGTTGGCTACAGCAGCTGATGCTGTTGCCCAGCTTCACCGCAGGCTTGCTGCTGCCACTGCTTCAGATGGTACAGAAGCTGACCATATACTATCTGGCTTGACTGCTGCTATCAGTAGGGCGCAAACTCTACTTCATGATTTATAGACTAGGTAAGGTACATTTCTCTAAAAATAAACCAACATTTATTTCTAAGCACTAACATTGAAAGGCTAAACCTTCTAACATATTATACTAAGAATACTTTTTTTTACATACACACAAACATTACTTAGTTAGTATATGAATGAATTTTGTTATCAATCCCGCATCTCCTCTTTGTTTCAGAGCTTACAAACTTGTGTGGTGTTGTAAACTAACCTGCACCCGAACCCTTTTCGCAGGACGTCTTCTTCCATTACCTTCTCTATTAATGTTAAATAATTTCGTTTCTAAGTATCACCTTCTTAACTAAAGATTATTTTAATTATATTATAATAATAAATTGAAACTAAAAGCAAAAGAATAAATTTAATAAATTTTTTTAAAAAATTCTTATCGTTAAGAAGTAAGTAATACCTACTACAATGAAATAATAAGTTGTATTTTAGGGAATAAATAACAAATGTTCACTCTTAATTTGATATATAGTGTTTTCTTTTATGTCAATTCAATTACTAAATTATATATATTTTTTAGGAAATAAATCAAAATTAATGATTGTGCCAATTAAACTCATAAATACATTTTTAAAAATGAATAAATAATAATGTAATCGAATTTAAAATAATTGTCGCAGTTAAGAACAACAATAATTTCTTTTTATGGAATAACAAAAAAAATGAGTGATTAATGTTTTTCCCCCCGAAACATTTCATTTAGATTGTCGTTATTATTAAGTTATTATTTTATTCTTATAGATTCCATAAGAAATAAATAAATGTATTAGAAAAGGTTGTTAAGATAATTAACAAAAACAATTTTATTATTATTATTATTATTTATTATAATTTTGTTTTCTTTAGTCTTTTAGTAATAGGTTTTTAATTTTATTTAAAAAAAAATCGTTGAGAAAAAAAATTAGGTGTCACAGTGTTGTGTGGTTATGTACCTGTTCACTATGTTTGCAACTTACTCTTATAATTTTGGTTAAAATCGTTGTAGAGGCCTAATTAATTTAATTTTTTTCTGATTAGTGAATATTAATGACTCTCAGAGAATCAGTGTGACAGAAAGATTATAGGCTCTCCCTGAACATCAAATCCAAAAGAGCTAGAATCGAAATTATTTTGTGTTAAAAGAAAAAATGTATGACAATGCCTAGTATCTTATCGGGTTCGCAGTATTGTTTCGTGATAACTGAATTTTCATGTTAAGCATTTTCATGTTAAGTGTTTTCGTGTTAAACAGTTTTCTGTACCTACTATTAATCAATATAAATTTAAAAAGAACACAATATATAACAATATTTTGTGTAAGATACGAACCTTCCTTGTTTTTTAAAGGCCAATCATGCCTTAACTTTATGGTCCCATTTCTATTTTAGTCTTATATGGATTTTTTTTTGTGATTAGCCATTTTTTCTACTTGTGGACTCTGGGTTTTTAAGGTGGCATTTAGGCACAATACCTGAACAGTGCATTTAAAATTGTTTACCTTTCCCAACTAATTAGAGTCAAGATTATGTATATACATTACTTTGCAACATTTTCTTTTACCTAGCAGTATAATTCAAATAGAAAAAGTATCAGTTTATGTCAAAGACCACAATAGCTACTATTTTATAAATACAATGGTGATCACTGTGAATTAAATTGTTTTTGATCTGGTCTATATTATATATTAGCTATTTTTGTTTTGTTTTTTCTACAAGAAAATCAATGCAGCTCCTATATAATCCACTAAATTTCAATAGAAACAGAATCAAACTAACTAAATTAAAAAATAATACTTCTTGCATACGAGTCCGCAAGACAGTGAGACATTTTCATGGCGTTTTCGCTTTGAGTAAACTACTGACATAAAATGAAATATATAATCGGTAATTTATTCAAGTAATTGATAAAAGTAGATGGAAGATCATTTTTATTCTTATCTCCACACCGGCACTGCCGCGGCTTGATTACAAACGACTGAATTCAAAGATGCTAGCCCTCCTTCTACGAATTGTTAATATGCCTTCATACTAGGTAGGCTGAGAGGGCTAGAGTTGATGGCAACCTCCTGTACTTTCCTAACTTCCTGTCACACGTATAAATCTTTTCGACTTTCTTCGGCCCTGCGAAGCGCGGTAGGGGAAGGCGCTACAGCTGGAGACTGGATTACAGACCTCCTATAGCTGTCTAATTCCCTGTTATACTTTTCTGAGTTTTTAAGCTAAAAGTAACGTAACGTTTTTTACTTATGTTCCACTGCTTAAACATGAAAATGTCAAAAGAAAAAAAGTAGTACTTCAAAATTAATTTTTGTTTGGTTGAAACATTCTAGGACTAAAATTTCTTTGCTAACATAACTTTTCTATTATTTAGTTGTTAAATTTTTTTCTTACATGAATACATCTCTTTGAATACAGCTCTTAATTGGTCTCTACATTGATTTTGATCACTATAGGTACTTCTTACAAAATAAAATATTTCCCTTGTATCTGTAAATTCACTGCTTTTTGTTCTTAATAAAAAAAGCTAAGGTGGAGTTTGGGTGTTTTGGACATAGCATTATAATAAACATGTTATTGATTTCAAGTCAGATATTAAAAAATTAAATAAATTATCCCTTTTATTTAAATTTATTCCTTCTTCAGTCCTCCATATTTTACTTACTACTTAATTATATCAGGCCGTTTTTTTAATATTTAAATTAGAAAACTATTAATTACTTTAATTTTTGTTTAATATGTTATCTACTTAATTATGACAACAAAGCATTAGCTTTAATGTCAAAATATTAAAATAATAACAAAGTTTTTGTATGGAATAGACATTAACAAATGGGTTTTATACTCATCTGAAACCCCTATCCAAATAACAACTAATCTTGTTCAGATTGCTGAGACATTTTTCAAACAGATAAAAGCATTTTAAATTGGTCAAAATAATAATAAATAAAATAGAGTTATAATCATTAAATTTAAAGATATATTTACCATACTATAATATTCCATAATTTGTATTTATTTTCAGCTAAATTACAATTTAAAATAAATAATTAACTTACCTTGATAATCTCATAATAGGTGTTAAAATTTTCTCAAATAAGAGAAAGCTTTTTTTTATACTACACCAATTGGCTCACTACTTTGGCCATATGGTTCCTTGCAGCCCAGTTAAAGTTTCCTTTCATGGAGTTCTTCCTCAATCTTTGCTTGAAGGACAGCATTCAATTATAATGTGTTTAATATGACCCAACTTATTTATTAATGCTTCTTTAAATTAAAGATATTCATACTTCTATCTTTTTGGTGGCCTTCTCACCGAAAAGATAGGGGACAGAAGGAAGGCGACAAGAGAAAGAAAGAATACATGTCTCTTTACTTAACTGATTCATTAGATTATTATTAAAAACTAATATTACTTGGTTTCTAGTAGTTTGTCTCTTTTATCTCAATTAAGTATTCTAGACGGGGTTGTTAAGGGTTAGATAAAAAGTTGACACTATTAAATCATGTCGCTAAATTGGCTATATTTCACCTCCCTCCTAGGCATAGACGTGCCTGAAACATAATTATTCTATATATAATTAAAGGTTATTTAGAAACAAACAGTTTTATAACACAATAATAACTTAAAACTATATACAGGGAAAGATTTCCTACCAGAATAGTTTTGTTATTATTGTGTTATAAAACTGTTTGTTTCTAAATAACCTTTAATTATATACAGAATAATTGATGTTTCAGGCACGTCTATGCCTCGGAGAGAGGCGAAATATAGCCAATTTAGCGACATGATTTAAAGTGTTAACTTTTTATCTAACCCTTAACGACCCCCATCTAGAACACAAAACTAATATTGTTTTTACACCTAAGAGATGAACTCATGCCGACCCTATGAGAATGGCCTTGTCTCCTATCTTTTAGATGTGGAAACTGTCTTTTATGCTTTAATCAAAAAATTAAAAACATCCATTCTTTAACTTCATCATTTTTTGAATCATATAATATTAAAAGAACTTAGGTTGTTTTTTTTTTTCAATTTTATTTCTTTTTAGCATTGTATTGAAAGGGTGTTCAGGTCATTAACTATATGTTGCAAACTTTAAGACTGACTTACTGTAGTGTAACACTAATAATTGTAATAATTTAAAAAATTAATTAATTTAAAAAAAAAAAAAAAAAAAAAAAAAAAAATAGAATTAATCATAGTGTTTAATAAATAATATATTTTTCCTTTTCCCCCTCCTAAATTTGTTATTTCACTCGAAGACATAATTATATTTTTTATTGTCGCACTTAATTTATCCTTACTTGTGTTTTTATGTTAGGTTTAAACTTGAATATAAAATGTATTCGATGTTCTTAAATATATTTAAACATTATCCATTTTCTGGTGAGTTTAAATAAATATTAACTTTTATTTTTTATTTATTTTTTTTTAAGATTAAGAAACAGAATTTAAAACAAATAAATACCTACTAAACAAAATCTTATTTTTTACCATTAATTTATATACTTTCTTAATTTATCGTGAATAAAATAATAATGATTGTTATTTTTAATTCTTAAAATATTTATTAAATTGCCCCCTTTTTTTCTAATTATTATTTCTCATGGCTTGTCATTGTACAACGGTGTCATCTGGTTAAATATTATAATTTTTTTAATATTGGTGTTATGGTTACTCAAAGTTTATATACCTTGGATCTATTTATGTGTGTAGTTTTTTATATGTGTAAAAGCTTATTTGAATTCAATATTAATAATTTTATACTTATATATTTGGTTGTAATGAAAAGAAAAATAAGAATTAAAAAATAATAAAATAACCTGATGTCACCCTTTATTTATTTTTTTTCTGTGAAAAAAAAAAATAATAATAAATATTAGATAGTAATAATGGTTGTCCTGTATTATTATGTCAGTGATAGTTAATATTATTTTAAATTTTTGTATTATCTTAGTGGATAGTATTTATTGGAAACCTTTGTGTTTTTGTCTTCCGTCCGAGTTTTGATTATAAGGAATGGTGCTCAACAAGTTTTCATTTTTTTTAAAATTATTTAAATGCTTAAATATATATATGTATGTAGTTTATACTTTAAACTATGCAAGATTTATTTATTGTTTAAGTCCAAATTCATTTATCTTTACAGGACAAGCTATTGGGTCACTCCAAACGTGTTATAATAATCGTGACAAATTTTTATTTTATAATAAACTATTTGGAAACACAAAAGTATTTAGACTTTGATCAATTCTTTTTTGATATATTTGTTTGATACAGTAGAACCTCGATTATTCGGACCTCTAAAATCCAGAGGCTCAAAAATCCGGACTGCCTACTGAAAAATTTATTAACTGACGCAGATAGAATTTAATTGGTTCTTTATATGATGTAAGTAAAGAGATGTTTTGTAATCAAAAGCTGAGTTTTAATAAAAAATATATAAGATTCCCTTATACAATATCAATGATCCTGTGAAATCACGCAACGAGTATAATAGAATTGCTGCACTGTTTTACAGTATATTCGAAAATTCGGACAAATCGGTAATTCGGACAGTGTCTGGTCTCAATTAGTCCGAATTATCGAGGTTCCACTGTAATAGATAAAACAAATAAATTGTAATATAACAAAAAGTATTATTTTCTATAATTACCTTAAAGATAGTTTTTTTATGGGTAGATCATATTATGATTTTCAATTGAGACTTCATTTTGAAATGTTGGAATTCACTCGTTATGCTCCTAATTTTTGAAACATTAAGGCATCATGTTAACCTTAAATCAATTACAAAATTTGACTGAACATTTAAGTTCATTGTTTTAAATGATAAATGTTTAGACATGTTACAATTGAGATGGCAAAATGTAGGACTTCATATCTTTTAAAATTCAATCTCAGTAAAAAAGAAGGTATGAACTTGAAAACTAAGTATGAAGACAGTATTGTGAAGACAGTATGAAGACAGCATTGTGAAGACAGTATTTAATATTATATTTTAAATTTTCAAATTCCGTGATAAAATTAATTAAATTAATTCTTCAAAGTGTTTATCTACTTAAAATACAGTTATTGTAATACGACATAATAATATGATGGGGGAAAACTGGAAATAAGAAAATAAATGATGAAATAGAAAAAAAAAGAAATACATTTTTAAATGTTACTTTATTCAATGTTGTAGTATTAATAATTGTTAAGAAATAACAATATTTATTTTTGTTAGGGTTTTTATTTATCTATATACTTATTTATTATGTGTACCTTTGTATATTGTTGAGCACCAATTCCAATATTTATAGCATTCCTACAACGAAAAAGTTTAAGTCTGATGGTGGATTCAATTTTTTCTTTATACATTTATTTTATTTCTTACCTTATTTTTAATACCCAAGATTTTTTGTTAAATTAAGCTTTTTAATGTATGTAACATGATGTTAGAATTGGAATTAATTTATTTGAACACTTTTACGTTTCGTATTTTTTATACATTTTTTTCTTCTTGATTTTATATATTTATTATTTTGCAGTAACATAATCAATATGTGTGTTTTAATATGCATATAATGTGATGGCAGTATAAAATAATATTGATGAAATTAATGGTAATAAATTATTCACTAATGGTAATAAAGTATAGTGAACCAAGTGTCGATTATTGGGACTCCTTTAGATTGTTACTCCCTTCTGTTTTTTTTATAAGGATAGTAACTGTCTCAAGAAGTGCCGATTATTGTATCTTGCTACTCTTTAGAAGTCAAGCAGGTGAATATAATTATTAACTTTTACTAGAGAAAATTTGCTAACATTTCAAAGCTTTTGTTATAATTCCTGGGTGCTTGACTGAATTGTTTGACCCACTCAAAGATTAGTTTTAGAGTTCTCATTGTTTTATGAATGTAAGAAATAGATTCAGGTAAAATTCTATAGGTATAAAATTTAATTAAAATTTGATTGCTTACCTCCTTCTTAAATACAAACTTGAACCCTCTTCACATGGCATAATATGCCAATCTGATAATGTACATGAACTTTTACTCAAATGTCAATTTAATTTAAATTTATTGTTGGGGATCTTTGTAGTCCAGAGAACAAGTCTTGTTTAACACATCTTAAGGCCACATCAAGATAATTAGTTTTTGCCGATTCCCTGTAATAACCTAATGATGAATGTAAAAGAACCCCCCCCCCCCCCCCCCATCAAATACACAAAAATAGTAATAATAATAATAAACAAAATAATAAAATACTATTATCTTGCTCCATGTTTTGTGTAACATTCACCAACATTGTTGAGAACTGTATGTTGTTAGCATATTACCACATACTACTTAATCTTAATTTTTGTTCTATACTCTAATAATTGTGGTAAAGCTAATGTAAAAACATTCTTAAACTACTTATATTTTATAAATATTTGCCCCCTATAACAAATCTTTGTGTACATGATGGCAGATGTATATTTGCTGGCTATGGATAGACTGTTTTGAATAAATTGTTTTGATGTCATATTTATTGAATTTAAGTTCACACTTGTCTATTTTTTAATGAGAAATTGCTAGCTTTACAATTTCTTATCAAATTTGCATATTGCCTTGTTTATTGCATCTTAATCTTGTTCTGTTACATCTGCACCTTGCTTATTACAATACTCTTTATCTACTCACGGCAGCAAAATTAGGCATTGTTGTACTGTTTTCAATTTCTTGATTCTTTTGTAACAAGTCAAAAAAACACGCAACAAAATCTCAAAGTGTCAGCAAAATAACAAACAGGCTGCCAAATTTTAAGAAAAAGTTACTACATCTCAGGTTATGAACTCTCCCACATTGTTCATTTTTGTATATTTAAGCATAATATTTATATGTTTTTTGAAAATACCTTTAAAAATTATAATAATAAAACTAATATTATTATTTTACAGTGATTATTTAAAAAACAAAATCGCTGAAAATTGAGATAAAAAACAGCTGTTAATAAAAAAAGTGGCAACACTGATTGTTTTGTTTTAACTTTCGAGTCATTACACTTACTCAAACTTTCATGTCATCCATTCGATTTTTACAATTTTCATTGCTTTAAATCTTTTATCTATCAAAATAAGATAATTTAATAGTTTTCTGTTATTATTTTGATAAATTTGTTAATTAGGTTTTTGAAGTTTAAATAAAAATATGGATGATAATGTTGTGCAAAACGTTGAAGACTTGTTTGATAACACGCCACCCGAAATTGCAAATATTGCAACATCATCCAAGGAAAGTTTATTGCCCTCTAAATCAGGTACTAAAATCTTTAGTGTAATTTTTCTGCCGTTAGTAGATAAAATATTGTATGTAACTATGCAGCAAAGGAAACATTCAGTTACACCTCAGAAGGTAATTAACGTTTTCCTGTCTCGGCTTCGCCTCGTCAGTCAAAATGTAAATTTCCTGCCTCGGCTTCGCCTCAGCAGTAAATTTGTTTAGCCTATCCTCGCCTTCGGCTCAGAACTAAAACTTAAAAAACTTGTCAGCAAAATTCCATTTTGCTGCCTAGTGACATAAATAACTATCTCATGCTTTTATTACCTACTAAAAATTATTAGTTCAATTACACTTTTTAGTTTACTTATTTGAATTACTATAAATTGCTTAATCTAAGGCCTCAGGTATATACGAGCGGTGGGCGGCAGAGTGATTAATGGCGCTGTCTAGGATAAGAGCGAAAATAATAGACTGGGGTTTTTTTTTTTTTTTATCAGTTTCCTGCCATGTTTGCTAGGCGAGAGTTTCTATAATAATAAACTAGAGAGATTGAACGGTGAGCGAAAATGAATGTCTAGGTTGGTTTTAATGTCTTTAACGCTCGTGCTTGTTGTTGCCGGCCGTCCTCTACTTTCATTGTACTCAATATAAAACATAAACATGGCATTGCTCTGCCACCCACTGCTAACTGCCTGGATTGTACCCGTGCCTTAAAGTTGTCAAACATTTCATTAGTCTGGTGTCACCAGAGGCTGTGTAATAACAATTCTGGTGACAATAATTACAATTTTGAGTTGGATAATGTTCTAAAACATGGTTTTGCTTAATTTAGTTTTTCTTTAAATTGATTTTAAACAATTCAAAGGTTTCTTCTCTAAATGCAAATATTCTTGGCTTTTTCTATTTTAATATTTATTTATTTGCAAGTTCTTAATTTAATCTTGTTAAATTATTGAACTTCTTTTTCACTTATCTTATTATTATTGCATTTAAAAAACTTAAATAAAAAAATTATTTAATCTCTAAAGATATAATATAATTTATTTGTTGTTA
The DNA here is from genome assembly GCA_951217055.1 of Gerris lacustris. Taxonomy (NCBI): domain Eukaryota; kingdom Metazoa; phylum Arthropoda; class Insecta; order Hemiptera; family Gerridae; genus Gerris; species Gerris lacustris. The sequence continues at coordinate 21,272,924 of OX578283.1, read as the reverse complement.
ATTATAATTATTTGCACCTTTATCAGCTAAGACATCTGTGCTTAGTGTTTAGTGTTGCTTTTTTTTATTATGTTTTTGTTTCAAATTGGTTGCTCTGTTGACTAATTTACAGAATGTAATGCTTAAAAAGCTATTTTATTTGTTATATGCTTTGGGAAAAGGATTGCTTTGAATGACAAATAAATAAATAAACAAATTTTGTGTCCAGCTAGTCAAATTTTTGGTTTTACAATTCTAGCTTATTAAGATGCCCCTAAAAATTAAAACAACTGATAATTTAAACTACAATTATAAGTGCAGTTATAGGAAAACTTATTTAAAATCAAATTTTAAATGCAAATATTTTACTAATTATAGGATGGTGTCTGAAATTTATAGAGCTATGCAATTTAATTAACTATATTGCATAAACAGATAATTCTCAAATTAAGATTTATTCTCAAGAGGACTCATAATGTAGATAAGCTATTACAAATATTGATTTGCTATTGTTCAAACATACCAATTCAATATTTTTACCCCAATATTATCCCATTCAACGCATCTTCCTATTCAGGAACGTACCTCGCCGGTAGTTAATTATACCAAATGAGATTATAGGATTTAAAAAAATTGTTGTTAGGATCCTCTGTAGATACAAATGCCTGCTGGCTGGCAGACCCTTGTAAGAGGGTTCTGTCCAAGATGCGTGGAAAAGTGTGGCAGAGTGACAAAAGGGTGTGCTTGGATCCACTAGGGTCCAACTGCCAGCAGCCTTAGCATGGCATGAAATCACAGTGCATCCAAATGCGTTTAATAGTTTAAGAAGTAATAGAACAAGAAATTATTGGAAGGTCACTAAACATTTTCTTTTCTTTTTTTTTATAAGTTTTTATTTATAGCAATATAATAATTATTTTATTAATATTAATCAATTTTATATTAATTAAGAGAATCGTTGATTTTTTAATAAGGGTTTTTTTTTTTTGCAAGAATAAAATTTACTTCTAACATCATGCTACACATTTTCCATATGGGCAAGATTTAATTTGTGAAAGTAATTTATATTGAAAATCCAAACATTTCAAGAATATTACTTTATACTCTGCTCACAATGTATTCAAAACATATTTTCCATCTGTTAAAAAAAATCATCTCTTTGAAAAAGGCGGAGGTACCTAAGATAATTTTATAATTATACTCATATTTTTGTACATTACATCTCTCTATTGACATGTTACACTAGGTCCTGCAATAATTTTCAAACTAAATAAATAAAATATTAACTGTATTAAGGCTTGTAAAGTCTATTTATTGTTTTAATTTATAAAAAAAAAAAATAATGTTTAAAATTGAGTTGTTTGAGTTCTTGAAGTGTTGCACTTTGATTTTTGTTAGCACTTTGTGATTTTTTATTTGATATGAGGATCATTAATGATTTTGTTTTTTTGTTATTAGTGCCTTAATTTGTTTTAGATTTATATCGAAATTAGTAGTTTACATACCCCATCAGATTACACATTTACTGAGTTTAAAGCCCATTTTAATCGGTAAACAAATAATATAATTTTTTGTCACTTTTTTTATTTTTTATCATTTTCCTTTTAAAAAATTTTGAATTTTCTTCCTGACAACTTAAATAATTATCATAAATAGAATTAATTTTTAAATGTATATTTTATTAATAATGAAATTGTCTTTGATTTGGAAGCTCATGGTAACAATAGGTCACAACCTGGTATTGAATCTCTATATTCCTTTGTTCCCTTTTTATCTGATATATTCCCAAATTTGTTTTAGCAAATCCTCCCCAAAAAATTATAAGTAATCAGTCCACATGTTAATGGCTTCAGTTGCAGAAATTGTCAACATTTTATTGAGTTATCTATGATGTATTATAAACTTCTTTATAAATAAACTTTCTACTTGGTATCTAATACTGGTATATCTGAATCTATTTACTAAAAGTTAAGCTATTTTTCTCAATAATGATCAGTGAGTAACTGATCAATGTATTTTTTTTAAGCTATTAGTAGCTTTATTTCAAAGATTCCTATTTTATGGGGAGCTTGGTGTAGAGATCTGCTTCTACCTACAATTCTGGTCATATTTTTCATACAAAAAAGCTAATTCCTCCAAATTAGTTAGGGCCACTTTAATAAAATTTGTAATTTATTTAATTACAATCTATCTAAGAAGTTTTAATTTTACTAACTAATATATTTAATAATTCATATTTTAACATATTAATAAGCTGACCTTTTTTTTTTTCTAAACAACCTTATTTCAGACAATTCATATTATTATTTCAGTTGTAGAAGCCCTTTTACTTATTTCACTATCCTACTACTATTAGATTATTAATTAGGGATAATTATTGAGATCATACTAATAAACAAACACAGTGAATATGATTGGAAAAAAAAGTTTTGTTCCTTGCTTTTTCCCCCTCATTTATTAGATTTGGTTTATTATAATTATTATTATCTTCTCTTTTTTGTCAGTTTAAGGGAAAACTTGAATGTTCTTAAAAATAAAAAAATATTTATTTTATTTAAAAATTAAAACTGATTTGTTTTGAATGATCCTTTAAGTATATTTTACTTAACTTTTATTTAAAGTCATGTTTATTTTATTTTTTTCAATATAGGAATCATAAAAACTAGGCTTTATTGTGGCTTTTCTTGAATGAAAGTACTGATAATTGATTGTATCGAATAAATATATATGTATACATGCAATATATTTAGTACAATAAAGATTTCATTGTTATAAGAAATGTTAATTTTTTAAAATAATTTCCACACACACACAAACAGTGGCATACAAATTTAATTTTGAATAAGTTAAGATATAATTAATTAAATTCCCGCTTAAATAAGAGGGAAAACTTACAATTATTTGTCACCTATTTTTTTAAAAAATGTCTTACGTGTTAAGTTAATAATTATTTATTGTTATTCTTTTAAAATTATTTTTGTGTACTTAATTTGTGTAAATAATAAAACAATTATACCATTTTTATTTTTATTACTCTTTTGTTTTAACTTTGTGTTAAGAATTGTAAATAATTTATTGATATCAATTTAGTCCCCGAAAATTCTAGGTTGAATTATGTTTAACAAAATATTATCATATTTTTTATTTTTAGTCGGCCATAATGTGTAAAATTATTGTAATTATGTTGATATCAACTCATTTTTTTAATACTTATTACTGTAATATATAAAAATTAACAATTACATTAAAACAAAAATGTGATAACTTTTACTTTTTTCAATCTACTTTTATAACATTATTTTTGGTCCTTATGCTAACACTTTTACTGCAATCTTAATTGTTATGAAATTTTCAAGTTCAGTTGTCGGAGGAGACAGTGCGGAGTCCAACTGACGTATAAAATAGTTTAATACGTAGGATTTTTTTATATTGATGTGGAGAGGAGAGTAATAATTTAAATTTGATCTTATAATGTAAAAATAAAATCTGTCCAATACAGCTCAAACTAAACTTTCTTATATACAAGTACATAATTATTTGGTCTAGTGTTTTCCATTTGTTAGTGGTTTCGAGATTTCGTGGTTATATTTAATTGAATAATAAAAATGACCATTTTTATTATTCTATTGATAAACTCCACTTGCGCTCTTAATCTTCATTATATTTAATTCTTATTGAACATTTTATTAAAATTTACTATAAAAATAATTCATTATTATTACTGTAAATAATAGAACAGTCCCCATCCCTCACCATTTACAATTATAGCTATTTTCTCAAAAAACTAGATTTTCTCCAACAAAACTACTTATATGGTTAGATTCATATTTATATGGACTACATTTAAAAAAATAAATAAAAATTGTTGGGACGATTTTTGTGAAATAATTATTTTTTCAGAGTTTTTGGGGGTAGTGCCCCAAATTCAGAGCTTAAATTGATTTCTTAATTTTGCCTCCGGTTATGAGTTTTCTGAACTTGTATGCCAAATTTATTTGAAATTGCTCCACACATCTGCTCAGCTATTTTTTTGGATTCAGGAGACCTTGAAACTTATAAATCCATCAACATTTCAACATGAAATTTCTGACTCATCACAGTACTTTCTCTGTCTCTTTCTATATATATGATGGCTGATCAATAAGTATAAACAAAATTAAGAGAAATGCCTGCAAGTATTTAGCCACTAACTATTAATTGTAAGTATATTCAAGCAAGATTTCTAAATTTTATTGACACCCTCTGAAAACACTAGTTTATAAGATCAGTAAAATAAAAGTCTAAAAAATAAGGTAATGAACTAGGACAGGGGATCGACCATGTTTTTGTAAATAAGGATGCAATACAAGATTTAAAAATCACCCAGGACGCATGTTGGACAAAAAAGCTCTCCAAGTTGGGATCATAATGTTGGTGAGGGAGTATTAGAAGTCTACCCATGGCACCTAGGGGGCAGGTTGCCGACCCCTGAACTAGATGGGTGAAATGTAAACAAGATGTGGCTTATCACCAAACTTCGATACATCACTGTAAGACCTCCTACGATTTTCAAAAGGAATAAAAAGAAAGAGTATTATTCTATATCCATGTATCCATATGCAATATGCAATGCTAAGATTTTATTTCCTGTTTGATTAACTTAGGCTTTTTGACAGACTGGACCAGGTGGTAGTCTAGAATGAGCATGCTGCAGGATGTATAGCTATAAAAAAGTGTTAGAAACCTGATAAAAAAATAATCTAAGGGATATTTAAAAAAAAAAACACATTTTACAATATATTTATAGATTTATCTATAAGGCAACATATAATATTTGCTAAAAAAACAAAAACAATGTTCTACATATTATAACATACACACATAACGTGTTACAACAATTTAATAAAAAAAAATATGACATCAAAAAAAAAAAAAAAAATTCACAGGGAAATTTTACTATTATTATATAAAAAAAAACGCAATAAGATTATAAAAACTGAATGGCGTATTTTTAAAGTGACACCATCTCACAAATAAGGAACTATTAGAAACCATATTCTTTAATTATAACTTTTGTTAGTAAATTATTTGGAGTTTTTTAAAAATATTTTATTTAATTATCGGACGTTTCAATATTAATGAAATCTATTAAAAATTATTTCTTATTTAAATTGCATTAGATGTAAGACTCATAATATTAGTAAGGATTATTTAAATAAAGATAAATGAATGAAGATATATATTATCACAAGGGCGGACTCTGGGAACGTGGTGCTGGGCTGGGTTGGTGGGGCGGACCAAGTTCCTGGAACGTGCTATCCCTACTACACTTCTACCAACCTTTCACCCATGGTTCAGATTCTATCTACCCAGTTAGCCCTGTAGAGTACATTAAATTAGTTAGCCAATTATTAGTTAAACCAGTTAGCCCTGTAGGGTATTAAAATTAGTTTTTAATACCCAGGCCCATGGTTCAGATTCTATCTAACCAGTTAGCCCTATAGAGATTATCATTTTTTTGGCATCTTTATTTTGCAAGCCCCTGTTAATTTTAAAATAAATTTAATTTTACAGCTGATGAATATAAATATGGGTTCAGATGATGACAAAAATCACCAACATGGAATTCAATCAAGGTGTTAAATATGCAAAAGAAAGTTATGGTAAATTGATCTTAAGTTTATAAACTACAAACTTCTGACCACTTCATTTAATAAAATGAGTGATTTTTTAAATGCGTGCAATTTTATCGTGCTTTCATATTCATCAATTTTTAACTCTACTAAGAAGCTCCAGGTTTAATAAAACGTTTTTTAATGAAATTGAATTTAATCTGTGAAGCTTACAGTTTTTCAATGAATATCCCTAATGGTGTTAAAGTGTGATACTTTCCTATTTTAGAATTTTGAGCCTACATTATTGTTATTCCATATCCCATTCTTCTCACAGTAGTTTGCTATGATTTTTCTAATTATATTCTGTGCGCAGTTAAGCACAGAAATAATCCCGTCCTTTAATCGCAACCTTTCAATATTTATTTGAGATTAAAATGATATTATCAACTGACACACAGATATCCCGAAAGTGAAAAACATAACAACTAGGAGAAAAGTACGAGAAATGAAAGTGCTATTATGACAGTTAAGGATTGAGTGTATTCATGCAAGCATAAAGTTTTGTACAAATTGAGATCCTGTTAGTTTCTTACTTTAATTGTAAAAAAGTTTAATTATTCACAGAACCCAAGTTTCTAAATCTTAGAATCTGCTTAACTCAGATAAATGAGGAATACTACTGTATTTTGAATCAATTTCTAATTAGTTCCTTATATTTGACTTATTCAAAATTAAAAAATAATAATAATACAAAATATAATGTCCAATATCAAAACATTACAAACCTTGAAAGACAAATAGGTTTTATGACACTTTGTAACAACTTCAACAATGAAAGACAATATTATTAATTCTATAAAAAATTGATTTAAATGCACTTTGATAAAGTCATGGCAAGTTCACACTGACAAAGCAATCTAGTATAACTATGCTTCGAACAAACCAAAAATTCGTAGGCCCAATGTACGCTTTTAAACTCACCTGTGCCTCCCCCTGTCGCCCATTCTATGTGCATTGGGCCTTACACATAAAAGAAAAATTGATTTAAATACACTTTGATAAAGTCATGGCAAGTTCACACGGAAAAGCAATCTAGTATAACTATGATTCAAAAAACCAAAAATTCTTAGGCCCAATATACGTTTTTAAACCCATCTGTGCCTCCCCTAGTTGCCCATTCTGTGTGCACCTTGCACATCAAAAGCAAAATAGAAACATATATCTAAACGAAAAAAGACCAATCAAAACATATATATAAATTTAGTCAATATTCTTAAATATTTCAATCAGTTAATTTTTGCAACCTTTACACTTCGTTCAGATTGTACAGTCAATAAATTTAATTAGTTTTTACTATGTTGTATTACAATTGAAATGAATTTAGAAGATGCACTAATAAATTTTAATTCTATTCAATAGATCATACATAAAAAATAAATGAAGTGTTATTCAATAATTCAATGAAAGCTAGCCACACACACAAATTAGTAGAAGCAGGGCTCGATTTGAGGCGGAACGGCGTTCCGGGACCTCTCTCTCTGATAAATAAAAAATAAAATTATCGGGACTAAGATTTTTTTAAAATCCTTTGTTAAAATTTTGTTTGACAGTGAGTGACTATGGTGTCAGAAACTGACACCATAGTATTACCCTAGACTAGCTCGCAATTTATTAACAAAGGTTTTTTAATGGCAGGGATCGTATTAAAATAAGTACTGTGCAGAGACGCTGTGCCGAAACTCCTTCGAGGCGAGTGAGACAGGCAATGTTTTGTTGATTTAATTATTCGTATAAACCTAAGTACCAATTTATTTATTGAGAGTATTATAAGAACACGTGACATGCTAATCAAGAAATTGTTTATAAAAAATACTAATTAAAATGACATAAGTTTCCACACAAAACCCACCTGATTGCAGTGTGGGTTTATGTCTAAACTGCTTAAAATGCTGTTTTTGCACTTTCATTGTTCAAAATTTTCCCGGGGGAGAGGACCCCCCTTCTATAGGGGGGGGGGGGGGGGGGGGGGGGGGGTAGAGAGAGGTTGTAGTTCCGGCACCTCAATTTCTAGAAATCGAGCACTGAGTAGAAGTGTTTGGTCATAAGTTGTTAATATATTTTTCTAGGTTAATTCTTTTGTTAAATGAAATTTCAAATGTAAACTATATAACGTTATTCCGAGTGAAATTTGGAAAAAATTGCTTCTTTAACAAGAGTTACAAATATTAACGTTTATTTATTTATCATGGATGAACATGAGTTAAAGACCTCCTAACCTCAAAAGACAGTATTGAAAATGTTTGGCTAGCTATTGGTCCGTTAAATTGTGGTTTAGTAAAAAATGCATTAAAAATAACAAAAAACAATCCTCATTTTGCAGCTCCATTAAATACTAATTTGAGATCAACATTTATAAATGAGAACATTCAGTGAATACAATTCCATTTTATAGGATGGCAGTGAATGGCACAACCTGTTAAAACTATAGGTCAAATCTGAGTCTATATACCAAATACAAACATTACATTTTAACAAATCTTTTAAATTTTATTTTTTATTTCTTTACAATCATAATTTAGTAATTACTACTATAAATTTGACAATATGTAATTTCTTTTAATAATATACAAAAATTTTACTTTGAGCAATTATTATTTTAATTATATACTGTTTTTTTAATTTAAGCATATGCTTACTTAAGGCTTACGCTTTTTATGACAAATATATTAAAGTGATAAAACATAATTGAAGTACAGAATTAATAAATATTTAATAAAAAAAAAAAATGTAATTGATCTATCTAACTTTATTTACTCTAATTTATATGTTCAATAGTCACCAATATGAAATAATTCATTCTAGTTCTAAAGCTGTTAAGCATATTAAAGACATGGCACTGTGCAGGAATAGATAATAAAAAGAATTAAGAGGTAATGAAATACATATAAAATCAGAATCCAATTTTTTTCAATGTATAAAAATGTGGTTCATAACTTTTACTTTAATTCAGACAATTGAGGAAAAAAACGGTAGTTTCAATATTTACTATACAAATCCATATTACTTTATAAAAATAAAATAATAATAATTACAATCCTGATCAAATTAACATAGAGAAATACATTGTTGATTTGAGCAAATCAAAAATTACAAAAAAAAAAATCTTGCAACAAAAATAAATAGAAAAAATAATAAAAATAATGAATTTGGTTTAGTTTCTCATGGTGGATTATGTTTATTTTCTTTTTTTTTCTTTTATATATATTATATTAAACAATCTTTTAAACATATAATAGTGTAAAAAAAGATATAAAACTAATACTTAAAATTATAAAATTAATGTGGTATCAATGTCAAAAGTATGATTTATTAGAGACATCGAGCTATTCTGTTTTAAAATTGTAAATCAACAAATTTATAAATAAATTTGTTGCAACTGTAAGTTAGATTTAAATACATTTTTCCAACATTTATCTTTCAATTTTTATAACAATCTTAATTTGAGACTTATGGAAGGGTAGAAAATACAAATATGATTTACCGAAAATGCTTAACTTTTTTTGTTTTGCTGCTAATTTTAATTTCATGGTCGACACCACACGACATGTCTGAATATTGGCGTAGCGTGTTAAATATTATTTTTATAAGGACTGTAGCCCCATAAATCTTTATCGCTCAGCCTGACAACTGTCATAACCAAAATGATTTTAGGGGGCACTAAGCTGTCCTAACTATGCCAATATGTCTCACTTCTCAGTGTTAGCTTTCAGGCGATGAAAGGAATAATCTCTAAGCTCGATAATTATCATTATGAAACTTTACAAACTATCATGGGTGCCCATACCTATGGGCGTGGCCCCCCTAGCTCTCAGGAAAAGAGGAAAAATATATATTTCCGTAGACAAATCAGGTGTTTTGCTTTCACGAAACCTACCTTTCATATGGGCACTCATGCAAACTATTGCCAACATTTATTTTTTGTAAGAAATCAAAACTATATTATGCAAACTTTTTAATTGATACTCACATTACTATATATTTACAAACAGTAAATACTAATAAAATAATAAGAATAATATTAACTAACAAAATAAAAGCATGCAAAGTAGCCATTATTATACAATATAAGACTAACCCTCAAACATGTAAAAAAAAAAAAAATATATATATATATCACTAATATATAATTGATCTAAACAAAAATAAATCATCTGGAATTTCAAATCACAATCAGCAAAGTGCCGAGAGAAATACCATCATAATATGCTTATTTCTATACAACTAGTTGTAGAGATCAAAGTTGCAGTAATAAATAACAGTAATAAGTACAATTAGTACTTCATTTCACTTCTACGTTTAAAAATGACAATATTCACTGAACTATTATAGTATTTATACTTCTTTAAAACGATGCATTTGCTTGTATATAATGAACAACAAGCATTAGATACAAAAAAAATTTAAAACATATAAGTCATTTATAAACTTAGCATTTTAAAATTTATATATAATATATTATTAAATTTAAGAGTACATACTAAAAAAAAGTATATTTATAGAAAAAGTTTAAAATATTATTTTTTTCCCAAAACAAACTCTAATATGTTGTTAACGCCAATGTTGTTTTAAAAGATAGATGAGAAACAAACGTTATACAATCAATTTCATCAAGCTAGTACCTATTTCTTCATCTTGTAAAGTAAAACTATCTCCACACATTAAATATTTAATGTAAATCAAATTATAATTATTATTAACACTGGGAGACAGACAGAGAAAAATAGACTCCAGCGCCGGGACTTGAACCACGGGTCTCTACATTTCCACTGGAAATGTAGAGGCATTTCCATTGGAAATGTTGAGATCCGTGGTTCAAGTCCCGGCACTGGAGTCTATTTTTCTCTGTCTGTCTCCCAGTGTTAGTAATAATTATAATTTGATTTAAATTAAAATTTAAACTTTCCGTGGTATGAATACTACCAAAAACTTAAAAATTGAAAATATTTAATGGTAAAAGGGGCTTTGAGCCTCTTGGCTGCCATCTTTAGGAGAATGTGTTTAGAAATCTGATTTTGGAATCCACGTCATAGTGGAAGGTGCATTTTTATCAGCCTTTCCCCTATTCTTTGTTAATAATAATTACACAACTGATCATTTATTTAGCAATTGACCGCACCAATTAAAAGAAGGATCATCTTAATTTAACATTTATAGATGAGATACATAATAAAATATGTCCTGTGATAATTTATCAAAATTAAAAGAATTTAGAATAAGTGTCACCTCTCAGGGAATAGAAACTAGGGTTGATCCTAATTTATTTTTCTTTACATAGAAATTGACAACACCAATAAAGAGAAGGTTAACATATTTAACACATCTATTGATGTAATGTCATCATATGAAATATTAAGTGTATTATTGTTGGCTCCAGGCCTGACTTATACAGACCCTCCAACTAAATTTTAAGTATAATTAAGTGAATTCTAAATGAGAATTTTACATTATTTTTAGCAGGGGCAACGGTCTAATGATTTTTTATGCGGGGGAGATATTAATTTTTACCTTACAACAATTATAACTTTTAATTTAACTTCATATTAGAGTTTCATACATTATATATATAATAAATTTACATAAATAAGAATTACCCTTTAATCATAAGAGTATTTAATTAATTAATCTTGATTTATATAATTATATTTAAATATATATAGATACTACATAACACACTATGGATATAAAATGAAAGACATAAGTGTCATATAAAGAAAGAAGAATCTATCTTTTGCCTCTTTCAATTTAAATCTGATAATCGTACAATTAATTTCCCATCATATATATATTTTCTTTTCATTCTAATTTATATATTTTATTTTATTTTTTTAAATGCAGTTTATAGTCTACATGTACACAATAACATTGAAAGTAAAATAACACATTCCAAATTTGAGAAAAATATAAGAAATAAACTTGAAATAATTATTAAAAAAAATAAAATAATGATAAATGTAATGAATCAAATATACATTACACTAATTTTTTAAAAAAATAATTGGATAAATAAAATAAAATATATGATATAAAATATATTGGATAAATCTATAAGAAAAGAGAGTATTAAGGTAAATAAGAGAATAGCCATAATTAATTAAATATTAAAAATAATTTAACTTTTCCTCATGTATTTCATGTTACCTTTTATTGTTTTTGTTTTTTTGTTTTTTTCTTTTACATTAAATATAGATTAAATAAAATATTAAATAATATGATCAAACAAACTCTCTATCACCTTACAGTAATATGCATAAATAAATTAACAATCTAAAACAAATCTGGAAGTGTTGTCAGGGAAAGTAGATTCAAATCTCAATATAAATACTAAAATCAATATATATATATATATATATATATATATATATATATATATATATATATATATATATATATATATATATATATATATAACCTGATTTTATTATCAATCTAGAACAACATAAACAAAACAAATTTACGAGAAAAGTCCATAAGAACCTGGAACAAAAAGAATAAAAAAAAAAAAAAAATTATATTTTTTAAAATAATAGATGACAGAAAAAGGTTTAAGATAATATTATTTTTAAGTAGGTCTAGTCAGATAATTTTTTAAACCAATTAAAGTGTTGGAAACCATCAGTAAAATATAATTGTGGTTTATCAATAAACTAAGCTCCGACAGAAGAGACTTTACATATTGTATTATAATGATAAGTTTCCATAAGCAATAATTATGTTGTTATCTGTTCTACTGCAGCAAACCTTCACTGCAAAACTACAATATCAAAAAACTTTTATTATAACTATTGAATTGGAATACATTTACTGAAATTATTAAAAAAAATATCACTCACCAGCTGGAGAGATTAAGCTTTAGGTTTGAAATATATCTGTCTGATCAAGGTTGTAACAAGACTAGGAGCTTGTTTCAATCCACTCAGATCAGGCCTGGTATCGTCAAAAGATTCGTATTGAGTAGCCACAGTGCATGCAACTCTGGTCATCATGGTCATCAGGTCAACAGTCTCATGTTGCTCCTTTAGTATTCTAACCAGACTCTGGATGTACCATGTACCATCTTCAGGATTCCGCCATGAATAGTACCCTAAAAAAAGGATGATATTTGGTAAATAATTTAATTTTAAAATTTATAGGGTGAAAATTGCAATTTATGATCATTTACAATGTCATTAATGACTTTTTTTGTTATACTTCTCAAAGTTATGACAGCAAATAGAAATAATATTTTTTAAAAATTAATAGTAAAAAAAAATTTTTTAAACAAGCTTTTATTCATATTCTTCTCAGCAAACCCTTTCATTTGATATCCATATCATGGGCGTGCTTAAAAAATAACTAGTCCGCAATATTGGATTTAGAATGACGTCACTTAGCTAACCATGCATTGCCATCCAAACTAAACGGGTATGCGAAATTTCAATTCAATCGGTTGAGGATAATTGCTTTAAAATTCAGTTGCAAAATTTTTTGCGTCGATTGTTGTGAGAATTGTTTAGTTCTGCTGCCCGAACATACATATAAACATTGCAAGTTAAATAAAACACAATGACCCAAACTCATTGCAAACAATAATTATTTCCAAAATATTACAGACTAAAACTATAGTTCACAATAAAACTAGTACTTAATTTATCAAAAGTAGGGGATAATCTTCAGGGTAGATGATTATTAAGACTACGTTTCAAAAATTGTACTTAAGGTTACAAAAGCCTTTTATCTTTTTTTCTAAGATAATAGAGGGAGTTAGATAAAATCAAAATCCCTAACCACAGTTTAAATATTTATAGTACTGAGTCCCTCCATATTTCTTGTTAACATTATGACTTGTAAGCTCTTCAATTGCCATTCTTTCAAATAAAAGCAAAAGTTGAATCGTAGTATATTTCTACAGAATATTAGCTGCTTATCTCACAAAGTTAGGAGTAATTATTAACTTAAGTTAAGATGATTATATTTGCAGACGTCTACATAAATAGTGTTACACAAAATGTTGAAAATAATTAGTCTTTTATTTAAATAACTATATTCTGCACCTTGATAAGTACAACTATAATAATTAATGAAGTATTTACTTACCACCGAAGGTTGAGTTGGCTATAAGGAAATCTACCATGTTTGGTATGGTATAAGATGAAGACTGAGTTGAGTCACCTGAGTCAGTATGAGTTCTACTCACTAATCTCACTCCAACATCTACCTTTTTACCCCGACAAGCCTGAAATAAATATAATATTAAAACATGTGTTTTTGGTGCTAAAATTATGAGTTATGTTTGTGATTCTGAACATCCCTGAATATGCTTCCAGTAGTGGAAGCAAAACATCAAAATTCACATCCACCATGATGCGGTTCACCTGAAAACCTAGAATGTAATGATTATTAATTAACATATTTTCTCTGTGACAGGCCTATAGAACAACAAGTACAACCTCATATCGGCAAACTACCAAAGACTATTTACAAACCTCCCACACTTACAAAATCTATCATTAGAAAATATTTTCCTTATTATTTTATTTTTTTAAAAATACATGTGTTGTCGCTGGACAACCGTTAGGAATGAAGTTCCTTACGCTTTTTATTAAATATAAATGATAAAATCCCACTGCTAAGTATACGATGCTAACTACTTACACATGGCGGAGTTAGAAAAGAGACAAAATTAAAAGTAACTAACTATTTTTACTTAGCGGAGATAAGGCAGAATTAAAAGAAAAGCATTTTTTTTTTTATCATTGAAGTGACTGTATTGCAATTAATATATATTGAATATTAAGAAAAAAGTTAATTATGAATAGTTGATAGTTAAAGAGGATGGTTGTAGTATAACTGGTGATGGAACAGGACTATTCGTTAACCCTCACCCCTAAAATATTATAAAACGTTGTCCAACGAACTCGTCCTGGGTAATTGGTAAAATGAACATGTGTACAAAATTTCAACTAAATCGGTCATCATTTACTCAAGTTATCGTCATTGGTCGATTTTGTGACAGTTGTTTTCATCAGATTCACTCCCAGGCTCCAGACGCTGTAACTTGCCATAAGGAACTTCATTCCAATATAGTTAATTAATGAACTAGTAGATGAATATTATACCTGAAAGATAAATATTTTGGGCTTTCCAGCAAGAGACAGACAGTTGGTAGCTGAGAATATGTTGTAGATGTCAAAGTACGCATAAGGATGGTCATAAGCATATAGATAATCTCCATCTAAGCCATGGGTTAAAACAGTTACACAGACACAGTCGTGGTCCTTGTGATCCTCTTGTGCCACTAAATTAAACAAACAATAATAAATTAACATTAATGATAACTCTAAATGAATGCCCACTTAACAAAGTCACAAAAATAACATGTTTGTGATATACAGATTATCTAAATTGTCTAGGATGTGGTACTACATGTGATCTATATTTTATTTCTGTGGTTTCTGGTGGAACTACCTAAGTACATTTTAGCATTAATTGGGATAATAGTAGTAGTAGTCTAGTACTTTCTACTAGAATGGGTAGGACGAACCACTTGTTCGAACCTTGCAATTAGGCCATCACTTAGGCCCTTTTTACGCCCCGCGGTAGAGAGTTCCAGCCACTTCACACATCATACAGCTGTACATTGTACCGCCGAAGCGAGAATGATGTGATCAATAGTGAGCCATATAAATCAGAGCGTCACGGCGAGGAATCGAACCCCGTCTCGATCCACTCATGATTCAGTGATGGCCGAGCAGACGTGGTTTAACCCACACGGCCATGCTGGCTCTCCAATAAATTGGGATAATATCACATAAAATGAGTTAATAATTACTACGTTCACATATCGTTATGAAAGCGTTATTGTATCCGATTAGTTTTTAAAACAATACATGTTCACACAACAAAAAATACAGGGGATCGAAATTTTTTTTTTTTTGATATCTCATAACCGTGACGTCACGAGTAAAGCCTTCTTTAATACTACCTAATATGCCTGCAAATTTTTACATTTCTTGTTTACAAGTTATTAAAACTTTTTACAGGTTCTTTATAGTATTAACTTTTTTTTAGTTTTTTTTTTTTTTTCAAAAAAATAAAAGGAAGCTCACAAAAACAAACAATTAAAAAAGTGGAAAAAAGTAAAATAACCTGATATCTCGATCCCCTTCACAACCTGTTCATAAGAAAGGTTTTGAATGAGTGGGAATTCCATTCCCACTTATTTACATTTTCCACCCTATTTGGAAACAGGGAACACACATAATATTCTTTATATCTCATGCTATACAGTTAGTTGGAGATAAGCATAGCTAACTGAGTCAAGAGAAAATATATAGCTTATTCATTCTTAAACACACTCTAATTTGATTCTTAAACACATAATATTGATAATTGGAAGGAAGCTGTAGAATACCACTTTCCCAGTACCACACAGGTTAGATTATTCATTTATACAGAGCTTATACAGCACTGAGCAAAACTTTTCCACATATTCTAATGGTTTAAAGAAAGAAATTAAACACACATAGCTCATTTACAAAACCATAAATAATTAATTTGGCTATTAAAAACTAGTAAAAAGGAAACATACATTTAAAAAGTTCATCGTATATCTGCTGGGCTGTTAAATCATTGAAAATCCTGACCTCAAAGCCAAGTAAGTTGTACAGAGCGTGAAGTGATTGCACATCTTGTTTGGAGCCTTCCCTCGGTGGGAGACTGGTTGTTCGAAATAACTCATGGTTGAATATTATGGCAATTCCTCTCTTCTTATGAGACATGTTGTATTCATAACTGTCTTTACTTACTGGAGCCAAGGTTTCCTTTACTTCAAATCCTGGTCTGTAAATAATAATAATAATAATAATAAAGTTGTTTGGTAAAGCAATCAAGACATGGGTACTTTTTACTTGATTTCTTTAAAATTTAAGCTACATAAAAAATATATCCTAAGTTTAAAGAATATAATTATTAAAGGTGGCCATTAAATGTTTTTGTCTTGTACATAAATAAACATTTTGCTTCCGAGCTTACTGAAGGTAACGGAAGCTATGTGATTGTTCTGAAGAGCGAAAATTGTTTATGTCTCCCAAAAATTCAGAACAGAAATCCGTTTCAGACATTAGGGTACATTTTTGGTTCTGTGTATGTCTGTTTGTCACTCAATTTTAGCAAACCAACTTATCCTAAAAACTATTTTTCCGATTTTAATGAAATTTAGATGGTGGTCATAAGTAGCCCATTGTTGGTCCCATATAAGCTTCAAAGTTTCAACCTCATGCGCCTAATTGTTTCTTTTCTACATGAGCACAAACATACTTTTAATTGCACCTATATCTTCATAAGTACTTATCTGATTTTTATGAAATTTGGATTGGTCCTCAAAAGTTGCCCTCAGATAGCCCCAGATTAATTTCAACCATCTACGCTCTTTAAATATTGATACTTAATTCATGCAAACAATCAAAACAATTTTGACAGTTTATAAAATTCAGGGGGAAAATTAAATATTTTTTAATCTTGCAAGAAGGGATATCCCGAAAGTTAATAAGTAAAACTTTACTTTTCATAAAAATTATTAATACTTAATTATTTAATAAAAAAAGACAAATTCAAACCTAGTAGGTGTAGTTGGTGGTTGAAGGGTACTCTCTGTGGGTTTAGAATCAACAGTATCTGCTTTTCTAACAGATTTGATATTTTCCTCTTCACCAGTAGTGCTGCTTCTTGGTTTCACGTTGCTTTTCAATGACACTTCGTCACTATTATTCACGGTTATATTTGGCCCGGCATCGCTCCTAATAGAGCCCTGCCTGCTTATAGAACCATGAGAATCACTGCTTTGACTGTATCGAAACCATTTGGGTTCAAGTGGGCTCGAAACTGATGTAACACTACCACTCCAATAACCATCAGACCTGAAAAAACACACAAAGTAATATAGTAATATATTTAATTTCTAAAACCATATTTTACTTTGGACAGATTATTTTAATAGACTTCTAAATTAACTGACATTCACAGTTTTTAAGCTTGGGCTAATACGTTCATGAGGGATGAGCATTTGCTTTGCATCACGCAGTGACAGAGGAATAAACTAAAAAATTAACTTTAAATAATGAAAAAAGCTAGGAGAGAGCGTAAAGTATATATAGAACTATACAGATGCACTCTAAAGGGCTAACTAGTTAAATAGAACTTGAACCGTCGGCCTGGGTATATGAAAATAGATAGAAGTGTAGTTGGTAGAGCCATTGCTGGAACGTGGTCCGCCACTCCGACCAGCAACATGTTAATATGCATTTTATACATGGAGTTTAGAACAGTAGCAAACCATAAGGGGAGTTTTCCTACCACGGGTTACTGCTAGTACAAATTAATAGGGGTGTTTTCCTAGAGTGTGACCGACGCTGAGGGCTCACACCCATCAATGCGTCAGAAGTGATCTACTCCTCGGAGAGCAGTATAGCCTTAAACCCTCGTCCGGCTCTGATGTACTTTGGCTTCTATTCTTCTTGTAAAAATCTGTTTCTAGTTTGTTTTTGTTTTTTTCATAATGGCGAGAAAAAAAGTAGTTTTTAGTATTGAAGAGGATGACCTCTAAATTGAAGAAGTCCCCAAATTTCCATGCGTATACGACATGAAGTTACTGCGAACAGGAACCATATGGCCTCAAAAAATGTTTGAATATGATTATAATGGCCGATGGGGGTTCCTCTTCGAGAGATCGAGCACTGACATAAGTAGTTCTTCGTCTGTGGCTTCCTCCAAAAGCAAATAAGCACTTAAAAGTTTATTCTTTAATGTCAACAAAGTAGCTATGACGAACAATGGAATCAGACAGAAGAGAGAGACAATTGCGCCAGCCGTGTTTTAGGAAAACACCCCATTCACATCAGACATGTTGTAGGAAAATGCGCCTTTACAGGGGAAAAAATGTTAAGATTCTTAAGTTACTCAAATAGCTAAAATTTCATATAATATAATATAACCTTAAGAAATATAATAAACTAAATAAATAATGATCAATGCTTACCTAGGGGTTAGGGGTGACTGACTTCCGAATTGATGTACAGTATCCCTCAGGTCTGGGGAAGTTGTTCGTCGTGATCTATTGGTCATATCATGACTATCCGGCCACTCAGGGCCTAAACTGTCAATAACATCTGAAGTTCTTCTACTTCTGAAACTTTCTCCCTTTATCTCTCTAGACATTATCTGACCTTGTGTGAAACTCCTACTCTCCTGCCAATCTTCAAACTCAATAAATACCTGAAAAATAATTTATAAACATTACATTCTAGACATTCTACATAAATACATTTCAATCACGTAAAATTGGGGATAATAGCAGGTATCAGTGTGTTTAATAGGCCAATGACACAAAACTGAAAGCCAACTACCAATTATAATTAAAAAAATAAAATCTATAATGGAAAAGCCTACGGAGGGCTTAAGCCTGCCGAAGGGCTAATACAACTATATATGTAATGGATGATACAGGCTTAGCATGTTGCTCCATCAGCGGTATACACCATATAATTGAAATTTGCAACCAGATAAACACCATTTCACTCAAACAGCTACCAATGAACACCGAGCATGGTTATTATTAGTGGAACATCGCCAACAATAATATTAAAATGATTTTCAGAGAGAGAAACGTGTTCCAAGACTTGTGAGGTGAAACAATAGTCAATTTAAATGTAAAAAAAAATAAAATCCAAATATAAATGAAAATACATAGTTCATTTACATAAAAACAGATACAGATAAAATAGTATCAATGAGTAATGCAATCACTCAGGACATTAAAACAAGGGAAACTAGAAATAGTAGACTTCATTAGCACTAACACATTCTGTACCAATCACAATGATAAATTGATTGTAGCAGCAAAGTGTTAGATATTCATTCACATTCTACACAAATATTATTTAAATTTTAGATAGTAAATATTCTTGCTGCTGAGAAGAGGATAAACAATTACAATAGAATCCCACAATATATCCTTCTATAGCGGATGACGCTTCCAGCGGACCAAAATAAAAATTACAAAACATATAATAAAAAAAAGGGTTTTTATTAGTCTGTATTTCCAAGCAAGACAAATCATTGTCTGTATTGAACGAATTTAAATCATTCCCTCAACTTATTTTAAGTCAAATTTTTTGTAAGACTGATTTACTCCCTCTCTACTAATTTTCTTTTGTAATATAGACTAAAAAATCTGATTTTAATCTAACTTTGTAGTTAACAAAAAAAATCAAATCAAATTAACAAAATATGAGAACATAACTATATCTGATAAAATAATAATGCAATTTTTTTAAAAAAATCGTTTAACCCTCGGGAACGCACAGTCCTGTGAGGCCTAAATTTAAGATATAACTGTGAAATTGAGATAGATGTGGGTGCAATTGGAAGCTAAGGATTTTTCTAGCTACATTTCTTGCTTTTATCAAGAGAATCAGTTACTGTTTGACATCGTACGTGATTATACTTAAATTCTGCGCCCATGTTGTCCTGACAGGGGACCCGCGCCACTTTCACTTAAATTTTAGTATTACGCTAATTTTAGTGAAATATATACATATAATACAAAATAAATTAATATGGTACCTGAATTTAAAAATAAAATAATACAAATATACAGAAAAAATTAAAAAAAATGAAAATTATAATTGAGACTGACTAATTTTGTGCTTATAAACTATGAGACTAAACAACGGTTTTTTTATAAAGTAAGAAAATAATAAAACAATAAAACCAATTAAATATGTTTTATAATATTTTGCTAAAATGATTTCAAGTTTATATTTATTTTACCTATTGTGTAGGCATATAAAACAGATTAAGTCCTATCAGGGGTCCGTGCCTCCTCATGTCTGTATTAGACCGCACGCACCCGAGGGTTAAAGAAACATTATTTTGTAAGTCAGGCTTTGTCTATAGTTATGCATTTAATACTATTTGAATAATAATGTTTAAATGATAACATTTTAATTGGCATAATCGTACAAGGTAAGTAATACAAATAAATGAAAAAAAGAAATTCTGTCATTTTCGCTTCAAGGTTTTTCTGTAATTTTTACTTCAAAAGTATTACCTATTATTTGCTGAATTGTTTTAAAATGAAATCAAAATATTGGTATGTGGCCTAAAATATCTGTGTTTCAGTAATTTAATATTATGTTCTTAATTGGCAACACCTACAGTAGACCTACTTAACAGTGATTTATAGTTAACATATGTCTTATCAAGGAATCAAAAAAAAAATTGGTACATATTTGTACTAATATTATCTGTGATTGAGTAATTTAAGAAAAAAAAATAAAAAAATAAAAAATACTCATACCATGTAGCTGACTTCTTTCATAAAAGTATGTAATATTTATAAATAATATTATTTAATTTGTAAGTAAATAAAAAAAAAAAAAAGTTCTTTTAATAAATTCAAAATTAAACACAATTGCAAACAAAATTGATTAATAAAACTTTTATTGATAATTTAATTTTAACTGTATCACTTAACATAAAATATGCATATAATACATTAATTTTATTATAAACAACAAAATAAACAAATATTACCAAATAATAATAATAATAAAACAATCACAAGCGTATTACCTGAAAGTCGGAACAAAAATTTAATGATGTTATCAGAAAAACAACTGATTTAATGATTACACAAAGAGTTTACACCTTCAATGAGTAAAATTTTGACAGTCTCAATATTATATTTATTAAATTATTTTTATCTCTAAGGTCAGAATGATAGAAATTGTTATCTTTAATAACCGAAACACACAATAATTATTGTACTTTATATATTATATATATAAAAATTGAGTATGAGTGTAAAAGATTTAACAAATACAGTGTCACTGATCATACTTAACTGGCAATTATACGTCATGTATGCACGTTATCTCCCGTTTGATTTATTTTATCAGAAAAATCAAACACTTAAAAATAAAATAAAACAGAGATGTAATAAAATTGAACAGATTGTGTAGAAAAGAGTGATGTGCTTCTTTCTTTTTATTTATTTATTTTTATTTTATTTATTTTTTTTTTAAATTAGTTCCTCTTTTTAAATCAATAAACACTTTTTTGAAGTGGAGAAAATCGTAAGGAGACGTCATTTAAAAAATATATGAGTCACAAATACAGCATGTGACACAAATTTATATAAAAATAGATATAAGTCAAGATTAAAGAAAAAATATTTTGTTATAAAAGTTTAAGTATGTAAATGTCAAGTATATTTAGTTAGTAGGATTTCACATCATGACTCATGGTTCATCGCAGTCATGGATTTCCTATATATCGGTGTCAACGAGGACTGAATCGGAAATTTTGATTTCCTTACTGAAAGCACTTCCAGGTGTGTTGAAAATCCTCATGTTTTAGGCCTAAATATGCCTCTACAAATGGAAATTATACAACTTCAAACCCTTTTTGTCATGGATTACACCAGAGAACCAATAGCATTAAGGATATGATCTTATTTCTTTTTATAAAAAAAAAGTAATGCGCTTATCTCTTTAAGTACGGATGTCGTTAGTAGATAATAAAACACGTGTGTTGTTTCATTGATTCTGCATACATTGTCGTGTGTTATCTCAGGTCTACAGCATCGCTAATTTTTTTTTCTCATTTTATTATTAAATGACTTTAAAATTAATTTCTTTAATTTTCTATGTATAAATACATATTTCATATTATAAAAAAACAAAGATGGGATCACCTCATCATCAAGTTCGTATGAAGAAGAATAATGAGATGTGGTGATGTTAGCCTTAGAGAAGTCTAATTGAATTGCTTGAGGCAAACTGGTCCTTCTCTGGAAGATACTTGGTACTTCAGTTTCATCTCTCTCCCCCCCATCATACCCCAAGTCCTGTAATAACACAAAAATAAACTTATATCAGCAAAACATAGTTAATTGACGTAAGAATTCATTTAATAATTTAAAATTAAAAAGTAATATTCCATAAGAAGAAGCAATATGTGTTCTTGATAGATGTTTTAATAGACAGCATCAAGGTCTATATTATATAATAGCAATTGAGTTTTTAATATTAAATTAATCGCTAATAATAAATTGATTGGCACATTACTCCAGCTGAGAGTAGGGCCGAGACAGTGCATTTGGCCGAGTGCTAATGTGATAAGTTTAGTCAGTGCTAGACATAGTAGCATGCAAGTGATCTGACTAAGACAATATAGAGTTATCGCTTCTTTAGATTGTTACTCCCTTTTAAAAGAAATCAGAGGGGAGTAACAATCTAAAGAAGGTGTTTGAAATGTTTTTCTTTGGACTGTTACTCCCCTTATAAAGACATAAGTGTGATATTCCTCTGTCCCAAAGTACATTGGACTAAACATCCCTTTGTCTAAAGAGTTATTTAGTCAATCATTTATTTTCTAAAAAAAACACATTGGGGAGTAACAATCTAAAGAAGTACCAGTGTTCTACTTTCTCAGCTGAGTACTTAGGCGACTGTCTCACAAAGCACTCGGCAGTTGTAAAGCGGACATTAGTGTGATTAAGCTCAAAAAAACATCTTAAAATGTTTAAGTGATTTTACTTGAGATTCTTTGCAGTATAGTTACATTTAAAAAATCGGACCGACAACAAAATCAACTAGGACAAACTTTCTCATAGATGAGTTCATAATTACTTAGCCCAGTGTTTTCCATTTATTAGTTTTCGTAGGTATATTTTATCAAAATATATCATAAAAATAAGTTCTCCTAGGTGGGGAATCGAATCCGGCCTCTCTCCGTCCGCTAAAGCTATTTTCTCAGGAACTAGATTTTCCGGGGAAAGCTGCTTATATTGTTAGATTCGTATTTAAATGAACTACACTATAGAATATTTTAATTAAAATCGTCGGAACCGTTTTCGATAAATAATTTTTTCCACAGTTTTTGGGGGGTAGCGCCCCCAAATTTGGAGCTAAGATTCATTTCTCGATTTCGCCCCGGGGTATGATTTTTCTGAGACATACATGTATGTCAAATTTCATCAAAATCGGCCCGGTGGTTTAGAGTCCAGGCGGCTGCACAGGCAGACATTTTTTAAAAACCACTTTTTTAAACTCAGGGGACCTCAAAACGTATAAATCAAATTTTTGTGCCATTACAATACTTTATCTTTTTCTGAGCAAGTCAAAAGTAAGAGTTTATTCACTGTTTATTTTTCTGTGTTCATTGTTGATAAATAATTAAAAATCGTATTTCATATCCCAAATAATTAAAAAAATCTGTCTAATACTATCCTCATACTAAACATTCATCCACGCATAATTACTTCGTCGAGTTTTCAATTTCTTTGTTGTTAGATGTTTTTGTGGTTAAATTGAATTATTATTTATCATTTTAACAAGAATTACTATAAAATAAAGTCCTACCCGGCGGGGAATCGAACCCCGAACCCGCATTATTTTCTTATAAACTAGATTTTTCCTGCAAAAACTACTTATATGGTTAAAAGGGTTTATATTAAATTGACTACTATTTATACACTAATAAAATTAATCACTTAGTTAGGAATTCCCCGTAGTAACGTTAATCCTTGGTGTTTTGGAATTTCTAACCGAAATGCTTTTTAACTTAGAGCTTGGCGATTATTATTTAATATTGGGAAATTTTATATAATCTTTTAGGCAAATTTGCAATATAGCTTATTAAAAGGAAGTCTTTAATTATATACTGTGTGCATGGAAAACTAACAATTAAGGGAGTTACATTTTTAGGTAGAAGAAAGAATATAGGGTAAAACATCAACAGTATAGCTGAGAGAGATACAAATTAGGATTAAGAAGAGTTCTTTGATAATACTAATACATGCATTCATATATATATATATATATATATATATATATATATATATATATATATATATATATATATATATATATATATATATATATATATATATATATATAGGTATAGATATATGTATTTGTATTGTTTTGGTACTCTTCTTGAGTATAAATAAATAAAAGTCACTTAAGAAATCGATTGTAATCCAAGGATATATACAAAGCGAAGGAAGGGGAGCTAGCCGCTTTTTTTTATTCATTTTAAACCCTCTCCTTTCCGAGTCTATCCACGTTAGATTGATGTACGAACTAAAACTAAGCTTTGTCCTTTGTCCTAAATGGTTTAGGGTCAACAGCCGATCATCCTACTCGCAATTGTTTTTTAAATTCTCACTAAGATATAAAAAAAGGTAAAAGGAAAAGAAAAAAAATAAAGGTGACTGTAGGATTCGTGAAGCGTGTGTTGTTTTATTCTGCACTCTCACTGAAGTAATAGCTAGTAGTAGAAGTTGAAAAGACTTGTTTGTAACGTAGTATCGTGTTTTTGTTTACTCCTTTTTTTTCTTGTTATCTTCGGTGTACTTTTCTCTGTCTTAGAATATGGGGGTGGGACAGAGTGAAGTGATATGCAGGCTCCGTCCAGGCTGGAACTGGAGGCTGGGCATGAGGACGGGGGTCTTCTGGTCACGTGATCACCTCGGAGAGCCTTCCTTGCGCAATCAGTAGGCTCGAGTGGTAGAGGGGATGGACAGACGAACAGGAGAAAAAGAGAAAGAGAATTGGACGGATGTGGAAGTATACGTTTGACTATAATATAGAAGCAGAAGTTAAGGGAATGAACTGAAGATGGCAGAAGACGGACTCCAGAGAGATAACGACTTCTTCAAATCACCTTCTATGATTGTCCAGCTAGATTTACCACTAAGGAAACTCTATTTATTTATTAAATGTCTAAAACCATGACGGTAGAGCAACCAAGTTGTTCCCTGAAGATATTAATGTATAGTATAATTAGAAGAAATAACGTTATAAAATACAAGTGACGGGGACAATAAAAACAACAAAAATATGTTCCATCAAAATGGCTTACAGCGGTGGGAAGACAAAAAAAAAGAAAATCGTTCGCAAAATATTCATTCTCACAGTTCAAATTTAAAAAACTTTGTTTCTAATCTACAATAAAAAATGTTTCCCCTTATCAGCATACGTTCCGTGTAATATGCGCTATCCACTAAACTCTGAATTTTTCTTTATCATTATCATTCCTCTCGGCCTGATAAAGTTGCCGGGGAAGGTTCCTGTTATTTAAAAAAAGAGCTTATGAAGTTGTAGAGAACATTACATCAGCTTTAAAAGGAAGACTGTAAGATTAAGGCACTAAACCATGCCTGCCTTCCATAAATAGGCTTTTAGGTCTGGTCGTTGTTATATTTCACCCCTGTCTCCATACTTAGAATTGGAGGTTTCATCTTATATAAAACTAACATTAGTTATTTCGATTTCGATGGAGATATGTAGGACTAACTTAATACTGAATAAAACTCAAAAACCTAAATGGACTAATTAATTATCAAACGACAATTAATCTAGATTAGTTTCTAACTTTAAGATAGTTAATTAGAATGAAGCATCCTGCCTGATTATTTTAATGTTTTTCTTTTTTACTTAACACATTGTTTCATTATGAATGATCGATAATAATTAAGACGAGTTGAATGAAAAATAACTTAAAATAACAGCAGGTTGATAACGTGTTTGGATAACTGTAAAACTAGCTTAGATATGATTTTAACCAATCTTTCAATGTAGTAGCATATTTAATTTAATCATCACATTTTGGTTCGCCTTCCGTTGAAACAAAGTTTCATAATTTTAAGGAGGGATTTAAAAGCGTGGTAGCGTACATAAAAAAACATAACTTTCGAACGAGAGAATGTACATTCAGTATAATATGTACACAGCATTATAATTAACATTAATTATTCTATAAGAAAAAGAATAAAGTGTCAATAAATTACCATGTTAATGTTCATTAATTACAAAAAATGAAAACGATACTAAAATTCCCAGGCGAATGAATTTAAGGAAAATATAATTAAAAATTGACTATTTACGTTAAATATGGGAATATACAAAAACGTTGTTATAAAAGGAGAGTTTAAGTGTATTAGGAACTACAGAATAGAAGTGGTTTTTATACATTTTTTAAAAAAAATGTACTTGACAAATACATTATGAGCGAGGTTTAATCACAATGACGATTATATATATATATATGTATTATCTTTGGTACTCTTCTGGAGTAAATATGAAATTTACCTAAGAAATCGATTCTATAAAGTCTCGATAGAATCTTTTACTCCTTTTAGGTCCAACCAGTACAACTCTGAAACTTACAGCTTTAAGAAACAAATTTACTTGTAATATAATAATAATACCTATCTTTAAACTTAAACAAAAGAAATACTCTATTGTACAAGACCCTAACAACAAATTATAAATATTTTAATAAAGTAATTTTTTTTTCTTTCAAACTAAAATTATTTTAAAAAGCGAATTGTGTTAACAAACGTTTGTTTTTAGTGTATAACTTCTTTAAATATTTATATAGAAAAAAAAACAACATAAATTCCAAATAAATGTAAGCTTGACATGCGAAAAGGCTTCACGATTGAACAAAAAATCCAAGTAATGGGCTTTATGAGTAAGAAGAAAGGAATTCAAAAGCAGACGAGGGGGGGAAAAGGGCGAGGGGCAAGAGCGTCAAAATAAATTACAGCACTTCGGCATGGATTAGTCATCACATCAGAACAAGTTAATTTTTAAATAGGTCACAACTAAACGAAGTGAAAGTTAGAATACGAAGTAACATGATTCACAGAAGTATAAATACATGTATCTAAAAATTTGAACAGCAAAAACTTTTTTTGTACTCTAACTTTTGGGAGGTCAAGTTAAAAGTATAGTCATCACGTCACACCTGCTTAAATTCGTTTCAAAGAAAGCAACTAACAGGTTATTATTGTGTGGCTCAAAAATATGTGATGACTTTGGTTCTGATAATCAATATATATGCAACAACATTGTGTCTACAAAATAACATACTTTCATTTAAAATAAAAAAATCTTTGTATAATCAGTTCGCTGTTGATAGGAAAATACTTACGTATTGTTATTTGACATTTAAGTAATGATTTTGTTATAATGTACTTAGAATATACTCAATACTTAGTGATTAGAGTAAGCAACACAAAATCGCGGTCAATAAGCATCTATAGCTGTAAACTTCTTAACTCAGTAATAATAAACTTAAATAATGTACGAAACATTCATTAAAAAAAAGTTTTCTTAAGTGCCACCAATTTCTGCAGAAAATGTTTCTATGTTAAGAAACGAAAGAAAAATCGATTTTAATCACGGACTAACGAAAGAAGAGACACTTCAAACGGGGTTTTTAAAAAATAATTTTGCTTAATATGTATATTCTCAAACCTTTTTTAGAAGCTTCACTCTGCTAGTTTAATTAAACCTCCTCTAACATTTCATTATATTCTCACAGCTAAGGTAGAGAGAACTAAAGATTATAAGAAACTAAAAATAAAATTGATAACTAAATTTGCTATATAACAATTATTGGTTTATAGCCAATTACGGTACACAGAACTGCCTTTTATTATTATTATAAAAGCTAACTTCGAAATAACAAATAACAATTTAATTGTTTTGGGTTGGTAAATGATTTCCTTTTAGACATATTCGCAATCAATTAAAACACACGATTATAAAATTAATCTATTTTATGAAAAAGTAAATAGTCAACCAATTAGAGTGGCACATAGCTTCCTCGCATATACTTTAATGATGTTATGCTTTTGAAACTTTCTTGTTAAATCGATCAAAATTGTTTTGATTTTTTGCATAAATAAAGTACCTATCGATTTAGCAAAAGTATAAGAATGTAGACGATTGAAATTATCATGGGAGAATATCTGTGGGCTACTTTCGACAAACCATCCAATTATCATAAAAAATATATAGGTGTAAATAAATGTATGTTTGTGTGCATGTGGAAGAGAAAACATTGGGCGCAGAAGGTTTTAACATTGGTTTCAACCTTGTGCGCCATTGTGTTGGTCTCATATACACTGAGCTAATCTATACCAACCAAAATTCATTAAAATTGGACGAGTGGTTTTTAAATAATATATTAGATCGCAAAAATTGAACAACGGAACGAAACTGACTTCTGTGATGGATTTGTTTTAAATCGGAGACATAAAAAAAATTTCGTTCTTCAGAACGATCACGTAATTTCTTTATACGTTTGGTGTAAGATCGGAAGGAAAAATCCTTGAATTCTAGATGGAGCTTAAGAATTTACATATTAGAGAAGTATTAACTAAAAGTAAATCAGTAGAGAATCACAAGAAAAACAAGTAATGTAAATTGACCAGCGAACGAAAAAAAAGTTATAAAGATTTTACTTAAAACTGATGTTACACTGTCTGGTGATAGCATACAGCATACTCTGTCTATCGGTTATTCCATATTATTATCATGTCAGTACAGTTGAAGATGGTAAACTTTGGAGCGTCAGTGGCCAATAATATGATTCTACTTAAAAAATTCTTTTTGGTTGAATGAGTCTGTTAATAGAGCAATTTGTCTATCCAACACATTTTACGTTACATAATAATAAAAGGAGTTGCTATTGTGAAAATCTTAACTTTGTTGAGTACCATTAAATTTCTACTTTGAATAAAAGTAATTCAAAATTGACGAACAAAAAAATCTTGATCCCACTAAAACATATTTTTTTTTTAAAATCATTCCTTTTTGTTGAACCCTTTCTTTTGAATATGTTTCCTATTCAGTAGGTTAAATGCAATTTCCATAACATTAATCAATTCTTTAGCGGTTGTGATTCACAGAACTAGTTTATTTTATACGCTTCGTATTTTTGTACTTATGTTTCATACCTTTTTTAACCCAAATTACACCCAATAAACTGATCAATTATATTCTTCCAATTTTTTTAAACTATTTTTCAAAATCTAGTGTAGGTAATCAAATAAAAATACCAAACATCTCAGTCGAACAACAAATTAGTTAAAAGATGTTAAAAACAAATATCTCAAGTATATATTATGTTAAATAGTTTTTTATGCACCTAGGGAGTAAAGAAAGCCATTATTCCCTGAGCGAAAAAGTTGGTTCTTGAGGCGAAGCCGAAGGAACCATGGTCCCTAAATCCCGAGGCGAAGCCGAGGGAATCAGACTTTTTAATTCCCGGGGCGCAGCCGAGGTAAATTGTTAGCGAAAGTATCTAATATCCAGCGAGCTGAAGAATTCGAACACATTGTGCGAGATAACGATTTTAGCTAAAATAGCACACAATAAGATGACATCTTTTAAAAGAGTGCCTGCTAAGGGCAAAGTAATTTCTATTTTACTACGCTTTTATTAGCTTGCTTTCTAGTTTGTTTGTTTGTTTGTTTGTCCGGTACAAATCTGGCAATCGATTTGTAACTAACTTCCCGAATAGCTAGACATTTGTGACTTTTAGCATAGCTCAGAACACGATGACAATGCATTATTTTAATACTTTTAGCCATCTTCCAGCAGAATTTAATTGGTTTTCAGCAAATGTTGCTGTACGGAAAGTTAGTTCGGAAAAAATCCGCAAGTTATTTTATTTGTTTTGCCATATCCCATATTTACGCATCTTCATTTTGACGGGTTTCAAATTTGTGATAGATGCATAGATTGAATGACAGCAAAACAGGAAATATCGATTATATTATTTATTGATTATTTTATTTATATTATTTCAAATATATCGATGGCACGGTTTAGATTTGGTGTTGGGGAGATCCGTTGTACAAAGATTTATCCTTTTATAGGTTTAAGATCAGCTCTCTAGATGGTTGTTAGTTATGTGAAGTAAATAAATTCGGAACTTTTTTTTTTTTTCACTAACATTATATATTATATAACAATAACAATTATATTACCAACATTACATACGATTCAACAGAAAATTTAAAAACGTAGTACATAAAAAGTTCTTTTTATCTTGAAATTATTCTAATTTGTTCGTACAAATTTAATCAATGTAATATTTAATACCAAGTCTTTTCAATTTAACTATCATCTGGAAAGAAATGGTGTTATCTTTTAGCTAACTAAACATTTGTTTATATTTATAATTTAAAATATTTAATTATGAATAATAAAATAAATCAACTTAAACCTTTATATTGAAATACATTTTTAATTTATGTTTTAAAATTAAAGTTAAATGAAATTACACATATTCTCGTAAGCAGACAAATCAGAAAAAAGGATAACATTTATCAAAAAAAATGTATTATACGCATAAGCATCATCGTCATTTCCTGGGGAAAGAAAAAAAAAGTTTTTTTTAGATTAAAATATTCTGGAACAAAAATTAAATTGAACAAATTATTACATCAGAAATTAGGAGATAATTGAAGATGCTGTTCTATACTTAGGTCAGGGTCAAGTAAAAAACGAACCGGTATAGGTTCATTTCCATCACAGTTAAATTGTTTTCCTTTGGTTACTTATTTTTGTTTTACTATTTATTAATACTTTATCATTTCATAAAACGAAGATGGTTTATAATTTTTTGGACTTCAAAAATTAATGATGACGTCGGCAGTAGTAATGCACAGTATGCAAAAAAAGTACAGTATGAGATAAAATGTCTATAATATTTCTAATGTAACAAAATGTTTTCTTATAATTACTATTTAGTATCTCTGGAAAAACATTATTATTTGTTTAATTAGTTCGTCGAGAAAAGAATTTGCTATACCAACACTGGGAATAGTGGCATAGATTGCGATAACATTTTTCCTCCTTTTCATTACAATTACCTACTCCCCCCATCTTTGCTAAGCTCTTTTTACATATTTATAATATTTAATGACATTAGTACATAGTCTATGTCAATCCTAACAAAGCAAGGGGTTAGTTAAAAGATTTATTTAAATGGGTCCAGTATTAGGGATGAGCATCTACACAAAATAAAATTTTGCATGCGAGTGTGGAGTTAGCACCCGAGCGACAGCGAGAGTATAATGAAACCATACGAGCAAAGCAAAATGCAGTTTTCGCACGAGTTGCGTACCGTACTTTATCTACGATTATTGGATTTTAATAATAAATACAAAAAAAAAAAACAATTACTTTAATTAAAAAACAGCAAATTATTTTTGTTAAATGTAAAAAAACACGCTAATCGTGCGATAAGGAGACAAATTCTTATTTATTTCCGCGCTAGTGCGGAAATAAAGAAGAATTATGAAACGCGCGTGCGCAATAAATACAAATACAAAAAGAATAATTTTCTATACGCATCTAAACAGAGATAAAATATTTATATTTTACTCAAATATTTTAAAATATTCTATTATATTATACTTCAAATATTTTAAAATATTTATATATGCACTAGTGCAGAAATAATGAAGAATTATGAAACTCGCATGCGCAATGAATACAACTACGCAAAGAATAACTTTCTATACGCATCTAAATAGAGATAAAATATTTATACTTCGTATCAATCGTAGATAACCATATTATTGTTTTTTTTTAATCGGTTAAACTAAAAACATTTAAATATATTTATAATTATTAATTTTTAGATTATTTTGCATTAGTTTGTGTTGGTAGTACATGGTAGTCGTAAAATCAGCTGTTTTTTTATATCGCCCAGATTCAGTTCGATCGCCATATTGGTTTTTTAAAACGCGTTTTTTATATTAATAAATAATATTGTATAAATTCACTTCTTAATTAAAGAAGATATTAAAAATTGTTAAAGAAGTCATTGTACATTTATTGTGTGTCGTGTGATAATTCAATTGTTTGTTTTTAAAATGTTGATTGTTATTCCGAGTAAATTCTTGTGGCTACAGTGGTTTCTATATTCATAAATCGATTGTTATTCAGTAAAATATTGGACAATTTCTTTTTAAGTTAATTCTATAATAATGTTAGGAAGATTTTGAAGAATATGAAAAAACACTGATGCAGCTGATTGAAAGAACATAGCGGGGTTTAAAGGTATCTTTTATTCGATTATTGAGTCTATTTTGTTTTGATTTAATAAAAATAAAAGGTAAATATCGGCAATAGCGCGCCCCTTCTCACTCCTACGTATTTTTTGACAAAGGGATATCAACTCTCCTATGAACAAACCATACATATATAATTATTTTATACATATATTATTATATACGAATGGAAGGGATGAATTGATACATCGAAGCCAACTGTACGACTTCGATTACACAGAAGGGGTACACTATTGCCGAGTTTAGCCAAATAAAACTTCATTTTATCCTCAATCAAAAACAAGCGTCCACAGTTTTCGAAGAATAAGAGGCTGAGAAAAACTTAGCTCTTCCAAATTTACAAAAGGACGTCCGCCATATTAAATAAAAATGGCGGATCAAAAACTCCTTTCCGCAACATAGACATAGATATCACTTACTTACTATAATAAATGGCCTCATAGAACCAGATGATGAACCTAAAACAGGTTAACCTAACCCAATTAGTGTAATAATACTGTGGTTTGTTGTACAGAATAACAATGTTAGGTTCAACAAAATATTATCTATATTTTTTGCGCTCTCGCTTGCGTTCAGCTTACAAAGATAACAATTTCCGATAAAATTAAAATAGAGTTTAATAAAAAGTTTTAGCACTATTTGGTAAATCAGTATAGTAGAACAAATCATAAAATATTAAATTATAAATTTACATCATCTTCGGGTAAGATTATTATCTAAACAAAAAAAAGTCATGAGGTGACACTGCTTACTCAAATAGTTAACTTGATTCTTGTAATTTCTGATCCGTTTTAGAGGTTATTTTTTTTATTTCTTAATAGTTGTTTTGTGCAATTAATGCTATTAAGTATAACTAGTTGTTAATTCGAGAGACCTTGATATTATTGCAGAAGTTTGAAATCATACGTAATCTAGTATGTAGCAGTTTCTATGTCAACTAATCAGACACGGTTAGCGCATATATTTTATATACAGAAGATGTATTCAGATTTACAAAGGTCATTGTTTATTTATAGTTTATTTATATAGTTGCTGAGGACGATCACATTACAATGGATGGATCTTGAGTGTTTTTACAAAGGTATCTATTAGTACAGTAGAAACAAGTCAAGTTATCCTGAGGCTGAAGTTGGATGTTGCAACGCACTAACACAGTGCAGTATATATTATATTGTCTTAGGTTTACTGCGCAGTGAACTCAACAACTAGCAGTGACTTGCCCTTGGTTTTGCATCTCGGTACCTCTCAGCTGGTGCTACTGACCTCTACAGTCGATATTAACCAACATACAACATTATCCTAGTAATAAATAGTTATATTGCCTTTTTAATAACAGTTTAGATATAGCCAGCCTTACTTAAAGTTGTATCGCAATAAATTTAACTAGATGTCTCGAACACATGGTTCTCTTACTCTCATAATACTTAAGTGGAAATATTTTATATTTTATAGAACAAAACATAAATAAAATAAGAATAAAAAAGTTATATACGCTACGAATACTTTATCTTAAAGTATTGATGTAGAATTAATCCTTTGACACAAAAATCAACACATCTGTAAAATGTTATTACTACCTCTAATTAATTCTTAAGTTCTGGAGTGCGTTAACACAGATTAAAAGAATAAATTAAAAATATCTATTTAACTACATCCACTATAGTCAATATATACGTGGAGGGTAGTATACGTGCGTCAAATTCTTCTTTAATTTATATACATTTAATTTATGTAAAAGACTGTATAACAGGAACTTTTGTAATTTAAAAAAAATATGTGTGTGTCAAGGGACACCCGTAAGGAACGAAGTTCGAAGTTCCTTACGCTTTTCATTAAATAAATAATTATACAATCACACTTCTAAGTACTAAGTACTAAGTATATGAGGCGGAGAATGAATAGAGTAATTAACTATTTGTGTTCAGTTAAGGCAATATAAGAAGAAAAACATTGTTTTACCATTGAAGCGAGCGTCTTGCAATAAATATGTATTTAATATTGAGAAACAAGTTAATCATGATGACTTTATAATTAAAGAGGGTGGTTGTAGTGGTTGTATACAATAATAACAATCTTGTTTCCGATCTACCCGGCCTCAATTTAAAAATATTATCAAATATATCACTACACTACGCAGAAACGTTCGGTTTTATCAGGTTAAAATTTTACATGCCTGTTTCACTTGTACTTTAGACGTGTGCATTGAGTTTTATTAAAATCGTTACGTTAGAACATAAGATTTAGCGATCTTTATCACTTCATAGCGGAGTCGGTGTTGGTTTTACCAAAAAATTATTTATAAATGTTGTTTGTCTCATCGAATAGATAAAGTTAAAATTTTTCCCGTCCTAAAATTCCAATTTTAAATTTGAGCGCGAACGCTTGGGCGGATAACGTTGTCCAACGAACATGGATGGCGGGCATTAGTAAAATGAACATGTGTACCAAATTTCAACTAAATCTGTCATATTTTACTCAAGTTATCATCATCAGTAGACTTAGTGACGCTTTTAGCGTGACGGTGATTTTGGTCGTTTTTTTTTTGGATTCCCTCCCGGGCTCCAGAACGTGCCATAAGGAACTTCGTTCCAAAAACTCTATGGGACTCACAATCGTACTTAAGGGTGGAGGGCGTCAACGAAAGTATATAGTACTACATAATATTATATACCTACTGTTTTTACCGTGAAATACGTTAGGTTTAGAGGAAAAGTGATACAAACAAAATTTGTTTTGTTTATTATGGTCTACATAATATATTTCGGTTTTGTTCTATATAATATATAGTCGGTTTTGTGACGGTCGTTTGTTTCGGATTCACTCCTGGGCTCCAAACGCTGTAAAGTGCCATAAGGAACTTCGTTACAAAAATTAATTAAAAGTTGACCGCTTCTATCATGCTGTAGTAGACCTCCCATTGGCAAAAAATTCTAAGAGTTCAAATCACCCACAGTAAAACCTTAGATTGCTACGGTAGCAATAATATACTTATAATATCGTGTACTGTTAATAGCCATAAACAAAATCAAATTATTCTATACGTGTTTTAACCATAGTAGGTTTTCAAAGTTTACATCTAGTCATCCCGAAGAAGACTGAGTGAGATTGTATGAATCACATGATATGAGCTAACTCTCGAGCTGGCGAATGGGTTTGTAACGTCAGAAATCAGTTATGAACCTCTTTGGAGTATAATATAGATTTATTAGTGCCTGCTCAAACATTATCTATTATGGTTCGACATTATTCATCAATTTTGAGTTGTATTCAATTTAAAACGTTTAAATTTAAACACATCAGATAATAGCCCAATAATGTACAATTGTGGTTTAGTGGTTTGTGCTCTAACCACTGTGGTCAAGTTTACACACTTGTTTCATTTAGATTTTAGCAAAATGATGTTTAATG
Source organism: Gerris lacustris (assembly GCA_951217055.1). Classification (NCBI taxonomy): domain Eukaryota; kingdom Metazoa; phylum Arthropoda; class Insecta; order Hemiptera; family Gerridae; genus Gerris; species Gerris lacustris. The sequence goes on along the minus strand of OX578283.1, from coordinate 21,236,960 downwards.
TTAATGTAAATTTAAATCCATTAATTGATTCCGTGTCAATCGATCTGAAGAACGAATTTTCTGACTCCAAATTCGAATAAATCCAAGACAGAAATCCATTTCAGACATCAGGGAACATGTTTGGTGTTTGTATGTCGGTCAGTAGTTCAACATTTATGCGCACCACCATATTTTTAAAAAAACTGCTCGTCTGATTGCAATGACATTTGGATTGTAGGTTTCAATTAGCCCATTGTTGGTCCCATATAATATCAACCAGTTCTGCCAATTGGATCCTCTTCCGAATGAGTCTTTTTATTAACACATATATCTCTAAAAGTATTGCTCCGTCTTTGAAGAAATTTGGACGGCTTGTCAAAAGTAGCCAACAAATGGTCCCACATACATTTCAACCATCACGCGCAATTTATAATACTTTTATTTTTGTAAAACAAAACAAAAAGAGTTGACAGATTTATTTTTTTTATTTTTTTTTTAATTAGGGAAAAATGAAATTAATTAAACAATGAAAACAAAAAGTAAAAGGATAATATTATGAAGCTATATTCAACACTGATTAAAAGAATATTTTATGCGAAAACTAGAGAACAGAAAAGAAAAAAATTGCAAACAATTTCGAGTAAAAAGGATAAACACATTTTATAAAAACATATTAATTAACACACTGAATAATTTCAACATAAGAAAAAAAATTGTAATCCCCATCTAAGATTAATTATAATCAGGTGCTAACTATACAAAAACTAGAAGATGAAACAAGGCTAAAGCTTTAATAGTAGCAAATTAAGGAAACCAACAACATTATGCGGGTATGCAATTAGACTTTGCAAAAGACTTCCCACAAGGACCAAAACAATAATACTTTTACACATATAAACTATTAGATTAATCAAACTAGAACAATTATTTCAACTGGGAAATTCACATCTACCACTTTTCAGACTATATTACTGTCAACAGCTGCTAGTAACACCTGGTACCATTTTTTGATACAAGTAAAAAAGATCGTACCATCTCAAAAAACAACTATGTATTTTTTAGTACTTCAAGTAGTATATGTTAAATCGTTTAATTTATTAAGTATATTTTTGTATTAAGTTACTATTTAATTTTATAGCGTCATCCAAAAAAAAAAAAAAAAAAAAAAACCTAGTAAAATAAACCTTATTTAATTTTGGCCTAAATTGATGACAGTGAAACACAATTACATATTGTTATTAAGGCAGAGAACTTATACCTTAAGTTAAGACAATGGGATCTAAACTTTGCTTGGCTTGTATTCGGAAAAAAACGAGTAATATTGACATTGGTTCTTCTTGCACCAACATTTATGGCTTGGTACAAGAAAATAAAAATAATAAAATTTGAATACTACAGAATCAATTAGGAGTAAGTTATAGAAATGGATGATTAGGATAATCAGATAAGAATGTGTGAAGATTTTTTAGATAGTTGAATGAAGTTTTTAGTATAGTTTGAACCTTTAATAATAATATATCAACTAATATAATATGTTAAGCGAGATACTAATTGAATTAAAGGAGACGCTAAATGGTTATTAATGCTTGATTTTTCATGTCTGAAGTTAGATATCAGTTCTTAATTTAAAATTCTGATCCCGTTCAGGATGAGAGGAAGTGCGGCCAGTGACCACCTTCTTCCCTTCACTTTTTCTGTTTACCGCCCGAGACTTATTACAGTTAAACTAATGTATTAACTTATTATTATTATACATTAAAATTATTAATTATTACATACATAATATTATTCATGTTTTTGTTTGTTTAAGAATTTCAGTAAAAACTATCAAAAGAAAAAAGGTCATAAAAAATACGTGTGGTGTCGCGGGACACTCGGTAGGAACGAAGTTCCTTACATTTTTCATTAAATATAAATTATAAAATCACAGTACTAAGTACGTATACATTGCTAACTACTTATACATGGCGGAGTTAGAAAAGAGAGAAAATTAAAGGACGAACTGTTTGTACCTAGCAGAGTTAAGGCAAAATTAAAAGAAAATCATTATTTGTATAATTAAAGCAAGCGTCTTACTATATATATATATATTGAATATAAGAAAAAAGTTTATCATGATGAAATTATAGTGAAATAGTATGTTTGTTAAAGGAGTTTGGATTGAAATAGGACTGTTTTCTACCTACCCGGCCAATTAATTTAAAATATTATAAAATATATCTCTTCCCTACTCTACAGCTTCTGCTTGTATCAGGGTGAAATTTTACATGATTATATTTTTATTTATTTACAAAACACTGACATTTTTTACATATATAACAAAAATAATCAAAACAAGTCAAGTAACAGGCTTCCTTAATAACACTTTTTCCCGTCTTTTGAAGCTTACGTTTACGCGAGCGTTGCGGGTGAACTCTTGGGCGGATAACGTTTTCCGACGAACTCAGCCTGGGCATTGGTAAAATAAACATGTGTACCAAATTTCATCAAACTCGGTGATCTTTTACTCAAGTTATCGTCATCTGTAGATTTCGTGACGGATTTTGCGTGACGGTGATTTTGGTCGTTTTTTTGGATTCACTCCCGGGCTCCAGAACGTACCATAAGGAACTTCGTTCCAATAATTTCTATTGCTAACGCTTACTAAAACAAAATAATTAATTAACATACCATTCCCTAAATATAAAAATATGAGAATATACCCAGTCTGAGACGCGATCGATTCCGGAAAACATTAATACAGTAGAAGTTATCCAAGTTGTGCTTAAAATACAGATAAATTATATCTGGTTAAGCCGCTCACCAAGATAATGGTCTTAAATAAATAAGATGTGTATTTACAAAATAAAAACTCTTTCAAATGAAAGCTAAAAGCTCGCATTATCCTATAAGGGAACTTTTCTTATTTCGATATTCTTTTCTTCGTATCTAAACTTGATAATAAAAGTACGGAATATACAAGGCAACGTTTACTTACAACAATATTCCATTTAATCGAGGCGCAAAAAATAAGAAAAAAAAATTGAGTTGAGGCCAAGGACATTTGGTGGTCAGATCTATCATGAAATAAAGAGGAGTTGGTGATAAGGATTTCTGTGTGATATGTGATAATGGGATATATAAGATTGAATTACAAAAATGTTTGCAATAAATAACCGACCTACCTTCATATGAAACGAAATAAGAAAACCAGAGATAAACGATAAAATTATAAATAATACAAATACACCTTGGAAAACCCAACCTTAACCTATTGGCTCAAATTTAAAGGCTATGGTCAAATTGGTCAAATACACGCAGGGACGTAATTACTCATGGTGTTTTCTGAGATTTTATAATTAGATTTTAAGAGATAAAAAATTGGGAACAACTAAAGAGTAATTTGACAAAAATATAAAACTGGAAATCTCCTTTAAATTGTTAAGAATGGTTTGAAAGAAAAATAAGGTAAAACTAAAAATTAGAATCAAAAGTCGAGAAAAGTCAAAACCTAAAAGTACGTTAACTTTTGTAATATGAGAATGAGAAGCATTAAACCAATACAATAGCTAATAATCAACCTTGTCAGTCTTCTCCCGCAATAGGATTTTGAGATTTGTCGCCAGTTTGCCCAATCCTAAATTGAACCGATATTAGTAAAACTTAGCATTGCATGTAAAGAGAATTAAAAGAACCCTCTGTAAATGCAGATTTAATTCCAACAACATAATAACTTGTTTCCTTCAATGAAACCTGATGAGTTTTTAGGAAAATACTTGTTTGTCTATTAAGGATATCGCACACATTTAACAATGTGGTTGAATCCAGCAAAATAACTATTGTTAACACACGGGTTTTCATCGCACTTCACCCAGCGGTTAAGCACGGTTTTTCATCGTAGTCATTCTAAACCAATGGGATTAATCACTTCTAAGTATAAACATAAAAAGGTGCTTCACAGGTGTGTCATCAGTTTACATTACTTCTAGTGATGATTTTTTCACTCATATACTAAAAACCTTAACGTTTTAATGAAATACACACTAACAACAGTTTTGTTTTTTTGTAATACTTAAGGTGTTTTTGAGTAATATTCACTATATAGTGTGTTCTAAAAAATCTAGGTAGAGTATTAGTTGATATTAATAAACGAACTGGTTTTGACTTTGACAGAGAAGCAGAGTTTCAGGAAATTTCAGAACAGGTTTGAATAAATTACACAAATTCAAACAAGTTGAAAGACTTTTTTTTAACTTGGTCTAAAGATAAGATTGCTACTACACACCTTCAAACGTAAAAACGACATCAGCTACGCATCTAATATTTTCATCCTTAACCTTGAAATAGGTTCTTACATTAAAACTATTAATATTTACCTAAAGAAATGATTATTAACTCCATAGTATTATCTGAGTTAAGAAATGTTTGCGAGGAAAATACAAAATATTATACTATAATGGCGTAAGATTATGAAGCTAATAAGAGTCACGAGTTGTCTGTAAGTTATTTATGATGTTTTGGTTTCACCTCCACCACAAGTAGGGTGGCAGGTGTTCGGAGGCATGACGTCACGAGGGGTGTAACGGAACTGTAAAGAGGGGTCCGGGGTCCTCCACCTGACTCAGAGGGATCTAAACAAGAAAAACACGACCTGACTAGGGTTCAAGGTGAATCTAACTTGTGACATCACAACACCTGAAGACAGGACCTGATGTAACAAGTGAAAACAAAAACCAACCCGTCTAGTTCAACCAATATAAGATTAACAAAAGCATTTAAACATCACGATAAGTTTCAACTTTTGAAACAGGTCTTACTTAATTTCATTTCAGCTGCAAGAAGAGATGCTTAAATGAAGTATTTAAAGCTTCTTAATTGACCGCTAGAGACCGTTTATGAAACGGGAAACACAAAACCACCATCTGGTTTGGAGCAAATAAGTTTATTAATTTTTTTTTCTTTAATTACCTTTCTCTTTCATGGACGTTGCACGAGATTATATTATTGTTGAACGCAGTGTAATTAACAGTTGACAAATTATCTACAAGGAAGATCAAACCGGTTTTATATATTTAGAATATTTAGTACCTAGGTAATAAGATAATACTAGTTAAAGTTGATGCACACCTTTTTACAACAAATTCTAGGACAAATTTACCTTATTACAATGTTAGTGTGAGCGAACACTCCTATCCACTAGCTCTGTAAACAAATTTAAAAAAAAAAAATCTATTGAGAAAACTCTATCGAAAAACAAAATCCTCTTGTAATAGTCTCTTTTGGATTGTATCTATTGAGTTTGTTTAAATAAATAACATTTACCATTTATGGAAATCGTCGAAACTGTTTTAATATTTACAACTTTTCATAGTTTTTGAGGAGTAACTTAAGTTTGATCAATTTCTCGATATCGTCTTAAGGACCCGAGGTTTAAGATATTTTTATCAAATACTAGTAAACGTTGGTTTATTTAATTTCCTTCAGATATAATATTTTATAGAAATAGTTTTTATCGATTGCTTTATTAACGATGTTACAGTAAAAAATAGCGGAATTTGGCCTACTTTGAATTTCAAGTCCTCTTGATAATGGTAATTACATAATATTAATGTAAAAAAAAAGAAACGTTAAGCATATTAAATGTTAAATATAAATTTATTAAAACAATTAATATCAAGTAGATGTAGAAAGTTTTTCTTGTTGTTTTAGCCACTGATTTGTTCATAAAGAGAGCAGGTGCAACCCAGAAATTAACTGAATGCCGTGAGAAAAAAAATAAATAAAAAAATAAGGATCACCTGATTCCAATACGTAGGGAAATCAAATGGTGAATCACATAATTAACGTAACAATGAGACTTTCTAGCTACGGATTACTCAGTTAGTGAACACTCACCGCTTGTGTATGGTAACGTAAGATCGTGCGTAAATAAAGAAAAAAAATAAATTAAAAAAATCCAAGCACAAAAAAACCTCTTAGTCAAAGAAATGACGCAGGTGATACTGCCAAGGATAATCACATTAGCCAGAAAGGAATATCTATATCCTTTCTTTAGAAAAACATTTGAAGTGAATGCCTGGAAAAACAAACTAAATAATAACAGTTTATTGTCAATATCGTTCATCCCTTGATCTATCCCTGCGGCAACTACATTGTTAGATGTCAGCTTAACTTCAAGCTGAGGCCTCGTCTCATCCAGACTTCCAAACCGAACTGAGGAAACGAGCCGAGCATTGGTCTCTGCGCATGTCCCGTATGAGATGCGCAGGCGCACTGTAGACTGGGCATGCGCAGAGACCAATTGCTTTGCTTGTTTCCTTTGTTTGGTTCGGCATTCTGTTCGAGCTTTAAGATAATAGGTCATTCTTAGAACAATCCTTGACTCAAAATTTTAAACTTTAGCTTTGCCAATGTAGGTGGTTAGGCCCGTCCATATGCAGACTGTTTTTGACTTTAGGAGATGTTTGGAAAATCTAGTCTAATCTAGAAGGGGAAAGGACATTTTGACGTTATGCTCGTATTTTCATTATCAAGAGAAGAAACCTGTGACTGCTTATAGAAAAGAGTTAAATGAAGTCGTAAAACTGGATTGCTGGTTGAACTTTTTTCAATCGAAACAGATAATTTCTTTGGGGGAAAATTAGTGCCAACGGATTATATTTTTGTTTTAATTTTTTTATTAGTGGAAAAAATCATTCTAGCTATTGTTGCTTACGCAGAGAGTAAGCAAGGGCACTCTCGTGTGTATTTGCACAATAGATGATCTTCTAAATCTAACAAACTGTTACAATTTGTAATCGTACCCAGTACCCATTAAAAATAGTTGAATGACAGAGTAAAAGAAAAGTTGTCACGGTTTTATTACTTCGAGTAATAAAACCGTAAAAAAATATGCATTAATTCTTAATGACGTTAAATTTCTTCCTCGGTATCTGTCCTATTCAATCAAGTGAGGTTCGGTTAGATAGAATCGGATAAAAGACATGCTTAGACAAACTTATTAATTTATTCCATTAATAAAGCAATCCATTAATAAGCATCTCAATCAATACAAAAAATGCCAAAATGAAGCGTAAAAAAATCGCTAGTAAATCATTATACTATTAGTAAATGCATACAACAGCAATATAAAAAATCACAGGGAAGTACTTGCGTCCAAGTACTTTTTAGGGTTTTGTAGAAGATTAAGCATGCCCGTTATGTAATTATGATTTTATTCTTCGATCTCAAGGGTCCGGGTTCGATCCCCCGGGGGGTCACAATGTTTTTCATCGGTAATAACGACTAGAAAAAATCATTTTTTCAAACCATTTCCATCGTTTCACCATAAGGTATAACCATGAATTATTTTGAAATTTTAGGACCACCCGTTATATAGTGGTTGGGGAGGGGGGAAATTTTTGGGGGTATATTTTGACTTATAAAATTAATAAAGAATGAAAAATTTAAAAAAGCAAATACATATTTGAATCCTACTCTTCACCAGCTTTCATATGATACCCAACTCAAAATTTTAAAAAAATAATTTTTTTGGCGCACTTCATATTTTCGCTCCCAAAATTGTCAATTTCAAGTCAATGGGATGAACTCCCGAAATTTTCATCGCCCCCGCAATAAGGTATTAGCATAAATTATTTTGAAATTTTAGGACCAGCCGAAGTATAGTGGTTGGGGGGGGGGATTTTTTTTGGGTATATTTTGATTTTTTTACCCAATAAGGAATGCAAAATTTACAAAAGCTTATATATATTTGCGTCCTACTCCTCAGCAGCTTTCATTTGATACCCCACTCGAAAATTAAAAAAAATATAAATTTTTGAGTTTACAACATTTTTGCGAATTGCGCATGCGCATATTTAATTTTGAACTTCTGTATATTTTTCCTGTGGTTGGGTCAAAAAGTTACACCAGTATTTCAAATTTCAGCTCTTTAGCTTAAACGGTTCGGGCCCTATGAACCAAAGAACGACCGACGGACAGACGGACACATCACCCTCGGCATAAGGGTTTTGAGAAGAATCTACAAAACCCTAAAATTCATTGTAATCTCGGAGGAGTTTCAACTTTCAACGTTCTTCAATAATGAAAAAAGGGTAATTTCAAAAGGATGTTACTCTACAAAAGAACGTTGATTCTATACTCTATAGTCTAAAAATAATTATGAGCAGAAAAATCATAGTTTGAAAAGTTATACGATCGGTTGAATAGCTAAGTAAGTATAGATATACACTGCAACGACGAGCAGAATTTTAACAAGTCTATATGACTTCCTCATTCCCTAAGAAGTCTTTTATACGTGGCTTTCAGGTTAATTGTAATTCTACCAACAAATTGAAGAATCCGCAAAAACGTAAAACTTTGTACGAATAGGTCATTTTTTTGTATTTTGTTTGTATAAAAAGCAATAAAAAAATACACGTAAGATAACCTTTGAAAGTTCATTCCACTCAAAAATAGACAGGTATATAAATAATATAATGGGAATGAAAATAAAAATCTTAAAATAATATTAATATTTGTAAATTCTTTACAAAAGCCTACCACATATTCCTTAGACTGAAATTAGCCGATTTAAGTAAACTTATACCTTAGTCCAAATTGCTTAGTTTGGGCAATACGGCCCTGAAACAACAATTTTGGATTTTTTTTTGTATTGGATTTTTTTATATTTAAAACGGTCTATCCGATTTTGCTAAAACTGTTTGTGTAAAGGCAATTTGTGCATACCTGAAAAATACCGTACGAACAAATAATACCTGATAACACAAAACAGAAACAACGAATATGCATGATTGTTCTATTTTTTATCGAAAAGTCCTTTTCTTATCAAAGGAATATATTTATTAAACTTTTTTTTATAACTTTTCTTTTTATAAAAACTACTGCGAATGATTAAAATGCAAACTTTGCAAAAACCGTAAGATAATCGAGTTTTATCAAGAGTACCTTATATGAAGTAAATAAGTTGGATAATCTAAAGTTTATACCAAACTCCTTTTCTTCCATTGGCGTAGGAATTTTAAATATGCAATTACTAAAAAAACTTAAGTTCTACGCCCATGGATTGATATTAATCTTAATTTTGATGTTTTTTTTTTTTGCCCCAAAAAGATATGTCAACATACCAAATTTTAGAAAAATCGTAAAGAGACCGGTTTAAATTTAATAAAAAAAATCGGTCCGAGACAACTCAGACAAACTTTCTTATATACGAGTTCATAATTATACTTAGCCCAGTGTTTACCATTTATTAGTTTCCGTCGGTACATTTAATTATTATTGAACATTTTATCAAAATATATCATAAAAATAACTACCCCTCGGTGGGTAATCGAACCCCGGCCACTCTCTGTCCGCGTTTAAAGCTATTTTCTCATCAGGAACTAGATTTTTCACGGGAAAACGGCTTATATCGTTAGATTCGTATTTAAATGGACTACATTTTAGAATGTTTTAATCAAAATCGTCGAAACCGTCCGTTCCAAACCAGAAATGTTAATTTTTCTAGTTTTTTCAGAGTTTCTGGGCGGTAGCGCCCCCAAATTTGGATCTAAACATCATTTCTCGAATTCGCCTCGCGGTATGATTTCAATTAACATGTATGCCAAATTTCGTTAAAATCGGCCCAGTAGTTTAGGCTCAAGGCGTCTGCACAAACAAACGACTGACAGACATTTTTTAAAAACCACTTTTTTGGACTCAGGGGACCTCAAAACGTGAAACGTGTAAATCCATCAAAATCTCAAAATTGAATTTTCGTGCCATCACAATACAAATTACTAATGATTAATACAGGCAATTAAAATGATGAATTTTTTGAATGGTTAAAACTGGTTTATATTAAGTGGGGGAGGAGATATGCGACTACAAGTAAAGCCTGAGACAATGTTTCCTCTATATGGTGTTCCTGAGAAAATAGTTAGTGATATATACCTCAAGGACCTCAAAACGTGTAAATCCATGAAAATCTCAAAATCGAATTTTCGCGCCATAACAATACTTTCTCTTTATATGAGAAAGTAAAAACTATTTCAAAATTGTAACTTCAGGGTTGTATAGCGCCCACCAAGCAACTTGGAACTAAGATAAGTTTACTTAAATCGGCTAATTTCGATCTAAGGAACCTCTTACAGACACCCTGAATATTAAAAAATACTACCTTTAAATAAAGACAAATCTTTTGTAAGTTTAGAATCGTTTGCTACTTGTATTAATATTTTATTTTATATAAATAAACAGTTACATATAACCTACGAATTTTGCGCATTTTATTAATTCGGGGTTCCAGCTCTAGAAATACCCTCGCTCCTCTTAAACTGAAATTGATAAACTGCCACGTGTATATATACAGTAGCGTAATACGAATTTTAAAGATGTCATTAGAAATCGTAGAGATAATCAATAGGATCCATTTCACACACAAGGGTAAATTAGTTTCGAACCGTTTATTGAATAGATTATTCTATTCAATTAAATCGAAAGTTCTATTCATTCTTATGTGTATATTGTGTATTTATAAACAAACTTTGTAATAAAAATAAATTGTATAAATAGTTACAACCGTAGAATAAATTGTTCTATTCTTTACAAAATACATAAATTTTAGAATGTTGAAACTGCTGTCGCCGCTATGTCACGCACTACTGTCAGTTAGACAGTTTAAACAGTTTTACACCAATAAGATTAGCAAAGAGATCAATTTCCAGTCTTGTAATTACCTAGAAACTTGGTTAATCGAAGTATAAAAGAAGCAGGATAACAATTCTTTAATATTAAGCTGTTACATGTGCCGCTGTTACATTTTGGTACGAAATATAGAGAAAAAGGATGTAAAGAAAATAAACAAAATTAATTAAAAACATTGCTTAGTTAATTATAATTGTTAAACATTATAACAAACTACGTAATTAACTTTAAATAGCTGAGTTAACAAATGTCTAGGTAATCAATAGAGTAACAATAAATGCGGAAGATTAGAACAAAAAAAAAATGTATACATGACACATACTCATGAGGTGTAGTAAAATTTATTTTATTTTTCAGAAATAAATAAGAGAGGGGATTATCTGTTTGGAATCGGTTTAGAAATAGAAACAGACGACGGAGTTGTGGAAAAGGCAGTTAATTATTTGAGCCGAGGCGACGAAGGATTGCTTAATCGCTGATACTGATACCCCACGTGAGGTTTAGCGATAAATAGACTTTAGTGATATGATAGACTAAAACAAGCAAAGTTAACAATGATATTCCTTATTCACTGAAATTACACTAAATGATCACTATTATCATTGGCAGAGAATGATATTCTACTTTTTTTAATTTGATTTTTTTCTTTATTTTTAATTGCTAATTTGTTTACTGGTACTCGTATTTAAATAATTTGATTTACTTAAAATTATCAAAAGACTTTCGTTCATTGGTTATATACACACTTTGATATTTACCACAACATATTTATTTAATGCAATGAACTTTTAGCTTACTTAAAACAATATACACGCTGCAAAACACATACTCTTTATCAGAGCTCGATTTCTAGAAATTAAGGTGCCAGACTACAACCTACCCTCTGTCTACCCCCGGGGTCTGTACGTCCGGGGGTCCACCCCCGGAAAAAATTTTGGAAAATAAACGTTCAAAAACAGCATTTAACCCATGTACTAATTTTTATTTTATTTGTAATTATAAAGCCCCTTCAAGTCTAACGGGGGGGGGGGGGGGGGGGCTTAATCCCGATAGCCCCCCCCCCATTCCTACGCCACTGGAATCGTTCCATCAGCAGTATAAACCAAATACATAATTGAATTTAAAAAATACTCTGCCAATTAGAGTGGCACATAGCTTCCTCTATTTTGTATACACTTAAATGCTTTTACACTATTCATTGTCACTAAAATTGTCAAACTTAAGTTGATTTTTTACATTAATTAAAGTACCAATATTTAAAGAGCACAGACAGTTGAAATTAATCTGAGGCTATACTTTCGACGAACTATCCAAATTTTTAAAAAATCAGATAAGTCCTTTTGAAGATATAGGTGTAAATAAATGTATGTTTGTGCGCACTTGGTAGAGAAACAAATAGGCTCAGAAGGTTGAAACTTATATGGGAACAATAATGGGCTACTTATGACCTACCAACCAAATTTGTTTTTAAGATAATATGTGAATCAGTAATTAATTCAACTGAAATTTACTGCAACATATTGTTGTTATCAATACGCAGGATGAGTTCATTGACCACCAACATCTAAATAAGAGTTTCCCAAAAATCATCATATTATTAGGCAAATGAAATCAAATTAAAATAGTTTTTTAATAAAACTCAGGATTTTATTTTTGTTATTTCAGCTTCAATAAATGAAATAGTAGACTGATATAAAGAAGTAAAAAAATCGGGTTCAGGGTACCTCGGAACTATTCCTCACTTCAGAGGCCACTAAAGTGGCCTCTCCTGCTGCGAAGCAGCAGGAGGAAGCAGCATTGGACGTGGTCAGTACTTGGATGGGTGACCGTCCTGAACAAACTGATTTAGTATCATTCTTCAAAATAAACTTAATTTTATTTAATGATTTGAAGTTTGGCGGTATTTTGACAGATGTAAACAAACTTTCATCAAAATTATCGCACTAATAAATAATTATATTCGCTTATAACTTTTAAACTAATCAATGGAATTTCATCGGACTTTTTTATATTTTTTCTTTAATTTTTTTCCGGTTCCAACGATATGCTATACGTCAAAACCCTATTTATTCTTTCGGTACTTGTTTGTCATATAGAGAGTTTGGTGGGCTTGTTTGTATATTCGTGCCAAATTTCAACTCAGGGCCATTGTCGATTAATTACGATTTTTTAAAATTTTTGCTGACTTAACAAACTGGGTTCAAGATGGCGGAAAAATTTGATTTTCCGGGCGGCACCACTACAGGTAAGGACTGATTTTTCTGCCAAGTTTCAACTCTCTAGCTTAAATACCTCGGGCGCTACGATGATAACACACACACATACTACATACAGACGTCATGCTGAAAACCACTCAGGAGGTCTTAAAAACACCCAAAACGGAATTTGCCGTTGAAATCTAGAAAAAAAATGTTTTGGTGAAAACAGTACTTTTCCTACTATAGGTAATGAGGAAAAGTAATAAAATAAGTTCATAAAGTTTTTAACATAATATGCTTATTAATAAAGCTTTTTTCTATAAATTATTGGTAATTAAAATTGTGTGGGCTTTTCTTCGAAAGATCATTGACAAAATATAAGAAAACTTCTAAAAGACTAGTGATCACTTCTCTCCCAGGGCTTCTTTAGGCTAATTTGGGAATTGCTCCCAATTTTCATGGTTGATTATTTGGCATCGTATTGTATTTATTGACAAATTTCTATCGAATTTATACTTAGTAAAACATAAGAATACTAAGTAGTAATACAAGTAAAGTAAAGTCATACAAAATATTAATACAAATTTTGAAGTTATATTCACATTTTAAGTTTTCTATTTTAAAAAAGATATTGACGTTTGGTTTAAGAAACAACCATTTTGCTTATGACAAATAATACCTTTGGTAATTAAATTGCTATTATAACTTGATTTTTACACAGATTTTGAGGTATTAATACGGAAAAAAAAATTTTAAATAAAAAATTGTACTGCTAATATCAGTGAACTAAAAAAATATTTTCAGTGACTTGTAAGCAACAAACTAATTAGTTCACAGCTCAATAATTAATTACCTACTGAAGGTAAGGCAATTTAAATAATAGGTATTTTATAAATAAATTATAAACTAAGTTAATTTAGTTTATAATAGTTATTTAGGCTATATGAAAATTAACTGCTGAGGCAGGTAATTACCTAATTGCCAATGAATACTCGAGGCAGAAATGTTTCCTTTGCTGCCTTCTTGCATACATTATTTCACGCTATTTAGATAAAAAATGGAAGCTTAGGTAAAAACAGATGTTATGACATGCACTGGAAAACACTGTACTTTTCCTGCCTACAGGCAGGGAAATTTTTCACTCATAGATTAATTAGTTTTAGTAATAAAGAAACTTTTTGAATGTAATACAATGTCATCAACGGAAAACAGATGATTTTTGAATAAGCGGAACTCAAGTTATTTTCTGAGTTAAAAACTCAGAAAATAATTTTTTCTCAACTTTTTTCAGAAAATAACTCCGGGGGGGGGGGGGGGGGGGGGGGACGTATATTTTTTGTAAGTGAACTATTTACATTTTATTTCTCCTTTACACATTGTCGTGGGTTAATACAAAAAGTTTTTTAATGGCATATTTTATCAGCAAATTAATATTTTATTTTCTAAAAAATGTAAAGATTTTTTTAAATTAAAAAAAGTAAACACGAAAATAAACAAAATTTCATTTTAAGTTTAACTATTCTGTACAATTTACCATTATGAGTATTATAATTAAACTTTGTTTTTATGGACTAGAATTATTTAACTTTAAAAATAACCCAGTAATGCTCAGTTTTGACAAAAATTGTCGGTTTTCCGTTTGCCACCCTGTCACAATAATACATTTTGCGTCTCGTGTGGAAAGTAGCATTTTGCATGCGAGTGTGGAGTTTGCACCTGAGCGAGAGCGAGGGTAGAAAACCACACAAGCAAAGCAAAATGCAGTTTTCGGACGAGTTGTGTACCGTACTTTATCTACGATTGTTGGATTTTAATAATAAATACAGAAAAAAAATTAATAAACATCCTGTGTGTAAGTTCGTATTTCTCTATTGATAAAGATGACATTAATTCATTAGTTGTATTTTGTGCCGAATTAATTATTTCGGGAGGAGTATTATTCTCCTCATGTTCGTCACATTCACTTTCACTAAAAAACATGTCATAATAATTTTTCACTAAAAACTCGATATAAACAGTTACTTTAATTAAAACAAACAGCAAATTAGTTTTGCCAAATGTAAACAAACATGCTAATCGTGCGTTAAGATAAAGGATTCTTAATTCTTCCCCACTAGGGTGGAAAAAAAACCAATTATGAACGCGCATGCGCAATGAATACAACTATGAAAAGAATCACTTTCTACGTATCTAAGCAGAGATTGTTTATATTTTGTATCAATCGTAGATAAACAATTTTATATAAATTTAATTAATAAAATAAAATGTTATAACTAAAAATAATGTTATAACTAAAATGTTATAAACAAAAATCACAGCTATACATGTTAGTAATGTGGGCATAGAGACATTATCTATATAATATTCAGGGTGACAAAATTATTGTGTCAACTATTTAAGCTGATTGAATGAAACAAAAAATTGTTCTACAAACATGAGTCTGATTCTGATCCTCTTTGGGTACTTTTTTTGTTGTTGTTTTTGACATTGGTCACTTCTCTTTTTAAATGGCTTTTTGAAATGAGAGGTTTTCTGAAAAGTAAGATCTTAAACCAAGTGTTTTTGTTTTTTTAAGTTAATCAACCACTTCAGTAATGTGTTGATTTGACCATTACTGAAATATCAGTCGAATTGCTACATCAAAAAATATTTGAGGAAGAAAATTGCTTTACTTGGCAACATTTTAGAATCGCACAAACTTCTTTTTTATGACAATTGTTCCATTTACACTATACAATCTAGTTTACAATAGTAGTTAGATAGGATAAGTTAAGATAGGATTAGATAAGAGTAACCCTGTATAGAAAGATAAATTGTAAAAAATAATTTTCTGGTAGGGGTTGCTCAGGTTAACAACCCTTTTACCTGAGTTAGGTAACTATATCACTAACTAAAAGAAAATGTCCCTGAGAACTTCAAACCTTCTTAAAGTTATAATTTAACTTGACACTGGCAAAAGGCTATTTTTTTGTTCCCTTCTCCCTTTTCAAATCAGCTTTCTTCTAAATTGAAATATTACTTAAATTTGTTGTTTTGTCAGTAATAAAAGAGATTATAAATATTAATTTCTCTACTAAATATGCGTACTATTGATTGCATATTGCATAAGTATGTAGTTTTAAAGATGTAATAGATTTTTAGAGCAGGGTAAATTAACTGAGAATCTACCCTTTTTTTAATTATGCAATATAATTAGTTGATAAAATATTAAAATGTTGGCAATTTGTCAAAATATAATTTAAGGGTTAAAAAAAAAAAAAAAAAAAAAAATGTATCACATAATTATAAATAATTTTGTTTTATTTATTACGGTTTAGATGCACTACCAGCCTGTCTAATGTTTTAAAAACACAAGCCCTTGGTACGTACAGAAGTTCAAATAAGAACTTTGAAAATAGGAGTCGGTTGAAGAGGAGCTTTACACAAGAGAAACTGAGAACTTTCTCAATATCTAAAATGCTTTCTCAAATCTAAAGAAATGTAAAGGGTAAACATCTTATAAGTTCAAGCCCTAGAATTCCAGAGCAATCAAAAATACTTTGAAACATTGAATATGTTTTTGATTTATTTAATTATTTTAAGTTGAGAAGAAGATGGCCCTGACTTCGAGAAGGACAGTCCAGGATGAACTCATCTACTAAGTACACTTTGTATAGTATTCATAACAATTAGCAGTCATGACCAATTTAATTTTTCATCGTTTTCAATTTTAAAACAAAAACATTTTGTGCTAATTATTTGGTGAAAATTGTTAGTAATAAATAAAAGAGCAATGTTGTGTTTAAATGAAATAATTATGTACTAATCCATTTTTTCTTTGAAAAGTAAATTTGGTGTGTAATTTTATAATTTCTTACATAAATCCCAATAAAATAGCTAATATATCCATAAATGATAATACTTGTACATTATTTTTTATAATGGATATTGTAGTCAATTTTTAAGTAACTTATGACTGGTCACAGAAAATGTTATCTAGCCGTAAGTCAAGAAATACCAGTATTTGTATTTGGATATGTATTAACATATTAGTTCAATTTACTTCTAGTATTAATAAGGTGTTTTAGACGGTCGTCAGTCTTTTTTTTTTTTTTTTTTTTTTTTTTTTATGGGGGCTTTTACACCCGAAGACGCAGGCCACTTAGGTGGGCCCATTGAACAAACCCGGGTTAGGAACCGAAATCTTCACGCTAGTGTGAAGATATGGTCATTAACCATGACTCCCCTCCTGGTTGTAATACAACCAGGAGTATGATCATCATGGTTTCCAGGCCGAAACCTGGTGGCGCCACTCTTTCGAGGAGCTTCCCATTTGTTTAAACAATGCTGGGTGGACATTGAGCGGGGGGCCTGGTCCGGGAATCGAACCCGGAGCTGCGGTCACCTTCTGACCTGGCTCGATGCTGCTTAACTTGCGTGATTACACGGCAAGCGCTCTAGCATCCGAGCCACCCAGGCCCCCCATGTCAGTCTTTAGTTCAGTCTCAATTTAAATTATCATTACAGTTGGGACTGAGGTTTGTATTTACACGATCCGTTCTGTTCTTAGTTCTACCTCCAGGCTTTCTACCTTCAGTCCAAGTTGCGATTTCAAAGAGGACGAAGTTCTATGTTAAAAGTTAAACATAGGCAATTTATTTTTGATTTCACTATCTCCTTTGTTGCTATTCATACTACAGAAAGATTAAATTTTAATTTAAATCAAATTATAATTATCATTAACTACTGGAGACATACAGAGAAAAATAGACCCCACCACTGGGACTAGGGTCTATTTTTCTCTGTGTGTTTGTCCGTAGTTAATGATAATTATAATTTGATTTAAATTATAATATTATAGTGTAGGGAGCCTCCATAATGATAGCGGTCAGGTAGTTAAGGTCCATCTTTTTCCCACAAACACGGAGAAATTTTGTAAATTTCTATAAGTAAATTCCACCATCATCTCATGTTTCTTTTTGTTGGTCATATCGAGCGTTTTAAAACATTAGGTTAAATAACACTGTTAAAACGTTAAATTATAATTAAATTCTTTTATGAATTTAGTAATAATTAATTAAATATTAACTAAAAGGGGTTTTACGACAAGTACACTGAGCAAGAGTTAATTAAAAACTAACAAAAGGCACATAGGAATTCCAACAACTGAAATTAAACAATTAGGTCCCACCTATTCCGTTATTTCTTTGTCTCCGTCTCAGTTTTATGTTTTAGCACGAAGGAAAACCGGACAGTCTGACTGAAACTGAACTCAAGATTGACATGACCAACAAAAAACACCTTTAATGGGAACTGTACTGTATAACCATGAGTTACCAAGCAGAAAATTACATTTCCTATATCAAACCACAACTATATTGTAAAGCCTACTAGTAGGGCATTTGAATGTCATACAATTAAATTTGAAATAGGATGTACCCTATGTATAAAAAAATTAAAAATATACATTTATTTTACATTTGCAGGGTGCCCAGCAATATTAAAATTTAAAATTCAAGCATATTTCAAGGTTTTCAAGGCTCAATTTGATAAAATTCAAGGCTGGGTTTACTAACATTAGTTATTAAAATAGTGATATATTCACAATTTCTTAGAATTATAGAAAAAAATATGAGAAAAATAGTATGAGTTCAGCAAAATAATATAAATTACTTTTATAATAGAAGAGATTTTATTTTTTGGACTTGTAGAATATTATAGTAGGCTGGAGGGTTTATTTGGAATAAAAGTCCTTAGAGTATATATTTTTATTTCATCAAAGCTTTCACCATGGGAACCTGAGCTTCTTCAGTGATCACTAAGCTCTGATGAAATAAAAATAAATATCACTGGAAGGACTTTCATTCCAAATAAACCCTCCAGCCTACTATAATATTAATAGTATTAATTCAACCTAATTACAGCAGTAGTACCCTAGAGAAGTGAAATACAATATACAGTAGCGCATCGATTATCCAAACTAATGTTGTTTAGGGTGGTTCGGATAATAAAAAAATCAAAATGTATTGGTACTTCTAGACAACCTAGGGTCTTTAAAATTCCCGATTTTTAAAAATGCAATTTTAAGTTTTTCTGTTTTTTTTTTTTTTTTCAAAATTCAAGCACATTTCAAGGTTTTTTCAAGCATCCTAAAAATTCAAGCATAATTCCAGGAGTTCAAGGAATTCAAGGCTGCTGGACACCCTGATTTGTAAATCAATTATAAAATCTTCAACTGCCGTCTCCCACATTAATTCATTTTCAATTAAATAACATAGACGTTGAATTGAAAGGGCTTATAAATACAGTGTTAACTTGCATAACTTTTTAGGGCCTATGAAATCCTAAAACGGTCCTGCCTACTAGCTTACACAATTGAACACTGTAAATTGACTCAAAGGGTTGGCTTGCAATAACAAAACAATAATAAACTTTAACTGTTGTCAACTGCACTTATTACTTTAGTCTATAAAGTGTGGGGAGTATATAATTTTATATAATAGAAATATCACTTCTATGCAATAGAAATATGTATATTAATACAATACTTTTAACATTAAGTACTATCATTTAGGCAATAAAGACTGAGAAAACAATCTCAAGAAGTCAATGAGATTTTAGCTCGAACCTTAAGAAGCTATATTGTAATATAGCAAATACATTATTTAGATAAGTCCTATTGGTTATTTTTTAAGTGCAGGAAGTATATTTTACTTATACAAAGGAAATGTTATATTTTACAATGGCTCACTACTTTTAAATAGATATTTCCAGTTAATACATTTTTAAAGAATAGTAAAAATAGCAGTTTCACCGAAATATTATTAGGATTTTTCAGGACAAACTTTATTATCACTAAATCAAAAAGGAATATATATAATAAACTCTAATAAGGGTACTCTTTGATTTTGGCTATAATTTAGTTTTAAGTAAATGGCTTTTCTGCTAATAAACACTATTCACTAAGACAACACATAGAAGAAACTAACACGAAAATAGAATAATAAACTTCTCAGTTCAAAATCTAGAACTTTTTTTACTTTAAACTCCATAAAGTTAAAAATAAAGAGGTATTTTTTATAATTTGAACACAAGAATTAACGAAATTAATCCTTAAAAGTATCTTTTTCTTACCTCTTCTTGATGATCCATGGTATTGAGACAGCATTAATCGTACAAACGACAAATTAAAAATAACAATATATTATTAATAATGACTAAAATGCACTCAAATAAAGTATAAAAAGGCACAGAAAGAGGCAACTAAATTCTAAACAAAATAAAGTTTAAAGACATCTAACTCCTACGCTTGTAAAATGTCAACTGAAGCTGAAGTCAAGCTTCCCCTTGGATAAAAACAGTAAACAAAAAAAAAGCGCGAATCAGTTTTACCAACAGAATTAAAGGTAAGAAGAAAACTAATTAAGATATATGATAAATATTGTATTAAAATTAATGGTTTTAAATTAAAATTATTTAATTTATATAGATAAAAAATAAAATAAACTATAACGTATTATAAAAAAAACCTATTTCTTTTATTGATATGTTGGCGCACATGTACATTAAATAGATCATATGTAGTGGTAGTCGCTAGTCTGACATGACAGGCGTCCAGCCGTGTTTTAAATTTTTGGAATTTATGCTCTACAGTTATTAACAGTTCGGGTTTTATTTATTAACATTTTCGTTATTCCGTTTAAAGTCTCCAACACGATGGATTATAAATTTAAATTTCTCCTAGTGTATTGCTGCCTGCTTTGCGTCTCTGTTTGCGATGAACACAGTCACACGGTTTGTTGAATTTATTGTTTCTTTATTCAATAACTACACCTTTTTTTCAAACAGTTATTACGATTAGTAATTCAATTCAGCTTGCGAATTCAAATTACACCCTTTCTTCAGTAAATATTTTGTTATAGTTAATAACTAGATAGATTTTACTGATATCAATAAGTCAGGAAATCGTAGGCAGGCGATGGTGTCGCCTCTTCACAAGTAACTTATGTCCCCGTTGATAAGGTTTTAATGTTTTTACATAATTAATATCACCGATGCTATCACATTACAACAAAACAAATGAAGGGAAACAAGTAAACATCTGATAATTGTGCTTATATTCTCGCAAATTGTAATAATTAGTTACATTTAACTGAATAAATTGCAAAATTTAGCTTGGTGCCGTATTTATTAGAAGTACGTGGTGAATTTGACGTAAATTTTCCTCTTACATGCGTTTCTAATTATTTTTTATTACCTCTGATTTATTTAATTTTTATTCCGTTTTTAGTAAGAGAATGCCATATTAAATTAAATAAAATTCTAAAAGCATTTCGTAGAAATTATGGTAAATAATTTTTTTAGGTTTTTTTTTTTTCAAACGAAAGTATGAAAGGAGAAAATAAAAATACATTACAGAATGTGGAAAGTCTCTCGATCAATTTATGAACACAATTCAAAATGATAAAGTTCTGTAAATAAATTGGACTTTGCAACTGAATTCATCCTTGTTAAGTTTTAAATATAAAATAAATAATTTTTGCTATAATGTCTGAATCTTGACAAACATAATTATTATTATTATTATTTTAACATGGTAAAGACTGTAAGTTTTTTTTTTTTTTTTTGTTTTTTTTAAATAAAACAAGCTTATGTTATTCAAGCTAAATTACCCCAATGTAAATTTGTTTACATTTCTCAACTCTTTATTAAGTATTCGATTCAAACCGATGTCCACCCAATTTAATGATTAATATTAATGAGGTGATAAAGACCATTGAAAGTACTAGTTAAGGATTCCATAGAAAAATCAACCTAACGAGCTTAATATAGTTTTACTAGGTTTCTTTTAAGTAGTAGGTGTACACAGGGCTCGATTTGAGGCGGAACGGCGTTCCGGGACCTCTTTCTCTGATAAATAAAAATTAAAATTATCGCCACTAAGATTTTTTTTAAATCCTTAGTTAAAATTTTGTTTGTCAGTGAGTGACTACAAATTTTATTAAGGACATCTTGTATTAAACTAACACCATAGTATTACCCTAGACAAGCTCAGAATTTATTAATAAAGAATGTAAATGTAGCTCGATGCTAACTCTAAGTGCCTGTCGTTCTTAAGGTGCGTCTGAGGAAGCATCTAAGCCTTTCTCAGCCCGCGACCGTGGGGCAAATATATTTTTTATTTTTTCCAAATACACAAAAATATCTTGTATTAAATAAGTACTGTGCAAAGACGCTGTGTGAGGGAATGTTTTGTTGATTTAATTATACGTATAAACCTAAGATCCTATTTATTTAATGAGAGTATTATAACAACAAGTGACATGCTAATCAAGAAATTGTTTATACAAAATACTATGTACTTAAAATGATATAAGTTTCCACACGAAACCCACCTGATTGCCGTGTGGGTTTATGTCTAAAACTGGTTAAAATGATGTTTTTGAACGGTTATTTTTCAAAATTTTCCCGGGGGAGGACCCCCGGACCCCCTTCTGTAGGGGGGGGGGGGGGGAGAGGAGATAGAGGGTAGGTTGTAGTTCCGGCACCTCAATTTCTAGAAATCGAGCACTGGGTGAACATAAAAAAAGTATTTTAATGGCACAGAAAATTGATTTTATTGTTTCAATTGATTTGATGGTATCCAGAGTCAAAAACTTGTTTTTCTGTGTTGGCACAGAACTTCTACATCTGAAAATGAAGTTAAAATAGATTTTTTAAACCACTTTAGATTGCTTCTTTTTTTTTTTAAACTTGTAATGTAAAAAATATCCATTCACAAGAAATTGAGCTTATCAGTCCTTATAGTTTTTTCACTTTGACTGAGGTTTTTAATTGTGACTTTGTGCTAATTGTCTTGATAAGATATTGCAAGTTAATTACTTTACTCTTACATTTAGTTTTAATAAAACTAAAATAGTTTTATTGTATTTTTTATGAGATATACTTTACTTTATTTTTATATACTTGTATATTTGATACTTGTACTTTTATATATTTGATATACTTTTACTTTATACTTATTTTTACACCCTGACGAAAAGTATTTGAACGGCACAAAAAATAATTTTTGAAAGGACTTTGGATGTTTATCCACTTTTTTTTTTTTATAAATTTGGATAAAAGATGGTTTTTTATCAAATGTATTTAGTTATAGATTTTTATTAAAACCATATTTTACAATCTAAGCTATGCACTTGTTGATAAAACTGCGTCACTCAAGTCTATGAACATAGATCTGCGAATGTTGATGGACTGTCGGGAACCATATCATTGTTCTACAACTCTCCGTAGACATAGAAAAAATATCGAACCTCTTAGATAGCATAAGGAGAGTCCTCTTCCCCCACACTTTGACACAAGCTTATATAGCTCACTAATGACCACACCATACTTGCTTCGGCAGTACAATGTACAAATGTGTGAAGTAGCTGGAACTCTCCACCACGGAGCAAGTAAAATGGGTCTACTATACTATAAGGCCTGATTGCTAGGTTCCACAAGTGGTTCATCCTACCCGTCTAGTAGGAAGTGCTAGGTAATTACTACTACTTACACTAAAATGTTACTTTATTTTAATATAATTTGTACATACCTGCACAAATGCTTTTAACGATGTTATGATGGCTTCACAAACTTCTGAAACAATTTGTGATGTCGCTTGTTTTGATAACCTTAAGGTGTGCTTGAGGCTGGTGAATGAGTTACCAGTCACTAGAAAAATCAGATTGACTGCCAACCTGTGAGAAACAGGTAGTTTCCTGGGAATTTGTGAGTAGCTTGGCTATTTACCTCCAACCATCTAAAGTAAATCTTCGAAATAAGTAGTATTCAACCATGTAAAATTTTGTAATTCCCTGGCTAGTGGTGTAAAAAAACGTTTTTTTCTGGTGACATTTTTTTCTAACATAAGATGTGTTTTTTTTTCACGAGCATGTTTTTTTTTCACCGATGCTAAAGAAGGTATTATGTTTTTAACGTAAGAGGCAGTTGCTCATCATCAAAATACTTTTAATTAATATTTTACTTTAAAAGTACAATGTAAATATGATGTCCTATAGATTTTTTTTAACATTATAACAAATATTTTTGATGAAAATAAAAAATTGTCATAATAATCTCCACCACTAACATAGTCGAATAAATTAACTGATTTTTATTACCAACTTTTTGATTTTGTACTATGAAAATTTACTCAAATTTTATTAATCAATCAATAATATATATACTTGTTTACAATATTTTATTCGATAATAAGATTATATATACACTTATTATATAATAAAGCATACTATGGAATTCTATTTGAACTCATTAATCAAACTGGACTTTTTTTTTTTAATTAATTTTTTCTTTTTTCTTTTTTAAATAAAAGTTAGTTTCACCCTGGCCATCAGTGGAGGATGAACTGATTAGATTTTCTAAGCATTCTAAAAATTAAATAATTTAATTCCTATTAACCTGAGCCAATATCCGAGGACAATATCATTTCCAAGATATTGTGCAAGTTGTGTAATCGTACTTTATGGAATTTTGTTTGTTATATCAGAGTTTAATAACCACGTTCAATAGTTAAGCTCTTAATTCAATAAAAATTAGTTTAAAAAAATGGATCTGAAAAAAACGTGAAATGTGAAAAAAACGAGGGGCTTGGGGAACTTTTTTTTTTTTTCATTTAGGTACATCTCTATCCCTGGCATCATTTCATCTCAATTTATTAAAGAGATTATTCCCCAATACAGACCCCTATGATAAGACCTGTCGTGTCCTTTTTCTGTGTCATGTTCTGAGTTCTTTTTCTAATTTGAGTATGAGTATCAGAAATGATTATTATGGAAGTGGCTATCAGCCCATAAGCATCAAGAATGTTCTAATTCCTTACTTCGAGACTACAGGGGGTGGACATGTCTTGTCAAATTTCTAAATTGTTTTGCAACTTGTTCCCTGTAGTCTATAAACTAAATTCTTGATTGTATGTAGAAAGTCGTGCAAGTTCGTCTACCATGGCTTTAGAGAGAATTTACTATTAAATCTAAAAGCATCTTTTGAGATGTTAAACTCTGAGGTTTTATAAAAACATCTGTATTCTGGGATTTGATTTGGTTTCATTTTTAGGAGCATAATTTGAGATAAATAAACTCTCTGTGATACTTTATTTCATCTGGGGGCATCCTTTAAAGCTGTTTAATTTTTACTTATAAATGAGTCGTGAGCTAATGCTTCTCGCCGTCGTGAACTATTCGGTGAAAGTGTGCCTCGCCTATCACCATGTCCCTGCCCAAATGTTCTTTATGTTCATATCCCAAGATTATTTTTTTACAAAGAAGTATCTGCCAATTTCCTTAAACATAAATTTTATCCATACAGTAGAGTCTCGCTAATCCGGGTTTGACGGGACCGGACCCAGTCCGGATTACCGAAAGTCCGGATTAAACGGAATCAGTTTTAAAATGTCTTTAAAACAAGCTTTAGTAGGGTAAAACTATTAAAATCGAGGTTTTTATCGTATTACTATTACTTTTATAAGTCTCCAAAGCATGCTTGTACAATGTATAGGTATAACACAATTTAAGTTAAGGGCTGTTCTTTAACCTGTCCGAATATCAAATGAATTAAAATAAAATGACAATCTATTAAGCAGGTGCAGGTATAGAAGGGACTACCTGAGAAACAGGCTGTGTTCCGATATGAAATTCGAGGAGCGATAATTATTTCACAAAAAGTTGAGACATTAGACATTGTCGGCTTGGCGAAATTTCATGGAACTGCGTTGAGCCGCCGCTAAATGTTTCTTAAAACCTTCTCCACATCTCAGTCACATGTAATTGTATTTCTTGGAATACACTACCTTTATATCTTCCGCCCTACTTTTCGATGGAACCGAAAGAGATTTATCAATGTTCTTACTTATTCCTAATTATTCTTAATCTGTTTATTTTTAACAAAAATACCGGGTATTCGTTATTGTCGAAATGTTGGAATATACACCTGTAAACTAACTAGGAACCATTTAAAAAAAAATAAACAATAAAAGCAGAAACCCTGATAATCTGAACAATTCATAAATCCCTGGTTCCAATTTGTACATAGTTTTTGGCCCGTCTGGATTATACGGATGTCCGGACTAGCGGGGTCCGGATAAGCGAGACTCTACTGTACCACTAAAAAGTTTATATGTAGTAATTAATTACATCTTAAATGTGGATTGCATAATTCATTTTAGCAGTGCATTTTTTAAGATCTCTACCAACTTTTGAGATTTAAAAAATCTCAAAGAAAAATTTAAAAATATCTTTTAGAGAGTCATCTCTTTTGCTCAAAGGAGACCAATTCATGTTTAGCAGTTTTTTTTTTTATTAAAAAAGACAGTATACCTTCTTTTGATTATAACAACTAATTTTTTTGTACCAAATTTGAAGTTTTGTGGTACTTAGAACGTTAATATTTTTATTTGTGAATCTATTTATTTATTTTTTTAAAGCAATATCTTTTTTATTGATAGAAGAAATTGTTTTCCTTTGTCTAAATAGTTGTTTTTTTTTTTACACAGAGGGACATCAACTCTTCTCCTTATTGGAAGGACTATGTCCCTAACTGTCTCCAAAAAAACCTTTTTTCCTCATTAAAGTAAATTATTACAGTAAAGTTATTAACTTACAGTGTTCTTTCATGGTATTTAGCTCGATATCATGTGTAATAACCTGTCATTAGTAGTTTCACTGAGGCAGAAATCTATTATTACAATATGACTAATTAGCGTCTTTTTTTACTTTTTCTCACCTATGGTAGGAAAAGTATTGTTTTCACCCAACATTTTTTTTTCGAGATTTCAACTGAATTATCTGTTTTGGGTGTTTTTAAGACCTCCTGAGTGGTTTTCAGCATGATGTCTATATGTACATACATGTAAATGTATGAACATAATTATTAATTAGTATACTTTTGTTAAACGCCAAAGTTTTTTACATTAGTCAAAATACCGCCAACATTTAAATAATTAAATAAATAAAAATAATGTGTAATTCTTTTTGAAAAATTATAATAAAAAACAGTTACTTCAAATCAGTCGAGAGGCCACTTTAGTGGCCTCTGAGGTGAGAAAAAGTTCCAAGGTACCCCGTACCCAATTTTTTTTTAATGAAAGGCACTATACAGTCTTAAAAGTTAAAGAAAAACAAATTTTAGTGTTTTATTTTTAAGATTTTTTTTAACAATAAGTTTATTCATGAAATTTAGTGGTAGTAGATTGCTTCTCATGTCTTACTCTTTTGCTTAAAAATATAGCTGCTTCACAAGCAGCTTGGCATTCCAAAAAGGTCTCATTATCAGGAAAAGTCTAGTAGGGAACTTCTTTATCTATTTAGCCCATTCCATTCTATTTGTAATTCTGTTCATAGATGGAATAATTATACATTTTGACCACTTTTGGGTCATTCTCAAGCCAACTAGATGTTAACCAAGATTCCCCCTCCTGGACAAAGATTCATTTAACTTGTTGAGTCAAAGATATTTTGCCAAAGTGAGAACATTTAAGTAATCAAATTTAATCTATTTTAGTCTTATTTACATTGTACACTTTCAGTTATAGAATTAAAACTATAGATTGGAAATGATGTTACTCACCTGTACTAGAATGTCATGTTCAAGAGATAAAATTATGTTGTAGTACTTCATGAAATCTGACATTATACCACTTATAGCATAATGATTCAGCCTTCATACACCTTTGTCCTAACTTGCTAAAATGGTGTTAGTGAAATTATTTTTAGTGCTATTAAAGCCTCTTCAGATAATGCTGTTGTCATGATCAATCATTTTAGTTTAATTTGGGGCACCAATTCTAATGAGTAGCCTGTAATCTATTTATTATGAGAATTATTTAATTATAACAATGGATTGGAGATAAAAAATAAAAATTACTATTTAAACTCTCAAAATAAATCATTATAATGTATCCATGGAAATTCTAAACAATGCTTTATAAAACTTTAACAAGTATTACCTAGTATCTTGTATCATCAAGAGCAGTGGCGTAAATGTGGGCCTGCACCGTGGGCAGGCTCCTAGTGCCAGGGGGGCCCCCAAATCCAAAAAACAAAGTTGAATTTCGTCAATAGGGGCCCCTTTAAAGTATTACAAAATTTGTGAGAAGGCCCCATTCAGCTCTGAATGCAAGTTTTTTTTTGGCTCATCAATTTTCTTTGGCGAGGGGCCCCCATTGCCCTAGCTACGCCACTGATCAAGAGTGGTAGTTTTGATTCTAAAATTCTTTAACCTATTCTCTCTCTAAAAAAAAAAAAAAAAAAAAAAAATTCGTGTGGTGTCGCATGACACCTGGTTGGAACGAAGTTCCTTACATTTTTCATTAAATATAAATGATAAAATCACACTGATAAGTACGTATATGTTACTAACTACTTATACATGGCGGAGTTAAGAGATAAAACTAAAAGTAACTAACTGAGTTCAAAATTAAAAGAAACAAGAAGCATTATTTGTATCATTAAAGCAAGCGTCTTACAATAAATATGTATTGAATATTGAGAAAAAAGTTAATCAAGATGAGTTTATACTAAAAGAGTATGTTTGTAGTATATAGCCTGAGCGAAAAGAACTGTTTTCTACCTACCCGGCCTACTAATTTAAAATATAGAATAGAATAGCGTTTATTGTTTTAAACTTACGTTTGTACAATAGAGTTCAGTCTAACAATTTATGTGTATTTCTTTAAATATGTAATTATTGAAATGCGCAACCTTTAAACATTTAATTATAATTAATTTAAAATATTAAAAAAATTTATCTCTTCCCTTCTTAAAAACGTCTGCTTGTATCAGGTTGAAATTTTTACGTGCCTGTTTCAATTGTACTTTAGACGATGTGTAAGAAGTTTTATTAAAATTGTTATGTTACAACGTAAGATATTGGTAAAAAAATCGTTTTCTTTATTTTAAACGTTTAGGTCCACTTTAATAAATTTAGCGATCTTTATCACTTCATAAGTGTCGGTGTTCGATTTACTAAAAAAATATTTAAAAATGTTGTTTGTCTCATTAAATAGATGAAGTTAGAATTTTTTCCCGTCCTAAAATTCCAATTTTAAATTTGAAGGTTATGTTTATGCGAGTGTTGCGTGTGAACACTTGGGAGGATAACATTGTCCAACAAACTCAGCCTGGGCATTGGTTAAATGAACACGCATGTAACAAATTTCAACTCACTCGGTCATCTTTTACTCAAGTTATCATCATCGGTAGATTTCGTGATGCTTGGTTTTGTGATGGTGATTTTGGTCGTGTTTTTTTTGGATTCACTCCCGGGCTTCAGAACGTGCCATAAGGAACTTCGTTCCAAAATATCTTAATATATAAATAATCAAATTTTATTTATTTATAATTTATTCTCTATTATTTATTTTTTTATTTTTGATTGCAGTATGAAGGCCGAGGTGAAGTAGTGCTGTGGATGAACACTGTAGGCCCATATTACAACAGGCAGGAAACTTATGCTTACTTCTCTCTTCCTTTCTGTAAAGGACAGAAATCTGATATAGGACATTACCATGAAACCATTGGAGAAGCATTGCAGGGTGTTGAACTTGACTTCTCTGGACTTGATATTGAATATAGATGTAAGCTCCTTTGAAATTTAATCAACTAAATAATTTATGCATTTGTATAAAGTGGAGTGTTTCAGTGGAGAAACTTTTATTACAAAGAAATAAATCATGTCTCTTCATGTTTTGGTATTTCTATTTTATTTGTAGGAAGCGTGATAGAGAATAGAGTGGGTGGGGTTAGATAAAGGTTTTTGGCTGACGTCTATATTGCTACCTCTTTCTTTATCATCTCTACTCATAGTTAACATTGTAGTTAAAATCTATTTCATTACATTAAGTTAAAAAAATCTTCTGTCTTTCTTTTTAGGGTTTCGTTGGTAAAACCAAAAAAAGAAACCCTTATAGTTTCATTCCTGTATCTGTCTGTCACTCTGTACGTTTCCAATAACTTTTGAATCAAAAGAGATAAACACATAAATCTTTGCAGTATTAAATATCGTTTTGACGGGCACACAGAAAAAATATAGCAAACACAAAATTATATGATGGATATAAATCATGCCATGCAAAAAAAATTTTTAAACAAATTTTAGTGGTGTATCAAATGAAAGGTATTGAAGAGTAGATTTCAAAAATGTATAATAGTTGTGGAAAGTGTTTAATTTTTCATGCCATTTTGTCAAAAAACACCAAATTTTGCGTCCCCCCCCCCCCCCTGCTTATACTAATTTCATGTTCACAATACCAACGAAACCCTTTTTACGCAAGACTTCACTCACAACCAATTTTTTTATACTTTCCTAATTACAGTAGAGTGTGCCACTTAATGTGATCACTCTTTTGGACCCAGTCACAGTGATAACATACCTACTGATAATAATAATAAGTTTATTATTACAGTCTTGTTAAATTATTAACAAGACTGTGTTTATTACATACTCTGAGTGATGTGATGACACATTAGAAAATAAAAATAATAATTTGAAATTGCAATGTTCATAATTTTTTTTTCTTATAGGAACATTATGAAATAAATTGTAGGGACAAAACTAATACTCATAAATGTCTGTAAATAAATTTTCATGATTGGGATGTTCTAAGGGCTCATTCTTCAAAACCAAGTCATGTTCAAACTTGGTGTTGATGAAAGAGTACAAATCATTAAAAGACTGAAGCACACGGAGTTCTAAGATCTGACTGCGGTTCATAGTAATGGGGGGAGGTGAGATGAGGTTTACTTTCTGAGAAAAGAAGATATACAGTAGGACCCCATTAATCCGGATGAAATCAGGCACAGGATCATGCGGATTAGTGGGATTTCCGGATTAGTGAGGTTTTAAAAAAATAACGTAAAACACTTTATAAATAATTATATGTATAGGTACTGTACTTGTATTAACATATATATGTATATAACGTAATATGCCATTACATATATATGTATATAACGTAATATGTCATTGCATATGTATGTGAATGAACATACATATGTACATTCCTATCAACACTGAACACATCTTTTAAATTGACATTTTTCAGTGGATTTTTCAAGTTGTTATTGTGCACAGGGTCAGCAAAAATTATCTTAAGAAGTGATTTGCGACACAATTTTTATTGTTGCGGGCTTGTATTCTCAAAAAATTATTTAAAAAAGAACTTCAACGATATTGTCTTTGATCACATTAAACGGCTAATTTTTAATGCAATGATATTGTGTGGGCCCGTTCCAAGCTATTTTTATCACACTAAGCTGTTGATAACATTAACCGTGATTACGATTACATTAAGTGGCTTCTACTGTAATTGGTTTTTATTTCACCAGGAAAAATTATTTAAGCTTTAATTAATTTATTTAAATTTATTATTAATTAATTATTTATTTAATTAATTAAGTTTATAATAAATATTCCTAATATTATATACAGGAGTTCTCATGTAAAGAGTTTCTTTGTTAAAAATGGTTTACAGCTACATAATATATCGAGTTTATTCATTGCAATAAATGAAATTATTACTAATTATTTATGTGTTTTTTTTTTAGCGGATATATCAAGAACAGAGTATTGTTCTGTCAAACTTGAAGAGGAACAATACAAGGCCTTTGTATATGCTGTTAAGAACATCTATTGGTATCAGATGTATATAGATGACTTGCCAATCTGGGGTAAAGTATTCTTTATTTATATGCCTTTTCACTTACTTAGTGTAAATATTGTGGTGATCTTACATATTTCAAAATTCTAGACCGTTTGAATTTCAATTAAACCAAATAAGTTACTTTTTTGGTAAAAATCTATTTCCTTAGATATAACGTGGAAATGGTGGAATTAAGGATAATCATCCAAATTATTGTATTGCAACGAATATAAGACGTTATATTTGTACCCTGTTCCAAAGGGAAAATCTTGAGTTTTCTTTTTTAACAACTTGTGCAGACGTCAAATTTAGGCAGTCTACTATGGATATTGTTAGAACATATTTATTTAGATGTAAGACAGACATTATGCTGGCAGAGAAATAGCAAGGTTAGATTTTGAAAATAAAATTTTGAATCAAACAAGAAATAAATAGGTACAACGGAATCTCCCCCTTTTACCCAAAATCTCATCAGAAATTGAACACGTTAAAATTTCTGAAAATTGATGAAATAGGAGGGCTCGACAATGTTATCCCGGTAAAATTCAGAGAATTTGAAATAAAAAGTAAAAACAAGATCTCAGCGGGGTACTCTTAAAAGAGAAGTTTGTAGAAAAAAGGTTGTTAGATATGTTACACTTGAATACATCGATTATAAGATGCACCTCGAATATAACACGCATCCCGATTTTGGCGATGCAAAAACAGGGAAAAAAGCGCTTCTTATATCCGAAAAAATACAGTAGTATGTTAGTGAGGTTGTCTAAATCATGTTGACTTTTTTTTATTGAGTATATTTAGTTAAAACTCAAGCTTAAAAAAAATACCAACATTTTTAAAATTATGTTTAAAAATGACAATTTATTCAATATCCAATGTCAATAATACATCCTTTTGTTACACCTGATCAAATATTTAAAGAATAGAAACCTCAATTTCATGCTAATACAATAATAATAATCTGCTTGATAAGTTTTGTTGATTAATTAGCCTAATATTCTCTATTAGTCTAATTAATATTTGTTATTCTAGTAACAGTTTTAATGTTTTATGATAACAAAATGAAAGTCAATCAATCAAGTTTTGATAATTTGCTTGTATTTTTTAGGAGTTGTTGGAGAAGTAGACGAAAGTAATTCTGGTGGTCCTCCTACTTATTACATTTGGACTCATAAGAAATTTGACATGGGCTATAATGGAAACCGTATTGTTGATGTCAACCTTACATCTGAATCCAGAGCTAAACTTGAAATTGGAGCTACCATTCATTTCACTTATGAAGTTAACTGGAAAGAATCTACAGTTTCTTTTGAAGATCGTTTTGATAAATACCTCGATCCAAACTTCTTCCAACATAGGGTAAGATGTGTGTAAATGTATAACATTTTTTTATGAGTACTTCTTTGCATTCTGCATTCTTTTGTGAAAATTTTTGAAGAATCAAATCTTTAAAATATTTTTGTTTAATCTCTACTAGTACCCTGAGACTCGTCAAAAAAAATAAATAAATAAAAAAAATAAACAGATATTGAACATATCAAAAGTTCTGAAGGGGGCTATGACCATCATCAAAAAAGAGGCCCATTTTTTCCGTTCATCACAAATATTTAGAAAAAGGTTAGGCTTACCAAAAATTCATTCTATGCATAATTTTAGATCATAAAATTGTCTACAAAAAAGGTTTATATGATCGTCTTGATAACTCTAATGGTTTTTGAGATATTTTTTGCCAAAGTTGTTAATCTTAGGTTTTCCTTGGCCCAGGACCTACATCGATGGCTTACCTTATTTTTAGTTAATAACTAATAAAACATTTTTGGCCATCATTATAGCTGAGAAAATTTCCTATCACGCTATGCATGTCTGCACATTGTGCAATTGAATATCATTTCTGATGTGCCGAAATGATTAAATTTTTCTGTTTGCTCGAAAGATAAAA
Source organism: Gerris lacustris (assembly GCA_951217055.1). NCBI lineage: Eukaryota > Metazoa > Arthropoda > Insecta > Hemiptera > Gerridae > Gerris > Gerris lacustris. The sequence goes on along the minus strand of OX578283.1, from coordinate 21,203,506 downwards.
ATAATCCAAGACAGACATCAGCGAACATTTTTGGTCTGTGATTTTCTGTCTATCAGACTGCTGCCACAATTTTTTTCATCACTTCTTTGGACTCAAGGGGACTTCAAAACTTGAAATCCATAAAACTGAATTTTCACGTTATCACAATACTTTCTATTTATATATACTACCTATATGAGAAATTAAAACAAAATAAAAATCAATAAAAACAACTCAAACAAAACTTTATCACTTTATAGAATCATTTTGCTTCCAAGTTCCAAGCTTACCAAAGTTAGTGGAAGCATTCTCAAAAAATAATCTTTTTGTGATGCTAGCTCCCTTGCAGTGAGTGCCCCAAGGAGGCCGCTTATTCCTATATCCAGCCCTTTGTAACATGATTTATTATCTCTAGGATTTAAACCTTAGTTTCAAGCGACCAGTGTTCACTTACCACTCAGCTGCACTTATTCCTTCCTCATTCTTCTTCATGTTAATTTAATAATAATTGTTCTTTAATTTTAGTGGTATATATATTTTTTTTCCAGATCCATTGGTTCAGTATATTCAACAGTTTTATGATGGTTATTTTCTTGGTTGGTCTTGTATCAATGATTCTGATGAGAACTCTAAGGAAAGATTATGCTCGCTACAGCAAGGATGATGACATGGATGATATGGTCAGTCTTAAAGAACATTTATTGATCCTAATACCTAACTGTTAGTAGGATCTCTAACTTATACCACTAGAGAAGCTGCAATTAATTTGAGAAATAATAGCCTTTATGGAGGTCATCTTGAGTCTTACATTAGTCACCGACATCATACGACTCACCCGCAACATACTTTTTATAATGTAACTCTAGTTCTTCCAAAATCAGCACTGATGATGGCTTTATAAAAGCCGGAAGCTGCTTTAACTGTGGAGAGACTGTTTCTTTGAATTTACTGCAATTAATTGTTTCTATATGCAAATAAAACTTTGTTGGTATAGATAAGAGCTTTGTTACTATTTATTATTTAAAATATCAGATTGCAAGTTAATACTTAAAAATGTTGAAAAAACATCATCAATAAATTGTAGACGTATCAAACCTTCACTTTTCTGTTTATGAACAATAATTGTTAATTCTTCTTTTTTAAATTTTGCGATATTGACAATAATAAATTAATAATTTCACTGATATTTCATTAATGTCACTGAATCTAGACTAATACAATACTGATATTTAAAAATAGAGCTTAAAGATTAATTATTTTAATTTTGTAATTTTAGGAGAAAGATTTAGGAGACGAATATGGTTGGAAGCAAGTTCATGGTGATGTTTTTAGATCGGTCAACAGTGCTATGCTTTTCTCTTCAATGATTGGTGCTGGATATCATATCACCATTGTCACCTTCTCTGTCATCCTTTTTGCCATACTTGGTGAATTATATACTGAGTATGTACTTTTTTTTACTTATTTACCTTAATTTCTATTGTAAAAATAAATATAACAATTTTGTGTGTTAAAATAAATGTTGTTGATTATAGCAATGCTTTTTTATCTTATTTTATTTGTGTGAGAGCAATTGCTTACCTGATGGATAAGTATTTAATGGAAGGATATACTATTTCCCTTATTATGATAGACTTCACTTTAAAAATGTTGTGGATATTTTTTCATTAATTTAAAACATTTTTATTTTAAACTAATCTTAGTTTATTTCGAACTAATAACAGATAACATTTATAATTTATTTTATTTATTTGTTTATGGAATAGGCGAGGAAGTATGCTCTCAACTGGTATATTTGTCTATGCTGCTACATCTCCAATAAGTGGATTCATGGGTGGTTCACTCTATGCCAGGCTGGGAGGCAAGCGGTGGATAAAACAGATGTTATTAAGTGCTTCTCTTCTACCAGCACTTATCTGTGGAACTGCGTTTTTCATTAACTTCATTGCAATTTATTACCATGCTTCACGAGCTATTCCTTTTGGAACAATGGTAAGATGTTTATGTTTAATAATAGAATATCTAATGTAAATTAAAAACGGTACTTCCGATAATTAGTTTTTATTTGAGTAAATGAACATTAATATTATTATTATTAAATGAATAAAAAGTTTTGCTTTCCAAGCTCACCAAAATTTGCTTAACAACATATTCTGAAGAACACAAATTTTTTATGTCTCCGATTCAGGGAACATTTTTGGTTCCGTGTCTGTCTATCGCTTGATTTTTGCAATCTAAGATCTTAAAAACAACTCGTCCGATTTTTATGAAATTTGGATGGTCATTGTTGGTTCCCTGTAAGTTTCAACCTTCTGTGCCCCCTCTTATTTACACCTTTATCTTCAAAAGTACTCATATGATTTTTATGAAATTTGGATGGTTTGTCAAAAGTAGCCCACAGATAGCCCCAGATAACTTTCAACTGTCTGTGCCCTTTAAATCTTGCTAAAATTATACTTTAATTCATGTAAAAAATCAAAACAATTTTGACAGTTTTTAAAAACGGGGGGAAAATTAAATAAATTTAACAATAATAGGTTGTAAGAGTACTAAATCATCAAAGTTTACCATATACGACTTGAGATAGCTATTTGCCATACTAATTTATAGTCTATTTTTATTATGATTTGTTTTCAGATGTTTTATTAACATCTTAAAGTTCATTTTTATTCATCTAATAATTATTACTTCTACTTATTAACTTACTTTATTTTTATTCTAGGTCGCAGTGACATGTATCTGTTTGTTTGTTATCTTACCTTTGACGCTGGTTGGTACAGTCCTTGGAAGGAATCTTTATGGTCAAGCTGATGTACCGTGTAGAGTCAATGCAGTTCCGAGACCTATACCTGAGAAAAAATGGTTTATGGAACCATCTGTTATTATCACTCTAGGAGGCATCCTACCTTTTGGGTCTATCTTTATTGAAATGTAAGTATTCTTTCTCTCTTGTCTTTCCCGTAAAATACAAGTCTAGGAAGTTGGATTGCATACTAAGTGTCGCTACAATGACTTGACCAACAAACTAATAAAACAAAAATTAAACTAAATATAATAAATCAATACACCTAGCACCTACGGTTCCGGACACTAAGAAAACTATCTTATTACAAATATCAATTCAAATACTCAGGGATCTGCAGCTTGGGTTTTATGAAATTATTGGTTCATAAAACTCTTCAGAATCATTCAATTACTTTCAAATTAACACTAGTTTAAGCAAGTTCCTTTTCAATTTTTCTTATTACATGTATCCTTTCTTAGGCCAATTTGTACGTAAGGCTAGTAACAGAGACTAAGTCAGCCACAGGTTCTTTAGTAGTTAGGCTTGATTGCCACTGTTGTCCTGTTCTCTGAATGTGTGACAATATTAGAAGCTGATGATAAAGATCCCTCATTCTTCAGACATTGAAGGCTCGCATTCTGATTGCATTACTTTAAAAACTGATAGGTTTCATAATATGTGGACACAAGGAAAATAAGTTTCATGGTCCACCAACTTATGCATCTCACCAGCTAAGAATTTTACTTTCAGATGCAATGATTTTTATTTTTAATGTATTAGTTATACTTTTGCAATAATTTACTACAATAATTATCTTGTTAACTTACAGGTATTTTATCTTCACATCATTTTGGGCTTATAAGATTTACTATGTATATGGTTTCATGCTTCTAGTATTCCTCATACTTATTGTTGTTACTGTTTGCGTTACTATTGTCTGTACCTACTTTCTTCTTAACGCAGAAGATTATCGATGGTAATTATTATTCATATTTTATTATAACTTTTTTCTGCTCAATTTTATTAAAATAATTCCCTTTTTTATAATTTTTGATATTATTTCTTTATTCTAATTTTCAGGCAGTGGACTAGTTTCTTATCAGCTGCATCTACTTCAGTCTATGTTTATCTATACTCCATCTACTATTTCTTCTTTAAAACTAAGTATGTTTCTATTTTTTTTTTTTTTTTTTTATTCATATTAATCTCTCATCAATAAAAGTGAATAAAATAGTATTCAATTTTAATAGACAATGTAAACCAATCTAGTTAACTCTTAGAATTATTTTACTATAAAGTGATAGCAATATCTATTCAACTTAGATTTGACACCTAGTATTTGTTTATTGACATAAGTTGTCTCGTGATATGTGATAATGATCTTTATTATGTGTTTAAAACTTTCCATTTTATGCATTTTTAATTTATTTTGCTTCTGAGCTTACTGAAGGTAAGGAATGGTGAGGATGTGATCGTCCTGAAAAACAAAAAAATTTTAAGTCTCGGATTTCAAAAATTCCAAGACAGAAATCCGTTTCAGACATCAGGAAATTTTTTAGTCCCGTATGTTGTTTTTAGGTACTTTCGTTCTGTCTGTCTGTAGTTCAATTTTTGCGAACCAACATATTTTAAAAACTACTTGTCTGATTTTAATAAAATTTGGATGGAAAATCCAAAGTAGCCCATTGTCGGTCATATATAAGATTTAATTTTCTGTGCCATTTGTTCCTCTTCCACTTGCACCTATATCTTCAAAAGTAGTCATCTGATTTTTAAGAAATTTGGATAGTTTGTCAAAAGTAGCCTGTAGAAAGTCCCAGATTAATTTCAACCACCTGCACATATTAATTAGTGCTAGATTGATTCATGTAAAAAATGAAAAAAAAGTTTGACAAATTTGATAAAAGAGGGGAAAATAAATAAATTAGACAATAATGGATTGTAAAAACATAAAATCATTAAATTATGCCCCATAGGATGTGAGGAAGCTATGTGCCACACTAATTGGGAGCTTAGTTATAAGTATAACAACAACATAAATAAGTAAATAACAACATTAAAACAAGTAGAATGTAAGAGGTAGCTGAAAATAAATGAATATTTGACAAAGTAAGAGAAAACTACAGGTAATGTATGTAAGGTATATTTTAATTTATTGATTAAGAAGAAATACAGATCATTGTCTCCACCTGTAGGATTGAACCTCAGTTGTTTTATTAACTGGGTACGCCTTTTTGCCTGAGCTATAATAGAGGTTTGAATACTGTATGTTGCTCACTGGACACTCATTCACCTGTTGCATTTTTTTTTCTTTCTTCCTTTATTCTACGAAAATACTTTTATGATTTCTCAAGTTTGGCTTTCAAGTAACTCACTAAGTTTAATAGTAAGGCAAAAAAGAAAGTTTCTCCACAAATAAAACCCTTAATTTTAGAGTCGGCATTCAGCCTCTTTTGATAATAACACCATTTGTGCTTATATTCTACTAACTCAGTTTTCTTAATTTTTTTTTCAGGATGTATGGATTATTTCAAACAGCATTTTATTTTGGATATATGGCTCTTTTCTCAGCAGCTCTTGGACTTATGTGTGGTACAGTTGGATATGTTGGAACGAGTGTCTTTGTAAGAAAAATTTACTCCACTGTAAAAATTGATTAAAGGTATGAATGTTTTATTATTATTGCAGTAAATATAATAATATAAATAAATTATTCAAGCATGGTTGTGAATTCAGATGATTCAATTTAGCTTTTTAGTGTTTACATGTCTTGGTTCTCTCGAATCTTGACATTTATTTATATTTAAAATCTTATTTTCCCCTAATATCTGTATTTTATTTCTAGATGTCAAGATCTCTTAAAAGAGAATATGTGGTGCTTAATTGTTATCAGGATTTTGAGTGTTGAGAATACTTTTATTCCTTCAATATAAAAAATAACGGAGGAAACATCTTTAAAAGATAACAGACTGCATTGTCCATATTTTTCTACTTACTTTATTGAGAGTTTTCTCAGAAAAACAATTTATTTCTAGAAACTCCAGCTTTATGAATAAATTATTTTCAATTTTAATTAATTGGTGCAATACGTTTAATTCTTTTGTACTAGAGTTTTGTTTTTTCTATTTCTATTTATTTATTTATTTATTATATTGCAACAAATTATTAATTGATTTAAAATAAATAGGTGTTTTTAATAAGTTATGGGTTTGTTTTGAATGTTTAGTCTATCTGTTAAATAAAACAGAAACAAATAATTTTTTTTTAAATAATAATAATAACTTTTACTTAAAAATTTCATTCATCAAAATATTGCCGAATTTGCAGAATTTACATTAAGAACTTGACATTTTGTTCTTTCCATCTTTACTAAATTATGTTAAATTTATAATTTTATATATTGTTATTTCTTATATCTAAAAATTTTTATATTTTTTTTCGGCCAACTTTTATCCTCTAAAAATGCTGTGAAATGAACAATGTCTTTATTTATTATATTAGGAATAAATCTCTCTTAAAGGTAGTTTTTTTTGTGTGTGATATTGTTGATCTAAAAACTATTTTAAAGATTTGTTTATAATTATAATATTAGTATTATTATTAATATGACACAAAATTGATTTATTTATTTGTTGTTTCTTAATTTAAATAGTTAACATTTGTTAAAAGAAAATAGTAGAATCAACCAAAGTCTTAATAATTTGATGTTATTTTTTAAATAATTTTTCTGAAAATAAGGTAATATAATTTAAAATGTTATAGAGGATTGGAAAGAGTATCAAAGTCATCTGAATAAAGTTATAATTCATAAAATTTCTGCCAAAGCATTCCTATTTATAAGTTTTTTCTTTATTCTGAATTTAAGTTCTCTGGAGAACTTTTATTGAGTAGAATTTCAAAAAGTTTTAATATTGAAGAAAGCTAAATAAACATTTGGAATCGATATACTTACATTGTTATTGCACATTGAATTTCTAATTTCTCAATCCGTAAACAAACAGATTCGTTATCTTTTTATGTTTGTTTAGATTATGGTCACGATGCCTATACTATGCAAAAAGTTTTAATATTGAAGAAAGCTAAATAAACATTTGGAATCGATATACTTACATTGTTATTGCACATTGAATTTCTAATTTCTCAATCCGTAAACAAACAGATTCGTTATCTTTTTATGTTTGTTTAGATTATGGTCACGATGCCTATACTATGCTACATAATAAAACTAATTTGGCTGTTTCAACCAAGATTTCAAAACTGAATCAAACAACAAACTTTAAACTAGACAAATTTATTTTCTGAAAACCATTAATTTTTTACTAAAGACAATCTTAAACATTTTTAATATGATTTTTTTTTCTTAATTGGTACCTCTTTGTACCTAATTGAGTGATTTCACTGAACATAACAATTACTGTGCTACTGAGGTACTTCAATTATTAATTTAATTAAAAACACCGATTTGTTAATTTAATTTAATTTAGTTTTTCTTTTGTTGTTAGTTATTAGTTCAATTTTAGACTTGTAACGGGAAAATTGTTAAAACTTTTATTAAACCCCGATGCCTTTTCTCTTATCCGAATATCTATTAATTATTATTTAGTCCTTTGTAATTTATTTATTTAATTGAAAAATCAGACCTTTCTAAACAAATTAAAATTTTCCAGCGACAGAATTAAGAAAATGTGTTAAAAAATATTTAATAATTGAATATTTCTACATTAAAGTTTAACCAAGCACAAACAATTTTCAAAGTTGTAAAGGAATTATTATATAGTAAAAACACCTCAGAAATTATAATTTTTATTTATCTTATTACTTTTAAAAAATGAGCTTTATGTTGAAAATATTGAGATTTTCTAACTTTGTGCCAATATTTATTTGCAATTTTTATTAATTTAAATTAAATCAATCTTTTATTTTTCCCCTTAAGTTTTTTTTTTAACTATATATATTTTTTTTTTTTTTCTTTCATTACTACAAAAGTTATGTTCTTTTATTTACTGTTATAAATTAAAATGTACATGAGGATTTCTTTCTAAAAATGAAGAAACAAATGCTTTAAGTATTATTAATTTCTATTGAACTGCTCATCTTGTAATTGTTTATACAAACTTTTTAAGTTGTATTATTTTACATCCTTTACAATATAAAATTTAATTTAGAAGTTAAAAGTATTTCCTTGTTTTCACTATTTATTATTTAACTCTCTGATAAGTTAATAGTTCGATATTAACTGCTCTGTGCATGCAGTTGGATTTATCGGAAGTGAATTCTTATATTGAAATATACACTACACTAACACCTTAGTTTATAAACTTACATGACTGGGTTCATAATTTTAATTTAGGTTTTCTCAAAGATCTCTTGAAGAATGAAAAATCCGGTGGCTAGGTCATTGTGTTGGGTTTTAAGCAGCATGATAATGATTCATAGCCGTTTCCAACGTCATGATGGAAATGCCCCAGATGTTTCTAATTGTAAAAGAAAAATTTGGGATTAACATACTTCAGAAGAAATATTTACCAGAAAACCTACATTGTTATGACACATATGACTAAACTTATTTATTTCTGACATCCAACAATTCCCAAAAATAGAGTGCAATAACTAATTAGTTACAATATTTTCATTCTTAGTATAAAGCCTACAGGACTACCTTTATATATTCTCTATTTTAAAATATTTGTTTGAGTATTAATGTGAACCAGTGCAGTTTCCCCAGTCCATGTTTTATTTAAAGAGAAAATTTCAAACGATTCCTTACTGAAATTATTTAATTTGTCTTAAATTCTTTTGAAAAATGTATTCTTTCTTCCATTTTCCTCTTTTATTATTATGGCCAATTAATATCATTGATGTATATAGTACATACTATTTTTGTACATATTTATAAATATATATTATACTCTTATAAGACTTGTATAGTTATATTAATTGTATCTAATATGGGATATATATATAAACTTATATAAAGTAAATATATTTCATTGTTTTCTTTACAATCTTGGAGAAAAATAAATAAGCTTACAGAATTGTATACAAGTAAATTGATTGAACGATAATTGGTATGTGAGAAAAATATTTTTAATATTTGACTGAGAAATGTTTATTGTTATCTAGAATAATTTTTAAATTGTATGGTGAAAAGAGTGGATTAATTAGCTGGCAATCGCCAATTATAATTAGAGGTAAATGTTTTAAAAATGTATACTGTGTTACTAATTGTAATATCAATGTGTGGAAAATTGTGTTGAAATAAAATTTAAGTATAAAATTTTATAATTGACTTATTTTCATGCTGTTGCCCAATCAAAGCTTGTTAGCTTTTTTCCAAGAGAAATATAGAAATGAAAATTTTGAAATGCAAATGATCAAAAAATTATTCGATAAGCAAACTCAATCTTACTTGGTCTGTTTGTGAAAGTGTTCTAAATAGCTTCTTTTTTTAAGTCAAAGCTAATAAAACATTAATATATATCTATATATTTAGACTGGGTAAATTTACATAGTTAAATTAATGCAAACCACACTAATTTTTTATCATAATTACTAGGAAAAGGAAGAAAGACAGATAAAAGCTTATCCAGTCCCAGGGAATTGAACCGCACACCTTAACTTTAACATTGAGAGGATCTTTCCCTAGTGGAATCCATCTGTGTAAAAGTGTAGGATATTTAGTTTGATCACCAGTAGCTGGGTACATTATTTGTCTTTCAACTTTCCCTAACTGGTAAATAAATTTTGGTTTTAGCATTTCACCGTATTTATGCATATTCAGTATGTATAATTGGTGAAACAAAAAAAAAAAAAAAAATCACAGATTTAAGAGGTATAGTTTGCTAACAATTTGTTTAACAATTTAACAGAATTACATTGTGTAAATATATACATGTATATTTTTTAAATCAATAAATGTAAATTGATGAGATGGGAATGAATTCAAGTAATACGTTACTTTCAAGAAATTAAGTCTGTTCTATTTTATAGTTCTCTTCTTGTACTGAGACTCTTCAGCTGGACTTATTTAAGAGCACACTTAGAAAGGGGCTACAACAGCTTAGTTAAATGGATTTAGTAACTGTGCTAAATTTTAATTTTATGTAATTAAAATTCTCTGATTTTTAAAGTTAATTTGCATTTGCACTAAAGACTTGAAATGTAAATTTAGTAGCCATACTACTAGATACAATGACTTGAAAAGCATAAGTTAAAACTTATGCATATCTAGAAGAGGTCTGCTTTTAAAAGCTGACCTTTCAAATAATAGATGTATCAACCTCTTTAACACCCTGATCCTTGTAAAATATCTTTTATGATCTGATAATAATCAAACCTGTGACTAATTCTATTGATACTAAATAAAAAAACTAAACCAAATTGATTAACATTGCTTTGCTATAGCTTTCAATACTTAATTAGTACCACCTTTGATTTTTTTTTAATTGGTAGTTATAACCAGTGTGTCGGAGAGCCTCTAAACTCTAAACACCATCTATAAATTAGGTTTAGTTCTAAGGCTAATGACTCACTTCGCCACCCGGGTAGCAATGAGAATAGAATGCAACCTGCCACACGAGGTGGCGCCACCTTGTGTGGCACTACCCGGTCGACCATCCCACGGTCTAGCCGCCACCTAGGTGGCACTACCCAGGTGGCGAAGTGAGTCACTACCCTAAGAAAGATTGAAAGAATTCTAAGAGAGATTAGAATTTTCCACACTAATTACCTCTCATCAATGGTTGAAGTGATCTGTCCATCCATTCTGCAATGACCAAATCCGGCCATAAATTTAAAAAAAAAAAAACACTTTTACATTAAAGAAAGAAGAATCTCTTACTTACAATCTGACAGCATCCCTTGGAACTAATTCTGATTACATACTATGACATTTTTGGATAATTTGGTATATTTATAGTAAAAATTCATGGATAAATTGAAGACCTACTTATACAGTTGATTAAGGAAATTAAAAATTCTTCTCCCTGCTTTGTCTGTCATCTAAATTCTTCATTTGTAGCAATTCTTCTCTCTTAAAAATCATTAGCATCTAAAACAAATAAAAATCTAGTTAACCATTCCCATCTTAAACCAAATAATATATCAATTTATTTTCAAAAGCTGAGAATTCAATATAAAACTGGCACTATTCTTTAGATTGTAATCCCCTTATAAAAAAAATAGAGGTACTATCTAAAGAAGGTGTACGGAATGTTCTTTTGATTGTTTCAAAAACTGAGAATTCAATATAAAACCGGCACTTCTTTGGATTGTTATTACTCTTATAAAAAAAATAAATAAAATAGAGGAGAGTAACAATCTAAAGAAGGTGTACAAAATGTTCTTTAGACTGTTACTCCTCTTATAAGAAAATAAGTGTGATATTCTTTTGTCCCGAAGTATATTGGAATAAGCTTCCCTTTTTCTTAATAGTTATTTAGTCAAAGTAATTTATATTCTAAAAAAATAAACACAAGGGCGTAGCAATCTACAGCAGTACCGTAAAACCTATGTAACTGGGTTGATTTCATAGTTGTTGGTCGTATTATTGTGATATATTCTGTAAAGTTTTTTCTCCTGTTCATATTTTTTGATCATTTACATTGGAATAAAAAAAGTTAAATATCATTATATCTATTAGACTAGTGACATGTAGAAATAATTAATTTTTTATGTAAATAATAAAACTGCAAACATAATAATTTCTTCTTTTGGATGTATGAAAAAAATAAATAAATGTTTAAAACTAACTAGTATCTTGTACTATTATTTTTTTGTCTTTAAGGTGACTGATTTTATTTTGTCTTTCTATTTTTATTTTTTTTTTTTTGAGCTCATTAAAAAAACTTGTTCATGGCTTTTAAATGATTGTTTTTAATAATGAAATATTTAAATTGTTTTTTTGTTTAAGGTATAATTAAAAATGACTTTGGAAATGATAAAAATTATTATCAAATTAATAAACATAAACAAATTATTGTCAATTTATTTCAAAACGATTTTTTCTCAAAATATTGTAAACTATGGGGATTTTTTTAATGTTTAAAGATAAGGTAACTTTTGTGAATGGCAAAAGTTAAATTTTGAAATAGTCTTAAAATAAAGAAAAGCTATTTGATTAAATAAAAATTTAATGAATAACAATAAAAGTATGATTTATATAATATATCACTCACCATTAGAAATGTTGTGGTTTTAGTAATATTTATTTAAGTTCAACATTGTTACCCTTATATTTATATTCCTTAAAACATTTGATCAATAAATCTGGAATGTGGTGCGCTTTAGTCAGCTTGCATTCAATTTTCACCCAACTATTAGAGGAAAAATGAATCCAATGTTGATATTTTATATGGGAACTAAATTCTATATCATCATCAACATAAATTCATTATCATCTATTATATTAAGGATTAACATATAATCTAAGATTGTCTCATTCAGCTATATTTCAACTCTATCCGAGTAATTTTCAATCACCTATAACGAATACAATGTAATCTATTGAATACCCTAACAACACAAATAAATGATATTACACATTCTAAGTACAATAACAATCTGACAGACTTCAACGACATTGAAATTTCCAATGTTGCACTTCTCCCCTCATTACTTGATCTGTTCCACCTTCTCTTCCGCGTCCACTTCACTTTCAGTAGTCTTCGGTTGCTCTCCAATAGCTCCTTCTCGTTGTCTTAACTGGCCGGCATGCTTTCTTTTATTAAGCCCTCCAACAGCTATACTATGAAGGAATACTCTCCATTTCTTGACTTAATCACCCCCGGCTTCTAACCAATCTCCACTAATCCAACCCTACCCTGGTGTGGCACATAGCTTCCTCGCATCCTATCACGTACATTATTGACTTAATACTTTTACAAGCCATTATTGTCTAATTATTTCCCCGGTTTTTTAATCTGTCATAATTGTTAGGATTTTTTACATAAATTAAAGTATCAATTTAGCAAAAGTTAAAGAGCTCAGACATTTTAAATTAATTTAGGGCTATCTGCGGACTACTTTCAATAAACTATAAAAGTTTCATACAAATCAGATAAGTACTTTTTTAGCTATAGGTCTAAATAAATGTACGTTTGTGTGCATGTGGAAGAGAAACAAATGAGCTCAGAAGGTTGAAACTTATATGGGACCAACAATAAGCTAATTATGACCAACCATACAAATTTCATTAAAATCGGACGTGTAGTTTTTAAGATATGTTGGTTTGCAAAAATTGAACAACAGACCGACGGACAAAATGTTCCCTGATGTCTGAAACGGATTTCTGTCTTGGAATTTTGAAATCGGAGACCTAAAATATTTTCGTTCTTCAGAACGATCACATAGCTTCCGTTACCTTCGGTAAGCTCGAAAATAAAACTTTGTTTAAAGTTAAATTAGTACAGAAAATTGAAATTTGAATAAAACTATGCTGTGCAGATCTGTTTCTTACATTCATATTGATTGAGTATTTTGCCATTATATATTTTTAAGGAGTGAGTGTGTACACTATTATTTACGAGCTTACCAAAGGAATGGAAGCTATGTGATCGTTCCGAAGAACGATCATTTTTTAGGTCTCTGATTTCAAAAATTCTAAGACAGAAATCAACATTTTTGGTTCAGTGTCTGTCTGTCGGCCCGTCGCTCAATTTTTGCGAACTAACAAATCTTAAAAACTTCTCATCTGATTTGAATAAAATTTGGATGGTAGGTCATAATTAGCCCATTATTGGTCCCATATAAGTTTCAACCTTCTGCGCCTATTTGTTTCTCTTCCACATGCGCACGAAACATACATTTATTTGCACCTATATCATCAAAAGCACTTATCTGATTTTTATGAAATTTGGATGGTTTGTCGAATGTAGCCCGTAGATGGCCCAAGATTAATTTCAATCATATGCGCTCCTTAAATTTTGCTAAATTGATACTTTAGGTAATTAATGTAAAATCAAAAAAAAATTGACTGTTTTAAAAAACGGGGGAAAAATTAAATAAATTGGATAATAATGTTTAAGAGCATCCAACAATACAAAATCAACAAAAAGATTAAAACAAACATGATAATATAACTTTTAACAACATACAAATTACAATATATTCCAAACTAAAAGATTACAATTCTATAAAAGAAAGAGATTTTCTTTTATTAGCTGTACAAAAATTACGAGTTAGTAAATAATTGTCAGAAGAAGATAACAGTATCATTAAATGTTTCTTAATTTTATGTGAAAAAACGTAAAGTTAGCATATTGGTAGCAATAAAAATTGTATGAAACAATACCGATGTAAGTTACTTTGGCCTTGAAGAAGGATTGGTTTAATATATTCATTGATTTTATAGTTGATTAGCTTTTTCGATTGTGATTTTTAAAATGGGCTTACATTTTTTTTAAAAAAAAAGTTTATTTGAACTCAGCTATAAAATTTTATAATTGTTCATTTTTCAGAAATTATTGCATTATCAGAAGTACGAATAAAAAAATAATTATAATTTCAAAGTTCCGTATCAATTTTAAAATCGGCAAAACCCTCAAAGCACTAGGTGCTGATGATAAATGGCAAACGCCTGTGGACTTGCAACAAGTTCCATTGGTGACGCCACGTTTCCTAATACATATTACTTCCAATTTGAGACCTTTATTACCACAAATCTTTAAGATAAATAAACATTAATTTTCTCCATTTCATGGAAATAACATTGAATCGTGGAGATGTTTTTGGGCATTGAACCCCACATATCGATATTTCAAGCTTTTCCATGAAGTTGATGAAAACCAGTGTACATTTGTCTAATCGATATAGTTGATGGATCTTAAGCTGTGAAATTATGAAACATTAATCCAAATTTTGATTACTATTTGGTCTGCTAGGAGCTCTAATAATATTCTATTAAATAGACTGCCAAATGGTGTGGCACATAGCTTCCTCGCATTCTATATCACGTACTTTATTGATTTTATGCTTTTACAAGCCATTATTGTCTAACTTGTTTAATTGTTTCCCCCGTTTTTTTAATCTGTCAAAATTGTTTTGATTTTTTACATGAATTAATGTATCAATTTAGTAAAAGTTAAAGAGTGCAGACGGTTCAAATTAAACTGGGGCTATCTAGGGGGTACTTTCGATAAACTATAAAAGTTTCAAACAAATCAGAAAATTACTTTTGAAGCTGTAGGTGTAAATAAATGTATGTTTGTGTGGAAGAGAAACAAATGAGCGCTTAAGGTTGAAACTTACATGGGACCAATAATGGGTTAATTATGACCTACCACCCAAATTTAAATAAAATTAGATGATTAGTTTTTAAGATATTTTGCTTCACAAAAATTGAGCGACAGACCGACAGACAGCCACGGAACCAAAAATGTTTCCTGATGTCTGAAAGGATTTCTGTCTTGGAATTTTTGAAATCGGAGATCTATAAAGTTGTATTTCTCCAGAACGATCACATAGCTTTCGTTGCCTGCTCGGAAGCAAAATTTAGAACTTCTAACAACGAAATAAAGTACTAAAATGAAAAAACCGATATTGGCACGATATTTAAAACCGTAACTTTTTGCATGTCGTTTATTAAAACTAAAGCACGCCTATCGTCAAAATATTGTACTATAAAATAAATGAAAACCTACTGACTTCCTGTTAAATCCTAACTTCCTGGCCCGATATTTAAAAGCGTCACATCTTCATGTCGTTTTCTTCATTACGGAAATTTCTTCTGCACCTCAAAGCTAAACATATAGGTACATGTTAAAAAAAATCTGTTTTGTAGTGAAGTTGAACACAGAATGCTCAATGCTGTAAAATGCTCAGATAAAACATGTCTGAGTTTACTAATAGCCACCTCATCTTTCCTTGTCTAGAAACATGGTTGCTGGTCAATGATAGGGATCTTCAAAGAAAAAGAGGTCTAAAACAGTAAAACCCATTCATCACTAGTCAGATCCTTTAGGGCGACTTTCATTGTCCCAAACCTCACTAATTGGTAGGTACTTTTACTATTCAAAGGAAACAGATTTAAAGCCGTACCCTAGCGGTACTTCTTCACTTTTATAATAACTTCTAGCCCTCTTAAACAATTGTAAGGCTAATGTGTTTTAAATCATCTACCGTCTATCCAATCCATTATTCAAATTTTAAAAATATGAATAGCCTTTTACATTTATTTTTTACGTAAGGAATATAAATTGCTTCTGTTATTAAACCATTACAATAATGATTTGTTCTTCTGAAAGTTAAAAAAAAAAAAAAAATAGAATAGAAATAACTAGAAACATCGTTGTTGAAGAGGGAAACAGAATTTAAAAGCGAAATGGTTATACACTCGGACTCCATATGACGAAATTGATGGTCCAGAAAGAAATTCGTTCAATAGAAATTTCGTTGTATAGATTTATTATTATTTTTTTTTAGAGAGAGAAAGAATAAGTGCATCCTGAAAGAGGAAGATTTTGATTCCGCACCATTTTCACCCATTACAGAACTGTTTCATCTTCGTCTTCATATTTAAAATCTCTTGATATTTTTTGGAACGAAGTTCCTTATGGCACGTTCTGGAGCCCGGGAGTGAATCCGAAAAAAACGACCAAAATCACCGTTACAAAATAACCGTCACGCAACCAAGCGTCACGAAATCTACCAACGACCGAGTTAGTTGAAATTTGGTATACACGTTCATATTACCAATACCTAGGCTGAGTTTGTTCGACAACGTTATCCGCCCAAGCGTTCACGCGCAACCCTCGCGTAAACGTAAGCTTCAAATTTAAAATTGGAATTTTAGGACGGGAAAATATTCTAACTTCATTTATTCAATGAAACAAACAACTTTTTTAAATATTTTTTTTTAGTAAAACAAACACCGACACTGCTATGAAGTGATAAAGTTCGCTAAATTTATTAAAGCAGACCTAAACGTTTAAAATAAAGAAAACAACGTTTTTACCGATATCTTTCGTTCTAACGTAACGATTTTAATAAAACTTCTTACACATCGCCTTAAGTGCAATTACAACCGTCGTGTAAAATTTCAACGTGATACAAGCAAATGTTTTTTAGTGTTGGTGATTTATATTTTATATTATAATATTTTAATCAGACCCCGACTCGGGGTCTGATTGGACAGTTCTTTTCTTCTCTACAACCATCTGCTTTAACAATAAACTAATCAAAATAAACTTTGTTTTTCTCAATTTACAAACATCATTTATTGTAAGAGCTCTTTTCAAAGATATTAAAAAGTTTTTCTTTTAATTTTGCCTTAACTCCGACATTACAAATAGTTACTTTTAATTTTGTCTCTTTTTCTAACTCCGCCATGAATAAGTAGTTAGTATCATATACTTTTAGCACTGTAATTTTATAATTTATACATCTTTAATAAAAAGCGTAAAGAACTTCCTTCCTACCGGGTGTCCCGCGACACCACACGTATTTTTATTTAAATCTCCTCTTGTCTCGTATGTAGTTAAAATATTAAATCCTGGTTTTTCAAAATTTTCGACTGAATTTGGAGTGGGTTGAGGAGTCGGCTACACACGAACCGACCCGACAGGAATCGAGGGTGGGGAGCTCCCGACGGTCGGGCCCGGCAGTTTTAGTCCGCCGACAAGCCTACACACGCTCCAACTGTCGGGGCCAACCCCGTTCGCCCTGACGGTCGGGTGGTCGTGTCGGGTCGTGTGTAGGGGCCTTAATAATGACTGCATAGTCAAAAAAACAAAACCAATCAGTGTAGTATCTACTAATTCATATTTATGACCAAAGGAATAAACGTTTGAACACACTTGTTGTGAAATACGAGTAAGCCCGGGTGCAAATTGAGACAGCACAGCTATTTCAACCGCAGATATATACGAAACCGCACGATTTGAGACGCAGAGCAGAGCACAACACACATCCAATTGACACTAGTTGATCTGGCGTCTCAATTCGCGCGGACTCATACATTTCTGCTGTTGTAAAAAACTGTGTGCTCCCGGGCTAATTTATAAAACAAATATGCCGGGAGCCGGGAACGGCTCCTCGGACAAGATACAATTTTAGTGTGAACCACTTTTTTACGGCTACGGCATATTACATTTTCCACAATTCATTTTTGTAAAACTATCTAACCACTTCAAATTTATCACTAGTAGTCATCTTCAGAGAACAAAGAAATCGCTTAGATTGGTAAAAAATTGGTTCTTTGTGTGATTTTTTTGTTAAAAACTGTAGATGACTACTAGAGTTTGAAAGCTGCATTTTGTACTAGTAACACTGCTCATTTACGCAAGAATGCTAGTAGAAGTAGAGGTTTATGTAGAACTTCGTCCTTCCTGGTAATACATTACATATATCTCTCTAAAATGTAAATTAATGGGTACTTCTTTAGATTGTTACTCCCTATGTTTTTTTTTAAGAATATAAATGACTTTGACTAAATACAAAGGGATAACTTGATAAAACTATTATTACAAAGGGATGTTTAGTCCAATGTACTTTAGGACAAAGGAATATCACACTTGGGTTTTTATAAGGGGAGTAACAGTCTAAAGAAGTGCCAATAAATGGTTGAGCCAATTATTGGTTGAGGGCTTTTGCATTGGCTTTGCTTGTCGCCAAAGTAGTTAAACAAGTTTGTCATGTAAATTGTTATTTATATTTATAAATTCCTCATCAGAACCATGTTTGAAAATCCTGATTTTCATGACATTAATAAATAAAAAAGGAGTTGTAGTAGTTGCTGATTTCATGGCTTATTTTCCGAAGTGGCAAGTGGCTATTGGTCCATGAGTCAAGTACAGGAAAAAAAAATCATATTAAAATACAATGGACATAAGAAAGAACTCCCTTAACGATGAGACACCGCGCTATTTCTAAGCAAAGGGATAAGAATCTTAAGCTTGAATCCATAGAAAATTGTTTTAGGCTTGAAACATTGGTATTCCTTCTCACAGGAGGTAGGAATCTCAATGTTGCATCCATAGAAAATTGTTTTAACATTGATGAAATCCATTAATTTGCGCCCAACACACATAAGCATGTAAGGGTGCGATAAACAACAAGATACTAGCAAAACGGATCAAGGAATTTTTAGGAACTTCTTCCACACCAACCTTATTAATAACAAACTCTACTCTATCATTTAACTCGTCTTTATTTATTATTCTTTATCCATTATTTGCTGTTGGCGCCGGAACAAAGATGCGGGAGAGAAAGGACGCGGACGCAGGCTTAAAGCGGCCATGAAACTAAACGAGTAAACACACCCACTCGACGAGCCCACTACGTCACGCCGCCTCTAATATGTAACTACGTAATATTAATGCCTTACTTAACACCCACCAACCAATACATGCATTATTACTATGTATTACTTAAACTGCCTTTGTCCTTTTGGACAAGAGAAAGTATCTACAGAAAGCACTGCAGTGACTATTCTTTGAGTTAACGTTCTATGAGTGAACTATATGCAGCCGTCTATCGTCTATTCATAAAGAGGTTAAGGGATATACCCCCATGAGACCTACGGTCTGCACCATATGTGCCTATATTCAGGGATGTGTAAAAAGAAGAAACAAATAATAACAGGAAATGTATCCTTTTAAACTTTGCATTAATTTTTCATTGAACTGAACTAAACACATTACGTGTTTAAATAGAAATATATTTTTTTGTTTTGTTGTTGAAATTTAAAACAAATGATAATTTTATTCTCTCTTTACACTCAATTGAATCGCTTCATTGTTTTATTCGTGACCTAGTCATTGGTTATATATTATATTTTTAATAACTTGTTTCTTTTTGATATACATATTATATAATAAATAAATACATTTAGTATAATATAAATAATAATACATTTAGAGTACCGTGCTGGCACGAAAGACCGATTTCGAAAATTTATGGAATTATTCGTTTTAAGTTCCTCTGAGTCCATAAAAGAGATTTTATGAAACGTCCTGATACCTAGGAATACTTGTGAAATGATTTACCTGATTAGTTCACGGGGGAAAAAATCTAGTTTTATAAATTAGCGAATATAGTTTAAGAAGATCGCGGTTCAATTCTTATTGGCCAAAACAGAAATTACAAAATTTACCTTAACTCTTAACTCGTAGGGACATTTTTAGGTTTGAAATTACTTAAGACTTTGATAACATCTGAACATTTTCTTTGAGTTGAAAAATTGGACTTCATATGTCGTATGTATTTATAAAAGTGGCTTTATTGAAAAGCAGTGTTCTCTAATCTCTATACATTGTGCTTTTCGTCCTAACCCAGGCATAACCTTTCTTCATGTTCCTAACAAAGTGACACTACGTTTTAGGTTTCTGTACGAAGTAAAAACGGCTCTGTCTGTCTGTCTGTCCGTTGGCTTGTTTCAATTCATAAACTACTATAACTAGGGACATGAAATTCGGTGCACAGGTGCATCTCGGCATTTGAGGCAACTGTAAACTTTTTGAAGTTTTCACACTTGTGTTTTCAAGATGGCAGCCAATATGACGGGCGGCCATAAAAAAGTTTTTAATCACCATGACATGTTATACATCAATTTAAAAGTCTTGACGTGTAGAAAAATAATATGCAACTATTAAAATTTTACACTTATAATTTTAACTTAATCGTACAGAAACCGGTGATTATCGCCTCTCTTACTTACGTGAAGCGCGCCTTACTTTATTTTTTGTTTTTAAACTATACTGAATTTATCATCATGCTACAGCCGGAATCATTTTAAAATGTAAAAAAGGAACAGTTTTAAAAATTGCAAGCAAATAATTATTTTTATTTTAATACGTTTATATACTTTAAAATTTGTGTTGAAAGAAGAAATTCACATTGGGATCTAAAACGATTTTTTTGTAATTAGTAATTACTAATTACCTATACTGAGAAGACAATGGATAAAAATTAACAATTGTTTGAGCAATTATATGAATCCGAACATAATGTGAGAGGTAAAGATAAGGAAGGACCGATACAAATAAGAACTCATTAATGATATCTCATTCTAGTTTCTAATGACCTAATGCGAACAAGTACCTAGACAAGTTACTAAAGATGTGAGAGAATTCACACTTTGATTAGTGTTACGCGTGATTTAAACTCCCTCCCTCTTCATTAAATTTTTTTGTACAGACTTGGAGCGTTATGTAATTTTGTTGTGCTGTTGCTGTTATAGGGAGGCGTCTGGCCACGGTATGGTTAAAGACTACGAGCCCTCCTTGGTGGGGGAAAAAGCTTGAGGTTGGTCAAACACAACATCCCAGCCACATATCAGTGATTGAAGGTCGGCCCGTTCGTGAACACGCTACTTCTTGCACATACCTTTCTTCATTCTAATAGTTGGGCCACGTGCTTTTGTTTACCTTTGCTATTAAGCAGGTTAGCCAACTTTTTTTTTTATCTCTTTATTTAAATAACGTGATATACTATTTTTAAAACCAACTTTTTTTATACTTCTATATGGTAACACTTTTATCCACGTATTTGAACTACTCAATACTTAATACACCGGCGATTTATGTATTTTGATAAATTAGTATTCTAACGATTTATTTTATCTTGTTTTATGTACATAATTTACTTAACAATAGGTAGAAACTTTTTGAGTTTTTATTAGCTACTTTTTTTTATTTAAATAGTTAAATTTAAATAACTTTTGTTAAATTTAATCCTAGAAATATTTCAAATGATTAACGCTAAAATTGTCATTAAAAAATGGTACTTCACTCAAATATTAAATAATACAGTGAATAATATATACATTTTATTTTCTCTTTATTTATTTAATTAATTACTCATTCCTTCCGAAATAAAGTAAGTGTTTAAAATTAAAATAAAAATGTGTAACAACTTTTTATCGCTGTCAAATTTCAATGACGAAACATTTGAAAATAAACTTCTTTTTTTTTAAACTAAAATATTTAGTAACTATAAAATAGTTACTATCACTTAAAAAGCTTTAAAGTGTAAGCTTTTACTCAACAGTAAAATTTAAAGTGTTTCAAAATATTCGATAAGTGTAATTAAAAATAGATATCTAAAAAATGATAAACAAAAACAATAAATATAAAAAATATAACAAGGTGGTTTGGACGAAAATCGAATATGTATAATTACCTACTTATTATTTTTTATCAACTTTTTATTAATGTTATTATTAAGTAACTAGAGCATTTATTTCTAATAATTAAGAATTTTTATAACAAAGCAACAATTTACACCCTTTATAAAAAGATATAATATGTTATAATATAAATTTAAAAATAATGAGATCATTGTCGTTTTATAATGCTACGTTAGTTAATTATTGTATGAACGTGTGGGAAATAGGATAATTAGCATTCTATGATTTTTTTTTTTTCACGATAAATATCTAAAATATAATAATAATAATAATTCCTTTATTTCTTATAAATAACAATCCTCATGCTCTTCACCCTATGATCCATTTGGATCGTCAGGGGGATATCTATAAAATTGATTTTTATAAATTTGTTATATCTAAATCAATGTATTTTACATTTCTGGCTGATTTTATTTATACGTTATTTAAATAAGAAATGAGTAAATTGATTAATATTTAAATATTGTATAGATTTATACATTTAAAATCACCTTATAAATGGGATTGACTAATAACATTTTCTATTTTAAGTCTATTCTAAGCGGCGAACAAATAAAAAATAAATTAAAAAAAGTAAAATATATGGGTAAAATAAACATATTCTTATATACGTAAATATTTGTTAGGGAAAAAACGTGTTCATTCTATTTTTTAACACATAACTTTATTATATTTTTAAAAAACACATGTTTACTGCTACCTTATCTTATCAAACATGTAGTTAAGTAAGTAAACAATGTATACTTAAACATAATCTGCCTTCTATTTATATTATTAATCTATTAAGTAAAGATTGGTTGAACTTAAACATTAATGTTTTTCTATATTTACTCATTTTTTAAAAAATAGGTTTGTAGTAACTTGAAATCATTATATGTATTATGGTTTTAATATTTTTTTTTCAAGTCAGACAGATTATAGATTTAAAAACAACTAAAGCTACTAAAATAACTGATTACAAAGCGAATTAATGGATACCTCATACCTCTACAATATCAATAAAATATCACCTTTTGCGCAGTTACGTTAGAACTCTGAGAGGAAACAATAATTATTCAAATTTTCTTTTTCAATTAAATTTTAACCTTGAGTATTAAAATTTTAACCAATAAAGTATTAATATACTTCACAAAAGAATAAAGAATGTTTATTTATTAAGTTTATACTTATTTTGACTTTATGCATAAAAATAATAATATGCATTTGCTTAAATTATAAGTTTTAATAGTTGATTAGGAAGTAAATAATAAAAGTTCTATTTAAAGAAAGTCACAATTTAAGTTCGTTATTTGAAGTCGTCATTTGATTTTGATTTTTTTATTTGTCCAAGGGACGTTTTACTAATATGTAGTGTCTGATGTAATAAAAAGTGTCTGATTAACATCAAGCTAGAATTTTGTGCACATGTTAATATTTCAATGCCTTTTCAGAATATGTGGTCGGCAAAGTTCGTCTGCGGGATATAGCTTGGAAATAGGCATTTGAAAACAAAACAAACCGGTGGAGAGCGGCCATGTCCCGCCAAATATAGTGGACAATAGGATTTTTTATGATCCTGAGTTCAAAATCAGTTAGTACAGACTAAAAATCAAGTTGATGTTAGTTGTTAATTTGTCTCCTGATAGGTTAGTTATTCAAATATTAATTCAAATCAAATTTGTCACCTATCAAGGAGCAACTAACATAATTTTTGGTCTACTAACTAATTTTGTACTCAGGATCATGAAAATCACATTGTCCACCATAATTGGAGGAACATAACCATAATTGGCGGCCTCTTTCCACTTTTTTTTTTTTAAATGCCTCTGCCAAGCTGTTGTCCGCAGTCGAACTTAGCTAACTACATATTCTTAAAAGGCACTAAAAAATTAAATTGTACATAAAATTCTAGCTTGAAGTTAGTCAGGCACTTTATTGCACGCTATCACCAGGATTATTAATTATTTATTCTCAAAAATACAAAAAAATAATCAATAGAGTAAATCACCTAATTCGTCTTAGTGGCACCTGCTAGTCTCAATGTTTTAGAGGGAAAAATTTTTAAGGTAAAAAAACGTTTTCCAAGAATTAGAAATCAGGTCTTTAATAATTTTTAAAATAGAATCCCTGACAAAACAGAACAAAACTCGTAAAGAGTAAATGATAGAATTCGGTATTGTGGATTTTGTGTAATTAAATAACTGTAAATTATCAATTTTACTCTGCGATATAATTCAGTTTGAGTGCAATCTCCATAAAAATTGTGGTCGAAAAAAAATCTAATTTATTATTAAATTATCTATTGTAATTTCGTTATCAATCATGATTAATTAATTTTATTATTTATCATTAATTTATTTCTTTTTTTTATTAATTATTTATTTTCCCTTTATCTATTATTTAATAAATCAATTCCTGTTTACAACATATATGTATTTATTTATTTGTATCTTTATTACTTCAACAGCATAGTTCGCACTCATTTTTGTTTTGTTCAATATTGAATTTCCGAATAATAAGATTAAATAAAATACATTATCTTATGTATTTGGTTTTCATTGTTTATTATTATTATTTTTTTTTTTTCAATTTATTTTTAGAGTGTCAGGTCATACTAATGATATTAACTAAACGACTAATTAGCTAATGAGTGGTGTTAGATTACAAATTAATAATGGAAATAAAATTGATATCACTGTATCATATTGTTTTAGCAAAAGTCATTAAAAAATATGACGATCAAAATCAGCTTATGTAATTTAATTTTTTATTTCTTAATACTTATAGGAGTTAATGTACGGATTGTTTACCGCGTTTTTATGTAAGGATAAGAAACAATATTAATTTATTATTGTCTTCGATTATTGTTTGTTTCTATTATATTATACTCTATTAGGTTTTATGGTTCAGGATTCTTGAGATTTTTACTTTATGAGTACATTTTAATTAAATTACATTTTAAAAATTGAGACAGTTAATTGTTTCCCTGTTTTCCAATTGTGAAGCTCTATTTCCTGACAAGATTATATATAATTATTTAAATTATGTTCTATATTATCTTCTTGTATTGAGATCAATTATTTTTCTATGTTCCTAACAATAAATCATAAATATTTAATTCTGTAGCATATTCCGCGGTCAGAATCTAATAAATTGAGAGTCATTTGCAACTGTCAGTTAAATGATATTATCATGAGCAATTCCCTTGAGAATGATCCCTGTAATGGGTTCGAAACGTCGAGATTCACAAAATCTCTGATGCGGCTAGAGCCTATAATCAATCTAGGACTCATGATGAGAGTCATTTGCAACTGTCAGTTACATGATCTTATCATGAGCAATTCCTTTGAGAATGATCCCTGTAATGGGTTCGAAACGTCGGGATTCACAAAATCTATTTTAAATGAACATATTTATAGTAAATAACTCGATAGTATTTTACAAATTTGTAATAATTATTTATTTTGCTCATGGTATCCAGATCATAATAAACCTATTGCTGCGTTATTATACAATTTGTTTCATATATTATTCAAGAATTGTATGCATTCTATGAATAATTTAAACATTTAATAAAAATAAAATATTGTTCTCATTGATAACAGAATTTACCAAATATAATACGATAAAAAAAAGTATATATATATATATATATATATATATATATATATATATATATATATATATATATATATATATATATATATATATATATATATATGTATATATGTATATAAAATATTTTTCAGTTCAATAAGCACGTATCAATCAATAGCAATCTATATCGATATTTGTTTACATGTACATTTTTAATATATTTGTTATACAATTTATATATACGTATAATGTATAAGATATGAAATTAATTAGGTTATAACTAATAATATAAACGCGATAACAAAGAAAAAAAAATTAATAACAGTTTGCAAAATAGCTCAATTTAATGCAGCTAATATCACGTTTTTATTTTAAATCAGTACTAAAACTATTTAAAATTAATAATATTTATATTAATTAGTTTTACCTATGTCCTATGCCATTATTTATAATAAATTAGTATCGAGTTACTGACACATGGATTACACAGGTATTCAGGTATTTAATATCTACTCAAACGAAGGTACAAATCAACTTTTAGTTGATTATTAGAAGGAGTTCGTATTTCAAATGATACAGGAATTGTGGAATTGTTGAAAATAGTCGAGGAATCCGTTTGTAAATTATTTTTGTAATATAGTAATGCATATAATAATGTAGCATAATTACTTAATAGTATTATGAAAAGAATACTACACTTTATCAGTATTAAATACAAAAACTATTTGCAATATCTGAATTTAGACATTCAGTTCCAAATAGTTATTCTTTATTATATTTAAGTGTATTTATTCAGCTTAGTATATTTATTTATATCGCTGTGTACATTTAACATTTTGATTTGCTTCTTCCTTTATTTATACAATTATTCCGTTGTAATGCAGCATAATTACTTAATAGTTTTATGAAAATAATACTAAACTTTGTCAATATTAAATCCAAAAAACTATTTACTTTATTTGAATTTAGACTTTTAGTTCTAAATAATATTTAGCTTTATTATATTTAAGTGTTTATATTGCTGTGTACATTTAAAATTTAATTGTTTTATTTTTAACTGTTTCTTCCTCCCTTATACGCTATGATACATTAAATTCACGAACGGTATACAGTATACAATTATTCCGTTATAAAGACAAGGATAGCCAGTAAATGTTTATGAATTATGCTTAACCCTCTCTCTTCCTAATTACTACATAACGTATTTTAAATCATTTTACAAATATGGCCGTGGTTTTGGTCAGAATTCCTTGACATTGACATTATTCTCAATCACCAATGCCGGGGTAACTCTCGCCCAGACCCCGCGTATTGTTAGTACCAGACCTCAAATACACTTGAAAAAGAATAATGAACTCGTTTATTATCTAATCGGAATAATCCGGAAGAATATACGTAAAGAAAAAAAAATTAAAAATGGCCCACTTTTAAACTAACATTATAATTGATATACAAACAAATAAAATACTTTTTCTTTTGTAAATATGTATTGCTAATGTCAAAATTTTCATATAAATCATACGATTTTGGACAGAAACACAAGAAAGGTAGGGAGAGTGGGAGAGATTGAGATAGGAGAAAAAAATATATAATAAATAGAATTGGAGATAAAATTGGGTGTTTGAAAATATATAATTATATTTGTTTAGAGAACAATAAAGTAGAATTAAAATTTATACCTCATACCTGTTGTTACTACTTCATACTCAATTTTTTTTTAAGTTTTAGGTAGTATTCATACTACGGAAAGATTAAACTTTACTTTAAATCAAATTATAATTATTATTAACTACGGGAGACATACTGAGAAAAATAGACCCCAGCACCGGGACTTGAACCACGGGCCTCCTATATATCCGTTACAGGTGCTCTTACCAACTGAGCTATACTAGAGAATGATTTTTCTCTGTCGTTACCGATATGAAGTCTCGAATCCAAGCTTTCAATATTTTCTACAAGTCTAGCAAGCCAAATATTCACGGCAATAGAACTAGACTGAGAGAATTAACGCTTATAATTATAAAGTACTCAATTACAATTAGTACCTGTACCTAGTACAATAAATTATAAATTCAATTTGTTGTTAAGTTGGTAGTATTTATAATACGGAAAGATTAAATTTCTCTGTATGTGTTCGTAGTTAATGATAATTATAATTTGATTTATACTTCATACTCTTAAATTACACTATTTTATCTACTTAATTAAGATCATTTAGCTATCCATATTAGATACCTAAAGAAATGCCTTAATAAAATCTAACTATATAATCTATATTAGAATGACTCGACGAGAGGTTGAATTAGCATCAAAACCCCGTTTATCTTAATAATTCACGAGATTTATAGAATTAATTCCTTAGCCATAATGAAATGTCCTAGAATAGTAATTACTTTTCCTGTTTGTATGTGCATTGTTCCCTGATTGGGTTGCCAGTATACGTTTAATGACAAAAAACCATACATTTTTTAAGAAAATTCACTCTTCATTAAATCTCCTACTTGTTGCTAATGAAGATTTATGGTATTTCTATATCTTCATTTTAGAACAAGTATTTTTATGTTATTTCCAAACATTTTCTGAATCCTAATTTTTTTCTTCTTTTTCAATAACTGCAATAAAGTATTCGGTTCTTTAAAATTAATACGCGATTCATATTTTATTCAGCATAATAAAATTATTTAATATTAACTTTTAATTGTTACGATATCAATGGTTTGGAGGTGTGTGAAGTTTTATTGTTTTTGGATGCTAGGAGCAAGGCCACCGGGACCAGGTATATAATATAAACGGAAGACAATATTGTATGATTTAATGCTACTAATAATAGCCTGTTGCGCTAATAGTTATTTTGACATAAACTTCACTATCTTCCATCTTATGAGTTACGTTATCGTTCCTTTTTTCCTTTATACAATGAATCATAAGGATACTTTTGAAAGAGATTCTGATTTAATGATTGTCAGCACAAGTGAGCTAGAGTCGGCACTGTCTAATAATCTTCTCTTTATGTTTTATTATAATCTTGAAGTAGAATGATGCACCTCATTCCTCATTATTAAACCTGGTTAATTGATCATTAAATAGTTAACTAACACTGTTGATGATCAAATAGTGATCTAGTAAGTAGTTGAAACAGATTCATAATAAATTATCATTTCTTTGATAACTTACTCATGAACTTTTTTTCTTACCAGTTTTATTAGTATCTTGAAACCCTTTAAGTCATAAGTACATTTTTCGCGGAGACGTTTTTAATTATTTACATACTAATGACTGATCCATTCATTGGCTCACAAGGACAAGCCAATGTTTGATCCTAGTTGTTCTTTCACACACCAGAAGGGGCATCCACATATTAGGATACTTATGTATATGTTGTCAGGTGTATATATAATAAACAGGTCAAGTGTGTGCTAGTCAGCACACAGCGAGGGTCCGTAGGCCACCACACTGTATAGTTTAAGTAGTACCCTATTGATGGTGTTTTTTAAAACGCTAAAAAGCTTACTTTGAACTATCCTATGGGTCTGATATTCTCAAAACGCGTAAACAAACTTCCGATAAAGTATTTTTTTGCCACTGTGAACCAACTATATAAATACATCGAAAAGACCATAATTATAGAAAGACGTATTTTGTCAATAAAAAATAAAATAGTATTTTTTTCGAAATTTCCAAAAAGTGGTATCTCGAAGAATATTCAGGAATTTTTTAAGATTTTTTGCACTTCACATAAGCGAGATAGGGGGGGGGGGGGACACGTTTCACACCCACTTCAAACTCGCCTACACTCGCCCTATCAAAATTATAACCAAAGAATTATATATTTTTGTAATCAGCTCAACGTAACCTTTCATATGATACCCCTCACGGTGTCGAAAAAAAAAAAATTAACCCTTAAGTTTTTTTTTACCCTAATTTTTATCAAAAATATTTTTTTTAAGTCGCTATATTTTTAAAATATGTGGGTAAGTACAAGACACATACATGCCAAATTTCAAAGTGATCGGACGAATGATGTAGACGTGAGACCAGGCGACCGGACGGACGGACAGACACACGCAGGAAAATATAAGGGTCCTTGGTTTTGCCTACGGACCCTAATATATAATAATAAGTGACGCGTGATTTTTAATAGACATTAAACATACGAGTACAATACTAACTTTTTAAAAATAGGAAGTTCGCTACTTTTATTGACTAAATAGTTTTCAACTCGTTACTACAACTTAAGTACTCTGTGACCCTTCTGGTGTCCCTAGTATTCTAAAAATAATATATAATAAAAGCCCTTCTGTACGAAGTGTACAATTGACCCTTTTGCCCTCACTCCTTTGACCAGGTTTTAAAGGATTTAGTACCCAAAATACAAATACTATATGGCTCCTTTCTGGACTGACCGTAAAAAAGGAACAACTTTCATTTGTGACGTTTAAAGCATCATAAGGTCTACCTAATGAGGAAATATTTAAAACAAATATATATATATATATATATATATATATATATATATATATATATATATATATATATATATATATATATATATATATATATATAGTTTTTAAAAGTACCAAAATACATATATTTTTTTAATAAGGCTATTAGTTTATACATAATAAAAATAAACAGAAAATGATTTAAATCTAAATATTGAAACTCGATACTTTATAAATTTAATAGTAAACCTTACCCAATATCAAAACGCAAAAGTTATTCTTGTTTTAAGGTTATCCAAAAAATTCTGTTGAAATTACGACTTCTCTATCTTCTTGTCTAATCTTCTTAAATAATTATATACATAAAATATAAATATTTTAGTTTCATACAGTTAGTTTATATTAAGCAAATAGTGGAACTTTAAATTCCTTTCTTCAGATTTTTTAAAAGTCCTCTAAAGATTGAAACAAATGTCTATAACATGAATGAAGTTCGAGAAAGATTTAAAATTCCCTGAAAAGGCCGGTGATCCTATCATAAATATATATCCTGGAAATGATGAACACATTTTTAATTGAGACCTATTTACAATAATTTTAATTTGTTATAATAATATCTGTCATGAGGCCACTAATCTTAATTCCAGCGGGACTACCTTAAATCAGGGCTGGCATAAGACAAAATCTTTTCCTGGGCAAGTAACTTTTGAATTAACATTTATAATAGAACGTCTGTCAGTTGTGTTTCGTC
This sequence comes from Gerris lacustris, assembly GCA_951217055.1. Classification (NCBI taxonomy): domain Eukaryota; kingdom Metazoa; phylum Arthropoda; class Insecta; order Hemiptera; family Gerridae; genus Gerris; species Gerris lacustris. The sequence continues at coordinate 21,172,850 of OX578283.1, read as the reverse complement.
TGTGCAGACGCATGGAGCCTAAACTACTAGACAGATTTTGACGAAATTTGGCATACATGTTTAGAAAAATCATACCTCGATGCGAAATCAAGAAATTAATTTTAGCTTTAATTTCTTTATGTATGCCTACTGTTTGTTAGTTTATTCCCCCCCCCCCCCCCCCACTGGGCGCGGGGCTAGCTGCGCCACTTTATTTAGGTCGTCGACAGACCCAGGCACTTGCCGGGGGCGCCGGGCTCTTAAGCCGGCCCTGCCTAACATTCGTCTTGCTTTGTATAACAGAGTCATACCTACGAAATACGTACTACATACCTACTTATATTGACTACTTCCAATCAGTTTAGTGTGCTTGTCCATTTTTTCCTGTTAGAAAATTAGTTTGTCAAATTATTTCTAATTTGTCTACGTAGTTTAAAAGAAAATAGATTTTAAATTAATTTTTAGTTTGAAATTGTCCGGAACAGTGTATACTGTATAACGCCTTCACCGAGGTCATGTTTCGGGCCTTGTTATCTCTATTTTTTTTTCTGATAAGAAATTATTATAAACGGCTGATTTTAAGAGAAGGTCTTAACCTCTTTCATAAAGGCTATCATTATGAGCAGCCATTTTTGCTGATGGCAAATAAAATCTACGTAATATTTTTCAGACATTTAAAATGGTTGTTAATATTAGATAAATGTTAGATAATTCATTTTCTCACAGTATCTAGTTTATCTTGAGCCTGGTCAATAAAAATTAATCGTTGGTTTAGAAATTTTAAATTGTCCTTAAATTTATAAAAGAAAAGAAACAAGTTAATAGTGCAGGTAAAACTCTAAACAGAAATAAATTTACAAGGGAAAGAAGTTAGGCAGAACTGCAAAACAAGGGAAAACAAAAATTTAATATGCAATAATCTTTTTACAAATCCCATCTCCTACACTGTTAATATTATCCAACCCAGTCCATAATTGTTTTTATGATTCAAGATAAATAAATTTCTAAAATTAAGCCACCATTTTAAGTTTTCCTAACTTAAAATCGGGTTAAAGAAAGTAAAGTATTTTAATAGTATTTAGCTATAGGCTATAATAATAATAATTATGCCTAACACTGTAGGACATATGCATGCACTTAATACCTTTAAGCTCCCATAAAGCTACGATACCCATTTCCCATCTTAATTAAACATTAATTTAATATTCATCTTATTGGTGCGATACCATGTACTGCTACTGCTATGTTGCTTCTCATCCGCTGAGAGTTATCAAAATCTATTAATAATAAAATAAAACAAAAAAAAAGTAATAAGTATAAATAGAAAATAAACAACTATATCATCTGTAATTGTGGTAACCCATGTTCTTTCATGAATGAATTGTAGCTGCTAATAAAATCTATCAACCAATAATTAATTCCTCCTATACCAGTGTGTCGATCGGATGGCCAATACACAAAAAACAAAATCACTCGTCATAAAATCTCCTGCTTGTTCTTAAATGAAGATTTATAGCATTACTTTTTTTCTGAATATACCCAAGTACATGGAACAATACAATTTTCTAAAATCATTCAAGAGACAACTGGACCAAATTTTGACTATTCTAAAAAAAAAAAATACATGTTTTAAGGCACTACATATTTTAAATCTGTTTATTGCGTAAAAATGTGGAAAATCGAATTTCAAAGAACCCTTCCCTCCTCCATTTTTCTTTAAAGAAACGTCAAATTTGTCTAAATCTAATAACTTAGGTTTTATTTTTATGCGACAAAGAAATGTAGAATAGCACCTAATAAAATAATCATAAATATTTTTTTCTTGAATAGTCAAATTTTGGTGTAGTTTCCTCTTGTACGATTGCAGAAAATTGTACTTTTTAGGTAATGGGTATATTTTGGAAAAAAAAGTATCATGTAATCTTTATGTAAGAACAAGCAGGATAATATATGAAGAGTGACTTTTCTTGGAAAATTTAAATTTTATTATTATACACGTATATAGGCAACCCGATACGGGGACCTACTGTACATAATATTATATCCTAGATAATTCTCTATATTTTATAAATTATATTTTCCCCCAAAAATTATTTATATTTTTGGCACTTCTTTATATTGTTACTACCCTTATAAGAAAAACTAGAGGGGAGTAGCCATCTAAAGAGGGTGTACAGAATGTTCTTCTTTAGACTGTTACTCCCCTTATAAAAACAGAAGTATGATATTCCTTTGTCCTAAAGTACATGGTATGGCCCAAGTACATGGACTAACATCCCTTTGTCTTAATAGTAATTTAGTCAAGGCCATTTATATTCTAAAATAACATAACAATCGGCGCGTAACAATCTAAAAAATACCATATTTTTTAATAAATATATGGATCTAGATATACAGAAGATCTAGGTGTTTATTTTATTTATTTTTGTTTATTTTTCTTATACACTACACACAGTTATCTGTCAATCATTTGTTCTATAATGCTTGGGAAAAAAGAAATCTATAAAAAGTAAAATCGACAAAGAACACGGGAAATTTATTCGAACAGCTGGTGTTGATCAAGACTTTAATTTACATGTTCACACAATGCAAATGGATTTAATACAAAACGAGATAATACTAATGACATTAGAACACCTTTCTAAACTGGTTCTATCATCTCACAATAAGATTCTCTAATTATTCCACGGTTTAAATACATTTTTATCAGCATTTCGGTTAAATACCTCTATCCTGTTTATCAGAAATTGCAATCTATACCTATTTATCTTAAATCAAATGTTTGGAAAACTTTCTATTATTACATTTCGGTATTTCCGCTAGTTGTCTAATATAGTAGAGTTCGACATTTCACTTTCAGTTCTAAATTCTATACTACAGGAAAAAATGAACGTCAAAACATTCTCCAATAAAGTCTCCACTCGTGATTGGATGGAATTACTATTAAGGAAGAACTCTTTCTAGCTCTGATCGTATTGAACTTTATATAAAATACTCTTTTCTTATTTATAATAAGCTTTTATTATAATCATATTCTGGCAAATCTCGCCTTTGCCACATTCATTATATCTAGTATAAAGTGTAGTGTTTTTGATGAGTGACTTTACATCGTCACAGTTAATATTTAATATGATGTAATATACCCTTTACAGCTCTTTACTTTTTATGAGAGTGACGGTATTATCAAGAAGAAATGTATGGATCACGTAAATGTCTCATTTTGCCTGCGTTTTAACGTATTTGGGAGATATATGATAAAAATGTATACTACTTTACAGTAGTAGGTACTGTACTGTAGTTCATTATAAAATGAACAATGAATAGAAGTGGAGGAAAATTTGCTAGTATTATAATAGATTAAAAACGAACGCTTCCCATAAAATACAATTGAAAATAGGGTCTCATTATAAGATTATGAAGAAAGAAAAACCAATCTAGGAGTCATATGAAAGACATAAATGAGACATACATTTCCCGGACTTTTTTTGTTACTACTTTTTTTTTGCAGTTTTTTCCCCTAATTTAGAGTTTAAATTCATAGCTCGAGATGTACCTCTACTAAATCTAAGTATATGGAGGGATTAATGTATACAAAATACAATCAAAATCGGTTCAATAATTGAAACTAATTAACTTCACACATTAATTATTCAGAGGCGTAGTCAATCTATGGCGGAGGTCTCCAAACGTTTTGGCTAAAGGGCCGCATCTGGATAGGATGGTCTACTTCACAATGGTAATCTGGATAATCACTATTCACTTCAGCAAATGAAAAACTACAATAAGAATCGTACTGGCCTTTTTTGATGTTTAAAATAGAATTTGATTATGGAAAACTTATAACTTTCAATTGTATGGGTTCATTTGTCAACTTCTTTTGTGGCGCCGCAGGCCAGATTCGAGCCGCGGGCCGTACTCTGGAGACCCTTAATCTAAGGCAATGATTCGCTGCGCTACGCTGGTCGTAACCAACAAAACTTTCCTTGGTGATCATCGGTTGTATCTACAATTTCAGCGATTTAATATCGATTTAGGAGTGTTTGATTGATCAAAACGTCGGCCTTTAAATGTTCAACTAAGGAGAGATTCTTTCTCTTTGTTAAAGCTACGTCCCCCCCCCCTTGTCCTTGAAAATAACGGATTTAATTACGGAACTTCCTTGTATTAAATCATGTCGGCTTAAAGACCTCTATTCAGCTTTAGCTGTTAACGTTCAGAATAGTGAATTAACTAGGAGAGAACCAATTAATAATATTAATATTCATAGCAGACCTAGATAGACTTAATCTATTTGGACTGAAACTAGGAGATCAATCATCTAACCTAATTTTAGAAACTTAGGTGAGATTGCCTAATTTATATTATTTCGAGAAACAAGCCCTGTTACAAGAAAACAAATAGCTGTAGCGTGTTTCTCTTGAATATATCATAATTAATACATGCCTAAGTTAATTTTAACACACTTAGATTCAAATTATCACTAAATTCTATATAGTTTTTCTTACATAACCTTCTCCCATGTAGTGACAGGTATTGGTATAAAGAAAAAGGTTTCACATAACTGCTCTTGATGGAACGCTGTAAATAAGTTAATCTTTACAAATGAAGAAATACTTGCAGCATCTACGTTAAACTAGTTTATGGGTAGAGCAAATGGCTTTCTGTCTTTTAAAAATAAAGACCAGTATATAAAAAAATTATAATTATATGTATTAATAAATATATCAACATATTTAAAATGTTGTATTGTATTCATTCCGAGCTAACCGAAGGTGACGGAAGCTATGTGATCGTTCTGAAGAACGAAAAATGTTTAGGTATCCGATTTCAGAAATCCGTTTCAGACATCAGGGAACATTTTTGGTTCCGTGTCTGTCTATCGGTCTGTCACTCTATACTCTATTTTTGAGAACCAACATATCATGAAAACTACACGTCCGAATTTACTGAAATTTGGATGGTTAGATCATGATTAACCCATTGTTGGTCCCATATAAGTTTCAACCTTCTGTGCTCATTTGTTTTCCGTTCTACATGCACACAAACATACATTTATTTACACCTATAGTCATAAATACATATCTGATTTGAATGAAACGTTTATAGTAAATCGAAAGTAACCCGCAGATAGCCCAAGATTAATTTGAACCGTCTGCGCCTTTAACTTTTGCTAAATTGATACTTTAATTCATGTAAAAATCAAATCAATTTTGATAGTTTGACAGATTAAAAAAACAGGGGAATCAAACAAATTAGACAATAAAGGCTTGTAAAAGCATAGAATCTTATAAAGTACGTTATAGGATGCGAGGAAGCTATGTGCCACATCAATTGGCAGTCTATTTTTTAACGTTACTCTATAGAATCCGTTGGATTTAAAGTTATTATCTCATTTACCTGGTGATGTTTCATTTTGCTTCCAAAAAAGTTCGTTCTAAAGAACGAACCTTATTTATGTCCCCGACCAAAAATTCAAGAAATAGGACGCGAGGGAGCTATGTGCCACAATAATTAGTAGACTATTTTAAGGAGGAAGAAAATAAAAAATAATGATCAGACTAGTAAATGAGGTAGTGCAGTTCGATGCAGAATAATGAATGGTGAACTAATCGATTACTAATGGGATAAGCTACTTTTTACTAATGGGATTAGCTTAATGATAGCTTGGAACTACTAACAGTATAAGTTGTAAGAAAGTAACTGAATCGTGTTAGAAAGTGACCTTAAGTATTACACTTTCTGTTATCTTAGCTTATTTGACTATTAGTTACTTTATGCCGATATTATGTCAGTGTCTATTACTTTCATCATAGCTTGAATTAAGCACGATTCTTTGTTGTTGAAAGAAGTTAATAGTGGGATGGGAGTGTGGGAGGGATTTCAATATTTTACAACAGATTATCTTAATAGATGAATTGTTGACAATGTATAATAATCCAGATCTATAAATTATAGTTAACTTGTGTTGTGTAAGCCAGAGTACAAAATGTTCTTTTTAGAGACTTCAAGTGGTAAATTTTTACTGCTAAAGAGTCAATAACAAACATGACTATATTTTTTACATTAAATTTTTTGATGTGATCAATTACTATAATCAAATAATTAACAGAATTTACTGATGTGTATTTTTACTTTCCCTCACCTTTGGTAGGAAAAGTTATGTTTTCACATAAAACATTTTGTTTCGAGATTTCAACAGAATTATTCTTTTTGGGTGTTTTTAAGACCTCCTGTTATTTTCAGCATGGTCTCTGTGTGTTATCATCATAGCGCCCAGGGTATTTAACATAGAGAGTTGAAACTTGGCAGAAAAATCAGTCTTTACTTCTAGTTGTGCCGCCCGGAAAATCAACAGTTTCCGCCATCTTAAACCCAGTTTGCTGAGTTAGCAATTTTTTTTTTAAAAAATCGTAACAAATCGAAAAGTAGCCAGATCGAGTTGAAATTTAGGAGGAATGTACCTCTTTGTATGACAAACAAATTCACAAAATTTAATTTTTATTTTGGCCGCCATTTTGAAGTTATCGATTTTTGAATTTTGAAACTTTGACAGTTAATAATACCGAAAGTATGAATACGTTTTTGACTTAAAGCACATCGTTGAAACCAGTAAAAAATAAGGAACAAATTTAAAAAACCCGATGAAATTCCATTGATTAGTTTAAAAGTGATAAGCGAAAATAATTATTAATTAGTGCGATACTTTTGTTAATCGTCAAAGTTTGTTTCCACCTGTAAAAATTCAAATAATTAAATAAAAAAAATAAGTTAGTTCAAAACCCATCTAAGAAGTGACCACGGCCTCCTAAGTGAGGAAAAGTTCCGAGGTATCCCGTCTCCGATTTTTTATTTTATATGATAATATAAAACTCTCGCTAACTTACCCTCCCGCTAACATACCCTCTCATAATACTTGAACTGTTACGAAGCACCTCAATTATTAATTATAAATGTAAAATTCTTCCAGTGATTGTTGAAATATGAAAGAAGCGAAATCTGAGATGATGTTTTCTGTTACTTGCATTTCGAAGTTTCGATGATGTCGTGCTATGTTAACACGAATAACACGAAACAAAATCTTATTAACAACCGCCTAGAGGCCTAGATTAACTGGAGAGACGGGAGATTTTACAATAGTTTTCTAAATGGAAAGTGCAGATAACTGACTGGTTTTAGATTATTAACGTATTACTTGGGACTTAATGATACACCTTTCTTCCTAGCAAAGGTAATAACTGTGCATCTCAACTCTGCAGTAATCAATTTGTTGCGGGTTTGTAACACCAGATAGTTACTAAGATACTATCTAAAAACATAAAAGAAGAGAAAGAAGATATATCCAAGAATGCAAGCTTGTCGCTGATTACGTCAGGAGCTCATACTACTTTTTTTATTACATACTCAGATTCACTGTGTACTACACACTGTGTTCACTGTATCAAAAAGAATCACTTGGTGCGTTCAAAGGGCATCTGTTTCACGCCATCTTGGTACGGCTTGGCCGATTATGCTGGTTAAAGAACTCGACCTATTCCTTAAAGGGCATACAGACACTGACCCTTTGTGTGTGCTGAAAGCTCATACTTGGCCAATTTATTTAAAATTAATATTATTGGTTTAAAAACATATTCCGTCAAGTAGTACTAGCAAGCTACTAAAAGAGTTTCTTCGGTCATAAAAATTCATATCCTATATTGTTTTTTTCTTGCTATAAAATGTATAAAAGTTGCACTTTGGGGGATTAAGTTGCGCATATCCTTTAGCATTTTAGGTAGGCACTTTTATGGTTATTTTAGGGGTACAATGGCCGCCATTATAAAAACTCGATATATGTATATTGTATATATTTATGACCTACTTTCCAATACCTTTAAAATAACACCCCACTCAAAAATGAAAATTTTAGGTCACAATGGTTTACGTGCACCCAAACGTTCTAAAATTCGACTTTTTTAAATGAACTCCCGGAAATATCATTGGACTAGAGCGATGTATATTTATGTATTTATTTCACATTTTTAGGACTAGTCCTTATGGACTAGTGGTTGTGGTTGGTTGAGGCGGGACATTATTTTTGGGGATATTTTCTTTGTTTATTTTGGGGGTAAAATGGCTGCCATTTTTGAAAATGCGTTATAATATATTTGTGATCTGCTTTTCAATATACATATTTAAAATGATACCCCACAAAATAAATGTTTTTTTTTGTTTTTTTGTGATTAGTTTGCCATTGCTCGCTGATCGAACAAAAGTTGAGTTGTGAAGTTCGCAACATTTTTCCTGTTTTGGGGGAAAAAAGTTGTGCTTGTATTCCAAATTTAAAATCTCTAGCTACAAGGTCAGAAGACATGGACCAAGACGCGATCGACGGACGAACTTTCAAAAGCATAAAGGTTTCTAGAATGACCTAGAAAGATGATTTAGAAACCCTAAAAAGCGCAATAATTTCAATCCAATAAGACTTAAAAACCTTGAATATCTCCTCCATCACATTTCAAAGGCAAGGTGGATTGTTTCCTCTTTTTTTTTATAGTAGTAGTAGTAGTCTAGTACTTCCTACTAGAACGGGTAGGACGAACCACTTGTTCGAACCTTGCAATTAGGCCCTTTTTACGCCCCGTGGTGGAGAGTTCCAGTTACTTCACACATCATACATTTGTACATTGTACCGCCGAAGTGAGTATGGTGTGGTCATTAGTAAGCTATATAAGCGTGCGTCAAAGCGTGGGGGAAGAGTCCCCATAAAGGGTGTCCCTCGCCCTGCTCCGTCCTCGAACCATAGATACAAATCACATCATCATGACACGGATCGGACCCACATCAGAGAGTGGGGGAAGAGTCCCCATTCCCCATAAAGAGTGTCCCTCGCCCTGCACCGTCCGCGATTCATTGATGCAATTCAGAGTATCATGGCACGGGCTCGACCCCACGACCTCGAGTTGCCTCGACTTAGTGATAGCTGAGCGAGCGCCTTAAGACGCTCGGCTACCCGGCTCCCTCTTTTTTTATAACTTCTCTTGTCAATTTTCATTTCAGAACTCTTGTTCTACCCTTTTGTGCCAAAATATTTCGTTAATTGCTCAAAACAGGCGAGTAATTAAGTAACATTGCCAAACGTCTTGGGTTCAATAATAAAGGGAATTATTAAATGAAACAGAAATGATTTTACATTACTATATAACCATTTATTTTTCATTGACTAATAAGTGCGATAATAGTTTTTTTTTCGTTCTTTTGAAAAATTTTACAACAGATATTTTGAAATAAACCCTACAACATAATAACGTCTCTTTGAGTTTTATGCAAGTACCACAAACTCTTGCTCGAAGCATAACCATGTTTATTATAGCCTGCTTTACTGCTTATTTAAGAGTTAAGTAATATGATTAATGCCCATGAAGATGTTCCTAATAACAGGCGCAAAACGTCAGGGACACTCAAAAACAAACTTTTACACTTTAGATTCTGATGGTTTTATGTCACTTCTAATGTACAATTCGTAAACCCATAATACCATACCTTGTCGTTATATTTCAATTTAATATTGCACGTAAATCCTCATAATATTTTAATCCATTAGGATCATTACTATCTCTTAATGTATAAATTCACTAAAAATAATAACAAGAATTGAGTGCGATAATAAAAAAAAAATTTTTTTAACCAAAAAATTAAATTTCTAAAATGATTTGTGAATAATAATTCAGGATAATCTTACATTTATAAAATTTGGGTTCAACGACTTTTTTAAATGTCACTTCTCTCAAAAAAATGAGATTTAAAAAAATCTTTAAAAGTTATGTAAAAACATAAATATTTTGCTTCCGAAGGTATTTTGATCCTTCTCTTTCTCTTCGAATTTTGTTTTGTCTACAAATTCCAAATTGCTCAAGGGATATTCCGTTGTGAAGAATTAGGCTTAATGTATAACACATAATATGCTCATTAATACTTAATTTTATTCATAAATAGTTCTTATGTTTTTATTATTATTATCTTTTTATGCTTGTTAAAGCAATGCGCATTTAATATAAGAAATTTAAATAACCCAGATGTCTTTGACTATTTGTCGTCCCTATTTCCATATTAATAGAACAGTCTGGATAATAATATACGACTTTAAAAATATCTTAAAGTTTATTATTAACTTAAAATAAAATTGTATTTCGTCTTTAGGTTCGCAGGGTCTTAAAGATTGAGTTGAGGCAGGTTTTTTCTCTAAAAATATAACCCAACTTTACCTGATGCCCGATAGCCAACTTGTTTTGAAAATTTGAAATCAGGATATACTCGTTTAAAGTTTAATGTTATTCAAAATGTCCATATCGAGTTGTGGATTGAGTCGAAAATCTGGAACGGTTCCAGATTGCCACCGCCCAGGGACGCCAAGGCGCCTTGCGGTGGGGAGAGAAACAATTTTGATCTCGGACCATTATTGTAAACTTACGGATAACGAAGTCAACTTAAAAAACCTGATTGAAATTCCATTGTGATCTCTTTGTTGAATATTACAGATAGTAACTTATAATAAACAAGTGTAGTCTTAAGACTTAACACTATATATATTCAATAAATTAGATAAAAGACTTCATTTTAATATCAAACAAAGGCAATGATTAAAACAATAAATTTTTTTACAGACATACAAACAAGATTTTACTGTCCAATTTTAGGCATTTGGATTAACACCTATCCCAATACCCAATGATTATAAATGCCTTATCAAATTAAGATCGGGAACAAGTTTCAAATATGTTTTAGAGACAAGAAAATTGAACATAGACTGTTATTTTTGCGAAAATATTTGATTAGAATAAAAATATTCTGCCAATAATTAGTGTGGAACATAGCTTCCACAAAATACAACAACATTACATTTTACACCCCCCCCCCATATTGCTTCCCAGGTGGCTAAGGTAACGGAAGCTATGTAATCGTTTACAAACAAACATTTTTTTTACCTCTTGAATTTTACAAATTCCAAGGCAGAAGACTGTTTCAGACATCAGGGAACATTTGTATCCCGTGTCAGTCTGTCGTTCCTGTCCAAGATTTAATAAGCGCAGACTTTTAAAATTATTCTGGGGCCAGGTAGCAATTTCTATAAGGGCTACTTTCGACCTACCATTCTTTTTTTAAAATTCATCAGATTAGTACTTTTGAAGGTGGATGTAAATAAATGTATGTTTATGTGCATGTGGAAGAAAACAAATAGGCGCAGAAGGTTGAAACGTTTATGGGACCAATAATGGGGTAATTATAACTTACAATCCAAATTTAATTGACATCGGACGAGTAGTTTTTAAAAGATGTTGGCTTGAACGAAACCGAAAGACCAATGGTGGTCTGAAACAGATTTCTGTCTATGAATTTATCAATTTTGAGACAAAATAAATCGTCCTTCAAAATGTTCTCAATCGTTCTGTTATCCTTAGTAAGCTCGGAAGCAACTATGTAAATGTAAAGATAGTTGGTACATTTTATTAATTATTATGAACCACGAACCATAAATTTGCATATAAATAATCTTGTAATTAGCATGAAACCATGTAATTCCCTTTTTGATGAAAAAATGAAATAGAATATGAAAGAGTTTTACGATATTTTCTATTAATATTTTTAACGAGTATTAACAAGTTTATTAGCGTATTTCTCAACTCACTTAATGTTTAAGTCTTTTCATGCCTAAATAATAAGTAAAACCTTTATTCTTAGGTTAACTCAACACTCAACTGAGATAACTTGGCAAGCGCTTAAGGTCTCAAATTCATGAATAGTCTATAAATACAAAACAAAGCTCTGAAGATGTGCCTCCATGCAAAACACGTACTGTCCTGAGAATGACAGAAGTAGAATACGTTGCACTTGTCGACTTATATAGACATACCTTAGAATTACAATAACCATTGAATAAACGTCGTAGTTAATATATGCTGCTATAAGTAATCTAGAAAGCGCATTTCTCGGTTACTCTTGTTTTTTTTTCAACCATTATAAAAAAAACTACTTTAATTCAAAAATTATTTCTAATTTCATATGAGAAATCTACTTATATCTATCCTTTTTTGTAAATTAGAGTTAGTCACTGTAAATTTCTTCGGATAGTTTCACATGCACTCACTCTTTTTTATAGTTTTAATATTCACACAAACTCTGGTTTCTAATATATCTTTCTTATATATTTACTAAAGTGTGTGACAATCGGCTCTCCTGGTGTTATTTTCGAATTAATTTTAATGTTGTGACAAATATATTTTGAATTCACCATAATATAACTAAATCGTTTTTTTTTTTTTTACGAGTAAATGTAATCAAGAACTTGGAACAGACGATTTTACTTTATTTTTTTATGTGGATTGAATTAATTCTCGAATTTTATACAGGTAAATAATATTCGATATAGAATTTTGCTCCTGCTTTATTTTATAAAATGTAATTTTAAATAGTGTTTAAGGCCGCTTTAGACAATCATCTTGGTTGTCAACCATGTTGTCAATATGCCATGTTGAAGTTAATGTTTATCGTCTACGGATAAGTTATAGTGGTTGACATTTTATCTACGATTGATACGAAAGATGCGTTGAAAGTAATTCTCTGCGTACTTGTAGGGGAGACCGGGGACGGTTGAAACAGGGTACGGTTGAAACAACCCAATTAATGCATGGAAAAATTAGCGATATTTGGGAACAACCAAGGAAAAGGGACGCGGCTTCCGTGGCGGAATCTGAACTTTTGTGTTTAATGTCGTCTCGAGTTTATCTTAAGTTTCTGAGAGGGGGTATTGTGTTTTCGCGTCCAAAAGTAAGCATTTTTGTTGCTACACTTTTGCTTTTTTATCCAAAACTGAAATAGTTGTGGTTATGATAGTTTTAGCGTAAGAACTTTGGTTATGGAAGTTCAACAGGTGTAATTCTTTTTTATCTATAGTATAAAGTATGAAATTTTCAAATACACTTTACGCTTCATTTAAATAAGTTAAATTAATTTTTTTTTTTTTACTTTCGTCAAATTTTATTAGTTTTAATGTTAATTAACCTTGAACTACAAAATATATGATACAAATTACATTTAGAATATTTATTATTGTTTCATTTATCTTAAACACCTATTATTCTGCGTATGACCAATTATTCAATTATTTTGCTTCATGTTCTGTGATTTTGACTCGATAAATAAGCATTTCTAACATAATTCTCTTTATTCTGTTAGTGTTACAACTAACCCCAATAACTGTTACAACCGCCCCTGGTATGGGGTCGGTTGAAAAAATGTTCCTGAATTTTTAAAATGCCTACAAATATTTTTGTAATGCAAATAATCTTACTATAACCTCATCCATTTCTAGTGTGATAACTAAAGTTCAATTAAGGCCATCTGTCAAATACATTGAGGTTAAAATGTTTTTGCAGGAAGCGATTTAGTAAAAATTGTTTCAACCGTCCCCGGCCTCCCTTATTCATTGCACATGCGCGGTTCACAATCGTGCGATAAGGTGAAGAAGTCTTCTTTATTTCCGCCCTAGAGCGGAAATAAAAAAGAATTCTTCACCTTATCGCACGATTTGCGTGTTTGTTTGATTAAAGCAACTGTTTTTATCACGTTTTTAGTGTTATTTTGATTTTTAATTTATTATTAAAATCCAAGTACGGTACGCAACTCGGGCGAAAATTGCATTTTGCTTTGCTCGTGTGGTTTTACTATCCTCGCCCTCGCTCGGGTGCAAACTCTACACTCGCATGGCAATATGCTACTTTCCGCATTAGACGCGTAATGTGCGTAATTATGTTGGTCCACAGGTTGAAGTAAAATCAAATAATTCATTTCATGAGAGACATACGAGCCTCTTCTTCACATAATTCATGATAATAACGAGGTATAAAAATTCTTCATTTTAAACCCCCCCAAAAAATCCTCAACAAACATGAACAAACGGTAGATTCGGTAGTACCTAACTTTGTAAAATGTTGTTCACTTGAATGTCAACTTGGTTCTATGTTGACAACCAAGTTGATCGTCTATAGGTCGCTTTTAAACTTTCAATTACTTTTCACAATCGATTAAAAAATATGTCAATGATAACAGGAAGAATAATACAAATTATATGAATTTAATCTACTATTATGTCCTACCTTTATAAACTATTCTAAACAACTGACAGTTTTGTGCAAGAAAATATCTTATTAATGTGTGGCTAGTGGCTAGATGACAATTTATTTCTATTCTACAATTGAAAAACATGTAAAAAAAATTAAAGTTTGTACAATGAAAACGAACTGTTTAAATGGTAGCAAGGACACTTTTGAAGAGATATGAAGACCAATTACTTACAACCAATAAGGTCAACATCTAACGATTTATAATCGTTGTATATGTCTCTTCGTGATAGATGTTTATTGTCAAAAATAGTTATGTGTTATTGGAGAACGCTTATATGCAATAGTTATTCTAGAAGTTATGCGCGTTATAATTGTTTAGACACAGTTAACTGTTTTGTTTGTGTTGATATAATTTATTGGTTTCTAATTGATCGAATACACCAGTGAATACTGTTATGAATAAGCCTGATATTTTAATGGAAAAGCGAAATCATTTTTCGTTTCTATTTTTATTAAACGAGCGTAGTGAAATAGTTCTTCATTTCATCAGAGATTTGGGATTTAAAAAGTTTGTTTGTGTGTTTATTTGTTTGTCTAACGATAACTGGCGTAAAAATTGATCGATTTGAACGAAATTCAGCACAAAGGTGCATTTCAGCATTTGTGACAATTGTACAGTTTTTGAAAATTTCCCACTTAAAAGTTTTAAGATGGCGGCCAATATGGCGGACCACTAAACAAAAGGTTTAGTCTGCAGGACATGTTATACGACATATGGTTAAAGATCTCGAAAAGTAGGAAAATAATATTCATAGTACTATTTACTATCATTACAAAAAAAAAAATGTTTGCCGGCATTTTAAAATAAATATGGTCGCAATGAGGATGTTATGACAATATGCTATATAAGTTTATGCTTATATAGCATATTGCATATAAAACATATTGATGAATAGAGAAAGAAAATATGTATTTTCAAAATAGCCACCTCAAATGACCGAAAACGCAAATATTAAGAATTTTTAAGTCTACATTATGCTGGATATCAAATAAAAGGTCTTTTTGAGCAGGTAATGATGATTATTGCCCCGTACATCCTAATTACGCAAGTTTGAAATGTAATGCTAGTAACTTTTCGTTACAATAAGTTTTATAATTCTTCACCTTTATACTTTTTACTCTCCAAGACCTCTAGTCTATATAGTATGATTATTGGCCCAGACCCTCTGCGCCAATAATCATACTACTATGTATCATAATAATAATCAATAATCATACTACTGTGTACTACTTAGATGCATTATTTGTTTAAAGTAAATTTTAAAAGATACAATGGCCTTACAAAAAGGGCACCTCTTTAGATTATTACTCCCCTATGTATTTTTAGAATGACTTTAACTAAATAACTATTAAGACAAAGGGATGTTATTGTTTAGTCCAATGTACTTTGGGAAAAAGGAATATCAGACTTCTATTTTTATAAGGGGGATAACAGTGTAAAGAAGAACATTCCGTACACCTACTTTTGATTGTTACTCC
The DNA here is from genome assembly GCA_951217055.1 of Gerris lacustris. NCBI lineage: Eukaryota > Metazoa > Arthropoda > Insecta > Hemiptera > Gerridae > Gerris > Gerris lacustris. The sequence continues at coordinate 21,157,236 of OX578283.1, read as the reverse complement.
CCTCTGTTTTCTTTATTAGGGAAGTAACAATCTAAAGAAGTGCTTCTTATGATGGTGGATATAGAGACTCGTACAGGTGAAAGATTTTTTACGGGTAAATCAACTGCCGACTTAAGCCGGCAGTTTATTTCACTTAAAAAATATTTCAATTGGACAAGTCTCGAAACTCAAACTTCGTTACACGATTTCCTTTCATCCAAGCCAATTTATACTCTACCGCGCCTAAAGAAGTTTTACTTCTTAAAACTTTTTTTTTTTTATTGAAACTCTAAATAAAGGAGAATACCTCAAAATCGCATGTGCAATAATGTATAGTGAAAATACATTGCTATTAAAATGAGGAGGTTTAGAAATATGTTAAAATCGTTGAGGCCTTGACTCTATAATTAAGGAAGGCCTTGTTAGCATTTCAGTGTCGTGTTAGCGTGTTTTATTGAACTGTTAAGAGTGTATGTTTATAAAACAACTCAACATTCTGAGTTCATTGATCATTTGATAAAAACTCATTTATAAGTAGTAATAGTTTACTAGAAGTTGTACTTTCTCGGCTCATCTTAAAACGATCAGATTAGCCTTTAAAATTGATTCATTGCTCTTCAATGCTCAATCATTTTGTTTTTCAGCTAAATATTATAAATCTTTCTAATAATGTAACCTGTCACTCACAACAATATTGTGAAACAATTAACTCCAAAAGAGTTGAAATAGGAATGTTTAGGTACAAACTGGTTCCGACGATTTTAGCAAACCGAATCTAGCTGGGTCATCCAGGGATGCCATCCCGCCCAAGGCCTATAGCGAAAATTCCCCCCAAAACTGCCTGTCATTTAAAATATTTAAAAAATCCCACCCAATCTCTGAAAAATACCCCTAAATTGGATTTCCCTAAAAGTTCTGATGATGGGGTTCTTCTATTGATGGGTTTATTAGTAGTTTAATGATTTAAGGCCTCCTCTAAACTAATTTAATCATTTCTCTTCAATAAATGTTCTCTATAAGTTAAATCATGTTACCTAAAGATCAATCATATAGTACATAAAAATCGGGTAATTTAGTTCACACAACTTAAAGTTTGTGAAATTTTAACACAGTGAATGACACTTAAAGTGGAAATTTATCCCTTTTTGTAAAAACAGTAGCTATATTAAGCGTAATTAGGGGAGGAATTTAATTTTAATTCTCTGATAATTAAATTAACAAACGTGGTCGAAGCCGGTTTGTTTTTAAATACACATTTTCTTTTACGGTTTGACAACAAATTGATAATATTTACTCTTTGCGTTAGATTTCCAATATCCAAGTAAAATAATATAATATTTTAAAATAATATCGTTTAAACCTTATATATATTTAAGGTCTTCACCAAAGAAAGAAAGAAAGTTACATTATTAAAAGAAGTTGAGGATGGTGGGAAACAACTGAGTTACAATCTATATTGTTATAAATTCCGTAAATCTTAAGTTTTTCTCATACATAAAAAGGTTTACTTTCCAGTAGACGATTGTTAGAGAACAAACTAAATAAATATTTGGCTTATTAACTCGTTAGCATTGAGTACATTCATTATCCGACCTGTTCATTGCCGTACTTTCGTTAACCCTTAAGGATTATAAATTGTTATTTTAAGTAATTTGAGTTAAATAAATTTGAATCTACCCATGGTGAATTTATAAAAGCTGCTAAGATTGTACTGTTTAAAATTTTACACTGATTCAATTAAAATAATTACTCTGTTTTCATTGTTTATTACTTTCTTCTATACAATCTTTAATAACACCCACGAAAAAAACTTTTATTGATAACACATAATATGTTCTTGTCAGTTATGACCACTTAATGAAAAAACGTTTACCCAAAACACATAATACATTATGTTCTTACCAATTATTACCACTTAATGAAAAAACGTTAACTGAAAACGCACATAATATATTTTTTACCAATTATGACTACTTAATTTGTTTCAGGTAGATAGAGTTGGTTAACAAAATGAGAGAAATAGCAGACATGGATAGAATAAATAAAGAGATACTTGATGAAATTAAACCAATATGTCTAGACGACAAGCAAACTCAAGCAAAGGTAATAATTAATTATACTCTGCATTACTGTTTTACTTTTACATATTATCAATTCATTTACATTGACTATAGATATGCAGTGAATTATTAATATTTCTAGTATATAATTTATTTATAAATATTTTTTTTAGGTATACGAAGAAGTAGAATGCTTAATAATGACCGGTGAAAGATTAGGAAGGCTAGGGGATATTTTCCGATCTGAAATGGACAAAGGTCTCCACGAAGAACCTTCATCACTCCTTATGCAAAATACCTACATACCACAACTTCCAAATGGTTTCGGTAAGCTTATCACTGTTGTACATAACATTAATTTTAGAATGTAATGTGAGATCGTTAAAGGAAGAACAATGAGTTTGGGAGGATGTTGAATTATGAGATTTGATCTGGAGCACTTGTACTGCTGCAGAGTATACGATTTCTAATCTTATCAACTCAGATATTATAACCTTTTTTTTATTCTCATATGTAATGCTATAATGTAATGTAAATTTCAGAGGAAGGCGAATTTATGGCCCTAGATCTTGGTGGAACAAATTTTCGAGTTGTTGGCATGACTTTGTTAAAGGGCCGCGTCGTCAGAGAAATAATACGGAAGTACGACGTCAGTTCAGAACTAAGGATAGGATGTGGTATCAAATTATTTGACTTCTTGGCTTCATGTTTAGCTGATTATATGTCTCATTCACCCTTCCCTACCAATGGACATAAGATACCTCTAGGTAAGATTGAACAGCCATTAATTTTGTGGTAGTCAGATTTTTACTTTTCGCAATAACTCATTAATTTCCCTCATTATACTTTCTTTCAAGGATTTACTTTTTCATTCCCGATGAAACAGCGTGCTATTGATGTCGGAGTGTTGGACACTTGGACCAAATCATTCATCGCCAGTTCAGTCGAAGGAAATGACGTTGTTCAAATGCTCAGAGACGCCTTAGCAAGGAGAGGTGACACTAATATCAACGTCGTTGCAGTTCTCAACGATACTACTGGTAAATTCCATGAATGTTAATTTGTTTTTTGTCAAGATATAAATCAGAATATTTTTTTCTACATGCTATTTTCAAACTTAATACCTGTATATTAATGATCAAAATCAACAATACGTGCGGTGTCGCGGGACACCCGGTAGGAACGAAGTTCCTTACGCTTTTCATTAAATATATATTATAAAATCAATTTTTTTACTATAAAATCACAGTTCCAAAATAAGTATACGATACTAACTACTTATACATGGTGGAGTTAGAAAAGAGACAAAATTAAAAGTAACTAACTATTTGTACTAGCGAAGTTAAGGCAAAATTAAAAGAAAAGCGTTGTGCGTGAACGCTTGGGCGGATAACGTTGTTAAATGAACTCAGCCTGGGCATTGGTAAAATGAACATGTGTACCAAATTTCAACTAACTCGGTCATCTTTTACTCAAGTTATCGTCATTCGATTTCGTGACGCTTGGTTTTGTGACGGTGATTTTGGTTGTTTTTTTTCGAATTCACTCCCGGACTCCAGAACGGTGCCATAAGGAACTTTGTTCATAAAGAAAAAAACGAAATAATTCTGAATTTAATAGCTTTAAGGTTTTAAAGTGTTTTATTATTTGGTAGGTTATTTAAAATAGGGTTTCTTTAGTCAATTTGCTTTTACAAAACTTATAAACAGAGCTCAACAGCTGACAAAATACACTTGCCAATATAAATATTCAAACTTGAATACGTTTATATATAAACTTGACCCTGCTTTGGAAAAATAACTTTAAAGTAGACGTCCTTGAGAGAAAAATTTAAAAACAATCTTAACATGGTTGGAAACAACGCAGATTTATTTTAGCAATTTCATTATAATGATTAATAATTCTTCTATTATCAATATAGATTTAGTGGCCAGTGTTTATGTGTTTATCTTCGTGCAACTAAACAAATCAAATGAACCTTAAAGTGTCCAAATAAAAGAACATAGACTTGATCGGATGTATCGAAGCGACTTTTCAAGGACACAACCTGAACACAATAAAAGCACTCATCGCCACACAACAAAAGACAACCATTTTCGTCCATGATATGGCCACAATAGGTTTGCTTACAGAGGCTAATCTGAAACCGATTCCCATTCTTTACACGGCATTATCCTGCTAAGTATTGAATTATTTTTTCCCCTGTTTTTTTTATACGTCTCGATGTATTGGGGATCATTACGGGTTTATAGGCCCACCATCACTATACTATACACATCCATCATCAATGTGAAACATGACTACGTTGGACCCTAATAATTGTTAGTATTTCTATTTATACAGTAGTATTTTTAAAACAGAAATAGACAATGTTGTTTTGATAAAGTTCAAAAACTAAGTTAGCCATTGTACTTTTTAAAATATATTATGTTATTTTGATATTTTTTATTTTAGGTACCCTAGTTCATGGAGCTTCAATAGATCGAGACACAAGGATAGGACTCGTATTAGGAACTGGAAGCAATGCTTGCTATATGGAAAGTGCTGATAGGGTCACACATTGGGTTAATCATAAAGAGTCAGACAAAGAGGTAAATAATATGTTTAATTATACTTTATTATTAGTCATTTTAACAATATTAATAATTTCCATGATTGTTACTTTCTCATATATATAGTACCTATATATAAAAAAACCTACTACTAGTCATAAAATTTCCTACTATTTTTTTACGAACGTATGTATAGAAAGTTGCACTTTAGAGGAACAAGGTGTGCATATTTTCCTTTAGCATTATAGGTATGCACTTATTTGGTTCTTTTGGTGGTAAAATAACCGCTATTTTAAAAATTATATATATATGTAATCTACATTTCAATACCTTTACTATGATACCCTACTCAAAAATTTCAAAAAATAAAATTTTTGGGTCCCATAGTTGTTACGGTCATCTAAAATTTCAAAAATTTGACTTTTTTATATGAACTCCCGGAAATATCTTTGGCCCACAGAGAAATATATTTATGTATTTTTTCCTTATTTTTAGGGCCTTTATCCTTATGGGGTAGCGGTTGGGGGAAACATATTGTGTTGTGTTTTGTTCAATTATTCCGGGGGTAAAACAGCCGCCATTTTGAAAATTCAATATATATTTGTTATCTACATTCCAATTCCTTTACTATGATACCCCACTTAAAAATTATAAAATATAAAAAATGTTGCGATCAGTTCGCAATTCCTCGCCGATAGAAGACATTTTAAGTTGTGAAATTCGCAACTTGTGTCCTGTTTTTGGGCAAAAAAGTTTAACTTGCATACCAAATTTCAAATTCTTAGCTACAATAGGTCGGGTGGTGAAATTTTTGATGCGACGGACCGACGGGCGAGCTACCAAAGGCAATAAGGGTTTCTTATGACGACCTCGAAACTCTAATTAGGTATTGTTATGGTGTGAAAATTCGATTTTGATGGAATTAGTCCAAAAATAAGTCCAAAAAAGTGGTTTTTGATCAATTTTGGTCTGTCATGTGTACAGATGCATGGAGCCTAAACTACTATGGGCCCATTTTAATAAAATTTGGCAAACGGGTTCAGAAAAATCATACCCCGATGCGAAATCGAGAAATAAATTTTAGCTCCAAATTAGGGGCGCTTCCCCCCCCCCCCAAAAAAAAGAATTTTTAACAAACGTGAGAAAAAATATTTCTCGAAAACGGTTCCGATCATTTTGATAACAAATTCTAAAATATTGAGTTAATTTAAATTTTTAAGTAATAACCTTAAATCTAATTTTCCTGGGGAAAATCATCATAAGAAAATAGATTTAAACGCGGATGGTGAGAGTCAGGGTTCGATTCCCCGCTGGGAGAACTTATTTTTACTGGTCTTATATTGCTTTTTTTGTTGGTCTTATATACTTTGCTTTGTAAGTTTCATCGCAAATTTCCGTTTCCCCAATTTTGAACCACTTCCCGTGATTTAATCTTCCCCAAATTTTGCACATAGATACAACTAAGGTGAAGAATACAGAAACCAAAAAAAAAAAAAAAAAAAAAAATGGCGTCAAATTAATTTGCTATTTAAGTTTCATCGCACACCTATTACCCCAATTTCGAACCATTTACCGTCATTCAATCTTACCCAAATTTTGCACATAGATACAACTAAGTTAAAGAATACAGCAACCAAAAAAAAAAAAAAAAAAAGGTTAAAAATACGACCAGTTTAGAAAAATGGCATTTTTATATGAATTATTATTATGTTGAATTTTAATTAAATATGTAATAATAATTAAATGGAATCACGAAAACTCCAACTAATTATGTACTCTGACATGAGAAAGTTAGTTCTGAGTTGTCTCGGACTGATTTTTTAAAATATCTGTGTTCTACATAGAAGCATCTAGATTTAGTCATCATACATAAAGGACACTGACATTGGAAGCATCAGCACATAAGAAAGTTTACACTTATTTTAATAATGATAAATTACTGATTTTTTATTAGTTTATTTGTATATTAATGTTTAGATAATGTAGGACAATATTAAAGTAAAATTGTTTTTCAGGTGATAATCAATATAGAATGGGGTGCTCTGGGTGATAATGGCTTGCTAGACTTTATTAAGACTGAATTTGACAGAGAAGTCGACAGGAATTCGCTTATCGTCAGTTCGTTCACGTCAGTAACTATATCAAGTAAATATTCATGGTATTCCACAGCCAATCAATGCTTTAACTATAACATTAAATTACTGCTTCGTTTTCTCTCATTGATTTCACCAAATATTATATATATATATATATATATATATATATATATATATATATAAATGCCACCAGACAACATTATAAGCTCCAACCAAGAAGCATTCAGAGAACCTTCCGAGCTCAGAGCTAATAATGTTCCCTGAATGCTTTTTAGTTTTTTTTCTTACGGAGCTAATAATGTTGCCTGAATGACAAAACGGAGGCTCAGGCTTGCATATAGGGAAATTACCTACAACAAAAAAATCCCTAAACCTCTACTGGGGGTGGTACTAAAGGCATTGTCTAACTAATATTACTGACGTTATAGTAATGTAAATTTTTACAAAATATTCACATGTGGATTCTTATAAAGGTCTGATATTAACCATATTATTACCGCCCCTATTGAGGGCGGCAACGAAATTCATTGAATGTAATATTATTAACGTTGCAGTAAAGTGATTTATAATTACTACACTTCTCAATATTCACTAATGGACTTTTAAAAGTCTGATATCAACCATATTATTACCGCATCTAATTGGGGGCGGCAACGAAATTAATTGAATGTAATATTATTACCGTTGCAGTAAAGTGATTTATAATTACTACACATCTCAATATATTCACTAATGGACTTTTAAAGATCTGACATCAACCATATTATTACCGCCTTTAATTGGGGGCGGCAACAAAATTTATTGAATGTAATATTATTAACGTTGCAGTAAAGTGATTTATAATTACTACACTTCTCAATATACTCACTAATGGACTTTTAAAGGTCTGATATCAACTATATTATTACCGCCTCTAATTGGGGGCGGCAACGAAATTCATTGAATGTAATATCATTAACCTTGCAGTAAAGTGATTTATAATTACTACACTTCTCAATATTTTCACTATTGGACTTTTAAAGGTTTGATATCAACCATATTATTACCGCCTCTAATTGGGGGCGGCAACGAAATTTATTGAATGTAATATTATTACCGTTGCAGTAAAGTGATTTATAATTACTACACATCTCAATATATTCACTAATGGACTTTTAAAGATCTGACATCAACCATATTATTACCGCCTTTAATTGGGGGCGGCAACAAAATTTATTGAATGTAATATTATTAACGTTGCAGTAAAGTGATTTATAATTACTACACTTCTCAATATACTCACTAATGGACTTTTAAAGGTCTGATATCAACTATATTATTACCGCCTCTAATTGGGGGCGGCAACGAAATTCATTGAATGTAATATCATTAACCTTGCAGTAAAGTGATTTATAATTACTATACTTCTCAATATTTTCACTATTGGACTTTTAAAGGTTTGATATCAACCATATTATTACCGCCTCTAATTGGGGGCGGCAACGAAATTCATTAAATGTAGGTAATATCATTAAACTTGCAGTAAAGTGATTTTAAATTACTGCACTACTCAATATATTCACAAATTGACTTTTACAAGTCTGATATAAACCATATTATTACCGCCTCTATTGGGGGCGGCAACGAAATTCATTGAATGTAATATTATTAACCTTCTAGTAAAGTTATTTTATTACTACACTACTCAATATATTTACAAATTGACTTTAACAGGTCTGATATCAACCATATAATTACCGCCTCTATTGGGGGCGGCAAAGAAATTCATTGAATGTAATATTATTAACCTAATAGTAAAGTGATTTCTAATCGCTTCTTTATTCAATATATTTACTAAATGACTTTAACAGGTCTGATATCAACCATACTACTACCGCCTCTAGTGGGGGCGGCTAAGAAATTATTTATTATAATATTATTAAAGTTATAGTAAAGTGATTTTTAATTACTACACCATTCAATATATTCACTCGTGGACTTTTAAAGTTCTGATATCAACCATATTATTACCGCCTCTAACTGGGGGCGGCAACGAAATTTATTGAATGTAATATTATTAACCTTCCAGTAAAGTTATTTTTATTACTACACTACTCAATATATTTACAAATTGACTATAACAGGTCTGATATCAACCATAATATTACCGCCTCTATTGGGGGCGGCAAAGAAATTCATTAAATGTAATATTATTAACCTTGCAGTAAAGTTATTTTTAATTACTACACTACTCAATATATTTACTAAATGACTTTAAGAGGTCTGATACCAAACTATATTATCACCGCCTCTATTGGGGGCGGCAAAGAAATTCATTGAATGTAATATTATTAACCTAATAGTAAAGTGATTTCTAATCGCTACTTTATTCAATATATTTACTAAATGACTTTAACAGGTCTGATATCAACCATACTACTCTCGCCTCTAGTGGGGGCGGCTAAGAAATCATTTCTTATACTATTATTAATGTTATAGTAAAGTGATTTTTAATTACTACACCATTCAATATATTTACTCGTGGACTTTTAAAGGTTTGATATCAACCATATTATTACCGCCTCTAATTGGGGGCGGCAACGAAATTCATTAAATGTAGGTAATATCAATAACCTTGCAGTAAAGTGATTTTAAATTACTGCACTACTCAATATATTCACAAATTGACTTTTACAAGTCTGATATAAACCATATTATTACCGCCTCTATTGGGGGCGGCAATGATAATCATTAAATGTAATATTATTAATGTTGCAGCAAAGTGATTTTTAATTACTGCACTACTCAATATATTCACAAATTGACTTTTACAAGTCTGATATAAACCATATTATTACCGCCTCTAATTGGGGGCGGCAACGAAATTTATTTAATGTAATATTATTAACGTTGCAGTAAAGTGATTTATAATTACTACACTTCTCAATATATTCACTAATGGACTTTTAAAAGTCTGATATCAACCATATTATTACCGCCTCTAATTGGGGGCGGCAAAGAAATTCATTAAATGTAATATTATTAACCTTGCAGTAAAGTTATTTTTAATTACTACACTACTCAATATATTTACTAAGTGACTTTAAGAGGTCTGATACCAAACTATATTATCACCGCCTCTAGTGGGGGCGGCTAAGAAATTATTTATTATAATATTATTAAAGTTATAGTAAAGTGATTTTTAATTACTACACCATTCAATATATTCACTCGTGGACTTTTAAAGTTCTGATATCAACCATATTATTACCGCCTCTAATTGGGGGCGGCAACGAAATTTATTGAATGTAATATTATTAACCTTCCAGTAAAGTTATTTTTATTACTACACTACTCAATATATTTACTAAATGACTTTAAGAGGTCTGATACCAAACTATATTATCACCGCCTCTATTGGGGGCGGCAAAGAAATTCATTGAATGTAATATTATTAACCTAATAGTAAAGTGATTTCTAATCGCTACTTTATTCAATATATTTACTAAATGACTTTAACAGGTCTGATATCAACCATACTACTCTCGCCTCTAGTGGGGGCGGCTAAGAAATCATTTCTTATACTATTATTAATGTTATAGTAAAGTGATTTTTAATTACTACACCATTCAATATATTTACTCGTGGACTTTTAAAGGTTTGATATCAACCATATTATTACCGCCTCTAATTGGGGGCGGCAACGAAATTCATTAAATGTAGGTAATATCATTAACCTTGCAGTAAAGTGATTTTAAATTACTGCACTACTCAATATATTCACAAATTGACTTTTACAAGTCTGATATAAACCATATTATTACCGCCTCTATTGGGGGCGGCAATGATAATCATTAAATGTAATATTATTAATGTTGCAGCAAAGTGATTTTTAATTACTGCACTACTCAATATATTCACAAATTGACTTTTACAAGTCTGATATAAACCATATTATTACCGCCTCTAATTGGGGGCGGCAACGAAATTTATTGAATGTAATATTATTAACCTTCCAGTAAAGTTATTTTTATTACTACACTACTCAATATATTTACAAATTGACTATAACAGGTCTGATATCAACCATATTATTACCGCCTCTATTGGGGGCGGCAAAGAAATTCATTAAATGTAATATTATTAACCTTGCAGTAAAGTTATTTTTAATTACTACACTACTCAATATATTTACTAAATGACTTTAAGAGGTCTGATACCAAACTATATTATCACCGCCTCTATTGGGGGCGGCAAAGAAATTTATTGAATGTAATATTATTAACCTAATAGTAAAGTGATTTCTAATCGCTACTTTATTCAATATATTTACTAAATGACTTTAACAGGTCTGATATCAACCATACTACTCTCGCCTCTAGTGGGGGCGGCTAAGAAATCATTTCTTATACTATTATTAATGTTATAGTAAAGTGATTTTTAATTACTACACCATTCAATATATTTACTCGTGGACTTTTAAAGGTTTGATATCAACCATATTATTACCGCCTCTAATTGGGGGCGGCAACGAAATTCATTAAATGTAGGTAATATCATTAACCTTGCAGTAAAGTGATTTTAAATTACTGCACTACTCAATATATTCACAAATTGACTTTTACAAGTCTGATATAAACCATATTATTACCGCCTCTATTGGGGGCGGCAATGATAATCATTGAATGTAATATTATTAATGTTGCAGCAAAGTGATTTTTAATTACTGCACTACTCAATATATTCACAAATTGACTTTTACAAGTCTGATATAAACCATATTATTACCGCCTCTATTGGGGGCGGCAATGAAAATCATTGAATGTAATATTATTAATGTTGCAGTAAAGTTATTTTTAATTACTACACTACTCAATATATTCACAAATTGACTTTTAGAGGTCTGATATCAACCATATTATTACCGCCTCTATTGGGGGCGGCAAAGAAATTCATTGGATGTAATATTATTAACCTTGCAGTAAAGTTATTTTTAATTACTACACTACTAAATATATTTACTAAATGACTGTAACAGGTCTGATATTAACCATATTATCACAGCCTCTATTGGGGGCGGCAAAGAAATTCATTGAATGTAATATTATTAACCTGGCGGTAAAGTGACTTTTTATTACTACTCTACTCAAAATATTCACTAATGGACTTTTACAGGTCTGATATCTACCATATTAGTATCGCCTATATTGGGGGCGGCAAAGACATTCATTGAATGTAATATTATTAATCTTATAGTAAAGTGGTTTCTAATTACTACACTTCTCAATATATTCACTAATAGACTTTTACAGGTCTGATATCAACCATACTACTACCACCGCTAGTAGGGGCGGCTAAGTAATTAATTGATTGTAATATTAATAACCTTATACCTTAAAAGTGTACCTGACAAGTGAATTTGTAGTTGCTACTTTATTTAATATATTCTTTATTGGACTTGACTTGCAACTGCTACTCTGTTTAATATATTCACTAATGGACTTTTTCAGGTGTGATATCAACCAGTCTACTACCGCCTCTATTGGGGGCGGCAAATAAATTTATTGATTATAATATTATTAACCATATATCTTAAATGTAAACCTTAAAAGTGATCATATAATATTACATTCAAATTTAATTATTGTAATATTATTGACCTTATAGTTAAGTGAATTTTCAATTGCTACTCTATTGAATATATTCCACTCATAGACTTTCACAGGTCAACCATACAATTACTGTCTTTAGTGGGGGCACTAAAGAAATTCATAGGTTGTTATATTATTATTCTTATAGTAAAGTGAATTTGTAATTGTAACTCTATTAAATATATTTAGAAATGGACTTTTGAAACTCTAATATTAACCATACTACTACCGTCATCAGTAGGGGTACTGAAGGAATTCATTGCTTGTAATATTGTTACCCATATAGTAGAATGAATTTTTAATTTCTACTCTATTCAACATATTTATTTTTCTTTTTAAATTGAGACAATTTATCTTTATGAGAGAAAAAATAAATGTTTTTTCTCTAGCGGCAGCAAAATTACGCAATATTGAACTGTGTTTAGGCATAACATTTTAAATTCTCTGAGGTTTCAAGAAAAATTTAAAATACAATTTTGCTGAGGATTATTCCAGGCTAAGCCATGCCCACATTCTTCGAAGCCAAATCTTAAACCCAAATTATTTTAACAATTTTCCTTAAAAATATTACAAATTTATTTAAAAAAGAAAGTTTATAAATACTTTTTATAGATTATATTTATAAAATAAAATGGAGTAAAAGCATAAAAAAGAAGTCAAAATATTACGGAAAATAGTAGGTCTTAAAATAATCATAAATAAATTTAATTAGTGGCAATATTGTAGCTCGTCTATTATCATCATTTTGTTTTCTTTTTACTGCATTTCTGCTAATTAATTTTTTATAATTGTTACACTTGATATTGTCGCTTGTTTTTTTTAAATTTAAATAGTTGAATAATAATATTTTTACTACGTTTTTATTAGCTTGCTTTCTTGTTTGTTTGTTTGTCCAGTACAAATCTTGCAATAGATTTTTATCTAACTTCCCGAGTAGCTAGACATTTGAAACTTTTAGAATAGCTGAACACGATGACAATGCATTATTGTAATACTTTTAGCCATCTTTCAGCAGAATTTAATTTATTTTCAGCAAATTTTGCTGTATGGAAAGTTAGTTAGGAAAAAATCCGCAAGTTATTTTATTTGTTTTGACATATCCCTTATTTACGATCTTTCTTTTATGACAGAAAATTTAAAAACGTAGTATACAAAAAGTTCTTTTTATCTTGTAATTATTAAACCTTTTCGGTTGCCAGTGGGAAAAATATTGTATGCATCAATTATTGTTTTATAATGTAGTCTTAACCTTATCAATAATCGATTGTCATCATGGGCACCCATTTGAATTTTTGTAGGGGGGGGGGGGAAAGCCATCGTGGGAGAGGGGGGGGGGGAATCAGTTGCCACCGGGGGGAGGGCTAGGTTTTTTGACAGCACCTGTTTTGAGTTTTCATTTTGGAGATTTTAGGCTATGGAAAACGTGTTTTGAGGCCCTAAAAATCGAACTTCCACTGAACGAAGAGTGGAAGTTCGATTGGTAGGTCAAAATATTAAAATTAAGTAAAATTCTTAAAATTTCCATGAATTTTTAAAATTTAGGTATATGAAGTTTGAAGTCTTTTCTACTGAGCAAGAATGGATACAGCTATAGTTTGCATGAAGTTGTTTTGAAAATAAGAAAGTTTCAAAAAGATTTATTTAGTGCATCTATAGGACGAAATGGCAGTTTTAATCTGATTCATATTGGTGTAAATACAGTTATCTATATTTTTATTTCTCCAATTTTTTGTACAACTCACCACCTGTAACGCCGTTAACTCATATGATATTCAAGGGAACGGGAGTGAAGCATAATTACAACAATTGTTTCAAGTACTGAAATTTATTCTATGCAATTATTCAAAAGAAAAAATAATGAATTATTTTTTTACCCCTTTTTTTTAACCTAATTTTTTAAAAAATATTTTTTTTAAGTCACTATATTTTTAAAATGTGTGGGTAGGTACTATACACATATATGTTAAATTTCAAAGTGATCTGACGAAAGGTGTAGCCATGAGAGGACAATAATACATACATAATAAAAGAAAGCAGTTAACACTACGATTACTTTAAATTAAAAAAAATCACAGGGAAGTACTTGCGTCCAAGTACTTTTTAGGGTTTCGTAGATGATCAAGCATACCCGTTATACAGGGTGACCTGCGATAAAATGTCATATCGAAACTGGCCGATTCTATGGGTCAAATGCAACAAAAAATGTCGAGTAAGCATATGCCTATTTCTCCATAGTTCTCGAGATATCGATTCATATCTTTTTTGCAAATATCTCGAAAACGAAGCTGTGATCTCCATCAACGCACAAATAAAATAATTTTGATGTAGAGAGCTTAAATTAGTATAATTCGAATCTCTAGAAACAAGATTGGCTTCAAAGAGTATTATGGTAAAAAGCGTAGTATTTGAGAATAGTAAGGATAAACACCCAAAAGTGACCTTTTTTTTCTCTCTTTTTTTTTTAAGTTTTTGGTAGTTTTCATACCTTCTACGGAAAGTTTAAATTTTAATTTAAATCAAATTATAATTATTATTAACTATGTTTTTTTTTGCGAATATCTCGAAAACGAAGCTGTTCCGGATCTCTGTTTATAAGAACTTTTTTGTCCAGCGTCAAATTTCCTATCAGAACCCAAAGTGTTGTGGTTTCGTTCGGGGAACCCTTCTTTGCATTTGTACAAGAATTGGTTGTGATCCGGACCGAAAAATTTCACGTCTGGGAACATTCAATCCACCATAATTCAAAAACTAGTCAGTTGATCTTAAACTTTATTATACCATTTGAAAGCTTATGAAAAGCAGAAGTTTTTCCTAAAATCGCCACACTTCTAACATCCCTCATTTAAGAGTAGAAAGCTCAGGAATTTCGTAGTCGAATTTTAAAAAATCCAAATTTTCCAATGTAGCAAGATGCTTAGCAGCTGATAATTTGAAATTAAATGTGTGATTCTAAAAGATTTTTTAATGCTCTTTAAAATGCTTCCTTAGCCGAATTTCTCTATCTCATTTAGTTTTTGAGATATTAGACATTTTTTGAAAATTTTCGTGAAACACTCAAAAAAGAAAGGAATCGATATCTCGAGAACTATTAAGAAATGGGCATAGGCTTACTCACATTTTTTGTTGCATTTGACCCATAGAATCCGCTAGTTTCGTAATGGCATTTTATCGCTGTATAACTAGGCATCGCGTGGCTCTATAATTGAAGCGAGCGTACAGCAATAAATATGTATTGATTATTGAAAAATTAGATAATCATGATGAATTGATAGATAATGGGTCTGGTAGTAGTACAGCGGCTTGTAAGGGAACCACCCCGCATTCTAACTATTCTTCTAACCACACATCACCTTTTCAATTATTATAAAATGTATCACTTTGCTACAAAAACAACTGCTGCATGTATCAAATTGAAATTTTGCATGCCTGTTTCAATTGTGCATTAGATGGTGTATATGAAGTTTTATTAAAATCGTTACGTTAGAACGTAAGATATCGGTAAAAAGGTTGTTTTCTCTATTATAAACGTTTAGGTCCGCTTTAATAGTTTTAGCGATGTTTATTAATTCAAAGCGGTGTCGCTGTTGGTTTTAATAAAAAATGTTATTTGTAAAAAAATGTTCATCTCATCGAATAGATGATAATAGAATCTTTTCCCGTCCTGAAATTCCAATTTAATTTTTGAACCTCTCGTTTACGCGAGCGTTGCGCGCGAACTCTTGGACAGATCACGCTGTCCAACGAACTTAGCCTGAGTATTAGTAAGAGGATCATGTATACCAAATTTCAACTAAATCGGTCAACTTTTACTCAAGTTATCGTCACACGCGTAAACGTTACTGACAGACAGACAGACAGACAAGATGCATAGTTTGTTGAATGTAAGAAGCTCGCTTCAATAAACAATTTAGCTCGTGGCAATTTAGCCTTAATTATAATTTAACTTGGCAAATAAATCTTGAGCTGTTACTGAGTCCATAAGAGTTTTTTGCAAATGTCGGGTTACAATCCTTTCAGTTATTTGCACCTAACTGTTATTTGCTACTCTTTATAGGATGCAGCATTGGTAGTTTTGTCGTAACAAATGGATAATTGTTATTGTAAAATAACAATTATCCATTTCACTTATCATCAAGGTCGTAAAGTACACTTTCCCATTTTTCATAAAACCCACACTTCACATAACGTAAAGAAGGTTGTAGCTGCTCATGAAAGCTATGAAAACTGTTCACAAGCAATGTGCCACATCCATACCCAAGCAACACCAAAACTGGCCCTCAGTTTCCCAGGGCTTTCAAGGTATAAAAACTGACTTTACTGACCAATTCAATGAAATACTGAGCTATAAAGACTCAAAATACTGACTTTACTGACTAGATTGCAGCCCTGCTCATAAAACCAATAAAGGATGCAACATTTAAAAAAAGCATATAATATATAATGTATCCTACTCTTCAGCAGCATTCATTTGATATCCCACTCAAAATTTGAAAAAATTAACTTTTTGACGCACTTCACATTTGCGAGCATAAAATTGGCAATTTTTAAAAATTGGGAATTCCCTCCTAGAATTTTCATTGCTCTATAATAAGGTATTATCATGAATTATTTCGACATTTTAGGACCAGCCGTTATACTGTGGTTGGGGGGGGGGGGATTTTTTTGGGTTTATTTTCACTCATATCAAATAAAGAAATCAAATTTAAAAAAGAATATATATATTTGTATCCAAATCTTCAGCAGCTTTCATTTGATACCCCAATCGAAAATTAACGCCCGCCCCCCCCCCCCCCCCCCTCCCCCTGCCTATAGGTATGGGCGGGCGCCCATGATAGTGATAGACAAATTAAACACGAGATGTAAAAATGGCAATAAAAAAAGTACATTAAAATATTGTTTAAAAACATCGGACGTGTTTTGGGGCTTTTCACCACCAAACATAAACCAATGAAATGACAGCGATTTTTTTGTTATATGAATTATAATTTTGGTTGCCCGTTAAAAGTTAAGTCCGATAAAATGAGGAACTTTATACTGAGGTATTTAAAAATGTAAACAAACTTTCCTGTATAAAAATCAAAAGTCGACATTTTCAAAATGGCGGCAAATATTTAGATAAAATATGGAGGATATGTTTATTTTTATAGGAAGGTATCGTTGGTGCAAATTTTGGCTCAATCGGAAATAGTTAATAAATTATTTAGCGTTTAAGTTTCAAAGTTCTAAAGTCAATATTTTCAAAATGGTGGCAGATATCTTGTCTTATAAAGAGGAATAATACGGTCTGCGCAATCGTCTTAAAACACCCAAAAGGGATTATTCTGATAAAATCTCGGTTTCGGATTCTTTGGGGGAAAAAATACAATTCCTACAATATCTTCGGAGAAGGTGAGAAAAAGTTAAAAGTGAATAGATGCAAAGATTGTTTTATAATGTAATCTTGAATTAATCATTAATCGATTGATGATGGACGAATTAAGCAGGACATATAAAAAAATGTTTAATTAAATTAATTTAACTTTTTTTTCTTTAATTGTATTCTCTTAATTTCTCTATTTAACAAAAATAATTAATATAAAAATGCAATTTATCAAAACTGGTCTTATTTCCAACCTTTATTTATTTATTTATTTTTTTGGTTTCTGTATTCTTCACCTTAGTTGTATTTATGTGCAAAATTTGGGAAAGATTGAAAGACGGTTAGTGGTTCAAAATTGGGGTAATAGGTGTGCGATGAAACTTAAAAAGCAAATAAATTTGACACCATTTTTTTTTTTTTTTTTTTTTTTTTTGGTTTCTGTATTCTTCACCATATTTGTTTCTATGTGCAAAATTTGGGGAAGATTGAATCACGGGAAGTAGTTCAAAATTGGGGAAACGGAAATGTGCGATGAAACTTACAAAGCAAAGTAATATAGGACCAGTAATAAGAATGGAACAAGTGAATTCTTTATTTCGTGTTAATAGCATGAGCATGTGTTTATAAGATAAGATGTGGGGGTCGGTGTCGGCGAAAGCTGTACTCATTGGGACAAAGACTTCTTTCTACTTTGATAATCAGGATGATAGATAAGGAGAGAGTAATGTGAGTAACATTTATCAACCTTAATTTTCATCATAAGCAATAACCAATCTTAACGTAGATTAAAATTATCATGATAATATGAAGAAGTAATATCACCCTTTCAAAAATCGGATGAATCGATTCAATAGATTAATAAAGTAATGCATTTACATAATTACAATAATTCGTTGAATGCAGGCCTTTGAAGACAACAGTCAAAATAAAATTAGTAATCAGGCCGCATTATTTTAAAATGTTAAAATAAGCTTTCAATGAATTTCCGAAGAAAAAAAATATAAAGATTTTATAATTCAGCGTAAATTAGATTAGTAAAATAAATACGATCATTATTTAAGTGGCTTCATTTGATTACGTAAGAGTAAAATAAAATTGAAGCGATAAAATGAAATAAGGTCTGAAGAATTAAGAACTTTATATTTTTTTATCTCCCGTCCCTTCCTCCCTGGTATATCAACAAATTAGACGATACATTTTTGGACATTCCTTTTATATCCCTTCTAGTGTCGCTTGTGTTCATTTCTATCGTGTTCTGTTTTCGTAAATTATTTGTGTTAAAAGTTTCCAACTATGAAGCGAGCAGATAAAATCCTTGCAATGGTTCGAGAATCGTCAAGCACAAAACCTAATTCGTAAGTACACCAGAAATATTAAATTTTTTCGATATTTTTTTATTGTTGTTATATTTCTATTTTTAGGTTTAATAACTAATAATTTATACTTATTTTACTTTACTTGTTTTTTTACTTAACTTGTTTATTTACTTTGTTTCACACAATTATATTCCACATTATTATAATGATACACTGATAAGGGTTTCGAGGTCATCCTTGAAACCCATGTGCATCGTTTGTCCGTCCGTCGCATTTTGACTCATAAGTATCTACTAACATATTGTAACTATTGATTTGAAATTTGGTATTAAGTACAACTTTTTCTTACCTAAAACTGGAAAAATTTTGCTAACTTCGACTTGTATTTTCTGCGATTATCCGCGATATGATCGCAAAGAATTTTTTTTTTTTAAATTTTGAGTATAATTTTAAAGGTATTGAAAATAATATCACAAAAAAACCCAAAACTACTAAGGAGGAACCAAAAATAAAGGCCCCCCCCCATCCCGCTATTCCATAAGTACTGGTCCTAGAAAATAAAAAATACACAATACACAATATACACATATACATCTCTGTAGGCAAACGATATTTCCGTAAACTAATTTGTATAAACAATTAGGCAAGTCATATAATACTTTATTGCTTAAAGCCAAACAACAAAATTTATAAAGTAAGCTACTGTCACGTATAAAATATAAACCAATTTCAAACAGTACATAACCAGATAATATTACACTATGGCGTCGAATGATGGATAACTATTATTTATTAAAAGAATCCGAAAAAATATGAACTAAACAATAATCTACAGGATATAAAGTAAGTGATAGTGGTAGGATTCGAACCCACCCTGACCCCCCCCTGATGCGGTCACCAATCCGCGTGCTAATGTAAATTTAGAGATGTAAATTTAACAATCGGTTAAAAATTATAATATATATGTATATTGTATATATATATTATTATTATTATACAAGTATATATATTATTGATTGGTTAATCAAATTTGAGTAAATTTGTACAAAATCAAAAAGTTGACAGTAAAAATCAGTTATTTTATTCTACTATGTTAGTAGTGGAGATTATTATGAGAAGTAATTATTCTTTTATTTCTTCATCAAAAATATTACTACGTTTTTATTAGCTTGTTTTCTTGTTTGTTTGTTTGTTTGTTTGTTTGTTTGTCCGGTACAAATCTGGCAATCGATTTCTCACTAACTTCCCGAATAGCTAGACATTTGAAACTTTTAGCATAGCTCAGAACACGATGACAATGCATTATTTTAATACTTTTAGCTATCATTCAGCAGAATTTAATTCGTTTTCAGCAATTTTTGCTGTATGGAAAGTTAGTTCGGAAAAAATCCGAAAGTTATTTTATTTGTTTTGACATATCCCATAGTATTTACAGTCATCATTTTGACGGGTTTCAAATTTGTGATTTTTTATTAAGAGGTAAACATTGAATGACAGCAAAACAGGAAATATATCGATTATATTATTTATCGATTATATTATTTAAAATATATCGATGGCACGGTTTAGATTTGGTGTTGGGGAGATCCGTTGTACAAAGATTTGTCCTTTTATAATGTTAAAGATCAGCTCTCTAGATGGTTGTCATTTATGTGAAGTAAATAAATTTGGAACTTTTTTTTTTAACTAACATTATATATTATATAACAATAACAATTATATTATCAACATTACATAAGATTCAACAGAAAATTTAAAAACGTAGTTTATAAAAAGTTCTTTTTATCTTGAAATTATTTATGTTAGAATGTTCAAAATAATCTATAGAACATATTAACGTTTTATTTTTGAAGTAAACTATTAATTGAAGGTATTTTGATGATGAGCAACTGCTTTTTATGTTAAAACACACCTTCTTTAACATCGGTGAAAAAAAAAACATGGAAAAAACACATTTTATGTTAAAAAAAAAATCACAGGAGGTACTTGCATCTAAGTACTTTTTAGGGTTTCGTAGATGATTAAGCATACCCGTTATGTAATAATTAATTATGATTTTTATCTTCGATCTCAAGTGTCCCGGGTTCGATCACCCGAGGGGCCACAATGTTTTTTATCGGTAATAACGACAAGATAAAATTACATTTTTTCAGGAAATATTCATCGCCTCACAATAAGGTATTTGCATGAATTATTTTGAAATTTTAGGACTAGCCATTAAATAGTGGAGGTGGACAATATTTTTGGGGCATATTTTTTAACCAATAAGGAATGCAATATTTAAAAAGCATATATATTTGTGTCCTACTCTTAAGCAGCTTTCATTTGATACCCCACTCAAAATTTTAAAAAATATAGAATTTTGGGCGCACTTCAAATTTTCGCGCATAAAATTTCCAATTTTTAAAAATTGGGGAAGTCCTCCCGGAATTTTCATTGCCCGACAATAAGGTATTAGCATGAATTATTTCGAAATTTTAGGACCAGCCGTTATATAGTGGTTGGGGTGAGGACATTTTTTTTTTTGGTATATTTTGATTTGTTTAACCAATAAGGACTGCAAATTTAAAAAAAAGCATATACATATATATATCTGTTCTACTCTTCAGCAGCTTTCATTTGATACCCTACTCGAAAATTGAAAAATATATCAATTTTTGAGTTTACCACATTTTTGCGACTTGCGCATGCGCATATTTAATTTTTAACTTCTGTATATTTTTCCTGTGGTTGGGCTCAAAAGTTGCGCTAGTGTTTCAAATTTCAGCTCTTTAGATTAAACGGTCCGGGCCCTGTGAACCAAAGAGCGATGGACGGTCGGACACATGAATCTGTGAAGCAGACTATGAATCTCTGACGTACGGACAAGTAATTAATCATTTATTGCAGACTGCTTGCGTACTATATATATAATTGGTATCATATATTTTTTTTTTAGATATGTGTTATTAAAACTTTTGGAGAAGGATGTATTTTCTGTCTATAGAAAGAGTGATTTGAAATGTACCGAAGTGCCGCATTTATATACTGTGACCTATCAAGGCAAAACTTGTAAAGCTATTAGTGTTATCAGTGGAGGTAAATATATAAAAATAATATTTATGCATCCATTTAATTTTTATCTTTCTATAACTAAAAAATACCCCATACATTTAAATTTAAATATTGGCACATGAAATGCCGAACATTTGTCTAGAAAATCTATTCTACTGAGATAATTATTAATCCTTCCTTTAAGTTTATCAATAATCCTTTATTTATTCATTTTTAAATAAAACTAAAATTTGTAAAATGACTTAGTATTTACTAGTAATGCATGCAATACAATTTTTATTATTTTCAAAATACAAAAAGTAATAAATAATGGTCTCTCCAAGTCTAGAGCCCTTTGTAACTGGAGCAGTGAAGAATTGCGTTTCCGGAACTATTATAAATCAACACTTGAGAATTAGTATATAAATTTAATTGAATAGATTAAAAAAGAGAATCGTTTAAAAAAAGTACATTCTTAATGCTTAAGTACATGCTTAATGTAAATACTTTATATTAAAGAAAAAAATCTAAGTAAGTACTTTCTTTAAGCTGTTTCATTAATTCACCAGGAACTGTTTCGCAGGCAATACGTTTCTACCTCTAATTCAGCGTTCAATAAAACTCAAGGTAGAGTTGAATGCAATTTACTTGCGCTTTGCCAAAAGACAGAAGAGAAATACATTAAATAATGGAATCTGGATTTTCTAAAAAATTATTAGTATTTTTTATGATGCGTTGGTAAAACCAACTAGAAATAAACTCATAAGGTTTGTTCCAACCAAACTTCAAACTGGTTTGGAACTGTCCGACGCATGCGCATCGGACCACATTTTAACGTTTTTTGCTAATGCACATGCGTCGAACGGTTTGAAACTAGTTTGAGGTGCGGTTGGAACAAACCTAAAGTTTCGTTCTTGTGTCTGTCTGTCACTTTGTACGGTTCCCATACATTTTGAAACAAAATGGAGAAAGCATAAAACTTTGTAGCATTAAAGATCGTTTTGATACGAACACAGAAACAAATATTGCATACACAAAATTATCAGGCGTGTGTCTACTTATAACTTATATGATGTTTGTTTTGTTTAATTTAGTGTGGATAAATGAAAGGTATTTGTTCTCGTCTGTATCTAATAATTTCAAACTTCGTATTTCATTTTATTTTATCGTATATTTCATTGAAATCACAAAATCAAACTGTCAAAATACATATTTTCTTTTAACTTGTCAAATATTAAAACCAAAACAATAGCAGTATTAAAGAGTATATAGATTATAAAAATCTGTATCACTTGTATAGGCATTGTTTTATTTTTCTACATAATTTCATGTTTTCTGCACGCTCAACCATTTATTATTTGATTTCCTAATAAGATCTTTGTATTGCAGAAATATATTTTATAATGTTTAATTTTAATTTTTTCCACTTTTTTAGAGGGTAGAAGTGATCTTGAAAGATATGTAATACAATTAAAGAGTTATGAAGAACAATTTAAACGATTTCAGCATCTGAACGGTATTTCTCAGTGGGTACAAACAGACACCTGTCTTGCAGAGGCCTCTACGCAAACAAATGAGGAACACTTTATTCCAAGTAAGCCTTAAATTATTATGTCGTTAATTAATTTCAGGTTAAGTTAAATAACAAGGAAACAATAGAATAATTCGATGAAATTCCATTTAGAAAAATGTTGGTCAAATTAAAGCTTACTCTGACACCAAATATATGATATTACGTTTTCATGACATAGTTCAAATGAGTTTATCGCGGTTGGTAACATCTCAAATAATTTTTAAAAAAGCGAGCAATTACGAACTGATCGCAATAGTTTATATTTTTTGTAATTTTTGAGTGGGTATTATCATTTCAAAGGTATAAAAAATGCAGATCACAAATATATATCGCTAATCCAAAATGGCAGCCATTTTACCCCGAAATTATTAAAACAAAACACAAAAAAGCCTCCCCCTGCTACCCCAAAAAGGCAGGTCCTAAAAATAAGGCAAAAAACATAAATATACATCTCTGTGGTGATGATATTTCCGGGAGTTAATATAAGAAAGTAGAACTTTAGATTTTTTTTTTTTTTTTTTTTTTTTTTTGTGGTATTGAATTTAAAATCACAAATATACAGGGTGACTGGCATTATATGTGGAAAAATGAAGTAGGTTGATCTACGTCTTATGGGCCACAAAAAACGCTGTATAAACCATGGGTCAAATCTTAACCGTTATCCCGCAAGGTAAAATTTTATGATTTTTTTAAGATCGCATACCTTTTCTTATAAAAACACTAATTGCTCCAAAAGTATAAAAGCTAGAACAAAATGTTTGGTATCGTTGTAAAGCTGACAAATTTTCTAATAATAAAAGTGTATTTTTAATTTTCTTGCCCTCAAATTACATGAAAAAAAAATTATTTTTAAGAAAAAAAATTTAAAAATATTTTTTTTGCGGTTCTATAACTTGGTAAAGAACCGAGCTTAAACTTTTCGGACTTCAGGAAAAACTTCCTTATTTACTAAAGTTTCGATCGATCTTAATATTATTACCCATTCATTGGGCGGAATTTTTATTAAACTTCGCTGAAAGTAAAAAAGAAACGTGTTTATTGTTGCAATTCTTGACTTACAGGTGAGTAAATAAAATTAAAAACAAGCAAGGTTGGTTTAGTATATTCACCTTTGAGTCAACAATAGCAACAATAAACATGTTTCTTTTTCACTTTCAATGAAGTTTACTAAAAATTCCGCCTTATGAATGGGTAATAATATTAATATTGATCGAAATGTTAGTCAATAAGAAAGTTTTTCCTTAAGTCCGAAAATTTTGAGCTCTTCTTTTTACCAAGATATGGGACCACAAAAAAAATATTTTAAAATTTTTTTTCTTAAAAATAAAATTTGTTTAAAATTTTTGTCATATAATTTAATGGCATAATAATTAAAATTACATTTTTCTTATAGGAAATGTTTTCAGCTTTACAACGGTGCCAAACATTTTATTCTAGCTTTTATACTTTTGGTGCAATAAGCAATTTTATGAGCAAAGGCATGCAATCTTAAAAAAATCATAAAATTTGATTTTGAGGGAGAACGGTTAAGATTTGACCCATGGCTTATATAGTGTTTTTTTGTAGCCATTGAGGCGTAGAACAACCTACTAACCTACTTCATTTTTTCACATATATTGCCAGTCACCCTGTATAACGCGATCCCAAAATAGCACCCAATTTTCCCCCTAAATTATTTAAACAAAACGCAAAAAATGCCCCCCCCCCCACTACCCCATAAGGAAAGGTCCTAAAAATAAGGGAAAAATACATTAATATACATTTCTGTGGTCCAATGATATTTCCGGGAGTTAACATAAAAGTCAATTTTAGATTTTCATTGAGTGTCATTCACACCCTACGTGCACTAAATCCGTTGACATGATATTACATATATATTTACAAAATTTATAATTTCAGTGTTGTTTCAGTATTGTTTTGAATCAGTTTTTTAAGCAGGTTTTAACTTTACTATATTGTTTTAGGTGCAGGAAGTGTGCAGGATTATGAGGGCACAACAGAAAAAGCACAAATCTCTCTGCCTAAGGAGAATTATTCTGAAGATCGGGAAAACATGCTAGTTGGTGATTCAAAATACTCAAAAAAAAAACATTTCTGCAAATTTTGTTTTAAATTAATTGGCAATTTTACGAGACATTTTACAAATATCCACAAAGATCAGGAAGAATACAAAGAATATGCTTCTCTAAATAAAGCAGACAAATTGAAGAAAATGAAAATGATTATTTCTGAGGGAGACAAGCTGTACAATAAAGAAAACCCCAACAACGCTATACCAGTTAGAAATACACATGCTTCGGCAAAGACATCGCACGAAAGATTGCCTTGCCCTAATTGCCAAGGCATGTACAGCTCGTCACATTTAACGATGCATTTTAAAAAGTGTGACAAAGAATTCAACACCATCAATCCAAGAAGCATTAGAAAGAAGTCTTATAATTTAAAAATGACTAATGACAATAATACGATGTCAGAATCGTTTAAAATGATCATTTGGCCAAACTTGCGAGACGACCACTTAAAAAAAGAAATAAAGCATGATTCTGATTTAATTGATTACGGCAACACGCTCTGTAAAAGATACACGTCAGACACACAGGGCAAGTTTATAAGGCAGACGTTGCGTATGGTTGCAAATATCGTGCATGAGATGAAAAACATTGATGAAACCCTAAAAAATTCAGCAGATGCCTTCTTACCGAAACGTTATGACATATTTGTCCAATCAATTCGAACACTCTGTGAGCTGGGAAAAGGTGAAAGAGGAGGTTATAAAGCTCCTGCAGTTGTAAACCAGTACGGACAACAATTTAGAAAATACAGCCAATTTATACTGTCAAAGTGTATTAAAGGCCAAGCTTTTATTGAAACAACGAGGAGCCAAATAATAGATTGGCAAATATTATATGACTCAACATTTAATCTAGAAATTGGCGCTCAAGCACGAAAACAGGCGGAAAGAAAAACTGTAGATGCTAGGGAGACAATACCCTACTCCGATGATGTAAAACTCCTTAGTGATTATCTCTCTAATTTAGCCAAAACCTCCTACGAAAAACTTATAAACGAGACATCAAAAAAACAAATAGATGAATCAGCTTACAAATCCCTCGGAGAGGCTCTATTGGTAAAATTGTGGCTATTCAATCGGAAAAGGGTTGGTGAAGTAGAGAAGATACTTTTGGAAGACTGGAAAAACAAAACTGTGGCGGACGAAGAAAGTGACGCGTTTCGTGGGTTGACGGCTTCAGAGAAACTTAACTCATCGAATTTTTTAAGATTGTCAATTAGGGGAAAACTAAATCGAAAAGTTGGCCTCCTAATTCATAAAAATGATGAGCCTTACTTCGATATGTTTTTAACTATGAGAAAATTCGCAAATATTGAAAAAGGAAATCCTTATCTATTTGCCGATAGAGATTCATTTTTAGAAGGAACAAGACTCATGAGAAAGTTTTCAACGCTTTGCGGCGCCAAGAGACCCGACCTTCTCAGGGGAACTAAGTTACGTAAACACCTTGCCACCACCATTCAAATTAGTAATCTGACTGATGAAGACCTTAATCAAGTAGCAAAATCTCTAGGCCACACTGATAAAACCCATATGTCATCTTACCGAGGAGACCATAGCGCAATTCATATGGGCAGAATTAGCAAGATTCTTCACGCCGTTGATCAAAATGAGTTAGAAAATATAAGGGGCAAAACATTAATGGACCTAGAGCCTGGCAATAATCAGATCAATAGAGAAGAGACATTCCTAAAAACTCCAGATATTGGCGCATCTGACAGTGTAGCAAAATCAAGCCGAGATGAAATCGAACCCCCAATTGACCTCCTTCCATCTACATCTAGAAGAAACGACGACCAAGACGACCACAGTTATTCCCCGAGTGAGTCGTCGTCTGAAAGCGCTCACACATTAGAAAGAACTCCAGTTAAAAATCGACTACGGCGTTTTTCCAATAGAGCAGTTCCTACTCGAATGCCATGGGGAAGCCCTATAAAGAAAATTATATGGACAGAGTTCCAAAAAGAAATCGAAGAAAACCGACTACCTTCATTGCAGAGGTGCAGGGAATTCCTAAAAGAAAATAAAAATCATTTCGGCCAAAGAACCCCTGCTCAATTAAAATCGTATGTTCATAACACGTGCAAAAGAATGGTTAAATATAACAGTAGAAATAGTAAGAAATAGTAAAAGTAATTATTATTATTTAACTCAGATAAACTTTTTAATTCTATTAAATCAACATTTTTTTTTGTAAAGTTTTTTATGCACGTCAACTAAATATAGTATGTATGAATAATATATATATATATATATTTTTTTATTTATTAATATAACAATTAGATGATTTAAATATTAATTTCTCGATCTAATCTTATTATCGATTAAACTTATTTTACTGCCTAGTACTTAATCTTGTAGAAATATTAGTACAACAATTAATGTTTATGTAGCAATATGAAGCATGCTCAACAATTAATTTTTGATGTAATTGAGAATCATTTATTACCTGTATTGTGTAATTTTATTATCTTTGTATCATTTTTATTTCACTGGAGAACGTCCAGGTTTTATTGTTAATTTCTTTTATTGAACCATGATATTTTAGTTGTATTAAAAAAAACTACATTCTCTCCCTTGTTCTTTAAATTTGTCTGTCAACTAATAAAAATACAGTGTTTGTATTCTAAAGAAAATTTAAAATTTACATGGTTATGTTAACTCATTGAAGTTTTCGAGTGTAGTCAATTTCCTAATTTCACGTCTTGTGCTCACGATCGATTTAATTGATCTATAGAAAATTGTTGAAGGCATAAGCGAATACCTTTGTTTCAATAGGTAAATAAACTAGTTAGTAAGTCAAGCTAAGTACAATGAGTTAAATATTGTCGTTATGATTATTACTATTATACATGCTATTTGTTTCAATTGTTTTTACTGTTACCACAAACCCCATGAATAAGGTTTAAATATACAATTTTTTAAGTTTTTGGTCATATTCATACTTAGGAAAGTTGAAATTTTAATTTAAATCAAATTATAAATATTATTAACAACGGGAGGCAGACAGAGTAAAATAGACTCCAGCGCCGGCACTGGAGTCTATTTTTCTTTGTCTGTCTCCCGTTGTTAATAATATTTATAATTTGATTTTAATTACGGTTTAAATATTAAATTAGCTTGTAACAAATGACCATTTCTTGGATATAAAAATTGAAGCCTTTAGACTGGAATAAACTCGGATTAAATTAATTATCTTTAACCAAATATAATCTGACATATTTTACTTAATACTCAATGGAACTTGGCCCATTTTTAACGATTAGGTTTTTTTTTGGATAAGACTTATAAGAATCCATATGTGAATAGAGTAGTAATAAGAAATTAACATTACAATTAGATTAATAATCCTTCATACAATGAATTTCAGTAGAGAATTCCCAGTAGAGGCGGTAGTTCAATAGTTGATATAAGACATATTATAATAATGCATACCAAATGTGCATAGAGTAGCAATTAGAAATTAATTTTTCTATATATAGTTAATACAATATTAAACAATAAATTGCATGCCGACCCACGTAGAGGCGTTAGAAATATGTTTGATATAAGACCTAAAAGAATCTATATGTGAATATATTAAGAAAAACTAGCAATTAGCAATAATTAACCATAAAATTAAATTTATAACAGTTCATTCAATGAATTTCAGTACCGCCCGCAGTAAAGGAAAGTTGTTATATGGTTGATAAAGGGCATAAGATACCAAATGTGAATATAGTAGCAATTACAAACTGAATTTATTCTAAGGTTCAAAATATATCAAATCATAAATATCAGTACCGCCCCCAGTAGAGGCGGTATTATTATAGTATTATGGCTAATCAAAAACTTAAGAATCCATATGAAAACAGTATCCAGAAGAAATTACCTTTACAATTAGATTAATAATACTTTATACAATGAATTTCAGTACCGCCCCCAGTAGAGGCGGTAGTATTATAGTATTATAGCTTATCTAAAACTTATAGGAATCGATATGTAAATAGAGTATCAAGAAGAAATTGACTTTACAATTAGATTAATAATACTTTATACAATGAATTTCAGTACCGCCCCAAGTAGAGGCGGAAGTATTATAGTATTATGGATTATCTAAGAGTTATAAGAATCCACATGTGAATGGAGTATCAAGAGAAATTAACTTTACAATTAGATTAGTAATACTTTTTACAATAAATTCCAATACCGCCCCCAGTAGAGGCGGTAGTATTATAGTATTATAGCTTATCTAAAACTTATAAGAATCGATGTGAATAGAGTATCAAGAAGAAATTGACTTAACAATTAGATTAATAATACTTTATACAATGAATTTCAGTACCGCCCCCCGTAGAGGCGGTAGTATTATGGCATATCTAAGAGTTATAAGAATCCTAATGTAAATGGAGTATCAAGAAGAAATTAACTTTACAATTAGATTAGTAATACTTTACACAATGAATTCCAGTACCGCCCCCAGTAGAGGCGGTAGTATAATAGTACATGTCGTTATGGCTTATCTAAGAGTTATAAGAATCCGTATGTGAAATGAGTAGCAATAAAAAAATTAACTTTACAATTAGATTAGTTATACTTTATACAATGAATTTCAGTACCGCCCCCAGTAGAGGTGGTAGTATTATAGTATTATGGCTTACCTAAGAGTTATAAGAATCCATATGTAAACAGCATCCAGAAGAAATTAACTTTACAATTAGGTTAATAATACTTTATATTATGAATTCCAGTACCGCCCCCAGTAGAGGCGGTAGTATTATAGTATCATAGCTTATCTAAAACTTATAGGAATCCATAATGTGAATTGAGTATCAAGAAGAAATTGACTTTACAATTAGGTTAGTAATACTTCATACAACGAATTTCAGTACCGCCCCCAGTAGAGGCGGTAGTATTATGGCTTATCTAAGAGTTAAAAGAATCCGAATGTGAATGGAGTATCAAGAGAAATTAACTTTACAATTAGATTAGTAATACTTTATATAATGAATTTCAGTACCGCCCCCAGTAGAGGCGGTAGTATTATGGCATATCTAAGAGTTATAAGAATCCGTATGTGAAAGGAGTATCAAGAAGAAATTAACTTTACAATTAGATTAGTAATACTTTATATAATGAATTTCAGTACCGCCCCCAGTAGAGGCGGTAGTATTATGGCATATCTAAGAGTTATAAGAATCCGTATGTGAAAGGAGTATCAAGAAGAAATTAACTTTACAATTAGATTAGTAATACTTTATACAACGAATTTCAGTACCGCCCCCAGTAGAGGCGGTAGTATTATGGCATATCTAAGAGTTATAAGAATCCGTATGTGAATAGAGTATCAAGAAGAAATTAACTTTACAATTAGATTAGTAATACTTTATATAATGAATTTCAGTACCGCCCCCAGTAGAGGCGGTAGTATTATGGCATATCTAAGAGTTATAAGAATCCGTATGTGAATAGAGTATCAAGAAGAAATTAACTTTACAATTAGATTAGTAATACTTTATATAATGAATTTCAGTACCGCCCCCAGTAGAGGCGGTAGTATTATGGCATATCTAAGAGTTATAAGAATCCGTATGTGAATAGAGTATCAAGAAGAAATTAACTTTACAATTAGATTAGTAATACTTTATATAATGAATTTGAGTACCGCCCCCAGTAGAGGCGGTAGTATTATGGCATATCTAAGAGTTATAAGAATCCGTATGTGAAAGGAGTATCAAGAAGAAATTAACTTTACAATTAGATTAGTAATACTTTATATAATGAATTTCAGTACCGCCCCCAGTAGAGGCGGTAGTATTATGGCATATCTAAGAGTTATAAGAATCCGTATGTGAAAGGAGTATCAAGAAGAAATTAACTTTACAATTAGATTAGTAATACTTTATATAATGAATTCCAGTACCGCCCCCAGTAGAGGCGGTAGTATTATGGCATATCTAAGAGTTATAAGAATCCGTATGTGAATAGAGTATCAAGAGGAATTAACTTAACAACTAGATTAGTAATACTTTATATAATGAATTCCAGTACCGCCCCCAGTAGAGGCGGTAGTATTATAGTATTATGGCATATCTAAGAGTTATAAGAATCCGAATGTGAATAGAGTATCAAGAGAAATTAACTTTACAATTAGATTAGTAATACTTCATACAACGAATTTCAGTACCGCCCCCAGTAGAGGCGGTAGTATTATAGTATTATGGCATATCTAAGAGTTATAAGAATCCGTATGTGAATAGAGTATCAAGAGAAATTAACTTTACAATTAGATTAGTAATACTTTATATAATGAATGCCAGTACCGCCCCCAGTAGAGGCGGTAGTATTATGGCATATCTAAGAGTTATAAGAATCCGTATGTGAAAGGAGTATCAAGAAGAAATTAACTTTACAATTAGATTAGTAATACTTCATACAACGAATTTCAGGACCGCCCCCAGTAGAGGCGGTAGTATTATAGTATTATGGCATATCTAAGAGTTATAAGAATCCATAATGTGAATGGAGTATCAAGAAGAAATTGATTTTACAATTAGGTTAGTAATACTTTATACAACGAATTTCAGTACCGCCCCCAGTAGAGGCGGTAGTATTATGGTCTTATCTAAGAGTTAAAAGAATCCGTATGTGAAAGGAGTATCAAGAAGAAATTAACTTTACAATTAGATTAGTAATACTTTATATAATGAATTCCAGTACCGCCCCCAGTAGAGGCGGTAGTATTATGGCATATCTAAGAGTTATAAGAATCCGTATGTGAATAGAGTATCAAGAGGAATTAACTTAACAACTAGATTAGTAATACTTTATATAATGAATTCCAGTACCGCCCCCAGTAGAGGCGGTAGTATTATAGTATTATGGCATATCTAAGAGTTATAAGAATCCGAATGTGAATAGAGTATCAAGAGAAATTAACTTTACAATTAGATTAGTAATACTTCATACAACGAATTTCAGTACCGCCCCCAGTAGAGGCGGTAGTATTATAGTATTATGGCATATCTAAGAGTTATAAGAATCCGTATGTGAATAGAGTATCAAGAGAAATTAACTTTACAATTAGATTAGTAATACTTTATATAATGAATGCCAGTACCGCCCCCAGTAGAGGCGGTAGTATTATGGCATATCTAAGAGTTATAAGAATCCGAATGTGAATAGAGTATCAAGAGAAATTAACTTTACAATTAGATTAGTAATACTTCATACAACGAATTTCAGTACCGCCCCCAGTAGAGGCGGTAGTATTATAGTATTATGGCATATCTAAGAGTTATAAGAATCCGTATGTGAATAGAGTATCAAGAGAAATTAACTTTACAATTAGATTAGTAATACTTTATATAATGAATGCCAGTACCGCCCCCAGTAGAGGCGGTAGTATTATGGCATATCTAAGAGTTATAAGAATCCGTATGTGAATGGAGTATCAAGAGAAATTATCTTTACAATTAGATTAGTAATACTTCATACAACGAATTTCAGTACCGCCCCCAGTAGAGGCGGTAGTATTATAGTATTATGGCTTATCTAAGAGTTATAAGAATCCACATGTGAATGGAGTATCAAGACGAAATTGACTTTACAATTCGATTAGTAATACTTTATACAATGAATTTCAGTACCGCCCCCAGTAGAGGCGGTAGTATTATAGTATTATGGCATATCTAAGAGTTATAAGAATCCATAATGTGAATGGAGTATCAAGAAGAAATTGATTTTACAATTAGGTTAGTAATACTTTATACAACGAATTTCAGTACCGCCCCCAGTAGAGGCGGTAGTATTATGGTCTTATCTAAGAGTTAAAAGCATCCGAATGTGAATGGAGTATCAAGAGAAATTATCTTTACAATTAGATTAGTAATACTTCATACAACGAATTTCAGTACCGCCCCCAGTAGAGGCGGTAGTATTATAGTATTATGGCTTATCTAAGAGTTATAAGAATCCACATGTGAATGGAGTATCAAGACGAAATTGACTTTACAATTCGATTAGTAATACTTTATACAATGAATTTCAGTACCGCCCCCAGTAGAGGCGGTAGTATTATAGTATTATGGCATATCTAAGAGTTATAAGAATCCGTATGTGAAAGGAGTATCAAGAAGAAATTAACTTTACAATTAGATTAGTAATACTTCATACAACGAACTTCAGTACCGCCCCCAGTAGAGGCGGTAGTATTATAGTATTATGGCTTATCTAAGAGTTATAAGAATCCGAATGTGAATGGAGTATCAAGAGGAATTAACTTTACAATTAGATTAGTAATACTTCATACAACGAATTTCAGTACCGCCCCCAGTAGAGGTGGTAGTATTATAGTATTTTGGCTTATCTAAGATTATATTGAGAATAATAATATGTCATACAATGAATTTCATTACCGCCCTAGTGGAGGCAGTCAACAAACTTTATTATTTAAGGAAAAAAAATATTGAACTGTATTTTTTTATTTATTAACTACATTATTAGCGCCTTGTTTCTTTCGTCTAACGTTATTAGCTCCTTCAGTGTGGTAACATAACAAAAAAAAAATTCTCTCAAAATAGCTTGGTTAAGAGAACGTTACAGGCTCCTAAAATTCTGAATTTTCTCTAATACGTTGTAAGCTCCTAACCTATATATCAGTGCGTTACGAGCTCCTCATAGTGAGCTCCTTGAGGAGCTTACAATGTTCTGTGGATGCGAAAAAGAGCTAGTAACGTGGTCTCAACATACATATATATATATATATATATATATATATATTTGAATATTTATTTTAATATAGTCTAAACACTAGTAGCATTATTTTTAAACAGATATAACAAATTGGGAATTCATTATCATCTGTTCCTGTACTCCCTTGTGGAACATAGGGCGTCAGGTCATCTAAAAATAAGCATCTCCATCTACCTCTGCTTGCTACCATTCTTTTCACTTCATTCTAGGTCTAGGTATTGCCTAATCTAATGCTTTGCCCCAGAGAGGACAGAATTTGACTTCATTCTAGGTCTTGGTATTGCCTATTCTAATGCTTATTCAAATACTTCTGAGAGGACAGATTTTATCTTAATTTATTGCCTATTCTAATGCTTATTCTAATTCTTAAGAGAGGATAGATGTTTGACTTAATTTATTGCCTATTCTTATACCTCAGAGAGGACAGTTTTTCACTTCATTGTAGGTCTAGGTATTGCCTATTCTAATACTTCAGAGGACAGATTTTATCTTAATTTATTGCCTATTCTAATGCTTATTCTAATACTTCAGAGAGGACAGATTTTATCTTAGTTTATTGCCTATTCTAATACAGTAGAGCGTTGATTATCCGAACGTCAGTTATCCGAACGTTCAATTATCCGAACTAGCTTCATGAAAAAAAAAAAAAAAAAAAAAAAAAATCAATCAAAAGCCACCGCAAAATTAATTCCTAGAAAGAGCGGTGTTTGCTGTATAAAGGGATATCAGATTTCGATGAATTCAGTTTGACGGGGCAGATATTAGCATTTGTTTACTACGAACTAACTTTTGTTTGTCTATGTAATTTGTGGAATTATTTGCAGCATTTTTCCATTTAATACCTTTCTGTTCTGTTGGTCGGTTATGTTAATGCTCTCAGTTTCAAATCATTCCTTGTGAGGTATACATGTAATTAGTTAGTGGTTAGATATTTTAACTAAAACTTACAACATGTCGACAAAAAGGAAACGGGTAGTGCTTTCATTAAAAGATAAAATGGAAATTATTACGCGGCTGAAGAAAGGTGAAAGCCAAGGCATTTGCTATCAAGTTCGGTGTTGGTAAATCAAGGATTACGGGAATAAAAAATAATTCTGATTCAATCACTTGGTCAAGATTAAGTGCACTTAATCTTGACAGTGAGGAGGGCAGTTTAAATCATAAAACTATAAAAAAAAAGAAATCCAAATAGTTGGAAGATGCTGTATTCACTTGGTTTTTGCAAAAACGGGCCTCTGGACAGCCCATATCTATATCTGGACCCATATTGTGTGATAAAGCAGTGGAATTAAACATGGCGCTTTGAGGTGATTTTTTATTCATCCTCAGTTCTGAGTGGCTGAAAAATTTCAAATTACGTCATGGGATGCGACTAATCGAGATTCATAGTGAAAAATTAAGTAAAAAATTAAGCAGACAAGTATTACAACCTTCTTTATGCCAAATTAATCTTAGGTGATACAACTAATATATATTTTTTCCATTATGTACTAGATAAATTAAACAAATATGCTTTTTGCATAAACGTGGTAGATTATTTTTGCATCTTCCCTTTTAAATTTCTAGTGAATTTCGATTATCCGAATTTTTGATTATCCGAACCACCCCAAAAAACATTAGTTCGGATAATCGACGCTCTACTGTACTTCAGAGAGGACAGATTTTATCTTAGTTTATTGCCTATTCTAATG
Organism: Gerris lacustris; assembly: GCA_951217055.1. Taxonomy (NCBI): domain Eukaryota; kingdom Metazoa; phylum Arthropoda; class Insecta; order Hemiptera; family Gerridae; genus Gerris; species Gerris lacustris. The sequence goes on along the minus strand of OX578283.1, from coordinate 21,121,143 downwards.
CATTTTCTAATACCTCAGAGTGGACAGATTTTCACTTCATTTATTGTCTATTCTGACTCCTCAGAAAGGACAGATCTTCACCACATTTGCTTAGATCCTCGTTTTCTATTGTAGAGTATTGTTTTAATAATAATTAGTTTATTGCTCTTCCATACTGAGCTTCATGACGATGCCATTTGTAATTTGGGGATTATAATAATTATTTCAGTTGTAATAAATATTTAATTCTGTTACAAAACCCCACCCATTCATTATGTTGGTTAATCAATCATTGAATCAATATTTCTTTTACAATTTAATAAACATAAAAATTTACTTGCAATAAACAAGAAAATTGAATTACATATGTTACAGGTTTGAAAAGTACATAAGTGGTAAATACTTAGGGGAAATAGTAAGAAATGTTTTGGTTCATTTAGCCAGGCATGGACTCCTGTTTAAAGGACAAGATTTATCAACCAAATTACAAACTCCGAATTTATTCTTCACAAACTATGTCTCTCTAATTGAATTGTAAGTAATTTTTTTTTTTTTTTTTTTACATATTAAAATTATTAAAATTTGTTTCTCTTCGCAGATTCTTACTCAAGTGGAATTTAACACATTTAATCAATTTAACACATTTTAATACTGACTTAAAAGAAATATACTGGGCATCTCATGGCTCTATCATTGAAGCGAGTGTAATGTAATGAATATTTAATATTAAGCAAATAGTTAATCATGATGTGTTGATAGTTAAAGAGGACGATGATAATAGAGAGCAGTGTAGTGAGGGAGAAGGGTGCCTTTCTACTATTCCTTACCTTACATGCCCCGGCCATCTCCACTTCAACCACGCAATAATCTCTTCTCGACATAAAAATTCTGCTTGCATCAAGTTGAAATTTTACTTTTCTCATTTGATTGTACATTATTCAATGTACAAAATTATGTTGTGTCAGAATGTAAGATTTTGGTAAAAAGATTGGTTTCTTTATTTTAAACTTTTAGGTCCTCTTTAACAGTTTGAACAATCTCTATCTCTTCATAGCGGTGTCGCTGTTAGTTTTTCTAAAAACATTGTACATAATTGGAAAAAAAATGTTTATCCTAACAAAAAGTCATGTAAAATTCCAATTTCACTTTGGATAATTCTGTCCTACGAACTTAGCCTGAGCATATAGCATATAGTAAAAGGAACATGTGTACTTACTGACAGACAGACAGACAAATAGACATGATGTATATTTTGTTGTATACTCGCTTCAATTATTATTGTTATTTTTTAAACTTATTTCTCATGTAATTCCTCGTGTAACGTAATTTTTTTTTTATAGAAATCTTAAGATTAATTTAATTTAATTCTAAAACCTAGCTAATAATTTTTTTTTATTCCTATAGGGATACAATATCCATAAAAACAGTAGAAACAGAGAGAGTACTTAAAATATTCGACATGGCATATAGCCAGGATGATCTCCAAATTATTAAAATGGTCTGTGAAATTGTTTCTTTGAGAGCAGCTCTCCTTGTATCTGCATGTAAGTAATTAATTATAACTAGTTTGAATATTCTATCATACCTATGAATAAGTTTTCACTTTATTATTTTTATATATTTTTTTTTAGGTTTATCAGTGTTACTGAAAAGAATCAACAAAGACAAAGTGACAGTAGCAGTTGACGGCTCCTTGTTTAAACACCATCCTAGATTTAAGTATTGGATGGATAAATTTATACCCCTTCTTGCACCTGACTACATGGTAAAAATTTAAACTTCACTTTTGTTATAAATGAAGCACTAATATTGCACTCCTGCTGTATCCTTTATCAGGATAATTTCTTGAGTAGCCTTTTTAAAATTAATAGTTTAGGTTATCCTCTCCTGCTGTATCAGGATATTTTCTTGAGTAGCTGCTTTTTATGATTAATAGTTTAGGTTGTCCCCTCTTGCTGTATCAGGATATTTTCTTGAGTAGCTGATTTTTATGATTAATAGTTTAGGTTGCCCTTCTTGCTGAATCAGGATATTTTCTTGTCCAGCTGCTTTTTATGATTAATAGTTTAGGTTGTCCCCTCGTGCTGTATCAGGATATTTTCTTGAGTAGCTGCTTTTTATGATTAATAGTTTAGGTGTCCCCTCATGCTGTATCAGGATATTTTCTTAAGTAGCTGCTTTTTATAATAAATAGTTTAGGTTGTCCCTTCTTGCTGAATAAGGATATTTTCTTGAGTAGCTGCTTTTTATAATATATAGTTTAGGTTGTTCCCTTAATCAAGGGGTGGGCGTGCATAAGGCCAATGAGAGCCGCATTCTGGGTTTTCATATATAACCAACATGTCAATATTGCTGATATTTGGGATTGCAGCTTTGAATACTAAACCATCTTCGAAATGTTATACTGCCTTGGACGATTATATCTTTCCCTAACAATTTTCCAGGGGAATAAAATTGTTTATAAAAAGATGTATCAGATGCATTGAGAAAATAAGTATATATTTTTTACTATTTTCACAGTTTGAGCTAATGCTTGCTGAAGACGGAAGTGCCAAAGGTGCAGCTTTAACGGCAGCCATCGCATTAAGACTGAAACAGTCCAAGTAAAAAAAAAGAAGAAAATCCACAAGCAAAGAATGATTTACATCACACTATCTGCCTTGTTTTTATTTGGACAAAAATACTCTAATTAAGTACTCTAAGTCATCATTGTGCCATGAGTTTATTTAATTTAAAAAATAGAATAAAAAAAAGAGTTTTAGTTTAATGTTAGTTGCATTAAAAGATGTAAATGGCTACAATGGTAAAAATCATTAAAGATTGCACAAATATGAAATAAAAGTAAATATGGTAATTGTTGAGACATAGAGACTTCATACGTGTATTTTGCTACTTAATAGTAGGATTTTAAAAATTGTTGCTTTACACTTAAATAAATGAATTTACAAGAGGCATTTATATACCAATAGTAATATTATTTTAAGTAAGTTGAGTTATATATAGTTTCAAATCATCATCTCATGTTACCAAATACTAAACCGAAATAGTTCTACTTAATTTTGATTGTTCAAAGGTTTAGAAGTGCCTGGGGTAAAGACTGAGTCTGAAGCCCCCTATATCTAAAATAGTGCCCCCCCAATTTTGGCTTACTTGCCATAGTATATAGTCTCCTTTCAACCTTTCCCTTTAATTATCTTGGATAACCCGAGTGGTCTATAGTCCAACACTAGAGACACACATGTCAAAACATTTTCTATGGACAATTGTGTGTCCAAGGTGTTGGACTATGGACCACTCTGGGTCATACATGATAATTTAAAATCTATAGTGGAGTTACCATATTCTTTTGCCTCTATATGCGCATAATTCAGTACCAATTAATCTAATGAGTCCTAATAGCCTTATCAAAGGTCAATCTGGAAAACTAAATACCCAGATTATATATTTTTAGTCTAAGGTCATAATATGTAAAACCCTTAACTAACTCAAGTATAAACCTACATAACCTAAGGAATAATTCTTAAGGAGAGTAATAGGCTTTATGAATAAAATATTTCCTTTGCAGCCTATAATAGCAGATTGCTAAAATCATTGCAATATAAATTACATACAGTAATTTCATTCTAAATACAATTCAAATTAGGGTTCTCGAATAAGTCCCTTTCTGAGGCTTGCACGACACCATGGTTATCAGTCTTAGAATGTAATACACTTTCGTACTTGTATTTGTATTAAATGCTTATTATATATTGAAGTTTGATTGATTTCTACAGTAAAGTTCGAAGTTGTTACCTGACAATAGCTCAAAAGCTACTTATCTCATTTTTAATCAACAGTACATAGGGAAAAAAGTTAAGAAATATTTATATGGGTATATATTTTGCAAACAAATATTATTTTTAATGAAATATGTTGTTTTTTATTGTTAAACATAAATTGTTATGTATATTTTTATATTTTAGATTGTTCTATTTAGAATTTTAATAGATTGTATTGATTTGAGAAACAGAAATGAAAGATGTTAGAGCTGAGTAAGTTGTTTATTTGCCTTTTTGTTTATTGTGATCGTTAAATGTGACGAATATATAAATAAAAAATACTACTTACTTTTAAGACTTATATTGTTAGTTACTGGTATATATATATTTTTTAAATGTGCTAGTTGTTAAATTGTATATTTTTTATAGTTTTTATATTGTTAAGAATTAATAATAAAAATTGTATCTATGTTATAGTTAAATCATTTTATTTCTTTTGCTTCCTTTTACATTTGAGACATACATATTTATACAACATATATATGAGTTACAAAAATTATAGGTGTTAAGTATTATGTGATATCTCTAACTGCTGGCTGGTGGCTGGACTCTGCCTAGGAATAGGGTGTGACTCTTTCAATGGTGCTGTTTGTAAAAAAGTTAGTAGGGCCTCTCTCCGTACTTTTTTTGACAAAACGATATCAATTATCCGACAAAATATTATAATCTCTCAAGTGTATAAATAAAATAAAATTGTTCCGCTAAGCGATTATAAACCCCGCTGTCTCCTTCAGTTCAATCAGTGTTTCTGAAAAGTTTGTAATGAATGCTCTCTCCCTGGAACTGAAGTTAAAGCACAAAAATATATGTTGATTTCTTACAGATAATGTCATAATGTTATAGAAATAATAAAACTATAATTTTTTTTCCTCACCTTCTCCGAAGGTAGGACAAGTATTGTTTTCACCCAAAAAAATTGTTTCGGGGTTTCAACGGAATTATCTGTTTTGGGTGTTTTTAAGACCTCCTTAGTGGTTTTCAAAAGGTCTCGATAATATTTTACGTACAACATACTGTTTAGCAAGAAACCTCTGGTTTACTATAACTTTCGTAGTGTCTGTTTTGCACAACTTTTTATGTATTTTTCTGGCTCGGAGACCAATTGAGAATAAGATCACAATTAAAGAACATAACATTTTACACTAGAAACGTTATGTTCATTTTTTACGTACAATGAACCGTTTGAATAATAAAGTGCTCTAAAGTTTCCGCACAAGGAGGACTGCATTGCGATTGTCACCATAAAACATACCTTTGTGTAATATTTAAACACTGGGACCACGAATATTTTCAAACTATGTCCAAAAAAAAACTTGAAATGCCACTCATACGTATAGAATAACAGTTCCCACCGTGGAGCTCCCTCGGGACAAGCCCAAGTTATTAGTTGTTGTAATGCAGCACTTTATTATCCAAACGCTTCGTTGTACGTAAAAATAATGAGCATAAGGTTTCTTGTGAAAAATGTTAAAAAAAATTGGTCTCCGAGCCAGAGGAAGCAAGATATTCACAAAAATACCTACTTAAAAAGTCGTGCAAAAACAAACACTACTCAAGTTATAGTAAGCTAGGTTTTTGCTAAACTGTTTGTTGTACTTAAAAAATTAATGAAACCTTTTTTGTGGGAAATTTAATAATCTTTACTTTTGATAATCACCTTAATTTGTCTCCGAGCTATAGGAAGCGAGATATTCGTAAAAATACGTAAAAAGTGGTGTGGCGACGGATACATAGATAGATATTCGCCCTATGATCCATAAACCGTCCATTGTACGTAAGAAATGAATAAGACTTTATTGTGGGAAATTTTGATATCTTTAATTTTGATAACCACCTTGATTAGTGTCGGAGCCATAGGAAGCGAGATATTCGCAAAAAAAAAACGATTTTTTTTTTACCTTTGCCCTTGAATATCTTGTTGCTGATTTTCAATATGTTATTCAGGACGTCAAAATGAAGGGACCGAAAAAAAATTCGGCTCCGATTTTTTTGGAGCAGGAAACCTAAAATTACTGGACTATATTGGAAAAAAGGCATTTAATATACCACCTATACTCTTTTTAGAATAAATTAGTTTTCACTTATGACAGCGCTGGAAAATCGAGAGGAGCCAATGAGGAGAAAAATGTGGAGAGGAGCCAATGAGAGCTCTGGATTTTGAATTCGAGAAGGTTGGGCCAACTTAGCAAATAAAAATGTCACTGGTCCCACCCCTCCCTCAGGCCAAGAGGCATTATTTTTTTTTCTCATATAGGTTGGCCAATATGAATGTCAAAAGTTAACACAAATTGAATCCATACAAATAATGAATTGGCATTATGCATGAGATTTCCTTCTATTCAATAAATTCATTGAAAAAACTTAATTTTATTCTGCGGCTCACAGTGATTTTATCAATTTAATTCAATAATATTATATTTATTTGTACGCATTAAAAAAAAGAAGAAATATCATTATAATTAGTGCAAAATAAGATTAGGACATCGACGTCGATGCATCGAAAAGTTTAGAGTTTCGACATATCGGCAACATTAATGTAGACCTGAAGAAACATCGATAAAAGACGACGAAATCACAATAATTTAGGTATACTACATACATAAGAAATTTAAAATGCCACTTACTTAATTACTTGGTCTTATGAAAGTGACTCTAAGATATTTTAGCGTTTTGGCCCCCTCCCCTGAACTTGAGTTATTAGTCTGTATTTAAGGTTTAAACATTTTTTAAACCGAAAGAACAATACATTTTAAGCCGCATTTACTAATTCGCAGGAGTGGCGTATGGGGAGGCGAATGTGTAGTCGGTTTAGTCGTCATTCGCCTCGCCGCTGATACTGCTCGCGTTTTTTTAGTTTTTCAGGACGAGTCAAATAGGCTTGTGTCGATATGGCGAATATTCAGCAGGCGAGAGTGAAAACGGTCGGTTCGCCTTAGGACGAACGGACAAATGCCCTTCGTGAGTGCCGGTGAGTCAAGAGCGTGAATGTGCATTGTACGGTTTTAAAATCAGAAGGAATAAAACGGTTTATAAAACTTCTAGTCATTGACAAATCAATTTTGGTGCGATGATAGCGCGGGAAATTCAAAAAAATGGGCCTCTAATCAGAGCTCAAGATCTTAAAAATCCTGAGCTTTCATTGGCTCCCCACCCTCCTCGGTGACTTAACCTCGGTGTCAGCGCACTAAACCAAAGTATTATTTTTGGAATGAATAGTTCAGTGGCGTATCCAGCGGCTAGGTCTGGAGGGGGCACATTCTAAGTCAGTTTAGATTGGGGGGGGGGGGGGGGGGGGGGGGGGGGTTATAGGTAGTGCTAACAAGAAAAGGGAACTACTTATTCAATAAAGCAATTCCCCCCCCCCCAAAAATGTACAACTAATAAACAAAGAAAGCCCAAGCAACAACAACTGTTTTAGAACGTATTCGTTAGAAAATGTTATGCTGATGCTTACTGCATTACAATATCTTACTGTAAGTCATGGGCGTCGTCTGCAGTTTATTATTGTGGAAGGGGGATTTATAGTGGGGTGGTCGGGGGCCCTCCCCCGGAAAATTTTGAAAATATGCCTCTTAAAATAGCGCTTTTATGCATTACTGAGGTGAAATTGAATATGAGGTAAATGTAAAAAATATGTACACGGTTTCCCTGTGCCCCCCTGGATACGCTACTGGAATCTGGAATAGTTAATTTTTCTTTAGAGCATGAATGACCCCTCTTTAATCCACTCGCTCCAGCCACTCTAAACTCTAATCCATTGCCGTGCCTCTCCATTTAGAATGATGAATGATCGTGAATGTCCCGCTAATAATGATTTTTATCTATTACATATTTTCATTTTCTGAATTAATTTTATCTTGCAAAATCCATCCCTTAGATATAAAGAGAAGTGTTCATTTAACAAACGCTAGTGATTAGTGATTGTTGTAACCTCATAGATGGTTTTCTTTATTATTTACGTTTCGGTTCGAGTTCGACCAATAGACTGTTGATTGGAACTTACTGGTGTTTTTTTCTTTTTTTTTAGATCTGATTTTTAAATAATTTTTTTGTGAAAGATGGTATGTGATTGGAAGCCCAATAGTTCACGGGAGCTAAACGATCCGAGGATGCCTGATGGTGGGCCTTCTGTTCCTGATCAGAACGAAGAGAACGTTCCTGAAGATGAACTGATTCCAGCTGAGTTAGGCCATTATCAGCTTCTTCCGTCTGACATGCAACAGGGCCTTGATAATTTTCCTGCTCATGCTGTAAGCCCGCTTTTCTAATCTAGAAACTTGCTCTAGTCTAACTTGTTGAACTAACTTATGTTAACTTTGTGACCCTGCTTTATCGTACTCCTGCTTTTACTGGAGTACAGTTATGTACCTTGTGCACTTGCCCCTAGCACAATTCCAGGGATAGATGACATTTTTTCTGTGATATTTTTCATAGCCACCTTCACGCCTTTACCAGCTAACATAACAATTGATTTGCTGTGAACAAGTTAAGGGAACTTCCTCTACTTTCAAAGTGAACAATTCTGAGAGCAGAAATTTGGTATCGCAATTGGAAATTGGAGCACTATTATAGTTTAAGTATTAGTTCTTTGGAACAATAGCTTATACAGCCAACCTCACAGCTCTGTCTTGCTATTTACCCTGGCTAAAAAATGTCACCCATGTCTGTCTACTTTGCTAATGTGACTTTTTGCAGTTTTGAAAGCTGACATTAACTTAACAAAGCTATCATAGAGTAGCAATATCTTACTTCGTTATTTCATTCGGCATTATCTTGTTTTATTCTCATACCTCTATAAAATCATCAATGTGAGCTGGAATATATAAACAATTGGAAAAAGTGGCTCAAACATTGTAATGTAACATAACTTACCTTTATAAAAGTTTTAAATTAATTTTGCTATTATTTCAACCTCTTTTTGGCCCTTTTATTTGTAATAATAAACCATCCAATTGTTTGCAATTAAATATTTCTTTCTGTTTTTTATAGAGTGACAGCAGTGACTCAGATGAAGATAGTGATGATAATGATGGACCTGTACAAGGCAATGATTCCAACGTTATCCCTCCATCTTCTGAATCTCAGCGTCCTGTCCAGACTCCCCAGCATAAATTGGTATGCCTAACTTTAATAGCTTGAATCCCAACATCTATAGAATATTATATGACACTTAATAGTTTATTTTTAAGGATCAAGTATTTGTTTAGCTAGGTTCCAATGGCATGTGACTTGGCAAGCCTCTTGCTTGAACCTCTGTCTGGAGGTTTATGCTTGTAGGATTGTGGTCTGTCGAATCCTTGAGTGGCAAAGGTCGAGCCACCACAAACTTTATTCGAGCTTAGTATGTTCCCACAATTCGAGGTATGACCAAGTTCACAGGCCATGGGGACCCAGCTTTTCAGAAATGAGTTATCAAGTTCTTTATTCTTATTAATTTACTATCTACCCATTTTTTTTTTTAATCAATTTTTCTTTTGTTGAAACCTCTGTACGTAAATGATTTAATTTTTATGCATTCCATGATTTATCAAACTCATAAATAAATCATAATATAATTTAAACCTACTTTTATTGTTTTAAAATTAACCTTATTCTCTACTTTTTATCTCCTCATTCAACCATTTATAATTTTCCTCTTTATCAACAAATAAAATGATTTAATTATCTGTATATGTATTTTAGGAAGGTTGGGAGAAAAGTGACATTCGAGTGGATTCCGATGAAATTCGTTCTCTAATGAGAGGCTTCAATCTACCTGATTCAGCTGTACCTGATTGGGCTTCTACTGTCCCCGAATCTATGTTTTCTTCCTTTGTATGGGATCGCATCAAACCTAAATAATTTTAGATTTACTTCTTCCCTTTCTTCCTTGTCTATATCGCTTATACTTGTTTGTATACTTTTGAAACACTTTTGCTCTGAAAAGAAAAGAACCTGTCATACATTATTTTATAGGTAATCTGTTTAGCTTTAATTTATTTTTTTCCCAACAAAAGAAAGAGGATTACCAAGAATTTTAAACACTTGCTGGTCCTATTTAACCTCCTTTATGTAAGAAGCTAATTTTCAAGAGAAATCTCAAAACTATGTTTAAATGAATTATTTTTTACTTGAAAATACAACTTACGATATTATAATGTTTCAATTGTGGAATAGAATATATTATACGTTTCCCGTTTCCATGATGTTAAAATACGGATTGAATCTGGGTTAAATACAGTTTTTGGATCCAAAGTGTCCAAAGAAATCTAGATTCAATACGGATTGAATATGAATTAGATCCAGATGAGATACATTAAATTCTGGGATAATATCTGGATCGAGTTTTATGGAAACACCTGAAATCGATCTTGACATGCGCAGAGTGTGAGTGAGAGCAGGCGTATCATGTTTCCGTAAAAACTAGTCAAATCTGTCAAAACACCACTCTCATCAACTCTCAATCAAAAACATAACCTTTGTTTGCCATTTTCTGTTTTGTTTTTAAAAACAAACCACAAACTTGATTATAAAAGGTGAAGGTTACAAAATTATTTATTATTATTATGATTGGTATATTAAAAACTTATTGAATAAGGATTCAATTCTACTCATGAATTTAACCATAGAATACTAACCATTCGTAAAAATTACGACGATCGTCATTTAAGAGTGAGCTATCTTGGTTCTGTAAAACTCAGACTCCCCACTCTTCACCAGTTTAACTAAATTCTTTTCATGCCTACAAGCTTGCTTTAGTCGCGCCCGAAAATTCTTCTGTTTTTACTTTGAGCTACAACCTATTTCTCTGTTTGCGATGCTCCCATTTGTGGAGAACATTCTAAAAAAAATTGTTATTATTAACTAACATTTCTTTCAATAGTATATTGTATAAAAATAACAATACCAATTTTAAATATAATATTACTTAAATTAATAAATCTAACAATACTCGAATGTTGTTTTCAAATTCTCACATTTAGTTGACACTCAAACTATACTAGTTGATTTTGTATTCATCATATTATGTGATACTATTTTTATGCCATAATGCTATGCTATCATTAAGAAATAAATAAAATTAAAATTGAAACATAAGACATTTAAAAAGTAATAACAAAACGTTCTAATACAATCCTCATAAAAATTACGAAGGTTAGTGTTAAGCGCCATCAAAGTATGGTTAGTGTTCTAGGGTTAACTTATGAAATCCCCAATCAGGATTCAATCCGTATTTATACATCATGGAAACATAGTAATATTAATTAGGAAACTAAAAATTAAGCAAAAATAAGTTTTATTTTTATTTTTTTTTAAAAAACAGCATTAAGCTAAGGATTAAGTAATGTTTCATGTAAAAGGTGTAAATACTTTTCTCTATATACAGTAGAACCCCTCATATCCGTCACCTACGACCTACAGGACTGGAGCATGGTCGGTACAAAAAAGTCGGATTATCCGAGGAAGATAGAAAAGAGAATATTTCAGTGTAAAAATTAAATCTTTATTGTTAAAAATAAATTTAAGTTCTCTAATCTACGTAGGTATAATAAAATATACTAATCCTGTTAAGGAATACGCATCAAAGTCATTCAGACCCTTTCCATGGAAATGTAGTAATTGTTTCTTACACAATACTACAAGATAAAAGCTCTGTTTAACTGGCAGAAGCAAAGCTGTTAAAGAATCACCATTACTATTCTGTACTAAATTATTTGTTATGGCTCTAAAATTAATTGTATTAGCAGTTTATTGTATAATATATTGTATTATAATATTAAATGTGGTGTTCTTATAATGTACTATGTTTATTAAACACATTATTATGATGACCAACTCTCTAGGCTAACCACTTTTAAATCCTCCTGTTGTAGACATTGATTTTTTTTCTCTCTTTTTTTTTTTTAAGTATTAAATGTTTTATTTGGGGCTTGTCTTGTACTAAAACTCAAATTTTGCTCTCTACTAAACCACTCAATAAAATATTTGGATCGCCATTACCCTTAGCTGCTATTTAGTTAAATCACTCTATGTATACATCTGGCCAATATTATGTCAACAAAATTTGCAATTACAATTATTAATATTTAATATAAACTGGTTTGACGCCTCTAATTGTTCATTTAAATAATCTTGGTTCTTTAAATAATCTTGGTTCTTAAATAATCTTAATCATGTATTTCCTATAACCAAAAATATAACAGTGACCAATGTGATGATTTGAATGATGATACCAGGTATGATTTGGACTCATTATCATCATATAAAGGGAGATGTATTATCCCTGACAAATTAATTTCAGGGATAATAACCCTTTTTTTAATAACCCTATCATTTAGTTATTATTACATGGATTATTATAAACACAAATTAGTCACTTGTGTAACAATTATGTAAATTATTAAAATTAACCATAATAATTTGTATTAAAAAGAGAAATTATCATAAGGAATATTATTTGTTGTTAAATGTATTTAACTATTTTTTTTTTCCGGATGCATTGCTAAATTCTAATTTTATTTTGTACATACTACTCTGTAAAGATTAAGTTTTTTTTGTTTTTAAATTATTTATTTGCTTTGTTTTGAATTAGAGATATTTTTTATGAGCAACATTTTTTATTTATTATTGAAAAAAAAAAAAAAAAAAATGTAAATATAGGTATTTAAAAATATATTTTTCATTTAATTACGTTTATTGTGTTATTTCCTTGTTTTCTTAAACATATTTTTTATTTTTAACTAATAACCAGCTTATTTTCTTTGATATATAATCGACAATAGATGACCTTATAGAGGCAATCAACAATAGTGATGATCTTATAGAGGCGAAAAGCTCCATAAGATTAAAAATTAAAAAAATGATGTGAGAAAGTTTTTTAAATCCTTTCATCTAATTTTAAGTTTGTTTTATTTTGCTATCATTTGTGCTAAACAATTTAGAGTTAATGTGCTGTATAGTTTATTAATTTATTTCCAGTGTCTGGTCATTTTATGTTAGTTTAGCAAATATAATTAAATCATTTATAGATCACTTGATATAAAAAACTTGTGATTGTTATTATATTATTTGCAGAAGTTCCTAAAGTATCCACCATATGTAGTACCTTTAGGCACCATGAGTAATTAAATAGTTTTTAAAATCGAATCTATGTTATGCTAAATTATCTTACTCTAAATATGCTCAATACTAATGTGTAAATTATTGGCTGGAATATGCTGCAGCTAAAAAACTACTCAATTATTCTGGTATATTAGTGGTGGTGTGAACTAAATAAGTTTAAGAATTTTTACTGGGCAACAAACTAGGACGTTCTGGAGAGTCTGGAGGTATGGAATTCCTCCAGCAGAGTGGGGGGTCCGGGGTAAAATTTTTGAAAATTTTAAGCTTCAAAATGCAACTTTATAAGCTATTTTTTAACTAATTAAACTTCTTCTACATTTCCCTCTTAAATTAGTTTATTAGGGAAAAACAAAAACCACAACTTTAAGGAAGAAATAAATTATTTACTTTTTGTTTTTTCACTAAATACAGGTTTTTACAATGTAACTTAACTAACTAAAGTGCTATTCTAATAAATACTATTTTTATAAAGAATTAGAAATTACAACTTATGACATTCTTCGGATGAATGAAAAACAATTACTTTTTAAGATTTGAAGAAAACAGTTTTTTTATTGTAAAAAAACATTGCTTGTAACAGGTTTGAAATTTAGTTGTACTAAGTTTTATTAAATAAAAACAGTAAAGCATTTTAAATTAAATTAATTAAATCCCGCTATTACTGCTGTCAGCTGACTCAGCCCGCTACTGCTTATAATTCTGTTCTTGGAAGTCACTTATTTGCAGTCCTAGGCTAGCTCCAGCTGGGCTCTGGGCTCAGTAATTAAGTGATAACATCACTTTACTTTCACGGATTTCTAATAACTTGTAACAAAAAATCATTTTGACTGATTGTAAACTTTTGATTTACTGCATAAAAAACTGCCGGAGCTACCTGTAGTCATTGGGCGACAAAACCTTAGGACTGGGCGACACTAGTGTCGCTCTAACCCCTAATCTGGGTATGACTTATAAAAGAGTGGACAACATGTCTAAATCTGAAGGGGAATTTAATAGAGCTAAAATTTTTGGCTCAATGAAGGACAACAATACATAGCAGTCCATCAGAATTTTAATTAATATTTGAGCCTCAGGCAAGGCTCAATATTAAAAAAAAAGAAAAAAAGTGGAATGCTCGGTGGCTTATACGAATATAAACATTTTAATAATAATCAAAATAAAACAATTAAAGAATAATTGAGAAATACAATCTGATTTAATCGGAAGTATTTTATTGGATCAAGGCTGTTAAATCAGCTGACTTCTTTCCAACTCAAAAAATATTATTATCCTCCATAATATATATTAAACTAACTTTCCACGACTTACTAGCATTTGCCCTGTAGCTATCAATGTATGATTTTCAATCTATACAATAAAACATTTAAGAAATGTATCTTTAATACTCTAGGTTTAAACCCGCAACACTGACAACTGCAGAAGGTCATCTTTAGCTTGAGTTAAATGAACCTGGTTTTAGCTGCCGTCGCCGTCAACCGCTTTGAATCTGAAGACTGAAAAGAAGTTCGTTCAAAGTCAAATCAAAATCACGAGTTTTTACTGGAAATTCTGAATTTATATAAATCAGCGTACTTTAGTTTGTTTTAAAAGTAGTTTAATTAATTAATTTATTATATAATGGCCGCTATGCCTGTAGATCTGGAGCTAAAAAAGGTATTTTTTACTCAATTTTTTTAACAATTTAAAGTTCGAGGTGATGGTTATATTTTCGGGTATTGTTGATACTTGCCCGAAAGTTAACTTATATTTTTAGGTATATTTCTGGTTATTGAAACCAATTAAAGAAGTTATTATTATATTTTAAGCGGAACAATGAAGCTAATATCGTTTATTCATGATAAAACTTAGTTTTTATAACTTTAGGTCTTGTTTGGTGCGCATCTGTGCTACAGCACAGATAAATTTACATTTGTAGTTATTCTTAACAATTTAGCTTATTTAAAATTAATAGTAGCTCCGAGTATATAGTTTATAGTTAACATTAATTAACAATATGATGATATTTTCGAAGACTTTATTATATTTTAATTGATGTCGATGTTATTATAAAGCTCAGGGAAATCTAAACCAAAATTTTTTAGACAAATAATACTTTGAGAATGCTTTAAATTAAATAATCACTTATCTTTGCTTGTATCTAACTTAAAATTTCTAATTTGAATGTGCTTGTTAACTAATATTGTCTCAATGACTAATTTAGGGTTTCCTCATTGCAATTGGTTAGTATAGGCTTAAAATTCTGCTGCAGATGCCTTACTTCCACTTGACCAATTTACTGCGGGGTTAGTTTTCACCTTTTAAGTGTGATACAAGGTGAAATATATAAAGGAAATTGAAATGTGATACAAGATGAAAACCATCAAGGAAATTGAAATATCTTATTATATTTGGTAAAATTTATTTACAATAATATAATATAATATATTAGTTTAGGCATTAGAAGGTTACTAGTTACAGGTTATATTTAAAATATTATTTATATGTAGGTAATTTATATTAAAACGTGATTATTATGTCAAATTTGTCTAACGTATTGGATTATAGACAAAGGAACACGTGATCAATAAATTTTTGAACAACTACAAATTTGAACATATTACGACTATTTTGACCAAATGTGAATTTAGTCGTGGGGTATCTGAAGATTAAGATGGAAATGCAAATACGAGTTGTAAAGATTAAATACATAATTAAGTTTTTCATACAATTGTCCTAAGATCCATCACAGACTTTTAAGGTTTGACTCACATAAATGTGTAGGAGATATTGTTACTTTTTGATGTTTGCTTAATCTTAGCACACTCTTACTGACTATAATGTAAAGAGAAATGAATGTAATTGGTCTTTCTAGTTGAAATAAAGTTGTTGTAACTAGTGTATATATTGTTTTTTCTTTTTTTTAATTTTATTTTTACAACAAACATCAATTTATTCTTTTATTTTTTAAAACTTTAATGATCACATTTTCCAATCTTACAAATTTCAAGTCAAGTCAACCCCTGATATTATTGTTAATTTTATATTAACCCTAGAATCCACGTCATTTTGACGTGTATGTTTTTGAAAAAAGGTGGTATTGACTCCTCCACTAGTTTTTTCCCGCCCATATTCAAGGTAATCTTTCCTCAGTTAGTTGGGGTATAGATAATAACTATATTATCTACACCACCTAGTCTATATAATTTGTCCAAAAACTGGTCAAATATATATACTGTTTATAATTTAAAAAAAAAAGTTTTTCTTGTTATTTCTGTTTTTATATAACTATAGAAGTTAAAAATTGATTGATAATGAATCACTGAATGCTAATAAAAAATATCACTTTTTCATAGTGTCTATTTACATGCTTCACACTCACAAAAACCTGTGTGAACAATAAACAGTGTTGTGTGCGCACTCGTGCGCGTAAGTGGTAGGGTTTGATGTCTAACGATGTTGTACTGATACAAACTCATGAATCTTTTTATTTGGTGGTTTCAAAATAGATTTTTACTAATTATTTTCTAGTCGTACGTCAAATTGACGTATGATAAGTAATAATGGGTGTTTTTTAAAGATAAATATTCTAGGGTTAATTGAACTTTGATGAAAACTAATTTTACTTAGGGAAAATTTTGAATTATTATTTCATCTTTACAACTCAAAAGCCTATTTCCATTTAAATACAAAGATAGTGTTACTTCAAATGTAGACTAAATTGCTTTTGAAATACCTAATATCATTTTTATTTTCTTTAATAAATTAAGGTCTTGAAGTTCTAGGTTTTCTTGTGGTAACTGCATCTCATTATAGCTGCTGACTTTTCACTCCTATTACTAAAAATATCTTTGGGGGAGTTCATAATATCAGAGCTGAGAATTTGAATTTAAGGATTGGATGGTGGGCATGGTGTTTATAAGACCGAGCTGTAGGTGCTATCAAAGTCAGAAAGTCTACTTTTTTACAGATGCCATACATTATCCCGGGTTTTATCTGCAGTTATATTGCTGATTAACACCTGAACCTGCTCTGGTCCTCTAGTTTATCTCGGATAAATCTTTTATCTTTGATGTCGGAAACGACCTACCGTAAGATGTAGAACTTCATGATTACCAACTTTGGAAACGAACAGAATACACTTAAATATAGTTTTATGACTTATTTATATAATACATTATATGTTATACAATGTTAGTTAGGATCCTACCAAAGATCATAAGTACATGTTTAACTGCTAAATTAATTCATTACAAGACATTAATTTTGGAATACATTTGTAATTTTTTTTTTACACAGAGGGACAACACTCTCCAACAAAGTCAGGCACCTGCAGCAGATTTTATAGGGGTATTTGTCTCTTAATTAGTTGCTGCTTTTAGTTCTCTTAGTTTTAACAGAAATAACCCTTACTAAACAAACAAACTATTTAATTTATTTTCAGGCTTTCTCCGAACTTCAACAAATGATTATTGAAAATAATCAAAAATTAAAGTTGGCGGATCTTCAAATTGATACCCTCAAGAGAGTAAAGCAGAGGGCTACAGTCACTGCCAGGGAAATAAAGGTATCATTTTTATTTATTTATTGAAACATTCTTCATGGAAGAAATGTATATATAATTAATAACTTTGATTTATTATTCTGTTGATCCCTTATTTTTTACTTTTTAATAACTTAATCAAATTTTAAGGAAGGCAAGATAATAACATTCTAACCTTACTTCCATATTTAGGTTCTTTTAATCAAAAGGAGCCTTCACAATGTTTTTCTTTCTTCACATTATAATATTGTCAGAAGGTAATGCTTATTTCTTCTACCGAGATTTTTCAGGGAATTTAATAAGAACGAGTAAACTCAAGGAATTAATAAGTTTATTGGCAAAAAACTGCAATAGCTTTAACTGAAGCTTTTAGGCAGTTTGATCCCTAGTACATTTCTGGCATTCCACCAATCTTTTCCTTATGTCTCGAGCAAAAGCCTCTTTCAAGAGTGCCAGGCCAGAAAGATCTTAACTTTTGTAATTATTTTATAAAAAATATTAGAAGCACAATTTTTTACTGCAATGGATCGATCATTTGTTAAACATATGCATGTAAAATGCATTCATGGTAGATAAAATTAAACTCTAAATGCTCGGTACTATTTATACAGATTTTAATAATTGTAATGGTCTAGTTCCAAAACCAGACAAACTGGCTCTTTCAGATTTTTTTAAAGAAGCACAATAAACTGTGCTGACTATTTTGACTGTCAACTGAACATCTCAATAATTAAAAAAAGTATCCTTTAACTTTTTGAACCCGATGAAAATTATACATATTTTTATTGTATATACATCTTTTAAAAACTTGAAAGGAGCTAATACAATAAACAGCTCAAGTGTGTGCTAGTCAGCACACAGCGAGGGTCCGTTGGCAACCCTGCGTATAGTTTAAGTAGTACCCTATTGATGGTGTTTTTTAAAATGCTAAAAAGCTTACTTTGAACTATCCTATGGGTCTGATATTCTCAAAACACATAAACAAACTTCTGATAAAGAATTTTTTTGCCACTGAACTGGACTGCAACCATATAAATACATCGAAAAGACCATAGTTATAAAAAAACGTATTTTGTCAATAAAAAATAAAATAATATTTTTTTGAAATTTCCAAAAAGTGGTATCTTTACTTTTGGTCGAAGAATGTTCAGGAATTTTTTCAGATTTTTTGCACTTCACATAAGCGAGATAGAAGGGGGGGACACGTTTTACACCCACTTCAAACTTGCCTACGCTCGCCCTATCAAAGTTATAACCAAAGAATTATATATTTTTGTAATCAGCTCTACGTACCCTTTCATATGATACCCCTCACGGTGTCGAAAAAGAATAAAAAAAAAAAAAAATGTAACCCTTAAGTTTTTTACCAAAGTGATCGGACGAAAAGTGTAGCCGTGGGAGCAGGCGACCGGACGGACGGACAGACACACGCAGGAAAATATAAGGGTCCTTGGTTTTGCCTACGGACCCTAAAAAAGTTGAGATACAATTTTTAGGGTGTGTCTGGTTTTGGAACTAGTCACCTGAATTATTGAAATTTTGGAATTTTATTTTAAACTTATTCTTATGAATAAACAAGCCACTTCCTTTTAAATGTTTATTTCATCATAATATCTAGCTTAACCCATTGAATGCGTGCTAAGGTTACTGGCTATTGAATCCCTTGCACAAAGGAGGGGTGTGCCTTCTGGAATGCCCAAAAATAAAATACTAAACTAAGCTGCCCTCAAGATATAAAAATACTCATTATTATATTTTATACACATGTATAACAATTAATTTGGCTGTTTCAGAACCAAAGTGATGATACCAAGACTTACGAATCTGTAGGAAGGATGTTTGTTCTTACTGATGTTTCGGCTGTTGTAGAAAACCTAACTAAAAAGAGTGATTCTTGTGATGAAAAAATTAAAGCTTTAGAGGTATGTAACTTTTTTAAATTTTGTTTTAGTTATATAATAATTGTATTATATCAAAGATTGTAGTGTAACATTAAATGTATCTCTTAGTTTGAAGCCAAAAGGTAATTCTTTTATCATCAGCAATATTTTACGTAATCTACTTCAGTTATTTAATTCTATTAGTTTTATTATAATTTGTTTGTCACACCAATTTCTGTCCCACTACATTGATGAATCACATTCATAGTGATTAGCGCCACCTTTCAAACAAGGAAGGAGTGATTGTGAATTACTTCTTTTTTTGTGTTAAGAATTTAAAAATTGTTTGAAAATTGTTAACATTTCATAAACTCCCTATTCTTTTCAATTATGTTACTATATTCCTAAGATATTCTGCTATCACAGTCCAACAGCTACTTTGAAAATTGAAAACTATTAGTTTTACATGACAAAAGAAGATCTTCATATTCTATATGATCTGCCCATCTATTCACTTATTTTGCGTAAAATTATTCCAATTGTGGCAAAATTTTGTTTCAGAATAGCTTAAATATTAAATAATTTGTATCAAATTTCTTTATTTTAAAGTATGGTGTAATATAAGGGCAGAGTTAATAAATGTCTGTTAAAATACTTAAAATTGTATTAATTCTAATTATTAATAATTTGTTTTGATTTTAGGTCAATAAGAAGTATGTTGAAAAATGTATGAAGGAAAGTGAAAACAATTTAAGAGAAATGGTACAGCAGAGGAAGGATAAAGATAAATAAATCTAACTATCACCGTGTTATCCCTCTATTAATTGATCCCCTAATTTACTCTCATCTACTCGTTTTTCTACACCGACTTCCGACAGGACTTACCGATAACGACGACTTACCTGTTGCTTAGATTGACTGACTTGCAGAACCTAATTCGTTCAGTTGGATTGACAGAAATTACCTTGGGTTGACCTGCTTCTCACTAACAGACTATATACAGAATGGACTCCCAAAAACAGACATGCTTCTTTCTTCTGCTTCCCTTGCTCTGTCTTTGGACCAATTTTAAGTTATGGATTCGATTAAAAATAATTAAAAAATGTGCTCGAAAGATACTTCAATTTTCTTTTAAAAAACCACATTTGCTCTCCGTTTTCAACTTAGTTTCTTTTACAATCTTACTTCAATATGATCACAATGCTGTAAAAAAAACCTCCTTACTTATGTTGGTATATTAACAAGATGAGAGTAATTATTTTTATAAAACCATTGTGGCCTACATTTGCAACTTAGTTAATAAATATTAATTTGTCTTAAACCATTTGCCGAAAGAATAAAACTAAAACTTCATCCAGAGCCGGACTTAGGCTTTTGCCGCCTGTAGGCTAGGGTCAATTTGCCGCCTCTATTATAGCACGGGCGAGAGGGGGGGGGGGGGTGAAGCACGACTTATTTGCAAATCATCGCAATAAGCGGGGGTCCAGGGGCCCCGCAAAATTTAGAAGATTTATGAAGATCCTTGAAATTAGATTCCTACATTCCTACACCCAATAATTTCCCTAGCTAAGTTTGGGAGGGACAGGCTCGGGCCCCCTTGAGCCCCGGGCTTCCAGGGGCGGCTCTGGATTTTTAACAACTAAAAAGGCAAGATGGATATTGTTATTAGTGGCATAACTATAATAGGCCCGAATTGCGGGTGGGCCCCGGAGCCAAGGGGCCCCCAAATCTAAAAAAAAACATGAAACTACTATCTTTGTACCATTGTCAGTAGAGGCCCCTTGAGAGCATAATAAAATCTAACTTGGAATTATACTTCTATACTATTGTAAGGGGACACCATTCAGTTCTGAACGCAAATGTTTTTTTGTTTTTTTTTCTTAAGATTTTTTGTTTTTTTTTTTGCAACGGCCGCGCGGCCCCTAATGACCTAGCTAAGTTTGGGAGGCAAAGTTGATTCACGCAATGGAAATTAAACAGACACAAATACAAACTTAACCAGCAGTACATATGTATTTGAAATTCGTCCCCACCAAACATCTTTTTTTTAGGACAAACTTGCCCTCAGAAATTCTTAAAACTCATCTTTTTGCTCTTAAATTTTAAAAAAATTTCCGGGGGAGGACCCCCGGACCCCCCGCCGTTATTTGTTCAAAGGGGCCCAGATGTTAAGTTCATCACTAATTGTGAAGAACATAAAATTATTCCAAAAGTGTCATAAGTATGGAAGTTTGAACTTTAGTGCTTCATTTAGTTATGTACTTAGATTTTTATCTTATTCAATATGGTCGATGTTGATTTATAGGAGAGAAACTGACAGACAAATCATATTGGCATACTGGTATTAATATTTTTTCCTAGTAATACAACTTTTGTATAAAAAGAAGATGCGTAACTTAATCATTTTGATTTGTTTTTTCTTAATCTCACTATTTTAGCAAACAATTTATATTATTTTTTATTTTATATAATGTATTTTACAAAGTGTAAAAGAAGGTTTTTTAATGATACCTGCTACAAAACTACTCAATTATTTGGGTTTTTTTTAGCCCATCTTAGTTTAACATCAAAATTTGTCCCCACCAAACATCTTTTTCTCTAAGGACAAAGTTGCCCTCAGAAATCTTTAAAACTCATATTTTGGTAATTAAATTTTAAAAATTTTTCCGGGGGAGGACCCCCGGACCCCCCCCCCTTATTTGTTCAAAGGGGCCCAGGTGCAAACTTGCCCAGGGGCCCGGAAATCCTCTCAGCGGCCCTGAGTTTGCGATTCGAGACTCGACCAAGTGTAACATTTTTACAGTTTAATTGTATTATATCTATTTAAAGACCAGCAAATCAAAACAAACATTTATTTTTATTGGAATAAATGTGGTTGCCTTAGCGAAGCAATATTTTTTTTTTTTTTTTCAATTAAATTTCCCATAACCATTTCTTAATCCTGAAATAATAAATTTGTCAAAAAATGGAAGAGAGCAATGCATCCTAGAACTTAAGTTTCACTTCTAATGCGTGAGTGCCTCATACATGTTTTTTTTTTGTATATATATATAAGGTATTAATGAGTTTGTATAATTGAATTTATAATTTTATTATATATATATAAAAATATGTTGTTTTCTTGAATAAATACAAAATATTGTGACGATGCGAAATATTGTGGCGGCATGGCGCTGGCAGAGCTGCATGGTTACCACAGGTTTGATGGGGCTATGGGGCAACAAAGCTGTAAGTTCGTACCCACGTCGGCATCGTCGCTATCTTTATGTTAAAATAACAACATATTGAAATACTACGAGCTTTTATCTCCGCCTTAATTTTGTGTCTATTATCTATTTAGTATCCATGTGATTTACTAAATAGACACATTATAATAAATACCCTGACAGTGACAGTTTGTAAGGCCTCGGGAGAAGTGTTCTAACCTCCCAGGCGGAAGTAAGCAGCACCCCTCTCTTATGCCCGCCGTTAGGAGCAATCGTAGCAACCGCATTTTAGGTTTGCAAGCAGAAGGTTGCGAAAACAGAATGGTGCTGCACACACCATACGTCGCTCAACTCTCTAACTAGCCGCTCTTATCGTACCCGAGGCCTAACTTTTGCATCACAAATTATTATATGACTTTCGTACAAAAGTTTAGTTTGTAAATTTTGCCGCCCCTTAAAAATTTGCCGCTCTAGGCCGCGGCCTACTCGGCCTATTTAGAAATACGGCCCTGACTTCATCACGAATCCATAGTTTCTGAAATACTTTACCAACCTAATGTATTGACCGTCCTTAGTAAAGCACCTAATTGTAAATCCTTCTTATAAATAATTTTTCTTTACGTCTAAAATATTGCGCTTTGTACATATTATGTAACAAATATCCTTTTGTATTCTGTAACATTTAATTTATTGTTTTTTTTTTTTTTTTTTGTTTCTTCTTTTTTTTAATACAACCTACTAATTTAATTTTCTTTTGTTTTATTATTTAATATAAACCGAACAAATTTTAAATCAATCCTTTCTTTTTTTAATTTAAATGTAAATTGACTCTTTTTTTCTTTAAAATAAAAACAAAAAAAAATAGTAACCAAATGGTATTTTTATTTACTTGATTAAAATATATAAAACCTGATTTTTTTTTTTTTTTTTTTTTTTTTTTTTTTTTTTTTTTTTTTTTATAAGATAACTTGTTTTTATTTTACAATTAAATATCTACATAACCAACATTGTTGGAGAAATAAGAGAGTTGATGGAGTTCATCTTAATAAATACAAAGAAACAGAGGAGGGTTCCGTGGAGAGACTTTCTTTGTATTTTTATAATTGTTGGGTTGGATCTAAAGACTACTATAGAAGTCTTGATTGCTCAAAAATGAACACAAAAAAATAAATAATAATTCTAGATATGGGTCAGGACAAAAAAACTTCATCACTGACACCGGATACAATTTAATGTTACACTGGATCTTTTTAGAAAAAAGAAATAGTTTACAAAATCCAATTTCGTAGAGACTCCAGGTGCAGTTCCCTCACCCTCATAGCAGCGAGCCTTGTCAAATCTAGAAGTAAATGCTGACCAAGCTACTGCATAATTATCCTCTGTTGTTTCCAAGTTTTGATTGCAGCATCCCTTTTAAGAAGAGACTTTAATTTTTGAAGTTTTTCAACATTTGATAGCTCCTTGCAGTTGTGGTCTACTGAAAGCCATATATCTCTGAAGGACAACCAGTCTTCATATTTACCGCTGAAAGTATCGATTTGTATAGGCTGGAGTTTGACTCCTGTGGAATTAAATTTGTTATGACTACAATTAAGGGATATATTATTCAAGCTTGTTTGAGTTTCCGAGGATTCAATAAAGGTCTGAATTGTATTGGCAATATCATAATACGAGTCCTCAAATTCTTCTCTGAACACGTCATGCTCAGGATTTTCGGGAGAAAGCAATTCAATTTTTGTTTGAATATCGTTTAAGTCTGACCAGCATTTTTTGAGTTTTGGTAGTCGTATTTTGACTTGAATGAGTGTTATTCAAACCCCTCATATTGTGTTTGATATTTTTCTTAACTCGATCCATACTCATACATAATCAACTGATGAAAATGTTAGTTATTAATTTGGTTCCCTCACTATGTTTTGTGTGGTTTCTTTTTCCTCCTTTTTTCTGTTTATTGAATTGTGATTTTTAATATAGTTTAAGTATTATCTTATCTGAGAAGATGATATTTAAGTGAAAACTTTTTTATTGAACAGCTGATAACCACCTCTAAATACTTAAAAGTTAATTTTAGTGTTTACTTTTAGGAAAAAATAGATCTATCCTAGTTGCAGTGAAGTTTAAATGCAATTGTGAAAGTGGAACTTAAAATGTAGCTTTTAGATCTTGATTTACTTAGTAATGTTATTTTAAATGAAAATTTAATTGTAAACCTCGTTTATTTTGTGTTGAAGTTTTATTATTTAAATTTTTCATCTTGTTTACAAAGAGTACTGTTAATATTTAATAAAATGTTATCCATACTATAATTCTTTGAAATTATAATATGGATGTCTCACAAAATTAAGATGCTGGTAGCAGTTATTACGTCTGGTTCTTGTTTATAGTTTCAAAATAATAAATACCATCATGAATTGGTGCAACTCTAAGCTTCCTGTGGTCTGTTACAGCTACTTGACGTAGGATTGTTGGTTTTAAACTTAAAATCCCGGTATCCCTGAAAAAACTTGCCAGGACAGCAAAAATGTCCCGGTTTTCAATGGAGATGTCCAAAATAGATTTAATTTTGATTAAAAAAAAAATATATTTTATAAAATATTGATAGATGTATACTTTTAGTTTTAGGTAGCAAATAAGGTAAGTATAGGCATAAATAAATACACTTTGAATAAGTTGCTTGTATATAAATGAAAATATTAAGTTATTAAATATTATGTTTATAAATAAGAGGTAGTTTATAAATCTAAGATTTCTTTTATACTTTTTTTTATGATACCAATAGTGTACAGTAATTAAATTAGCCATTTTTTAACCCAAAAACACTAATTTTTTTTTTTTTACTATTTAACATTAACTTGAAGACATTTTGACACCTATATATTGACTTATTGATTGAAAATTATACTTTAAATTGTTATGTAACGTATGATATTTTTAAAAAAATATACTCAAGAGTTCAGAATTTTAACTTATTTAATTTTCTTTTTTTCTTAAGCTTTTATTTAACTTGCAATGTATGTATGTATGTTCGGGTCAAATCTTGCAACTAAATTTTAAAGCAGTTATCCTCAACCGATTGAATTGAAATTTTGCATACACGTTTAGTTTGGATGACAATGCATGGTTAGCTAAGTAAAATCATTCTAAATCCAATATGGCGGTCGGCACAAGATGGCGGACTAGTTATTTTTTAAGCACGCCCATGATATGGGTATCAAATGAAAGGGTTTGCTGAAAAGAATACGAATAAAAGCTTGTTTTTAGAAATGTGTTTTAAATAAAATTATTTTTAATTTATTTTTTTGGTTGGTTTTTATAAATTTATGTTTTATTTATTTATTTTAATTTACTTATTATTTTTAAGTATAATATACTTATTTTTCTCCTACACTCAGTAAATAGAAAAAAATATTAGATGGCGTGAAAATTTGATTTTGATGGATTAATACGTTTTGGGGTCGTCTGAATCCAAAAAAATGTCTGTCTCCTCTGTGCAGACATGTGGAGCCTAAACTACTGGGCTGATTTAGATGAAATTTGGCTTACAGGTTCAGAAAAACTAATTGTCCACAGGTGGACTAACTATAATTTACTAGAGTTTATTAACTAACATATTCAGAATGTTTCGCAATTTGGCATAAGTGTACAGAAATATCATATCTTGAGGCAAAATCGAGAAATAAATTTTAGCTTTACAAAATGGGAACCACCCCAAAAACTCTGGAAAAATGATTTCTAAAAACGTTTCTGATGATCAAAAAATTGTATAATGTAGTCCATTTAAACACAAATCTAACCATATCTAAACAAGTATTCCCGAAACAAATCTAGTTTTTTAGATATTGGTGAAAATAAATCTGATATTCAAAAACAAAAAGTAAACACCACCTGTTGAACATTTTTAAAATATATATTTAAAAAGAAATTGAATAGATTAGTTGTTATGGGATTAAAATTTAGTCTTACTTTGTAGTGAACTTTGTTGTACCAATTTGTTTTTTGAAAAAAGTTCTAGTGAATGTTTCAGTAAATTTTAACATTGTAATCATTATTATTGATAATAAAAATAAATAAATATTAATTATTATTCTACTTACTTTCATTATTAAGTGTTTAATAAAAGCTAATCACATTTATAAAAATATGTTTCATAAAAATAAATTGTTACTTCAAAACTGGTTCACTCATTATTTGCCTCACCTGAAGCGGTTTTTTTGGGAAGGAGTCAAAGGCTTGTGTGTAAAAAGTCATTTGTGGGGACAAACATATGAATGCCACTCGTGAATGTTGGAGTGTGATGAGGCGAAGCATGAGCCATGTTAGCATGTGTAGATAAGAATAACTACCAAAACTATGAAATAACCTAGCTTCCCTTGCTTTTCTATGTTACAAACCTTCTAATTGGCTCACTTGAGGTAGCTTAAAAGTGGTTTATGGTGTTTCTTGTTACTACATTGTAAATTAAGTGTGATTACCAAAATTTCATAAGTTAAATTTTGGTAAGGAATTTGAAATGATCAAAGTCCCCTAGTAAATTAAACTGTGTTCTATGGCACTTGGTGTCCTCCAATGAAATTAATGGATGTGACTTAAGCCGGGTTTACACGGGTAGAGTAAACAGGAGAGTAGAGTAACTCTACCCTTAGAAACCCGAAAAAACACTCCGGCGAGTAGAGTAGCTAGTAGCTGGTAGAGTAGAGTACTATACAGCATGCAGTAAAGTGGACTCTACTCTACTTCCCGCTCCACAGCTCCCACTCTACCCGTATAAACGTCTTCAATAGCAAGCAGAGTTTAGTTTCATTTTATACATTGTTGTGCAATCATTTCTGCTTTTTTACTGTACTTACTACTAGCTTATGTGTAAACGCTCCAAAATCAAAATTGGTAGAGTAGGAAGTAAAGTACACTCTACTCGCTACTCTACTCACCTGTTTACTCTACCCGTGTAAACCCGGCTTAAGAAAGAATTTCTTTCAAATATCATAAATAAATTTGATTTAACATTAGAAAATACTAAAATAAGGGAGGGGGATAATACTAAACACTAAGGGTTTAATTTTTTGATGTTATAAATAAGGGATTTTGTTAGACAATTTAGTAAACTGATCAGCAATACAAATAAAAGAATACACAGTTTATAAACAATTCCCACCACAGACTATGAAGTAAATAAACAGTAAAGCTTCAAGAGTAAAAATTAAAATTCTTTAACTTTATTCTTAATGTTGACAGAGGAAGTCACTTATTAAATAATATCCTTTTGTCAATTTTTTTCTCTTGAAGATAGCTCAGACACTCAATTCCAAAATAAATAAAATTCTATGGTTGGCAGCTGCTAAAGTGGGGCAGCCATTGTTTTAAATACAATAAGGCTAAGCAGACTAAACATTTTAAAATAATATTTGAAGTGTTTAGTCAAAATAAAACTGGGCCTGGACTTCTTCTCTGGATCTTTTTCACAGCCAACTAACAACTCTATTAGTTTATATTATCGTAGGGTTTATTCGTACAGTTTAAAAACTTGTTTGCACTAGGTGGAATAAACAAGCTTACTTTTCAGCACGACAGACGGTAGAGTAGATTTGGTATAGCTGTTTTTTGGGAGTGTCTCTAAAATGATGCACATGTGTTATGGACAGATGTCTAGGTAGTAATTTTGTAGAGTAGGTCAAGTTAGGTTAATACATTTTTAGCTATACAAATTTTACTATGAATGCAGTTAGTTCTGACAGTGCTGTTTAAAGGGTTTATCAAAATTTGCTGTTAGAAGCAATAGAAGAAGCTCTTAAAGAAGAGAAGGGAGCTAGGGAAAAGGTTTGGGGCCAGAGTCATGCGAATATCTCCAAAAAGAATGGCTAGGAAGAAAGAAGCACCTTAAGAATGGGTTATATCTTTTTTAAGTTAATTGTGTTCTGTTAAACTGGTAAGGAAGAATTTTTATTTCAAGTTTAAAGTCAACCAAGGGTAGTTCACCTTATAAAAGCCAAGAACTATTGTCCAATTTCATGTCACCATTCTATATAATTTGTTTTTAAACTATGCATATTTTGAAGATGCAGATTTCATAGTAGATAACAGAATCAGCTCTAAATGCACTAAGTGTTAAATGTTGCATGTTAATACTCATGCTTCTAAAAGTGATAGTATTAGACGAAATGTTGGGACAATATTAACTTGATTTAGGTATACAATTTAATGCACTATAAAATGCATAACTAATATAATTTTCACCCAAGTCATTGCTCAACTAACATGTCTATTCAATTAAATTGTACAATGGTGTTTCCTTAAGTCACAAAAAGTAAATATCTTATATTGCAAGTAAACGCTGACAAAATTACCAGGTGCTCATCCTGAAACATAGTTAATTTGGTCAAACCCCAAAGTTCTTGGATTATCAAAAAATCTGTGTACTCTAGGTCTAATTATGGAATCTTCTTGCCTAATAAAGGGTTAAATTTTATAGCTATGCATATATAGGTTATACTGAAGATTATAAGGATAAACATGATCAGATCTCCTTTCGTATTCATGGAGGCCATTTATAATTTCTAAAGGAGAGGATTTCCTAGAAAAATACTCTTAGTATATGTTTTGTCCCTCCACTCTTTCTACGATTCAGATTTCACCCCCATGTTTTACCTGATTTTTAATTACTTTTTAGAAGTTTCAAGTCACATGTCACTTCATATACTTCAAATTGTAGTACTGTCTGCTCTACAAATTCATCGTCTATCTTTGCTAGTTCCGCCTTGCAGTCCCCATCTAACTGTTCTAACTTTACCCTCAGTTTAAAGTAGGTATGTGTCACTAAATTTTCCTAAATTCTCTAAATGTCTTCTACTTCCAACTATTCTACGAGCAGCACCTTTGCTGGACCTAAGGCTTTTCTTATATTTTCCATTGTCATATTCTAGTTTTTATACCTTTACGATGTAGTTTTCATTTTTTTCAAATCTTTTCTACATATTCTGCCAATCTGAATCCCTACGTTCAAGATTAACATACACTCTGCTACCAACTTGTCTAGTATCCCTCTTACAACTACGGAATTAAGACAGACTTTCTTCCAGTCACTTGTATATATACGACTGACTATATAAATTCAATGTCAACATTAACAAAAAACAAATTGCACCACTATGACGACAGTCTATGGCTTTATATAGCAGAACGCAATGGAATCCAAAATAAATAGGACAACATCAACTAAGTGACTCAAATATTATAAATTTGGGCATTATGAAGCAGCCTTGCTCTAAAACAGTTGTAAGGCTGTATTCAAGTAGTGTCAAGCTTTCAAACAACTCTCAATATTTAATTACTATTGGAACTAAAATTACAGAATAGAGAAAATATTCCATAGCTCTGCAATTATGTCACCGTTTTTTGATAAGTATGATTAGCAGGGCTATACTTGTAAACGGGAATAGCTAGATTCAATAAAACACAACGTAACTTATTTGTAATCACTTTTTGTTATATTTATTATTTTATACACAAAAAATATATACATTGTACAACCTCGTATAGATAAGGAGAGGAGGGGAGAGAAGCATAATGCTCATGTGCAGCATCTTCTGATCACTTGATAGCTTTCATATGCCAGAGTCCGTCATTCAAATAGTGAATATTCTCTACTCCGACGCCTTTATTGACACTAGCTATATCGTCAGTAGAAAGTTTAGTCAGACCTATAGCTAATGCGTGAGTCTTTCCTTCGGCAATGATAGCCACTACGGTTTCCTTGTCCACCTTACACATTTTAGCACCTGGTGAAGTCAGTCCTGGGCACATGATGTTGGCACCACTTAAAACGAATTTTATGGCACCTTTATCAACACGTTCCCTCGGAAGCATAAAGGGATACTTGTGCAGAAGTTTAAGAGTAGGATACCATGCACATTCTCTGTGACGGAAAAACAAGAGTTCGCCGGCTGCGTTCGCTATGATCTCAATATGATCGTGGCATTTGACCAACTTAAAAACTTCTTTCTTCGGCAAAATAACTTCTATATAGTCAGCAAGATGAGGGAATTGATCCAGCAGCTTAGTTCGGATCCCTTTTTGAACGGATGATTTGAGCTGTTGAACTCCGGACACATTCTCTTTATCGTTAAATTTTTTAAACATGGCAAAGTTAATGAAAATAGATTAGAAATTCCGACAAGGATAAATACATGCACACACAGTACGTAATTTAAACAGACTTACAAAAAACAATTTGTATCTGTAATACTAAAAAAATAAGAGATTCTAGAAAATACTTTAATAAATTAACTTTTAAGTCGGGTTCGTTTCTCAGTTCCTCACGATAAACACGGCTATCAGTGTAGCATAACAGGTTCACGACTTGACCAATCCACAGCCGTATATTCATGTCCAATCATGAAAGCAAGAGTAATCTAGGGATATTTTATTTTTATGAAATGTTTTGAAGATTTTAAAAATTTCAAGGAAAAAATAAAAAAGCTAAAAGCTTTACAAAAATAAAAACTTTAAAATGGTAAATAAATATTAAAATATCAATAGATAGATGTCAATTTTACTCCCTCCGATCAATAAATTTCCTTTATGAATAGTAGCTCTTAGTTTAAAAATAAATGTTATATATAACAGAACAAAAATTAAATAAATTATTTTACATCTCAAAATATAATCCGTTTTTACCATTCATGAAAAGCTTAAAATGTTTTAGAGCATTAATATTTATTTTATGAACATACTTGAGCCTTATGAAGTAAGACAAATCGTTTTGTAGAGAGGCGGTACAATTAAGCCCCAAATTATTTTGCCTCATAACAGGCGCTCCAGGTTCCAGGAAACTTGATTCGCAATCAACTCTTCAAGCACGAGTAAATGAGCCATAAGCCATGTAAAACCGATTGTCATTTTTGGAAATTTTCATGGCCTATAATTTAAAATGTTCAGAAAAAGAACAAATAACAAAATGCGGCAAACCACGGCTCATTTTGACGGGCATAAAGTGCCAATTTTAAACACCATTTTATTCGTTGCTCTCGGACCCGGAAAGCCTTTTTTAAGGCTTGCTTAAATAAACTTTCAACTATTTTGATTCATAGTGGACATTCCGGGCCCGCGAACCAAAATTCATACCCATTTTCATGGGTATGAACCATGAAAATCGTCAAAAAAATATACGAGCAAAAAGTGAAAAGATGTGAAAACCAAATTTTTCAGGGTTGAAAAGCTGAGTTTGAAACACTATTTCTCATAGCACGCGGCCTAGGAACGTCAGTTTTTTGTAGCTATCAAAATATCCAGGGGCTAGAACCAAAACTAACTTGATTCACATTCAGCTCTTTAAACTTGAATAAATGAGATATGTATGTCAACACACAAAATTGTGACTATTAATTTTTTTAAGTTTGGTGTTTGGGTTACAGCCCATGAAAATTGTCAAAACTTTCAAAATATAAATAAATACGAGACATTGCTAGTTTTTTTCTGACTTAAAAGAGCTGAAAGTGAATCAAGTTAACATATTTTGTTCCTAGTCCCTAGTACCTGTAATTGTAATGAGGCAATATAAGTAAACAACCTTTTTTTAAGGAACACCTAAAGAAAAGCAGTCTGGGTTGAGTGCAAATAAAGAAATAGCGTTTTGGAATCAACTCATTTAGCTACAACAAATGAGACATGTTTCAACACTTATCATTTGTATTCCCTTTATGGAAATTTTTAGGGTGGTAAAGAAAGAAAGAAAAAAAAAAAAAAACCCTTAAAGTTTTGTTCCTGGGTCTGTCTGTCTGTCACTTTGTTCGGGGTTCCAATAACTTTTGAATCGCAAAAGAGATAAAACATGAAACTTGGCAGTATTAAAGATTTTTTAGACGAGCACTGAGCACACAGAAAAAATATAGCGAACTTAAACATTTGAAGTGGTAACAAGAAAAGGGAACTACTTGTTTATTTCCAAAGACTTGGAAATGAACGGTTGACTCCCCTGTTCATTATATCATTCCTTTAAGCTGCACAACCAAAAACTAGCGAAACAGAAATATTTCCAGCCGAAAACCTAAACAACAGGAATCATTCTGGCAAATATATTTTTCTTAAAACAATTTTGAACTGATGTGCTTGACTATGGAATCACATTAATTTTGAAATCAACAAAGCAGCTCACCTAAATTTCATGGCAGCTGCATTATTGCCTTTGGCCTTTGCTGCATTTTTATTGTTATTAAAAATAAGCTAAAGCAGAAATAGTCTGTCAATTAGTGTGGTACATAGATTCCTCGCATCCTATTTCGTATGATTGTAAATTTATTTAATTTTCTCCCCGTTTTTTAAATCTGCCAAAATTGTTTTAATTGTTAGGGTTTCGAGGACATCCTAAAAACCCTTATGCTTTTGGTAGTTCGTCGGTCCGTCCGACGCATTTTGGAGCATATCTCACGACGTGCTGCAGCTAGAGATCTGAAATTTGGTAAACAAGTTAAACGTTTTTTTCCCAAAATAGGAAAAATATTGCGAAGTTAAACTCTCACGTTGCCGGCAATTTTACCCCCGAAATTACCAAAACAAGATGCAAAAAAAAAAAAAAAAAAAATGTTTCCTCCCTCACACGACCCCATGAAGATAGGTCCTAAAAATAAGGCAAAAATACTTAAATTTACATCTCTGTGGGCTAATGATATTTCTGGGATTTAATATAAAGAAATCACATTTTAGAAAATTTAGGTGGCTGTGACTATAGAGACCCCGCATTTTTATTTTTTGTAATTTTTAAGTAGGTTATTAAGTTATTATATTTAAAGTATTGAAATGAGATCTCAAATGTATATGGAGTTTCCAAAATGGTGGACATTTTCCCTAAAATAATGAAATAAGTGCATACCTAAGATGCCAAATAAAATCTGTGACAAAGTATTAATAATAAGAATAATAATATTCTTTATTTTCACGTCATAAATATGTACATATTACAATTTAATAATTATACTCAATGACGTTTTTTTTGTTTTTTTGTTTTTTTTAACGCCCATGCCATTGGCAGCAAGTCCATTCGGCTTCTAGCAGCCCAATAAAGTTTTGCCATGGTGGCACTGTCTATATTTAAGTCTAAATTGTTTCTGTCGTTCGCGATGGCATCTGTCAATGCTGTACATACTGGGAGGTGCTGGCCATCCATCTCATCTGCTAGGCATAGAGGACACACCGGGCTCTCCACTACACCTACCCTGTACAAGTGCTGTTGTAGATAATCATGTCCCGTCTTTAAACGAAAGCCTGCCACAGCTTCTCTTCTGCTGCTTGTGTGTGGGATTGGGTTCTCCACCAGACTCTGCCTGGTTTAGGTGCGACTCCTTAATTTCATCTTTATAATGGGCTTTGATGAGTCTTTTGATTGAGCAATAGGAGAGTGGTGGATCGGGTTGTTGCAACCCAGCTCCTTTCCGAGCTAACTCATCTGCCTGCTCATTTCCTGCCAAGCCGCAATGGCTCGGGACCCATTGGAAGACGACACGGATTCCTTTTTCCATAAGGAAATTTACCCGTCTTCTTGATACAACAACCTCTTCGTGGTCATAAATAGCCCTACTGCAAACTGCCATAATTGCAGCCTGAGAGTCGACGAAGAGCACAAACTGGGAGTTTTCCTTTACTTCATTGATTTTTGTTAGCGCCATCGATATAGTTTTAACTTCCCCGTCAAAGTTTGTGCACCTACTTCCAACTGGTGCAAATAGTTGAAACTCCCGACTATAGACGCCCGCTCCTGCATTGTGTGTAGCTGATTGGGCGGACCCATCAGTGTAAACATGGAACCAGTCCTGTTCGGGGTGGATGGTTTCTAGTGACAGCACTTTCAATTCCCAATCGGGGGTCTTATCTTTGTTAATCAGCTTAGTCAGATCTAACCTCGCCTCTGCTACATATTTGAGATATACACACTCTTGTACAAAAGGTTGCCTTCTCCCTAAATCAAGATCTTTTGTTTATAATAATTCAGTTAGTTTAAGACCTAACGGTTTTTGCGTTTTCAAGCGTTGTGCAGAAGTCTCCTGCAGGTCTCAGTGTTTGATATATAATCGCTACACTCTTTCAGAAAGGCTTATTGCTGCTATTTCTCTCCTGATTTGGGGTTCAATGCCAGACCTAATTTCCATGGCTGCAATAGGTCTAGACTTCTAGGCAGCTCCAGTGACCAGTCTTAGCGCCTTATTCTGAACCAGTTCCAGCGCCTTCAGTGAATTTTCTGACGCTGTCAGTAGAATCTCACTCCCGTATTCCATAGTATGCCTGATGTAGGACTTGTAAGTCAAGGCCATGAGATCCTGTTTTGCTCCCCATTTTATCCCCGCGAGTCTCTTCAGCAACCCCAGCCTGCCTTCACCCTGTTGAACAAGCTTTTCTATGAGTTTCTTCCATCCCAATTTACCATCCAGTCTGATGCCAAGATAAGTAGCCGAATCAGTTGGTGGCAAAGCCGTGTTGTTAAACTTGATCTCCACCTTTTGCCTTTTAGTGGAAAGACTTAAGACTTGATATTCTGTCTTAGACGTATTTACTTCAAGTTGATTGTCTGCGGTCCACAGCTTCAGTGTCTCCATTGCCGAGTTAAGGCACGCTTCAATAGCTTTAATCTGGCTGCTAGTAGTCCAGACCACTAAATCATCAGCATATAGCAGCGTTCTGACACCGAGAATTGTTTCTAGGACTAAAACCACATCGTTGATCATCAGGTTAAATAGTGTGGGGCTCAAAACTGCACCCTGCGGGACCCCTTTCCGAGTTTTCTTGTAGGGGCATCGAATTCTCACGTCTTTGAACTCAAAGACGTTAGACCCCTAGGTAGTAAGAGAATACTAGAGTGAGGGGTCTGCTTCTGGCTTTTATGTATCATAAAATAGATAGAAAAAACCAAATTTGTTGACCTTTGCCCTAGAATATCTATTAACTCGACCACGATCTCGCGTCGTGGTCAAAACGTCAAAAATGAAAAGATTAAAAAAAAAATTGAAGCTCCGATTTTTTTGGAACAGAAAACCTAAAATGACTTGGCTAATAACTGGAAAGTATACATTATTTGTGTTGGGAAATTCGGCGATAAAGATTTGCAGACCGACAGACGAAGATAAGGGTTCTCGGTTTTGCCTGCGTATCCTAAAATGGCCTATCTACAGGCTGTTTTAGTCCCAGCTACCAACTTAACTATTCTTTGG
The DNA here is from genome assembly GCA_951217055.1 of Gerris lacustris. Taxonomy (NCBI): domain Eukaryota; kingdom Metazoa; phylum Arthropoda; class Insecta; order Hemiptera; family Gerridae; genus Gerris; species Gerris lacustris. The sequence goes on along the minus strand of OX578283.1, from coordinate 21,085,449 downwards.
AATAGGGCATTTCACTGGGTCCAATTAAAATTTTTAGGGTTTTGTAGATACTTCTCAAAACCCTTATGCCGAGGGTGATGTGTCCGTCCGCCCGTCGCTCTTTGGTTCATAGGGCCCGAACCGTTTAAGCGAAAGTGCTGAAATTTGAAACACTGGTGCAACGTTTTGACCCAACCACAGGAAAAATATACAGAAGTTCAAAATTAAATATGCGCATGCACAATTCGCAAAAATGTAGTAAACTCAAAAATTTATATTTTTTTTAATTTTCGAGTGGGGTATCCAATGAAAGCTGCTGAAGTGTAGGATGCATATATAATATATATGTATGCCTTTGTACATTTTGCATTCCTTATTGGGTTAAACAATCAAAATATACCCCAAAAAAAATCCCCCCCAACCACTATATAACTGCTGGTCCTAAAATTTCGAAATAATTCATGCTAATTCCTTATTGTGGGGCGATGATATTTCCGGGAGTTCATTTCTAGTTTTTAAAAATTACCTATTTTGTGTGCGAAAATTTGAAGTGCGCCCAAAATTTTATTTTTTTTAAATTTTGAGTGGGGGTAGCAAATGAAAGCTGCTGAAGAGTAGGATACAAATATATATTTGCTTTTTTAAATTTTTCATTCTTTATTGGTTTTATAAGTCAAAATATACCCCCAAAAAATTCCCCCCAACTCTATATAACGGCTGGTCCTAAAATTTCAAAATAATTCATGGCTATAGCTTATGGTGGAGCGATGAAAATTTTCTGAGAAAATGTAATTTATCTAGTCGTTATTGCTCTTAAAAATTAAGCAATATGTTAAAAAATTATTTCATAACGGGTATGCTTAATCATATACAAAACCCTAAAAAGTACTTGGACGCAAGTACTTCCCTGTGATTTTTTTTAATTGTCCTTAGGTGTCAACACTGGCTGTTGCTGACTTTGATAAAGAGATTCACGAAAACATGTAGATTCTCAGACCTAATAATAATTAATTATATTGAAGATAGATATTAGGTATATTCATTTTCTTTCATCGATTGCCTTACCGCGGATAAGCAAAGTTGCGTTCCGTGATATATGAATGAGAGAGTGGTTACTAATTATTCTAAACCGTAATATAACCCTAACAGGTTATGAGGTTTGAAGGTTAATAACTTGTGTAAACAAAGCTTGACTTTACTGTGATAGTAAGGATTGTGCGTTGGTGTGCAAAATCAAGGTAAATAAATTGGTTAAAAACTTGCTTGGTAGCGAGGGTAGTTAACTAGCCAGTGGGTAGTATTTAGGGTATTTAGTTCGTAAGTAAGTGGCGTCCCTAGCGGGCACGAATACAACCAAGCTCAGTTTCATCCCATCTTTCTTAATATCAACATCAGGCAAGGGGGCTTCAGCCGCCTGGACCCCCTTGCATCTTCAACATCGCGTCTTCAAAAAGTTAGTATAAAATAACAAATATATAAATTTATTGGCTTAAAAAATAAGAATTAAAAAAAAATAAAAAAATAAAATAAAATAAAAAAATATGCAAATAAAAAATTAATTTATTGTGGTTGTTAGTTAAATATTAGGATTATGAAAAAATTAGAATTTTAAAAATTAATAAATACAAAGAATCGATTTACTTGATTACAACTAATAATAATTTATACTTTGAATATAAATCTCTGTTTAACTAACAGCGGACAAATAATGTCAATTTTATTGTGGTTTAAAATACGTTAGTATCCTCAAAAGTTGAATTAAGTTTTCATTTAATTTGAAAATTACTAAATACGTAATGCAAATTTAACTAAATATATTCAATTAGATAAAATATACATTTTTCTTCCAAGCTTACCAAAGAAAACGGAAGCCTTGTAATTATCCTGATGAATGACATTTTTACTTTCTCATATAAAGAGAAAGTAATGTGATGGCGCGAAAATTCGATTTTGAGATTTTGATGGATTTACACGTTTTGAGTTCCCCTGAGTCCAAAAAAGTGGTTTTTAAAAAAATGTCTGTCGTCTGTCTGTCGTCTAAATATTGCATATTAGTGCTGTTTTACGGTTCTACAGTTTACTAAAATTAATTTCCTTTTTATCTAATAGATGTCAGACGAGTCTCTATTTCTGTATTGATAGACATATATAGCTATGTTTATAGCTATATATGTCTAGCTATAGCTTAAAGAAACTCTTATAGTTTCGTTCCTGTGTCTGTCTGTCACTCTGTACGGTTCCAATAACTTTTGAACCAAAAGAGATAAAAAACTGAAACTTTCCAGTATAAAAGATCGTTTTGACGCGCACACAGGAAAAATATAGTGAACTCAATACTATCCGCTGTTACTAAAAATATAGAAAAAATATGCAAAATGTGTGATCTGCTGGGCCATAGAAAAAATAAGATTAGCAATTTGATCTGATTTACTGGAAATCCAAGATGGCGGATAATTCATGTCACTCAAAAAAAATGTTCTTTTTTTAATTTTGAGTGGGTATCAAATGAAAGGTATTGAAGAGTAGATTACAAAAATGTATAACACTTGTTGTTAACGTTTAATTTTGCGCGCCATTTTGTCAAAAAAAAATCAAAACTTTTCTCCCCTCCCTCCTTACTAATTTTGAATTCACAATACCAACGAAACCCTTTTTACGTGAGACTTCACGCCTTACCAATTTTCGTTCCTAGAACTTTAACATTATATAACCAATCTTTTGAAGACATTATTTTATAAAAATATTTTTATGTTATTTTAGTAGTTGTCTTCTAGCTTTTATACTGTTCACACACACCTCCTTTATAACTCGTAAAAAGCTTTTTTTATCACGACTTGGGACTCGGACTGTTTCATTGAAATATAATTAGCTTATGGACTACATATTTTATTTGATCGTTTTTCTCTCTTATTTGAATGTCTGTGTATTGTACCTCTCTCTCTCTCTCTCTCTCGTAGAGAGAGTAAAAAGAGGTAAGTTTTTCTCTCAGCCCAACAGCGTCTTATTACTATCAAAATAAGACATGATTTTGAAAAACTCACGTTGAACACTGTATAGTAGATATAATAAGAAAAGAATATTAGAACTTAAGGAGCAAGAATTTCCGGGGAGTAAGAAGAAACATTTTGGGAAAGAATCACTAGTAACTTTGTCCAAAACTTTTTTCTAAAAGTAAACTTTTTCTTTTATCATTAAATTAATAAAGACAATAGGCAACATGAAGAGGAAAAAGATTTTGAAAGACATGTCGGAAAGCATTATCTGAAGTTTGATAATTGATTCTACACCATACACAAGATATGCCAGTTATGAACGAACTGGCTATCTGTATTTGGATGTAGAGCAAGGAAAGGTGTATGAGAGACTTCTTGACTTGTTCGTCGTACAACACTCATGTGGCTAAACATTTATGGAACATTTATGGTCACCTTTCATGAATTTTCGTTACCGAGTTTGATTTACGACTTCGTTAACCAGCAGTGTCTAATTTGACAAATATTAGCAGATCAGATCTTATTAGAGCTGAAGCAGTTTCCAGCCCAGTATGATGTTTTTAAGCTCTCTCTGGAAAGAGAATGTATAGAAGATCTTGTTCATGATGAAGAAGGACCAAGTGATAATGATGTAGCTTGTGCCTTTATATAGAGTTAATCCTAACGTTGTGTTTCCAATGTTTATCATGTGCTTTTACTCTACTGTATGATCTGTCTTCTCAATCAGCCTATGGTATTCTCTAGGCCAGGAATTTTTAAGTTATTTAATGCTGATGAACTGTGAAAGGGACTTATTCCAAAAAATATTGAAAAACGTAAAATAGTAGATGAAATTGCATGTACAATATGAGTCGAACTTAGGAAGAATCTAATGATGTGATTTTGGTTATTCCATTTGAAGCATATTTTAACAATTTTTCATGAATAATAATTATACATTGACATATTATGTTTTTTCCTATATTATTATAAGCCAATAATACGCAGTTTTCTTTGAAAATTCGTTCATTAAGTCATGGTGCATGACTGGTATTTTTTTATGTTCCAATCAAAACCATCATTAGGTCATTTTACTCATCTGCTCGATGTGATAGTCTGTGTGAAGTTATACGAATTGTCTTTCTTTAACTTGAATGAAAAACGAAATAAACTTTTTATTTAATATTTATTTTGTAAGGCTAATTAGTTTATTACAAAAATCATAATTAAATTGGTTTATAATTACCCGTGCTAGCAGTTTCTTCGTAAAGATAAAAGACAATCTTGATTACAAGTATGAACTTGATCTTCTTCAAAATTCGTGATAGAATTTGGCTTCTTAAAGCTCTTTGTTAAACGTGGCTGGACCGCTTAAAACTAATGATCAAAGGAGCAGAGCCTTGGTTTCGTTAGAAGGGAATCCCGATTGAGAAAGGTGCTGGAGAAAGATCGTGGGAATCCAGAGAAAGGCTTTACGCATTGAGAATCAGATATTGCAGCCGTCTCCTCACTCAGCTCTAAGTTCCACTAGAAAACGAGATATCCTCGACCCTTGCAAACTTCTTCATTATTCCCTCATGGAATCTAGGTAGTCTGTTTCATTGCCTTTTCCCTTTGATTCTTTGATGTAACTTAGGATTAATGATTTCTTAGATTACATACCAAATCCATTTGATTGACTCAGGAAAGCTCAAAAGATAGTTTTAACATACTTCCTTCACTTGTTAATTCAACAAATCCCACTTTCTTCACTTTCCAAGACGTAATAGGGGTATTCACGATCTTTGTTTAACTAGTTATATGTTAGAAATTGAAGATTGTCAGGGACCTTGACCAGAAGACGCGTTATAAATTAAATATTAAGCAAGTGGCGCGTACCGTACAGTGGCTTGCACATGCACTATTTGACATTTTTTTAGATTAGAGAAATATATTTTATCTACGATTGATACGAAATATAAACATTGTATCTCTGTTTAGATGCGTAGAAAGTGATTATTAGATCGTGAGTACCCTAATATATACACAGAAAAAGTATTGTCATGATGCGAAAATTTGATTAAAATATTTTGATAGATTTGTACGTTCTAGAGGTCACCTAGAATTAGAAGTTTTTCTCATTCCTATCAGTGATCGAAAATAGTTTGATGCTCTTTATAGTCTGTATAGAAGCTGTAGGAAAAGATTTGATTTTTTTGAAACGTTATGCTAGCTTTTCACTCCTCTTTAAGTAACACATCCTTGAGCTGTATCATCACTTTTTCACAAAAATAACCAGAAGGCACTACAAACAAACCACATACTTTCCAAATTTGTGCAAACGCTAACAGAAGTCTGTCACGCCTTTATTGGGAGGCTCAACGGCGAGCGGCTGAGCTTTCAAGGGCAAGAGTTGGATAAATGAAATATTTAATTATTTATAACTAATAAATAAAACAAATAGTAATGTAAGACTAAACATGATTATGTATAATTTGTTTAAGATTAAATGATGAATGTGCATTATGCAACTTAATCCAATTAGATTTGCGCAAGCTGCGTATTGCACAATTCCCCCTTTAATGGGAACCACAGCGCTCTGCTGATTTGAAATCATGGGTAAAACTCAGTATAAAATGTATGTAAAGTATGTAAATTTTTCTTTCAATAAATGGTATTTTTATTTTATTTTAAATAAAACAAACTAGGCCAGAACAATCAGCTCAATACTGCTTCGAGTTAACGGATGTTTGATAATCTTGAAGTAAATAAAATGACTGGATTAATTTCCTTCGACATACTTAATACCAGGCATCGTGGTTAGTATAACTTAAATTGCCTAGGTACAATTGAAGGCCCACGTTAATTGCATATTTATGAAGTAAATAAAATGGGCCTATTGAGGGCATTCTTAACCTATTTGACGTACGCATTTACTGTTTCTTTTATATGAATATTCTGTGATGTCAGGTCACATTGCTTAATCCTTTTATATTTGTGTGTTTGGTAATCTAATAGGGTGCTGGGGGTAAACATTTTACCTCAAGAAAGAAAGATCCTACTTGCATTCATATAAGAGCACAAGACCCTTCTTCTCTCAGTATATATATTATTGTTTAGTCTTTAGCTCTGCCTCACAATTCTACAGCTTTGTGATCCCCCTACTTCTACTAAAGTTATTCCTCTTCAAAATCAGCCCGAAGCCCGAAACAATGAAATAAAATAAACTTCCGTTCAAGGTTAGGCCATGCAGCAGTAAAAACTGAGACGCTCTGGGTCTTTTTTCCAATATCTTTGAATAGCCAGGATGGCGTCTCTAGGGAGAGGAAAACAAAAGTGTTTTCAATAAATTTAGCTTCTCTAGACCTGTCACTCAATGCTTGGGCGATACAGCTTATATGATAAAGGCTTCAAGATTAAAGATAAAAAATTACTTTCACCTAAAATTAGTGTTTAAAGAAATAAACTTTGGCATTTTATTTAACATTTTTATTTTCCTATATACGCAAAATGTATAGAGGGTTTGGGTTTGATTTGATCCCATAGGAAAACCTACAATTTTAAACTTCAATAATTTTCTGTTCCCTAGTGTATATTTTGTTGAATATGTAGTAAATTTGATTTTTTTTTCTTGCTATTCTTTATATTTTATGGATAGGAAAGAGTGAATAAAACAATTTTCCCTTTTTTGCGTAAAATATTTTTTCAGATAAAAATATTTACAAGGAAAGCAAGTAGAATATCACTGAATGCTATAATCCCCAGTCTGATGCCTAGTAATGCACCCCTTTTAACTTTGATAGAAAATTCATCCTCAAATATTTATTTTTACCAAAATGGTGATCGATGCAGCCAAAATGGTGCATGGACAGCATACATTGCTATCAAAACCGTATCACTGGATAACATTCTATTAATTAGCAATTCAAATTAATTTATTCATTGAAGTTTTGACGTCAACTTAAAAACAATTTTATAATAGATATTAGCTTTAAAGAGACATAATAAATTCATTTTTTTTTGGTTAAAATAATACATAAATTGATTAAGCCAAAAAATAAAATAAATTGATTAAACCTATTTTAACTTTTTGCTAAGAAACATCAAATTTTCCTCTATCATATATTTAAAAGATATATTTTCATTTTGAATTAATATTAGAAAGCAGTATGAATTTAACTAATAACTTGATTTTAGAGTTTATCATGGAATCATGGTTTAACTTCATTTGTATGTATCTTCTCGCCAGTTATTGGAATATGTACATTGTTTTATATTTTTACTTTTCCTCACCATAAGGAAAAAGTATTGCTTTCACCCAAATATTCCGAAACCGAGATTTCAACGGAATTATCCGTTTTGGAGGTTTGTAAGACGATTTCAGTGGTTTTTAGCTTGAGTGCCGAGCATGACTGCCACAGTTTTTAACCTATAGAGTTGAAACTTGGTACAAAAATCCGTCTTATAAGTAGTTGTGCCACCCGGAAAATGATAAATGTGTGACGTCATTAAAATTTTACTATGCCTGCAAAAAGTCATATAAAATCAAAAATATCTAACATTATTCAATAGGGTAACGTCGAGGCCTTTTTAAGTTATTTTGATTATTGCTTCAGTTCAGAAACTGTGGTTACAGATTTTAAAATAGTATTACTGGCGCTTCCCCAAACGATAATGCCATAACAAACAAGAAATAAATTAATTTAATTCACAGCACAGACAATGAAACTCTCCGAACTCCTTTCTATTTCCATTAATTTCATGTACCCATTTTCTTTTTGGTGTTGCTTGCCTCAAAGCGAACAGATAAAGCAATTCTTTGTCGGAGGAACTGCTAGACATGCTAATATTAAAACAAAAAAGAACACGTGAAGAAATCAAGCTGTACCATTTCGTTCTGTTTGATTACCCCAGTCCGCTTTCTGTCTGATCCGCGACGGCGGACAGTCCGTTTTCTTTGTGACCACCCTGTCCGTGATGGACGGCGAACAGTCCGCTTCCTGTTTGACCGGGCCTTTAGGTCCAATGTACTTTATACTTTATAGGAATACTTCACTCCTGCTTTTAAAAGGGAGTAACAGTCTAAAAAAGAACATTCCGTACATCTTATTTAGGTTATTACTCTCCTCTGTTTTATACAATCTAAAAAAGTGTCAGGAAAAGTTCTGAGACACCCCGCATCCGATTGTTTTACAGTATATTTATAAACAAATTAATTGTATAAAGAAAAGACAATTTATCAATAAATTTCTTAAAATAACCAACCAAAATGGAAAAGACGATGGAGGTAAAGCCGGTTTTTTTTACCGAAGTAATCCAATAGGATTCGTATAGACTTCGCAACTAGTGAAACCGTAATAACCTAGGGTTTCAGGTTAAGACCTTCTTGAAGGATTTTAAGCCAGATGTTTCACTTCCATTACTAAAAACATCTGTTAAGAGTGCTAAGCCTCGTCATTTTGACTCTAATAAACTGAGAATAACAAAGATTAAAGAGAACATCACTTGTATTACCTATATTTCAACCTCTTCAAGGTGCGATCTTTGCTGGAACGTCTATTGTTTTTAATTATTTTGCTTCCAAGCTTACCAAAGGTAACATAAGCCTTGTGATGATTTTTTTTCATGCCTGCCGATTTAAAAGTTTCCTGGACAGAAATCCGTTTCAGACATCAGGGAAAATTTTTGGTATTGCGTCCGTCTGTCGGTCTGTCTTTCCTAAAACTACCATACCTTCAAAACTATTCATCTGATTCTAATGAAATTTGGATGGTAGGTCATAATTTGCCTTTGGCGCATATTTCTTTCTTCTGCATGTGCACAAACATGATTTTACCAACCATTACATCTTTAAAATTACTCATCCGATTTTGAAGAATTTGGATGGTTTGCTGAAAGCAGCCCACAGAACGTCCATATGAATGCCAAGTGTCTGCACAAATTTAATATTGCTTAAAAATAAGTATCTCCCCTTTGGGAATCGAAACAGATTCAAATCTAAAGTGACCATTCATCCAATAATATGACGTGAGGAAGCTATGTTCTAATAAATTAGTAAACTATTTTATTATTCTCTACCTCCTCTTTTATTTTTCAGAAGTACTTACGAGTAAAAGTAGTTATTTGTGCAACTATTGCCCAAAGTGGCACTTTGCTGCACCCGAGAGAAATATTTACGCGAGCCGCAGGCGAAGACGGAAAGGATTCTCGAGTGCAGCAAAGTCACTTTAAGCTTGAGTTGCTCATTAAATTTTTCCAACAGTTAGTTTTTAATCTGTAAATAAAATGTAAAATAATAGAGTGTTCATAAACATGTAAAAGGTTTTACAATATCAACTAAACCAGCTGTTCTGTTTATAGCCTGTGTTGCCTTTTTATTGCCTGATTCAGCAAACCTGACCAAGCGCTGTTATTATTTTTCATCATAACACTTACTCATCACTTTTGATTCTTTTTTTTAGACTGTCTATCTTTACTTTTTTATATTTTAACATTTTTATATTTGATATAATATATTATATTATAATTGGGATTATTTAATCTTTGTTTAGATTTAAGTTCTTTATGTTCGTAAGTTGGTACAATGGAGTGCGGTAAAGTAAAACGAGTGTGGTAAAGTAGTATAAGTGCAGGAATCTGCTGTTTTGCGTACTATTTTGAGTGCGATAACAACCACTTTATCGGTCGACTGTAGGAAAAATATATTATGTTACTTCTTTAAAATCTTTGACAATTTTTGTGTTTTAAATTAAGGATTTTTCCCCTTGTCAATTTCTTTTTTCAAGTTAGCTTTCTTCCATAGAAAAATCGAATTGAATTTACAGAGAAGTAATAACAATCTTGCCCTGATAGTTTGCAGGGTATTTGTCGCTCGAGGCGAGGATTCCTTAGTACGACTTGGCTTCTCTTTTTCTCGTAAATGTATCCTTCCTACCCCTAATTCTCTTCCGAATCTGATCGTACTATACTTCCCTCTAGACCAGATACATGTGCTACGTGAATGCTCATACTGACTGGGGATTATTACGATGAACTTTATAATGGGACAGTACAACTCAATTCTTATTTTATTTATATTTTCCTTTTCTTTCTTTTCCTTCCTGTCAACCACATTAGGTAATATCAGGATGATAGATTCCGTCACATTTGTCAATGCCACATTTTTGGAAAAATATTGTAGAGGCACCCTCCTTATTTGTATTTTATTGATACCTATGTAGTCCAGTCAATGAAGCATTTTGGCTCCCAATTTTTTCGGATGAGATGGATTGACGTGAAATTTGAACTGTAGCTAGGGACTAGCCCAAGAAACAAAAGTTATATAGTGTCGATGTGTGCTTTTACCCCAGGGGGGACTGCCCCCCCTTCTTGGGGGTGAAATTTTATTAATAAAAAATAACTTCAAGATTCGATACACGGACAAATTCTAAACAAAAAATGATCTATAAGAATTTTTTGTACAGTCAATACTTTTTGAGTTATTGGCGCCTAAACATGCTCTTTTTAGCTCAAAAAATGCATGTTTTTGAGCGATTTTTTGCCCATATCTCAAAAACTAAAAGTTTTATCATAAAAAAGGTCACGGTCAAAAATGAAGGTAATTAAATAACAAAGAGATTGCTTTTTATTTTATTTTTGTAGGTATTATAGAACCTGAGTTATGACTCCTTGAAATTGAAGTCGACTTTGAAAATAGTTAAAATCGAAACTTTCCATGGCAAATAGCGAAAAAATGAAAGGTTTTTCGAAGAAAACTTATATTAAACTTTTTAAAGTACTTGAATAGACCTTTAAATTGATTACTGGCAAAAGTCGTTAGCATAAATACTGACGGAATTATAATCAAAATAAAGTGGTTGTCTTGATTTTTGAGAAAAATAATCGGTACTAAAATTAATGATTTGACAGCCAAAATTGAAATTAAACAAATTCCGTTGGCAGTTTACTTTATTTATGTACCAAAAATAGATTCTGAGAGTTTGACGGCTTAAGAAGCCTAAATTATAAAAAATGTTTGATTTACTTTTGAAGAAAAAAATTCATTTTTTTAAAAAATCAACTTCTTTTCAAAATATTTAAAAAACTAACAATGTTATGAAAAAATTATACGATAAGAAATTGTAGGTTTTTTCTTGTTGAAAAAGTTTCTTTTTTATTTATTTTTGTAGGACAAAATTTGACAGAGTTATGACCGTTAGAAGCTCAAAACTAAGTACGAAGACCACCTTTCCTGAGCCCTTTAAACTTACGAATCTTAAAAACGAAAGGCTCACAAAATCTGAAAAAATTACGACTTATAGCGCTTAAAATTCCCTACAAAATGGTTTTTTGAGCGAATTTATAACTTTAAAATTTAAAAAGTTATGGTAAAAAGAGTAATCGCAATTTTTCAGTAAAATTTTCGGAGCAGGTAAATTACCACCATCCTAGTAATAAAGAAAAGTTAATCATTACCTTGTTTGAATGGTTGGGTTCATGAAAAAACAGTAATTTGTTTTTCCTAGCAAGTAGGGGGGTTGTAGATGTCTATTTCTATGCATACCATAAAAACACTAAAAACAAATTCATCTTTAACATGTTTTACAAGCTAGGATTTTTCATAAAATGTTATTTAAACAATGTACTAGTAAGGAGTACTAGTAAGGAGTTTAAGGCTAATTAAAATTTTTAAAATTGCACAAACATACGCGCACATTGCTGTTAAATGAATAGTTTTTGCTTAATAATAATTAATACAAAATACATTTAAGTCCTTAAAATATAACTTAAATTATTCTCTGACATTTAACACCAAATATTTCAAGCCTAGGGATAAAAGTACAGTTATATAAATTCGCTTCAATAATATTTGTTTTAAGTTTAAAAGAATAGAGAATAAAGAATAAATATAAGAATAAAACTTTTTATATTATATTTCTTAATTATCATATATTATATAACATTTTTTGAACAACCTTAACAAAATTTAAAGTCAAAAGAAAACTTGCCAAAATGTAAAATAATAGCGGAACTTGATTTTTTGTCCTAGTTTTCCTTTTTATAAAAAGATTGTATAAGATTTTTTTTTTTTTTTTTTTTTTTTTTTTTTTTTTTTTTTTTTTTACGATTACATAAAATTCTTTTTTCCTCAAAAATAATGAAAACTTATATATATATATATATTTTCTTTTTATATATATATATATATATATATATCCAATGGAACCAACGTGACATTATTTTTCCTAGTTGGTTTAATTATGAGTAGTTATTATATTTTAATTAAAAATAAAATATTAAATTGCCTGATCTATAAAAGGGAAATTTTTCTTGTTTTAAATTTTTTCACTTTCCTTTTATTTCTATTAATAAAGTTTTATGCTTGTCTTCTTTTATCCATGGAAGCTTATAATCTATGAAGTTACAGAGTTAGCTTTATATATTAAAGAGAATAAGCAAGAATTAAGCTATCCTACTTAAAGAAAAAGCAGGGAGAACACCCAGATTGGGATGCAAATGGGGTGAGGTCTTTTGCATATAAGTAGTTTCTATATACCTAAATATAGGTAGAAAGGGTTTTCTACCTATATTCAGGCTACGAACTGGGTGGGCACTGCATGCTGACTCAAAACTCACCTTTACTACAAATTTTAAGTTTAGGGAAACAATGCTTGCGAGTGTGATAAGGGCACGGAACACAGAAACCGTATTCAACATACTCTAAAATTGCTCTACCTCAACTCCAGAAACTTGGAGTGCCTCCGGTGAACGGTAGGTTTTACCTGAATTCTGGTCTTGTTCTATATAATGAGGAGTTACAGTTAGTAAGTAAGAGGCGCTATCAGTTTAGCTTTCAATATATTTAGAGTTTCTCGAACCCTGTTAATTTGTTCTGTTAATTAGATATCGAATTAATCTCGCAATTTTTGTGCATAGATTTACCGAGCATGAAAAATCAGGCTTATTTATAGTAAAACGAATCATTTTTGAGCCTCTACAGTAGTCTTACAATTAAATTTGATTTTGACAGCATGGGAAACGCGAAAAAAATGGAGGGAAGAGCCAACGAGAGCTCGAGATTTTCACATCTGACCTTCTAGACGTCAAAACTGGCCTCATAGCCAAATATTTACCGCTTATTAGCTATTCCTTCGATTTTCCCACACTTTCCAAAGCAATTTTAATTGTAAGACGTCAAAATATTTAGCTCTTATTAGCTATTCCTTTGATTTTCCCACACTTTCCAAATCAATTTTAATTGTAAGACGTCAAAATATTTAGCTCTTATTAGCTATTCCTTCGATTTTTCCACACTTTCCAAATCAATTTTAATTGTAAGACGTCAAAATATTTAGCTCTTATTAGCTATTCCTTCGATTTTCCCACACTTTCCGATTCAATTTTAATTGTAAGACGTCAAAATATTTAGCTCTTATTAGCTATTCCTTCGATTTTCCCACACTTTTCAAATCAATTTTAATTGTAAGACGTCAAAATATTTAGTTCTTATTAGCTATTCCTTATAGATTTTCCCACACTTTCCGGATAAATTCTAATTGTAAAGCCTTGTCACACTAGTAGACATGTTGCGCGATTTTGGTCTCAGAGACATGTCTAGCAATTTGTCTATAACGGCGTCTACGGTCTCGTTGCTAGACCAAAATCGCATGTCTTTGGTTTTCCATTCTAAATGGTAGACATGGTGCAACGTTAGGAATGTTGCGCAACGTGTCTACAAGTGTGGACGCTAGACCTAGACCATAGACGGTCTCAGAAGATGTCTATAGACACGTTGCGAGACATTTCTGTAGACGGTCTATGAGACCGTCTACAGAAATGTCTCGCAACGTGTCTACTGGTGTGGACTAGGCTTAAGACTACTGTCAAAGCTTGCTGCAAAAAACAAACATATTTTTGTTTAACTATTTTAGGGTAAAAGAAAGAAAAAAAACATTCTTCACTAAAAGGAAGGAACTGGATTGTATTAGGAATTTAAGGACAATTTCGCTTAGATTTAGTGCTGATCTCTCCCTAATGCATAATTTAAGGGATATAATTAGAATGAAGGTAATCAATTAAAAATATTTTCTTTTAATTAATTAATTTTAATTTTAATTAAATATTTAATAGCTTATCTTTTAGAGCTGATCATTTTCAAGTAATATTTTTAAGCTATTAAAATTATTAGGACATGAATGGACTTCTATTATCTGTGATACAGTAAAAATTTGACCATTCGATCATACATCTGTGAAGTTTGGATTAATAGCGTTGGTAATGTTTGCTGTTCTTCGTGTGGTTATTGTAAGTAGTGAAACAAATGAAGGATAATTTATAGGGGTAAAAACTAAAGAGGTAATATGTGGTAAAAATGTAATTGGTCAACCACCCTATATTTGCTTACTGAACTACTTAGAAGGAATTTTATTGTTTAAATAGCTATCAAAACAAATGGATATTTAGTCCAAAGGAACACCACTGAAAAGGTAATAATATTCCTTAGTGTAATTAACAATTAAGACATTTAAGTAATTTGGCGTGGCCAACCAAGTTAATGATCCATAAAGGCTTACCTGCAAGTAAGAAGATTAGGTTATTATAATGGCCCTTACCTACAATTTTAATACGAAGTAACTAAAGAAACTTATTTGTGTTTAATTTTGAATTCATGATTTTATGAGGTATTTTGGCTGAAGGAAAAATGTTCTTGCTGCTCCTTCAAAAATACTACTATTACTGCTATTACATTTCTTTGCTTAAGAAAATAATATAAATTAGGCTATTAATAGAAAGTGCTGATTTGAGGGGGACTTAGTCTTTATATATTTTTATACACATAATGTTTGCTTGATGCTTGACTTCAAATTGGACTAACGAGATGGTTTTATGTTTAGCACTATTGATACACTATCGACCACTTTAAATATCTATTGAACCGTTAAACAGGACTGGGTAATGTTTTAATATTAGGATCGTTTGGACCGTGAAGATATCGGTTCGCAAACGATCCCAGAGTAGCTAAAAAAACATAGAAAAATCGTAGCTAGTAAAACATGTTAAAGATGAATTTGTTTTTAGTGTTTTTATGGTATGCATAGAAATAGCATCTACATCTACAACCCCCCTACTTGCTAGGAAAAACAAATTACTGTTTTTTCATGAACCCAACCATTCAAACAAGGTAATGATTAACTTTTCTTTATTAATTGATGTCATAAACAAATTATTTTGAGTTTATAATGGCCATTTCACGATATATGATTTTGCCTTGTGACTTTCTGTGTGACTAAATCATAGACAAAAATCATTTGTATTTTTTTTCTTTTATAGGTTTGCTCTAACTCCCCCTATATGTATCGTCCCGCGAATCGTTCGGGAATTGTTTAGGACAGGCTTTATACGCATGCCGTATCAATGTACTGTAATAAAATCATGTCAGGTTGAAACTGATTTAGGACTATAATTCGCACCGTATTTAAAACATTCAAGGAAACCTACAGTTAAGGAACCTTCCTGTTAACATGTGTGACGATTGCGTATTGTGATGATTGCGTTTGAGTACTTGGTACTGTCGAAGGGTCGTTTGGACCGTACAGTAAACGGTTTGCAAACGATCCCAGAGTGGGTTGGATTGGAACAGTTGGAGAACGGTACAAAACACTGTCACAAGTCAGGTTAGATCGTCATTTATCATTTATCCATTGCGCATGCCAGTGACAATCCTACGGACGGTACGCTGCTTGATTGGAACAAACATAATGCAGTATCGGTCTAATTTAAATTGGTGTTGTTTTTGTATATTTTTTAAAGTGTCAAAGTTAAGTAAATATGCGCAATAAGGTCATAATGTTCCATCAATATCTTAGAATAGAACCACATTTAATTTTGTAATTTGGACTCAAGTTTTAAAGAGAACTTCTACGATCTCGGACAAACTGATTCCTATTAAACATCCAGGGAGATTTGTTGCGGTTAAGACCACCTTAGAGATAGCTCATTAGATTAACTCGACCGACTGCATTGTTGTTCACACCTCAACCAGGTTAAACACTATAGTGAACATTCTCATGCGGTTATAACCTATTACTAACGTGTTAGAAGTGAACCAAGAACAAGGAGCATTTGTGTCATTCCCAAATACCAACATACCTCAATTCGACTAAACATGGTAAATCAAAGAGGTGAAAGAACGTTCCAACCGCATCCTAATTCGAAACAATTAACATTTCTAATATTAATTAACGGCATCTTACTAATTATAATAACATTAAAACATATTTTATTGTTAAATTAAAAAATTAAAATAAAACATAATTAATAAACATGACAAAAAATACATAACAATGTACTGGTAGTCCAGTAGATAGCGAGCAAAAAAGTGTCCTCTTTCATTTGAAGTAATATTTGAACACTAACCTATCAAGTGACAAACTGACATAAACTTGATTTTTGGTCTACTAACTTATTTTGTCCACTAAAATGGGCGGGACATGGCCGCTCTCCACCGGTTTGGTTTTTTCAAATACCTATTGCCAAGCTATGTCCAGCACACGAACTTAGCCGACCACATATTCTTAAAAGGCACTAAAAGATTAATTAACTTCTACACAAAATTCTAGCCTGATGCTAATCATAAACTTTTTTGCACGCAATCTCCTGGACTATGAGGATGACCAACTTATAAAATATTCGCTTTTTTTTAACATAAACATTGATATTGGTGTTCTGACATAAACATTGATACTGGAGTTATGACATTAACATTGATATTGGCGTTTTGACATTAACATTAATGTTTTGACAATAAACAGATCAATTTTTTTCTTTAAATTTATTTAATGAATATATATAAGTAAAAAGATTACCAAAAGAGGATTATTTAAATAAAGTATTCATAAAAAGGTTATTTAGATATTTATTATTTAAATAAAAGTAAAACAGTTTACTATTTTATAAAAGAGAAAGTATTTACATTTTAATTAAAATCCAACTAGGTAAAAGTTAGGAGTATATCGATACATTTTATTTATTTCTATGGTGTTCTTTTCTTCAGGTTTGGCTTTTGAACAAACCATGGGGACTAACCGAATTGAATAGATTATTATATTTCTACTTGTTATGAATATTCAAACTAGGTAATGTATTTTTTTAGGTAGGTGCTAAAGGGAAAAATGGAAGTTAAAGTTGTTTACATAAACTTGGATTATTTTTCTATTTATAGTTGTAATTTCAAGTTGAAGGTTATGAAGAATATTCGTTTAATGTGTTCGTTCAATTCAAGTGTTCGTTTAATGAAAGGCAATTGTTGATTTATGTCATCATTAAATTCTAAGGAAGTTAATAATTTGTCATTACTTTCAATAGAATTAGTTCTAAGTTCTGAAGGTTGATAATAAACATATTATTGCATCCTAGTATTCGATCACATCATGTAAGTATACTTATCCAAAAGTTGATACTCTGGAACACTGGATGTTCTGGGAATTCATGAAGCTAAACCTTTTAATGAAGTAAAACATTCTATACCTGAAATTTTGTTGAAATATTTGTTTGTCATTCAAATCAGTGCGCACCCTCGTTCTCGTTTTTATTCTTATAGAATCATACATTATTATTATTATATCCGAAGAGGGTAATGCTTTAATTAAGCACACACCTATGTCCTTTTGTCGTAATAGTTTTTTAGACAAAGGAACATAATATATAGAGTAGTATAAATTCCTTAGTCTAAATTAGTATTAAGACAAAGGGATATTTAGTCCAATGTACAAATGTAATAATACTCCTTGGTTTAATTAACTATTAAGACAAAGGAATAATAAATATATGCTAAGAAAATTGTAGAATTCATTGTCCTACAGTTTTCTGTATAAGATTTAGTCTTACATTTGATAAAACTTAATCTTAAAATAATTGAGTAACCCTTGACAGTGGCGGATTTACGGGGGGGGCTTCCGGGCTGAAGCCCCCCCCAAAATACTGGAAATTGAAAAGTTTATCTGGCTGAATCCTAGTAAATAAGCATCTACATATCGGGCTAAAATTATGACTCTGTGATTAAATTTAAATTTTAAGTATATTTTCTTACTATCTTAACGCCAACAGCGAAGATAAAAGGGACACGGGAGTGCTGTGCAAATAAATATTAAAACGATCGGCCTAGGCTGGAGGGACAGGGAAGTGTGTGATATTGGATAAAGTCGTATTAGGGAAATTAGTGCTAACTCCTTTAACTAAATACAAACATTATTTAGAAGTATTTAAAGATCATGTTTCTAAAGGAAACCACCAGTTATCTTGTATGAAAGCTACAGAGTGACGGAAACTTGGACTACATGACATACAACGAAATGAAAGAAAATTCAGAGCCCTGCTAAGATTTCGTGTAGACGCAGGTGATAAGATATTACCACCACCTTAAATCAGCTCCTAAAAATGAAACTTTTATAAGCAAGACAACCCAAAACGCCATAGTTGCGGTTCGTTAATTATGGATGAAATCGTCAAAGAAGTTAGACATTCAAACTATTATTCCTTAATTGCTGAAGAAACAAGAGACACCAGTTCTGTTGAACAACTCACAATATGCAAGATTTCTTGACTTGGAGTCTTGCAAAAAATAAAAGAGGTATTTGTTGGCATTGTAGAGGCCACAGAAAGAACTTGAAGAACTAATTCTTTAAAAATATTGAAAAACTAGGCATAGATTTAAATTTTTTGAGATGCCAGGCTTGTGAAGGAGGTTCTAATATGGCAGGAAAATTTAAAAGAGTTCAAGCTCGCATTCTAGAATTAAACCTTTTTAGCCATATATATAAATATATATATGTTCATTGTTCTTCACATCAATTAAATCTTGCTCTTACACATGCAAGTAATGAGCCTATGATCAGAAATGATTGCTAAAGATTCTTCAAAAAGAGTAGGTACTTCTTTTGAAAAACATCATTAAAGAGCATGACCCGGATGTGATGAGACAAAAACTGATAACCCTTTGTGAAATTCGCTTCATTGAAAGGCATGATGCTTTAACATTTTTTTATATGTGTTTGGGGCTGCTGTAGTTTTCTTCGAAACTATCGAAGAAGTTCCTCTAACCATCCACAAAATCTGCGGGCATTTTATTTGCTATGCTTCAGTTTGAATTTGTTTTAACTTTTCACATCTTAGGAACAGTCCTTGATTTGCCTGCTGCTTTATCAAGAGACGTCCAGAGCCCTTAGTGTTGATCTTAATCTCTGCTACAATATGGCAAACAATTTATGAGAATGCTCTTAAAGTAGCCTCAGAACATAGATTGAAGTTATATGTCCCCGCATAGCAGGTGAACAAGTTCATCTATCAAACATTGGCGATTCAAACCCAAAAGAATACTACAGAAAGAGTGTTTTCATATTATTTATTGACAGACAAATTAGTGAACTATCAGACTAATTAGTGAATGTGATGCACTCCAGCTCATGGCGATTTAATGCTTTTGGCTGGAATCAAACTGAACATAATTCCAGCCAAATCTCTCAATCATAACGGTGATCTGGAAAGCATTGTCATTGCCGCTGAGAAGTACGCTGGAGACTGGAGAAAAACTCAGATATGAGATTGAATTGTGGATTTTGGCGAGAACACTACGGAGAGAGCAAAAGGATCGACCTTTTTCAGCAGTTGAGCGTTCAGCGGCCCAATCAGAAGGTGTTATCCTAACATCAAAAACTTCTTCATTTCATCTCAATTGTATCCTGCCAGTGACAGCATGTACTGTACTGGAGGAAGAAGCTTTTTAACATTGGAATTAATCATGTCATACCTGAGGTCACAATGGTAGAAGACCCGTCTGAATGGATTAGCCCTTATGAACATTCACAAAAATAGCAACGTGTTGAACCCGTCAAATGTTATTGACAAGTTTGCAAGTGTTCTGCCCAGACGAATGAGATTAAATTAATATGTTTTGTTGGTATTTTAGAGTAACTAGGCTAATAAATCTTGACATATCATGACTTTTAATAAAACTTAAAATATTTGTGTTTAGTTTTTTCAGCAATTAGACTAATAAATCTAATTTATTTTATATCATGTACATAGATTGATATTGGTAAAATAAATTTATTTCAATTTTTTAAGTTTTTGGTAGTTTTCATACTACGGAAAGTTAAATTTTAATTTAAATCAAATTATAATTATTATTAACTACGGGAAACAGACAGTGAAAAATACACTCCTGTGCCGGGATTTGAACCACGGGCCTCTATATTTCCAGTATAGCGCTCTTCCATCTAAGCTACGCAGGAGAATGATTTTTCACTACCATAATCGATAACTAGTCCCGAATCCAAGCTTTCAATATTCATATACATTTAGACAGTCAATATTTATGACATTAGAACTAAACCAGAATTAACGCTTATAATTATAAAGTACTCAATTAGTACCTGTACCTTGTACAATCAATTCGAAATTCAATTTTTTAAGTTTTTGGTAGTTTTCATACTACGGAAAGTTAAATTTTAATTTAAATCAAATTATAATTATTATTAACTACGGGAAACAGACAGTGAAAAATACACTCCTGTGCCGGGATTTGAACCACGGGCCTCTATATTTCCAGTATAGCGCTCTTCCATCTAAGCTACGCAGGAGAATGATTTTTCACTACCATAATCGATAACTAGTCCCGAATCCAAGCTTTCAATATTCATATACATTTAGACAGTCAATATTTATGACATTAGAACTAACTAATATAGAGGCCCGTGGTTCAAATCCCGGCACAGGAGTGTATTTTTCACTGTCTGTTTCCCGTAGTTAATAATAATTATAATTTGATTTAAATTAAATTTATTTCTTAATTAAGTGAGAACATAATTTAATTCCTTTTAAACATCAAGTGAAAGGGATCAACACTATAAATATTTTGTAATATCATTATGGTCAATACAATCTAAAAACTAGTTCTTTTTATCTTAACCATGTTTGTTTCTGACTTAAGAGTTAGTTATTAAAAATGCTAAAAATTCATAGATTTGCAATTAAAAAACCAAAAATTTTCCGGGGGAGGGCCCCCGGACCCCCCTTCCTACGGGGAAAATCCTTACCCCCAGAAGCCCCCCCCAAAATATTATCCTAGATCCGCCACTGACCCTTGAGTCTCAATGTCTTGGGGTGACAAATACACAAACCTGGGACATGGAAACAAAATTCTTTAGGTCACAAATTGCTTGTGAAATTTTTGGAATTTGAACAATTTTGTCTTTTTTTTGTTAGACTTAGCCTTAAGTCAGTAGATCAATAAGATAAGTGTGTTTTGGATTGTAACTTTAAATTGATTGGCAGCTAGGTATTTCGTTTTGTGGAACGAAACATTTTAAAATCCAAATACCAGCTTGCATTTGAAAGAAATATTTATGTGACAGTATAATAGTTATTTATGTATCTAGGCAGCAAGTAAGTAAGCAGTAAAATATCATTTCTCTGCCCGAAATCAGTTCAATAATGCCTCATTTTGCTGCCGCAAGTAGATAATATTATATAATTACTATAAGTGGCCGGATAACCCCCGTATTGTAATAACCCTGGCAGTTGATCGGGACTAAAACCCAAAAAGAAAAAAAACAAAACAAAACAATAAGTGAATAGCAAACTGAATCTATAACAACAAAATACAAAACACACGTTTATAACACACAAAACTTTTTAATGAATAATACACGTAAATAAAATATTTATTTATATTTTTACTATATAAACGATATCTTCTATTGCTTAGAAGAAAATAAGTAACTAGGATAAATCAAGAAAAGTAGCTAGTCAAATCTAAAATGACTTCAATAATAATAGTAATATGGTTATAGTTGTTGGCAGGGCCGTATTTCTAAATAGGCCGAGTAGGCCGCGGCCTAGAGCGGCAAATTTTTAAGGGGCGGCAAAATTTACAAACTAAACTTTTGTACGAAAGTCATATAATAATTTGTGATGCAAAAGTTAGGCCTCGGGTACGATAAGAGCGGCTAGTTAGAGAGTTGAGCGACGTATGGTGTGTGCAGCACCATTCTGTTTTCGCAACCTTCTGCTTGCAAACCTAAAATGCGGTTGCTACGATTGCTCCTAACGGCGGGCATAAGAGAGGGGTGCTGCTTACTTCCGCCTGGGAGGTTAGAACACTTCTCCCGAGGCCTTACAAACTGTCACTGTCAGGGTATTTATTATAATGTGTCTATTTAGTAAATCACATGGATACTAAATAGATAATAGACACAAAATTAAGGCGGAGATAAAAGCTCGTAGTATTTCAATATGTTGTTATTTTAACATAAAGATAGCGACGATGCCGACGTGGGTACGAACTTACAGCTTTGTTGCCCCATAGCCCCATCAAACCTGTGGTAACCATGCAGCTCTGCCAGCGCCATGCCGCCACAATATTTCGCATCGTCACAATATTTTGTATTTATTCAAGAAAACAACATATTTTTATATATATATAATAAAATTATAAATTCAATTATACAAACTCATTAATACCTTATATATATATACAAAAAAAAAACATGTATGAGGCACTCACGCATTAGAAGTGAAACTTAAGTTCTAGGATGCATTGCTCTCTTCCATTTTTTGACAAATTTATTATTTCAGGATTAAGAAATGGTTATGGGAAATTTAATTGAAAAAAAAAAAAAAAATATTGCTTCGCTAAGGCAACCACATTTATTCCAATAAAAATAAATGTTTGTTTTGATTTGCTGGTCTTTAAATAGATATAATACAATTAAACTGTAAAAATGTTACACTTGGTCGAGTCTCGAATCGCAAACTCAGGGCCGCTGAGAGGATTTCCGGGCCCCTGGGCAAGTTTGCACCTGGGCCCCTTTGAACAAATAAGGGGGGGGGGTCCGGGGGTCCTCCCCCGGAAAAATTTTTAAAATTTAATTACCAAAATATGAGTTTTAAAGATTTCTGAGGGCAACTTTGTCCTTAGAGAAAAAGATGTTTGGTGGGGACAAATTTTGATGTTAAACTAAGATGGGCTAAAAAAAACCCAAATAATTGAGTAGTTTTGTAGCAGGTATCATTAAAAAACCTTCTTTTACACTTTGTAAAATACATTATATAAAATAAAAAATAATATAAATTGTTTGCTAAAATAGTGAGATTAAGAAAAAACAAATCAAAATGATTAAGTTACGCATCTTCTTTTTATACAAAAGTTGTATTACTAGGAAAAAATATTAATACCAGTATGCCAATATGATTTGTCTGTCAGTTTCTCTCCTATAAATCAACATCGACCATATTGAATAAGATAAAAATCTAAGTACATAACTAAATGAAGCACTAAAGTTCAAACTTCCATACTTATGACACTTTTGGAATAATTTTATGTTCTTCACAATTAGTGATGAACTTAACATCTGGGCCCCTTTGAACAAATAACGGCGGGGGGTCCGGGGGTCCTCCCCCGGAAATTTTTTTAAAATTTAAGAGCAAAAAGATGAGTTTTAAGAATTTCTGAGGGCAAGTTTGTCCTAAAAAAAAGATGTTTGGTGGGGACGAATTTCAAATACATATGTACTGCTGGTTAAGTTTGTATTTGTGTCTGTTTAATTTCCATTGCGTGAATCAACTTTGCCTCCCAAACTTAGCTAGGTCATTAGGGGCCGCGCGGCCGTTGCAAAAAAAAAAACAAAAAATCTTAAGAAAAAAAAACAAAAAAACATTTGCGTTCAGAACTGAATGGTGTCCCCTTACAATAGTATAGAAGTATAATTCCAAGTTAGATTTTATTATGCTCTCAAGGGGCCTCTACTGACAATGGTACAAAGATAGTAGTTTCATGTTTTTTTTTAGATTTGGGGGCCCCTTGGCTCCGGGGCCCACCCGCAATTCGGGCCTATTATAGTTATGCCACTAATAACAATATCCATCTTGCCTTTTTAGTTGTTAAAAATCCAGAGCCGCCCCTGGAAGCCCGGGGCTCAAGGGGGCCCGAGCCTGTCCCTCCCAAACTTAGCTAGGGAAATTATTGGGTGTAGGAATGTAGGAATCTAATTTCAAGGATCTTCATAAATCTTCTAAATTTTGCGGGGCCCCTGGACCCCCGCTTATTGCGATGATTTGCAAATAAGTCGTGCTTCACCCCCCCCCCCCCTCTCGCCCGTGCTATAATAGAGGCGGCAAATTGACCCTAGCCTACAGGCGGCAAAAGCCTAAGTCCGGCTCTGGTTGTTGGATGTTTACATGAAGTGCAGTGTAGCCAGTGACTCTGCTATTTTGTTAATTAAAGATCTACTATTCATTGAACTTAATTAACAGAATTAACAAATATAAACAAATTATTTTATTATTAAAACGTTTATTTATTAAATATTACTTATTGAACTGTTATATATAATGTTATAAAATAGAAATAATAGTATCAACTGTTATTGCCAACATTATAACAATAAAAATTTTGCTGTCTAGGTAGCAAACTGTTTCCTCATTTTACCGCCTAGGCAGTAAAATATAATTTCTCTTCCCGAAATCAGTTCAATAACGCCTCTTTTTGCTGTGATTTTTGTTATTTAACCTCATTTTTGAAGCAATTATAGGTTATCCTGTAATTGTGTTTACTATTCATTCTCATTTGTAAATCCCTCCTCCATATTTCTAGATAATATTGTCTAAGATCGTTTAAAAGTCAAGTATTAGTCCTGCAATATTTAAGTTAACCTTTTTCTGTTGTAATCTTCTGTGGTTTCATTCTCACTTGACCTTCATATACATCAAATTTGGCACTTTCTGCAATATGAACATTTATTGGAATAATCGCGATCGTAATAAATAAAACAATTCTTTAACACAGCTGTCTGCCTTGGTATTTTCGTCCTCTTACAAAATAAATTTTCTTTATGAATAGTCTTCGCAATCAGACACCTTTGCTTTCTGAAGTGTAATATCTATTTCTTACAATGATATTGATAATTTTAATATTTTTACGTGTAAGATGCTTAGCCGTACTCTTTATAGCTGCTTCGAGGAACGTGTTGGTATAAGCGAAGGCAACCTAATTAATGGCTTTCTGGTGCTCCGGTATCTGAAATAAATAATAAGAACTCTTTAAATCGTATAACTTGAAACTAGTCTTGACTTTATAAGACTAAATGTGTACATGACTGAAGGTTTCGCCGCTATTGTTCCAATTTATAATGGTTTTAATGATTCTCTACTGTATATTGCACATGTTGCATGACAACAGATTTACTGTTCTTGCTATAAAATAAAATAAATTGCACAATAAATTTTAGAACTAAGGATTTATGTAATGTAATGTTATTAGATTCTATGCGAGGAAAACATGCAGTCTCATTACATTTCCATTACATTATTGCTTGTTTTACAATATTTCGTTTGATTATTTAGTACATATAAGGAAGATCAGATAAGATTAGTTTTTTTTTAGAAGTATCCATTAAAAACATTTTTTAAGTTTGTTTCTTCTGAGGTAACGAGGAATTTACTCATTATGAATATTACTCAAAAAGCAAAATTGGAATTTTTATCAGTTCACTGATAATGTCAAACTGAAGTGATCGAAAACGATCGATAATGTTAGTATAGTCGATATTGTTAGTATTTACAAGTCATTTTTACATAGTTACTTGGTTATAAAACAGAAGATAATCAGCTTTCTTTTAGATTTCTTCTTAATTATAGGTTTGTAACTATTATTTAAGATAACCATTAAGTTCTAGGTTTTCCGGAGGTGACCGAGTCATGTTCAATGTGTTTTCTGACGTTTCGCCTCCAATGCTGGAGGCATCTTCAGGAGTGTACATGTTGTTCTGAGTTGTCCCTCACTTAATACAACATGTACAACCCTGAAGATGCCTCTAGCATTGGAGGCGAAACGTCAGAAAACACATCGAACATTGACGCGGTCACCACCGGAAGACCTAGAACTTAATGATGACATCAACTGCGGAAGCCAACGCAATAAGATAGTTAAGATAAGTTTGCGTTGGAAAATTTTATTTTTACATTTCTGCGAGATTTGACTTTTTGGAAAGAAGTTCCTTATGGCACGTTCTGGAGCCCGGGAGTGAATCCGAAGAAAAACGAACGTCACAAAATCTACCGATGACGATAACTTGAGTAAAACATGACCGAGTTAGCTGAAATTTGGTACACATTTTCATTTTACCAATGCCCTGGCTGAGTTCGTTGGACATCGTTATTCGGCCAAGCGTTCACGTGCAACACTCGCGTAAACGTAAGCTTCAAATTTAAAATTGGAATTTTAGGCGGGAACATTTTTTAACTTCATCTATTTAATGAGGCAGACAACTTATTTAAATACTTTTTGTAAAACAAACATCTACACTGCTATAAAGTGACAAAGATCGCTAAATTTATTAAAGCGGACCTAAACATATTAAATAAAGAAAACAACGTTTTTACCGATATCTTACGTTCTAACGTAACGATTTTAATAAAAGTTCTTACACATCGTCTAAAGTACAATTGAAACAGGCATGTAAAATTTCAACCTGAAACAAGCAGACGTTTTTGAGTAGGGAAGAGATATATTTTATAATAACTTAAATTAGTAAGACCAGGTAGGTAGAAAACAGTCATATTTCCTACAAACTACAAGCATAATCTTTAACTATAAAGTAATCATGATTAACTTTTTTCTCAATATTCAATACATATTGTAAGGCGCTTGCTTTAGTGATACAAATAATGATTTTCTTTAAATTTTGCCATAACTCCGCTAGGTACAACAGTTAGTTACTTTTAATTTTGTCTCTTTTCTAACTCCGCCATGTATAAGTAGTTAGCAACGTATTCGTACTTAGCAGTTTGATTTTATAATTTATATTTATAAAAAATGGAAGGAACTTCGTTCCTACCGGGTTTCCCGCGACACCACACGTATTTTTATTTTTATTTTGGGCTAATGAAAACTAATAGTTTTTAAGATACGGTGGTCCGCAAAAATGTTGACGGACAGACCGACAGACAGACACGAGACCATATATTTTCCCTGAAATCTGAAACAGATTCAGTCCAGCAGTTATTGAAATCGCAGACAATAATACAATTTCGTTCTTCAGAATATGGCTCAATGTTTCCGCAACCTTGGGTAAGTTCGGATGCAAAAAGAGGAAATTAGTCTTAAAAGCAAAACATAATCAAAATACTCGATAGGACGCGAGGAATCTATGTGCCACACTAATTAGCAAACTATTTAACAAGTGGAGAATCTATATTCTTTCTTATCGTTGCATTTTCAGGCAATAAGTTTCAGTAATAAAATGTATAATATTTTTGTTAGTTTATGTTATGAGTCTATTTAAAGAGACAAATCACTTCTTTTTTTAAAATTACTTTTTTTTTACTTTTATCGGAAGACCCAAACTAAATGATGATTGAAACAATAAGTGGAAGAAAATTGTATTTTAGGACAGGAAAAAATTGAAATAATCTATTTAATGACAGATATACTATGATCTGTAATAAAGTTTGAGTGTAATTCATTCATTTGCGTGTTTTTCATTCATAAAGTAGTTTCTAAAGAATAAATCAGCATTAAGGTAGTGGATAAAACTTGAACTCTAATACTTAAAGCTTCAAGCAACTTTTGTAGATTACATTTCAAGAGCTGCGTTATACAATCTTTAAGTGACTTTCATACAGGTAAAGGCAGGAGACTTCACTTGTCTTCTTGTCTCCTATCTCCTGAATAGGAGATAGGATGTAT
This sequence comes from Gerris lacustris, assembly GCA_951217055.1. Lineage (NCBI taxonomy): Eukaryota > Metazoa > Arthropoda > Insecta > Hemiptera > Gerridae > Gerris > Gerris lacustris. Next base: position 21,057,798 of record OX578283.1, on the reverse strand, counting down.
AAGATAGATAGGTTTATAGGCCATGCATAAGTAGTTAGCAATGTATACGTACTTTTGTGTGTGATTTTATAATTTATATTGAATGAAAAATGCAAAGAATTTCGTTCCTACCGGGTGTCCCGCGACATCACACGTATTTTTTTTTTTTTTTTTTTTATTATGTTAGGAAACCTCATCTCACATTGATACACAGGAAAACTGCCACCTTATGAATCAGCGGATGACTTTAGATTGTTTAAACGCAACGCGGTGAGATGCATTAAAGTTATGAAAACATTACAAAGAATTTGGACGGAGGTTAAAAAGAACGAAAAATATTTTTTTTTTACTTCTTTTTCAAAATTATTTTTTTTTACACGCAATTACACTAAGTACTTCTATTTCCGCAGAAAAATATTTTACCTTATGAATCAGCGGTTAAATTCCATGACGTGAATAATAGCCCAGTACAAATAGACATAAAAAGGGCCTAAAGGGGGGAAAAATTAAATACTAAACTTTCTTTACGCCATCGTTTAGAAGGTGTTTAGAGAAGCATTTTCCATATTATCATATCGAGTGCAACCACTTGCTTCCCCCACCACCCCCTATTGATGACCCAAATTTGGCCTATTCACTGTAACGCCAATATCTCCGGAACAAAGAGTGATAACGACGTGGGGTGTTTTTTAAAGTCTTCTATACACTGTCCTATTTAATTTGATACCCATATCAATATGCTTTTTGCAGTAAAAATGTACCAAAAATTAATAAAATATGGTAAGAAATCGACATTTCTTTTTTCTACTCTGAACAATTTTGATAATAACTTTTTTCCACGGGGTCGGCACTAAAAATGTGGTGAAATAAAACGTGTAGCTTATTTTATTACCTATAATTCGATGTATAATATGTCATAGCAACTCTAATGCAGGAGGGGTAAAAAAGCGGAAATAGCAGATGCGTGTAGTAAGAAAAGCTGCTAATAGAGTCAACTGTGAACTCTATTTAGTCCAGGAAAATAAGGAATAATCATCATCATCATCATCAATCATCACTACAGATCTCGAAGAGCCTGGGCCTGCAACACTTCGCTCCTCCAGAGTTCCCGCTGTTGTGCAACAGCCCTCCACCTCCTCACTCTTATCCTCCTCAGATCGTTCTCCACCTGATCTAGCCATCTCAGTCTTGGACGCCCTCTAAGTCTTTTTCCGCCAGGTTTACCATCATACAACTTTTTAGCCGCCCTATTCTCTGGCATTCTCTCAACGTGACCTAGCCATCGCAGCCTATTTTTCTTAATCTCAGCCACCAGGTCCGGTTTGCCGTAGAGAATATGTAGCTCATCATTGTGCCTAAGTCTCCGTCTTCCATCCTCGTTCACTGGGCCAAAGATTCTTCTCAATAGTTATCTCTCCCAACGCCGTAAGCAGCTTTCATCAGAGTTGGTAAGAGTCCAGGCCTCTGATCCATATAATACAACAGGCCGGATGACAGTTAGATAAACTTTGATCTTCAAGTCTCGACTTAAGAGTCTACTTTTTAGTATCCTCATCAAGGAGAAGTAGCACCTATTTCCTGCCGTTAGTCTAGCTCTTACTTCCTCCGATACGGTGTTGTCATTAGTGATTTGGGTTCCTAAATATTTGAAGTTGTTAGTTGACTTAAATAAATCACCTCCTAACAACACACCTTCCGGAGGTTCTCTTCCTTCTCTGCGAGTCATTAGCATATATTCTGTTTTATTTTTGTTAATATTTAGTCCCAGATCAGCAGCTTCTTGCTTCAATGGCATGTAAGCCTCCTCCAAGGCTCTTTTAGATCTTGCCAAGAGTCCAACGTCATCTGCATACGCAAGACATTGGGTTTGCCGGTTGAACAAGGTTCCTCCTGGGTTGCCAGGTATTTTCCTGACAGCTCTTTCCAGCACAAGGTTAAAAAGAGTTGCTGACAGAACATCTCCCTGCCTCAGCCCTCTTCTAACCTCAAAGGAGGGCGATAAACAACCATCTATTTTAACCTTGCTCCTTGTTCCCTTCTAAGTTAAAAAATTAGGAGTTAAAATAAGGAATAATAGGGAAAATAATTTATAAAGTATTGAAACTTTGTGAAAACACTCTTAAGGGTGTAGTAGTAAGAAACAAAAAAAAAAAAAGTTCCCCACACTTAGGGAGGGGGGGGGGGGGGGGTCCCCTCCCTCCTCCTTAAAGTCTAAAATTTACATTTTTTTAACTTTTCTCGCAAAACAGTTAATTTTTTTTAAGAGAAATGTTTTATCAAAAATATTTTTTCCATAATTCTGCACAAAAAAGGTCCTATGCATGTTTAAAGTGAGACAAACCGTTTTCGAGAAATTGCTGTTAAATAAATGTATGTGTGCATGTGGAAGATAAAAATAATAGGCGCAGAAGCTTGAAACTTATTTGGGACCAAAATTTGCCTAATGTGACCTACCATTTAAATTTCATTAAAATCGGAAGTGTAGTTTTTAAGATGTGATGGTTCGCAAAAATGCGGGTTGGGAATTTTTATGTTTTTCTAAGTAAATACCCACACCAAAGACCAAAAACATATTAATTAAATAGATAACATACTGTTAAGTAACATAACAAGGGATATAAATAACAATTTAACAAGAACATACGCATTGTTATCCGGGATTACAGTTTGGCATTTTGATTTCTACTAATTCCTAAAAAATATATCCCTTAAATTTCATCGGTTATATTAATCCCGCAAATTTTGCTCGGAGAAAATTCTTATTAACGCCGGCGCCGCTGGTTAGACTTGTTTAGTAATTTTTTTCTATAAAGCCTATATTGTTTTGAGGCTGATAATTATAGCTCAGTACAAATAGACAGAAAAGGGCCTAAAGGGGGGAAAAACTAAATACTAAACTTTCTTTACACCATCGTTTAGAAGGTGTTTAGGGAAGCATTTTCCATATTATCATATCGCGTGCCACCGCTTGCTTCCCCCACCACCCCCTATTTTAGACCCAAATTTGGCCTATTCACTGTAACGCCAATATCTCCGGAACAAAGAGTGATAACAATGTGCTGTGTTTTTTAAAGTCTTCTATACACTGTCCTCTTTAATTTGATACCCATATCAATATGCTTTTTGCAGTAAAAATGTACCAAAAATTAATAAAATATGGTAAAAAATCGACATTTCTTTTTTCTACTCTGAACAATTTTGATAATAACTTTTTTCCACGGGGTCGGCACTAAAAATGTAGTGAAATAAAACGTGTAGCTTATTTTATTACCTATAATTCGATGTATAATTTCGACATTTCTTTTTTCAACTCTGACCTATAGGTCACCTATAATAGGTCACCTAGGACCTATATTACCTAGGACCTATAGGTCTTGGGTAATATAGGACCTTAGACCACAACCATCACCACAACCACAACCATCACCACAACCACAACCATCACCACAACCACAACCTCAACCACAACCACAACCTTAACCATCACCATAACCACAACAAATACCACAACCACAACCATCACCACAACCACAACCAATACCACAACCACACCAAAACCACAACCATCACCACAAAAACAACCACAACCATCACCATAACCACAACCAAATACCATCACCACAACCACAACCATCACCTCAACCACAACCATCACCATAACCACAACAAATACCATCACCACAACCATCACCACAACCACAACCATCACCATAACCACAACCACAACCATCACCACAACCACAACCATCACCACAACCACAACCATCACCATAACCACAACCACAACCATCACCTCAACCACAACCATCACCATAACCACAACAAATACCATTACCACAACCATCACCACAACCACAACCATCACCACATCCACAACCACAACCACAGGCCTAGGACCTAGGACCTAGGACCTCAACCATCAGCACAACCACAACCATCACCACAACCACAACCATCACTACAACCACAACCACAACTACAACCATCACCACAACCACAACCACAACCACAACTACAACCACAATATATATATATATATATATATATATATATATATATATATATATATATATATATATATATATATAAATAAATATATATATATATATATATATATATATATATATATATATATATATATATATATATATATATATATATATACATATATACATACAATATTAATTGTAGGTAAATAAGTCTAAAGTGAATGTATAGTAGCAGCTATTAGGTATAATGTTTCTTTTGTTTTTTAAAAGGAATCAACCGAAATCTATGAAAACCTAAATGTTTAGGTACTTGTAGGTCATTTTTTGTTTCGTTTCTCTTCATAATTTTAAATCTTTACTCCCAACTTTATTAATAGTAACAAATGATATAGTCATCATTCTTTAATGAAGAATTTTATAAAGTTATATGACATGGTATTATATACGAGTAGATAATTAATTAGTCCAGTAATTTCCATTTGTCATTTGTTTCGGATTTTTGTGGTTACTTTTTTATTATAAGAACATTTACTATTAAATAATTCTTACCCGGCGGTGAATCAAGCCCGATTTTTTTGTTTTTATAGCTCCTCAGGAACTAGATTTTTCTTAGAAGAACGACTATCACCACAACCTCAACCATAACCACAACCACAACCATCACCACAACCACAACTATCACTACAACCACAACCACAACCACAACCTTCACCACAACCACAACAAATACAATAACCACAACCACAACCACACCTACCACCACAATCATTCCACAACCACAAACATCACCACAACCACAACCACTACCATCACCACAACCACAACAAATACAATAACCGCAACCACAAGAAATACCACAACCACAACCACCACCACAACCACAACAACAACCACAGCCAAAACCACAACCACAACCACAACAAATACTACAACCATAACCACAAAATACTAAAACCACCATTCTAGGACCTAGGACCTATATGTCTTGGGTAATATAGGACCTTAGACCACAACCATCACCAAAACCACAACCACAACCACAACTATCACCACAACCACAACCATCAGCACAACCACAACCATCACCACAACCACAACAACAACCACAGACCTAGGACCTAGGGTCTAGGGCCTTGGACCTAGGACCTTCGACCTAGGACCTAAGACCTAGGACCTAGGACCTAAGACCTAGGACCTAGGACCTAAGACCTAGGACCTAGGACCTATAGGTCCTAAGACCTAGGACCTAAGACCTAGGACCTAGGACCTATAGGTCCTAAGACCTAGGACCAAGGACCTATAGGTCACCTAGGACCTATATAAAAAAATAATAATAATAATAAAATTATTAAAAAATACGGAAATAGAATTAAATTATTAAATAAATCTTGACAGCAAGATATATATTGTAATTTTATCCATCATGTATTGGTATGTAAATCAATTAATACAGCAAATCTAGAGTTTGTGAAATCCTGTAATCAATTTAATTGGAAGCAGGTAGAAATAAGGTCCCTCACTTAAGGGTTACTTAGTGAGGAAAAGGAAAAAAAAAATTACCTAGGACCAAGGACCTAGGACCTATAGGTCTAAGGTCCTATATTACCTAAGACCTATAGGTCTAAGGTCCTATATTACCTAAGACCTATAGGCCTAAGGTCCTATATTACCTAGGACCTAGATGACCTGGGACCTAGGACCTATAGGACCTAGGACCTAGGACCTATAGGACCTATAGGACCTAGGACCTATAGGACCTATAGGACCTAGGACCTATAGGTCCTATAGGTCCTATAGGTCTTAGGACCTAAAACCTATAGGTCCTAGGGCCTAAAACATTTAGGTCCTAGGACCTAAAACCTATAGGTCCTAGGACCAAAAACCTATAGGTCCTAGGACCTAAAACCTATAGGTCCTATGACCTAAGACCTATAGGTCCTAGGACCTAAAGGACCTATAGGTCCTAGGACCTAAAGGACCTATAGGTCCTAGGACCTAAGACCTATAGGTCCTAGGACCTAAGACCTATAGGTCCTAGGACCTAAAGGACCTATAGGACCTAAAGGACCAAAAGGACCTATAGGACCTAAAGGACCAAAAGGACCTATAGGACCTAAAGGACCTATAGGACCTAAAAGACCAAAAGGGCCTAAAGGACCAAAAGGACCTAGAGGATCTAATGGACCTATAGGACCTAATGGACCTATAGGACCTAATGGACATAGGACCTAGGACCTATAGGACCTAGGACCTATAGGACCTAGGACCTATAGGACCTACAGGCATTTAGGACCTAGGACCTATAGGACCTAGGACCTATAGGACCTAGGACCTATAGGACCTAGGACCTATAGGACCTAGGACCTATAGGACCTAGGACCTATAGGACCTAGGACCTATAGGACCTATAGGACCTACGACCTAGGACCTATAGGACCTACGACCTAGGACCTATATGATCTACGACCTAGGACCCATAGGTCTTAGGACCTAAAACCGATAAGTCCTATTACCCAAGACATATAGGTCCTAGGACCTGTCCTAGGACCTAAAGGACCTATAGGACCAAGAGGACCAAAAGGACCTACAGCACCTAAAGGACCTAATAGACCTATAGGACCTAAAGGACCTATTGGACCTAATGGACCTAGGACCTAGGACCTATAGGACCTATAGGCATTTAGGTCCTAGGACCTAGGACCTATAGGACCTATAGGCATTTAGGTCCTAGGACCTAGGACCTATAGGACCTATAGGCATTTAGGTCCTAGGACCTAGGACCTATAGGACCTATAGGCATTTAGGTCCTAGGACCTAGGACCTATAGGACCTATAGGCATTTAGGTCCTAGGACCTATAGGACCTAGGACCTATAGGTCCTATAGGTCCTATAGGTCTTAGGACCTAAAACCTATAGGTCCTAGGACCTAAAACCTATAGGTCCTAGGACCTAAAACCTATAGGTCCTAGGACCTAAAACCTATAGGTCCTAGGACCTAAAACCTATAGGTCCCAGGACCTAAAACCTATAGGTCCTAGGACCTAAAACCTATAGGTCCTAGGACCTAAGACCTATAGGTCCTAGGACCTAAGACCTATAGGTACTAGGACCTAAGACCTATAGGTCCTAGGACCTAAAGGCCCTATAGGACCTATAGGACCAAAAGGACCTATAGGACCTAAAAGACCAAAAGGGCCTAAAGCACCAAAAGGACCTAAAGGATCTTATGGACCTATAGGACCTAATGGACCTATAGGACCTAATGGACCTAGGACCTATAGGACCTAGGACCTATAGAACCTATAGGCATATAGGACCTAGGACCTATAGGACCTAGGACCTATAGGACCTAGGACCTATAGGACCTAGGACCTATAGGACCTAGGATTTATAGGACCTAGTTCCTGTAGGTCAAAGTTCCTATATTACCTAGGACCAATAGGACCTACGACCTAGGACCTATAGGACCTACGACCTAGGACCTATAGGACCTACGACCTAGGACCTATATGACCTACGACCTAGGACCCATAGGTCTTAGGACCTAAAACCGATAGGTCCTATTACCCAAGACCTATAGGTCCTAGGACCTAAAGGACCTATAGGACCAAGAGGACCAAAAGGACCTACAGGACCTAAAGGACCTAATGGACCTATAGGACCTAAAGGACCTAATGGACCTAGGACCTAGGACCTATAGGACCTATAGGCATTTAGGTCCTAGGACCTAGGACCTATAGGACCTATAGGCATTTAGGTCCTAGGTCCTAGGACCTATAGGACCTATAAGACCTAGGTCCTATAGGAACTATAGGTCCTATTGGATCTAGGACCTATAGGTCTTTGGTCCTAGGTCCTAGGACCTATAGTTTTACCTATACAAAGGATTACAATTACCTATACAAAGTACCTATACAAACCTACCTATACAAAGGATTACAGGATTTCACAAACTCTAGATTTGCTGCATTATTGATTTACATACTAATATATGATTGATAAAACCACAAGCACAACCACTACCACAACATACACCACAACCACAACCACAACCACAACAAATACTACAACTACAATCACAACCACAACCACAACCACAACCACAACCACAACCACAACCACAACCACAACCACAACCACAACCACAACCACAACCACAACCACAACCACAACAAGATACAACAAGATACAACAAATACCACAACCACAATAAATACCACAACCACAAACAAAACTACAACAAATGCCACAACCACACAACTACAACAAATATCATAACAACAAATACCACAACCACAACAAATACCACAACAACAACCACAACCACACCAGAACCACAACCACACCAAATACCACAACCACAACCACACCACAACCACAACCACAACCACAACAAATACCACAACCACAACAAATACAAATACCACAACCGCAACCACAACAAATACCACAACCACAACAAATACCACAACCACAACATATACCACAACCACAACAAATACCACAACCACAACAAATACCACAACCACAACCACAACCACAATTAATACCACAACCACAACCACAACAAATACCACAACAACAACCACAACCACTACCACAACAAATACCACAACCACAACAAATACAAATACTACAACCACACCACAACCGCAACCACAACCACAACAAATACCACAACCACAAACACAACAAATACCACAACCACAACAAATACCACAACCACAACAAATACCACAACCACATCACAACAAATACCACAACCACAACCACAACAAATACCACAACCACAAAATATACCACAACCTAAACTACAACAAATACCACAACAACCAATACCACACCACAACCATCAACACAACCACACCACAACCACAACCACAACCACAACAAATACAAATACCACAACCACAACAAATACCACAACCACAAAAAATACTACAACCTAAACTACACCAAATACCACAACCACACAACTACCCAAATTCCACAACCACAACAAATACCACAACAAATATCACAACAACAACCACAACCACAACCACAACCAAAACCACAACCACACCAGAACCACAACCACACCAAATACCACAACCACAACAAATACAAATACCACAACCACACCACAACCACAACCACAACAAATACCACAACAACAAATACCACAACCACAACAAATACAAATACTACAACCACACCACAACCACAACAAATACCACAACCACAACAAATACCACAACCACACCAAATACCACAACCACAACAAATACAAATACCACAACCACACCACCACCACAACCACAACCGCAACAAATACCACAACCACAACAAATACAAATACCACAACCGCAACCACAACCACGACCACAACTAATACGACAACCACAACAAATACAAATACCAAAACCACAACCACAACCACAACCACAACCACAACAAATACTACAACCATAACCACAAAATACTAAAACCACCATTCTAGGACCTAGGACCCATAGGTCTTGGGTAATATAGGACCTTAGACCACAACCATCACCAAAACCACAACCATCACAACAACCACAACAACAACCACAGACCTAGGACCTAGGGTCTAGGGCCTTGGACCTAGGACCTAGGACCTAAGACCTAGGACCTAAGACCTAGGACCTAGGACCTATAGGTCCTAGGACCTAGGACCTATAGGTCCTAAGACCTAGGACCGAGGACCTATAGATCACCTAGGACCTATATAAAAAAAATAATAATAATAAAATTATTAAAAATACGGAAATAGAATTGAATTATTAAATAAATAAATTAAAAATATATATATTAATTTCATCCATCATGTATTGGTATGTAAATCAATTAATACAGCAAATCTAGAGTTTGTGAAATCCTGTAATCAATATAATTAGAAGCAAATAGAAATAAGGTCCAACCATAACCACATACACTACCACAACCACACCACAACCGCAACCACAACCACAACCACAACAAATACCACACCCACAACAAATACCACATCCACAAAAAATACCACAACCACAACCACAACCGCAACCACAACCACAACCACAACAAATACCACAACCACAACAACAACCACAACAACAACCACAACCACTACCACTACCACAACCACTACCACTACCAAAACCACAACCACAACCACATCCACAACCACAACCACAACACATACCACAACAACAAATACCACAACCACAACAAATACAAATACCACAACCGCAACCACAACAACAACCACAACAAATACCACAACCACAACAAATACCACAACCATAACCACAACCACAACAAATACCACAACCACAACCACAACCACTACCACAACAAATACCACAACCACAACAAATACAAATACTACAACCACACCACAACCGCAACCACAACCACAACAAATACCACAACCACAACAAATACCACAACCACACCAAATACCACAACCACAACAAATACAAATACCACAACCACACCACCACCACAACCACAACCGCAACAAATACCACATGATGCGACCGCCGATGACGATGGACCACAACAAATACAAATACCACAACCGCAACCACAACCACGACCACAACTAATACGACAACCACAACAAATACAAATACCAAAACCACAACCACAACCACAACCACAACCACAACAAATACTACAACCATAACCACAAAATACTAAAACCACCATTCTAGGACCTAGGACCTATAGGTCTTGGGTAATATAGGACCTTAGACCACAACCATCACCAAAACCACAACCATCACCACAACCACAACAACAACCACAGACCTAGGACCTAGGGTCTAGGGCCTTGGACCTAGGACCTAGGACCTAAGACCTAGGACCTAGGACCTATAGGTCCTAAGACCTAGGACCGAGGACCTATAGATCACCTAGGACCTATATAAAAAAAATAATAATAATAAAATTATTAAAAATACGGAAATAGAATTGAATTATTAAATAAATAAATTAAAAATATATATATTAATTTCATCCATCATGTATTGGTATGTAAATCAATTAATACAGCAAATCTAGAGTTTGTGAAATCCTGTAATCAATATAATTAGAAGCAAATAGAAATAAGGTCCAACCATAACCACATACACTACCACAACCACAACCACAACAAATACTACAACTACAATCACAACCACAACAACAACCACAACCCGGTGGTTGTGGTTGTGGTTGTGGTTGTAGTTGTGGATGTGGTTGTGGTTGTGGTTGTGGTTTTTGGGTGTTGGTTGTGGTTGTGGTTGTGGTTGTGGTTGTGGTTGTGGTTGTAAATGTGGATGTGGTTGTGGTTGTGGTTGTGGTTGTGGTTGTGTGTTGGTGTCCTGTATCAGTATCTGTATCACTATCAGTGTCCGTATCAGTATCCATTATCAGTATCCCTTATCCCGTATCCGTATCAGAATCCGTATCAGTATCCGTATCAGTATCCATATCAGTATCCGTATCAGTATCCCGTATTAGTATCTGTATCAGTCTCCCGTAGTATCCGTATAAGTATCAATATCCCGTAGTATCCATCTGAATCTGAATCTGAATCTGAATCTAAATTTAAATCGCAATCGGAATCTGAATCTGAAACAGACTAGGAATAAGAATCGGAATAGAAATCTGAATCTGAATCGGAATCGGAATCTCATTTTGAATAGGAATCAGAATCTGAATCTGAATCTAAATCTGAATCTGAATCGGAATTGGAATCTAATTCTAAATCAGAATCGGAATCGAAATCTGAATCTGAATCTGAATCGGAGATGACAACGACGACGACGACGACATGATGACGACATTATGATGACGATGACGCCATGATGACGACACGATACTGACATGATGATGACACGATGCCGACATGATGACACGATGTCCGTGATGACGAAATAATGAAGACGACGACAACGACACGCCATGATGACGACGACATGATGACGCCAAGATGACTACATGATGACGACATGATGACGACCGCCGATGACGATGGACGACAACATGATGACGACAACGACATAATGGCGACTACAACGACATGGTGACTACACGTTGACAACGACATGATGACGACACGATGACGACACGATACGACATAATGATGACGATGACGACACGACGAGGAAATGATGACAACATTTTGACGACATTATACACTCATAAACGAGTTCATAACACATACCCCAACATTTTGAATTTACTAGTTTTCGTAGGTAAATTTAATTATTATTGAATATTTTATCCAAATGTATCACCTACCCCTACACCTATGCCTACCCCTACACCTACCCCTACACCTACACCTCAACTTCACATATATCCATCTTCTACACCTACACCTACTCCTACACCTACCCTTACACACCCACCTACCCCTACACCTACACTCATAAACGAGTTCATAACACATAGCCCAGCATTTTGTATTTACTAGTTTTTGTAGGTAAATATTATTATTATTAAAGTATCCGTATCAGTATCCCTATCAGTATCCGACGACATGACTATATGAACGACGACATAATGACAACATGATGACGACATGACGACATGACGACATTATTACGACATTATGACGACACGATGAAGACACCATGATGACGATGACGACACGACTAGGACATTATGACGACACTATAAAGACACGATGACGACACTATAAAGACACGATGATGACAACACGACGAGGACATTATGACGACATGACGCCAACATTATGACGACATTATGACGACAATGTGACGACACTATGACGACATTATGACGACACTATGACGGCATTATAACGACATTATGACGACATTATGACGGCACTATGACGACATTATGACGACATGACTATATGAACGACGACATTATGACGACATTATGACGACATTATGACGACATTATGTCGACACTATGACGACATTATGACGACGTTATGACGACACTATGACGACATTATGACGACACTATGACGAGACTATGACGACACTATGACGACATGACGCCGACATTATGACGACAATGTGACGACACTGTGACGACACTATGACGACGTTATAACGACATTATGACGACATTATGACGACATTATGACGACATTATGACGACATTATGACGACATGACTATATGAACGACGACATTATGACGACACTATGACGCCATTATGACGACACTATGACGACACTATGACATTATAACGACATTATAACGACATTATGACGACACTATGACTACACTATGACGACATTATAACGACATTATAACGACATTATGACGACATGACTATATGAACGACGGCACTATGACGACATTATGACGGTGCTATGACGACGTTATGACGGCATGACTATATGAACGACGGCACTATGATGACATTATGACGACATTATGTCATAATGTCACTGTGACGACACTATGACGACATTATAACGACATTATGACGACATTATGACGGTACTATGACGATATTATGACGACATTATGACGACATGACTATATGAACGACGACATTATGACGACACTATGACGACACTATGACGACATTATGTCATAATGTCACTATGACGACACTATGACGACATTATGACGACACTATGACGGCATTATAACGACACTATGACGACATTATGACGACACTATGACGGCATTAAAACGACATTATGACGACATTATGACGACACAATAAAGACACGATGATGACAACACGACGAGGACATTATGACGACATGACGCCGACATTATGACGACATTATGACGACACTATGACGACACTATGACGACATTATGACGACGTTATGACGACACTATGACGCCATTATGACGACACTATGACGGCACTATGACGACATTATGTCATAATGTCACTATGACGACACTATGACGACATTATGACGACATTATGACGGCACTATGACGACATTATGACGACATGACTATATGAACGACGACACTATGACGACATTATGACGACGTTATGACGACACTATGACGACACTATGAAGGGACTATGACGGCACTATGACGACATTATGTCATAATGTCACTATGACGACACTATGACAACATTATGACGACACTATGACGGCATTATAACGACATTATGACGACATTATGACGGCACTATGACGACATAATGTCGTTATAATGTCGTCATAGTGTCGTCACATTGTCCTCATAATGTCGGCGTCATGTCGTCATAGTGTCGTCATAATGTCGTCGTTCATATAGTCATGTCGTCATAATGTCGTCATAGTGCCGTCATAATGTCGTCATAATGTCGTTTTAATGCCGTCATAGTGTCGTCATAATGTCGTCATAGTGTCATCACATTGTCGTCATAATGTCGTCATAATGTTGGCGTCATGTCGTCATAATGTCCTCGTCGTGTTGTCATCATCGTGTCTTTATAGTGTCGTCATAGTGTCGTCATAGTGTCGTCATAGTGTCGTCATAGTGTCGTCATAGTGTTGTCATAGTGTCGTCATAGTGTCGTCATAGTGTCGTCATAGTGACATTATGACATAATGTCGTCATAGTGTCGTCATAGTGTCGTCATAGTGTCGTTATAGTGTCGTCATAGTGACATTATGACATAATGTCGTCATAATGTCGTCGTTCATATAGTCATGTCGTCATAATGTCGTCATAGTGCCGTCATAATGTCATCATCGTGTCTTCATAGTGTCGTCATAGTGTCGTCATAATGTCGTCATAGTGTCGTCATAATGTCGTCATAGTGTCGTCATAACGTCGTCATAACGTCCTCATAGTGTCGTCATAGTGTCGTTATAATGTCGTCATAATGTCGTCGTTCATATAGTCATGTCGTCATAATGTCGTCATAGTGCCGTCATAATGTCGTCATAATGTCGTTTTAATGCCGTCATAGTGTCGTCATAATGTCGTCATAGTGTCATCACATTGTCGTCATAATGTCGTCATAATGTTGGCGTCATGTCGTCATAATGTCCTCGTCGTGTTGTCATCATCGTGTCTTTATAGTGTCGTCATAGTGTCGTCATAGTGTCGTCATAGTGTCGTCATAGTGTTGTCATAGTGTCGTCATAGTGTCGTCATAGTGTCGTCATAGTGACATTATGACATAATGTCGTCATAGTGTCGTCATAGTGTCGTCATAGTGTCGTTATAGTGTCGTCATAGTGACATTATGACATAATGTCGTCATAATGTCGTCGTTCATATAGTCATGTCGTCATAATGTCGTCATAGTGCCGTCATAATGTCATCATCGTGTCTTCATAGTGTCGTCATAGTGTCGTCATAATGTCGTCATAGTGTCGTCATAATGTCGTCATAGTGTCGTCATAACGTCGTCATAACGTCCTCATAGTGTCGTCATAGTGTCGTTATAATGTCGTCATAATGTCGGCGTCATGTCGTCATAATGTCCTCGTCGTGTTGTCATCATCGTGTCTATATTGTGTCGTCATAGTGTCGTCATAATGTCGTCATAGTGTCGTCATAATGTTGTCATGTCGTGTTTTCATCATGTCGTCGTTCATATAGTCATGTCGTCATAATGTCGTCGTTCGTATAGTCATGTCGTCATAATGTCGTCATAATGTCGTCATAGTACCGTCATAATGTCGTCATAATGTCGTCATAATGTCGTCGTTCATATAGTCATGTCGTCATAGTACCATCATAATGTCGTCATAATGTCGTTATAATGTCGTCATAGTGTCGTCACAGTGTCGTCACATTGTCGTCATAATGTCGGCGTCATGTCGTCATAGTGTCGTCATAGTGTCGTCATAGTGTCGTCATAGTGTCGTCATAGTCTCGTCATAGTGTCGTCATATTGTCGTCATTGTGTCGTCATAGTGTCGTCATAATGTCGTCATAATATCGTCATAATGTCGTCGTTCATATAGTCATGTCGTCATAATGTCGTCATAGTGCCGTCATAATGTCGTCATAATGTCGTTATAATGCCGTCATAATGTCGTCATAGTGTCGTCACATTGTCGTCATAATGTCGTCATAATGTTGGCGTCATGTCGTCATAATGTCCTCGTCGTGTTGTCATCATCGTGTCCTGATACCACACAATCTTGTATGTGGTATTGTAATCTTTACTCCCAACTTTATTAATAGTAACAAATGATATAGTCATCATTCTTTAATGAACAATTTTATAAAGTTATATGACATGGTAATATATACGAGTAGATAATTAATTAGTCCAGTAATTTCCATTTGTCATTTGTTTCGGATTTTTGTGGTTACTTTTTTATTATAAGAACATTTACTATTAAATAATTCTTACCCGGCGGTGAATCAAGCCCGATTTTTTTGTTTTTATAGCTCCTCAGGAACTAGATTTTTCTTAGAAGAACGACTATCACCACAACCTCAACCATAACCACAACCACAACCATCACCACAACCACAACTATCACTACAACCACAACCACAACCACAACCTTCACCACAACCACAACAAATACAATAACCACAACCACAACCACACCTACCACCACAATCATTCCACAACCACAAACATCACCACAACCACAACCACAACCACTACCATCACCACAACCACAACAAATACAATAACCGCAACCACAAGAAATACCACAACCACAACCACCACCACAACCACAACAACAACCACAGCCAAAACCACAACCACAACCACAACAAATACTACAACCATAACCACAAAATACTAAAACCACCATTCTAGGACCTAGGACCTATATGTCTTGGGTAATATAGGACCTTAGACCACAACCATCACCAAAACCACAACCACAACCACAACTATCACCACAACCACAACCATCACCACAACCACAACAACAACCACAGACCTAGGACCTAGGGTCTAGGGCCTTGGACCTAGGACCTAGGACCTTCGACCTAGGACCTAAGACCTAGGACCTAGGACCTAAGACCTAGGACCTAGGACCTATAGGTCACCTAGGACCAATATAAAAAAATAATAATAATAATAAAATTATTAAAAAATACGGAAATAGAATTAAATTATTAAATAAACCTTGACAGCAAGATATATATTGTAATTTTATCCATCATGTATTGGTATGTAAATCAATTATTACAGCAAATCTAGAGTTTGTGAAATCCTGTAATCAATTTAATTGGAAGTAGGTAGAAATAAGGTCCCTCACTTAAGGGTTACTTAGTGAGGAAAAGGAAAAAAAAAATTACCTAGGACCAAGGACCTAGGACCTATAGGTCTAAGGTCCTATATTACCTAAGACCTATAGGTCTAAGGTCCTATATTACCTAGGACCTAGATAACCTAGGACCTAGGACCTATAGGACCTATAGGACCTAGGACCTATAGGACCTATAGGACCTAGGACCTATAGGACCTATAGGACCTAGGACCTATAGGACCTATAGGACCTAGGACCTATAGGACCTATAGGACCTAGGACCTAAAGGACCTATAGGACCTATAGGTCCTATAGGTCCTATAGGTCTTAGGACCTAAAACCTATAGGTCCTAGGGCCTAAAACATTTAGGTCCTAGGACCTAAAACCTATAGGTCCTAGGACCAAAAACCTATAGGTCCTAGGATCTAAAACCTATGGGTCCTAGGACCTAAAACCTATAGGTCCTAGGACCTAAAGGACCTATAGGTCCTAGGACCTAAGACCTATAGGTCCTAGGACCTAAAGGACCTATAGGACCTAAAGGACCAAAAGGACCTATAGGACCTATAGGACCTAAAAGACCAAAAGGGCCTAAAGGACCAAAAGGACCTAAAGGATCTAATGGACCTATAGGACCTAATGGACCTATAGGACCTAATGGACCTATAGGACCTAATGGACCTATAGGACCTAATGGACCTATAGGACCTAATGGACCTATAGGACCTAATGGACATAGGACCTAGGACCTATAGGACCTGGGACCTATAGGACCTATAGGCATTTAGGACCTAGGACCTATAGGACCTAGGACCTATAGGACCTAGGACCTATAGGACCTAGGACCTATAGGACCTAGGACCTATAGGACCTATAGGACCTAGGATTTATAGGACCTAGGACCTATAGGACCTAGGATTTATAGGACCTAGGTCCTATAGGTCAAAGTTCCTTAATTACCTAGGACCAATAGGACCTACGACCTAGGACCTATAGGACCTACGACCTAGGACCTATATGACCTACGACCTAGGACCCATAGGTCTTAGGACCTAAAACCGATAAGTCCTATTACCCAAGACCTATAGGTCCTAGGACCTGTCCTAGGACCTAAAGGACCTATAGGACCAAGAGGACCAAAAGGACCTACAGCTCCTAAAGGACCTAATAGACCTATAGGACCTAAAGGATCTAATGGACCTAATGGACCTAGGACCTAGGACCTATAGGACCTAGGACCTATAGGACCTATAGGCATTTAGGTCCTAGGACCTAGGACCTATAGGACCTATAGGCATTTTGGTCCTAGGACCTATAGGACCTAGGAACTATAGGTCCTATAGGTCCTATAGGTCTTAGGACCTAAAAGTTTTAGGTCCTAGGACCTAAGACCTATAGGTCCTAGGACCTAAAGGACCTATAGGACCTAAAGGACCAAAAGGACCTAAAGGACCTATAGGACCTAAAAGACCAAAAGGGCATAAAGCACCAAAAGGACCTAAAGGATCTAATGGACCTATAGGACCTAATGGACCTATAGGACCTAATGGACCTAGGACCTATAGGACCTAGGTCCTATAGAACCTATAGGCATATAGGACCTAGGACCTATAGGACCTAGGACCTATAGGACCTAGGACCTATAGGACCTAGGATTTATAGGACCTAGGTCCTGTAGGTCAAAGTTCCTTAATTACCTAGGACCAATAGGACCTACGACCTAGGACCTATAGGACCTACGACCTAGGACCTATAGGACCTACGACCTAGGACCTATATGACCTACGACCTAGGACCCATAGGTCTTAGGACCTAAAACCGATAAGTCCTATTACCCAAGACCTATAGGTCCTAGGACCTGTCCTAGGACCTAAAGGACCTATAGGACCAAGAGGACCAAAAGGACCTACAGCACCTAAAGGACCTAATAGACCTATAGGACCTAAAGGATCTAATAGACCTATAGGACCTAAAGGATCTAATGGACCTAATGGACCTAGGACCTAGGACCTATAGGACCTAGGACCTATAGGACCTATAGGCATTTAGGTCCTAGGACCTAGGACCTATAGGACCTATAGGCATTTAGGTCCTAGGACCTATAGGACCTAGGACCTATAGGTCCTATAGGTCCTATAGGTCTTAGGACCTAAAAGTTTTAGGTCCTAGGACCTAAGACCTATAGGTACTAGGACCTAAGACCTATAGGTACTAGGACCTAAGACCTATAGGTCCTAGGACCTAAAGGACCTATAGGACCTAAAGGACCAAAAGGACCTAAAGGACCTATAGGACCTAAAAGACCAAAAGGGCCTAAAGCACCAAAAGGACCTAAAGGATCTAATGGACCTATAGGACCTAATGGACCTATAGGACCTAATGGACCTAGGACCTATAGGACCTAGGTCCTATAGAACCTATAGGCATATAGGACCTAGGACCTATAGGACCTAGGACCTATAGGACCTAGGACCTATAGGACCTAGGACCTATAGGACCTAGGACCTATAGGACCTAGGACCTATAGGACCTAGGATTTATAGGACCTAGGTCCTGTAGGTCAAAGTTCCTATATTACCTAGGACCAATAGGACCTACGACCTAGGACCTATAGGACCTACGACCTAGGACCTATAGGACCTACGACCTAGGACCTATATGACCTACGACCTAGGACCCATAGGTCTTAGGACCTAAAACCGATAGGTCCTATTACCCAAGACCTATAGGTCCTAGGACCTAAAGGACCTATAGGACCAAAAGGACCTACAGGACCTAAAGGACCTAATGGACCTATAGGACCTAAAGGACCTAATGGACCTAGGACCTAGGACCTATAGGACCTATAGGCATTTAGGTCCTAGGACCTAGGACCTATAGGACCTATAGGCATTTAGGTCCTAGGACCTAGGACCTATAGGACCTATAGGCATTTAGGTCCTAGGTCCTAGGACCTATAGGACCTATAAGACCTAGGTCCTATAGGAACTATAGGTCCTATTGGATCTAGGACCTATAGGTCTTTGGTCCTAGGTCCTAGGACCTATAGTTTTACCTATACAAAGGATTACAATTACCTATACAAAGTACCTATACAAACCTACCTATACAAATTACCTATACAAAGGATTACAGGATTTCACAAACTCTAGATTTGCTGCATTATTGATTTACATACCAATATATGATTGATAAAACCACAACCACAACCACTACCACAACATACACCACAACCACAACCACAACCACAACCACAACCACATCCACATCCACAACCACAACCACAACCACAACCACAACCACAACCACAACCACAACCACAACCACAACCACAACCACAACCACACACAACCACAACCACAACCACAACCACAACCACAACCACAACCACAACCACAACCACAACCACAACCACAACCACAACCACAACCAGAACCACAACCACAACCACAACCACAACCACAACCACAACCACAACCACAACCAAAACCACAACCACAACCACAACCACAACCACAACCACAACCACAACCACAACCACAACCACAACACAACCACAACCACAACCACAACCACAACCACAACCACAACCACAACCACAACCACAACCACAACCACAACCACAACCACATCCACATTTACAACCACAACCACAACCACAACCACAACCACAACCACAACCACAACCACAACCACAACCACAACCAACACCCAAAAACCACAACCACAACCACAACCACATCCACAACTACAACCACAACCACAACCACAACCACAACCACAACCACAACCACAACCACAACCACAACCACAACCACCGGGTTGTGGTTGTTGTTGTGGTTGTAGTTGTAGTTGTAGTATTTGTTGTGGTTGTGGTAGTGTATGTGGTTATGGTTGGACCTTATTTCTATTTGCTTCTAATTATATTGATTACAGGATTTCACAAACTCTAGATTTGCTGTATTAATTGATTTACATACCAATACATGATGGATGAAATTAATATATATATTTTTAATTTATTTATTTAATAATTCAATTCTATTTCCGTATTTTTAATAATTATATTATTATTTTTTTTTTTATATAGGTCCTAGGTGATCTATAGGTCCTCGGTCCTAGGTCTTAGGACCTATAGGTCCTAGGTCCTAGGTCTTAGGTCCTAGGACTTAGGTCCTAGGTCCTAGGTCCAAGGCCCTAGACCCTAGGTCCTTGTTGTTGTGGTCCCCTAGGTTGTTGTTGTGGTTGTGGTGATGGTTGTGGTTTTGGTGATGGTTGTGGTCTAATGTCCTATATTACCCAAGACCTATAGGTCCAAGGTCCTAGAATTGTGGTTTTAGTATTTTGTGGTTATGGTTGTAGTATTTGTTGTGGTTGTGGTTTTGGTATTTGTATTTGTTGTGGTTGTCGTATTAGTTGTGGTCCTGGTTGTTGTTGCGGTTGTGGTATTTGTATTTGTTGTGGTTGTGGTATTTGTTGCGGTTGTGGTTGTGGTGGTGGTGTGGTTGTGGTATTTGTATTTGTTGTGGTTGTGGTATTTGGTGTGGTTGTGGTATTTGTTGTGGTTGTGGTTGTGGTTGCGGTTGTGGTGTGGTTGTAGTATTTGTATTTGTTGTGGTTGTGGTTGTGGTTGTGGTATTTGTTGTGGTTGTGGTTATGGTTGTGGTATTTGTTGTGGTTGTGGTATTTATTGTGGTTGTTGTTGTGGTTGCGGTTGTGGTATTTGTATTTGTTGTGGTTGTGGTATTTGTTGTTGTGGTATGTGTTGTGGTTGTGGTTGTGGTTGTGGTTGTGGTTGTGGTTTTGGTAGTGGTAGTGTTTGTGGTTGATGTTGTGGTTGTTGTTGTGGTTGTGGTATTTGTTGTGGTTGTGGTTGTGGTTGTGGTTGTGGTATTTGTTGTGGATGTGGTATTTGTTGTGGTTGTGGTTGTGGTTGCGGTTGTGGTGTGGTTGTGGTAGTGTATGTGGTTATGGTTGGACCTTATTTCTATTTGCTTCTAATTATATTGATTACAGGATTTCACAAACTCTAGATTTGCTGTATTAATTGATTTACATACCAATACATGTTGGATGAAATTAATATATATATTTTTAATTTATTTATTTAATAATTCAATTCTATTTCTGTATTTTTAATAATTTTATTATTATTATTTTTTTTATATAGGTCCTAGGTGATCTATAGGTCCTCGGTCCTAGGTCTTAGGACCTATAGGTCCTAGGTCCTAGGTCTTAGGTCCTAGGTCTTAGGTCCTAGGTCCTAGGTCCAAGGCCCTAGACCCTAGGTCCTAGGTCTGTGGTTGTTGTTGTGGTTGTGGTGATGGTTGTGGTTTTGGTGATGGTTGTGGTCTAAGGTCCTATATTACCCAAGACCTATAGGTCCTAGGTCCTAGAATGGTGGTTTTAGTATTTTGTGGTTATGGTTGTAGTATTTGTTGTGGTAGTGGTTGTGGTTGTGGTTGTGGTTTTGGTATTTGTATTTGTTGTGGTTGTCGTATTAGTTGTGGTCGTGGTTGTGGTTGCGGTTGTGGTATTTGTATTTGTTGTGGTTGTGGTATTTGTTGCGGTTGTGGTTGTGATGGTGGTGTGGTTGTGGTATTTGTATTTGTTGTGGTTGTGGTATTTGGTGTGGTTGTGGTATTTGTTGTGGTTGTGGTTGCGGTTGTGGTGTGGTTGTAGTATTTGTATTTGTTGTGGTTGTGGTATTTGTTGTGGTAGTGGTTGTGGTTGTGGTTGTGGTATTTGTTGTGGTTGTGGTATTTGTTGTGGTTGTTGTTGTGGTTGCGGTTGTGGTATTTGTATTTGTTGTGTTTGTGGTATTTGTTGTTGTGGTATGTGTTGTGGTTGTGGTTGTGGTTGTGGTTGTGGTTGTGGTTTTGGTAGTGGTAGTGTTTGTGGTTGTTGTTGTGGTTGTTGTTGTGGTTGTGGTATTTGTTGTGGTTGTGGTTGTGGTTGCGGTTGTGGTTGTGGTTGTGGTATTTGTTGTGGATGTGGTATTTTTTGTGGTTGTGGTATTTGTTGTGGTTGTGGTTGTGGTTGCGGTTGTGGTGTGGTTGTGGTATTTGTTGTGGTTGTGGTTGTGGTTTTGAGGTGGTTGTGGTTGTAATTGTGGTAATTGTTGTGGTTGTGGTATTTGTTGTGGTTGTGGTATTTGTTGTGGTTGTGGTATTTGTTGTGGTTGTGGTTGTGGTTGTGGTATTTGTATTTGTTGTGGTTGTGGTATTTGTTGTTGTAGTATTTGTTGTGGTTGTGGTGTGGTTTATGTATTTGTATTTGTTGTGGTTGTGGTATTTGGTGTGGTTGAGGTTCTGGTGTGGTTGTGGTTTTGGTTGCGGTTGTGGTGTGGTTGTGGTAGTGTATGTGGTTATGGTTGGACCTTATTTCTATTTGCTTCTAATTATATTGATTACAGGATTTCACAAACTCTAGATTTGCTGTATTAATTGATTTACATACCAATACATGTTGGATGAAATTAATATATATATTTTTAATTTATTTATTTAATAATTCAATTCTATTTCTGTATTTTTAATAATTTTATTATTATAATTTTTTTTATATAGGTCCTAGGTGATCTATAGGTCCTCGGTCCTAGGTCTTAGGACCTATAGGTCCTAGGTCCTAGGTCTTAGGTCCTAGGTCTTAGGTCCTAGGTCCTAGGTCCAAGGCCCTAGACCCTAGGTCCTAGGTCTGTGGTTGTTGTTGTGGTTGTGGTGATGGTTGTGGTTTTGGTGATGGTTGTGGTCTAAGGTCCTATATTACCCAAGACCTATAGGTCCTAGGTCCTAGAATGGTGGTTTTAGTATTTTGTGGTTATGGTTGTAGTATTTGTTGTGGTAGTGGTTGTGGTTGTGGTTGTGGTTTTGGTATTTGTATTTGTTGTGGTGTCGTATTAGTTGTGGTCGTGGTTGTGGTTGCGGTTGTGGTATTTGTATTTGTTGTGGTTGTGGTATTTGTTGCGGTTGTGGTTGTGGTGGTGGTGTGGTTGTGGTATTTGTATTTGTTGTGGTTGTGGTATTTGGTGTGGTTGTGGTATTTGTTGTGGTTGTGGTTGCGGTTGTGGTGTGGTTGTAGTATTTGTATTTGTTGTGGTTGTGGTATTTGTTGTGGTAGTGGTTGTGGTTGTGGTTGTGGTATTTGTTGTGGTTGTGGTTATGGTTGTGGTATTTGTTGTGGTTGTGGTATTTGTTGTGGTTGTTGTTGTGGTTGCGGTTGTGGTATTTGTATTTGTTGTGTTTGTGGTATTTGTTGTTGTGGTATGTGTTGTGGTTGTGGTTGTGGTTGTGGTTGTGGTTGTGGTTTTGGTAGTGGTAGTGTTTGTGGTTGTTGTTGTGGTTGTTGTTGTGGTTGTGGTATTTGTTGTGGTTGTGGTTGTGGTTGCGGTTGTGGTTGTGGTTGTGGTATTTGTTGTGGATGTGGTATTTTTTGTGGTTGTGGTATTTGTTGTGGTTGTGGTTGTGGTTGCGGTTGTGGTGTGGTTGTGGTATTTGTTGTGGTTGTGGTTGTGGTTTTGAGGTGGTTGTGGTTGTAATTGTGGTAATTGTTGTGGTTGTGCTATTTGTTGTGGTTGTGGTATTTGTTGTGGTTGTGGTATTTGTTGTGGTTGTGGTTGTGGTATTTGTATTTGTTGTGGTTGTGGTATTTGTTGTTGTAGTATTTGTTGTGGTTGTGGTGTGGTTTATGTATTTGTATTTGTTGTGGTTGTGGTATTTGGTGTGGTTGAGGTTCTGGTGTGGTTGTGGTTTTGGTTGTGGTTGTGGTTGTGGTTGTTGTTGTGATATTTGTTGTGGTATTTGTTGTGGTTGTGGTATTTGTTGTAGTTGTGTGGTTGTGGTATTTGTTGTAGTTTTGGTTGTAGTATTTTTTGTGGTTGTGGTATTTGTTGTGGTTGTGGTATTTGTATTTGTTGTGGTTGTGGTTGTGGTTGTGGTGTGGTTGTGTTGATGGTTGTGGTGTAGTATTGGTTGTTGTGGTATTTGTTGTAGTTTAGGTTGTGGTATTTTTTGTGGTTGTGGTATTTGTTGTGGTTGTGGTTGTGGTATTTGTTGTGATGTGGTTGTGGTATTTGTTGTGGTTGTGGTATTTGTTGTGTTTGTGGTTGTGGTATTTGTTGTGGTTGTGGTATTTGTTGTGGTTGTGGTTGCGGTTGTGGTGTGGTTGTAGTATTTGTATTTGTTGTGGTTGTGGTATTTGTTGTGGTAGTGGTTGTGGTTGTTGTTGTGGTATTTGTTGTGGTTGTGGTATTAATTGTGGTTGTGGTTGTGGTATTTGTTGTGGTTGTGGTATTTGTTGTGGTTGTGGTATTTGTTGTGGTTGTGGTATATGTTGTGGTTGTGGTATTTGGTGTGGTTGTGGTATTTGTTGTAGTTTAGGTTGTGGTATTTGTTGTGGTTGTGGTTGTGGTATTTGTTGTGATGTGGTTGTGGTATTTGTTGTGGTTGTGGTATTTGTTGTGGTTGTGGTATTTGTTGTGTTTGTGGTTGTGGTATTTGTTGTGGTTGTGGTATTTGTTGTGGTTGTGGTTGCGGTTGTGGTTGCGGTTGTGGTGTGGTTGTAGTATTTGTATTTGTTGTGGTTGTAATATTTGTTGTGGTAGTGGTTGTGGTTGTTGTTGTGGTATTTGTTGTGGTTGTGGTTGTGGTATTAATTGTGGTTGTGGTTGTGGTTGTGGTATTTGTTGTGGTTGTGGTATTTGTTGTGGTTGTGGTATTTGTTGTGGTTGTGGTATTTGTTGTGGTTGTGGTATTTGTTGTGGTTGTGGTATATGTTGTGGTTGTGGTATTTGTTGTGGTTGTGGTATTTGTTGTGGTTGCGGTTGTGGTATTTGTATTTTTTGTGGTTGTGGTATTTGTTGTGGTTGTGGTTGTGGTTGTGGTGTGGTTGTGGTTGTGGTATTTGGTGTGGTTGTGGTTCTGGTGTAGTTGTGGTTGTTGTTGTGGTATTTGTTGTGGTATTTGTTGTGGTTGTGGTATTTGTTGTTATGATATTTGTTGTAGTTGTGTGGTTGTGGCATTTGTTGTAGTTTAGGTTGTAGTATTTTTTGTGGTTGTGGTATTTATTGTGGTTGTGGTATTCGTATTTGTTGTGGTTGTGGTTGTAGTTGTGGTGTGGTTGTGGTATGGTTGTGTTGATGGTTGTGGTGTGGTATTTGTTGTTGTGGTATTTGTTGTAGTTTAGGTTGTGGTATTTTTTGTGGTTGTGGTATTTGTTGTGGTTGTGGTATTTGTATTTGTTGTGGTTGTGGTATTTGTTATGGTTGTGGTTGTGGTTGAGGTATTTGTTGTGGTTGTGGTATTTGGTGTTGTTGTGGTTCTGGTGTGGTTGTGGTTGTGGTTGTCGTTGTGGTTGTGGTTGTTGTTGTGGTATTTGTTGTGGTTGTGGTATTTGTTGTTGTGGTATTTGGTGTGGTTGTGGTTCTGGTGTGGTTGTGGTTGTTGTTGTGGTATTTGTTGTGGTATTTGTTGTGGTTGTGGTATTTGTTGTTATGGTATTTGTTGTGGTTGTGGTTATGGCTGTGGTTGTGGTTATGGCTGCGGTTGTGGTTGTGGTTGTGGTATTTGTTGTGGATGTGGTATTTGTTGTGGTTGTGGTATTTGTTGTGGTTGTGGTTGTGGTTGCGGTTGTGGTGTGGTTGTGGTATTTGTATTTGTTGTGGTTGTGGTATTTGTTGTGGTTGTGGTTTTGAGGTGGTTGTGGTTGTAATTGTGGTAATTGTTGTGGTTGTGGTTGTGGTATTTGTTGTGGTTGTGGTATTTGTTGTGGTTGTGGTTGTGGTATTTGTTGTTGTGGTATTTGTTGTGGTTGTGGTTGTGGTATTTGTATTTGTTGTGGTTGTGGTATTTGGTGTGGTTGTGGTTCTGGTGTGGTTGTGGTTTTGGTTGTGGTTGTGGTTGTGGTTGTTGTTGTGATATTTGTTGTGGTATTTGTTGTGGTTGTGGTATTTGTTGTAGTTGTGTGGTTGTGGTATTTGTTGTAGTTTAGGTTGTAGTATTTTTTGTGGTTGTGGTATTTGTTGTGGTTGTGTTATTTGTATTTGTTGTGGTTGTGGTTGTGGTTGTGGTGTGGTTGTGTTGATGGTTGTGGTGTGGTATTGGTTGTTGTGGTATTTGTTGTAGTTTAGGTTGTGGTATTTTTTGTGGTTGTGGTATTTTTTGTGGTTGTGGTTGTGGTATTTGTTGTGATGTGGTTGTGGTATTTGTTGTGGTTGTGGTATTTGTTGTTGTTGTGGTATTTGTTGTGTTTGTGGTTGTGGTATTTGTTGTGGTTGTGGTATTTGTTGTGGTTGTGGTTGCGGTTGTGGTGTGGTTGTAGTATTTGTATTTGTTGTGGTTGTGGTATTTGTTGTGGTAGTGGTTGTGGTTGTTGTTGTGGTATTTGCTGTGGTTGTGGTTGTGGTATTAATTGTGGTTGTGTTTGTGGTTGTGGTATTTGTTTTGGTTGTGGTATATGTTGTGGTTGTGGTATTTGTTGTAGTTTAGGTTGTGGTATTTTTTGTGGTTGTGGTATTTGTTGTGGTTGTGGTTGTGGTATTTGTTGTGATGTGGTTGTGGTATTTGTTGTGGTTGTGGTATTTGTTGTGGTTGTGGTATTTGTTGTGTTTGTGGTTGTGGTATTTGTTGTGGTTGTGGTATTTGTTGTGGTTGTGGTTGCGGTTGTGGTGTGGTTGTAGTATTTGTATTTGTTGTGGTTGTGGTATTTGTTGTGGTAGTGGTTGTGGTTGTTGTTGTGGTATTTGTTGTGGTTGTGGTTGTGGTATTAATTGTGGTTGTGGTTGTGGTTGTGGTATATGTTGTGGTTGTGGTATTTGTTGTGGTTGTGGTATTTGTTGTGGTTGCGGTTGTGGTATTTGTATTTGTTGTGGTTGTGGTATTTGTTGTGGTTGTGGTTGTGGTTGTGGTGTGGTTGTGGTTGTGGTATTTGGTGTGGTTGTGGTTCTGGTGTAGTTGTGGTTGTTGTTGTGGTATTTGTTGTGGTATTTGTTGTGGTTGTGGTATATGTTGTGGTTGTGGTATTTGTTGTAGTTTAGGTTGTGGTATTTTTTGTGGTTGTGGTATTTGTTGTGGTTGTGGTTGTGGTATTTGTTGTGATGTGGTTGTGGTATTTGTTGTGGTTGTGGTATTTGTTGTGGTTGTGGTATTTGTTGTGTTTGTGGTTGTGGTATTTGTTGTGGTTGTGGTATTTGTTGTGGTTGTGGTTGCGGTTGTGGTGTGGTTGTAGTATTTGTATTTGTTGTGGTTGTGGTATTTGTTGTGGTAGTGGTTGTGGTTGTTGTTGTGGTATTTGTTGTGGTTGTGGTTGTGGTATTAATTGTGGTTGTGGTTGTGGTTGTGGTATATGTTGTGGTTGTGGTATTTGTTGTGGTTGTGGTATTTGTTGTGGTTGCGGTTGTGGTATTTGTATTTGTTGTGGTTGTGGTATTTGTTGTGGTTGTGGTTGTGGTTGTGGTGTGGTTGTGGTTGTGGTATTTGGTGTGGTTGTGGTTCTGGTGTAGTTGTGGTTGTTGTTGTGGTATTTGTTGTGGTATTTGTTGTGGTTGTGGTTGTGGTATTAATTGTGGTAGTGGTTGTGGTTGTTGTTGTGGTATTTGTTGTGGTTGTGGTTGTGGTATTAATTGTGGTTGTGGTTGTGGTTGTGGTATTTGTTGTGGTTGTGGTATTTGTTGTGGTTGTGGTATTTGTTGTGGTTGCGGTTGTGGTATTTGTATTTGTTGTGGTTGTGGTATTTGTTGTGGTTGTGGTTGTGGTTGTGGTGTGGTTGTGGTTGTGGTATTTGGTGTGGTTGTGGTTCTGGTGTAGTTGTGGTTGTTGTTGTGGTATTTGTTGTGGTATTTGTTGTGGTTGTGGTATATGTTGTGGTTGTGGTATTTGTTGTAGTTTAGGTTGTGGTATTTTTTGTGGTTGTGGTATTTGTTGTGGTTGTGGTTGTGGTATTTGTTGTGATGTGGTTGTGGTATTTGTTGTGGTTGTGGTATTTGTTGTGGTTGTGGTATTTGTTGTGTTTGTGGTTGTGGTATTTGTTGTGGTTGTGGTATTTGTTGTGGTTGTGGTTGCGGTTGTGGTGTGGTTGTAGTATTTGTATTTGTTGTGGTTGTGGTATTTGTTGTGGTAGTGGTTGTGGTTGTTGTTGTGGTATTTGTTGTGGTTGTGGTTGTGGTATTAATTGTGGTTGTGGTTGTGGTTGTGGTATATGTTGTGGTTGTGGTATTTGTTGTGGTTGTGGTATTTGTTGTGGTTGCGGTTGTGGTATTTGTATTTGTTGTGGTTGTGGTATTTGTTGTGGTTGTGGTTGTGGTTGTGGTGTGGTTGTGGTTGTGGTATTTGGTGTGGTTGTGGTTCTGGTGTAGTTGTGGTTGTTGTTGTGGTATTTGTTGTGGTATTTGTTGTGGTTGTGGTATTTGTTGTTATGATATTTGTTGTAGTTGTGTGGTTGTGGCATTTGTTGTAGTTTAGGTTGTAGTATTTTTTGTGGTTGTGGTATTTATTGTGGTTGTGGTATTCGTATTTGTTGTGGTTGTGGTTGTAGTTGTGGTGTGGTTGTGGTATGGTTGTGTTGATGGTTGTGGTGTGGTATTTGTTGTTGTGGTATTTGTTGTAGTTTAGGTTGTGGTATTTTATGTGGTTGTGGTATTTGTTGTGGTTGTGGTATTTGTATTTGTTGTGGTTGTGGTATTTGTTATGGTTGTGGTTGTGGTTGAGGTATTTGTTGTGGTTGTGGTATTTGGTGTTGTTGTGGTTCTGGTGTGGTTGTGGTTGTGGTTGTCGTTGTGGTTGTGGTTGTTGTTGTGGTATTTGTTGTGGTTGTGGTATTTGTTGTTGTGGTATTTGGTGTGGTTGTGGTTCTGGTGTGGTTGTGGTTGTTGTTGTGGTATTTGTTGTGGTATTTGTTGTGGTTGTGGTATTTGTTGTTATGGTATTTGTTGTGGTTGTGGTTGTGGTTGCGGTTGTGGTTGTGGTTGTGGTATTTGTTGTGGATGTGGTATTTGTTGTGGTTGTGGTATTTGTTGTGGTTGTGGTTGTGGTTGCGGTTGTGGTGTGGTTGTGGTATTTGTATTTGTTGTGGTTGTGGTATTTGTTGTGGTTGTGGTTTTGAGGTGGTTGTGGTTGTAATTGTGGTAATTGTTGTGGTTGTGTTTGTTGTATTTGTTGTGGTTGTGGTTGTGGTATTTGTTGTGGTTGTGGTATTTGTTGTGGTTGTGGTATTTGTATTTGTTGTGGTTGTGGTATTTGTTGTTGTGGTATTTGTTGTGGTTGTGGTTGTGGTATTTGTATTTGTTGTGGTTGTGGTATTTGGTGTGGTTGTGGTTCTGGTGTGGTTGTGGTTTTGGTTGTGGTTGTGGTTGTGGTTGTTGTTGTGATATTTGTTGTGGTATTTGTTGTGGTTGTGGTATTTTTTGTAGTTGTGTGGTTGTGGTATTTGTTGTAGTTTAGGTTGTAGTATTTTTTGTGGTTGTGGTATTTGTTGTGGTTGTGTTATTTGTATTTGTTGTGGTTGTGGTTGTGGTTGTGGTGTGTTTGTGTTGATGGTTGTGGTGTGGTATTGGTTGTTGTGGTATTTGTTGTAGTTTAGGTTGTGGTATTTTTTGTGGTTGTGGTATTTGTTGTGATGTGGTTGTGGTATTTGTTGTGATGTGGTTGTGGTATTTGTTGTTGTTGTGGTATTTGTTGTTGTTGTGGTATTTGTTGTGTTTGTGGTTGTGGTTGTGGTATTTGTTGTGGTTGTGGTTGCGGTTGTGGTGTGGTTGTAGTATTTGTATTTGTTGTGGTTGTGGTATTTGTTGTGGTAGTGGTTGTGGTTGTTGTTGTGGTATTTGTTGTGGTTGTGGTTGTGGTATTAATTGTGGTTGTGTTTGTGGTTGTGGTATTTGTTGTGGTTGTGGTATTTGTTTTGGTTGTGGTATATGTTGTGGTTGTGGTATTTGTTGTGGTTGTGGTATTTGTTGTAGTTTAGGTTGTGGTATATGTTGTGGTTGTGGTATTTGTTGTGGTTGTGGTATTTGTTGTGATGTGGTTGTGGTATTTGTTGTGGTTGTGGTATTTGTTGTGGTTGTGGTATTTGTTGTGGTTGTGGTTGCGGTTGTGGTGTGGTTGTAGTATTTGTATTTGTTGTGGTTGTGGTATTTGTTGTTATGATATTTGTTGTAGTTGTGTGGTTGTGGCATTTGTTGTAGTTTAGGTTGTAGTATTTTTTGTGGTTGTGGTATTTATTGTGGTTGTGGTATTCGTATTTGTTGTGGTTGTGGTTGTAGTTGTGGTGTGGTTGTGGTATGGTTGTGTTGATGGTTGTGGTGTGGTATTTGTTGTTGTGGTATTTGTTGTAGTTTAGGTTGTGGTATTTTATGTGGTTGTGGTATTTGTTGTGGTTGTGGTATTTGTATTTGTTGTGGTTGTGGTATTTGTTATGGTTGTGGTTGTGGTTGAGGTATTTGTTGTGGTTGTGGTATTTGGTGTTGTTGTGGTTCTGGTGTGGTTGTGGTTGTGGTTGTCGTTGTGGTTGTGGTTGTTGTTGTGGTATTTGTTGTGGTTGTGGTATTTGTTGTTGTGGTATTTGGTGTGGTTGTGGTTCTGGTGTGGTTGTGGTTGTTGTTGTGGTATTTGTTGTGGTATTTGTTGTGGTTGTGGTATTTGTTGTTATGGTATTTGTTGTGGTTGTGGTTGTGGTTGCGGTTGTGGTTGTGGTTGTGGTATTTGTTGTGGATGTGGTATTTGTTGTGGTTGTGGTATTTGTTGTGGTTGTGGTTGTGGTTGCGGTTGTGGTGTGGTTGTGGTATTTGTATTTGTTGTGGTTGTGGTATTTGTTGTGGTTGTGGTTTTGAGGTGGTTGTGGTTGTAATTGTGGTAATTGTTGTGGTTGTGTTTGTTGTATTTGTTGTGGTTGTGGTTGTGGTATTTGTTGTGGTTGTGGTATTTGTTGTGGTTGTGGTATTTGTATTTGTTGTGGTTGTGGTATTTGTTGTTGTGGTATTTGTTGTGGTTGTGGTTGTGGTATTTGTATTTGTTGTGGTTGTGGTATTTGGTGTGGTTGTGGTTCTGGTGTGGTTGTGGTTTTGGTTGTGGTTTTGGTTGTGGTTGTGGTTGTGGTTGTTGTTGTGATATTTGTTGTGGTATTTGTTGTGGTTGTGGTATTTTTTGTAGTTGTGTGGTTGTGGTATTTGTTGTAGTTTAGATTGTAGTATTTTTTGTGGTTGTGGTATTTGTTGTGGTTGTGTTATTTGTATTTGTTGTGGTTGTGGTTGTGGTTGTGGTGTGTTTGTGTTGATGGTTGTGGTGTGGTATTGGTTGTTGTGGTATTTGTTGTAGTTTAGGTTGTGGTATTTTTTGTGGTTGTGGTATTTGTTGTGATGTGGTTGTGGTATTTGTTGTGATGTGGTTGTGGTATTTGTTGTGGTTGTGGTATTTGTTGTTGTTGTGGTATTTGTTGTGTTTGTGGTTGTGGTTGTGGTATTTGTTGTGGTTGTGGTTGCGGTTGTGGTGTGGTTGTAGTATTTGTATTTGTTGTGGTTGTGGTATTTGTTGTGGTAGTGGTTGTGGTTGTTGTTGTGGTATTTGTTGTGGTTGTGGTTGTGGTATTAATTGTGGTTGTGTTTGTGGTTGTGGTATTTGTTGTGGTTGTGGTATTTGTTTTGGTTGTGGTATATGTTGTGGTTGTGGTATTTGTTGTGGTTGTGGTATTTGTTGTAGTTTAGGTTGTGGTATATGTTGTGGTTGTGGTATTTGTTGTGGTTGTGGTATTTGTTGTGATGTGGTTGTGGTATTTGTTGTGGTTGTGGTATTTGTTGTGGTTGTGGTATTTGTTGTGGTTGTGGTATTTGTTGTGTTTGTGGTTGTGGTATTTTTTGTGGTTGTGGTATTTGTTGTGGTTGTGGTTGCGGTTGTGGTGTGGTTGTAGTATTTGTATTTGTTGTAGTTGTGGTATTTGTTGTGGTAGTGGTTGTGGTTGTTGTTGTGGTATTTGTTGTGGTTGTGGTTGTGGTATTAATTGTGGTTGTGGTTGTGGTTGTGGTATTTGTTGTGGTTGTGGTATTTGTTGTGGTTGTGGTATTTGTTGTGGTTGTGGTATTTGTTGTGGTTGTGGTATATGTTGTGGTTGTGGTATTTGTTGTGGTTGTGGTATTTGTTGTGGTTGCGGTTGTGGTATTTGTATTTGTTGTGGTTGTGGTATTTGTTGTGATTGTGGTTGTGGTTGTGGTTGTGGTGTGGTTGTGGTTGTGGTATTTGGTGTGGTTGTGGTTCTGGTGTGGTTGTGGTATTTGTTGTGGTATTTGTTGTGGTTGTGGTATTTGTTGTTATGATATTTGTTGTAGTTGTGTGGTTGTGGCATTTGTTGTAGTTTAGGTTGTAGTATTTTTTGTGGTTGTGGTATTTATTGTGGTTGTGGTATTTGTATTTGTTGTGGTTGTGGTTGTAGTTGTGGTGTGGTTGTGGTATGGTTGTGTTGATGGTTGTGGTGTGGTATTTGTTGTTGTGGTATTTGTTGTAGTTTAGGTTGTGGTATTTTTTGTGGTTGTGGTATTTGTTGTGGTTGTGGTATTTGTATTTGTTGTGGTTGTGGTATTTGTTATGGTTGTGGTTGTGGTTGATGTATTTGTTGTGGTTGTGGTATTTGGTGTTGTTGTGGTTCTGGTGTGGTTGTGGTTGTGGTTGTCGTTGTGGTTGTTGTTGTGGTATTTGTTGTGGTTGTGGTATTTGTTGTTGTGGTATTTGGTGTGGTTGTGGTTCTGGTGTGGTTGTGGTTGTTGTTGTGGTATTTGTTGTGGTATTTGTTGTGGTTGTGGTATTTGTTGTTATGGTATTTGTTGTAGTTGTGTGGTTGTGGTATTTGTTGTAGTTTAGGTTGTAGTATTTTTTGTGGTGGTGGTATTTGTTGTGGTTGTGGTATTTGTATTTGTTGTGGTTGTGGTTGTGGTTGTGGTTATGGTTGTGGTTGAGGTTGTAGTTGTGGTTGTGGTGTGGTCAGTGTCAGTGTCAGTGTCAGGTTTTTTTTTTTATCAAATTATAGCATGCTTCACAGTTAGTACTACATGCGGTTAAAGGTCACAATAAAATTTAAAAGTGGTTTAAGTAGGACCATACACATCGATAACAACAATGACGGAGAGATAAATAATAAAATTTACAGCAATTAGAAGTTGCTGTAGGCGTAGTAAAAACAAGTTAGTAACAATAACATGAACGGAAATATATTCAAATTAATATAGGCACTTATGTACAAACTTAATTACACACCAAAGTATCACAGTTAAAAGAATGTTTTATTTATTTATTTATTTATTACTTTTTTTACGAGCCCCTAAACAGCAAGAATGCCACAAGTAGGGCGCTCAGAAATACATATAATAAAATATGAAAAAACAAAAATAAATATTTAACTGATGATTAACATTAGAAAAAAAATAATAAAAATTAACAATTACATAAAATAAGAGATTATATAATAGTGAAAATAATAAATAACAAGAATAAATAAGAAATTGCAGATCACTCAATAAAGGGACAAGTTAAACCTATTTTGGACAAACACAAATAGTCAGGACAACGAACTAGGGCATTGATTGAGGAGACACAACGGACAAGGGGACAACTGTCTGACAACTCCTTGATATAGAGAGGACGACCAGCTCGCCTTCCAGGAGGAAGGACAACAACTTGGTCCTGAACCAGGCAACAGACTGTCTTCCCAGACAGGCAGTTCACCAAGAATAGAACCTCGTAAGCTTTGCGTCTCTTATATAAAGGTTCCAGACAGAGGCGTTCACACAGAGATTCATACCCATAAAAGACACGCCGATACATATACTTCAAATAACATGTGCGAACAAAGCTGCGCTGAATATTCTCAATTGAATTAGACTTGGTTAAACCATATACATTCCACACAGGGGGCACATATTCGAGGACTGGACGAACAATTGATTTATACAATAAAATGAAACAATTCAGAGAGAGATCGTGGGAGATCCTGCGTATCAAACCAAGCCGTTGGTTAGCCTTGCTAATCATAGCATCAAACTGACCATCGAACCTAAGTTTACAATCCAAGATAACACCCAGATCTCTCACTGAGGAAACACGGGGAAGAAGAACTCCATTCAAGGAGTAGGGAAAGGACAAAGGAGAGGAGGTGCGACAGAAGGAAATCACCTGGCTTTTGCCTGCATGAATCTCCATATTGTTAAGTGTACACCACAGACAAACTAGGTCGATGCTCGCTTGGAGTTGATGACCGGAGCTAAAATTTTCAATATCAAGAGATATCTTGAGATCATCAGCGTAAAATTCAAAAGCGCAGCCTAGAAGACTCTTGCCTAAGTCGTTGACAAAAATATTAAAAAGAAGAGGACCTAGGATAGAGCCCTGATGGACACCGGAGGAAGCGGAGTAATAGGGAGAGGAAGAATGACCAAGGCGGACGGAACAGGTGCGGGAAGAGAGATATGATTGGAACCAGAGGAAAAGAGTGGGAGCAAAGTTTAAAGAAGAGAGTTTGGAAAGAAGTACACCATGATCTACTCTATCAAAGGCCTTGACGAAATCGAAGTATATAGCATCGACCTGAGATCCATTGGAGATAGAACAACCAACACGACTGACGAAGGAGACCAGGTTGGTACAGGTAGAACGGGAAGGACGGAAACCGTGCTGGTGAGGACTGAGGAGAGGATCAATTTGAGGGGCGAGGTAAGAGTGGATAATACGTTCAAAAACTTTACAAAAAACATTACAAAGGGATATAGGGCGGTAATTACAAACAGAGGAACGGACACCGGATTTATATATAGGAACTATTAAAGCTGAGTTCCAAAGAGAAGGAAAAACTTTGGAATCCAAACTTGTATTGAATATATATTCAAGAATAGGTGTAAGAAAGAAGGCATAACCTTTAACAAAAAAGGCCGGAATATTGTCGTTTCCTGAGGTTTTAGAAGGTTTAAGTAGGTTAATAGCACTGTTGATGTCACTAGAGGTGATACGGGGGAACTGGATAATATTGGCAGAAGGGATAAGAGGAGGAGATAAAGGGTTATAGGACGAGGATTTAATAAATACAGACTTGAAGTGATCTGCAAAAACATTGACTAGAATAGAGGGATCAGACTCCAGGGAGTTGTTGACAATGAGTTTTGGACTATCGTTATCCACTCCTCGCAAATTATTAACATAGTTCCAAAAACAATTAGTGTTGGATTTAATAGAGTTTTCAATCCGTGACTTGTGAAGCGAATAATCTTTGAAATACTGAGCTTTGGATAACTTTCTGAAAATTCTAAATAGATTACGATGGTATTGGAGACCGGTGCGATTATATTTGCGGTTGTGGTAATTTTTTTTCTTTATAAAGAAGCGCAGAGATGACGAGTACCATTTAGGAAACCGTGACTGCTTAGTCGTAAAACTAGGTACAAAAGTATCAAGAAGATTCAGCAGGCGAGATGTAAAGATTTCCACACATTGATTGACATCTGAGTTGCTGTAGATATCGGACCAGTCAGTCGACACCAGGGCAGCAGTGAGGCCCGCATAATCGCCTGCCGCGTAGTTACGCCGTGTAGTGTTGATTGAACTAGCTTCACGAAGATACTTAGAAAGAGGCACATGGACCAGAAGAGTAGGATGATAAGGATCTTCCTTTACTAGATAATCCAGGTTGCGAGAGACCTGAACACCGTCGTGATTGGATAGCACAAGGTCGAGGAGTCGATTCGTAGAGTTAGGAGTAGAATTGAGCTGAGAAAGATTGAGAGTCTGACATAAGTTAAACAGGGCCAGGGCTCGATCTTTTTTATCGGAACGATTGCCGAGATACGTAAGATTGTTCCAGTTGATGTGGGGAACATTGAAGTCACCCAGAAGATGAACGGCAGAAGTCGGAGGTATTAGGTGAGAGAGGGTTTCAAAAAAATTGTTGATAAAAGATATGTGAAGATGGTCGGGAAAATATACACAGCCAACGAATACTGATTTATTGTGAGCCTTAATAACTTCAACCCAAACAGATTCTACCGATCCCTCGAGATCTCTTCTTCTAACGTATTTGAGATTGTCGGAAAGAGCCAGAGCAACACCACCCCCTCGAGAACGACCAACAACAGCGCAGTCTCTATCGGTGCGCTCAACGGAGAAACGAGAGGGGAAATACATGGCATTTACACAGCTGGAATCGAACCAAGTCTCGGAAAGAGCTATGATATCGCACAAGCAAGAAGACGAGGACAGAAAAAACTCTGTAGATTTCGAACGGAGCCCTCTTACGTTCTGGTATAAGATATTTAAAGCCATATTATTTTAAAAAATCAAACAGCCTCCACTTGGTCAACATTTTTCCAAGACATAGATTGATCGAGGCGGCCCCAGAAAGGTTTAAGTAACGTCCCAATAGGCCAGATATCTGCGTTATGTATCAAATCGAAGTCATTCTCCGAGACATCTATATGAAAGGAGGCGTATCGATCTGATCTGGTCTGGAGCCTCGTGACTACCAAGTCAGATACTTTAGTTACTTCCTTCAACACCGTAGTTATCTGATCAGTTGACGTGCTCGGGTCGAGCCGAGAAACAAATACAGGCGAACGTCGTTTCACTGCAGATAGCTTTGATCCATTACTTTGACCGAGTAATACTGGTCGTCTCCGAGAACGAGCATTATTAGGATTGGATCGTCTGCTAACGATAGTAAAAGGCCTGCTGTCTTCTGAACCGTTGTTGGAATTAAACAAAGTATCGGCATTTAATTGAGAGATACATGGCAATTTAGTTGTTGACGGGGTAACATGAGGTAGCGTGGAGTAAGTGGGGGGCGTGTGCGAGGTAGTAACGCCAGACTCGGGGACGGGAGGAGGCCTTGAATCTGAGATCGTGAGTGGGGAGGCCCTCCGGAGTTGACAATCAGTTGGGGCAGTGCCACTGCCTGGCAATGAGTGAGAATCAATTATATTAGGCCCTTTAACTGCGTCACCATAACT
The DNA here is from genome assembly GCA_951217055.1 of Gerris lacustris. Lineage (NCBI taxonomy): Eukaryota > Metazoa > Arthropoda > Insecta > Hemiptera > Gerridae > Gerris > Gerris lacustris. The sequence continues at coordinate 21,019,711 of OX578283.1, read as the reverse complement.
GCGATGTTTAACACCACTACGCGAAACAGAAGTGTGCCACAGTGTACGGAGTTGAGCGTTCTCAGAGCATAAACTGTTTACCTTAGCTTCAAGGGAGCTTACCTGAGCGGATAACTTGTTAACAAGGTCGATGGAGGCTGCAGAGTTTTTTAATATTTCTAACAAAATTTCATTAATCAAGAGTTACAGTATTAGAAATACTAGTAGAGCTTTTCAGGTTAAATTTAAGAGACTCACTGCTTTTCTAGGGAGTGACAATAGTGTCATCATTTTTATTAGATTTACACGAATCACAAGTGTAATTGTCAACCATAAACTCGAACTCCCGTTCCGTTATTTTCAAACACTCACTGTGAGCACTAATACTACAGATTTTGCAAGCTATAGCATTATTTAAAGCAAATATTTGTTTCGAACAAATCTTGCAGTCATTAATCGGAATAGGCTTGTTACGAGTGCTAATAGTTCGTTCGTTCTTAGAGCCCATAATTAAAAGGGAGAACGTAAACAGTTATCAACAAAACAAGCGGATGAGGTAAAGGTTAAGGTCTAGGTCTGAACGCGGCCGAGACCAGAACTGAACTGATGTGCAAAGTTTAAAATTTTAGTACTTTTGAAGATATAGGTGTAAATAAGGTTGAAACTTATTTGGGACCATCAATTGCCTAATGGTGACCTACGATTTAAATTTCATTAAAATCGGAAGAGTAGTTTTTAAGATATGTTGGTTCGCAGAAATGCGGTTTTAAATTTTTTATCTTTTTCCAACTACAATATCTCGGTTTGTATCACTTTAAACATGCATAGGACCTTTTTTATGCAGAATTATGGGAAAATATTTTTGTCAAAAACATTTCTCTTCAAAAAAATAAACTGTTTTGCGAGAAAAGGTTAAAAAAATATTATTTTTAGATTTTATGGAGGAGGGAGGGGGACACTCCCCCCCCCCCGCCCTCAAGAGGTGGGAACTTTACTGTTTCTTACTACTACACCCTTAAGAGTTTTTTCGCAAAGTTTCAATACTTTATAAATTATTTACCCTATTATTCCTTATTTTCCTGGACTAAATAGAGTTCACAGTCAACACTATTAGCAGCTTTCCATACTACACGCATCCGCTATTTCCGCTTTTTTCCCCCTCTTGCATTAGAGTTGCTATGACATATTATACATCGAATTAAAGGTAATAAAATAATCTACACGTTTTATTTAACCACATTTTTAGTGCCGACCCCGTGGAAAAAAGTTATTATCAAAATTGTTCAGAGTAGAAAAAAGAAATGTCGATTTTTTACCATATTTTATAACTTTTGGTACACTTTGACTACGAAAAGCAAATTGATATGGGTATCAAATTAAAGAGGACAGTGTATAGAAGACTTTAAAAAGCACCGCACATCGTTATCACTCTTTGTTCCGGAGATATTGGCGTTACAGTGAATAGGCCAAATTTGGGTCTTCAATAGGGGGTGGTGGGGGAAGCAAGCGGTGGCACTCGATATGATAATATGGAAAATGCTTCCCTAAACCCCTTCTAAACGATGGTGTAAAGAAAGTTTAGTATTTAATTTTTCCCCCCTTTTTTGCTTATTTGTACTGGCCTATAAATGATAAACTAGACTAAGAAGTAGAACAAATAAAGAGGGAACAGTAAATAAAACGGTGAAACGGACTTTGAATTTACCAAAAAAGCTTTTCAACTTATTTGTTCAGTTTATTATTATCGTCACGGTAGGGTATTGTGTTAAATGAGATTTTCATTTGATAGAGTAAACAAAAGTAGTTATACCAAATATCTCGGTCAATACTAGAAAACTCATCTTGTTGAACTTTGATGTTTTGGCTCACTATGATAAGAAACTAGTCTAGGAAGATAAACAAAACAAAGAGAAATGGTAAAGCGTAACAGCTGAAGGAACTTGACTTTCTTAACTATTTTGAATATCATGAATATTTAGGTGTGTCACGGTTTATATTTATTTAAATGAATAGAACAGAACAAACCTAGAAAGAGTAATATAAAGAATTATGCGACAGGATGAGCACTAGATGACAGAACCTTGAGAAATTTAAAGCAAATCAAAAAAGAACAACGATACCAGACTAATTTTTCAAATTCACCTTAATATAGTATATATAGTGTGTCCCAAGATGGAGTATCCGAGAGGAAAAAAGTTCATTCCAAAAAAAAGTAATTCTTTATAAAAACGTCTGCTTGTTCTTAAATATCTTAAAATGATAAAATTTTCTTGATTTTGTGTACAGAGAGACCAAGAGTAAACTACCCTTATTTTTGAGGGTATCGAATCAACCAGAAAAGAATTTATTATTTTTTTCTAATGACACTATTAAAATGTAAGTTACCATCCTCATAAACGTTTTTGGAACAAAGTTCCTTATAGCACGTTCTGGAGCCCGGGAGTGAATTCGAAAAAAACGACCAAAATCACCGTCACGAAATCTACAGATGACGATAACTTGAGCAAAAGATCACCGAGTTAGATGAAATTTGGTACACATGTTCATTTTACCTATTCCCAGGCTGAGTTCGTCGGAAAACGTTATCTGCCCAAGCGTTCACGCGCAACGCTCGCGTAAACGTAAGCTTCAAAAGACGGGAAAAAGTGTTATTAAGGATGCCTGTTACTTGGCTTGTTTTGATTATTTTTGTTATATATGTAAAAAATGTCACTTTGATTTGTAAATAAATAAAATATAATCATGTAAAATTTCACCCTGATACAAGCAGAAGCTGTAGAGTAGGGAAGAGATATATTTTATAATATTTTAAATTAATTGGCCGGGTAGGTAGAAAACAGTCCTATTTCAATCCAAATTCCTTTAACAAACATACTCATCATGATCAACTTTTTTCTTATATTCAATATATATTTATAGTAAGACGCTTGCTTTGATTATACAAATAATGATTTTCTTTTAATTTTTCCTTAACTCTGCCAGGTCTCTTTTCTAACTCCGCAATGTATAAGTAGTTAGCAATGTATACGTACTTAGCAGTGAGATTTTATCATTTATATTTAATGAAAAATGTAAGGAACTTCGTTCCTACCGGGTGTCCCGCGACACCACACGTATTTTTTATCATGATTAATTCTAGATGTTGCAGTTGTTTTCACGTCATGTTAGTTGTTGAATATGACATCGAGGAATTATTTATTTATGCGGCGTTTATTCAAAGGTTCAAATTCAAATTTCAATTTTAATTAAATGCCTTGATTATAAAGTTTGAATATTCATTATTGCTAGCCTTAAGGGTAACTGAGTCTCTGACTGTAAAGTAACATGAAACCACAGTAGTCCTAAATATGTTAAAACTTGGCCACCTCAAATAACTTCCAGACACCTAATTTCTCCGAAGTGTTTATAAAGTGAGATACTTATTCGATAACGTTATATCAAACAAAAACAATTAAGGCAGAACTTTTCAATGTTGGATATTCTTTCCGAATATTATTTATTTGAATATTTCCAGGTGTCGGACTGGTATGGTCATTTAGTAGATGGTACATTTAGTTTTAACATTGATGTATTGCTGGTTTGTTATATATTTTTCTAATTTATAATATGGATTTCACAGTAAGTTTTTTTTTAACATTTATTAATTATCTTTTAACATAAATATCCTTATCACACTTGTTTATTATAAAAAGCCAAAGATAACTATTAGTTGTAGTTGGCTTATTGCTTATTTTTAGAAAATTAACTAAAATTTAATAATTCAGAAAATAAATTAATATTTAATATTTATACGTTTGTGCAATCTAATAATACCAACCTATAATATAATAAATTAAAATTCTGTGACCATAATAATTATTTTTATTATCATATTCATTTTTAAGATTGACGAAATTAAGAAGACTACTTAAAAAATAACGCTCCAAAATTGATGAGCAAACTATTTTATTAAATTAATAAATCTATCAAATTAAGTATATTGTTAGTATGAACCTTATGTATATTTTTTCCTTAATAATTTTTACACCAAATTATTATTGAATTTATATAATAATAATAATTCAATCAAGCCAATTCTATGTTTGATAAATGTATTTAAATTATATATGTAAAAAATCGTTGTCTAATCTAGGCTTGAAAATGTTCCAAATTGGGGATGAAATATTGCAAAAAACTTTTCTTTTTTTTTGGTTTATGAAAACATCACTGACAATTAAAAGGGGACAGCAACGAAATATGGATTACTCTCTCATACTATAACAATAGTGAAGAAATTCATAATGAAGTTGATTCCTCCAATTTACAAGTTAAAACGATTAAGAATCTTTCTGATATAACTCGCCCTAAACATTTCATTGTACATATAACTTGGTCCAGTGTCTACAACTTGTTCAAAAGCTATATTTATTTATATACCAGCTGAATTCCCGTGTTTCACTACTGAGTTTGTTATTTTTTATATATTTTTTTAAACTACTTAGAACTTATTTCCTTCTATATACAGGGTGGTCCAAAAGTCTCCCCCCCCCTTAACTTTTGAACGGTTTGAGATAAATTAATGAAACATGCAAAGGGAAGTTTGTTTTCATGCAATCGCCTACTAGGGGCAACCAACTTCAAAATTTCAAATTGGAATGTATATTTTTGATAGCATATTTGGATTCTACTGTAAAAAATAATAAAATTTTACTTGAAAATATTTTTTTAATTTCCAATATTTTGCCCCCTATAGGGGCGCAAAGATAGCAAAATAACCCTTTCGATAATACGTCGTAAAATCTAAACGGTTAGAGATAAATTAATGAAACTTAGGGGATCATTCTTTGGTAATAAAGAAAAAAGAAAGAAAGTATCTGTTCCTTGTAAAGGGAAGTTTGTTTTCATGCAATCGCGCAGTAGGGGAAACCACCCATTTTGCCCCCAGGCCACCTAACTTCAAAATGTTAACTAAGAGTGTATATTTTTGATAGCAGATTTAGATTCTACGGCGAAAAATAAAAATATTTTATTTCTAACTTTTTTTTCTATCTCCAATATTTTGCCCCCCATAGGGAGGCAAAGGTATAAAAATGGTAAATTTCAGCGCCTTGGAGCAAAATGGTGGTTGCCCCTAGTACGCGAGTAGATGAATACACACTTCCCTTTACATGGTACAGATACCCCAAGTTTCATTACTTTATTTCTAACCGTTTAGATTTTGCTATCTTTGCCCCCCTGCAGGGGGCAAAATCTTAGTGATAGAAAAAATAGTTTCAAGTAAAAGTTTATTATTTTTCAACGTAGAATCTAAATATGCTATCAAAAATATATACATTCCAATTTGAAATTTTGAAGTTGGGTGGCCTGGGGGCAAAGTGGGTAGTTGCCCCTAGTGGGCGATTGCTTGAAAACAAACTTCCCTTTGCATGGTAGAGATCCCTCAAGTTTCGTTAATTTATCTTAAACCGTTCAAAAGTTAAGGGGGGGGGGGACTTTTGGACCAGCCTGTAAATAAATATAAGTGTATTCTAACCTATAGCCTAGGAATGGAAAATAACTTTTTTTTTAACTTAATTGATATTTTGTTAGTTATAAAATATTTTATTATATTATAATAATACTGACTGCGAGAACTATCTAACTGCATTTGAAAAAATAATTGAATTTATCTAAAAAGCTTATTCATTTTTATTTTTAGCCTAGGGTAGAATGCAAATTCAATTTGCAAAAACTACTTTAAAACATTTTACCTTACTGGAACTGATAGAGGAAATTGTTGCAAGAATCTAACTTCCAATCGATTATAAGTTGGATATAAGAGTTTACCTATGAAGAAGAAAACCTAGAGGAAAATTTCATTTATTCATTTTGTTCTTTTACAAACTAATTTATCGCATTTCAAACTGACAATCGGTTCGAAGATTTTAAACTAAATTCATTTGATAGATGTAGCAACAATTTATATGGGTAATGCCAATTTAAAGTGCAATTTTCATGTCTTAGACGAATAACTGGAGCGTTTTTCACATAATGGACAGGATTTTTCTTCATGGTAACTCAGTTAAGCTGACAGAACTACAACCAAGCAAAAAAATAATGCATCGCTTAATTTTAATGGCTACAAAAAATTTCAAAAGGCGATTTTGTAACAACCGTGGCTGTCCTTAAGTCAGTTGTTCTTATTCACTTCACTCTAGCTCATACATTAATAATTTTATTCAAAAACTTATTAGATAATTTTGAAGTAGGATCCTACCAGGATTAAAATATGTGTTAGTTATTAAAAATAATAAATTATTACTAAATTGAACTTCAAGTTAAAGTTTGTCCTTTAAAAAAATGTAATTACCGTGGCATTATATAAATGTGACCCTACTCTGGTTGTGGCAGGGAGATTTTAAGTAACGAGAGATTTTTGCAATGCCGCAACACTAGTTTTCTAGCAACAGTTCATAGGGGATGAGCTGAACCCTTCAGTTGGGAGCTAGCGCTAATTCCGATTGTTCTTCCAGTTACGTACCCTTTTAAACGAAATTACCGTGCATGTTATTAAAGTCTATTTTCAAAAACTTTTTAGGTTAAGTTATAGTTCATTGTTTAGGCTTTTAAGAGTGCTATTTAATGGTGTATTAAATTTGGATTTTTATTTTAAACTACTGACCAAAATATTATCTTAAAGTGTGAAATGTAACAACCGTGCACGAAAATGTGTAATTCACGTGGCTTAATTACCATGTTTTAAATTAACTTAATTCCGGCTTAAAAATTGAAAAAAATATTTCCTATCTGTCCCGCATGCTGCAATATATCTGAAATTAGTCCGAGAACATTCCATAATTTTTCCTGAATTTTTTTAAAAAGTCAAAATTTTCGATTTAAGTCCAATTTTAGATTCCAAAATAGCACTTTAAATTGGAATCACCCATATATGAGAATCGTACAAATTGTAGATTCACAAATAAAAACAAACAACGGGCCGGGTCAACTAAAGACAGTTGAGAGCTGACGGACTTATAAAATTGTTGTTGATTTATAAAATTATAACATTGATGCGAACGTATATGTATTAAATTTCAAGAAAATAGTATAGGGAGGTTCATAGCATGAGTATTTTACGCGCGTTTGGGCTATATCGATAAAAAATACATCCAAGAAGCCGGGGAGACTTCACTGAGTGTTTTCTCCCACCCTTCCTTCCTTCTGCACTTTCGCAGTGTTCCGTTCAGGTTATAAACAAAGCCGAATTTATTATTAAATACTGTGTTAATTTTCTAAAAGGATGGTAGTAAAATGAAAAAGAAGGGAGTATTTAATATTTATTATGTAAATGGATGATTCAAAAATGAAATCCATATAAACAAGAGGGAAGAGAAAGGGAAGGTTTCATTCAGGTTATAGCTTTGACTCAAGAAAGTTTGTTTGGAACACAATTTTCTCGGGTCATGTTATGACAGCCTATAGATTATTCTGAAGCGCGTATAAAACGCAGGCTATGAACCCACCTTTAATCTGGTTGAGTGTCATAGTTGAAGACGATGAGGGGAATAGGTAGAGTTTGGGAAACGGGTGCCTTCCAACATCCTAACCTTAGCACACCCTAGTCATAGTCCCGTACGGCCCGAACTAATTTTCATTAATTATTGAAAGGTGTAAGCAAGCTTCTTACATTCAACAAAATAAGCATATTGTCTGTTTGTTAGTCAATTTGTCTACCAGTCTACGTGATGACTATAACTAAAATAAAAGTTGATCGAATTAGTTGAAATTCTGTAAACATGTTACTTTTACTAATCCCGAGGCTAAGTTCGTTGGACAGGGTTATCCGTCCCAGCGTTCGCGCGCATTTCTAGCGTTAACGTGAGCTTCAAATTTAAAATTGGAATTTTAAACATAAAGGTAGAGCCGTACTACCTTTATCGACTCGAAGAGACAAAACATTTTTTTTTTTTTCAAATAGAAGTTTTTAGAATAACCAACACCTATATGAAGTGATAATGATCGTTAAATTCTTAACAATTGGGTCGTAAGACAAAAGACAGAAAGCAAAGTTTATACCAATATCTTGGGTTCTAACGTAAAATTTTTAATAAAACTTTGTATATATCGTCTTCAGTTTCATAAATAATTTTGGTTTTATTGTCTATTGGTTTTTAAAGCGGCTTTCACACCGAAAAGTTAAGTGACAGAATACAGGCAACAAATAACTGGAGATATGTTCTTCACTGTGACGATCGATTGAATTATAATTAAAAACTAATATTGTTTCACACTAGAGAATTACACCTATTTAGGAGATAGGAGGCAAGAAAAGAGAAGTCCCCTGCTTTAAAGGTACGTTTTTAAGACGCGACTCCAACGATAGACGCTGAGCGTAAATCGCTGGCACAAAATTATAAGAGTTTGCATGTTAAGAGTGGCTCAGCTAGGAAAACGGTAATATGCTAACCAGAAGAGTATTGATTCCTCAGCGACAGTCGCTGGGCGATTATCGCTTGAGCGTCTATCGCTGGAGTCTAAGCTTTACCCAGTGGCGTATCCAGGGGGGGGGGGGGGGGGGGGCACAGGGGGCACGTGCCCCCCCCCCCAGACTGGCCCAGACCTAATAGAGTAAAAAAAAAAAAAAATACCGCCGTATTATTTTTTAATACATATTTTTACATTCACCTCAGAAATGCATAACAGCGCTTTTTTGAGAGGTAATTTTTTCAACATTTTCCGGGGGAGGTCCCCGGAACCCCCTTCCAATAATTAACTGCAGCAACCCCCGACGACGCCCATGACTTACAGTAAGATATTGTACTGCAGTAAGCATCAGCATAACATTTTCTAACGAATAGGTTCTAAAACAGTTGTTGTTATTTGGGACGGAGTTTTTTTTTTTTTTTGTTGAATAAGTAGTTCCCTTTTCTTGTTACCACTATGAATACCCCCTCCCCCCCCCCAATCTAAACTGACTTAGAATGTGCCCCCTCCAGACCTAGCCGCTGGATACGCCACTGGCTTTACCTGTACATGGAAGCCACTTAACGATTGTATAACTCAGCTCTTGAAATCTAATCTGCAAAAGTTGCTTGATGCTTAAAGTAATAGAGTTCAAGTTTTATCCACTACCTTAATGCTGATTTATTCTTTAGAAACTACTTTATGGATGAAAAACACGCAAATGCTTTAAATTACACACAAACTTTATTACAGATAATAGAATATCTGTCATTAAATAGATTATTTCAATTTTTTCCTGCCCTAAAATACAATTTTCTTCCACTTATTGTTTCAATCATCATTTAGTTTGGGGCTATTATAGCCAGTGTTGCCTGATTCAGCAAACCTGACCAAGCTCTGTTATTATTTTTCATCATCACATTTGATTCTTTGTTTTAGATTGTCTATCTTTACTTTTTTATATTTTAAACATTTTTATTATTTCATTTTCATTATATATTATGTAGTGTTCATTTGGGGTATAGTGTTAAATCATGTAGTTAGTTAAAAAATAATCATTAGTTGTCATTGTTATTATTATTATAATTTGGATTATTTAATCTTTGTTTAGATTTAAGTTCTTTATTCGTATGTTGAAACACTGGAGTTCGGTAAAGTAAAACGAGTGCGGTAAAGTAGTAAGTGCAGGAATCTACTGTTTTGCCTAATATTTTGAGTGCGATAACAACCACTTTATCGGTCAACTGAAGAAAATAGTATATTATGTTACTAGGCTGTGAAGTGAGTTTTTTCTTTACCGCGGCAATTACATTTACTAAATGTAAATATTGCCAAGGTAAAGAAAAAACACTTCACAGTCGCGTAGCATATGCTATTTTTTCCGAGGTAGCAGACAATGAAAAAACATTAAATATTAATCACTAATCAATATATAATAATAACAAATATTAGTACATACTTAAGACTTAAAAAAAGAAACCTTAAAAAGAGGTTACACTATAAGAAAAGATAAATAAAACGCATTGACATCTAGCGGATTTTAATCGTACTAGAAGCATTTCTACAAAGACTGCAGCGGTACTAACGGAAGTTTTGACAACTACCCGCCGGAAAATAAAAATCTTTTAGTTCCTAGGACGTAAAAGATTTTTTCTTTACAGCTAGGAGTAATGAAAAGATTTTTTAAGTCCACGTAATGAAAAAATGGATTTTAGCTATGTTTTTTAGGCTCTAAAGTTACTATTTCACAGCCTACCACGGAAAAAAACTATTTCTCAAACATTAAAATTACTTTGTTTCTTTCTTAAAAGGGGGTTTTCTTTTGTTGTTTTGTTTTTACACGCTTCATGTTTTGGCTAATTAACTTAAATGGTTTAACAAGTTTTCCTCTTGGAATGATCTATAATTAACCTAATGTGTTAAAAGTTTACTCATACATACAAGTAAGTTAGCTTACCTGACTTTAGAACATAAATACATTTTAACATTTCATTTTAATTACAGGCAGAATACAAGACAAGTTAAATTAATTTGGCTTTAAGTTTTCTCAACTAATTAAGTCAGACTTTCTGCATCGCTTCATCTTTACTAAATATTTAGTTTATTCACTAAATATTTAGTTTCTTCGTCTTCATTAAAGATTAAATTTATTTCCCTCTAGTCTAGTTAATAATTACTACTTAGTAGATCATCACTAATAAACATCATATTAATAGAAATATTCTTGTAATTAATTATCTGATTTTAGCTACATATTACTTTGTGGATTGATTATTTTTTTACTTTCTTGAATTTGCAATATACGACGTACCCATAAATTATGTATTTAGTATATTAAGAAAGAATTGTAAAGGCCATAAATTTGATTTGGAAATGTCGATGTCTTTAAACGTATTGAGTAACTATTTTCTTTATTTCTTTTTTAAACAAAGTCTTTGTAGAAACCTACTTAATACATATTAAAGAAATTAGTTTAAGAATTTATTTTAATTACAACCCTTATCCTTAATAACGTTCTTATAGATCTTGTTATAATATAACCCACGTCCGTGAATATATTTCTTATAAATAGTGTTGCTAGCTATATGTTAAAACTCCCCTTGATAAGATTCTTATAAATCGTGTTTCGGCAGCTACTACATTTATAACCCTTGTCCTTGATAACGTTCTTATAGATCTTGTTATAATATAACCCACGTCCGTGAATATATTTCTTATAAATAGTGTTGCTAGCTATATGTTAAAACTCCCCTTGATAAGATTCTTATAAATCGTGTTTCGGCAGCTACTACATTTATAACTCTTGTCCTTGATAACGTTCTTATAGATCTTGTTATTATATAACACATGTCCGTAAATAAATTTCTTATAAATAGTGTTGCAAGCTAGAACTGCCCTTTATAAGATTCTTATAAATCGTATTTCGGCAGCTGCTACATTTATAACCCTTGTCCTTGATAATTTTCTTTAACTCGTGTTCCTTCTACATAATAAAATATTTGTTCATATAGATCAAGTAGCTCTACTCTATAATATTGCTTCCAAACTTATCTTTCTCCGATTTTCAAAATTTTTCGACAGAATTATCGTTTCAGACATACGGGAACATATTTACAAACCACCATATCTTATAATCTACACATCCGTTTTTAATGGACTTTGGATGGTAGGTCATAATTAGCCATGGCTGGCCACATATTAATTTCAACCGTCTGTGCACTTTTCATATTGCTTAAAATTAATTGTGACCCCACTGGGTATAGAAACATATCCAAATCTCATTCGACCATTGTTCAAACAATTAATAGGACTCGAGGAAGCTATTGTGCCACACTAATTGATAGACTATAATTTTGTTGGGCACATTAAATTAACAATTAATGACGAGACGAGAAAGCAGCTAAATTTAGTAGGTTTTCTTTTTAATTAAAATTTATCATTAATAATACGAGGTATTTGCTTTGGGATAAAAATGTGAATAATTTTCTACTAGGAAAAAGTTTTTAATGTACATTTTCTGCACTCTAGACAGTTCAAAGCAATTTCTTAACACTACAATTATCTTACTAATACTTCTTAAATATGCAGTAAATTTAATTCTTATAAAACCAATGTCTAAAATTGTTCTTAAAAAATGGTTATTATTACTAATATTTATTTAGGTATCAAAAGAAATATATTATCTTTTATTTTATAATCTACATTTTAATCTTATCGTTGCTTTAAAAATGTGAATAATTTTCTACTTGGGAAATTTATCATTTATTGTGGTAAAATATGAGAAGAAACGAAGGTCAGGGAACGCAAGTCCATTTCCAAAGTCCTTAAATTCCTTTTCCTGAAGGTATATAATATATATATATATATATATATATATATATATATATATATATATATATATATATATATATATATATATATATATTTATATATACCAATGGTATTCTTCATCCTATGTTAGAAGTGGAGAAGGGTATGAAAAAAGTCCTTTAGGTTCATTTTCTACGCTCTAGATTCTAGACGATTCATAGTAATTTTTTAACACTGATATTACCTTACTAATACTTCTTAAAAAAATAGTAAATTTTATCCTAGTATAACCAACGACAGAAATTATTCTTGGTTAATTTTTGATAAAAAATGGTTTATGGAAGAATGCTGACGCTAAATGGTTGCGTTCTATCAGGCTTACTTCCGATTTATTTTATGCATCACACGGTATGCAGAACGTTCTCTTAAATTGTCTATACGCACAGGCATATTTCATTTTATAGCAACTCTTTTAAATGTTTATAAAAGTTTATAGTATTCTTATTTATGAATAATCCATGCAAATAAAAAAAATAGTCTGCCAAGTAGTGTGGCACATAGCTTTCCCTCATCATATCACGTACTTAATTGATATGATTTTATAACCCATTATTGTCTAATTTATTTAACTGTTTCCTCTTTTTACAAGCTTTTATTTAACTTGCAATGTTTGTATCTATGTATGTATGTATGTTCGGGTCAAATCTTCAACCGATTGAATTGAAATTTTGCATACACTTTTAGTTTGGACGACAATGCATGGTTAGCTAAATGTAGTCATTCTAAATCCAATATGGCGGGCAGCCCAAGATGGCGGACTAGTTATTTTTTAAGCTCGCCCATAATATGGGTATCATATGAAAGTGTTTGCTGAGAAGAATACGAATAAGAGCTTGTTTTTTTTTTTTTTTTAAATATTTCTTTTTATAATCAACTTATTTTACTACGTTTTTATTAGCTTGCATTCTTGTTTGTTTGTTTGTCCGGTACAAATCTGGCAATCGATTTCTAACTAACTTCCCGAATAGCTAGACATTTGAAACTTTTAGCATAGCTCAGAACACGATGACAATGCATTATTTTAATACTTTTAGCCATCTTTCAGCAGAATTTAATTAGTTTTCAGCAAATTTTGCTGTGCGGAAAAAATCCGCAAGTTATTTTATTTGTTTTGCCATATCCAATATTTACGCAATCTTCATTTTGACGGGTCTCAAATTTGTGATAGATAAACATTGAATGACAGCAAAACAGGAAATATCGATTATATTATTTCAAATATTATGTCGATGGCATGCTTTAGATTTGGTGTCGGGGAGATATGTTGTACAAAGATTTATCCTTTTATAGGTTTAAGATCAGCTCTCTGGATGGTTGTCATTTATGTGAAGTAAATAAATTCGGAACTATTTTTTTTTTTTTCACTAACATTATATATTATATAACAATAACAATTATTTTATTATCAACATTACATACGATTCAACAGAAAATTTAAAAACGTAGTATATAAAAAGTTCTTTTTATCTTGAAATTTTTTACAAGCTTCTTTTAACCTATGCAATGTTTGGGTTAAATATTGCAACTGAATTTTAAAGCAGTTATCCTCAACCGATTAAATTGATATTTTGCATACACGTTTAGTTTGGATGACAATGCATGGTTAGCTAAGTGACGTCATTCTAAATTCAATACGGCGGACAGCCCATGACGGCGTACTAGTTATTTTTAAGCACACCCATGATATGGGTGTCAAATGAAAGGGTTTGCTAAGGCGAATAAAAATAAATGCTTGTTTTTAAATATATTTTTTTTTCTTTTTAAATCTGCCAAAATTGTTTTGATTTTTTACATGGATCAATTAATCAAAATTTAATAAGCGTAGACAGTTGAAATTAATCTAACTGACAGACCGACAGACAAAACAATAAATTAGAGAGTAGTTCTCAAAAGTTAATCATTAAAGTACGTGTTAGGATATGAGGAAGTTATGTGCAACACTAATTGACAATCTATTTTATTTTAGTTGTCTATTTTATTAAAAATTATAAACAGAACGTTAAAGAAAAAACAAAACTTTAATAAAAATCCATGTATGTTGATAATAAGTTTATGTTGATAATAAGAGTTGTAACATATATTATTGGAAAACGAAAGTCCCTCCAAAGCCCCCCCAAAGTCCCTCTAAAACCTAGTCCTCGATTTAAAATTGCCAACTTTTCTTTTACCACTATATACATGTTTCGCTTGTTACAATAAAGAAAACTGTGCTTATGATTCGTATCACGTTTATATTTTCTCTACTGTCCACTAAGTGTCCAATTAGGTATTTTTAACAAAATTATTATTCGGGTACACTATTCTGAAAACGTATAAATCCCTTTTTAAGGTTTCGAGGTCATCCTAGAAACCCTTATGCTTTTGGTTGTTCGTCCGTCCGTCCGTCGCATTTTGGAGTATATCTCTCAAACTACTGAAGCTACAGATTTGAAATTTGGTGTACAAGTTAAACTTTTTTTTCATATTTTAGAATGTAATAGAGACTGCGTTTGGTATTATTACAAATATAAAATATGATAATTCATTAACAGTGTGCATTTTTGTAGATTTGATTTGGTACACATTTTTTTTCCTTGCATACTAAAACTAGTAGATAAGATACATTAGTCATCAGTCATCAATCATCAACAGTTTAATTGCAGTGTATTATATTTTAATGTATGACTAAGTCTTATAAAGGATATTTAAATTAAATTAAAATAACATACTAATACATATTTCTAATTTATATATCAAAGGGATATATGATAGCGATAACCGTATCTTTTTCTGATCTATCATTCATAATAAATATTCAGTCTGCTACAGCCAAAGGAAGATAGATTCATTCATTTTACAATTAAAACAATGAAATTATTGATATATTAGCCTATTATTATTACTAATAAAATTATGAAGGTCACTTTTTCTGAAGTGTATATTATACTTTATATAAAGGGCGTACAAGGAAAAAATAATTTGAATATATTTATTTAATTATTTCTTCAGTACCTACTAATATTTTATTTTATTAAAATCTTATTTCCTTGAACATTTCTTTATGGAAAATCAATTTTTACTTACTCGAATATAGAGAAAATATTATGATAGCGTGAAAACTCTATTTTGAGATTTTGCTAGATTTACACGTAGAATATGATCCCCTGAGCCCAAAAAAGTGGGTTTCAAAAATGTCCGTATGTCGTCTGTGTAGATACGTAGAGCCTAATTTAGTGGACCGATTTTGACGAAATTTGGCATACATGATCAGAAAAATCTTTATATATAGATATTATACCCTGAGGCGAAATGAATTTTAGCTCCAAACGTGAAAGCAAATTATTTCTTGTAAACGCTTCCGACAATTTTGATTAAAAAAGTCTGAATCTGACTATTTATGCCGTTTTCCCGGGAAAAATCAAGTTCCTGAGAAAATAGCTTTAATCGCGGACGGAGAGAAACCGGGTTCGCTTCCCCACCAAGGAGAAGTTATGTTTATGACAAATTTTGAAAAAATGTTCAATAATAATTAAATTTACCTAAGAATACTCAAAAATAAGTAATTATGAACTCGAACACGAGAAAGTTTGTTGGACCGACTTTTTCTTTACTCTGAAAATTTACAGTTAAATACTATGCCTACTTCCCTAGGAGCACAAGCTTCTCAAGTTTAATAGTTATATTTTCGATCTGGATGCGAAATTAATCTTAAAGGATTTTTATAATTTTGAATTTCAGTGATACGTGGTAAACACACATATTATGTGGATAAGAATCTTATTAAAAGGATCTTGTTGCTGTTGAAAAAAAATGTATTGTTTTGTTATAAAAGAAGCAAGACAAGTCCAACTGGGAAAATGGGTGGTTATGATAACTATGGTTACTAGTACAGTTAATAGGGGAGATTCTAATCAGAAAAAATTGTGGTTTTTAGATTGCTTAGCTTCCATGAAAAAGGTAAATTGGATTTAAAAAAATCAATTGTTAAAAGGGGGAAGCAAATGTAATATTTATTTTTAACCCTCAGTAAATCAATATTGAATGAGATTTCAAAGATACGTGATACATTTTCCTCCTTTCGTCGAATTTTACACGGTTTTGAAGAATGAACAAATTTTAAAAAAAGTCAAAATTTAGGATAATCATGGTTGTACGTTGCTAAACCAGTACCAAATAAAATAGGCAAAAAACTACAATTCGTTGATTTCAGCCAGTTTTAAAACTTTAAATGAATAATAAGGTAATAAGGATGAATAATAAGGAATTAATAAGGATTATTAAGGTGTCGAGACAGTATTATAAGATAACTCAATTCAATAAATCACCTGACTAGCTTCATTAGGGAAGTTATTAACCAATGCAGTAAATCAAAATGAAAATTGGAAAACAAATTGTCCCATACTCGCAAATTTTACGGGATAACAAAGCAATAAGACATCTCCACATTTACAAATTTGGCACTCTTGTTTTGTTCGTGGATCTAACAAAAAGTAAATAAATAGCCTAAAAATAATTATATATAATAAATTTAAGATGTATTTAAACTATCGCGCACCGACTGATTCTTTAATATACCTATAAATGAACAAAATATAGTATTTTTATACTGTTTCGTATTAAATTAAAACGTGAGAGTAGTATACTTATTTATTTTATAAGTACATCTTTCTAAATCTATGAAACAATGTAATTTGTCCGATATATTTAAAGAGATATATCAATTCCTGCAAGTTTCGTTTACGCGAAGTTAGTGAATAAATTAAAGGGAGGATATGCACTTTTTGATTAAAGATAACTAAACGCTTTTTCATATTAATTTATATTGAATTATCAATTTCCTTTTCTACATTTGACCATATGATCTTTAAGTAAACCTTAAGCTATGAAGTGTGGTAGGGAAAAGGTGAACGTGACTCGTATGCGATCTTCAGATTCCTCTTCTTCCTCTTTTGTCCTCGTTTACCGCCAAACATTTCAAGAATGGATGATTGCAGAGCTCGAACTTGAAAATTCTCGCTTACAAATGCAAATTCAAATCCTGAGTTCAAACAGAGTCGTAATCCAATAGAGCTTTAACAAGGAAGATTTTGACAATTCAGCTGTCATCATGAAGAATAGAATTCTCCACGTAATCCTCTCATAAATTCTTCCTTGAATCCAGAATTTTGCGTTGGAGAAAGTTGTGATAATCAAAAATTATATTGAATTGAACATTACTTAATTTAGTCAGTCGATGTCGTCAAAACTATTATAACAATTAATTACGGCTGTCTGTTTTGCCACTTTTTTTTATCTTTGTCCTATTTTAGGACTTTTAATGGTCTTTCCCTCATTAAAGTTGCCACAAAAAGTTTCTTTGGTGGTGTTGAAGAACAGTTAAGATTGTCTTATTAGGCTGAAGGGAAAGCTTGTAAAACTAGGAATCTAGGATTCCGCTCTCTAATAGACGTTTTAAGGGTCATGAAGTAAGAATGAAAAGGTGTTACGGAATCTCATCATTGAGGATGACAAATTAGCTATATATTGCCGCTTTATGTACTTGTGAAGAAATATATTAAGGCAACAGCCATGGGTTTGCCCATAAAAAAATAACGTATTTCAAAATACCATATTCAATATCCATTTTTAGATATTACTACGGGTAAACACATGACTTTTTGTTAATAATTCTCAGAATAAAGTAGACTATAATTTCTATGATCTGTCTGATGTGTACCCTTTTATATGTATTGATTTTGTAGGTGGATCCTTATTCGGGTATAATTAATTTACAATGAAACGTTGCCTAGAGTGAAACCATTATAAATTAATTATACCCGAATAAGGATCCACCTACAAAATCAGTATACTATAATATAAATCGGCATTACATGTCAAACTGTGTCCTCCTGAAAAAACAGACTTCTTACCACTATTTTTCCTATTGTTTGGCCCTAGAACGACCATTCAAGAGAAGGCAACCTAGTTTTCCAGTTTAAAAAGCATTCCGTTTAAGGGTTCTATTTACAAGCTTTAGCTTGTAATCAGTTTTTTTCGTGATCAGCCCTTTCATGCCGACTTAATTTGTGTGTTTTGCCACTAATTATTTTTGTCCAATTTTAGGACTTTTAATGGTTTTCCATTCATTGACGTTGCCACAAATGGTTCCTATAAATGTGCTAAAAAAAGAAATTGTCTTACTAAGCTAATGGGAAAGCTTGTAAAGGAACTAGGATATCCGCTCTCTAACAGACGTTCTCCATTTTAGATATTTGCATGAGCAATCCCATGGCTTTTTGTTAATCATTTCTAAAGTAGACTAAAATATAAATCGGCAATACATATCAAACTGGGACATTGTGAAAGAACAGACTTCGTACCATGATTGCTCCTTTTTTGGCTTAGAACGACTGTTTAAGAGAAGGCATCCTAGTTTTCCAGTTTAAAAGCGTTCCTTAAAGCTTGAAAATACAACTTTTTTTGTGATCAGCCCTTTAAAGCCGACTTAATTTGTGTGTTTTGCCAGTTTTTATTTTTCAAGTCGCCACAAATGGATCTTTGGTGGTGCAAAGGTACACTAAAAATTGTCTTATTAAGCTGAAGGGAAAGCTTCTAAATTAGGAAACTAGGATACCAACTTACTAATAGACGTTTTAGGGTCATGAACAAAAAAATAAAGCAGTTACAAAATCCCATCATTGATTCACAAATTTCTTATAAAATTACCTTACATTATTTTCGGTCATACTAAACCAGCAATACTCTTATTTTGCTCGAAGAAAATTGTTAATTTTTATCCGTAATATAGCAAAGCGTAGGAGGTAGAGGAGTTTTTCGAATTTTTGAAACCCGTCAAAAAAATTTTTTTTTTTAAATTTGCATGGGCAAATATCTCCTGGCTTCTTTATATAGATAGCCTGTATCCTCCTGCATAAATGACCAACGTCAGACCGCAGACGGACATTTAAAATAATCAAAATTCGTCGATTTCTAATGAAGAACAACTTTATTTGCAGGAACCAACCATAGATTATTAGTGACTGGATTTTGATTACTAGGAGAGCGTTTCAAATATAAATAACTAATAGAAATAGTTTCAAATATTAATAGTTATTTATTGTATTATTTAGCAAAGCTTTGAATAATTTTGAGTGGTCAAGAAGCCAAAAGGGGACATTTGAACAATTTTGAGAAATTTTTTAAGTTGAATTGGCGGCTAAACAAAACTGTTGATTCTTAAAGTAGTGATAGAAATTCAGTTGCATTCTTTTGCCACTGTTTCATATGGACACCTTGACTTAAAATATATTTAAAAGACTATTATTAAAATGAAATATTTTGAAATTGTTTGCTTTTTCTTATCTTACAAAAACAAAAAAAAAAAAAATTTTCACTTTTAATTCCCATTAAAAGTGAAAATTTGATTTATTGAATTAAATATCTCCCTAAAAACCAGGTGTTTTCTTTGTAAATTTGGTTGTTAACAAAATTGTTGTTAAAATCCTAAGAAAATTTAGATTAATTAAAGTTTAATCGGAGTTTCTCTTGCCTAGGTTTAGCTCAGGAAAAGGTTTTAAACATTAGCAATGCAAATGTAACGGTTGACTGAAGATTTCATGCTTATCTTGGTTTAGGAAACCGGCCTTTTCATTCATTGAGGTGTAGTCAGACCCTTCTTGATTTACTAACTTCCGACAAAGCTGCTCTAGATACAAAACTAAAATAACCCTATGGAATTTAGCATTTGTCAGTATTGAATGGAAAGTTTGTAGAATTAGTAACACCTTTATGTTTCGTGGTTGCGTTATTGTAACATCCCGAATTCATAAGGGAGTAATGCGAATTCTCTCTAACTTCTCCGTGGACAATGGCTTCGCATCCGGTAAACGTGTTTAACTTGCGAGTTCGACATACTCATCCATTTATTTACCTTGTGCTAACTGTTTAAGCGAGAATCATCCAACACCTACACGGATCACCCGTTTCAACATGTCACTTCAGGTAGCACAAATTGCCTCCTATCCTCTGAATGTAACATTAGTATAGCAAGTAGTCCGTAGCTCACTAATACACATATTCCAAGCAATCGACGATGACACGAAAAGCCATTTATGTAACACAAACATATCACTTGATTAACGCTTATTTATTTCATTTGTGTAAATGAGTTTCCGATTCCCTGGGTTACTTATAGATCATTCTAGTGTTTTAAAATTTATGGTTTCAATAATATACATTAATCTTGTTAATTTCTCATTATAACTTATTTCCTTTACTTTGTATTGCATAATTTCGATTGACAATCATTTTAATTCACTTTTTGTTTGTGATTGTATTGCTGTTATATTTATTTATATTTAATTTGGCCTGTGTCTGCCTGTAGAACAATCTTTCAAATATTTTTGTGACCTTTTATACTCGTATTTTTAATAATAATTCTTCAATTTTGATGAAATTTGAATAGTAAGTCAAAGTTAGGCCAAAGATGGTCTGATGGCCAAAGATAGTACATATTTCCTTTAGCGCATCAACCTAATTTTTCTGTAACACTTATATTTTCATAATATTGTGTTATATAATCAAATGAACATTCGTCAAGTGACAAGACTCAAGGAAACTATGGCCCATGCAAAGTAAGTGTCAGACAATATATTGACAATATATTGGCAAACGTTTTCTTTAATTTAGTTGTTTGGATATTTAGCTGTCCATTGTTACTTCATAAAAGAATAATGAACTCATCTGAACTCGATCCATTGACTCTGTTTTATTTTGTAAAACTTTACGCATTGGAACATTAGTTGGTTCCACAACTTTTAACCTGTTTCAGACATAACAAACTGATCATTTTAACCATCTTTTGTTTATAGTTTCTCATTTAATTTTAGAAGTTATAGCGTCTAATTTAATAAATTAGTGGTCTTACCGAATCATTTTAGTTGAAAAGGGCTTAAAGGGGATTTAATTTACATTAATACGATGTATAAAACTCTTGATTCTTTATTGGATGTTATGACAAAGTTAGGTCACAGGGTACTTCTTTAGATTGTTACTCCCCTATGTTGTTTTAGAATACGAGTATAAATGAATAACTATAAAGAAAAAGGAATGTTTATTCCAATGTACTTTTGGACAAAGGAATATCCCACGTCTGTTCTTTTAAGGGGAGTAACAGTCTAAAGAAGAACATCCCATACACCTTCTTTAGATTGTTACTCCCTTCTGTTATTTTTATAAGGGGAGTAACAATCTAAAGAAGTGCCGGTCACAGACGGTCCCTTATTAATTGCAATCCTCAGCACATATTTCCCTTAGCGCATCAACCTAATTTTCTTGTAACACTCATATTTTCCTAATAATGTATTATATATTCAAATGACCATTCGTCAAGGGACAGAAATTAGGGAAACAATGGACCACGCAATGTAAATATCAGACATAGTATTGGCACAAACATTTATTTATTTGTTTTATTTTGTAAAATTTTACACATTAGAATATGAGCTGGTTTCACGATTTTTATCCTGTTCTAACAACTGACATAAACTGATAATTTTATTCAGCTTTTTCAGTTTCTCATTTCATTTTAGTAAATTTGTGACATTACTTAATAATTTTAGATGTAAAGGGGGATTTTATTTACACTAATATGATGTATAAAATACTTGATTCTTTATTAAGAAGAAATTTTTCTTTTCTTACTCTAGACTTAGCCTGATATTCTCTATAATTTGTGACTTGAAGCTCCAAGAAGCGGCTTT
This sequence comes from Gerris lacustris, assembly GCA_951217055.1. Classification (NCBI taxonomy): domain Eukaryota; kingdom Metazoa; phylum Arthropoda; class Insecta; order Hemiptera; family Gerridae; genus Gerris; species Gerris lacustris. The sequence goes on along the minus strand of OX578283.1, from coordinate 20,997,722 downwards.
AGCTACATATTAAGCCACTAATTATGATTAAGTCCCCGGAGGGCTATGGAGCATGCTGAGCTTAATCCATAGCCATATGGGAGAGAGGCTTCAAATTGAAAGCCCATTTTCAATAACCGCACAAACCACCAACTCTCGGTTTTAAGCCCTATAAGTTTGACGCCGTTAGTCTCTCTAGTACTTAGAAACTGTGTATACTTGCTTTAAAACTTAACTCTTCTCCTCTTATATACCTAAATTCGTATTTAATATGCTCTGCTAAAACTCTTTCTTATTAGTCTAACTTATTAAAAAATTATTGTTTTCCTGAGACGATCAATTATTGATTTAATTAAATTAAAATTTAAAAGATTTAATTAAATATTTATGTTACTTTTTTCTTGGATTATACTATATTATTTGTAAGGAAAAATCTTTTAAGGCCCCCATACACGATCAAACATTTTGCGCAAACCTGATGTCAGGCAAATTTAGGCCATACACCTCAAACATCATGTTTGCGCAAACATCAAATAGCTCCATACACGGTCAAAATGTTTGCGCAAACATTTTGACCGTGTATGGGGGCCAGTTTAGAAGACAGTAAGGCTTGTATTTTACTTCATACTTTTAAATATTTCTCTAGCAAAAGAAAAGTGATGAAAAAGTGATGAAAATTGATCAGTTTGAAAAACTTAAATCTGTCAAGTTTTTTGACAATAAAAAGAATGAATTTGTTTCTTCAAAGTTGCTAAAAACTAATTATTAGTATGAAGCAAACAATCGTACTTAGTTTAATGCCTATTCAGTAGCAGTGTGATAACAGGCATTTGGTATTGAATTAAGTTAATTTTATTTTTTGCCTCCAGGCCTTAGTAATAAAAGTTAAATTAATCCATAACTGGCTGTAGGGCGCCAGACCTATAAGGAAGTAATAAAAAGAACATATAACAAGTTTTGTTGTAAAATAAATTTCCTTTTAAACTTTTTTAAGAGTTTCCTCTATGAAAAGAATTTTATTCGAACTTCTCAATGAAAAATAGATGAGAGCGTTCACCAAATAATTCTCAACTCGAGGAATATTCGGGGCTGTAGCTTCCCTCTAAACACGAACCCCTTAGCCATTAATATTTTACAATCACTTTTATACAAGGGCCTCGACGGAATTGTGAGATTATAGCCCCGGTGTCGTATTGATATTGGATTTTTATTGGTGGAATCAAAATGTGTGACATAACTTGAATTTTCTTGATTGAGGGAAAGAAGGGTTCGGGGAAGTAATTTTTAGTCGTTGAATTCGTTTTATTAAGTCTAAACGAGTGTAACAACCAATCATGGGAGTATTCAACAGCTTGTTCAAAGGATATAACCTGATAGTTAACTAACTCAATGTTAAAAGTTCACTTGACACAATATACCGTTTAAACTATTAAAGTATGTTTTCCCCTAACGAACACGTCTTGAGGATTTAGAAGTTTGATATTTTGTACCTACTAATAAACTTAATAATAATTACTAAATAATTAATTGAGCTACAGTCTATCGTTGCTTTGATTCAATATCTTCTTTAAGACGTGGAACCTAGATTGTTATGACAATTTTAGTCACCTACTTAGCAGCTTATGCCTGAGTTTCGAATTTCATTAGTATTTTAATGATCACAAATGATTTCTGTTAAAATGTAGGACCCGACGGGCACCAATTGTACAACTTCTACCTGCTCTGGTTAATCCTCTAGCTCGAATTGGACATTTGAGAAACAACCTGCTTGGGCCAAGCTCGAACTGGACAACTGTCGCATTTTAGACACCCTATATTTATACAATTTTTCTTTTGACTCAATAGTGAAAAATTGTTAGTTATAATGAAACATTTAACTACAAGAATATACACATAACAAGTTGTATATACCTTAACCGTATACATGAATTTAATAGGTACATATAGAGAATAGGAAAATAATATTTAACTGACAAATCTAACGATAGTAAAACTCCAACTAAACCCTCAATACAGAGCTGACATTGTGTGTGAGACATAAATTCAATTCAACAAAAATATGATCAGCGAAACTGTCTACATTGCTATTACTAAAACGACTGTTAGTCCAATTCGGTTATAACTGAAGATACAAAAATTGTACATTTTTAATCCAAAACACTCAAAATAATAAAAAGAACACAAAATATTGTATCCATAAACTATAGTGCACATAACAATACATATTGAAAAGATGAACTTAACACTGAACAGTGATAAATACTACAAAACAAAAAATATCATATAAACTTAATAGGAAAAATTTACAAATAATTTGGCTCAAATCATCGGCAGAACTAGAGCATTTACGAAGCGTTGCTTTCATAACTACTCATCATTTTGGAAGGAAAATAAAATACAACTTTTAGTCTTCACACAAAGTATTTGTATTGACAAATAACCGGTTTCGGCTAATTATTAGCCATCATCAGATTCTATAGAATCTGATGATGGCTGGATGATGCTTCCATCTGATGATGGAATCTTCTATAGAATCTGATGCTATAATTAGCCGAAACCGGTTATTTGTCAATACAAATACTTTGTGTGAAGACTAAAAGTTGTATTTTATTTTCCTTTCAAAATGATGATGAGTAAATATCACACATTGGAGAAACAAACAGTTGATGATCTTTCATAACTACATTGTGCCCTATAAGAGACGCACATAACACAGTATAACTGACTGAATTTGCCATTGTTGAGCTGGATAATTTTACTCTCAACAAATTCTTGTTTACGTTTTGTCTCGCTATAAATTCTGACGTGAGCCCACACGTACGTTCATGCACAAATGTGTATCTGATTGCATTTTTTTTCCAGCCCACATAAATGGTAGGAAAGAGGCCGTATCGTCAACGTAATTGTAACTTAAAGAGGTTTTAAAAAAAATGCTGTCTATTGTCTCGTGGAGCCTTCCAATCCTTTATAGATGAATTTCAGGGGTCTATAATCTAAGTCCTCCACTCTAAGTTCCTCGCTTTCATTTTCATATTATTAGAAATAGTTTTACGCATTGTAACTTGCAGATCTGGGGCTAGCAAACAGCCTCTTTTCCAGTTCGTGCTCAGGGAATAGTGAACCCTTTTCTGACCCTTCCTTATGGTTAGGAATGTTGCCCAGTTCGTGCACATCCTTAGGACCTGATGTGCAGGGAGAGCCCAGAACCTTTTCGAAATATAAAAATGGATTAAGATAATGTCTCTTCATATTTTGCTTCCGAGCTTACCGAAGGTAACGGAAGCTATGTGATCGTTCTGAAGAACGAAAAAATATTAGGTCTCCAATTTCAAAAATTCCAAGACAAAAATCCGTTTCAGACATCAGGGATCATTTTTGGTTCCGTGTCTGTCTGTCGGTCTGTCGTTCAATTTTTGCGAATCACCATATCTTAAAAACTACACGTCCTATTTTAATGAAATTTGGGTGGTAGGTCATAAGTAGCCCATTGTTGGTCCCATATAAGTTTCAACCTTCTGCTCATATTTGTTTGTCATCCATATGCTCACAAACATACATTTATTTACAGCCATATCTTTAAAAGTAATAATCTGATTTTTATGAAATTTTTATGGTTTGTCGAAAGTAGCCTGCTTAATTTAAACCTTCTGCGCACTTTAAAATGTGCCATATTAATATGTCTTATACTATAAAGCCACATAGCTAACTGACTCACTGACTGACATTAATGTTTACCCACTTCCAGAAGAGCTAGAGACTTGTGGTTTGCGCCATTCGACGCGCAACGTCCATATTGTGAACAAAAATAAATTTACAAGGTTCACTTTTCCCCCTTAAAAAAATAAAAATGGGTGACTTGATTTTTAAGCTGGTTTGGGGGCTTATTGCGGCTAAACGGTAAGTCGTATTAGAAAATGGATAGCACAAGTGGTTACTAATTTTAAAAGATCTACAACTTTAGTCCTATGAGTTTTTGTCGTATCATCATCGGTTGTACCTTAAGATGGTGATAGTTTTGGTTTTATTTTTTTTTCCATTTTGTCTTTGAATGGCCATAGTATCTATAATAGTTGGCCGATTTTATTTCTGATTGTGGCGATTGAATCTCACACTAATCCTCTTTAAATTGAGTACATTTTATTACATTAGTTCATCCTACTTGCTAAGAACATGTGAGTAAACTTTTTCCCGTGCGCCGTGTCACGTGACCACTTTTTTTGGTTTTTAATATTGTGTTGTATATCATTTTAAAGGCCTTGATATGTTTATTTTTTGAAAATTTTGTATATGTACTTTTGTACCGATTTATAATTTTGTTGTAGGGTTTAAATACTTTTTTGATATTAGGTTTTTTTATTTATATGTATTTATTAGTTAAATAAATGCCCTTTTGAATTGTTTGAATTTTAAAAATATAATTTTGGTACCTCAGAGTACAGGGGTACAAATGTTAAAGTTAATATTTTATAATATTATGTATATCGTTGAAAAGCTCTTGCAGAGTAGATTAATTTTTGTTATATTCTATTTTGTGTTATTTTTAGTTTTGAGGGGGGTAAAATAAAAAAAAACTGTTTATACAGCGGTTTCTACGATTCGGAGTTTTATATTTGTTTATTAAATTAATTTTATGTGCGCTAACTTTTGGTGCTTGTTGGAGGATTTGTTTCTCCAACAAATGTTTAAATTTCTTCAACTTTATTAAATATTTACTGGAACAGTGCCGCGCCGTTCCAACTTTTTGATTATTTTAATCGAGGTATTTTTCTTAATTTGGTCTTTTCTTTGCGAGGAAGCTATGTGCCACATTAATTGGCAGAGTATTTTCAAATTTAACTGAAATTAACTTAATAAAGTTAATTACAATAAAATTAATTGATAACAATTTACCGGTCTGAAAGTTATAAGTTTTAGACAAGTAAATGTATAAATGTTAATAGTGAAAAAATATAATAAGTATTAAGTGACTTAAAGCATCTCTGTCACGATTAAATTATATACTAAAATTAACTTTGTAGAATTTAAAATTTGTGTAACTAACTTTGAGTGAACAAACATTTTCATAATTATAATAAAACTCTTACTGTGTTAAATTCACAGTTCACCAAGTTTCAACTAATCATCACCTTACTAACTGTAGGAAACTCAAGAGTTGTTAAACTTAGATTACACGGAAGCAGGGGCGGATCCAGGGGGGGGCGAGGGGGGCGACCGCCCAGGGCCCCGCGCCTTGGAGGGCCCCGCGCCATAGAAAATTAAAATAAAATACTTATACTTTACAGGCAAATTTATAGTTCACAGTGAAAAATGTCCGCGGGGCCCCGTGCCATGTACAAAACATGAAATATTAGAATTATAAAATTCAGTCGAATTTAGTTTACATAGTATAGAGCCTAATACCTAACTACATTTTCGCGGGGCCCCTCGCTATAAAAATAATCAAATAAATAAGTTATAAAATATAGATTAATTTTTTTTTATGTTTAAGATAGCCCGCGGGGCCCCGCTCCATATAAAATTAAGTGAGTTACCGTCCTAGTGTTTTCTCACCCTCCCCCTTTTCAAAATGATGACGATTTTGTTATTTATTCTGCGGGGTAAATCTTCATTATGTGACCCACCTATATCTTTTTCAAACTGTTCCTTTTTACATTACAAAAACGATTTTGGTAGTAGCATCTCGATATATTCAATTTTTGCTTCCGAGCATACCGAAGGTAACGGAAGCATTGTCTTCACTTTTGAGAACAAAAATGCCTCCGATTTTAAAAATTCCAAGACAGAAATCCGTTTCAGACATCAGGGAACATTTTTGGTTCCGTGTCTGTCTGTCTGTCTGTCGATCTGTGTGTCCGCGAATCGTGAAACGTGCGACGATAACTTGAGTAAATGTTGCCCGATTTTTATAAAATTTGGTAGACATGTTTATTTTACCAATGCTCAGGTCGAGTTCGTTGGACAACGTTATCCGTTCAAGCGTTCACGCGCAACGCTCGCGTAAACGTGAACTTCAAATTTAAAATTGGAATTTTCGGTCGGGAAAAAAATCAAACCTTATCTATTCAAAGAGACGAACATTTTTTTCAAATACAATATTTTAGTAAAACCTACAGCGACACCCCTATAAAGTGTTAAAGATCGCTAAAAAATGTTAATTGATCTTACACACAATATAACAATAAAGTAATAAAACTTTAATGTTAATATAACAATAAAGTACATGATAGGATGCGAGAAAGCTATGTGCCACACTAATTGGCAGTGTATTTTTAATTTTAGGGAAAAGTATGGAAGGTTATGGTAAGTTTAGGTTGAGTTTAGTACTTTTTGACCTGACCTAACAATAACCTTCTATCATTTCTTAATAAAACGTGGCATTTCGTGTATTTTTTTTTAAACAAATAAATAAAACACAGAATTTATCGAGATACTACTTAACCATAATCGTTTAACAATGTACAGAGATATGTAACAAAGACAAATCCTGTAAAAAAGAATAGTAAAGAAAACTATGTATATCGGACAGTACGAAATAATTGGGCCAATTAGTGCAGTTTTACCAATTGATGTCAAAGAGAAACTTCCCCTCAGAGATGCATAAAAACGCTGTTTTGAGAGGTCATATTTACAAAATTTTCCGGGGGAGGACCCCCGGACCCCCTTAAAATGTGTCCTTGAAAATTAAACTACAAACTCGGCACTAAAATGGAAAGTTATAAGCTGAGAATATGAATTCAGGGAGTAAATTTAAAGTGCTCGAGTGTAGAGTTCAAATTATAGGACTGATCACAAATAACACAGCTTAACTTTTTATTTACAATGATAATTTAACCATAAAAACAAAAATATGATGAAGAAGAATAAATAGTTAAGTATAACAGAGCTTAATTATGACAATAAAAATGTTTCTTTTCGATTACGTTTGTAAAGAAAATGTTGATTAGTTGAAAACTATATATAAATTGAGGGGTTTATGTTCAAATAATATGTTAGATTAAAATCATGAGCAGAATTGTAATTATTTTAAAAGTTTTGAATTATTTTGAGAGCAAAAACGTATGACTGGCCCTAAGTGAAGGGAATTTGCCGTAAAATAGGATCAAGTTATAAGTGGTTTATTATTAAGTTACTTTATTATTTTTTATCAGCAATCCCCACTCTATCCTAGGGGGCCCCGCCATTTTGTCTCGCCCAGGGCCCCGCAAGATCTAGATCCGCCGCTGCACGGAAGCACATATGATTAAAATGTTTACTGCTGTACCTTTCCATTATGGTCTTAATTAATACCATCTGACAACACAAAGTAACAGTGTTTATCGTCATTTCTTCATTTAGACAATTACCTCAATGGCAAAAGTTATAGGGTTGTAGCTAAAGATCATTTTTTCTTTGTTTCATTAAGTATTAGTAATGGAATATCTTCACTTGCTTTAATATAAATAATTAATTGTAGAGTGTCCCCTTTATTCGAATTAATTTTAATGAGTATTTATTTCTCCATATAGAAGATTTTAAAATCCATTTTTCAGGCTTGGAATATACTTTCCAACATTTTTCAATGTTCATTTCAATTTTTTTATGTTCTGTTCCACCTGCCAAGAAACATTATTATGACTTGAAGAGCTTGTTGTATCTCTTGTTTCAAGTTGTTAAGATTTATGTGGCTAACACATCTAATATGCAGATATCATTTAGAGGTTCGTGCTTTTGTACGAACCTTGAGATACTTGCTAAATGTTTGAGAGATACTTTCTAGTATAATACACAAGTTGAAATCAATTATTAATTCTTTACTAACATCTTTATTTCACAACCGTGATGAATTACAACAGAACTCTTTGTAATTCAAATTCAAATTCTAATTGGTTTTGTAAGATAATTCAATGAGATGTTTCTAAAAGTAAAATTTCTTGCGAGCATTGTTATCTCACTGTGTCTGCCTTGTCTTTATATATATATATATATGAATAGCTTCGAATAACAACTGAAATTTCTCCACTGAATTAACATTAAAATTATGTGACAATTCAATAAGAATCTTTGAAAAGTACAGAGCTTTGAATTAAGTAAATGAGAAAATTTTAAGGGTGTACAAATTTTAAAACTACTTAACTATAATTTACTTAACTATAATTAACTATTAATTTACTGTCTTTAATAATATCATATACTGTCTTGTATTTTTATATATAAGAATTGCTTCGCATATAAGACGTCCTGGAATATAAGACGTATCCCGATTTTTGAACCAAAAATCTGGGAAAAACATTAATGCACCCTGTTTTAAAGAAAAAAATCTTAGGTTCACTTTCTTTTAACAACTTGTTTAGATGTAAAATTTAGGCATTCTACCATAGATATTGTTGGAATATTGAACCTTTTTTTTTTTTTTTTTTAAATGTAAGGTGCATTTGAATATTTATTTAGATTTAGATGTAAGGCAGTCACCATGCTGGTAGAGAAGTAGCATGATAAGATTTTGAAAAGAGATCAGAGAAGTGCATTTGTTGATCATAAGTTCTTCGGCCCAGTGAAGGCTTTCCGCGATTTGATGCATGTAAAAAATAATAATTAATTTCAAATATTTATATCTGTTTTGAAATAATGTAATTGGTGTTCGATATGGGAGGTCTTATGGAGGTCATTCTCCACGTAAATTGAAATAACTTTAACATCAAAGCAACAAATGAAATTAAAAATGTGGCACTTTTTAATATCGTGCCAGGAACTTAAGATTTAACAGGAGGTCAATAGGTTTTTATTTATAGTACGATATTTTGACGATAGGCGGACTGAAGTTTCAATAAACGTCATGCAAAATGTGACGCTCTTAAATATCCTGCCAGGAAGTTAGAAAATAATGAATTGATTTTCACTTGAATTCATTATATTGTTCACTATTATTCGCCGAAAGAAGTTATACATTTTATATAAAATGATATCAGAGCTCCTAGCGGACCAAATGGTAATCAAAATGAATTAATGTTTCATAATTTCGCATCATGAGATCCATCTACTATATCAAATAGAAAAATATTTAAAGGTTTTTCTCCACTTCATGGAAAAACATTGAAATGTCAATAAGTGGTTTAATTCCCAAAAACATATCGATGATTTAATGAAATGGAGAAAATGATTATTTCTTTTACGTTCTTCAGCGATAACTCTAAAGTTAAAACTAGTTTTCTTTATAGAAAATAATCAAAAGGAGGTTATAAAGCAATGCTCTTTACTACATTTTTGCTGTCAGGTGAATATTGTTTTACAGAGGTGGTTCTAGGACTTGTGGGGCCCTGGGAGGTAAGATATGGCGGGGCCCCCTTTGTGTGGGGGGGTTATCATTCTCTTCCATCTTGAGCTTCCATGGTTGAACGCCTACTTTCTCTAACATTTATTTTTTAATTCTCATTCTCTCACTCATTTCTAGATATACCTTGTCGTCCTCTTTATCATCCTTACCTCACTCCCCTCCGATTTAATTTTATGTTATTCGATTTTTTGAACTAGAATACAACACAAAATAACAGCGGTTCCGTCTTACAGAGTTCGCCCTTATATTTCTGCCTCTAATTTCCTTCCGTTTCCCCGTTACACAGGTTCCCGTATTTTTTTTTACCGTTAAGACAGGTTTCCATGTTATACAGGATCCGTTTTAGTCAGGTTTCAATGTATTATATTTTTTGAATTAATAAACTAATTAATAAATAATGCTTTGTATGAGTACAATACTTTGTCGCAGATTTTAATTATTAATACGTTTTTATTAGCTTGCTTTCTTGTTTGTTTGTTTGTTTGTTTGTCCAGTACAAATCTTGCAATCGATTTTTAACTAACTTCCCGAGTAGCTAAACATTTGAAACTTTTAGAATAGCTCAGAACACGATGACAATGCATTATTTTAATACTTTTAGCCATCTTTCAGCAGAATTTAATTAGTATTCAGCACATTTTGCTGTATGGAAAGTTAGTTCGGGAAAAATCCGCAAGTTATTTTATTTGTTTTGACGTATCCCATAGTATTACAATCTTCATTTTGACGGATTTCAAATTTTATTTTTTATTAAGAGGTAAACATTGAATGACAGCGAAAAGTAAACAAAGAAATATATTAATTGACGTGTGACACTCAGGTTTGTTTACACTTGTGTCCTAAGGTATAGGTTTAATTTTTCTGCATCAGTACTTCTTTACTTGTACACATTTTTCTTCTCTTACTGTCCCTACACAGGGCCATATCAATGGCCCGGTTTTGATTCGGTGTTGGTGAGATCCATTGTACAAAGATTTGTCCTTTTATAGGTTTAAGATCAGCTCTCTAGATGGTTGTTTTTATTATGTAAAGTAAATAAATTCGGAACTATGTATTTTTTTTCACTAACATTATATATAACAATGACAATTATATTATCAACATTACATAATATGATTCAACTGAAAATTTAAAAACGTAGTATATAAAAGTTATTTTTATCTTGTAATTATTGTTATTCGTACAAATTTCCGAAACATCAGTGATGGAGACCCGCTGCGGGACCCCCGGAAGCGTGGGGCCCCGGGCGGTCGCCCGGTTTGCACGTGCCTGGCGCCACTACGGTTGTTTTAAATTATATTTGAGTTAATTTCACTTTTTAGAGCCATCAGTAGTTAAAGATATGAGGCTTAATATTTAATTATAAAACAAAAATAGAGTTTATCCTTCCCTCAAAGTTTAATTTTAATACCTAAATACTTTCAAGTCCTAAATTATAATGAGGTGGGACACCAGACTGTTCGAAGTAATCAACTACGTTTTCTTTTATCACTTTCTTTTTAATTTAGTGAACTTAGTATTTTTTATTCACCGATATTAGTAAATCAAAAGATAAATAATGAACTCTCTAGGGTTTTAGAAGTAATATTATTTCAACTCATTAACGACGTTAATCCTCATTGTTAATCTCTTTCCATTTTAAGTTTTTTAATTGGATTTTTTTTTTTTACTAAATAACTTTTAAAAATGAGCTTCGTTTATTTTTAACAATTTTGTAAGATATCACTGATAAAATTAAAAAAGGTTGAGAATATTTTTATCTTTGGTCTCCTGAAAGTGAATGCGTCACGACAGATTTTTATTAATAGTAATTTTACTCTCAATTTGGGAAGCATATTTAATCAATTAAGGAATATTTGGCATATATGTAAGTTCAGAAATACCATACTCCATACCTACACCTATTTAAAAAGAATACGCTATCAATGGGGTCAAACAAAATCTTGCTGGTACTGGGGAAAAGAGTATCGCTGGCGCTGGGTAGATATTAAAATGCTACATTACAAGCTTATTTGATTTCCAAACCATGTTCCTTTTTAGAAGTGATCATTCCAATTCATAGGATACCTCCTAAACTAGAAAAACTTGTATAACTTTTCCAATAATGTAAATACAAAGATACATAATTTCTGTTTTGCTTCCAAGCTTATCAGAGGTAACGGAAACATTGTGATCATTATAAAGAACGAAATATTTATACGTTTCCAAAATTCCAAAATTCCTGGACAGAAATTCGATTCAGACACCAGGGAAAATTATTGGTTTTGATTCTGTCGGTCTGCCATTCAATATGTTTGCGAACCATCATATCCTAAAAACTACACAACCGATATGGATATTAAGTCACAATTAGCTCATTGTTGGTCCCATATGAATTTTAAGTTTCTGTACCAATCAGGGCACAGATCAGCAGACAGACACGGAACCAAAAATGATCCCTAATGTGAAACGAATTTCTGTATTGGAATTTTTGAAATGTGATCGTTCTTCAGAACGATCACATAGCTTCCGTTACCTTCGGTAAGCTTGGATGCAATAAAGTTATTTTGTAATCGAGAATATCTGAATGCGACAGAGTTTCGTCCCAAGAGGTACCAGAGAAATTCCTCCCCTTATTTGTATACTCCCTCCCCATAGATCAAATATAATTGGCTAAAATCCCCAATAAGTAATTGAATCCTACTTCTGGAAAATCATTTTTAAACATGAACTTTCCGGGAAAGTTCTGTACCCCTTCCCCCTTCCGGTGTCTTATCCAATCTCTGGATTGCAATTATATTTGATTAATATGCTTAAAACCTAATTTTAGAAGATCAATCTGGGATCAATTCACTTAATTTTTTCTTTGCCTCTTTTTTTCTCCTTAGGAATCAGGAATCAAATAAAAGAAGAAAACAAAAACAAAAATCTTAGTAGGCATCAATATTATCTTTGAAATTATATATTTCAAATTGTGGATCCTTGAATAAGTCAGTAACGTGACCTTTTAATCATAACATTTTAACTTATAATTAACAAATGGAAGTAATTTAATACAAATTATAAATGTTTCAAAGTAGGAGTTTATTCAATTAACTTATAGTTAGACTGGTTAAGAGGCTTAATCTAACTTCAACAGGTACAATATATATCAAATTCTACTTCCGTTGTTACAAGTTTAACATAATAACTCAAAATTTATCTATTTAAACATCACATTCTATTCCATCAGTATCTTAAAAGTAATTATAGCTTGTTAGACACCATATTATACACCACGTTCTGATTTTTGATAAAATGCTGTCAGATTAAAAAAATCTACTTTCTGTCAATCATGAAAATATTATATGATATCATTATAATATTGTGTTAATATATAAAATACTGTTATCAAAATAATAATGTAAGCTAAACTTAAAAGCAGACTTATAGACAGAAACGAGGATAGCTTCTTGCTAATACTACCCTTAAAATCTTCATGTTATACCTAGTTTAAAATTAAAATGATGAAAATACCTTAAATCTAATGGATCTTCCCAATTACTTTAAATAAGTGTGTGGAAAAACATTTTAAATATTATTAATTTGATTATAGGTAATTGGCTCGAATCCGGCTCAAAGGACCAATTTATCTTAACCAATAAGAACGACTCAAATGTGAAAGATTCATAAATGACTATGAACTATTTTTAACCAACTAAAGGGCAAATTGGTTAGAGGTTAAATTCTATTAGAATAGAACCTCCAATCTTTACCTCAATTTATTGGCTTAATGATTATATATTTTTTCTCCATTGGAATATCTCTAGCGAAACGCTTACTCTTACAAAAAAAGAGAAACCTAGCGCAAACTGCCGTCTAAATTACCCTCCTCTTTCGATTGAAACATTGAATTGAAAGCTTACAACTTAACTTCAATAAAATAGGAGATTTCTCCAATCCTCTACTTTGTTATAACGTCACTCAGTGAAATGGTTCTTATCTCATTCTTTAAAATCGAAGGAAAAGCTACAAAAGATAAATTTATTGTGGTATTATACTCATCTCTAACTGGATTTATTCTTATCCACTACAAAAAAAGTATATTTGACAAGCGATTAAATTACTTGATCAATATAAGAGAAGTAAAAAACTTAAAATATTTTATCCCAACGAATAATAAAAAATAAATCATACTCGAGTATTGATTTTCTTACTTGAAAATTTTTGAGGGACAAAATATTAAAAGGGTATGAGACTTATCTTGATAAAGAAAATATTTAAAATAAATTATTTGTTTCAATTTTACTGATCTTGAAAGTAAGACATTACTTTTATCCTATCACAATAGTTCTCCTTAGAAATAATTATGTCGAATTAAATAATAGTTTATAAATAAAAGCATAACATAAAAAGTTTGTTGTAGGATGCGAGGAAGCTATGTGCCACACAAATTGGCACACTAATTTCTATATAGAGTATTGGCCGTGGCTGTAATAGTAGTTTTCTATGCAAACACTAATTTTGGCATAGAAAACTAATCTTTCAATACAATACTGATGTTTAGTAATCAAATTGTTTGAATTTTGCTTCCGAGCTTACCGAAGGTAACGGAAGCTATGTGATCGTTCTGAAGAAACAAAATATTTTATGTGTCCGATAATGTCTCCAATATTAGCTTGTAGAAGCATAAAATCAATAAAGCACGTGATAGGATGCGAGGAAGCTATGTGCCACACTAATTGACAGTTTTAATTTTTATTTAGCTTGAGCAATAAGGTGTTTGTAGAAGTTTGAGCAATTTAATCAAATCATTAATTATTAATATGAATAAACCATTTTCATAAAATTCATCATTTTCTGAAGGTCAAGCTTCTTAAGTTTTATTATTTTTATTTGTATAACCGCTATTTTCATTCACTGTTGATGTATACGATCCCTGAGTAAAACCACTAATTAACTAAATTTTACCTTTAGATTCTAGAGCTACTTTAGCATTCTTAAAAACAAAATAAGCAACATTTAATAACTTATACTATATTCGATATTTTAATAATTGAGATAAATTAAAATTGAAAAAATAATACAGATTAATTAAGTTTGATATTTTATTTAAACCCGCCGTTTAAATGCTTCAATGAAATATAAAATTACTTTTACTAAAATAATTATGATTTTATATGAAAAAAAAAAAAAAATGTAGTTTGCATCTTCATTAAGTTCTTTTTATGTTAAAATACACCAGGCTTCGTTGATTAAACAACATAATTAGAAGAAGGGAATATAAAATAAAATAAAGAGAGAAATTATCCGTAGTTTCTAATTAGTAATTTAATTAAATTTCTTTTTGATTTCTTTTCTTTATTAATATTTGCAATTAATATTTGTGCTTAGTATTGAACAGGAAAATGGTGGCTAAATTAAAAAAATATATTCTGTAAATTAGTGTGGCACATAGCTTCCTCACATCCTACTATTGCTGGCGAATGGTAATTCCGATCTGTTTCGATTCCCAGAGGAGTCACATTTATATTTAAGAACATTAAATTTGCGTAGAGGATTGAAATTCATATAATGACCATTTGCGCGCTACTTTCGACAAACCATCAAAATACTCTTCCAATTAGTGAGGCACACACTTCCTCGCGTTTTTTCAAAACCTATTATTATCCAATTTATTGAATTTTTCCCCCGTTTTTAAATTTGTCAACATTGTTTGTTTTTTTTTACAATAATTAAAGTATCAATTTAGCAAAATTTAATGAGCGCAGACGGTTGAAATAAGCTGGTGCTATCTGCGGGCTACTTTCAACAAATCATCATAATTTCATAAAAGTCAGATAAGCACTTTTGATGATATAGGTGTAAATAAATGTATATTTGTGCTTACATTGAAGAGAAACAAATAAGCGCAGAAGTGGGCTAATTATGACCTACCATCCAAATTTCAATAAAATCGGACAAGAAATTTTTTAGATATGTTGGTTCGCAAAAATCGTCAAAAATCAGACGGACAGATAAACACGGAACCAAAAATGTTCCCTGATGTCTGAAACGGATTGCTAACGTAAAATTTGTTCGTCCTTCATAACGATCACATATCTTCCGAAGTTTCGGTATGCTCGGAAGCAAAACAACAATTTCTTCAAAATCAGATGAGTTCATTTAAAGTTATAATTGGTAATAAACACATGTTTGTGTAAAAGGTAAAATGAATATGGTACTAATAAAGGGTACTAATGATGACACAATTAAAATTTGTATCACTATCGGTCGAGTAGTTTTTAAGATATGTATTCGCAAAATTGTTGGACAGCCCAAAAGACCAGCAGAACGACAGACACGAGATAAAAAATGTTCCCTGATGTCTGAAAAGTATTTCTGTCCAGGAATGTTTGTCTAGTGACGCGGATTTCACCGGAAAACCAAGCTGTTTAATTATTAAGTTATATGTAACTCACTCGGGTAACATTAGGCTTGATTTTAGAAAAAGGCACCCATACACGGTCAAAATGTTTGCGCAAACATCTTGTTTGCGCAAATATTTTGACCGTGTATGGGGATCTTTGATGTTTGCGCAAACATGACGTTTGACGTGTATGGCAAACATTTTCCCCACATCAGGTTTGCGCAAGATGTTTGATCGTGTATGAGGGCCTTTACAGTTCGCTTGCTACTACGCATTCATGGTGTAGAGGAGGGTCAATTATTTTTCACTTGGGAGGAGACCGTATAAAATAATCAATTATCTGAAAGAGGAGACAATATTTAAAAATAAGTTATAAGGAAAATTTTTATGATAATATTTATTTTAAGGTTGTATTATTATTGTCTTACTACCATTACTACATCATAATATTAGTAAGACTATTATTACCATATTATTAATTCATTTAACGTACCTATCGAAAAATATGGCGTAAAGCATATATTTTATTTTTTCACACACCTATAAATTTCTACCCTTTCTCAACTTAACATAGATTTTGTGACTCAACTACGGTTGAGTCATACAAGTTATCGTTAATTAAAGTTTAAAATTAAAATGCGGTAAAAAGATCAACGTTATCAATAATAATAATATTTAAAATTTAATAAAAATTGACTTAGTGGAAGGAATTTGCTTTTCCTTTATTTATAACTAATTTTCTTTGCTACTTTTTAACAAAGTGGTGGTTTTTATTAATGGCTGAAAAAAGTTACTTTCGGATTAAGAAGAATAAGTTGAAGGTGCCATGAAATTAAATATAGATGAATTTCGAGAGAATTGTTGTGACAGAGATGGGGCAACAGAAGAAGAAAAGAAAGGAGCGTTGGAAGAGGGAATGGAGTTTGGACGTGAATGACTTTTTAATAGAATTAGAAGACTTATTGAAATGGTGGTCTGGCAGGCAACAAACCAAGAACTCTCTCAGTAGATTTAAGAAAATACGTGAAAAATAAAGTTGCCAAAAAGATTTTTTAAATAAATAAAGAGGCTGGTTGGAGATAAAAGTTATTTAGGAGATTATTAATGAAACTAATCCGCTACGCTTTTGAGCCTGCTAAACGGCTTTTCCTACTACAACTGCGTTTCCACAATGTTTTAATGCGGATTGAATCCTGATTTGGTATTTATCAAGATAGGTGTTTCCATAAGGAGTATTGAATCCGTTTTCAATACACCAGTGAGCTGACAAAAAAGAAAAAAAAAACTTTTGCTAAGTTATGATGATAGGTTATTATAGTTATTTATGCACTAGGGAGTAAAGTAAGCCATTATTCCCTGAGCGAAAAAGTTGGTTCTTGAGGCGATGCCGAGGGAAGTAGTTTTTTTTTAATTCCCGAGGAGGAATAAAGCTAATTAGCTCCCAAGGCGCAGCTGAGGGAGATAAATATTGCGAGGGGAATAATGGCACTTAACTCCCGAGGTACATACAATATTTTATCTCCAGTAGGGAGAAAATACACATTTTCATCCATTGCACAGTTTTTATTTATTATTTTAATAAATAACAATAATTCTTAGCACTTTTCTTTTTATAGCAGACATAAGAGATTCAATATTAAAAAAAAAAAAAAAATTGGAATTAAACTCAAATAGAAGGTTATAAACAATGAAAAACAAGGTCAAAAAAGCAGTGTCGCCAACTTGATTTTAACAACTTCATTACATTAGCCATTCATTTTCTACTATTCATAAAATAATTAAGTTGGCAATCCTTCTTTTTCTCCCTACTTTACTTTTTCGCCCTACCTTTAATTTTTCCCCCTACTTTTGAGTCCAGGGAAGAAAAGACTTACTTTAGTCCCTCTATACTAATCAAAAATCATAACTTTTTGACAAATAAAGGTTATGTTTTTTATTTTGACAGATTTGACTACAGTTCTATAGAAACACTCTAGGGGCACCCACACCCACAACACTCTGTGCATGTCAGAATTGATTTCAGGTGTTTCCATGAAGATCCAGATATGATCCCAGAATTTAGTGTATCGTATCTGGATCTAAATCATATTTAATCCGTATTGAATCTAGGTTTCCATGGACACTTTGCATCAAAAAACTGTATTCAACCCGTATTCAATCGTATTTAAACATCATGGAAACGTAGTATATAATCGTAATAGGTGGGTAAGACTTCCGTGTGATGTGGATAGGGGTTCTTAAACAACAGTAACTTAAAAAGTGAGAACCCAAATTATATAGAATGTGATATTAAAACGTCATTATTTGTCTCTACAGTGTTCGGATTTGAAAATGGGATGAGGATAATTAATTGGAGAGAATGTTTAACTTCCACATATAATCTTCATACATCGCTTGTGTGCGACTCCTATTTCATTGATAACAGACAACTAATGCTTCATAAATTCTGCAAAAATATCTATTACTTTATAGGTTTTAGAACTAAGAGGAGCTCGCATTAAATTTTAAGTTAGAGGATATGGTTGAATGCTATTTCTACTATACTCATTTGAATTTCCATATCGCGCGATATACCCTTATCTCTGTTTTCCTTGTACGTGACGTTATCGAAATCTTGGATGCTCGTAATACATTTCTACGTTTATAACTGTCATCAAGATAACGCGTACACGGTATTGCAGTATTTTGGATACATGTTTCATCAATCAAATCTCACTTGTGTGACTAAAAGCAAAAAGACAGGTAATATTCACGAGAATGCGGATTTCCAGTTACCTCAATTTTAGTCGAAAAGTAATTAAAGTGAGATTACATTGTAACGTAGCTTTTCGTTTGAGTAAAATTTAATTCTCGAGTTCTTTTTTCCCTGTGTGACAACTGAATTTAAAATGTATATATATTATATACGTTTATAAAAACTTCCTCAGCTTGGCATATAACAACATGAACTTTCTGTATAACTAATATTTCTTAAAACTTCCTTGTGTGGCAATCAATTGGCACATATTTAACTTAATGATCAAAAACTTTTCTTTTATTATCTCCCGATGTACGAAAATATGTAGAAAAATAAATAAACCAAAAAAGGTCACGATCCTACTTCTACATACGGGACTACAGGACGTACAGAACAGACCACCCAGACGATACGGCACGTGGGGGCAGTGCAATACTGGTAAGAAATTCTCTTTCTCATCACCTTATCCCTACCATTCCTACGGAAGCCATACAGTGTACATCTATATCTCTTGACTCCTCTCCCTTTAATTACGCTATTTCTTCTATTTATTGTCCTCCCAGTCAAAATATATCCTCTCAAGACTTCCTTTCCCTCTTTAACTCTTTTGGTCCTAATTTTCTTGCCGGAGGGGATTATAATGCAAAACATCCACAATGGGGGTGTCGTACTAGTAATCCTCGAGGATCAAGACTCCTTAATACCCTTAGAACCACTCCTTACCGCGTCCTTACCCCTCGTGAGTACACCTACTATCCCTACTCCACAAATAAACTCCCAGATATCTTGGATTTTTTTGTTACATCTCCTCTCAGAACCCACCATCCTCACCTTACAGTCTTACCAGAATTATCCTCAGATCATAGCCCAGTACTCCTTGTATTAGATACAAACCCTATCCTGAACTCTCCTCCTCCTACTCTCATCACCGGACCTATTGACTGGGACCACTTTAGACAACAAATTGACGAACGTACTAACTTAAACATTTCACTTAAAACTCCTCAAGACATCGACGCATGCGTGATGGCATTTACGGAGACAATTCAACGCAGTGTCTGGGACGCCACATCAAGAACTCGAAGAAAAAAAGCTAAATCAGAAATCATTCCAACCTCACTTCGCTTACTAATCACGGAAAGACGCCACGCTAGAGCTATATGGCAAAGATCTCGACTTCTAACTGACAAACAACTGTATAACAGACTAACAAGACAACTAAAGACCGCTCTTAGAGACTATAAAAGTAAAACTTTTGAAGAATATACTAACCAACTGACGACTAAAGACAAATCACTCTGGACTGCAACCAAACGGATCCTTTCCTTCAAAAGCATTTCTTCTCCTCTCCTCAAAAGTGACAATACTTGGTCTAAATCCCACAAAGAAAGAGCCGATCATTTTTCCCTTCACCTCTCTAATCTTTTTAAACCCCATCCGGACATAGTTGACCTTGAACACGCAAATTTCATCCTAGAAGACCTTGATTCTCCCTTGCAACTCTCACCTCCTCCCAAAGCATTTAACCCATCCGACGTAAAATACTTAATAAAGCATTTACCAAAAAATAAAAGCCCTGGCTATGATCTCATCACCTCCACAATAATTCAACAACTTCCAAAAAAATCCATCATCCTTTTAACTTATATTTACAATGCTGTACTCCGCACAACATATTTTCCTTACCTATGGAAATATAGCATTATCAAAATGTTCCCTAAACCTAATAAACCACACCACCTTGTTACATCCTATCGTCCAATTAGCCTTCTTCCAATCTTCGGCAAAATCCTAGAAAAACTCCTTTTAAGACGTATCTCAAAAATATTCCAGTCATCCAATATCCTACCCAATCATCAGTTTGGCTTCCGCTCCCAACATTCCACCATCCAACAGTGTCATCGCATTGTAGACTCCATCTCGTCCTCCCTTGAGCGGAAACAGTACTGCACTGGTGTCTTCCTAGACGAGGCCCAGGCCTTTGACAGGATTTGGCACCAGGGTCTGCTGTGGAAACTAAAGGGCGTCCTTCCCTTTACCTACTACCTTATCCTCAAATCCTATCTCCATGAAAGACACTTCCATGTAAGCTGTGGCTCTTCTCGCTCACCTACGAGTCCTATACTTGCTGGTGTACCACAAGGAAGTATTCTAGGTCCTTTGCTGTACTCCTTTTATACATCTGATATTCCCCAACATCCAAGTACCCAAATAGCTACCTTTGCTGATGACAAATGTATATTTTCCTCCTCCCACGACCCTAATATAGCAGCAACCAATATCCAAAACCACCTTATCCTTCTTGAACCTTGGTTGAGGAAATGGAGGATAAAAATTAATGAGCAGAAAAGTGTTCATGTCACTTTTACTCTCAGACATTCAACTTGTCCTCCAGTCATCCTCAACCAAGCAGTGATCCCACAATCCTCTTCCGTAAGATATCTAGGACTACACCTTGATCGACGATTGACTTGGGCTCAACACACCAAAACTAAACGTACGGACACTAACAGACGATATAAACTGCTCTTGCGACTTCTTGACCAAAGATCCCACCTATCCCTTTACAACAAAATCCTTATTTATAATACAATCCTTAAACCCATTTGGACCTATGGAATTGAGCTCTGGGGTAGCACCAAGCGCTCAAATTCCTATAGACTCCAATCCCTTCAATCAAAGATCCTTCGAAAAATCACCAATTCCCCACCATACGTTTCTAACCTTACAACTCACCACGACCTAAAAATTCCTTTTGTTCATGACCTCGCTTCTACCCGTTATAAACATTTCCATGAAACCTTAAATCACCATCCTAATCCTTTAGTCAAATCCATGGCATCCCTTCATATCCCTGATCAACCACCCCGTCGGCTGAAGAGGCATTGGCCTCGTGACCTTCTACTATAGTTCACAACCTCAACCGATGCACTAGATTTAATGTTACTGTTTAATGTTAATGTTATGGATTACATGTTAGATTAATAATACGCACGACAGGAGTACTACCACTGGGTAGCCTCTCCTCTCATGACAATCCATGTCACTCATAAAATTTGTTATCATTATTACTTATAGCAAAATGAATTTGCAAGTAATTTATATGTAAAATTAAAAAAAAAAAAAAAAAAAAAAAAAAAAAAACCAAAAAAGAATATAATTTATTCATCAGGACTTCTAGTTCTTAGTTAAGAATTTAAATTATCAAGGAACACAGAGAGGTCCCATGACAGCATCTTTTCATCATGTTTAGTATTTCATCTTCATTAGAAGAATAATGAATATGACAGTTTTTTAAAAAAATAAAAGCAATTTGTAACGGTCAAATGAAGCACAAAGGTCGTTAAGGGAAGGTAAAGTGCTTTTAATTCTTGTACGAAGCAAAACTTATCAAAAAGTACCACCCTTTCTCGTACTATCTAAAAGGTAAATAATTATAAAATCCTTATCAAATTCTTTCTTGAACAACTAAGTTTAAAATATAATTTAATATATTCCTTTATTCGTTTTCAGATCACTTTTAAATTAATGTAAAATTAATTAACCCTTTTATAGCATTTTCACTTACAGAGATATATATTTTTAGATTGATAAAAATGCTTCCGTCCCGTTCGAGCGTACCGGAAGAAAAATACATGTACTGCAATTATTTCGAACACTTATATTATATAATACCCACCCCAACTATGATCATGCCCATGAATTTCACTGATCATGAATGAATGTCAATTTTGAATTTCATGTATCTATATACTATAAAGTTTGTTTTATTTGTCCCTTATATTCAAGAGAACTTTTATATTTATTTTTTTAGTGTTTTTTATTAGAGTTTATTTGTTATAGATTATATCATAATCTTAGTTTTATCTAAGTTGATTTTCAGTCCCGCTTTTCCTTCTTCTCTATCTAGTTCTGTTAGCATTTCCACTAGTTCTTCCCAGCTAGATGAAATCAAGGCGATATCGTCTGAAAATTTTATTGCATTTAGTTTTTTGCCATTAATATTAATACCTTTATCCCAGTTAAGGTTTTGGAAAATTTTGGCTAGGATCTTTATAAATATTATTGCAGACGTAACGTCCCCTTGTCTCAAACCGCGCTCCATTTTGATTTTGATTTTTCTCCCTGCAAATTTGATTTGTATTTCAGCATTTTTGTAAATTAATTCAAAAAGGCTGAATAGGCTCACCTTCTATTCTGCTGTCTTTCAGATTTTCTAGGATGTAGTTGGTAGATACTGAATCAAAAGCCTTCTCAAAGTCAATAAATAATATATACAGAGGAAAGCCGTACTGGTTTGTCTGATATATTAATTCAGTAATGACGAGGATACCATCCGATGCTGAGAAGTTACTTCCAAAGCCTACTTGTTCCACAGGAAGGTCAAAATCTAATTTATTATTTATTCTTTTACTACTGATTGACATAAACAGCTACATATGACTGACAGGAGGCTTATGGGCCGGTAGTTATTTTTATCCTGCTTACTTCCTTTCTTATGCAGTAAAATCAATTCTGCCTTGAGCCATGAAGTCGGGACTTTACTTTGTTTACTGCATTGGTTAAACAAATGGCATAAGGTTTAGGTGAGCTCTTGTTCACCAGCTTTAATGATCTCATTTGCAATTTTGTCTGGACCAGCTGCCTTACCTTCTTTCATGTTCTTTATTTCTTTAATAACTTCCTTAAATTCTTCAATCTTGTGAAATAGCCCAAGGTCGATATTAAGGATCCTCATTTTGCTCGCTTTTTTTTTTTTTTTATAAGTCTTGATAAAAATCACTTATTACTTTTATTATACTTTCTTTCTCGTGCTGTAAATTACCGTCTCTGTCTCTTAATCCCGATATAGTTTTTCTTCCAAGTTCATTATCTCTCAGGCATTTCTTTAAGCTTGTTCCTCTATTTATGGCTTCCTGTAACTTATTAATTTTCATATTATTGCACCAATCCTTGATTTGTTGTCTAACAAGTTTAGAAAGGATGGTAAATTCTATTTTAATTTCAGATATTTTAAGCATTCTTCTTTTCTTCATATTTTTGTAGATTTCTTTTGGCATCTTAGCATCTTTTGTATTCATATTGCAGTTGTTTGATATTATTTCCTCCTCTGCTAAAACACAGCGCCTCTACCAATCCTATTTCAATGGTGTCGATATCAGATATTACTAGATGTGATTTATTTATTATATTATTTTCAAGAGTCTGTTCATAACCCGATAGCTTCAGATTGTCTGAACTAGGAGTAGAGATTTTCTTTTTGTTTTTGTACCATATTTTCTGCCTAGTTTTGATAATAGCCTTTACTGGGCGATGGTCGCTCCCAAGTGTGAACTTACTTACAGCCCTGGCATCCAATCCACTTGATTTTCTATTTGTCATTATATAATCGATTCCATTTTTTGTGTGCCCGTCTAAGCTAATCCAAGTCCATCTATCTGCCTCATCCATCTTAAAAAATCTGTTCATAATATAGAGTTTATTGCTCATAGCGTATTCAATTAATCTATCTCCTCGTTTGTTCCTCACTCCAAGTCCTTCCTTGCCAACCACATCCTCTGTTCCAATTTTTCCTATTTTCGCATTCCAGTCTACCATCACTATTATAAGCCTGGCATTATCTTCTTCTAAAGCTTCTTGTAATAAGGAGTATAAATCAGAAATCTTCTAACTCCTCGCTTATGGCCGCAGTAGTAGGGGATTCTTTCACCTTCTTGCCAGGATTCCAGATTATTTCGGATATTCTTATGCCGTATGTTTTGAAACTTAATACATTTCTGGCAACTGTGGTGTTCACTATAAATCCGGTACCACCTTCACCTAGTTCTCCGTTATAGTACAGCTTCTTGCCGTCATCCATATTTATGCATGAGATTCCTCTCTTCCTGACTTCTGACTATCCAACAATGTCCCATTCAACTAATTTGAGCTCTTCTATTAATTCTGTAACTCGACTAACATCTTTTAAGGTTCTGCAGTTGAATGTAAATAGCTTTAGTAATTCTTCATTTCTACCTTGTTTATTGGAGGAGGGTTTTGTAGGGATTCGTTTAGTTTCTGTCATGCTTTATTGGGTGACTCTTGCCACTTATCTTTGTGGATTTTCCTCTTCTGAACAGGCTTACTTGGAGACTCTAGACTTCTTCTTCTCTTACTTAATACTTTGTCTTCCGATATTGAAGTGGCCTCCTGTTTTAGTTCCCCAAGAGAAAATAATTCTCCGTCCAAAAGCAATTTATCCGATTTTACTAAAACTTTGTAACCTTGCTTCTTTCTTTCTTCCCCTGTAGTAAAAACATTACTACAGGGAACGTTACTACTTTACGAATTTCTCGTACTTTTTTAGAGAAGTCCTCTTTGATTTTAATGTGTTTGAAGCGCTCATCTAGATTTAGTATTGCTTTTGATCTCAATATATCAATCGTCAGGAAAACACTGTTTAATTTTATAAGGATTGGATTCCTGCTTCCTCTTAATATTACTACACCTTTTATATCATATCTCCGTATTTTAAGCCCTAGAAACACAAATATCTCCTCGCATTCATCCACATAATCTTTCTTACTTTTTGGCTCCAGCCCGAATAGTACTAGATTGAGGGCCCGTTCTTTATTTTCCTGGTTTTTTATTTTATTAATTTCAGATATACACAGTTCAAGTTTATTTTCTTCGTCTTTCTGCATTTCATTGTTTGTTTTTTTTTTGTTTTTTTTTAATTGTGTTTTTGTTGTTCAGTTTGTCTTCTATGGTACTCAGCTTATTTAGTTTTCACTAATATCTTGTAGTTGTTTTTGTAACAGCTCCATTTTTATTAGTTAGAAGACTATTTTACTTAATACGATCCTATCAGAGCTAACGGTTTACTTTAATATTAACAGGTGTCTAATAAAAATAGCAACTACGTGCCGGGTACTCGAACTCACGATTCCACCTAATTTCAAGCACAAATGTCTGATATGAGAGTCGTTATCCACTCGGCTACCTGGGAATAAGATAAGACAGTGCGACTTCCAGTTATATATTGCCTTTTAGTTCCTCTACAAATTCAACAATACTTTTGCCAGGTTATAACAGTATCTTATAATTTAAACTGTTCAAAGATATTATTATTATTTTATTTTTGATTTGTACTTACTTGTCACTGGTTATCACTGCCTTTTTCTTTAAAAGATAAATTGTATTAAACTTCTGAAAAACACACTCCACATGTGGCGATTATTTATTTGTTTATACAAATTTTGATCACATAAAAATCAGTAGAAAAACTACCACTAGTACTTCTTATGTTGTTCTCTCAAATAACACTAAAAATTAATCGAAAAACGAAAATTAACTATTATAGTTTTCTATAAACGATTCATACGATCAACACAGTTGAGAAACATAAATTAATCTGCAACATGTCTATAGACACATTGCGCTACATGTCTATAGACGTCTGAGACCGTCTATTTTCTAGGTCTAGCGTCCACACCTAAATTTGTTACTTCAATTTTTAAGTTTTTTGTAGTATTCATACTACGGAAAGATTAAATTTTACCTTAAATCAAATTATAATTACTATTTACAACGGGAGACAGGCAGAGAAAAATAGACTTCAGCACCGGGATTCGAACCACGGGCCTTCCTTTATTATGGTTTGAATCCCGGTGCTGAAGTCTATTTTTCTCTGTCTGTCTCCTATTGTAAATAGTAATTATAATTTGATTTAAATTTGTTATTTAGTCAAGTTATTCCTGTCTCTGTCTAAAAATTCGAGATCTAGTTTGCTTTTTTATGCGATTTTTATAATCTGATCTCTTTAATCTGAAATTTTCTTTTAATAAAAAATACGTCAAACTAATATTAATTTATTAATCATCGCCATCATATTGATAAATAGATTAATAACTGTTATAGGACCAGGCTGATGCATTTCTTTTATAAATCTGGCCTGGACTATTAATAGTGTCGTTTATATGAACTAATAATTATACAATTTAATGGACCATGAATTATGATCTATTCATTGAATAACTTAAACTCAAAAAATGTTCGTACAAGCAGGAGGGGACTCAAGTCTCGTCTCAGAAAGCGTCCACACTGTAGACACGTTGCGCAACGTGTTTACCGTTGCAGCGTGTCTACCATTTCGAATGGAAAAACCATAGACATGCGATTTTTGGTCTAGCAACGAGACCGTAGACGCCGATTGTCTAGCCCATGTCTATACCCGATGTCTGTAGACAAATCGCTAGTCACCGTCTTTGAGACCAAAATCGCGCAAAATGTCTACTAGTGTGGATTAGGCTTTACGGAAAAACCGCGGACACCCTGAATGTATAGCATATGCTTTTTTTTTAAAGAAATCAGATTCAAATAAATAAGTTGTTAGTAATTAATATAGTTTACAATCAAACATATTTGTGAATCATTGACTGTAATAATT
This sequence comes from Gerris lacustris, assembly GCA_951217055.1. Classification (NCBI taxonomy): domain Eukaryota; kingdom Metazoa; phylum Arthropoda; class Insecta; order Hemiptera; family Gerridae; genus Gerris; species Gerris lacustris. Next base: position 20,970,901 of record OX578283.1, on the reverse strand, counting down.
TTTCTGTACATTGTAGCTGATGACAAAACAGTATTTCTTATCTTTTATCCTAGTCATTTCATTCATGGAATAGTCTGTATAAAAATTGTTCATCAAAGTTTAATATAAATATCAGGAAAGACATTTATCTTTTAAATTGATATTACAAGTTGTAAATTTAAAATAGAAAAACAAAATCTTTTAGTATAAAGAAAGTAGTATTCATTGAATTTTATTTTCTAGTACTATACTTTATAATTATTTTTTTATTTACATAAAACAAAAAGATATTAATAATAAAAAAACAGACAGTAATTTTAGACTAACACAACTCAATTTATAGGAAACAAATTGAAGCATTGTACTTAAAATTAAAAGCATAGAGCATATTTTATCTTATTCAAGACTGCTAAAGGGTGTAAAATGTAAAAGAAATAGAGATGGAAAAAAAATGTTTTTTTATTATTTTTTATTTTTTATTTTCTTTTATCAATTTTTCTATTATTATACATGAATAAATTCAAAATTAATGTTTAAGATCCAAAAGGAATTTAAAATTGTTAGACGCTTGTTGTTTTTTATAATACAAACAAGAGCCATCTTATATTCTTTTCAAACAAGAAAATTCAAGACCTTTTCATTGTTACATCTCCTGCCTATTGTCATAAAGTTAAAGATTGTTTTCGAAACGGTCCAAATTGTGATTGTCTCCTCTTTTTTTCTCTGTTTCCTGTTGTATTTCCGTTGTATTATTTTATCATCCTAAGTGGGATAAACGTCGAATGCTTTTAACTGCTTGAGTAAAAGTAAACAAAATTTACATCCCCCCCCCCCTCTTTCTTTATGGGACAAAGTTGTTTATACAAGTATAATTTAAACATGACAAGTAATATCTAAACAATATCTTTAACATAAAAATAAAACTTTCAGAACCAGAATCATTAAAGTGATGTTTAAAGTCGTTAAAGTATTTAACAGTTTACACCTTTAGTTATTAAATACATTTTGGAGAGAATTAATCATGGGTAAACATGTAAAATTTGAAAGAAAAAAGGAAAATGCTTTATTTACTTATATTTAAACAAAACTTTTATTACGGTAACATATCTAAAGCTAAGTCCATTATTTCCTAATTTTGCCTTTTTTATAGTCCAACGAATTTTCTGCCATTAAAACCTAAAGAATCATTAAATTCAGTCGTTTGGCGTAGAAGGACTATAGGAAGGTTTTTTTTACAGTTGTTTATAGTTATATATTCTCGACTTAACACATGTAAAACATGATAGCAAGAAGATATAAAGTTACTCTCATTTTAATTTATTTAAGAATGCTTTTCGAAAACACTTTCATTCCTTTTCCAGAAACTTTGAATTTTGAGTTATTGAAAATGTATTTCTTTGTGGTTGTCGCAGCACGCCTGGAACTAACACCCAAGGTCCTTGCAACGACATAGACTTAGATTGTTACTTTAACAATCACTAATGGACTAGTGACAGATTTTAGCATGGAACATGCTTTAGCCTTGACCTAACTACCAAAAAGTGTCACGTTTTCTGGAAACGCGGATGAGGCCCGAAGGGCCGAATTTTTTCTTCCACGTATGTAGTGACAGGTTTGACAAACCAAAAGATGTGTGTTGATTGTTTACACCAGGGGTCGGCAACCCGGCGCCCGCGGTGGATTTTTAATGCGCCCCCACTGACCTAAAGGTTAAAAGACTATATAGTAGGGTAAAAGAGTAATAACGGAAAAAAATAAAAATAAAAATTAATTTTTTATTTTTGAAATAGCGAAAAGGGCTTAAAGTTTTGAAAAAAAAAAAAAAAAAATCAAAACATTGGTCATTTTTAAAGACATGTAAATGTATATAAGACATGTATATATATATATATTGATAGATACAAAAATATGTTGCAAATAAGGAGGATACATGTTAAGTTTTTGGATCGAAGTTTCTTATGGCACGCAAAATCCGTCACGAAATTTACCGATGGCGATAACTTGTGTAAAAGTTGACCGACTTAGTTGAAATTTGGTACACATGTTCACTTTACCAATGCCCAAGACAAGTTCGTTGGACAACGTTATCCGTCCAAGCGTTCACGCGCAACGCTCGCGTAAACGTAAGCGCCAAATTAAAAAATTGGAATTTTTGGACGGGAAAAAATTCTAACCTCATCTATTTAATGAGCCAAACAACTTTTTTAAATAGATTGTTTTAGTAAAATGAACACCGACACTGCTATGAAGTGATGAAGATCGCTAAATTTACTAAAGCGGACGAAAACGATTAAAATAAAGAAAACAACGTTTTTACCGATATCTTACGTTCTAACGTAACGATTTTAATGCAACTCTGTATACATCACCTATAGTACAATTGAAACAAGCACGTAACATATCAACCTGACACAAGCAGAATTTTTTGTGTATTAATGATTTATATTTTTTATTTTAATATTTAATTGGAGTAATTTTGCCGACGGGGTCTGAGAGGACAGTTCGTTCCTACCGAGTGTCCCACGATTTAGTTATTTATTTTACAATTTACTTATTTAATTATTAAGTTTTTTCTTGCTGTTCACAAGAACTTAAATTAGTTGAAACATAATATTGTTTTCCACTTATTGCATTTTTCTGTTTTTATTGTCAAACAATACCAAAATATATTTTTTTTAAATTTATAAAATGTTTTGTTTTGTCAATTCATAAAAAAAAATGTTTTCATTTTTTGAAGATTTGAAAATGGTTATTTTCAAATCTTATATTGCGCCCTTATACACAAAAAGGTTGCCGACCCCTGGTTTACACTGATGATCATATCTTAAATTGACCTCGTTTATCTTCATCATACACAAGATTCCCGCAACACGCCTGATAACCAAGGTCAATCCAACGACATATTATCTAGTAACGGCTCGACTAACCTAAAGATATGTATTGATTGTTTTACACTGATGCTCATATCTTAAATTGACCACGGATGTCTTCATCATACACAAGATTCCCGCAACACGCCTGATAACCAAGGTCCATCCAACGACATAAGTAACGGTTCGACTAACCTAAAGATGTACAGAATATTCACACAGGTGTTCAACACTTTCAGTTTGAATACATTGTTTGGTTATTCAACTACACGACTATAATATAAAATATTGCTTAACCTAAAGATAACCTAGAAAGGAGATAGGTAATCAGTTATTTTCGAAGTAAAATCTTAAGTTTGGAGATGCAAAACGCAGATATTCACGCCTTTGTATTTCCTGTATTACCCAGCTGGTAAATAACAACGAGGGAAATGAGTTCTCCTTGGTGAATCGAAGGAGAAGCCTCATCCATTCCAGATCCCTCCAAGCAGGGATTCCTATTTACTTGTTCAAAATAAACACTTCCTACAGCTCTTTAATTTTAAAAACCTTACTTTGCATTTTTCTCTCTCTCTCTCTCTCTCTCCTCTTTTTTATATAATTCAAATAAAAATTGTCTTCCTTTAAAAAACTTCAGATGTTTATGGGAACGTAACATATTTTCAATTTAGGTGAGGAAAGCAATTTTTCCCCCTTTTGTACGTTTTATGCTTATATATAGTCCAATTAAGGCACAGCAGTTAGAAATCCTAATAATCGATTTTTGATTTCTCAGTAAATAAACATAAATTATTTTTATTTTCTTATATACGCAGTATATTAAAAAGTTCTCCGAATCCAAAAAAAAGTTTTTTTAAATACAATTCCGGAACTGTGTTCAAGCGCGAAAGAAGCAACATTACAATTGATTTTCTATCACCCATCGCAAAAAATTATTCTGTACATTCAGCAGTGTAATATTTCCAGAATATAATGATGAGGTGAAATAAAAATAGTCAATTGTGGCATCGATTTTGAATAATTTACAACTTAAGTTTTGTTTAAGGATTTGTTCAATATTTGGTCTTCATTTTAAGTTTTCTGTTCCAAAATCGGAGCTTCATTTTTTTTTTTTATCGCTTCATTTTGACTTTCTGATAAACATATTCAAAATCGGCAACGATATCGTGGTCGCGCTAATAGATATTCAAGGGCAAAGATCAAAAATGTTTATTTGTGAATAACTTGCTTTCTATGGTGCGTACATCAATGAAGGTGGTTATAAAAATTTAAGGTAACAAAATTTCCCACAAAAACAGTTCTATTCATATTTTACGTACAATGGACGGTTTACGGAATATAGGGCGTAGAATACCTATGAATATCTAGCATCCGTTGCCGCACTACTTTTTACGTTTTTTTTACGAATATCTTGCTTCCTATAGCTCGAAGACAAATTAAGGTAATTATAAAAAAGAAAGATTGTTAAATTTACCACAGAAAAGGTCTCATTATTTTTTTACGTACAACGAACTGTTTAGCAAAAAACCTGGTTTACTATACTGTTTTTTCGAGACTTTTTACGTATTTTTGAGAATATCTCGCTTCCACTGGCTCAAAGACCAGTTGAGAATCAAATTAACATGTAAGAACATAAAATTTCACAAAAGAAACATCATGTTCATTTTTACGTACAACGAACCGTTTGGATAATAAAGTGCTCCGAAGTCTCCGCACAAGGCGTAACTACGACCAATAACTTTGGCTTTTCCTCAAGGGAGCTCCAGGTTAGGAATCGTTATTCTATAACTACGAGTGACATTTCAAGTTTGTTTGGACGTAGTTTGAAAATATTTGTGCTCCCTGTGTTTTAATATAGGTAAGTGCTACGGTGACAATAGCAATAGCAAGTCCTCCTGTGCGGAAACTTCGGAGCACATAATGAATAAAAAGCTTACACATGAATGTCATGTGTAAAATTTTATTTTCTTCAATTTTGATCTGATCCTCAATTGGTCTCCGAGCCAGAAGATGCAAGATATCACAAAAATATGTAATATTATGTGAAAAAACAAACTCTAAGCAAGTTATAGTAAGATAGGTTTTTGCTAAACCATTCGTTGTATATAGGTACGTAAAATATTAATGAGACCTATTCTGTGGGAAGTTTAATAATCTTGCTTTTTGATATTCACCTAAATTGTCTCCGAGCCATAGGAAGCAAGATATTCGTAAAAATACGTAAAAAGTGGTGTGGCGACGGATACTAGATATTCATAGGTATTCATCGCCCTATAATTCGTAAACCGTCCATTGTACGTAAAAAATTAATGAGTTTTTTTGTGGGAAATTTTGTTATCTTTAATTTTGATAACCACCTTGATTGGTGTCGGAGCCATAGAAAGCGAGATATTCGCAAAAAACGAATTTGTTGGCCTTTGCCCTAGAATATCTATTAACGCGACCACGATCTCGTTGCCGATTTTCAATATGTTTTTCAGAACGTTAAAATGAAGCAATTAAAGAAATTGAAGCTCCGACATTTTTTGGAACAGAAGCCATATATATGACTAAAATAACTAGACTATTTATCTGATAACTTGAAAAGCAGGGACAATAAACATTTTACACGTAAAAGAAAGATTATGATTTGTTTAACGGTTATATATCATGTACCAGAGCTAGACAGAGCCTTCGCTCTAGCTTTTATTGTATTGAAAACTCTCATTTCTAAATTAATAATGTAAATACACTTGAAACAGAAATAAAGAATATAAAAATATGTATAATTAATACACATCAAATAAACAAACTAATTAAGTACTGATATATTTGTCATTACGGTGAATATGTTGCTGTTACTCAAAAAAGAATTAAAAATAAATAAAGTAAATATGTTTGAAACGGAAATAAATATGTAGTATAATAATATACATAAAATAAACTAACTAATCTAAGTAGTTATGGTGAATAAATTTCTGTTTAAAACTCAAACAAAAGGTGGCTTAAACCTTCCGTTCTCACTCCTAATCCTTTAGCTTTAGTAATATTCTTTATAAGCGACTTAACTTTGAATATCATTAATAATAGTTTTTTTTTTTAATAATTTAACTTTAAGTTGATTTTTTGGAAAATAAAAATTGTGTAATTTATACATGCAAAGGAGTTCTTGAAAATGGAGAGTCTATTCATATACAAATATAATTGAAAATTGAAAATGTAACACTATATTTAAAATTTACAATTATAGTAAATATATGCTGTTATATACACAGGGTGATTGGCGATATATGTATGTACAAAAATAAATTGGGTGATTCTAAAGCTCATTGGCTAAAAAAAACGTCATTCCAACTGATTTCCCACAAGGTCAAATTTTATGGTTTTTTTAAGATCGCATACCTTTGATTAATTAATTATTAACAACACTTATTGCTCCTAAAGTATATAAGCTAAAGCAACATTTTTTTGTTTCGTTGTAAAGCTGACAAAATTTCTTATAAGAAAATTGTAATATTAATTTACATGCCCTCAAATTACATGATACAAATGTGGTACAGATATTATTTTTAAGAAAAAAAAAATTTAAATATTTTTTTTTGTAGTTCCATAACTTGGTAAAGAACCGTGCGAAAACTTGTCGAATTTCAGGGAAATCTTCCTTATTCTCTAACGCTTCGATCAATATTAATATTATTACCCATTCATAAGGTGGAATTGTTAGTAAACTTCGCTGAAAGTAAAAAAGAAACATGTTTATTGTTGACTTTTAGGTGAGTATACTAGACCAAGCTTGCTTTTTTTTTAATATGAATAAAGCAAGATTAGTCTATTATACTTACCTAAAAATCAAAAATAGCAACAATAAACATGTTTCTTTTTACTTTCAGCGAAGTTTACTAAAAATTCCGTCTCATTAATGGGTAATAATATTAATATGGATCGAAACGTTAGTGCATAAGGAAGTTTTTCCTGAAGTCCGACAAGTTTACACTCAGATCTCGGACAAATAATGAAAAAAAATTATTAAAAATAATATTTCTTAAAAATAAAATTTGTTTAAAATTTTTGTCGTGTAATTAGAGGGCATGCAAATAAATATTACACTTTTTTAAAATTTCTCTTTCTTTATCTTTTAAATATTTTATTTCACTTGATTTTATCAGATAAACATTTTTATTGAAACGTTTTATTGTATGAAACAAATAGACGAGCACTTCAAATGAGAGATTTGATCATATGTTTATTTGAAAACCCTGCAATGTGAGATAAAAATTCCTCTGTACATTCCATTTATAAAGCAGAGGGGGGGGGGGGGGGGTTCAAGCAGACACACACAACAAATATGCGGAGCAGTTGTAACATCTTTATGATAATTATAATTTTATTATCAATGCTTTAGGACTTATTTTTATCATGAGTTTAGATAAACCATACAGTTATAAACTTAAAAATTAGATGAATGATAATTCATATTTTATATCTTATTAAATTTTATTTTTATTTATATAAAAAACTGAAAAAAAGATGTATATATATTGAGTGGACCTACTGGCCAAAAGTGTAGTGTGCTAAAAGGATAGGTTATATGATTTTTGTACACGCTGAAATAAAACAATTCTCTGGTTAGCAAATTTGATACAAGACATAAAGATGTGGTCAAGATCCTCTCTTACATTGCATAAAGTGTATTTTGGATTTTCAGCCTTTATTATTTTATGCAAATATGATTTGCAAATGCCGTGGTTTGATCGCAACCGAATGATAAGAACAATTTGGTAACGGTGTTCTGATATTCCTTTAAACCATGGTGTCCTTAAATGTGGTTATTAATAGCTTTATACAAAAGATCCTGAAGCACTTTTGTTATACCTCTTTGTCCATTGCTCAAGAGCAAATTCATTAATAAATCTGTAGTTATCTCGTAAAGGGATCTTATAGCGGATACTATATGTAAAATTACAAATTAGTGGAGATTACTTTTTAAACTGTTTTTAGACATCTTAAGCGGTAATAGAACATTACGCGTCGAGTGCGGAAAGTAGCATTTTGCATGCAAGTGTGGAATTTGCACCCGAGCAACAGTGAGGGTAGTAAAACCACACGAGCAATGCGAAATGCCGTTTTCGCACGAGTTGCGTACCGTAATTTATCTAAGATAGTTAGATTTAAATAATAAATACAGAAAAAAATAAACTTCCTGTATACAAGTTCGTATTTCTCTTTTGATAAAGATGACATTAATTTATTAGTTGTATTTTGTGCCGAATTAATAATTTCGGGAGACGTATTATTCTCCTCATACTCGTCGTAATCATTTAAATCACTCATTGATTTTCACAAACAACTCGAAATAAACAGTTACTTTTATTAAACAAACAGCAAATTAGTTTTGTTAAATGTAAACAAACTCGCTAATCGTGCGAAAAAGGTGAAGAATTCTTCTTTTTTACCACCCTAGGGCGAGAGGAATTCTTCAAAATTATGAGACGCGCATGCGCAATGAATACAAGTACGTAAAGAATCACTTTCTACGTATCTAAACAGAGATACAATGTTTATATTTCGTAACAATCGTAGATAAAATAATAGATGCATTATCAAAACAACTTAGCTTTGCCTGAGACTGTCCAACTTTTAATGGGAGCTATATACCTGAGCGTCCCTTCAACCATACACAACTGTTACAATTTTATCTTGTTTGTTCGCAGAGTTTAATAACATTAATACTTCAGAAAAAAGGTCATTATTTATACAATTATTGTTTTTGTTTTTAATTGCTCCAACCACAATTCTGCTACCTTTTAAGATAACAATGTTTTCGTTAATGCTTTAGGACTTAGCTTAGCTTTTAGCCCTTAATAAATTAAATTCTGCCAATTAATTCATTTATGATTAAAATTGCCTTAGTAACATGTTTTCAAAATACTTTTTATCTGTTTGTAAAAGCAGATAATATACTTAAAATAAATATGCATAGTTTTATGAGATTTTGAGGAGGTAGATGATTTTTTTTTTCAAAAATTGAAAATGTACAGGTTAATTACAATTGTTAATTGAAATTGTACACGTGTTGTACAAACACAATATGGTGTATTTTTTTAAAAATATTTTTAATTATTTGATTCCGGCGTATTATAATAAAGCTTAATACCGAGAAATTAGTATTGTTAATTTAAAATGCCAGATTGATAGAAATATGCATTAGTTTGATGTTATTAAAATATATTTTTATTTAAATTAAAAACTTTTTTTAATCATAAAATAATATATTATCTATATAGGAAAGGCGATACATTTAGAAAGTAAAAAAAGAAATTATCCAGAAGGAATTTGACAATATTTTTAAAAGCTATCGAAATCAGATTTGTTTCGAACCAAGGTACATATTTAAAGTTGATTTAATATAGATAATAATAATGTCCAAAAGTAAGGTAACCCTATTATCTAACCTATCCCGAAATATAACGAGAACAAAAAGAAAGTTGGCTTTCCTCCAGCCATTTGTTCAAGTCAAAAACAGATATTTACATTAAAAGCAATAGGCAGTTAAAATGTAATTTATTAATAATGGGATAAATAAAAGTTGTGAACATTCAGTATATAATAAATATTTCTAGAAAACGATAAAACATATTTAGTAAAATTGTACCTTGGTGAAATATTAATCAATATAAATTATTGTCGAAAATTAACTTGATTTACAAAAGGTGCTTCTTTAATGCCTACTTTTAACTGTTTAAAACGAGTGCTAATAACTGCTACATAGGTAAATGGGACTTCTTTAGATTGTTACTCCCCTTCTTTTTAGAATATAATTGGATATAATTATTTATACATTCCTTAGTCTAAATAACTAATAAAACTATTAAAGGGATGTTTAGTCCAATGTACTGCAGAATAAAGGAATATTACACTTAAAAGACTTACCTAAGTAACTTAAAGTACTTGAGACTTTAAGTAACTGTCTAAAGAAAAAAGATCCGTATGCCTTCTTTAATTTGTTACTCCCTTTTGTTTTTTTTTATAAGGAGAGTAATAGTCTAAAGAAGTGCCAGTAAATGATTGAGTTTGTGTGAAACCCACACGGTTCGTTCCTATAATCATTATTAGCGCAAGAAATAAGAAAAATAAGGTTTACGGATAGTATTTGACACAAATCAATATTTTTTTGAGCTACAAATATATAAACATGGAAAATGTACAGAAAGGGTAATTAATCAGGTGTCTCACACCTACAATAATATTGCTTGAGCCAGGGTTGCCACAAATGGATATCGAGAAATAAAATTATCTCGTTAATATTATTTTAAATCAAATTATAATTATTATTAACAACGGGAGATGGACAGAGAAAAATATACTCCAGCACCGGGACTCGAACCACGGGCCTCTATATTTCCAGTATAGCGCTCTTACCAACTGAGCTACACTGAAGATTAATTTCCTCTGTCAATAACGATACCTAGTCCCGAATTAAGCTTTCAATTTTCCACAAGTCTAGGAGTCGACATTTACGACAATAGAACTAGACCGAGAAATATGGCTTATAATTATAAAATACCTAATTGGTACCTGTACCTTGTACAATCAATTAGAAAGTAATTTTTAAGTTTTTGGTAGTATTCATACTACGGAAAGTTTAAATTTTAATTTAAATCAAATTATTATTAATAACGGGAGATAGACAGAGAAAAATAGACTCCAGCGCCGGGATTCGAACCACGGGCCTCTATATTATTGTGAAAGAGATAAGGAAAGAAGATTAACACATATCGAAACACTGTCCGGGTGGTAAGGTTTTAAATTAAACGAAAGGATATGAGGTTGGTAACCATGCTATGGTGTCAAAGAGATCTCTTTAAGAGATCTCTTAATATACCTATACGTACTAGCTTCCCATGCTTCGCTAAGAAGTAGGTTATTTTACTACGTTTTTATTAGCTTGCCTTCTTGTTTGTTTGTTTGTTTGTTTGTTTGTCCGGTACAAATCTGGCAATCGATTTCTAACTAACTTCTCGAATAGCTAGACATTTGAAACTTTTAACATAGCTCAGAACACGATAACAATGCATATTTTAATACTTTTAGCCATCTTTCAGCAGAATTTAATTGGTTTTGAGAAAATTTAGAAAAGTTAGTTCGGAAACAATCCGCAAGCGCAAGTTATTTTATTTGTTTTGCCATGTCCCATATTTACGCAATCTTCATTTTGACGGGTTTCAAATTTGTGATTTTTATAAATAAATAAGTGATAAACATTGAATTACAGCAAAACAGGAAATATATCGATTATATTATTTCAAATATATCGATGGTACGGTTTAGATTTTGGTGTTAGGGAGATCCGTTGTACAAAGATTTGTCCTTTTATAGATTTAAGATCTCTAGATGGTTGTCATTTATGTGAAGTAAATAAATTCGGAGCTATTTTTTTTTTTTTCACTAACATTATATATTATATAACAATAACAATTATCAAAATTACATACGATTCAACAGAAAATTTAAAAACGTAGTATATAAAAAGTTCTTTTTATCTTTAAATTATTTATTTATAATCTGAGATTGCGGGTCTATCGCATAAACTTTTTTCATACACTTACTTGTCACTATCTCATTCCGTCACTGCTGCTATATTTCGACCCAGTACGGTCATTTTCTGCATCTGCAACAATTACATTACAATCATTTAACTTATTGTGTCACAATCAACATCTCATTTAACTTATTGTGCCACAATCAATATCTCATTTAACTTATTGTGTCACAATCAACATCTCATTTAACTTATAGTGTCACAATCAACATCTCATTTAACTTATTGTGTCACAATCAACATCTCATTTAACTTATTGCGTCACAATCAACATCTCATTTAACTTATTGTGTCACAATCAACATCTCATTTAACTTATTGCGTCACAATCAACATCTCATTTAACTTATTGTGTCACAATCAACATCTCATTTAACTTATTGTGTACTTAAACATAATAATTCGATTGGTAATAAAGGTCATGGAAACCTTTATCTCGATAGACCCGCAACCTCAGATAACAACAAATTTGATGGATCACCTTCATCTACAATAATTTGTTATTTTTTATATATTTTTTTTTTTATTGTTGTTTGTTATTATACTAATGAGAGATAATATCTAGATGTCACAGAGTTTCTTAAATCCCTCTCTTATTTTTATCCTTTTTCCGTTTGGATAAAATCATTTTTAAAAATCCCTAACTATTAATTGTCTCCGTCCAATGGAAAAAGTTATAAAAAAAGGGAAAACAGAGGCATTATTCTTATATATCCCGCACCCTCGTTGTCATATCAAATCTTCTGGTGGAAATTGGAATTATCTTTTATTAATATCCAAGGCTTACATCCCAATCAGTCTGAGCTTAATTCTCCTTCTTTTCTTAATTTGCCCTTATTTCTCCCTTATGAATCAAATTTATGAAAATCCCATCTTGGCAGACATTTTGACACATTTTTAGACTGTTCTCCTCCAGAAGGGAAAATCAATCTGAAGAAGGTGTGCGCAATGTTCTTTAGACTGTGTCTCCTTATAAAAGCAGAAGTTTGATATTTCTTTGTCCCAAAGTACATTGAACTAAACGTCTATTTGTCTTAGACAAAGGAATGTATAAATAGTTTTATCCATTTATCTATCTTTATTGTAAAGAAACATAGTGGAATAAAAATCTAAAGAAGTATCGAGATTTTATTTTAGAAATTATAAATTATTATACCAAATACAACGATGTTATTTTAGTTTTCTTCCCTTCATATTTTCTCGTTTAACACCTGCCTATTAAAGATAGTTTTATTGTATATAATATTTATTATTTAACATTTCATATTGCTTTTTAAATTTTATTGTATACCTTTAATTAGGAATTTTGTAATCTATACAAAATTCTTTATTTTAGCGTTTAGTTTGTAATACAGTTAATGAGATTAACTTAATCCTATTCGTAAAGATTTATCATTTATAATTGGAACGTAGAACGGTATCTTTAAATCTGAAGAAGTAAGTACCTAATATTTTCATAATGTTTACTAAATTATTTTGTAAATTGCTAAATATTTGAAAAAAAATTCTGTAACACATTGTTAGCTATAAAATATGATATATCGGTACTATACTCATATGCGTATCGTATGTTTTTACGCATAACTAAAAGTCAACAGATATTGCTAAAAAGTTTGCTTTTCCGTGTCCTTTTAAGCGTGACCTGATATGAAAATATTTATTCATTCTAACTTATTTATTTATTCATTGTGGTTGAACTCCTGATAACAATATTTTTCTTATATAGATAAATTGTTAAACAACTCTATACACTGCATACATTATTAATGATATTGCTCGCGTTCAATTACGGGATAAGAATACGTGGGAAATACGAAAAAGTATAATATGGCTTTAGGAAAATATAAAAATATGTAGTCTTACAAAGGAGGTAAAAGAATATTTACGATCTTCTACCAAGATCTTTAACCCTCCACTTTCCAAATTATCTACTTATAGTCAAATGGGGAATGGGGAGAGGGTTATTAAACAGATAAAATTCGTCTTAAATTCTGTTTTTGTTTTTTGTTCGTACTCTACTCCGACAAAACAAAAAGTTGAACAATGAACGCATCAATCTTATTGCTACAATAAAGCGTTTGCAACAAAGTACGCCCCTTTCTTTTATTAATTTTATTGTTAATTTATTACATTAGCTTAGCTTTCCCGACTCACACTAACAAATTTACCCCCCCCCCCCCCCATTTATTTATTTTAAATCAACTAATTGCAGCCCCTTAACTCAACGCATGAGACAAAGTTCCAATTCTAAATTATATTATATTAGTTTATGAGTAGCTATCAGTAATATAATATATTATACATCATCGATACAATTTATAAATATTATCTTTAATTCATTATATTTATTGTTATGTTTTATTACTTCTAAAATTAAGAAAATGTCGTTGCTCCCTAACCATATTCCCACCCCCAGCAGCCGACAGAGTTGGCCAACAATCAGAAACCGTAACATAGAGTTTCGTTGGTAAAACCAAAAAAATTAACCCTTTAGTTTCGTTCCTGTGTTTGTCTGTCTGTCACTCTGTACGGCCAATAACTTTTGAATCAAAAGAGATAAAAACATGAAACTTTGCAGTATTAATGATCGTTTGACCCGCACATGGAAAATATATAGGGAACTCAAAATTATCAGCTGTTCGAATTAAAAATGGCGGATAATTCATGACACGCGAATTTTTTTTTTTTAATTTTGAGTGGGGTATCAAATAAAGGTGTTAAGAGTAGATTACAAAAAAAATAAATTGTTTAATTTTGTTAAAAGGCATCAACATTTAGCGTCCTCCCCCGTCTCTTATTCTAACAAATTTCATGTTTACAATATCCTTTATTCAATTCGTCATCAATATAAGGACATACATTATAAGTTTAAGTACTTTGTGTCAGGTAACTGGCTGACATAATGTCAGTTCAAGTATTTAGTACCTATTTGTTGTTAACTTGTTATATTTAAATTATAAAATAAAACTTTCATTCATTAACCTATACACTGAGTAGCCTACACTTTAAATGTCATTAAAAATATATTTATTTTGAATAGTAGTTAGGTTTGTCCCTTCTTTTAATCTTCATTTTTTATGTGGGTCGATCAAGGGTAGTAAATAAAAAATTCAACCAAGGCGAATCATTCTTAAACTTGGCTATATTTATTCACCTTGGCTTATTTACCACCCTTGATCGACTCACATAAAAAAAGAAGTATATTTATTTTGCTTTATATTTTACATCCCGATTAACAAATAATTAGGTTATTACAGGACAGGTGATCTCTTTACTTTTCTACTCAGTGTGAAACATATCTCAATTCTCTGGGATTCGAACTCACCAGATTTGTTGGTGATTGAACCTAGGTTATAGGCGGAGGAGTTGCGCGTACGCTAAGCGCTTGGCTACGCCAGCCCCCTCCTTATTTGATCTATATTATATATATATAGTACATATGTATATATATATATATATATATATATATATATATATATATATATATATATATATATATATATATATATATATATATATATATATATATACGTATATTATAAATGCATATAAATACGTGTGTGTAGAAATAAATTGACCTGGAGTAACAAACCAATTTATTGTTTGCATTTGCTTTCTTAACAAACATCTTGAATTATACAAGTTACTTTATACTTATTTCCAAAATCTTTCGTATTGCTACTTATTTGTAAATTTATATAACGAAATATCTACATTACCAATAGTTAGTTGACTGTAAATAATGTTTCTATAACAACAATGTATTTCTATCGAACATAAATAGAGGAAGGTGTAAGTATAAGGAATATCTAATGCACATAGTCTGAAAGTATTGTGAAGGTGGCTGAGAATAGAAAGGAAGAATAATAAATTATTCTTGAAGTATTATACATCTTAGAATATAATATCCAAGCCAAAAAGTAATATATCATAGGTCGGTCAAGGGTCTTCATATATCACCTCAATGATTCTTATTTCCTCCGGCTGTCAACTTCAATACAGAGAGAAAGGACCTGTCAACCACATCCTGCTCTTACCACGACCTTACTTCCTTCAGTTTGGTTTTATAAAAAAGATCTGCTTGTGTGACATTAGCTTACAAGATCGAAAAAAGGAGGGAAAAGTGAAAATCTTAAAAACTTCATCCCGATTCCAACAGTTAATATGCAACACAACTAACCAAATGGTACATAGCCCATAGATAGGGCTTAGGCCTGCCAAAGGCCTTATACAACTATATATTTATGTTATAGTTGACGCGGGGTCAGAGTGTCGCTCCATGGAAAAACCATAAATTGGCAAACACAACCAGTTAGTCACCACTTCACATAAGCTATAGATTATAGATTATACGGGGTCAGAGTGTAGCTCCATGAATAAACCATAAATTGGCATACACAACCAATTAGTCACCACTTGACATAAGCTATAGATTATAGATGGCACGGGGTCAGAGTGTCGCTCCATGGATAAACCATAAATTGGCATACACAACCAGTAAGTCACAACTTCACATAAGCAGCTACACATTTTTATGGCGATGACTACCGAGCGGGGGGTCTGGTCCCGGAATTGATCCCAGATCTATCCATCTATCCAAGATGTGAGCACGCCCATATATTGATAACAGAGCCAACTGCTCTCCTAAACAAGCTACCAAGGCCCCCTTATTAAATCTAAACTAATCTGATACTTGTTTTAGTACCTATCCTTTCTTTAGGAGTACCAAACAATAAACCCTTAATAACCTAGCGTTGCAAAATGGCAAACTTTTGGATTTTTTTGGCTTTTGCTTAATAACTTTGCTTCTATGCATCAAAGAGCCAAAGAAGATATTCAATATTGTAGAGGACAACATTTTCTAAAACTTTTGTAATTACATTTTTTTCTACATTCAGTTTTCTCTTTTTGAAACGTTTAGATACGATTAAATAGATCTCGCCATCTTCAACAGTTTTTTTTAGCAATGTTGCTGTTGGTTTTAATAAAATAAATGTATTGTTAAAAATGTTTGTTTCAAAAAGTAGATAAATATAGAATCTTTTCCGAACTAATTTTTTTTAGTAAAAACCAACGACCAACAGCGACACTGCTATGAAGTGTTAAAGATCGCTAAATCTGTTTAATCGTTCCTAAACGTTCAAAAAGAGAAAATAATTGACAATAAATATAAGTTGTAGAAAATGTTATCCTCTACAATATTAATTATAACTACTTTTGCTCTCCGATGCATAGGAGTGATATTAAGCAAATTATAAAAAAAATCCGATATTTAAACGTTTCTTTAATATAACTCTGCTTGCGCAGGGCTTTCGTTTCTGCATACTTGGTTTTTTGCTAGTGTATAACAAAAAATTATAGATACCCGACCTTTTGCAAGGAAATCCGTTTTTTGTATCCATTGAATGAACTATTTCCTAAATTGAAAATTCAGTTAAGATGAAATGGATCCTGAATAAAAAAAAATAAAAAAAGGACTTGTATTAGTTGTTTCTAAAGAGTAGCCGTGAAGCCAACACTTTAACAAGATTCAAACTTTGGGCTTAAAACTTTGAAAACAAAACCCTCTTTAGAAACATCAATTTCCCCAACACTCGAGCTCCTAAAACTATTTGACTATTATTATTTGCAAGACGTCCCATCCTACTGAATTATGTAAATCCCTATTTTGTACAATGTTCTACTGTAGAATTCTTCGTTACTTACCAGCCGTTGTTTATGTTTTCGACTAATTTTATCGTATTGGTTAATTAAAATAAACAATGCCCGTTGTCTAGAGTTGAAATGTGTTTTAACTTTGCGAATCTGTGAAGTTGAAGTTACTCCGATACTTGTTCCTACAAGCAAACTTTTTTTGTTTAGAATTTGACGTGTTTGATAAAAGTTTTGTAAACGAAATATATGTAATTCAAAAAATTAATCGTCAATCAGTTATTCCTCTTCTTGTATTTCTCTATCCTGAGAAAGCAGGAAATTTCCAACAATACAAAAATGGCGGTGTATAAGTCCATATATGTAACTATTCTAAGGTATGGCTCTGAATCCTGGGCAGTCACAAGCAAACTAGAAAGTAGATTCCATGCTTGGGAGATGAGATATCTGTGATCTGTAGCTGGAAAAACCAAAAAAGACAGAGTGAGGAATCAGGGATAACCTTGGGAGCGCACCTATAACTCAAGTGGTCAATATACACAAACTAAGGTGGTTTGGACATGATTAAAGAATAGGAGAGGAGCGTTTGCTTGACAAGCTCTGGAGGTACGTATTAACGACCGACACGACACCCTAGAGGAAGAAGAAGAGTTACTTGGAAAATTCACCTCTGTAACATGTTCAGGGAGAAAGGAATCACCTGGTCTCAAGCTGTGACTAATGCTCAGGACACATGTGACTGGAAATCTTTCTGTAAGTTCTCTACTCTATGAGGTAAAAGAGAACGCGAATAAGTAAGTTAGTATAAGTGTTTCTGTATTCAATTCATGTTTCCATATTTCTGTATTCCAATTGGCGGGAAACAAATTTTGTTAATTTGATAAAGAGCTCATGCAGAATTTAGTATTTGCCCTTAGAATTCAGTCTTATACTAACCATACTTTCCAACTGAGTAAATTATAATAGGTAGAGAGAAACGTTAAAACAATAATTCACTAGGGTTTATACATCTCGCAGGAAACATCCCTCCTATTAAGTATTCTCTGAAATAAGCAAACTTTAGAAACCCTAGATGTTAGATGTAGGATTTGCTTTGCAAATAGGAAGGGTACAGACTGTTAGCCCACACCTAGTTAAAATTACTCAACCAACATAATTTAACAGGTTGGAATTTCAACCACGGTTTCCATGGCATTATCAGATATTTAACCACAGATTTAACGAAGAGATCGAGAACTCTTGATCTTTTTATGCCTCCAAAAGGCTTAATATTTTCATGTATTTAAAACGCAAGTTGATTAATTTTAAGAGAATTAATTGATTAATTAAATAAAGTTAATTAAAAAGTAAAATAGTAGGCTTCAGCAATGACATCATAACAATTTAGGGTTTTGGTGAATATCACATGAAGTTTTCGAAGGCTATTGTGTTAAATGTTTCTTTTTGCCTATTTATAAAACAATTTATGATCAAGGGTGAGTTCAAGACATCATGCTCAAGCATCAAAAATGGATTTGAATATCATAATAAAATGATATCTGTTCAACAATAAATTACTAATGGCATTATCGATTGAATTTGGAGTTTACTAAAGGATAAATACGGTGATAGGATGTAAATTTATTAAAATATAAATGTAGCTGAGGACGCCCA
Organism: Gerris lacustris; assembly: GCA_951217055.1. Lineage (NCBI taxonomy): Eukaryota > Metazoa > Arthropoda > Insecta > Hemiptera > Gerridae > Gerris > Gerris lacustris. The sequence continues at coordinate 20,952,169 of OX578283.1, read as the reverse complement.
TTGACCATGTACCTCATAATGTTCAAGATGTCATGTCATTTAGTAGATGAGAATCATTACATTGCGGACTTATTAGATTTTATCAACTTCTTTATCGCAATTACACCATAAAGCCAGGTTTACACGATCCAAGTATACTTGGTCCAAGTAACTTTGATCAAATCCACTTGGTCCAAGTAGTTGTAGATTTTTGAAGTCAGGTTTACACGATCCAAGTATACTTGGTCCAAGTAGTGGAACTTTGATGCACTATAAATTTAAGGTTAAGATAGATTTTGTGAAATGTTTTTCCCTCTAGAGCGTCCCAGTTAAAGTGTGCTCATTACGTTTTAAACAGTGGTGATATAATATAACCTTCAAGTAAACAAAACCCAGCACCACCTCACATCATTGTCATTTTTTGACAACTTGTTCTGATAATTAGACAGGTAGGTGCCACTTTTGTTTTCATCAAAGTCTACCTTGATCAAAAAAAATTGGGACCCGACAAATAGACTTTGATAACCTGTTTACAAGATCCAAGTAGAGTCAAAGCTGACTTGGTCCAAGTATACTTTGACCGTGTAAATCCGGCTTATAAATTATCCTTCATTTTTAACAAATAACGTTATATCCCTTTAACATTTAACTCGGCTTTGAGTGAGTTAAATTAAGTTTGATTGACGTTAAATCAGGTTGAGATCACGGAGGTTAGAAAAAAAGAGAGAAAAATATATTTCTCTTACCTAAAAAACTGTCATCTGGTGCATGTGCAGTGCAAGCCACTGAAAGCGTAACCTGCACTGATAACTCCCTCACAATCTTCAATTTCTAACATTTAACTCGTAAACACATGTCCCGTTAAATAAAAATCGCGAATAGCCATAATAATATATCGATCTAATTAGATTTGATAAACTTCTTGATCGCACAGACACATGTGTCTCAAAGAACAACATACACAAGTGTGTTAGGAATATACCAGGTCAAATTAATATTCTCAAAATTGCCTGTGAATGTTAGAGAAAAATTTTATTTAGTTAAAACCTATTTACCCTTGCTTTTGTATTCATTATAATTACTTAGGCTTTTGGCTTTAAGTATCCGCCGTAAACCGTACTCAGATAGTTAAGCTTCCATTTATATTCAGGTCGAGTTTTCTTCTTACTTAAACTTCAAATTTGCTTGAGTAGGCTTCTTTTTCTCCTGAACATTTCAAGGCAACATCCGAATTAATCCCAGATGGAAAATCTTTAGCCTTTAATTTCCTGGGTAGAGATTTTCCTAATAATATTGAAAGGAGTTCATATTTTCTTTTCTTCTAGTTTTGAAATGAGATAGTGTTACATAATATTGTTTCTGAGGCAATATTGAGATTGTTGCTCCCCTTATAAAAAAACAGAGGAGAGTAACAATCTAAAGAAGGTTTACGGAATGTTCTTCTTTAGACTATTACTTCCTTTTATTTATTATAGAATCCGTGTGCTCATTTTTTAGTTACAGTATCCGCACTTTTACACTATTAATATTTTTATAGGAGTGTGACACCTCCGATTTATTTCTTTGATTATATACATTTTCCATGTTTATATATTTGTAGCTTGTATTAATTATCAAAAATAGACCCCAATTGGCGTGGCACATAGCTCCCTCACATCCTATCGCGTACTTTATTGATTTTATGCTTTTACAAGCTATTTTTTTTTTTTTTTTTTTTTTTTTTCTTTTGGGTTTTAGTCCCGATCAACTGCCAGGGTTATTACAAGCTATTATTGTCTAATTTGTTAAATTGTTTCCCCCGTTTTCTTAATCAGTCAAAATTGCTTGGATTTTGTACATGAATTAAAGTATCAATAAAGCAAAAGTTAAAGAGCGCAGACGATTCAAATTAATCTGGGGATATCTGCGGGTTACTTCCAATAACCTATAAAAGTTTCATACAAATCAGATAAGTACTTTTAAAGCTCGTGAAAATAAATGTATGTTTGTGCGCGTGCGTATGTGGAAGAGAAACAAATGAGCACAGAAGGTTGAAACTAATAATATGGGATCAACAATGAGCTAATTATGACCTACTATACAAATTTCATTAAATCTGGACGTTTATAGTTTTTAATATATGAGGTTCGCAAAATCTGAGCGACAGACCGACCAACAGACCGACAGACAGACAGGGAACCAAAAATGATCCCTGATGTCTAAAACGGATTTCTGTCTTAGAATATTTTTAAATCAGAGACATAAAATATTTTCGTTCTTGAGAACGATTACATAGCTTCTGCTACCTTCGGTAAGCTCGGAAGTAAAATATTGATTCGTGTCCAACACTATCTATAAACCTAATTATTTTCCTTGTGCCAATAAGGATTATAGGAACTAACCGTGTTGGTTTCACACTAACTCGATCATTTACCGGCACTTCTTTGGACTGTTACTCTCCTTATAAAAAAACAAAAGGGAGTAACAATTTAAAGAAGGCGTACATAATTTTCTTCTTTAAACTATTACTCCCCATAAAAAACAGAAGAGTGATATTCCTTTGTCTATGTCTCAAATTACATTGGACTAAATATCCCTTTGTTTTAATAGTTATTTAGTCAAAGTCATTAATATTCTAAAACAAACATAGAGAGTAACAATCTAAAGAAGTACCTTTACTGGTATATTTTATTGTAATAAATTAATAAATAGAATTCTTGTTTCAGAGATTGATAGTTAGTTGTATTCCTTTTCTTAGTATAGAAAATTCAAAATACAATATAAAGGTTTTCTAACGTTTCAACTAATAATGCAATCAAAACGTGTTAAAAATGTTTCCCTCGTTTATTCATAAACATTTTGCTGCTAAGACTAACCGCTCTTGAGAGCATTTAATTGTAAATTTCATCAAGTTGATAAAATTGATACTTTATAAAAAAATTAATAAAATGTAATATAGAGAGGTGAACTAAAAAGTTTATAAATCAAGTCCTAGAAACTGAGATCATTATTTAACTATTTATTGCAGTATAATATAAAACCAGGAAATAAAGGCTTCAGGAAAACCCAGGTATAGAAATCAATGTTTAACAGAATTTTGATGCCACCTTAATAAGAAAGGTTCATGGGAGCTTATCATATAACATGTTCAAGTAGGCTCTCTTATATATTCAATCAAATTCTTAACTCTCCCTCAAGTTAATATACATATAACTTCCCCTTATTTTCATACTCTTCCTTTCTTTCTTACCTTTACTTATATTTTATACCTTGGTTTGTATTTTATAAACCAGTTTGTTCATCATATAAGACAGTTTGCCAATTAGTGTGGCACATAGTTTCCTCATGTACTATTTTGTATACTTTAATGGTTTTATACTTTTTCACCAATTATTGTCAAATTAGTTTAATTTTCCCCCCATTTTTTAAATCTGTCAAAATTGTTTTGATTTTTTACATTAATTAATGTATCAATTTAGCAAGATTTAAAGAGCACAGTCGGTTAAGATTAATGTGGATCTATCTGCAGGATACATTCGACAAACCATCCAAATTTAATAAAAATCATGTAAAAAAGAAAAAAAGAGCACTTTTAAAAATATAGAGTAAATAAATGTATGTTTGTGTGAAGGAATGAGCGTTAAAGGTTGGAACCAGTAAGGGACCAACAATGGGCTAATTATGACCAACCACCCAAATTTTGATAAATCGGACAAGCAGTTTTTAAGATATGGGTCATTCTCCGAAAAAGTGCAAATTGTTGTCCAGAAGATTTTTTTCATTATCCGTCCAAGCTGAGGAGGGGAGGAAAACAGTTTAATTTTCAGGGCATTTAGATGTACAAGATAGGAGTAGAAACGTAGTTTTGCTATTTGTTTATAGGTTAGAAAAAAAATCAAAAATACGAAAATTTTCATTCCCTCAGTTTGTCCAAAACCTGACCCACACAGTTTAGACATCTAAAAACCCCATTTCTAAACATATTTTCAAGGTGTAATCGAGGTTACGCCTAAGGAGAGTCCCCAAGGGGCCAACTATAAAGTCTTCAAGAGTTTCCTTGTTATTGGGTAATCGAAAATCAATTTAAACTGTCTGTCCCATAAATTTATGTTCATTCCCTCACCACACAAGTTTTGAATATTGGCGGGCAGTGGAAAGGGATAGGTTCGCAAAAAATTAAGCGATAGACCGAGAAACAGTCACGGAACCAAAAATGATCCTTGATGTCTGAAACGGATTTCTGTCTTGAAATTATTATTTTTTTTTTTCTTTTTGGGTTTTAGTCCCGATCAACTGCCAGGGTTATTAAAGGACGGGGGTTATTCGGTCACTTTACTCATCTAATCGATGAGATCATCAGTATGAAATTATTGAAATCGGAGACATGAAAAATTATCGTTCTTTAGAACGATCACATAGCTTCCGTTGCCTTCGGTAAGCTCGGAAGAAAAAAATTAATACATTACAAATGTTGATTCCATATTAATGTCTTATTTAAAAAAGGATGTATACAATAAAATTAGATTTAAAGTTATATAATAAGAGTAGATGAAGACCAGTGTTGAACGGTTGAGATGTATGTTTATTTCAATAAACCCAATTTCAGTGAAAAAATTGCAAATACAATTTCATAATAATGCAATCTTTAATTCCAAAGCTTAAAAAAGCTTAGAGGTAAGAAGATTAAAACTAGGAAAGGTAACTAATTTCTATTAAAGCCAGACAAAAAATAAGTTTGGACCGTGAGGAAAATTCTCATTTGTCTTCTTTAACCATATAATCTGCCAAGGTTGAGTTTTATGTTTTTTTTATATTTTCAAACTAGTATTTGTTGTCTCTCTTTTTTTTTACTTTTTCCACCTTAGATAATAAGGAAAAATTATAGATTAAAATAATAAAATTTTTATTAGATCTAATAAAATAAACCACTTCATATTTTAAGCGGATTTCTTGGCCAAGTTTTGATTATTTCTTTTTAAATATATATATATATAAATATTTATTGCACTAAAAAACAACAAATATGAGCAATTATTTTATTATTATGTATGCTGATTATTTTTAACTTTGTATTTATTTATTCTTTAACAAACTTCTTTACGCTAGAATAACTTAGAAGCTATTCATCCTATAGAAATAAAATGTTTTACAATCTAAAAGCTATTTTATACAAACTAATCCCTTTTTTCAAGTAGTAGTTCAAAAATCTTTTAAATGATGCATCGCTTTTAAAATCCACGAAAGTATTACGAGATACAATATATAATTTAATATGTTTTCAAATTTAATGTTTAAAATACAATTAACTTAAATTTACTGATTTTTAGGTAATGGACTAAAGCCCAATAATACATTTTCGTAATAACCACAATACTTCATTACCTTCGGAAGCTATGATAATTTCTTCTAAAAATTGTTTGCCTGTCTTATTTAAATTAATTTATCAGCTTTGTTCATTATAATTGAGTTACATATTTCTCACAAAATATGCGACGTATGAAAAATTCCTTGAAACTAGTTTTTTGTGTTTCGAAAAAGGATAACTGTTATTATTTATTTGAATTTTTTCGTTGATTGGTTAAAAAAAATAGTAGGGATTACTAAAAAAGCAATTTTAAAGACACATGGTGCAAAAATGAATTTGTACAAAAAAGAAACCAAGTATAAATATATATTTGTAGTTAGGGTGTCCTCCCCTTTCATAACACTCCATATAACGAATTTTTGTTAAAAAAGTTCAATCTCTTATACTTCTACCCCTTGTTTTAGACGAATAATTTTTAGGGGCCTCCCTATATTTCTCCTGAATTTAGGATATTATACCTGTATATAACATAAAGGCAATATTTCAAATTTTTGTGTTGGTACGCTTGAAAATGATTAAGTTCCTCAGTTTCGCCCCCGGACACTAAAAAAAGAAAATCCACCAAACGAAGAAAATTAAAAGGATCGCTTTTGCCTACGGTTTTTTAATTATTTTTTTTAACTAAGATAAAATTTTTGATCGCAATACAAAAAGAGGGAAAAGTTAAACTTTCATGGAAAAATTTAGTTAAGACTGTGACTCTTTTCACGTAAAACATTGTGAGACCTCTTGTCTCTACATTTTTAGCTAAAGATGATTTTGCGAAAGAGATATTAAATAAATAGTTGTGCGAGAAGTCTTTCTTAAAATAGGATCGTTGGCATTGTGAACATGAAATTATTAAAATTATATTTTAAAAAAATGCACAATGAACGTGAAAACAATGTTGTTTTTTTGACAAAGTCATGTGACAAATCAAATAATTTCCACAAATGATATAAATCATTAATCTGCCGGAGAACTACCAATTAAATGTACGTGAAAACTATGTTTTTTTTTTACAAAATAGTAGATTCCCAATTAATCAGTCGAAATTGCTATTCTTATTTTTTTATACCCAAAATTCTAAATTTTTGTCAAAATCTCGTGGAAAATTAAAAAAATTTCACAAGTGTTATATATTTTGAAATCTACTCCTTAATAACATTCGTTTGATACATACATCCACGGCGCTACAGCCCGTGAAGGGCCCTGGCCCTGGCCTTCCTTTACAATGCCTCTCCATCTTCACTATCCTGCGCGCGTTTTCTCCAAGAGTACATGCCCATCCTTTTCAGGTCGTCTGTGACATCATCCAGGCATCTTGATCTGGGTCGTCCTCTTCTTCTACCTCCTCCAGGATGTCCGTCCATAAGTCTCTTTGGGACACTTCCCTCATCCATCCTAGTGACGTGACCTAGCCAGCGGAGTCTTCCAGCTTTAATAACGCTGACTATGTCGGGGTGACTGTACTGTACAGGTCCCTTATATCTTGGTTGGTACGGATCCGGATCCTCCAGGTTCCGGATCCTCCAGGTTCCTTCTTCACACACAGCTCTATAAATTTACTGAGGATCTTACGTTTTCAACGTCTCAACCACTCCTCGTCGCTGGATACTAGTGTCCATGACTCAGACGTACACTGCCGTAGGTCTCACCATTCTTTTATATACCAACAGTTTGGTATTACGGCTAACATTTCGGGACCTGAACACTGACTGGAGGGCAAAATAGCTCCGGTTGCCAGCAGATATTCTAGCTTTAATATCCTCTGTAACACTGTTGTTACCTGAATGTACGTAGGCACTTAACTTACGTAGGGTCTTATTTTATAAGGTATTTATAGCAGCGAACTTGCTCAAAATCATTTCCTCCTATGTGCACTTCCTCTTCCCAAACCAGGGTCCTCTTTGATAATGGCATATATTTGGTTTTCCCGGAGTTGATTTCCAGTCCCATTTCCTTGGCTGCATTTCGAAGTGCCACGTAAGTTTTTTCAAGATCGCATTGTCGCCGTGCTACTACGTCTTTGTCGTCCACAAAGGCCAAGCATTGCGTCATACTGTTAAATATATTTCCTCCTGGGTTTTTCTCTAAGTGTCGCATCGGTTTCTCCAGGGCTAGATTGAAAAGAGTTGTTGAGATTACATCTCCTTACCGTAGCCCCTGCCTGATAATAAATTCCCTTGAAAGTTCACCATCTACATTAACTCTACTTGTAGAGTTGTGGAGAGTCAACTTCACTAATCTAATCAATTTAGCGGGAACTCAGTGGTCCACTAGAGGTTGTCTCTTAACAGAGTCATAGGCCTTTCTGAAGTCTATGAATAGCTGGTGCAGGTCAATATTATAGTCATAGCACTTCTCCATGGCTTGTCTAATAGCAAAGATCTGGTCACTTGTTGTAGATCTGCCCACTCTGAACCCACACTGATATTCTCCAATGATTCTCTCTGCAAGTGGGGCCAGTCTGGTCATCAAAAACTTTGAGAACACTTTATACAAAACACAGAGCAACGTGATACCTCTTCGTTTAATATCTCACTCAAAATTTTTTAAAAAAAAATATTTCATCAAAAGAGTAGAAAAACGCATGCAACTGTTGAACAGCTGACAATTATAAGTTTGCTATATTTTTCCTGTGTGCGCGTCAAAAAGATCTATAATACTGCAAAGTTTCATGGTTTTATCTTTTTTCGATTACAGTACAGAGTACAGAGTATCAGACACAAAACCGAAACTATATTATTATTTTTTTTATTTACCAACAAAACCCTAAAAAGCAAGACTTAACTTTCGATGAGCCCTCATAACTCTTTACGGGTAGAAAGTCACGAGTTATAGTTTTGGCATGGAATGTTTTGATGGGATGATATTTTAAGAAAGGAACGTAAAAAAAAAATCGTTATGTCAACACAAAAACCATAAATTAAGAATCAAAACATGCAAAATTTAGAATTCATGGCAGTGCTTGTAGTAAAAATGGTACTTTCCATTGTATCCGTGGGGGTTAACTCAAGAGAAGAAAGTCAAAGAGATAAAATTTGGGCGGATTATGGACTGACATTTAAAGAGATAAGTATTTGATTTATGAGTTATTATCTAGGTCAGACAGAATTTAGAACTCTACTAAAAATATTTCTAGTACTTTCAAAAAAATAATGAAGGAACCAAAAATATAAATGTAAATTAATGAGTTAGAACCTGGTTAAGTTCAGCAGGATAAAATTATCATTCGCTGAATTTTTTTATATTTTTTTTTATGAAAGTTTAAATAAATGCCTTAAAAAAGTTAGTAATACTAAAACTTGATGAAACAAAAATGTAGACCTGTTATATATAAATCTAATTTAGGTTCAGGGGATCTAAAAATTGTGTTAATCATCCTCTAAAAATATTACAATCCTTTCTCTATAATACTAAAATATAGCCAGCAGTTCAGCCAAAATAGAACTCACATTCGTAATTTACTCAATGGATCTTCCTGCAAACATTAATATCTATGCGATTAGATGTGCAAACTTATGGTAGTAAATCTAAAACAAATATTCATGTATAGATGGCAGTGAACGGCAAAATGAAATAAGTAATGTATAAATTGCATTATTGTGAAAACAAGTTTGAAAAACAAGTAATAAATTAAAAGAACCAATAAAAGTAAAATTGCAAAAGGTTAAAACAACTAAAATTTTGATTTTATATATATATATATATATATATATATATATATATATATATATATATATATATATATATATATATATATATACATTTTTGTGTATTGAGACGTCTTTTTACAAACCATACATTTTGGCGTCCCCATGAAATAACAACATTTTTGATAATTTACTTTTAATTATAAGGTACTGTGGGTTAATATAGAGTTTTGATCGCAAAAAAAATTAATATATATGTTTATTAGCAATATACATTTTCTCATAACTCCGCTTATATTTCTACACCATTATGACAACTTTTTAAATTACCGCCGATGTGGCACTATATGTATATTCTGTCCACTGATAAGTTAATATCACGTCCAACTGTATATACTTTTAGTAAACTGCACCAATAAGACGTCCAGCGGTGTTGCCAAATCTTAATTCATTTGTATTTGCTATAATAGTCCAGCCGTTATATACTTAACCTTCGAGCACAGGAACTTCAAACTCTTCGAGCACATTCTTGTACACATGATCATTCGCGTGGCGGTATTTACACCGCCATCAGTTTTAAATAGTGTTATACTCTTATGCATTTCTATTAGGGGTAAATTTATCAAAACTTAATTAAAACATAAATAAATAGACTGCCAATCAGTGTGGCACATAGCTTCCTCGCATCCTATCATGTACTTTATTGTTATATTAACATTAAAATCTGTTAAATGTTAATGTTTAATGTTAATTTTAATAAAATTATTATATTGTTTATTGTGTAAAAACTATTAATAGTTTTAGCGATCTTTATCACTTCATAGCGGTGTCGCTGTTGGTTTTACTAACAAAATGCATTTGTAAAAAATGTTTGCCTCATTGAATAGATGAAGTTAAATTTTTTTCCCGACCTAAAATTCCAATTTTAAATTTGAACTTCACGTTTACGCGAGCGTTGCTCGTGAACGCTTGGACGGATAACGTTGTCCACCGAACCCGTCCTGGGCATTGGTAAAATGAACATGTCTACCAAATTTCATTAAAATCGGTCGACATTTACTCAAGTTATCGTCACACGTTTCATAATTCGCGGACAGATAGACAGACAGACACGAGACCAAAAATGTTCCCTGATGTCTGAAACGGATTTCTGTCTTGGAATTTTTAAGTTAATTATCGCGAGGGTGCAAGTGATTTTTACTCCCAAGGTACGTACAAGATTTTACCTCCAGAAGAAAGAAAAAAAATATGGATAGATTTTAATTTTAAATTACGTTATTTATCAAAAAATATAGTTAGATATAATATTAACAATTCTCTAAATAAGTTTAATCACGTTAAAATTAAATTATAGATAATAATTATTTGAATTTCAATGCTAAAATTAAATGGGAGAATCAGCTGGAAGCTGAGTCGTGTATATTGAATGGTGCTGACAACTGATGTATTTAAATATGGATTAGTTAATCTACATTTAGAAAAATTATGCTTCCACTTTTAACTTGTTTGTTTCTTTTACTGATGAATCACTATGGCAACCGTTGTGGAGGTAACATGACATGTGTGAAGATGACATTATAGATTTCGACATTAAACAAAAGTTAGTAAATTAAATGTGTATTAACACCAACCTAATTTACTTGTGCTTTATCTAGGGCAACACTGGAGGGAATCATGAACTTTCATGATTACTCCCTTACTTATTTTTAATTACTCCCTGTTTAACCCGACCGGGTGCAATGAGTAACTTCCCTTCCTATAAACTAAGGAGGAAAGATCACTTTTTCTCCCCGCTGGAGGTAAAAATTATTTTATATGTATATGAATGATAAAATTGTGGACAGACCAACGGACAAACTCGAACCAGAAATGTTTCCTGGTGAGTGCAACGGATTTCTGTATTGGAATTTTTGAAATCGAAATGGGTGACATAAAAATGTTCGTTCTTCAGAACGATCACATAACTTTAATTAAAAAATAAATCAATAACACTGCCCAAATATATAAGTGAATAAATCATGTTCCCGTTTTCTTCCATTAAAACTCGGTGTAAGGGGCGGCTTTTTTTATACTAATTTGTGAAGTTCACATTATTACTTTTACACAACATATTGAGAATTTGATTAATATTAAGTAATTAATTTTTATTATAACCTTAAGAAAAAGGCCGGTATTTTTGCAAATACCGGGTATATGATTATAATTATTATGTGTTTATGACAGTGCAATAAACATTTAAATCCAATATATAGTACCGTTAAATTGATGGGTGTAATATTTAATTATTTTATTAATTAAGCTAATAAATAAATAATTTTAATAAATTATTAATTTCCCCTTTGTTCAATCACTCCTAAAAGAGAAAGCGAAATACATAATATAAGCAATAAGCAAAGTCAATCGACAGAGCTGTATGTAGATATGACTAGTTAAGTTTGAGGAACACATTTCCTTATCAAGTAAAGCTAATTCATATGCACATCAGATTAGATAAGATAACTCTACAAAACTCGTAATCAAATTTTACTTTTCGTCACAATCTTCCCAGATTTTATATTACTACTACTATTTGTACTCAAATAATAATAATATCACTAGGAATCACGTGGCTCTATCATTGATGGCTTGATGAAGTTAATCATGATGAGTTGATATTATAAGAATATGCAAGTAATAGAGAGTCGTGCAGTGGGGGAGAAGGGTTATTCTACTATTCCTTAACTCTTCTACACGTCCCGGCCATTCCACTTCAAACTTCAATTATGTATTATATAAATTGTATCACTTCGATGCGCAAAAACTACTGTATGTATCAAGTTGAAATTTTACATGCCTGTTTCCATTGATATTTAGATGGTGTATATGAAGTTTTATTAAAATCGTTACCTTAGAACGTAAGATATCGGTAAAAAGGTTGTTTCCTCTATTTTAAACGTTTAGGCCAGCTTTAATAGTTTTAGCGATCTTTATTAATTCATAGCGGTGCCGTTGTTGGTTTTACTAAAAAAAATTTATTTGTAAAAAAATGTTTGTCTCATCGAATAGGTGATGATAGAATGTTTTCCCGTCCTGAAATTCCAATTTTAAATTTGAAGCTCACGTTTACGAAATTAGCCCGAGTATTAGTAAAAGGATCATGTATACCAAATTTCAACCAAATCGGTCAACTTTTACTCAGGTTATCGTCGGACACGTAAACGTTAGACACAGACAAATCGCCGGCTTCTGTACGATTAAGTTATAGTTATTTATATAACTAGGCAGCAAAATGGAATTTTACTGACGGGTGATTAGATGAGACTCCGAGCCAAAGGCGAGGACAGGCTTTGATAATTAACCGACATGACTGCCGAGACGAAGCCGAGGTAGGCAATGAATAAATGAGGCAGAATGTTTCCTTTGCTGCCTTGTTGCATACATTTTATCTAATGGCGGCAGAAAAATGAAACTGCTAACATATCATCTTTATTAATATAACATAGTTAATTACTATGTTACATCATAGCGAGCTTCCTACATTCAACGAAATATTCTGAAACGTACGACGATAACTTGAGTAAAAATTGACCGATTTTGATTAAATTTGGTACACACTTTTATTTTACCAATGCTCAGGACGAGTTCGTTGGACAACTTTGTCTGCCCAAGCGTTCGCGCGCCACGCTCGCGTATACGTGCGCTTTAAAATTGGAATTTCAGGACAGGAAAAGATTCTATCATCATCTATTCGATGAGACAAACATTTTTTTCAAATAACATTTTTCAGTAAAACCAACAGCGACACCGCTATGAATTAATAAAGATTGTTAAAACTATTTAAGCGGACCTAAACGTTAAAAGATTGTGTGGTTAGAGGAATAGTAAGAATGCAGGGTTGTTCCCTTACTAGCCGCTGAACTACTATCATACCCTATATCTATCAACTCATCATGATTCATGATTATCTATTTTTACTTTCTCATATTTTCAATATTCAATTCATATTTATTACCATACGCTCGCTTCAATGATATAGCCACGCGATGCCTAGTAAGATAATAACATACGTATTAACTAAAATGAATGTTCATAAAAAAAAAAAAAAAAAGTATTTAAACAATACAGTGTGGCCTACGGACCCTCGCTGTGTGCTGACTAGCACACACTTGACCTGTTTATTTTATATTTGTAAGGTTTATTTTGTAAAAATTTTAGATTGTCCTGTGGGCCAATGATACTCATTTATAGAGCTCGTATTTTTATATTTTGCACATTTTACTATTAAATGCATAAATATGTTTGTTTGTACCTTAGATGCAATACTATACATTTCTTTACATAGATGGTGATTTTATTTCGTTTTTAGCTTCTGCACTAAGTACAAAAAGAAACCTAATATAACGGCTCTAGCTCTGTCTGTGCGTAGCTTGTTTCTATTAATAAACTACTATAGCTAGGAACGAAAAATTCGGCACTCAGGTGCATCTCGGCATTTGTGTCAACTGGACACTTTTTCGATTTTTACACTTAATATTTTCAAGATGGCGGTCAATAAGGCGGGTGACTAAAAAAAATGTTTTAGAAATTTGATATATAACATGTCATATGGTGTCTAAAACATTTTTTTTAGTCACCCGCCTTATTGGCCGCCATATTGAAAATATTAAGTAGGTATTAAGTGTAAAAAATCGAAAAAGTGTTCAGTTGACACAAATGCCGAGATGCACCTGAGTGCCGAATTTTTCGTTCCTAGCTATAGTAGTTTATTAATAGAAACAAGCTACGCACAGACAGAGCTAGAGCCGTTATATTAGGTTTCTTTTTGTACTTTGTGCAGAAGCTAAAAACGAAATAAAATCACCATCTATGTAAAGAAATGTATAGTATTGCATCTAATGCACAAACGTATGAATTTAATTGTAAAATGTGCAAAATATAAAAATACGAGCTCTATAAATGAGTATCATTGGTTCAAAGGCAATATACAATTTTTACAAAATAAACCTTACAAATATAAAATAAGCAGGTCAAGTGTGTGCTAGTCAGCACACAGCGAGGATTCGTAGGCCACACTGTATTGTTTAAGTAGTACCCTATTGATGGTGTTTTTTAAAATGCTAAAAAGCTTACTTTGAACTATCCTATGGGTCTGATATTCTCAAAACACATAAACAAACTTCTGATAAAGTATTTTTTGCCACTGAACCGGACTACAACCATATAAATACATCGAAAAGACCATAATTATGAAAAAAAACGTATTTTGTGAATAAAAAATTAAATAATATTTTTTTCGAAATTTCCAAAAAGTGGTAACTTTACTTTTGGTCGAAGAATGTTGAATATCTTTACTTTTGGTTGAAGAACGAATAAAGCCAAAAAGCTGGTTTTAGTGGTTTAGGAAATTTTATCAGTTTTTTTTTTATCAAAGGGATTTTTCTCTAGGATGCGTTGTTTCGGAGTTATAAGCGAAAAACTAAAAAAACTTCCGATATTTTATGATTTTCGCCATTTTTTTATGGTGAAGCCAAATCCGAATCTAGTCGATAATGAGATTTTTAGATTCAGCAACTCAAAAACGTAACGATCCGTCAAGAAAAATTCTTCAGCAATTTTTTTCTGTCCAAACTACCAAATGACTGGACTATTAGAATAGAACTGGCAAGAAAAAAAAGTCTAGAAGGTTGATTCACTCACACCTTATCAGAGATACAAGCGTAAAGGGTTTGAATGTTGGAGGTGGGGTATTGGGCGGCAAAACCTTGCATTGTTGCCCGATCTGCGGAGTTCCGATTATCCTTCGACTGTACAAATATATACATTTCTAGATATACATCCACAGCACTACCGCCCCTAAAGGAAATAAGTGAAACTAAAAATATACACTTTTTTTCAATTTTCGACCATTATTACTTCCCTCTCAGATTTCAAACATAGCTTATTTGAAGCTTTTAGAACGAAATTAACTCGGGTTGTAAAGTGACGTCCGGTATACGGAGTTCATATTGTCCCGGACGTCATATTGATGGTAAATCCCTAATGTATGGACGTCATAATGGTAGGAAGATATATATATATATATATATATATATATATATATATATATATATAGATAAATAGATAGATAGATAGATTGATTGATTGATAAAGAGAATTTGTGGTACTTGCACTGCACATACCAATTATAGGGTAATGTAGTATTTGTTAGTCGTAAAGACGAAGTAGAAAATTATTGATACAGACAGATTTCGTTCACTTTTACTTGGTTCACTGAAATGAAGTTACATTTGGTATTGTGTTCGCACAATCAATTTTTACTTTCTCATATAAAGAGAAAGTATTGTGATAGCGCGAAAATTCGATTTTGAGATTTTGATGGATTTACACGTTTTGAGGTCCCCTGAGACCAAAAAAGTGGTTTTTAAAAAATGTCTGTCCGTCGTCTGTCGTCTGTGCAGACGCCTGGAGCCTAAACTACTGGGCCGATTTTGACGAAATTTGGTATACATGTTCAGAAAAATCATACCCCGAGGCAAAATCGAGATATGAATTTTAGCTCTAAATTTGGGGGCGCTACCCCCCAAAAACTCTGAAAAAACATGAAAAAAAATTATTTCTCGAAAACGTATGACGATTTTGATTAAAAAATTCTAAAATGAAGTCCATTTGAATACGAATCCAACAATATAAGCCGTTTTCTCGGGAAAAATCTAGTTCCTGAGAAATTAGCTAAAAACGCGGATGGAGAGAGCCTGGGTTCGATTCTCCACCCAGGAGAAGTTATTTTTATAATAAATTTTGATGAAAAGTTCAATAATATTTAAATGTACATTTGAAAACTAATAAATGGAAACACTGGGCTAAGTAATATAAACTCGTATATGAGAAAGTTTGTCTGAGTTGTCTCTGACCGATTTTTTAATTATATACTCAACGTATATAATTTAACCAGTTTTTCTTATTTGGTTTCCAAATAAGTATAACTGACTCAACAATATGTGCAGAAAGCACATATTGTTGGATTTTTAATAACGTAAATATGTTTTATTTTGAAAAAATCTGCAGCGAAAATTAAACTATTTTATTGAAAACATAAAAAATAGTTTATAGTTTAATATAAATGTTTTTCTTGTAATATAACGTTGCTTAGATATAGTTAAAAAAGGGTTTTGCCAACATCTGTTAGGGCTCTTTCATCAGGAAGGGATTGGATTTCCTATAAATTTCAGAGAAAGGGAGTTATATATGTTGCATACCCCCCCCCCCCCCACCCTTAGTACAACAAATTAAATTTCTACATTAAAGAAGGTTGTGACTTAGTGTCTTTAATTTTAATTAGTACTAAAATAATCCCTGTGGAGTCAGTAATTTCATATCTGGCTTAGCTCTTTAAGCATTAAATATTGTATATTGTAACATAATTATACCATTAGACTTAAGATCCAATAAGACTTGCCCACAATAACGAAGTTCATATTCTAAATCCTTTACATTTATTATTTTTTATTTATTTTGGTTGTGATAATTAAATAATTATGAAATTAAATAATCAATAATTAATAAATTGAATATTTTATTAATTATTATTAAAATGTTTTATATTTGCTTTGATTAATTTTTATCAACAATTTTTTTTTTTAGTTTTTAATTTGTATTAATTTTATTTTTTATTTATTAATAATTAATAATAATCAATATTAATTTTAATTCATTAGTTTTGGTATTGGTGCAGAGTCAATGTCTCAAGTTTTAGCTCGATTGAACAAATTAAAAGATAAGCTCCACGCTTCTGCGTAGGCCGTAGACGACTGATCTATTCAAATTTCAATGAAAGAAAATTAAATAAATATTAAAAAGTAAATCAGTCAAACAATTTTTTAGAGGGTAAGGGGAAGGGGAAGGTGGCGTGGGGTATACTTTTTGAAAAAAGCGAAAAATGGGTGTACCGAAACACATTTCGGTTTGCCACAGCTCTAGTCGTTTTCTCGAGAAAGATAAAAAAAAATCCAAGAATCTCGACTTTTATCAAAATAAACAAAATACTGATAACAATAAACGGCTAATTTTTAAGGCATTGCTATTGGGTGAGCCCGTTCCAAACTAAATTCTGATCACACAAAGCATTTAACCGTCATCACATTAAGCTACGACTACTGTATTAACAATCCATTTCTGTAATTAACTTCATTCAACAAAAATATCACTTATTCTCCTTGGCTTGTCGTCACCCCTCAATTATTATAACCTCGTTAATTTGTAGAATTATAATAAACCACATAAACTTTTGTAAGAGTCAAAGCTCTGAGATGATAATTTTATATTTTAAATAGGGGTTTTCAAGCTAACACTGATTTTATTAAATTTTCACACACAAATGCTGAAAATGATAAAACACCAGATCTTTCATACCGAAATGATTAATAATTATTTTTAAAAGCGAAGAAAGATCTGGCTAAGTTAAAGTGATGTGCAAAAAAAGTAAAGTACCTCGAGCTTAGCGGTAAAAGGGCTCCATCTCTGTTTCCTCTTCTAAATCATTTCTGCCACAGCCGTTTAACATTTTTAGCAGCATTATTTTTTATTTTTTTATTTATGAAGTGAAGCAGAGCCGAGAGTCTTATATACTCTGTGTTGTTCTTCTTATCACATTTTTTTAAACTCCCGCTCTATAATATTTTTTGTTTGTAAAAGCTGGCACTAAAGGACAACAGCTATAATAAAAGGGATGGTTTTTGTTTAAATTTATATAGTGCTTCAACTTCCCTGATAAAATTAAATTTATAAAAATTTTTATAACCCTACAATTAAAGCTACAACAATATATTTTTAAGCTACAATCAACTTTAAAGCTTTAAAGCTACAACAATATAATTTTAAATCAAATTGAGGCTAATCTGCAGTTATCAATAAAGTCGAGAATCGCTTGGCGGCACAATTTCGCTTGATTTATACACTTAAGAGAATATATCCCTTTGTCAACATTCAGTTTTAAGATTATAAATTTTTAAAACAAGTATATAATTAAAACATTTTAGTTTAGAGATGATACCCCTTTGTCTAAAGTCTAAACAGTACATTCGAGTGAGGCCCTACATTTTTCTACCTCTTTTCCTAGATGGCTTGATAACAGCAGTTTTACCCAAATTAATTTTTGACTTTTTTGTGTTTCCTACAAAACGTGGGATTACTGTGAAAGTCACAAGTTGTCGGAAAATACTTCAGTATCGTTTGGAGAATGAATTATAACTAACAAAGATTTCAACTCTAGTTTGTCAAACAAATAAAGTACTAGCTTAAGTAAGAGAATTGAAGAGTTTAGAAATTATCATTTATGGTTTCAGACGATAGAAATTCATTTTAATAATAGATCATTACGGTTAATAGTAGTATATCATCACGATAATTGTATATTACTTGACTAAACTATATCGTGTTATACACCGATTCACTCACCTCTTACTGGATATATTATGAAAAAAACAACGATACACTATTTCACTTTTGTATCGTCCCGCGGATCGTTTGGGAATCGTTTAGGAGAGGTTATATACGCATACGCTAACATTGTACTAACTTGGATGGAACGGGTTTAGGACTATAATTATCACCGTATTAAAAACGTTCAAGGAAATCTAACTGTTGGGGAACTTTCCTGTTGATATGCGTTGCGTAAATATTAATATAACTGCGCATGTCATACAAACCAGTACTTGGTATTGTCAGAGGAGCGTTTGGACTGTACAGATAACGTTCGCAAACGATCCCTGCGCGGGTTGGGACAGTTTGAAGGACGGTACGTAACACTTTCGCAAGTCGGGTTGGAACGGCTTTTATCCTTTGCGCTTGCCCGTGATGATACCACGGACTAAGGACGGTACACTGATTATTGGTTGAAAAAAAACCTATTATCAGGTTACTCTTAGGTTACAAAAACATAAGTCTAAACCAAGATCTAACAATCGGAATAATTTTTTTTATCAAGTTTGTTATTCTAGTATAATTTGGAAGGCTGGTTAGAAGGCTAAACATGTTGAATGTCTCTCTATTTTGCTACTTGTAAATTTGAATCTTGAGGTCTTATTTTCTTATTAGGAGAGAAAAGATTTGACTCTCAAACCATTACACAAACAACACTGTAAACAGATCCAGGTGAGAATAACCTTCAGAAAACAAGGTTAAGCCTTTTCCACAGTTAAATCCCTGTTGGATATTCCCTCAAGATAATTCAGGGTGGTTTGTTGATAAAGAGCATGCTTTACACTGACTAGGCTCTCAGTAGTGAGAATCTCATCTCATCTCGTCCTTGAATCTCTGATGGCACAGTTTATTTATTTAGGATCATTCTCAGCTTTAGAAGAGTTTACATCTGTATACATCGTCTTTTAGTATTTGCTCTCTTTCTGTGCTTATTAGCTGAGGTAACTTTATCTGATTCATTTGAATTTAGTATAATATAAAGGAATGCATTTCGATATATTTAGTAACACATGGTTATGATACTTAGTACGGAACAGTGAAATAAAGGTAAGAAGAAATCTTAATTAAGACAACACAAACAATAGTTCTCATATACATTTTTGCTATTGTTGTCACCTTTCTCCAGTACCTTTATGCGTTTATTTTTCTAGAAGCTATATTTAAAATATAAAACTCTGACGGTGTTTTACTGCTGTTTTTGTATAGATATTTTAAATGTATTTTCTTTTGACATTAAAGTAGTGACTTGTGCTATGAAACATGACTAGGTAGGTTGTATAACATATGAGAATTTTCATTTACTCTTAAACTTTAAATTTTATCATAAAGTTCAATTTTATATTAAGTTTTTTTGGTCGAGATAGTTTTTATTTAGCTTTTATGTAGTTTGTCTTCATTTTAATGCTTAATGTGAGTATTGTTATAGTTAATAGTCTGTGCTATTCATGATAGTTTGTTTTCTTTAAATGTTAGTTCTGAAAATTTTTAAGTAATTGATTTTATGAGTAGTACATTTGAGATTCCTAAAGAAAGTTACGGGATTACAATGGTTTCTAATTGTGACCGAATCCTGAGAATTAGATTGTATTTTGTATATCGTTATATTATATTAGTATAAAAAAAACAATATAGGAGAACTAAGGTCGATTTAAGTGAAAATTTAACAAAATGTTTATTCTTTTATAAATGCTTGGAATTTATACGAGTATATCTTTATATGTTGAGTATTTTGTTTTTAAAAATATTAGATATGTTAAAAATCTATAAAATTAACTACATAGTTATGACTGAATTAAAATCTTAATAAGTACAGAAGTATTTTAAGATTATCCAAATTTTACAGATTTGTCCCATACTGTCGACAAGGAAATCAACAACAAGCCTTCTGTAATTATAGAATTCACCAGTTCCATTTTATCAACTAGATGAAGGTAGTTAAATCTAGATAGGTAATTTGCTTCGTGTTCATCCAGCTAACCATAATGTGACCTACGATCCAATTACTAGTCTAGTACTTTTCTATGTAAAGCGAACCTTGTGGCACCCAATTATCACGATTTAATCACTCTATATCTCTGATTAGAGTACTTGTAATTTAAGCCAGGCCGCCGGGCCCACACATTTTGGCCCTCAAGGCTAGGCAAATGATTGATCTCACATTGGTGGTCCTTTTACACATTACAAGGGCATGGGACAATATAGATTTGTGGCTACCCACTTGTAACATCCCCATTTCAATTCAGTTTATACCAAGGTCAATATGTCTGTACCTATGACAGTCGATGAGCTCGAGTATTAAGCATTTCAAAGTAAAACAACTTTGAGCTACTGAGCTTCTGTTTTTGTGCTGACGGTTGGTAGGGTCCCATTTTAAAGCCCTTATATCGTTCTATAAACTCTAATATTTGACAACTAGTCCACATAGAGCATAAATCCAAGAAACAATAATAATTTTGACGTGTTGTATTAAGATAGCTCAGGTATATTAACTCAGAGATGGGCAAAGTAGGTCGTTTCGGCGAACGCAAGTAACTAATCACTAACAAGTCCGGGTTTTTTAACCGTTCGTTCTATCTCTCCATAAAACTTCGTGCTCTATAATCATACAAAAAAGTACCCGTAAACGGTGTACACGAAACATAAATTCTCTTTCAATTGTCTCTCCACGTAAATTTATTATTAATTTACAATTATTGTCCAAATCAAATATTATTAAGACTTGTAGAAAATATTTACTAAATAAAATTTAAAAGTTAAATAAAACTAGGCATCGCGTGGCTCTATCATTGAAGCGAGCGTATTGAAATTATAATATAATATTAAGGAATTTATTAATCATGATGAATGTCATAGTTAAGATAAGTGGAAAGGGTAGTGTGGGGTAGAATGGGGGTACTTGGTACAAAGCTCTCCTTCCTAGATAAGCCCATACTACACACCTATAAGAATCTTAACCACCCGCAGTAGCTTTTAAACTATTTATTATAAAAGTATCATTCACCACTCAAAACCCTCTGCTTTTAGTTGAGTTTTGCTTTAAGTTGAAATTTCACATGCCTGTTTCAATTGTACATTAGACGATGTATATGAAGTTTTATTAAAATCGTTACGTTAGAAGGTAAGATATCGGTAAAAACGTTGTTTTATCTACTTAAAACGTTTAGGTCCGCATTAATAGTTTTAACCATCTTTATTAATTCATAGCGGTGTCGCTGTTGGTTTTACTAAAAAATTGTATTTGAAAAAAACGTTTGTCTCATTGAATAGATGAAGTTAGATTTTTCCCCTGTCCTGAAATTCCAATTTTAAATTTGAAGCACACGTTTACGTGAGCGTTAAGCGTGAACTCTTTGACGGATAACGCTGTCCAACGAACTTAGCCTGAGTATTAGTAAAAAGAACATGTATACCAAATTTCAACTAAATCGGTCTACTTTTACTCAAGTTATCGTCGGACACGTAAAAGTTACTGACAGACACACAGACTGACAGGATGCATAGTTTGTTAAATATAAGAAGCTCGCTTACGCTCGCTTCAATAATAAATGAATGAAGAACAACAGTCTGAGTTCATTGATCCTTTCACGTTGATTAAACTTTATTTATAAGAGCAGTATTTGTGGGCGAAATCCATGATAACCTTCTACGATCATTTCTTCTTCCAAATTATGTTTCTAATATCCTGCACTTATAAAGATATCAATTCGATGTAAACTAAAATGGCGAGGTCTTATTTATTTTATATATGTTAGACTTTTACGACCACAATTAGGTACATACAGTTATTCAGTCATGTCTTTCGTAAAATTGTATTTGATCAAATGTAGGCCCAAGCTAATTTGTAAAGGACATCAAGAGGCTATTTACCGACCTTTGTATCCTTTGTGTATTTTTACGCTTCATTGCCTTTTTTATATAAGTCCACTTCTCTAGAAAAGAGTATTCTAAAAAAGGCCCAGAATATTTCGTCCTTTCATTATTTCTTTCTAACCAAACAACGGTCTTAAAGAAAGAAATAGAAAATTCTATTTCTTATTTTCTTGAGAGACTGAAGCGTATAATAAGAATATTATATAATATATTGTGTGACATAGCTATTGTCCTACTCTACTCGCTTACATCAAATACATAAATATATCCTACTCCTACATATTTTTAGTAGAAACCTTGTCGATATGAATACCGAAATCGAATGTATAGCAACGAAACGTAATGTATGCAAGATAACGGTCTTTTTTTATATGCATAATTCGTATATCTATGGCCTGTCACAAATTAATGGAAAAGGTTAGAAATGTATAATAGGGAGCCAGCGTGGCCGAAGGCAGCCCACCCAGCTGACACTGAGTTGAGGCGACTCGAGGTCGTGGGTTCGATCCCGTGCCATGGTACTCTGAATTGCATCTATGAATCGCGGACGGAGCAGGGCAAGGGACACCCTCTGAGGGGTTCTTTCTACGCTTTGATGTGGGTTCGATCCGTGTCATGAGATGTGAATTATATCTATGGTTCGAGGACGGAGCAGGGCGAGGGACACCCCCAGAGGGGTTCTCTTCCCCCACGCTTTGACGCACGCTTACATAGCTTACTAATGACCACAACATATCCGCTTCGGCGGTACAATGTACAGGAATGATGTGCGAAGTTGCTGGACTCTCCACCATGGTGTTAGTAAAATGGGCCCAGAGTGGCATGATTGCTAGGTACGAACAAGTGGTTCGTCCTTCCCGTCCAACCACTACTACTATAAATCTATAATAATACAAGAACACAAGTAATTAGACACCTTTCTGTAAGGTAATCTAGAAGCAGACTGATCCTTATTCCAATAAAGTTTTCAACAAATACTTGCACACGAGCATGCGTCAGGGTGACTAAACAATCATAAGGGTTCCATCTGAAGTACTATTATCTATTTCTTGGGGAACGCGATAGTGGCGTTCCCCAAGAAATAGAACATGTTGGAATTTTTTAATTGCCTCAACTAAGAAGTTGCACGAGCAATTAGTCCACAAGACCCAATGTGTTCTATCCTGGTGATAAAATAGTTGCCTGAAAAAGTTTCCTTGTGAAATCAAGGCCTGAAGACCGAGCACGCAGAGGATTTTTAGCCTTTTCGCTTCACTTGTATATTGTCGGCACACCTTTTTCTCTCAGTAACATTTAGCATAAAAGTAAACCACGATCAGTTTGCTTTTTTTTTAAACAACACAAAAATTAAAACACTAAATTGTTTAAAAAAAGTTATTTATCAAAAATTTCACTATAAATAATTCTTCAACTACTTTTGCGATTTTGAAGAATAATTTTAACTTTAGATTGTTTTGTTATTTTTTAAGAATAATTCTAATTTATACACAGACATTTTGAGCAATAAAAGTTTTAACATCATAGAGTAAAGATATTGCAGAATAAGGATAACCAGAGTGAAAATATAAGTTTAATCTTCAATGTAAAATCTGTTACAGGTTATAACACTGAATTTTCTAAGAGTTAAGCAAAGGAAACTGCTCAAAATATAGTTGCACTGAATAGAACAAAATCTGGACATCTAGTAACTGACAAAAACCTAGTAACTGGGTCTGGTAACTGGCAAAAACCTAGTAACTGGATATAGTAACTGGCAAAAACCTAGTAGCTGGTGGAAAAACCTTGCTCTATTATCAGTGCATTTAAATTAGTTCATTAATTGTATTGTAAATCTTTGTTAGGAACTATAACCACTAATACCCAATAGTAATTCATTCAGGCATCTTTCACCCTACTGTTAGTGAAGAGACGTCTTTCTTCATTCCTAATTTTATTTTATTTTGTAAAAATCATGATGTTAATTAAAAGTGTAGAAACACAGATTAGCTATTCCATGAAAATAAGCTCATTAAAAGTAAATTAAATATATAAAGAGAAAAAGCAAGAGTTTATAAAGGCAAGTCAAGAATTCTCGAAAGTATCAACATTTTCCAATTAATAATTTATTTTTTATTGGTATTTAGTTTAAATTATTAAAAAAGTAGAAAATAATTTTTAAATGTTAAAAAAGCTTAATTTAGTTTAGCACTAAACAAAAAAATGCAAGGTAATTTGTGTAGTATATTCTGGTTCTAATTGCTTTTTGAAGAGGAAATAATTTTATTTTCTGTACTATTTTTACATTTTTCTTATAATTAAATATTATTAATAGGACCATACTTTTATAACATAAACTCACTAAATATTTATTATGCAAGGAAAATTTCAAACGCCTCACATTTGCGATATTTCGATCCCTCCTTGGATCAATATTATTATGCAATTTTCACAATAAGTTTATTATGTAATTTATTTACTTAATAAGTCAAACATTTTCTCTAGTTAATATATGTTTTCATAATTTTATTTTACCTTGTTGAATTGGAAAACAAAGCGATTCTCCAACATTTAATTTCGGATAGTAATATTACTCATAAGTAGAACAATTCTTGAATCATCTAATTTATGTTTGTATTTTCATAACATAATAAATTTGCGTTTAGTTTAATCTTTTGCTTTTTTTTATATCTTCTCTTTTTTCCTATTTGAGATGTAAATAAGTTTATCTACGATTGTTACGAAATATAAACATTGTATCTCTGTTTAGATGCGTAGAAAGTGATTTTTTACGAACTTGTATTTATTACGCATGCGTGTCTCATAAATTTGAAAAATTCCTCTTTTTTTACCGCCCTAGGGTGGTAAAAAAGAAGAATTCTTCACCTTTACGCACGAATAGCGAGTTTGTTTTCATTTAACAAAACTAATTTGCTGTTTTTTTTAATGAAATTAACTGTTTATATCGAGTTTTTTTGTGAATATCAATGAGTTATTTAAATGATTATGACGAATATGAGGAGAATAATACGTCTTCCGAAATATGGAATGCTCACGTGGAAGAGAAACAAATAGGTGCATAAGGTTGAAACTTATATGGGACCAACAATGGCCTAATTATGACCTATCTTCTAAATTTCAATAAAATCGGAGGAGTAATTTTAAAAATATGTTGGTTCGCAAAAATTAGAGCGACACAGACCTACAGACTGACGGACAGACACGGAAACAAAAATGTTCCCTGATGTCTGAAACGGACTTCTGTCTTGGAAATTTTTGAAATCGGAGACCTAAA
The DNA here is from genome assembly GCA_951217055.1 of Gerris lacustris. Lineage (NCBI taxonomy): Eukaryota > Metazoa > Arthropoda > Insecta > Hemiptera > Gerridae > Gerris > Gerris lacustris. The sequence goes on along the minus strand of OX578283.1, from coordinate 20,926,614 downwards.
AATTTACGTTCTTCAGAACGATCGTTACCTTCGGTAAGCTCGGAAGCAAATCAAAATTATATACAAGACAATGAATTCTCTAGTACAGTAAGTGATGTTACAACACATTTGAAAATTGACTTCCAATTGGTGTGGCACATAGCATTCTCACATCCAAGCCATTATTGTCTAATTAGTCCGGTCTAATTAGTTACCGAAGATGACGGAAGCTATGTGATCGAAAAATTTTTAAGTGTCCGATTTACAAAATTCCAAAACAGGAATCCGTTTTTTTCAGGGATCATTTTTGGTTCCGTGTCCGTCGGTCGGTCTGGCGTTCAATTTAGCAAACCAACGTATCTTAAAAACTACACGTCCAATTTAATGAAATTTGGGTGGTAAGTCATGAGTAGCCCATGAGTTGGTCCCATATAAGTTTCAACTTTCTACGCTCATTTGTTTCTCTTTCACATGCGCACATACATACATTAATTTATACACCTATAGCTTCAAAAGTACTTATCTGATTTGTATAAAACTTTTGTAGTTTATCGAACTTTCGATAAACTAAAAAAATTTCATACAAATCAGATAAGTACTTTTGAATCTTATGTGAAAATAAATGTATGTTTGTGCGCATGTTGAAGGGAAACAAATAAGTGCAGAAGGTTGAAACTTATATGGGACCAACAATGGGCTAATTATAACATACCACTCAAATTTCATTAAATTTAGACGTGTAGTTTTTAAGATATGTTGGTTCGCAAAAATTGAACGACAGACACGGAACCAGAAATGTTCCCAGATGTCTGAAACGGATTTATGTCTTGGTATTTTTGAAAACGGGGACCTAAAAATTTCTCGGAAACGGAACACATAGCTTTCGTTAATTATTCAAAATAATTTGAATTACAATGTAAATCAACATTGATTTTAATTTTTGTTTTAGTAACCATTCGAAATAAATCTTTAGCGACAAAACTAATGTAAATAAATGTACATAATCACGACGTTTCTAATGACTCATTCTTCGTTTAAAAATTAAACTTAAAAGAAAAATAAATTATCTTCGAATCATTGAAATACTAAAACTAAAATAAATCATCCTACACTTGAATATGGTTTAATTCCTTTCTCTTCAACATGCGCACAAACATACATTTATTTACACCTACACCTATATCTTCAAAAGTACTCATCTGAGCTTTATGATATTTGGATGGTTTGGCGAATGTAGCCCGTAGATAGCTCAGATACTCCATATTCATTTTACCCGTCTGTGGTCTTTAAATTTTACTAAAATGTTACTTTATTTCATGAAAAAAATCAAAAGATTTTTTGACATATTACAAAAACGGGGGAAACAATAAAATAAATTAGACAATAGTGGCTTGTAAAAGCATAAAGTACGAGATAGGATGCGAGGAAACTATGTGCCACTTTAATTGGCAATTTATTGTTTTTATAATTAGGTTTTCTTATCCCCTTAAATAAAAATAAAAAATAAAAAATGTTGAAGTAATTTAATTTAATTAATAATTACTTCTTTAGCACTGTCTCCTTGATGTAGGTGTTTTGATGATATGTAACTATGATGAATGATAATAGAAGGGTACCTAATAATGAATTGATGATAATGGCAAGGGTATTCATTTCAGCAAGTAAAGTATAATATGACTTCGATATTCTATATAGAATGCAAAGATTTTGGCGTCACTTCCTTGCATGATATTTCAGTTGTTTTAATGATATTAGGATTGAACACAATACTTTCTGTGGTTTCTTCTTATTTCTGATCTTTTACTGATACAGGTTCAGTATTTCTTCATTATACTTGACTCACACGACATGATAAAAATGTATTTTGAACCTGAAAAACCTTTTAGAAGAACAGCAACTACTCCAATAAAAAAAGAAGAAAATAGAAAAAAAAATACTCTAATGTAAACTTATTCTTTGGAAGGAACTTTTTGCGGATGCCCAGCCCAGTTGCTTAGTTTGCAGATGTCGCCTACCATTAAATACCGCCCCGTTTTCGGATGGCCTTAGATAACACAATAGTACACAACGCGTCGAGTGCGGAAAGTAGCATTTTGCATGTGAGTGTGGAGTTTGCACCCGAGCGACAGCGAGGGTAGTAAAACCACACGAGCAATGCAGAATGCCGTTTTCGCACGAGTTGCGTACCGTACTTTATCTACGATTGTTAGATTTAAATAATAAATACAGAAAAAAATAAACTTGCTGTATGTAAGTTCGTATCTCTCTCTTAATAAAGATGGCATTAATTCTTGAGTTGTATTTTTTGCCGAATTAATTATTTCTGGAGGAGTATTATCATTCTCCACATTTTCGTCCAAGTCACTTGATTCACTCATTGTTTTTCACTATAATCTCGATATAAACAGTTACTTTAATAAAAGAACAGCAAATTAGTTTCCTTAAATGTAGGCAAACTCGCTAATCGTGCGTAAAGCTGAAGAATTCCTCTTCTTTACCGCGCTAGCGTGGTAAAGAAGAGGAATTCTCCAGAACTATGAGACGCGCATGCGCAATGAATACAAGTACGTAAATAATCACTTTCTACGCATCTAAACAGAGATACAATGTTTATATTTCGTATCAGTCGTAGATAAAGTTTATTACATAAATTTCATCTAATTTAATAAGCTCGTAAAGTTAAAGTAATAAGTTCACTAGACTGAATTATTTCTCTGTATAACACTGTTCAATGGCGCTTAAAATCTTTTCTGGGTAAGTTTAAAAAGAAATAGCCTGACAATCAGTGTAGCAAATAGCTTCCTCGCGTCTTATCGCGTTTTCTTTAATGATTTTATGCTTTTACAAACTATTATTGTCAAATTTATTTAATATGCCCCCTCTTTTCGTCGAAATTGTTTTGACATTTTACATGAATAAAAGCCGTATCAATTTAGCACAATATACAGGGTGGCCACGATAAACTGGCTCACCCTGTTATCTCTTTTATTTTTGAAGATAGAGAAAAAATTTAAATGTTAACTCACCTTGGATTTTCACGTAGTTTTATAATATGATTTCCAAAAATATTTGTATCTCATAGTTTCGGCGGTATCTCTCTCAACTTTGTAATTTTAAATGGTAACCTATATTTTTTATATTTGTTTCTTAAATTAGATTGCTTTAGAAGAAAAATGAGATTTGAATCAACAAAATCGGTTGAGAATTGACGGAGATATTTAGTTTTCATTGTAACAAAAATGCTATTTTAGTATGTAAAGTAGGAAATGTAACAAAAAAAATGCAAATTAAACGAAATGATCTTAATTCTGTTAATTTCACTTATTTAGGGAAGTTGAATGCATTTACTGATCAAAAGTCCAACCTTTTTTCCATTCCTTTCCGAAACTGTAGAGTAAAGGAAGGTGGTCGACACACTGATCAAAAGAGGTCCATACTAACGATGTTGCTGAATGCAATGGAAAAAAAGTTTGACTTTTGGTCAGTAAATGCATTCAACTAACCTTAATAAATGGAAAACAAAGTGGAATAAACAGAATTAAGATATATATATTTTTTTTAATTTAGTATTTTACATACTTAGATAGCATTTTTGTTATATTGAAAACTGAATATCTCTGTCAATTCTCAACCGATTTTGTTGATCCAAAGCTCATTTTTCTTCAAAAGCAATCTAATTTTAGAAAAAAATATAAAAAATCTAGGTTACCATTTAAGATTACAAAGTTGGGAGAGATAACGCCGAAACTATGAGATAAAAATATTTTTGTCCTTCAGAACGATCCAGCAGGTAGGTCTGGAGGGGGCACATTCTAGTCAGTTTAGATTGGGGGGGGGGGGGGGGGGGTCGTAGTGGAAACAAGAAAAGGGAAGACTTATTCAACGAAGCAGTTGCCCCCCCCCCTCCCCCCCCCCCCCCCCCCCAAAAACAAAACAAAAAAACAACTACTCCGCGCCCAAGTAACAATAACTGTTTTAGAACGTATTCGTTAGAAAATGTTTTGCTGATGCTTACTGCAGTGTATTATCTTACTGTAAGTCATGGGCGTCGTCTGCAGTTAATTATTGGGAGGGGGCATCTATGGCGGGGGGGTTCGGGGGCCCTTCCCCGGAAAATTTTGAAAATATGACCTCTCAAAACAGCGCTTTTATGCATTTTCGAGGTGAAATTGAATATGAGGTGAATGTAAAAATATGTATTAAAAAAAATTCACCGTATTTTTTTTTTTTGTTTACTCTTTCGGGTCTGGGCCCGTCTGGGGGGGGGGGGGGGCACGTGTCCCCTGTGCCCCCCCCCCCCCCCCCCTGGATACGCCACTGGAACGATCGCATAGCTTCCATTACCTTCGGTAAGCTCGGAAGCAATATTGGAAATGTTGTTTTATTTGTATTTATTGTTTTATTTGTTTTTTTTGTATTTATTGTTGTATGAAGTAATTGTTGCATCAAGTATAAAAGATTTTTCCACCTATATAAATGATAAAAATATTATTTTTAGTTCAAGAGGCAAAGATCTTATTTTTATAAATATTTTTGTCATATATTGAGAGAATCTGTAAAAATAAATGTTAAACTTCTTTAAGGACAATTAAGGAAGTTTTTATCGACTCCTCGTTTTATTTTTAACCATCCTTATTATTGTACTGTTATTTCTCATTTTTTAACAATGAAATAAGAATTTTTAGAACACATAATATTATTTAGAGAAACACACTGGAGAATGTGCCAAAATAAACCCTAGAGCCCCTACCTTAGAGCCAGCCCCTTAGAGTAGTCGAGTCAGTCGTGCTAAAGAAAGGTTATAAGAAACTACTACAACGTGATATAGATCATTTCTAGGCATATAGTTTCTTGAAAGGTTAATTAGTTATGTTCAGTCAATTGGATCTACACCGTTTTGTTCATATATCAATTTTGAAAATTATTTGTTTCACGTTAGCTGTCACTGGATAAGTTAGTTATTCAAATTTCAAATAATTCTCCAAATCAAAGTTGTCACCTATCAAGTGGTAACTAAAATCAACTTAATTTTCAGTCTACTAACTGATTTTGTACTCAGGATCATGCAAATCACATTGTCCACCATAATTGGCGGGACAGGGCCGCTCTACACTATTGCCAAGCTTTGTCCCTTAGGCGAATGTAGCCGATCATGTATTCTTAAAAGGCTCCACAAAATTATATACTAACTTATATACAAAATTCTAGTTTGATGTTAGTCAGATATTTATTTGCACGCTCTCCCCTGGACTTAAGTTTCAATAAAATAAAAATGAGTACATGCACGATCCGAAAAATATGAAGGAAGTAAGAAAGCTCAGGGAAATAAGAAAGCTTTGCTACGAAACCCTGCGTCTATCGAGCTTTAGGTTTTAGAAGCAAATCTAATTTTGAGTTAAGTGTTGTTACGTTACTACCAGTTTAGCTCTAAATTGACATTCCAGACATGATTAGCGACACTTAACTTCCTGTCTTTCCTCAATCACAAATACTCAATATAACACTCATCTTTAACTTCCTTTGAGTTTATAACTTTGAAACCTCTTGCAAACCATTCATAGTTTATATATATATATATAATTGCTTGAATCTTACAAAGGTTCATAATTGGAAATACGTTAAGAATAATAGTTATTTCCATTTATTAGGTAAATATAAATTAAATAGATACCTTTAGCTACTTAAGTTAGCGACGTCTGTTCGGTGGCAGAGTCCTATCATACGGTTTATTTACCTGATGGAGCGACTCGCCAACCCCGTGGTAGTGTCATCCATTACATTTAGCTGTATAAGCCTATATGGCTAGGCCTCCCAAAGCCACATGGGCTGTTGCGCCCCTCGGATTATCATTATATTTACATTTAGGCGGCTTCCACGCCGTTTTTATAGTCTAAGAATGTATATTTATCCCTACAATAATGCGAATGTGATTGAATTACGCTTATATTGTATTAAAGGAAGCAAACTTAAAGTCTATAGTAAATTATTATAGTAAGCGAATATCGACTCCTCATAGATGGGCTACACATGAATCAACATGAGGCTATTTACATAGAACTGAATTCAACTTGCCATAGTTGAATCAAGCATGGTCGAATCAACCATGGCAATTTTAATCATGCATGTCTCTTTGGAAAGAGTTTTTGACGGCCGATGAATCCAAAGTTAAATTACTTGAAAACTATGCTAGACGTGACAAACATAAACGCACTTGGCATCATCGTTAATGCCCAGTCAGAAAATGTTGTTAAATTTAAATATGTAGAGTGATTTGGGAAAGAAAATGTTTGCGTTTTTGAGGGAAGGAGAATAGAGAGGGGGGACTGACAGACAAACAGCATCACTTATTTATACTGGATAAATTTGATCCTGTAGAACTTACTTGGACAGGAGGAAACTTGGCTAAACCAATGATCTTTCAATTTTTTACATGAGACTTGGCTTATTTCTTTTACACAAGTGTTTTTGTTGAAAAAAATAAACTTCCTATATGTAAGTTCGTATTTCTCTTTTGATAAAGACGACATTAATTCATTAGTTGTATTTTGTGCCACTATGCATTTGTCATCACTATTACTTTATTTGGTTATTACTATTACTGTATCTGATCATCACTACTACTTTATTCGGTTGTTGCTATTACATTATTTGGTCATCACTTCTGCTTTATTTGGTTATTACTATTACTGTATCTGATCATCACAACTACTTTATTCGATTGTTACTATTACTTTATTTGGTCATCACTACTGCTTCATTTGGTTATTACTATTACTGTATCTGATCATCACTACTACTTTATTTGGTTATTACTATTACTTTATTTGTCATCACTTCTGCTTTATTTGATGTTCATCAGTGAACTCTTAAATGTCGATCTTCAGTTATGTTTGTAGTTTACAATTTCTTCACTATGCTTACAAAATTTAAAGTTTGTGAAAGAAAATAATAGAGATAAAAACGAACATAGAGAGTTGAGTCTGTAAAGTCAAATGGTGCTGTGGCGACAAACTGAAATTAGTAAATCAAGTTTAACAAAACATAAAATCCATTTTTATATCAATCTCATGTCCTATATGTGTGAGTATGAATGCAATAACAGTAAAAGTATATCCACCCAATTTGCTTTGACACCAATAAAAGTCACTGGGAATGAAAGAACAAGATTAATCACAAAGCGACCAGTTTGTAAATTGCTCCAGTTATATACAGAGGTAAGCCGGATGAGAAAAGAAAAAAAATAACGTAATGTCCGTAAAGATATTATTCTTGGAACAATAATAGCTTTTTGGCATTACAAAAAATATATATCAATCTTCAAAAGAAATATTGAATGCTTTTTTTCTACATAGTTCAACCGTTCCAGTCAAATAAAGAAAAGCTAATTCATAAAAAGACTTAATTTAGTAAAGATTATTACAATTTAACTAAGGTTGGAAACAACCTTTAATCTTAAAATTAATGATTTTTTAATGAAAAAAAGTGCTGTACAACATGACCACTTTTTAAAATTTTGTTATTGTGTTGCATATCATTTAATAGGCCTTAATATGCACTTTAAGGCTGTCATTTGTTTATTTTCAAAAATTGGGTTCATGCACTTTTTTACCGATTTCTATCACAATAATAATATCATACATTGAAAATGCTCTGATCATACTATGATATATCCCGTGTTATTCTTCGTCAGTCTAATGTATACATGAGGAATAATTTCAAGATAAAAAGAACTTTTTATATACTACGTTTTTAAATTTTCTGTTGAATCGTATGTAATGTTGATAATATAATTGTTATTGTTATATAATATATAATGTTAGTGAAAAAAAAAATAGTTCCAAATTTATTTACTTCACATAAATGACAACCATCTAGAGAGCTGATCTTAAACCTATAAAAGGAGAAATCTTTGTACAACAGATCTCCCCAACACCAAATCTAAACCGTGCCATCGATATATTTGAAATAATATAATCGATAAATAATATAATCGATATTTCCTGTTTAGCTGTCATGCTGTCATTCAATGTTTACCTATCACAAATTTGAGACCTCAGAGTAAGAAAGGGGTAGAGGGAACAATACTATAGAATCGGGATCTCAAAAAGTGGTTCATTTTGCGACACCCATATACTAAACCTCCCAAGCGGCTGTTTGGTGAAACATTACGATATCTCGATAAAAACTCGAAATTTATCTGATGTCAGCTGATAAGGATAAGAATAATGTGATATTTTCTTACGACATTTAATATTTTAATAGTTTTCTTAAAAGGAAGTTACCTTGTTAATAACATGTAATAGTTCTTGATAACCAAAAGCAATCTTATATAAAACAAAATCGTCTTCTAAAGCAATCACATCAGATTTTTCTCTTAAATATTTGACATTTCGATAATAAAACAATCAAACAAAGCACAAGATTAGGTTAAAGGTTTTGTTGACAAGCGTCCGTGGGCACGGAAGGACAAGGTATAGACCAATGAGACAAGGACCAGTGACCACGTGATCGTGCTGTTGTCACTTTAGTTCGGATTCAGCTCGCTTGAGAGGTTTAGTATATGGGTGTCGCATAATGAACCACTTTTCAAATCGCATTGCTCTCTCTACCCCTTATTTACTCTGAGTTTGAGACCCATCAAAATGAAGATAGCGTAAATATTGGATATGGCAAAACAACTAAAATAACTTGCGGATTTTTTCCGAACTAACTTTCCGCACAGCAAAATTTGCTGAAAACTAATTAAAGTTTGCTGAAAGATGGCTAAAAGTATTCAAATAATGCATTGTCATCGTGTTCTGAGCTATGCTAAAAGTTTCAAATGTCTAGCTATTCGGGAAGTTAGTTAGAAATCGATTGCCAGATTTGTACCGGACAAACAAACAAACAAGAATGCAAGCTAATAAAAACGTAGTAAAATACAGTGGTCTTGCTCCCTCGAACTTTACGCCCACGATGCTGAAATCAGCAAAATGAAATCATATCCAAGAATAAAACCTAACCGTGAAAATAAAGCCAAGTTCCAGACCCCCTCCCAAAAAGTCAGCCTATTAAAGTAAAGTGATATTTTACATTGCGTCCAAGTCTGTTTTATGCCTCATTCAAAAACTGACCAAGTGTAGGGCAATAAAAATATATGGGAAGTCTTGTTCATGAAAGCAGGATTGAAGTTGGGTTATGGACTATATAATGAGCAGACTTGGCCACAATGTAGATATACCACTACCACTGCAACCGTGAAAAGAGAGCCAAGTTCTAGACTCCCTCACAAAAGAAGTCAACCTATCAAACTATAGTGATATCTACATTGCGGCCAAATCTGTTTTATGCCTCATTCAGAAACTGTCCAAGTGTTAAGCAATAAAAATATATGGGAAGTCTTGTTCATGAAAGCAGGAGTGAAGTTAGGTTATGGACTATAGAAAGAGCAGACTTGGCCACAATGTAGAATGTAGATATTACTATTTTAATTGGCTATTTTGTCGAAGGGGATCTGGAACTTGTCTATCTTTTCATGCTTTTGTAGAGGATAATCAATTTATAGGATAAAAAGAAAGTAAAGTAGAAGATTTATAAATTTATCGCCTATTACAAAAGGTATTGTCTTCACGAATATCGTTTTCTGATTGATAGTGATAACGTATCACTTCTGTGAGCTCTTGGCTTTAAAGTGGTCAAATTACACGCAAGTCAAATATTACATTGTTGTAATTTCCTAACTTTAAAATATCTTACAGAAAATATAGTTTGCTTTTCAGTCTCCCATTTAATTTATTTTAGTATCGAAATATAAAACTAAAGGATAATTAAACGGATATTTTATCTCTCTGTTAATTTCATTTTCCTTCTTGACCCAATTATTTGTCATCCTTCTCCAAATTAACTTAAAAAGCGACACAACTTTATTCATTTTACAATTAAATGGAATAAGAAAGAAATTCTTTAACATTTATAAGCAAGAGAAGAAACACTAAATATAATTATAAACTTTAGTTTATAAAATAAAATCCTACGTGAAAATCTATAAATGTGTTTACGCTATTATCAGAACCCGATTTACGCCACCTGTTGACTTGGAGAGCTGGACGGTTTAAACCTAAAGGCAAAGATACACATGCCTGTAGCTTGAACAAAAACATGCCAGCTACTTGCACGTGTTTATTGTTTATGTTAAATGGCATGCTTGTAGCTGGCAAACAAGCAGATAAAAACTTAATAAAAATCCTTGGTATGCCAGTTACCTGCAAATACCCTCTTTTGGCATGCAAGCTACTTCCCCAATTTGACGGCATGTGTATATTCGCCTTAATATTAGCTGCCAGGGAGTCAATCTAACAATTGTAAACTTTTAATTCTTCTGTCTCTAGATATTAATGAATGCTAAAAGTGGAGTTGATGTCACTAGAATAATGAAAAATAGGAAGCCTCTCCACAAGGTAAATGTTTATTTCACATAACTAGTTTTCGGCCTTTCAGCCATCATCAGTGCCGGTAAATGGTAAAGAAAACCCCGATGTTGAGTGGATCTCCCATGTGAGTCAACGTCGGGTTTTTCCTTTGCCTTTTACACTTGCACTGATGATTGATGATGGCCAAGAGGCCGGAAACTAGTTATGTGTATAGGTTTACATTTCTGACATCATTAGAATCAAGCACATACATTCTGATCATGCGAATTGTTAACCTAAAGTTCGTGCCAAATTCTAAAATGTAGCTCTTCAGGCTGTGCCAAATGAATCTTAGTACGTTGGCAGCTCAGGAAAGTCCAAAAAATGGAGTGGGAGCCAATGACAACTAAGGACTTCTACCTGAGCTCTCATTGGCTCCCCACTCCATTTTTTGGACTGCCAACACACAGAGTGTAGAGCTACATTTACTATGCGTTACTATACTATATAGAGCTACATTACTACATTTACTATAACTTCTCTCAAGGTGTACTAATAAAGAATTGAAATTAAATCATTGTAATTATTTATCTTATCTTTGTTGCAGATAGTGAAAATGGAGATGCCAAATAGCAGTTCAAATATGACAGCAAAAAAAAGTCTTGAAATGGAATTCATCACAAATCTTTGGCGAAAGTGCAGGAAAATCTTACTGAAGCAAATAGCAACTCTTGCCAACTCCTCCGGTAAGTAAATATTTTTAAATAAATTCTTTACGCTAAAATGATTGTAATTTATCGATAGTATTAATTTTATATACGTATACACGTAGTATAATACACATATGATAAGAAATTAAGGTAGATAACTACCTAAAATTACTTGAATGATACACATAATCAAAAATCTACTCGACCAATCTTATATAATTTAAAGAAAACAAAAAAACAAAATAGTTAATAGGTTCTCTCTGGAAAATCACAGAAGATATGTTTACTAAAAAAATAAAAGCCCCCATACACTATCAACATTGTTTGTCTAACAAGGCTTGCGTCAAGCCAGTATGACTAGTAAATTTGACGGTGTATGGGTGAAGTTTGTGAGTTGGATGGCTTGATCTGGTGTACACAAAGTGACAAACTTACTTGACAAACTTGCTTGTCAAACATGTTTGATCGTGTATGTGGGCCTAAAACGTGACTTCAAATTTACAATTATACAAATTATTGTTGGTCAAGTGATAAGCATATATTATAAAGTTACTTGAAAGATTATAAGTAATTTATGTATCATATGCAAATATTAGTCGTCTTATAAGCAACTGGCTGCGCGTTTTGTAATTACCTACGAAGAAGACGATTTTCACTTTTAAAACACAAAAAACGATCGGTACTACTTTAAGATCGTTCTTTGAGTATCGTAGATGAAAGAGCTTGTCCTTTGATAAAGTTTCTTTTACATTTTTAGTAAAAGCATTTTCAATCCAAGTGGCAGCAGGTTTAATTACAAGGTAAGAGCTTTTTGTAAACATTCTCCTCATTTTCGCTTTTATTTGGCTGTATGCTTTGGCCAAATTTTATCCCCTAAGAATTGTGGGCCCGAAAATAACAATCTGAAACATCGGCTCATCTAGTATAGAATTTTTTTATAAATTTATAGTTATATCTTAACTTATTAAATCTTACAGTCATTCTCAAGTTATCTTCTCTTTTGGTAAGCACATTATTAAAAGGGTTTTTTTTTTTTAAATTTGTACCCTAAGGGAAGAAATTATTTTATCAATTTTTTTGTTGTTAAATAAATAGAAAAAAATGAATCTGTAACAAAGATTTAACCATTGAAACAACCCTTATAAGAAACCTCCATCCTTTATATTACTCTGAGGAAGAGAATAAAGAAAAAATGAAGAAAGAAATGAGAGGATAATATAGCTCAATTTCTAAAATAAAACAATTTCATACTCCGAAGTCACTCAATTAATTTATTTCTGTCTAGAAGAAAGGAAAAGAAGACGAAGAAAAACCAGAAAAGAGGTTTTTGAATCTAGAACTTTTTAATATCGTGGAACCCCTTCATAATATGAAGTCCTGGAAACCTTAAAATTATCTTCTCAACAACCAACAACAGGACTAAAAAGGAAAATAATATGAAAAAATTAATATTTTGATCTTGATTCACTGGATCTCTGCCTAAAATGTTTAGCCTGAATAGAGAATGAAAAGTAAATAATTACAAGATAAAAAAAACTTTTTATATAATACGTTTTTAAATTTTCTGTCATAAATCAAAAATTTGAAACCCGTCAAAATGAAGATCGTAAACATGATGTCAAAACAAAAAAAATAAATAACTTGCGGATTTTTCCCGAACTAACTTTCCATACAGCAAAATTTGCTGAAAATGAATTAAATTTTGATGTAAGATGGCTAAAACTATTAAAATAATGCATTGTCATCGCGTTCTGAGCTATTCTAAAAGTTTCAAATGTCTAGCTACTCGGGATGTTTGTTAAAAATCGATTGCAAGATTTGCACTGGACAAACAAACAAACAAACAAGAAAGCAAGCTAATAAAAAGTAGTAAAATATATTTTTTTCACGTTGGTGAATCTTGTTCCAGCAAAGTGGTGCTGATCGGGTCGGTAGAAAGGGCCACGTTCCGGGAACGTGCTCTCCCAACTATACTTCTATCTTTTTTTTTAATTCTTTATATTAATTACATTGGAGGGCTAATTAAACCTCATCCAATCGAGCTGAGACTTAGCGCATAATTAGTACCAAGAAATAATAATTTTAACAAATAATTATATTCTTTTTTTTAAATAATAAAATATTAAACTATCGACGGTAGGGATATCCTCATAATATATATATATATATATATAATTTAAATTACATTTTTAAAATTAAAATTAATTAATACCAATATTTACCAAAATGTATGAGTATAAAGGATTTTTACTACGAACCTTGTTTTTTATGGGCTAGTATTATTTAATACCATGGCCCACGTTAGGATCCTATCTAACCAATTAGCCTTGTAGAACCGTGGTTCTTAACATGCGTTTCGCATTCCCCTTGATTTTTTCGTCCTTTAGTTATTAAAGTTTCTTTGTTTTTTCCCAGCCACTAGGTTGTGCAAAGCAATTATAAAGAAGGAGCTATACGGTTACTTTATACAATGTGGCACTTTTTTTAAAAACATAATACTTGGTGAGAAAGCCGGTGAGTAATATATTTTTAGGTTATTTAGGGTCTAGTTATTCATCCCAACGCGATCTAGCGCACAGTTATACTAAAATTACTCCGATGATTTATTCCGCCCTACAGCCGAAAACAGTCAGTGTCTAAAGTGTGACCGCTAAAGACGGTGTAACGCCAATCTGTCCCACAATAAACTGTGAAAACCCCAATTGTAATTACCCAATTATAGTACTTTATTTATTTATTTATTTTTTTACTTTATTTTTCTACATTCTACCCTTTGTCATCCCGCAATCAGGAAAACAACCTGGGCGAGCCAAAATATAAATCCATTTTTACTTGTTAGGCTCTAGGCTAAATGAGTAAACTTTACGCAATATACAGTCCACGCACATAGTTCCGCTTATAATCAGTAGGTATTCTCTGGTAGGACTTCCACATTCTATCTTTAATATTTAAAAGGACAAATCTCTGTGCAAAGGATCTCGCCAAACACAAATCTAAACCGTGCCATCGATGTGCCCCCGTGTAGGGGACGGTGAGAGAAGAAAAAGGAGCGAGGGAGGATGTTAAGGTTTTTGCTCTTCCTTTCGAGCGCCATGGGCCCTCGGTCTCCGCTTCTATTAAATAATTACAATAGATATTAAAATCAAAATAAGACGTCCAGGTTACATTGAATATCTACCAATTACAATACACCACCCTCAGGAAGTCTTGGTAGAAAATGTTTTCTGATATGCAACTCTAAACAGGGGTGCATTTAACATATTTTAGAGAAGACCATTTTGTCGATTAAATTAATTATCTCTGCAATAAGAAAAATCTTCATTTAAAAAATTAATAAAGAGCTTGTGTTTGTCAAAGCTTAGACGCTAATAGGAGCAAAACAACTAAATTTACTAATGCATAGTCAGCAAAAGCTACTTGTTTAATTTAGCTAGGTCTAAATATTTGATCTAAATAATAGAGATATATTATTTAGATACGGTTTAAATAATAGATGTCGGAGAGATTGATTCCTTAAATTAGAACATTAATTTAGATTCGGTCTAAATATTAGATGTCGGAGAGATTGATGCCTTAAATTAAAACTTTACCTATGTTATATCCCCGTGTATTTTTTAAATACCTAGTTGAATACAAAATAACTTCCTAATTTTTGTATGAATCGTAGCCCCCGCAGATAGCTCCCCCCGCAGATAGCTCCAGATTAATTTGAGCCATCTGCGCTCTTTAACTTTTGCTTAATTGATACTTTAAATCATGTAAAAAATTAAAACAATTTTTACTGATTTAAAAACGGGGGAAACAATCAAACAAATTAGACAACAATGGCTTGTAACAGCATAAAACTAATAAAGTAAGTGGATAAGATGCGAGGAAGCTATGTGCCACACCAATTGGCAGTCTATTTTATATAATAAATAAAATCATAACTCACAAAGAAACTTCAGGAATAAGAGTCGTAATGGTGGTCATCTTAATAAGAAACTGTCGTGGTGGTTACTATTTATTAATTAGTTTATTTTTTAACTCTTTTTTCGTTTTATTAATTGTTAATTAATTAGTTATTTATTTAATTCTATTAATTTACTATGTATAATGATTAACTATGAATTTATCATTTATATTTTTGTTAAACATTTCCTTAGCTTATTATTTATTATTGAATTATTTCTTATTTATGTAGAATTTGTTACAAGCTTTTATTCGTTTATCCCGAGCTGTCAGAATGATAAAGTATAATGGCATGCGTATAGTGTTTGTTCAGAGGCACTGATGATGGCTTTATAAAAGCCGATAGCTGCTTTGATAAATAAACAAGTATTATTTTACGTGGAGAGACTGTTTCACAAAAAAGGGTCTAGCAAGATAGAGACATAGCACTGCTTCCTTCTTAAGACATAAGCCCTCAATTTCTAACAGAATTAAACATAAGATTTAGATGTTGTCTAAAAGTAAATAATGTAAAATTAAATGATTACACAATTTCTATGTTTTATTTTAAGCTTGAAAATCCAGGAAATATGTTTCCACAGTTTCTATGTTTTATGTTTACACAGTTTCTGTTTCATTTATATTAAGCTTGACAGTCCAAGAAATGTGTTTGCACATACACAGTTTCTGATTTATTTATGATAAGCTTTATTCAAAAATATGTTTACAAAGTTTCTGATTCTTAAACATAAGATTTAGAATGTTGTCTAAAAGAAAATAATGTAAAATTAAATGATTACACATTTTCATTTTAAGCTTGAAAATTAAGCTGTTTTATTTTAAGCTTGAAAATCCAGGAAATATGTTTCCACAGTTTCTATGTTTTATGTTAACACAGTTTCGGTTTCATTTATATTAAGCTTGACAGTCCAGGAAATGTGTTTGCACATACACAGTTTCTGATTTATTTATGAAAAGCTTTATTCAAAAATATGTTTACAAAGTTTCTGATTCATAAACATAAGATTTAGAATGTTGTCTGAAAGAAAATAATGTAAAATTAAATGATTACGCATTTTCATTTTAAGCTTGAAAATTAAGCTATGTTTTATTTTAAGCTTGAAAATCCAGGAAATATGTTTACACAGTTTCTATGTTTTATGTTTACACAGTTTCGGTTTCATTTATATTAAGCTTGACAGTCCAGGAAATGTGTTTGCACATACACAGTTTCTGATTTATTTACGATAATCTATATTCAGAAATATGTTTACAAAGTTTCTGTTTCATTTATGTTAAACTTTAAAATCCATGAAATATGTTTACACAGTTTCTGTTTATTTGGGTCAAGCTTGACAATATAGGAAATCCAACTTGGCTTAATATTTTTGTAAACTTTCTAGCCGGAGACTCATTCAATTGCACATTATAAAAAATTCATTCCTAAGGGAAGCTCGGGAATCCCTAGTTTGGATATTAGGGTGGTGTGGATTAATTTAACAGGATTAATAAACAGTTATTCCTCTTGAAATAATAATAGAACAATGTAGGTCTCGTTTAATTTAATATCCAGTCTGATTTAGTTCATCCCTTGCCTCATTATAATGTATATTTTATTGGGAAAATTATGGAAGTTTTAGTAACAATTTTATTCGACAATATTTCCACATTTGCTTTAATGAAGGTTTACAAATGTTGAGTCCTTTTATAAGCAGAGATATCTAAAGTTTGTACTGAATTTAATATCATTTTTTATGCATTAAATAATAATTTAAGAAGGGTCTGATGATATTTGGAAGTACATAATACCTTAATGCTGCAATTAAAAATATTTGGTAATTTAAATGTACCAACATTTCTTCAAAAACGTCCCATATAGGGTTTTCTACAAATTTTAACCCTCAAAAAGGGTTGAAAGAAAAAACAACTTTTTATGGTACATATATTAGAATTTAAATCAAATTATAATTATTATTAACTACGGGAAACAGACAGAGAAAAATAGACTCCAGCGCGGGGATTTGAACCACCGGCCTCTATAAAGGGTTGAAAGAAAAAACAACTTTTTATGGTACATAAATTAGAATTTATGCTGGAACTATATACATAATTGCTTTACGATGCGTTCACTGAATGTGTTAAATAACGCCATTTTACGATGAGTTCAAGGAAAAATCATTTATATAATAATGTAGTGTCGCGACGGCAACGACGACACACCTCAAAATGATTTGTTGCTAAGCAGACGCAACCACATTTATTACAATAAAAAAAAAAGTTTTGATTTGTTGATCTTCAAATAAATATAGTAACCTATCTAAATAGATATAATAACTTCTAAATTAATCTACTTAATTTTACATCTTTTTATAAATATAAAATTTAGCCCGTCAAGAACTTAATAGCTCGTGTATTATAAATGAAAATAGTTTGGGGCAAGTGAGTTCTTGTAATAACTCATTACTTGATACAACGATAAAGCTATGGATGTGAGAGTACCTCAAATCTCTAACTTTCGAACCATCTGAAGTGATCATTTTAGAAAAGGAGTACATCATAAGAGCCATTAGCCGCAGTGATTATTTACTAATGATTTGCAAAATCTCAAGCACAGCCTTTTAGGATTTATCTAAGTTTTAGAAAATCTAGAGTAAATTAAAAGGATTTTCTGTAAAATAATTTTTATTTAATATTAATTTTTACAGCTCAATCCTATTATATATAATTGCACGTTATATAATTGTATGTTATAATAACTGCAGATTAAAAGGCACTCATTTACTTATATACACTGTAAATTACTTAATTGTTTAAATAATCCCTTACATTAATAAGTATAATTAAACTAAGGGATATTATCACCTATAAAGAAGTGTGATGTTCATTTGTCCAAAGGTTCTTTGGACTAAATATCTATTTGTCTTAATAGTTATTTAAGCAGTGGAATTCCCTAAAGTGTTTAGGAAATGCAGGGTGCGTAACAGATTCAATTGTTATCACATGGCACCAAATTTATTCGGTAACCCCCACCCGTAGGTCATAGGTAGTATAACCAAGTAAATTATTACCGATAAAAATATATTAAAATGTATATATACATATATAATATATATATATATATATATATATATATATATATATATATATATATATATATATATATATATATATATATATATATATATAAGCATGTATTAAAGATATATAAAAATGAATTTATACGATAAAAGGTCCCCTGATCCATATTCGCTGTAAGTAGGGTTTCAATCAATTTCCGCTCTTACAAAATTGATACACTGCTCCCAAAAATCCCGAGGCTTATCCACCGAAAAAAGATTCAGATTCTGATACAAACTGTTTTTTATAATGAATATTCTAGTTGTTTGATGACAGCCCAACATTTATCTAAAATATTGCATAAAATAAAAATAATAGAAAAAGGAACAAAACCTATCCCACAACTATATTTGTTGAAAGATTTATCGGTTGCGAAATACGTATATATCCATCTTGTATAATATAGCTTTTCCAATATTTCTTATAATTCTTCGTCCAAGATTGTTATTTTTAATTTTCTTTTTTTTTCCTTCGATTTAAATTCAAACAATTCATTTTAAGGATTTTTTTGTAAGCTTTGTTTCGTAAGATAAGAATTAATTCTTTTCGAGTTCTTTCCTATTCAAACATAATGAAACCAAAGACATAAAGTTTTACTCAGCATTTTAAAGTTCAGTAAAGATGGTTTGATAAGACTGACGAAGAGCTTTTCAACGTTATGCTTGATGAAAACAATTTTTTTTTTTCCTGTTTTATTTTTTTTTTTTTTATTCACTTTTAGAGATATGATTTAAAGACTAGTTTATATTTACTTACTGTTATTACATACTTCGATCGATCTAAAAGTGAATAGGTCGTCTTGTTAACTTTCTTAACAAGTAACTTGCTTCAATAATACACCCACATTATATTATATAAATCATGAATGTTTCCCGTCTTATTATATATATACTAGCTATCACCCCGCGCTCCGCGCGGGGGTCATGCTAGGTATTAGTGGCTATGTTTCCTATTGTCATATAGGCCTAGCAATTAAATGAAATGCCTAAATAGTTTTGTTTCCAAGCCATCTAGGAATAAAATCAGGACTATATTATACAACATTCATTCCCTTACTAAGACTATAATATTCTCCAAATCGTAGTTTGGAGTCTATCTATATATTTAAAAAATTGCCAATAGAAACTAATTAATATGTATAGTAATTAATAAATAAAGGTATAATAAATAAGAAAATAAACGTTGCATAAACCAATTAGACTTAGACTCCTTGAAGAAGTCATTGAACAATCATCAACCATGATGGCGCACCACCCTCTTCTCTCAGCCGCAGTTGCACCAGCACCAGTAAATATTTAATAAACTCTATTTAAAACTCAAATAACGAAATAATAAATACTCGATTAATAGAGCAATAGTGTGAGGTTTAAGCACCCAAATCAGAAATTAAATCGGTCAACAATTGCGGACGCCGTAAGAGCTTAAAGTCAATTTTATTTTCACAAAAAATCAAATTTAGGTATTTAAGGTAGAACCGATGAAGGTACTGAAGGTACCAAAAAAAGTCATAGGACCAATGTTTTATGTTGTAGATCTTTTAAAATCAGTTACCGCTGGCGCAATCAGCTTGTCGATACGACTTACCGTTTAGCCACAATAAGCCTCCGAAAAATTTAAACGTCCGCCATCTTTAATTTTTTTTTATTGGGGGGGGGGGGGGGGGGGGTAAACATATATTTGTTTAACTTTTCGGATTTTGCAGTCGTTTAGGGCCCATTTCCGACCAAACGCAAAAAACCGCGTGTCTCTAGGTGGTCTAGAAGAACCCAAACATTTTGATTAGCGAGTCTGTTGGGTTTGGTTACTGTGGGTCAACGTAATTTTTTTAAGGTTATGTTTTATATACTTTTTTTTTTTTTTTTTTAAATTGTTAATAACTTTGGTTCTACTCAATATTTTTAGATGAAACCAAGGCTACAAATTGCGCAACATGTTTGCTCTCACCTCTGAAAAAAAATTATTCGCTTTCGCATATAAAGTCTTACTGGGGCGACAGACACACATATACACATACATACACTAAAAAAGTTAAGGCCGGATACGGCTTTTGGAATGTATAAAATGAAAAAGTATCCAACAAATTTTCAATTCTGACTAATGTACAGACAAAACTTTTAAAAAAAACTTTCAAAAATTTTATATGAATATAGATTGGCACTCCGCTGTCACTCACTGGTGGATGCACTCCTCACTTGAATTTTCAATGAAACAATAGGTAGAATATAAAGCATCCTGGCAACTAATAAGTTCCACACAGACGAATTATCCACATGAACTAAACATAACAGTCCGTTCAAGAAAGCCGATGCAATAAGACCAAATTACCTTTTATCGACTACTGCTAATTAGCAAATCTGTAATGATATAATATTACATATGCATTTATAGTATTTCGATTATTATAATTTGAACATTATGCTGTATAAAAAAAGAAGTATATATTAAGCAAGACTTTTTAAACCTACACGAATTTGGCGATAAAATGGTATGCAAATTGTTTACTGGGTATAATTTTAAACTGTCTTAAAACCTACTGTTTTACACTACTAAATTAAACAAAAATAAAATGTAGGTCAAAATGAAGCATGATTATCACTAACGTTTTAGTATTCAATAAAAGTTTTAACTCTCAAAACCCAAAACTAAAAATTTAAGCCTTTACGAATATAAATATATATATATAAAAAGTAATGTTTTGTTCGATTTACTTTAAGTTAATTTATGGTAAGAAAAAATTTCAGTTATAATTTAAACATTTCATAATTTATTACATGGTTTGAATTGAAAGTTTTATTTGGATGTGGAGTTGTTAATGTAAAAGTAGAAATAGGAATAAACTTTCAGTATGTTTACATTTATATATTAGCCTCATGGAAACTTGTTTTTGAGATACTTTTTCAATTTTATACTGCCAGATTTTTTTTTTCTAAGCATTACACTATTAAAGTTCTTTTAATAAAACATAGAATTACATTTGTTTATTTATCATTACTTTTGTTATGTGGGTTTGCAAGGGACACTGCAAAATATATTTGATTGTATCTAGTGGGTATAACAGTAGTAGCCCAGTCAAATTAGGATTTTTCATCGGAATAATTCAAAGTGAGCTGAATTTTTGTGTACACCTTTATTTAGTATTTTCAAACAACATCCGAAAAGTACCCTTGATTTGACCTTGAGCTTCACGAGTTATAATGCTCAAATGAGACCCAAATTTAGTTTTTCACTTATATATCGAAAAGTGTTGGCATTAGGCGATTTATAGCTATTTACAAGTTTGTTCTTCATTAAATTTCCAATAAAAATGGACATTTACATTTTTTTTTAGCTCCAACCGTTTTTGAGCTACAAGCGATCAAAAATTAGGTAATAAAAAATAAAGTAGGATTAGAGGGCAAAAGAACTCTTTTATAAGGGATTTCTAACCTCAAGCCACCCTATATTTATTTTTTCATAGATTTTTGACTCCCCCTTCCAAATTTTTCATTCCTCTATTTACCCTCCACCTCCTAGACTCCCTCCCCCAAGACCTCTCCCTAAGGCCCCTCCCCCCCCCCCCCCCCCCCTAATTTTTTGCGTAATAATTTTCAGTTGATGCTATATACCTCGTAAACTATGCGTTGTTCGATGCGTTGTTAAAAAACGGTTGGTCTTACAAAAAAACTTCAAAAATACATTTTTGTTCAAAATTTTCTCCCTTTTAATTTCTCTAAGGAGTGTTCAATACCTAAAGTCAATAGGGAAGGAGAAATAAGCGAAAAACTAAATTTTTGGCCTCATCTGAGCCTTATAACTCGTGAAGCTCAAGGTCAAATCAAGGGTACTTTTCGGATGTTGTTTGAAAACACTAAATAAAGGTGTACACAAAAGTTCGGCTCACTTTGAATTATTCCGAATGTTGGTCATTAATTTGTCTAATTTGACTGGGCTATAGAACAGGAACAACATTATAAACAACAGTAATAACAACGACGATCGCATAGCTAGTTCTTCAGAATTTAGTGCAGTTACTGTATTGGTCATTTTGCTGAAAAAAAAAAAGTTGAAAAACCGCCATGGCCCAGAACTTCTGGGTATAACTATGGTTCCCCCTTCATGGCGTCCTTCATCTCACGTTGAGTGTAATGATTAATGATTATAATGTGACGAGTAATTATTCACCTGAACTTGCTTCAAGAGCCAATTCTAGATTTAGGAGTCGATAAAGGTCAAGGTTTTCATTTATAAAATCGAGTAGTGTCCCAACGAGGCACCTCGAAATGATTTGTTTTCATTAAATATAAATTTTAAAATCACACTGCTAAGTACGTATACATTGCTAACTACTTATACATGGCGGAGTTAGAAAAGAGACAAAATTAAAAGTAACGAACTGTTAGTACCTGGCAGAGTTAAGGCAAAATTAAAAGAAAATGATTTGTATAATTAAAGCAAGCGTCTTACTATAAATATATATTAAATATAAGAAAAAAGTTAATCATGATGAGTTTATAGTGAAAGAGTAGGTTTGTTAAAGGAGTTTGGATTGAAATAGGACTGTTTTCTACCTACCCGGCCAATTAATTGAAGCGAGCGTAAGCGAGCTTCTTACATTCAACGAAATATGCATCTTGTCTGTCTGTCTGTCTGTCTGTCTGTCTGTCTGTCAGTAACGTTTACGCGTGTGACGATAACTTGAGTAAAAGTTGACCGATTTAGTTGAAATTTGGTATACATGATCTTCTTACTAATACTCAGGCTAAGTTCGTTGGACAGCGTGATCCGTCCAAGAGTTCGCGCGCAATGCTCGCGTAAACGTGAGCTTCAAATTTAAAATTGGAATTTCAGGACGGGAAAAAATTTTATTATCACCTACTCGATGAGACGAACATTTTTTCAGTAAAACCAACAACGACACTGCTATGATTTAATAAAGATCGCTAAAACTATTAAAGCGGACCTAAACGTTTAAAATAGAGAAAACAACCTTTTTGCCGATATCTTACGTTCTACCGTAACGATTTTAATAAAACTTCATATACATCGTCTACAGTGTAATTGAAACAAGTATGTAAAATTTCAACTTGATACAAGCAGTAGTATTTGAGTAATGAAGTGATACATTTATAATATTAGTTTAAAAGCTATGACGGGTGGTTAAGATTCTTATAGTCGTAATGTGTGTAGGTTTGTTTAGGAAGTAAAGCTTTGTACCGAGTACCCCCACTCTACCTAACACTACCCTCTTCAACTTATCTTCAACTATGACATTCATCATGATTAACAAATTTTAATATTCAGTATTTTATTGCAATACGCTCGCTTTAATGATAGAGCCACGCGATGCCTAGTTTAAAATATTATAAAATATATCTATTCCCTACTCTACAGCTTCTGCTTGTATCAGGGTGAAATTTTACATGATTATATTTTATTAATTTACAAAACAAAGTGACATTTTTGACATATATAACAAAAATAATCAAAACAAGTCAAGTAACAGGCTTCCTCAATAACACTTTTCCCCGTCTTTTAAAGCTTGCGTTTACGCGAGCGTCGCGCGTGAACGCTTGGGCGGATAACGTTTTCCAACGAACTCAGCCTGGGCATTGGTAAAATGAACATGTGTGCCAAATTTCATCTAACTCGGTGAGATTTTACTCAAGTTATCGTCATCTGTAGATTTCGTGACGGATTTTGCGTGACGGTGATTTTGTGACGGTTATTTTGTGACGGTGATTTTGGTCGTTTTTTTCGGATTCACTCCCGGGCTCCAGAACGTGCCATAAGGAACTTCGTTCCAAAAAACTATCGTAAAGCTCTGTAAATTAAAATCTAGATTATCTTATTTATACGAACATAAAAATAACAATAAAATACCTTTGCATAAAACACAAGCTATCAATAGAGTAAAGTATATTTTTGATAAACCATTTCTCGATGATAATAAAATAACAAATTTTATCAACAATTTATCTGATAACATAATCAATTTAGAACCAAACCTTCGTTTACCGGTAGGTTCTATTAATATTAATTTGATCACATTTCTAAAATAGGATTTTTTTTCTTATGTATAGTTTATTTTTCACCTAGTCAGAACTGTATTTATATGAAGTTAAAATGTTGTTTCAGGCACGTCTATGCCCCGGAGTGGGGCGAAATATAGCCATTCTTAAATTTTAAACACACATAGTTTTATTACCCTTTACGACCCACATCTACACCTTTATCATACATTATTTTCAGTGCAATACCAACCTAAGTACTTCATGCTAATTAATAATAAAGCTGTTTATTTATTATTTGCACATATTGGATATGGCTACTCCTCGAGAGCATAAACTGTGTAGCTGATATTTATAAAGTACACAAAATTATAATGCTCCTTAGGAACGAGATTCATTCTTAAGCCCATAAAATGATTTGAACGTACTTCATGAAAAGGTGTCTTTTAGGTTATAATTCTTCAGTCAATATCTTTATTTAGTTAAGACTACTGCTTAGCCATAAAACCACTCTTACATTTTTTTTATGTATGCTGTAAAAGAATACTCAAATAAAATCTATTTTTTTAAAAAAATTGTCTAAAAACAGTGTATAAAACTCGTATGATAAAATTTGTCTGAGATGTGTGTGAGATAAAAAAAAATACATAATAAATTACCCTCCTCACCCTTACAAAGTAACAGGTTATTATAACATCTTTCTTGAGATAACTAATGGTATTAACCGTATATTTTACGAACTATTATAAAATTTGGAAAACTAACATCAAGTTAGGTACATTAACTTCTAAAAATTAGAATTAGCGAAATAAAACTAAAAACTAGCAACGATGAAAAACGATAGAGGTTTATGAGAGGGGCAATGTTGAGTCCGGCATTACATCTAATTCAAAAAGTTTTAATATTTATCTTCCCATCTACCATCTGGCTAGAGGAGGAATTCTCAAAGCTACAAGTATAAAACTTTTATTTTTCAGCATTTGCACAATTACTTTTCTAGCTTATGCTATAGTAAAATAGGATTGTAATAAATCCCTTTAACTTCCTTTTTCCGAGTTCCCTTTCCTAAACTTTTTTCGAGTTCTGTAAACGGCGTAAAACTAAAACATAAACCAAATTAAAAATTCCTCGCTATCCATATTTTTAATCTAATGTCATCTGCATACAATTGTTTCTAAAAATCCTCAGCCAATTAGTGTGGCCCATTTAAAATACTTTAACAATCGTATACCATTAAAACCTAATACTGTAAAATTTATTTAATTCTCCCCCGTTTTATAAAACTGTTAAATTGTTTTGATTTTTACCTGAATTTAAGTATCAATTTAGCAAAATTTATGAGCGCAGCCGGTTTAAATTAATCTGGGGCCATCTTCTCTGGGGCAGGCTACTTTTGACAAACCATCCAAATTTCATAAAAATCAGACAAGTGCATTTGATGACGTAGGTGTAAATAAATGTATACAGGTGTTTTGTTTGTGCGCATGTGGAAGAGTAACAAATAGATGCAGAAGGTGGAACAACAATGGGCTAATTGATACTCATACTGGTCGCAAATTATAGAATAATAATACCACTTAAAAGTTGGACCTTATTGATTATGCTGAAAACCCAAGACTTCAGAGTGAAAATTAGACAAAAACTCTCGATTTTTGAATCACTGTTACCCGAGAAGTATTAACATTAGAAAAATTATTGCTTTCTTTAATAGTAGAAAATTTACTTTACTTTATAAAAATATTGGAATTTTTTCGATTGAACCAGTTCTTTTTGGTGAAAACCTGGAAAAAAATAGAAAATGCTGCGTGATTTTGGTGCCAGCAGTTGTGGATATGCGAGTGAACTTATTTAATATATAGATTATTAAATCTAATATACATATTTAATATTCTTTCAGTATGTTATACTTATTATACTTACAGAATATTAAATCTAATATTCTGCAGGTTAGGTTGGAAACATTGTCGTACATATGGACTTGAATATTAAAACATTCAAATCTCAACGTCATCGTCCTCTTCCAATGAATAATTAAACAACCATTTTAATGTAACCAATGAGACCTCACAAATTAAGTAAATCTATACAAAATTTAAAAACTTCTAATAAAGTACTCGCATTACATATCTTGAAAATGGCCAATTGAAATTCCCTTTTACATTAAACTTCTTTTTATGCCATTATCATTATAATGAATGTTATTACTTAATTGTTGTTTCTATTATCTAAATTTATTGTTAGTTATAATTCAAGGATTAAATCTTAAATGGCTTGAATTTCTTATTAGTGAAAGACAAGGAAAGTCTGGCTAAAAGATAATAATCTGACTAGATCTGATCATTTTTACTTTTTGTTTTAAGACAAAAAGTACTTTATATAAGTGAAATGAAATTTTCATTCATTATTAAGAATGGTAGTTATTATTAAATAAAAATAATTTTTATTTTAATTATTTTTAACATGTGTGGTTAAATATGTTAACACTAGGTGGGAAACATATAGTAATATCTGTATATAAATAAACTATAAATATTTAACATAGACATCAATGTGGAAAAATGTGAGGCTATAAATCATTGTTCCATAATACTCTAGGAGGAAATATCTCAGAAGATGGATGAGGAATTTCCCTAGAATTCGTGAAGGCACATTATCATTTTGAGCTTTAGATAATTTACATTATGTAAGTCTATAAATTATAATATCTATAACTGACCACGATAGATGAGGCTATTCACTATAATTGAGTGAGAAAAAAACACCAATTTCCGTACTTTATCACTATTCTAATCATTATAAAGTATTTTTGTTTTGATAAAAATTTAAATGCATTCCTATACACATTACACGTGCGACAAACATTTATTTACATTCATTTATTCGTAAATCCTCACCTGATTTTCAAGAAATTTACAGGATTTGTCAAAAGTAGCCCGCAGATTGCCTTTCATTAATTTTAAACGCCTTCGTACAATAAATCTTGTTGAATTGATACTATTATTCGAGTAGAGAAGACCAAACAGTTTTGACAAATCTAAAATAAAAGCGGGATTTTAAATCAGTCATAATCATGACCTACCATCCAAATTTTATTAAAATCGGACGAGTAGTTTTTAAGATATAATGGTTCTCAAAAATTAAAGCAAAGACAAAGACTGACACGGGACCAAAGATTTTCTCTGTTGTCAGAAACGGATTTCTGTACACGTATAGGATTTGTTTTAAATTGGAGATAAAAAAAAAAAAAAATTCTTCTGATCGATCATATTGTTCCCGTTACCCTCGGTAAGTTTGGAAGCAAAAAAATACAAACAATTTTAATTGAGAGCAAAGAAAAAAATTGATATTTTATTGATACTTTGAAAAATTCTAGCTTTTTTGCTGCAACATATCGAACATAACCAGAATTATTTGAAGATTCTCTCCATTAAAAATTCCTGAAATTACCTAATAAGGGTATATTAGATATATAAGAAAAGGATTTTAATTTAGTCCTTTTCTTTTCTTAATTCTTCTCAAAATATCAAAAAATACGAAGTCCCTTACGCTTTTCATTACATATAAATTATTAAATCACACTGCTAATTTTTATGATACTAACGAGTTATACATGGCGGAGTTTATAATATTACAAATTTATAAATGTAACTAACTATTTGTACTTTAGCAGAGTTAAGCAAAATTAAAAGAAAAGCATTTATTTAACATTGAAGCGAGCGTCCTGCAATAAATAATGTATTGTATATTGAGAAAAAAGTTGATCATGACGAGTTTATAGTTAGAATAGATGCTTGTACTGACGGAACACGACTGTTCCCTCAGACTCCACCGGCATATTTATAACTCCATTTAAAATGTTACAGAATATATCACTTTAATACGCAAAAACTTCTGCTTGTATCAGGTTGAAATTTTACATGCCCGTTTCAATTGTACTTTAGACGATGTGTATGAATGTTTATTCAAATAGTTACTTTAGAACGTAAGATATCGGTAAAAACGTTGTTTTCTTTATTTTAAACGTTTAGGTCCGCTTGAATAAATTTAGCGATCTTTATCACTTCATAGCAGTGTTGGTGTTCGTTTTACTAAAAAAAATTATTTAAAAAAGTTGTTTGCCTCATCAAATAGATGAAGTTAGAATTTATTCCTGTCCTAAAATTACAATTTTACATTTTAAGGTTACGTTTATGACATGTCTTGTCATGTCAACTAGAGTGATGTTTTGTTGATTATAAAAATATATTTATTATTTTCCAAATATTATAAGAAAAGGTTGTACTTTCCTATATAATATTACTTAAGACTTATCAAATGGCGACGAGGAAAAAGAACAAGATAGAGAGCTTGCGAAAACAGCGGGAATTGCTAAAAAGCCAAATAGCACGTATTTGTAATTTTTTTAAAAATTTTGATATTACGATCGAGGAAAGTGAAGTGAGAGAAACTCCGCTAGAACAGTTATGGCTGAAAGTAAACAAAATCCAGGATGAAATCATGGAAGTGACAGACTTAGATGAAGTTGATGAAAATGCTTTAATTGACATTGAAAATACATATTATGAAGCGAAACAATTAATTTTAAGAAGGAAAAAGTTAGAAAAAAATAATGCAAGGCAGGAAGAAGAAAATATTAATAAGAAATCTTCGAATTTAAATATTACGTTTGTCCCCTACCAAGAAGACGAAACAGTGACAAATTTTATACACAGGTTTGAGAGTTTTGTAAAGTTAAAGGGTCACACAGGAGATGACATTAAACAGTTGACGCTTTTGAATGCACTAACACCGAAACTTCATCAAAAGATGTTTGACTTATGTGCTCCTGATGACCCTAGAGAAAAGAATTATGGGGAACTGATAAAGCTCTTGAAAGAACATCTGGATCCAAAACCTAGTATTTGGACGCAACAACATCTGTTTGTGTCCCGCTTACAAGAAGCCGATGAAACTGTAAATGAGTATGCGGCACAGTTACGAAAGGCCGCGGCAAATTGCAAATTTAACTGCTCCTGTAAAAAATCGGTTGCAGAGTTATTTCTGAAACTACAGTTTATAAGAGGGCTGAGGGAGCCAGAAATCCGCATGAAAGTGCTACAATCTAAAGAAGAAATGAGTTTTAATGAAGTAATTAATACAGCAACAGTAATGGAACTCGCTAAAAATGAAAGTAGTCAAATGGAGCAGAAAACAAAAGGCGTACCAATATTGCAAATAAAAAATAAAACAACAAAGCTAGATGGCAGGAAAAAGGAACAAGTACCAGAAAAAAACGATACTGTCAACATGAAGGAATTCTTTGAACATCTAAAAGGAAAATGTTACAGGTGTACCAGCAGCCAACACCGAGCTAATAGGTGCCCACATCGTGATGAAACTTGTAAATTCTGTGTTAAAAAAGGACACATTGAGGCTGCTTGCTGTTTGAAAAAATCTAAAAATACCAAGAACATTTATTATAATCAAGAAATAGATAGTGATGGAGATGAACCTTATGAAATTCACACAATATCAAGTAAATATACTGATAGATTTTTAATTGATATAATTATAGAAAATAAGGCACTGACAATGGAGCTAGATACTGGGGCAGCATTGAGTACTATATCGCTAATAGACTGGACAAAATTACAGACTAACAAAAAATTACACAAGACAAATGTTGAACTGAAAACCTACACTGGAGAGCGCATAAAACCTGAAGGTATGGCACTAGTAGAGTGGCAATATAAAGGACAAAAAAGTATAAATAAAATCTATGTGATAGACCGTGATGTTGACCCGATTTTTGGCAGAGAATGGATTAGAGAAATTAGGCTGGATTGGGCGGAAGTAAAGATGTTAGAGACAAAACAGACACCAAACGGGCTTGACAAACTTATGAAAGAATATAAAGAAGTATTTTCAAAGGGAATAGGGGAAATACCCAACATTAAAGGACACTATTATCTAAAAAAAGAGGCAAAGCCTGTGTATTTCAAACCAAGACCTGTACCGTTTTCAATGCGCGTGAAAATAGAGGAAGAACTGGAAAGGCTAGAAAAAGAAAAAATAATTTCCAAAATTGAGTTCTCAGAATGGGGTACACCGGTGGTCCCAGTCATAAAACCGAATGGCTCACTAAGATTATGTGCTGATTATAAGGTCACGGTAAATAAAATGATAAAAGATGAGCCTTACCCCATCCCGAGAGTGGAAGATATATATGCTTCAATGCATGGTTCGAAATATTTTTGTACGCTCGACATTAGTAATGCTTATCTTCACATGCTAATGGACGAAGAGAGTGCGTTAATGCAGACTCTGAGTACACATCGGGGGCTCTACAAAGTAAACAGATTAATGTTCGGTGTGAAAACAGCACCTCAATTGTGGAACCGAGTAATGGATACGATATTGCAAGGAATATCTGGTGTTAAATTTTTTTTTGACGACATAATCGTACATGGATCGTCAAGAGAAGAAGTTCTGCATCGATTAGAGGTAGTTTTTCAACGACTTAAAACATATAACCTTAAATTAAACCAAGACAAATGTATATTTTTTGAAAAATCTATTAAATATTTAGGACATATTATTGATGAGACGGGAGTACATACAGCCCCAGAAAAGATTAAAGGAATAATCGAAGCCAAGCACCCCAAAAATGTCAGTGAACTAAGAACGTTTTTAGGACTAGCTAACTACTACAATCGATTTATCCCTAACTTAGCTACTATCCTAAATCCTTTAAATAAACTGCTACAAAAAAATGTTAAATTTGAATGGTCGGAACAGGCTGAAAAAAGTTTTGGGAGAGTGAAAAAGGAAATAACAGGTAAGAGAGTTCTGGCACATTATGACCCAAACAAAACGTTAATTTTGGCAACAGATGCCTCATCAGTTGGTCTAGGAGCGGTCCTGTCGGTAAGAGATAAGGAGGGGATTGAAAAACCGGTAGCGTTTGCCTCACGAGCGCTGACAAAAAGCGAAATTAAATATAGCCAGATTGACAAAGAGGCCTTAGGGATTTATTGGGGACTTAAAAAGTTTTTTATTTATTGCTATGGGAGAAAATTTATTATACAGACAGACCACAAACCACTATTAGCTATATTAGGACCTCATACAGCTCTACCACCATTGTCAGCAACGAGACTTATTCATTATGCACTTTTTCTATCTGGATTTGATTATGAAATAGAGTACAAATGCTCAAAGGTCCATACCCATGCTGATTTTTTGTCTAGATTCCCAGTAGAAAGACCGAAGGAGAGAGATGCAAAAGACATGGCCGAACAATTTCAGATCAAGCAGTTACAAAGACTACCAGTGATGGCTAATAAAGTAGCCGAAGAAACACTTAGGGAAGAGAAGTTATACGAAGTAGTTAGGACTCTACAAAAAGGGGGTAGTTTAAAGCGATTAGGGCTACAAGATGGAGAAATCACATTGCAAGATGGGTGTTTAATGAGAGGCAATAGAGTGGTGATACCTAAGGTTCTTCAGAAACAAGTATTAGAGGAACTTCATTTTGGTCATCTTGGAATTGTAAAAATGAAGCAACTTGCCCGGAATTATTGTTATTGGAGAGGCATTGATGAAGATATCGAAAGAGTAGTAAAAGCCTACCGGAAATGCTGCGAGAAGAAAAACAATCCAGCACAGGAAACGGATCACCCTTGGTTACCACCGTCCGGACCGTGGCAGAGGATCCACATTGATTTTGCAGGACCCGAGGCAGGAAGGTATTACTTCATAGTGGTGGATGCGTATTCCAAGTGGCTGGAGGTATTTCATACTAAAGTCACCACTACGACGTGGTGCATTGCCAAACTGAACAAGCTTTTTGGTACGTTTGGTTTGCCAAATACGGTGGTGTCGGACAATGGACCCCAGTTTATATCAAAGGGATTTAAAGAATTTCTTCAAAACAATGGAATTAGTCACCGGACCATTGCCCCATACCATCCAAAGTCCAACGGAGCTGCGGAACGAGCTGTTCAAACAGTGAAGAAGTTGTTAAAAACAATGGATGCGGGAACTATAGAGGAAAAGTTAAATGCTATCTTAGTCCAATTAAGAAATGCACCATCCACGACAACAGGAGTGGCACCATATAAAAGCATGTTTGGTCGAGAAATAAGAACATTTTTAAGTCTAATGAAACCTCAAGATGTTCAGTTAGAGGGGAATATACAAGGAAAAGAAGTAAAACGAAAATTTGAAATCGGACAGAGAGTTCAAGTAAGAGAATATGGAAAAAAAATAAAGTGGTCATATGGAGAGGTAGTGGGGAAAGAAGGATCCGTTATTTATAAAATAAAATTAGATAATGGGGAAAATTGTAGGAAACATGTAGATCAGATGAGACCTACCATACTTGGGGGGGAGGTCTGACATGTCTTGTCATGTCAACTAGAGTGATGTTTTGTTGATTATAAAAATATATTTATTATTTTCCAAATATTATAAGAAAAGGTTGTACTTTCCTATATAATATTACTTAAGACTTATCAGTTTACGCGAGCGTGAACAATTGGGCGGATAACGTCGCCCATTGAACTCAGTCTGGGCATTTGTAAAATGAACATGTGTACCCAATTTCAACTATCTCGGTCATTTTTTACTCAAGTTATCGTCATCGGTAGACTTCGTGACGCTTGGTTTTGTGACGGTGATTTTGTGAAGGTTGTTTTTTTCGGATTTACTCCCGGGTTCCAGAACGTGCCATAAAGAACTTCGTTCCAACAATAATTAAATAAGAGACAAAATAAACTCACTCAAAATAACAATTTGACTCCGTTATATACGAATAATTTTGTAACTTATTCTAATAAAGAACTTTATTATTTTTACCTTTTTATAAGTGTAAGAAAATTTGATGTATAAAAATTTGTCGAGGAATAACAAGTCATACAGCTCTAACAAGTTGGCAATACTACCCATTCTAATTAAACAGCTTTCTACTAGTACCGTTAAGAGAAATTTCCAAATCACTTTTTAAGAGAAATAAATCTTAATACATTCGTGAAATGAAACTCGGTATTCTTCATTTATCCCTATACTCATAGCATTATACTTTGTTATTCTGACAGCGCGGGGAAATAGAAAAAAAGGGAGGGGAGCCAATAAAAGCTCGAGATTTTGGTGGGCAGTAGGTTGGGCCGAAGAGGCAAACAAAAATATCACTGGATAACCTTAAGATAACCACCAAGTGGTTTTATTTTTCTCTTACATAGGTTGGCCAATTAGAGCTGTCAGATTTTCAAAGTATAATGGTATGAGTATAATAAAATGTTTATCTACGATTGATACGAAATATAAACATTGTATCTCTGTTTAGATGCGTATAGAAAGTGATTCTTTACGTACTTGTATTCACTGCTCATGTGCGTTTCATAATTCCTCCTTTTTCCGCCCTAGTGCGGAAAAAAAAAAAAAAAATTCTTCACCTTAACGCACGATTAGCGAGTTTGTTTACATTTAACGAATCTAATTTGCAGTGTGTTTAATAGTAACTTTTTATATCGAGTTTTTAGTGAAAAACAATGAGTGATTTGAGTGCTAATGACGAAAATGGGAAGAATATTACTCCTCCCGAAATAATTAATTCGGCACAAAATACAACTAATAAATTAATGTCATCTTTATCAAAAGAGAAATACTAACTTACATACAGGATTTTTTTTTTTTCTGTATTTATTATTAAAATCCAACAATCGTAGATAAAGTACGGTACGCAACTCGTGCGAAAACGGCATTTTGCTTTGCTCGTGTGATTTTAATACCATCGCTGTCGCTCGGGTGCAAACTCCACACTCGCATGCAAAATGCTACTTTTCGCACTAGACGCGTAATGTACTATTACCGCTTAAGATACCTAACAACAGTTTAAAAAGTAATCTCCACTACTTTTTAATTTTGTTTCAGATTTCGATGAGAAGAAACAGTGTATCGGAGTGTTTGATGGCTGGAGTTGCTGGAACACAACACCAGCAGGAGTCACTGCCTATGTTCCTTGTCCTAACTTCATCACTGGATTCGACTATACAAGTACAAAATTGTTTATACTGTTACCTTGAATGATAGACTTATTCTATATTTTCAACATGAAAACTCTGATAAAATGATGTTTACTTAGTTTATAATTTAAAGGTCCCCACTTCGCGTAGGATCAACATTTTCTCAACTCAAACCATAGACAGACATTATTCAAAGAACCAGTATATTTTAGACTCATTTATGTTAAGAAACATTTAATTCCATCGACATCTCAAAATAAAATTTTGAGCAATCTCTCCTTCCCTTTTGAAAAGTAGAAATACAAATTTTACAGATTAAAAAAGAAAGCTTATTTTAAATGAAAATAGAATGCCAGTTTGTGTGGTACTAAAATACAAAAAAACAAAAAAACAAAAAAAAACATGGGATCATCTTAGGGTCAGTCCCTAACTATAACCTTAGACTTGAAAATATTGATGTTTTTACGTTAGTGCATACGCAGTGGTTACTATAAATCCTATTGCAATGACATTCATACGGGACCATATAGGGTACATAACCTGCACAATCTCTGAAAATTGCATTGAAATCGGATGAAAATTGTGTAAGTCGTGTATGTAGCAAGGATCTCATGTTTGCGCTAGCGCAGTAGCCACGACTGATCCGATGATGATGAAATTCATATGGGATCATCATACGTTCGATCCTCAACTATCATTCAAATTTAAGCGAAATCGGACCATTAGATCGAGAGAAATTGATGTTTGGAGGATTTTACGTTTGCACCTACGCAAAGGCTACCATTGATCTGCGAGCAATGAAATTCTCAGGAGGCCTTACTCGCGTAACCCCTAAAAAGTTCATCAAAATGGGATGATAATTGTGGAAATTATGAGTGTGGCAAGGATTCGTGGACAGACAAACATGGAACCAAAAATTTTCCTTGACGTCAGGAACGGATTTCTGTCATGGAATTTTAAAATCGGAGACATAAAAATTTTCGTTCTTCAGAACGATCACATCACCTCCGTTGCCTTCGGTAAGCTCGGAAGCAAATGTTCCCTGATGTCTGAAACGGATTTATGTCTGGGAATTTTTGAAATCGGAGATGTAACATATTGTCGTTCTTCAGAACGATCACATAGCTTCCCTTACCTTTGATAAGCTCGGAAGTAATAATACTAAAAGGCCGAGGTTGACTCTAAGACATGTTGAATGTGATTATGCTAATTAATTCAGCGAAACTTTAGCATAAACTTTCTCACAGTGTTGTATTTGACAGCATCTCGCTAACATATCCTCTCATTATACCAGAACTGTCACGAACCACCTCAATTATTAATTGCAGTAAAGTTGGGGAAATTCATTCAACAATTAACTAAATTAATGAAAGAAATTATTTGATCATATGTTTAAACAAATATTGTTTACATTACATTAAACAATTATTTGTTCAAACTAAAAATAAATATATTCTTTCCATCAATTTTTTTCTTGAGAATATTCCGAGAATTACAAGTGACGAAGCTTTATGATTTCAAGGAATCCGTCTTATCTATCCTTGGAGTTTTATTTTTTTATTGATATTCTCACTGTTTGTATGACAAGTCTTGCGGAACATGATCAATAGCTTCATCATTGTTCTGTAAAATATACATCATAAATAAACGCTTCATTTAACTATTTTGACAATACTATTGCCATACATTCCATAAAATGTTTTGTCAGGAAAAAAAGGTTTTAAAACATTTATTTTGAAAAGGCAATATTATTTTGTGCTGGAAGGAAACACACAGCGGACAGTCAACGATCTTAATCCTTCGGTCTTAGTCTTGTTACTTAGCTTTTATAGTACTGACTAAATTACTTACTTAGCCATTACAATACTAATTAACTTACTTACTTAGCCTTATATGACTAACTTACTTAATTAGCCTAGTCTTACTACATGGCCTAAAATATGACTTACTTAATTAGCCTTTCTTTAACTAACTTACTTACCTACTTACCTAGGCTTATAAGAGCAACCTACTTAGTCTAAAAACGTAGCCTTTTAAGACTAACCCACTTACTTCACTTACTTTATATATATTATATGATAAAAATAAATGATAAACTCGGCGCTCCAAGGCATACCAGGGGCTCCACCCCCCTTCACTCTCCGGTTGAGTATATTTACAGACTATGTCCGAAACTATAATACATAGAACATGCTTTTCCTAGTGTCATTAAGATATTTTATTTATGGTTAAGTACGCTCGTTGCCCCAGGCCTTGTTGTCCTGGGACATAAGGCCTAGGGCTTGTGCCTAAATCTAGGGCCAGCGGCCAGAGGCAATGAGCCTGGTGTAAAGGGCCTGGGGCTAGTGGAATCGGGAATGTGGCCGGAGGTCTTCGGTCAGGGGCAAGAGACGTGACTTACTTGACTTATTTCCTTAGCTATATTGCACTCCTCTCGACGTAGCGTATGTCCAATCCACCTCCTCCCCAACTCTTCATTTGAGATAACCTGAGGCCACCATTTCCGCAGGATATTTCTCAGACTTGTTTACAGAAGTCTGAAGGCTCTTTGTAAGTTGTAGAGTCCTCTTCCAAGTTTCAAAGCCGTAGAGGAGCATGGACTTAACGTTAGAGTTATAGATACGTAGCTTCGTGTTCGTAGTACGCTCCTGTGACTTCCATATAGGTTGTAGCACTGCGGACGCACCCTTGGCTTTATTTATGCGGTTCTGAATATCCTTAGCAGCACCTCCATCTGTAGCGATGAAGCTTCCTAGGTAGCAGAACTGGTTGACTTCTTCAATCTCTTGGTTGCCCAGGAAGAATCTTGCGTTATTTCTGCCCATGAACCTCATGGGTCATTCGTCTTCCTTCGTTTTTTTGGCGTTAATATTTAAACCGGCTTCTGCCCTTATGTCTGTCTTTTAAGTCGTTCAATTTAGCTTCCATGTCCTCGAAACTGCTTGCCAAGAGACAAAGGTCGTCAGCAAAATCTAAATCCTATAGTCTCCATTGTATGCCTCTGCGTCCATTCATTGTTTTCCTCATCACCAGATCGACTACCATCAGGAACAAGATTGGCGATAAGACAGCCTTAATTGACTCCAGAGTTGAATGGAATAGGTACAGTCAGCAATCCTTGATTTTGAATCTGGCATGTGTAGCCTTTGTACATATTTTTGACGATGCTGATTATATTTTCTGGTATTCCAAAAACTCGTTGGACATGGGACATGGGCCTGGGACATGGGACATAGGGCCTAGCTCCAGCGGCCTGAGGCAATGAGCCCGATGTAAAGTGCCTGGGGCCTGTGAAATTGGGAATGTGGCCGGAGGTCTTCGGCCTGGGGCAAGAGACGTACTTAACCATAAATAGAATATCTTAATGACATTAGGGAAAGCATGTTCTATGTTTTATAGTTTCGGACGTAAATAATACTCAACCGGGGTGCAAGGGGCGCCGAGTTTTTAACTATTTCAAGTGGCACTACTTTTAACTATTCAAGAGGCACATAGTGCCACTATTTCAGTCCTTTTTCTTATATTTAAATGATTTTATGCTTTTACAACCTATTTTTGTCATATTTAACTTTAACCGATTTTTTAAACCAGTAAAAAATTGTTTTGATTTTTAACATGTATTAAAGCATCAATTTAGCAAACTTCATATAGAAGCATATGGTTGAAATTAATCTAGGGCAATCTACGGGCTACTTTTGACAAACCATATAAATTTCATAAAAATCAGATGAGTACTTTTGAAGATGTGGGTGTAAATAAATGTTTGTGCGCGGAAGAGAAAAGAACTGATGAAACCTATATGGGACAACAACAATGGCCTAATTATGACCTACCATTCAAATTTCATTAAAACTGTAGTGGAAGAGTAGTTTTTAAGATATGTTGGTTTGCAAAAATTGAACGGCTGGCCTGACAGATAGACACGTAACCAAAAATGTTACCTGATGTCTGAAACGCATATCTGTCTTGGAATTTTTGAAATTGGAGACAACAAAAATGTTTGTTCTTGGGAACGATCATATAGCTTCCGTTACCTTCAGTAAGCTCGGAAGGAAATGTATAATTTTTTATGGAATACTTCCTATGTACGTACAACTTCGCTTGATTGAGTAAGTTACTTGACAGATTGTATTTTGCACAAATTTAGTTTGATTTTGATATGACAGAAGAAAAGAATACTATTTAGTATTGTTTTTGACTCAGCACAAGATTGAGTTGTATAATTTATTATTAATATTAAGATTAATTTACTTAGCTCGGTGCAGTAGACTGCATCTAACAAAATCTGGCAACAGACGTTGTTATATGCATATATAACAACATTATTTGAGAATAAAACAAAACTTTTATTAGAAAGTAAGATTCGGCTGGCTGGTGGATGTTATGAACTATGAACCTTCATCATAACAAAGTTATCCAGGGTGTAAGCATGTTAGAGTAGAGGGGTCCTATAGCTAAAGTATTTGATGAATCGCTGAAAATTTGTTCCGGACAAGCAAGACCAGGTGAACTTGTTGTAAAACATAACTCTGGTACATTTTCATAACTTAGTAACATTTTCAAGCCCATAATTTAACTCGTATCTTATGATGAACTACACTTCTGACGTTTAATATTGTTATTTCTCACTCTTATAAAAACGAAAGAAGAAGTGAAGACTTCGTATCTTTTTCGTTATTTTTATAAGATGAATATTTTCAACCCTGAGCTCTCAGTGAAAAAAGTCATTATTTTGAGTCTCTCTGCCATCTATCATCTTATTAAATTTTAAGCTCAGTGATCAACAATAGAACACATTAAAGTCCTCTTTTGTTGTTAAAAATTTGATCCGGGATGACGATGATAAATACTTTTTTGTTATCATATTGTTGAGCCTTCAGGTTTTTACCTTTCTTAATTCTTCTCTTTTATATTGTGCGACATTTTAAAGCTCTTGCTTTACTTTGAATTTTCACATAGTTCCATAGCATAAGTTCTGTTTGATTTTTAACGTAGTTGTTCATTTTATTTTTTTCAATAATGTTGTGTAATTTTATTTTAGTTTTAAAAATTATTTGTCTCATTTCGAAGAGTTTTTTTTTCTTTATCTTAATTGAGAGACAGTAAAGTGGTAAGAGTGGGGGAGGTCTACCCGGCCGGACTCCGGCTTGTTTATTTACAAACCGCCGCTTATCTTTCAACTCATTCACAGCTACGATAAAACGGTAAATACAACGCTGTCATATTTGTTTACAAACAATTCGCCTACAGACCCAATTCCTAGGCTATAATTTATTTTATTTTTATTTAATGATCTACTATGTCGGAGGTTGATACAGACATGGACGCAAATGATCAGAAAATCCGTACTCTTAGAGTATAAAATACATCTTAGAGTACAACCAAGTATTAAACGATAGCAGAAAATATTAGACGACAGCCTCACAGCAAAACATTTTTTAAATCTAATTTACTGAACTTAGATTACCATTTGTTTTTATACTTAACTACTCATTTTAGATGGGAATCAATTATTTTATTCTGTCGACAAAATAATTTCTACTCTTCAACATTTTTTAAGAAGGGAACTAAGTTCATTCCTCTTTTCCACAGTACTTTGAATAAAACCTCAAAGCATTTTCACAGTTTGAAATGGGAAATTTGAACAACTCTTCTCTTAGTAGGAAATACCTTTAAAAAGAAAATAAATATTCTTGTGGTATATCGACTCCTAGGAATAAAGTTTTTTGAGAGAATTCCATCCTCCCTAAGAATATCCGACCAAGAAGTATATATCTTACGAGATTTAATTTAGAACCAAGGGATGTAGAGATTCTTTGTTGCTTCCAACCCCACGAAGTATACTAGAGAGTTCCACTTACCGAGAGAATCTTTCGAGAATTCTCCCCATCCACAATAATAAATGAGGAAAAACCCTCCTAAAAGATATTTCATTACCTTCTAAATTGACTTACATTATCCTACTCCGTAAGAATTTAAATCAAGGAAAAGTTCACATAAAGAATTGAGTTCACAAAATAAATAGAGGTAGAAGTTAAATAAAGTTTTATTATTTCTAATGAAAATTATAACTTTTAGACCTTAAATTTATAATTACTTCTTCGATAAATTTAAAGTTTAGATTTTAGATGAACGTATGCTACTTCTTTACATTGTTATTCCCTTATGTGTTTCGCTTTAGAATGTAGATTACTTTTGACAAAATGAAGATAAAAGGATGTTTGAAGACAAAGGTTTGTTTATGTCCAATGCACTCCAACTTTGGTACAAAGGAATATCACACATTAGTTATCATAAGGGGAGTAACTGTCTAAAGAAGAACATTCCTTACACCTTCTTTAGATTGTTACACCCTCTGTTTTGTTACTTTCTCATATAAAGATAAAGTATTGTGATGGCACGAAAATTCGATTTTGAGATTTCGATGGATTTACACATTAATTCAATTCCCGTTTCTCAGTGGCGTAACTATGGGCCCGCGCGGGACCGCATTGCGGGGGCCCCTAGTGCCAGGGGCCCCCAAATCCAGAAATAACCGGAATCACTATCCATGTACCAACGTCGAGGGGGGCCCCTTCCTGAACGTAAGAGGTTTTTTTTTTTTTTTTTTTTTGCTCATCGATTTTCTTTGGCGAGGGGCCCCCAAAAATTTCTTGCGGGGGGGCCCCCAATGGTCTAGCTACGCCACTGCCGTTTCTATGCGATTTTTTAGGAAAAGCTTGATTAAAAAACCAAAACTTTCCTGTTGTGACCTTGAACGTTTTGAAATCACCGGTACCAGAGGGTTATGAATACTAAAACTGCTTATAAAGCAGTATTTAAATACTATGGAAACGCAGGTGAATGAATTTTAATTTATTGACATCTCATTTCAACTCAAATCACTTATAGTCATTAGTCATATATACTTCAGCGATACTAAATTGTTATTGATGCAAGATGTGGGTTAGCAAAGAATTATATGGCCGTATATGGCTATAAATAAGGTCATGGTCAATGAAAAAATATTCTTAAGTCGGGTGTTATCATAGCCTGCTCTTTTAATAGGACTAAACTGCTCACCGGTATAAATTATTATTTTTACGGGAACCTGTAAGAAATATAAAACATTTTAAAATTTAGTGACACAAGTGAGGGTTGTATGAACATATAATAATTGTAGTTTGCAAATATTAAATATAAATAAATTCTAGATCTAACAATGAAATGTTTATTGAAAATGGTCAATGATAAGAAAAATTAAAGTGAGTTAATAAGAATTTGACAAAAAAAATTAGGTATATCTAAATAAACTTTAATGCAGTCAAATATTTTGAATTTCTAATCATGACTTAAGAATAGGCTTTGAAAACTTTCCATTGACTGGTTGTGGCATTATTTGGAAACTTAATTTTCCCATTTACAGTTTTAATAGAGTTTCGTTGAAATACAGTAGTAAGTCTGTGTTAGTTTGTAAGAGACTGGTTTGATATTATGAGGAAAACTGTTCTCCTAGAGGCAATCTTAAATAATTTCCACTTTGCGTTTGGTTCAAAATGGTGGTTCTAATACTCCCTATAGGCTCTAATTCTCTCTCACCGCTTTAGTGCTGCTATCTTTGGAACCAACAATAAACATCCTTCTCAGGTTGGTGTAAATTCAAGACATATTACTGAGAAGATTATGTATTATTCCTCTCTTTAAAGGCTCCAAAGTTAATAATACTTACGACATTAGAGTTTATTTAAAAGACACTCATCTAAAAAAATCTATATTACTTCCATTAAATCAGGTTAATAAAACTGCAAAATGAATAATACTTACGGCGTAAAAGTTTATTTAAAAGACACTGATCTAAAAAAAAAACTATACTATTTCCACTAAATCAGTAAAACTGCAAAGTGAATAATTCTTACGGCATTAGAGTTTATTTAAATACACTCATCTAAAAATAGCTATATTATTTTCACTAAATCAGGTTAATAAAACTGAAAGTGAATAATACTTATGGCATTAGAGTTTATTTAAAGACACTCATCTAAAAAAAACTATAACTATACTGTTTCCATTAAATCAACGGTTAATTTTAAAAGATAAACTGGCCCCTTGAAGTGAATATGCATGAATATATTTATAATTAAGACAATTCGACTCCTTGCAAAGTGTTTGCTTCATGTAATTACCGGTTAAATCTCTTAATATATCTATCCAAGCTTTTCCAACATCTTTGTTGGATAGAAATCCAACTACCATTTTATTTATTATTTAATAATAATTTTATTTTTGTATGTTTAAGGGACAGCATTTAGGTCTTGCATGGATAATGGAACATGGTTTACGCATCCTGAGACTGGACAACCATGGTCAAATTATACAACCTGCGTTGACCTACCCGATCTTAGGGTAATTTTTTACATTTTATAATTGGCTAATTTAATTTTTAATAACATACAGAGCGAAAAGAAGTGGATAGTAATAAAATTAGTTGATGAGTCTTTGAAGTGCTTTTTAGAAGGTACAACTATTTCACTTATATAATTATATATATATATATATATATATATATATATATATATATATATATATATTATATTTATATATATATATATATATATATATATATATATATATATATATATATATATATATATATATTATTTACTTTATTGAAATACGTTAAAGAGGAAAGTATTGAAATGGCACAAAATACATATTATAAAATGTAGATGAAAATAATTGAGTACCCGTTTCAAGACCCTGTCAGTCCAAAAAAACGATTTCAGAAATTAAATAAAAAAACAAAAAAAAAACAGTCATCATCCATGAAAAAGTATATCATTGTAATATTATCTATTATAGATTGTTATATTCATAGAAAAACAAATTATTTTAAATACTAAATATATAACTTAGTAAATGATCCGTAAGATTATAATGGGTGTCCCAAAATTGACACAAGATTTGAATTTGCCGCCATTTGTGCAGTAAATAGTTGGCAACCCTGAAAAATAAACAAAAAAACAATTCGGCAGCTGAGAGTTTAGGGTTAGTGAAAATGGAGCGTTACACGATACAGCAACATGATTTCATTATTGA
Source organism: Gerris lacustris (assembly GCA_951217055.1). NCBI lineage: Eukaryota > Metazoa > Arthropoda > Insecta > Hemiptera > Gerridae > Gerris > Gerris lacustris. The sequence goes on along the minus strand of OX578283.1, from coordinate 20,883,424 downwards.
ACGTGATTTTAGACGATAATTTATTTTATTTAATTTAACTTATTTAATGTATTTATTTAATTTAACCCCCTAGATCGTGTGATTTAACGCCATTAGATTTCTATTTATGAAGTTATTTGAAGTCAAAGGTCCCTCGACAAACAGTGTCAATAAGCCCACAACCACCCATGCATTGGAGGAGGAAATTAAACACTGCATCAACGAAATTCAGCCACATTTATGCAAAATGGTCATGGAAAATTTCGACGAAAGAATGCATATGTGCCAGCAAAGCCATGGAGGCCATTTACCCGATGTGTTATTCCATAAATAACCCTATCCTATATACTTTTTGATTCAATAAAAAAATAATCTAAAGACTATAAAAACTGTGTTTTCTTTTTAATTCAAATCTTGCATTAATTTTGGGACACCCTTCAGAAGAAACACATATTTAAGGACTCACAATATGTAGACAATTCTCTCTTCGAGGAAAGTATTTTTAAACAAATTGTACCTTTTATGAATGAATTAGTTTTATAGAAGCATCTTGATACTCAATAATTTAGAATTATTCCAAAATTAAGTAGGAGATTTTTAGGATGTTCTAAAAGATTATTAAGCTTGACAATGGCCCAAGTTGGGCCATTTATCAAGCAAATTGGGGATCCTATATGTCTCAAGGTTCAAATATATCCAAATATATAGGTAAGTATATTATATAAGGTGTACTAGATAGATAGTCTAATTGAACTTTGATGCTGGAAACATTAAATTAACATTCCACCAGAGATTTGATATTGGAATGAGGGATATTAGTTAGAGGTAGGGTGGCCATAATAAGTTTAGCCCAGAACGAGACATTGAAATAGGGGGGGGGGGGGGGGGGGTATAGCTGTTGTAGCTCCCAGGGGAAAGGCGGTTTAGAGGCCTTTACACACTTTAAAAAACATTTAGGCAAAATATGCATTTTTCATTTACGCAGACCTTCTGGAAAATTTCCTATTTTTCCGAAAAATACGGGACATATTCGGAAACTAGTGGGACGCCTTCAAAAGCTTAAAGTATCAGTAGGGTGGACGTATGGCCACCCTAGTTAGAGGATTATTCAGTTTAATGAGGAACAGACTAAACAACAAAAAAAAGTATGTGAAGTGCTAGCTTGTGACAGAATAGATTACTAAAACATTTTCAAAAGGCATTGTTTTATGTTACGAGGAAAACCATCTAAATATAGAACACAACATGATTACGCGAAATATATATTGTTTTTCCAGTTTAGTTCAAAGGATTCGGATTTTCATTTGAAACCGAAAAAGGATTTTAAAAGTTTTTTTTTTATTAATTTTTAACTGAGTGGAAGTGTGGTTTGTAGATTGAATTCCCAAGTTACTCAACTCTGGACACAACAAATAATAAATTGTATGTAGAGTGTGTACAAAGAACTAATATAGAAAAATATTTTTTATCTACGATTGATACGAAATATAAACATTTTATCTCTGTTTAGATGCGTAGAAATGGATTCTTTTCGTAGATTTATTCATTGCGCATGCGCGTTTCATAATTCTTCAACTAATCGCATGATTAGCGTGTTTGTTTAGATTTAACAAAACAAATTTGCTGTTAGTTTAATTATAGTAACTGTTTTTATCAAGTTTTTAGTGAAAACAATGAATGATTTAAGTGGTTAGGACCAAAATGAAGATTTTCTGTATTTATTATTAAAATCCAACAATCGTAGATAAAGTACGTTAAGCAACGCGTGCGAAAACTGCATTTTGCTTTGCTTGTGTGGTTTTACTACCCTCACTATCGCTAGGGTGCAAACTCCATACTCGCATGCAAAATGCTACTTTCCGCACTAGACGCGAAATGAACTATTAATTACATTAAAGGTTCATAAACGTCCTTGCAGTTTGTAAAAGTAAACCTTTAAACTTGTGTCTATGTGGTTAAATGTAATTATTATGGAATATTTAATTTTAGTTCTGTAATTTTAACTACTTGCTCGAGCGCAGACAATAGAGGACATTCTTTAAAAACAAAAATTATGTATGTATTGTTATACATAGAAATATGCTGTTATACGTAGTTCATTAAACAAAAAATCCATCCGAGAACTAACACTCTCTATTGTTAAAAATAAACTTTAAAATGTATCCATGTTTCTTTCTTCAGTTTTTCCAATAAATCATACACTAACAATGTTACCCTCGGTTTTGTTTTACACTTTTTTAACGGCTTAAAAATAACACTAGTAAGTAATTAAATTTATTGTTAGTTAGTTAATTAAGTCTTACACGAGGCTCTGCTATTTTTATTCCATACAGATAGTCGTGTATTCACATATTTATATTATAAATAGAACATGTTTCTCAGAGATTTGGTTAAAATTGACTGGTCTCAGTTAATATGAACCTGAACCTGTCAAGGGCAACAAAACAAATGTTATAGGAGAGCACTTAAAAAGGTTTTGAGAGAGATCAGTAAATTAGGATGTCAAAAAATATTTTACAGAACCATGATATTCATTTGAAAAATTATTTAGAAAACCATATTGAAAATTGATTTATTAATTGTCCAAAAATGGTAAAAATCGAAATTGGTGTATGTACGCTTTTGTTGGTGGTTTTTACAGTTTCGAGAGATAGTGAACACGATATGTATATCTGATTACACCCTATTCATATGATTTTGTTGGTTGTGTTTACAGTTTCGAGAGATAGTGAATACGATGTATATATCTGATTACACCCTACTCATATGATTTTGTTGGTTGTGTTTACAGTTTCGAGAGATAGTGAACACGATATGTATATCTAGTTACACCCTACTCATATGATTTTGTTGATTGTGTTTACAGTTTCGAGAGATAGTGAACACGATATGTATATCTAGTTACACCCTACTCATATGATTTTGTTGGTTGTGTTTACAGTTTCGAGAGATAGTGAACACGATTTATATATCTGGTTACACCCTGTCATCAGCAGCTCTGGTTCTCTCCCTCATCATATTCCTCAGTTTCAGGTATTTATTTTGAGTTATTATATAACGTTTAGTTCTAGCCACTTATCTTTAGCCAAATTAAGACTTTCACTCACAATCATAGCACTATTATCCACACAATGGTTTTATCTTATGTGTATAATAAATTCCAATATAATGTATGAAGTTGTAGGTCATCCGGTGACGACCGCGTCTCGAAGGGTGAACGTCCCGATGTTAGGCTCTTTCTTTTTCTTATTTTTGGCATTGGCTCATGAAACCATACAGCCATAATTCATTTGCAAGATGTTAGGCTCCTAACACTAAAAGCATCTTAAAGGAAGGGTGTTCATGGTATCCTTAGTTTAGGCAGATGCAAAACCGCGGAAGCCTATGAACAGGAATATTATTCTTCCAAACGCCAATAGATCCAAAATTTTGCTTATTACATATCGATTAATTCTTACTGTTCTCATTCTTTACTTATTATCAAACTCATTGCACTAAGAGAATTGGTGAACTGGTAATAAATTTAATAAATGGTTGCACCATTTTCATTGATGAAATTCAAAATTAGTTCAGATTAAATTTATACATAGTTATTCTTTTCTTTATCTCGTGATTTTTTTTTCTTCTTCTTTCTTTTTTTCTCATTTTATCATGGTTTTACCATTTTTAAAGGATGAACTCATGTAAATAACTAATAAAGTAAAATATATAATGATGAACTTTATCCAAGAGGAAAGAGAGACCACAATTGACCCATAATATGCAGGCAGCTTATAAAAAACGGTATTCTTTATTTTTAAAAGAAACTTTTTTTTGTGTCAATGAAGCCTTTATTGTGTCTAACAATTAGTAGCCAAACAATTATTTTAGTTTATATCTTCTTTATGTTTGTCAGTTTTAATTGTTATGTTTTTGCTTAGCTCGATATTTCATGTTTGTTCTTTTAGGCACTGATGATAAGTACATCATAATTGTCCATATGAGCTCCATTAGCCGAGTTTATGGCATTTTGAAGGCTGAAAGCTACTTTGGCATTAAAGTTTTTTCAGTTTACGTGGCGAGATATTTTGTGTTATTCCTTGAAGATGACCTCCATAGACGCTCCCATATCTAGCAAGGAAAAAAGGGAATCTGTTTTAATGTTACTATTGTTGCTCTGTAGCAACAGGAACAATCCTATAGCGATAATTTCTTTTACGAATGGTAATTGGTAAAAAAATTATTTCACAATTATTATTGTCGTGTACTTAACGGGAAATAAAGCTAATTTTTAGGGTCCGTAGGCAAAACCAAGGACCCTTATATTTTCCTGCGTGTGTCTGTCCGTCCGTCCTGTCGCCTGCTCTCACGGATCACTCTGAAATTTGGCATGTATGTGTCTTGTACCTACCCACATATATTAAAAATATAGCGACTTAAAAGAATTAGGGTAAAAAATAATGTTATATTTTTTTTTCGACACCGTGAGGGGTATCATATGAAAGGGTACGTCGAGCTGATTACAAAAATATATAATTCTTATTTTATAACTTTGATAGGGCGAGCTTAGGCAAGTTTGAAGTGGGTGTGAAACGTGTCCCCCCCTTCTATCTCGCTTATGTGAAGTGCAAAAAATCTGAAAAAATTCCTGAACATTCTTCGACCAAAAGTAAAGATACCAATTTTTGGAAATTTCGAAAAAAATATTATTTTATTTTTTATTGACAAAATACGTTTTTTTTATAATTATGGTCTTTTCTATGTATTTATATGGTTTTAGTCCGGTTCAGTGGCAAACAAATACTTTATCGGAAGTTTGTTTATGTGTTTTGAGAATATCAGATATAGTTCAAAGTAAGCTTTTTAGCATTTTAAAAAACACCATCAATAGGGTACTACTTAAACTATACAGGGTTGCCTACGGACCCTCGTTGTGTGCTGACTAGCACACGCTTGACCTGTTTATTATTACATACATACCTGTGTCTTAAGAAATAGCCATTCCTTTAATTTTTTCAATATTTAATTATATTTTTTATTGATAAAACCTAGAAATCGTTTATAGCGACATAGGTTATCAAAATATTTTGGATATACCGAAGTAATTTCTTTGCACCCTTAAAGTTCATGTTAAGCCCCCTTAAGTTCAAGAAGCAATTTCCGGGTATTTAATTTTGATTCTAACTTATCCCTATCCTATTATCATCATCCCTCCTCTATCATAGCAGAGCAGGTAGAGACCCTAAGAAATGTAGAGCATATGAGCACCATTAGCCGAGTTATTGGAGTGTAATTTAACCAAACGTAACATGAGATCAAGAACCGCCTATCAAGACCATTACTGGGTTCCATTGAAGGCTTATCAATCAATGTATAATAGGATAATTAAGCTTTGACGTCCATTTACTTGAATAATACGCTTGAATAAGCGTTCCATAAAATACCTTTAATACTTAACAATTATGTATAATTGGGAAATTTACTAAATTTACCATCAGTACTACATCACAGTATATGCCTATGTGTATAACACTAAAGTTAAAGCGTGGCGCTATCAATAGTTTTTGTCACTTTTTGATATGATAGCGTCCCACGCTCTTACTATTAGTGTTATACGCATTCGCATATACTTTAACCACTCGTGGTACTGTGGCTATGACATAGATATTTACACACCAAAGGAGGAAACAAAGTCATAACGCCATGAGCGTTTGTTGGTTCCTGAGACGTAGCCGAGGGAGTTATTTAGTTGGTTCCTGACGAGGCGCAGCAGAGGGAACCATGAAGTTTAATCCCGAGGCATAGCTAAGGGAGTATTGTAACATCTTATAAAGAATAACTAATGAAAATTAAATGTGCAATTCATGGTTATTTTAAAGAAAAATATGTTGGCTCTCCTGTTTACAAATCTTATTTCGCTGACAAGTTTTTAAGTTTTAGTTCCGAGCCGAAGGCGAGGATAGGCTAAACAAATTTAATGCACAGGCGAAGCCGAGGCAGGAAATTTACTTTTTTACATGTTGACTGACGAGGCGAAGCCGAGGCAGGAAAATGTTAACTACCTACTAAGGTTTAACCGAAGCAGGTAATCTTTAAACGAGTCAGGAATGTTTCCTTTGCTGCATAGTTACATACAATATTTTATCTACTAACGGCAGAACAAAATTACACTAATTATTATATTCCCTTTTTAATATATAAAAGATTTAAAGAAATGAAAGTTGTAAAAAAACGAAAGTGTGAGTCATCAAGAAAACAAAACAAAGGCAAAACGAATTCAGTGTTGCCACTTTTAATAGGTGTTTTTTATCTCAATTTTAAGCATTAAAAAAAAAAAAAAAAAAAAAATCACAGTAAAATAATAAAATTTGTTTTCTTACAATAATTATTTAAGTTATTTTCAAAAAATATATAAATATTTAGCAGAATATTACGCTTAAATATATAAAGATGAGCAATGTGGGATAGTTCATAACCTGCGATGTAGTAACCTTTTTGTAGTAACATTTTCTTATATTTTTGCAGCCAGTTTGTTATCTTGCTGACACTTTGATATACTTATGCTGACACTTTATTATTTTGCTGCGTGTTTTTATGAAATGTTACAAAAGAATTAAGAAAAATGACATTTTGCAGATTGAAAACAATACAAAAATGCTTAATTTTGCTGCCGTGAGTAGATAAAAATATTTTCTCCTTTTTAGTACATGTTTTGTAAAAGCGTGTTCTTATATTTTTTAAAAATAAATCTAATATTCAATAGACTGGTATGAATAGCGTCACATATTCTATTAGTGGCTAGCTTTTTTAAAAAGATGTGAACAGAGCTATTCGTTTTTTGTAATGGGGCTTGCTTAAGTCCTTCTTTTTCCGATTGACATGACAAAAAACTTCAAACTTACTTGGAAATTGGTTTTCATAGAATTTTTTTTTCTTTTATTTTCAATGTGAAAAAGACTAGTTCAAGTAGATATTTCTTCTACGCCAATTTCATTCTATTGATAAAGAACTTTTTCTCTTAAAAGAAAACATAACTCATTTAAGGCGTTGAAAGATAACTATTTGTGTTTTAAATTATATTACTAACTTATTTTAGTTTTCCAAACTTAAAGAATCGATCGTTTAATTCTATTTTTTTTAGCTCGAGTATGTAACAATGTGAGCACATAACTTCTTTTTTTTTTTATAAATACATACTACAATAGATACTTCCTTAGAATCACTAATGTTCTTAGACCAGTAGTTATTTTAAATTGTAACATTGCTAGTGTTATACGACTAATGTATTTAGTTAAAACATATTTTACAATAAACACCACTTTTGTTCGAAACACTATTTACAAATCATGATAAGTTAATTGCTTTTATTGATTTTTTTATTTTTTTGTAAACTTATTTATTTGCTACTGTTAAGAAGTTGGAAAATCGATTGATAAACCATTCTAATATCCATATATAATTATAGTTTTTGGATAAATTTTGTACTTTAAGATGGGTAATTTCAGAACCTGCTAAGATAGTTAGACCAGACCTAGGCCGTCCTTAAGGTGACTGACCAGCTAGTATGCACGAAGAAACGAAATGCAAAATGTGATGCTCTTAAATATAGTGCAAGGAAGTTAGAATTTAATAGGAATAGGAGGTACATTGGTTTTAACTTGGATTCATTGTAGTTCTATATTTTGCCGATAGAAGTTCAAAAATGGAGGATACCAATTAACGAACAGAATAGTGTTGTTCAGAACACAACAGAACGGATATTACAAGACGTACAAGTTGCTGCTTCGTCTTCTGGATCGTAGGTCCAATCTTACTTTGAATAACAAAATTAGAATTTAAAATGTAATCTTAAAACCAGCTTGGACCTACGGTCCAGAAGTATGGGGTAGTACCAAGCCATCCAACATCCGTCGAATCCATACACTACAATCCAAGATCCTTAGAAATATCACAGACCGTTCAACTTCTATAACCTCAACTCTACACATCGGATCTCAATATTCACTTTGTCCGAGACCTATCTGTCCTATCAAGGTTTCATACATTCCATGAATCATTATCCAATCACCCAAATCCTCTAGTAGAACTTCTTACATCCCAAATTATCCCAGATAACCCACCTCGCCGGCTGAAGTGCAGTTGTAGATTTACTCATTACTTAATGTTTATCTTATATCACCATTTTAATTATTGCTATTATCAAAAACTTATTATCTCATTTCTTTATATATATTTTTTTATAAGTATAATCAACTTATATTGTATACGAACCCAGCCGAAAGGAATAGTCACTGGATTATTACCTTTCTCATGTAATACACTGCCAACCAAACATATATCTTTAACACTTATAACATATAAAATTATGTAGAGTTGTGTTTCAATAAAGATTAAAAAAAGAAGATGTTCTAAATATTATATAAAATGATATCAGAGCTCCTAGCGGACCAAAAGGTAATCAAAATGGATTAATGTTTCATAATTTCACACCTTAAGATCCATCTACTGTATCAATTAGACAGTTGTATATCTTCAGTAGTTTTATTACTCTGTACAAGTATATTTTTAAAAAAGAAAATCAGGATTTCTCCTTATGGTCTATTAGGTACTCAATATAATAGATCAAGAATTCTTTTCCACACAAGTTTCATCAAATGCTATACTTTAACCCATTTGGGTAATTTTACTTCTCAGGCATCTTACTATTTTCAGGCATTTACTTCTCTTTATTACTATTCCAATACATAATTCAAATCTTAAAATATACAAACAATCACCAATAATTTTTTTCCTATAATCCTCGAGGCTCAGTTCCACGCAAATCCTAAAAATGTATGACAGTTCCACGCCTAGTGAATTTCCAAACTGTCCAACGCAATATGATAGTTCCACGTGAAAAGTATGTAAAAAACATTACAGTTCCACTCAAAGAAAAATAAATAAACATTTACAACATTTAATTTTATTGTTAACTAAGACTTTTAGACCTATTAGACTATTAGACCTGTTAACTAAATTTGACTTGAGTGAGAGAACTTTTTGGAACGAAGTTCCTTATGGCACGTTCTGGAGCCCGGGAGTGAATCCGAAAACACGACCAAAATCACCGTCACAAAATAACCGTCACAAAATAACCGTCACAAAATAACCGTCACAAAATCACCGTCACGCAAAATCCGTCACGAAATCTACAGATGACGATAACTTGAGTAAAAGCTTATCGAGTTAGATGAAATTTGGTACACATGTTCATTTTACCAATGCCCAGGCTGAGTTCGTCGGAAAACGTTATCCGCCCAAGCGTTCACACGCAACGCTCGCGTAATCGAAAGCTTTAAAAGACGGGAAAAAGTGTTATTTAGGAAGCCTGTTAATGACTTGTTTTGATTATTGGAACGAAGTTCCTTATGGCACGTTCTGGAGCCCGGGAGTGAATTTGAAAAAAACGACCGAAATCACCGTCACAAAATAACCGTCACAAAATCACTTTCACGCAAAATCCGTCACGAAATCTACAGATGCCAATAACTTGAGTAAAAGCTCACCGGGTTAGATGAAATTTGGTACACATGTTCATTTTACCAATGCCCAGGCTGAGTTCGTCGGAAAACGTTATCCGCCCAAGCGTCCACGCGCAGCGCTCGCGTAAACATAAGCTTTAAAATACGGGAAAAAGTGTTATTAAGGAAGCCTGTTACTTGACTTGTTTTGATTATTTTTGTTATATATGTCAAAAATGTCAATTTGTTTTGTAAATAAATAAAATATAATCATGTAAAATTTCACCCTGATACAAGCAGAAGCTGCAGAGTAGAGAAGAGATATATTTTATAATATTTTAAATTAATAGGCCGGGTAGGAAGAAAACAGTCCTATTTCAATCCAACATCCTTTAACAAACATACTCTTTCACTATAAACTCATCATGATCAACTTTTTTCTTATAGTTAATATATATTAATAGTAAGACGCTTGCTTTAATTATACAAATAATGATTTTTTCCGTGGTAGGCTGTGAAATAGTAACTTTAGAGCCTAAAATACATAGCTAAAATCCATTTTTTCATTACGTGGACTTAAAAAAATCTTTTCATTACTCCTAGCTGTAAAGAAAAAATCTTTTACGTCCTAGGAACTAAAAGATTTTTTATGTCCGGCGGGTAGTTGTCAAAACTTCCGTTAGTACCGCTGCAGTCTTTGTAGAAATGCTTCTAGTACGATTAAAATCCGCTAGATGTCAATGCGTTTTATTTATCTTTTCTTATAGTGTAACCTCTTTTTAAGGTTTCTTTTTTTAAGTCTTAAGTATGTACTAATATTTTTTATTAGTATATATTGATTAGTGATTAATATTTAATGTTTTTTCATTGTCTGCTACCTCGGAAAAAATAGCATATGCTACGCGACTGTAAAGTGTTTTTTCTTTACCTTGGCAATATTTACTGTCTCGCTTCGCTCGACAGTAAATGTAATTGCCGCGGTAAAGAAAAAACTCACTTCACAGCCTAGTGACATAATATACTATTCTTTTAATTTTGCCTTAACTCTACCAGGTGAAAACAGTTCGTTACTTTTAATTTTGTCTCTTTTCTAACTCCGCCATGTATAAGTAGTTAGCAATGTATACGTACTCAGCAGTGTGATTTTAAAATTTATATTTAATGAAAAACGTAAGGAACTTCGTTCCTACCGTGTGTCCCACAACACCACACGTATTTCTTTTAAATATTTATATGTACGCAAGTACAATAAAGCAATTATAACTTTGCTTCAATAAATAGTTACATTTCTAAGTGAGATGAAAATTAACGCTTCAGTTATAGAAAATAAATGATTTCTTCGCATGAGAGGTATTTTATATGTTACGCTTTAAATTTATATGTTACACTTTAACGTTAAGATAATAATTTTCAAAGAATTATGCTATAATACTATTCAAATTGAAAAGCAGCTTATTTCTCCACTACAGAAGGTGGCCTCTTTCTTATTCATTTCACATTAATTCAGAAAATAACATAATAAGTACGACAGAGGATTAAAAATATTTCGCATTAACTTTGAATTGAAGATGTTGTAGAATCAACTTTTCTTTTATCCCATACGATAAAAGAATAGTTGTGTTTAAAAAAAACACCGAATTGTCGACATTAAATTCCTATTCGAGTTATGCGATGAAATATTAAGTATCAAACTTTGTTTGCTACTTAAGGCTCTACCACACTTTAAAGTTAAATAAAAACAATATTAAAATGAAAATTGTATTAGTTCTAAGCAAGATATCAAAAATCTAAGTCCAGGCTTCATTCCTAATTTTAATTCTCCACAATTTGAGCCCTATTTTAACTCCCTACTACAATAAATACTACAACTATTTCAATGCAACGAGTTTTATCGCTGTATTGAAATAGCGCCTGTACTATTTATCATAGGAAGTTGAAGTAGGGCTCAAGTTGCGCAGAATTAAAATTGGGAATGAAGCCTGAACTTAGAATTTTGATATCTTGCTTAGAACCGCAATAAAATTTGAATTTTAATGTTGTTGTTTACTACGTTTTTATTAGCTTGCTTTCTTGTTTGTTTGTTTGTCCGGTACAAATCTGGCAATCGATTTCTAACTAACTTCCCGAATAGCTAGACAATTTAAACTTTTAGCATAGCTCAGAACACGATGACAATGCATTATTTTAATAATTTTAGCCATCTTTCAGCAGAATTTAATTGGTTTTCAGTTTTCAGCAAATTTTGCTGTACGGAAAGTTAGTTCGGAAAAAATCCGCAAGTTATTTTATTTGTTTTGCCATGTCCCATATTTACGCAATCTTCATTTTGACGGGTCTCAAATTTGTGATAGATAAACATTGAATGACAGCAAAACAGGAAATATCGATTATAATATTTATCGATTATATTACTTATATTATTTCAAAAATATCGATGGCAAGCTTTTGATTTGGTGTTGGGGAGATCCGTTGTACAAAGATTTGTCCATTTATAGGTTTAAGATCAGCTCTCTAGATGGTTATCATTTATATGTGAAGGAAATACATTCGGAACTATTTTTTTTGTTCACTAACATATATTATATTATATAACAATAACAATTATATTATCAACATTACATACGATTCAACAGAAAATTTAAAAACGTAGTATATAAAAAGTTCTTTTTATCCTGAAATTATTTAACTTTTAAGTGCGGTAGAACCTTAAAAAGAAGAAGAAAGAAATTAAAAGATAACTTATATAGGTAGAATAGAGCTTTTTAAATAGTAACTTTAAATTAACTTAAAATTCTTGAAATAACATTTTATTTCTATTCTTATCTTATCTCTTACGATGGTGTGAAATAAATCTAATCTATTTTATGCAAAACTTTTCCATGTTTAATTATTTTGTCCATTAAAACATGGTGTTGTCAGGTTTTCTATGCCACGTGCACTGGTTAAATCAAGTCCCCCTCGTAAATTCATTATTCTCGGAACCAACTCAGTCGTTAATTTGAACGAATGAGTTGGTAAACCCTATTGAATTCTTAGTACAGTTTAATTCGTGGTTTCTTTGTAACACGTGATTCCTATTGTTTTCTTCCTGCACGTGTAAGTCTTTAAGATTATTTTTGCTTCCGAACTTACCGAAGGTAACGGAAACTATGTCATCTTTCCGGTGGAGTTGCGAGTACACTAACACTAAGCTATTCCAGTCCACTATTTATATCTACTACCGAAAAATAAATGGTAGTAAAAGACCTTTTAAGAACAATTCCCCTAAGAAGTTGTAATCTGCTGAGAACAGGTTTATAGAATATTACTTTATTTTAAAGTTATAGAGTTTGAAAAATGGTTTTCTAATATTGCCTCATTGAAAAAACTCTGTAAAGAAAGGAAAAACACTCCGAAATATTAACTCACTAAGAAAATTTCATCAAAGGACTCATCAGCAGAAAGTAGGGGAGGTGCCTAAAAATAAAAAAAAATCTAAGAACAACATAAAAAATTGACAATTCTCTTAATATTGGATAATGGAGATAAAAAGGTAAAACCAAAATCTCTATTCCATAATTTAACTATTATAAAAGGTATTAATTGAAATTACTCTGCTAAATAGTGTGGCACATACCTTCCCCGCATCCTATCACGTACTTTATTGATAGCATGCTTTTGCAACCCATTATGGTCTAATTTATTTAATAGTTCCCCCCTTTTGCTTAAGATAATGGAAGCTATGTGGTTATATCTTGAAGAACGAGAAAATTTGATGTCTCTGAATTAAAAAAAATAATTAACAGATGTGAGGTTGAACGAGGTTCTGTTAGCCAGAAGGTGATATATCACCACTGTTTTAAAACTTAATAAGTACAATTTAACTCGAAAGTTCTAGAGGGAAAAAGATTTCACACAATCTATCTTAACCCCTACTTTATAGTGTACCATAGTTCTTTACTTGGACCAAGTATACTTTGATCGTGTAAACCTTACTTCAAAGTTCCACAAACACCAGTACCAATTGGATTTGATCAAAGTGACTTGGACCAAGTATACTTGGATCGTGTAGACCAGGCTATACTGAGGAGATTCCATCATTATTATTGGTATAAATAGATAATGAACTATATACATTTATTTTTATAGATAATTCACGTGAATGAACAATATTTATTCAATATTCCATTCGCTATGTAATTAAACTTAAAATAAATTTAACTAATGCTAATTATTAGCGCAACGCGATTCATGGAATTTTCTACATCGGGATACGGTTACAAACTAACTCAACTCGGACCCTCGGAACTCTTAACTCGGACAAAGGGCACATTCAAATCTCCATGGAGAGTAAGGTTAGTAATATATAAAAAAAGATTAAAACTTGGAAGTATCAAATAAAAACTTAACAAAGAATTAAATAATAATAATTACATTTTCATATTATAAAAAATTTTTTAGTATTTAAAAATTATGATTGTGCAGAGGTTAAATTTACTTATTTTTATAAATACTAATTTATACTTTTCTCTCTTAAATTAAAAAAAATCATAATAAATTAGATTGGTGAAAATTAAACCCTACTCTGTATTCTCTGGGCAAAATATAATGTATAAATTTCTGATTTAGAAAAAAAAAATTAAACAAATATAGATTAGGAACAGGTAAAACCCATTATAGAACGGACCTGCATTGAAATTCATATTAAATGGTTTCAGGGAGTGGGAAAAAGTTAGAAGAGGGAAGGGGGTCTTTAAATACTTTATAATTTATTAAAGAATTTCCATTATCATATTCAGCTTCTTTTTTTCGCAAAAAAAGAAAATACAATTGAAGAAAAGTTATGCGTTGAAGAGATTTTCTTTAAAACGAATTAAATATCAGACCAAGGAAACTCTCTTTCCTTTTTCCTGGACGTTTATGTGGTATTATAAGTATATATATATATATATGTATTTATACGAGCCGTTAAGCAACGGGCTCCATTTTACATTTAGAAAAGTAGTAAAATTAAGTAAATTAATTTAGATATCTCTTTAGATAAGTTATTGTATCTATTCGAAGCGCGGTAGGGGAAGGCCCTACAGCTGGAGACTGGACTGCACACCTCCTATATCTTTCTAACTCCCTGTTACACACGTGTAGCGTTTTTGGCTTAGATTTTTAGTGACACTTTTCGATTTTATGTAGCCATGCCAAGACATGAAAATGTCAAAATCTTTTTTTTTTTGTTGATTTGTTTAAAATTGAGGATGTACAGGCCACTGAACAAGTTTAAATCTTGGGTATTATGTATTATCAGATAGACAGACCAGCGCTTCGTCAAACCCGCAGCACTTCCTACAGTTTTGCCTAGTTCTGCCATCTATAGCCTCATAATGAGAGGACTATTAGGAAGATCTTCGATTAGGCTGACGATTATATGGCCAAACCTGATGTGAAACGTTACCTTAAAAAGCACGAACACGCTAAGAAAGATGAACACTGCACATGGTTATATAGACGCTACAAGTGAAAGTCCACAATAGTTCATACTCTACAATTATTTCATTTATACATTAATTTTTGATATTCAGTACTTTATAATCTTATCAGTATCATTTATTATCACATTATCAGTCATTATCATGCAGTGCCAGTGAAGGAGACAATTACCGCTTCACATTTCACCTTTCTCTCTCTCTCTCTCTCACACACACACACTGCCACACATTCATCACAGTTCGTTCGTTCTTCAGTTAGGAATTGTGGAACGAAGTTCCTTATGGCACGTTCTGGAGCTCGGGAGTAAATCCGAAAAAAACAACTGTTACAAAATCACCGTCACAAAACCAAGCGTCACGAAATCTACCGATGACGATAACTTGAGTAAAAGATGACCGAGTTAGTTGAAATTTGGTACACATGTTCATTTTACTAATGCCCCGGCTGAGTTCGTTGCACAACGTTATCCGCCCAAGCGTTCACGCAAACGCTCGCGTAAACGTAAACTTAGAATGTAAAATTGAAATTTTAGGACAGGAAAAAATTCTAACTTTATCTATTTAATGAGACAAACAACTTTTTTAAATATTTTTTAATATTTTTTTCTAAAACGAACACCGACACTGCTATGAAGTGATAAAGATCGCTAAATTTATTAGCGGACCTAAACGTTTAAAATAAAGAAAACAATGTTTTTACCGATATCTTACGTTCTAATGTAACGATTTTAATAAAAATGCATACCATCGTCTAAAGTATGTACAATTGAAACAGTCATGTAAAATTTCAACCTGATACAAGCAGAAGTTTTTGCTTATTAAAGTGATATATTTTGTACTATTTTAAATGGAGTAATAAATATGCCGACAGAGTCTGAGGGAACAGTCGTGTTCTGTCACTACAAGCATCAGCTCTAACTATAAACTCATCATGACTAACTTTTTTCTCAATATACAATACATTATTTATTACAATACGCTCGTTTCAATGTTAACTAACTGCTTTTCTTTTAATTTTGCCTTAACTTTGCTAAGTACAAATAGTTAGTTACTTTTAATTTTGTCTCTTTTGTAACTCCGACATGTATAAGTAGTTAGTATCGTAAAACTTAACATGTGATATTATAATTTATATTTAATGAAAAGCGTAAGGAACTTTGTACCTACCGGGTGTCCCGCGACACCACACGTATTTTGATTATTGTATCGCATTCATTATCTATGTAAGTTATTTATCTCTATGCATTATCATTATATCTTCCTCGTATCGTAAACTTTTTGCAAGATAACAACAAACGATGTTTCGAAAATTAAGTGTATTAACCAACATAAAACAATCAAATCTAAAATAGGTAATAGTTTTATGCTCTAAAACATTAAATTAACGTTGTGGCCTTTATCAGACGAAACATTAATTTGGAATTTATTGGCTCTTTTTTTGGCCAATAAGTTATACACCATCCAAGTCATTCAATCATAACTTCATCTCCGTATATCTTTCTTAAAAAGAACCAGTAATCTTG
Organism: Gerris lacustris; assembly: GCA_951217055.1. NCBI lineage: Eukaryota > Metazoa > Arthropoda > Insecta > Hemiptera > Gerridae > Gerris > Gerris lacustris. The sequence goes on along the minus strand of OX578283.1, from coordinate 20,866,981 downwards.
TATCTTTTTAATTGTTCATTCACTTCCTCTATGTCACTTTCTTGGACAACATTGCATCTTTATGTTTGTTCATAAAAAATCTTTTGATCTTTCTAGAACTAGAAGAGAAGGATATAAGGAAAGCAGGAGAATTAGATCATTTTTAAGAGTTTTTTTAAAAGCTTTGAATAATTGCTTGAATCGAAATATTTTGGTAGAAAGATTACTATTTTCTGTTCTTAATATTTTTGTGTCTATAATATATAACTTCTCATGGGGCATAAAATATTTTTGTTTTTTTATCTTTGTACTTCATTTTAACTAAATTCTTAACTGTTTTATTCTTTTAATGCTACAAAACAAATATTGAACATAAGCTAGCAATCAAATGAAAATTATTCAAAAAAGAGTAAAAACAAATAAATATAATACAGAAAGAAGATGCACGCGAATCTTTATGTTTATTGTAAACTATATATAGCTTTTATATAAATTGGTTAAAAATATGTAAAAAAAAAACACGACAAGAGTTTTTCTACAGTTCAAATACATTAAGAAAATGAGAAAAACGTTTCATTACTATAACTATAATAAATCAACTTAATTATTTTCAACGTTCTTTAACTTATTTATAATTTAATCTCAAAAAATATTAGTTCAAGAAAGAGAGAGCAATGGAATATTCTTAAAGATATTAATAGTAGAATATCTTATCTTAAATGTAATAAATTTAGAACGTTTATAAATAATAATCAATAGATATATATTACATTTCATACAGATTAAACTACATTATACAAATTAATGTTGTTTTGCATTATTATGTTTATATATTTATTATAGCAAGAACTATAATATTACTTAGGCTATATTATAGAGTTGTAATTAGATATTGCTAGATTAATAATATATCAAATGAATTCTATAAGATGCAACTGAATGGCTCATATATACATGTATACTATACAAAATTAGTTAGTAAACCCGAAAATCAAGTTGACGTTAGTTTTGTTACTTATTTAAATATTACTCCAAATCAAAGCGGACATATATATATATGTATATATGAGCCTACTAACTAATTTTGTACTCAGGATAATGAAAATCACATTGTCCATCATAAAGGGCGGGATATGGCTGGTATCCACAGGTTTTTATTTTTTTTATTTTTCAAATGCCTATTGCCAAGCTATGTCCTGCAGACGAACTTTGACGACCACATGTTCTTAAAAGGCACTAAAAAATTAACTTGTACACAAAATTATAGCTTGATGTTAGCCAGACACTTTTTTGCTCGCTATCTCCTGGACTATGTCATATTGCATCTTGTACTTTATTGTAAACAGATTCTATCGGTACTTCATTTGCGGATATTGCCGAAATTATTACGAAAGTATTTAGCGTTAAGGTTTTAAATGTTGATATTTTCAAAATGGCAGCAGATATCAAAGCACAGCAGCACGAGTGGGGAAAATGGCAGGGCGAGTAACCTGTTTACAAACTCGCGCTGGTGGGCTGAATGTAAACGAGGCATAACTATTAAATTAAATCTGCAAAATAAAAAGTTACCAAGAGATAAAAAGATAACTTTGTCAGACGTTGACTATTATTATTAATAAGATTATTATCTTGAAAAAAATCCTTTTAGTTTGTTTTTAATAATTTTGAATAAGAATAAAGGAACGGTTTTAATTTAAGAGAGAGAGAGAGAGAGAGAAAAGAATCCCTTTTGGGACATTCGAAATAAATGAAATCTTTTCAAGATGAATCCAAGATAATGTAATAAGATAACTGGGATTTTGCCCAGGTGCAATTTGATTATAAAAAAACAATTATAATTTAATTTAATTTATAATTTAAAAAAAGTTATGTATTAAAAATTTATTTTAATTAAAATATAAAATTACATGATTCTATAAAAACTATAGTTTGCCTAGCATTCATGGTGTTTTTTTCTCTTTAGAATAATAATAATTATAAAAGAAATAATTGTATACAATGCAGTCAGGTGTATAAAGTGTTTTTTTGGGCATTAAATGGAAAATAAAATAACAAAATTTTGTAAAATATATTTAATAATAGCTTTCACATGTAATGAAACCCTATGCGAAGAAAAAAAATATGTTTCTTAATGTTCCAATTTGTTTCTTTATGTTATTTTAATTTTAACAAAATATTTTATATTCAAAATTTAAATTAATTGACGCTCTTTTGTGCAGACAGTTTTTATTTTAATTTCTTCGACCCAATTATGTATTGTAATAAAAATCATGACAGAAGATGACCTAAAAAATTAGTCTAAATGTCTCAAATGATACAGTGATTACGTCTTATTACATCTCTTCAGCCAGACATATATACGATTTTTTATATGTTATAGAGTGACAAAATGGATTATAATAATTACAAGATAAAAAGAAATTTTTATATACTTCGTTTTTAAATTTTCTGTTGAATCGTATATAATGTTAATAATATAATTGTTATTGTTATATAATATATTATAATGCCAGTGAAAAAAAATCGGAATTTATTTACTTCACATAAATGACAACCATCTAGAGAGCTGATCTTAAACCTATAATAAAAGGACAAATCTTTGTACAACGGATCTCCCCAACACCAAATCTATAGCGTGCCATCGTTATATTTGAAATAATATATAATCGATATTTCCTGTTTTGCTGTCATTCAATGATTATCTATCACAAATTTGAGACCCGTCAAAATGAAGATTGCGTAAGTATGGGACATGGCAAAACAAATAAAATAACTTGCGGATTTTTTCCGAACTAACTTTCCGTACAGCAAAATTTGCTGAAAACCAATTAAATTCTGCTGAAAGATGGCTAAAAGTATTAAAATAATGCATTGTCATCGTCTTCTGAGCTATGCTAAAAGTTTCAAATGTCTAGCTATTCGGGAAGTTAGTTAGAAATCGATTGCCAGATTTGTACCGGACAAACAAACAAACAAGAAAGCAAGCTAATAAAAACTTAGTAAAATTATAGATTTATAAACTGTTTTCTCCTTTTTAGGGTTTCGTTGGTAAAACCAAAAAAAAAAAAACCGTATAGTTTCGTTCCTGTGTCTGTCTGTCACTCTGTACGGTTCCAATAACTTATGAATCAAAAGAGATAACAACATGGAATTTAGCATTATTAAAGATCGTTTTGACGCGCACACAGGAAAAAATATAGTGCACTCAAAATTATCAACTGAAAGGTATTGAAGAGTAGATTACAAAAATATATAACACATAAAGAAAGTGTTTAATTGTTCATGCTATTTTGTCAAAAAAAATCAAAATTTTGCGTGTACCAAATGAAGGATACATCAAACGAAAGCTACCCTATACCGGCAATTCCTAAAATTTTGAAATAATTCACGCTAATACCATATGGTAGGCCAATGAACATTTCTGTAAAAAGTTTCCTCTAGTAACAGGTGGAAATTGTTTAAAATGTGTCATCTGCATGGAAAAAATAAGAATAACAATTTGATCAAGATTAACTGGGAATACAGAATGGCGGATAATTTGTCACTTGTGAATATTGTATAATTTTCTACGCCATTTTGTCTAAAAGCATCATTATCTTGCGTGCCCCCCCCTATACTAACTAATATTATGTTTACAATACCAAAGAAACCTTTTTGATGGACAACCATTTTATTAGCAGTAACATTTTAAAAAAAAGTGTTCTCAAAGATACCTAACATCTTGGGCCAACTTTATATTCATATTTTAATACATTTGGTTACCTATAGTACACCGATCTAGAAATACAGCAGAAAACATCTTTCAATTTTTAATTACTTGCGTTCATTGGTAACAATGCTACCCTTAAAAATATATTTTTTATTATTTTTATTCACCGCTTACTTTTAATAATGTTCTAAATTACATGAACTTTTCCTTCCAATATAAATCTCATGATAATTATAATTTATAATATTAAACTGTGTTTAATTTAATATGGTTCAGGCTTTTCTCGAAAAATAATTTGTAGGATTATTTGTCATTGTTGAAAACTAAAACTCTTAGAATTCGAACTTAATACAAACGGTTATGTTTGATATAAAAACTTTGGTTCTTAAATCTACTTTAACTAAGCTAAGATGGTGGATTTTTTCTTCTTCCAAATTCCTTTCATCTTTGTTTTACGTTTAAATATTTTTTTTTTTGGACATCTGAAACTGGAATTTCTCCTTTATTTATAATTAAATATCGCACCTTTATCTCTCCTCTATATTTCCACCTCGTACAATTATCTTCAAGAAAAGAAAATAAAAAACAAACCAATTAGTTCAACCCTCCATCGTGACTTTTTTACTAAAAATTGTTTTAAGTTTTATTTAAGAAGTATAGAAGAAAAATAAATAAAATGATTGTGTGTAAAGTTTCACATAAAAAGGGTTTCGTTGGTATTGTAAACATGAAATTAGCGGTAGGAAGGGCACGCCAAATTTTGAAAAAAAATGGCGTGGAAAATTCAACAATGCACACATGTGTTATTGATTGTTGTGTTATTGAAGAGTTCATTTGATACCCCACTCAAAATTGAAAATATAATTTTTTCGCGTGACACGAAATATCCACCATTTTGGATTTGAACAGCTGATAATTATGGTTGAGGTATTAAATTAGGCACTTCTTTAGATAGTTACTCCCCTTATAAAGAAATGAGGGGAGTAACAATCTAAAGAAGGTGTACGGAATCTTCTTCTTAGACTGATACTTCCCTTATCAAAACAGAAGTGTGATATTCCTTTGTCCCAAAGTACATTGGTCTAAACATCCCTTTTTCTTAACAGATATTTTAGTCAAAGTCATTTTTATCCTAAAACAACATAGGGGAGTAATAATCTAAAGAAGTACCTTAAATTAATGATAATTTAATGCGTACACCTCATTACTTCTAAGTATAAGACTATAGGAATTGATAGATGCTGAAGTGTAACAATATTTTATCATGAGATGAGGTCAGATATCTACACACTAACTTCATTATGACCAGTAAGTGATTTTTTTTTTTAATTATTAATAAATTATATCTTTAATCAAATGATTTTAAAATGATAAGAAATATGAACTTGGATACATACAAATAAGTAAATTATGCATTACAATTGTATCAGTAAATATGATAGAACATCATTCGAAGATTTCCAATTCTATGTAAATTTTGTATGTTTAGAAAATAAAGTTGACTGATGATGTCATCATCTCTGCATATGAGTCAAAACGTCTCATGATGAAATGTTGTTTTGCTTCAAAATAAAACATTTTTATACCTCAACATCCATAAAATAGATCCAGCTGATATTTTTGAGTTCGCTATATTTTTCCTGTGTGTGCATCAAAACGATCTTTAATACTGCAAAGTTTTCGTTTTTTGATTTCTTTTGATTTAAAAGTTTTTGGAACCGTATAAAATAACAGACAGACACAAGAACGAAACTATAAGGGTTTTTTTTTTTTTTTTTGGTTTTACCAACGAAACCCGAAAATATACAAATCGATCTGAAAATATTCGGACCTAAGGGAAATCTTTCTCATACTTCAGTATATACCCGCTGCTATCATTCCAATAATTATAATTCAGGAGATAGCGTGCAAAGAAGTGTTGAGCTAGAATTTTGTGTATAAGTTGATCTTATGGTCCCTCTTAAGAATACATGGTCGGCTAAATTCGTCTGCGGGACATAGCTTGGTAATAGGTATTTGAAAAAAACGAACCGGTGGCGGAGAGCGGCCATGTCCTGCCCATTAAGGTGGCCATAGACGTCGTTCTTTTTCGGCAGTTTTAACCGCACGGGTAAAACCGTACGGGTAAACACGAACAACGAAGGTAGCCACAGACGTCGTTCTTTTTATTGGCAGTTTTAACCGTACGGGTAAACAAAAACAACGAAGGTAGCCATAAAACCCGTCCTTTTTGACTGCGTCGTCCCACACTCGAGCCGATTTGAACGACACGTTGAAAACGGACGGTTAAAATCAAGCTGCAGTAGATATTTTGGAACGCCGGCAAGAAGGACGGTTTTTAGCCACACACCGACCGTTTTACCCGTACGGTTTTACCCGTACGGTTAAAACTGTCAAAAAAGAACGACGTCTGTGGCCACCTTTATGGTGGAAAATGTGATTTTCATAATCCTGAGAACAAACTTAGTTAGTAGACCGAAAATCAAGTTGATGTTACTTTATCACTTGGTAGGTTAGTTATTCAAACATTACTCCAAATTAAAGTGGTCACCTATAATTTTCTTTGGATGCTATATGATTTCCCTAAGAAAATGACACCGTTTAATACAACAACCAATACAACTATTTCAAAATCACAATTTTCTGAACCGACTTATAAAGGTATTTGAGAGAGCTGTTGCACCACGGATAATATTTTTATCTTATAAATGCTGCTTTTTATTGGTAGAGGAAGGAATTTTATTCGTGAATTTTTCCTTAACTTATTGAATGTGAATACCATTTGTATTTAAATCATTTCAACAGTATATATGCAGGAAGAAAATACTTTCTTTTTTTAAAAATATCACAAATATTTCTTCTACAACGTTTATGAATAAAGTAAAAATAACTTAAAACAAGTTATTTTATTGCAATAAAACTTAAATATGGGAAGATTTTTTTTCTTTCTTTGTCCTACCCAACAACAGTATCAAGATAGTACACCTGAAGAGAACAGTAATTCTACTTTCCTATCAATGTAATTATTGGAGTGGAAATTTTTTTCTTCTAAGGGAATCAAGTTAGCAAATAGGGTTCGGCCAACCTAAAGGTCTAATTGCTTGGCTTTCCCTGCACTTTCCACTACTGTTCTTTGTGACTCAGTTCTAATCTCATTTTTTGTGATCTCCTTTCTTCCTAATTATTCCTGGATTGAGAAGATTTAATTAAATCCTTGTTCTTCCATAAATTCTCTTGATTCTTAAATCATTATCGGGTGATTTCTTTTGTTTCTAATCTAAACTTGAGATAATTAATAGGTGTTATTGATTTCAGTGAAGTCGTTTGTGTAAGAAGGGAAATCTAACCTTAAAAATGTAAGATTATTTCATACAAAGAATATTTTAACCCACTAAGTGTTGAATTTTTATTCATTAATGTCTTATTATTTAACGAGTACTAATCAAATCTAGTAATAACTTTTCATATCTGTTGCATGCGCCATTGTAACAATCCATCACCAACTCATAAAGGTGTTTGTGTTCCAGGAGTTTGCGGTGTACTCGGATAGCTATCCACGTTCATCTGTTCTCTTCCTTTGCCCTTAACAATCTCATGTGGATTATTTGGTACAACCTCGTCGTAGGCAACACACAAACTGTACACGAGAATTCGGTAAGCAAATCTTCAGTATATTATTTTATCTACTTGTGGCAGCAAAATGGGGCATTATTGAACTGATTTCGGGCTGCAAAATGAAATTTTACTACCTAACCAGTAAAATCAGGAAAAATGTTACAGAATATTTTGAATGCCTAGGCATCAAAAATGTTTATTGTTATTATGTTGGCAATAATAGTTTATATTATTATCTTTATCGTATAACATTATGTATTATATTTTAATAAGTAATCTTTATATTAAGTAATATTATATTATTTATAAAGTAATTTGTTTATATTTGTTAATCCTGTTTAATATATTATTAACTTTAAAAAAGAAAAAATAGCGGAGTACTATGTTATTAGAACTGTGTTATTATTTTATTAATATAACATAGTTAATAGTTAAAGATGGTATTTTAGCAGTTTTATTTTTCTTCCACCTGTTGATAAAATATTGTATGTAACAAGGCAGCAATGGAAATATTTCTGACTCGTGTATTTATTGCCTGATAAATTTCATAGCCTATACGGCTTGGAGGCTAACTTAATCACTCGTAAGTAAAATTCTATTTTGCTGCCTAGTTACATAAATTACTATTTTACTACTACATATATGTTTAACAACGTCATTTGAATATTTTACTATCTTAATTTATTTTAAATCAATAAAGTTGCAGAGACTATGTACCCTCCATATTTGTTTCTTTTATGTTCATGTTGTGCATGGTTAAGCATAAAAAAACCTGAATGTTATAAAATTAATCAGATATTCTGACAGTTATAATTAGCTAAAAAATTAAGTCTATACTATAATAATTAGAAAAGCGATACAATGATTAAAATAATTTAGTTAATCCCTTTCTAAATTTCATTTAACTTAAGAGCAAAATTGGTATATTTATTAAATACACACCTATTTTAACAAGTTTTTTTTTGTCATCGTCACTGAGCTGATTTTTTAAATTTTACAAGCTAATTTTTTAACTCTAATTTTGGATTAGATAAACAAAGAAGTATAAAAAGTTTGTCAAGCATATATTTTTAATGGTTTCACGGAAAAACTACGCTTGAAATGTTTTTAAAGCTGGTGGAAAAAATTGTAGTAAATTGTTTGCTAAGGAAAAACAGCGCACGGTTAGCGTTGTAAAATGAATTCAAAGTAAAGTTAATAAGTTCATATTTTTCTTTGTACCATAAAATAATTTTGTTATTCATAAACTTCTTCTTTTATGACAAAAACTTTACTGCGCGGAGTATTTTATAATAAGGAAGTTTCTTATATAGATGCTTGACAGTAAATCTTGTTGGATTTGTACCGTAGTAAAAAGTTCAATACCCTTTTAAAGAAGTATGAAATCCTTTTTCTTATATTTTTTTTTTTCTTACTATTCAAATGAATGTTGTAATTTCAAATGTTTTGACGAAATTTTATTCAAAGAAAATTATCTATACAGAAGCGAACGAACTTCCTACTAAAACCGCAACTGTAATTGGATTTATCGATTTTATGTATTTAAGTTTTGATTGGAATTCAAGAGCGAGCAGTTAATAGCGGTAGTACTTTAACATGTTGAATACGATTTGAATTATTCTGATAAAAAAATATCATTACCTTATTTATTACCCAGAACTCCTAATTTAGTAGTCAAATTATAGAGGCAAACTTTACATTAAAAAAATATGATTTCAATGGAATTAACGTTATTATAAACAGATTTACAATGTATGTGGTTAATAGATGGGTCACTTGAGGGATAAATTAAAACAAACAACCTCCTTCAAAACATCCTTGGCTATATTTTGACCCTCTCTTGGGTCATCCTCAAGCCTTATGAAACTATGAACTAGTAATACTATTTATAACATAGTCGATTTCTAAAATAAATATTTCTTTTATCACGTATATTACGTCATTACTTGTTACTTGTCATTACTTGTCAAGTTATTTGGTAACTTGTAACTTGTCACGTATATTAACATTTGGCAATGTTACACTCCATTAACAACCATATAAGCCAATAAAAATAACAAACCCCATAACATAACTAACAATTAAAATGACTAAATAAAACGAAAATTTACTAATTCCTCTTATGTGATAACAAGTTACCAAATAGGTAATTTATGTGACAAAAGAAATATTTATTTTAGAAATCGATAATGTTATAAATAGTATTGCGAGTAAGGCTTGAGGATGACCCAAGAGAGGGTCGAAATATAGCCAAGGATGTTTTGAAGGAGGTTGTTTGTTTTCATTTATCCCTCAAGTGACTCATCTATAAACCATATACAGAATTATATAAAGGGATCAAACTTGTGTCAGAATAAGGAACATTTACAATGGTTTGAACGAAATTATTTTTTAAGAAATGTTTGACGAACACACAAACTTGAGGAAGGAGAAACTAACCAATTATTCTTGATAAGAAATAGAGGAATCATAAATCAAAAGGGAAGTGGAATAGATGAATTGTGTTTAATATAAATGAGATAGAGGAATAAAAGAGGAAATAGAGGAGTAAAAGCTACAATATTTTAAAAGTAATTAGCGAGCTAAAAATACAGATTAGTAAGTTAGATTTACAGCTCCCACCACAAAATTAGAATTTCCATTTCCCAAAATAACTTTAAACATTGATTAAGTAAGAAAACTACCCTTTGACATTTTAACTATTTATAGTCATGGACAATATTTGAACAAGAATATGTTTAAGTTGTAGTCAGAAGACATTTCCGTCACGAAGAAAACCAAATAGAAAATGTGACACTTTGAAATATCGAACCAGGAAGTTAGTATTTAAAAGGAAGTCGATAGGTTTTTATTTATAGTTCAATATTTTGACGGTAGGCGAGCTGAAGTTTCAATAAACGACGTGAAAAATGTGACGCTCTTAAATATCGTGCCAGGAAGTTAGAATATAATAGGAGGTTGATTGGTTTTCACTTGTATTAATTATTACTATATTTTGCCGATAGAAGTTTTAAGTTTTATATAAAATGATATCAGAGCTCTTAGCGGACCAAATGTTAATCAAAATTTATTGATTAATGTTTTATACTTTCGCACCTTAAGATCCATTTACTATATCAATTACACAAAAATGTATACAGGTTTTCTCCACTTCATGAAAAATCATTGAAATGTCGATTTGTGGATTCAATGCCCAGAAACATAGTCCATGATCCAATGTTTTTCTATGAAATGGAGAAAATAAGTGTTTGTTTTTACTTCCGTAAGATATTGCTCTTTATTACACCTTTATACACATACACGCTTGTTTAAAGTACTTTTTTCTCATTTAAAGCCAATATCTAACTTAACTGGATCTTGATGTTCTGTAGACTTCAGCTTGACGGCTTGACCTCAACCCGATAATAGTGAGATAAAATAGTCAAAAAAATGAGATCGGGAAAGGAAAAAAATGTTCGATGAAGCCTAAGCAAAAAATTGTTAATGTCAATGTGTGTTGTTTAATGTCATTCAAAGCTAAAGGTTACGTAGAGGGAGAAATATTATGAGCATATAACAGCAGTTTTTGAATGATTTGAGATTCTTGGTATGAAAAAATCACTTTGAGCATATACAATTTTGAATAAAAATTCAATCCTCATCACAGAGTTATATTTATGTAAACTTTTTTTCTTTTTTGATACGACGGTCTTTTATTCAAATCGTTTAAATATGAAAGAAAATCTAACATCAAAAGATTATTTCTTTTGACAATTTTAAAATCAAGATTTTGCCTTGAACATGTTTTTCATATGCTACATTATACACTTCAAGTTGCTTTCATCTAAATAGAATTTACACACCATTATCAATAAAGAAAAACGGTTGAACTAGCCTATACGGGGCATCAGTTATAGAAATGAAAAAAAAAAACTGGCACATATAATTATATATGTGCTAAGTCTTTTCTATATATTTATAAAAAATGCACCAATTATGGATTCTTCTTCATTTCATAAGTTTTCTCTTAATACAATTTCCATCTTCAGTCCTCTATTTTGAGACACAGCTGTATACAGGTCGATTTTGGGAATCTTGGGCGTATGTATCTGTTGTAGATTACCTGGGCTTCGATGTAGCGTATCTGGTTTTTCAAGAGAGTATGAAATGAAAAAGAATACATAAATAATGCAATTTATATCAATATACAGGAAACACTTTAATTATGTATGCATTATATTTGTTAGTTTTTGCATTTCTATACATGATGCCCCATATAGGCTAGTCCAACCAGAAAAACAAATCATGTCGTATTTTATTATAGATTGGAAATTATTATTTATTTTTTCCAAGTCTATTGAAGATAACGAAATCATTGTGATCATTCGGAAGAACGATTTCTTTTTAATGTCTCCGATTTAAAAAAAATCCCGAACATAAATCGGTTTCTGACGCCAGGGGACATTTTTGGTCCTGTGTCTGTCTGTCAGTCTGACCACAATTTTGCGAAAAAACTAGTCGTGCAGTTTTAATGAAATTTGGATATTATTGGTCATAATAAGTCTTGTTGGTCCCATAATAAGTTTTAACCTTCTGCACCCGTTAGTTCCTCTTCTAATGCGCACAAACATTTTTTATTAACACCTTTGTCATAAAAAAAGTACTAATCTGATTTTCATTAAATTTGGATGGTTTGTAAAAATGTAGCTCACAGATATTGCCATATAGAATAGAATAGAAAAGAATAGAAAAATATTTGTATTTAAAGCAAATAAGCCTTATACAAAGGGGTGTAGCCAAATTACATCAAATTATAAATAACCAAGAAATAATAAAGAGCATTAACGACAAAAATTGGATTAACAATTACTCCTCCAGGATAAAAGATCTAGTTTTGAGAATATTTAATACATAATAAAATATGTTTTTACAATTGTTTTTGTTTTGGTAAGTTAATATGGAAGAAACATTAGTCGTGTCTGCCCATTCCTCACTAACTACGTGCATTGGAAGAAAGGATTTTCTTTGGAGCTCATATATTGGGCATCGTAAAAAAATATGACCTATATTTTCTTGCTCCCCAAGATTACATATCGGGCAGATTTCATTTGTTTTTATTTTGTGGAACATCCCTCTAATTGTTAATTTTAAACTATCGAAACCCGCTGTTCTAACCTGTGCAAGAATACGTTGTACTGAGTAAGGTAGAAATAATGATGTGTTTAGGTAATGATAGTCGGGGCTATTGCAGCTTGTTAATATTCTGTATAAACTGGAGTAAGATGAGGTTTGTATTCTGTCCAAGTCTTTTTGTCTAAGTTTTAATCCGTATGCTGTCTGTGTGTTTTGTATAAATGTCGAAGAGAACGGTGCTGTTAGGACTAAGTTGGGGTCGACGTCTATTGTGGCTAGTAACTGCTTTACTTGAGAAACCCAGTTATATTTTACAGTATTACCTTGAACCGAATCTAAGTATATTAGACGATTAAAGCACTGCTTCACCAGACTATCGTCCTCCAAGCAATGTATTCTGTTTATAAACTTTAACACTTGACCGAGGATTTTAATTGAGACAACGATATTGCCATATAATCTCCAACCTGTCAATATATTTAATATTGAATAGAAATAATTATGACCCCACTTGGAATCGAAACTAAGGCAGCATTTGTTTTTTTAAATGTATTTAACTAAGTGAAACAATGGTTGAATATCTAGGGATTGAGCTGTCACTCTATTTCCATTGCAGTAAATTTAAATTAATTATTTTTTATTTCACATACAGCATTTTAGTCTCAGAGCAAGGAAGGGGTAGAGGGAGCAATGCAATGCTCAATCCGAACTAAAGTGATCACGTGGTCACTGGTCCTTGTCTTATTGGTCTATTCCTTATCCTTCCTTCCTCACAGACTCTTGTCAACAAATCCTTATCAATAGCATTTATTTGATACCCCACTCAAAGAAGATTCTTATTGATTATCTAGGAACTGTTACACGTTTGTTAACGACGTTACTGCCTTTAGATAATTAATAAGGTTAACAACAAACATTAAAGTACATATTTATAAAGAAAACTGTATTAAAAATAAAAATATTAAAGATCGTTAAGAAAATATCACTTATTCTTATCAACTGATATCAGAAACATTTGGAGTTTTTATCGAGATATCGATACTGTTTTACCAAACTGCCGCTTGGGAGGTTTAGTATAGGGGTGTAGCATAATGAACCATTTTTTGAGACCCAGATTCTATAGTATTGTTCCCTCTACCCCATCCTTGCTCTGAGATTTTAGTAAAATGTAATCCTCTTTGACGTGTAAGAGCAGGGACGAAAAACTGTAAATTTTGGGATATTAAATTGAACTAATCTATACTAAGTCCAGTCTAATGGTATTTTGGCGGGGCAAAAAATACAGAATTTATTTTCTTTTTCGATCTTAACGTTTTTTTGGGTTGCTGAATCCGAAGTTCAACTTTGTCACCTCGTAAAGGTGATGCGTACTGAGAAAAATGCGAAAAAAAATCATTTTTTCCAGTTTTTCGCTTAGTTTGAAAAATTCACTCTCATAGAGAAAAGTGTACCTATTCATACAAAAGTATACGTCATTAAATTGCCTACGATTTATGTGTCATAAGTTGTTTTTATTAAAAGAGCGGTTTAGGTGCTAGAGTGCATTGATATTTGACAAAAATTTCAAAATCGGCTAAACACCTGTTTTTATTTGATTTTTTTGCTGAGAATTGTAAGGCTTGTAGAGGCTTTTAGACCCGACAAAGAAATAAATTGCCTATGATTTATGTTTCTCAAGTTTTTTTCCTCAGACGAACGGTTTAGGAGCTAGAGCACTTTGAAATTTTGGTATTTAAGACGTAGCGGCTAAGCCAAATACAAATCATAATGATTCAATGTAGCCAAATCGCTTGGCAATGGCACTAGAAGATCCAGGTTGTTCTTTCTGATGATTCACTTGAAAATGAGATGATGAACTTGAAAATGAGATGATGAACTTGAAAATGAGATGATGAACTTGAAAATAATTCTCAATGCTTGACAGAAGAAGGGCGAGACAGCTTATCTAAACGATCAAAGAGAAAAATAAGCATGACTTTTACGAGGAGGCAAAGTTGAAATTCGGATTCAGCAATTCACCACCCCAAAAAACAAATTGAACGAAAAAGAAAATAACCACTGTATTTCTTTTTTCATGGATATGTCTCTTTTTTCACCTAGTGATTGGACTATCCTGTGCTTTAATTAAAATCCCTATTTTATTTGAATTCATTAAACCATGCAAGTTAAATCGACTTGTATAAATTTATATTGAAAAATAATTAATTAAGAGGTATTAAATTATTTAACGATGATATATCAGTTTGAACAATCGAATTAAATGCCACCCAGGTCAAATAGTGTTTTACAATAAGATAAGGAAAACCGAAGTTTCTGCTCCACGTGTCTGCACAGAATACAGACTGCATTCAACAAACAGGTTTTCTAAACATGGACGCCAAATTTTATCAAAATTGAAAAACATATTTTAAAAATCACTTTTTTGGACTCAGGGAACATCAAAAAGTGTAAATCCATCAAGAGATCAAGATCCTTTCGTTCCATCACTATAATTTCTCTAAATGTAGACTTCAATATGATAAAGTAAAAGGTTAAAAATGTTTTACCAATGGCTGTATTACAATGCGTTTTGATGGAATATTTCAATTCTATAGCAAATAGATATTGTGAGGAATTAGTATTTTCTAAAATTAATATTTTTATTTATTTATTACTTTCTCATATAAAGAGAAAGTATTGTGATGGCGCGAAAATTCGATTTTGAGATTTTGATGGATTACACGTTTTGAGGTCCCCTGAGTCCAAAAAAGTGGTTTTTAAAAAATGTCTGTCCGTCGTCTGTCGTCTGTCGTCTGTCGTCTGTCTGTGCAGACGCCTGGAGCCTAAACTACTGGGCCGATTTTGACGAAATTTGGCATACATGTTCAGAAAAATCATACCCCGAGGCGAAATCGAGAAATGAATTTTAGCTCTAAATTTGGGGGCACCACCCCCAAAAAACTCTGAAAAAACGTGAAAAAAAATTATTTCTCGAAAACGGTTCCGACGATTTTGATTAAAAAATTCTAAAATGTAGTAAATTTAAATACGAATCTAACGATATAAGCCGTTTTTCCAGGAAAAATCTAGTTCCTTAGAAAATAGCTTAAAATGCGGACGGAGAGAGCCCGGGTTCGATTCCCCGTCCTGGAGAAGTTATTTTTATGGTAAATTTTGATACATTTTTCAATAATAATTAAACGTACTTACGAAAACTAATAAATGGAAAACATTGGCTAAGTAATTATGAACTCGTATATGAGAAAGTTTGTCTGAGTTGTCTCGGACAGATTTTTTATTTATTGCATCCGAGCTTACCGAAGGTAACAGAAGCTATGTGATCGTTCTGAAAAACATAACATTTTTAGGTGTCCGATTTCAAAAATTCCAAGACAGAAATCCGTTTCAGACATCAGGGATCATTTTTGGTTCCGTGTCTGTCTGTCGGTCAGTCGGTCGGTCGGTCGGTCGGTCTGTCGTTCAATTTTTGCAAACCAATATCTTAAAAACTAGTAACATTTTAATGAACTTTGGGTGGTAGGTCATGAGTAGCCCATAGTTGGTCCCATATAAGTTTTGACTTTCTACGCTCATTTGTTTCTTTTCCACACGCGCACAAACATACATTTATTAACGTCTATAGCTTCAAAAGTACTAATCTGATTTGTATGAAACTTTTATAGTTTATTGAAAGTAACCCGCAGATAGCCACAGATTAATTTGAACGGGCTGCGCTCTTTAACTTTTGCTAAATTGATACTTTAATTCATGTAAAAAATCAAAACCATTTTGAATGATTTAAAAATACGGGGCAAACAATTACACAAATTCGACAATAATGGTTTGTAAAAGCATAAAATCAATAATGTACGTGGATAGGATGCGAGGAAGCTCTTTGCCACACTAATTGGTAGTCTATTTTAATTATAGGATAAATATATTTTCTAATTATTTATATTAATATACCTATATTGTAAGATATTTTCTTATAATATAAGCTATTTTTCGTTAAACTTTATAACGTGTTAAAAACAATTTAATGTATACAATAGGGCGTTTCAAATTTCTTTTACAGATTCCTTTTTTTCCATTGTTAGCCAAGAATGTTCTTTTTGACTATCTCCTTTGTAAGTGTGGATTTTATATGATAAAAGTTAAAACACAAAGTATGGGAAATCCGATATATAAACCACAAACCTGAGCTCAAAGGAAAATACTTTACCTTATAATGTAAATGAAATTAAAATCCTAAGAAGATACAAAAACAATGATTCAAAAACGTTTTCCATAATATATTTCCCTAGTGTTTTATACTTCTATTTACGAGTAGCTACCAAATGAACAATCTACTTTTGTTTTAACTTATCCCAATTAAAATTTAAATTCCAGGTTATACCATTTCAGATGAATTGGTTCTACATTATAAAGCTTATTACGTATTCAAATTGTTAATTTCCTTCTTTGAGCATTATTCAAAGGTAAAAACAATGCAAGTTAACTGTTTTAAATAAAATTTTTTAAATGAAACAGTACAACAATATTAATCACTTTGTTCCTTTAAAAAAAGGTATTTTCACCAATTCTTTATTACTTTAAAGCGTTTAGTTGAAAATAAAGAAATCTTTTATTAGCTTAAAGGACTTAAAGCGCTTTAAGAATTTTTACCTACGATTGATACAAAATAAAAACATTGTATCTCTGTTTAGATGCATAGAAAGTGATTACATACTTACGAACTTGTATTCATTGCGCATGCGCGTTTCATAATTCCTCTTTTTTCCACCCTAGTGCGGTAAAAAAGAAGAATTCTTCACCTTAATGCATGATTTGCGAGTTTGTTTACATTTATCAAAACTAAGTTGTTGTTTGTTTAATTAAAGTAACTGTATATAATCAGTTTTTAGTGAAAAACAATGAGTGATTTATGACATTCTGACAAAAATAAGAATAATACGCCTCCCGAAATAATAATTCGGCACAAAATGCAACTAATCAATTGATGTCATCTTTATCAAAAGAGAAATACGAACTTACATACAGGAAGTTTATTAAATATTTTTTGCTGTAAAGTATTGTATGCAACTCGTGCGAAAACAGCATTTTGCTTTGCTCGTGTGGTTTTACTACCCTCGCAGTCGCTCAGGTGCAAACTCCACACCCGCATGCAAAATGCTACTTTCCGCACTAAACGCGTAATGTACTAGTATATATGTATATTTTGTGGTTTGGGTTTTTCTATTATTGACTCCACTTGTGTAAAAATATATACTTTTCTTTTTAAATATGAGAGAGTTAGTGAGATACGGTCTAAAGACCGTATCTCACTAACTCTCTCATATCTACACTTTAACGGTTGCTAACTTAAAATTTTTCTTTTTAAGACAATTGCTTTGAATCTAAGACGCAGAGGCGTACCTAGGGAATTGGAGGCCCCCCGCAAGAACTTTTTGGGGGCCTCTGGACAAAGAAAATTTATGAGCAAAAAAAAAAAAAAAACTTGCGTTCAGAACTGAATGGGGCCCCCTGGCAATGGTAAAGAAGTATGCTTCCAAGGAGTTAGATTTTATTATGCTCAAAAAGGGGCTGCATCGTCATCGTTACATTGAATTTGGGGGCCCCCTGGAACCGGGGGCCCGCCCGCGATGCGGGCCCATACGGGTCCATAACGCCACTGCTAAGACGCACTTTCTTCCGTTTTTGCATCGCGAAAATCGGGATACGTCTTTTATTTGAGTCAATTTATTTATTTTGAATCAATGAATTCATTCAGGTGTGTTCAGATTGAAATATCATTTCTTTCTGTAAGTGATGTTGCGTGAGCTATCAACCTTTTTCTCCCGAACGTCTCGTTTGTATTTGACATCGAGTTTTTCTTTTTATTTCCTATTCTCTGAATTTTGCCGGTGTATTATAGTCGCGGGTTCTCCTTTTATATTTTTTATTTTCAGCAATTTTAACATGTTCAATTTCTGATAGCAGTGGAGGGAGTTTTGTTGGTCCTAAATATTTTTTTGTAAGCTCAGTTCTCTTTCTTCTTTCTTATCCTCGTCAGTTGTCTTCTCGTTTTACGTTTACAATGTTACGATGTTAGGGAAAGAAAAAATTGTTTGTTATGAAGCCGGTGATAAAAGAAAAGGGATTATATTTGCGGGATGCTAAGGTGAAAGTTATAACATAAAATTGTATAGTTTATTAGACAAACTAATTATACTATTAGATGATTAACAATTATACTTCTCTGATCTCTTTTCAAAATCTAACCTTGTTTTCCAGTATGCCGTCTACCTTCCATCTTAGTAGAAATTCAAATGCCCCTTAAATTTAAATAAAGATTCAAAATGCCAACAACATCTATGGTAGACTGGGTAAATTTTATTTCTTAACAAGTCGGTTCAAAACGAGAATAGAAAATTTTTCCTTTGAAACAGGGTGCGCCTTATATTCGATAGATTAAAGTTTTTACCAGATTTTTGGTTCAAAAATCGGGATACGTTTTATATTCGAAGCAATACGGTATTTTACCCTCCTCAATCCAGACCTGTCAATCTGTAATTAATAATCATTCTATACTCGTATTCATATTTATCCAATGATTGAATCGCTAAGTTACCTTTTCTATAAAATTCAATTAGTTTTAAGAATTTTTTCAATCAAAATCAATTTGATTAAAGTATTTTAATTAAAGTTCATCACTAAAAACTTGATAAAAACAGTTACATACTTCAATTAAACAAACAGAAAATTAGTTTTGTTAAATGTAAATAAGCACGCAAATCGTTCAATAAGGTGAAGAATTCTATTTTATTTCCGCCCCAGTGCGGAAGAAAAGAAGAATTCTTCACCATATCGCACGATTATGAAACGCGCATGCGCAATGAATACAACTACGAAAAGAATCACTTTCAACTCATCTAAACAGCGATAAAATTTTATATTTCGTATTAATCGTAGATAAAAGTTTTCAAGAACTCATGTCACTCATTAGTAGCCAATGAGTGTAACTTAATAACTATACGCTGGAGAATACTCTTTTCCATCATTATAATACTGTGGACTATTAGGTATTTTTATCCTAACAGGTTAGCCTCGATTTGATATAAACTTAAAAACAAAAGAACTATCAATCGAAGCTGTGGCGGTCAGTTCAATATACATTCGGGTTCTGTTCCAGACCACTAGGATATTCCCATAAACCAAGTTTGTAAAAACAAAATGCATAACTAATGCTGAGCACGTCTCAAATATGCGTATGTGGCCAGAGGGCAGAACTGTACGAACAACTTTAATATATTCACAACCAGCTAGAAGTAAATGCAGCCAGACAACCTTTTTTTTTTTTTTACAGAAATTCTGTTTTTTAAAAGTTACAAATTTGCTGTGCATTCTTTTCTTAGCAACCCTAAGTATAACATTAACAGTTACCTAAAGCCTTTTTTAGCGTCTCTAACTATTATGGTTAAAGATTACCGCAAAAACTGCAATGATTCTTAACGTACACATTATTCTGCTCATTTAAAAGACATGCAGTTTTTCCCGCTTAAAATAATAAATGTTACTTTGAACAATGTATTTATCACTTCTTTCTTTTCCTCTATTTTTCATTTGAATACAAATGTTAGGTGATGTCAGGTCTGCAACATTAACATGTTTCCTTCGCTGCTATGTAATTTTTCATGTTAAAGAGTACCGTTTAATTTTGTATTTTTACCTAAAATGTATCGCTTTATGTAAGTACTGTGACTTTACCCTTTGTAGTGGCTTTGTAACCAATTGTTGTTACCTTTTTTTTAAAAAAAAATTATATTATTCTTAACAACGCTGTTAAAAATGGTGAAATTTTATAAGAGCTCTCTCTGTCATCTACTTACCTTATATAAAGAGTATCCCATTTCAAGTGGATCAAACGGCTATAACTTTTAAATTAGGAAAAATTAAGAATAATGTACAAGTAAAAGTTGTAGTACTTTAGCGTAGTTTATAGAAAACATTTTTAAAAAATGATTCCACCCTTCAAAGGGTCAATATGGCCCTATGAAGAACGTAGTTTTCTCTTGACACTCATTCTTTTTAATTTTTCCTAAAAAGTTTACTGAAAAGCATGAATAAAATGTTAATTACATTTTGCTTCCGAGCTTACCGAAGGTAACGGAAGCATTGTGTTCACTTTTGAGAAAGAAAAACTTTTATGCCTCCGATTTTAAAAATTCCAAGACAGAAATCCGTTTCAGACATCAGGGAACATTTTTGGTCTCGTGTCTGTCTGTCTGTCTGTCTGTCTGTCTGTCTGTCTGTCTGTCTGTCTGTCTGTCGGTCTGTGTGTCCGCAAATAATGAAACGTGCGACGATAACTTGAGTAAATGCCAACCGATTTTGATGAAATTTGGTAGACATGTTCGTTTTACCAATGCCCAGGACGAGTTCGTTGGACAACGTTATCCGTCCAAGCGTTCACGAGCTACGCTCGCGTAAACGTGAACTTAAAATTTAAAATTGGAATTTTTGGTCGGGGAAAAAATCTAACTTCACCTATTTAATGAGACAAACATTTTTTCCAAATACAATTTTTTAGTAAAACCAACAGCGACACCGCTATGAAGTCTTAAAGATCGCTAAAACTATATTAATAGTTTTTACACAATAAGAAACAATAAAGTAATATAACAATAATTTTAATGTTTAAAAAAAATATAGTACAGATAGGATGCGAGGAAGCTATGTGCCACACTAATTGGCAGTCTATTTTTTTTATATCTTTCATAGTTTAATCAGAAATAGCCTTTCAATGTTGATTACTTTAGTATGCGGTTTTTACAAAAAAAAGTAATGTAACATTAAGTTATTTTATTTTAATCATTTTTAACGTAATAACATGCTAATAAAGGTATTTTAGAAACCTTTTTGGATAATTTGAATAGTTCTAAACCCCTCTAACTCAAAGCTTTTAGAAAGAATATGTTTAATTTTCTACTTTATTCCGCCAATTTTTATATATTGAACCGGAATTCCTTGTGCATATGCATCTAAATCGCTAACTGATACTCAAAAGAGGTTTGCAGTCATTGAGAAAGAGCTGTTAGCTATAGTTTATGGATGTGAAAGATTTCAACAATTTATTTTTGTATCATTCATCATTTATTTGTAGTATGAAAAAAATGATGTGATGGAAAGATGACCTTAGAGGGTCGAAACGTCTCACAAATAAAAGAAATGGAAATCTACTAGTTTTTTATTTTTAAATACACCTTAAAAATCCATCAATAATTGATTAAAATATACAATTAATAAAGGTGTTCATTATTTTTTTTACAACGTTTGTTGAAGAAAAAAAAAAAAAATAAAAAATATTTTTGGCAAAAGAAAAATTGTTGAAACCTACCACAAGCCTTTAATTGAAATTATAAAGAATGTGGAATATGAGAGGTATAAATTTTTCACACGAAAACAAATAGAGGGAGAGCAACTCGAACATTATGTGACCGACTTAAAAATATGCACTTAATTGCGAATTCAACACATTAAAAGACGACCTAGTCAAAATTATATATATATGTGGGGTCCGGAGTGATACTTTAAGAGAGAGATTGCTTGAATTAGGTGATTCAAGTTCGCTAGATGATGTCATTAAGTTTGCACAGACAATAAATAAATCCCGTGAACAATCTCAATTGATAAAAAGCTGTCAAAGTGACACTAATCTTAGTGTTGATATTTGAAATAAAAAAGAAACGCCTTGGAACAAATATATTGGCCAAAATAATAATTACAATACTACAGGCAACACTAACCAGTTTGTCAAGAATTGTACACGCAGTGGACTAAATCATAATCGTAACCGATGTCCTGCATATAAATCATTTTGCAAAATATGTCATAATAAAGGGCATTATTCTAAATAATAGGTTTGTTCCAACCACACTTCAAACTGGTTTGGAACTGTCCGACGCATGCTCATCGGACCACATTTGAACGTTTTTTGCTAATGCACATGCGTCGTACAGTTTGAGGTGTGGTTGGAACAAACTTATTGTTTTACGAAAAAAAAATGTGCACTTGGTTGACAGAGAATCTGAGGATGAAGAAATCACTGATGATATTGACAGATATTTTGTAGATTTAGTGGGAAATAATAATCAATTATGTAAAGAATGGACAGCTAATATACTTTTAAATGATAAAATTGAACATAAATGTAAATTGGATAGTGGGGCCATGGCCAACATAATAAATATGAAGGTAATTAAATCCTTAAACAAAAATACGAATGAACTAATACCCATCATAAATAATTATTATATAGTATTTCATTTTTAAATATACGTAATTAATACTATTCACATAAATTAAATTATTGTAAAGTAACTTAAAAATTGATCTTAATGAGGGGGATGTAAGATTGATTAGATTACCCCCACTATTATTGTACTTTACTTGTATCATATGTTAAATATATTAAGTCTAGTTCTAAACTTCACAGTGTATACGTCTCTCATTTATTACATTTCCTTTCTTTTTTGTCAGGCTTAATAAAATCTATTTTTGTTAGACGTCAACATTATTTTAGAAATGTTTAATACCAAATAACATTTTTAGCGTTTCAAAGAAAGTGGTGCTCCTTTTGTTAGCTGGACTTGGTAACAAATACAAACATGACCGGTTAAAAGGTAACGGTCTATTAGAAACCTTTATACGATTTTTTTTATGTCATAAAAGGAAGTCTTTAGATGATAAATATTAATGTTAGAACTAACTATGAAAGAAATTATTTTAAGTATTATTATTGACATCAAATGGATTCACAAATTTATTTGATCATAATCACGTTAGTGTTTGAAAGTTAAACGGGTTTTTCTTAAAATAATTGAAGCATTTTGATATTCTAAAAACCTATTTTAAATAAATTTCAAAAAAGTAAAAATCCAGTTCTGGAATAAGTAAATGTTTAGCACTTATTCCAAGGGACAGAATCTAAGATCTGTCCAAGGGAAAATCCTAAGATTTGTCAAAGGGCAGAACCCAAGATCTGTCCTAGGAACATAACCAGTATCTGTCCTAGGAACAGAACCAATATCTGTCTAAGGGACAAATCCTAAGATCTGTCTAAGGTACAAAAACCATGATCTGTTCTTGGGTATTTTCTTTCTCTACATTTTTAAAACCATTAATTTAAGCAAATAAGAATTAAAAATGATAAGAGATAAGGGATTGCTGTTATCAATCATTTTTACCATTGTTGACAAATTATTAATTTTAATTTATGTAATTAATATTGTTGTAGTCTTGTTATAATCACTGTTTTTAATGTTAATTTTTTGTGATGTATGCACCTATACAAGTGAAATTAATAGTTACCATTAAACTGTAATTGTGAATTCTCCACGTTTAAGAAGGTAAATTTCTTATAAATTAGACTATAATTATACATAGTGATAAGATATCACTAAATGATTTTAAATTAAATTTGGGTATCATAGTAATTTTTCTAAATAGTTGGGGTGTTAATTTTTTCAATTTTTCTAGAATGAGAGAGATGATGACATAATATGACCGATGTTTAGTATTATAATTTGACCACTTTTTGACAATGGAACAATTATTTCCAATGAAATGTATTTAAATTATGACTGTTATGAGTATAACTTCACAGCTTCAAAGGTATATTCTTTATTTAAAAATGTATTTTTTGTCTATTTCCTCCTCTCGTTTTACAAGTGCAATGCTATTTGATGTAATACCTAAATAAAGTATTTTTTTCAGGCTCGATAAGGACCGGACCGGTCGAAACGTCGCCACAATAACTTGTTGAAATTTATTATTTTTACCGTGAAGTCGATCCATTTATACATGTACATTTTTAAACTTAAAAAGAAAACTCATCTCAAAAACGCAAAAATTCAAGGAACACACAGAAAAAAAAAAATATAAACAATTCTCGTCCTTAAAATCGTTTATTTACTTAATTATTATTTTATATGATTTTTTTATGCAAACATAAAAAGAAGAATACAAATGTAAAAAATAATTGTTCTTGCTCGACAAATGTTTTCATTTCATCAAAAAATGAAATTGAGAAACCGTAATACAGGTCATAGTCACATCAGAAATACTATAATGATACATACTCTCGTTATACTCACATTTTCATTTTACTCATATTTCTCTATTGATATTTTCTTTTCCTACTAAAAATCCAAATTATTTTTTCATCAAGGCTTCCTTTAAATCAGTCATATCGATTCTAATCACCTTACATGTAAAACTAAGAATACAATAATAAACAAACAATGTTAAGAAGAATTTATGTTAAGAATACAATAATTAAGAAACAATGCCAACTTTTAACGCTGCCCAATCATTAATTCTTAAAATATAATATTATACAATATATGTATGCAAGAGAAAACACTATCTTGTGTAGTTGAAGCACTTAAGCGGAGATTTCAAAATAAATCTTATTATAAATAAAAAATATATGCAAATACTTATTCGCGTTCTATCGCTAGCCTGACCGCATGATTATAAAGTAAAGTATAATAAGACAGATTTAAAAATATGTCTGTTTATGAAAAAATGGTTAAATTGGACAAGTAGTTTTTAAAATATGACGAATAGACTGGCAGAGGCAAAAGACCAAGAAATGTTTTTTTATGTTTAAAACGCATTTCTGGAAAGTTTTAATTTTTAGAACAATAAAATGGGTTATTAAAACAAGCACAATGGTTCCCTTATCTTTAGTTCTACAAGCTTGTAAGCAATATTAATTTTAGTTTAAAGCAGTGACTAAGATAAAACTTATTTATAAAGGTAATCAAAATACTTACCAACATAGTTAAGTGCTAACTTTATAATCGCGTTTAAATATACTAAAAGTCAAGGGGCAATAACAAATGTAATAAACCAATTTATCTGCGCACTTATTTATGTTCGCACGAGCAGTTTATCGACTGCCACAATTCCTTAAATGCCATTCAGAGTTCGTAAAAATTTGTTTGTCCATATACATGATATCAGAATTAATGGAATTCAACTATTCCTTAAAAAAAATTGGACTACCAAACCATTGGACAGTTCTTGGACATTGGAACACATATAGCAACATTTTCTGCGAAATCCACTTTATCCATGGACGAAGCAGTATTGACTGACCGACTGGGGGAGTAGCTTAAGTGGTCGTTTATACCCACTCGCGCGCACACCCGAAATTTGAAGCAGTCAAAGAGCCGCACTTATTGTTTACTTTTGACATTTTTATGTTTAGGCTATGGAACATAAGTCAAAAACGTTACGTTACTTTTAGCTTAAAAACTCAGAAAAGTATAACAGGGAGTTAAAAAGCTATAGGAGGTGTGTAATCCAGTCTCCAGCAGTTGGGCCTCCCTCCACCGCACGTCATAGGGCCGAAGAGAGTCGGAAAGATTTATACGTGTGACAAGGAGTTAGGAAATTACAGGAGGTTGCCATCAACTCTCAGCCCTCTCGGCCTACCTAGTATGAAGGCATATTAACAATTCGTAGAAGGCGGGCCGGCGCCTTTGAATTCAGTATTTTGTAATCAAGCCGCGGCAGTGCCGGTGTGGAGATAAGAATAAAAATTATCTTCCATCTACTTTTATCAATTACTGGAATATATTTCCGATTTTATTTCATTTTACGTCGGTAGTATATGCAGAGCGAAAGCATGAAAATGTCTCACTGTCTTGCGGACTCGTATGCAAGAAGTATTTCAATTATTTATTACCGGCACTTCTTTAGATTGTTACTTCCCTTATAAAAAACAGAGGGGAGTGACAATATAAAGAAGGTGTACAGAATGTTCTTCTTTAGTCTGTTACTCCCCTTACAAAAACACAATTGCGATATTCCTTTCTCCCAAAGTACATTGGACTAAACATAATTTTGTCTCAATAGTTATTTAGTCAAAGTCATGTTATATTCTAAAATCATAGGGAGTAACAATCTAAAGAAGTACCTTAATACCTACCACGTTGACGCAATCTCTCAAAGTATTCTTAACAATACATATATTTATACTTTTTACTTCTATTTTATTCTCCGGTTTAGTTATTAATTTAATATATGTTATAAGCAAGACCGAACTTTTATAAGCTCATATAAGGTTTTCCTCTAGAATCTTAAATCTAGAGGATGAAGTCAGACTCAATTTTGGCAGCACTGTCGTCTTGGCATTCTCGACTATCATGTACTTAGTTTATTTGTTTATATCCTCTTCTACCTTGGGGAGTTAAGGTTGAAAAGTCAAATCAGGAGAAGCTTTGCTTCTCAAAGAACGTTTCGTTCATTTGATTCTTCTAGGATTTAGGATATTATAGGTCTAATATAATTCCCTCCTTCGATCCTTCCTTCCTACAAATATAATTTCTCAAAGGAGTAATAACCATCCTCTTTTTCTTTCTTCATTCTATATAGAACCCTATCTGATTCACACGAAGACTAAATTATATTTATAAATAAGTTTAAAACTGGTGTTGAATCTATTTTTATTAAAAAGAAAAACAGCCCACGTCTACTTTTTATACATTTTATTTGGAATGTGAAATAAATATTTAATTAAAACTAATCCAAATTATAATTATTATTAATTACGGGAAACAGACAGTGAAAAATACACTCCTGTGCCGGGATTTGAACCACGGGCCTCTATATTATAAGCGTTAATTCTTGATTTAGTTCTAATGTCATAAAATTTGACTGTCTAAATGTATATGAATATTGAAAGCTTGGATTCGGGACTAGTTATCGATTACGGTAGTGAAAAATCATTCTCCTGCGTAGCTTAGATGGAAGAGCGCTATACTGGAAATATAGAGGCCCGTGGTTCAAATCCCGGCACAGGAGTGTATTTTTCACTGTCTGTTTCCCGTAGTTAATAATAATTATAATTTGATTTAGATTAAAATTTAACTTTCCGTAGTATGAAAACTACCAAAAACTTAAAAATTGAATTTAAAACTAATCTCTTTGCTGTTATTGTTTAACTTATCTTATAAATTTTAACAATAGCAAACTAGAAATTTCCGCAACTTCTAGTTAGCTGAAACAAAACTATTATTTGTGGTTTCGGCAACTAAATTAGTCGAAAACGCTTAATTTTACTTGCTCTTTTGAATTTTTTAGAACGTAGATTTTTATCATTTATATAATCAAGTAGTGTCCCTAAGGCGACGCACCTCGAAATGATTTGTTATTAAGCCGGCCTTACACCTTGCGATTTGTCAGTGCAATCTGAAGGAACGATAAATCGCACGATATATCGTAGCAACCTGGGAGCGTTTACACCACACCAATTTCTTACCCCGATCTCCAGCCCAATCTTTTTTTTAAATTACTTTACGTAGGGGGCTGGCCGGGAGGTTGTACAACCTCCCTTTACACGCACCGACTTGTCGGCCGATCTCACAGATTGAATAGGTTTTGATTCGATCAACAACCCAACCCCAACCCCGATATTGTTATACAATTTCCATTTACACCTTACGATATATCGGTGCGATTCATCATTCCGACCAGATTGCACCGACAAATCGCAAGGTGTAAAGCCGGCTTTAAGCTAAGACAACCACATTTATTCCAATAAAAATAAATGTTTGTTTTGATTTGTTGGCCTTAAAATAGATATAATAGGTACCTTATCTAAATAGATATCTAAATCATTACCCTAGAAATCATAATTTACTTAATTTTTTTTTTCTAAATATAAAATTAAGCCTGTTGACAAGGGCTTGACGGTTCGTTTGCTATAAAGAAGGAAGGCATTTATTTGTAGCTTATTTTCTGTTCCAATTATTATCAAAATTGGAAAACAATATTTCACTCACCAATCATTGTCAGTGACACCTATAGTTAATATATATTTCATCTTTAGGAAGGTGAAAAAGAGAGAGATGATGAACTGTCTTCCTACTGGACCATAATAAATTGATCTGAGATAATTCAAAACCATCTTCAGAATAACGAATGAATCATTCCAGCCTTTCAAAATCATTCATATAATTTCAAATTTATAAAAATATATACATGTTCTATTTTTAATCCACATATTAACTTAAATAGTTTAGGCATCGAATTTCTCAACAAAATTTTATATTTTATCTAGTCCACGAGTTCATCTGATAAAATTAAATTTTTATCTGAATAGAAAAATGACATTTGTTTTACAATCTCAATAAGCAATTGTATAAAAATATTATTTAAGTCAGTTATGGATCAAATAAAACATTGCTACAACTAGATTTTCCGTCAACAATAGTGAAGAGGAACTTAATTATTTTTAATCTGTTCCGTAAAAACATGAAAAACAGTTATCCAACAGTTAACTCACTTCTAAACGTTTTTGATAAGTGCCATTCTTAAAAAGACAGTCAAGGAATTGTTGCGTTTGAAAAGAAAGTTAAAAGAGACAAGCAAGGCAATTATATCCCTATTTCGAAAATTTCATTTAAATAATAATGAAATGAAGTTAAGTTAACAAATCAAAGTAATTGGAGAAGAAAATCCTTTTTTGACTCAGATTTTTAAACAATACAATTAAAAATTCTTCTTTTAAATCACATTAATGTTAGCTTTAATTGCATTCTTCAATAATTCAAAAAAAAAAAAAAAAAAGATTTTAAAAGTTTAATTATTCCGTTTTTCATTTTATATTGACTTTTGTTATCATAGTTTCCAATTTACAAATCTTAGTTTGCAATTATCTTAGAAATTAAATTTTTCACAGTGAACTGACCCACTAACTGTCGTTGTTATTTAAATAAACTCATTTACACATAGTTTTATACAAAAGCGTTGTAATAGTATTATGAGAAAACTTATTTTCATTAACATCCATCTTTCATTATGCACTATTAGACATTAATTATATTAGTAATTCAAGTTTTTTTAAAAAAAAAAAAAATCATGTCTTATGTATCAATGCTTTAAATTTAAATCATGCTGAATTAAAGAAATGTTTTATGTTAAAAGTAAATTTTAACATATATTTGTTTGATATTCATTCACTCATAACTTCAAAAGAGAACTCGAGTTGATTTCTCGATTTCCGAACGATACTGAATATACATACGACGTTTTAATGGCACCTGTTCAATAGTTAAACCTTCAACGCAAATGGCAGAATACATACTGCACAGAAAGATTTAAAATCAGAATATTGATTATATTAATAATTAATAATCTCTGAATGATATAGTCCAGGATATAACGTGCAAAAAAGTGACTGACTAACATCAAGCTAGACATCAAGCTGTGTATAAGATTATCTTATGATGCCTTTAACAATATGTGATCGCTTCGTTTGTGGAACATAGCTTGGCCATAGGCTGCTATAAAAAAAAAAAAAAAACCCAGTAGAGAGCACCCATATCCCATCAATTTTAGCAGACAATGTGAGTTTCATAATCTTGAGTACAAAATTAGTTGGTAGACCAAAAATCAAGTTGATGTTGGTTTGTCGCTTGCTATGGGACCACTTTGTATAAAAAAATATTTGAACAAACTAAAGTATCTTCTATCTAATTTTGTACTCAGGATCATGAAAATCATATTGTCCGCTACAATGGATGGCTATAATAGCCACTCTCTACCGGTCTATTTTTTTTAACAGCCTATGCCCAAGCTATGTCTCGCGGAAAAACTTAGCTAACCACAGATTCTTAAAGGACACGAAAAGATTAACTAATTCACAAAATTGTAGCTTGATGTTTGTCAGTCTCTTCTTTGCCCACTATCTCCTGGTCTATAAGGGTGAATCTAATTTAAAGTGCTATTTTTGAATCTAAAATTGGATTTAGACTGAAAATTTTTACTTTTTAAAAAAATTCAGGAAAAATTATGGAATGATCTCGGACTAATTTCAGATATATTGCAGTTTGTGGGACAGATGGGAAATTTTTTTTAAATTTTTAGGCCGGAATTAAGTTTATTTAAAAAATGGTAATTAAGCCACGTGAATTACACATTTTCGTGCACGGTTGTTACATTTCTCACTTTAAGAAAATATTTTGGTCAGTAGTTTAAAATAAAAATCTAATTTTAATACACCATTAAATAGCACTCTTAAGAGCCTAAACAATGATCTATAACTTAACCTAAAAAGTTTTTGAAAATAGACTTTAATAACGTGCACGGTAGTTCGTTTAAAAGAGTACGTAACTGGAAGAACAATCGGAATTAGCGCTAGCTCCCAACTGAAGGGTTCAGCTCATCCCCTATTAACTGTTGCTAGAAAACCAGTGTTACGGCATTGCAAAAATCTCTCGCCACTTAAAATCTCCCTGCCACAACCAGAGTAGGGTCAAATTTATATAATGCCACGGTAATTACATTTTTTTAAAGGACAAACATTAACTTGAAGTTCCGTTTAGTAATAATTTATTATTTTTAATAACTAACACATATTTTAATCCTGGTAGGATCCTACTTCAAAATTATCCAATACGTTTTTGAATAAAATTATTAATGTATGAGCTAGAGTGAAGTGAATAAGAACAACTGACTTAAGGACAGCCACGGTTGTTACAAAATCGCCTTTTGAAAATTTTTGTAGCGATTAAAATTAAGCGGCGCATTATTTTTTTGCTTGGTTGTAGTTCTGTAAGCTTAACTGAGTTACCATGAAGAAAAATCCTGTCAATTATGTGAAAAACGCTCCAGTTATTCATCTAGGACATGAAAATTGCACTTTAAATTGGAATCACCCATAAATATAAAACCGATTCACATTAAAATGCAGTGTCATTTGAGAATATAAACTTATCGAGTTTATTTTTAGAAATTTCTGTTTGTTTCGAATAAGTTCTACCAAGCCTTAGTCAAAACTAAGTTTTCAACTAAGGTTTATTCTTCAAAGGGCATCGCCGGGCAGAGTAAATATTTAGAGCTTTCAGAAAATATTTGCGATTGTTTGAATCTCAACATTTTGACTAAAGTTAACGTTGAGTTGTTAAATGTTGTGGAAAATTATACTCTTTGAAGAATCTATCAAGTTCTTGGAACCATTTATATGTATATCTTTTGTTTATAAGGTTTTATATATTCACGTTTAATATAGTTTATCTCCGTAATGTTTTAGATTAATATATTTTATATTATTTACAACGGTTAATAATTATTCTTTCTGTTTCTTCTTGTAAAGCGTTTTCTAATTTGGTACTGCAAGTAAAGGTTTATATTTCAGGTTCCGTAAAATCTCGCATAGGTATATTATGCACTCGTGTATAATACACATCAGGTTGAAATTTCAGAAAAATTAAATAATGCCATATAATACGCACCTGAAATTCGGGGGAATTTTATGCTTTAGCACACACTTCCATTTTTTTAAAAATTATTTTTAATTAGGTATTTTTAAGAGGGGGAAAAATATAAAACAGATAGATGAACTCGAAGATAGGAAATCGAATAAATTGTAGAAACGGTAACAGTAAATAATTTTGCAACTAGCATCGGTACCAACCTAATAAAACTTTTAAAGAATATTCTCTTTTAAAAATATTTCTATCTTTGAGAGGAATATAGAAATGCAGAAGATAAATAATTCGTAGAAGGTATAGGCGTACGCCAACCCTCTACGAATTATTTATCTTATGATTAATAACCTTAAAATTATTTATCTTAAGGCCGTTTTAGACTCGTAAGTTTTAGGTACTTTTGCATAAAACTGCACTATTTAATAAGCCCTTTCAATTTAATGTCCCCGATATTTTTATTGAAAATGATCTAATGTGGGTGATGAAATTGAAGATGTTACACTTGATTTTGCAAATATAAAAAAATATTATATTTTTAATTTTGTTTTTATTATAGGGTATACATTCCTTTTTATAATTTCATTACTTTCGTTGGCCCTATAGGCACAGGGCCTAGGGTCTTCGTTATTTAATTGATTATTATCCTCGTTATTTAATTTATTATTGGGTCCTATTCCCTCGTTATTTAATTGAAAATGAAGTAATGTGGGAGATGAAATTGAAGATGTTAAACTTGATTTTGTAAATGTAAACAAAAATTATATTTTAAATTTTGTTTTTGTTATAGGATACATTCCTATTTATTATTTAATTTCTTTCGTAGCCTAGGCAGAAGGCCTGCATGCTTTTGAGGACAACATTAAAATAAAATTAGTTCTCGATAATCAGCCAGCAGTATTTTAAAATATTACAAGTTTTTATTGAATATTCGACGAATAAATTACTTCTTCTGTTTAATTTACAATAAAATTAGTGTAACTATAAATTGATTTTATAATTCAGCGTAAATAAGATTGTTAAAATAAATATACGTACAATATGTACCTATCTAAGCGGCTTCATTGGACCAATTAAGTGTAAAATAAAATAGTGAGACGAAATCAGATATAAGTAATTTCTTTTGTTCAAAGAAACATATACGGTCATATTTTCTTAGGCAGCAACCTATTCTAGCAGTTTATTTTCTTATACGTAGGGTAGCAACCTATTCTAGCAGTTTATTTTCTTATGTGTATGGCAGCAACCTATTCTAGCAGTTCATTTTCTTATATGAAGGGTAGCAACCTATTCTAGCAGTTTATTTTCTTATATGTAGGGTAGCAACCTATTCTAGCAGTTTATTTTCTTATATTTAGGGCAGCAACCTATTCTAGAAGTTTATTTTCTTATATGTAGGGTAGCAAGTAGTCGTATTATGGCTATTTTTCAATTATCTACCTATAATGGCCAAAAGTCTAGTTAGAAAAATCAGAAGGTAACTGTTTTCACTAGCCTATAATACGCACCCCTATTTTAGAAGAAAAAAAATGGGTTCAAATAGTGTAAATTATACCACGAGATTTTAGGTAGATATCCAAAGTATGCAAGTAATATTTTCAATCCTCTATAAGTCTATACAAATTACACAATACTTATTTTCCAAGAAAATTATGATTGGTAATTTAAATACTTTGGTTCTCTGAAAAATGTTCAATATGTACTTTATTCAACACTAGCTATCTATAAGTAATAATAATGCACCTTTATTTGATATCCTAACTTGGTTTATTAAATCTGTCAATTTGTTTTTGCTAATTCATGAGTTCAGAATTTTACAAATTAGATTACAATAACACTGTATTAATAAAAACTTGTCTTGCTGAATCAGAACAAGTCACATAGTCACATAGTCTGCCAATAAGTATGAGACATAGTTTCCTCGCGTCACAATGTGTGTACTTTAATGTTGTTATGCTTTTACAACCTATATTATTGTAACCTTTATTTAATTTCCCCTCATTTATTAAATCTGTCAATTTGTTTTTGCTTTTTTATATGAACTAATAGAGCTGTGTGGATTACATTAGTTACCACGTCTGCCCGGCCATCACTGAACCAAGCGCGGTACTAGGTCGTGGATTCGATCCCTCGCTGTGATGCTCTGATTTATATGGCTCACTAATGATCACATCATGCTCGCTTCAGCGGTACAATGTACATTGGTATGATGTGTGAAGTGGCTGGAACTCTCTACCACGGGGATACTAAAATGCGGGCCTAAAAGATGGCCTAATTGCTAGGTTCGAACAAGTGGTTCGTCCTACCCATCTAGTACAAGTATTAGGACCTAACTACAACTACTATTACTACTACATGAACTAAACTAAACTACCAATTGTTCCTATTACTCATTAAACTATCAATTTAGCCAAATTTACTTCGGTAAATTCGGATGCAAAATTAATATTTTTTTAATGATAACTATTTATCGATAGAATACGATGTAGAATTTACCACTTAATCGCACAAAGTATATTATTTTATATTTTGGTCCATATGATTAGGTATATATGCAAAATTAGGATTTTTTCTTGAAAGCCCTCAAAATAAAAAATCTTGTTAGGATACTGGTAGGGACAAGCAATACCCTTATGAAGAAGGCGCTTTTGTTTGCTTTTGTGAAAAACCAACATTGACCAACGGTGGAATCACTAGGAAAAATCCCATTGTCCTAAAGGGGAGAGTTGAAACAGACCCTTAATAAAGGAAGCTACTTGAGGCAACAGGATTCGAAGGATACCAATAGAGAGGGTAAAAAAAGCTGTTGAACAAAAAATATAAACACCAAGGAAGGGCTGGTTGCCTACGTGAGGTGCATTTAATATTAAACCGTATACAACCAAAAGGTTTAAAAACATGGTATTCTCTCGTAAAGCAACCACTTCACTGTATGTGGTTAAGCAAAGGTATTGGTTAACATTTCTACATCAAAAAAACATAAATAATGTTAACCATAAATAAAAGAGGAGTTCCCAGGTGTAAAATAGAGAAGAACATAGGTCTGAAATTTATTCCCGTGTGATCTCCTATCAGAAGAAAAGAAACGTGACATTCAGTCAAATTTATAATAGAATTACCTTCATTGTTTTTCCTGAATATTAAAATATTTGATAATGTAATTCTTATTACTGCTGGTGTTTGTGACAAAAAAAAAAGTCTCGTGTTCTTTTTTTATTTTTAATGTTGTTTGCAGAAACAAATGTAGTAAAATGAATTAAATTATTTTAAAGTACATTGAATTTACTTTACTAATTTACTTAAAGAAAGAAAATTTCCCTATAAATGAGTTCAAATTTTTACATTTCATACGTATAATGTTATGTAATGTTGTTAACAGGATATAAAAGTAAGGATATGGAATATGCTTAAAGGGAAATAAAAACCATATTAGAGAGTGGATAAAGATAAAAGAAAGAATAAAAGATAAAAAATGTGTTCTGTAGTATCCCAGTAATATATAAAGGAATGTTGTAATTAATGTTTTAAATCATTTGTTACCCAATTCGATGCATTTAAAGACATTGCTAAAACTTGTTAGAAGTTAATACTCCACAATAATCTCCAAATAATGTAATTTTCTATTGAAAGACTTCCTTACTTTCTTTGAAGATTCTTTTATACAACAATTTCTTAAAGTGGACACACCTCACATAATGTTAGGTCTCTAACAAAAGAAGAGATTCACAGAGATTGCAGAAACTCATATACACGTATTCTTCCATTTATTTTTTTCCATAACCACAGACATATAATTTTCTATCATTGGCTTACTTCCCACATCATTTCTGGTAATCTACAGAGAGATAAAGTAATTGCAAGTCAAGGAAAATTTTAAAGTTCTATTTTGTTCCATGTACCTAGTGATAACATGAGGAAAATCTTAAAACCTACAAGTACTTGCTAGTCAAGGACAATTTTAAAGTTCTATTTTGTTTTATGTACCTAGAGATAACATGAGGAAACTCTTAAAACCTACAAGTACTTGCTAGTCAAGGACAATTTTAAAGTTCTGAAAAAGAACAAACATGTAAAATATATATGAGTAATGGAATGGGTGAAATGGTTTTTAATTATTACTCAAATTGGATTTGTTTGTGTTAATATACTATAGATGATATTTTCAGGATAGTTCAGTTCAAGCCTGAAGATGCCCAGGTATTGGCGAAGTTAGCTTAATAATGAATTAAAAGAAAATAATTCTCTCTTCTTTTTCCCTAATGACCTAATAATAAGAATACAAGTAAAATATATATTAAAATGGACTCAAACAAAATTTAGGCATATGCCTTTACTTCGAGAACTACGTCGAGAAAACGAAATAAGTTATTTTAAAAATTCAGAGCCGTACTACTCGACTGCCTACTCTAGCAGCCAAGCCGTAACAATCCGTTTGTCCTTGTTATAACAGTCATTTAGTCTTTCTTCTAATTAAAGAATGAACAATGCAAAATAGCAAAAGCCAACTCAATACCTTTTCTATTTTGTTATATTTGTTTAAATTTAAGAGAAAAAAATGTTTTGTTCTATTTTTGAAAGTAGGTAGGTATATTAATAGGTAGGTATTTAATCATTATTACATTGTTTATCTGAGTTTTAGCCCCAAATTTTCAGCTAGGCTGATAGGCAGATTTACTTTACCACAAGATCATTTTATTATTTCATTTTCAATGAGAGAAAATCTTAATTGAATTGATCAATAGCTAAAAGGAAAAAATGTCTAAGCACAGAATCATCCTTCAATAAATTGACCTGTATGAAAATGTTTTAAAATCCCTCCGCCCTCCATGTCTTTCGCAGATTATATCGAATTAGGTTACT
Source organism: Gerris lacustris (assembly GCA_951217055.1). NCBI lineage: Eukaryota > Metazoa > Arthropoda > Insecta > Hemiptera > Gerridae > Gerris > Gerris lacustris. The sequence goes on along the minus strand of OX578283.1, from coordinate 20,830,468 downwards.
TCTCTTTAACTGCTGCAGCAGTACAATTTGTACAGAGCTCTTTTTCAAAAAGAACCGATAAATACATCAATTTCCTCCATAACATTACCGAAGCTACTGGAAAAAGATTTAAGTTTTACAGAGTCGCAGGATTGAAAGTTGAAGAAGCGACTCTAGCCGTACAGCTCTTGCTGCTTCAGTCGTCGCATTGAGTCCTTTATTCTAAAGGCATTTATAAATTTTTGAATTTGTATATTTTAAGTAAGTTGCCAAGCATTTGCCAATAACATGATATTTTTTTTTTTTTTTTTTCAATAAATCTTTTATGAATACATTTTAATTAAGTAAAACAAACAAACATTAAAACGTTTTCCCGCGTCAAAACTGTCAAGAGGCCTGATCTTTCACGGATCCATCACGTTGGTCGGCACTAACGTAACGATAAGGAGTGAGAGATTTGATCGGTGAGGGATTTTACCTGCCAAATCTTTTAAAAATCCCCTTCGTGTGTGCCTACCTATTATTAAAGTATACGAAATAGAACACGAGGAAGCTAAGTGCCTTACAAATTGGTAGACTATTTTTCTTTTAGTCTGTCAAAATTGTTTAGTATTTTCACACCAATAAAAGAATAAGTTTAGTAATATTTAAAGTGCGCATGGTGTTTGAATTTAATCTGTGTGAAGCGGCGGGCTACTCTCGACAAACCACCCATTTTTTTTTTTTTTTTTTTAGTTTGAAGATGTAGGTGTAATTAAACAAAATTTGTTAAACATTTTACATGTTTTTATTTTCAGACAATCCTATCTCTTTCTCGTATATGTTTAAACTGGTTGCCCACTAAATTGAAACTCCACACTTTAAATAATTAACAACTCTATTACATGATTGCTTAAAATAGGTAGATCTCTTTAGTAGAGCTCAACAACTCTGCTGAGTACTCTTTTAATGATGTACTTCAATGTTATAAAAAAATTATTGGGTTAGTGGGGAGTAATTGAGAAAAAAAAAACTCTTACTAATTGGTTGTTAGAAGTATTTACTAAAGAGTAAATAGCATTTTCTTTTTTTTTCTCTCTTTTTGTTAATAAGATTCTTTCTTTTGTCCAGTCGCTTACAACTAAATGGCTAATGCTTTAGCATTGCATTGATTTTAGTTCTCTCAGTGGTTACTTCTTTTACAAGCTTTTATTTAACTTGCAATGTTTGTATGTATGTATGTATGTTCGAGTCAAATCTTGCAACTGAATTTTAAAGTAGTTATCCTCAACCGATTGAATTGAAACTTTGCATACACGTTTAGTTTGGATGACAATGCATGGTTAGCTAGGTGACGTCATTCTAAATCCAATATGGCGGACAGCCGAATTGTTATTTTTAAAACCGTTATTTTTTAAGCACGCCCATGATATGGGTATCAAATAAAAGGGTTTGCTGAGAAGAATACGAAAAATAAAATGCCTTCACTCTAAATCCAATATGGCGGACAGTCGAATTGTTATTTTTAAAACCGTTATTTTTTAAGCACGCTCATGATATGGGTATCAAATAAAAGGGTTTGCTGAGAAGAATACGAAAAATAAAATGCCTTCACTCTAAATCCAATATGACGGATGGCCCAAGACAAAAGCTTGTTTTTAAAAATGTCCTTTTACTATTAATTTATTACATTGTATCATTAAAATGTTTACTTTATTGATAGTAATTATGAGTAAAGTATAAATTTATATTATTTAACTCTTAAGCCCGGGTTCCATTGGTCGAGAATAAGGACATGTTAGTACTTGGTTTTCTATTCGTTTAAGGTGGACAAAATGTCAAGTAGAGTGGTTTCTTACACCTGTTATTTTGCTTCCCAGCTTAGCCAAGGTAACGGAACCAAAGAAAAAGAACGTTATCCTCGACTAGCAAGTAGGTTTTATGATTTTCCTTTATTTTGTCACAACTAAATGTTGAATTACAAATTTTCATTGAAGTTATGTGGCAAAACATGCATGATGCATGTAAATAAATTATTCTAGAAATTTAGATTCATATTTTCATTTACAACTTTTTCTTCCTTCTTAATAAACTATAACACTATAATTAAGCTTGCAACGCCACAACTTAGGTTAGTGTCTGTAGGGAAAACATTTATTAAAACAGTCATCAAAGTTTACGATCTGTTAAGTCAATATCCAAGAAAATTAAATCTTTTACATTTTAAAAAAGATCAACTTTATTACCACGAAATTACTTATTTCATGTTTCTGTAAAGTTATTCAAATTTTAATAACAATCTTTATTCATCTATTTTCTCAACCTTCTGTGAACCACATTTTTAATATGTTTAATATGCTGAATGCCATAAAACGCAAAGAAAAAGTATTTAACATTTTCTGCCAAATAATGTGGCACATAGTTTCCTCACGTCCTATCGTTTTGTTAATTCGATTTATATAGTTTTGTTTATACGATACGAGTTTACTGAAGGTAACTAAAGCTATGTTTTATGCCTCCAAATTAAAAACCCCTTGACAGAAAATCAATTTCAGACATCAGGGAATATTTTTAGTTCCTTGTTATTCGGTCTGTCCAAAATTCTTGTGAACCGACGTATCTTAAAGTAGACTGCCAATTAGTACACATAGCTCCCTCACATCCTACCTGGTACTTAATTTATTTTATGCTTTTACAAGCCATAATGGTCTAATTTATTTAAACTTTCCCCTGTTTTTTTAATGTCAGAATTGTTTGGTTTTTGTTTTACATGAATCAAAGTATCAATTTTGCAAAAGTTAAAGAGCGCAGACGGTAAAATGAATCTGGAAGTTAATCTGCGGGTTACTTTCGATAAACTATAAAAGTCTCATACAAATCAGATAAGTACTTTTGAAGCTATAGGTGTAATTAAATGTATGTTTGTGCGCATTTAGAAGAGAAAAACAAATAGGCGCAGAAGGTTGAAACTTATATGGGACCAACAATGAGCTAATTATGACCTACCATACAATTTCAATAAAATCAAACGTGTAGTATTTAAGATATAAGTTGGTTCGCAAAAATTGAGTGACAGACCGACAGACCAGGCGCGGGACCACAAATGTTCCCTGATGTCTGAAACGGATTTCTGTCTTGGAATTTTTTAAATCGGAGATCTAAAACATTTTCGTTCTTCGGAATGATCACATAGCTTCCTTTACCTTCGGTAAGCTCGGAAGCAAAAATAATAATAAAATAAAAATGTAATGAGAAAAATATAACATTGTGCCCAACAAAAGTTTATGTTTAAAAACAATTAACTTATTTATTTAATATTATTACTGTCTTTTTTTTTTTTTTTTTTTTTTTTTTTTTTACTGTCTATTATTATTATTATTATTATTTATGTGTAAAGAGAAAGTATTATGATTGCGCGACAATTAGATTTTGATATTTTGATGGATTTACATGTTCCCCTAAGAACCCCTGAGAAAAAGATGTGGTTTTTTAAAAAAATCTTTGTGTCATCTGTAGTCTCTGCAGACGCAGGCTAAAGCGATGGGCTAAGGCTCTGCAGATGGAGGCTAAACTACTGGTCCAATTTTGATGAAAGTTGGCATGAGGTTACAAATAATCATACCCCGAAGCGAAATCTAGAAATTAATATTAGCTATATATTTTGGGGTGCTACTTTCCATTATCTCTGGAGAAAAAATAATTTCTCAAAAACAGTTGAATTTAATATGTGGTTATCTCCAGGCTACTTTTGACAAACCATTCAAATTTGATAAACATTAGATGAGTAAATTTCAAGATTTAGGTGTATATAAATATATATATGCGCATTTGGAAGAGAAACTAATGGCGCAGAAGGTTAAAACGTATATTAGACCAACAATCAGATAATTATGACCTACCAACCAAATTTTATTATAAAGTAGTTTATAAGATATGTTGGTTAGCAAAAATAGAGAATTCAGGCAGTGGATTTGCACTTGTGTTACGGCTGTCCCAAGGGTTTTTCGTTTCTGTTGAAAGTCAAATTCGATGAATAATTCATTGTTCATCAAGTCTAATATTCCTTTACTACCATGAATATTACGTTATTTGTACTGATTTATGAATTTCTTGCTTTACTCCTGAAAACTTCATGGCCAATTTTAAGTTTTGAAGACAAAATTTTAAGATTCAATGAGGTAAATCAGCTAAAATTACGCGTCTCGCTATAGGGAGTGCTTATTTAACATGTCAAGGCTCGCTCTCCTAATTCTAATCTGGCCTAAAATACTCTACAGGAGATTGTTTGGGAAGCTTAACCGTACACTATATACTCTTCTGAACAAGAGACTTTAGATTTAGAGTATCAGGAATCTCATATTATTTTGAGTATTATCTCAAAAGAAAGGATAAGGAAGAAAGTAAAAGCATAAGAGGATTTCGAAGTAAGGTAGAATACATAAAAGGGAGTATTAGTAATATTTCTGGGGCACTTGGATAATAAGTCTTAGAATCAACGTTAAGCATTAAACTCTAAAGCAAAAGATGTCGAGTTCAAAGATTGAATTCCAAAATCCTATTATTAGAGAATGGTTGATTATTGATTTTGACTGGCTCTTTATGGTCCTTTCTAAATTCTAGGTTTTTTGTTTAAAGTTGCTATAATATAAAGCAATGAAATTTTACTTTTCAGCTTTTTACCTACAGCAAAAAGTTCAATCTTCGTTCCAGTTTATGTTTAAGCTTTAAAAATTGTTGTTTGGAACAAGGTATATTTAATTTGAAGGTCAATCGTAAATGCGAATGTTACGCTAAGGTTGCGGTTATGTGTACAATACTATTTATATGCATCTATAAAATGAAGACTCTTATTTTATTGTCTTGATATGAATAAAATCTAGAAATTTCGATTAAAGAACCTCGCCTTACGTTGTATTAATCCTGAACATAAAAATTACACCAACTAAATGTATATCTTCGTAGGTGGTCCCTTTAGAACGAATATAGTGGAAATATATCAACGGTTTTACTATAATTGCAATTTCTTTATGTTATAGTTGATGTGCAGGGGTCTTCACATTCTACTGCAGTACTTGATGTTAGCCAACTATTTCTGGATGTTCTGTGAAGGACTGCATCTTCATCTTGCATTAGTAGTTGTATTCGTGAGGGACAACTCGGCCATGAGATGGTTCTACTTCATAGGATGGTTTCTTCCTGTAGTCATAACAGCGATTTACACTTCGATTCGAGCTCATGTTCCCGAGGACACAAGACAGTTAGTATACATTTTAAAATCCATTAATGTTTGGTGATAGCTTACAGTATATTTTATGAGAGAATTAAGTTTTAAAACACCTCGTGTTTATATTTGTTAAACATTTATCTCATATTTTGAAATTGGAATATCGATTTGGCAACGAAAATTTGCTGCAGCTAAAGATTGTTTGTCACTCATTGCCCAACAAACTTAAAAAGAATCTCAGTTGAATAATTTCTACCTTCATTCTTTAGCATTACTCTATTTCTGCATTATTGATACATCCGTTTTTGAGAAGCTGATGTAATTAATATTGAAGGTTAGCGAAACACGCTGGGCTCTTACTCAGCCAGAAACGTATCTATCTAAAGAACTAACTCTATTTCCTCTCTCACCAAGCCAACCATCATTATCTTAGATATTGACAATTTTATACTTCAAATACACTCTTATATTTTGGCTTCCTGAATGAGATTTTCCTTGAAGTGCCTCAGGCAGGTGTTATTAGGATTGTTATCTAAAGAACCACTAATTTCGAATAAACTAGTTTATTCTTTGAAACAACAATAGGGTAATACGTGGCATTAAAAAGTGATACGGCTTTAGATTAAATACCCTTTTGTTTTAGATTCTGTAGAAATAACTTTTGCATCTCCTTGTATGCAAACTGTCTAGTTTAGAATTTAAAGTTGAACCAGGGAAAGTTGAAGGAAAGAAGAAATTTGGATGAGGGTTATTAGGAACAAAGTTAAACTCGCTTACTATTATAACATACGCCACTAACAAGTTTAACACACTTCCAAACTTTCTTTACTTAAACTCTTTGTTCACCTACTAAGGTCTCATTCACACTAAAGAATCCGGAATCCGATTCGTGAATGAAAGATTCTAACAAAACCAAGAGCAAACGGCACCGGTTCAGACTCCGATTCCGGTAAGCAATTATTATATTTTTAAATCCAGCCCTTAGGGACCTTCAGTCGCCTTGATTCCATTTAGAATCCAGCCGTTGATGCTAAATTGTACTATACGGGCATATTCAACTAGAGATTCCGAATTACTTCGCACTACAACATGCTTGCTATTTATTTATACGTTAAATTAATTATTTCAATTATAAATATAGGCTCATTCAGACTAGATATTCCGAATCGCTTCGTACTGCATCTGCTTGTTTTAATAATAACTGTAATATAATAAATTATTTAATAATAAATAAAATTATAATTAAATATTTAATCAAAAATATTTTTATTTATCTTAAATGAAATATGTTATTTATAAATAATATAATAACTGTTACGTAATAAATTATTTAATATTAATTTACGTTAAATTAAACTATGTTTAGAACTTAAAATGTTCTCACGGCCTTATTGGTAAATGAGATCCACCTACAGTTTCCCATAACGTTTCTCAGTTTCCTAATTAAACACCACACTGCAAAAACATAAGTGGACCATGTTTTAATTGAAATTAAACCCAAAGTTGAATTGAAAATGAGGATGAACGTGGTGAGTGGGGATCTACTCCCACTCACATGTGGGTAGAGTGAGGGGAACAGCCGCAGAGCTACTGAACCTTCATACTTTTTTCAATCTCAATCACGAATTGCATTCGCGAATCAGATTACGAAATCCTAGTGTTAGCCCTAAATGGCCGATGTACACATGCTCAGTGTGGACGGGGGTAGACAACTCGGGTCGGGCAGAACAATATGAGCCAACTCCCTACACTCCTTTCTGATATAGACATATTTACTTAAATTATTTAAGGAACTCTTATTGTAAATGATTACCTTCATGACGGTCCTGAGGTACGAACTCGGCTCTTTGCTCTTGCGGGGTGAAGTCCTGAGCCACCATGCCCTCGAGCCGAATGGTAGAACATGCTCATTTGGGGTGAATGCTTAAGTACTCCGCCTTCATCGAATAGGTGAGTAAAGTGGTCGGATACAACCCCCATCCTTCAATGACCTAGGCTGTTGAACGAGACTAAAATCAAAAAAGAAAAAACAGTGTTATTAAAATTAATAAATTATAATTTGGATATGTTAAACCCCCATACGTTACTGTATAATAATATAAGTAAATAAATAAGAAAACCACACAACCACTAAAATGAATTGTTGTAAGAAGATCTAGGTAGAAAAATAAAAAGAATAATAAATGTAACATTTATTATGTAACATAAATGTAGCAATTATTTGGTCAAATAGAGAATGATATATCATAAAATTACATTGTGAGATCAGGAAGAAGAAATAGTTATTTATGCACCTAGGGAATAATGTAAGATATTATTTCCCGCGTGACTGAGTTGATTCCTGAGGCAAAGCCGAAGGAATCAAGGCAACTAAACCCCGAGGCGAAGCCGAGGGTATTAGGTATCTTAATTCCCGAGGCGAAGCCGAGGGATTAATGTCAATTAGCTCCCGAGGCGTAGCCGAGGGAGATAATTATAACAAGGGAATAATAATGCATTATTCTCGAGGTACATACAAAATTTTATCTCCAGAAAAAGCGCTGTATAAGATTTAATCAATAAAGAAAACATTTTTTTTCTTTATTAAACGAAATAAATACAAAAATAAAACAATATAAATTATTTAAAACAATTAATAATAACTTTTAATGTAAAAAAAAAAAAAAAAAAAGACAGCTAAACAAAAGTAAACAAAGCATCGTAGAATGACTCGCAATACAGCTGGAAGTTTTAATGCAGTGTTGCTAACCTGATTTCAATCAATTCACTATATTTGCATTCTCTACTATTTACAAAATAATTAGGTTGGCGAACGTGGATTGATTATAATCCCGTTTTTACATTATTTCCCTGTTTTCACATGATTTCCCCGTTCTTAAGAACGGGGATACCTATAAACTAGGCCTGGAAAGTTACTTTTCGTCCCTATTGGAGATAAAATATATTTTTTCCGTGGTAGGCTGTGAAATAGTAACTTTAGAGCCTAAAAAACATAGCTAAAATCCATTTTTTCATTACGTGGACTTAAAAAATCTTTTCATTACTCCTAGCTGTAAAGAAAAAATCTTTTACGTCCTAGGCACTAAAAGATTTTTTCTTTACGGCGGGTAGTTGTCAAAACTTCCGTTAGAAGTGCTGCAGTCTTTGTAGAAATGCTTCTAGTACGATTAAAATCCGCTAGATGTCAATGCGTTTTATTTATCTTTTCTTATAGTGTAACCTCATTTTAAGGTTTCTTTTTTTAAGTCTTAAGTATGTAATAATATTTGTTATTATTATATATTGATTAGTGATTAATATTTAATGATTTTTCATTGTCTGCTACCTCGGAAAAAATAGCATATGCTACGCGACTTTGAAGTGTTTTTTCTTTACCTTGGCAATATTTACTGTCTCGCTTCGCTCGACAGTAAATGTAATTGCCGCGGTAAAGAAAAAACTCACTTCACAGCCTTGTAACATAATATACTATTATCGTCTTCCTGATCACACAATGTAATTTTATGATATTTCATTCTCTATTTGACCAAACAATTGTTTATTTTCCTACAATTTACTGTTTCATTTATTATTCTTTTTATTTTTCTACCTAGATCTTCTTACAACAATTCATTTCAGTGGTTGTGTCGTTTTCTTATTTATTTACTTATATTATTATACTGTAACGTATGGGGGATTAACATATCCAATATCCATTCAGTATGGGTAACACCACAGGATTTAATAATATAAACTACATTTTATTTTTTAAATTCTATTGATATTGTTTTTTCCTTTTGATAACGCTGAGTTTTTTTTTTTAAAACAATACAAATTTTATTTGAGAATCAAGAGATTCGTTATTTTCATTTTTTTTTTTAAATGTTATTTTATTTTAAAAGATTTTATAAAATATATATAAATGGAGGTATTAAGTGGCTTTCCTATTTTAATTTATAAAAACCCAACTTTAAATTAATGAATATTATTGCTTTTATAACTATTAAAAATAATTGAATTTTTCCTCCATTCGAGTAACTAATAAGCCAAGGTAGGATCATTATAAATTATTATGGTTACTGTTTTAGCACCATTCTACCCACATAGTGTGACATTACCATAACATTTCTATCTTTTTGTTAGTACTGTCTTTAAAAAAAGGAGAAACATTAGGGATAAAGAGGCTATGTAAAAAAGAATGTTAAGTTCGATGGTTGTGCCGTTTAAAGTAAGTAGTCATTTTAGAGACAGCCTTAAAAAAAGGTTTTTTTATTCCTACCAGATTTCTTGTTCAATAGTATTTATACATTTAGGATTTCTTTCCTTCGTAAATCACTTTTGAAAATTATGAACATAAACCATAAGAAAAACTAATAAATATAATGCAATAACAGTAAGTATTTTAAAACTGCGAACTCTGGGACAGTACAGCGACTATCTCCCTCCAAATTTCAGCATTTAGTTGATTTGAGATTCTAATTCGATATTATATGATAAATAAAAGAGATGGTATAACTATTTTGCTTTCAGCATATAGTTTCAAAGGTAAAAGAATATAGAAATAAATAAACTACCTCATTTAAAATATTTACATTTAAATATATTCTGATGCTTAAGAAAAGAGTAAAAACTTCAAATGCTACATACAATCAAAACTTTTCCTGCTTCAGCAATTAACTAATTATTATTAGTTAATATTTTATCATTTTATCAGACTACAGACTATTGCTTTTAGTGTAGAGTATTTTGAAAATTACAAGATAAAAAGAACTTTTTATATACTACGTTTTTAAATTTTCTGTTGAATCATATGTAATGTTGATAATATAATTGTCATTGTTATATATAATGTTAGTGAAAAAAAATAGTTCCGAATTTATTTACTTCACATAATATAATGGCAACCATCTAGAGAGCTGATCTTAAACCTATAAAAGAAAAATCTTTGTACAACGGATCTCTCTTACACCGAATCTAAACCGTGCCCATTGATATGCCCCTGTGTAGGGACAGTAAGAGAAGAAAAGTGTGTACAAGTAAAGAAGTACAGATGCAGAAAAATTAAACCTATACCTAGGACACAAGTGTAAACAAACCTGGGTGTCACACGTCAATTAATTTATTTCTTTGTTTAACCTCTTAATAATAAATCACAAATTTGAAACCCGTCAAAATGAAGATTGTAAATACTATGGGATTTGTCGAAACAAATAAAATAACAAAGATTTTTTCCAAACTAACTCTCCATACAGCAAAATTTGCTTAAAACTAATTAAATTTTGCTGAAATATGGCTAATAGTATAAAAATAATGCATTGTCATCGTGTTCTGAGCTATTCTAAAAGTTTCAAATGTTTAGCTACTCAGGAATTTTGTTAAAAATTGATTGCAAGATTTGTACTGGACAAACAAACAAACAAGAAAGCAAGCTAATAAAAACGTAGTAAAAATTGAAAAGAATTTTTAAAAATGAGGTGCATTTTAATACACCAGAGTATATTTTAATAAAAATTAATCATAATGACAATCAGGGTGCAACCGTGGTGTAAAAGTTTGAAACAGTTTGGATCATATACCTACCTCGCGACCTATTAATGAACCAATGGTAACATGAGTATAAAATATTGTGGTCCTTCATGGAAATTGAAAAGGTGGGTGTTCGGACCTGTTTCGATTTCCAGTGGAGTTATTTTTTATTATGAAATAAGTGCAACAGATGAAATCAATGTGGGATCATCTGTAGCTACTTTCAACAAACCACAGATGGTTTTCTTTTAAAAATATAAAAAAAGATAACCCGCATGCAAAAGAAAAAAGCAGGTAAAGTGAAGGCAAGTAGGCTCAGAGTGTTGAAATTAATATAGGACCAAAAGTCGGCTAATTATAGCCTACACAATCCAAATTTAAATAAAATCGGACGGGCAGTTTTTGAAATAGTGGTTCGCAAAAATATAGACTGACACATCGACAGAAAAGCACGTGACAAAAAATCTCCCTGATGTCTGAAACAATGTCTGAAAGTAGGTTTCCGTTACCTTCGGTAAGCTCGGAAGAAAGACAGTAAAAAACTGGATTATTGCTTCCGAGCTTACCGAAAGTATCGTAGCCTACTTCCAGACATTGTTTCATTAATCTTGAATGCTCCCAATGTCCTTTATGTATGATGACTATTACTACATCTAGATGCTTCTATGTAGAATACAGATATTTACAAAAAAATCAGTCTAAGACAACTCAGACAAACTTTCTCATAGTGAGTTTCAAATTACTTGGTCCAGCGTTTTCCATTTATTAGTTGTTTCGAGTTTTCGTGGCTCCATTTATTTATTTATTATTAAATATTTAATTAAAATTTAACATAAAAATAAGTTCTCCTTAGCGGGGAATCGAACCTTGCCTCCCACCATACGCGTTTAAAGCAATTTTCTCAGGAACTAGATTTCTCAATCTAGATTTAACTAGATGAGAAAGTGAAAAAACACTTACTATTAAAATAATATTCATAACGTTGAATCCTCATTTATTGTTACTGTTGATCATAAAAATACTGCAGCTATTTCATCGCAATTTAAAATTTTGAATCTAAATTAACTTTTTTTTAATCGTCCTGTGTTTCTACACTGCAGATATAATCCGGTTAATTGCGAAAGTGAAAGAGTAAAAAGAAGTCATTTTAGCTGTACTTCAGACCAAACTAAATAATAGGTGAGACAGTTTAAGTTTAATTAAAAGAGAAGGTAAATATTGTTTTGGTATTACCTTCTATGAAAATTCACTGAAAAGTTAAAAAAAATACTTACCTAAAAGCATTATTTCACTTCTTGAACAATCGACTTATGCTAATTTGATTATACGCTTCACTTAGTCTGTCTTATTTTGTAATGCTTGAGATTAAAAGAGAGGTGAGGGGGAATGCACTTTAAACTTAGTTTTAAGTGGAAGATAAAGTAGCTAAAACTAGGCATCGTGTGGCTCTATTATTGAAGCGAGGGTATAGTAATAAATATGTATTGAATATTGGAAAAAATAGATAATCATGAATCATGATAAGTTGATAGATAATGGGTATGATAGTAGTACAGCGGCTTAAGATGTCAGTAAAAACTTTGTTTTTTCCCCTTAAACGTTGAGGTCCGCTTTAGTAGTTTTAACGATCTTTATTAATTTATAGCGGTGTCGCTGTTGACTTCACTACAAAATGTTATTTTTAAAAAATGTTCGTCTCATCGAATAGATAAAGTAAGAATTTTTCCCGTCTTAAAATTCCAATTTTAGTTTTGAAGCGCACGTGTACGCGAGCGTTGTGCGCGTTTCCCAAAGAACTCGGCCTGAGCATTGGTAAAATAAACATGTTTTACTCAAGTTATCGTCATACGTTTCAGACGCACACACACGGAGCATATTTCGTTAAATGTAGGAAGCTCGCTACGCTCGCTTCAATAATATATATTAAGTGTTGGATATTTTTTTTTCCTATGATTAATGATGCACTACAATGAAGAGTTGAAATTTATAAGCGTATAACGTATAAGTGACAAATCAGTTTCTGAAAAATCGGACAGAGGCAACTCATATACGAGTTCATAATTACTTGGCCCAGTGTTTTTCATTTATTAGTTTTCGTTGGTACATTTAATTATTATTGAAAATTTTATCAAATATTGCTTCCGAGCTTACCGAACGTAACGGAAGCTATGTGATCGTTCTGAAGAACGAAAAAATTTTATCTCTCCGATTTCAAAAATTCTAAGACAGAAATCCGATTCAGATCTCAGGGAACATATTTGGTCCCATGTCTGCCTGTCGGTCTGTCGCTCAATTTTTGCGAACCACCATATCTTAATAACTAATTGTCTGATTTTAATGAAATTTAGTTAGTAGGTCATAATTAGCTCATTGTTGGTCCCATATAAGTTTCAATCTTCTGCGCTTATTTGTTTATCTTCCACATGCTCACAAACATACAATTATTCACAGCTGTATCTTTAAAAGTACTCATCTGATTTTTATGAAATTTGTATGGTTTGTCAAAAGTAGCCTGCAGATAGCACCCGCCTAATTTCAACCGTCTGCGCACTTTAAATCGTGCTAAATTAATATGTCTATATACTATAAAAAGCCGCATGGCTAACTAACTTACTGACTGACATCAATGTTTACCCACTTCCAGAAGAGCTAGAGACTTGCGGTTTGCGCCATTCGACGCGCAACGTCCATATTGTGAACCAAAATAATTATAAAAAGTTTATTTTCCCTCTCCTTTCCCCCTTAAAAAAATAAAAATGGCCGACTTGATTTTAAAGCTGTTTTGGGGGCTTATTGCGGCTAAACGGTAAGTCGTATTGGAAAACGGATAGCACCACGGTAACTGATTTTAAAAGATCTACAACTTTGGTCCTATGATTTTTTGTCGTATCATTATCCTTAGCACCTTAAATGGTAATAATTTTGGTTTTATTTTTTTTCCATTTTTGTCTTTTAATGACAATGGTTTCTATAATTGTTGACTATAATATAAAAATAATTTCAAGATAAAAAGAACTTTTTATATACTACGTTTTTAAATTTTCTGTTGAATCGTATGTAATGTTGATAATATAATTGGTATTGTTATATAATATATAATGATAGTGACAAAAAAAAAATGCAGAATTTATTTACTTCACATAAATGACTACCATCTAGAGAGCTGATCTTAAACCTATAAAACAACAAATCTTTGTATAACGGATCTCGCCAACACCGAGTCTAAACCGTGCCATTGATATGCCCCTGTGTAGGGAAAGTAAGAGAAGAAAAGTGTGTACAAGTAAAGAAGTACAGATGCAGATGCAAGTGTAAACAAACCTGGGTGATCGATATATTTGAAATAATATAATCGATAAATAATATAATCGATATTTCCTGTTTTGCTGTCATTCAATGTTTATCTATCACAAATTTGAGACCCGTCAAAATGAAGATTGCATAAATATGGGATATGGCAAAACAAATAAAAAAAATAACTTGCGGATTTTTTCCGAACTAACTTTCCGTACAGCAAAATTTGCTGAAAACCAATTAAATTCTGCTGAAAGATGGCTAAAAGTATTAAAATGATGCATTGTCATCGTGTTCTGAGCTATGCAAAAAATTTCAAATCTCTAGCTATTCGGGAAGTTAGTTAGAAATCGATTGCCAGATTTGTACCGGACAAACAAACAAACAAACAAGAAAGCAAGCTAATAAAAAAAAAAAACGTAGTAATTAATAATTTTAATTTAATTATTGTTAGATAATTTTTAAAAATTAGTTTATTCAAAAGACCCTCTCTCGTGGAGATAGTTATTTTAGTTCACCACTTATTTAAATAAAGAACTGTGACAGAAGATGACCCTATAAATGGTCGAAACGTCTCACGACAGAAAAAAGAAAATAATAGTTATTAATTACACCTTAAGTCATCCATCAGCATAAAAAAATTAAATAGAAAGGTGTTAATCTTAACGTTTTACATTTTATCAAAGTATACCATAAAATTAACTTCCCGGCGGGGAATCGAACCCGGCCCCTCTCCCTCCGCGTTCAAAGCAATTTTCTCAGAAACTAGATTTTTCCCGGGAAAACAGCTTATATCGTTAGATTCGTATTTAATTGGACTACATTTTAGACTTTTTTTAAATCAAAATCGTCGGAACCGTTTCACGTTTCTTCAGAGTTTTTGGAGGCTAGCATTTTGATTTCGCCTCGGGGTACGATATTTCTATATATGTATGCAAAATTTCGTCAAAATCGGCCCAGTAGTTTGGGCTCCAGGCGTTTGCACAGACAGACATTTTTTTAAAAACAAAATTAACTTTCTTGGACTAAGGGGACCACAAAACGTGTAAATTCATCAAAATCTCAAAAATCGAATTTTCGCGCCATCACAATACTTTCTCTTTATATGAAAAGTAAAAAGGGTATTTATGTATGGCATTCAACCCCCCCCCCCCCCCCCCCCAAAAAAAAAACTGGAGAGCTGCTGCTATCTTGTGCGATTTTTTGCCGCTATGAATTTCAACTTTTATTATATCTATAATTCTAATCTTTATCTCTTTTGTGTTTATGACCTGATCAGCATATGATTAGGTTATTTCAGGACGGGTAATAACGGGAGCTCTCAGACGACTCGATATGATCATCAGTGTAAAACATATCTCACCTCTCTGGGTCTATGGGATTCGAACTCACCAGATTTGTCGGTGTTTAGAATTAGGTTATAGGGGAGTAGAAAGTACGGTAACCACTAAGCTATGCTGAGGGTTTTCCATAAAATTCATTCTTTATCTCTACAATTTTGATGACCTGATAAGCATATAATTAGGTTACTACAGGACGGGTGATCAGGTGTCTTTACTCATTTACTCGATGTGATCATCAGTGCGAAACATGCCTCACCTCTCTGGGATTCGAACTCACTAGATATGTCGGTGCTTAGAATTAGGTTATAGGATGGAGTAGAAAAAACGCTATCCACACAGCTAAACTGGTCCATTTCCTCTAAAATCTCTGAGCCCGAGTAAAACTTTATATAAAATTAAGACTAAAGCCATCATTGATCATATACTTAATAGCTTAAACTTTTTAAAGCTTTGTTTAGAGTTTATAAAAACCGCATAAACAAACTTTATAGAATATGTAATAAAACTTTTACTACTTGATATATACAAAAAAGACTTATGGTGTCTGTCAAATATGAATATTAGAACCTGAATACTGTAAATTACTATGACATGTTTCTAAATTAATAACTCCACATAAATTAATCTTAATAGATTTAAATATTTTAGCAATATTTATATAATAATTCACTAAATTCTATTAACAGTCAATCCTTAACTTTCACGACTTGACCTATTCACGAGAATTTATTTGTGACTTAATTTTAATATTTATTTAATTTAAAAATAATAATAATTTTAAATTTTTAATAATTTACACTCGTGTATGCCTACCATTTTTATTCGCAGATAGCCATATTGAAATAAATTCGTCATTTAAAAGTCTAATGAGATGTATTCAGAGGATTGCGGTGATATATTAAAAAAAATATCAGATACACACACACACAGGCTTCCATGAGTTTTCTGACGCAGTGTGTACCAAATGAATATTAAAGCTCTTAATGAATAAAATATTTCTTATGTGTAGTTTGTATGTCCTATTTCTATTTTAAAGGGGGTAAGATTGGACAAATTGTTTTTACGAGTTAGTTTTTGTTAAAATATTCCACAGGGATTTATGTCGAGGGAAAAAATCACAATGCTTTATTCTGGATACGAAGAAGAGATTGATTTTAATTTTTTAAATATTGCCTTCCATATGCTGAATAAGGAGTCGAAAGTTATAGCTTCGGCACGTGTCACTCCTTGTTATACTTTTACGTTTTTTTTTTTGTTTTTTTTTAGTGAATCTTTTAAGTGAATCGGAGTATTAAAGGGAAGTAATGAATATTTTAATGTATATAATCAGTATACGTATCTATTTTTTATAACGTAAAACACTCCAACAAGCACGTGTATCTATCTAGTAATATAATAAAATAAATCTTTCCAATACTACTAGACTGAAACTTTCTGATATACGTATGCAGTATGCATGATGCCTTAGTCCAGTATTTCTCATTTGTTTAGTTATTACGGGTATTCGTGGTATTTACAGGTTGTTAAAAAAAGTAACAATTAATATGTTAAGTGTAAAATATTTAAAGAGGTAATAGTATGAACCAAAATACACAAAACATCTTAGTAAACATGGGTCCGCGAAGTAAAGATTTCGGAGATACTTTTGTCTTTGGCCTGCTATATTTCTTTTTTGCTATATTTCCTATATTTCTTTTATTGGGGATATTTGAGATCATTAAGTCTTTGGTACTCCTGTAAATAGCCTCGAGAAGCTACAAATTAATCAAAACAATTAACATCTACAAATTAATCAAAACTGCCAACAAATTCGAGCCAATGAGGGGATTTTAGGACGAAGATATCGTGCCTGCTTGGAAATGGAAGGACACTTCGAAACATTTTCTGTAACTTTATTTTTTGGTTTTGGTAAAACCTTCTTTGCTTTGGGTAGAACTACAGTATATGGGGCCCCAACTAGATATCGCAAATCGGTATTATCAATTGTTATAATGACGCCATATTTCGATATATTGATCAATTTTACACGTTTTAACGAAAAAAGTGTTATGTGTTTCAATTCAATTTTTTGGTAAATATGTCGTATCTGACCCACTTTGACTACTAAGACAAAGGAAAATTTAGTCTAATGTGCATTGGGACAAAGGAATATCACACTTTTATATTATACAAAAGTGTGATATTCATTTGTCCAAATGTAAATTAGACTAAACATCCCTTTTTCTTAATAGTACCTTAATTAGTACCTTTTTCCCTAGAATTTTCAATCGCCGCTCTGCTCCACTTCGCGGTGCGCTCATTATCTCAAGAAAAAGAACCCTCCTGCATATATAGACCGGGTAGAGGTCCAAATCGAAGTACAAAAGAATTTAACGGACAAGATATATCGATATATAAAGTCATGAAAGAGGTCGATAGTGAGATAACCTCTTATCAGAAGGGGCCCCATATATTGTAGTTCAGCCTTTCTCTGTATGTACATAACAAATAAATAATAAATTATTGCAAATAAATGTTTCAAAAAAGAATAACCTTCCATATCTCCGAAACCGTTACTTGGCGGACTCATGTTTACAAACACATTTTTGTGATATGACTTTTTGTTTATTTTGGTCCATGGAACCTGGCGACATTTCAAGTCGGTAGGTTTTTTTAACACCCATAACTAATATTGATAATTTTATTAAAATGTACTGTGTTGGTAACTCAACCCGGCAGGGATTGAACTCAAACCTTCTTAAAGCATCTTCAACTATTTTTCAAAAACTGGATTTCTTCAAGGAAGCGAGTATACATTGTTGAATCATTATTAAATAGAGTTTAAGTACAAGATTTTTTAAACGAACTCGTGGAAGCGCCCCTAAATTTAATTTCTCGTTTTGAATACTACACAGAATTAAAAATCGATTCATAATAGTTTAAAATAGGCAGTCTAAAGATAGTCTTCCAACACTAGTCGATGGTATATCTAAATTAAGTACCATGAACCAGCTAGTAATAATGTTTATATTAGAGAAAGGTATAGGCTATATTGAATGGTTAATCGCAAGTGGACAAACACTGCGGCTTTAATCCGACCTTGTTTGGTGCGTCGATATCATAGGACTAATGTTCTCTCTTACATAACTTCTCTCCTATATAAATTCTCTTCAACATGCTTCAAACCATTTTAAAATTATGTAAAGGCATTATTTAATCAAAAATTAATATATGCTTTTATACAATAACTAATTGATTAATCATTTGAAACTAATTGATTATTCATTTCAATCTGAATTTCTCTGCCAATTAATAACAAATTATAGATGATTGTTAGTAGATACATTAATAAATACTATATTTATTATCATTCATCATGCTTTAATTTATTAGGTAAATATTATACCATTAATGCAATTTGTTAATTTTCGTTTTTTATTAGCTTAATTTGCTTGATCACGAGATATTCCTTTTCAGTTCTAGCCTAATTAAAAAATCACAAACCTGTAACATTAGAAAAAACTTCAAAAATTTCAAAATTGTTTTGATTTTTTACATGACTTTAAGTATCAATTAAGCAAAAGTTAAAGGGCGCAGACGGTTGAAATTTATCTGGTGCTATCAGCGGTCTACTTTTGGCAAACCATCGAAATTCCTATAAAATCAGATAAGTTCTTTTGAAGATATAGGTATATATATAGCAGACAAACCGACAGAATGACATAGACTGATAGATAGATAAACCAAAAATGTTCCCTTATATTATCTGAAAGGGATTTCAGCCGTGAAATTTTTGAAATCATAAAATATTTTCGTTCTTCAGAACGATCACATAGCTTCCGTTTCCTTTCATAAGCTCGGAAGTAATGACACTGAAAGGTCGAGGTTGACTCTAAGACATGTTAATTCTGTTAAATGTGACGATGCTAATAAATTCTGTGAAACGTTAGCATTAACTTTCTCATTGTGTTTTATTTGACAGCATCTCATTAACATATCCTCTCATTATACTAGAACTGTCACGAACCACCTCGTTATTGATTGCAGTAAAGTAGGGGAAATTCATTCAACAATTAACTAAATAACTAACTCCGTGGAGAGTGGAGAGTCTATGCCTGGCAAAGGTCTTGTAAAACTGTATATGGGTTGGATGACACGGGTTTAGTGTGTAGCTCCATTAGATGTATAAATGTTATGACATATAAGTAACCAGTTAAGGCCACCATACACAGTCAAAATGTTTGCTCAAACATCGTGTTTGAGCAAACATTTTGACTGTGTATTGGGCTGTTTGATGTTTGCGCAAACATGATGTTTGACGTGTATGGCCAACATTTGCCCAACATCAGGTTGCGCAAACATCATGTTTGCGCAAAATGTTAGATCGTGTATAGGGCCTTTAGTCACCACTTCACACAAGCAGCTACCTATTTATAAGGCATTGCATGGTGAACAACGAGTGGATGGGGTTCGGTCCGGGAATTAAACCCAGTGTGGTCACTGATCACCCCATCCAAGTTGTTGCAACGCCCGATTCTGTTTACCCTACGGATAGGTAAGCCAACTGATTTTCCACTTGAGATTCCAAGGTCCCGGATTTAACAATTAGTACAAATAAATTTCAGAAAGATTTCTTCCTTTCATTTTATACAGTTATTCGAGAGACAGAACGAAAGGATTACTTTGAAAATAATATTTTATAATTTTCTTCTACCTTGAAAATATTTACTTGAAACTTGAACTTGCTTAATGTTGAATCATGAAGAATTTTGGAACACTTCTCATAAAGAAAAATAGCTTTTTCACAAGTGAGAGAGAGAAGTTATAAATTATTTCTTGTTAGTCTTGTACATAACAGGGTTTGAAGTAATGCCTGTAAGAAATATGTTACCTCTATACGTGACAATTGCCCCTGGAAATATATAAATCTAGGTGAGGTGTCATGGACGGCTGGCACAATGGCTCCCAGCTGCTGAGGAAATATAAAACTAAAAAACCTGTATTTCCTCAGTCCTTTTCAATATATTTATCAAGATAGAGAGCGCTAACAATTAGTTAGAGGGTAATTCTACTTGTAAATATTTGGATTGAACTAGAAAGTGTTAATATAATGTTATATTTACACAAAACCAGATTAATAAATTACTTAGTATCTTTTCGGAAAATCGCTTCATTTTTTTAAAGAATGAAATGGGAATAGTACTCAACTCAGCAATTTGGCTGTAACTCAGGTTCTTTTTTGGTTTCCTTTACGTTTATTAAATTACTGCAACTAGACTAGTATGTTATAAGCAATACAGAAATTTACTGAATATTAACAGTGACTTGTGATGACATGAGATGAGAAATGATCCATCGACAGTACTCTTAATATTAATGACTTGAATTTTTTTTTTTTTTTTTTTTTTTTTCATGTTAATAGTTTAACAAGTCACGTTGCCACTGCCTTTTTAGGCATCGAGGAGGGTTTAGTAGATGGAGAGGATAGGTTTTTAACTAAAGGATTGGGATGGTGGGATTCGGAGACATGCAAGATATTGTATCGGGAGGAGGCTAGGTCACGGATAAATGGGACTTTATAGTCTCTGTGGGGGATAAGGTTGGAAACATAGAAAGGAGCGTTGGTTCTTTTTGACGATTTTAGATTGGATGGTTTGAATGCGATAGGAGTTGGCACGTTTGGTGCAACCCCAAAGTTTAAACCCGTATGACCAAATAGGCTTACTTACAGTGTTATAAATAAGTATTTGTTATGCATGTTAAGTTTAGGTATATGGTGAAGGAGTCTGTATAAAAGCTTGTAACGTATTTTGCAGTCTAGTCGTTTGAGTTTTGTGGGGTGTGCCCATGTTAGACCCCGTTCCAGGTGTAACCTGAGGTAGCGGACAGTGTTAGAGTTTGTAATTGCTTAAGTCTAAACGCCAAAATATCAGCTGAATTCGAGCCAGAGATGTGAAATGCTTCACAATGGAAATTACATCGAAATTGGTATTGGGGTAGATGGCTGATGCCCCGTTCCATAATAATCTAATGTTTTACGGAACGTAAAAGAAACGAGAGAAAGCAAAAAGAGAAAATGATGAAGATATATGAATAAAATTATAATTAATAAATCAAATATGATTTAAAGGAAGAAATCAATTTGATATTTTTAGTTTTAATTTGTTTATTAACAAATGTATATCATGTGAAGACCACTGGTACTAAAAAAATAATTTCTAAGAATTAAAACTTCCCTGGACTCATTAAAAACATGTAAATCCACCAGCATTATAATATATATATGTTTGTGTGTGAATAATGATGGTAATAAAAAGTGTTAATGAATTTACACGTGAATAAGTTCCAAACAAGATTTTTTGAGTCACCGGTGGTTTTCGCCGAAGCATGGAGCCTTAACTAATTGAATGAATGGTGATGAAAGTTAAAAAAAAACTCTTCATATCTAAGGTCGAAATCAAAAAATCAATAATGATTCTAAATTTGGAGACACTGTCCCCAAAGTAATATTTTTTATGGACAAAATAGAACGTTGATTAAAAGTTTGTTTTAGTAAAATGTTCAATACCAATAAAACACAAGTGCTATCTCAGGAAAAATCTATTTTTTAGAGATTAGGGATAATAGCGCTCAAACTTAAACGAAAATTGGGAAAACAGTAGTTCTGAGAGAAAGTTTGTCTAAGCTGTCTTGAAACAATATCCTTTATAGTCCGATTGGCAACTATGATAAATTCTGAGCAGGCAAATAAAGAACTTATACAGTGAATTTTATTTGAGTTTTCAAAACAAGTCGGGAAAACAAAACACATTAGAGTTACAACTTGCTAAAATACCTAGTGTCCTTTGTTCATTTAATTAGTATTTTTATCATATTATCTTAAATGATTTTCCTATTTCCATTACACATCATCATAATAAGTTATAACTAGGCATCGCGTGGCTCTATCATTGAAGCGAGCGTATTGCAATAAAATACTGAATATTGAAATTTATTATTCATGATAGTTGAAGATAAGTGGAAGAGGGTAGTGAGGGGTAGAGTGGGGGTACTCGGCACAAAGCTTTACTTCCTAAACAAACCTACACGCAACACGACTTAACCACCCGTAATAGCTTTTAAACTATTATTATAAATGTATGTGTTGTTATCACTTCATTACTCAAATACTACTGCTTGTATCAAGTTGAAATTTTACATACTTTTTCCAATTATACTTTAGACGATGTACATAAAGTTTTATTAAAATTGTTTTGTTAGAACGTAAGATATCGGTAAAAAGGTTGTTTTCTCTATTTTAAACGTTTAGGTCCGCTTCAATAGTTTTAGCGATCTTTATTAATTCATAGCAGTGTCGTTGTTGGTTTTACTAAAAAATGTTATTTGAAAAAAAATGTTCGTCTCATCAAATAGATGATGATAGAATTTTTTCCCGTCCTGAAATTCCAATTTTAAATTTGAAGCTCACGTTTACGCGAGCATTGCGCGCGAACTCTTGGACGGATCACGCTTTCAAATGATCTTAGCCTGAGTATTAGTAAAAGGAAGATGTATACCAAATTTCACCTAAATCGGTCAACTTTTACTCAAGTTATCGTCGGACACGTAAACGTTACACACAGACAGACAGACAGACAGACAGACAGACAGACAAGACGCATATTTCGTTGAATGTAAGAAGCTCGTTTACGCTCACTTCAATAACAATATTTATCATAGTAAGTAGAGAGTTGGTTCCTTTAGTTGTTTGTTCACTTTACTAGTTGCTGGGTCTTAAAATTGTTCATAACATGTGACCAATAATCAGACGATTCATTAAATTTTATATTTATTTTCAAAGATTTTAACAATTCAAATTTAGTGTGATCTTCTAGTCAGGCAGGTCAGTAAGAAATTAATAGTTAAACTAAAATAGTTGTTGTAAATTGTTAATGTCCAATTAGTGTAAAGATTTGTAATTTGTTAATGCCTGTAAAGTAATTTTTATGTTAATAAATTGTTTCTAGCTTGAGAATGCCCCAAGGAGGGGTCGAAATATCGCTAAAGAGTGCGTTTTCATTTGTTTCCTTAAGACCCAGCAACTAGTAAAGTGAATATTTATAATTTTTTAAACTTGCGAAATTAATGGAGTTCTAGGTCTTCCAGTGGTGACTTCGTTATAATGGATAAAGATCCCGACGTTTCACCTTTTGCGCTAGAGGCATCTTAAGGGTAGTGCATGTTGCTCGGATCAATGTAACAACGTGAACTGTAGGAGATGATCATTGAAATATAAAAGACGCCGGAAATTTATAACAGGGAAGGTGGTTTTAAGAAATCAAAAACTTCGTAATCCGATATTTCCACTTTGACCATAAATAAAATAAACAAGGGTCAACACAAAGGGTCGACCTGCGCGTCTGAGAGATAATCCCTTTCCTCAATCCTCCCCAACACCTAGGTCAAATGATGAAAACCTGATGAAACAGCAGGTATTACCTGAGGCCTTGGACAGGGATAAAACCTTCAGCAAACTATCTACTACAGTTCACGGTGTTTCTTTCATCAGAGCAACATGCTCCACTCTGAATCTAGCACTAGAGGCGAAACATCACTTCGGAACCATCATACATTATGACGTGGTCACACCTCCAAAAGACCTAAAATAATATGAAACCAACCTCAGAATCCTACGCACTGTTTATAATTAAGTTTCAATAAATGGTCAATAGAATATAATTAATGGTCAAAAGTGTGAAACAATTATCACAATACATATTGACGAGAAAACAAAAACAAAAAAAAACAAACAAAGATACCAAACTCTAAATATACCTCTCGGTTGCTCCATAGTTTTCAGTTATGCCTATATTTTATAAGGGCATTAGGGCTAGTTCATCAGATTGTTAATTGACATATTAAAAAGTTATATAGTTAGTACACAGTTTTTTGTTAGGACAAGGAGGTTTATGAGTTATTTGTACTTGCAGATTTAAATTTTTATACTTTAGTCAATATTATTTTGATGTTATTATTATTTATTGGGTGGTGTATTTTGTTGTGTCGTTGTTTTTTGGTTAATTTCAAAACATCTTTTCAACTAACAAACAGTGGTTGATTTCTCATATTTTATAATCGTTGAGCCCATGTTTGTTTGTTGATTTATTTCGTTATGCCTTTGGTTGTTTGTTTATTTCCTTGTGTCTATATTTGTTTGATAGTAAGTTTATATTTTGTTTTCTTAGTTTATTCCTCAGTTTCTTGCATTGATCCGTTTGTTTGTACATTATTTTATTGGCTATTACGGTTGCTCTAATTTCTTTTTTTTTATGTAATTCTATTTTAAGTATTATTGCATAGGATCCTTATAATTAGGAGTACCCTTATTGTCTAAAACCGTTAAAAATAACATTTATAAGGAATTCCAATTATATTGAAAAAAAACAAGATGATTGTTGACAATGTAACACCCATTTATGCCAAAAATAGAAAATGTTCAAAATAATCCAATTACATAAAAATTCATAGTTCAATAAATTCTAGTAAACATGTTGACAAATGTAATAAAAAAGCAGTAAACCTTTAAAAAAAATGTTTACCTTATTAAAAATACCAAAGGAATACAACGAAAAATTCAAATCATCCCTTTAAACGACCCTTATTCTTGAATTACAGAGGAAATTTCAAAGTAGTGTTTGCATATGTAGAGTCACATTGCCCTATTTTATTTCACAGGGAGAACTCCACGCCACTTAACTTAAATACACTTTTTTCCATTTTAAAAATGATATAGACACACAAACACACACATAATTTTTATGCTACTTTCGTTATCATTTTAAAGTCCTACTTAACTTTATAAGACCTTAAGTTAAAATTAAATGCTCAAAGACCAAAGTTTGGATAACATTTTTAATATATGCTATTATTGCTCTAAACAATTGGTAGTAAAAAGGGTTTCGTTGGTATTGTAAACATGAAGTTAGTATAGGGGGGGGGGGGGCGCAAAATTTTGATGTTTTTGACAAAATGGCGTAAAAAAATTAAACGCTTTCCTCAAGTGTTATATATTTCTGTAATCTACTCTTCAATACCTTTCATTTGATACCCACTCAAAATTTAAAATAAATATTTTTTTTCGCGTTACGTGAGTTATCCGCCATTTTGGATTTGAACAGCTGATAATTTTGATTTCGCAATATTTTTCCTGTTTGCGCGTCAAAACGATCTTTAATACTGGAAAGTTTCATGTTTCTATCTCTTATGATTCAAAATTTATTGGAACCTTACTGAGTGACAGACAGACAGACAGACACTGGAACGAAACTGTAAGGGTTTCTTTTTTTGGTTTTACCAACGAAACCCTAAAAATGGTCCAAATTGGTACTTCATTAGACTGTTAGTCCCCTTCTAAAAACAGAAGTGTGATATTCCTTTGTCCTAATGTTAATTGGACAAAATATGTTTGTGTTATTAGTTATTTAGTCACTCATTTAAATTAAAAAAAAAAAAAAACATAATACATGGGACTGACAATCTAAAGAAGTAACTCCAAAATAATTAAAGAGATAACGTTATGTACCTATATGTATAAAACCCTGAGAAGTCAAATGTGATTTGCGAACCAAATTATGGCTTAACTCTTAACAACTTTAATAATCTAATGTAGTAATTATTTAACGAAATTGGTTTTTAAAGCTTGAAAGCTTTAGCTAGAATTTAAATTAAGAGATTTTTAGCTGATGTTATAGGAATAAAGTATTATTTATTCTTCGGGATTCTAATTAAAAGTTATAAGGAGTACAGAGCTGCGAGCGTTGTTTGTTGTTTCTAAATTAGATTCATTATGTAACCCTAAAATATGTATGGTTTGTTGTTTTCTGCATTTAAGTAAAATATGATTAGTGTTAATAAAACAATGTTCATTTATATTCCAAGGTTTCATAAGGTAATTTCTTTGTAATCTCATTTTTCAAATATAAATGTTTAAAACTAGTTTAAAGTAAACACTCCATTTTCATTTTTTCCTTAATTTGTTAACAATGGAATAAAGATATCAGGTAATACTTTCTGAAGTTAAGAACTATTTGTAGTCCAGTTGCCTTTGTATAAGTTAACTACATAATATCTAGTAGGGGAGACCGAGGACGGTTGAAACATTTTTTTACAAAATCGCTTCCCGCAAAAACATTTTAACCTCAATGTATTTGGCAGTGGGCCTAAATTGAACTTCAGTTGTCAGACTAGAAATGGATGAGGTTATAGTAAGATTATCTGCATTACAAAAATATTTATAGGCATTTTAAAAGTTCAGGAAAAAATGTTTCAACCGACCCCATACCAGGGGCGGTTGTAACAGTTATTGGGGTTAGTTGTAACACTAACAGAATAAAGAGAATTATGTTAGAAATACTTATTTATCGAGTCAAAATCACAGAACATGAAGCAAAATAATTGAATAATTGGTCATACGCAGAATAATAGGTGTTTAAGATAAATGAAACAATAATAAATATTCCAAATGTAATTTGTATCATATTTTTGTAGTGAAAGGTTAATAAACATTAAAACTAATAAAATTTGACGAAAGTAAAAAAAAGATTTAATTTAAATTATTTAAATGAAGCTTAAAGTGTATTTGAAAATTTCATACTTTATAGCCAGCTGGTAACTTAATTGTAAACATTGTTACAACCGTACCCAGAACATGTTTTAAAAAAGTTGTCGTCATAACCTCCGAAATAAACAATTTAGATAAAAAAGAATTACACCTGTTGAACTTCCATAACCAAAGTTCTTACGTTAAAAACTATCATAACAACAACTATTTTAGTTTTGGATAAAAAAGCAAATGAGTAGCAACAAAAATACTTACTTTTGGACGCGAAGACACAATACCCTCTCTCAGAAACTTATGATAAACTCGAAACGACACCGCAAACCCAAAAGTTCAGATTCCGCCACGGAAGCCGCGTCCCTTTTCCTTGGTTGTTCCCAAATATTGCAAATTTTTCCACCCATTAATTGGGTTGTTTCAACCGTACCCTGTTACAACCGTCCCCGGTATCCCCTATCTAATTTATAAAGTTGCCTTCTTATACGTTATGAAGAATGTTCTTGCTTTCATATTATCGAATTCATTTTGTTATTTCATAATTTAATTAGTGACTCTAATGGGAAAATTCTAAATATAAAAAATAATTAATTCCTACTAATACTCAAGACTCTTTAGGTGGTTATTCTTAATGAAATAATTTTAATAATTTTAATAAGTGTATTCTATTAGTATTTTTTTTTTTTTAGTGATTAGTTTTGCTATTTAATTTTTACATATCAATAATGAATAATAAATGTATTTATTCTCTATATTATGGAAACTTTTTTATATCGTTAGACATAATCGGCTTCTTATAATTAAGCTTTCTTCCGTGAAACTATGCTTGCCTCACCGTCTTGGAAGAAGAAAACAGAATTTACCTACATTAACATAATTTAACAAATATATACTTCGACACGCATAAATAAGGAAGACCGATATTAAATATAAATTTATAAAAATAATAATTTTATACTATTTTTATCTTAATTTGTACTAATTTTAAATTTAAATCAACATTAAAAACCATTTACCTCAAGGTAAATTTTAAAAATCTTATTTGCCTAAAAAGATATTTGTTATCTTAGATGACAGAAGTTACAGACAAATTATTATACCAACGGCACTCCCCACAAAAAAAAAAAAAAAAAAAAAAAAAAAAAAAAAAAAAAAAAAAAAAAAATATATATATATATATATATATATATATATATATATATATATATATATATATATTATAATACAATATTTATATTTATATCCATGACGCAAATTTTTTTAAAACAAAAATTATAGTAGCTAATAGTAAAGTTAATTTCAATTATATAACGTTAATTACGGTTCCACGATTAACTATGTAATATATTTCATATAGTTATGTATAATTACTGTATTCAATAATGTATTATTACATTAAAGTTACATTGATATTGGGGCTTCTAACGAAATATTCTGGCTTCTCTATCCTTAATATTTGAAATATTCTGCTCACAGGCTTCATAAATGTTCTATTGCGCATTTTACAATCAATTTCCCTTATGATTACTATCATTTATCAATAATTCTAAGCCAACCCAAATATCATATTCATTTTCTAATTCGTAGCTTTTAATATTTATTGGTGATTTAAACACTCTCTTGTCCTTTTATATAGAATAAGCTGTCTAGTTAATTAACGGGGTTGTTAGCTCTCTTATACTCTCTAAAACAACTAACTGTCGTTAATTAACAATGTTCTTAGCCCTCATGTCCTCTTAAACAACTAGCTGTCTAGTTAATTAACAGAGTTGTTAGCTCTCTTGTCCTCTCTAAAACAACTAACTGTCAAGTCAATTAACAATGTTCTTAGCCCTCATGTCCTCTTAAACAACTAGCTGTCTAGTTAATTAACAGAGTTGTTAGCTCTCTTGTCCTCTCTAAAACAACTAACTGTCAAGTCAATTAACAATGTTCTTAGCCCTCATGTCCTCTTAAACAACTAGCTGTCTAGTTATTTAACAGAGTTGTTAGCTCTCTTGTCCTCTCTAAAACAACTAACTGTCAAGTCAATTAACAATGTTCTTAGCCCTCATGTCCTCTTAAAGAACTAGTTGTCTAGTTAATTAACAAGAGTTGTTGGCTCTCTTGTCCTTTCTAAAACAAGCTGTCTAGTTAATTAACAATGTTGTTAGCTCTCTTGTCTTATTCTTAAAGAAGAAACTGTCAAGTCAGTTAACAATGTTCTCAGCTCTCTTGTCTTATTCTTAAAGAAGAAACTGTCAAGTCA
This sequence comes from Gerris lacustris, assembly GCA_951217055.1. Classification (NCBI taxonomy): domain Eukaryota; kingdom Metazoa; phylum Arthropoda; class Insecta; order Hemiptera; family Gerridae; genus Gerris; species Gerris lacustris. Next base: position 20,801,324 of record OX578283.1, on the reverse strand, counting down.
GTTAACAATGTTTCAGCTCTCTTGTCTTATTCTTAAAGAAGAAACTGTCAAGTCAGTTAATTATGTTCTTAGCTCTCTTGTCTTATTCTTAAAGAAGAAACTGTCTAGTTCATTATTAGAGTTGTTCGCTCTCTTGTCCTCTCTTAAACAACAAGCCGTAAAGTCAGTTAATAATGGTCTAAGCTCTCTTGTCCTTGAACAAGCTGTCAAGTCAGATATCAATGTTTTTAGCTATCTCAGGTAATCGTAAGGGAGGAGGGGAGGGGGAATGTTGCGATCAATCAGAATTGAAAAGTTAAATATAACAAGAACTACTATACCTGAAGCTAGGAATCTAAAAATGATATTTCAAAGTACGGGTTAGATTTTAGGAATTATAACAAGAAAATGTTTTTTAACTTGTTCCCGCTGAAAACATTATGCGTTAGATGAAGCCTGTCCCGCCTGTGTACCCACCTAGCTACGCCATTTAAGGAATCATGAATAGTTTAATGTTAGGAAATTATTTTATAGACTGTGTACTAATAAAATCGACAAATGTGATACCTAGAAATACCATTTAAACATTAACCCCATCCAAAGCAGTGTATAAGCTTCAATTCTATCGAAATCGGCTTTTAACAAAATCTACTAAGTCTAATTTAATATTTACTTATAGCTTTGTCTGAACTAAAAAAACTCTTTTCTTTATGTAATAATTAATATAAAAATGCAATTTTTCAAAACTGGTCTTATTTTCAACTTTTTTTTTTTTTTTTTTTGTTTCTGTATTCTTTACCTTAATTGTATCTATATGCAAAATTTGGGGAAGATTAAATGACGGTAAGTGGTTTAAAATGAGGGTAATAGGTGTGCGATGAAACTTAAAAAGCAAATAAATTTGACGCCATTTTGTTTTTTGTTTTTTTGTTTTTGGTTTCTGTATTCTTCACCTTAGTTGTATCTATGTGCAAAATTTGGGGAAGATTGAATGACGTGTAGTGGCTCAAAATTGGGGTAAAAGGTGTGCGATGAAACTTAAAAAGCAAATAAATTTGACGCCATTTTGTTTTTATTTTTTGTTTTTTTGGTTTCTGTATTCTTCACCTTAGTTGTATCTATGTGCAAAATTTGGGGCAAATTGAATCACGGGAAGTGGTTCAAAATTGGGGAAACGAAAATGTGCGATGAAACTTACAAAGCAAAGTAATATAAGACCAGTAAAAACATTGAGAATCTTAGGCAGTCCAAAGCAAATGTCCGCTACGAGCCACATGTTTTGATCAATAATATTGCAGGAATAAGCGTTTATTTGATCGTTTACAATTTCATATGGTAATGAGTACAAGTATAGTTCAAACAAAGTAATGAGTACTAAACCAGAGATATGAAAGTGTGTTTAAAACAGACATTTCAATAAACAAAAACCACATAAATACTAAACTAAATGAAAAATGATCCAATAACTACGTTTCCATAAGTTTTCAAAACAGTTTTGGTTTCAAACCAAAAGTGTTTACATGCATGAGAAGTTTCCAAAACAGTTTTCACAATAATATTAAAAAAATATAAACTCCCAGACTAGTTACAGTTAAGACAGGTTATAATATCTCTGCTCATCATACCTACCGCGCATGACTCAATTCTGTTTTCAATTCAATGTCCGTTTCCATGCTGGTTTTTAAAAACAGTTTCAATACCAATCCAAGCACTTGCTGTTGTGACCTTGAACTCAAAAGTGTTAAAATCACCGTTTACATGGGGGGTTTTTGAATACTAAAACCGTTTTGAAAACTCATGGAAACGTAGTACATATTAGTTTTCTTTTAACTAATTTGTTTGTGACCATAATAATACAATTAAGCATTAAATGCAGTAAATAAATATAATGAACTCAAAAGATGCAAAATCTTACCTTCTAAAAAGACGTCACAGATCAAAGGTTGTCAAAACGTTTTTTGATTCAGCAAACAAGCGACTGTCTCTCTTTAAGTTTCCATTCCACTAAGAACACTTTATACAAACAAAGTAAATTATTAATAAAATAATTTAAAAGTTTTTAACAAATCACAAACAAGAATAAATTAGTAAGGACACTTTTATTATATTCTTCTATGAACAAAAGAATAAACACACCAAAGCTATCACAAAAAACATTATTATTTCGACAATATATATTTGTAATTACTTTGTATACTTTTAACATACCAATTAATTAATATATGTAACATTTTAAAAGTTTTAAAACGAGAAGAAACGATACGGAAAACAAGCGCGACGTGGTTTCGAAATAACTAACAGCTGATTCTATTCTACTCACTGTAGCCAACTTAGAAAACCTAAATACACTAGACTAAATAAATAATTAAGTAAATATTATTTCTGAATAAATACGTATTAAACACAGTTAATTCATTTAAAAAGTAGCAGATAACATTTTTTTTCGAAGGGATAAACGGCGAACCTGTGTAGCGAGGTTATGAAAAACAAAATAAACATATGATTGATTAAAAAAACAAAACAAAATAACTAATATGTTTCACTAATAGTACACCAGACAATTTTCTTCAGTAATAGAGCATTATTTTCTCTCGTGCATCAACCTAATTTTGATAACAACACTCGAATTTTAAAATCTTTCCTATTTTACAATTGATACTTTAATTTTACACTCGAGTAAGCTACGTAGGTATATGTGGTAGGTTGTGTAGAAGCCAGAAGCTATATTATATATGTGGTAGGACGATAGGAAGCTACGTGCCGCAATAATTAACAAACTTTTATTTTTTGTTTATCAGGTGTTGGATGAACGAGTCCCACGCTCAGTGGGCCCTGACTCTACCAGTGTGTTTATCAATGCTAGCAAGTTTGGCATTCTTGATCAACGTAATGAGAGTTCTTCTTACTAAACTGCACTGCAATTCAGCAAACCCAGCACCAATAGGACTTAGGAAAGCCTTAAGAGCAGCATTAATCTTAGTACCACTATTTGGCATTCATCTTATACTCATACCATTCAGACCCGAACCACACGAACCCGGAGAAAAAGTGTACCAAGTATTCTCAGCTCTACTAGTTTCTCTTCAGGTGAGTAATACATGCAAACTTGTTATGAAGTAGGTATATGTTTAAATAATCACGGTTAACTTTTTATTACCTTTGATTGACTCTTTCAAATTTGTTAAGATTCTAAATTTATAGGCACTTCTTTAGTTTGTTAGTCCCCTTATAAAAAAAAACAGAGGGGAGTAAAATTTAAATAAGGTGTACGAAATTTTCTTCTTTAAACAGTTACTCCCCTTATAAATACAAAAGTGTGGTATTCCTTTGTCCCAAAGTACATTGGGTATAATATGTTTACAAAGTACGTTAGCATAAATGTTTACATCCCTTTATCTTAATAGTTATTTAAATCTAAAGAAGTACCAATTTAAAATGGTACTAACACGTTCATAAATCACTTTATTGTTAAGAAAAAGGAATGTTTAGTCCATGTACTTCGGGACAAAGGAATCACATTTTGTACATATAAGGGGATTAACAGTCTAAAGAAGAATTTTCTGTACACCTTCTTTAAATTTTTACTCCCTTATGTTATTCTATAAGGGGGTTAACAGTTTAATAAAGTACTAACTCAATAGTGTGATTTAGCATCCCTGAAGACACCCTATCGTTCTTCTTTTGCACCTTCCCTACTATCTTCCAAACTACATGACCTTTAAATATGTGAGAACTACAAGATCTTAAAATTAAAAGGAATCCAAAATCAAAATCCTTCATCCATCTCTTCCTTTCTCCTCCACACAATCATTTGTCTTTTGTATATTTTCCTAATATATTTACTCCACGTGACCTCACCAATCCATAAAATTAGATTTACTGATTTTAAAGGTAAAACATATTTATTCTATTCCTTCTATAATAATTACATTTGTCTCAAATCTGGATTGATCCGGATCACCGAAAGTCCGGATTAAACGGAATCAATTTTAAAATATCTGTAAAACTATTAAAATCGAAGTTTTCATCATAAAAATGACTGTTTAGTCCCAACGTAAGCCCACTTAATAAAATCTACTAATTGATATAGAATAAAGACACCTCGTTATTGATAAAAATTGGCAGTTTATTGATTGTACTGTAAATTATGTATTAGAAAATTATTAAGATCAGTCTGGAATAACCGGATGTTCGGACTAGCGGGGTCTGGATTAACCGGATGTTCGGACTAGCGAGGTCTGGATTGACGAGACTACTGTGTATTTTATTTTATCTACCCTTAAAAATAAAACATTAATAAACTGAATCCCATGAATATAAAATCAATTTGATTTAATAAAAAGTTTTAATTAAATTCTTATTAACTAACCATGAAAAACATTGATTCAAACAGAATTCTTCTATTTTATTTCTTTAGTATCATATATCATATATTATATTTCAAATTATTTATACATATTATTTAGTATCTTTTGTTTTGTATAATATTAGTTAGCTATTTAAAAATAGTTATACTAATTTATAATATAACTTAATGCTGAAGTTTTAAACGTGACTATTATGTACTAAACGGTTTAATGATAGTTATATATTTTCATAGTAAAAAGCATACGCCAAAGTTAAATTTATATAACTACTGTAAATAGCATAAACGTGCCTGCAATAATATATTATATTTTAATTTTGTTAATTCAAATTGTGTTCACAAAATACTTTCAAATGAATCTTCGCAGTTTGTTTTTAACGTTAGACTTGTAATTGCTGAAACGCTTTTGAATCATAAAACTAATTTTGTTTCATTAATTTAACTTCTTTTAAGAATGCGCGGGTTTTTGATGGATTTATAAGTATTTGGGATTCGTAAGGTAGACATTCTGGACAAAGTAAGTTTGTGATACATGGTTGGATATAAAGAGAATATGAACTCATAAAAACTTGTGCATTTTCTATTGAGTGTTTTGTGCTGGATGTAGTGCCTGAACGCAGATATTGACTAATTCATAGCAATGCTGAACGCAGATATTGACTAATTCATAGCAGTGCTGAACGCAGATATAGACTAATTCATGGCAGTGCTGAACGTAGATATTGGTGTCTAATTCATAATGTCTGAAGAGCACCAAATGGAAATGCTCAACTTAGAAGTCTATCGTGCATCTAGCTTAGATAAAAGTACAGTCGGACCTCCTTATAATGAACTTCTATACTACGAAAATTTCTGTATAACAACTTTTTTTAATGTCCCACGAATTTTGATATAAACAATTTTCTGTAGTACGAAAATAATTTCTTATAGAAATAAGCATAAATATCCGACAGACAAACTTTCTGTGAATTGATATTGGCGGTGTATTTGCAGTCCTTTATTCTCTTAGAACCATTTTTAGGAGTTTCTTGTACTCTCCATTAGTTTATGTGGAATTGCAAATATCTTTGATCAGTATAGAGAAATCTCTAATTATAAGTTTAGAATTTGTTCAGATGTTTACAAAGCTCTTGACTTTTTACAGCGTAATTTAACCCTACAATAATTAATAATTTATTAATACAAAGGCGTAGTAAAGGAATGAAGATAAATAAAAATAATGGAACGAATAAAAATATTTCTAGATTTTTTATTTTTTTATTTCTTCTGGAACCATCAATTTCGTTATATGAAATTCCGACTGTATTATCATAATTTTTCTCTCTTCATAATTTATGCTTCAAAAAATTGTCTTCTTTTTAGTTTATTTCGTGGTATAAGCACAATTTTGAACGGATCTAGTTTATCTAAAATGTTTTCTTTCTTATACCTTCCAGAAATTGATCCGAGTAAACACGGTAAGTATTTCCTTTTTTTATAGAAAATATCCTGTATGTTACTTTCAATCCCCGCTATCACTATCATAAAGGTCGAATATAGGGACAATATGGTGGTGTATTCCATACCTTGGTGTATATTGGAAGGGTCCTGACCTTCGTCTACCTCTGCAATATCTTCTGCTTTGATAGTAACCCCTTACTAAAGAACAGTTAAGGTAAAAGAGCCTTACCTGATACAATGAAAGTCCACAAATATATATTCCTCCTTTACATATACATGCATGTAAATATAAAATATTGTAGAAACCTTTTAAACCTACGTAGCATCCCTAACAAACATAATATAAATTAAATATTGTTTGAAAAGGAAAATATTATAAAATAATCACGCTTAATAAAAATATTTTTTGGAACAAAGTTCCTTATGGCACGTTCTGGAGCCCGGGAGTGAATCCAAAAAAAACGACCAAAATCACCGTCACGCAAAAACCGTCACGAAATCTACCGACGACGACAACTTGAGTAAAGGATCACCGAGTTAGTTGAAATTTGGTAGATATGTTCATTTTACCAATGCCCAGGCTGAGTTCGTTGGAAAACGTTATCCCCCCAAGCGTTCACGCGCAACGCTCGCGTAAACGTAAGCTTCAAAAAGACGGGAAAAATGTTATTATGGAAGCCTGTTACTTGACTTGTTTATTTATTTTTGTTATAATATGTCAAAATGTCACTTGGTTTTGTAAATATCGAAAATATAATCACGATCTTGTTAAAAGTAAAATTGATTTGTGCTTATTTCAATATATTAGGTATAATATTATAATACTGCGTATTTAATCCAAGAAAAAATTCTAACTTCATCTATTTAATGAGACAAACAACTTTTTTAAATATTTTTTTTAGTAAAACGAACACCGACACTGTTATGAAGTGATAAAGATCGCTAAATTTATTAAAGTGGACAAAAACGTTTAAAATAAAGAAAACAACGTGTTTACCGATATCTTCCGTTCTAACGTATAACGATTTTAATAAAACTTCTTACACATTGTCTAAAGTACAATTGAAACAGGCATGAAAAATTTTACCCGCATTCAAGCAGAAGCTTTAGAGTAGGGAAGAGATATATTTTATAATATTTTAAATTAATAGGCCGGGTAGGAAGAAAACAGTCCTATTTCAATCCAACATCCTTTAACAAACATACTCTTTAACAATAAACTCATCATGATCAACTTTTTTCTTATATTCAATATATATTTATAGTAAGACGCTTGCTTTAATGATACAAATAATGATTTTCTTTTAATTTTTCCTTAACTCTTGCTAGGTACAAACAGTTCGTTACTTCTAATTTTGTCTCTTTTCTAACTCCGCTATGTATAAGTAATTAGCTATGTATAGTATACGTACTTAGCAGTGTGATTTTATAATTTATATTTAATGAATAATGTAAGGAACTTCGTTCCTACCGGGTATCCCGCGACACCAACGTATTTTTTTTTTTTTTTTTATTTAATTCCCCCCCCCCCCCCCCCCTCCAAAAAAATAAAATAGTCAATTTATACCCAAAAATTACTTAAATATTTAAAAAAAATCCCGTAACCATTAATCAATATTAATAAAAATATATACATTGAAATAAATATTATATTATAATAGTAGCTGGATTAATTTTATAATTAATTATTATAATATAATTAATAATGAATATTACGGGCTACTATAATACTAGCCCGTGCTTCGCTATGTAGTTTATTATAAATGTATTTTTCTTAATTTGATGGTCTATGAACATTAAGAAGTTATTCTAAGTGAGAATTTCTTGATACCTCTGTTTCCTGCATCCCTCCCCTCTTATTGCTATTTCCCATTCATTTGCTTACTATAATTAGCAAAAATTGTTTATGAGTAATTGACTCCGACTCCTGGAGGTACAGTTATAAAAGTTATCCTTCCAGGAAAAGCAGAGATATTTTTCTTCTGTACAACCCCCTCAGTGTCTTATCGCATCCTCGTGTAGGAATTATCTTTTATTAACACATGCTTACTTTCTTAAGAGAAGCCCTCTCCCAAGTATTAACTTCTAAACTTTAGAAAATCTGTCTGGGCTAAAATTTCCCTCTTCTACTTTACCCATATTTCCCTCATAAATTATCAAATTTCAGAATATCCTATTTTTGTAGATATTATTTTAGCGTTTTAAAGAAATGACGATAATTATAGTTTAGGGACATGGTTTGAAATACATATAGGGCCACCAACTTGAATCAAAATGGCCGATTAATAAAAATATTTCTTAACTAACAAGTAGAAATGAGCGACATATCTGCAAATGTACTAAGATTTTTAATAAAGTCAAAATCTTTAAATCGATCTTTCTATTTTCCTTTTTTCTATTTTCTTTATATTATATTTTATATTCACTAGCTTTTCCTAAAAAAGGGTTTCTTTTTAAGTGAGCCATAAAAAAAACTTGAAAGATTCAAAGTAAATGACTCTTTGGCTATACGATAAACTTTTACATTCTCCGAATTTTCTTATTTTTACCATGTTTTTCCGTTTTCCAATGTCAAAGATTCAAAGAGATTTGAGGACAAAGTTTACCCTCAAGTTCAATGTGGTGAGTTAAAACATGTTTTTCTAGTTGATTTGTCAAAAGAAAATCAAGCTACGTCGTTCAAAGAATCAATACCGGTCATTCAGCATCGCATTCATTGACTTCACTCAAACTTTCTTTTTGACTATTAAATACGTAGAAGGTAAATTAGATAGAAGGTATTGTAATTGCACGAACATTCGATTACTCAAAAACGGTTCGGATCATATATATACCAATATTTTAAAAAAAAAACTCTGAAACACAGTCCACCACCACTATTCAAATACGAGTTAAACCATGTAAGACGTTTTCCCGTTTTCTTTAATTCCAAAGTTCAAGTGGTCTGATTCGATTCCCTGACAAGTAAGAATTATTTTTATGGTAAATTTTAATTAAATGTTGACACCCGAAACAACGCTGACAAATGGAAAACTGGAAAAAAAATGTACATGCAGTAGAACCCCAAATATCTGAACTAATTTGGACCAGGGCCTGTTCGGATTTCTGAATTATTCGGATTATCGGGGTTTCGGCTTTTTCGAATTATATGTTTCTGCTTTTATTGTCTAAGTAACATTTGTACAATTTAATTGGTGTTGGGTCTTAAGGAAAAATAATAAGCTTCCTTTAGCGATATTTCGACCCCCTCCTCAAGCTGACTGACTAGAAGATCACGCTACATTGAATTCTTTGAATTAAAATTGATTTTTCTTTGAAATGTTACTGGAATGGTACTGGATGGTCTCGTTCATTTCTCAGCATTTAGATAATGTTTATTGTTTATTACACTTAAAGGGAAACAGTGTGTTAAATGGAATAGTGTAGTGGACAGGGAAGTAAAAAGAAGGATGAAAGAAAGTAAATTATTAAAACTGGAAATAAGAATTCTAAATACTAACTTTAAGTGTAATAAACATTATCTAAATGCAGAAAAATTGACGGGAACCAGATGATTCATAAAATGTTTAAAGCAATCAATTTTAATTCAAAGAATTCAATATAAATATAGCGTGATCTTCTAGTCAGTCAGCTTGAGAATGGCCCAATGAGGGGTTGAAATACCGCTAAAGGTGCGAATTCTCTGGTGCGTGACTTCCCGGAAGTTGACGCTCAACGTGACTTTTATTCACATGCCCCGAATCAAACCTGACGCTGCCGAGTCAAAACATAGGTAAAATGACAGAAGCCGTCTCCTCTGCTGCGTCCCCACCGCCCGACGGACGTGCGGTGCAGAAGTCACGTCCTCCGATCAGTTGTGGTTTGATTTCCAGCAGTCGGGACGTCCGACGTTGCTTTTATACTTTCTTATATACTACATTCATATGAAAAAGTATCGTGATTTGGCGCAATGAACATAGAGGGACAGGTCAAAAACACTAGCACAAAAGAATCATTATTTTTGAATTAATTACTTTTCATTTATACGCATTTACTAATTCATTTCGATTTATATTACTACATTCACAAAATGCAGTTGAAGCTATTTTTATTTTATTTCAGCAGAAATAAATGAAAATCTAAAATCTAGGACGATCAAGGTTTATATTACAACAAAAATGTATCTTATCTAATTCTGTTTTAGCATTATATTGCGATTATACTGACTATATTATGCATTTATCTTCCTAAAACAATTAATATCCAGAATCAATGCCGAAGCTGAAATAAAAGTGACGGTGGACGTTGGAACCGCAGCCGCAGCAGAAGTGACACCCTTACCTCTCGGTAGCCGTGCGTTCAGACCATCGCCGAATAAAAGCCACGTCGAGCGTCAACTTCCAGGAAGTCACGCACCAGAGAATTCGCACCTTAAAGCGTATTATTGTTTTTCCTTAAGACCCAACAGCAATTAAATTTTATAAATTTTAATAGCAGAAAACCCCAGAATCTGGACGATTCCCAAACAAAACCTAAAGCAATTAAATTAGACAATACAAGGAACCATCAACTCTACTTACTATTTATAAAATAGTTCCTGGTATTGTTTATACGTACAATATGTTCGGGTACGAGGAAACCGGGTATTTATGTTAAAAAAAGATTTCGAATAATTATGAATGAGTTAGATCATTGAAGAATCAGTTCCATAGAAATGTAGGGAGGCAATTATAATGGTAGCAATTATATTGCTGCAGAAATACATTATTATACAACTCAGAACGGGATAGGGTTTTAAGAAACACATAGCGCCAGCTCAAAAACAGTCCCGAGAAATTTCACAAAGCCGTCAGTGTATATATAATGTCTCATTTTTCCCCCCAAAAGTTGTTCGGAATATCAGGGTTTTAGGATTTTTGGGTTCAGGTTTCCGGGGTTCTACTGAAAACATTAGTATGAATTGCATCGGAAAGATTTTTTTTTTTTTTTTTTTTAAATATTGAAACATCATAAATAATTGTAAATTGTATGATAACATCTGTCAATTATAGTGATACATAGCTCTCTCATGCATCCTACTTCACTAGACGAATAGTCAAATAAATATAAAATATATTATAACTAACTGGATAGCCTTGCTTGAGTCACTCCGGAGTGGATTTTTGAACGCAATGATCATCAACACTAAGCAGGGTTGTGACAACGATAGCTATACATAGATTTTTTCGTCGTTCGTCATCGAACCAAACCAACCTCGAATGTTAGCCAAAACATCGAAAGAAAACATCGATGTTTTCGATATATCGAAAGAAAACATCAATGTTTTCGATATATCGAAATCGACCTCTTGACTCTCGACCCATCGATCAAATAAAGAAATAAAGGTCACTGGTCTTCCAAAATTTTACCTCTAGCAAAGTTAAGCTCGCAGTTTCCGTCGTCATATTTCTTCGGGATCGATGTCCTAACCTGCACTTCATCCCTTGCACCTAAAATAAAACAAAAAAAAATGCGTGTTTATCTTCAGTAGGGAGAAAAATGTATGATTTTGAATTAGTTCAGAGGGACAAAAGTCTTATCTTCACTAAATAGTAAAACCAGGGAGAAAAAGAAGGATTGCCAACTTTATTATTTTATAAATAGAAGAGAATGAATGGATAATGTGGTGTAGTTGTTTAAATCAGGTTGGCGACACGGCTTTTTCGACCTTATTTGTAATTTGAGCTTATCATTGTTTAAACCTGCATCTAAATAACCTTCTATTTGAATTTAATTGCAATTCTTATTTATTTTTATTATTGAATCTCTTATATCTGCTATTAAAAGTTCTAGCAATTATTGTTATTTATTGGAATAATAAATAAAAACTGTGCAATGGATGAAGATGCGTTTGTCAATGATGTTGAAGAACTGTTTCAAAATACGCCACCAGCACTTAAACTTTTATTAACATGTGTGTACTTTCATAGTTAAATGTATATTTCAATTTATGCATTATTATTTATAATGCTATTTTTATAGAAGTACAGTAAAACCGATTTTATATTATCGATATAGCGTATGTATTTTCCTTCTTCTAAAATATTGTATGTACCTCGGGAGTAAAGTGCTAGAATTCCCCTCGCGATAATTATCTCCCTCGGCTGAGCCTCGGGAGCTGAGCGATATTCAAAAGTCTTATTCCCTCGGTTTCGCCTCGGGATTTAGAGACCATCAACTTATTCGCTCAGGGAATAATGGCTTACTTTACTCCCTAGGTGCATAAATAACTATTAAGTCCACGTAATGAAAAAATGGATGTTAGCTATGTTTTTTAGGCTCTAAAGTTACTATTTCACAGCCTAAAAAAGGCCAGGTAGAAAGCCAGGAAAAAATAGATTTAATTTTATACAATTTAATTATTACAATACAATAATTATTCTTCTTAAATTAAAAGAATTGGTATAAAATAAACAAAAAAACATAAAAATTGGAAGAGGAGTTGAAGTGAAGGTTTCATTTAAGTTTTATAGCGGCTCCACAAAAAAGTTGGTTTGGAACCAACTTTTTGCGTATCCGCTGAAAAAAGGCCATAGATAAATCCGTACGCGCTGAGCTCCGCCAGCTGTGAACCCACCTTAAGATGTGAAATTATGAAACATTAATCGATTTTTATTACCTTTTTGGTTCGCTAGGAGCTCTGATATCATATTATATAATATTTAGAACTTCTATCGGCGAAATATAGTACTAAAATGAATACAAGTGAAAACCAATCTACCTCCTATTATATTCTAACTTTCAAGCACGATATTAAAAAGCGTCATATTTTTCATGTCGGTTTTTGCGTGACAGAATTTTTTTCTAAACTCTACAGCTATTCTTTATATTATTCCTTAAAAAATATTTAAACTTAGTAGTTTCAATAAATTTAATAATGATGGGTTAGAAAATAGCGAAAAATTGATGTCAGAATAAGCTGTATTGGACGGTAAAAGACAGGCAGGAGTTGAATAGGGGTTAAAAATGTCGCCTAACAGTAATGCAATTGGGGCTAACTGATTGATAACTCCCTCACGTTACCAATTTCAAACTGGGGAACTGGCTGCTGAAATACATATCCACTTTAACCTCTGATTTTATGGTTAGGGTCCCGCATAATTGAGACTTCACTTACCTCTCATTCAATAACAAATACCCTTATTGACTCTATTGTCAATTAATAAAAGTATTTCATTAATGTTTAAAATGTGACGAGTTTAATGAGTAGGATATTGTTGAATTACGTAGAATTTCTTAAGAAAAAAAAAAATTATATTTCCTATTGCTGTTTTCTTCAGTATTTCTTTTATTATATTATTTCTTTTAGCACCCGATCAACATAATATTAGGCTATTGAAAGACCACTTTACATATTATTGATATGACCATCGGTGGGAAACATTACTTAAATCTCTAGAATTTCGAATCATCGCTAGATATATCGGTGTTTAGATTTTGTTTTCTGCCATTCAATCGACAATGGACTATATTTAGTCATCAAAGCAATCCTGTTTTAAATTTTAATTTGTGACTGGTGAAAATGGATAAAAAAAAGAATAGGCACTTCTTTAGATTGTTACTCCCCTTATTAAAAGAAACAGAGGAGAGTAACAATCTAAAGAAGGTGAATGAATGTTCTTCTTTAGACTGTTACTCCCCATATAAAAACAGAAGTGTGATATTCCCTTGTCCTAAAGTATATTGGACTAAACATCTAGCTATTGCCGTAATAGCTATTTTTAGTCAATGTCATTTATATATCCTAAACAAAAATTAGGGAGTAACAATCTAAAGAAGTATCACTAAGTAAAATATATATTTTTAGGATTTTGTAGCTCATCTACTAAACGCTTATGTCGATGGTGATGTGTCTGTTAACTAAAGAAAGAGCAGACTTGGCACAATGTAAATATCACTACTTTGATTGGCTGAAATTTTGGGGAGTAGGTCTGGAACCCTTTTTTCTCAAGGTAGGTTTTTGTTAGGTATATTTTTATTTCTAAAAAATGGTATAGTGTTCTACAAAAATAATGCCTGCCCATCCCTGTAATGGTTAATGGATTTAGAGTGCTTAAAAAAATCACTTCTACTTTCTAGTGTCCACTGACAAAAAGATGAAATATAGGACACGGACTGAGAAAAACAAACCATTCTTCGAAATAAGCATTTGACATTATAACGAACTAAAAAATAGTGGACACATCCATTATATATCATATTTTAACAAATGTCGCTTCTGCGATAGAAATTGTTACAACTAGAATGTGGGCTACCAACATATTTGTGTTGTTTAATTTTCTTCCATTTTTAATAAATAAAAAGATATTTAAACAGTTGTTATATTTGCTGAAAGAACGAGACTAGCCGGAGTGAAGTGTTTTTAGTCTAAAATATGACCTCTTTGCTTTATATTTCCCTAGTGACATTGGTACAACAAAATATAACTTTTATTTGAACCTCTCTATTTGAACTTTCTAAAAACATTCTTCTCTGTTTTTTCTTCTCTTTGAAATATATTCCATTTTTCTTATTTCAACTCACTCTGTATATTGATTGCCTAAGTAAAAAAAGTGTATACAGGTATATTAATAACAGAGAATACTGCGATAAAAACAATTTGGCTATATTGATAAATTCAGGTTTTAGGACCTTTGAATATAAAAAAGATAAGTTTTACCATTAAAGAAAGTCATTAAAGAAAATTACCATTAAAGAAAGTTACCAATAAAGAAAGTCATTAAAGAAAGTTACCAATAAAGAAAGACATCCGTCGGTTCATAAGTGTGAAGCCTAAACTACTGAACCGATTTTAATAAAATCTTGTGTACAGGTATAGTAGGATCTTATTTTAAAGCAATTTGATAAAACAATTTTAACTGTAAATGTTGAAAGTTGCTCCCCGTGGCAGAAAATACAATATAAATAATTAATTTCTCTTAAACATTAGGTCTTCTCTGTTATCCCTCCCCCCCCCACTCCTACCGGGCGCATACTGAGTTTATGCTTTTACAACCCATTATGTCAAATTTATTTACCCCCCTCCCGTTTAAATCTAAAGATGGTTTTGATTTTTCACTTGAATAAAATTATCTCAACTCACAACTTTTAACAAACTGTTTAAATTTCAAAAAGCGTTAAGTCGATCAAATTTAACTAAAATAGCTAGTTGTTACACTCTGAAGTACTAATATTTGAGGTTTCCAATTAATAAAATAAATAAACACTGTTTTTCTATTCTTGCTTCCGAGCTTCGAAGGTATCAGCAGCCTCAATCGAACATTTTTATATCTCCGATTACAAAAATTCCTAGACAGAAATCAGTCTTAGCCATGACGGAACGTTTTCAGTCCCTTGTCTGTTTGACGGTTTTGGCTGTCGATCTGTCGATGCATCGGTCCCTCTGTCGTTCAATTTAAGTGAACCACAATATAACTTAAAAACTACTTAGAAATGTAATTTTAATGGTACATCAAAATTAGCCATTGTTGGTCCCATATAAGTTCCAACCTTCTACTCTATCACATGCGCACAAACATACTTTTATTTACCTATTTCTTCAAATGTGCACAATTGGTTTTTAAGAAATTTAGATGGTTTATTGAAAGTAGCCTGCAGATGGTCCCTATTATAATTTCAACCATCTGCACTTTTTAAATTTTCTTAAAGGTCGGCCAAGAAGTCATGAACACGGGAGAAACTGAAAGCTTAGCTTCGTTTAAAGTCGGATCTTCCGAGTATTGCCGAAGTCAGTACAGTCGAGTGCTAAGATAATTTTGTTTGTATTGTATGACATGCGCAGTTATGTCAAATCTCACGAATAATATCATGAAGGTTTCCAATCTGTTAGGTTTCCTGTTTTGTTTGTTTTTATACAGTACGAATTGTAGTCACAACTGTCCTAAATCCAATCAAACTCAGAAATAAAGAGGAAGAAAAAAATAGATTAAGAAAGAAGAAAATCGATTTAGATTTAAAAAATATTATTAGGAATAATCAATAAATAATAATATATAAATATATTATCGTATATTATTAGTGATTTCTTATCAGGTTCAGTGTTGCCTGTTGCAAAAAATATAGAAGTTATCAAAAATAAAATTATTAATACCAAAAGAACAACACTGTGTTTTGTGACAGTGGTCTATTTGATTAAAAACTGACTATACATGGCAACAAAACAACGACACTAGCGCACTCCTGAGATTTCCATGACTTATTGGTCGACCTTTAAGTTGATACATTTATTCATGTAAAATCAAAATAAATTTAACAGATTCAAAAAAAAGGTAAAAAGGTGGTAAACTTAAATTAGACAATAATGGGCTGTTAAAGTACATCATCATACTAATTGCGGCAGACTATTTTTTCTGACTAACTATAATTTTTTTCAACGCGCTACACCAACTTAAATGTAAACAATCATCCCAATTATTTTTATTGTCCATATTCTTGTGCTAATGAGGCTTGTTGATAAATATAGCTCTTTGATAATTGAGGAGAGAATTAACCAAAATTTATGATGAAGTGTTTCTTTTAGACAATTGAAATATATTACAGTGTTCCAACCCTTTTGAATGGGGTCAGCCATTTGTTTTAGACATTTTATTATTATCACCACCCTACGATAGGAATTGCCCTGCGGGTGGCCAAGCTAAGTAGCTATATCTACTTAAATTGTGATTTATTGAGACAGAAGCACGATTTGACTATTATTTCCAGTCTAATAATAGAACTGAGCGAAGCGAAGCTCTCACTCTACACTTTCCATTTGGTTGGACACATACTCCTCCTGAACGGCTGAACCTATCCGCACAAAATTACACAGGGGTACAGGGTACGGGGTACAAAAGTTAAAATAGTATGTGTCCTTCATGATGCATGTAGTTGGAAAGCTGTTTAAGAGTAAACAGCTAAAGTTATTGTTGTTATGTTCATATTGTCATTTAAGAGGGGGGTAAAATTGAAAATCAGGAAACAAATCTCTCCTCCCCCCCCCCCGAAACCGCCACTGAGCCCATTGTTAGTCTCATACACTGTTTAACCTTCTGCATCCATTGGTTTATCTTGCACATGCACACAAACATACATTAATTTAGACCTATATCTTTTGAAATACTTAATAGTCCAGGAGATAGCGTGCAAAAAAGTGTCTGACTAACATCAAGCTAGAATTTTGTGTATAAGTAAATCTTTTGGAGCCTATTAAGAATATAGGGTCGGCTAAGTTCGTCTGCGGGACATAGCTCGGCAATAGGCATTTGAAAAAAACAAGCCGGTGGAGAGCAGCCATGCTCTTTCCTTTATGGTGGACAATGTGATTTTCATGATCCTGAGTACGAACTTAGTTAGTAGACTAATAATCAAGTCGATGGTTGTTTGACCCTTCACAGGGGAACACTTTGAATTCGAGTAATATTTGACTAACTAACCTATTAAGTGACCAACTACCATCAACTTAAAAATTGGTCAACTAACAAATTTCGTACTCAGGATCATGAAAATCACATTGTCCACTATGAAGGAAGGGACATGGCCGCTCTCCACCGGTTTGTTTTTTTCAAATGCCTATTGCCGAGCTATGTCCCGCAGACGAACTTAGCCGACCAAATATTCTTAATAGGCACCAAAACATTTACTTATACACAAAATTCTAGCTTGATGTTAGTCAGACACTTTTTTGCACGCTACCTCCTGGACTATAAGGTTTTAAGTTGTTAGAAATTTATAAGATTTGTCAAAAGTAGCCCGCAGATGGTGTCATAATAATTTTCACCCTCTCCGTCCATTAATTATTACTATTTATTCTATTATTCATGTGAAAAAACAAAATAATGTTGAAAAATTTTAAAATGTGGGAAAAAAATAAATGAAGTGGAGAATAATGAATCGTTAAAGCGTATAACATTATCATTACAGTACGCGATAGGATGTGTGGAAGCTATACGCCATACTAATTGACAGATTTTTTACTTTCTCATATAAAGAGAGAGTATTGTGATGGCGTGAAAATTCGATTTTGAGATTTTGATGGATTTACACGTTTTGAGGTCCCCTGAGTCCAAAAAAGTGGTTTTAAAAAATGTCTGTCTGTCGTCTGTCGTCTGTGCAGACGCCTGGAGCCTAAACTACTGGGCAGATCTTGACGAAATTTGGCATACATGTTCAGAAAAATCATACCCCTAGGCGAAATCGAGAAATGAATTTTAGCTCAAAATTTAGGGGCGCTGCTCCCCAAAAACTCTGAAAAAACGTGAAAAAAAATGATTTCCCGAAAACGGTTCCGACGATTTTGATTAAAAAATTCTAAAATATAGTCCATTTAAATACGAATCCAACGATATAAGCCGTTTTCCCGGGAAAAATCTAGTTCCTTAGAAAAAAGCTTAAAACGCGGACCGAGAGAGCCCGGGTTCGATTCCCCGCCCGGGAGAAGTTATTTTTATGATAAATTTTAATGAAATGCACAATAATAATTAAATTTACATACGAAAAATAATAAATGGAAAACACTGGGCTAAATAATTATGAACTCGTTTATGAGAAAGTTTGTCTGAGTTGTCTCGGACCGATTTTTAATTATAAATTAGATGAAAATTTTTAATTTTGTGTATATAAATACAGTAAAAATGCGTAAATAAATACTGAGTTAGATTTGTACATGGTATAGGTACATTTATTTGCATGGTATACAGTTGTATTTATGCATATCGTATTAAAAGTATATTTATTATATAAACCATAGATACCATTGTCAATAATCATTTATCATTTTTATAATCGAGTACTGTCCCGATGACTCCCCTTGAAATGATTTGTTATTGCTAAGTTAATAATTTACTAAATTTATTTCAACAAAAATAAATATTTGTTTTGATTTGTTGGCCTTTAAATAGATATAATGACTTATTTAAATTATTTTACTTAATTTTACTTTTTTAAAAGCCTTGTGTAATTTATATTTCAGTTGAATGGGAAAAGAGATTTGTTGAATTCATTGCTATATTTTTTCACTGGCGGTAAATATATATATTCTATTATAAAAAGGTGTAGGATGGTTGTCAGTTTAGCTCATGCAAAGAGGGTATACCTGCGTCAGAGAGGTTCTGCACAGAATTGCTCTTTACGTCAAATTGCTGGAGCATTATGTTATCGACATTTCAATTTCATTTTTCTCCTTTTACTCTTCAGGAAGTTTTATATATATATATATATATATATATATATATATATATATATATATATATATATATATATATATATATATATATACACATGTAAATACAATATATACATTTTTGGATAAATAAAGAAAAAATAAAATTACATGTAATTTACCGTATATGTATATATGATTGGTTATAAATAGATTCATCTATCTATCTAAATTGCCGATAAAGTGTAATTTCCTCCTCCCCCAAAAGAAGTGATTTTTTGTATGTCAACGGTTTAAATTTTATTTATGCTCTACACATTGCCGTGAATACATACAAAAACGGACGTTATTAGATTTATTTTTTTTTCATCAGCAAATTACATCACATTTTAGTTTATCCTTCATTATTTTTTATTTTTTTTTTTTTTTACCCAAATTGTACGTTTACGTATGTACCCTCGGAAATTTTTAGAGAAGAGATAAAGAAAATAGATGAAAAAATAAAATATAAAATAAAATGCCATAAATTTGCAAATAAAATATGCAATTATTATTTCTTTTAAATATAACCTACTGCTTAATAAAAAATAGTTTTTTTCTGTATTTTATATGCATAAAGTCACAATACCCACTCAATTATGAATCTATATTATCGGGCCCTTCTAGACAAATAGAAATATAGAGCGTATGAGAGTTACTGCGAGAAGAATGGGGAGAAGTATGTTGCGAATAAGGAGGAAAGAGAGGAGATCGAACAGATGGATTAGAGAACAAACTGGCATGGAGGATATAGGTAGGACAATCAACAGTAGAAAATGGAGATGGGCTGGACATCTGGTCAGAACGTCAGACGGGAGGTGGCCAACAAGTATCCTAGAATTATGCACCAGGAGAAAAGGAAGACCAAAAAGAAAATGGGACCACGAAATGAAGTTATGCTGTGGTGAAGAAACTTGGAAGCGGTGGCACGGGAAAGGCAGGAGTGGAGAAGAATGGAGGAAGTGTACTTAAATGATTGGTTACAACCTGAATAATAACAAGAGCCTGAAAACATGACAAAAAAAAAAATAAATAAAAAATAAGTATATAAATAAAATAATAATAAAAAATACGTGTGGTGTCGTGGGACACCCGGTAGGAACGAAGTTCCTTACGCTTTTCATTAAATATAAATGATAAAATCGCTGTAATAACTACGTATACACGGTGGAGTTAGAAAAGAGACAGAATTAAAAGTAACTAACTATTTGTAATAGTGGAGTTAAGGCAAAATTAAATGAAAATATTTTTATTATCTTTGAAGCGAGCGTCTTTCAATAAATAATGTATTGTATATTGAGAAAAAAGTTAATGATACATTTATAGTTAAAGCAGATGGTTGTAGAACGAAAAAAAACTGTCCTCCCAGGCCCCGTCGGCATATTACTCCAATTAAAATATTAAAATAAAAAATATAAATCATTAACCCACAAAAACTTCTGCTTGTATCAGGTTGAAATGTTACATGCTTGTTTCAATTGTACTGTAGGTGATGTATACAAAGTTTCATTTAAAATCTTTACATTAGAACGTAAGATATCGGTAAAAACGTTGTTTTCTTTATTTTAATCGATTTGGTCCGCTTTAATAAATTTAGCGATCTTTATCACTTCATAGTAGTGTCGGTGTTCGTTTTACTAAAAAAAAATATTTTAAAAAGTTGTTTGTCTCATTAAATAGATGAAGTTAGAATTTTTTCCCGTCAAAAAATTCCAATTTTAAATTCGAAGCTTACGTTTACGCGAGCGTTGCGCGTGAACGCTTGGGCGGATAACGTTGTCCAACGAACTTGTCCCGGACATTGGTAAAATGAACATGTGTACCAAATTTCAACTAAGTCGGTCCACTTTTACTCCAGTTATCGCCATCGGTAGATTTCGTGACGGATTTTGCGTGACGGTGATTTTGTGACGGTGATTTTGTGACGGTTATTTTGTGACGGTGATTTTGGTCGTTTTTTTTGGATTCACTCCCGGGCTCCAGAACGTGCAATAAGGAACTTCGTTCCAATAATAATGATAATAAAGATGAATAAACCAATAAAATGAAATATTAAATAGAAATAAAAATAATAAACGAATTAAAAGTGTTATGTAAATTGAAAAGAAATGATAAAATGTGTGAGCAAGTGTGTATGAATGACAACTATCAAACTACCTCAATGTAAATTGGAAAAAGGGGAACTCTAAAATCTCCACAGCCGAAGGCTGAATTGACTAATGTTTTTTCTTGGATCTTTTTATTTTATAGTGTAATTCAAAATATGTACTATGCATGTAAGAAAAACTATGTCAATAAATGGATTACTTACTTACTTCTAGACTACCTAGAGCAGTAATGGTGAAACTGTGACATGCCAAGACATTTTGGGTGACACGGAAAGTTTTACTCATCGAGCTTGAAGTGTACAAAATACCAAACTTCAATTGAAGATATTACAAATGAACTTCAGCAACAAAAAAATCCTGTCTAATAAAACTCATAATTAAGTTTTTAATATTTGAGTACTTGGTCCAGTTTTTTTCCATTTCTTAGTTGTTTCGAGCTTTTGTCGTTATTATTGAACATAATATTATCAAAATCTACCCTACAGTATCTCCTCCCTGGTAAGAAATTGAACCTCTCACCTTTTGCATTTAAAGAAATTTACTCAGTAACTAAATATTTTCTGGCAAAACGAAGGGAACTATATTTTAAAGGGAAACTATTTATTTAACTATTAGATTTGTGGACTACATTTTAGATTTTTTTTCAGTATTTGGGGTATAGCGCCTAAAATTTAGAGCTAAAATTAATTACTTGACTTGTCCTGACACCAGACTAAAGGCGACAAACATTTGTTAAAAACCGCGGTACTTTTTTACTTTAGCACCCCCCCCCCCCCCCCTCCTATATCCCTTTTGTGTTAAATTACTATTAAGACGAAGGGATATTTATTCCAATGTACCTTGGGACAAAGGAATATCACACTTGTGTATATAATTGTGATCATATCCCTTAGTTTAATGAACTATTAAGATAAAGGAATATTAAATATAAAACTGCCCCAGGAGTCTCAACTCGCTTGGGGAGACCAACACACAAACCTTTGAGACTTTTGTAGGGTAGACTATTGTTTAGAACCAAGAGGGGTGCTAAAGTAAAAAAAGTGCCAAACCCGCATTTTTGGACTCTGGTGACCACAAAACGTGAAAACATCTCAACATCGAATTTTGCTTTCTGTCTATATACGAGAAAGTACAAAGTCTCTAATGTGAAGAATTAATTTCTTTTTTATTTTAAATATGTATCAACAATAAAACAATTTTTTACTGGAGTTCCAATATCACAAAATTAGTTTCACAAGAAAAGTTTTCGGTGGCTTCATCCTCCCATTTGCCCTTAACACTCCCCCCCCCCCCCTCCCTCCACACTACCACTACATGTAAATAACTTTGGAAAAATGAAAATAAATATATAAATACTGATGAATATAATTAGCTATAAATTATTACATTTAATGAAATAGCGTACATGTACCATGTACCCCTCACGAAGCGAGGTAGCGAACGATTTTGTTCATGTACCTATACATTTGTTTTTCAGTGATATTATAGTTTTTTACCTAGTTTCTTTATCTTTTAAAAATGTCATTGCTTATTTTTGGTAGCTATTTTCGTTTACTTTTTTTAAAAAATAATTTTGAATAAAGGTATTATAATATGATGATTTGTTAAGAAAAATCTAAATATTTGATATACATATAAATTTATTATTAAAAAAATAAAATATAGATTCATATTATTTACAAAAAAAAAAAATATGAAAAGAGTAATTTATTTTAGGTAATATATAAAAGTGAATGAATGTAGAAGACCAGTGTTGTATAAGTGTATATATATATATATATATATATATATATATATATATATATATATATATATATATATATATATATATATATAGAGAGAGAGAGAGAGAGAGAGAGTTTTAAGAGAAAGAGGGTAATATTAATATATACATAAAATATTAAAGACAAAAAACGTTTGTTAAAAAATTATCCTTATTCGAAGTGAAAAGGCCAGCAATCACCGGAATAATTCGAAATAAACAAAACTTCTTTAGATTGTAAAAAGTAAAAACCGTTTTTTTAATCTTGGTAAAAGCATCACTTTCGTCGACCTTTTAGATGTCTACTGAAATAAAGTTTATAAAATTCAGAAATCCACGTTTATTTATACTTTTATTAAATGTGACTTCTTCTCCCCATACCTTCTATTTAAACATTGTAACAGAAAACACAACGTGATTGCTAACTTACTCGTATATATAATATATACCATTTTTTAATTACTCATATTTTACAATTAATATGGTTTTTTTTAAATCGAATGAATCTTTTTGGAATACTTTACAATATAAGCAAGGTATGAGGAGTTAACGATAAGCGATATAAAGAAAATATAAATCAAACATTGCCTTAACACAAATAAATACATTTTTGGGATTCATAAGCATGTTCATTATTCTTCAGGAATGGTATCTTCTACTGAAAGCACTATTATGGGGATCAAAATCATGGAGAAGAAGAAAAGGGTTTGATTAGTTTTTCAGTATGAGGTGGCCCAGGAATGGTATCTTCTACTGAAATCACTATTATGGGGATAAGAATTATGAAGAAACAGAAAAGGCTTTAATTGGATGAACCAGCATTCTTCACAAAATAAATATGTCTTGGCTAAACTAAGGAGGTTTTTCAAAGGAATCCATAAGACAGCAAAAGGAAGAGCTCTCCTAAAATCTGGTCTACCAAGTGTGCCGGCGCCCTTCGCAAAAGTATATAACAAGCGCCTCCCAACCGGTGTTCTAGATTATTATTTCAAAAATTGGTGCCCCCAGGGCCTGACGGCCGTGGTGTAGGTCATGGCCGCCAATGGCTGACGGCAATGCCACAGGGCAACCCTGCCACCTGCTTAGTTCACCACTGCTTCAGCGGAGTGAAAGCAGAAGTCATGCAAGTAACCGAAGGTTTTAGCTGAAAACAATACGGAGTAGAGACCTTACTTTAGTATTATCCAATACTCTCCCAAATTGATAAAAAAATAAATATAAATATGTAATGTAATACAATATGAACTTATGGATACGTTTTTAATAATAGGTGTGGTTAACGTTAGTGGATTATACCAAAAATTGTAGAGCTACAAAATGTCTAACGTAATAGAATGTATTTAGAACACTTTCGTCGATCTTTATCAGTTAAAATAAAGTAGCTTTTTAAATTTGCTTTATTAAACCCAAATTTTGCCCGATGGTGGGTGAACCAAAGACACACCACATAGATGGGTCCATTCAGCAAAGAGCAAGCCCTAGGAGAGGTGTATCGGCCACTTCACACATCCACTTGTTATTATGTTGTGTCAAATATGTCTTACCTACCTGGGATTCGAACCTCCTCTAGAGATATTAATAATGGTGATGATGAGATATTAACCTTGGTTTCAGGCGAGATTTAACGAGTGTATTAACCACTCTGCTACACCAATCCCTTTGCCACCTGAATCCCGATAAGTGGACTAACGACTTGGTTACAACGGTCCCCATATAAAGTAAGTTTAGTTAACTGAATACCACCTGAATCCCAACGAGTGCGCTAACCACTTGCCTATACCGGTCTCCGTATAAAGTACATTTAGTTAACTGAATACCACCTGAATCCCAACGAGTGCGCTAACCACTTGGCTATACCGGTCTCCATATAAAGTACATTTAGTTAACTGAATACCACCTGAATCCCAACGAGTGCGCAAACCACTTGGCTATACCGGTCTCCGTATAAAGTACATTTAGTTAACTGAATACCACCTGAATCCCAACGAGTGCACTAACCACTTGGCTATACCGGTCTCCCTATAAAGTACACTTAGTTAACTGAATACCACCTGAATCCCAACGAGTGCGCTAACCACATTGCTATACCGGTCCCCATATAAAGCACATTTAGTTAACTGAATACCACCTGAATCCCAACGAGTGCGCTAACCACTTGGCTATACCGGTCTCCATATAAATTACATTTAGTTAACTGAATAGCACCTGAATCCCAACGAGTGCGCTAACCACTTTGCTATACCGGTCTCCATATAAAGTACATTTAGTTAACTGAATACCACCTGAATCCCAACGAGTGCGCTATCCACTTGGCTATACCGGTCTCCATATAAAGTACATTTAGTTAACTGAATACTACCTGAATCCCAACGAGTGCACTAACCACTTGGCTATACCGGTCCCCATATAAAGTACACTTAGTTAACCGAATGCCACCTGAATCCCAACGAGTGCGCAAACACTTGGCTACACCGGTCCTCTCTATAAAGTACGATTAGTTAACTGAATGCCCCTAAATTCCAACAAGTGTGCAAACCACTTAGCCAAACTGGTCCTCTCTATAAAGTACGTTTAGTTAACCGAATGCCACCTAAATTCCAACCAGTGTGCAAACCACTTAGCCACACCGGTCCTCTTTATAAAGTAAGTTTAGTTAACCGAATGCCCCATAAATTCCAACGAGTGTGCAAACCACTTAGCCACACCGGTCCTCTCTATAAAGTAAGTTTAGTTAACTGAATGCCCCCTAAATTCCGACGAGTGGTCAAACCACTAAGCCAAACTGGTCCTCTCTATAAAGTACGTTTAGTTAACCGAATGCCACCTAAATTCCAACCAGTGTGCAAACCACTTAGCCACACCGGTCCTCTCTATAAAGTACGTTTAATTAACCAAATGCCCCCTTAATTCCAACTAGTGTGCAAACCACTTAGCCACACCAGTCCTCTCTATAATGTACGTTTAGTTAACCGAATGCCTCCTTAATCCAATTTAGATTGTATTTGGATTAATAAATTAATTGGTTAAAACATGTCGGTATTAAAGTATTTAATTTTCAAGTAGTTAATAGTATATTTTTTTATACTACAATTATACCATTTCTATTTTGAATTAGATTAAAAATTATAATAAATTAGCATTTAATCTTATTTGTGTCAATTTATATTTATTAAATGCAGTAGAAAAATGTAGGATCAACTAAATTTGTTGAATAATGCGCTTGATTCGTTATAAGATGAGGAAATGTGTTTAAGCTTTCTTCTCAGCTTGATAAAATTATAATTCGAATTTCCGAGAGAAAATGTTAATTTTTAATAGTATAAAGAGATGTCAGTTACAAGAAACAAAGCTTTGACACCGTTTCATTTCGTATATTATAAAATAAAATCGAGTCTAGAGATTTAAAGAATAACTTTTTAATCTAGCAACTGTCTGCCCACACTTTATTAATTTAACTCGGGTATGAAGTGGACCAAAACAAATATTTACTTTCCCGAAAAATGAAAGAACGTCTTCTTGATTAGTATACTATCAATAAGCAAATTAGAACATGAATTGTTGAAGAGTTGCTCTAGCTGTGACGTACAGGTATACAATATCGAAATGTGTTATTTACAAGTATGCCTTAAACATCACATTAAAACATAACGGGCATTTCTCACTTCTTTAGATAGTATTATTACTATTATATGTATAAGGTTGGGGATGGATGAAGTACTAAATTCTTTGCGTAAAATTACAACTATTTTTCGCTAAATTCAATTCTTGCAAAGGCCGGACCACACATGTCCATACCGTGCCCGCACCGTATGACGGCCATGTGTCGGTCTTGATTTAAATTAAATTTCACCTTCTACAACTACATCTTCAACTTTCTTTAAAATATAATTATTCTTTCATTTAAATTTATTATTTATTATATAATTATTATAATTTATTATAATTATTCTTTCATTTAAATTTCTAGAACTTTATAATTATTCAGTTTATTTAAATTTTTAACACTGAATATTTTTATTATTTTTTTTTTTTTTAAACTCTTCATTAAAATGGAGGTAGACACATTGTTTGAGTTAATACAAAATTGTTGATTTCTTCACCAATAAGCATGCTCCACTCAAACGCAAGGGCTACAATCCCTAATTCACTATTTTTTTTAAATTTTTTAACATTTTGTCTCCATGAAGCAGCTGCATGACATCAACATTATACTAAGTCGTAATAGAAAGCAGTGCCGTCATACGGTGACGGCAGTAGGGTGTGGCCTCCATTTACCGTCACCGTATGACGGCTGACTCACGACCGTCATTTGGTGCGGATATGTGTAGCTCGGCCTTATGATGTTCCTTAGAATTTGGTTAAATATTTTTAATGTTTACGAAATTATCAAGTGTTAAAAAATACTAGTATGCGGCCAGTTCAGTTTCATAGACTAGCTTATAGAGCTTTCACCTCTATTAGAGTAGTGAAACAAATAATTTAGAGGTGGTGTAGCCCCTCACCAATATTTGCTCTACGTACCTCCTGTAACAACAGATTTTTTTTAAGGAGTGCTAATTTTTCTCCCCTCTCTTGACCCTCTGATTATTAGAGAAAAATACTAATTTATTAGTTAGTTTAATATTAAAACAAATAAAAAATAAACTATGTAAAACTGTAAAATTGAATTTGATTTAATTTGAATATCATCTGGATTAAAGTCATTCTAATATTTACTTTAAACAACTGTCCTTTCAAAATTGAATTTATTTTTTATTGTGTTTATTTTCTATAATAATTTTATTGCCGAGGTGAAGCAAGTAAAAATTGTGTCAAAACAACCGACAGTGTGAAATTTCAGTCTTTTAACATGTTTTGGGCATTGTAAGGAAAAAAATATAAAAAATATCGTACAAAATTACAGACTATTTCAAGAAGTGAGAAAGGCCCTTTTGTGTTTTAATGTGATTTTCAAGGCATGCAAGTAACTTAAATTTTTTAGTTATTGGTTCGTAAACGTCACCCCAAGAGCAACTCTTCAACTCCGGAATATGTTCCATACTTGATAATTTGTCAAGAATTTGTCCGTGAGGGAGTCAGAGCTCAAGTAGCAGGATGTTGAACTTCCTCATAGCTTGTGGTAAGTCTTCAATTCTCTGAGAATAAGTGACGTAAGAAAGTTTTAAGTCTAATAACTTTTTTTGTGAAGTCTGATTATTTATGTAATATTTAGTTATATATAGGAATACATGTTTTTAATCATTGTTAAATGATTGCGAGATTGCGTTCTTTAGTAAAATGCTTGTCAAAATAGTAGAACTGACGAAAAGGTCGCGGGAACTTAAGCTAGGTTTACTCGATGCCAAATATCGAGATAATTGTCAAAATAAAGTTTGCTGGCATCAAATTATTGTTGTCCAATTGTCTGGCCAAGTACTCTGGCAAGACATTATCCCGAGGTGTAGACTGAGCTGAAACCAGCTGTTCCCAACTACCCTCCGCCACCCGAATTATGGAATTGTTGCAACAACTGGCGTTAAGTGAACGCGACAGGACAGAAGCGTTGTCTTTGTGCCAGTCTAATTTTCTCTAACGAAAAGTACACTCTGCACTCTGCCATTTTTCGACGTCTACTGCCACGACAATTTGTAGTCATGAGTGAACGGGTTTACTTCAACTGAAGTGGCCAGTGACAGTTGGCCACAACCAGGGACAACTGTCCCACAACCAGTTGAGGACAACTGTCCCACAACCAGTTGAGGACAACTGTCCCAACCAGTTAAGGACAACTGTCCCAACCAGTTGAGGACAACTGTCCCAACCAGTTGAGGACAACTGTCCCAACCAGTTGAGGACAACTGTCCCAACCAGTTGAGGACAACTGTCCCAACCAGTTGAGGACAACTGTCCCACAACCAGTTGAGGACAACTGTCCCACATCCAGTTGAGGACAACTGCCCCACATCCAGTTGAGGACAACTGTCCCACAACCAGTTGAGGACAACTGTCCCCGAATATATCCTTATCAACTGGCATAGTTTAAACTTTTTTTTTCATTCTCGGTACTTCGCTGGTTTCTGTCTATCGAATTAAATGTTTAACTAATGTATCTCTCCAATCGTTGATAAAAATGTCATTTTTGTTTCAAATACATACTACTATATTAATCTTATATTAACTATATTATATACGAACATAAACTTTTTCTTTTATTTTTGTTATAAAGTTATTTATTGGCATAATTTACAAAAAATATTTGATTGCCTTTGTTATTTTGAGAGTGGTTAAAATAATTCTTAAACTATCAATACAGATTTATAGTGTATACGTGAGACATAAGCTCTGTAACTAAAATTAAAACAAAATCTGGTTTAAAGAATAATCACTACTTCCTACATTTCCTCTATGTGCGTGAGTATATTTATATATATATTTAAAAAAACTATTGACTTCATCATAATAGAGCCAGGTCAAAAGTTGAATTGTTAAAAGGATCGTATTAAAAAAACATAGGTCAATTGGACAATTAGAAATATGTGGGTGTGCGAGTGCTCACCCACAAATTTCCTAAATATTTACTAAAATTATTTTTGAAATACGGTCTACCTTTGGTCTCGCGCTCTTTATAAGAAATAATTATAGAATAATTTATCCAATTAATTACTTTAGAACCCCCCTTGGTTCTAAACAATAGTCTGCCCTACAAAAGTCTCGAAGGTTTGTGTGTTTGACTCCACAAGACATTGAGACTCCTGGGGCAGTTTTATTATTCTATTTTAAAATCGAGTCCTATCACGTCTAGTTACAGTAAGTACTACAGATTTCTTAGCGTATATTAAATATTCCTTTGTCTTAATAGTTAATTAGACAGAAATATTATCACATTTCTATATACAAGTGTGGGCACTTTTATAGAAAAGGGCCCCCCACTTCTTTTTAATCTAATATTCCTTCTGACAACCGAATACTTACTTTTTTTATGTATAAGTGTGATATTCCTTTGTCCCAAAGCATATTGGACTGATTATCCCTTTGTCTTATTAAGTAGTTAGACTAAGGGATATAAACTCTTCTGTATAAAAAACAAAAAGGGGGGCCTTTACTATAAGAGTACCCAAGTCCAAGTGTGATATTCCTTTGTCTATGAAGGTACATTAGACTAAATATTCCTTTACCTTCTAAGAACGTGGGTAGCTTTGCTGTTACAATAAAGTCAATACATTAAAAATTATAATAATAAATAAAATATTCACTTATGCACTTATGTTGAAAAATAGGGGCTTCTACATGTGGGAAAACGTATAGAATAACTAAAAAATTTCGGAATGGACTGTTGTATTTTTGTTAACCATTAAGAAAATATGTCGTATCTGACCCACTTTGTCTAAATAACTACTATGATAAAGGGAATATACAAAGGAATATCACATTTATATACAAAAGTGAATATGGACATGGTGGAATATATACATAAGTGGATATTCCTTTGTCCCAATGTACATTAGACTAAATATCCCTTTTTCTTAATAGTTATTTAGTCGAAGTGGGTCAGATACGACACATTTACCACCATTAAGCGTTTAGTTGAATACGTAAAATGAAAAAATCACTATTTTAAATTACGAGGAATAAAGATTTATAAGAAATAAGATAATAGGATAGTAAAATCTGATAGCTGAGAGGAAACGTTTTCAAGAATTCAACACTACTAAAGTACGTAATGATAATATAAAATAATATATACAGTATATAATATTGAGCAGGAGATTATAAATTTATTTGTCTAAATAACTATGAAGACAAAAGGATATTTAGTCCAATCATCTTTGGGACAAAGGAATATCACACTACTCTATATTATAAATGTGTGATATTCTTTTGTCCCAAAGTTGGACTAAATATTTATTTATCTTAATAGTTATTTAGACAAAGGAATATTCAATCTCCTGCATATACTAGCATTACTCACTCTAGTGCCAAAAACCTGTTAATTTACTGTAGTAACTTATTGTTGTAATTACTTCTATAATATATAAGGAAGAGTTTGTAATCCTTTGTCTGAATAATTTTTAAGACAAAAGGAAATTTAGTCTAATGTGCTTTGTCTTAATAGATAATTAGGTCATTATCAATTAATTGACTGTTTACTTGCCTGGGTACTTTGAATGTAATTTGCTCCCAAGTGAAGGTTTTTTGGAGGGGAAATGTCTCAATTTGTTCACGTTAGTTGGGAAATATATTTTAGGCTCTTTGAAACGAATTTGTGGTATAAAGAAAGTTCTGCAAAAAATAAAATGTTTGAAAAATGTTCAATGCAATTCCGAAGGCAATTTTGAATTTTTTTTCAATCAAATTTCTTAATGCAAAACTTTTACGAATAAGGTGATATGTGGTTAAGAAAGATTGGAAATTAACGAGCCATCATTTATACGATTATTAATTAAGGATCTTATAAAGAAATATGACATTTCCCTGTCCCAGGCTTTTTGTCCAATACGGCACGTCCAAACGTTACCGTTTGAAGACAAGGTAATCCTTGTCACTTCTCAGGGATATTAGGGATCAATCTATTGACCCCTAACTGCACCTAACTGCGTTTTGTTTCCCTTTATTAACATGGGAGTTAGAATATCTGTCTAAGTTTATTTTTGTCCAATGCATTACCTTGTTGGTAACGTATATTGGAGATGTAGGTATCATACTGGATGTATGATCAATTTCTGTTGTTCAATAATTAAAGCATATGTACTGTTTAAAATAACTTAAAGGATAGAGGCTTATTTACAGGTGACATTGTCCACCGCGTTACTTTAAGGGGGGTGACATACTTCGCCACCCAGGTAGCGCCACCCGGTCGTCTATGAGAATAGACGGAACCTGTCACACGAGGTGGCGCCACCTGCCGGGTGGCGTCCGACGGTCTAGCCGCCACCCACAGGTGGCGCCACCCGGTCAACCCATTGTTTTCAATTGAGCCTGTCACACGTCGCCACCCAAGTCACGCCACTCAGCCCCTACTCCTTCAATCAAATATAGGGTAAATCAAATCTGGGGCTGACTGCATCCCTCATATAAGTGGGTGGCGCAAGTCAGGTGGCGGGAGCATGTGGCATCAACCAGGTGGGCGCCACCCAGGTGGCGCTACCCAGGAGGCGAAGTGTGTCACTACCCTTAAAGTCCTGGGGCCTGGGGTGTTTTTAAGTTTGTATGAAAATTTACCATTTCATTTCACTTGTTCAACTAACCGCTTTATGTTTAAGAAATAATATGTAAATTTACACATGTGAATGTGTTTTATGTGTTAGTTTAATCCATTTCGAAAGTTTTGAGCTACCCCAAGCGTTTTTCCACCCAAAGAACCCCCTATTTTCCAACATTGCTCGTATGTGCATGAGTGGATATTTTATATATATATATATTTTTTTTAAAAGTGTTGACCATATCGTAAAAATGGTGGTCATATTTAAGAACTTTCACTAGTGTTTGCTGCTTAATTGTGGTAATAACTAAAAGTGTTGAAGAGTACTAGATACTCGAAGTTGGTGGGCCTACGGAGGCCAGTAAACCAGGTAAATTGAATAGGTTGCTTAAGTTTAATGCAGTTTTGAAACCATAAAATATTTGTAAACTCTCTTAAAATTGTTAGCCTTACTAACTGCTTGTTTTCTATGAGACTTCCAATCAAAAAAGCTATCACTGAAAGCTGAAGAGAATTTAAGTATTTTAAAGAATCTGTTTAGTAGTAAAAATAATACTTTTGTTCAATAAACAAAACAAGCTAAATAATACAGATGATCTTATCAATGAACCCAATTTTATACTCAAATTAAAATAATTACTAAGATTTTATTCTGAGTTGTTAAAGTTCATAAAAACTGTCTCTGTAATTCAAGTTATTATTTATTTTAATTTTTATTAGCTTCAAAAAAACTCACATAAGTGATTCAGTAGAGTCTCACTAATCCGTATTTGATGGGACCGGGTACTGTCCGAATTACCGAAAGTCCGGTTTATACGGATCAATTTTAAAATGAACGTAAAATATTGACACTTTTTTACTTTAGCATCCCCCTTGGTTCTAAACAATAGTGTGTCCTACAAAAGTCTCAAAGGTTTGTGTGTTTGTCTCCCCAAAACATTGAGACTCCTGGGGCAGTTTTATATTTTTTAATATTCCTTTATCTTAATAGTTGATTAGGATTAGACTAAGAGATATGATCACAATTATATACACAAGTGTGATATTCCTTTGTCCCAAGGTACATTGGAATAAATGTCTCTTCGTCTTAATATTAATTTAGACTAAGGAATATATGCTACTCTGTATATGTTCCTTTGTCTAAATAACTATTAACATAAAGGGATATAGGGGAGTGCTTAAGTAAAAAAGTACAATTATTGTAAACCTAGATTTAGCCATTGTAAAACTATTAAAATTAATGTTAAAAGTGGACATAAGGATTCATTTTTTAAACCTTCAAATTGATATAGGATAATATCAATAGGTTCGTCTAAAAAAACTGGATATCCGGACTAGCGGGGTTTGTATTAGCGAGACTACTGTATATATAAAAATTGTACAAGAGTTTAATCGAGTGTATTTGGTGTGTATTTGAGTGCCAAAAGAATCGAGTGGTTTTGGTTTGTTTAATTCCTGCTTTTACACGTGCCTATTAATTAAAACAGGTTAAGTATAATTAAATTAGTTGGGTCCAGTTGGAATTAGGTTGATCCAAATACAAGCAGTACACAATCTACCAAGTTTAATAACGATTTCTATCTGAAGTTTGTTTTGACATATCTTTTGGTTAATTTTAAATGGAAAAAGTTTTAATTGAATGCAATGAGAACAGCTTGAACTACACAGTTTAACTGAATTATTATAACCAGTTATTTTCATTTCTTTAAAATAATTATTTTCTATTCATAATTTTTTTTTTTTTCAAAATGTACCTTAATTTCATACTATTTTAAACTTATTACAAATATAACGTTTTATAATCATAAATTATTTTGATTAATTCCTCATATATGATAGATTATTTATTGATTTAAAATAATTTAAAATCGTCACTTTTTAAATTTGGGTGTAGAATAAGTTTTTAACTTGTTGTTATAAACTTCGTATCCTTACTAAAAAATTCCGGTACTTCTTTAGATTTTTACTACCCTATGTTTTTTTTTTTTAGAATATAAATGGATATAATTATTTGTACATGCCTTTGTATAACAAAAACTAATGACAAAGGGATGTTTAGTCCAATGTACTTTGGGACAAGGAATATCCCACTTCTGTTTTCATAAGGGGAGTAACAGTCTAAAGATCATTCCGTAAACCTTCTTTAGATTGTTACTCCCCTTTGTTTAATTTATAAGGGGAGTAACAATCTAAAGAAGTGCCATAAACTAAACTTTATTTATTCCTTTTTCTAAATAAATATTACGACAAAGGGATATTTTGTCTAATAAACATAGGGAAAAAGGAATATCACACTTTTGTACATAAAAGTTATAACATCCTATTGCCCTAATTAATATTTTGTATGAGCAATAATCGATTATACCAATACACCCTTAATATTATAATTGATTGTAAAAATGTTTGGGAGAGCATATGTTTTAAATGGTTATTACGTGCTGGAATTAAGAAACTTATTTATTTTTGATTACATTACGGGTTTCAACATCAGGCAATCGAAACTTTACGAAATAATTTGGTTCATATTTCTTATTTTGTATATTTATGTTACTATTACGGTGTTTTATGAGTTAATTCAACCATTTTGAAGGTTTTTGGCTATCCTGTGTGAATCCCCTATATTTAAAAACCCTCTGGTTCCCAACTTTTCCCGTATGCACGTGAGTGGATATATTAAAAAAAAAAACTTTACCGATATAGAGCCAGTTTAAAAGTTGTTAAATAGTAAAAAGGAACAGTTTTTTTTTTTTTTTTCAATCGGACAATTAGAAATAGGTGGGTGATCAAGTGCATAATAAACGAAACAGACAGTGGCTTTTTACTTTTTGTGGTCAAATTCAAAGAGGAAAGTTAATTTTTTCGTACTAAATGGACTACATTTTAGAAGGTCTTAATCAAAATTGTCGGAACCATTTTTTAAATTCTTTTTAACGGAAATGATTTTTTTTAAACATATGTTTCATAATTTTTGGGTGTTAGTGCCCCAATTTAATAGCTACAATTAATTTCTCGATTTCACCTCGGGGTATGATTTTTCTGAACAGGTATGCCAAATTATATCGATATTTGTCCAGCAATATGGCTGGACTAATGTCGATGAAATTTGGCATACCTGTTCAGAAAAATCATACCTCGAGGTGGAATCATGAAATTAATTATAGCTATTAAATTGGGGCGCTACCACCTAAAAACTAATTTGGGTTCACGTGCCTATTCAGACGATACATACTTTTTTAAAAACTACTTCTTTTGGATCCATTAAAATCATAATACTATCTCCCTATATACTACATATATATGAGAAAGTAATCCAGGTAAGACCAAGCATATGCTTTAAAATCATTTTGAAGTTTCATAAAACTTTTGATTGTGCGTGGTTAAAACTTACTCATTAGTTGTTGAGTGAGTAATT
Organism: Gerris lacustris; assembly: GCA_951217055.1. Taxonomy (NCBI): domain Eukaryota; kingdom Metazoa; phylum Arthropoda; class Insecta; order Hemiptera; family Gerridae; genus Gerris; species Gerris lacustris. The sequence continues at coordinate 20,765,887 of OX578283.1, read as the reverse complement.
TTATTTAATTACTCTCTAAATTAAATTAAAACTGCTTTTAATTAATTAAGTGTCTTAATATTAAATGAAATACTATATTATGATTTGCATATTAATGCTAACTTATTATGGGTTTAGTTGTCAATGCTAAATTTAGTTTTCAATGCTCTATTATTGTAGCTGAATGATCTAAGCTGCCTTCTTTGGTGTAGCTAAACTGAGAGAACCGTAGTTCAATTCTAAGTGGCAGGACTTTTTTTTACGTATTTTTACTTTTATAGATATATATTATATGATTTTACGTAATCCCGGAGTAACATATATGTAAGCTTTAGTATTAAAAGTCAAAAAGTTTATATTATCATTACTATATTTTTAAGGGGATATCAACGTATCTTAAAATAAATTAAAAAATCTTCCTCTGGAAATTTAACTTGTTTTCCTCGTTTGAGGCGAGCTCTAGGCGGCTGAGCTTTAACATTGAAGATCTCACTTTTCAAAAATACATTAATTAAACTTCAAACTTGTTTATTTGTTTTTGAGTGTAGTGGCACATACAAATAAATTTACAACTCTTTTTTTTTAAATATATTAATTATATAATTTCTCATAAAATTTTTGCTTTTTGTGTCATTACGAGTAAATTTAAGAGCTTTACCTGAATATTAAAAAAAAACTTTACTATAACCTTTTGATGTTATATAATATTTTTTTGAAAAGTGAAGTGAATTGAAGATTACATTTCTTAAATATTTTACAGCATAAATGATAAATAGCAACAGGCTAGTACATAATTACATTAGCCAGTTAAAAAAAAGAAGATATATAGAAATGGTTTCTAAAAATGTAAAAGGTGTTATAGTTAAATAAAGCTAATTAAAATGTAATGACAGAATACATTTTTATAAATTTCCTTTGTTCCTTTCATAAATAGAGAGACTGTGTACTTTTCAACTTATTGTGATTATCATAAAGTAAAATTGTTTAATTTAGATATATTTTTAATGCGATGTGCTTTTTGTTTTTTAATTCTAAGACGATATTCTATTTTATAAAATTTGAACGACACAATATCACCTTTTATAAATGTGGAAAAGGTTTGTGTATTTTTTACAATTTATTTAGAAGATTGGCTTGAGAAGAAGACTTGGGATTTTCAGAAGGTGACTGAATGAAAATACATCCAACGAAAACTATAAAACTTACTTAGTACAACGTAAAAATCACCGAAAAGAAGTTTTTCGACACAATCACAGATCGATCATCAATGATAAAAAAAACAAAAACAAATGCGGTATCTTAGCATGGTTAAAGGTTCTTACATGATTTAAATGGTTGCTATCATGTTGTGGCAGGTGTTTTGTGTCTGAGTGCCGTCCTGTTTTGCCAATGCGGATGTACGGGTTGTGAAGCTATCAAAGATATGATCTGTAACCAACCTAAGAAAAAGAAGAACAAAAAAGATAAGAAAGACAAATGCTAACAGGAATGATCTGAATAAAAAAAAGAAGATTTTTTAAAGAAAATCCAGTTACCTACAAAACTCAACATATCAACGGTAAAAACTCTTAATTAAAAAAAAAACTAATTATGAAGAAAAATATCTTCTAAGCAGCGTACATCGGCTTGTCTAAATAATTATTATTAATTTGAAATATCACAATGAGATATATATATATAGAGTGTTACAAAAAGATTCATCTGACTACAATAGGCTATTAATCTCCAATCCTTAAGTCTGTGGCGAACGAATCCCGAACCATTTAAAAGAGGGGGATTCTCAAATTATTTTCTGCTGTCAGTAGGTTGTTGAGCAGATGTGGGCTAATTAGTATTGTACGTGCCAGAGAAATTTCCTAAATGGTGGTTAGAGGTTGTTAGAGGTGGTTAGAGGTTGTTAGAGGTTGTTAGAGGTGGTTAGTGGTTGTTAGTGGTGGTTAGAGGTTGTTAGAGGTGGTTAAGTTGTTAGAGGTTGTTAGAGGTGTTTAGTGGTGGTTAGAAGTTGTTAGAGGTGGTTAGTGGTTGTTAGTGGTGTTCAGTGGCGGTTAGTGGTTGTTAGAGGTTGTTAGAGGAAGTTAAGAGGTTGTTAGAGGTGGTTAGAGGTGGTTAGTGGTGGTTAGAGGTGGCTCTAAATCTTGGTCTGGCACGTACAATATGAATTTACCCAGATGTGAACCTGAACCGGGTGATGAACATATTGTGACAAAAACTTAGTAGTAATTGCTTACTTAGGTTCACGTGTAATAACTGAAATTTTTTTAATAAAAATGATTTTTTTAAAAAATTGAATGAATCTTTTCGGGAAAACTCATAGTATGTATAAATTAATGTTATCTGCACAGTGGTGGAAATCTTAAGATTTTTGCTACGTTTTTATTAGCTTGTTTTTTTGTTTGTTTGTTTGTGGATCCAGTACAAATCTTGCAATCGATATTTAACTAACTTCCCGAGTAGCTAATTGAAAACTTTTAGAATAGCTCAGAACACTATGACAATGCATTATTATAATACTTTTAGCCATCATTCAGCAGAATGTAATTTGTCTTCAGCTAATTTTGCTGTATGGAAAGTTAGTTCGGAAAAAACGCAAGTTAATTTATTTGTTTTGACGTGACCCATATTTACGACCTTCAATTTGACGAGTTTCAAATTAATGATCTTTTATTTTAGTACCTGGTATGGCTGATAAAATTGTTAAAAATGTTCAAGACTGATTATATCAGGCCTTTTTTATTATGTAATAACTAATTGTATTTTTAAAAGATAAACATTGAATGACAGCGAAACAGGAAAAGTAAACTAAGAAATGAATTAAAGTGTGACAACCAGGTTTGTTTACGCTTGTGTCCTAGGTATCGGTTTTATTTTTCTGCATCTGTACTTCTTTACTTGTACTCATTTTTCTTCTCTTACCATGCCCTACATTGGGGCAAGTCGATGGCACGGTTTAGATTCGGTATTGGCGAAATCTGTTGCACAAAGACTTGTCCTTTTATAGGTTTAAGATCACGTGTCTAGTTGGTTGTCATTTATAAGAAGTAAATAAATTCGGAACTTTTTTTTCACTAACAATATATGTATAACAATAACAATAAATACAGGGTGGTCCAAAAGTCTCCCCCCCCCCCCTCTTAACTTTTGAACGGTTTGAGATAAATTAATGAAACTTGGGGGATCTCTACCATGCAAAGGGAAGTTTGTTTTCATGCACTCACCTACTAGGGGCAACCACCCACTTTGCCCCCAGGCCACCCAACTTCAGAATTTCAAATTGGAATGTATATTTTTGATAGCATATTTGGATTCTACAGTGAAAAATAATAAACTTTTACTTAAAACTATTTCTTCTATCTCCAATATTTTGCCCCCTACAAGGGGGCAAAGATAGCAAACTAACCCCTCCGAAATAGTAAAAAAATAACACTTAGATCGTTAAAGAATCTAAACGGTTTGAAATAAAGAAATGGAACTTGGGGGATCTGTACCATGTAAAGGGAAGTGTGTAATTATCCACTCGCGTACTAGGGGCAACAACCATTTTGCCCCCAGGCGCTGAAATCTACCATTTTTATACCTTTGCCCCCCTATAGGGGGCAAAATATTGGAGATAGAAAAAAAAGTTAGAAGAAAAATATTTTTATTTTTTATCGTAAAATATAAATCTGCTATCAAAAATATACATTCCAGGTTAAACTTTTGAAGTTGGGTGGTCTGGGGGCAAAATGGGAGGTTGCCCCTACTGCGCGATTGCATGAAAACAAAATTCCCTTTACATGGTAAAGATCCCCTAAGTTTCATTAATTTATCTCTAACCGTTTAGATTTTACAACGTATTATTGGAAGGGTTATTTCGCTATCTTTGCCCTCCTGCAGGGAGCAAAATATTGGAGATAGAAAAAATAGTTTTAAGTAAAAGTTTATTATTTTTCACTGTAGAATCCAAATATGCTATCAAAAATATACACTTCCAATTTGAAATTTTGAAGTTGTGTGGCCTGGGGGCAAAGTGGGGGTTGCCCCTAGTGATTGATTGCATGAAAACAAACTTCCCTTTGCATTGTAGAGATCCCCCAAGTTTCATTAATTTACCTCAAACCGTTCAAAAGTTAAGAGGGGGGGGGGGGGGGAGACATTTGGACCACCCTGTATTATCAACACTACATATGATTCAACAGAAAATTTAAAAACGTACTATATAAAAAGTTCTTTTTATCTTGTAATTATTTATCATTATGTCACAATAAGGGTAATTTATATCTTTATAAGTTATTGTACACCCTATTGCCACAATATATTCTAGTAATATTAAGGAATTTAAATCATGCGAGATAATAGTGTTAAATAAAATAATATAATAATTTGTATATAATATCCCTAGTTTAATATTTATATTTAAAAAATAATCACTGAATTGATGTTAAAAAAATGCAATAAGTTAAAATGTGTGGTTAACTTATAAATTTATGCTGGACGTGTAAAATTTTCTACCATTTTTTCTAATTGCATTTTTACCCAGATGTTTATTGAAGTGGTTAATTTTGGCTGCGTGAAAATTATATTTGGTTGATGTGATAAAGAATGAAATTGTTTGTTATGTTAAGAATGTTATTTTATTAAGTTTATTGAATTATTTTTATGAAGTCTATAAGAGGTGATAAAAATGTGTGACAGGTGTTCTGTGTCTAACTGGAATCGTATTTTGCAAGTGTGGATGTTGGAAGGTGAACCTTGTTATCGAAAAGAAACGAAAAGGAGTAAAACGAATAAAGGCTAGAGAATGAAGATAATTTGTAAATTTTGCTGGAATTTCAACTCTTCCAAGTGAATTTAATGGTGATGTTAATCGAATGAGTATTGAGTACTGGAATTTCTCTTCAGCAAAATTGACCTTGAGTTTTATGAAATTGAATCTTGATTTGAAATTATCATTGAGTAAGAATCTACATCGTGATGCAATAGAAAAACCACTGAAGTAAACAAATGTCAGTTCATTTGTTTAATTTAGCAATTACAAAATTAAATTTTGTACAACCCACTAAATTTGATAAAGATATCTGAAGACCGATGAAAAAATTTAAAATAGGTATTATCCAAAAAAAACCATTGATCAAGATGCTGACCGAAAAGACATCCCTCGCATGGACATCCCTCGCATGTAACATTACTACTGTCAGAAAATACAAGATGGCGCACTCATTAAGATATTTGCTAAAAGACGACATCTTCTTTCATTATTAAATCTCAGACTTCTCGTCGAAATCACCAATAGTATCATAGTTAAATCAAATGCTTGTCAAATACACGTCTTCAATTTGTTTCAAATCTTACCAACTTATTTTAAGGGTCCTAATATGAACATTTTCCTCGTGGATTCCTGTTTAGTTTAAACACTAGCAGTAATAGTTTACCCTGTCACATATAGTTAGTTACTTATAAGTTTTAATTTTATGGACAATTCTTAAGCTAGTAATTAAAAAAAAAGATTAAAGATATTAACTTGACTATAAAACTGTTTTTGACAGGTGTATTATGTCTGAGTGCTGTCCTCTTTTGCCAGTGTGGATGTAATTGCTGTGACGCTATAAGAAACATGATTTGTCAGGACAAAAAGAAAAAGAAGAAGAAGAAGGACAAGAAAGAGAAATGTTAATGTTGCTGATCAAAATATATGAAATTTCGAGACCAAGTTCGACAAAGAAGAATTGGAAGTTAAAAAACTTCCAAAAATAGAAAAAAAAAAAAAAAATACATAATACTAAAATATTATTTGAAATTAAGATCAATATGACTCTAAGAAGCCTTCATATCATGACTGAGGGTAAAATTCGAGGATATTTTAACCTTTTAAGGGTTACCTGTAAAAAGAAAATATCGCTCACCCTCAAACACGGACGCCCTCCATGAAAGTCAAGCTGAGTTTTCAAAGCAATGTTGCCATATGATTTGGTACCTCATGTGTGGAACCAACTAATTCGCGTCAATTTTTATTTGTGTTATTACATTTGTACCGTCCAATATGTTTGTTTTAAATCAATCTTAGTTTATGGAATCTAAATATAAGGGGTTTTTTAAATTTAAGAGAGAAACTTTTTTTTTGCAACTTCCAATTTTTTAATTTTTTTGAATGTTTTTTTTATTTACTTTTTTTTTAATTCGTTTTTGTATTATTTCTTATTTGCAGGAGGGGCTGCAAAGCTTTACAAGATTTTAGGTAGGTTTCGTTTGGAAATCTACATTTTCGTTATTACCTTATGCATTAAGCCAAAATTAGGTATTGATCAGGGACCAGATTGATTAGACGGTTAAATTCCAATTCAAAGCCCACTGAGATGCAGTTAAAATTGGTACCTAATCAAATCTAATTGCGGTAAATATACCAAGCTGAATAGCAACGTCAAATCATTAAGTGACCTGAGGCTAACTTTAGACATTAGTTAGCCAACTGGAGAGCTGACATGTTAAGAACTAATCCGTATATGCTAATGTTTGGAATTAGTTAATTTGCTCTTAATAAACTTGTCTATTTGACAGCTAGTTGTGAGCAAATTCTAGTTGTCTTAGAAGTGAGCACATACAAAGGTATTTTCAATAACTAAACCATTATTAGTTCCAATCAACGTTTAGTTAATATACGCCCCACTTAAGCCAAATCGGGTAAAACTAGATTTTGATTATAGCAGTGTGTTATGTTTTGTCATATTTTACATGCACATTCGTAGTTATTAGGGAGGAATAAAAGGATTATTTTATCTAAAGAGGTAATTTTTATCCTTCTCGTATCATTTCCCACGTGAATAAATAAAAAAAATGATCAATACCAAGTCCAGCAATAAATCCTAATAAAACCCAATTCAGCATAAATCTTAATCATCCTGATATTTTTAAGATTTTTTAAAGTTTTTTTCTCTCTTCGGGCTTTTTTGTAACCACTCGAACTAAACCTGTAAACTATATATATACTACATGAATGCCAAATTGGAATTTAAACATCACGCAAAAAAGGTAATATTTTACATAATATATTAAGACAAATTACACCGGATCAGACAAAGCAGTTATAACATTGTGATTGCTCAAATGAGTCCTTTTAACTGTATCTAACAAGATACCTACTTTTGTGTATCTAGTTTTAACAGATGCACTAAGATATTAGGGATAAATAAGCTTAAAGTTGCTTCAATGAAATACCTATAAATCAAAATATGTATAAGTAAAATTAAATAAGAAATCCACCGGACTGTTCTGCTAAGAGTTCTCTGTAAGCAATACGTGAAAATCTTAATAGGTTAAATCTACTTATTTTAATCTAGTTAATTTATACGGAATTAGAGTCCAAATGTCAACTAGCTGGATGCCCGAGCTCCTCTACGGAGTAATTTTGTTTTTGTAATTTGATGGTTTATAAACTACGGTGAAGAAAAAATTTGAAAACGAGAATTATCTAGATCATTTAAGCTCTGGTTTCTTAGGAGAGTGGAGGAGTTAGTTTTAAATCTAGCGGCCGTGACGTCACTGAGGAGGACGTAAAATGACGGCCGTCTAACTCTAGCAGCCGTAATCTAGCGGAGGATGACGTCACTGAGGTGGAAGTAAAATGACGGCCGTCTAACTCTAGCAGCCGTAATGTAGCAGAGGATGTCACTGAGATGGACGTTAAATGACGGCCGTCAACTCTAGCAGCCGTAATCTAGCGGAGGATGACGTCACCTAGGTGGACGTAAAATGACGGCCGTCTAACTCTAGCAGCCGTAATCTAGCGGAGGATGACGTCACTGAGGTGGAAGTAAAATGACGGCCGTCTAACTCTAGCAGCCGTAATGTAGCAGAGGATGTCACTGAGATGGACGTAAAATGACGGCCGTCTACTCTAGCAGCAGTAATCTAGCGGAGGATGACGTCACCTAGGTGGAAGTAAAATGACGGTCGTCTCAACGGTGTCCATAGATCAACTTAAAACGACGTTGAAAGCCTCTTGTTATTACAAAATCAATCAATATTTCGTCCTCTTCGCCAAATGTTCAACACTACCAAGAAAAAACGTAGCAAAACTATTTTTCCGCTATGACGGTCATAAAAGAGGCGTTTCTGCTATTTAACGTTCTCCGTTGACGTAGCTTTCAACGCTCCATAGATAACCAATGTTATTTTTTAGTTTATAATGTCAACGTTTGTGAAATCACGACTGCTAGATTACGGCCGCTATATAACGGCACCTCTCTCCTAGGAAACCAGAGTTTTAGGACCTAAAATAATCTTATTTCTTCAATATCTTAAGAACGATAAATATCTAGATGCCCCAGTTTCTGCATCCTAACTTTTTGGATACTATAATTTGTAAAGACACCCTTATTAATAATTAACTCCAACTTCTGGAGAAACAGTTTTAAATATTAACCTTCTGGGAAAAGAGGTATTTTCCTTCTGTACAACCTCCTAAGTGTATCATCCTTGTGTAGGAATTATCTTTTATTAATACATGCTTACATCTTTAAGCCTCGTCCAGACTGCCGAACCGAACCGAGGAAAAGAGCCGAGCATTGGTCTTTGCGCATGCCCAGTTTGAAATGCGCAGGTGCACTTTAAACTGAGCATGCGCAGAGACCAATGTTCGGTTCAGCAGTCTGGACAAGGCTTTAAGAGAAGCTCTCTCCCAAGTATTAACTTCCTAACATCAGAAAATCACTCTCTAAAAATTCCCTTCTCCCTATTTCCTCTCTAAGGGATCAAATTTAAAACAATTTCATCTTGGCAGGCCTTGATATTATTTAAGGAATAACAGTAGATATGTATGAAAGACTAACATACACACATACCCACAGGCTCTCTCCTTTCTTATTTATATACAAGATTATAGTAATATGAATCAGATCAGTAGTTCCAGAAATCATCTCCTACACAAACATACAAATATATACAATAATGAAATAAAATATAGCCTAGGTCACTCGGGAATAGAGAAGTTTTTTTGTCAGTAAAAGAATTCTCAGAATCATTATTATACATCCAGAAATTACCTCCAACAATTTTATCTCTTTATAACGCAGATAAAGAATTTAAACAATTAAATTTTCAAGTTAGGTAAAAGTAAAGAATGGATGGTAAATTTTAACAACTAAAAACCTTATGAATATAACAGCAGCTAAAATAATCCGATTATAAAAAATACAAAAAGTAATACTTTACATATTAAGTCAAATCAATCCGGATCAGACAAAGCAGTTATATAAGATTGTAAAATCGGTTCCAAGATACTAATAGATTTAACAAATTCCATAATAAGTAGTATAGACTTTGTTAAAATGAACTGCTGATTAAAGCGATATAGGTATATACGTACAACTAACAACAACAACTTGATTTTTGGCCTTAACTAACTTTGTATTCGTGATCATGAAAATCACCTTGTATACGAAAATCAGTGAAAAATGGTTCAGGTCCACTCTCCACAGGTCTTTTATGTTCACATCTGGCTATATCCCGTGGACGAACTTTGCCGACTACATATTCTTCAAGGAACCCCCCCAAAAAAATTCTAGTTTGATGTTAGTAAATCTCCTGTGCTATATGCAACATATAACGGTGATTATCAACATCGGATATAACCACATAAAATACATATTCCAATTATGTCGGACACTCTAAATCCTATATAAATAGACTAATACGCATGCAAACTGCTATTCCAATGAATTAGAATTCTTAAAGGCAGAATTAAATATTTTAACGATCTACAAGCATTTCATTATGAGGTGAAATGTTGACTTTTAACGATTATAAATTAGTTTATAAAAGAACAAAACTAATTTGCTTTATAATAATGAGCAAGCTAGAAACCTTAGATAACCTTTCATAATACAAACTTAAGTATCTCATTTTCTAATAACTCTCGGTATTTTTAAGTTCATAAACTCTCACACAACTATCAATTCTAAAACATTTAATATTCATAGAGATATTATTTAAAAAAAAAATTAAAAAAATACCAAAAGTAAATATACATTTTAGAACAAAAAAAAAACACAATCAAACAATTGTAATACACCTCGTACTGCATTTATTCTTCTTCTACGCATGTCTAAACCAAATATATTGTAGGCAAGTCACGATATGACAGGTATTGAAAGCATTTTTTGTTCTTAATTTGATTTGAATGATGGAAACTTGAGTGTGAGGGCCATGTAAGACTATCTGAATGTCATGTCAATTTTGGAATAAAAAATGCTTTTGCCAGTGTTAAATTTCTATAGTCAGTTATTTGAATTTTCCATTATTATATTATTGTTGCCATATTTTTATCAGGAAACCTTTCATTAAAAAGTCTGACTAGAACACTAGCTGCTGTAATATCACTCCTATTTTTCTTCCATATAGTCTTTTGATCTAAGGAATTACTTAGTCCTAATTTTTTTTTTTTTTTTTTTTTTTTTTTTTTTTTGGTCTTTAACCTTTGAATAAGAGTAAAAAAGTTTATTAAGGTATCGAAACCTATAGTACAGCTTCCTCAAATTACCCTTAGTATTTTCCTCAAAGCTCAGTCCTCCTATTCTCACCCTACTACAATTTTCATACTTCTTCAATATCATTAAGTACCAATTTATAATTTAATTATCTTTCTCATTCACTTACCTTTAGATTTTTCGCCTGCTGAATTTCTCTACCTTGCACCACTCTGCTGCTTATATTTTATAGTTAACTTTGTTTATTTACCAAATAAATCTAACTGATTAATCTTTTCCCAACATTTTTCAGTTACATTTATCATACATCATCTTCAATATTCATAGATTTCAAGAGTGGTGAAAGCTGGTATAAAATGTCTTATATTTTTTTCTTTCAGTTATCATGTTTTGTTCTAGATCATTACTCCTTCATTAATGTCTTCTTTATCTAGCATTTATACTTCCTTCCTTGGTTCTTATTTCATTTATTTAAATATTCCAAGGTAGTTTTCAAAATGATGACAACAATATATTTTCGGAAGTTGGTAGCAACCTTTATTAGTTAGAATTTCAGAATGTTGAAGGCATGATCTCCGTCAATTAAAGTAAATTATTTTTATTCTCTTTGTGGTTAGTTTAATTAGTAAGATTATTTTTATTTTTTCTTTCTCTTTAATTTTTTACACAATCACTATTAATTCAACTTCACAGCTTCTTCTTTACATTTTCATCCTTAAATTATTCATTTCCAGGCACTTATAAAAATTTAATTTAACAATAAGATAGGTAATAACTAAGTTGTAAAATTTTATTCCCTGTTCTTAATAGATTTTTGTTCCCACTTGACACATCAAATTTTATATTTCTTGAATTTGATTTTTTTCATTTTTGTTACTAAGGCTGTTTTGTCTGATCCGCACCATGGTTCTTTTACTATTATATTTTATTTCTATTTTTATTAATATATGTATATTATAATTTATACATCATATATGTATTTTTATTTAAGAAGGTGACAAAAAATAATTTAAGAAAATAATTAAGAGTTTCAAACAAAATTAAATTGTACGAAAAAGTTTTGCTAATTCATTCATATTATTTTTGAAGTAGGAAAAATTCCAATATGATTATATACATTTATATTTTCAATCAAAATAAATAATTAATTGCAAATTTTTAAAATTTGGATGCTTCAAAATATTAATAAACTGTGAAAACAGGTAATCATAGTGAAAAAAGAAATATCAAAATTGATAAATCTTGAGTGATTATGAGCATCATAACTTTCATCGGCCAACATGCACACCAACCCTGAAGATCCCTTTACCATTGGTGGCGGAACGTTGGAATGCTAATCTTATTTGACATGGTTTCAACCGGAATACCTAAAACTCCATGATGACATCAATCGCTAAAACCTACGCAATCAGGCATCATAATTTGCATTACTTTCATAGGCTAACATGTACAATCTTGAAGAGGTTTTTTACATAGGTGGCGAAATGTTGGAATGCTAATCTTATTTATGACACAGTCACGACCGGAGGACCTATAACTGCATGATAAAATCAGTCGCGGTAGCCTATGCACTAAGGTATCAGATTTTGCACTTCTTTCAAAGCCATTTCATACTTTCATACCCTGCATCTTCAGGGTTGAACATGTTATCATGTACAACCCTGAAGATGCAGGGTATGAAGATATCGAAACATTTGAACTTGGAACACTCATCTAACAAAAACTGGACACAACCGGATGGCCTAGAACTACATGATAACATCAACTGCAGAAGCCTATGCACTAAGGTAAAAGACTTTCATAGACTAACATGTACTAACCTGAAGATGCAGGGTATGAAGGTATCGAAACATTTGAACTTGGAACACTCATTTAACCTGACGTGGACACAACCGGATGGCCTAGAACTATATGATAACATCAACTGCAGAAGCCTATGAACTAAGGTAAAAGACTTTCATAGACTAACATGTACTAACCTGAAGATGCAGGGTATGAAGGTATCGAAACATTTGAACTTGGAACACTCATCTAACCTGACGTGGACACAACCGGATGGCCTAGAACTACATGATAACATCAACTGCAGAAGCCTATGAACTAAGGTAAAAGACTTTCATAGACTAACATGTACTACCCTGAAGATGCAGGGTATGAAGGTATCGAAACATTTGAACTTGGAACATTCATCTAACCTGACGTGGACACAACCGGATGGCCTAGAACTATATGATAATATCAACTGCAGAAGCCTACGCACTAAGGTAAAAGACTTTCATAGACTAACATGTACTACCTTGAAGATGCAGGGTATGAAGGTGAAGGTATCAAAAAATTTGAACTTGGGAAACTCATCAAATATGACCTGGTCACAGCCGGATGACCTAGAACTGATGATAACATTTACCGCGCTACCCACTAAGATATCAGAACATTGTCTTGAATAAGTGAACTAAATTCAGTAAATCAATTAAGTAAAATGATTATATTTTATATTAAGGTTCATCTTTAAAAACTTACTTCGAGAACAATGTTTCAGCCTCTTGCTTAAATTTTCATTTATTGAGCTGCATGTTTTTACAATTATTAACAATTATTGTTATCAGTATCATACATCTGTTGAAAACTTACAGTTGTTTTATTTCATAATGATCACATATTATTTCAATATTAAACAGTGATCATTTTATGAAAATGTGTGATTAAAATTCATAATTGATTTTCCTTCTACGTTCCCTAAAATGTTTCTCTGTTTTAACAGTAAAAATGGACGTTAAGAAAAGACATGCTAATTTTTCTTAAAAAATTGACTAAATATTTTCGGCGAAAGTGCACTCAAATTAAAAAGCTATAATTGAATATGAAGATTATACTTTTCCTTTAAAAAAATTAATAAAACCACAAATACTTAAATTGTTTCTATATAGTTAATATCAATTTTAAGTATAATGAGGCAAATTAGCGTGGTTATGTTAAGCTAGGAGGCATATTACTCAAGTAATACTGTGTACACACAAAAAATAACAAACTTCAGATATTTTTATAATCCAGCTTTCCATAAAAAAAACAACAATCAATTACATTACATCACTTGAAAATAGCAAAACTTAGTTAAAACAATTTAAGTTTGATTGAAACTCATTTGGTTAACACGTTGCCTATCTTCATCTATGTTTGTAATTCAATTTTTTTTTTTATCTTTTTTTATTTGTATTATTAGTTATTCTATACTTAATTAGTTTTATTTTTATTTATTTATTCATTTGTTAACGTTATCACACATTTTTCTCTTGATTCAATGAGTTAGTTGATATTAAACCGTCTTGGAATGCATATTTAACAGGTATTGTTATTGCGAGCCTTGTGTTGTGTTGCTGCTGCGGTGGCAGTAAATGCTGTAAAGGTAATACCCCATGTCCAGATGACAAGAAAAAGAAGAAGAATTAATTAATACGTACGTAAATAATTAGAATCCTTTTTTGTATCTCTGTCCTTCTGCACACTGATATTTACGGTATTTCTTTATTTTAAGCCTATTCTAGCATAATTTGTATTAAACTTTTGGTCAGTGCTTGTCAAAGATTAAAAGAGCTCAAAGATGTTAGATCAATACATTTTCATATGTCCAGTTGTATATTTTAATATGTCTCTTGGTCTATTCCTTTTTTTATTCTAAGAGAATCAATTAGTAATTTTCTTCGTCGATTGAGTGTGTCCTCACTTTAGTTTTAGATTTCCATATGTTCAGTTGTATATGTTTAAGCCTTTGCTCTTGGTCTATTCCTTTTCTTAATCTAAGAGTATCAATCAGTAATTTTCTTTGTCGAGTGAACGTGTCCTTACTTTTAGATTTAGCTTTCCATATGTTCTATGTTCAGTTGAATATGTTAAGCCTTTGCTCTTGGTCAATTCCCTTTCTTATTCTAAGAGTAATTTTCTTTGTCAAGCGAGCGTGTCATTACTTTTAGTTTTCGCTTTCCATATTATGTTCAGTTGTAAGTAATACGCCTTTGCTCTTCGTCTATTCCTTTTCTTATTCTAAGAGTATCAATCAGTAATTTTCTTTGTCGACTAAGCGTGTCCTTACTTTTAGTTTTCACTTTACAAAACAATGATAAAAATTTATCAGGTTTTTATCTTTATTTTTGAAGATTACACCTTTTCCACGAAACTACTCTACATTTCCTTCCAGTGGCGTATCCAGGGGGGGCGCGTGCCCCCCCGGACTGGCTCAGACCCAATAGAGTAAAAAAAAAAAAAATACCGTCGTATTTTTTTTAATACATATTTTTACATTCATCTCATACTCAATTTCACCTCAAAAATGCATAAAAGCGCTGTTTTGAGAGGTAATATTTTCAAAATTTTCCGGGGGAGGGCCCCCGGACCCCCCACCATAAATCCCTCCTCCAATAATTACCTGTAGACGACGCCCATGACTTGCAGTAAGATATTGTACTGCAGTAAGCATTACTATAACATTTTCTAACGAGTACGTTCTAACATAACAGTTATGATGTTACTTGGGCGCGAAAATTTTTTGTTTATTAATTGTACATTTTTTTTTTGGTGGGGGGGGGGGGGGGGGAGCAACTGCTTTGATGAATAAGTAGTTCCCTTTTCTTGTTACCACTACGATACCCCCCCCCCCCCCCCCCCAGACCTACAGGTAGTAAGCTGACTTAGAATGTGCCCCCTCCAGACCTAGCCGCTGGATACGCCACTGTTTCCTTTGATCATTCTACAGTTCCTTTTCAAATTTGCAATCTATTATATGCCTTTTGACGGAATTTCACCAAAACATTATTACTACACAATAATACCTGAAACCTTCTAATCTTGACTACTGTTTAATTCTACTTTTCTTATTAACCAGATAGAATACCTGTTTCTATTTTCTCAAGGCACTCACTACTGTCCTATTACCTTCATAATCTTGCCCTCTTCTCTCTCGGTTCTTATAGCCAACTATATTAAACTTATATCTAAGTTAATAAGTTATATTTCTTGCCCGAACAATAAACTCAATATACAAATAACCTCTGGTAGGTCAAGAAAAAATGTTATTAAAAAAAAGGGTTTCAAAACATTACAATCACTTTAAGTTTTACTAACAGTTTTTGTCTGATCCAAATAATTCAACTTATATTTATATACTGATCAATATAGTTGTAAGTATGTAAATCTACTGATAAAAATGTATCATTTAATTAAGTAGGTTAATAAATACAATAAAACCTCCCTAATCAATCAGTGATTAAAGTTGATACAAGTCGTCATATTATATACGTTCATAGTCATCAATAATATGATCATCAAAAATTAATGTAGTGACAATAGCCACTAGACCTGTTTTTCTATATGATAAATATTAAAGGTAATATAGTATATATACTACTTTGTTCAAAATAGACTATTCCTCGATCCATATAAATTATATAAATTTCGAATAAAAAGCATTCATGCAATGAAGAGCAAATCTAAATTTGTTTCAATCTCATAAGCTTGGTCACTTCAAGGTGGCAACTTAATTAGGTTGATAATTTTTAGTCTATTTATTCATTAAAAGTAACATATATATATGCATATCATAGGTTTTAATTTTATATTGATTGGTTTACTATAACAGCATGCAATGAATATTTAACAGGTGTTCTTGTTGTGGCGTTACTGTTATGTTGCTGCTGTAGCTGTAGTGAATGCTGTAAAAATAATAATCCATGTGACCAATTGGGCAAGAAGAAAAAATAGTAACTTAGATGACCATTTAAGTTTAAGTTATTTATGGCTTGGACAAACTGTAGAGGAAAGTTACTCATGTCTTGGATAGAACTGCAAAGGACAAGTAACTCATGTATTGGACAGAACTGTAGAGGACAAGTTGAAATGAAGATTTAAAATTATGATTGTCAATAAATGTTTTCAAAATTCAATGCATTTTTAATTGGTTGAAAGTAGACCTAAAATGTAAATCTACAATTGACAAAACACATGAAGACAAATGGTTCAAAAATTTGAGTGTTTCATAACCACATACAATAAATATCCCAATGATTTGGGGCACTCTAAATCTAAATAAAAAACTATATGCATGAAAATTGCTGGTCCAAAGAATTTTGGTTCACTTTACAGGCAGAACTATATACGTATTTTAAAGTTCAATCAGCTTTACATTAAGAGCTAAAAAGTTGACTTTTAACGATTTATAAATTAGTGTACAAAAGAACAAGACTAATTTGCTTTATAATAATAAGTGATCTATAAACCTTTGATAACCTTTCATAATACAAACTTAAGTAGCTCATTTTCTTTTATCTCACACGGTATTTTGAGTTCATAAACTCTCCAACAAATAACACACTATAAAAGATTATCATTTAGAAATAATAACTATTACCTTTCACAAATATGTAATATGCATAGATATTAAAAAAAAAAAAAAAAAAAAAAAATAGTAAAAATACAATTCAGAACAAAATAAAAATACATACAAAATAGGTATTTACTGATTCTCCTGGTAATGTTTCTTGTCCTTTATTTGTTTTGATTAATTAAAACTTGATTCTGAGTACCATGTAATAGTAGTAATAGTCAATCTGAATGTCATGTCAATGTTGGAATATAAAAATGCTATTTTATTTTTCCTTTATTAAATAATTATTAAAATTATTTTCCTACCATAAATTCTTAAAAGAAACCTCTCCTTATCCCTGCTATTTTTCTCCCATTATGTCTTTTGATCTAAGGAATTACTTAATCCTAAAATATTCTTTTTTCTTATTATCTTTAATCTTTGAATAGGATTTGTAAGGTTTATTAATGATATCGGATTCTACAGCTTTGCTTTCTCGAACAACCCTTAGTATTGTCTCAAAGAACATTCCTCTCATTCTCGACCCACTACAATCTTCATACTTCTTCAATATCTTTGGGTACTAATTTATAATTTTTTTTTTTTATTCACTTACTTTTTTTTGGGTTTCTGACTTTCTCTTCCTTGCACCACTCCTCTTATATTTTAAAGTTACCTTTGTCTTTTTACAAATTAAATCCAACTGGCTAATATTATTCCAACGTTTTGTTGTTACATTTATCATGCTCATTTATAATATTCTTAGATTATTAATGATTAATATATATTAATGATGAACGCTGATACAAGATTTAAGGTAGGTAATAATTACATTTTAAAATTTCATTTCCAGTTCCAAAAGTTTTTTATTCCCACTTGATTCATCGAATTTTATTTCTTTCTAGAATATTTTTCTTTCATTTTTGTCACTAACACTGTTTTTTCTGATCCACCGTAATCCTTATACTATTATATTTTATTTATAATATATTTATTAATATATAAATATCAATAATATCATCATAAAAAATAAAAGCAGTTATATGTAATAGCCACTAGACCCTTTTTTCTAGGTAATAAATTAAAAAGGTAATTATAGTATATATTACTTTATCCAAAATAGGTAATTCCCCTATCCATTTTTAAATAAAAGAAATTTTGAGTAAGGAACATTCATGTAATAGAAGAGCAAATTTAAACATATTTCAAACTTATAAGCATGACCAACTTCAAGGTGGCAACTTATAGTGTTGGTTGTTATTAGTTTATATATTAATATATATATATATATATATATATATATATATATATATATATATATATATATATATATATATATATATATATATATATATATATATATATATATATATATATATATATATATATATATATATATATATATATATATATATATATATAATTTTATAGTGATTAATTAATTTATTTTATATCATGTAATGATTATTTAATAGGTGTCGTCATTGTGGCGTTAGTGTTATGTTGCTGCTGTAGCTGTAGTGATTGCTGTAAAAATAATAATCCATGTGACCAAATGTGCAAGAAGAAAGAATAGTAACTTATTCGACCATTCAAATTTAAGTTTTTCATGCCTCGGATAAACTGTAGAGGACAAGTAACTCATGTTTTGGATATGACTGTAGAGGACAAGTTAGTCATGTCTTGGATAGAACTGCAAAGGACAAGTAACTCATGTATTGGATAGAACTGTAGAGGATAAGTTGAAATGAAGATTTAAAATTGGTTGTCAATAAATGTTTTAAAAATTCAATGCATTTTTGTGATTCTAAATTATACAAAACACGTGAAGACAAAAATTTTTATTAAAAGCTTAGTTTATGATAATAGTACATTACCCGTCTAGTGCGGAAAGTAGCATTTTGCATGCGAGTTTGAGTGTGGAGTTTGCACCTGAGCGGGTGGTAAAACCACACGAGCAAAACAAAAATACCGTTTTCGCACGAGTTACGTACCGTACTTTGTCTAAGATTTTTGGATTTTAATAATAAATACAGAAAAACAAAATTTAATAAACTTCCTGCATGTAAGTTCGTATTTCTCGTTTGATAAATATGACATTAATTCATTAGTTGTATTTTGAACCGAATTAATTATTTCGGGATGCGTATTATTCACCTCGTTTTCGTTATAATGATCATTAATCAATCATTATGTTTCAGTAAAAATTCGATATAAACAGTTACTTCAATTATACAAACAGCAACTTAGTTTTGTTAAATGTAAACAAAATCATGGGTTAAGGCGAAGAATTCTTCTTTTTACCGCACTAGGGCGGAAAAAAAGATGAATTATGAAACGCGCATGCGCAATGAATTTAAGTACGTAAACAATCATTTTCTACGTTTCTTAACAGATACAATGTTTATATTTTGTACCAATCGTAGATAAAATATTAAACTTTCCTTGCTTTAATGTTTAACGATTCACGGTCCACCAACACAACCGAGAGAAACAACTTCATATGTGTATGAAACTCTTTTTTAGCTTATAGTTGTTAAACAAATGGCACTGTGTATGGTCCCCAAAATATGTTTTGTTTTCTTTATTTAATCTTTTGTTTATGTTATTGGGATAATCTCGGTACCGTTATAAGAAGGAAAATACGTTTGTTTACATAAATAAAATTAATAAATAGTTATAAATGCCCAGGACCTAAATGAAGTAAATGAAAGAACAAACAAATAAAAAATAAAGTAGCAAGTTAAATGAAATAATAATCTAGTTGTAATCTGCTTTGATACAACGTATTTGAACGGTAAAGGTGGACTGTCAAGTATCAATGCAGCAACTGAAACGACTCCAAACGCAAGGCTACAGCCGCGCGTCCAGCGGCTCAAAAATAGGACTCCTTTTAGGTAAATGAATGGAACTCTTTCCAATTACGCGGCTGAAGAGACTCTCCAACAGAGGCTACTCAGATTCGAGTCGCGGAATTGAAATTTGAACAAGCGACTCTAGCTGTTCGGCTAGAGTCACTTCAGTCGTTTCACTTACTCTTCACATAAATGAATCTTCAACTTCACGTTCTTTATACATTAATTAAATACCTTTTAATAACTTTTGACTAAAACTAAATTATTAAAACTTATACAAGTGTGAGCTTCGCGAATGGCTAATAGAACCTATACCCGTTATTATCAGCAAATATAATTGCTTTTAAATATTATATTTATTTTATATTTTTTCACAGTCACATAAAATTTCTTAGATTATAATATATAAAGATGCACGTTTGTAAGTTTATTTGCATATAGAATCCCTATAACTTACTGGACCAATCTGTTTAAAATGTTTACCATGTATATCTTGTTTTGTCAGGTTTATCATAAGCTATGTTAAAAATTATCTGAGCAGTGGCAAAATAATCAGGTCTTCTGACGAAATCAACGTCTCGAAGGGGTTAATGCCCGATTAACCGAGAAGTTATTAATAAATAGCTTGGTTTTCCGGCGAAATCAACGTCTCGAAGGGGTTAATGTCCGATTAACCGAGAAGTTATTAATAAATAGCTTGGTTTTCCGGCGATGTCAACGTCTCGAAGGGGTTAATGTCCGATTTACCGAGAAGTTATTTATAAATAGCTTGGTTTTCCGGTGAAATCAACGTCACGAAGGGGTTGAAGTCCAATGTTTCGCTTCCACTACTGGAAGCATCTTCAGGGGTGCGGTGCATCGTGATGTTTACTTAAAGCAACAACAAGACACACTGATGACTGGAGTGAAGAACAGCGTATTTATATGGCTTTCTAGAACATAGGTAGTACGGGAAAAGTTGAATTGAGGTACCATAAACATTTTTTCACCTTTGAATTGAGTCCTATGTTACAAATTTTCATTGAGTTGAGTCCCATAGGAATTTTTCGACCATTACATTTAGTCCCATAGAAAATTTTCGACCATTGAATTGAGTCCCACAGAAATTTTAAGGGACATTGAATTGAGTCCCATTTGACCTGAGCTTATTACACCTGAGATCTTTTGCAACGCATATACTTTAAGTAAAAACTAATTAAAAGCTCTATTTAAATAGATGCAATGTATTAGACGTAAAAAAAGATAAAATAGCAACAAAAAAAATTAATCGGAGGGGCAAAAACTAATATACAGCTCTTACAAATTGAAATCTGGTTGGTGGGTCTTGGGCAAGCAGTATGACCCCTGAATACCCAACCGGGAGGTGGTTCGGCGGGAGTAGGTGCGAAGGTGGACTGTATATAGGTGAAATAGGTGTAGGAAATAACATATAAGAGATAGATACTAATAATTACTAATATAGCATGAAACCTAGGAGATATAAGAATAAAATAGTTGGGCTCACCTGGGTTTCCTTGATTGATGTGGCGGGGCCGATTCCGGAAACGGCAAACTGTCTAACGGACTTAAATGTGGCGAAATGATAAATAAAAATAAAAGAACTTTTATAACAAGCGGTGGCGGCGGGATGGCGGAAACAATAAAAAGGCGGCGTATCCCAGCTCCAGACCAATCAACACTACGCGACGAACGAAACGGTGCCGCATCGAAGACGACACCAGCGCTGCGGGCCTTTTGCGAAGTACAGGTTAGGCTACCCTACCGCTAGATAGCAGGGCAGCCTCCAGTTGGAGTCAAATACCTATCCCAATATCTGCTGGGTTCCATAATAAATAAAAAATAGGATAATATGAATAGATAGCATAATATAAATAGTAAATATTAAAATAAGAATCCACCATAGCCGCCTCCTTGAAGTGCCGCAGGACTTCAACAGAATTCAAAAAAAAAAAAAAAACTTCCTAAGTAAGAAGAAATAAAATGAAAACCTTGAACCAAAGGCGAAAAAAAAAAGGAAAACTAGCGGCAAGCAAAAAAGGAAAAAAATAACAAAAAATCCAAAATAAAAGGATTAGCAAAGCGAAAGAAAAAACAGCCTCTACAGGAAATAAAGGAGGAAACTTCAAAAAAAAAAATAAATAAATAAAATAAACATAAAAGGCGAAGAAAAAACTTCTATGCAAAAGAAAACAAAGTTAAGAGATGGGTAGAGGGGCGATTTTGCGGACCGGGCGGCGGTACACACCGGATTTGGTGCGTATCGTGGCCGTTCGAATAACTCCATCCTTACCAGGATGAACCTGTATGATTCGCCCTAGAGGATAAGACAGGGGGGGAGATCCATCTTCTTTTAGCCAAACTATCTGATCTACAGAGATATTTTCGGCCGGTTGGAACCATTTGCCTCGGTTCTGTAGCGTATGGAGATATTCTTGCTCCCAGCGGTGCCAAAGAGAGCGGTTAATTTGCGAAACCAGTTCCCAGCGAGATAGACGAGCAATAGGAGTGTCCTCAAAATCGTCATCGGCAACGGAGACTAAAGGACCGCCAGTCAAAAAATGAGAGGGAGTGAGAGCTTTAAGGTCGTCAGGAGAGTGGGAGTCAACACATAGAGGGCGAGAGTTTAAAATAGCCTCTACTCGAGCGGTTATAGTAAAAAATTCTTCCAGAGTAAGAACCTGATTTCCTACTACACGGGTCAGGTGATACTTAACATTTTTAATGTTACTTTCAGCGAGACCTGACATGTGGGGGGCCCGCGGACAGGCAAAATGGAAAGAAATGCCCTGGGAAGTGAAATAATCTATAAGGATTTGACTTGTGGCAGAATCGTTTAAAAAAGATAAAATTTCAGAAAGTTGGCGAGCGGCGCCCCGAAAGTTTGTGGCTTGATCACAATAAATATGGCTGGGTAAGCCGCGGCGGGAAACAAAACGATGGAGGGCGGCGATGAAACACTCAGAAGACAAGCTAGTGAGTACCTCGATATGAACTGCCTTCACGGCGAAGCAAATAAAAAGAGCGAAATATCCTTTGTAAGTGCGGGCGTTACGACGCAGGCTTTCCTTTAAAATATACGGGCCAGCTAGGTCGACTCCACAGGCAAGGAAAGGTCTACCTGGGGTGACTCTAGTAGAGGGAAGGTTACCCATTGGAGGGGAGAAGGTTTCTCCGCGAAATCGAGCGCAACGCACACATTTATAGATAACTTGACGGATTAAGCGTCGACTATTAAGAGTCCAAAATTTCCTTAAAAATAGAGATTCAAGAGTACGAGGACCTGCGTGCAAGAAAATTTCGTGATAGTATGAAATAATAAGGCGGGTCAGCGCACTGGTGTTGCATAATAATATCGGGTGTTTAACATTATACGGTAAATCACTGTTTACAAGGCGACCTCCGACTCTAATGAGGCCGTTGTTGTCAATAAACGGGGATAAACTTTGAACTTTGGTTTTGCAAGGGATTTTATCTTGAAGACAGCGGAGCTCACTAATAAAATAAAACGATTGATCACATCTAATACAAGCGGTGGTAGCAAGTTGAAGTTCAGGTACAGAAAGGGGACCGGAACGGCGATTTAGCGGGAAACGGGTATTGTGGAAAAATCTTAACACATATCCGATGACTCGTTGGAGTTTAGAAAACTTAGAGAATTTCGTTAACCAGGTAGGTACGCCAATATTATCATTTAAAGCGGTAGCTAAAACCTGTGTTTGTTCGATTTTAATTTCAGGTAAATCATTATTTGATAAAGGGGACAGAGATTTTATGGGCCAATTTTCCGGTGGTTCAAGAGCCCAGGAAGGTCCCTGAAACCAAGGAGTAAAGGATAAGAGAGCGGCGGGCGTTAGACCTCGTGAAGCTGCATCACTAATATTATGTTCGGTAGGAACGTGAAACCATTGTGAGGGAGAGGAGTGTTCTAAAATGGCGGCGATTCTGTTTGATACAAATAATTTTAAAATATGCGGCGGTTTGTTTATCCAGGAGAGAACAATAGTCGAATCAGAAAATAACATTGTGCGGTAGTTACTAATCGGGAGTTTTTCAAAAAATGGTTTGAGCGATAAAATTAAATTAGCCAATAGTACAGCCCCAATTAACTCTAGGCGAGGAATTGTTTGAATTTTCGTCGGAGCGACTCTTGTCTTGGCTTTAAGAAGAAACATACGAACATCTTGTTGAGAAAATTGAACTCTGAGATACACGGCTCCACTGGAGCCCCTAAGTGACCCATCGGCGAATCCGAGAACGTGACAAGATATAGGAGAAGAGGGAAAAACACAACGCGGAATCCTTAACTTGCGTAAGTTAGCCAATTCAGTTAAACACTGGGTCCACTGAGTAGCGAGAGTGGGGGGTATTGCATCGTCCCACCCTGTACCACTGAGCCAGATTTCTTTTAAAAGGCATTTAAATAAAAAGATCATAGGCGCTGTCATGCCAGTAGGATCGTACACTCTAGCTATAGCACTTAAAACTTGGCGTTTGGTGTAGACTGATTGAACAGGAGGGGGGTCCAAATGAAAGAAAAACTCATCCGAATTAGGGTCCCAGCCTATACCCAAAACTTTTATGGAATTATCATCGATATTTCTGATAACCAATGAACCGCTTGAGTCTGAACATTTCAACTCAGTTAAAAATTCGGGAGAGTTACTGAGCCACTTATTAAGAGGGAAACCACCGGCGGAGAGTAGACAGCAAAGTTGGCGTTTGACTTCTAACAACTCTTCAAAAGTATCACAACCTACAAGATAATCATCAACTACAGAGGAATCTAAAATCACGGAGCAAGCAAGCGGGTATTTGTCTCCTTCGTCGATGGTGAGCTGTCTAAGAACGCGGTGAGCCAGAAAAGATGAAGGGGATAGGCCGTATGTAACAGTGCGAAGTTCGTACTCTTCTAAGGGTTCGCCAGGGTTTTCACGAAACAGGATGTGCATAAAAGCGCAGTGTTCATCATCTACCAGGATTTGCCTATACATTTTCGAGACATCACAACAAAATACATATTTATGTAACCTAAAATTTAACAAAACATCCGGAACATCGTTTTGTAGTTTAGGACCTGGCAATAAAACTTCATTAAGCGCAACACGAGAGCGTTTAGCGGACCCGTCGAATACTACTCGAGTGGGGGTAGTCAATGAATTAGGGTTAAAGACGCAAAAATAGGGTATAAAATATTTTCCGGGGCGATCGGCCTTAATCATATGACCCATAGATTGATATTCATTCATGAACTTTACGCAGTCAGTTTGTAGAGATTGATTTTTACGAAACTTATTTTCCAGAGAATAAAAACGTTGAAGAGCTACGTCTTTAGACTCTGGAAAAACTAAACTAGTAGTCTCACAGCTGAACGGAAGTTGAACAACATAGCGACCTTCAGATGTGCGGCGGTGTGTTTCAAGAAAATGTTTCTCACAATAATCATCACAAGGATCTGTAGCGGGCGGTACAATAATATTTTCAACCTCCCAAAATTTTTCAACAGACTTGTGTAACTCGTCGTCGATAGCGGGTGTTTCCGGTTGATGCGGGTAAGTGACTAAACTCGTGATAGATTTTTGTAAATCATTTAAATCAAAAGAAATAGGTCCGATAAGAACGTGACCGAACACGGTAGGTAAGACACCTATCTCCGAATGATGCGGCGGAACTGCATTAGAGGACAACATTTTAGGTATGACGTCACAACCTACAAGCATGTCGACGGGCCTTGACTTGTAGAAGTTGGGATCGGCAAGTTGTAATCCTTGAACATAATTTCTTACAGAAGCGGGTAAATTAACTTGAGGTACATTGTTCATAATATTTTCAACTACTAGAGCACGGGTCTGAATAAGAGGATGGTTTGAAGATGTTGGTCTAATAGTACAATTGACAATGCCAGAACTTGAACCTACAGGGTTATTTGACAGTCCTGAAAATTGTTGTGTATATTCTGTGACAGATAATCCTAATTTTTTAACGAGGTTTGTGGTGATAAAAGTCGAGGTAGAAGCGCAGTCCAATAACAAACGGAAACTAATAAAACGGCCAGTTTTATCTTTAATTAGGGCACAAGCGGTACCCAACAAAATGACAGAGGTTCGATTAGAATTAGAAGAAGATTGACAAGGATAAGTAGTTAAAGCGGGAGGAGAATCAGAAGCGGAAGCGGTTGTCTTAGGTACAGAAACGTTAGAGGTAGTGGGTTGCGGAATTTCCTGTACCGGAGCACTCAATACAACTTGCGAAGTAGGAGAATAGTGTAGCAAGCTATGGTGACGACCTGAACAATGACATGAACGCGTGGACTTACAGGATTTAACGGAATGTGTGCCCATACAATTAAAACACAGATTATTTTGTTTTACAAAAATACGGCGGTCGGCAACACTAAGTCCCAAAAAAGACGGACAGTGATAAAGTTGGTGTGGACTCTTACATCGAGCACACTGAATACGATAATCGGAACGATTTTTAGAATCAGAAAATATTTGTTTATTCGGCTGATTGGTCTGAGTTGAAAGGACTACCTTGCGGTTTACATTTGTAAAGGTAGGTCTACTAATTTGGCGGGGAGCACTATCTGTTTTACCTGAAGCGGTAGTGGAAGTTCCACTCAGGGCGGTTATTTCTAAAAGACGGCATTGACTTTTAACAAATAATATTAATGAATCAAAACTAGGAATTGCTTCTGTGCCGTGTTTAGTTTCGAATTCTTTCCTTGTTATAGGATCAAGTTGGCGGATGGCTATACTAAAAAATAAAAAAATCTGACAGGGAAACAAGTTTCATTTTTTGTAACCCAGACACACTGCTCGTAATGCGAGTTATGAAATTTTGAAGTGATTCTTGAGTAGGTTTAGAGGGAACAACAATAGGTTTAGTGAGTGAGTCGAAGAAACTCATACTCAAGACACGATCTGATTCGTAGCGGTCTTTTAAAGTTTGCCAAGCAAGATCAAAATTGGAATCAGATAATGAAAAATCTTTTATGAGATCAGCGGCTTGATGAGATAAGGTCGTAATTAAGTAATGCATTTTTTCGACACCGGTCAATCTGGGGTGGCCTATTACGAGGCTGGAAAATAAATCTCTGTAACGCGGCCAATCAGTAACGTTACCAGAATATTTTTTAATTTCTAGCGGCGGTAAATTATTGTGGAATTTGTACGGATGTAATGCGAATTCCTGAAGCGGGTTACTTTGAGCGGAAGTTGATTTAGATTCAGCGGATTGCTTGGCTAGGGATTTTTGTGCTTCTAATTTATCGAAAGCTATTAATACGGCACCATGTAAGGTATCGTATGCGTTAAGAGATTCATAAGTTGGTGTAAACTCTGAATCTAATTCCAGCTCTACATCATTTATTTCGTCCACAATATTTTCGAAAGATGATCTATCTATAGATCGGAGACCAATTAAAAATTGATGTTGCACCCTATCATCGTCTAAGTTAGCTATCATGTCATATAGAGTTTGTATACGACGAAACAAACTTTCTTTTTTAGAATTAAGTTTTTTAAGCGTATTGACCATCTTTTTCTCCATCGTGAGAATTTTACACGAAAGAAAAATAAATAAATAATACGGAGAAGTAAATAAATAAAAGTTAACGGAAGAATGTGCCACACCCCCTTTCTGTAAATAAACAAAGATGACAAGTGACAGCTAGCGGGATTTTAAAAAATCAAAACAAAGATTAAATAATAATGAAAAAAATATGTATGTATTTGGGGTAATCAAAAGGTAGATAAAAAATATAGACAAACGAAAGGTCAAGATATTCTATAAGAAGATAAGGTTGCCTACAAAACATGAACTATCCTCTAGAGATATGTTGAGCTGAGATAAACCAAAGAATAAAAGTGAACTTTGAAGCTAACGGCGGTTTAACAAAAATGAATAGCTTCAAAATCAATTCACCTAAACTTTACGTAATTAAATACGCAACAAAATTTCTGCGTGCGGTTTTGACCAAAAATAAACCCAAAAAACAATAAAAAATAAAGGAATAAAATAAAAAGGGCGGAATACAGACGAAAATAATAAAAAAATATCCGGCGTATAAGGAACCAAAAAAAATGGTGGGTCTTGGGCAAGCAGTATGACCCCTGAATACCCAACCGGGAGGTGGTTCGGCGGGAGTAGGTGCGAAGGTGGACTGTATATAGGTGAAATAGGTGTAGGAAATAACATATAAGAGATAGATACTAATAATTACTAATATAGCATGAAACCTAGGAGATATAAGAATAAAATAGTTGGGCTCACCTGGGTTTCCTTGATTGATGTGGCGGGGCCGATTCCGGAAACGGCAAACTGTCTAACGGACTTAAATGTGGCGAAATGATAAATAAAAATAAAAGAACTTTTATAACAAGCGGTGGCGGCGGGATGGCGGAAACAATAAAAAGGCGGCGTATCCCAGCTCCAGACCAATCAACACTACGCGACGAACGAAACGGTGCCGCATCGAAGACGACACCAGCGCTGCGGGCCTTTTGCGAAGTACAGGTTAGGCTACCCTACCGCTAGATAGCAGGGCAGCCTCCAGTTGGAGTCAAATACCTATCCCAATATCTGCTGGGTTCCATAATAAATAAAAAATAGGATAATATGAATAGATAGCATAATATAAATAGTAAATATTAAAATAAGAATCCACCACTGGTTATCTGACCAGTTGTACCTAAATAATTGGATGTCTTAAAAAATCCTCTTCTTCCATAGTCTTTTTTAACTTCTTGACTGATTGGCTTATGAGTTTTACATAGCTTCACTCTGGATCCCCAATAATGCAACCACAAACACAAATATATTAGGATGCGCTGTGTTGAACGAAGCATTTAATTTTGCGAAAAGCTTTTACAGCTATTTGCGATTTGATTCGTTATTGCCAAATACTCGCTCCACATTTCAGGTGGAAACTGAGCTTCTTGCGGGATAATATAGGTATCAAATGCATAATTAGTAAATGTGTTTACTAGTGGAGAACTTTGTGGTTTTATAGCTATAGAATGACGTCACAGAAGCATTTAATAACATTATCTGGTTGAAGAAATGCAAGTATTTCATTTGGATTGAAGAGCAATCCTAGGTTCTGGCAGTGTTTCAAAATGTGTCTGAAGGCTTTGGTATACGAGGAGGTTTGTTGATTTGGCAGTACCAAGAAAACAACGGGAACATAAGAATCGTTATGAAAAGCACAAATAGTAAAAAGCTGAGTTAAGCATTTTGGGCAACTTTTGAATGTACCAGCCATATTTAAGCTCTATTTACTTTCCATAATACATTAAAATTACTATCAGTTAAAAAGCCAATTATTTCATCGACCACTGTGCTTAAAAACATGAAATTTTTATCTTTATATGTTAGATAATTCGTAGACTGCAATCTTTTTTCTTGTGTGTCTAGCGCACTTTTAAGTATACTAGGGTACAAGAAGGAACGAGCATGTCTAGTATTTTGTTTAATGTAAGTCATGCCAGTAGTTGTTACAACTAGAGAGAGGGGGGGGGGGGGGGGGGGGGTGGAGAGTGCTGACATCACCATTTTTCAGCTCGCACCTCATAAGTTTTAAAGGGTCTTTAACAGGCCTCCTCCTGTGCTTTTCCCTCCTCCTGTGCTTTTCTTTTCACACTGTTACTTAGTTTTTGCCAAACAAAAATGTTTTTGTAAATCGCTAGATCTTCTTTTAGTGTTTACCAATGTTAAGTGGAAGCTAGATGAATGATAATATTTATTGTGTAGGGGCAAGAGTAGCTGGTGTTGTTTCCTCGTCTATTTATAGGAACTCTGTAACTGTCAATTATCCTATAGCAACATTTTAACCGTATTGTTTCAACTGTTTATTTCCCAAGATAATGCAAAGAGGACTGAACTAGAATCTTTAGGTAGAGTAGGTGCAACCCGAGCATAACTAGAAACTGATGAAGTTCCCTTGATGTGTAGATGAATGTTGATCTGGGTTACGGTTAAAGGGATAACGATACTATATAAACGTAATTGTAGACTGTCCATCATTCTCTTTACTCTATAAGGCGACCTCTTTATCCCTCTTTTAAGTAATCATGGACTCAGATTTTCAAAGATAAATATACATATTTCACTTTGTAACCAATTTCACCTATTTCACTATTGTAACTGTGTAGTAATTTAATTTCAGGTTACAAGATTTGGAGCCAAACAATAAAAAAAAAAGAAAAGTTAACTGCCTAATGACTGATTATCGTATTGTCATCGAAAATACATAATCTGTGCATGTTTCAGCTTTCTAGGTTATCGGGATGTGTTAAAGATTTAGAGACAAGTTAAGATAAATAATAGAGTGAAAAAACAACTTAAAGCTTTATCTAATTCAATAAGGGATCTTAATTAAAATGTTTTTGGTTACTGAAATCGTGAAAAAAGCAAGGAAGTCAATGTTACAAGTAACTTTTTAGATTCTAATAAACACCGCAAAAACGCAAAAAGTTTTGTATGTTCTTTTATGAGTATTTCAAACCAGAAACATGAGGATATTAAAAGTTAGTACCATAAATATTAATATCATTCCTGATATATCTTGAGAAAAGTACATTAAATTTAAAATTATCGTCATATAAAGTTTGCATGCAGTTTATTGTCACCCTCGCAATAAAAAGGGATTCAGTTGAACGTCCTGATAACATTAAAATTAGAGATGTTTTATTATTTATTCTTTTTAAAAATAAAATATAAACGTTTCTTTAGACAATGTAGTTTTAGATTCGTGTTCCGATTATTGTATCTTTGATAATTAATTGTAATTAAAATAAATACATTTCCAGAAATATATTTTAGTTAATTTAAAATGATTGCCAGCAGTCAGATGCCAGAAGCAAATACATGTTTGTATTTTTAAATTTGGGATGCACAATGCCAATGAATAGAAATTTGAAGTTTCGTCATATATAATCGGTTCGTGACAACACACTGTACTATGTATTTAATTTGCCTTACCACCTCGTTTTATTTTATGCATATTTATAAACTACGAATTGATTACAAATATATATAGAAGGTTAAAATATATTTCAATAATCCTGCTCAGTTTTGCTTTAGGATATTAATAAACTACCGCATATTTCATCTTAACTATTACAATATTTCATCTTCTCTTGAGACATCTTCACGCCTTTAAATTATTTCTGCTTAGTTATAACATCATTATTTTTATTATTCCATCACCGACGACAAATAATTAATTTTATAAAAAATGGTAATTAAATGTTCAAACTCAACAAATTATGACAATGTGAGAAGACATAATTGGATACCACGATTATGGAATAGTAAAAATATTAATGTTATAAATAAGGAGAAATAATTTAAAGGGCGATGATAAGTTACGAATATAATAAAATATATTCTGAGGTTGAGGTATTCTCTTTCTGCTTACGTTATTGTGGAAGCAAAAGACCACCGCAGAAAGCAGTGAGGGGGGAGGGAAATAGAAGACAATGCTAAAATAAAATGGTTGTGCTTGAAGTCTCTCATAAAAAGGGTTTCTTGAGTATTGTGAACAATAAACTAGAATAATGGGGAGGGGGGGGGGGGGGGGGGCACGCAAAATGTTGATGCTTTTTGACGAAATGGCATGCAAAATTAAACAATATCCTCCTTTTATATATGTTTGTAATCTACTCTTCATAACCTTTCATTTGATACCCTACTCAAAATTTAAAAAAAAAATCGCGTGTCATAAATTATCCGTCATTTTGAATTTTAACAGTTGATAATTGTGAGTTCGCTATATTTTTTCCGTATGTGCGTCAAAACGATCACTAATACTACGAAGTTTCATTTTTATATCTCTTTTGGTTCAAAAGTTATTGGGACCGTACAAAGTGATAGACGGACAGACACTCACAGGAACAAAACTATAAGTTTCTTTTTTTGGTTTTACCAACGAATCCCTAAAACTAAAAAAAAACCAATTATTTGGCCAAATTATTTTTAAATAAACCAATTTTTTGGGAGTAGCGCTAATTAGTTTTTTAATTGATGTTGAGAATATATGAGATGTTATTATTAAGAGTTCAGTTTAATTTATTTTTACTAGTTTAATGATTTATAGGGTCCGTAGGCAAAACCAAGGACCCTTATATTTTCCTGAGTGTGTCTGTCTGTCCATCCGTCTGTCGCCTGATCTCACGGCTACACCTTTCAGCCAATCACTTTGAAATTTGGCTTATATGTGTGTAGTACCTACCCACACATTTTAAAATATAGCGACTTAAAAAAATTATTTTTCAAAAATATAAGAGTTATGAAAA
This sequence comes from Gerris lacustris, assembly GCA_951217055.1. Classification (NCBI taxonomy): domain Eukaryota; kingdom Metazoa; phylum Arthropoda; class Insecta; order Hemiptera; family Gerridae; genus Gerris; species Gerris lacustris. The sequence continues at coordinate 20,733,948 of OX578283.1, read as the reverse complement.
TAATTGTTTTTTTCTGGAGACGTGTGGGGTATCAAATGAGAAGGGTACGTCGAGCTGATTACAAAATAAATAAATAATAAATATATTTATTTATTAAATATATATATATTTATTTATATTAATAATTAAATATATATACAAAAATATATAATTTTTTGGTTATAACTTTAATAGGGCAAGCGTAGGCGAGTTTGAAGTTGGCGTGAAATGTGCCCCCTTCTATCTCGTTTATGTAAAGTGCAAAAATGTATATTATCTTAAGATTATTATAAGATAATATTATTTTATTTTATTTTATTATTTTATGGGTTTTGAGAATATTAGACCCATAGGATATTACAGAGTAGGCTTTTTAGAATTTTAGAAAGCACCATCAATAGGTACTACTTAAACAGTACTGCGTGATGCCTACGGACCCTCGCTGTGTGCTGACCAGCACACACTTGACCTCTTTATTACTAATATTAATACAGGGTGTATCAATTTTGAAAGGAGTGTTTCTACGGGTCATTGGGAGCAAAATAATTCTTATAAACTATAATCCAATTCTCAACGGTGATGGAGCTATAAGCAAGAATAGTTTGTTAAAATTAATCGACCTTTACCTTAAAATTTTACAATAACTCAGAAAATATTAATCTTGGGGCAGTGATGAAATGAACAATCGTTAAAAAGATCAGTAAATTTCATATGATATTTATTATATTATGTGTGTTCTCGTTCTAGTTGATGCGTTAATGTGACCGGAGAGGTTTGAAAACATTTTTAATAATTTATAAATTTTGAAAAATATTGTACCCACATAACGCTATAGAGAGAAAGGTTAAAATTTAAGAAACGTTGCACTGCTAATAAGCTTTAAAGAGATACCAACAACTTTAAAATATTCCTACTCTAAGTGGGCGAACATTGAAAAAAATACATGTCGCGCATATATTGAAGCTGGTTTAATGTAGGCCTGTTGGTTTATGGAAAAATATGTAAATTAATTTCAATATTCTGATCTGAAATTGATACAACCTGTATAATGAGAATGTATTGTGATGACGCAAAAATTTGGTTTTGGGGTTTTGATGGAATTATTCGTTTTGAGGTCCCCTGATTCTTAGAAAGTGGTTAAAAAAATTGTTTGACTGTCGTCTGCAGTCTGCGTGAAGACGCGTGGAGTTTAAACAAATGGGCCGATTTAGATGAAATATGTCTTGTTCAGAAAATAAAATGTTCAGCAAAAATCAAACCCCGAGGATACATCGAGAAGGGAATAAATAAAAATTGGTAAATCCATCAAAATTTTTGCACCATCACAATATTTTCTTTTTAGTTATACTACGCATAGGAGATATAAATACGTTTGTTGTGTAAAACGTCAATGACAGACGTTATGCGCAGACACACTCACACACATACACACATATATACATATAATATTTGAGAAAGTGTTGTTCGATTTGTCGAAGCGGGTTTTGACAATTGTCCACTTAAAAAAAAAAAAAAAAAAAAAAAAAAAAAAAAACCTATCAAAGTGAGCAGCACTGTGTCAGCTGTCAAAAACACATTTAAAGGTAATATATTTAGGAAAATTCAATATTACGCTGGCAGGGAGTCTATGAAAAACAAAAAATCGGCAAGTGGTCTACGGGGAAAAAATGTTTGTGATTCTATGGTCTATTATGACTTTAAATAAATTGTTTAATAAATAAAACACAGCATTGAGTATATTGAACAAATTATTTTATCGTCATCACTTCATCTGTCCCTGAATGATAAACAAAGAGGGAAAGAAAAAGAGAGAGGATATAGCCGGAGCCCTTAGTTACTCCACTGGAAAGAAGTAGTTAAATCAGTTAGCGTTATTCGAACAAACAATAATATAATTCAAATGTATTCGCGTGGAGGTCCAATAAATTGATGACTTAGTTAAAAGGTGTTATCAGATGATATCATTTGGTACGCGGTATAAGTGATCTATGTCTATGTCTTACTCTATATTTAAATCATCTTGACAACTAACGTTATTTTTGTTTTCAGGGTTTCTGCGTTTCGGTCTTGTTCTGCTTTGCGAACGTGGATGTTCACAGTGCCATCAACTCGTTCATTAACGCCAGGAAGAGACGGAGACTAAGGAAAAGCGCTGATGGAGACCTTAACATGACGACGGGGGCTACACAGACTCGCTGTGGACTGGACGATGACACACGAAAGATTCTTAAGCCAATAAGAGTTCGACAAGACAGTCTGGCAGTGAAGCAAACACAAGTAAGGAGCAATCATGACGATGAAAACAGAAGATCATTGCGTACTGCAATCTTCAACAGAGAAAACCAAGTCTGACAGACGTCTCAACAGAATATTCATTTGGTCTGAACCAACCATTCTCTTGCACTGGAATCTTCATACTTGTTAACAATGAATGATATAAATAACCCAGCAGCAAATATTCATACATATCTCATGGAAAACAGATTTAACTTCATACTGTATCTTTTATCATTTATTTTCTAGTTTATATTTGACAAAGAAATGTAACGAGAAAACAATTTAAAATACGAAAATTTAATTTTAAATCTTATTAAAATGTATGTTAATTTATTGATCGTACCAATTAATTGGAAATTTCAAAACGGCATTAGCAAAAGCTAACAAAGTACGCTAAAAAATCATGGAAAAAATCCTGAGGAATAACCGCAGTAAGATAAAAAAAAATCGGTAAACACCAATACAATTTTACCTTAAATTCAGCATCTATTTTTACTAAGGTTAATTTAATCAGAAAGAATGACATATTTATGAGTTTAATACGACTAAGTTTAAAGAATTCGTATAAGAAATAAAAATAATTTCCCAGAAAAAAACTATAGGAAATGTCAAAATGTCTATAGGAAAATGATTGTGAATTTGAAATCCTATCATATCAATTATTTTATAATATTAAAATCTAATTCACAAGAGCAAAATAAGAAAGTTTAATTGGTAGATTAGCTGTCCTGAGTGCCCAGTGAATCTATCCTCAATATTAATAAAAGGAACATAATATTAATTAAAAAAATAGGTGTAGTGGAGGAGGATGGGCTTTACAAAGCTGAGGGGGCGTGGCGTAGAGGGTCAGGAGTAGGGTTCTACCAAAGTGTCTCCATACCTACTATAGTACTTCAAATGCATATATGTATTTTATATTTAATATTTAGGCACTAAAATAAAATAGTGATGAAATTTGGGAATTATCCATGTGCAGAACAGATAAATATACAGGAGAAGGTACTTTCTTCCACCAATTTGCCCATAAAGGTATGTACAGTGAGCTACTGTGTTTTATTACCCTTTTCGCTTATTGTCATCTCAAAATTACAACCAACGAAGCTATGCATAGTATATATACATCCACATATTTATGTACATATGTTCTAAAGGTTTCTTGACTAAATATTAAACTATTTACTAATTTTTGTATCTTTCCCAAAAATATATGACTGTCTTAGTTAAAGCTTTATAATTAGGCCTAATATTTTCTATGTATAATTAAATTATTAACAATTAATGTGAAACTATTGATAATAGTAAAAACAGTTTACCATGAGATGTGCGTTTTATTTTAATTAAAGTGAACTAATATATTTAAACGTTTGCACTTAAGGTAGATATGTAAAATTCTAAAAAAAAAAAAAATGTAAATTATCCAATGTTATTTATCGTCGTAATTTATTATATGATATTTGCAAATTTATAATCTGTAATATTACCATTCCACCATAAAGTGAAGTCAATATTTCTTAACTTCCCTTCATTCCTTGCCCAATTACCCGAGTAGATAATTACCTATAACTACTCTATAAAATAAAGTTTATTTACAATTCTTAAAATAGTATATTGTATGTAATAGACGCACTGTAAATAAATTTTATTTGAAACATAATATAGATGGAATGATATGTAAAGTATTTTATCAACGATTGTTACGAAATATAAACATTGAATCTCTGTTTAGATGCGTAGAAAGTGATTCTTTACGTACTTGTATTCATTGCGCATGCGCGTCTCATAATTCTGAAGAATTCCTCTTTTTTACCGCCCTAGGGTGGTAAAAAAGAAGAATTCTTCACCTTTACGCACGATTATCGAGTTTGTTTACATTTATTAAAACTAATTTGCAGTTTGTTTAATAAAAGTAACAGTTTCTATCGAGTTTTTTGTGAAAATCAATGAGTGATTTATGTAATTATGACGAATATGAGGAGAATAATAAGTCTCCCGAAATAATTAATTCGGCACAAAATACAATTAATGAATTAATGTCATCTTTATCAAAAGAGAAATACGAAATTGCATACAGGAAGTTTATTTTTTTCTGTATTTATTATTTAAATCTAACAATCGTAGATAAAGTACGGTACGCAGCTCGTGCGAAAACTGCATTTTGCTTTGCTCGTGTGGTATTACCACCCTCGCTGTCGCTCGGGTGCGAACTCGCATGCAAAGTGCTACTTTCCGCATTAGACGCGTAATGCACTATTATATGGTTATACTAAAGATATTAAATTACGTATATTTAATTGTAATAGTTTGTGTAAATATTATAGATAAATATATTTTTGGGGGAAAAAATATTGTTACTTACACATTATTATGTGTAAGGTTTTCGGTCTGCATAATTTTATAATTAAAAGGATATTTTTTTTAAATTAAAATAAATATTGGTCGAGCTATAGATCCAGGGGTCACAACTACATTATAATAAAAAGGGAAGATAATAAAATCGCACTATTCATCCAAAAATAAACTTGTTTTTGAAATAATGACTATTATATTGACTATATAATCTTTTTTTTAACAGGAAAGTGTCATTATTTTAGCAGTTTCCTCTTCCTATAGTTGAGGCGCTTGGTTTTATTGTTGTAAAGCCACGTTTTAATGTTCTGGCGCTAGGTTCTATTGTTTTGGCTACAACATCTATACCTAGACCTAAATATTTCAGAATTTTAAAGACAATCTGAATTTATTTATACACAATATAATATGTATAATATTATTTAATATAAATATTAATAAAATTATGTAACGTGTATAGTAACGTTTTTAAATCTCTCTTTACAATAATATATATATTTTTTTTTAGTTTTATTATTCAATGTAAAAATGAAGTAGAATATAATATGTGTGGGTGGATTTGATATCAGTTAAACGATAGAATAAAAATTAAGTTTCTTACAGATTAGAGTCACTAATAAAACTTTAATTTTAAAGTAAACTTTTGGTCTCTTGGCTGTTAACAAAAGAGAGCCGTTTTGTGGTTCTCTTGTATAACTTTTCTTTCGGTTTTGCATTTCTTCTTAAAAGTAAAACAAAGAAGCAAAAACTTGAAAGTTTCGGCTCAACCTATTCAGGTTTCATCAAAACATTAGGATGAGTAAAAACAAATTTATTTCAGAAATTATTTATTTGGGTTCTCTTAACTTATTATTATAATTCTTCTTTAGTTCTTCGTTAAAAGCATTTGGAAATTAGAGTGACACAGCTTATCTCACGTCCTGTCACAGAACAAATGGTCACGCGAGTAGTATATAATAAGTAAATTCTAAAAGATGAGTATTACTAAAAAAAAAATAAAGGAATGTACGCAGGTTAATGACGTACCTGTCTTTCAAATTACATCAAAATCGAAGTTATTTTTTCAAATATGGACGTTCTAAATAGTTTACTTTTTCAGAATGATCAAATCACGTTACCTTCGGTAAGCTTGGAACAAAAAAGTCCAGCCATGCACCATGACTTAATGAGCGAATTTTCAAAGAAATCTGCGTATTATTGGCATATGATAATATAGGAAAATTTTGTTTTAGAATTTGCATGGTTGAAAATAAAAATTGGTACACAGGGGTACGGGGTACAAAAGTCAAAATAGTATTTACCCTTCAAGATGCATGTCATTGGAAAGCTCTTTAAGAGTACAGTAATTGTTGTTATGTACACTTTTATCATATTTTCATATGAAAGGGGTAAAATGGAAAAACACGTTTTTATGCTATTTTTTAACAAACTCATCCTTTCTTTTGATATTATTGACATTTTAATATTGGTTTGAAATTTTTAAGTACATCCTAAGGGGAGATATCGTCTGGAGTGACACATATATACATACATATATGCATACATAATACATACATAAAAAAAAGGAATCGATTAAGAATGGTCTAAAACGGATTTCCATGGAAATTTTTTTCAAAAATTCGCATTACAAAAATTTTGAAGCCATTGCAATAGCGTAAGTTTCTTTGAAAATTCGCTAAAAGTACTCTACAAATGTTAATATCTAAAAAATGTAAATTTAAATGGTTCGGTAGCAAATTTCATGAGAGCAACCTTTAAATCAATAATTTTAGGCTGTCCTATTGATTTATCAAAAGACGCAAAGTTGTAAGATGGCTTTAGCGCAATGAAATGTAAAATTTAAATTCTGAATCACCTAGAACTTGTGCTATTTATCTTTCTGTGTAAAATAAGATGAAACCTACAAATAGAATAATTTTGTTACTAGTAATTATCATTGAGTACATTTAAATCATGAGTATTATTTTGATAAACTTTTTATCTGAAACAATGAAGTTATGTTAATACTAATACTATATTATGCTAAACGAATAATTTATTTGCAGGTGAAAAAAATATTGAAGTGTCATAAATAGTAGTTAATTTTCTCTATGTCTTGTACTATTTTGGTAAAATAGTTTTGATTTCTTTCCTCTTATCGTTAATAACTCAATTCTCCCTTAAGTAACTTCTTAGTCAAATTTAGTTTTAAACATGGAAAAAAGGCCCAAAGGTTTAGGAGCATAAAGACATTCCTTGACAAAGAAGTCCATAATTAACAAAAATAATCTGGATTTTATTCCTACAGGGTTGAGATTTGTTTAGCTATTATGATTACACCGATGAATGTGAAATTTTGCATCTTGTCATGGTGATGACCTACCGCATTGCATCGAATATAAGACGCATCCCGATTTTCAAACCAAAAATTTTGAAAAAAAAATATATGAATCGAATATAAGACGCATCCCGATTTTCAAACCAAAATTTGAAAAAAAAAAATAAATAAATGAATCGAATATAAGATGCATCCCGATTTTCAAAAAATAGATGCATCGAATATAAGACGCATCCCGATTTTCAAACCAAAAATTTTGAAAAAAAAATATATGAATCGAATATAAGACGCATCCCGATTTTCAAACCAAAAATTTTGAAAAAAAAATATATGAATCGAATATAAGACGCATCCCGATTTTCAAACCAAAAATTTGGAAAAAAAAATAAATGAATTGAATATAAGACGCATCCCGATTTTCAAAATATAGATGCATCGATAAGACGCATCCCGATTTTCAAACCAAAAATTTTGAAAAAAAAATATATGAATCGAATATAAGACGCATCCCGATTTTCAAACCAAAAATTTGGAAAAAAAAATAAATGAATTGAATATAAGACGCATCCCGATTTTCAAAATATAGATGCATCGAATATAAGACGCATCCCGATTTTCAAACCAAAAATTTTGAAAAAAAAATATATGAATCGAATATAAGACGCATCCCGATTTTCAAACCAAAAATTTGGAAAAAAAAAATAAATGAATTGAATATAAGACGCATCCCGATTTTCAAAAAATAAATGCATCGAATATTAGACGCACCCAGTTTCGAAGTGAAAATCTTCCGTTCTCGTATTTACCAACTTGTTCAGACATCAAATTTAGGTTCAACAGAAAAGAGAACACGTTAAACAAGAAATTGAACAGGTTCAAATTCCTAAAAATTGGTGTAAAAGGAGGGTCCGACATTGATATTCTGGAAAAATTCTGAGAATTGGAAATAAAAAGTAAAAAAGAGATCTCAGTGGTAATCTTGAAAGAGAAGTTCGTAGAAAAAAGGTTGTCAGATCTGTTACACTTGAATTCATCGATTATATAAGACGCGCCTTGAATATAAGACACATCTCGATTTTTGCGATGCAGAAACGGGAAAAAAGTGCGTTTTATATCCGAAGCAATACGGTTTTATACCTATTGATAATTGTGAAAATTTTAATCATTTAGTAATAAAGAAGGTCTTTAGCCTTTGAAGATTCTAAAAATAAAATGTAGTGTGGGAATCTACAATATGCGATATTAGAATGGCGGGAAAAAAATACGATATCCTCCCTTTTGCAATTATGCTATAAACTCGCTTGCTGTGAGAGTACGATCATTTTTACCATCTCATTTTTTTTTTTTTTTTTTAAATCCCAACTTTTTTTTAATCATCACAATGTTCTTATATTTTTATTCTTTTAAATAAAAAAAGGAAATGTATACATATATTTTTCTGTTTTGTTTAGAAGTTATGAGGGTGTATCTGTCAAGGCAATCTCGGGAATATTAATGCTTGTTAGCCCTCATTGTCCTTATGACCAAACAAATGTATTTAAAAAAGAATACTCCTACCATTCTCCGTACCTCTATATCATCTTTGAAGTTTTATGAGTAGCACATATAAAATAAATATGTTTTTTTTAAAAAAAATAAACAATATGTGTGTGTTTAGTTTCAATAATATATATTATATTATTATTTACTTATTAGTTACTTTATTTAATATCTTAAATGGATTACAAGAAGCTTTGAGTTTGAAGGACCACTTTGGGATCTAAACCCTCTTGTATTTAAGAACTCCTTTGTTCTCTACACTCTTTTGTGTTTTTTAATCTGTGAAAATAAGACGAAACATTTTTTTTTATCTACTTACGGCAGCAAAATTAAGCATTGTTGTACTGTTTTCAGTCTGCAAAAAATGTAAATTTTTCTTGATTCTTTATTTCTTCTTTATTTTTTATTTATTTTTTTTTTTTGATAAAGTGTCAGCAAAATATCTAAGTGTCAGCAAAAGTTCAAAGTGTCAGCAAAAATTCAAAGTGTCAGCAAAATAACAAACAGGCTGTCACAATGTAAGAAAATGTTACTAAAAAAAGGTTACTTCATCGCAGGTTATAAACACTACCACATTGTTTATTTTTATATATTTAAGCGTAATATTCTGCTAAATAGTTATATCTTTTTTGAAAATAACTTAAATAATTATAGTGACAAACAAATTTTACTATTTAGCAATGATTATTTTTAAAAAATCACTAAAAATTAAGATAAAAAAACAGTTGTTAATAAAAAAAGTGGCAACCCTGAATTGTTTTGCCTTTGTTTTGATTTCTTGATGACTCAAACTTTCGTTTTTTTACAAATTTAATTTCTTTAAATCTTTTATATATTAAAAAGGGAATATAATAATTAGAGTAATTTTTCTGCCGTTAATAGATAAAATATTGTATGTAACTATGCAGCGAAGGAAACATTCCTGACTCGTTTAAAGATTACCTCCTTCGGTTACACCTCAGCAGGTAATTAACATTTGCCGGCCTCGGCTTCGCTTTGTCAGTCAACATGTAAATTTCCTGCCTCGACTTCGCCTCGTCAGTGAAATAGTAAATTTCCTGCCTCGGCTTCGCCTCTGCAGTAAATTTGTTCAGCCTATTCTCGCCTTTGGCTCGAAACTAAAACTTAAAAACTTGTCAGCAAAATTCCATTTTGCTACCTAGTTACATAAATAACTAATTCATTTCTGCATCAAATAATTATGATGATGTGAATGTATAATCCTAAATTAAATTAAATTTGATGAGCACTCAGGCATTTGTGTCTAAGAAGTACAAGATTTTTAAATGTTATTTATAGTTTTTTGAGCTACAGAATTATTTATATCAATTTTGAGTTAAAAGCAGATTTTGATGGATTTAAACGTGTTGAGGTCCTCTGAGTCCAAAAAAGAGGTTTTTTAAAAAAATGTCTGACTGTGTCTTTCATCCCTGCAGACGCATGGAACCTAAACTACAGGGCAAATTTTGACGGAATTTGGCATACATGTTCAGAAAAATCATATCCCGAGCCAAATTTAAGAAATTAATTTTAGCTCTAAATTTGGGGACCTCTTGAAAAAAGGTCCGAAGATTTTGATGAAAAAATTTTAAAATATAGTTCATTTAAATACGAATACAACCATATAAGTCGTTTTCCCGGGGGAAATATAGTTCCAGAGAAAATAGCTTTCAACGCGGACAGTGAAAGGCTGGGTTCGATTCCCTGCTGGGGAGAAGGTATTTTTCTGTTTAAATTAAAATTTAAAATTAAATTTTGATGTAATATTTAATAATTACAATTTTAACGACGAAAACTCAAAACAACTAATAAATGGAAAACTCTGGACCAAGTAATTATGTACTCTCGTATATAAGAAAGTTAGTCTGAGTTGTCTCGGACCGATTATTTACTTACTAAATTTACTTATTACTTTAGAAATTACAATAACTATTGTGTTAATTACAATAGAGATTTCATAAAATTAAATTATGAATCTATATATAAACATACTTTTTACTAATATTTAGTTGATATTATTATATGAACTAGTTATTGTTATTATTTACTTTCTCATATAAGGAGAAAGTATTTTGTGATGGCGCGAAAATTCGATTTTGATGGATTTACACGTTTTGAGGTCCCTGAGGTCCCCTGAGGGTCTGTCGTCTGTAGTCTGTCTGTGCAGACGCCTGGAGCCTAAACTACAGGTCAGATTTTGAAGAAATTTGGCATACATGTTCAGAAAAACCATACTCTGAGGCAAAATCGGGATCGAATTTTAGATCCAAATTTGGGGGCGCTACCCCCAAAAACTCTGGAAAAAAAAATTATTTCTCGAAAACGGTTCCGACGATTTTGATTAAAAAATTCTACAATGTAGCCCATTTAAATACGAATCTAACGATATAAGCCGTTTTCCCAGGAAAAATCTAGTTCCTGAGAAAAAAGATTAAAACGCGGACGGAGAGAGCCCGGGTTCGATTCCCCACCCAGGAGATGAAATGTTCAATAATAATTAAATGTACATACGAAAACTAATAAATGGAAAACACTGGGCCAAATAATTATGACCTCGTATATGAGAAAGTTTGTCTGAGTTGCCTCGGACTGATTTTTTCTTTTTCTATAATTCCTTTTCAACACTTTTGGAACTATATGTATTAGACATAAGAAACTAATGAGTGCCATATTTTTATGTCAAGAGGTCTTCCTACTCACATCCTGGCACGGGACATATTATATATTTTATATGTAGCCATAGCCTAGAATTACACGTTTAATTTGAAGTATTGTTCTTTATTTTCAAATCCTGAGTTTATCAAGGTCTACCCACAACACCTAAAACACGTTAAAATTAAACCTAAGGAAATAAATGTTCCATAAAAATATCTGGGGGGGGGGGGGGGGGGGAGTAACGGACCCCCTGCCATACTCGGGGGTAATGGGTAGTATTCAATTTATCTTTACAAATCATAATTCTATAGCAAATATATAACATTAAAGGCATGAATACTCTGGGATACAAAATATTGGCAACAGGTTGTTCTGAGACACCACTGTCATAATGTTGCCATCATTTTGTTGCCTGGCATCTACTAAGCTTTAAATGATTAAATTATGAGCTTGCACAATCATTAGTGTCTTCATATTATATTCCTCTGCGAATAATTATGATGATGTTTATATTGAGTTGTCAATTGTGACTAATCACAGATATTGTGATTTATATCATTGCAAAGAAAGTGAATCAATATGATCGAGAAAATTGAAGAATTCTATATCTAGCTGCTCAAGTCTAAACCTATACGCATCTTGAATAAATTCTAAAAGAGGTGAGATGAGTTTTTAAACTTAAATAATATGTTATCAGATGATTAAAATTACCATATTTTAACCCGGGCGCACAATGAGACGCAGGAGGGACAGCAAAGTTTTTTTTTTTTTTTTTTTTTTTTTCAACCGCAAAAATATAAGAAACCGCTTATTCTGACCGCTAATTCTGACAATTTCTATTGTCAGAATTTGAAAATTTAATGGTGTCAATAAATGTAGTTAAACTTGTAATGAGACAAAGGCCGTTTGCTTCCGTATCATCAAAAAATCGTTTTTCATTTACTTTATAAAAAGTAAGTAATCATTAACTGAGACATTATATTATTTAATAAAATTTTAAATCACAAAAAGGTCACTAGAATGCATTTCATGTTTAATTTAAGTTAAGTTCCAGAAATAAGTGTTAAAATAATAAATAATAGCACGAAACGAAGATGTTATCCATATACCAACAGCTAAAGGACTAATAAATTTTAATGAAACATATAATTTACTCTTTTTTATACGCTACCTGACTAGTGATTAAAAAGGTCTAAGCGTAATGCACAAGCAATTATAAGAGAACTGAGAATTATCAGAAGGGCTGATCAGTTTGTCTAAAAAAAGAGACGAGAGTGACAGAAAAAGCCAAGCTGAGGCAAAGATTTATCAAGATATCTATTTCTCACTAAATTAACATCTAAGGAAAGAAAAAATAAATAGGATAAAATGTTTAGTTTTAGAACCTATTAATTTAACTTGCCTTATGATAACTATTATAAATAATTTATTTATGTTATGTACTACTTTTCATAGAATACATAATGTAATATGTAATGCTCTCTGTTGTGATATATTTGTTTGTGTATGTCAAAGGAAAGGGGACAAGTTAAAGGGGATACATCCCCTATATTCTATATATACGCCACGGCCGTTGTATCACGGTAGCTGTGCTTCCTAGGTTCCTAGTAAGGTGGATTAGCTGTCGGCTAACATCGGGAAACGAAAACGTTTAGACGGGGACGGTAATAAGGAGTAGTATTTCCTCGCTCTTACAAATGGTCTGGTTTCTCTTAAGACAAAACTCGTGGAAGTGTGAAGACTGTGAGTCAAGTAGTGAAGGAAGTGTGAAACAAACTTAAAGCTGAAGGCTATGTCTAGGGAGATTCACGTAACCCCCACCCCTCAGAACTATCATTGTTGTCTATCTTCAACCCTTACAAAAAATAATAACAACTTTCTAACCTCAACTTTTACACGTAATTCCAAAGTTTAAGAGAGGAAATTTAATAAATTACAAAACTCGAATTAAACTTTACATTAGTTCCAATCGTATAAAAAAAACAAGTCTGAAGATGAAAATAACCAGTCTAAACTGTCGGATAATGATCGAAAATAAATTGTCCGTTCCCACTCAATCACCTCATACTTAAACATCGTCAAAACGGCTAAATTACATCAAATTACTTAAATTAGTTTTATAAAAAGATAAAACAAGACTAAGGCAACAAAATATAATAAGAATTTAATAATAATTCATCAATTTACCTGAATTTTGACGATCCGAATGCGCAGGAACGATGCACCTATGTACACACTTAGCCCGTGACTAAAGACAAATCAGTGTTGCCACTAAGTCTATAATTTTATATAAAAAAAAAGAAAAAATATATGTGAGGCTCTCACGCATTAGAAGTGAAACTTAAGTTCTAAAATGCATTGCTCTCTTTCATTTTTTTACGAAGTTATTATTTCAGGATTAAGAAATGGTTTTGGAAAATTTAATTGAAAAAAAAAAAAACAACATAATTTCAATTAATAAAAATATTTGCATAACATTTTAGCTAATGATAAAGAAAAAAATGAAAACAATGTTTATATAATATATTTATATTATCATTTATATATAATCGAGTAGTGTCCCGACGACGCCGACGCACCTCGAAATGATTTGTTATTGCTACGCTAAGGCAACCACAATTATTTATTCACGATTATTTATTGCTGGTCTTTAAATAGATTTCATTACAATTAATCTGTAAAAATGTTACACTTGGACAAGTCTCGAATCTCAAACTTCGTTACACGATTTCGCTACATCAAACAAATTGAAGTTTCACTTCAATGAAAACCACCATTTTATCAGAACCCTCTTTTCCCTTTTTTCCGCCTTTTTATATTATAAAAAATTAGTTCCTTAAATAATAATAGGTATTATTTATTACTAGCCTTCACCTTGCACGTTCCTCAAGGGGCTCATGCTTGAAATCAGTGGCTACGAATGTAAAAAGTTAAGGCTGTTATAGTTTTCGTAATGGTAATGTACATATATATATATGGGAAATGTAGTAAAATTTGTAACAACATTTTACGACATAATGAGAATACCTAAGGTAAAATTCGTCAAATAACCGTGCTTTTTAGCTGGAGAATGTTTTTTATTTTAAATTTAATAGGTTATTAAATTTAATGGGTATAATTACCACCTACTTCACCCTCTATTGAGGAAGAAGATGGATGAGATATACATTATACGATCGATATAATACTTGCCTCAAATTGGAAATTTTTGCGAAGGTTTTACAAAGGCAGCAAAAGAAATATTTTCTGTGGCTGAATAAAAGCCATGCTGAGTAAATGCATCAGTTTCAGAATAATTACAGAATCGGAATTGAACGACTGATCGTGTAGATATATATATCAAGAATAGAAAAATTAAATGCTTCTAATAAAAAATTATTAAGATTGTAATCACTCTAAAAACATGATTAATTAAAGCTCCACATAAAATATAATTGTTTTTTAGAGATAAATTTGTAATATATAGGTATGTATCCACTTCTTAAATGGTTGGAAGAAAATCACATAACACATCAAGGAATATATGCTAATTAGTGTGAAATGTTTCCCTGCGTACTTCTCAGGTATAAGATATAATATTATTGATGGTGTTCGTAGTCTAATTCCGCGGAGAACATCTTAAGCCTGTTGAATACATTCCCTTAATGATTTTCATCACTTTTTGGAATTAAATATTTTTATTATTATAAATACCGAAGTTTTGTGTTTTTATGTTATTTTTGTGCTATTATATATTATATAACATAATGTAAAATAAAATATTATTGCTAAAGAAACTGTAAAAAGGCTTTAAAATTGATTTAGTTATATCTTATTAGATCCAGATATCTTTTTCCTGTAAATATAGTTTATTTCATTGTAAACTCAACTATTTCTTACATGCAGCTGTAAATGCACGAAAGCTTCAAAACCCCTTGAACCTTACTTTAATCTAATTTCTGATTAATATTATGTAGATATAGAAATTATAAGCACTAACTTTTGAAATTGTAAAAAATAATAATTAAGATTAAATAAATGGACATAATAACTTTTATTTTCCTTATTGTACACAAAATAAATTAAAAATGTGTCAACTATTTGTATTGAAACATTAGTTTCTTTTATTTCAAATGTGTTTATCGGGAAATTTAAACGCTTAATTGTAAATCAAGCCACCAATTATAAGAATAAAAACTGTTTAAAGCGTGAATTATTTGTAATAAAACAATAATAAAAAAAAACTATAAAGATAGTATATACATATACTACAGTAATAATGATAATAAGCATGTAAATAATATAAAATAAATTTATAAAACTATTAATAAAAATAAATCTGTGATTTTAAAAATTATGTTTAGCACTTGAACGTTTTATTTGGGGCATTTTTAAAAAAATTGTCTCCTTACTTTGTCTCACAACAGACATTGTGGGAATAAAATTTATTTGCATTCAGCTCTTCCCGACAATACAACCGTGGTTAACCACAATATATTATTTCTTAATTTCTGACAATTTTCAGTCTCTAACCCATTAAAGTTAGAAAAATCAATAAAAATGGCAAAAAATGACTAATTTGATTGGGCTTTAAGAAGAGGTACCAAAATTCCACTTCTATATTTCCTCTCAGCCCTACAAAGCCCTTTTTTTAGGGCTTTCTAAAAAGAGTCACCTCCCTATTTTAAATCATAACATACATATTTCAACACTTTTTACTTTATCTTATAAAGGGAAAGTATTGTGATGGCAAGAAAATTCGATTTTGAGATTTGATGGATTTACACGTTTTGAGGTCCCCTGAGTCCAAAAAAGTGGTTTTTAAAAAATGCCTGGAGCTTAAACTACTGGGCCGATTTTGACCAAATTTGGCATACATGTTCAGAAAAATCATACCCCGAGGCAAAATCGAGAAATTAATTTTAGCTCCAAATTTGGGGGCGCTACCTCCGAAAAACTCTGAAAAAACGTGAAAAAAATATTATTTCTCGAAAACGGTTCCGACGATTTTGATTAACAAATTCTAAAATATAGTCCATTTAAATACGAATGTAACAATATAACCCGTTTTCCCGGGAAAAATCTAGTTCCTGAGAAAATAGCTTTAAACGCGGACAGGGAGAGCCCGGGTTCGATTCCCCGCCAAGGAGAAGTTATTTTTATGGTATATTTTGATGAAATGTTCAGTAATAATTAAATGTACATACAAAAACTAATAAATGGAAAACACTTGGCTAAGTATATATGAGAAAGTTTGTCTGAGTTGTCTCGGACCGATTTTTTATTTTTTGGCAACTTAGATAAATTTTTAAGGGCTCATTTTTTATAACCCATGAAAATTGCTAAAAATAGGCCACATAAAAATATGGTGAAACATGCCTCATTTTGTCAGGCTTTCTATAATTCCTTTCAACTCCGAACCCATTTTTAGAACTTTCTTAAATAAATTGTCTCCCTAATTTGCCTTATAACAGGCCAAGAACCACAAATGTGAATATAAAAATAAAATTAACTGAATAAAACTAGAATATAATACTCCCAACTACCTTTTGATACTTTCTACATTCCTAAAACTAAAATTTATGTTTCATAAAAACAAAATATACATACAACTACCTGAGTAATCTTGCACTCTATTAATGAAAGTGATCTTGTAATTACACATCACTTGTGATCACTCGACTGCACATGCACACTAATAGAGATTCTCTGCAGGAAATTAAGTACGGTAAGTCTTTAAATATAATATTATTATAGCTTCCTCGCATCCTATCACGTACTTTATTGAGTTTATGCTTTTAAAAGCCAATATTGTCTAATTTGTCGGAAGCAAATTGTTGTTGTTCGGAAGAAAAAAATATGACTATAAAAGGAAAAAAAAGAAGATAATGAAGGAAGTAAAATACAGGTTTTACACAAATTATCATTTAATATTTTTATACAGTTATTTTTGTATGTACAATTTTATGATTTTTCTTGCATTTTGTGCTGTTGACAGTGATTAAATTATTAAATTAAGAGTTTGGAACATTATGCTGACACCATAATTCAAACCTGGGTTACATAAATATGCTTTACAATTTTATTATTCTATTTATAAAAAATATATTGTTGTTTTATCATTTAAAACTTTTCCTTTTATTTTATTTTTTTTTGTTACACATAAATAAAAAGGTGCACATACAGGTACATTTTAAATTTACAATATTTCCTGTATATATTTATAAAAATGAGGAAGATTTTTAATATTTTAAATCCATTTATTAAACAGCTAAAATAAAAAAAACATTTTTTATAAAAGTATTATTACTATAAATATAGTAAGTTATTAATTAAAGAATAGCTTACAGTTGGATCTACCTTTCTACTAAGACTTTGTGGAACTTACTCATAATTAGTATAATTCAAAGAGCAAACTTAATCAGTTTTATGTCAACCTCTTTAGTTAGTTATCATGAGAGAACTTATTTTGATCGACCAAAGTTGTTTAAACTTAAACAGTAAGTAAATAAATATTAGCTATTGTTATTTGATAAAGTGCCGATAAACTAGACAATTTGCTCTTCAAGATTTAGAAGATTATGGTGAAACAATCAAGACCTAACAAATGCTATAGCAAACCTAACAATTGGCGTAGCTGTAGTAGTCCCCTTTGGATCTTCTCCCAAATGACTGTATCAAAATGATTTTAAGCAAGTGTTGTTGCTGTGGTTTTACTGAAACCTGAGACGGCTTGTGTTTTTGCATGAGAGTTTAGGGTAAACTAAAGAGGAAAGCGTTCCATAAAAACTTAGTTTTGTTCCTAGTTTAAAGGTTTCAGGAATGAGAAGCTTAGGGTAAGGATTAGTTAAAGTTAAAGAAATACTCCACTGATTCACACACCAATTCAGCTGTCCCTCTTCAGGGAAACTATTAACCCGTAACTGGTGAGGTTGGGTGTCAGATACCCATGGAACACACACAACATACTTGTTTATAAATTATCACTAGAGGGTTAGGCTGGGGCCTGTGTCCTCTCATGTACCTTCAAATCAGTTTATTGTCTGTTGGTTTGAAGATCTTATATTGCGCTAGCGCTAAACGTGAGTTGTTTTGTTTTTTGGGCTATTTGCAGAAATTCAGGGTATTCCTAACCCAACCTCACCAGTTAAGTTACTCTTTTTTTACTATGTAATTTGTATAGTAAAAACTGTTTTTATAAAATAACTATTTAATTTTTAATTTTTTTACTAGTATTAACATTAAATTTCATAAATATAATAATATTTCCTCAAAATTTTAATTAAAATATTCAAATTATTTAAATAAAACAATGCATAAAATTTTTATCGTACTTTTATTATTATTTTTTTACTTTTCTTATTTGTTGGCCCCTTTTAGTTTTTATGTGCAAAGAATTGTTTTATATTATGTTATTTTTAATACTACATGCAGCTATTTGTTATTTATCCCAACTAGCAAAATTTGCTGAGAGGGGGGAAAAGTTCTGGGTATCTGTAACCCAACCTCACCAGTTAAGTAACATAAAAAGCACCTCACAGTTACGGGTTAAAATTAAAATATTTTACCAAACATGGGAAGAATTGGAGAAGCAAAAGTGTCTATGAATATTAAAAGATTTAATTCTGATGTAAGCATTCAATTATAATCAATCGGTTTACTTTTATTCTAACTAGGAGGGTACTTAATAGAGAAGGCCAACATTTTCCAATCATCGCATTTTTAAGATTTAATGGTCTTAGACTTTTTTAAATAAGCTGTGTCTGTGACTGAGATGATTAAAGTATTTGGCGTCTGGTTAGAGAAAGTTAGATCAAGCAGGTAAACTTTCAGACCCAAGAAAGATCTTATTAATAGTACAAAAAGGGAATGGTGAAACACTTGTTCGAACCTTGCAATTTGGCCTTATTTAGGCCCATTTTACTATCCCCATGATAGAGTTCCATACACTTCACACATCATCCCACTGTACAATTTACCAACGAAGCGAGTATGATGTGGACATTAGTGAGCCATATAAATCAGATTATCAAAGTGTGGGGTCATACCCATGACCCTGTACCTCTCTTGACTCAAAGGTATAAATCAGAACACCACAGCGAGGGATCCTCTAAGGAGATTCCCTTAACCTTGTTCACCCTAGATTCATTGATAGCCAAGCAGACGGAAAAGCATGGGCGTCAATCAATATGGGCAAAGGGGGGCTCGAGTTATATTTGTATGGAGTTATATTTGTACTGGGTTAAAAGGCTTCTGAATAAGTCTAATAGCGTTAAAAATCAAATTTAAGACTTTTTTCCAAACACAAAAAGTGTATACCCCCGCTGAGGACAGGCCAGCCCCCCTTATGAAAAATTAAGATGGACGCCCATGTGGAAAAGGCCCCTTTAGCCCCTTGGTCATGCTGCCTCTTGATAGCCAAGCTTATGGCGGATTTGTCATGGTCATACTGGCTCCCAAGCAAGATCTTAAGTATTGGACCACAGTATTATTAGCAATGCTAGATATAGGAGTGTCTATGGAGGTCATCAAACAGCCTCTTGACTGTTATATCTTGCCTTACGTATATCTTCGACTTGAGGTAGACTCGCCACACAATAAATATTTTTATTAATTCAACTTTTTTCATCCGCAATAGGCACTGATGATGGCCTTTTGAAGGCTGAAAGCTGCTTTAGCAATAAAAATGTTCAATATACGTGGAGAGACTGTTAGTGTTATTTCTTTAGTATTATTAGAGTTGTATTGATGTAATTTTCCATAGATAAACACTCTAGATCAGTGATATGGCAATTATTTGATCTTCTATGGATAAAAAATAATTAGGGAAAATATCTAACTTGCAATAAAATATCTACCTACTGGGGTGTCACACTTAAAATTACCCATTCATTTTTTTATTAATTTGTTTCTCTATATTATAGATATCTATTACAGAGACCTACAAGTATTCACAAGAAAAAATCTCTTAAATTCAAATTGGGATGTAAAAAATGTTGAATTTACTTAAAACCTTTGGCCTTTTACTAAGGGAGTGAGAAATTTCCAAATCCATCTTAATATTTTACAAATAATGCAGGGAACATTTCTTTTTCTATTTAGGAATAAAAAAAAGGATAGTGTAATTAAAACATAGTTATCACACAGTACAAATTAACCTAAAAAAAAATCAAATAAAAAAAAAAATCTATAAAACATTAAAGCTTAAAAAAAGGAAATAAAATATTATTTTAGCAATTATAATATAACAATACATAATAATAAAAAAAAGTATAGTTATAAATGTACTTAAGTCAATTTTTATTAAATTAGAGAACCTTTCTGCTGTTTCAATTTTCACTTTATGCTATTCTCTAAATAAAACAGGAACTTAAAAATAAATTATACAGTTTATTTTCCCTGAATTAAAATTGATTGACAACAAACAACTTGTTGAAGAAGAAACAGTGCATACAACATTTTCAGCAATTTTTAAAAATAAAATAACAGCTGATTTTTAAATACTTTGTAAATATGATATGTAGTGTTATTAGCAAATGTTTAAATATTTATAAAAGTCCAGTTATGCACCATGACTTAATGAGCGAATTTTCAAAGAAATCTGCGTATTATTGGCTTATGATAATATTAGAAAATTTTGGTTTAGAATTTGGATGGGTGAAAAAAAAAAAAAATTGGTACACTGGGGTTCGGGGTACAAAAGTCAAAATAGTATATTTTCCCTTCAAGATGCATATCGTTGGAAAGCTGTTGAAGAGTGTAGTAATTGATGTTATGTACACTTTTGTCATATTTTCATACGAGATGGGGGTAAAATGGAAAAAACACGTTTTTATGCTATTTTTGACCCTACATGGTCAAAATTTGACGACTCCAAAAATTCTGGCCAACAGATTTATCCTTTATTTTGATATTATTGACATTTTAAAATTTATTTGGATTTTTTAAGAGCATCCTAGGGTGAGATATCGTCTGGAGTGACACATACATATATACATACATACATAAAAAATATGTTAAATTTCAGGAATCGATTAAGAATGGTCTAAAACGGATTTCCATGGAGAAAATTTTCAAAAATTTGCATTACAAAAATTTTGAAGCCATTGTAATAGCTGAATAGCTTAATTTTCTTCGAAAATTCGCTAAGAATAAGTAGAAAATGTAACTAATGTCAACTGAAAAAGTAACAGGTGTGATTTAAGCTTTAAATGTTTCTCAATTTTTATATATATTCCTCCTCAAAAGTTGTATAAAAAACTGTCTACAGCTCGTTCTGCTTTACATAAACTTTAAAAATATACTTTCTACAAGAACTAAATTTTGAACTATCACTAAAACTATTAGATATAACACATAAACACAAAATATAAACATATAATTATTGTATAAACACATAGAATCCATTAAAAATAACTATAAAAAATAAAATAAAATTATAATTATATACAAATCTATTAAAATATTTATATTTCATCATATATATAAAGATATATTTTAATTATTTGCTTTTTAAAAAAAAACCCTATAAATTAACACTGTAAGAATACACAGTCTTCATTTTTAAAATAAATTTAAATATAAAATATAAAATAAGGAGAAACACTAGACTCAAGTCGAGTTTATCTTTAGTTAAAAATAAACAAATCAGAGGATTTTTTTCTTAAAAAAAAAAATTAAAAATAGATTAAAATACAAATTTCCATATCATAAACAGCATACACAATGTAAACTAAATAAAATTATGTATATATACAATTATATTTGAGGTGTATGTATATAAAATATATAAATATGTACATACATAAAAAGTATATTAAAAAAAACTATTAAGAGAGATAAATTTTACAATTTATTAAAGCATTTCTTTGTTCATTTTTTTTTTAAATTATTACTATAGTATTAATGTTTTTTTTTCATGATCAAGTTTTAAAAATATTTAAGGACATGATATTTGGACTTGCGATGATTTTTCGACGAGCGCTTTCTTGGCTTCCTTTAATTTCTAAAAAATAAGAGAACATAAAATAATAAATAAAAAAAATACACATGTATAATTAAGTAATAAATTGATATTGAATGTACAATGAATTATAAGATGTATAAATTTTTGTTAAGGAAAATTAAAATAGTCCACTCCCAATTTTTAGAATACAATATACCTCTTTCAAAAACAATTGTATGTTTAAGGTTTAAGTAATAACACTAATAAGGTTATGTCATAATTTTATGACTCAATTTGTGTTTACTTTTTTC
Organism: Gerris lacustris; assembly: GCA_951217055.1. NCBI lineage: Eukaryota > Metazoa > Arthropoda > Insecta > Hemiptera > Gerridae > Gerris > Gerris lacustris. The sequence goes on along the minus strand of OX578283.1, from coordinate 20,711,600 downwards.
AGAAATTAAAAAAAAATCCACTGAAAGATTAAAAAATAAAATACGAATAAATTTTATAATGGTCCAAAAAAATTAATATAAATAATCTTATATAGCAAATGAGGATATCCCTACCGTCGATACTTGCTTGATCTGGAGATCACTGGACCGGTTTCGGCTAAACGCCATCATCAGCAGAGTCGAAGTCTCTCGTAGCACTCGACACACTCATCGAGTCTACATGAGAGAATGAAGTTCATTCTCTCATGTAGACTCGATGAGTGTGCTGAGTGCTACGAGAGACTTCGACTCTGCTGATGATGGCGTTTAGCCGAAACCGGTCCAGTGATCTCCAGATCAAGCAAGTATCCACGGTAGGGATATCCTCATTTGATAACATACCAACTTGCGGTAACAACTCACAATTCGATTTTAATCTTATATAGGTTGACATTATCTCTCAGACCATCTTATTTGTGTATCTTTGTGTGGTAATGTTTTGAAGCTACATTATTTGATTAATGCACATTAATAGCCCTATAAGTTGGGTGTAATAGAAGTCTTATTCCTAATATTTAAGTTTAAATTAAACAGGCTTATAGAATTAACTATTAAAGGTGTACCGAGGAGGTATAGAGTATTCTACAAAATTTAGGTTACAACAAAATTAATTGGAAAAAAAAATGTACAAAATACAAAAGAGCAACCCAAACACCACAATAAAACCAAAAACCAACACAACACATTGATTAAATGGGATGAAATTTATATTTATATTAGGTTTTCCTTAGTTTCATAAAAGTAGTTAAATATTTACAGACATAAATACTTGAAAAAATGAATTTGGACTTATATCAATGAACTAACATTTATACTTATAAGTTAGTAAGATAAAATGATCATGGGGGAGGGTTCTTCAGGGGATCTATGACTACCATGCTAATCAGAATGTGGTATGATATATCTCTGGTATGATACAAGAGAAAAGTGATTGAGAGACAGTATAAGTGATAAGGAGCTGCTTAACTGAGTGACCCATTGCTTCTTGTGTGATGAGATAAATGAAGAGTGATATGAGATGAGTAAAATGTTTGATATAATGAGATATTATATCACCTACTCAATTATATATTTTTTATCCTTACTTGATAATCAAAATGATGTAATATATTGCATATAGTTACTGCGTTAAGTCTACGTAAGTGCTTCTTATATAAAATTATTTCATAGTAAATCTTGATGAGTTGGTTATTGCAATTCTCCTAAGATTAATAACTATAAAACTAATTATGATAGCAATCCAACCTTGTTTTAAAGAAAAATATATATTTAAATATTATAGAGGTGGGTAATAACTGTTATTTGACGTTAACTAGTTATCACGTTCCCGTTCTCAACCGGTAACAGGTTCCACCAGCGTCTTGATGAGCAAAAAAAAGGTCCTCCAATATAGTGAAGATATTTACGCAGCTTGAACATTCTACAAAGATTCTATATAATACAAATTAATTGATTTTGAATTAATTTATTCTCTTAATACTTTGAAATCCAATGAGTGGGATCGCAGTAAAGATCTATTTAAAATTTAATGGGATTTAACAAGCAAAATAAAACAAAAAAAAAGGCTCCCTTGCCCGATAAAAGCGTGTAATAAGTATGAGTCTAAAATAGTTGCGGAGATGAAGTCCTATAGAGACGTATAATATAATTATAATAAAAGTTGTTTGAGAAAAATCGGCCCAGTAGAACATAAGATAAAACTTATGTTAGTTACGTATGAAACGCGGGGGCGGGGTGGGGCCTTAGCGCAAACCTAGATCTGGAGGGTGTCAGCTGAGGTGTTGTCTTAAGTCCGTCGCAGGGCCCGCGGCAGAGACACTGACACTAGGTGCGAAACTACTAATTATGCAGAGGAAGGGATGAGGGCTGCGAGTAGATTCCAACCGAGCGTCTCTATACCTCTACCCTAACTAGCAAATCTTTGCTTTTTTTTATTTTGTAATAAAATTATTTAAATGGAAATAACATAACTTACTATACTGTTATAACGGAAACGGAATCGAGAATGGTAACGGAAATAAAGAACATAACTGAATTGATAACGTAACGTAATGAAGAGTTATAGTTACAATATAACGCTTCATTAAAACCTAATACCTACACCTACACTACCCAGGAGTTATTGATAACGAGTTACGGATAACGTTTCCGCTCCATTACCGTTATAAATATAACGCATCGTACCATGGGAGCAGAGTACGAGTGCAGTGCTGCAGCTAAGCGGAATATTTAGGAACTAAACTAGAGCTGTAACTACGACAGTACCCTCAGAGTTAGGAAGGGACCCTATCCCCCCTACTCTGAGATAGTACCTACCTCCGTGCCACCGCCAGTCGATATATTTATGGATTAGACTAGAGTTACTCGATAACAGGTATTTTTCAATAATAGGTTATCTATCTAAGGAACGGTTACCTTACAATAAACGGTTATTTTTAATTGTTACGTTATTTTCGACCCACCTCTAAAATATTATGATTCAGTAGTGGGTTAAGTAAAATATGATCTTCACAACTAGGTTTGAATGAAATGGACCAAATAATATTTATTTATTTTTATCATCTGTACCCTTTTTATCTAGATTTTACACTAAGGAGAACTTATTTAATTATAAATTTCATGACAGATGACAGCACAATTCAACTCCAAAAATAAACCCTGTTAGTAGTTGGCTTAAATTAATATGATATTAGTATAAAAACTAAAACCAAAAAACCATAAAATACAAGCAAAGACCTAAACATTACATATTATAATTTACATTTACCTGAAATATTTAAAATGCATAAGTAGGAACAAAAAAACAAATATAAATGATACAAGTGATCTTAAAAGGAACTTTTTTTACATTGTCAATAAAATTATTATTATACTATAACAAATTGTACATAAATAATAGTTTCTTTGGTTAATATCTCAGGGTTCAGAACAAAAGTATAGGAAAAAAAAACAAGATAAAGGAAGGTAGTGATAATTATACACATTATCATTATCATTAGTATCAAAGACGGACAAGAGCACATTTCAAAATTTTACAGGAGAGCCGAAAAACTGTAGCTCAAATTCTACAGGTGCTAGAGCTATGATTTTTTTTCTGTAGATTCTTAATAGACTCAAAACTAGTTAAAAGTACTGAAAACGTGAATTTCTTATATATTTTAGCTGCTAAATGGTTTTAAAAAGTGGAGTTGTCCGCTTTTGGAACAAAAACAAGGTTTTGTCCGTTTTTGAAGCAAAATGACGTTGAAAATAATGGTTAGAATAATAATATTGGAGAAATAAATTTATTTTCATGTTTTTCAAAGTTCTTAGGGGGTAGTGCCCCCAAATTTAGAGCTAAAATTGATTTCTCGATTTCCCCTCGGGGTGTCATTTTTCTAAACATGAATGACAAAATGGTAGGCGTAGGTATTCAGATGCTAAAGCCCGCAGTGCATCATAGGAACAAGTTAGTAAAATGCAGCCTCCTGATTGGCTGCTTCGGTTATGTCCACTTTTGAAGCAAAACGTGTATTGATTTGTTCGTATTTGAAACAAAACTACAAATATTATTGCATTTTTACCCCTTTTCTGGTCGTTTTTGATGCAAATGGATAGCAGAATCTGATGCAGCAGCCAAAAATTTATAAGAAACAATCGATAACTGAAATTCGGAAAAATGCCGAATGTCCGTCTTTGATTCTAGGCTCTTCATTTTTCTTAGGGCTTATCATTCTAATTTTGACTTATATTCTACAGAGATTGTATCCTCAATCACTGAACTATAACTAAAGCAATGATAATTAAGTGGAAAATTGATTAAACAATCGTTTTAACATGATTTAATCCTCATCTTGTGCAAATTGTAACAGGAAAGGAAGTTCTAAAACAGCTATACATATATATAAATATTACCTCCCGCCCCAGATACGTTGGTAATCAAAGTGTACTTTTCTTTGCTTAAAATTGTTAGCACAGCCTCATACATGTTATTTGTATTTTTAACCAATATATGCATGTTTGAAATATTTTGATCAACACATTGATAACGAATGAACAATTGCTTGGGAACAAAGCAGGGGATGGGAAATAAAACAAAAAATCAACTTTTAATAACTGAAGAATGAAAAAAATGTTAGAAGAGAGTCGAACGTATGTATAGAAACTTTCAGATGTGCTCTACAGGGCTAATTGGTTAGATAGAATCTGAACCGTGGGCCTGCATATTAGAAAAATAGACAGAAGTATAGTTGGGAGGCCATGTTCCTGGAACGTCATTAATTTGTTGGCTTCAGCCATAAAGTTACAGAGATGTAGCTCAAGAAACGGTAACTGTATCCAGTGCAGCTCCACTGAAGGATCTATAGATTAATTTCTAGTGTCTGAAAATATTTCTTTCTCCCTTTTATAAATTAAAAATTTAATATCCCAGCCATTGTTTTGTAATTATTTTGAATATTTTTAGTTTTGATTTTATAATGGAAGTGGTGACATGTTACAGTTTTTTTTTATTTTGAATCATTGGAGTTCAAAGGTTTGCTCAAGGCATTGCTGCCCTCCCAGAGAAAATAGTTAATTCTTCCATTGGATAGTTTAAACCAGACACAAGGGTTCTTAAGATATCAATAAAAATTGAAAAGTTTGAATTAATTTCAAAATGAAGAATATTGTTACATTCTTTCTCTAGTACCTTAAATTACTGCCTACTATAACAATGTACTTGCCAAAATATTTGCTCAAAATTGCAAATTATTTGTTATTTTGTAAAAAGAATCCTAATAGCGAATTATGAAAAAAATAAAAATAAAAACATTATTTGAAATATAATATGAATTGAATAATTTGAATCTTATTGAAATTATATCCGGTGCTTCGGCTTGGGCTAACTGTTCCAACTTCTGAGATTTTTTACGAGCCCTATTCCCACCATCCTCCATGCAGTGGGAGGATTGAATACCCATTGGATCCTTTTATCTCCACTTTCCTTAGCTACAATAATAAATGTAAAATTAAAGTTAAGAGTTTCTCTTGTGGTAAGATATAATGAATGCCCCTCCATAAATTAAATTTTAACATCAAAGCCATATTTTGGCATCTAAGTATGCTATCAACAGAGCAGGTTTAAAAAAAAAGAACCCATTGAGGAGTCTCATTAGAGTCAAAAATTGAACTTTTATTTTGGTTATAATGGTGGCTAAAAAGAGATGGGAAAGAAAGAACTAAATATAACGCATGAGAACCAATAAGGAAATACAGAATTTATATGGGCATCCTGAAATAGTGAAGGAAATAAAGGGTAACAGGGTATGATAGTTAGGGCATGTACAGAGGATGGACCCAGTGAGAAGCTCCAAGAAAATAATTTAAAATTTGCTGGCCAGAAGGAGAAGGCAGGAAGGTCCTAAGAAAAGATAGTTGGAGGACGTGGAAGAGGATTTGATGAGTATCAAGTGGCGTTACATAATGCCTGATGACTGGTACGACTACACTGACTGACACTCTTGTGTGTGCGCTCAACACACTCCTCTTACTTGCACCATGTAAATACATGAAGAGAGTGGTAAGATATTCAGTGGACTAGAGCGAGTAGACTCGATTGACTTCCAACGTTTTACAGTACGAGTGCTAAAGAAGAACTTATTTAAGTCAACTGTCCTCATTTCAAAGACAGTTCAAAATATTGAGTAGCATGCAAGTTGACCCTCCTGCCTACTGTCGTACCAGTCAACTTCCATCGTGAAAACGCACCTTAAGGGTCTAGAGCTGGATTTGTGGAACAATGGATCGAGAATATTGGAGAGGTCTTGTGAAGCAGGTCAAAGCCCTTCATGACCAGAAGTTGACTTTTAACTTAAAAATTTATATTTTACGATTTTGGTAGTATTCATACTACGGAAAGATTAAATTTTAATTTTAATCAAATTACAATTATTATTAACTATGGAAAACAGACAGAGAAAAATACACTCCAGCGCCGGGATTTAAACTACAGGCCTCTATATCTCCAGTATAGCGCTCTACCAACTATCTGTCTGTTTCCCGTGGTTAATAATAATTATAATTTGATTAAAATTAGAAATTAAAAATTTATTTTGTGGAGCAGCATTTGTTTTTATCTTACCAATATATCAATTCCACTTGCACATCTGTCCTACAGTTCCTTTTATGATTTTTTTCTTACAAAAGTCATGGTAGAGATAACTTATAATTTTTAAAAATTTATTTTAAATCTAGCTCACATTAAAATTTTTAATATTTTGTACCATTCTATTTGTTTTGATTTATTAATAATAAATTATGTAAATAGGCCTTTGCCATAAAAAAAAACTAAAAATACAAGCTAAAATTTACATTATACATTGACCATTAAAAAAAAAATAAAATTTGGATTTAGATAAATAAAAAGAACTAATATTTAATTCAATTAATAATAAATATTTGGTTTGAATTACCCATATGTGTGATATTCACACAATAAACACAATACTGAATAGATACATTAATACCCAAGATTGATTGAAATAATCAAATATAAAAGTTACTACTTAAACTGTACAGAAAATGTTTTGTAGTTATTATACAGAAGTTAATATACATAGTTACAATATTTAAATTAACTTTCTAACTCTAGTAAGACAATTAGTGTAAATATACATGGTAATAATGCAAAACATTTACGAGTAGACAACAAACATGTTTAGATGAGTTTAAAACGTGATTTACACATGTTAAAGTGGTATTTGGCACAACTACACAATTATAAGAAATATTAAATTTTTTTACACAATTTTTTCAGGTTAAGTAACTTCAATAGTTTCATACTAAGAGGTACATTAAATATTTTAGGTTTTAATATAACTACTATAAATATAAAAAAATAATTAAAATATAATACATTTTAAAAAGTTATATAATATAAATATAAAAAATAATAATTGGATAATACATTTACAAAGGTCAGTTAAACAATGGTGGGGAAGAAGAAAATACGCTAGATTGAGTAATATTTTTCGGCACTCAGGATAAAATTCAAAATGTAATAAATGATCAGTTAACTGTGCCTAATCGCAAATAAATTTCATATGATTTAATAAATAGTAGTTGCATTAACATTATTAATACTAGCACTTCAAATGAACTCTTGATTAACAGTGACAGTAGTACCTATAAAAATATATTATGAAAATCTGGCACTTTCATTCATTTGCCAGTTGTCAGATGAAATATAAAGTAAAGATCAAATATTATGTATTTTTCATTTTGTTGGGATCACACAGTTATAAATAATAACAGTGATTTAAACATGTCATTATCCCTTTGTTTTTTTGATTTGCCAATAATGTGACAATGTGAAATGTTATTCACTTAAATTGAAAACTCGATCCAACAATCACTTTAACACTTATAGAACTAGATATAATTTATTTTAATTTAGTTAATATAAAATATATTACCATAGTTTGATAGATAGATCCATTTATTACCAAATCATACATTCACTTACACTTAAATAAATTTAAGTGAATAGGTTAAATACATTCAAGTAAATCGGCTTAAACTTTGGAAAAATCATAGCAGCAAGTTTAAAAATGGATTTAGTGGAAAGGTTCATCGCTGGAGCAGGTTCATTCCCTTTTTTTTTTTTTTTTGCTTGTCGAGATAGTTTTGATCGGTGTTGGTTTGGTTCACAACATTGATGGAGGAGGCGCGAAAACCGACATTGTCACTGGGCACTAAACACCATTAGCTAAGCCTCTGTTCAATATTAATTAAAGGTTTAATATTAAAATGATTTAAGTATTGAAGATACAATGGGCTAACTTAAACTGGTTGCATATAAGGTTTTAGTGTTTACTTTGTTAAGTTGACCTTTTCTTATCGTTTAAATAAATTAATAGTGAAAAACATTTTTAAAAACAAGTTTTTATTCGTATTCTTCTCAGCAACACCTTTTAATACCCATATCATGGGTGTGCTTAAAAAAGTAACTAGTCAACCATCTTGGGCTGTCTGCCATATTGGATTTAGAATGATGTCACTTAGCTAACCATGCATTGCCATCCAAACTAAAAATTGTATATGTAAAATTTCAGTTCAATCGGTTGAGGATAACTCCTTTAAAATTCAGTTGCAAGATTTGACCCGAACATACATGCAAACATTGCAAAAATTTATAGAATGCTTTTCTTCTTCCTTAATATGTCTAACTGAACTATATTATTGTTAAGACAGAATTACATTATTATAGGTAATTAATTATTAAATTTACAAATATAAATAATAAACTTTTTCATTGTTTAATCTGTAACACATTTACAAATAGCAGCTAAATATAGAATTGAGTAAAATTATATTGGAAAAACCACAGAAAAGGAATAGATAAATTATATTATTGTTGATGGGTATCGATGAGTTAACCATAAAAGAACAGATATGTGCCTAATAGAAGATCAGTATTAATCTAAGATGTTCCACATTATTTACTGCTCAGAGATGGGGAGCAATAATAAGGTCCTATATTGTAAAAAAAAAGTATTATTTTCATGTTGGGGTGTTGCCTGCACACACCACGACCAAATGAGCCGACTCAACTACTAGTCCAGTTTAGCAACAATGCTCGTGGTGCGTGGTTTTAAAATGGCCGGTTTCTGTACGATTAAGTTAAAATTATTAAGTGTAAAATTTTAATAGTTACATGTTCTTTTTCTACACTTCAAGACCTTTAAATTGATGAAAGACATGTCATGGTAACTAAAAACTTTTTTTTCAGTCTCCCGCCATATTGGCCTCCATCTTAGAATCCATTCTCCATCTTAGAAATATTAAGTGTGAAAACTCCAAAACGTGTACATTTGTCGAAAATGCCGAGATGCACCTGTGTGCCGAATTTCATGTTCCTAGCTATAGTAGTTTCTAAATTGAAACATGCCAATGGACAGACAGACAGACAGAGCCGTTATATAAGGTTTCTTTTAGTACTTCGTACAGAAACCTAAAATAGGTGTAGCTCTATGTGCAGTTATAATTATAATATATTATATAAAAAGCAAAAGTGTACGGTGTACGAAGTGGTTGGAGAAGAGGAATTATTTTACCTATTGTAAAGGAGTTGGATGCAAAGGATTGGTACATATCCCATATGCACCTACCCTCCCTCCAATACTCTGTCAAGTCAACAATCACTGTCTTCTTCTCTTCCAGTATCACTTGAGATTGCTCTTCAGACAGAGACATTTCAAACAGCTCGCTTGACAAGTCACATCAAAATGATCAAACAGAAATGAAGCTAAGGTGAAGGTCAAGTCGGACTGTAGGACCCACCAACAACGCAACACACTCTAACCCGACAAAAAAAGTGGTGGTGGGGGGGGGGGGGGGGGGGGGGGGGGCAGTGATCCCGACAGTGGGACCGCCTGACTGTCAGACCCGACAGCGCTATACACAGGCTAACTGTCGGGTCTGACGGTCACAGCCCCTACCACAGGGCAGATGTGTCGGCCAGTGTGTAGGGGGATTTAGGAATCTCAGGAGGTGATTCTACATAGTCCAACAAATAAAAAATAAAAAATGTAGTTTATGCTTTGCCTTTTCATTTATCACTATTAAAGTAAAACTGGGTTTTCAGTAAAAATTACTTCATTTTAGGGACAGTCGCACAATATTTTCTGTAAACTCTTTAAAATTGAGGCCCTAGTTTAAAAAGTAGTTTAACCCCAAACTAGATTTATAAATTATAAAAATATTAATTTACAGAGGATTAAACTAGCTCTCTTTGATAATGCCGGAAAATATATATCAAAACTTGTTTTTCCTTTTTTAAATTTTTTGTGTTAAGCTATCACTCCGCTAGACATACCCTCAATTAAGCTTGCACTTTTCTCTGATAACTAGGGGTGACTCACAATTTGGGAAGTACTCACTTATCCTTAATAAAACATTTCTCAGATAAACAAAATGTGATTAAGTGCTCAAATTTAGGTTTTAGCAGTTATTGTTAAGTAAAAATATACCTGCAATAAACTAAAATATAAAAATAAAAATAATGGCACAATAATTCTAATAACCTCTTAGCTGCTATTTGTAATACGATACAATTCAAATTTTTAAATTAATTAAAAAATGTTAACTAATAATTTGTAAAAAAAAAATAGTAAAAGATTAAGTTAGTATTCCGATGGAGGTAGATTGGTTCACAGCTGATAGTTGTAGTCAGAGAGCTGTTCTTGAAAGGTAACAGTAGTAGGCGATGTAACAGAGGCCATCTCATGGACGTACGATGATCTACTCATTTGCTATCACCACAACCCAAAAACCAAAAAACCACATGCAAAGAACAAAAACAAAACAAACAAATTTTAAAAAAAAAACCAGCACCAGTATTTAATTTGTTTTTAAATTTAAATTTAATTTCGTTAAAAAAATAGAAATATATATACTATTTACAATTAAAAAAATAAATTTGTTAGTTTAAAAGAATAATATTAAGTAGTAAAAAAATTTAATGATTAAAAAAATAATTTAGATGAGTTAATTTGAAAATATTAATAAAAAGAAGAAAAAATCGAGCAGTGCATGCAAAGGAACTGAATGATTTATAATTAATTTAAAGGAACTTTTTATATTTCATAAAAAAGGATTAGTTTGTTGCCACTCAAACTTGCCTCTTCAATAATTCTCAAATTATGTAATTTACACAAGAATATAAAAAAATGTTATTATTATTTTTATTATTATAATTTTTTAGTAATATAGCTTTTCTTATTTACAGTGTCACGCATAGGAAAGATATAGACATTTTAAGAAGAATAAGTAAATATAGTGGTCATTTTAATATCTATTTTCATTTTATTTAAAGCTATTATTTATTTAGTAGATTAAGTCTAAACTTATGTTCAGTATATAATTTTGTCCGAGTTATGTGCATTTTTAAAGTATTTGGGACCTAAAAAATATAGAATTAAAATATTTATATATTATTATTTAATTTTTCTCCAACAAAATAATCTTAACTTTTACTGTATATTACTTTTTATTTATTTATTTCTTCAAGTTTTTAATTTGTAGGGACATTCCTAAAGTGTCGAAGAAGCATTAAGAATGTTATTTTTCCTTTGACTAAATATTATTATTTACCTAATTATTTTGTTTTAACTTTTCCTGGTCACATTTTGTATTAATTTGTTGCATTTATTTTATCAGCATTTGAAGGAAGATTTTTGATGAACAATAAATGGATCTGATAAATTTAAGGGTAAACTGCAGAATAAATATATAGCTCTTCTGGAGGAGAACCTGACATTCACACATGGCTATCTAATCTAACAGGCAATCTAAGGCAAGATTCTCACAATCCAAGGGGTAGTTAGTCTCCTGTGTATGATGTTCATTTATTAGACAAAAAATGTTGAATACAAAGAAGTTTATAAAAGGTGTACAATTTAGATCTAAGAGGAATAGATAGGGAAATGTTTTTTGACATAACGGGGTGGGAAACTAATGAGAGGTCAGGAGTTAAAATTCTAGAACATCAGGCCAACTAGTCAAACAAAATTGTCACCGGTAGAGGGGTGTGACACTAAGGAGGAACTGCCTAGTGGCACTATTTTTTTTCCTCACATAGGTTAGCCAACCTGATTGCCATTCGACACAAACAAACACTTATTCTGCACAAATTGTAGTTTTATAGCACAGGTTTCCACAGTCAGAGTCTAAAAATGCTAGATTATCTGGAGCAGTGGTGTAGCTAGAGGGGACAGCATTCCTTGGGCTTAGTAGCATTATAGGGTCATCAAATTAAATTTGGAGTGATAATTGAGGGGGCACGAAAACCAACTTTGTCCCTGGGCGCTAAACACCTATGCCACGTTTCTGTTCCAGAAGAGACATCATCAGAGATATGGTAAATCTCCATGTTCTCAACTATGTAACTGTAATGTTTCAAACCCATTACAGCAACGTTCCTAACCTTTTTCTTTTATGGATAGGCAAAAAGTTGATTTATTCTGCAGACCGGCAAATATATCTTTACTATTAATATCTAAGTAGGTAACTCTATCTTAATAATATACTGAACTACCTAATATTATTATGCAAATACTACCTGGTTTCTGAATTATACAACTATGAGTAATTTTTTTTCCCAGACCTTCCAAATTTGTGGGACCAGCGACTGTATTAAAGAATTCATTCTTAAGGGAGTTGCTCATGGTGAGAGCCTAATTTGATGTAAATTAAACATCTGTATTAAAAATTTGCTAATTTAATTCGACAATAAGCTAATCAAGATATAATAAATTTGATTTTTGGGTCCACTTGAGTTTTATTATTTAATAAAAAAAAGAATAAAAAAATCTAATCTAATTACTTAATTTCAGATAAATTTAATGAGATTCGTCACATTCCTGCATTGAATTATATATTTCAATAAAAGCACCCAATGATTTTAAAGCTTAATTGTTGCATAAAATAATTACTTTTACTTAAACAAATATAAAGGCATAGCAAAATAATATTAAAATTATTCTACTACTAAGTATTTTTCTGCAACCCATTTTCTAAAGATAATACATAAAAAACTAAAATACCAGAATACTTGTAACTATTAAGGCAAGTCTAGTTAAATAGAACAAGTAAGATTGTACTAGATCATTAAACTTTTCATTGGTTGCTAATTTTGTGAATTAGGTTTAATCTAAAATGCAAAAATCAATAAAGTAAGTCAAATTTTCGACTGTTTATGAATTAATGTGAGAATATTGACTTACATTTATGTTGCTTAATTGTGTTAAAATTAAATTATTTTTTTTATTTCTGTTTTTTTATCTATAAAATTCATCTCTTCTCCAAAAATATTCAAATTATATGTTTAATATAATAATAAACAAAGAGAAAATAAATAATAATAATAGAAGTAGAGATTTAACATTGATTATTGATGTTTGCATTCAAGGGAGAAAAAAATATTTAATAACATAAAACTTTGTCTTCCTCAAATAAATCTGACCGCCCCTTCTCAGAGAGAAACTAATGGTTTACTTAACTAATGGAGACTTTAATGGCAAAAATAATTATAAAAATTTAGTAAGGTTAAGTTAAGACATTTGCAGCTGATATTTTCAGTCCAATTTGTCAGCTGGGAGAAAAGGAAAATAAAATTCCATCACATTTACCAAGCTAATGAATGCCCAGCTATGATATGCCTTTAGTAGCAGACTTTTGGCTCGCTGATAAATCTCTAAAAAAAGCTTTTAGCAGGTCAAATTTTATTTTAAAATTTTAGCCCAGGAGTATAATTTTCACTTTTAGTGAGTCTAATGACCAGTTTTGAAATTAGATGGTCTAGGAGGGAATCTTCACTCAGACACTTACTTAGGTTCAAAAGGAAAAACGTTTCTTTGAATGATCCACTTATTTATTTAAGTTATTCCTAACCCCCGAAAAAAGATATACATTTCACATAAGGTCTGATTTATTGAAAAAATAATGTTTCAATATTTTAAGTACACTAATTGAATTAAATGTTTTAATATTTAAAAAAAAGAATAAGCTATATGTATACAGACCACCAAGAGTTATCATTTCATTCCATTTTTTTTTTTTAAATCAAACTATTGCTTAAATTAGAAGTCTTAATTTGATTCAATTTAATATCAATTACTCCCTTTGTATTGTTAATCTCAACAGGAATGGATGTAATAATGTATTAAGTAAATTTAATCAAGTTTAGTTGATATTAAATGAAAATTCTATTGAATTCGTGCTGCATTAATTCACTAGAATTCTTGCAAGTTGAATTCCTAAGAACTCTTGCAAGTTGTATTCACTAGAATTCTTGCAAGGTAAATTCAACTTGCAAAAATAAAAACAAGTGAACTTTTAATTTAAAATTACAATCGATATTTAGATTTTAACACAAACTGAGATCAACGAGCTAACAAAAATAAAGCTTAAATGCAAATGTATACGAGTAATTCTTATCAGTTTTTGAGCTAAAATGAAATATTATTTTATAAAATTAAAGCAAATTATTTGTATTTTTACAACAGTACTATGGATATTGGGAGGCAGGTTTGAGTGATATGTTTAGTTTTTATTCTCGCTCAAGTGTCTGTGTGTTTTGGTTATGGATTGGGTTAGTAAGCCACTGAACCGGGTACCAGGTCAGATTGAATAGAGGATGATTCTTTCGTACCGATACTGATGTCATACCGGAACACGAATTCCAAGTCCTTCTCTTGTACAGACGACACTGTCGCCACTTCTTTCTAACTGCGCTCACCACCTGTAACATATAAACAACCGTTTTTATTTTTAACTGATACAGTGATAAAGTGAGTTATTTTTAACTTTTATAAGCGTAGTATGCATTTCATACGACTGTTAATTTATTTAAAATGCAGTCTGGATTTAACTGGAGCTAACTAGGATGAGGCCTAGGAGCTTGAAATAAATCGGCCCATACTCTACACTTGCATTGCAAACCATGCCATTTTTTATTTTGGCTTGCCGTGCTTGCATGGTATGCCGTGCGTCATGCACTGTAAATGCAGTTTCCTTTGTGACGTGCTAGAAGTCGGTGATTATACTGTGATCTTTAAGTGTACACGACCAGTTATGTCTGTAGTAACGAAAGAAAAGCTTTAGCCGTTTTGTTGATTGGCGCGATACATGAAGATATCAAGGAGAAATGGAACAGGAGGCAAATATGGACTAAAAATTGGTTGAAGAAGAAAAATAACCTTGCGCTTAACTCGCCACAAACAATGGTGATTTCTATAAACATCATTAAACAACGACAAGAAATTGGGAGACAGAAAAACTGATGTATAACTCATTGTCAAAAAATACAAGCAAGAATCTGTTGCTGCTAGCGCACGAAATTTAACCTCAAAAGATGTTGCACTGTCAGCATGTGGTGCGAGACTGGCCCACACACTAGCATTTTGGCACGGCGCCGGATGGCATGGCAAGTCGAAAATCAAACTTGTCTTGATTGTCATCGTAATAAACAGCTTGGTTTTCCGGTGAAATCCGCGTCACGAAGGGGAAGAAGTCCGACGTTTCGCTTCCACTACTGGAAGCATCTTCAGGGGTGTGGTGCATCGTGATGTTTACTTGAAGCAACAACAAGACATACTGACGACTGGAGAGAAGGACGGCGTATTTATAGTTGCTTTCTGGAACGTAGATTATACCTAGATTCCCCGGGGGTTGTTCGAGTCCGGTTTATCCTTTGTCGGGATGACGCAATCGGGCAGGTGTCGCCTTTGTCGGTGTTCCCTTGTGGAGCGGGTGGGGGTGGGGGTCTTTGTGGGGGGGTTTTCTCTCCAGTCGTCAGTATGTCTTGTTGTTGCTTCAAGTAAACATCACGATGCACCACACCCCTGAAGATGCTTCCAGTAGTGGAAGCGAAACGTCGGACTTCTTCCCCTTCGTGACGCGGTTTTCACCGGAAAACCAAGCTGTTTATTACGAGTCTACCCGCGGAAGCCTGCGCACCAAGTTGATTGTCATCGCACCACGCATTGCAGGCCGCGCAAGCACGGAGACTTCCACACACTAGCAATTTCGTTTGTTTTTGGCACAGTGTGCTTGCACGCCATGCAATGCACGTGTAGTGTATGGACCGCTTAAAGGAATGTTTATACCCAAGACTCTATCATTATTCTCATGGACTCTCTCTTCTAATGAAAGAGCCCGCACCACATCTTCAGCCCAAGAACCCACACACTCTAAATCCAGCTATGGATCAGGACTGACTTTAGTAACTTTCAGCAATATAAGTAAATGATATTACAGACTGTGGTCACCTGGGTCTGGGTATGGGATTAATTATGTATTTATATTCATCTATCTCTGTGCTGAAGGCTTTAGCAGTGCAGAAGTATCAATCTACTGAGGAAATTGCTGAATACTAATTTGCACCTTGGCATATAGGGCTCTTAACCCATTCAATGCTTTTGGTTCCACTGTGATTCCATGCCATGCTAAGGCTGCTGGCGGATGGATCCCTAGAGGATCCAAGCACACCCTTCTGGCACTCCACCACTCTCTTTCTCTTACAAGGGTCCACCAGGCACGCTGGAGTTTGTATCCGAGGTTCCCAACTACAAATTTTTTAAAAGATTCACTTTCAAATCATGTGCTTAATCTCATTTGGTATTTTTTAAACCCACCACAGAGGTACATTCCTGAATTGGAAGAAACGTTGAATGGATTAATGCGTAACACCAAAAAGGCCATTAAGGCTACCAACTTGAAATTTAACACAAGGTGGTTTACATCAATGGAGCTAACCAATACAGATAGATCATATAATTATTTTCTTTATTGTTTTGAACATATTGAGAGCAGGGCATTTAAAAGATGGATAGAGTCTATGAATTTGGTTAAGCACAGGGCAAGTCCATCTACAAGTCCTATCCTATAAACCTTCAGACAGCCATGTGTTAGTTAATCCCAAGTGATTATAAAATATATTGCTCACAAGATCTAAAAATAATAAATCAACTAAAGTTTAACAATTTATCTAAACTTGGTAACATAACTAAAGATATGGTGCGTAATATCAATAAAAAGTAATTACTTTTAAAAAGTAAAAAAAAAAAAATATATATCAAAGGGATCAACAAACATTGGCTTTAAAAAAGAATGGTATAGCCTGAATTAACAAAAGAGCAACCCATCTGATACATCCCATAAAAAATTGAAAATCAACTTTGGAATTCATGCGAAGAAAAAAGCTGAAATATTAATGATTTATTAGTTTTCACATACTCATTCAATATTTACCACAAAAAGGAAGTTTTAGTCAAGTCAAGTGCCAGTTACCACAACTACCTGGTTTTATTTTTATCTCTGGTTTAGCTTTACTTACCTTTGTATTTCCATTCAAGCTTGGGAAAAAATCTTTTAGAATATATTTAACAAAGTTTATTCTTGAATATTGAAAATTTTAATTCTAAACCAAAAAGAAAAAGTGTGTAAGAGAGCAAAGGAAAAAGGAATTTAAAATGAATGAGAAATTATCAAGTGAAGTTAACAGAAAAGTAGTCATTATTGGAAGTAAAAATAACCTATTAGATATGGATGAGTCTATGGAGGTCATCTTGAAGAAAATAATCTATTTTTTATTTATTTGATATTTATGCTTCTGTATCTTCCACACATTTTAGTTTGGTAAATGAAGTAAAAACATTATTACAAGCAACAAACAAGTAATAAGGGAATTAGTTAAAATTTCATTTAATGGAAAATGTCTACCAGAAGTGCTAAGGTAGAATTACTAGAGTAGGTATGATAAAATCACATTTATTTTTCCTTAAAAGTGTGGTAGAAATAAAATAAAATAAACGTTTAAATTAAAAAATGAAAGCAACTGACCTCTCCATTAAAGAAGCAAAATAGGCAGGCGACACATAGACCCTGGGAAATTAAAACAATTATAATGCATTAGAAGTAATAAAAAATATTTCAAATATAAATAAATAAAATTTTAGAGATTAGTGTGTTGTAAGGCTCTTTCCATAAAGCCAAAATTGAAACAATGATGATGATTGGGTTGATTTCCAATTAGGTAAAACATATTCCCCACTAATGACTGCTTCAAGTACTGAATAAGGTGGATGATCCCTCTTTTCAGTAATGATCGCCGATTTCACTATTTAATTCAAATGTTATCGTTATCATAAATATATAAAAAAGAAAAAAAAACTATTTGGTAATATATATGTATGTGTAATAAAGCTGACCTGGCATGATGCAACAATGGCTGAAATCATCTGGTATGCTGTCTCCCAGGTAGTGCCTTCTTCAGGTCTGAAGGGCATTACAAGGTATTGCATACCCAGAAGTGGAATAAGAATCAATGTAGCTCTTACTGCTTTTCTAGTCCTTCCTGAAGGGGCACCGCCCACTGAGACTGATGTACTTCGCCTGCAAATAATATAGAATTAAGTTGGAAAATTATCAAGTATTCTTTATTTATTATAGAATGCATTATGTGAAGATAGTTAGCCCTTTGGAAGGCCCAAGCCCATCAGGGGCTGTAGTGCCAAATATTTGTAGTATTATTATAATAGTAGTAGCTAAGGAATGAGTAGTAGGCAGGGAAGTTGGTTATTTCTCAATAAAAGTAACACAGCCACAGTTAAACATGTCTTCATCACTTATTATCAGTGACCAACCATTTATTTAAAGCTAGGACTTAATTTGCTGAGTTGAGTCTACTCACCTCAAAACTATTCCTCTCTACTTTTGGGGTCAACCTACAATATACTTAAATACATGTAGCCCAAACAACCAAAAACTTATGTGTGGACCAGAGGACCAAAACTTATGTTTGAGCGGGTCAAAAAGTGGACAGTAAATATAGATGTGAATAAATATCTCATATTATAAAACATTCAAAACCATTATCCCTTTGACCACAGCAGGACGCACCATGTGCGTCACATATTGTCTCTTTAGAGAAACTGCATGACACCCATGGTGTATCATGGGCAGTAAAAAAAGCCTCTCTCCAAAAAAAGGAGTGGGGGAGCCTCTGGCATATGATATCGGTTTGGAAGATGTATGGTCATGTTAGTAATAGTCCAATGGTTGTATGGAGTGAGTCATTCTCTTTTCCTTTGTTTATGTTTTTAGTACCGCGTGTTTTTGCTCTCTTTTTTCAAGCCCCTCATTACGCTACTCGTGTAATGTAAATTATACAGCATTTTTTTAATGATAAAAATAAGTCATTTGCTATTATTTGACTTGTTTAGATTTTTCGACCGGGACACTTTGAACATGATTTCTTAAAACCGGCATGACGCACCTGTTATTTATTTATATTTTTTTTTTCATACATAATAATATAAATAATTAGTAAGGTCCCAGTTTTTACATGTTTCAATTACACAATACATTTTACAAACTAGTTATTTTTTTACACATTGAATTATTGAATGATTAAATAAGTCAAAATAGAATAATAATATTTATAATATTGCAGTAAACCACCAGACGCACATGGTGCGTCATGGTGACGCATATAGTGCGTCAGCACGTTTCAGTGATAAATTGTTCATTCTGTGGCTGCATGACGCACACGGTGCGTCATAATGTTTTTTTTATGTTTACAAACAATAAACATTAGAAAAACGATTCTGATGCAATGTTTTGCATATCTGAGTCCAGACAAACATAAAAAAAATACGTGTAGTGTCGCGGGACACCCGGTAAGAACGAAGTTCCTTACATTTTTCATTAAATATAAAATCACACTGCTAAGTACGTATACGTTGCTAACTACTCGTTCCAATAAATATTTTTGACTCAAATAGAAAATTATTATTAGTAAAATTATTACATACAACTTATTACAAAAATCCCTTGATCCGCTTATGAGCGCAATATTATTTTATTACATCAATTTATACTTACATATTTACAGTTTTATTGGTTAATAATTTAACACAGTCGACACTGTCAATTTCTGACGATTCTCTCGGTGCACTTACCATTTTAAATAATATACGAATACTTTTCTCAATGATAAAAACAATAATTAAAAAAAAAAAAGCGGTGTTTTGTCGGTAAATAGCGAGTTTGACAGGAAGAAGGAGTAAGAGAGAGAGAGTATAGTGAGAGATAGATGGAATGATAGAAGAGTTGGGATTGAGCACGAAAGGATACCAAATGAAGTATTATAGTAGAGGGTACTATACATTCTTAATATTCCACCCATACTAACTACAAACACCACACTTCGGACATCAACTTTTAAAAATTGTAAAATATATCACGTCACTGTAAAAAAAATTGCTGCTTGTATCAGGTTGAAATTTTACGTGCCTGTTTCAATTGCACTTTAGACGATGTGTATAAAGTTTTATTAAAATCGTTACGTTAGAACGTAAGATATCGGTAAAAACGTTATTTTCTTTATTTAAAACGTTTAGGTCCGCTTTAATAAATTAAGCGATCTTTATCACTTCATAGCAGAGTCGGTGTTTGTTTTACTAAAAAAAATTATTTATAAAAGTTTTTTGTCTCATTAAATAGATAAAGTTAGAATTTTTTCCCGTCCTAAAATTCCAATTTTAAATTTGAAGCTTACGTTTACACGTGCGTTGCGCGTGAACACTTGGGCGGATAACGTTGTCCAACGAACCTGTCCTGGGCATTGGTAAAATGAACATGTGTACCAAATTTTTAGTCCGTCAACTTTTACTCAAGTTATCGTCATCCGTCGATTTCGTGACGCTTTTAGCGTGACGGTGATTTTGGTCGTTTTTTCGGATTCACTCCCAGGCTCCAGAACGTGCCATAAGGAACTTCGTTCCAATAAATGGAAAAAAAATCGTTCCTAGGAAGTAAATTTGTTTTTCTCTTCAATGCCGCAGTTAAAGGGTTAAATTACTTAGTATGAAATGAAACGAAAATATTTAGGCATGAGCTTGAGCTTGAATACAATTTGGTAGAATGTGAACTAGAGCTGAACTTGAGTTACGTAGATTGTAGCAGGAACTGAAGAACTACAAGATAATTGATGATTACAAGGTAGGGGTAGGTAAAAGTTTTAGAGGAGTTAGGGTTATTAGTAAATGAAAGAATTTGAAGAAAGTGCTAATTACTTCTACTAGCGCTGGGTACTAAACAGTAACTTATATTAGCATATGGTCAAGTAGTAAAGTAGAATAAATTCAAAGATTTAAAATCTTTACTGATAAGCTAATACTTACTACAGACAATATACTGATAGTAAATTCTACAAAAGCTTGGTAGAAAAACTAAGTTTGTACTAGAGAGGGTAAACAGTGACAAAAAATAGTCTAGTATTATTGTTGCCTAGAAGTTTTTTACCAGAGTTGGTGGAAATACTATTTTCTGTTAAAATTGCAATAAACTGGTGAAAATAAAAAAAAGTGATTGATATTCAAGTTAAGTGATTAAATATTTGAACTTAGTTTGTTTTTGCCAATAAACTAGGCAAATTTGTTCTTTAGGAGTACAATGTACTAAGCACAATAACCAAATACTAATTAACAGGTTATTCACCATTTCTTATGAACTAAAAAATCGGTCAGAGACAACTCAGACAAACTTTCTCTAATATAATAACAATATAATAATTAATTAACTATTATAATAATTAGTATTATAATACCTGTTGGATCTGTAATTAACATTGTTGGTAGGAGGTGGTGGGAGAGTGGCCGGTCTGGCAGGTGGACTTGTGGACTGACCTGGATGAAGTTTAGTCAACAGAAGCCGCACTATGTTTATCAAAAATACAAAGTTTGCCACCATGGAAATGCATACAGGAGCTGACAGCGTTAAAGAATAGTAAGACTCGTGAATCCAGCAGCTAGAACAGAACAATAACCGATGATATAAACAGTGCACACGTAAAAACAGCATGAGATAGAGAATTGTGATGCCTAGACAGTCAGACAGTAAAGGGGTTTGTACAGGTAGACTCAACTTGCCTTAGTAAATTACTACCGACTACTGTTCCCATGCAGGATGTCCAGGTTCGTTTCTGATTCCTGACTCTGGACTCTGGCAAGGGGTTTCATCTTTGGTGCTCACCCAGCAGTGTCATATAAATAGTTAGCTGCTTAAGTGAAGTTGCATATATGCCAATTATAAGGTTTATACAGGTGATGGAGCGAAACATGAACCCTTTTTCACCCATTACATATTATGGGGTTTTAAGCCCTTTTAAAGGGCAAATCCCTCCACAGCTGTTGCTCACAGGAGTTTAGTTTTAAGTGGGGAGCCATATCATGGAATGTTCAGTTAACCTATACCTCAATGGGACAACATTGCATATAGATACAGTAGGTAAATATTTTACATTTTAGATTAGATTACATGCTTAACTTTCATTTAACTTCACTAGTTTGTCTACTCAATACATACTGAACGTCTTCGGAGGCGGAGGTGAGTCTAAGAGCAGCATAGATGGTTACTAGAAGAGCCGGTACTCCCCAACCAATGTTGTAAAGCACCGGCATCACTTTTGATTCAGTTAGGAACGTGACCACAAGAAGTGTGTGTAAGTATAAACCCTCACAGAACATCCAGAAATAAGTGGCTACCATGAAGTACTGAACAAGAACATAGAGTAGTCGACACCAAACCTGAGCAGAAACACGTTAAAATTAAAATAATCTGAAAAAAATAAAGTTTCTCCATAAAAGAACTTAATTATATGAAGCCAATTTTTAACAGAAATGGTCATTTTTAAGTGTGAAAAATAAACAGTTACTGTAAGTGTCATGCATTAAAAACAGATGCCTAATTTAATCAAAATCAGACAAGTATTTATGACCGAACAGACAGACAGGAGACTAAAAATGTTCCCTGATGTCCTGAACAGATTTTTGATGAAAAAGTTTTGAATTTGGAGAGACAAAATCGTTATTTAGAATGACCACTATGCTTCTGTTGTCTTTAATAAGCGACACAAATAAAATAAATCTTGTGAAAACTAATTATCCTTAATTTATATACATAGAACATAAATATTATTATTTCATTTATACATAGATCGTCACGCCTTCATTTAATGATATAAATTAATTGAATATATATGGCAGACTAACTAACCCCGTTATCGATTAATGTGAGATGGTCGTCCACAACTGTTTCGTACCAAACTAACCACAGCAAATTGTTCAATGCTAATGATATGAATAGATTTTTATGGATCTGTATCCTTGTGCAGGAGAGGGACCTGAAACACACAAGTAAATTTATATTACAATATGGTCCTTTATCAACATAATTATCCCTATATTGTAATATTATAACCATTTGTAAAGTGTTTTTCGTCTAGTTATGATTAGAGCTAGACCGGTAGGGAAATTAATGAAAATTAGGAAATGCATCAGTGCTCGTTATGTTAGTCCGAAAATGAAGTTTAATTAGCTTACACTCTAGCTCGTTATGCAAAACGAATGAAAACCAAGAGAATTACATTTAGGACTTCTGTGTTCATGTAATTGATGTTGAGATTTTCCACATCCCAAACTCAGATTAAATTCAAAGGTGTGGTCAAATTCAGTTTCATTTTGAATAATCAATTTCTAAACATATAGATCTACCCTGTAAGTAAAAAATCCTATCATATTAATTGAAACGAAATACCGCTTTCTTAAGCAAATATTATATTTTCTGAAGTTCATCAATATTATTATTTATGAAGATGAGTCAGATTTAGTGAGCTCTAGTATAAAAGCAGGAAAGGGGCTAGCTGGGAAACATTGTTGGAACAGTAAAATACAAGTCCCCAAGATAGTATTGGAAGGTACTTTAGATGGTTGAAGTTAAAGAGGAAGCTTGTGGCTGTAAGTTCCAATGACTATTAGGTTCTGATGGTGATTCTGAAAATTCTGGATGATCAATGGTCATTCATGAACGATAGTGATATCCATTGAGGATGATGATCCATGGAGAATATCCTCCAGCCATCTCCTTCTTGGTCTTGGAGAGGAGGAGTCTAGCACAGGATAGGAAAGAATGACGAAGAATTGTACAAAAATGGCTACAATTTGTGCTAAACAAAAGAAGAAAATAATACCATACAAAAGTAAGAGTCTAACCAATGGCTATAACTCGGTTTACTTTTATAACCTAATTAAAACTGCATGGTTCTGCTACAAACCTAAAATTACAACTAAATATTGCGTTTGACACTTTAAACACCCATTTTTAGGGTTTCGTTGGTTAAACCAAAAAAAGAAACCCTTAAAGTTTCGTTCATGTGTCTGTCTGTCACTCTGTACGGTTCCAATAACTTTTGAATAAAAAGCGATATAAGCATGAAACTTCCCAATATTAAAGATCGTTTTGACGCGCACACAGGAAAAATATAGCGAACTCAAAATTATCAGCTGTTCAAATCCAAAATGGCAGATAACTCACGTAATGCAAAAAAAAAATGTTTTTTAAATTTTGAGAGGTGTATCAAATGAAAGGTATTGAAGAGTAGATTACAAAAATATATAACAATTGTGGAAAGCGTTTAATTTTCCACGCCATTTTATCAACATTTTGCGTCCCCCCCCCCCCCCTAAAGCTATATTTCCACTGTTTCTAAAAATATGCAAAATGGGCGTTCTGCTGGGCCATAGAAAAAATAAGAATAGTAATTCGATCTGATTAACTGGGAATCCAAGATGGCGGCTAATAGCTGTCACGGGGAAAAAATATTTTTTAAAAATTTTGAGTGAGGTATCAAATGAAAGGTATTGAAGAGTAGATTACAAAAATATATAACACTTGTGGAAAGCGTTTAATTTTCTACGCCATTTTGTCAAAAAACATCAAAATCTTGCCTCCCCCCCCCCCCCTTAATAATTTCATGTTTACAACACCAACGAAACCCTTTTTACGTGAGACTTCACGCACTACCAATTTATTTACAACAGCAACTGCCTACCTACCTCTTTAAGAAACTCCAAATAAGTTTTTTTGTATTCGTGACCTGCCAACATCTAAGGGGAACCTCCAAGTTCTTTGTTTAGGCCCTTGGCCCCCTTAGCTCTGTTGGAACAAACTTGGCTGGAATTGGCTACAGTGGGCCTTTCCCTCCAATTTTGAGGGAGAGGGAGATAAGGAAGAGGTGACTGGCGACTGTGTTCCTGAGTAGACCTGTGTGTGTGTTGGCCATTTTAGTTTAATTTTAATTTAACTTTTACATCAGAGTCAATCTGTTACATCCAAGTACCGATCAATTCCACTGGATTTACTTTCTGGTACCCAGAAGAGGTTGATTGTTTTGGGAACTTACCCTGGTGCCCAGGGAAGTACCCACATCATCAGAGCTAGCTCTATGTGTTCTACCCTTCAGGATAGACTTCATCACGACCCACACATTCCATCATTTCACATCTCTCCAAACTGCTAAACTCTTGTGTTTACAAATATATTTATGCAATTCTCTTTAAAAATATACTTACCAATAAAGTACAGTCCACTCAATTTAAATTACTTTATTCATTACTCCTTACTTTACTATTTATTTTTATATTCCAGATTTGTGGCCAGGTCAGGCCCTATGCCCTCTGGTACCAACATAAGGTATACGGAGCATTACTTCAAATAAAAAAAAAAAAATAAAATTAATGTACCTGAAGTAGCAGAAGATGAAAATGGATAAGAGAAGAGCAGCTAAAGATATTGCGTATCCAATTTTATAAATCAAATTCACCTGCTTCCTCATCTGTAACAATAGAAATAACCATATCATTTTGTTTTTATACGTATTTACAAAAGAGGATAATTTTTCTAGATGAAAAGAAGAGCAAAGATCCTGTAAGTATATAGGAGTCCTAAAATTATACAAGTACAAAAGAAGGTAAATAAAATATATTAAATTAAATGAACACAATAAGAGCAAATAAGCTTAATAATTCGAGTTTTATAAACACAATTACGAATAATTTTAACAATAACTTTTAATAACCTAATCAGTTCAAGGTTTATACATATAATCAAAAAAGAAGATCATATATACAATATGTTCATGTTCCAAGAATACAACAAGAGTCAATAATCTGAGTAGTTCAAGTTCTATACTCAAATTTACAGAAGAAGGTTAAATTGGATTAAATTAAAACAATAAGAGCAAAAAAAACCTGATTGGTTCGACTGCTGTATACCTATTTACAAAGAAGGTCAACAAAAACTTGTAATAAGAGCAAATAACCTGATGGATTCGAGTGATTTATACCTAATTACAAAGAAAGTTAACAAAAACTTTTAATAAGAGCACATAACCTGATGTATTTGAAAGGTTTTTTTTTTTTTTTATAACAACAAATTTAAAAAGAAGATCAATAAAGATATGTTTAAAGAAAACAACAAGATGATGATTAGTAGGAGTTCAATACGCATAATTACAAAGGAAGGTATAAGGCAACAGGAAAAAATAACTTAAGTTTTTAGTTCGAGATTTACATTAATAATTACCAAAAAGAGTTCAACTAAGGCATGTTTTAAGAAAAAAAAATTACGTGATTATTGTGAGTCCTGTACACATAAATTTTACTTTACATAACATAAATTTTACAGACAAAAGTTTAATTTGATAGATATACTTATAGAACTCAAACAAATCAGGTTATTTACTTTTGTTATCTTCTTGAAACATGTCTTAATTGATTTTATTTTGTAAATAATTAAATTAATTTTTTTAGTTCGATATTTACATTAATAATTACCAAAAAATAGTTCAACTAAGGCATGTTTCAAGAAAAGCAAATTACGTGATTAGTACAAGGTCTGTACACATAAATACAAAAGAAGGAAATAGCCTATCAAACTGTACCAAAAAGAGCAAGTAACCTTATCAGTACAATTTTTATACCAACAATAATTATTGCTGGTAGAAAAATTAAATAGGCTTTTTCCTTTTTTTGTAATAGAAACACAGTGTTGTGACACTGATATGAATTTTATGTTTAAAAAATGACTGTATCTGGTAATATCCAGACATAGAATGTTTTATGGTTTCCGGTAAGAAATGTTTTCCCAAGACCTGTATGATTGATTAAATTATTAAGGTTAAAGATGATTTAAAGTATATTTATACATACATAAATGTTAATTGTAATGTCATTGTTGTAGATGCTTGAAAGTGACCTAACGAGGTCGAAATATTGCAAGAATGAGATAGACGAGTAGTTTTGAACCTTTTTCATCCCGACAGACCCACAGTCTCAGAATATTAACCAAAATTTTTAGGGATCACCTTCATCTATAAAACTATTTAGATTTAGGCATTTCATTTAATCGCTAGGCCTATAAGATAATAGGAAACATAGCCACTAATACCTAACAGCATTAGCCCTGAGCGGGGGTGAAGGCTAATAAATACATATAATTTATAAAAAAAAAAAAAGGTGGACAAAATGCATATTTAGAAGATAAAATACCTTATTAGTCCGAGTTAAATACATTACTTTATAAAGCCTTGTTCAGACTGCCGAACCAAACAGAGGAAACGAGCCGAGCATTGGACTATGCGCATGCCCAGCCTAAAGTGCGCCTGCGTATCTCAGACTGGGCATGCGCAGAGACCAATGCTCGGCTCGTTCCCTCTGTTCGGTTCGGCAGTCTGGACGAGGGTTTAGAAAAGAGGTCTCGAAAAATGTGTCATTTAAAGAAATTATTTAAGAGCATGATATGATGTAACTTGATTAATTTGAATTCTATACATTCGTTAACGAATAGAGGCCACCAAACGTCAGGTTTCAAAAATAAGTAAAACCCTATGATTTCAATTAGTATTCCAGTTTAAAGTTCATTCGTGCAACTTAGAGGGAACATTTCTTAATAAATTTTGCCCTGCGCATAATGTCCGGTGCCTCGTTAAAGACAAAACGATTTGGTAGGGAAGATTCTGTGTGGAATAATAATGGCACAGTCGAGTTTTCCTATCGGGGTATACTATGCATTTCCTTGAGCTGTCTTTCCCTTTTTAAAATAACTGAATTTACATTAACTGCATTTCTTTGTGTTTTATTCATAGCTGAAAGAAATTTATATTTATCAATAAATGAACAGGTGTCTAAAATAAGGGCCTAAGCCTATGTTATTTTACCTAGATATACAATAACCCGGTTGGCCTTAACTAACTTTAACAATTAATAAGTTTTCGTTCGAAAAACCTCAATATCTTTTTTTTTTTTTTTTTTTTAAATTTTATTAGAAGATTGCAACTACATAATTTAATGTTATAAGCAATAATGATGTTTGTTTATATAATGACATGATGTTGACTTGAAGTGAGGAACTGTCCATTAACAGTACTCACAGATACTAGCATGAATTATTACATATATTTATACAGAGGTTATTATATGAAGTTATACATCGCTCAATAAATCACGGGGCCACTGCCTCTTTAGACGTCGGGGAGGATTTCCGGGAATGAATGGTAATGACAGATTGTGGATTAATGGATTAGGGTGTTGGGATATGGAGTCATGGAAGGATTTGTATCGAGATTTGGCTAGGTCATGGACGAAGGGTACTTTAAGGTCGTTGTGAAGGGTAAAGTTAGAAACGTAGAAAGGAGCGTGGACTATTCTTCTTAGGATTTTGGACTGAAGGGACTGGATTCGATAGGAGTTGGAACGCTTTGTGCAACCCCAGAGTTCAATACCGTATGACCATATGGGCTTAATTATGGTGTTATAAATGAGTAATTTGTTATGTGTGCTGAGTTTAGATGTATGGTGTAAAAGTCTGTGTAAAATTCTGTAGCGTCTGTTGCAGTCTTGTCGTTTAAGTTTCGTGTGGTGTGCCCAGGTCAAACGACGGTCCAGGTGTAAACCAAGGTAGCGGACGGAACTAGAGTGAGGGATAGGAATTTGGTTTAGGGTTAGTGGTTCACATACGCCATGTCTCAAACTAAACGTTACATGGACACTTTTGTTTTCATTAATTTTGATTCTCCACTTCTTGAGCCAAGTTTCCAGAAGGAAGAGGTGTTGCTGAACTTGGTCAGATGCTATTCTAGGTGATATATTAGATGATAGAATACATTTATCATCTGCAAAGGATGCTAAAGTGGTGGCAGGATGTTCAGGGATGTCGGAAGTGAAAATAGTATACAGGATTGGACCTAGGATGCTTCCTTGGGGTACACCTGCTTTTATAGGAAAAATTGAGGAAGTGGAAAGGTTGTAGGACACATGGTAAAAGCGATTTTCTAGAAAGGATTTTAGGATCAGGTA
Organism: Gerris lacustris; assembly: GCA_951217055.1. Classification (NCBI taxonomy): domain Eukaryota; kingdom Metazoa; phylum Arthropoda; class Insecta; order Hemiptera; family Gerridae; genus Gerris; species Gerris lacustris. The sequence continues at coordinate 20,682,846 of OX578283.1, read as the reverse complement.
GTAAGTGAAAGGAAGGATGCCCTTTAGCTTCCAAAGCAAGCCGGCGTGCCAAACCCTGTCAAAAGCTTGCGCTTCATCCAAGAAGACCGCCGAGCAGTACTTTTTCTGTTCAAGGGAGGATGCTATTATATCTACAACTCTGTGACACTGTTGGACTGTGGAGTGAAGGGATCGAAAACCTAATTGGTGGTTCGGAAGAGTTTGTAAGGATGCTATTACAGGGTTCACACTTAAAATTTTATTTTGATTTCCCTGACATCCCCTGACTTTCCCTGACTTTGTTGATCAATTTTCCCTGACAAATTAAAAAAAAAAGAAAAGAATAACAATCTCGTAAATTTAACGGAAATATTTATTCACACCATTTGTTTATACAATTAAAGTAATGTAAAACCTTAATAAACATTAAAAAGTCACCACAGTTTATCTTGTTAATTAAAGTAAAAATATTAAGAAAAGGGTTTTTTTTTCCTTTAAATAAAATGCACTCATAAATACCTAAAATGTAGAATTTAACAGTAAGTAACTAATATACCTAATATAGTTTAATATTTTTTTAAAAAATCACAAAATATGGCCCCCTCAATATGATTAGTTGGGCTTAGAGATGTAAAAAAGTTTTTTTCTGGTGACGTTTTTCTTTCTATTTAATTTTTTTTTTTTTTTCATGAGCCTATTTTTTCACTGTACAAGAAGGTATGTTTTTAATTGCTCATCGTCAAAATACTTTTAATTATTATTTTACTTTAAAAATACAATGTATATATGTCCAAGAATTTTTTTAACATTCATCATTTCATTAATATAAAATATTTTTGATGAACAACATTTTTTTTATATATACTCGTATATTTACTTGTCATAATAATCTCCACCACTAACGTAGTCGAATAAAATAACTGATTTTTATTGCCAACTTTTTGATTTTGTACTATAAAAATTTACTCAAATTTTATTAATCAATTATGCAAGTTGTGTAACCATACTTTGTTTCTTCCTCAGAACTTTGTTTCTTATATCAGAGTTAAATAACCATATACTCGTAATAAAAAATAGTTACAAATTCATCTGAAAAAAAACATAATATGTCACAAAAAACGAGGGGCTTGTTTAATTATAGTTTATTTAATTGGCAAATTTAGTTTCCCTGACTTTTGGCTTATTTTACCTTAAGTTTGGCTATTTTCCCTGATTTTAGGGTTATTTCAAAAAGTTTCCCTGACTTTCCCTGACCTTGATTTTTTTCCCTGACATTCCCTGATTTTCCCTGACTTTCCAGGTCAGTGTGAACCCTGTATTATAGGATTAATTCGTCGGAGGAGAAGTTTTTCTAAGATTTTCCCCATGAGAGGAAGTAGACTGATAGGACGATAGGAATTAGGTAAGTGGGAAGGTTTGGAGGGTTTGTGGATCATTATGATTTTGGCGAATTTCCAAAGTGAAGGAAAGTGGGTTACTCGAAGGACTGAGTTGTAGATGGAAGTAAGGTAAAGGATTCCTTTTTTGGGGAGGTTTTTAAGGATGTGGGAGGTGATAAGGTCATAGCCAGGAGCTTTATTTTTGGGGAGGTGTTTTATAATGTAGGAAATATCGGATGGGTTAAAGGCCTTTGGGGGAGGAGAAAGTTGAAGAGGCACAAAAAGATCGTGTAATATATTATTGGAATGGATTTGGTCATAGATATCAGGATGAGGAGTGAACTGTTTGGAGAGGAAATGGGCGAAAAGCTCTGCTTTATCGGCATCGCTCTTTGCCCAGGATTGATCTAATCTTTGGAGGGGTGAAGGAATTATCTTTTGTTTGAGGATTTTTCGGGTTTTTGCCAAAGGGATTTGTCTTCCGTCGTCAAGTTTCTAGTATAGTCTGAGAATTGTTCTGATCTGTATGTTGTCAATGCAGTAGTCAGTTGTCTTGTACGTCTGTTAAAAGTCAGTTTGTCAGTAGGTAGTCGAGTCCGTTGCCATTTTGCCCTAGCTCGTCGTTTCTCACTAATTAAGGTTCGTATAGTCAAAGGTAAGTAATAATTAGTCGTCCTGTGTTGTTTGTAAGGTCTTGTACTGTCCATACACATGTTTGTATTGTCTCAGTCAGTGTCAGTACAGCTGCGTCTATGTCGTCAGGTGTCTTTAGTGGTACTTTAAGGTCAAGTTTGTTCTCTATTAACTGTTGAAATCTAGTCCAGTCTACATGTCCATTAATTAAGGTAGGTTTTTGAGGGATGGGAGAAGGACAAAGGTCTAGGATCAAAAGAACAGCACTATGGTCAGAGGAGAGATCGTGAAGGTTCAAAATAGTTGGATGGAGATTGGTGAACGGAGAGGTGACAAAATAATCTAAGAGGTCTGGTAGTTTGTTTAGATCATAAGGCCAATAAGTATAGTCAGGAGGGGAAAGGACTTGGTATCTGGAAGAAAGAATCAGAGGAAGCAGGGAATTTGTGCCACGTGGATTATGGGTTCTGCATCCCCAATGGGGATGTTTAGCATTATAATCTCCTCCGGCTATAAACCTGGGACCAAAGGATCGGAATAAGGATTCAAAATCTTGATGGGTAACAGGTTTGCTAGGAGGACAATAAACAGAGGAAATTGTGTAGTCAAGTGGAAAGGAATTAAGGGTTATGGTCGTAGATTGAATAGATTCTGTGGGATTCAATATCTAATCGTTAGATATGAGAGCGTCTATGGAAGTCATGTTAAAGAAATAACACAAACAGTCTCTTCACGTAAATTGAAATTTGTTTTATTGCCAAAGCAGCTTTCAGCCTTTAACAGGTCATGGTCATCAGTGCCTAAGAACAAACAAGAAATATCGAGATATGCACAAACGTACATGATAATTAAAACTGACTATCATAAAAAACAAGCAAGTAAACAATTTTTAAAAAAATTTCTTACTCTCTTATTTATTTCCTATTTATTAATTTTTCACGGTTTTTATTGTATTTCGTTACTGTACTTTTTTAATTATTTGATGTTACTGTTAGTTATTTGACTTTTTGTTCTTGTTAAATCTTTGCCATCTTAATTGCTTTTTTTTTTAATAATTGTTTACCTGCTTGTTTTTTATGTTTGTTAGTTTTAATTATTAGGTAAGATTGTGCTTAGCTCGATATTTCTTGTTTGTTCTTAGACACTGATGATGGCCTTTTGAAGGCTGAAAGATGCTTTGGCAATAAAAAAAAAAAAATAAAAAAATGTAGAGAGACTGTTTGTGTTATTCCTCCAATATCTAATGTTTACTGAATTAATGTTTACAGAATTTTACAGTTAAATTCTTACAGAATGTTTGCAAAATGTTACAGTTAAATGTTTACAGAATGTTACTGTTAAATGTTCACAGAATTCGACCACTTACCGTGATTATTTATAGGAGAGATACTTAAACTTTGCATACAGTAAATTAGTAAGACAATATCGCAGCGTTATTATTGCTGTTCTTTTTTTACGTCTTGATCAAAACATTAGTCAAAAGAAATTTGATAGTACCATTACCAAAAAATCACCAAGAACCGAACGTGATAAATCAACACGAATATTTAATGTTCGTAGGCTTCCACGGTTACAATTATAATGAAGTTCTAGGTCTTCCGGAGATGACCACGTCTCGAAGGGTGTACGTCCAGACGTTTCCCCCCTAATGCTAGAAGCATCTTCAGGGATGTTCATGATGTCCTATAGGTTTAAGACAGGTGTGAACTGTTGACAGGTGAGTTCACACTGTCAACAGTTCACACCTGTCTTAAACCTAGGACATCATGAACATCCCTGAAGATGCTTCTAGCATTAGGAGCGAAACGTCGGGACGTACACCCTTCGAGACGCTGTCACCTCCGGAAGACCTAGAACTTTAACACGAATATTGTCCTAAGTATATGCGGTATTACTCACCAGTACACATTGTTCATATCAGAATAATGAGTATAACTCCTTAGGAATTATCCTTACTTAGAGTATTATTGGAAGGAGAGATTTTCAAGATAATACTTAGGAAAGGGATTCGCTGTAGGATGTAAGCACCTATTAATTATAGATATTTTTTATTTCAATCAAAGGATGCAAAGAGGCACCGGTGGGGGGAGGGAGGCTTTGTTTTTCTGGAAAGTATGCTTTTAATTAAAAATTCTCCTCCAGTAATAGGAATCAGTTACTAATTAGAGACTTTTACAAATTATATTTGATGCGTGGGGGCATATTTAATTATTCTTGTTTAGTAAATAACTTTTAATAATTTTGCCGGTAGTTTTCTTGGTGTGTTATTAAAAATAACACACTCCGTAGCAAATCATGGAAATCCAGCTAGTAGTTACATATTTGTATAATGTTGAAGAGAGAAGAGCGATTATCAATTCTTACAAGTTTTCATCCTTTACAAAGCCCCCTTGTCGCAATAAATCAGGAAAACAATTTCTAAAGGGCAGCTCCCCCTATTCCCTGGGTTGGATTAATGCCCCTCCTCGTCTAATCCTAGGTCTTACCAGATAGCCCTTTCTAGTAACGTCCCTAGAGGGTCATCAACGACTTGCCCATTGCCCACCCATTATCAGCCACAGGATTGATTATAACACGATTCTTCCCTTTTCCAAGCCATTATCTAGTTTGAAGAAAACATGCCCACAAAGATCCCTTGATACACACCAGACACTGTCTTCACAATACCAGCTAACAACATCAACATGATAATATACTAAAATAGACTAGCATGAAGATTATACCATATATTATTAAATGGCGTCCCTGAAATATCTAATTATTGGTGGAGCAGCTACTTAATAGTGAGTGGGGTTTGGTAACCGTGAAATATGGTACCTTAAAATCACCAAGAACCGGACGTAATAAAACAACACTAAATTTATATAACACTTTATAAACACATTTAATAAACATATTTATAAAAAATTTATGTATTTACTTATTTCAACTTCTAAACACCGTTAGGTTACGATATCACCCAGTTTTTTCATTGTTATTGTTGTATCCACATTTTTTTATTTTCTTTCATTGTTATATTATCATTCACAGTCATTGTACATTTCAGAGTAGACAGTAAGTATATGCCCTTAAAATTATCCTTACTTACAGTAAGATCGCCTTTAAGTAAGTACTGAAGTTTTTGAGTATTATGTGGTGATCAAAAAATTATAATAATTAATTTACCAAAAATTAACTAATAAATTAGTTAATTATATTACTCCAAATTTGTGATTTATTATTGTTTATACATTATAGATGTTAATTTCTGGATAGTTCAGTTCAAGTAAAATTTTATTTAATGTTTGTTTTTAGTTTCTAAATGTAATTCTTTAAGATAAAATGATAAATTTTACTTATATGTTTTATGTCTCTTATGTTAGTGAGGGGGGGGGGGGGAGGGAGAAAGAAAATTGTTATAATATTGTTTGTTATTTTATTTTAGGCCTGAAGATGCCCAGGTAAGGGTAAATTATAGCTTTTAAATGAATTAAAAGAAAATAATTTCTTAATTTTCATCCATATAGACCCCTAAAAGAACAAGAATAGACTGTTATTACAATATCAGTTAACAAAGATAGTATTTTGACACACGTTTGCACAAACGATTTCGTCATTATGGAGAAAGAGCTTGTGAACTAGTGAACGTTAGCTCAAAAGATTTTGTCATTATGGAAAAAGAGCTCGTTAGCTAATCACGTACTCAATCAAATGTCCCAACAAGTCCTTAGAGCGTCAAGAGAGGTAGACGAGAAATTACTAAATCACGTTCTCAACTAATCCTAACTGCCGACATTTGACCTGTAACTCAATATAATTGAAGCGAGCGTAAGCGAGCATCTTACATTCAACAAACAATGCATCCTGTCTGTCTGTGTCTGTCTGATAGTAATGTTTACGTGTCCGACGATAACTTGAGTAAAAGTTGACCGATTTAGTTGAAATTTGGTATACATGTTCCTTTTACTAGTGCTCAGGCTATGTTCGTTGGGCAGCGTTATCGGTTCAAGAGTTCGCGCGCAACGCTCGCGTACACGTGAGCTTCATATTTAAAATTGGAATTTTTGGAGGGGAAAAGATTCTATCATCACCTATTTGATGACACGAACATTTTTTTATACATCGTCTAAATTACTATTGAAGCAGGCATGTACAATTTCAACTTGATTTAAGCAGAGGTTTTTGAGTAGTGAAGTGATACATTAATAATAAATAGTTTAAAAGCTACTGCGGGTGGTTAAAATTCTTATAGGCATGTAGTATAGGTTTATTTAGGAAGGAGAGCTTTGTACCAAGTACCCCAACTCTACCCCACACTACCCTTTCCACTTATCTTCAACTATGACATTCATCATGATTAATAAATTCCTTAATATTCAGTATTTTATTGCAATACGCTCGCTTCAATGATAGAACAACGCAAAGCCTAGTATAGTTTACTAGTCCATACTATAATTAATATGGATACGATGCACTAAATTACTGAAATAAACAACGCGGACTAGTTTACTAAAATGCGGTGGATTCAATAGTAATAATCTAATTAATAACTTTGCAATAAATATTACACTCCTTTCTATAGTATGTACTTAATACACTAATATATGAGAAAGTAGAAAGAATGATAATATGAAATATAGACATTTAAAAGCAAGGAAGTAATTCTTTTTGACACAAATAAGTATGATGAAGTCATATACATAGTTACATTGATTTGTTTATTTCTTTATTATTTACTCAATATATACTCGTACAATATGTATGTTAAAGAAAATATTATGTTAAAGGGTTTAATCAATTATTATTTTCTTAGTCCAAACAAGTGCGGTTTTGTTTTTCTCTCTATGCCTTAACAACTAAAATTTCTGCCAAAGCAAATAATTGTGGTTTACATGATAAATAGAGTCATACCTCCAGTTTAGTAAAAAAATGCTATTAATTAACTTTCTAAAAACAGTTCCGAACACTAATTTGATAGACCACTAAAGCCTTTTTTTTAATAATTATTTTTAGGTAGGTCAATTAGGGTAAAAGTAAGTAAGAGTTAACAACTCATAGTAGTTAGAAACTGGCTATATTTCGTCCCCCTCCGGGACATAATCATGCCTAAAACATCATTACATATAATTAACAATTTTGTTTTAAATAGGATTTTTATAAAAAAGAAGAAGAAGAACACTTAACTTTAGTCCACAGGCCACCATAAGAAGCGAGTCGCCGACTGATAAAGCTTTCCCACCTTATGGAATCGCTCATCTATGCCCCGTCCACCGATGGATATTGTTTATTTAATAATAATAATAATAACGCACAAAGATACTAAATATTTGTGTTTGAATATACCCAACTATCTCTTGTGAGTAAAAGAAACATTGATAATTTCTTTGTTTAATAATATTTAAAGACTAAAGATATTATTCTTATTCTAAGAAGTAAGAAAAAGTAATCCAGAAAGTTTTTCCCTTTTTGTTATTTATTATTTTCAAATAAACTATAGCACGTGACCATTCTAAAATGCAAATATTTTGTTCTCCAAATTCAAAATTACCTCATCCAAAATGCGTTTCATACATCAGTGATCATATTTGATCTGGTGTCTATCGTATTTCGATTAAATTTGGATGGCATATGTCACCGTTAGTCCACACATGATATTAATTCCCATATTTAATTAAATGTACACAGTATATTAAGGGTTGCTCTCAGACAGTTCCCTATCGATTCCTCTCAAGCAATAACCTAATTTTTCAGTAACACTCAAATTTTGAAATACATAAACCTAAATGTATCTGACTTTATTTTATAATGAGATAAATCTATTCTTCAAGTGATATGAAGTTGGGAAGTTATGTCCCCTCTGTTATGTTTTGTTCAGTGGCGTAACAATGGGCACAGGCTTGCATTGCGGGCGGGCCCCCGGTGCCAGGGGGCCCCTCAAACCCAATGTACCAATGGCGATTGGGGCCCCCTATAAAGCATAATACTTTCTAACTACCTGGGATTCATACTTCTATACCACCCTGAAACGACCAAACCACAAATTAAGTATTCATTTTATTGTTTTCTTATTCAATAATAACCTTAATCATTTTACTAGAAGGCTCTGTAATAATTTTATTTTATCCAGTTTTACAATTTATAACTTTTTTGTAAATTTTAATTATCTGTTTCATGAGTTACTTTATTATTTTAAAATACAGTCCGTAATTTTATTTTACTTTAACTTTTCTTTATAAATATACCTTTACCTCCTCATAAGTTAAGGTTGGGCAGGAGGGCCCGCTGCAACTTCCCCTTGGCTTGACAGAACTATCTAATTTTTTTAAGGATTTTTAGGAGTCTAATTTTAACTCGATTAACTTAACGTATGCAATAATTAATTGTACATTTTTTAAGGCTGCATAATGTACTACATATTATATATAGTTGTATAAGTGTTTTAAGGCCCAAGCTGCATCAAATGCTGCTGCACCCCGAACAATTTTATAGTAATAGATATATTATATCAAAACAATTGTTTACCCTGGATATAAACTGCTAAAATTGCAAATAAACTACTACAAGTAATTTTTAACAACTAAGAATGAAATCTTACCTCAAGATCTTCGAGATCGACACAAGTCGTGTAATTTGACCAGGTCTTATTGTTGTCAGGATGTTTGAACCATGTTCCATCTTCCAAACACACTCTATGACCCAATCCTTTAACAGAAACAGTATCGTATTAGTAAAATAATACATATCTACAAGATATATAACAGTTAACAGTCAAAGTGAAATAGGATATGGAGCGCTAGTGGAGGTTATCATTAATGGTAGAAGGAAAAGTCACTCCACCTAAATTATGTGTTTATATAAATCAAAGCAGCTCTATAAGTCCATCTTTAGTGCCGAAAATGGTGAAAACTTGAATCAAAAGATGAACACAAGAGCTCATGCAAAGCATGATAAGTCTCACGCAGGATGACGGCCGATTTACACGTAGTTGTTAAGTGATTAACTAAATTATAAGTGACTTAATGCATGTAAACAGTGAATTTAGTAATAAGTTGCAAGTTAAAATTTAGCGTCCAACTAAACAAGTAGAATAGAAATTTTTCTATTTTTCTGTTTAGCAGGTGGGCGTGGCTAATCACTGGACATGCGCAATTTAGTTAAATGCACAAGTTTGGCGGAACCTCGCTTATAGATTTGCAGATCTTTGTTTATATATTATTTAAAAAAAAATTATTTGACAAAAATTATATATTATTTACAAATACATACTTTATTTCGTCCAAAATCTCATTTAAAATCATTTTAAATCAGTATTTATGACTTGAATACGTTGTTTGGTGTCTATTATTAGTCAACTAAACAGCTTAACTAAATATAAAATATGAGTACGTGTAAACGCTTTCTAAAAATTAAGTCATTTAAAATTTAGTTAATCACTTAACAACTTAATACGTGTAAATCGGCCTAGAGACACTGGCGCAAGACCAGTGACAGTGACTAGCTTTTGATGACTCACCCCGCCTTATGAGCTCTTTTGGTTGAATCACGTTTCCACCATTTTTCGGCACTGAAGATGACCTTAGAGAGGCTGAAAGCTGTTTTGATTAATGAAATTTATAATACATAATTTTACGTGGAGAGACTTTTCCTTCTACCTTTAGTCTAAAGTGTTTTATGTAAAGCTAAAAACTTATAACAATACATAAAATAATGAAATGCCTGATAAAACAGGCTACAAGTTTATGAAGTTATATCACAATTAGATTTTAGAGTTACTAAATCTACCCTACCCGTATAACTACTGGTTGACTGGACTAATTCCCTCTTATCTTCATGTAATAATATCTTTAATAACTTTAAACAGATTAACTCTTGCGAGAATATAACTTAAAATGCGAAACAATACATAATTTACATTTGTGAATAAAAGCAATAACCAAAGAATGTTATCGTTAGGAAAAAGCCAAGTAAAGGAAATACTAATTTATGGATTAAAACAAATTTGGTACTTCTTTAGATTGTTACTCCCCTATGTTTTCTTTTAGAATATAAATCGATATAATTATTTATACATTCCATTGTCTCACTATAAGGACAAAGGGGTGTGTAGTCCAATATACTTTGGGACAAAGAATATCACACTTCTGTTTTTATAAGGGGATTAACAGTCTAGAGAAGATAATTCCGAACACCTTCATTAAGCCGGGTTCCCACGGGGAGTGAAGACTCTACAGTGCCACGCTAGAGTAAAGACTCTTGTGACCCACGCCTGGAGGGGGAAGAAGAGTGAAACTAGCGGAGAACAGTGGAGAGTTCACACAGGGTAGTGCTCACGCTTCTCAGTTTATCCCAGGGAGCCAACCATGAACGAGCTTCTCGTAGAAAAGCGAGCTTCTCTAAAATCTCTATATTTATAATTTGAACAGCTCGAATTATTTAAAACTGACTCACTGGAATACAACTTTAGAAACTTCATAGTTTCACCTTCTTGCAATTTAAGAATACGAGCCGACGCCGAAGGCTCAGACATAGTTACCTACTACCTTTTAAAACAACTTGAAGATTATAATATAATATCACGCATACTAACAAGAAATATAATATAGTATAATAATATAGTATAGTATCACGCAAACTAACAAGAAATATAATATAGTATAATAATATAGTCTAAATATAGTATAATATCACGCAAACTAACAATAAATATAATATCGATGGTGTTGCGCCAAAAGGGCCAATCTGAAAAAATCCACAAGGGCCAATCTGCAACTAATATCACGTTTGTTTTTTATTTATAATTAATAAAATAAATTTGGTTAATTTGACTTATTAATTAGGTATCCAAGTATATTTTAAATGAATAAAAATATAAATAAGGCATTCAAATATCAATTTTTCATTATAGCTTTTCAACTTTTAGAATTCAAATATAAAATGCAGATTGGCCCTTTTGGCGCAACACCATCGAATATAGTATAATATATAATATAGTAATATAGCACATATAGCATAATATAGTATATTAATATAGTGTATAATATAGTATAAAAATATAGTATAATATATAAAATTAAAATAGTATATAATATAGTATAATATATAATAAATAAGTAATAATAAAACAACGTTTTAGCCGCGGGTGGAGGAGAGATAAAAAAAAACAAAGTTTTGCCTCTATGAAACTGCTGGCGACAGGAGTATTCACTCCTGAAAATTAAACATGTTTGATTTGGAGAGTGAGCGGTAGTGAACTATCCTCACTCCCGGTGACGTCAGAGGAGAGTTCACTGCGACGCGTTCACACGGGGCGAGTCCACTCTACAGTGAGCCACTCTAGAGTCTTCACTCCCCGTGGGAACCCGGCTTTAGATTGTTACACTCTTCTGTTGTTTTATTTATGAGGGGAGTAACAGTCTAAATAAGTGCCACAAAGTTTAATCATTTTATTAAAACGTAGTGGTCATTTGTTTATTTAGTGTACGATAAGACAAAAGTCTTAGGACCTTTTTCACAGGAGCTTTCGGTATCATTAGTGCTGAATAAATAGAGTTTAAATCATCTCTAAGATCACTGGCATACTATAGACCCACCTTTCCCTAATTCTATTTTTTTTCCAAATTAATGCTAATGATGATGATGATAATTGAGGCAAAAATCTATTTTTAAAAAAAAATCTAGTTCCATTGTTAGTGATAATTAACCCTGGAAGAATGCTAATGGTAGTCGAATCGACGAGCACAGTTTGATTTGATCCTTAACCTTCCACGCTCGTATGTGATGGTGATGGGTACCCCATCCTTCTGCATTGCTTGTACTGGTTGGTAACACATCTGCCAATGTAGCAGTAGAAATCCTTTTGAGCGTACACTCGTTTTTCTGGTAAGTTTATTCAACTAGCGTTTAGTAATAAACGCAATTAATTGGTCGTTGAATAGGCCTAAAGTCTAGGTCACTGGACCTAGGGTAATTGGCCTTGGGCCAGAGGCCAGAAATCTGTGGCCGATAACTTTGGGCCTGGAGCATTGAGCATAGGGCCTAGGGCTTGTGGCCTGGGGCATTATTGTTCACTTAATTTCAGAAGTATTCTGATGTTCCTATGAACTTATTTTGTATCAAATGTTCATACATCTCATTTAAAAAATTTAATAATGAGTTCTTAATAGTTTTCTGTTTATAAAAGTTTAGTATCAACACAAAAATGTTCTTTCTATGTATGTTAGTCATATCGACGAATCAAATACCATTAGCATCCAATGTTAAGATAATAATATTGTATCTGGAGTCTAGATAGTAGTACAGTGTAACCCCTCTTAACCGGTCACGGATCAACCGGTCCTCGGATTAACCGGCCTATTATATGATTTTTTTTTTTTTTTTTTTTTTTGTACAACTTTAGTAGTATCACTATAGTCGATGCAGATACAATTAAAAAACAAAATATTTGATGGCAGGTGGCTCAAACATTGATTGTTTGACGGCATTTCCTGGTAAATAAAGGGGGGTCACGTGACGTTGATGTGGTGGACAAAATAGGAGCGCGTTTGATTCTATGACTACATATTTCTAGGAATCAATTAACATCTCTGTGATTCTTTTTTCTTCACCTGTTGCTTTGTCGGAGCCTTTCTCCGAATTTCGTTAGAACAAATTTCTTGAGGATAAGAGGAGAGAGGACGTTACTCACTCAGTTGTGTGCTTGCCTTATCAAAAAATAAGTTATAAAAAAATTAGGTAATAAAATAAGGTGCAAAAACGTCTTAATTGTTTTTTTATTCATGACATATGATAAAATATATAGGTTCTTTTTGATTGGCTCTATTTTTCACGAGAACCTCGGATCCGGTAACCGGCCAGGTCCTGGTCCCGACCAGGCCGGTTAAGAGGGGTTACACTGTATATTAAGTTACTAGGCTGTGAAGTAAGTTATTTATTTACCACGGCAATTATCTCGCTTCGCTCGACGGTAAATATTGTCAACGTAAAGAAAATACACTTCACAGTCGTGTAGCATATGCTATTTTTTCCGGAAAATATATTTTATCTATATAGGTATACTTAAAATATGTTTTATATAATATTTCATTTAAGTTCCATATCGGTCGTTGATCAACACAGTTACTTTCAAAATAACTTTTTATATACATCAGTTATTATCTATTGTGTTTTATAGTCCGACGATAGCTTGCTTGAATGAAAGAATATCAATCAGCGCCGACTGTTTCAACCATGCTAAAATTGAAAAACAAAATCGAGATGTTTTATTTTAATGATGTCAAAATAAATTAAATTTATTTAACCAAAAAATAATGTCTGCGTATTATGGGGGGGGGGGGGGGGGAGGATATGCATATATTTTCACATTTTTAGGATTAAATAATCCGAGGAAAGAGTAAATGAGAAAAACATATATTCTCAATCATGTTCTGTTGTTGAAAATATCCTTTTTAATCACGATCATGATTGAAAATATAGATCACACAAATGAAGGACTTCCTTGAAAAGCCAGATTGATCTCTCAGCACTGTTAGAAAACAAATTGTTGTTGTTCATTACTTCTGCTCCTGCTTGGATATGAAAACCGAAAAAAATCTTGAATTATAATATCATATAAAATGATATCAATTAACATGTCCAAATAAGAAATACAAGTTAGAAGCAGGAGAGATTCTGAAGACATTAGCAGTCCCGTCGTCAGCATGGATTATCCTATTTAATTACGGAAACTGTTGAACGTGTTTTTGTAAGTATACATTATTGTCACTAGGTTCCAACTTTCACTTGTAAAATCATATTTACTTAGTTGTAATTGATAAATATAACTTTTTAAAAATTCATTAAAGTATTAATTAATTATAAACTATATATGCTACACACAATTATATAAAAATATATTGTAAAATAACTCACGTTGCGGGTCGAAGCCTACGACGAAATAAGGGCATGGAAACTGGGCAACAGCACCAGCCGGCGTTGCGTTAATGCAGGTCCAACCATCAAACTCCTTCGGGCACATTAGCATCTCTTCGAAACCTGCACAAATTGAATTCAGTACTGAATTACATAAATATGGATACATTTTATTAACAGTAGTTATCTTATTGATAACGGTAAGAAGTGAAGTGAGGTGAATGTGGATAAATCAACATAAATCTAGCCAATCATTAGTCATCTAATTGTTCTATTGAGGGGGTACCTTAAATCCTTGAACCCTCAAATAGAATTATTTTATATGATCCCATATTTTTTTTTTTTTCACTACTCTCTAAGAACGAGGGAGCAGATAATAAAAATAAAGTTGGCAAGTATGTGCTTTCAGTATCCGTACACAGAAAAGGTCGTTAACCAGCATAATCGGATTCATAATGGCATCAGCCATTAAAAAGTCTATTGCAGCAATTACTTTTAAACCATTTACTGTAATGATGTGAATACTATAATCAAGTGGCATATATAACTAGGGTGCAAGGGGGGACAGCTGCCCCTGTGCTCATCAACATGGGGACGCCAAAAGGAATTTGGAGATTTTTTTGGGGGTTGGTTTGGTTCAAAACGTTGATGGAGGGGGGGTGTAAACCGAGTTTGTTGGGTGAAACCCCTACCTACGTATTTCACTACCTTGAAGGGTCTAATCCATTCACAAGATAACAAATTTTTAAGATCTTTACAGCGACGCATAAGAAATGCCTTAGAATTTGTTTTTTGACAATAAATAAATGTGATTTATTTTGTTGATTTGTTGATAAAATAGGGAGGGAGGGGCAAATATGAATTAGTAAACGAAACCAAATATACATTTGAGATTAGAGCGTTCTCCCCTTTGATTAATACCATAACGCATTTCCGTAAACAAAGTCGGTCCGAGACAACTCAGACAAACTTGCTCATATATGAGTTCATAATTACTTAGCCCAGAATATTCCATTTATTAGTTTTCGAGTTTTCCTAGGTACATTTAATTATTATTGAACTTTTTATCAAAATTTAATGCAAAATAACTTCTCCTCGGTGAGGAATTAAACCCAACCACTCTCCGTACGCGTTTCAAGCTATTTTCTCAGGAATTAGATTTTTCCCGGGAAAACGGCTTTTATCGTTAGATCCGTTTTTTTTTTCAGAGTTTTTGGGAAGTAGAGCCCCCAAATTTATTTCTTGATTTCGCCTCGGGGTGTGATTTATCTAAACATGTATGCCAAATTTCATCAAAATCGGCCCAGTAGTTTAGGCTCCACGCGTCTGCACAGACGACAGACCGACATGTTTTAAAAACCACTTTTTTGGGCTCAGGGGACCTCAAAACGTGTAAATCCATCAAAATCTCAAAATCGAATTTTCGCGCCATCACAAAACTTTTTCTTTATATGATAAAGTAAAAATGTTTAACATCTTGCTTTTGAGGGATGATGTTTGGGTGCTTCTCTACAATTTTCCTGTTTTAAGGTTATAACCGATAACAAAACTACCAAGTTTACAATATTTGCGTGAGGAACTTTTGGAAATCAGGTGCTACCCTTAACGCACCTGACAGATAGACAGATAAACCCAGGAAATTATAATATACGGCTTGTCCCACACTGGATCCGCTCATCTCATCTCATCTCAGCTCAGCCTTTAAGAGAGTTACCTCCAAGTTATCGGCAGCCACTCTTTTGGAGGTATGGCTCTTCTCCAATTGGTGTCATGTTTTTTTAAAAACAGGTTCTAGCAATGTTAGTAGCTCTATAACTTTTTCGTAACTCATACGGAAATAATGAAAAATATATTCTATTGTCTTGTTTAATCTTTCAAATAGAGGGTGAAACTCTCCTTCTTCATTTCTGGCTGCATTTATCACGTTCACCCAAAGTCTTTTTTTTCCTGGTCTGTTGTTCAGCCGCAAGTATATTATAGTGTTGCTATTATAACAGCCTCTTCCTCACCACCACTACTACTACTATCAATAATATTACTCATGGCGATCCACATCAGTGGATAGTTGAGACAAGACTAGTATAAAAATTGGAACTGCATTAAAAAGCTGTGCGGTCTAAGCGGAAGCAGTGTGCAAAACTGCCGGACGTGAGCGGAAGGATCGGAACTGAGCTGAGATGGATGAGATGAGCGGATCCAGTGTGGGACATGTCTAAGGGTCCTTGGTTTTGCCTAAAACTAATCTGCACGTGTTCAGCATATATTTAAAACAAATACATTGATAGTAAAAAAAAAATCCCAAATATTGTCTCTCGAGAAAATCCAGCATTAGAAACCAATATTGTAAAAAAAAGGGGGAGAATACGAAGGGTTTGATAAATAGCTGTTCCCTTATCAACTGTGAAAATATTTATTTAGGTTTTTTTTGGCCATTTTTAAAGCACGCTTGCTTATTTTAGTCTTTTATATTTCAAACGCGTCCCAAGATTCTTATTCAAATATATAAAATATTTCAAGAAGAAAGATAGTACATAATTTATTGTTTCAGTGTTTTAATATATTAAATGTCAGAATAAAATAACGGTTAATTTATATTCATTAATAACAGTTAATTTATAACAGTTATTTTATCTAACTTAAGGTTCTAAAATTACCTTGAATATCAATTTAAGAGGAGGTGTTTAGAAAAAATGTTTATATATTTAATGATAAATTATAAAAGTATTCGAACTATATATACCTAAGGTACAATAATATCCCTCCCAATTTTATGGTTACTTCTGCAGCTAGAAACTAATAATCGTTAATCTTCTGTAACATTTTTCAATTGTTATTGTAGTCCAGGAGATAGCGTGCAAAAAAGTGTCTGACTAACATCAAGCTAGAATTTTGTGTGTAAATTAATCTTTTAGTGCCTTTTAAGAATATAGAAAATGTGGTCGGCTAAGATGGTTTGCGGGACAAAGCTTGGTAATAGGCATTAAAAAAAAAAAAACCCGGCGGAGAGCGGCTACATCCTGCCATTTTTGGTGGGCAATGTGATTTTCGTGATCATGAGTACGAAATTAGTTAGTAAACAAAAAATCAAGTGGATGACAGTTCGTCTCTTGATAAGTTAGTTAGTCAAATATTACTCCAAATCAAAGAGGCCTCATATTAAGTGACGGACAACCATCAACTTGATTTTTGGTCTACTGACTAAGTTCAGGAAAATCAGATCATGAAAATCAGATTGTCCACCAAAAAGGGCGGGACATGGCCGCTCTTCACCGTTTTTTTTTTTTCAAATGCCTATTGCCAAGCTACGTCCCGCAGATGAACTTAGCTGACCCCATATTCTTAAAAGACACCAAAAGATTTACTTATACACAAAAATTCTAGCTTGATGTTAGTCAGACACTTTTTTGCACTCTATCTCCTGGACTATTGGGCTTTAACCAAAGATGATGTGAGATTAATTCTCTTATAATTTATTATTATCATGAAGGGTATTAATTATATACCCTAATGGGGTATTATTAGCATGTCGCTCCATATTTATATTTGTGTGAAATGTAAGATTGTTCAATTAGTCATAAAGTTTACATGTTACTATAAAAGAGAAGACTGTTGTTTTAGTTTGTAGCTTGTGAGAGTATACTTTAAGCCTTTATGTTGTTAGTCTTCAATTTAATGCTTACTGTGAAATATACTGTTATCGTTTGTTATAGAGGGAGAGACTGAGAGAGAGAGAGAGATAAAAAGGCCCAAATTGAAAATTGAAATAATAAAAAGATAGAGGGTATGAAAAAAGATTAATTCAAAAGATGTATACAAGGGAAAATAAGAATTAAAGCCCAGAGAGAAAAGAGAAGAAGGGTTTCATACTATTTCCAGAGAAACAATGTTAAAAATAAATGTAAGGGTGCAAAGGGATATAGCCTGCTCAGCATTGATTGGGCGAGGAAAGCCAAGGGCTGTAAGAAAGCAAGAGATTCTGTAGACAATGGTAGTGTAGGATTTCTCAGAATCAAGGCCCAGCTTCTAATGAATTATACCCGAGTATAAAATATCGGCCTATTAAAGGGACTAGTCCAGCCAGAGAACAATAAAGCCAGTTGGGTTACAACACTACCTCATATTTTATTCGCTAATAGTTCCACTTCATGGTGAACAAAATATTTTCCATTATCAATCTTATACCACTGTTGGAGCGTTGGTTTCTATTTATTTTTTTTTACTATTTTTAAGGGCATAAATATTAAATATTTATTCATATATACAAGGTTTGTTCCAACAGCCAATTCGAGAACGATCCTAGACCCAATTCAGGGTTAGTACGCATACGTCCATAAGGACTGGTTTAGCACTGATTCAAAAAGAGGAGCTTGGTTTGAACAATTTAAAGAACTTTAAAACCTATAAGTTACCTCTCTAACTCTAGCATCTCTATCACCTCCTTAACTTGTTTTTTTATGTTCACTCAGAAATGGATTATTTTCGTGAATTAAAATATTCTATTCTTAAACTGAACATTTTATAAGAATCTTATCTTATCAGTTTATAAGAATGCACCACAGGACAAATGGTTGTCAAAGTTAAAAATTTGTCACAATTTCATTTCTGGATATATAATGTTGGATGAATAATTGTCACTTGGATATAATTATAATGTTTCATATAATCGATTTTCTATTTGCCTAGTTTGCAAGAATTTCTCTCAAGCAACCTCAAAATAGTCTGCCAATATAACTTCTTAAATGATGTTATGCTGTTTCAAATCAATATTTATAATTTATTTAATTCTGCCTTCTTTTTTTTATAAAATCCCTAGATACTGGCTGACACGACTGTTGGCCCCGACGGTCTATGTCGGGGCCTTGCCTACACACATCCCGACCAAACAAGCCGACCAAATAAACCGACTCGACTACTAGTGCAAGTCGGACTGTCGCACCCACCAACAACGCTACACACACTCCGACCCAAAAAAAAGTTGTGGGAAGGTCGGTGGTCGGATGGTCCAGCCGACCCGACTGCCCGACCGTCGGCCTCGACAGAATTATTGCCCCGACAGCGCTACACACAGGCCAACTGTCAGGTCCGATTGGGCCCGACCGTCAGGCAGTCGTGTCGGCCAGTGTGTCGGGGTTTATCTTTCAGTGTGTAAGGTTTATCTTTCAAAATTGTTTGGGATTTTTTTACATGAATAAAAGTATAAATTTAGTAAAATTTAATAAGCAGAGAAAGTTTAAATTAATATAGAACAATCTGTGGCTACGTTCTACATAGCATCCGTTTCTTAAAAACCAGATGAGTACTTTTAGAACGGGTTTTAAGGTCCAAACACGGTGGCTTATTGCTCATGCACGTGGTTGTGTATTTTTTGTATATCAATCTGAAACTGTGGAGCAAATTTAAATGAAATTTAGGTTCTATCTATTTGTAAGCCGTCTTAACGCTGAAAAACACGAAATTACTAAAAGTTGATGTTCTTTGTATGTTGAATTACTTCCGAAAAATGAGAAAAATCAATTGAATATTCCTCTTTTCTGTCTCTCTTTTAAAATTATAATATAATTTAAAAAATATGGTTCACAAAGGATAATGTTATATTTTCTAGTATAAATAAGAACAATAAAGATATTACTGTTTCCTGCTAGTGAGCCATGTTTAAAAATTATTTCTAGAACTCTACTATAGAAAGGCAGCTCCTTTAAAAAGGGAAATATTTAAAGCCATAGTCATTAACCCAATTCTAAAACGGTTATGAGTCTTCAAACAGCTCCATTTCCCCAGTTCTTTAACATGGAAATTAAGATTTTCTCTATTCTTTGCCTAAATCCATTATTATATTCATACGAGGAGCTTACAAAAGAATTTATTACGGTTTTCTCACATGCTTGTATTAAGTTTAGCTTTAGGATGCAACATGGTTTTAAAAATAATTTTCCATTGCATTTTAAGATACATTTTTCAAGAGAAACATATTTAACTTTGAAATAAGTATGTAGTTTATTTTTAGCTTTATAACTTATATTTACTTTCTTATGGATACTTATAATATATAAAACATTAAATGTATTGAAAGAGATACCTAGAGACTGCATAAGAATTGTATTAATAGATTAAATCGTTTTAATACACCTGCATCTTATATAACTAGGCATCGCGTGGCTCTATCATTGAAGCGAGCGTATAGTAATAAATATGTATTGAATTTTAAAAAAATAGATAATCATGAATCATGATGAGTTGATAGATTATGGGTATAGAAGTAGTACAGCGGCTATCAGTAAGGGAACCATCCCGCATTCTTACTATTCCTCTAACCACACCATCTCCTTTACAATTATTATTAAATGTATCTCTTTGATACAAACAAACTACTGCATGTATCAAATTGAAATTTTGCATGCCTGTTTCAATTGTGCATTAGATGGTGTATATGAAGTTTTATTAAAATCGTTACGTTAGAACGTAAGATATCGGTAAAAAGGTTGTTTTCTCTATTCTAAATGTTTATAGGTCCGCTTTAATAATTTTAGCGATCTTTATTAATTCATAGCGGTGTCGCTGTTGGTTTTACTAAAAAATGTTATTTGGAAAAAAATGTTTGTCTCATCGAATAGATGATGAGAGAATCTTTTCCCGTCCTGAAATTCCAATATAATTTTTGAACCTCTCGTTTACGCGAGCGTTGCGCGCGAACTCTTGGACGGATCACGCTGTCCAACGAACATAGCCTGAGTATTAGTAAGAGGATCATCTATACTAAATTTCAACTAAATCAGTTTAGTTGAAAAAGCTAAAACTTTTACTCAAGTTATCGTCACACGCGTAAACGTTACTGACAGACAGACAGACAGACAGATAGACAGACAAGTTGCATAGTTTGTTGAATGTAAGAAGCTCGCTTTCGCTCGCTTCAATTAAATAAATAAATACACTATTTAAATATTAGGTACTTATTTTATTTATCTAAATCACAAGCATCTTTAACACTTTACCATACCAGCTTCAGCTTGTTTGCTATTTTCAGTGGTTAAGTACAAACTAATTGCCTATAAATTTATAGGTGAAAAAAGGTATGGAATGTGAACCCCTGAATCTGAAAAAGTGTTAAAAAATATCTCTTTGTCTTCAATCGTGTAAAAGGATGGAGAATAAATTTGTCTATCGATTTCAATTTGTTCTTTCAAATATTCAGTAGATTTATACCCCGAGGAGCAGTATTTAGTAAAAAAAAAAAAAAAAAAAAAAAATTAGTCAAATGAAACCATTCCAATTGTCATTTTCCAGGGGCAAAATCTAGTTTTCGAGATAAAAGAAATTACGAAGGAGAGTGGATGATATTTTTTAAAATAAAATATATATGTATATGAGAGTTTGTCGCAGTCTGTAGCTCTTGTTGTTCTTTTGATCAGAGAATCTAATTCTTTAGACTTACAACCACTTCGACACACTTTCCCATCTCTGAATAAAATTAAACTTAGGTTTGTTGAGTTACGTTTCTGGTTGGTAAAAGTTGCTTCTAATTGGTTCCTGAGCTAAAAAGTGAGGTAAGCGGTCTGATACCTTTGCGGCAGTTTTACTGCCACTGTTAGTACTGCTTTTTAAGCAAAGAACTTAAAAAGTGATAGAAGAAGGATAGTGAATTAAAGAGTGGCTTAAATTTTGGAAACAGCAGATAGTGCTTAAAGCGGGTAATTAAGCCAACTGAGCTAATTTTGCTTCCGAGCTTACCGAAGGTAACAGAAGCATTGTGTTCACTCTTGTGAACGAAAAACTTTTATGCCTCCGATTTTAAAAATTCCAAGACAGAAATCCGTTTCAGACATCAGGGAACATTTTTGGTCTCGTGTCTGTCTGTCTGTCTGTCTGTCTGTCGGTCTGTGTGTCCGCGAATTATGAAACGTGCGACGATAACTTGAGTAAATGTCGACCGATTTGATGAAATTTGGTTGACATGTTCATTTTGCCAATGCGCAGGACGAGTTCGTTGGACAACGTTATCCGTCCAAGCGTTCACGAGCAAAGCTCACTTAAACGTGAACTTAAAATTTAAAATTGGAATTTTAGGTCGGGGAAAAATTCTATCTTCATCTATTCAATGAGACAAACATTTTTTTCAAATACAATTTTTTAATAAAACCAACAGCGACACCGCTATGAAGTGTTAGAGATCGCAAAACTATTAATAGTTTTTACACAATAAACAATATAACAATAATTTGAATGTTAATATTACAATAAAGTGCATGACAGGATGCGAGGAAGCTATGTGCCTCACTAATTGGCAGTCTATTTTCAGTTATCAATGACTCCAAATAATTAATATGCTAAATCAAAGATACTATTGTAATATTAGGTGGCTGAATTATGTCATATCTATACATAATTTCTATGAAACGAAACAGTTAAATGAAACGAATAAAAGAAAGCATAAATGTGAAGAAGTTGTCAATGCATTATTAAAGCCTCGTTCACACCATGGCGCTCAAGCCACGACATTAGTGGCAAATGGTTTCGTCGTTTTAAAGGCTCGTTCAGACTGCCGAACAGAGGAAACGAGCCGAGCATTGGTCTCTGCGAATGCCCAGTCTAAAGTGTGCCTGCGAACTTTAGACTGGGCCTGCGCACTTTTGACTGGGCATGCGTAGAGACCATTGCTCGGCTCGATTCCTATGTTTGGTTCGGCAGTCTAGGCGAGGCTTTGCAGTAGATGTCATGGCACTACAATTTACGTAACATCAACTGTCAAGCATCAAAACTTCTTGCTATTTTGACACTAGATGTCACTGCACCGCCCGTTGAATACGTAGAATAACCTTACTATTATTATTTACTAAAAAAAACCCGTTCTGTATTAATACGTAAAATATTATTATTATCATTAACATAAACTATATGTTCTGATTAGCTACTTTGAAGAACAGTCACAACAGTGTGGAGAGGTCGTGCAAACAGCTCATGACATTCAATGTCAAGCAGTTTTACGGCATTGAATGTCGCGACATCAGTGCCACCGTGTGAACGAGGCTTTACTATCAATAGATAAAGAAAATTATCAATGTCAAAATAAAAAATATAGAATATAGATGTATATTTTTTAGAGAGTTTATAAGGAAAAAATACCAAAATGATGAGCACAAAACCATGACTACAAATAATTATAATAGAGAAAAAGGTTCAATTAACTAATATTCACACGGTGATAAGTACTCTCACGACACACTGAGAGAAAAAAAGGACTTTTTTCGACTTATACGCAGTCGAAATGATGCTGCGTGTAAATAAGGTTGAACGTAGGAGGTCTTCCAGTCGAAGTCTATACTGCGGCCATTATACTGTGACTCAGCTGAGTGTATATATCGAACATTTCGATATATCGATACTTTTTATGCTGAAACTTAGTGTAACGCTATACTGCGAGGCAACCGAATAGAGTAGGTGAATGTGACACATTCACGTTCATTTTTGACTGTGTAGCAGTCGAATGGAGCAGTCGAAAGACATATTCACGTTCATTTTCAACTGTGACGCAGTCCAATGGTGCAGTCCAAGCGTCACGTTCACGTTCATTTTGAACTGTGAATCAGTCAAACAAGTAAATTTCTACCGCTATGCAGCGTAATATTTTATTTATTGTACCAGCCTACAGCAGTATTGTACTTCTAGTCAGTTGAATTTCAACTGCCTCCCTCAATTTTCTACCGCTATGCAGCGTAATATTTTATTTATTGTACCAGCCTACAGCAGTATTGTACTTCTAGTCAGTTGAATTTCAACTGCCTCCCTCAATTTTCTACCGCTATGCAGCGTAATATTCTATTTATTATACCAGCCCACAGCAGTATTGTACTGCTAGTCAGTTTAATTGCAACTGTTATGCAGCGTAATATATTATTTCTTATACTAGACCACAGTAGTATTGTACTGCTTGTCAGTTTAATTGCTACTGCTATGCAGCGTAATATATTATTTCTTATACTAGACCACAGTAGTATTGTACTGCTTGTCAGTTTAATTGCAACTGCTATGCAGCGTAATATATTACTTCTTACTATTACTTACTAGGCCACAGTAGTATTATACTTCTTGGCAGTTGTACTTCAACTGCTACACAGCAGTTGTGTCGACTGAAGTTTGGTTGGAAAGGGGAATACTTTCAGCTGCAGCCCAGATGAAATATAAGGTGGTATGCTGTCGAGAGAGTAAGCTTTAGCTTCTGCTTAACTGCTCCAAATTTGGGAACACAACTGCTCCAAATTTGGGAACAGTAGAGCAGGCGTTACGCCAATGCTTACCCCCGACTGCATACAACCTTTATTTTCATCTAAGCTGCTGCTGTATTATTAAAATATTACTTAATTCTTAAGTCCTAAAATTAGGACTTTAAAAATAATTGTAATATTTTAAATTAGAAGAAAAACATGTAAGAGGCAGATTTGATTTTACATAAAAAATTTTATTATTATTATTTTTATGAATACAAATTTACAATTATATATTACGTCCAACATAAGTATAAAATAAAATTTAATTAAAATCCAATATATATATATATATATATATGCATTCATGTAAGTTAAATAATAGAGGTATAAATTTCAAGTTAAAATATTCTTTATAAAGAAAAAGGAAAACATAGTTCATACATATTTTAGTTACAAATTTAAGGCACAATATTAAAAGTTAATGTATAAAATAAAATAATATTTAGGTGTATAATATACATATATATATATATATATATATATATATATGTGTGTGTGTGTGTTTAAAAATGCATAATTATCACACACACACACACACACATATATATAATAAAGGTAAAATTAAAAGCATAATATTACAAGTTAATATTTTACTAAATTTAAAAAATTTAAGCTGTTTATGTGTGTAATATATATCATAAAATTTAATTTATATACAAATACTAATAATAATATGTATGTATATATATATATATGTATATGAACACATTTAATGCCTAGTATTACAATTTAAAATATTCTTTATAAAGAAAACATAGTTTATACATATTTTAGTTACAAATTTAGGCACAATATTAAAAGTTAATGTATAAAATAATATTTAGGTGTATAATATACATATATATATATATATATATATATATATATATATATATATATATATATATATATATATATATATATATATATATATATATGTGTGTGTGTGTGTGTGTGTGTGTGTTTAAAAATGTATAATTATCACACATCACACACACACACACACATATATATAATAAAGGTATAAATTAAAAGCATAATATTACAAGTTAATATTTTACTAAATTTAAAAAATTTAAGCTGTTTATGTGTGTAATATATATCATAAAATTTAATTTATATACAAATACTAATAATAATATGTATGTATATATATGTATATATATGTATATATATATATATATATATATATATATATATATAATTTAAAATATTCTTTATAAAGAAAACATAGTTCATACATATTTAATAGCTTTACAAACATCTGTTGATTTTACTTTGTAATAGTCTTACAATAATTAACATATTTATCATTTGTGGTGCAAAATTATATTTTTATTCATTCTAATAATTGAATAGTTTGATCACAATTACTATTCATTGTAATTCTTGTGACCTTATCTTTTCTTATTTAAAGATAAAAATATTATTCATAACCATTTTGTTAATTTTGTTATACATTTGAAATATTAGGTTACATTGCTCTTAATAATTATGTACACTAAGAAGACACTTAATGTATCAATTACTAATCTATGGAATTTCTAAAAACCACATATATTTTCCCATTGGGCAATGAACACATTAGATTTGGGAAGATGAAGCATGTATCCTGAAGTCTATAGGACATGTCGAGTCTCCCTTCCTCGACTTCATAGGCAAAGAAGTGATCATCAAAGTCAATCGTAAACATTTCTTTTCCGGTTAAAAAAATATTTTGGGTCTTACTATCTATGTAAATATGTTCAATATAAAAGAATTTGGGCAAATTAAATCGTTCTTCATCCAAGCCAATGCAAATAAGTTGGTTTGGTCGGTACACTATACCTTCCAACTCCACACTAACGACACCATATAGGGTGTTACAGGATGGCAATTTAAATTTTGTTTTTAGGGCGCACAACAGAGAGGGACATAATTTGTGATATTTGGCCGGTTTAAATGTATCAGGGAGTGTATTAGCCAGGAGCATGTCGTTTAACTGCAATTGATGACGCACGCTAATGGTTTTTGTTATATTTATCCTATTGCCTGTGGCTCGAGCAGCCACTTTAAGTATTCTATGTTTTGCCTCAAACCTCATAGACCACAAAGGTCTCAAAGGGCCAATTTTTTTTAACATTGAAGGATAATGTATCAAGTTGTGAAATTTCGGTTGTAACCTATCACGACAAGATAATTTCAAGTACAGTTTATTGAAATCACTTACATATTGAGCCAGGTTCTCAGGAAGGTAGGGAGACACGGCATCCGTCATACAAGTGGACATTATTCGCCTCAAAAGCAAAAACAAAGCCCAATATTTATTGCCCAATGGGATTTTTGTTCCTACAAATAGTGAGAAATACCTAAGGAATGTCAAGCATTCTGCTGATGACATTCTCCATTTTATTCCACCAGATTGCCAGACCAAAGGTTGAGGCTTTGAGCCTGAATCTGGGCCATAATCAAACAAAACGATGTGATCGTTCAAGTAATTCAAAGAGAATAGTTTATCTCTTATTAAAGAATTTATCACAAGGGTCATAACATATTGACAAACACCTTCCAATAAATCATGCATAATATCTACAGCTACATGTTGAAATAACTTAAAACCTTTGACTTTTAACCAGACACACCTTTCCTTAATGCCCGTAGCTGAAACGTTATCACTTTGCAAGTCCTCATTGTAATTTTCCATATTTCTAAGAAAATCTGATTTCTCACGCGTAAGCTTAGCTAGCTCACGTTTGCCTCCTTTACATATCCGGCAGTAATGAGAGGCGCTAAAACTTTCGGTAAAGCCCAGGATCGAGTTTAATCCCAAATTATCTCCGGTTATACAAGCTAATCTGAATTTAACAGTGCCAGTGAAACTGTCAACAGCAATTTCTACTCCAGTATTAGCTAAATAATTTAGCTCGTCTATTACACTTGCAAATATTTTCTCGTTACCTTTGGAAACAGCCCTATCCGAGGAATGAAACAGAAGACCCAAGAATATATAGTTAAGCTTGGAAGCATATTTTGGCGGAATGCAAGGCATGGATACGTACACTGCTCCCAACTTGTGAATGGATGAGTGACTACCAAGGGGATTTGATGTTTCAAAATCGTCAAAATAAAGTGTAAGAGGGTATAACTTCTCATTTGCATTTAAATGATGGTTTGAGTACGTTTTCTGCCATGCACTACCTTGAATTATATTCATCGGGAAAGGGAAGTTTTGGCAAAAATTTATGTAACTATCAATTTCTTTTAAAAGACCAGGAATTGATAAAACCTTTTTAAAAACATTTCTCAATGGAACAAAGGAAGCAAAACAAGGCCCAAGTTTAGTTGTACCACCTCGTCCGGCCACTGGACGATTCATTATAAATTTCTGTTTTGGGGGAATGTAAGTTCCAATATTAGTGTAAAAATTAAGTCGGAGGTGTTGACTGCGGAAAGTTTCATTGCACTGTGTTATGGATCCTAATAAAGTTTCAGTGAATGGCCCTAAGTGATTACAAGTGCCATCTCTAGCACTGTCTTCTGCAAATCGATTTAACACAAAACAAAACGAGTCTTTCATATATTCTTCATACCTATTATAAAATAACTGAATGTAATTAAGGGGTATTTGTGGGTTGGCCTGTAGCTTGCTAAACATCTTAGCAGCTGTATCTAAAAATATTTTTTTTAAATTTTCGGGCGAAAAATCAAAGCGTAAGTTTTCCCCATTAACCGTCTCATCTTGTGAGATATTTATTTCTGAGTCTTTAATACCTTCTCCTACCTCGTTCCCATTCCTTTCACAGACCACGTTGTTTAAAGAGGGCGCGACACCACTTGGAGAAGTGGCACAATGTTCAGACTTTAAATGATAACGCAAGGTATACAAGCTGCCACATACTCTGTAGCAGCCTGGCTCGCCACAGCGCAACGAAAGATTGTCCCCTGGTGAAAAGTCAAGGTGCATACGTTTGATATGAACTATAAGATCGCTTACAGATTTGAATCTATGTTTACAATCGTGGCACGATAGCATGATGACAGTTGTTACAATGTTGTTTCCTTACGCACTATACGATATCAGTTGCGGGTTCTTCTTTAAAATGTTTAAGTTTTACCCAAGTGGAATAAACACTTTGGGGAAGGGAACTCTCTTCTATTTTGTAAAATAGTTTTGATATTAGAATCCAAATGTTCTCGGCCTCAGGAGGAAATTTAATATTAAGAGCATAGCATAATATTAGGTAAAATTCAACAGCATCTGCAGTTGAGTTGAATTCGTATAAAAACTCCCCGTCAATTACAATGTATGCTTTAACAATGTCTACGCAAGATGGGCCTATTGCAATAATGAAGGGCTGCAGATGCCTTTTTAAACTTTTAAACTCAGCAGTTAATTTAACAACCCGGTCTTTGCCTTCCGCAACTGATGTCGTATGGTAAATAAAAAAATTTAACGAACCAATGCGATCTGACTGCACACCTTCTTTTCCTGTCGCTGTAGACCTCTCTCTGTAGCCTGTAGACGATAAAGTGAAGGGCAACAGGAACAGGGTCGCTGTAATCTTCTTCGCACTGTCACCTAATCAACAAAAAAAAAAAAAAAATTAAAATTAAAATCAGACAATTCCTCATCCTCCAAATGTAACAAGGCAACTTACAAATCCATCTCTAAATAGGAGTTATTTTACAAAAATAATAGGCATATTTAATAAATTCATGCGAAGTAATGTCATTTATGTAAATAAACGACATTACTTCAATGAATCAAAAGTATAACATTTACAAATTCACCTGATGTGGCGTGATCAAGGAAAGTTAAAAGTATCTTTCTCTGAGCGGGATCTTTGCTGTACGAGTCTCTCGCCAATTTTAATATTGCTTTATGATACTTGGCAACCTGGTCTGCTACTTTTATTTTTGCTTTTCCTTCTCCTGCCACCTTATCGAAATCCAATCTTAACTGCAACAGAAATAAAACAAATTATAATTTAAGTTTTAAATTAAAGCGCCTCCCTGTTAAACCTATCTTTCTCTCTCACCATATAAATTGTTAATATCTAGATGTATGGAAAAGCATGCTGATTTAAGATAGGAATAAAGAATATAAGAACTTACAAGAATTTCAGCAGTTGACTGCTGTTTAAGAGGTGGATATTTTTCAATTTGTTCTAAAATGGTGAGCTCCGATGTGTCACCTTCCCAAGAACGGATGGCAAAGGTCTCTCGCCAGGCTTCTTCAAGGTAGGCCGTGGTTTCTGTGGACGTGTATTCCCGAAGAATTGCCAACTTAGTACGGACACCTTCAGATGTTTCTGAAATTAATATCAAAATGCAATTACAGTCATGACAACTTTCTGACTGTTGTATGTACACAGTTAATGTGGTAGGCATGGAATAGGATCATTTATGATGTTTCTTATTATTTAATGTAAGATATTTAAATTTAATGTTAAGTGGCGTTAAAAGCAAATAAACTAACTATACATACACCATATAAGCACATTGATGTTTTTATTTACTGTGATTGAGACAACACACTAATTAAATTTACTTTCACTTCTCAGTTTATTTACTTTATGTTCTATTAACTTCACTCGTCCATACAACATACAATACATATTATAATAAAGTGACTCACCAGGTTTATCAGCTTTCGTCGCCTGTTTTCTGGATCTTCCTCTTTTGGTTGGTGGAGAATCATGTGATGTCAGCGAAGAACAACCCTCAGAGCTCTCTGACGACGGTGATTCATCCACACTGGATCCTGGCAATGATGAACGAGTCCGTTGTCGCTTCAGCAACCCCTCTAGCCTTAGTGTCTTTTTGAAGTTCCTGTAGGTATTGTAGAGAGCTCCAACAGGTTCTCTTGAAAAGCTGGGGCCCAGCCTCGGATCCTCTTCAGATTCTGACGACAATCTTTTATTCCGTAAAACTTTTTGTGTATATCGGAAGAAAAAATCCGCTGGATATCTAGGTTGAAAAATTCGACCTAAATGTCCTCCCCACTCAGCCAAACAGGATAGCGTTATTGCTTTGTTAATTACAATGCATTCGGCTAAATGCCTGCAAACTACACGGCCTATTTCAGTAATTTCTGATTTGGAAAGATCCTGGCCCCTCTTCTTCAGTAAATGTGGACATTTACTTCTGAGGAGTACCTCTGCTGGGTTCAGATTACTCTCCGATACTGAAGGGATCCTTTCAAGAGGCTCTGCCTGGTTTTCGGTCTGGCTGCGAGGTAAGTGCTTGGGGGTTGAACATGTGAACAATTCACTCGTTGAAGGCTCCCCAGAGCTTTGTGTATTTACAAATTCTTCTAGGTCCTCCAACTGGCTGTTTAAGTCTACAAGTTCAGCAATAACCTAAAATATCAAAACACAAAATTCATTAATACTTAATTCGCCAATAAAATTTACAACCGGATTCGTTTCAATAATGTAAGCTGGGAAAGGTTAAAAAAGTACAAAAAAAATCACTAATTTTAAGTTAATATTACGGGTGAGAATTAACTAGTATTAAGTAATGCTTTAGTACTTTATTGTTGATACACTTTGTCAAACACTATACATTTGTATGACTTATGCATCAGAGAAATGATAAAAGTGGGATTTGTACATAGGAGAATGAATATTCCTTTTTCAAAAAATACTACAAAGCATTAACTTAAGACTAACCAAAAAAATTAAATTGGACAGTCAAAAATAGGTGACCAAAATAGTGGAAATTTACCAATGCTACAAATAAACACACATCTATATACCTATGCGTATATACTATACAGTATGTCCCCAGTTTGAGTTGCAGGTGTAAATGAAAAAAAAAAAATCTACTTTTTATGACATAAATTACCTTAAGATATTATAAATAAATAATTTTATAGAGTAACATTTCTTCAAAAATTAAAAAAAAAAAAAAAAAAAAAAACACTTTTCTCTTGATACAATGTTTAAAAATTGTAATCTTTGGGTGCATTGCACATAGCATGCAATTATCAATATGACAATTTTTCATTTCACAACAAGCAACAATTATTATTAAGAGTAATTTCTTTTTTAATTTTTTTAACTTATTTTTTGTCGAAAAATTATGTTTTTTGTCATTTACACCTACACACAGTATATGTGATAAACATATAGTATGTACATAATAGAATATGTAGCCTTACAGATTGTTAGAAAGACTTTCATTGTCATTGGCCCAATGCAAAATGTAATTAAGATTAAACAAATATTTAAATCTTCAATAATCGTGGGTAAGTTCTCATATTACTACAATCATGGAGAAACCACTGTATTAATTACAATAAACTTTAAACACAAGTGTAAATATAATTCACATTAGATTTTACTAAGTGTTGAGGATTTAACAAAATTGTAAACCATAAACGATGGCTTATACAATGGTTATAGTCATAAAAAGAGATCAAAATGTAAGTAATACTATCAATTACGAAATAAAAGTGGACTAACCGGTGCTTGCTTCCGACCATTGTACCACTCCAGGTACTTTCGTCGAAATGTCAAATATGTCGCCAGGTTAGGGAATGTGGACACTATGTAATTCTTGTCAATCACAGAGGACATTTCCTCCAAATTGGAAAATGCAGTTATTCCTTGGGCTAAAAACAAAAGGCAGTACGGTTGACTTGTTTGGGCAGAATAGACAATATACATATATACATATACATATATATACATATATACATATACATATATAAATACATATCTATATATATATATATATATATATATATATATATATATATATATATATATATATATATATATATATATATATATACATATACATATACATATACATATACATATACATATACATATCTATATATATATATATATATATATATATATATATATATATATATATATATATATATAGATATTTATCATGGAGAGCATTATTGTTTCTTTGTCAATGTAAGAACATTCGACTGCACCAGCGAATATTATAAGAGCTATTTCATTTAAATGATTTATGTTATTAACATTATTATTACTAGAGGGACGTGAAAGGATAACTGACTTCATCTGACATTGCGCGAACAAAGCGTTTAGTTAAACACTTATAAACATAAAAAAGCATCATCTTGTATATATATGAAAATTCGATAGTACAACACAATAATTATTAACTTATTTATTTATTTTTATTTATGTATAAGCCTCAACGGCCACTCCCGCGCACGAGTATCTCATGCGGGGGTGCACTATTATTAATTTCAGAATACTTTTACAATTTATATTGATGTAATTAAGGAGAAATGTTATAATTTATGCTACATATTTATAAGAGTAATCATCTGTTGTAACAAATCGTATGGTGGAATAAAGAATTATTATATTAATTATTTAAACAATTTTTTTACGAGCCCTCTACAGCCTTAGCCACGCGGAGGAATACAATGGACATATTTGACAGAAAGTAACATAATAAATTTAATAACACAGTACGCAACACGGAGACGCAATAGATAAATATGTGTATGACAGAACAATAAACATTAATTATAC
Organism: Gerris lacustris; assembly: GCA_951217055.1. Taxonomy (NCBI): domain Eukaryota; kingdom Metazoa; phylum Arthropoda; class Insecta; order Hemiptera; family Gerridae; genus Gerris; species Gerris lacustris. The sequence continues at coordinate 20,650,221 of OX578283.1, read as the reverse complement.
AAATAATTAATGATTCATCTTAAGAATTGTTAGGTTTAAAGGAGAAAAACTGACTTACCTGTTAAAGCTTGAATGCATGCTTCATCGAGTCCCCACTGAAGAAACAATTCTCGAACCTCACTCATTGCACAAGCTTGGAGAAAACGTTTCACCAATTTAAGTCCGAATAACTGAATAAGTCTCATATATAGACAATATGTAAAGATTAAAATGATATAGAAGTGTAAAGAACTCTAAAGCAATGATCTGTAATGTAGGAAGCACAACTGAAGAATGACTTCCGTTCAGCTGGGGTAACCTTTATATAGGGTTCCCCCCACCTACCACCGGCCCTTCAGCTCGGAGGCAGTCGAAGACGTATTTTGTTCAACTGATACACAGTTAAGACAAAGTACTTATACTTGGTCGCAGTTGACTTGAAATGCACCTGCCTTATCTTCAACTGAGTCACAGTTGATGATCTTTTTTATTAGTGACTCATTTTACGTAGTATTTTTTTAACGCATTCTAAGTAATAAATGCATTTTCATAAATCACGAGTTTAATTGAAGCGAACATAGCGAGCTTCCTAAATTTTATTCAACAAAATATGCTACGTATTTGACGGTGTGTCTGAAACATAATATGACGATAACTTGAGTACAAGTTGACCGATTTTGATGAAATTTTGTGCACATGTTCATTTTACCAATGCTCAGAACGAGTTTGCCGGACAACGTTGTCTGCCCAAGCGTTCGTGCGCAACGCTCGCGTAAACGTGCCCTTTAAAATTAAAATTTGAATTTTAGGATAGGAAAAAATTCTAATTTTATCTATTCGACGAGACAAACCTTTTTTTTCATTAACAGAGTTATGCACATTGTTCCGAACGACAAAATAAACCACGTGTAGGATTGATTTTTCAATACCTATATACTATAATCATGTTTTTATACGCAAATACAAATCTATTCTCTTTTATTCTATTTCATAGCTAGAACGTAGGGGAGAATCGTTTATTTAGGTGGATACTACAGTTTTCACACAGTCTATATTAACTTAGTTCTTATAGACGATGAAGATTATCATGTGTATATACTTTCTAAGTTTAAATATAGTCTCTAATGCTCACTTATAATCAATAATAATATTGTCAATAGTTATTTTTGCTGTCTGACAATATTCTCTTCAAACTTTAGCAGTTCCAAAATTTATTTGTAATTTTTTGGATGGTCTAAAAGATTAGTAAGCTTCATAACGGCCCAAGAGGGGTTGACGCATACTTTCTATATATACAAAATTACTTCCCAAATACTATGCCAGTTCCAGTGTTCAATTCAGGTAAATTTTAACCTTACTGAGGGTTTGAATAACCGTTAAAATTTATCTTTCATAAGCATAAGTATAATGGTTTTTTCTGATTCTCCTAAAAAGGTCTAATCCTCTTAAGTCAAAGGGTATTTTTTTAAACTTTTAATACCTATATAACCTCTGAATCGTAACGGTTCTTATACACATTACTATTCAAGTAAAGAAAAATAAAACCAATAAACACACCATATAGATTAGATTAGGTTACCCAAGAAAAAATCTGTACTAAATAAATGTACCCCTAAAACACTGTTAAATTATTTCAAAACTACCTCCAGAACATTTATATATATGTAATAATAATAATAATATGTAACGTACCGTAGTTAACTATTTGTTTTATTAACTATTTCATTAAAAATAGTAATAAATGTACTTATGAGGTATGCTGAATTCCAGTTGAAACTAAATATTTTCAACTGCCTTTATGCTTTATTAATTAATTTTTTCGGCTGCCACGATTCTGGAAACAACAATACTGCGACCGAGCCGAGTCAAACTATACTGCATTGCAGTATAGGGGTGTTTTAAACTGCGAAACAGTTTAGTGGTTATGCTGCACAGGAGTTGAATGATATGTTCGACTTGACTCCAGTATACCATCAACTGCTACGCAGTCTGAAAACGTCTATGCTGGGTCGCAGAATAGGCCTATACTGCACCTCAGTATGGGAATGAATTTTTTCGACTAGTACGCGGTTGAAAAATGGTGGCAGAATAAGTTATACTGACTATTTAGCATAATTTTCTCTCCGTGCAGAACGATCATGTCAGTAACCGAAATAGTGCTGTAGTGGAGGATTACAAGCTACATGGAATTTTTCAGGTGAGTGTTGACAGTTTGTCAAGACTCAACAAAAAATAGCAAACTATCAAGTAAAAAAACACATTTCGACTAATAACAATAAAACAGTTTAGTATGTTTTTGTTGTTTTAGATTAGAAGCACCAACAAAAGCTTGTCTCCAAAGTTTCAGTACATTTTGAAATAATTATTTTGTACTTCACTGCATCTACAGGTCTTTCGTTGTAAGATATAAAGGATACCTACATACCGATTTTGAGCTTAAAAAAATCTCTGTTTGTAGAGGAATCACCAATAGCTATTACTCGTAATTAAAAAATTCAGACATCTCTCTAAATCATTAAAATTATACTTGCCCCATATCTTGCAACCGATCGCGATAATACCATTTTACTTTTTTTTGGAATTTCATTATTTTTTGAAAGGTAAAGAAGGTAGAGTGATAAAATAAAATGGAACTCTTATATATTTTAGCTGAAAATAAATGTGAAAGAGCAATATCTGCGGGGTTTCAAATGATTTAGCTCAAGAAACCCATGAGTTTTTCAGGATAAGATTGAAGAAGCTTCTGAATTACTTTTATACTCCTTTACTATTTAAACACGTTGAACACTCACCTTTGAATTTTCTTATATAAAACCATTATTTATTGGTGTTTTTTTTTTTTTTTTTTGGTAACTATTTTTTATTTTCGCAATGTATACTTCAACGCCATGTAACAAGGTTTAATAAGCCCAATTAATATCACAAATGCTTATTCTTATTCAGGTCTAAAATTTAGTGTAGTATTAATCACGTATATTCAATCCTTTGAGGCATCTTCAGGCCTATATTATAACAATTCCTCCTAAGACATAACTTTATTTATTTTCCTTTCCGGCAATTCACCTACGCGTCTATCTATAATTACATCACATTCATCTATTATAATTATTATTTTTTTGTGTTCCTTAAGGCACGTTCTGGACCCCGGGAGTAAATCCACAAAAAACGGCCATCACAAAACCAAGCGTCACGAAATCTACCGATGACGATAACTTGAGTAAAAGATGACCGAGTTAGTTGAAATTTGGTACACATGTTCATTTTACCAATGCCCAGGCTGAGTCAGTTTGACAACGTTATCCGCCCAAGTGTTCATGCGCAACGCTCTCGTAAACGTAAGCTTCAACTTTAAAATTGGAATTTTAGGACTGGAAAATATTCTAACTTCATCAATTTAATGAGACAAACAACTTTTTTTAAATAAATTGTTTTAGTAAAATGAACACCGACACTGCTATGAAGTGATAAATATTGCTAAATTTATTAAAGGGGACCTAAACGTGTAAAATAAAGAAAACAACGTTTTTACCGATATCTTACGTTCTAAAGTAACGATTTTAATAAAACTTCTTACACATCGTCTAAGTCTAAAGTATAATTGAAGCAGGCACGTAAAATTTCAACCTGATACAAGCAGACGTTTTTGAGTAGGGAAGAGATATATTTTTTAATATTTTAAATTAGTAGGCCGGGTAGGTAGAAAACAGTTCTTTTCCCTGAGACTATATACTACAAACACACTGTTTAACTATAAACTCATCATGATTAACTATTTTCTCAATATTCAATACTTAATTATTGTAAGAAGCTAGCATTAATGATACAACTAATGCTTCTTGTTTCTTTTAATTTTTCTGATCATTTAGGCATGTAAAGACAAAGATCAAGCTTTTTCTGCTCAATATTTTATTGTGAACATTCACAAAAGCGATTTTAAAGGAATCAAACCTTTTTTTTTTTTGTTTATTAATTGGGTAAAACAAATATCAAATTAATGTTTTTTTTCTGGGTTGGCTTTTCCATTACTCGGATTGAAAATACTCTTGAGATTAATGAAATCCAAACACTCCACTAAACATTCCCAGATATTTCAAGAGTCTTACAAATAAAACGGGTTTTTTCTTTTTGATTCCATGCCACTCCATTGATCATGAATCAGGGCATTCTTGTTATTTTTGATTCCATGCACATCTATTCCATTCCACTCCAAGCACATGAATCAAGGGATTTTTAAATCCCAATTAAATGAAGCAAGGCGAACGGTTGACATCACGTAGTATGTTTTAGATACAACATATCTAGGGTTTGTACAAAAGCACAATTTATATTAAATAGAAGTATTTAAAAAATAAACAGGTCAAGTGTGTGCTAGTCAGCACACAGTGAGGGTCCGTAGGCAACTCTGTATAGTTTAAGTAGTACCCTCTATTGATGGAGTTTTTTAAAATGCTAAAAAGCTTACTTTGAACTATCCTATGGGTCTGATATTCTCAAAACACATAAACAAACTTCTGATAAAGTATTTTTTTGCCACTGAACCGGACTACAACCATATAAATACATCGAAAAGACCATAGTTATAAAAAAAACGTATTTTGTCAATAAAAAATAAAAAAATATTTTTTTCTACATTTCCAAAAAGTGGTATCTTTACTTTTCGTCAAAGAATGTTCAGGAATTTTTTCAGATTTTTTGCACTTCACATAAGCGAGATAGAGGGGGGGGGGGACACGTTTCACACCCACTTCAAACTTGCCTACGCTCGCCCTATCAAAGTCATAACCAAAGAATTATATATTTTTGTAATCAGCTCGACGTACCCTTTCATATGATACCCCTCACGGTGTCGAAAAAAAAAATAAAAAAAATTAACCCTTAAGTTTTATTACCCTAATTTTTTTGAAATTTTTTTTTTTTAAGTCGCTATATTTTTAAAATATGTGGGTAGGTACAAGACACATACATGCCAAATTTCAAAGTGATCGGATGAAAGGTGTAGCCGTGAGAGCATGCGACAGGACGGACGGACAGACACACGCAGGAAAATATAAGGGTCCTTGGTTTTGCCTACGGACCCTAAAAATTGTGCATATACAGTGTGTCCCAAGATAGAGTATCTGAAACGAATTTCTGTCTTGGAATTTTTAAAATCGGAGGCATAAAACTTTTTCGTTCTCAAAAGTGAACACAATGCTTCCGAATGTAACCGGTAAGCTCGGAAGCAAAAATAATGAGCTAATGTAATAAATAAAATTAAAAAAATATCACCACATGTATTTAATAGTTCTAACGTTAACATCAAATTAAGTATCACAAAAAATCAGAGTTAAAAAAAAAATTAAAGGAATGATCATTTAAATGTATTGCCTACTTCTGCGAATTTAACATACTAAAATATTTTTATAAATCAAGCAATTTAACAAGCAACTGCAAATATTTCACATTAACCTATACGCTGATGAACTATTTGTTGTCAATTATCACACTTGTTTACTATAAAAATCCAAAGAGAACTATTTGTTGTAGTTGGCTTATTGCTTGTTTTTGAAAACAAACTAAACTTTAATATTTAAGAAAATTAACTAAAATTTAATAATTCATAAAATAAATTGATATTTAATATTTAAACGTTTTTTACAATTCTGAATCACTTTTATAAATAAAATTTTTCGATACCATCAAAAATAAGGGTAGTTTACTCTTGGACATATATTAAAGTTTTCAAAAAATAGAACACCCTGTACACAAAATCAAGAAAATTTTATATCATTTTTAGAGGTTTAAGATCAAGCAGGAGATTTGATAAAGATGACTTTTTTTTTCAAAAACCCAAAAAAAGAAAATTTTCCTTCTCGGATACTCTATCTTGCGGGATACACTGTACACACACACACACACACACATATATATATATATATATATATATATATATATATATATATATATATATATATATATATATATATATATATATATACATATATATATTGAAAAATTCTCTACTTCTAAAATATTCTTTGAAAAGAAGCAAATTTTCATAAATACAGTTAAAATAATTATTTATTAAACTGTTCTAATATTGTTTAGTGTGTTAATTTCAGAAAAAAACAAGTTTTTAAAAGTTATAAAATTTTTAAATATGTTAATATCTCAGGTAATTAAATATGAAACCAAGCCTATACAACATCCCCACATTTTAGCGCATGCCGCTGCAAAAAAATCACGCATTTTGCCAGTTTTGCCAATATAAAGTCAGTCCTATGAGTGACTGACATACATACATCCATGCATACAGACATAATTTTTTTTTTTTTTTTAAATAGTTTGTCAATAGTGAGGGACATAGCTTCACCGCTTCCTATTTTGTATACCTTAATGGTTTTATGAATTTAAACCCTATTTTTTCCAAATTTATTTAATTGGATTTGAGGGAACCGATGAGTGCTTTTAAAGATATAGGTGTGTAATAAATGTATGTTTGTGAGCACATGACAGAGAAACAAATAGGCCCAAAGGACCAACAATGGGCTAATTATGACCTAACATCCAAATATCATTAAAATTTGACGAGCAGTTTTTAAAATAAGTTGGTTCGCAAAAATTGAGCGACAGATTGACAGACATACCGAAAGCTTGACATACAGATTTGGAACCAAAAATGTTCCCTGATGTCTGAAACGGATTTCTGTCTTGGAATCTTTGAAATCGGAGACATAACAAATTTTTACTTCTTCAAAACAATCACATAGCTTCAGTTACCTTCGGTAAGCTCGGACGCAAAAATTAGGAAAGTGGTAAACGTAGGCAATATATTGTGACCTTTACCTGAGTTGAAACTGTACTTGAGAGATAAGGGAGAACGGGTCATCGATTCTGTAATGGAAAGTTTTATCATGCAATATTGAACCGCTTTCCCGCTAGCTGATATATCGCCAGTAAATTTAGCCCCCCGTTTTCCAACACATTTCTTCCCTTGGGCAGAGCACTCAGTGCACACATTAGTCCGACCAATTCTACATTCTAGTCAGGGCTCCCGTGTAGAATAGAGCCCATTTTTTTTTTTTAAAAAAAAAAGGGTCAGGGGTCATTGGTTTTTTAAAATCCTAGAAGATAAATAAGAGATGGTTTGGATAAAAAAGCTTGCATGAAAAAAAATACACAACTACTGGGGATAACTCTTATATTTGTGCTATGGTAGATTTATTTTTCCACATTTACCTCAAGGGTGATGTAAAAGGTAAACTGCAATGTTGAGAACAGAACTTAGAGCTTCATTAGGAAAAAAAAAATTAAAACTGGTCTCTTTATCATTTTTGTTCTTTTAATAATCACTAGGGGCTCCACTCCCTACTCGCTACGCTTGTCGAAGGGTCAAAAAACTTTCGAATCCAATTTGGCAGAAAACCCGATTAGTCTCGTGTTTTAGGTTAAATCTTCCTGATTTCAAAAGCATATAATATCTGGAAAATGGAAGCGTAAATCTCAAAAAAGCTGTAAGATATAAACTATGTAACAAAAACGAAGGGTAACCCTAGAGTGAAAGAGAGTGTAAGATATCTTCTTCACTTTTCAATATTAAAGGGGAGTATTCTCTAACTCCTATATCAGTTATAGTTTAGTCTCTTTACAAAAAGAACTCGCTTGTATACAAAACTTGAATAATATAATAAGATAATATATTTCCCTTCACTATTACTAGAAAATCATCGAAATTTACCAAGCATATTTAAGACAATTACCTATGTAAATAATCATTCTACATTTTTATTAGCTATAATACGATCTTGAAGCAAAATGTTCTTTTGTTAAAAGAAAATATAATTTAAAAGATAGCCTTGTTTAAATATGACTGTAAAACCCTAAAAAAAAAAATTATAATAACAGATTGTAATCAACAACTTCAATCAATAATAATTGGTGATAATTGTTTATATTGAACATTTTGATACATTACGATCGATTAAACAATGATTATGGATACAATATTGCAATAAATATTACAATACTTGTGATTTACAATAAACTATTCTTAGGAATAAGTTTATTAGATTATATTATGAATAAAATGGAAATATTGGAAGATTTTTTGAGTATGCAGATAATTTATGTTTTGTAGCACAAGTTTTTTTTTTTTTTTTTTTAAAGGTACTCAAGAACTTGCTTAAGAACCTGTTAAATGTGACTTGAAAGCTTGTGAGAAACTACAATACAAATAAAAGATGTCTGGTAAATTCTAATAACACTGTAAGCATAATTGCTTCTGATGAAGAAAAAGACATGAAACATCAACCCACAAAAGCTTAGTGAGCGTCCGATCCGAAAAGAAATTTGTGAGAAACCATAATAAAAAAGTCCAGTCATGCACCATGACTTAATGAGCGAATTTTCAAAGAAATCTGCGTTTTATTGGCTTATGGTAATATAGGAAAATTTTGGTTTAGAATTTGCTCGGGTGAAAAAAAAAATTGGTACACAGGGGTACGGGGTACAAAAGTCAAAATAGTTTTTACCCTTCAAGATGCATGTCGTTGGAAAGCTCTTTAAGAGTACAGTAATTATTGTTATTTACACTTTTATCATATTTTCACATAAAAGGGGGGTAAAATGGAAAAACCACGTTTTTTGACCCTATATGGTCAAAATTTGACCCCTAAATGGACTCCAAAAATGCTGGCCAACGAACTCATCCTTTCTTTTGATATTATTGACATTTTAAAATTTGTTTGAAATTTTTAAATGCATCCTAAGGGGAGATATCGTCTGGATTGACACATATATACATACATATATACATATATACATACATACATAAAAAAAAGTGTCTAAATTTTAGGAATCGATTCAGAATGGTCTAAAACGGATTTCCATGGAAAATTTTTTCAAAAATTCGCATTACAAAAATTTTTTTGAAACCATTGCAATAGCGTAATTTTCTTTGAAAATTCGCTAAAAGAAGTAGACATCAGGTGAATTCTATTAAAATTGTAGCATAAATGGTACTGATGAAGACCAAGAAGCTGTGAAACATCAACCCACGAAAGCTAGTCGTCGAAAAACTTTGATAATTTGCATAAAATTGTTTGCCTATCTTTTAAACTGGTCCTGAGATTATACCAGGATTAACTTGCTCTCATAGAGTAAACAAGTGGATACGGTAAATTTTACAAAAAGAAAGTATCTAAACAAATTCTGTAGAGGCACTGCAACTTAAGTAGTTAAAAAATCTAACGCAGTTTCTATCGTTTTGAGAAAAATGAGCAAGAATACTTGAAAAATTGCAATAATGTGGACGTTTAGAATGAAATAGGCAAATGATCAAATCAGAAAAATAATCAGTGCCTTAAAAAGAATGATTTGAAGAATCAAAATTGTATAATCCTAAAATTTTAATAACAGCAAATGTTATATAAATATTACAAGTGTTGTCCTAAGAACTAATCAGCAAATATTATTTTACATACGATTGTCAAAGAGACGCCACCTACTAAAAAATAGAACGAAAAAACACTCTCCTACATGTATTTTGGCAGTGATTTAATCAAAATGTTATAAAAATTGTTTTTATCTTCAATAATAATATCATTTAAATACTTGTTCTAAAAAAAACTTTCGTTTGAGTTAAGAAACAAACAAAAATAACGAATTAAAGAGGATTTTTTGAATTGAGGATTTTCCACTAAAACAAAGATAATTCCACATGATTTTCCTTTTCTTTGTGAATATAATGAGAGTTTTAACACCAAAGAAAATAAGTTTCAAGTTTTCTAGTCAAATGTAAATTTGAAATGGAAACAAAAGATTTTCGATATCATTCGAATCTAAAAGTTAACACTCTTCTTATTTATTTCACAATTTTACAAACTCTTTGCTGATTTCCATTTAAATTTGGTACTTTGATGAAAATTAATATAATACACTCAACCTATATATATAAAAATGATTTTGATAGACACTTTATGATAGTCCTTTAAAGTAGGGGAGCTAAATTTAGAAAAGACTGTTCATTACAATAATGGTTGCAACCCACAAATCCATCCATTGCTTTTATATACTCTAAAGGAAATATGCTGATTTGATGCACACAATTTTCATTCCTCTTTTTATTTACTAATGCATTTATTTAAAAAATAAATGTAATCTCTTAGGAAGAAGTAATGCATGTTTTCATAGTAACGAAATACAAAGGGATCTCTTTAATTTACTTAAAACATAAATGAAAATAGATTAAATGTCTTTAAAATTTAAAAAAAGAGTATTGCTGTCGATTGTAATTTTTAACATTCAAGAAGATTGAAGCAAAAAGATTGATGAAGTTAATAATTATTGTACAAAAAGGATCTTTAAAGAGATATAACTAGGTATTTGTTTCTCTTTCGTTCGGACAATTGATGAATGTAGTGAGAAAGTATAAAGAGCTAGAATCAAAAACGAATGTAACTATAAAATAGAATGTCAATTAGTATGACATTTAGATTCCTCAAAAAAAATTATGGTCATCTGTGGGTCAGTCCCAAACAATTCACCAATTCTGAGTAAAATCGGTCATTTAAAAATTGATTTTTAGCGATTTTTTACGTTTGTGCATTTGCATTGGCTACAAATAATTCAATTACAAAGACATTCACACGGAACCATATAGGGCAAAACCTGCACGATCCCTAAACATTCATCGAAATCAAATGAAAATTGTGGAAGTCATGTGTGGCAAGGATCTTACGTTTGCGTATTCGCAGTGGCTACGCCTGATCCGATCATGATGAATTTCATATTGCATCATCATAGGTTCAATCCTCAACTATATTCCTTCTCTGAAGAAATTGATGCTTGGAGGATTTTACGATTAAGATGGATTTCAAAGGTGGCCATTTATGGCCTAAGCCTCGTAATCCCTGAAAATTACATCAAATTCGGATGAAAATTTCATCAAATTCGGATGAAAATTTCATCAAATTCGGATGAAAATTTAATAGTTATAAATAATTAGAAAAGCAAAGGTAATAAGGTTATGAAACTAATACGAATATCGTTTATAAATAGCAAGTATCAGTCGGGTTTAATAATGATTTTAGATTTTGTTTAAACAATTAATTCTACAAAAAAGTCCAGTCATGCACCATGACTTAATGAGCGAATTTTCAAAGAAATCTGCGTTTTATTGGCTTATGATAATATAGGAAAATTTTGGTTTAGAATTTGCTCGGGTGAAAAAAAAAATTGGTACACAGGGGTACGGGGTACAAAAGTCAAAATAGTATTTACCCTTCAAGATGCATGTCGTTGGAAAGCTCTTTAAGAGTACAGTAATTGTTTTTATTTACATTTTTATCATATTTTCACATAAAAGGGGGGTAAAATGGAAAAAACACGTTTTTTGACCCTATATGGTCAAAATTTGACCCCTAAATGGACTCCAAAAATTCTGGCCAACGAACTCATCCTTTCTTTTGATATTATTGACATTTTAAAATTTGTTTGAAATTTTTAAGTGCATCCCAAGGGGAGATATCGTCTGGAGTGACACATATATACATACATATATACATACATATATACATACATATATACATACATATATACATACATATATACATACATATATACATACATATATACATACATATATACATACATATATACATACATATATACATACATATATACATACATATATACATACATACATAAAAAAAAGTGTTAAATTTCAGGAATCGATTCAGAATGGTCTAAAACGGATTTCCATGGAAAAATTTTTCAAGAATTCGCATTACAAAAATTTTGAAGCCATTGCAATAGCGTAATTTTCTTTGAAAATTCGCTAAAAGAATATATATTAAATTTTTATAAATAAAAAACTGAAATATTATTTTAAAATAAAAAAAATTGCAAAAAAAAAAAAATAGGATTAAGGAGTAGGAATATTACGTACATTAAAACTGATAATATATTATTACAATGTTAGATTTTCTTTTTAGGAAGTTTTTTTAAAAAAAAGCTGTAGCTAAAGCATTGAATCATCTCATGTAGAAGCAAGAAAAACTGGAGAAGGGTTCAGCTGATATCGGACATGGAAGTAGAAGTGTGATCAATCACTGAATTCCCAGAGACAAGGAATCCGTGAAATTCTAAGCTTTTCAAATCCTTCTAACGACCATCTCACCCTCTTTACTTTTAACAATCAATGCATCGGCAATCACGTTTTTACTTCTTTTTATTTTTTTAAAAAAAAGGCCATTACAAGATGTGATGCCACTTTAGCAATCTATCGATGCGATAATTAGTTAGAAGAACATCTCAACTCTATATGTGAAATTGAGCGCAAATACATTATCTGAAAACCGGGCAAAGATGTAGCCTCCCGGATATGATAACCACAATTTTTTATTATGATATATATATGAACAGCTTTCCACATAATACAGTCAGACCTCCTTATAACAAGCCATTATTTTGTTATGTCCCACGATTTCTCTATATAATTATTTTAGTCCAGGCGATAGCGTGCAAAAAAGTATCTGACTAACATTAAGCTAGAATTTTGTGTATAAGTAAATCTTTTGGTGTCTTTTAAGAATATGTGGTCGGCTAAATCGTCTGCGGGACATAGCTTGGCAGTAGGCATTTGAAAAAAAAAAAAAAAAAAAAAAAAAAAAAAAAAAAAAAAAAAAAAAGTGGAGAGCAGCCATGTCCCTTTTTGGTGGAAAATGTGATTTTCATGATCCTGTCTACGAACTTAGTAGACCAATTATCAAGTTGATGGAAGTTCGTCACTTAATAGGTTAGTTAGTCAAATATTACTCCAAATCAAAGAAGTCACCTATTAAGTGACAAACTACTATCAACTTGATTTATGGTCTACAAACTAATTTCGTTCTCGGGATCATAAAACTCACATTGTCCACCAAAAAGGGAGGGACATGGCTCCACCGGTTTGTTTTTTCAAATACCTATTGCTAAGCTATGTCCCGCAGATGAACTTAACCGACCACATATTCTTAAAAGGCACTTAATGATTTACTAATACACAAAATTCTAGCGTAATGTTATTCACACACTTTTTTGCACGCTATCGCCTGGACTATTTCAGAAAGAAAAAAAAAATCACTAAAAAAAAACAAAATTCATAGAAATAATACCAGCCCATAAAAAACAAGTTTTTATTATAATTTCTTTATATTTTTGCATTTTGGTTGTGAGGGGAAGTATTAGTTGAAGCGAGCGTAAGCGAGCTTCTTACATTCAACGAAATATGCATCTTGTCTGTCTGTCTGTCTGTCTGTCTGTCTGTCAGTAACGTTTACGCGTGTGACGATAACTTGAGTAAAAGTAGACTGATTTAGTTGAAATTTGGTATACATGTTCCTCTTACTAATACTCAGGCTAAGTTCGTTGGACAGCGTGATCCGTCGAAGAGTTCGCGCGCAACGCTTGCGTAAACGAGAGGTACAAAAATTAAATTGGAATTTCAGGACGGGAAAAGATTCTATCATCATCTATTCGATGAGACGAACATTTTTTCAAATAACATTTTTTACTAAAACCAACAGCGACACCGCTATGACTTAATAAAGATCGCTAAAACTATTAAAGAGGACCTAAACGTTTATAATAGAGAAAACAACCTTTTTACCGATATCTTACGTTCTAACGTAACGATTTTAATAAAACTTCATATACACCATCTAATGCACAATTGAAACAGGTATGCCAAATTTCAACTTGATACAAGCAAAATTCTTTGCGTAGTGACGAGATACATTTATAATAATTGTTTAAAAGCTACCGCGGGTGGTGAAGATTGTTAAAGTCGTATAGTGTATAGGTTTGTTTAGGAAGTAAAGCTTTGTACCGAGTACCCCCACTCTTCCCTACACTACCCTCTTCCACTTATCTTCAACTATGACATTCATCATGATTAATAAAGTTCAATATTCAGTATTTCATTGCAATACGCTCGCTTTAATGATAGAGCCACGCGATGCCAAGTAATAATTAATTTTAATTTTAAATAACTAGGCATCGCGTGGCTCTATCATTGAAGCGAGCGTATAGTAATAAATATGTATTGAATATTGAAAAAAAAGATTATTGTGAATTATGATGAGTTGATAGATAATGGGTCTGGTAGTAGTGCAGCGGCTAGTAGTAAGGGAACCACCCCGCATTCTTACTATTCCACTAACCACACATCTCTATTTCAATATTAATAATTTGTATCTCTTTGCTACAAACAAACTACTGCATGTATCAAATTGAAATTTTGCATGCCTGTTTCAATTGTGCATCTGATGGTGTCTATGAAGTTTTATTAAAATCGTTACGTTAGAACGTAAGATATCGGTAAAAAGGTGGTTTTCTCTATTTTAAACGTTTAGGCCCGCTTTAATAGTTTTAGCGATCTTTATTAATTCATAGCGGTGTCGCTGTTGGTTTTACTAAAAAATGTTATTTGAAAAAAATGTTCGTCTCATCGAATAGATGATGATAGAATCTTTACCCGTCCTGAAATTCCAATTTAATTTTTGAACCTCTCGTTTACGCGAGCGTTGCGCGCGAACTCTTGGACGGATCACGCTGTCCAACGAACTTAGCCTGAGTATTAGTAAGAGGATCATGTATACCAAATTTCAATTAAATCGGTCAACTTTTACTCAAGTTATCGTCACACGCGTGAACGTTACTGACAGACAGACAGACAGACAGACAGACAGACACGGAGCATACTTCGTTGAATGTAGGAAGCTCGCTACGCTCGCTTCAATTATTTAAAATATAATTAATTAGTAAAATTTAATTAATTTGTTAAAATGTTTTTGTATTGGTAGAGTCTAAGTGCCAAATTTCAGCTCGATTGGATGACTGGAAGAGGGTTAACTAGGCATCGCGTGGGTCTATCATTGAAGCGAGCGTATTGCAATGAAATACTGAATATCGAAATTTATTAATCATGATGAATGTCATAGTTGAAGATAAGTGGAAGAGGGTAGTGTAGGGAAGAGTGGGGGTACTCGGTACAAAGCTTTACTTCCTAAACAAACCTATACACTATACGACTATAACAATCTTCACCACCCGCGGTAGCTTTTAAACAATTATTATAAATGTATCTCGTCACTACGCAAAGAATTTTGCTTGTATCAAGTTGAAATTTTGCATACCTGTTTCAATTGTGCATTAGATGGTGTATATGAAGTTTTATTAAAATCGTTTCGTTAGAACGTAAGATATCGGTAAAAAGGTTGTTTTCTCTATTATAAACGTTTAGGTCCGCTTTAATAGTTTTAGCGATCTTTATTAAGTCATAGCGGTGTCGCTGTTGGTTTTAGTAAAAAATGTTATTTGCAAAAAATGTTCGTCTCATCGAGTAGATGATGATAGAATCTTTTCCCGTCCTGAAATTCCAATTTCATTTTTGTACCTCTCGTTTACGCGAGCGTTGCGCGCGAACTCATGGACGGATCACGCTGTCCAACGAACTTAGCCTGAGTATTAGTAAGAGGAACATGTATACCAAATTTCAACTAAATCGGTCAACTTTTACTCAAGTTATCGTCACACGCGTAAACGTTACTGACAGACAGACAGACAGACAGACAGACAGACAGAAAGACAGACAGACAGACACGGAGCATATTTCGTTGAATGTAGGAAGCTCGCTACGCTCGCTTCAACTAGCCCTCCAAAGATTTGACGACAGGCGCATCACCCATGCAGGCACAAAAGTGAAGTTAATATAAAAGATTTAATAAGGATAAAGATATGACAGGCACACTTTGTTTTGAATTAATATTGTCGGTGTTTTAGCACTCCTTAATTTTCTTAGAACCATTTTTAGGAGTTTCCTGCACTAGCACTCTAATAATATTGCTTTCATTAGTTTAAGTGGAATTGGAAATATCTTTGATTAGTCTAGAAATTTCTTACTATCAGTTTAATTCGTTTAGAACGAATATAAAGCACTACAATTTTCCTAGCATAATTTACTCAAAAGTACATAATGCTCTTGAATTTTTTCCGAGTCATTTAAAAAATATAAAAGACAATCACTTTCAGAAAAAAAAAATTATTTAAAGACGTAAATAAAGGAATGATGAATATGGAAATATCCCATAAATATGAAATCGCTCCAAGTTCAGTGTCTACAATTTAGAAAAACCTTCAATTCAATATTTAAAATATACGAAACAAGTGGAGAATTTAAAAAAAAGATCTAAAGATTCTAAGTATGAAGACGTAGATGATGTAGTTCTGAAATGGATGAAAATGGTACGGGATAAAAATCTTTCTCTTTCAGGAACACCCATCTCTCTCTCTCTCTCTCTCTCTCTCTCTCTCTCTCTCTCTCTCTCTCTTTCTCCTAAAATAAAGTCTGTCTATATTATTAAAAAAAGTTCTGTAAACAAACAAATGTGTCAAATTGTAAAATGCCAAATTATCAAATAGTGCGAAGATTCAAGACAGCGCAGCGGCCACTTTTTGACGAGCGAAGCAAGTAGGGGGCAGAGCCCATCTAGTAATAAATAAATAAAATACGTGTGGTGTCGCGGGACACCCGGTAGAAACTAAGTTTCTTCCATTTGTCATTAATATAAACTATAAAATCACACTGCTAAGTACGTATACGTTGCTAACTAGGCATCGCGTGGCTCTATCATTGAAGCGAGCGTATAGTAATAAATATGTATTGAATATTGAAAAAAAAGATTATTGTGAATCATGATGAGTTGATAGATAATGGGTCTGGTAGTAGTGCAGCGGCTAGTAGTAAGGGAACCACCCCGCATTCTCACTATTCCTCTAACCAGACATCTCTATTTCAATATTTATAATTTGTATCTCTTTGCTACAAACAAACTACTGCATGTATCAAATTGAAATTTTGCATGCCTGTTTCAATTGTGCATCAGATGGTGTCTATGAAGTTTTATTAAAATCGTTACGTTAGAACGTAAGATAACGGTAAAAAGGTTGTTTTCTCTATTTTAAACGTTTAGGCCCGCTTTAATAGTTTTAGCGATCTTTATTAATTCATAGCGGTGTAACTGTTGGTTTTACTAAAAAATGTTATTTGAAAAAAATGTTCGTCTCATCGAATAGATGATGATAGAATCTTTTCCCGTCCTGAAATTCCAATTTAATTTTTGAACCTCTCGTTTACGCGAGCGTTGCGCGCGAACTCTTGGACGGATCCCGCTGTCCAACGAACTTAGCCTGAGTATTAGTAAGAGGATCATGTATACCAAATTTCAACTAAATCGGTCAACTTTTACTCAAGTTATCGTCACACGCGTGAACGTTACTGACAGACAGACAGACAGACAGACAGACAGACAGACAGACAGACACGGAGCATATTTCGTTGAATGTAGGAAGCTCGCTACGCTCGCTTCAACTACTTATACATGGTGGAGTAAGAAAAGACAAAATTAAAAAGTAATTAACTGTTTGTACCTAGCAAGAGTTAAGGCAAAATTAAAAGAAAATCATTATTTGTATCATTAAAACAAGCGTCTTACTATAAATAAATATTGAATATAAGAAAAAAGTTGATCATGATGAGTTTACAGTTAAAGAGTATGTTTCTAAAAAGATGTTGGATTGAAATAGGACTGTTTTCTACCTACACGGCCTATTAATTTAAAATATTATAAAATATATCTCTTCCCTACTTTAAAGCTTCTGCTTGAATCCGGTTGAAATTTTACATGCCTGTTTCAATTGTACTTTAGACAGTGTGTAAGAAGTTTTATTAAAATCGTTATACGTTAGAACGGAAGATATCGGTAAACACGTTGTTTTCTTTATTTTAAACGTTTGGATCCAATTTAATAAATTTAGCGATCTTTATCACTTCATAACAGTGTCGGTGTTCGTTTTACTAAAAGCAATCTTTAAAAAAGTTGTTTGTCTCATTAAATAGATGAAGTTAGCATTTTTTCCAGTCCTAAAATTCCAATTTTTAATATGAAGGTTACGTTTACGCGAGCGTTGCGCGTGAACGCTTGGGCGGATAACGTCGTCCAACGAACTCAGCCTGGGCATTGGTAAAATGAACCTGTGTACCAAATTTTAACAAACTCGGTCATCATTTACTCAAGTTATCGTCATCGGTAGATTTCGTGACGCTTGGTTTTGTGATAGTGATTTCGTGACGGTCGTTATTTTCGGATTCACTCCCGGGCTCCTGACCGTGCCGTAAGGAACTTCGTTCCACAAAAAAATCTATACAACGTAATTTCTGGAACCATCAATTTCGTTATACGTTGATCCAACTGTAATTTTAAATTCGAACTCAAAGTTTTTTGTTGGAAAGGATCCTTCCTTGACTTTTTATATGGCCTCAACTTTATTTGTGTTTTTGAGCTAGTTCTAAAATGGTGGTATCAGTTGGAGGCCAAATCTCCCTTAGGAATATGTTTGTAGAATACCAAGAAGGTGGGGGTAATGCTCTAGGTGGCTAGAATCCCTTTATTGATGATGTTGTAGCCAAGACTTGTGTTAGCAACGTTCGAGAGCTGTATCTCACCCCCTAGAGATACGACATGTGTAACCACTCACATATTTATTCAACAGTTGATTACATCCTCTTAAACTTTTCACTTTTTACTCTATCCCCTATTTTTTATCCAATTCCTTTTTATGGTCCATAGACAAAAACCGAGAACTCTTGTAATCCTGCGGTTATCAGTCGGTCTCCTAAAATACCCAACACAAATATTTGAAACTTCGCAGATTGTTTGAAGGGTAATAACCATAACAGAGGGAACCCAAAGCATTTGTCAAAAACAAATTCGAAGCTTTAAAGCGTTGTGTGGAAGTTATATGAAAGAGGAAGACGACTTAAGTACAAAAATATACAGGCAAAGCTCGACTAACGAAACAATTTTTATTATTTTAAATAGAAATATTATTTATTTATATACCTTTTATTGATTGTAAATATTTGCATTACGTATATATTTAGGTTCTTATATTTGTAAATTTGAGTATTTTTTTAAAAACATTACCATAAGTTAACAAAAAAATCAATCTTCATTGTTATTTTTAGCATATTTAACAAAATGGTGGAAGGAAATCCGACTATAGAATAAGTTTCTAGCAATAGTATTTGGTTTTATTTTTGAATTAATAATTCATTGATGCACCAAATATCTCTAAAAATTGCGTATTTCGTATCCTCCTTCTATTTTTTGTTTAACAAATCACCGAATAAATAACTTAAAAATCTGTAACCCTTTGTAAAACGAACAGGTATTTTAAGAAATAAACTTTCAAGCATCACATAATTTATAAGAAAATTTCTTACTCCTTAAAATCTTACAAATAATTGATATTTTTAAAATGGTTTAAGCTAAAGACTTCAGAGTGTTTTATTGCAGGTTTAAAAATTACAGTTAAAACAAACTGTTAAATGAACACCATCTTGCCGATTATGTTGGTAATAAAATCGTCCGATATATTCGGATTAAAAGATCTGACAATACATAATCTATGTATATAAAATTAAAGTTTTGTCAGTACAATGGTCAGAATTGAAAATTTGCTGGATAGTATTTCATTGTATGCGTTCCGAAAACCGAATCCGGCTGTATGTCAGTCCTACAGTCAAACTTTATAGGCGCAAAACTGGCTAAGCGATATCGATTAATTTTTTTTTCAGAGGTGAGCGCAAACTTTTTGCGCAATTTTTTTCATCTAAAAATATTGAGTAGAACCAAAGTTATTTACAATTATTTTTTAAACACTTTGTGTCACTTTTCTTCGAAGTGTGCGAAATTATACACATAACCTAAATAATTAATATAAAAATGCCATTTTTCAAAACTGGTCTTATTTTAAACCTTTTTTTTTTTTTTTTGGTTTCTGTATTCTTCACCTTAGATGTATATATGTGCAAAATTTGGGGAAGATTTAATGATGGTAAGTGGTTCAAAATTGAGGTAATAGGTGTGCGATGAAACTTAAAAGGCAAATAAATTTGACGCCATTTTTTTTTTTTTTTTTTTTTTTTGGTTTCTGTATTCTTTACCTTAGTTGTTTCTATGTGCAAAATTTGGGGAAGATTGAATGTCGGGAAGTGGTTCGAAATTGGGGAAACGGAAATGTGCGATAAAACTTACAAAGCAAAGTAATATAAGACCAGTAAAAAATTAGGTTGACCCACCGTAACCAACCCCCATAGACTCGCTATTCAAAATGTTTGGGAACTTCTAGACCACCGAGAGAATCGCGGTTTTTTGCGTTTGGTCGGAAATTGGCCCAAACCGACTGGAAAAATCCGAAAAGTTAAAAACCATATATATTTACCCCCCTTAAGAAAATTTAAGATGCGAACGGACTTTAAAGTTTTTTTAGGCTTTTTGTGGCTAGACGGTAAGTCGTATCGACAAGCTGCCAGCGGTAACTGATTTTAAAGGATCTACAACTTTGGTCCTATGATTTATTTTCGTACCTCCATCGGTTCTACCTTAAATAGTGCTATTTTTTAAAAAATAAATTTGACTTTGAAGTGCTTATGGCGTCTAAATAGAGCTAAATTTTATTAATTTAAAATAAAAAAAATTGACTTTGAGCGCTTAAAGCGTCTGCAATTGTCGACTGATTTAATTTCTGATTGGAATGCTTAAACCTCGAACTAATCCTCTTTAAATAGAGTAATTATTATTTTATTAATGTTTCCTAGAACTAGAGTTATTTAAATATTTACTGGTGCAACTGCCGTTATGAGAGAAGAGGCTGGTAATTAAATTAATGCAGTATCATGGTTGGTGATTGTTCAATGACTTCCCAGTGTAATTGGTTTTGTCTTCGTTTATTTTCTTATTGATTATACCTTTTTTTTAGCATTGTTAGTTATTACTATATTAATTAGTTTCTTTCGGCTATTTTATAAATAATATATAGATAGACAGGCACCAAACTATGATTTGGAGAGTACCTATTATATTCTTAGTAATGGAATTAATTATGGGTAATATAGTCCTGATTTTATTCCTAGAAGGCTTTAGAAACAAAACTGTTTATGAATTTAATTTAATTGCTAGGCCTACATGATTATAGGAAATATAGCCACTAATACCTAGCATGAGGGGGTGAAGGTTAGTGTATATATATATATATATGTGTGTGTGTGTGTGTGTGTGTGTGGGTGTGTATAGATTCACAAGCCTATATTGAATTTCCTACGGGCCCTTTGTGCTGAAAGACATCTTGGTATATTTATTTAGATGCATAATGACAGCGGAAATATTAAATAGCTTAGTGCGTGGGTAGAACTTTCCTTGATGTATAGCAGGAAGTTGAATAATGTAGGCAGAAAAGCTAGAAGTTTACTAGCCTATAACTTTAAACCAAACTGTCTGTAATATACCCAAAGACTAGTAACTTTAGCTTGGGCTTTGTTGTGGTCATTTTCACTACATTATTTATTTTGCCCCCGAAACCATAGAACCTCATCATGACTTTTCAACCAACATATTGACCAGCACCAGAAGTGCTTTCAACTGCCAAAAACGCTTTTTGGTAACCCCAAAATAATGTTGCTTCATTTTATCACATTTTTCACAAATCACTTCTTAATTGACACCCAATCACAAGAAAAATGATTAAGAATAGTAACTCCTGGTGTGCTAAGAATTATCCCTTAAGCATCTGTCAATTATTACAGTCGTTGAACTATTTTTTTAGTTAGACTTTTTAGTTAGACTTTTTTATAGTTCCATTAACGTGAGGATGAAAAAGTGGAATCCTTCAAATCAGTAGATTTATTTTTCCTCGGTTTTATAAAATTAACTATACATATCTGGGTGCATGGTATATTATTATATTACTTGCTTTTGAGTCATATGTAACAATAAATGTTTCATCAGTGAAACAGGTACATAGGCCAGGTGATAGCGAGCAAAAAATTGTCTGACTAAATTCAAGCTAGAATTTTGTGTACAAGTTAATCTTTTGGTGCCTTTTAAGAACATATGTGGCCGGTTAAGTTCGTCTGCAGGGCATAGCTTGGAAATAGGCATTCGAAAAAAAAGGGGGTGGAGAGCGGCCATTTTGATGAAACATGTGATTTTCATGATCCTAAGTACAAATTTAATTTTTTGGACCACAATTTAAGTTAATGTTAGTTTATCCCTTGATAGGGGAATACTTTAATTTGGAATAATATTGGAATAACAACCCTATCAAGTTACGAATTAACATCGACTTTAGTTTTGGTCTATACTAACTAATTTTTTACTTAAGGTCATGAAAATCCCATTGCCCACTAAAATAGGTCATTGCCACTCTTCACCATTTGGTTTTTTCAATTGCCTATGCAGCCGATCATATATTCTTAAAAGGCACTAAAAGATTAACTTATACACAACATTCTAGTTTGATGTTATTCAGACACTTTTTGTACGCTATCTCCTGGACTATAGAGATTACTAACAATTATAAGTATCCATCAAACTGAATTACTATTTACTACCTTATTTTAAAGCAGCATCAGAATTTTTTTATACCTGAGCGCGAATGAAATATGTATGTGAAAATATGTGTGTGAAGCGAATGAAAATATGTAGACTAAACTAGTGTGTGGATCAGATATCGTCGAAGAGCTATGTACTGCCAACACAACCTGCATGATTGGTGATTCCATTCTCAGCTGGGTGAGATATAATTTACACTAATGATCACATAGAGTAGATGTGCAGGTTGTTTTTATCATAACGTAAAATTGACGGCAAAAGAAAAAGTATAATGTTGGTTTATGTTAGTAAGTTTCATACAAAAACATGAAACTTTGAGTAAATACTGCATTGCAGTAATAAGGGGTTATGTTCATTCTCTGGTATTGATGGTAGTAACACATATAATTATTACCTATTCTGTAAATTGTTTAAAATATGGAACCCATTATTATTATGAATAATAATCATGATTGATGATATCTGGGTTGGGGACACGAGTAGATAATTATATATCTGAATGCTTTCATGCTATGAGTTAGGTCCAAACTCTTTGCTAATAGATCTGTAAATAATTAAACATTTTCCGTGAATTTACCTGAAGTGAAGTTATCATATTCTTGACACTCTCTCTCCCTTCTGGCCGTAACGTCCGCTAGAGATGTCAGATTCTCCATTTCCGATCTGAAACAGAACAAATCAATCATTATTAGCATGGTTTTACAACAGGCAATAACAAATACATTTTCCCACACACTCATGAAAATGTCACATCTCTATTTGACCAACAAAACTACTGGGTTTGCCTCTAACACAAACAAAAACTCCCGAGTTTACCTTATACCTATAACAAAAGAACTCCAAATTTTTCATGCCGCAAAAATTTTTTTTTTTCGAGAAACAATTTTTATTATTGGTATCTAATTAAAAAAAGAAGAGTATAAGGTAGAAGAAGTTAAGTAGGTAGCCAATTAAAAATCTGCAATTAGGTGTTTATATATATATTCTTATTTTATTAAAAATGAATAAAATTGTCTATTTGTAATATTCGTAACAGACCATTCAAGGGGGAAGGTTTTGTTCTCAAATTTAATAAAATTAAATATTTCATTATTATCCATTTCGTTTTTCTATTAATTTTTTCAAGCTTCTAATTTTGACAAAAATTAAATTATACTAAAGGACATAAAAAAATTGTATATAGGACCAAAGTTAGCTTCTACAATGAAGGAGAAGGGATTTTTTTCTGTCTCCTACTTTTTAATTTTAAACTTATTAAAAAATCACTTGTTCTTATATGAATGGATTTCATTTTTACAGGACAGGTAAAAAGAAGTTAATTAAAAAATGGAATAAGGAGGCACAAGAAATAGTAATGTAATATGAGAAACCCTATTTAGTTAACATCAATATAAAAAAATAGTATTCACTTTTTTAAAACGTTTTATGGCTTTCAACAAATATTGGTCATCATCAGTACTGTCAACGTGATTCGAGTAGAAATGCATGAAAAAAGAAAGATGATGTCAAAGTAAGAATTGAGACTGAGGTTTAAATGGTTCTAGAGAACCACTAGTGGCTGGAAACCCGCTTTGTATACAATAACATCACTTCATGTAGAGAAACGTCTTCCGTTATTTCTAAGTGCCACGTTTAATTAACTTTATAAGATAATTTGTGAGGTAATTCGTAATTGAATAATTCCAATAATTATTAAACGCTAGTAATTATCCAATTATAAATGTGTATAAACTCAAATTTTCCTCAGCCCCATTTGCTTAAAGCCACAAGAGTTGATATGGATCCAAAGATCGCAGCCAAAGGTAGTCGTGATGAAATAACATAGTTCAGGAGATAGCGTGAATAAAAGTGACTGACTAACATCAAGCAGAATTTTGTGTTAAGTTAATTTTTTGATGCCCTTTAAGAATATATGGTCGGCTAAGTTCGTCTGTGGGACACAGCTAGGCAATAGGCATTTGAAAAAGCAAACTGGTGGAGAGCGGCCATGTCCCGCCCTTTATGGCGAACATGTGATTTTCAAGATCCTGAGTACGAAATTAGTTAGTGGACAAAAAATCAAGTTGATAATATTTTGTCGCTTAATATAGGTTAGTTATTCAAATATTATTCCAAATCAAAGTGGTAATTTATTATCATGAGACAAACTAAACTTGTCTTTTTCCCCATTAACTAATTTTTTACTCAGGATAATGAAAATCACATTGTCCACCAAAATGGATGGGACATGGCCGTTTTCCACCGCTCTGTTTTTTTTTTACAGCCTGTTTCCTAGTTATGTCCCGCAGACGAACTTAGCTGACCACATATTTAAAGGGCATCAAATGATTAACACATACACAAAATTCAAGCTAGACGTTAGTGAGTCACTTTTATGCACGCTATCTCCTGGACTATAAGACAATTAGGTTGGAAAATTAAGCAACAGATCGTTAGGAACTACATAAATACTTCATCAGACTAATATTTTCTAAGAAATTTCAAGTGGAAATCAATCATCTAGGTAGTTTATTAATATCTATAGAATGAACTTTAAGTTGCAAAGAAAAGACCACATCAAAAAGTAATAAACAGTAACATAGTAACAGTAGCAGTAACATAATAAACAGTAACATAGTAGATTTTATGTAAAAAGTAATAAACTATTGCAATAGGTAGATCACGCTGTATTCATTTAACAGGGGTTTCTTGGAAGCATTGGAGGTTCTCCACTAAATAGAAAACAGTGGAGATCAATATTTATCAAACTCTACTCTTATAGGTAGTGGAGGTACCACATTATTAAGAACTTCTGTTTTACTAGAGATAAACAATACTCATATTATGGCTCATAAGCTATAATTTATAATACTTAAATATTAAAAACTCATAAGCAATTTAAATTCTCTAGTTATTTTTCTAAAACCACAAAATTATTCCAAGGTTTCTTACAATAGGTTTTAGCGCACAAAATTGCTTCATGCAAAGAAATTGGCTTTTAAGTTTATTTATATCATAACTTAGTTGTTCTTTATGACAAGAAAAACAATAAAAGAATGCCAAGTTGCTGATATAGTAACTACAGTTCATACATACATTACATAAGATTGGAAGTCTAAATGTATTCATACTATACAAGATGAGAGATGAGAGGGTAAGTCAGAGTGTTAAAAAATTTCCAGAGATATCTCTTTCTGACAGGAAGGAAAATGAGATTGAAATAGGGGGTAAAGGTAAAGGGGTAACGCTCGTGAAAAAAATTACATAGCCTAAAGAGAATGTAAAGGGCGCGTGTTGAAGGGAATCAGTTTACCTCAGGTCTATAAGCGTGGCCTCCACTCGTTCATTACTATTCCACCTGAGCTATACCTGATCAAATTACCTTTGCTCCTACCTGTCATTTGGTTTTCTCATCTCGATCTACTCTACGTCGCGTTACATTCAGACCCAAGCACGTTACTGTCCCCCGACTCTTGTGGAGTCTTTCCTATATATCTGATTACTCCCTGAGGAGCTTTCATTCACATATCGACACTTACTTAGAAAAAATATATTATCAGTTTTCACATTTGATATTACTTTGGAATAGAAATTCACAAAGTTGCATAATTCATTTCTAGAAAAGTCTAAAAATAAGTATGTAGTATAAAGAAAAAAAATACTACTAATAAGATCAGTACTATGCAGATTTCACCAGCAAACCAAGCTATTTATATATAATTAATATAATATAAGAAAATAATTTCATCATTGAGGGCTAAAAATAAGAACCCGTGACTTTAAAGATCGACAAATGGAAAATTTGGATAAGATCAACTATAGAGGTTTTAGTCAAAATATGCTTAATCAAATTAGACAAGGAAGAAGAAAGCAATAAGAACAGTCAACTGATTGGTGCCATTCTTGACTACATTAAAATTATTATACTCAATGCGATTCAGACACCATAACATTAAAGACTTATTCCACACTAATCAGCTGAGAAGCTGAGATGGTTTAGTCATGTCATGAAGGGTAAAGATAAGTACCCAAATCAAAGCTATGAAGCCAAGGAAGAAGGCCACGGGGCAGAAGGAGGTCCACGTCCACATGGGAAGATAATGTCAAGACATAACTCCAAAGCGCTGGGTGCCCTTGATCCATGCAAGAAGGTTGGCTGGAGATCGCAGTGATAGGCGCTGGCCAAGTACTGCTTGTGGAAGGCTCACTTTTTTCAAAAATCCATTATTCCGTTTTTTAGTTGTATTTTTTAAGGATTGCAATAAAACTATAGGCTTTAAACAGTGGCGTAGCTAGACCATTGGGGGCCCCCCCGCAAGAAATTTTTGGGGGCCCCTCGCCAAAGAAAATCTGGATTTGGGGGCCCCCTGGCATTGGGGGCCCCCCCGCAATGCGGGCCCGCGCGGGCCCATAGTTACGCCACTGGCTTTAAAGATTTCGTGTTTAAATGGAAGCGGAGTAAATTTACTACAACTTCATTTCCAATAACTTTTCTCGTAGGTGAGCAAGGTATACGCCGATATTCGGTCCGAAACGAGAGCAAAACTTAAGATTTCTTTATTTTGGAAAAACTGCCAATTTTTTTAAGTGATCCATCTCGAAAAATATTAAATGTACAGAGCTGCGGGCTTAAGCTGTTGAAAATTTACTGCATTTTAAAAATAGTAATAACGAAAACACATAATTTACGAGTTATAATGGCAAAAACTAAAGTCCGAAACTTTTTCACGTATTAAACTGTGAACACAGGTTTTTCGAAGTTCACACTACCCACTACACTAAATCAAGAAATAAGAACTACATCACGCTTGCGTTTTGACAGGCCTACATGGCGTAAATCAATTACGTATATAAAGCGATCGATATTATTCATAAACTAAATTAACTCAATTTAACTTAAATTTTATACAGCAATTTTATTTATAGAATAAAAATATATAAAAGTTAAATAGAATAATTACTTTATATCTAGAAATAGTGCTTTTTGTACTGTCAAAGAGAACTACCATATTTTTCGATTCCAGCTCGAAAAATCTAATTCCTAATTTCGCGTTTTCATCAACCCGTGATGGAATTTCACATGAAGCTGCCCAGCAAACTCTACCTGCCTGATTGTAAAGAGACACGTGTAGCTAAATTTTAATTGAAACTGTCAACTTTATCTTGGACATTTGAAGCGTTGCCAACAAAAACATACACAATCAAAATATACACACTGGAAATATATTGGATGCCTGCTTCACATCATACACTTTAATTGCGTTCCTATAGTTACTTTTAAGTTCAGATGAGTATGATGCATTAAACAAAATGTAACTGTAAAAGTATTTTAACTGAACTTTTACATTATTCAACATCTATATGAGACAGGTAACTATATTGTGTATGCACAATTTTACTACCATACACAATTTTATATCATTATGCACCATTATTTCAAGCACTAGATATAAAATATACTGCCATTGGGACCGTTTTTGGGAATAATTTTTTCCTTAAGAAAATAAAGATATCTTCTTAGCTTTAGATACAAATTTATTTGCATATAATTTTGTTAGAATTAAACTTCTTAAATTTGTATAAATAAATTATAATTGATGGATTTTGTTAGGTGTAAATGAAATAAAATCAAAACTGGTTCGTTTTTATTTATTTATTTTTTTTTTTAATGTGAGACGTTTCGACTCTAAACATTTCTTATAAGATCATTCTCATATCACCTCTATGAGAAAATTATTTAGAGTAACAATTTAAAAAAAAATAAATAAATAAAATATCTTCCATGAGAGCTCGTCATTAAAAAAATAAAATAAAAATAAAATTTTAAAACATTAAAATAATTTACATGAAGTAAACACAGACAAAGGCCAGAAAACTTCTAACAATATCAAATTAATTTCTAAATATACATTGAACATTTAAAATCTTTTAAATTTTTAAATAAATTTGATTTTTATAATGACGAGCTCTCATGGAGAATTTGTTTTAAAAAAATGGTTACTAAAGGTGATTGGAGAATGACCTTAAAGGGTCGAGGCGTCTCACATTAAAAAAAATGTAAACGAACCTGTTTTGATTTTGTTTAATTTACACCAAACAAAATCCATCAAGAACAATTCATTTATACAATTTAGGTAAATAGCAAACGTTTATTTTTTTTATTAACTACGTTTTAATTAGCTTGCTTTCTTGTTTGTTTGTTTGTCCGGTACAAATATGGCAATCGATTTCTAACTAACTTCCCGAATGGCTAGACATTTGAAAGCTTTTAGCATAGCTCAGAACACGATGACATTGCATTATTTTAATACTTTTAGCCATCTTTCAGCAGAATTTAATTGGTTTTCAGCAAATTTTGCTGTATGGAAAGTTAGTTCGGAAAAAATCCGCAAGTCATTTTATTTTGTTTGCCATGTCCCATATTTACAATCTTCATTTTGACGGGTTTCAAATTTGTTATTTTTATAAATAAGAGATAAACATTGAATGACAAGAACAGTGAAGCAAAACAGGAAATATATCGATTATATTATTTATATTATTTCAAATATATCAATGGCACGGTTTAGATTTGGTGTTGGGGAGATCCGTTGTACAGAG
Organism: Gerris lacustris; assembly: GCA_951217055.1. NCBI lineage: Eukaryota > Metazoa > Arthropoda > Insecta > Hemiptera > Gerridae > Gerris > Gerris lacustris. The sequence continues at coordinate 20,621,191 of OX578283.1, read as the reverse complement.
ATTGGTCCTTTTAAAGGTTTAAGATCAGCTCTCTATATGGTAGTCATTTATGTGAAGTAAATAAATTTGGAACTATTTTTTTCTTTTCACTAACATTATGTATTATATAACAAAAACGATTATATTATCAACATTACATACGATTCAACAGAAAATTTAAAAACGTAGTATATAAAAAGTTCTTTTTATCTTGAAATTATATTATTTCGCATCAAACTGTGGCAAATTTGGTTAATTATTTAAGTATTATTGCATCTCCATAGAGCAAAAAGAAAAAAGTTCGTTTAAGTTTATTGCTTAAAAGAAGGGCTCCTATTTAGTTTAGGATGTATAAACGAAAAATCATTAGTCGTAAGATTGGACTCATAAAAAGGATTATCATAAAAGGCTTTCCTTTAGGATCATGGATTGGATAGTTTGGAGTCGAAGGGAGTTCAGGCTTAGTAATGCTCTTAACTTCCAGACCATAGAACTGTCTTTGCTGGTTTAAACAGTACATTTTAAGCTTGTTATTTAAAGCAAGCTTGGATCTTGGATTGAGAAGACACTTTCCTACATTCTATTGATTTCAATTCATTTTGTTATCAAGTGATGCTTTACTTTACAATATCTGACAAGGGTATGATCAAGATGACTGCATGACTTTACTAAGACCAAAATACCATATTACTTTTAACCTTCGGTAAACATTGATTTCTCTCCCATATACACACAAACTTATATTCTTTCTTCTAATTTAAAATTAATTAGAATAAAATGATATTTTATTGTAAAATGTAAATAATCTTCGTATTCCCGGCCCGTCTATACCTCGGAGAGAGGCAAAATATAGCTATTATTATCCCATATAGATGATAGTATAAACTTTTTTTTTATAACAAACATTTTAACGACCCACACCGGATCTGCATGCAACTTATTTTCTATTAACATAAATTTTTTGAACTACTACTCCCATCATGACAATATATATACCTTATACGAGGGTTAGCCCACAGAAGACTCCTTATTAATTTCACCTTAAACGCTTACTCAACCCACACTCCAAAGTCACACTACACAACAAATTACTCATATATAACACTGTAATAAAACCCTCGTGGGCATATGGCATAGAACTCTAGGGCTGCACTAAGCGTTCCAATTCCTACCGCGTACAATCTCATCAGTCTTAAGATCCTTACAAAAATTGCTAACGCTCCCTTTTACGTGGCCAACCATATCCTCCATACTGATTTCAAAGTTCCTTTTATTCGCGATTGCGCATTTTCTCATTACACAACCTCCATATTCCTCTCCATGTTCCTTCTCCAATCATCCTAATCCTTTAGTCCAAAATCTATCTTCCAACCACAACCCAGGCAAACATCCACGGCGCCTTAAGCGGCAGTGTCCAAGAGAATGCTAATAGAGAAGTTAACATTTGACATATATATCTATATGTATGTATGAATTCATTAATTATTTATTATTTACTTATCTATTTTAGCTACTTATTTGATTTAACACACCAGTAAGTGCTGTCACTGGACATAATCTTACATCTAGTCATTTTATGATACAAATCATTCCACAATAATGTATTAACTGTATTGCATAGTATATTATAACGTAGCAATAAACGAAATTTAATAAAAATAGAATCACCCCTTTCTCATGATTCCTCTCAAGCATCCCACCAAATTTTTTTGGCACCCCCTCTAATATTATTTTAATAATTATTGAAATATTATATTATTTCTTAAAATTACTTTGTCTTTCCTAGGTAAAATAATCTTTATGTCGCCTTTCGATTATTCGTTACTGAACTATCCGATAAGGATGTAATTAGAAATATAAACTTTCTTTAAGCATATATTACATAATGTTTCAATAAATGTATTAATTTTCTTTTTTAGTACCAAATAAATATAATAATAATCCATTGATCTACTGTAAATCAATGGATACTAATATTAAATAGCGTTAACACGAGTACATTCAGCTATCTACAAAGACATAAAAGAACTACCAACATTAAAGAATCTAATAAAATAGAAGGGGAAGGACAGACATATCAACTTACAAAGGAAAAAAAAAATGTTCTTCGAGTAAACACTAAACCTTTTGACTAAAAAAAATTTGTTTTATTCAACATGGCTTTTATACGACATCCGGACTTCCTTTGTAAACGTAATTCTCACAGAACACTCAATTCTACAAGACTATAAAAGCTTATATGGATAGAATAACATGAAAACAAGATATATTATAATATATAAGTAAGAAATAAGACTAGTTCATTTTTATGGCGTAGGTTTAGGATATTATTCTAAAAAGTTACAATTTCCAATTGTTTTTGAATTTAATATATTGCTTATCCTAACTCTTCCTTTATATGCTGATGGCAATGGTTAAGTTAAATAGATAACCAGCAAATTGTAAAATTAATATTTTCGATAACACTCAATCGTTTTATTGGTTGAGTCAGACTCATTATATAATTTAATGTCTCCTTTTTACTTTCTCATATTAAGAGAAAGTATTAGAAAATTCGATTTTGAGATTTTCATAGATTTACACGTTTTAAGATCCCTGAGTCCAAAAAAGTGGTTTTTAAAAAATGTCTGTCCATACACACGTGTAGCTTAAACTACTGGGTTGATTTTGTCGAAATTTGGCGTACATGTTCAGAAAAGTCATACCGTGAGGCGAAATCGAGAAATTAATGTTGACTCCAAATTTGAGGCGCTACCCCTTAAAAACCCTGAAATAGATCCCCCCCCCCCCCCCCCGAAACTAACGATTTTGATTTAAATCATTCTAAAATGTAGTCCATTTAAATACAAATCTAACGATATATAAGCCGATTTCCCGGGGAAAATCTAATTCCTGAAAAATACCTTTAAACGCGGACTAAAGAGGCCGGGTTCGATTCCCCACCGGGGATGAGTTATTTTTATGATACATTTTGATAAAATGTTTAATAAATGTTCATAATTAAAAGTACCTATACGAAAACTAATAAACGTAAAACACTGGGCTAAGTAATTATGAACTCGTAAATAAGAAAGTTTGTCTGACAATCAGTATGATAAAATAATTTATAAAAATAGATTGCCAATTAGTGTGGCACATAGCTTACACGCAACCTAGCACGTACTTTATTGATTTTATGCTTTTACGAGCCATTATTGTCTAATTATTATTTTAATTGTTTCCCCCCTTTTTTTTAATCTGTCAAAATTGTTTTGATTTTTTACATGAATTAAAGTATCAATTTAGCAAAAGTTAAAGAGCACAGACGCTTCAAATTTATCCGGGGCTATCTGCGGGTTACTTTCCATAAACTGTATAGTATAAGTTTCATATAATTTAGGTAAGTACTTTTAAAGCTATTGGTGTAAATAAATGTATATATTTGCGCATGTGGAAGAGAAATAAATGAGCGCAGAAACTTATTATGGGACCAACAATGAGCTAATTATGACCTACCATACAAATTTCATTATAATCAGAAGTGCAGTTTTTAAGATATGTTGGTGCGCAAAAATTGAGCCCAGACCGAAAGACAGACAGACACGGAACCAAAAATGTTCCCTAATGTCTAAAACGGATTTCTGTCTTGGAATTTTTGAAATCGGAGACCTAAAAATGTTTCATTCTTCAGAACGATCATATGGCTTCCGTTGCCGTCGGTAAGCTAATAAGCAATAAACTTAAATAAATAACTTTTAGAAAAAAAAAAATATATATTTTTCTAGTGTCGTGCAAAGCAAAAATATTAATTCCTCAAAAGAATGTGTGTAGCCTATAAAAGAATATGTTTGCCTAATAAATTGAGAGGGCATATTGAAGTGATTTGTGAATTGGAGAGGGGATACATTCTTATCTTTAAAGAAACACCTTGCTAACACTTAACCAAACGCATTTCAGATCATTACCGTATAGCTAAATGTCGTGGAAGAACATGGAACGATTTACCGTAGGAAAATAGCACCAACGTTGGTTACATCAATACTTTTTGAGTACTTATTCTAAAAATATCTTATTTTTTAGGAAAAGGTTAAAGAAAAGAGATAGAGAAAAGAGAAAGTTTGTAATAATTAATAATATTGATTTTAAGCAAATGTGTAAAAAGTTAACACAGCATAACGCTAAGATTAGAGTACAGAGAAAGCAAACATGAACAACAAATACGAAGGCAATTTATTTTCTACATTTGACGGATAAAGTGGTTGTTATCGCACTCAAAATAGTACGCAAAATAGCAGATTCCAGCACTTACTACTTTACCGCACTCGTTTTACTTTACCGCACTCATTTTACTTTACAACTTACGAACATAAAGAACTTAAATCTAAACAAAAATTAAATCATCCAAATAATAATAATAATAACAATGACAACTAATGATTATTTTTTAACTAAATACATGATTTAAACACTATATATCAAATGTTTAAATATAAAAAAGTAAAGATAGACAATCTAAAAAAAGAATTATATGTGATGAGTAAGTGTTATGATGAAAAATAATAACAGAGCTTGGTCAGGTTTGCTGAATCAGGCAAAAAAGGCAACACTGGCTATAAACAGAACAGTTGGTTTAGTTGATATTGTAAAACCTTTTATTTCTTTTAGAAACAGGTAAGTCTGAAAATTGATAGTTGTAACAAATGTGATTTTGAATAAAGTAATACTCCAGAAGAGTTGGCTACAATGGCGAAAAATCTAACACTGAATTTACTTCCTGACAAGTCCAAACAAAAATACGAACGCAGATACGAAAGTTTTAATTCTTGGTGTAACAATAAGAAGGTAGGACCACTACAGATTAAAAACTAACTGTAGGAAAAATTGAAAGTGCAACTCAAGCATAAAGTTTCTTTGCAGCACTCAAGAAAACTTTCCGCCCTCGCTTGCGGCTCGTGCGTAAATATTTCTCTCAAGTGCAGCAAAGTGCCACTTTCCGCACTAGTTGCACAAATAACTATTGTCTCTCTACCTTACTCTGAATGTTTCTTTTCACAGGTAAATATTCAATACCCCATATTTCACTCAAAAAACAAATAGAATCAACAGTGATCATTGATGCACGATTAATGATAACATTAAGGTAGAATCGGCGCAGAACTGAAGGAATAGAATTAGTCTGAAAACACAATCCTAATACCAACATAATGGTACGGAGTTTACCATGAAATGATTTAATGATTTATTAAACAAATAAGCAGAACTCCATTACAAAATTATTATTGAAAGAAACCAAACTAAAACCAATAAATTTCATATTATTGCAGGACACAAGTAACATTCCAGGGTTTGTTTTAACAAATAAACGATAATTTTGTAAATCATATGGATAAGGGTAAATTATAAAATACCTCTCTGGTTTGTTTATACTGAAGATATTCCTTCACGATTCGAGTGATGTCATATTATACATACGTGTGCTCATACATATGCTCACAAACTGCGGAGAATACGTTTTTCAAACACACCCATCAATTTAAAACATTTATCCGTATGCCTGAAGTCACAAAAGAGTTTTAAAAAATAGCCAAGCACGTGCAGTCAGCACACATAAAGGGTAAGCACACGTAGGCAATTTGACTTCGTAAACCAGCATAATATTTGCCCAACCGTATCAAAATTGCGGCATCAAAAGCTATAACTTTTGAAAAATTTATTATAATGACTTAAAACAAACGCCTTCATATAAATTCATTTTTACTGTCCAGGCACAGTAAAACTATTCCGAAATTACATGTTGAATAAAATAGACTGACATTGGTGTGGGACATAGCTTCCTCGCATCCTATCACGTACTTTATTGATTTTATGTTTTTACAAGCCATTCTTGTCTAATTTGTTGAATTGTTTAATCTGTCACAATTGTTTTGATTTTTACATGAATTAAAGTATCAATTTAGCCAAATTTAAAGAGGGCAGAGTGCTGAAATTAATCTGAGGTTATCTGTGGGTTACTTTCGATAAACTATACAAGTTTCATACAAATCAAATAAGTACTTTTGATGCTATAGGTGTAAATAAATGTATGTTTGTGCACATGTGGAAGAGATACAAATATAGGTGCAGAAGGTTGAAACTTATATGGGACCAACAATAGGCTAATCATGACCTACCATCCAAATTAAAATAGGATATGTTGGTTAGTTCGTAAAAATAGAGTGACAGACCGACAGACAGACACGAAACCAAAAATATTCTTTTATGTCTGAAAAAGATTTCGGTCATGAAATTTTTCTGTCTCAGAAATCAGAGACATAACATATTTTAGTTCTTTAGAACGATCACAAAGCTTTCGTTACCTTCGGTAAGCCGGAAGCAATAATAAATTATTAAGATTATAGGGAGAGGGAAATGTTTCTCACAAAATAAGCGACATATTATAAAATGTCATAAAACCGCCCTTAAAGACGTCCTCTTACACCTCAAATGGTGTCGGGGTTTGCAAAGAGCATGCCAATGTCTTTAGCCTTTCATTTTGTATCATTCCATCAGATCCATTTTCTTATATTTCTTCACTTGCATTTCGGGCGATACTTCACTTATATTATACTCGTAAAAGTTCTACAAGAGGGCTTATTAATTTATAAAAAAGGAAAAGGATTAACTGTTCTGACAATAATTGTGAAAATTATGTAAAACACATTCTCTTTCTAAGTTATAAAAACAGAGAGCCATTCTTTCTCAGAGGATTAAGTTTATATTAAGGCTATACAGCAGAGACCTATAGTGGAAGTTGACATGACACTTTACTATAAGCGTTAAGACAAATGTTGTAAACCCTGCTTCCCGAGACATAAATATAACGCTGGGGCTTAACAGGGTTAAGGAAACATGCTTGTAGAAATTTGTTCTCAGAAACTTGATTAACATAACCAGACTGGATTCAACTTAAATACACAATATACTTGAGGACGGAGAGATGTTTATAGATCAGATATCATAATCCACAAAAGCCTAATTTAATCCTGTAAGAAGCGTAATTGTTATATAAAACTCAAGAAGCCGACAAAAGTCAACATAGACTAAAATTAACGAACAGCATATAACGAACTAAGATTATTCTTAAATTAATTAACTTAAAACGGTTCACGAACCCTCATCTCTAAATATTTTCGAGTAAACTAGGCCTTACAAATAATAATATAATAATACATAATAATAATTTATTATGTATAAAATAACAACTACTTTACTTATTCGCATAACTATTAACTATTTTACTTTATTAGCATAAAAGAACAATATGAACTTCATTATGAGGAAGCAATCCTATGGCCCTTAGGCCGTCAGGGGAGGTTTCGAAAATGTAATACAAATTTTGAAGTTTTTGGTAGTATTCATACCACGGAAAGATTAAATTTTACTTTAAATCAAATTATAATTATCAATAACTACGGGAGACATACAGAGAAAAATAGACCCTCGCACCGGGACTCGAACCACGGGTCCTCCTATTAATCCGTTACAGGAGCTCTTACCAACTGAGCTATATGGGAGAATGATTTTGCTCTGTCGTTACCGACAAATTCCCCGAATCCAAGCTTTTAATCTTATTCTACAAATCTAGTGAGCCAAATATTCACGGCAATAGAACTAGACCGAGAATTAACGCTTATAATTATAAAGTACTCAATTAGTACCTGTACCATCTATTAGAAATTCAAATTTTTAAGTTTTTGGTAGTATTCATACTACGGAAAGATTAAATTTTACTTTAAATCAAATTATAATTATCAATAACTACGGGAGACATACAGAGAAAAATAGACCCTCGCACCGGGACTCGAACCACGGGTCCTCCTATTAATCCGTTACAGGTGCTCTTACCTGTATTTTTCTCTGCATGTCTCCCGTAGTTATTGATAATTATAATTATATTTAAAGAAAAATGAATAAATAAACAGGTAGAATAAAATAAGAAAAATTAATAACAAAACTAAAAGCACAATTTTCTGTACCTACAATCCTAGATAAAAATTTTTTTACAAGTGATTTAATAAGGTAATAAGGGCCTAGATACAAGTGATTTAATAAGGTAATAAGGGCCTAGATACAAGTGATTTAATAAGGTTAGTTTAATATAGCTGTGATTGTCCGCTGTAGGAGCTAGGGAAGTTACTTTGCAAAAAAAATATAAAAATCGTTCTTCAACAACAGGACTTTTATTCCAACCAATACCTTCGCCTTAGTTTGAAATTCTAAAGAAGTCCATTACATCTCTACAAGAAAATATAATGTTGTACGAAGGATAAATATATCGAACCACAGCCACAGGCACTCTACATTCCTGTTTCGTAATGATAAATCAAATCCTGATGCCACTTGATTATATTTGGCTAATATGGTAGATCATGGTTAACTAGAATATCTCAATTTCTAGTTAAACAGATATTATTTGAATTACTGTTATAATTAGCACGGGTTATACTTGAATAACATAATAGTTATGAGGTTAATAATAATTTGAAAGAGATATTGGCTTTTCAATGATTTTGATAGCTTGAATGTTAAAAATAGTTTTTATTATAGATATTGACCTATGAGGAATAAATAGTTTTTATAAAGATTTCACGTTAATATCAACATTATTATTTCCTGACACCATAATATTTTTAAATTTAAATTTGAATGCGTGAAAGAATAAAAGTACATGGTGTAGGTGAAATGATATCAGTAGCATGTGGAAGGCGGGAAGGACTATGAAGGGTTTTTGTAGGGAGAAAGTCGGAGGCGGCGTTGGGTGTATCCAAGGGTGAGTCAGCCTGGTCGGGGGTGTCAGATCGTAAGGGCGGCTCTAGTGGGGGTGGTGGAATCAGATCGTAAAGGGAGAGGGTAGTTTTCAGATCAAGGGAGAGGGTGTCAGATCGCGGGAGAGAAAGGTCCCTACCACCCCCCTACCTGTTTGTACGAGGAATTCAGGAACGAGTAGGAGCTAACCGTTAGTTCACCCTCGTTCTTTCAACCCTTCCTTATACTCTATCCTAGTAGCATTCTCCCTTTTGTTCTCAATGCTTGCATCTGTCACTAAGCGACACTCACACCCTTTACAAACCTTCCTACAAAACCCTACACAATTAAATTGTAAGAACTTCAGTCCGGTAACCTCATTTACTCTTAACCAACTTTTATTTCACTCACATTATGATATTGCCTACGTCCATTTTAACTTACTACGAATAGTCCAGTAAAAACGGCGGTTACCTTGCATTAATTAAGGTAGTTTTGATTTTTTGGTATATTTTATATTATGATGGATGGCTAATAATAAATTTAAGTTTTTAACCAAGGCAGTCAGTTCAGTCTGTTTGACCTCGCAATGTATAAATTTGGGTTCATTGCAAAATATTTAAAAAACGCTAAATGTTCGAAGTTTTTCAGGTTTTCGTAAATTTTTACCCCCAAGGACCCATTTTATGGTGAAAGTGGCTATATGCTCTTTCAAAAAAGACTAAATTTGTAACAAAATGGTTTCTACAAATCCAAAGCTTTCCAAGATACAACTGTTCAAAGTTTCGAAATTTTTCCAAAAAGGCTAATTTAAAAGGTTATTTTTAGTTTTCGCTTTTCCTCTTTGGACACTGAATAACCTTTGTTTTGGCAATATATAAATTTTAAAAATGCTAAATTGGCAATAGTCTCTGAATACCTATACTAGCCGAGATACAGAAGTTCAAATTTGACTAGGTAAGTATGTATGCAAATTTTTCGAAGTAGGGTTGGTAAAGTTTGACGGTTTTTTTATATTTATCATTTATTACAGAAAAACAGATACTACACAATTACTAGATCATTTCATAATTATATTGCAGTAGAATATAATATTCATATATATGAAAGGTAGATAGATATGTATGAGCATTCCTAAACAGATATATACATACATGGTATTTGTTATAAAATGTACAAATTGTGTTAGAAACATTTTTTGAAAAGGCTGGAAGGGAATAACATCGGTAGCTAAGAGATCCCAAATGTTTTGTGTCTAAGTCATGTACCTTTTTATTTAATTTTATGTACAGATGTGGAAAGCTGCTGAGAGCTGCTGCGCTGTGCGATGTGTGCGTTAGGACTGCAACTTCTGAGGATTTCATGATGTCGTTAGGTAATGGGCTTGTTGGCTGTGAAGCTGTGAACTGCCACAACGCTTTGCTCATAGGATAGGAAAGGATGTTATATTTGATTGGGGACAACTTCGAGCAGAAGAAATTCCCACGTAGAAATACATTTAAGACGCTCTCCTATGCTGTCTGCACTGTTTCTATTGGTGAGAGAAGAGTGATTGTGGGCCCCCCACACTGTTCCACATACAATTATACGTTCTAAAATGCTCAGATTAAGAGTTGAAAGATTTTTTTACTATGCATTCACCTTTTCCCTTACCACTTTTCACTGAAGAGGGAATGAGGAAGAGCACTAAGTCTTACTTCTACGCAGTCTTCACTCGTGTACGACTGGATGAGATCCAGGGGAAGGCTAAATATGTGATTGTAGACCAGCGTTTTTCAACCCTATGGTCGCGACCCAAAATACAGTGACAGAATATTTTGACAATGAAAAATCTTTGAAATGATATACATAAATAAAAAAAGCAATATAATATGTAAATAAATTCAATGGAATTCAAATATATAAATTTAATTTTTTTAAAAATAAAAATAATAAAATTATATTGATAAATTTACAAGAATAAATGGATGTTATTAGAAAAAGATAAAAAGGAATATTTGAAACGTTGATAAAAATAAAGCGACAAAAAAGGATATTTCAACGAGGACTAATAAAACTTCCTAGAAGCTTGAATCTCTTTTCTTTAAACTTCCGACAAAGGGTCATTAGCCCGTCATCATGAGTCCAGGCAAGAGCTTTATATAAAAAATAAACAAATCAAGCAATGCCATTAACCGAATTAAGATGATGAGTGTGATAAGAAATTTTAACATAGCATTATTTAGGTCCATTTGCTGCAACTTCTTTCGTGGCACTGCGGGGCAAATTAAGGCCGTAGTTGGGAGAACTTTGGAATAAACAAATTAATAAATTTTCTTCAAAGGTGTTATAATAATGGACAAGAGAAAAATAGATTAAACAAATAGGAAATTAATAATTTTCTTCTCAGATGTCAGAAGTGTTGAAATAGAAAAATAAATTAAACAAATAGGGAATTAATAAAGATCAATAATTTTCTTCACAGTTGTCAAAATAATTGACAAGAGAGCAATAGATAAACTAATAGGGAATTAATGATAATCAATAATTTTCTTTACAGGTATCAACATGATTGCTAAATATCTACCTTTCATACACATAAATATTATATTCTACTACAATTATGAAATGATTTATTAATTGTGTACGTCTTGTTATTCTGTAATAAATGATAAGTAAATCAATAAAAACGACAAAACTTTACCAATCTTACTTCTAAAATTTGCACACATACCTAGTCAAATTTGAACTGCTGTATCTCGGCGAGTATAAGGTATATAGAGACCAATTGGGTCTTACCCTGTTACAAATTTAGTTTACTTTGAAAATGTATATATTTATTTCTGCCGAAAATTAGGTTAATCAGGGCCAAAAGTGGCGAAAACTGCAAAATAAACCTTTTAAATGGCCTTTTTTGGAACTTTTCAATACTTTGTACATAAATTGGATTTGTACAAACTATTTTGTTACAAATTTAGTCCTCTTGGAAAGAAAATATAGTACTTTGGCCTTAAAATGGGTACTTAGGGGTAAAAATGATCAAAAACTTCGAAAATTTTGTGGTTTTTTAAGTTCTACATGATGATCCATAGATTGAAAACTTAGAATTATCATTAACTATCCGCCATATACAACATACCAACAAATCAAACCTATTTTGATGTAAAGTAAAATGTACTATTTTACTGGACTAAAAGAATGTACAACTAATTCATATTTTATTAATAAACTATAATAACTTATAGCAGACTTAGGTATTTAGTGACTTCCTGCCACACAGCACAGGTTCTATTACACTTACGCCTAGAATAATGAAAATTAGAAAACGACAGAATAATTAATTAAACAAACAAAACAATTAAATAATATTAATTATTAATGAAAATATTTCATTTTATTTATGTTATATTTACATTTATATAACATATTATGCAACTTTCATTCAAGGGAGGGGTCAAGGGCTGTCCTAACATAATTTGATTTTTTGTTATACTATACAGACTATTCTAGACATGCTATTCAAATGAAATATGTAAATTCAAATATGCATGACGCCAAGATAAATAATTTCTCTTTTTCACTTCATTTTTATTTTCTCATATACGTAATATATTTAAAAGAGAAAGTATTGGGATAGGGCGAAAATTCTATTTTGAGATCTTGATGGATTTACAAGTTTGAGGTCCGCACTAAGTCAAAAAATCGGTCCGAGACAACTCAGACAAACTTTCTGATATATGAGTTTATAATTACTTAGCCGAGTGTTTCCATTTATTAGTTTTCAAATGTACATTTAAATATTATTGAACATTTCATCAAAATTTATCATAAAAATAACTTCTCCTGGTCGGGGAATCGAACCCGGGCTCTCTCCGTCCGCGTTTTAAGCTAATATCTCAGGAACTAGATTTTTCCCGGGAAAACGGCTTATATCGTTGGATTCGTATTCAAATGGACTACATTTTAGAATTTTTTAATCAAAATCGTCGGAACCGTTTTCGAGAAATAATTTTTTTCCATGTTTTTTCAGAGTTTTTGGGGGGTAGCGCCCCCAAATTTAGAGCTAAAATTCATTTCTCGATTTCGCCTCGGGGTATGATTTTTCTGAACATGTATGCCAAATTTCGTCAAAATCGGCCCAGTAGTTTGGGCTCCAGGCGTCTGCACAGACGACAGACAGACGACAGACGACAGACGACAGACAGACATTTTTTAAAAACCACTTTTTTGGACTCAGGGGACCTCAAAACGTGTAAATCCATCAAAATCTCAAAATCGAATTTTCGCGCCATCACAATACTTTCTCTTTATATGAGAAAGTAAAAATCGGTCCGAGACAACTCAGACAAACTTTCTCATATACGAGTTCATAATTATTTAGCCCAGTGTTTTCCATTTATTAGATTTCGTATGTAAATTTAATCATTATTGAGCATTTCATTAAAATTTATCATAAAAATAACTTCTCCCGGGCGGGGAATCGAACCCGGGCTCTCTCGGTCCGCGTTTTAAGCTTTTTTCTCAGGAACTAGATTTTTTCCGGGAAAACGGCTTATATCGTTGGATTCGTATTTAAATGGACTATATTTTAGAATTTTTTAATCAAAATCGTCGGAACCGTTTTCGAGAAATAATTTTTTTTTGCGTATTTTCAGAGTTTTTGGGGGGTAGCGCCCCTAAATTTGGAGCTAAAATTCATTTCTCGATTTCGCCTCGGGGTATGAATTTTCTGAACATGTATGCCAAATTTCGTCAAAATCGGCCCAGTAGTTTAGGCTCCAGGCGTCTGCACAGACGACAGACGACAGACAGACATTTTTTAAAAACCACTTTTTTGGACTCAGGGGACCTCAAAACGTGTAAATCCATCAAAATCTCAAAATCAAATTTTCGCGCCGTCACAATACTTTCTCTTTATATAAGAAAGTAAAAAGTGGCTTTAAAAAAAATGACCGTCTGTCATCTATTGACTGTGCAGACGCGTCAAGCCTAAATTACTGGGCTTATTTTAATGAAATTTGGCCTACAGATTCAGAAAATTCATAACCAGAGGCGAAATCGAGAAATTAAGTTTAGTTCCGAATTGGGGGGCGCTAAAAAAGAAATTCTAGATTATGAATTATAAATTCAAAACACAGTCCATTTAAATACGAATCTCACCATATTAGTCGTCTTCAGGGAAAATCTAGTTTTCAAAATATTGATAAAAATCTTAGATAAAAATTAATATGATGTGATTGAGAATTAAAAACAATAAGTGATCCACCCACCTGTTGAACACATTTCAATTTTTTTTTTCAATAAATCAATAAAATTATTTATTATGGGATTTAAATGCAGTATCAATATCTATATGAGAAAGTTTTGTTCGATTTATCGGATCGATTTTTTTTATTAATAATATTAATTAATTAATATGACATCAATTATTAATAAAAATAAACAATAAGCCTTTTAATTACAATATTAACAAGAATTTTATAACGCCAGGTGTATGTGAAACAATCGCTATTCATTTACGACCTTAAAGTGTTCAGCTATCATCAGTAAAAAATAACCTCAAATTATTAAGGTGTACAAGACAGATTTGCTGATTTAAATTAAATTAAGTTACCTTTAAATGATTTGTAGATTAGTCCATCATTTTAGAAGTACGCACGACTTACGCGTTTGTTTAAATTTACAGTACGGCGAAAATCAGTCGATAGACAGAAAGAGTGGCTTAACTGTCAAATGAATAGCGTGCTCTAATGAAAATCTCTCTTGCAACCTACAAACCTCATTAACTTTGTACTACACAAATATATAGCTCAGTACAGTTTAACATTGTTGCTTTTAATAGACTTATGTTTATTATGCTTATGCTTCCAAGCTCACTGAAGATAATGGAAGCTATGTGATCGTTCTGAAGAACGAACATTTTATATTTCTCCATTTTTAAATATTCCAAGAAAAAAAAATAGGTTTCAGACATCGGGGAAGATTTTTTGGGTCCGTGTCTGTCTGGCATTATGTCACTAAATTTTCACGAATAAACATATCTTAAAAACTGCTCGTCCAATGTGAATTAAATGTGGAAGGTAGGTCATAATTGGGTCATAATTAGCTCATTGTTGGTCTCATGTCTCATATAAGGGTCGTCTTTCTGCGTCGCAAACATACATTTATTTACAACTATATCTTCAAATGTACTCATCTGATTTTTATGAAATTTGAATGGTTTGTCGAAAGTAGCCCGCAAATAGGATCAGATTAATTACAAACATCTGCGCTCTTTTAATTTAACGCTTTTTTAAAAAAACGGGAGGAAAATTAAATAAATTTGACAATAATACGTTTAAAAGGCATAAAATAATTAAAGTATATGAAATAGGACGCGAGGAAGCTATGTGCCACACTAATTGGCTGATTATTTGTTTCACCTATATTCTGTATAAATTCGCTTTTTAAACCCTAATATCTAATAATAAATAAAAAGAACATAAATGTAATAAGTTTTCACACATCAGAACCTATTAATACATCAAAAACACAATGGTATAACATGGAATTGCTTTAGATGATATTCATAGGGAAATTTGACCTTTTGTAACTGTCGAACAAATTGAGGCCCTAAGAAAAGTTATGTATGAAAGTAATTAATGAATGAATACAATTTTATTGATCTTTTTTTTTTGCCCAATTTGTAGAACAATACGTTAGATTATAGTAAGGATAATTTTATTATTACCTTTAAATTATTTTATTATTTTACATATTTTATATTTCTACAATAAATCTATATAAACAAGATATCAATAACAGCTTAAATAACTATATTATATCAATTTAAATATCTAAACAATTTCATTAACAACATTACATGACCAAATCAGATTTTCATCAGTGGTTATCTGAATAGTAGTTATTTGGTCAGTGGCATCAAAATAAACCAAAATTAATTACAAACTATTTATTTATTAAATAGTGTACTAACGATTGAAACGCTTAAGTGTATATTGAAACAAAGTATAGAGATACTATAATCTTATAAAGTTCATTAAATTAATTGTTCAAGAAGATCGTTGAGTCTAACAAATACAAAGAGTTCATTTGTAACAAGAACAATGCAAGGTTTCTACGTTGAGGAAATTCTAAGACTTTTCTCAGCAGAACCTAGTTTTCAGCTAGAATAAAGGGTCTAAATCGCGTTATCCCTTTTTCTTATATTTCAAACAAGTAACTAGCATGAGGCTTTTCTAATCAACCCACCAACCTTTTTCTTTATCTCATTCATCTTATAAAGACTAAAGCCTTTTTCACTTTCTTTCTGATTAAATTGACCATTTTATCATTTTCACTTTAAAACCAGATTGAGATTGAAGAGGGATAGTAGACAGCATTGGAATTGAAGACGAATATTCGCCAATATTCAACCTGTATTAAATTGCGCGAGGAAGAAAACCTTTGTACTTTTTGTAAGGATATCCCTTGCAATGCTTGTACATTTATGCATTTTATAGGAATATGAATCTTTTTATCTAAGCACAAAAATAATACACCTTTAGGTCTTGGGTAGGATACGAGCGGTGAGCGACAGAGCAGTGCCGCATAAGTTTATGTTTACATTGAGTACAATGGAATTAGAAACGGCTATGACAAGCACGAGCGTTGAAGCAGAATATGTTGCCGCTTGCCGCTTACGCTTACCACTCACCACTGACCCTAGACATGAACTATCGCTAACTGCCCAGAGTTTAGCTAGTTCACTAGATGATGCCATGTAAAGAACTGATTGAAAATACCGCCCTTCCTATCATTTTAGCTCTTATCGTACCCAGCGTCGCTCACCACTCAAGTGCTCTTTCACTCTGACACTCTTTCACCCGTCGCTCACCTCTGGTATCGTCTTAAGTCTTAGGGTCCATTGGTAAAACCAAGGACCCTCATTTTATAACTTACTGCGTTTGTCCGTCTGTCTGGAGTACGTTAACGATTACAATCTCCGAAAGTATACCCAACACAAGTACAGTTAAGTGTAAAACCACAATTTAACCCATAGAAAGGAAACCCCAAAAAATCACCCCTCAGAAACAATGAAATGCCATGTAGGGTGTTAAATGAAATAGGAGGACGCCCTTACTACAAAATGTTTATTTGGTTTTGTTTTTTCCCCCATTTCATCTTTGTATCACGTGTGCTGAAAAATCGCAATATTCGACTTCCCTTCACAGTTATTCTTTGTTAAAATACTCTCCCAATTAGTGTGCCACCATCCAATTTCAATAAAATCAGATGAGTAGATTTGAAAATATGTTGGTTCGCAACAATTGAGTGACAAACTGACAGACAGACAGACACGGAACCAAAAATGTTCCCTGATGTGTGAAACGGATTTCTTTCTTGGAATTTTATAAATTGGAGAAGTAAAAAATGTTGGTTCTTCAGAACGATTACATACCTCCAGTTACCCTCGGTAAGCTCGGAAGCAAAAAAGAAAAAAAAATTAAAGTAATACGTACTTAAATTAAAAAAAAAAAACAC
This sequence comes from Gerris lacustris, assembly GCA_951217055.1. NCBI lineage: Eukaryota > Metazoa > Arthropoda > Insecta > Hemiptera > Gerridae > Gerris > Gerris lacustris. The sequence continues at coordinate 20,603,947 of OX578283.1, read as the reverse complement.
TAAATCCTATATTAATCACCAGGAAAGGTTTCTTTGTAACACCACAATTAAAATGTATTATATTTGATTAACAAAACCAGGATCTAATTAAATCCCATTGTTTATTGTTATTTGTATCTTTAAATTCAGGGGTTTTACGATGCTTTCTCTATAAAAGCCAAAGAACAAACTCAAAAGGGTTATTTTACCAAAGCACTAATGACTGTAAATAGAATAACAAATACTCGGGTTAGGACCACTGAGTTGAGTTTACGCGGAGTGAAACCAGAACTACATTTTATGATTACAGAGTAAACATAATAAAATACAATTTCATTATCATCAGCTGATTTCAAGAACCCAAATAGAAAATGTTAACCCTAATCATGATAGTGGACAATCTAAACAATTACCAAGCAAATCTATTTGTAGTTAAGTATCTGGTATAGATTTTTTTCTCCTTCTCCATTCCCAAAAAAAATAAGTTAACTTTTTAGCTCCCTTGCTGAAATAGCGAATCAGACATAGAATATATTTAATAAATACAAATGGCTCTATAAGAAACTTACATTCGAGGTATAAGCTATAAAAAATTACGCAAATATGGCTTTATTATAATAAATAATTTTATTACGAGATATTTTCAATGAACATTTTTTTCGTTTCGATTTTATCAGAGCCAGTACCAAACATAGTATTTGTTTTTTCCTCGGCCAGCAAGATTTAAATAGAAGATACAATAATACATTAGACAACAATAACAACAAAAAAGTCTAGTCATGCACCATGATTTATTAATGAGCGAATTTTCAAAGAAATCTGCATACTATGGCAGATAGAATAATATAGGAAAATTTTGGTTTAGAATTTGCATGGGTAAAAAAGTTGGTACACTGGGGTACGGAGTACAAAAGTCAAAAGAGTATAAATCCTTCAAGATGCATGTCGTTGGAAAGCTCTTTAAGAGTACAGTAATTGTTGTTATGTACACTTTTGTCATATTTTCATATAAGAGGGGGTTAAAATGAAAAAAAACATATATATGCTATTTTTGACCTTAAATGGTCAAAATTTGACCACTAAATGGACTCCAAAAATGTTGGCCAACGAACTCATCCTTTCTTTCTATATTATTGACATTTTAAAATTTGTTTGGATTTTTTAAGTGCATCCTAGGGTGAGATATCGTCTTGAATGACACATATACATACATACATAAAAAAGTGTTAAATTTCAGGAATCGATTCAGAATGTGGAATCAAGATTAGTTTGTTACTTAATAATAAATTACCACTTTGATTTGGAATAATATTTGATTAACTAACCCATATTAAGTGACGAACTATTACTTGATTTTTAGTCTCTATCTAATTTTGTACTCAGGATCATGAAAATCACATTTTCCACCCTAAAGGATGGGACATGGCCGCTCTCCACCAGTTGTTATTTTCAAATGCCTATTGCCAAGCTGTATCCCACAATGGAACTTAACCGACCACATATTCTTAAAAGGCACGAAAAGAATTACTAATAAACAAAATAATAGCTTGATCTTAGTCAGACACTTATTTGCACTCTATCTTTTGGACAATTAAGTCACAAATACAATTGTTGTTACATAATTTTAACATAATTTAACGTGCTTGAGAGCTTGATTAACACAATAAGTGATAATGATAATAACGAATAATTATAATAAGATAATAAATACTAAAAAATATTTTATGTAAAGAATAATAAAATAAATACGAATAAAAATAAATATTACATAAACTTAAGTGTGAATGTGTGTGGGCGTATGATGTTTGCAAAAGTGTGTATGCATGAAAAAATTAAAAAAATAAAAAAAATAAACTTTAATATAATATATTAATTGAAGCGAGCGTAAGCGAGCTTCTTACATTCAACGAAATATGCATCTTGTCTGTCTGTCTGTCTGTCTGTCTGTCTGTCTGTCTGTGTGTAACGTTTATGTGTCCGACGATAACTTGAGTAAAAGTTGGCCAATTTAGTTGAAATTTGGTATACATGTTCCTCTTACTAATACTCAGGCTAAGTTCGTTGGACAGCGTGATCCGTCCAAGAGTTCGCGCGCAACGCTCGCGTAAACGAGAGGTTCTAAAATTAAATTGGAAATTCAGGACGGGAAAAGATTCTATCTTCATCTATTCGATGAGACGATCATTTTTTTCAAATGACATTTTTTAGTAAAACCAACAGCGACACCGCTATGAATCAATTAAGATCGCTAAAACTATTAAAGTGGACCTAAACGTTTATAATAGAGAAAACAACCTTTTTACCGATATCTTACGTTCTATCGTATCGATTTTAATAAAACTTCATATACACCATCTAATACACAGTTGAAACAAGCATGCAAAATTTCAATTTGATACATGCAGTAGTTTGTTTGTAGCAATGAGATACATTTTAAAATAATTGAAAAGGAGATGTGTGTTTAGAGGAATAGTAAGAATGCGGGGTGGTTCCCTTACTACTAGCCGCTGTACTACTACTATACCCATTATCTATCAACTCATCATGATTCATGGTTATCTATTTTTTCAATATTCAATACATATGTATTACTATACGCTCGCTTCAATGATAGAGCCACGCGATGCCTAGTATTAATTACTTTCAATATTAGGTACTATTAAGTATTTTGTTAGTATTATTGATAATTATTGTCATTCATTTATTTATTTCATATAAGGTTGAAGTATAAGAAAATTGTAGCTGCTTATATTGCTTTTATAACATTATTCGAATATTTTATATAATTTGTTACGGTCCAAACTCTATTGTACAAACTTATGTTTAAATGAAATAAATTATTTTGATTGATTGATAATAAGAAAAAACACAAATGGAATTACTGATAATAATAATTGGACATAAATCTTTAATTATTTATATTATATAAATATAGACGATTCTAAAATTTCTAATCAACGGTTTAATTCAAAACAAACAATCAACTACTGAACTTTACTAGTTGAGGCACTTAAACTAATTGATAGACCACCAAGCAGTCATCACATTCACAATACTATAATCTTTAATCACATTAAGCCTGTGCTACTTCAGCTCAATTTTCCCTATTTCTAATGAATCCACGTGTCTATATTTACGCCCCTTTATGCATAACTTCAAAATTAGAGGAAGGATTTAATTATCTTTCTAGTTATAGTTAATTTCTCAGAATAATTTAAATTTTATAGTAAATCTTTACTTCGATAGATTTTTTTTTTTTTTTTAAATAAAACCTAATTAACTTGATTTCGATATTAAGGTCTAAAACGAGTTTATCTGTTTGCTAAGATATGAAAGAAAACTACCTACAGTACTTAACAGTTTAGTGTAAATAAAAGTTCATAGAAATCTAATTAAAAATAATCTCTTTTTTCGCTTAACAAGATGTTATTTTGATAAAAATGTACAAGAGGTAATCATTTTTAGTTGAATTTAAATTTAACTTTTAATAATAATTTAACTTTTAATAAAGTTGAACATAGCCTTTTAATTTTAGCCTCGGATAAAAGTATAATCTTAATAACGAAGTCAGAAAGGTTCTATCAGCTGTGAAACTACGCCATCTCACGTTCTCTCATGCAAGTGACTTGGACAGAAACATCCTCATTCACTAATTCAATCTTACCTCTTCCTGAGACCTGGGATAATAAGGTTTTGTAATACTTTTTTTTTATAACCTCTTTCTTTTCTAACCTGGCTTCAGGCGAAGTAAAAATCTAGATACCGCCTCTCGTTTTATAACTTATAAAGTGAGATCTTGTGTTTTTAAAAATTATTAAAAAAATTTTGAGAAGAGAAGCAGTAAAATAGAGAAAAAAAATATAATAATTAAGTTTCACCTCTGTTGTAATTTACAAATATATGTGTTTTTATTATACATTTAGTTTTCTATTTTTTTAATTATACAACCACGTTGAAAAAAGGGTTATGTTCATGGCCCCCTCTATCTATATTAATATCTACATTGTGGCCAAGACTGCTTTTTCTTTAGTCCATAACCTCACTTCACTCCTACTTTCATTAGCAAGTCTACTCTTTCTTTAGTCCATAACCTCACTTCACTCCTACTTTCATTAGCAAGTCTACTCTTTCTTTAGTCCATAACCTCACTTCACTCCTACTTTCATGAGCAAGTCTGCTCTTTCTTTAGTCCATAAACTCACTTCACTCCTACTTTCATCAGCAAGTTTGCTCTTTCTTTAGTCCATAACCTCAGTTTACTCCTATTTTCATCAGCAAGTCTGCTCTCTCTTTAGTCCATAACCTCACTTCACTCCTACTTTCATCAGCAAGTTTGCTCTCTCTTTAGTCCATAACCTCACTTCACTCCTACTTTCATCAGCAAGTTTGCTCTCTCTTTAGTCCATAACCTCAATTCACTCCTATTTTCATCAGTAAGTTTGCTCTCTTTTTAGTCCTCAAATACCATTTTATACCAGCTTATTGGTATAGCATTTAAACGATTACGTACCCGACATATTTTGCATGTTTGCTTTTTTTCGATTTTTCATAAGCATTAGAAGCAAAACGGAGAGACCTGCGAGGCCTAACTCTTGAGACATTTCGAGCCAATCTGCACCTTGCAGTGTGGAATCAATTGTTACGGGGCTTTCCCTGAACTGACACACGCCATTGAATCGGGCAGCCTCAAACAAAAAAACGCGCAATAATGTCCTCGGTGTGGACTGTGGACTAAGCTTTTAAGTACATTGCCACAAAAAAAAAACAATCTGACAATCTGTAACAATACTTTATCATATACACAATAATACTAAATCAAAATAATATCAAAGATAATTATTTTATTATAAAACATTTTTGAAAAGTCAGGCAAATCTGATTTATTCTCATCATTGTATATAATTAAATTAAGCTTTAAATGGAATAAAAAATAGAATAATTTAATCTAAATATTGCAAATTTTTGGGGCGAAAGCAACCCTACATCTACACCTAACATTTATTTTTTAATTTTGCCTGGGGTGTGATTTTAGTGATTTATGGCAAATTTCATCGAGATCGGTCCAGAAGTCTATAATACACGACTGATGGACATTTAAAAAAAAATAAAACATATAAATCCATCAAAATCTCCAAGAAAATAATTGCATGCTATCACAATACTTCTTTCTAAGAAAAATATAAAAAAAGAAAAAAGATCATTACTTTATCATATTAATTTAACTTACTGATTGAATGTTCTTCAATCATTCTATTGAAAGTGTTTATTTTGCTGAACGTGGGCGAGAAAAATGTATTGACGGCTTTCACAAGCACAAATAAGAAAGTTTGTTGAAGTTTGCTTCCCGCTACCCTAATACAAGTTTCTTGTTGGGCTGAATTAGAAAATAGAATTATTTAGTTAAGACTAATTTAATTTAAAATCTCTGAGTTTAAATTTAGTTTGTTTACAACGAAATATATAAAGTTTTTTTCCAACTAACAGGCAAACAATGAAAGAATGAAAAGAGAGGAAAAAAAAGGAAGTTAACTCTTTCATTGAAGCGAGCGTAATACAATAAACATTGAAAATAAATAAATAAATAATATATTAGGAAAATAGAAAACAATTTCTAATTCTATTAAGGAAATAGTTGAAACCATGATGAGTTGATGAAGAGGATGATTGTAGTAAAAAGCCGTTTAATTAAGAAGCAGGGCTATTCCTCAACCCTCACGCCATGACCATCTTCATTAAAACCATTATAAAATGTATCACTTCATTACACACAAACTTCTGTTTGTATCAAGCACAAGACTCTTGTGGTCTCTCTCTTTGTCTTGTGCCAGTGTCTGGCTTCGCATGACTCACCCCACCTTATATGAGCTTTTCTAGTTAATTTTCCTTTCCAACTTTTTCGGCACTGAAGATGGCCTTATTTTAGGCCGAAAGCTGCTTTGATTATAATAAATATTTTGCGTGGAGAGACTTTTGCTTCTTCTTTTAGTACATTAGATGATTTAAGTGAAGTTAAAAATCGATACGTTAGAACGTTTGATATTGTTGAAAACGTTGTTTTCTCTATTTTAAACTTCTTAACTCTTCATTAAGGGGGGGCTGTTAGTTTTATATAAGAATGAATAGATGAAGTTATAATTGTTTCTCGTCATAAAATTCCAATTTAAAATTTTAGTGAGAGCGTTGCACGCGAACGCTTGACCGGATAACGTTGGCTAACGAACTTGTTCTGGGCATTGGTAATACGAACATGTGTACCAAATTTCACTAAAATCGGTCATCTTTTATTCAAGTTATCGTCATACGTTTCCGATACACATACATTTATAATTAAATTTGTTATAATAATAACTAATCATTTTACTGCCTTGTAAATCAGTCTATGAAAATATTTACAGATATAATAATTGAATTTAAAGCACAAAAACAATGACTGCTTTAGCAGTCTTTTTTAGTGCATATTGTGAAACTCTCCTTAACATCATACTGCTTATAATCGCTCTGTTTTTCAGAAAATCGATTTCATAGAGTGAACCGTTTATTTGCTAGAATACCTATGCCTCAATTTCTCGTAAAAGAATTTCTATTCCAATTTTCTGGTTAAAGAAATGAAACGCAAGAGGCATTTTGGGTGAACGATCAAAGAACCACTTCAAATAATTATGTTCTCTTAAAAGCTGAATGTTCTCTATTCAAACATTCCCGTTATATTACATTATTGGTATTTCAGAGGTTTCATTTAGGTCTTATATACATTTCATGGTTTTGCATTCAGGAATGATTATACTAAATACTATACAATTTTTTAAGTTTTTGGTAGTTTTCATACTACGGAAAGTTAAATTTTAATTTAAATCAAATTATAATTATTATTAACTACGGGAAACAGACAGTGAAAAATACACTCCTGTGCCGGGATTTGAACCACGGGCCTCTATATATATATAGAGGCCCGTGGTTCAAATCCCGGCACAGGAGTGTATTTTTCACTGTCTGTTTCCCGTAGTTAATAATAATTATAATTTGATTTAAATTAAAATTTCACTTTCCGTAGTATGAAAACTACCAAAAACTTAAAAAATTGAATTTCGAATTGATTGTACAAGGTACAGGTACTAATTGAGTACTTTATAATTATAAGCGTTAATTCTGGTTTAGTTCTAATGTCATAAATATTGACTGTCTAAATGTATATGAATATTGAAAGCTTGGATTCGGGACTAGTTATCGATTACGGTAGTGAAAAATCATTCTCCTGCGTAGCTTAGATGGAAGAGCGCTATACTGGAAATATAGAGGCCCGTGGTTCAAATCCCGGCACAGGAGCGTATTTTTCACTGTCTGTTTCCCGTAGTTAATAATAATTATAATTTGATTGAAACTAAATACTATATTTAATTTTATGTATTATGTATTGATAATATTTTAAAGTAAATACAATTCAATATTAAGGCAATAGCTTTAACACAGATCATAGAGAAAAAAAAAAACACATTTAAAACATGGAAATCTAAAAATCGATTTTGAAGCTATCTCAATACTTTCTCTTAGTGTGTGGTCAATAGTACTAGTGTCTTTTGTACTACTCTGTGAATGAATGAATGAATGAATGACCTTTTAATTGTTCGATTTATACATAATACATAATAATAAATTTTAAATAAATAAATATATCTTCTAGTGAACAATGTCAGCTTTTGGCTGAGGTTTTTTTTTTGTTTCTTTTTACTACTTAAGTAAATAACTTATAATTCATTTGATTTTCTGTTTATATATATATATATATATATATATATATATATATATATATATATATATATATATATATATATATATATTTAATTTAATTTTTATTCTATTTTGTTTATTTCCTTTCTTTTCTTTTTTCTATACTGCTAATTATTTCGTTGTAGTACTACTCTGTACTATTTCTAGTATTAACTAAGATTTGGAAAGTATCGACTGTGAAATAATTAATAGATATTTTATGGATAGCGAGGATCAGTCAATAGTAAAAAAACACAAATAGATATTTTATGGATAGCGAGGATCAGTCAATAGTAAAAAAACACAAATAGATATTTTATGGATAGCGAGGATCAGTCAATAGTAAAAAAACACAAATAGATATTTTATGGATAGCGAGGATCAGTCAATAGTAAAAAAACACAAATAGATATTTTATGGATAGCGAGGATCAGTCAATAGTAAAAAAACACAAATAGATATTTTATGGATAGCGAGGATCAGTCAATAGTAAAAAAACACAAATAGATATTTTATGGATAGCGAGGATCAGTCAATAGTAAAAAAACACAAATAGATATTTTATGGATAGCGAGGATCAGTCAATAGTAAAAAAACACAAATAGATATTTTATGGATAGCGAGGATCAGTCAATAGTAAAAAAACACAAATAGATATTTTATGGATAGCGAGGATCAGTCAATAGTAAAAAAACAGAAATAGATATTTTATGGATAGCGAGGATCAGTCAATAGTAAAAAAACACAAATAGATATTTTATGGATAGCGAGGATCAGTCAATAGTAAAAAAACACAAATAGATATTTTATGGATAGCGAGGATCAGTCAATAGTAAAAAAACACAAATAGATATTTTATGGATAGCGAGGATCAGTCAATAGTAAAAAAACACAAATAGATATTTTATGGATAGCGAGGATCAGTCAATAGTAAAAAAACACAATGTTTTTTGTGTTTTTTTACTATTGACTGATCCTCGCTATCCATAAAATATCTATTTCTAGTATACTAATCTTAAACTATCAGGAAAAAAAATAAAGAATAGGATAGTAATCCTAGTAGTAGTAGTCCTGGATAGTAGTCCTTAGTAGTAGTTAATTTAGGATAGTAAATTAATAATTTTGAGATTTAAATAAACAAATATGTTTAAATAGGTTTTACTTAACTTTAAACATTGTAATAAAAAAATTAATAATGTAATTACGTACAATGAAATATATTGTAGATACATTTTAATTGCCTCAAAACATATTGTTTGAATCTTAAACAGTTTAAATGTCTCATTACTATTCATCACACTTATAATTAGCAATTACTTAAGTTGTGGTATAATTAATTGATCATTTTTATTTAATACTTAAATTTACTTAAATTGGAAAGCTCTCACGTTTACTGTTTTTATAGGAGCTGCCAAATAATGATCGAATGAGATTGCGATATATTGATTTAAAGGGATGACGAATTAAGCCTACACCCTATTTACCCAATTTTTTTATTTTTTTATCAGCATTATATATTAGCTGATATGACAATATCTTACATTCTTGGAATATTAAGGTAAAAGTTATCGGGAGAAAAATTATCTTGGCCCAGATTTTTAAATACGCAAAAACTAAAGACAGCCTTAATGGACTGATTAAATATACATGATAACGAAATTTTGAAAAATTAATGCCTTTTCCGTGACCAAAAATCAATAAGGATTTCAAAAAGGAAAAGATTATTCAAGCTTCAAAAAACACACCCTAAAAATCCTTCTTTGTAAAATATTTAAGTTAAGAAGGAAGTATTATAGTCATGCCGTGTTTGTTGTTCATTGGGAGAGAATCAACATGAAAATTTAATATAGTATTTATATGTTAGACTTGATGGTACAAGTGTGTGTTTTTAGAAAATAGAACTAAAGCTTATCTTTAAGCCGTTAAAAAAAACACCCGAACTCGAATTTTGGATCTTAAAGTACCTTTAGCAATTAATCGAGGAGGTTGATAGAAAAAATATTGACCAAATGCTAGGTTCCCACTGCATGTGCTTTGGCGAGCTTGACTCTAAGTGTGTCATACGTCGAGCCGTGGGAACATATTATGCTCGATATGGCTTGTGGTGGCTCGACCTTTCCCGTTAACGATTCGACAGACCACAAGCCTACGAGCACGAGAGGCTCGCCAAGTCACAGGCCTAAATAACAACAGATTAATTTTCCAGATTCATTACAACTTTTACTCTCTTTAAGACTAAGTTACCATGTTCTCTTCTCTATAAGCTTTAGTCATGTTGCATTTATTTTGGGCAATTTTCATCCAGTGTTTTAAAAATTTAACTAAATTAAGTATAAACTTCATTATCTAACCTATGAATTTATGTAAGTAAAAATGTAATGATGGAAATGAATATTCTTCAAAAATTAATTAAGAAAAAAATAATCATAATAATAAATAAAATATTTCATGAGTGCACAATTGAGTCTAGATTACTCAAGTGATTTTTTTGTAAAAAAACTTTGTCACCCATAATATGCAAGAGGATCATAGCACTAGGTGATATCAACTTCAGCCCTAAATCCGGGTGCACTGCACATTGAGACGCAGGGCAGGGCAGCACAGTTTCTTTCAACTGCAGAAATAGACGAAACCGTACGAATGGAGACACAGAGAAAGGTAGGGTAGTACTAAACCGCACATTCCCTATTCGCGACACTAGAAGATCTGGCGTGTCTTAATTCGCGCGGTCTTGTATACTTCTGCGGTTGAGAAAAACTTTGCTGCCCTGCCCTGCTTCACCAGCGCCCCATTGTGAGCAGGGCCTATCTTATTATATTTTGTCATTATTCCATTTTTCAGCCGTAAAAAAATAAATATAAAATATAAAATAATTTCAATGTCTAAAGAACCCAAATATTTCTAGTTTACAGTGAAAACTTCTAAGATATATGACTCACAAACAAAAGAAAATTTCAATAAAAATATGTATGAAAAAGCTTTGAAAATTATCTCAGACTATTATATTTTTCAACACTGCCCCGTAATGACTAGGGCTAAAAAAAAGTCGAAAGCTGACTATAAAATGAAAAAATATATTTTTTTTGGAAGGCGTTCGTTTCTATCTTGCTGCCGTTTATCATAAAATTAGTCGGGGTCTTCCACTATGTTCTTTTTAACAGCATTTAAACAAGGCTTTTATGAATTTTAACAATATTTACAGATTGTACCCTGCTACATCCCTGTAAAATAATTCATTCTTGTTGAAACAAGGACCGTGCATAATAGAGGACGAAGCTGTTGGAAGACATTAAGTCTGTGCATATTTTCTCAAGGAGTGACAGGCTGGTGTTAGTTATGGAACCTAGAGCTAGAACGTTTTCCTTCTTCTCAAAAAGCTTTTTGGAGGTCAGTATTGTTTTTGGCCTGCATAAATTACAACAAGGAACCCCTTTATATCGCCCCTGACTCCTTTGTAAACGAAATAACATTATTTTCTTTTGTTTTTGCTTTTTTGATTTTGCTTTTGAAAAAATATGATATACAAGTCATTAAATATTTAATTAAAATTAAATTTGTTGTCACTTTCTAAATCTGTTTAATCGAGTTTAATGCAAATTGAGATTAAATCTTGGTTTAAACTAAAAATAGCTTATTATTGAGTTCACTTTAAACCATTTACTTACATGTTATTTTATATTCGTTAAAAATTGCCACTGGAATTTGAGTCAAGCTAATTTTTTAAATATTTATTGAAAAATTGATTAATATAACAAAATTTGGTGAAAAATTTTAAGTAATCTCAAAAGCATGATTGCAAATTGGCAGGAGTTGCAGTCTATAACTTAAGTAAAATTTTCAGTCTGTAGCTAAAGTAAAAGTTGCAATTTCTAACTAAAGTAAAAGTTGCAGTCTATAACTAAAGTAAAAGTTGCAGTCTATAACTAAAGACAAAGATGCAGTCTGTGACTAAAGTAAAAGTTAAAGTCTGTATATATTGTAGAAGTTACAGTCTGTAATTTAAGTAAAAGTTGCAGTCTCTAACTAAAGAAAAGTTGCAGTTTGTAACTATAAAGTAAAAGTTAAAGTCTGTATCTATTGCAAAAGTTGCAGTCTATAGCTAAAGTAAAAGTAGCAGTCTCTAACTAAAGTGAAAGTTGCAGTCTTTAACTAAAGTAAAAGTTGCAGTCTCTAACTAAAGTGAAAGTTGCAGTCTTTAACTAAAGTAAAAGTTGCAGTCTATAGCTAAAGTAAAAGTTGCAGTCTGTAACAAACTCTGTATCTATTGTAAACGTTACAGTCTATATCTAAAGTAATAAAAATTACAGTCTGTAACTTAATTAAAAGTTGCAATCTGTAACTTAAGTTAAAGTTGCAGTCTCTAACTAAAGTAAAAGTTACAGTCTGTAACTTAATTAAAAGTTTTAATCTGTAACTTAAGATAAAGTTGCAGTCTCTAACTAAAGTAAAAGTTACAGTCTGTAACTTAATTCAAAGTTTTAATCTGTAACTTAAGTTAAAGTTGCAGTCTCTAACTAAAGTAAAAGTTACGCTTTGCAACTAAAGTAGAATGTGCTGTCTGTAACTAATGTAAAAGTGGAAGTCTGCAAAGCAAGAAATTTAAATCTGTGAGCCAAATTTCATTATTTCTATCAACTCCTACATTGTTTTTATCTCTTACACAATTTCGACTCGTCTCACCAACACTTAAAATTGTCAGTAGTGGTTGAAATTTTGTACAATAAAGTTGACTATTGTGGAGAGTCTTTCTTTGTTCATAAGATAGCATGGCCAAACCAGCTCCTTTTTGAACAAAAGATCACTGGGGTGGGGGGGGGGGGGACAAACTAAATACAGCTTCGGAAACCATTTTCGATACTAATTTATCTTCATTTTTTTAAAGATCAATTGATTTACTTGATGGAATTTCTATTTAATTTGGTAATTAATTGGTTTTGAATTAAGATTATTTAAACGTTTTCTCTTGAGTAAATTCTTTGAAGGTAATTCCGTTATTAATCTGAATACTTCGAATTTAGACCGATTTCCTCTCCAGGGATCTCTAAATAGCAGTGGACTAACAGAATTAGATATTAAAAATTCTTACTTCTTAAAATAGATTTCTTTCTTGGAACATTTCACTTCCTAAAACTATTAAATAAATTTATATGAATACAATTATTATTAAAACAATAAAAATAGTTTGCCAATTAGTTTGGCACATAATTTCTAAGCATCCTATTTCGTATACATTATTGATTTTATGCTTTTACAATTATTATTGACAAATTTAATTTTTTCCCCCGTTTTTAAATCTGTCAAATTTGTTTTGATTTTTTACATGAATTAAAGTATCAATTTAGCCTCAGAGTAAGGAAGGGATAGAGGGAACAATACTATAGAATCGGGGTCTTAAAAAGTGGTTCATTATGCGACACCCTTAATACTAAACCTTCCAAGCGACATTTTGGTGAAACACCGAAATTTATCTGATGTCAGCTATTAAGGATAAGAATAATGTGGTATTTTCTTTCGATATTTCATATTTTAATACAGTTTTATATATACATGTGTACTTTAATGTTTGTTGTTAACTGTATTAATTATCTAAAGGCAGTTACGTTGTTAATAACATGTAATAGTTCCTAGATAACCAAAAGCAATCTTATATAAAACAAAATCGTCTTCTAAAGCAATCACATCAGATTTTTCTCTTACATATTTGATATTTTGACATATTTCACATTTCGATAATAAAACAATCAAACAGAGCACAAGATGAGAGTAAAGGTTTTGTTGACAAGCATCCTTGGGCACGGAAGGACAAGGAATAGACCAATAAGACAAGGACCAGTGACCACGTGATCGTGCTATTCTCACTTTAGTTCGGATTGAGGTCGCTTGAGAGGTTTAGTATATGGGTGTAGTATAATGAACCACTTTTCAAATAGCATTGCTCCCTTTACCCCTTCCTTACTCTGAGAATTTAGCAATATTTTAAGAACACACACAAATTGAAATTAATCTGGGGCTATCAGTGGGCTACGTTTAACAATCCATCTAAATATTTATGAATAACAGATATAAGTACTTTTGAAGATAAAGGGGTACATAAATGTATGTTTGTGCGCATGTGGAAGAGTAGAAGAAAAAGGGATGGGTGCAGAACGTTAAAAACTATGTTTTTTTACCAACAAAGGGCAAATTATGATCTAACATCCAAATTTCATTAAAATCAAACGAGTAGATTTTAAGATATGTTGGTTTGCTAAAATTGAGCGAAAGACAGACCGACAGACCAAAAAACAGACCGAAAGACAGACACGGAACCAATAATGTTTATTGATGTCTGAAACGGATTTCTGTCTTGGAATTTTTGAAATCGTAGACATCAAATATTTTTGTATTTCAAAACGGATTACATAGCTTCCGTTACCTTCGGTAAACTCAAAAGCAAAAAAATCATAATAAAAACAATATATTAAAGTGGTTTCTAACTTTATGTTGTAATAACATTAGGAATGAGTGAAATGGAAACAGACTAACTAGCAACTTAGTGGAAAAGAATTTTTAAAGACTATAAAAGAAAGTTTATAAAAGAAGTCTTAGTGTACTTCCTTTGATTCAAATATAAAAAAGTAAATAAATAAAATAGTTCTTCTGTCTTTTTAACAGAATAAAAAAAAGGGCTGAAGCGGAATCAGGTTTTATTATTATTATTTTTTTTTTTTAAATAAACTCCTATTAGTATAACTTATAAAATAAGAATAGAAAAAAGTTTTAACTTTTAGCGGTTAAAAGAATTGTGAAAAATATATAAGAAGAAGCATTTTTATTTTGGTGGAGATCTTTTGAAGATTATTTTCACAAATAAACTAAATGGCCAAGAAAAAGAAAGCAACGATGTTATGAGACTCTATTTATTTTGAAATACGAAGAAAAAGTATGAACTCTTTTAAAAAGATGTTCTGAGTTACATTTTTGGGTAGTTAATTTAAAATATTACTATTTTCAAATGTTTAATCTAAATTATTCAATTTTCAACGCAAAAATTTCACTATATTATTTAATAATTTTTATTCTAGAGATTTCATTAGACTGTCTAGATTACACCGTTATGTGAGGAAAAATCGGTCCGAGACAACTCCAGCCAAACTTTCTCATGTAATCTCAGTCCAAGATCCCAGAAACTTTGTTTTAACTTAGTTTTTGTTCAGACTTATTTTCAACCCAGTTAATCTGGTTTATTTTCATCAATATCTCGATAACTAGATTTTTCCCGGGAAAACGTCTTATACCATTTGACTCGTATTTAAATGGAATACATTTTAGAATTCTTTAATCAAAATCGTCGAAACTGTTTTCGGGAAATAATATTTTTCACGTTTGTTCAAAATTTTCGGGAAGTAGCACCCCCAAATTGAGCTAAAATTCATGTCTCGATTTCACCTCTGGGTATGGTTTTTCTAAACATGTACACCAAATTTCGTCACATTCCGCTCATCATAGTTTAGGCTCCATGCTTCTGCATACACGAAAGAAGACAGACAGACATTTATTGAAAAATCTTTTTCGAACTCTCACAATACCATCTCTTTATAAGAGAAAGTAAAAAAATAATAGGAAAAGAGTGAGGAATAAATAATAAAAATAATATAAAATAAAAACAGTAGGAAGAAAAAGAGACTTCTGAAACAAGGCCAACAGAAAACATATAAACAGATGGAATATTGAAGAGGGTATTTGGGATGATAAAAGAAGGTGGACAGTTAAGGAATCTAGTCAACTGAAAGGTCCTTCTGTCACTTTACTTTAAGTTGATAAAAATTTAATTTTGACATTGGGCAAGTGTTAGGATTTTCAAGCAATCGATGGACCAACTCCGTCGTAGAGAAATGTTTACATCTATTCACGAAAACCGTATTAATCCGTTGTTGTTAGTGCTAACTTAGAAAGTAACTCCTGAAATTATAAGATGGAACTAAAATTATGAGAAACAAATTCAAATAATCAATATTGGATATGTTTAGTTAGGGTATTCCTAATGAGATATAAGGGAACTTATCATATACATAAATGTAAAACAGCAAACTACTTCACTTTATCTAATATTTAATAGAGACTGGTTTGGATCTCATTATTAATTGAACTCACAATTAACTAAGAAATAAATATCTACTATACACAAACAAACACTGAGGACATTCTTGTATAGAATCAGTCCGAGACAACTCAAACAAACTTTCTCAGATACGAGTTCATAATTATTTTATTCAGTGTTTTCCATTTATTAATTTTCGTAGTTACATTTAATTATTCTTGAACATTTTAAAAAAATGTATCATAAAAATAACTTCTTCTAGGCGAACCTAGTCTCTCTCCGCCCGATATTCCCCTGGAAAATCCCTTATACCGTTATAGATTCGTATTTAAATGGACTACATTTTAGAATTTTTTAATCACAATTGTCGGAACAGTTTAAAAATAATAATTTCTTTTTATGTTTTTTTCAGAGATTTTGGAGGGTAGAGCCTTCAAATTAAGGGCTAATATGAATTTCTCGATTTCACCTGGAGGTATGATTTTTCTGGACATGTATGCCAAACTAGTCAAATCGGCGTAGCAGTTTAGGCTCTACGCGTCTACACAGACGACAGAAAGACAATTTTTTAAAATAATCTTTTTTGGACTCAGGACCTCAAAACGGGTAGTCCACAGGCCACCATAAGAAGTGAGTCGCTGATTGATAAAGTTTTCTTACCTTATGGAATCGCTTATTTATGCCTTGTCCACCGATGAATTGGGTATATGGCAACTGGGGGCTGGGCCATTTCTTTTTTATTGTCATGCCAAACTTGCCCTTCTGCGGGAACATTGAAAAGAGATAGGTAAAGTTTTGATTTTCACAGGATCGTTTAATTAAAATATTTCAAAAACAAGTGTAAAGGTGGCCACCGATACGAGTGGGCCGTTTTCGTTTCAACGTCCTCGCAGAGCGATATGTTTGGGGCGGTGGCCACCCCAAAAGTCCCACTCTTATCGGTGGCCACGTGTACCACTGTTTTTGAAATAATTTAATTAAACGATCCTGTGAAAATCAAAACTTTATATATCTCTTTTCAATTTTCCCGCAGAAGGGCAAGTTTGGTATGTCAACAAAAAAGAAATGGCCCAGCCCCCAGTTGTCATATACCCAATTCATCGGTGGACACGGCATAAATATGCGATTCCATAAGGAAAGAAAACTTTATCAATCAGCGACTCACTTCTTATGGTGGCCTGTGGACTAGGGTAAATTCGTCCAAATCTCAAAATCGCATTTTCACGCCATCACAATACCTACTCTTACTAATATTAGATAGTTAAAATCGGTCCAGAAAAATCAGAGTAACATTCTCCTATAATCTCCGTCCCAGATCCCAGAAACCTTTTGCCTTCGACATTCAACCAAATTATTATTTATTTATTTTTTTTTATCAATATCTCCGAAACTAGATTTTTTCCTGAAAAAAAAACGGCTTATATCCTTAAATTCGAATTTAAATTAGTACATTTTAGAATTTTCTTATCAAAATTTTCGAAACCGTTTTTAAGAAATAATTTTTCTCAGGAACTAGATTTTTCCCGGGAAAACTGCTTATATCGTTAGATCCGTATTTAAATGGACTACATTTTAGATTTTTTTTAATCAAAATTGTCGACACCGTTTTACTCGCTTCCACGTTTTTTCAGAGTTTTTAGGGGTAGCGAAAGTCACGAAGTATGACCACATTAACGCTCAACACAAGATCGGGTTCCTCCACTTTGTGGATAAAGGACGTAAGCTTGACTCGTTGGAAAACTTGGAGATCCTACGGAGTATTCGTAGAGCCGGTGACAAAAATATTAACGAGAGAAGGGAGTCTTCGTCACTGATAAGGACTCTGGCCTCCCTACCCTCTCGCGTCAGTCTTATGTCGATCTCCGACATGAAATAGACTCACCACTCACCTTATTCATTTTATTATGTAACCTTTTTTTTCTTCTTCTTCTTTCTTTGTTCACAATAGGTGAGCTATAGCTTGGGCTTTATATTTTTTTTTTTATTTTAATTTTTAATTTTTTGATTTTAATTTTTATTTTTTTTAATTACTTGGACTGTTAATTTTAGCTTTATTCGATTGAGTATTCATTTGACTTTTTCTTGTTATTCTTTTGCCTTCTTGGTTATGTTAAACTTTAAAAGTTTTTTAAAATTAGTTGCCTACCTGTGTTATTATGTTTGTTAGTTTTAATTAT
Organism: Gerris lacustris; assembly: GCA_951217055.1. Taxonomy (NCBI): domain Eukaryota; kingdom Metazoa; phylum Arthropoda; class Insecta; order Hemiptera; family Gerridae; genus Gerris; species Gerris lacustris. The sequence continues at coordinate 20,585,947 of OX578283.1, read as the reverse complement.
CATGTAGTTTGTGCGTAGCTCGATATTTTTTGGTTTGTTCTTAGACACTGATGATGGCCTTTTGAAGGCTGAAAGCTGCTTTGGCAATAGAAATTTTAACAATTTACGTGGAGAGACTATTTGTGTTATCCTTTATGATGACCTCCATTTACGCTCCTAGATCTATTTATTAGAGATTTAATCTAGGACAATCTTTATTGTAGTTGGGTTCCTTTTTTTAATTTGGTGTAATACCTTATAACCATTTTTGTTACTATATTTTTTAACCTATAAAAAAGCCTGCGCCATTAAATCCTAAAAAAAAATCCAAACAGATTTTTATCATCAAGGAAATGTCTCGACCAATAAAGATTCATTCAAATAAAACGCCTGAATATAAAAGATCAATAAGAGAAAAATGTATTAATCAGAGAAAAAGGCTTCAATAAAATAAAGTTTTCGAATTAATATTTATAAAAAAAAAGAAAATTTTTAGGCATTTAAATACAAAGTATTTAAAAGTGACGACAATTAATTTTTTTTTTTTTTTTTTGGGGGGGGGGGGGGGGGTTGGAGGGGGGTATAAAGTCTCATAAAACGGATAAATCTGTTTAAAAAAAATTATATATTTATAGCAAAATTTCTTTGAATATGTTTCACGAATATGTATATCCCCTTCTTCCAATGGCTTTATTTTTAGCTTATCTCTTAAATAGTAAGATAAACATTTTATGCACTCACTCACACACACACACAAACAAACTATTGCTTGCAACTTAAGGGAAAGAATACAATAGTCCTAAATAAATATACTTACCTTTCTTTGTCAGGTATAACCCATCCACTAGACCTAGAATATATGTTTCTAAGTAAGCTCAAGCCATGTTTTTATATTCCACCCTAACCCACTAAAAAAACTTTATGTTTATCTTATATAATATTGTTGTCACAAGAATTCATATAAATTCAACAAATTTGAAATTTGAAATGTAATATTATATATATATATATATATATATATATATATATATATATATATATATATATATATATATATATATATATATATATATATATATATATATATATATACTCATATATTGAGGGTGTTTCTAAAACTCGTTCGTGTTGTGATGGGGGTGAACTACCTTACGTTTTATAGCTTAACAGGTGTATAATAGAACTATTATTACGATATTTATTGATCTTAAGCTATGAAGCTGTTTACGATAAAAACAACAACTGGTTTTCTAGGATTTTAAGGAGTAGTTTACGCAATAATTTTTCCCTTCAGAGAATATAGGAATGAATTGAAACAAGTTAATTTAACAAAATCTAAAATCAATTTTTCACGCTACAAAATATTCTTTATACTTAATCTCTTCAATTCCACGGCAAATATGAGAAAATAAAGAAACAACCTTCTATCAGTCCGGTTCTAAATCAACAAAAATAAATGTTTTTTACGGAGATAAAGCACTATGAAAATAGTAATTTAAATATAAAATCTTTTAAGAACTTTATAAATTACTCCATCCCTTTTAAAAAGACAGTCTAATCTTTTAAAATAGAAGTTGAACAAAAGTTTGAGTGAGCACCTTATTTGAAGAAATTGGTCCGCCTTGTTATGAAGCAATAGATTCTTAAAGCCTTAGTCAAATTCTACTTGAGAAACTTCTCCCCTGATTCTCATCTTCCTTCGGACAAAAACCAGAAACCCTGAAACAACAAAAACAAAACATTCATTATAAATTTAAGAATTAAGAATTCCCATTCTTCTAAAAAGAATCCTTTTAGAAGCAACTTAAACACTAACTAAAAGGGGTTTCACAATATTTAGTATTTTTAGAATATAATGCCACTATTAAGAGAGTTCGCATCGATATCTCTATCTTAAATAGAATAAAGACTTAATTTTGGCTTACCAATATGGTTGTGAAGAAAGAATTTTTGTTTCTCCGATTTTAAAAATTCCAAGACAAAAATCTCCTATAGACATCAGTAAGCATTTTTGGTTCCGCTCTGTCTTTATGTCATTAAATTTTTGTGAACTACTTGTTCAATTTTAATGAAATTTAGATGTTAGTTCATAATTAGCTAATTATTGGTCCAATAAGTTACAACCTTATGATATCATGTTATGAGTTGAAGGTTTTTAATTAAAAAAAATTATTGGTTGTTTTGACAAAGATTTTGTGGTACCACTTTATAATTATGACAAGAGAGGTTAATAAAAAGTAACGCAACAATATTGTCACCACAATTTTATATTAATAAACATACGTGTTTCGACATTTATATCATCTTTAGTGTTAGCATAGTAAGTGAAATACTACTGCTACTACTACTACTCCTGTACTAGTCTTCAGTCTCTATGCTAACACTTAAACTGAAGATGATATAAATGTCAAAACACTTTTGTTTATTAATATAAAATTGTGGTGAAAATATTGTTGCGTTACTTTTTATTAACCTCTCTAGTCATAATTTTTAATTAAAGTTGAGGAAAATGTGGATATATTCGAGAATTTTTAATATCTAAAAATATTTATTATTTAAGGTTTAATTCAGATATTGGGGTAAAAGTGGTCACTGAAACAGCTGAATTTTAGGTCCATGTAACAAATAGTTGGAAAATATGTTTAATCATGTTGCAATAGCAATGTCAGCTTATTATACCTGGTAAATATTCCATTTTGCCGGGTCAGTCGTGCTTTGAAGACTGGCACTAGAATACTCACTTACTAATTAAAATTGATTTATCTCATCCCCGACTTGAGGGATGATGAGGGAATTCTACCTGACAGGAATGTTATCACCAAACAGTTAGCTTCTAACACCCGAAGAGATAATTAACTTCAGGCCACGACGCACTTCCTCCCAAGGTAAGTTTTAGTAAACAATTGTGGGTTAATTTGACTCATGTTAAGTAATAAACGTAATTTGTTTTTCAGCATGATGCATCACTTATACTCATGTTAAGGTATGACGACATTTTTTTTATTATTAATTATTAATTCTATTATTATAAGATTTATTATAATTATAGAAAAAAATGGACGTTTGATATCTGCCATAGATGAAAGTTCAAAAAATATCATTGACCTAAAACCTTCAGGAAACTGTGAAGTGACAACAACAGTAATGCCTTCGACGACAGTCCACAACAAAAATCGCAAATATGGTTCAAAATGTCATAATTCATGATTGCCAACGATGTAAAGAATTTAAATTTAAGAACATTTAATACACTTCTTATATAATTACCATCATGATATTTTAGAAATGTGACAATTATTTTATTCTGTGCCTTTTTCTTAAGATTTTCTAGATATGAATAGTGATTATTATTGTGATTTATTTTAGAATTAAAATTAATAGCTGATGATAACGCCTAGTCCAGAATTTTATATTATATAAACAGTAAATTTGTTTATAGATGCCTCCATTTTTAAAGAGATTTGTTAACGTCAGTGTCCAAAAAGATTATTTATAAATATGAAAGACTGATAACAATACTGATAATATCAAAGTATGTTAAAAATGTAACTTTAGTTAAAAAGTGTTTTCCTAAAATCAGAACTTGTCAATGAGATTTAGTGACATATAATAATATGATTTAAATTTTCTTACCAAGGATTTCATACACTGTACACTGTACACAGATTTAAAATATTATGTTTTTACAAGGCATAATGTAAATTTTTATAATGTAATGTATAAGTTTATAAATACATGTTTTAGGTTCTAGAGGAATTATTCGTTATCTAATAAATATAAAAACAACGATAACAACCCCAAAAGTTGCGATAAAAGAAAAAAATACGTTACATAATTTTTCCATTCCAAACTTCTTTAAAAATTACCTTCTCTATCTAAGAATAAATTGCTGTTTCTTAAGAGAGTTACAAAATATCTAAGAAATAATATCGACTTGGCTCAGCTATTTTCACATTTAGTAAGTAAAAGCAGTCTTAAAATAAATCTGAGGTTGCTACAAGAGAAATAAAGCTGAAGAAAATAAAAGTTCAGTAAGTGAGAGACTGGATCTTAACCTTACAATAAAGCTCAATCCTTTAGGAAAATACCGTTTATATATACGAGTATAGAACCAAAACATTTTAATATGAGATGTCCTATATATTACATATTCTCCAAGTGTATTCAAAGTTTGAAGATATGTTTCATTCTATCGTCAGATATATTGCATAAACTTGTCTACAATGGTCTGTTACTCTTGATTTTTTCTATCCTCTACAATTCTCCTGCATTCAGCACGATCGTATTTTTCTTATTTCATCAGCCTCACATTTGGCTAAATCCTGTAGGAATCTCTCCATCCATCAGATGCGAGTCTGTCCAATCTTTGCCTTCGAATAAAAATCTCGATTTAAGTTATTTTAACCGACATTTTCTTCTTCTATCTTGCACAAAACATGGCCCAGCCACGTTAGAAAACATCACCAAGAGAATATTACTTCAGTAATCAATTAGCTAAACTCCTGATTACTACACCAATAACAAATCAATAAAGCTTAATTATAAGTCAATGTCATCATTTAATTTTGAAAATGAATAGATCTTCCTGGAGTTGACAGCATTCACTTAAGTTGAGCACCATTTAACCCAAAGTTTGATATTTCGCCATCAACATTAAAAAGCAGTAAAATTGAATGTTAGAGATATCCTTTTAAATCAATATTTAAATATGGTATTATTGAAAGAAATTTGAATTATTTTAATCGTATTCAGTGATTAAACAATAGGCACAATAATCTTCTACACACAAATATCATAAACATACGTGTGGTGTCGCGGGACACTCGATAGGAACGAAGTTCCTTACATTTTTCATTAAATATAAATTATAAAATCACACTGCTAAGTACGTATACATTGCTAACTACTTATACATGGCGAAGTTAGAAAAGAGACAAAATTAAAAGTAACGAACTGTTTGTACCTGGCAGAGTTAAGGCAAAATTAAAAGGAAATCGTTATTTGTATAATTAAAGCAAGCGTCTTACTATAAATATATATTAAATATAAGAAAAAAGTTGATCATGATGAGTTTATAGTGAAAGAGTATGTTTGTTAAAGGAGTTTGGATTGAAATAGGACTGTTTTCTACCTATCCGGCCAATTAATTTAAAATATTATATAAAATAAGTCTCTTCCCTACTCTACAGCTTCTGCTTGTATCAGGGTGAAATTTTACATGATTATATTTCATTTCTTTACAAAACAAAGTGACATTTTTGACATATATAATAAAAATAATCAAAACAAGTCAAGTAACAGGCTTCCTTAATAACACTTTTTCCCGTCTTTTGAAGCTTACGTTTACGCGAGCGTTGCGCGTGAACGCTTGGGCGGATAACGTTTTCCGACGAACTCAGCCCGGGCATTGGTAAAATGAACATGTGTACCAAATTTCATCTAACTCGGTGATCTTTTAATCAAGTTATCGTCATCTGTAGATTTCGTGACGGTGATTTTGTGACGGTTATTTTCGGATTCACTCTCGGGCTCTAGAACGTGCTATAAGGAACTTCGTTCCAAAACTAATACTAATAGGTTGGACAATAATTTGTGTATTTTTGGCTAAAAAAAAAAAATACTTGATTGAAAAGCATTGATCAATAATTATATTACTTAATGTAAAGCCTGACTTTGAATATAACCTCCCTTTTTAATTGAAGAATGTTTACAAGTCATTATGTGTAAATATTGATTTCATTTAATTATAATTACATTTGATTGGAAAAAACTCGTGTTTATCTTAAAAATAAGACATACGTTGAATCAAACACAAAAGGTTACACTACCTCAGGTTGTGCTTTCAACAATACGATAGTTTTTAAAAGGCCCCATACACTGTAGGTTTGTTCCAACCCGCGCATGGATCGTTTGCGAACAGTTTACTGTACGGTCCAAACTATCCTCTGATAATAACAAGTACTGGTTTGTATGACATGCGCAGTTATGTCAATCGTAACACATGTCAACAGGAAGGTTCCCTAACTGTTAGGTTTCCTTAAATGTTTTAATACGTTCGAATTATAGTCCAAAACATGTAACCTGATATGGTTTTATTACAGTACAATGTTAGCGCATGCGAATAAAACCTGTCCTAAACGATTCCTGAACGATTCGCGGAACGATACAAATAGGGGGGTTGGAACAAACCTTATATTTGTTGCAATTTGTTGTTCAACATGTCTACAGGCTGGTTTTCGTAAAGATTATTTGTATTGTTTGCCAAGTTGTTTAACATAGTTTAACAAAGTGTATGGGGTCCCTTAAAATGAATATGTTTTAATTAAAATTAAAATAAAATGTCTCTTTGTTCAATGAACGTTTGGACTAAGGACAAATAGTGGAAACATACAGTGTAAAACCATAATATCCCTTAAAAAATATCCGTAAAAGTCTAAAATAAGTTGAAGAGCAAACTTTATTGAGTTTGGTATAAAAAGGATATTTCAGATTTATCAGTGATTAATTTATGAACTTTGACTTGAAAGAAAAATAATATAACAAATATTCCCTTTTAGATCTTGTAGAGTCTGTTCAAAATGAAACTATAAACAAGTCATTTTATAAAATAATTAGGTGTTTTGACTGATATTTTGTGGTACCACTTCATAATTATGACTAAAGGCCGATTTACACGTATTAAGTTGTTAAGTGATTAACTAAATTTTAAGTGACTTAATGCATGTAAACAGTGAATTTAGTAATAAGTTGCAAGTTAAAATTTAGGGTGCAACTAAACAAGTAGAATAGAATTTTTTCTATTTTTCTGGTTAGTAGGTGGGCGTGGCTAATCACTGGACATGCGCAATTTAGTTAAATGCACAAGTTTGGCGGAACCTCGCTTATAGATTTGCAGATCTTAGTTTATATATTATTTAAAAAAGTTTTATTCGACAAAAATTATATATTATTTACAAATACATACTTTATTTCGTCAAAAATCTCATTTAAAATAATTTTTAAGACAGTATTTATGACTTGAACACGTTGTTCGGCGTCTATTATTAGTCAACTAAACAGCTTAACTAAATATTAAATGTGAATACGAGTACACGCTTTCTAAAAATTTAGTCACTTAAAATTTAGTTAATCACTTAACAACTTAATACGTGTAAATCGGCCTTAAGAGTAATTTTATACCATATAATTTAAACTTGTCCTATGTCGTTCATGTTTCTTTAAAAAGCTAAGTTATTATCTCCTAAAAATGGTGATAATGTAAATGACGTTATCTGACTAATAATTAAATATTACCAGCTCCTTTTTTGTCGAATTGAAAAAAATTTAAACAAAAATTAATAACGAATTGTCATATACTAATTCCAGCGTTTAATATTCAGTTTACATTAAGATATCTAAAATTAATACTCACAAAACATGATATGTAAATGATTTAACTCGCCTAGCAATAAGAAAATGTTTAGGATCTCCGAACCTACTAACGAATTTTTAAATTGTTTTGAAACTATTAAGAAAGTTTTTCTTAAAAAAAAAATGGATTAGAAATAAACAAATTAAGCAAATCAACATGTTTACTTACGAATACAAATGTTTGAATAAAAATAGAAAGTATTATTTTCCTTTGGCAACAACTACTGCATACAAGGCGACTATGATAACAAATATGTATATATAAATAACCGAACAATATTCATTGCAAACAAATAAATTATTACTTACTTTCAAACCAGGAAACAACCACCACGTGCATTATTATCATAACTGAATTCATACTATCTTTAATCAGAATAAGTAATGTTAACGCTCATCCACAAATATTCCGTTTCTTATCAAATATTATTATATTATGATATTAAGATGATACTTTTATGATACTTTGTTATTCTTAGTAGATTTATAAATACAATAGTACATTACGCGTCTAGTGCAGAAGGTAGCATTTTCCATGCGAGTGTAGAGTTTGCACCCGAGCGATAGCGAGGGTAGTAAAACCAAACGAGCAAAGCAAAATGCAGTTTTCGCACGAGTTGCGTACCGCACTTAATTTACGATTGTTGGATTTTAATAATAAATACAGGAAATAATGTTTTAAAAAACTTAAAATGCCATTAATTCATTAGTTGTATTTTGTGCCGAATTAATTATTTCGGGTGGCGTATTATTCTCCTCATTTTCATCATAATGACATAAATAACTCTCACTCATTGTTTTTCACTAAAAACTCGATATAAACAGTTACTTTAATTAAACAAAAAGCAAATTAATTTTGTTAAATGTAAACAAATACGCTAATCATGCGTTAGGGTGAAGAATTCTTCTTTTTTACCCCACACGGGTGGAAAAAAAAGGGAATTATGAAACGCGCATGCGCAGTGAATGCAAGTACGTAAAGAATCACTACGCATCTAAACAGAGATACAATGTTTATATTTCGTATCAATCGTAGATAAAAGAATTATTGATCGAAACCTAATGAACAATGAGCACAAAATAACAATGTGAACGAACACTCAAATAATATATCAAATACAGTTAAACGCAAACCGTTATAGTTAGTTCTAGATAGTTGAAGGCAGTTTCTTTCTTCTTTTAAGGTAATTTTCCGAATTTTCCGTAGGCGCGACTCCAGCTATAGACGCTGAACTGTAGTTGTTAGCACAAAATTATGAAGGTGTTTTCAACGTTTCTTCAGCGACTATTGCAACACATTAGTATGTAATTAGAAGTAACTCCTAACTAGAGGTAAAAGTGAACTGTTCAGTAGTTTCGTGAATTTAATGATGAGTTTCAAGAAATAATTTTGAAATTCTAGCGGGGATTGTTACAAACCTTCTACCCCTACTTCTGGAGAGCGGACATTTGTCCAATTTGAAGAAACCAGCTGGAAATAAAGAGCGGGAACCTAACCTACCATACTTTTATTATTATTATACTTATAAAACCTTATTCTAGCGTGGGTAGTAACAAACCTTCTACCCCCACTTCCGCTGAGCGGGGCATTTCTCCCATTTGAAGAAACCAGATAAAAATAAAGAGCGGGAACCATACCTACCCTACTTATTATACTTCTAAAACCATACCTTATTTACATCTCTATTCATCTCTTCAATCAATTTTCAATATGTCTGCTTTTCAAACTTTATCTAGATGCTTTAAGAATGCTTCTGCGGGTACCGCTATATATGACATCATACCCATACACAATATATGTATCTTCGCCACACTTCACTTAAGATTTAGATTTTACGATTTTGGTAGTATTCATACTACGGAACGATTAAATTTTAATTTAAATCAAATTATAATTATTATTAAATACGCGAAACAGACGGAGAAAAATAGACTCCAGCGCGGGGATTTGAACCACCGGCCTCTATATTTCCAGTATAGCGCTCTAACCAACTAAGCTACGCAGGAGAATGAATTTCTCTGACGTTAATGATACCTTGACCCGAATATAGAGGCCGGTGGCTCAAATCCCCGCGCTGGAGTCTATTTTTCTCTGTCTGTTTCCCGTAGTTAATAATAATTATAATTTGATTTAAATTAAGATTTAGCTTCATTCTTGTTTTCTTTGTTACGTATAATTTTTTCAGATGTTTTTCACTTCACTTTATATGGTCATTTTTAAAACCCTTGTTTCTATAATGAAACTTATATTGTGTCTTATCTTGCATTTACTGTTCTAGATATCAACTTGAATGATGGGTTCTTGAAGTTATAAAAATATATTTCTGGAACGAACCTTCAATTAGATTAAAATATATTTAGTTAATTCAAGTAGAATAACGGGAAAACTGATAAGAAGAAGAATTTTATTATTATTTTAAGACGATTTTAAAATAAAGTCTTGTTCAATAATAAATAATTTTATGTAATTTTACTTTATATTATATTATAAAAAGGAGAATTGTAGTAGTGAGGATAGGATTGTAAACGATTCACCTTGAAACTTCAATTTATATTAACTAAATACAACTGTTCTCTACTTAAAACTCTTATAGAACCTTTCAGTAAAAACCTAAAACACTTACAAGTAAATCTCCTAATTAGCAGACTCTCTTTTTCTTTTTATATTGAATTCATTTGTTCTATTCTACCTCTAAATGTATTTAAATTTTCCTTTTGTTTAATTAAAAAGGATATAGCTGAAAATGTAAACAAAGGTGAAGAGAATAGTACGTTGAACTTTAATGTTGTTAATTACTGGGCAATCCTAGACTCTAGGTATAGTTGTTGCGATTGCAAATTAGCTAATTTTTTTTTTTCTTAAATAGGAAATGTCCTAAAATGAAAATTGAATATTATACAACTATCTGTTAAAAAATAAAGTATACAAAAAACCTTTATTACAACTAGAAACTGTGCGAAAAACTTGGCATATTAATATTTGAATTTGAAAAAGGAAAGCCTTTCAGTATTTTTTAGTATAAAATACTAACAAAACTGTCCTTCAACATTTGAATTAGCCAATATTTAACAAGTAAAACTGGGTTAATTAGGCTTTTATTAATCTTATCGCAGTAAAGCAAAGTTAAAATAGTTATTTATGCACCTAGGGAGTAAAGTAAGCCATTATTCCCTGTGCGAAAAAGTTGGTTCTTGAGGCAAAGCCGAAGGAACCATTGTCCCTAAATCCCGTGGCGAAGCCGAGTGAAAAACGATAATTAGCTCCCGAGGCGCAGCCGAGGAAGATAATTATTGCGAGGGGAATAATGGCACTTTACTCACGAGGTACATACAATATTTTATCTCCAGTAGGGGGAAAATACACAGTTTCGTCCATTGCACAGTTTTTATTTATTATTTTAATAAATAACAATAATTATTAGCACTTTTAATAGCAGATATAAGATATTCAATATTAAAAACAAATAAGAATTGGAGTTAAACTCAAATAGAAGGTTATTTAGATGCAGGTTATAAACAAAGATAAACATGGTCGAAAAAGCAGTGTCGCCAACCGGATTTCAACAACTTCATTACATTTGCTTTTCATTTTCTACTATTTATAAAATAATTAAGTTGCAATCTTTAATTTTTCGCTTTTTCGCCCTACTTTACTTTTTCTCCCTACTTTTTGAGTTCAGGGATGAAAAGACTTACTTTAGTCCCTCTAACCTCCTACTGGAGATAAAATCATTTAAAGCCCAACTCAGCTCGTCTGGTTGAACCAGAATATATTAGTTGTATAGAGTATAGAGCATAGTAGTAGGTAGTAGGTGACTCCATTGAACCAAGATTGGTAGAGGTAAAAAAACAGGATGGTTGGTGATCGACCACTTTACATATTCACTTGATAATCTATTTTATTATTAGTGTAATAATGTCCTCCCCTTATTTCTACACCCCCTTCCTTTAATCAATTACAGTTTTAATTTTTAAGAGATCCTAATAATAATGATTCAGACTACTGGAGGAGGATTTTTAAATGTTAATTTTCCCTATTTTTTTTAATGTGCAACGTTGTTCAAAGAAGTGATGATAATTATGATGGTGAGATGGCATGATTAAAATAAGTTTTCAGCCACCATCTTAAACCTAAATGGCCGATTGGAAAACCCTTTTAGAAAAGTTTTTTGTGCAATAAAAGAAAGGGCTAACTTCAAAATTTGAGGGTTCTAGTATGATTGGTTCCGGAGATATGGTTATGTCTATATTTTGCATATAAATAGCCGCCATCTTAAATCAAAATGGCCGATTAGAAAATGCTTTTACAAAGATGATTCATATAATGAAAGGAAGCTAACTTTATAATTAGTTCCGGAGATATCGTTTAAATCTAAATCCACATATATTAACAGACGCCATCTTGATTCAAGATGACGGATCTTAGTGACCACCTAGAGAGTAAGAGAAACCTCTATGGAAAATTTCAAATCTCTAGCTATTGCCGTTCTAGAGATACTGATTTACTGTAAACGCCACTTAAGGGAAGTAAAAAAATAAGTCAAGTCAAGAGAGTAGCGAATGTGAAATGTCATGGTCATTATTTAAAAATAAAAAGGTGGGTTTGATATCATACTTTATACAACAGGGTACGAGTATGATATTAAACCCACCCAAACAAAAATATAATTATGAAAGTATAAAATTTCCCCACATTAGTGGGTTAACAATGGGTGTGTCCAATAATACTAATACTATATACAATGGCGTATAAGAGTATGATATAGACCCCTCCCAAGCTAAATGTAGGGAATTTTTGTTTTGTTTTGATCTTGCAGGTGGGTTAATATCATACTTCAACCCATGATTATATTTAAAATGGAATTATTTCTTAATAAACTTGTTTCTTATCAGAAATAGGTGTTATAAAGTCAGATTGTCATATACAGTTGAAATTAAATCATTAGAAACAAATCTAGGAACCAATTTCACAGAAATATTATTATTAATATTTTATAATAGCATATTTTTTATCTTTGTAAAAATGATTTAAACGTCACAAGTAGTTAAAAGAACAAGAAGGACTAATTATTAGTAAGGGAGAATGGTAAATTACTGACATACAGCAAGGGATATAGCTTCGTCTCGCTTGATCAACTTTATCAGTAAATTATTCATTTCATTCCGTCTTTTGCTGAAAAAGTTTTCATAAACGAGATTCAAGTTTTAAACTTCGGGCTGTTTCGTAAGAATAAAGTAATCAAGAGCAGTGCCTTGTCACTGAGCATTAACCAAAATATTGTGTTAAAATACTTTATAAAATCATGTTGAAGATTTAAACTTTATCCAGAGTGCATTAACTCTGTCTAAAGGCTGTAAAATATTTAGTTAGCCACATTCATTTTGAAGAAACAAGAGTGGAATTCCGGACAAGTTTTTAACAATATATTGTTATAATTAAAAAAACAAAAAAAAAAAACAATCAAAATGTAAAAAAGATGAGATACAATATAATTAAGCTTAAAAAGATAAGTATATATTATTGAAGCGAGCGTAGCGAGCTTCCTACATTCAAAGAAATATGCTCCGTGTCTGTCTGTCTGTCTGTCTGTCAGTAACGTTCACGCGTGTGACGATAACTTGAGTAAAAGTTGACCGATTTAGTTGAAATTTGGTATACATGATCCTCTTACTAATACTCAGGCTAAGTTCGTTGGACAGCGTGATCCGTCCAAGAGTTCGCGCGCAACGCTCGCGTAAACGAGAGGTACAAAAATTAAATTGGAATTTCAGGACGGGAAAAGATTCTATTATCATCTATTCGATGAGACGAACATTTTTTTCAAATAACATTTTTTACTAAAACCAACAGCGACACCGCTATGACTTAATAAAGATCGCTAAAACTATTATAGCGGACCTAAACGTTTATAATAGAGAAAACAACCTTTTTACCGATATCTTTATTTTAATAAAACTTCATATGCACCATCTAATGCACAATTGAAACAGGTATGCATAATTTCAACTTGATACAAGCAAAATTCTTTGCGTAGAGACGAGATACATTTATAATAATTGTTTAAAAGCTACCGCGGGTGGTGAAGATTGTTATAGTCGTATAGTGTATAGGTTTGTTTAGGAAGTAAAGCTTTGTACCGAGTACCCCCACTCTTCCCCATACTACCCTCTTCCACTTATCTTCAACTATGACATTCATAATGATTAATAAATTTCAATATTCAGTATTTCATTGCAATACGCTCGCTTCAATGATAGAGCCACGCGATGCCTAGTTTATATAGCTTGATCATATGCTGAGTGCAAAGAAGGCCACAGAAAGAGTGTGGAAAGAAGAAGTAGAAAACAACGCTAAAGCACACTGGTATTTCTCAGTTGAAAAGGATATTGGCTCAAAACCATGGTATATCAATCAACTTAATAATAATTTATAACCACAATCAATCGTTTGAGGAGTACGTAATCTGTCCCAAATATTTACACATGATCAAAAGGGCAGAGACCAATCAGTGTCATACGTGTAACTAGTTGGGAGACCTGAAGCACATTATTATGAAGTGTGAAAAATATGAGGATAATAGGAAACTACTATTCAGCAACATAGCATAAAGCATAGCGAGACCCCTGGACTACAAATCTCTCCACAGGAGCAAAAATTTAAGAGTTTACGAAGAATTATCTGCATTTTTGAAGAAAGGAAAAATTAAAATTTAACATGGTTAACAACTAAGACAAATATGGTTTTATGGTGTCCAACACTAAATAAAGGAAAAAATAAATAAATAAAAAGTGTGGACTATAATATATTAAATATCCATTTTAATAGATGTTCATAAACTTAACAATTTTAAACATATTAGCAGACATAAAAGTCAATACATAAAACATAATAGTGATTAGCAGACATAAAAGCAATTACGTTTAAATTACATCCACAAAAATAGTGCTTGCAAAAACATAGTTTCCATCCACGAATAAAAAGTTTGACACCGAACAAGGTAAAACATAATAAGAAAAAAACTTCTTGCATACGAGTCCACAAGACAGTGAGACATTTTCATGTTTTCGCTCTGAGTAACGTAAACTACCGACATAAAATGAAATATAATCGGTAATTTATTCAAGTAATTGATAAACGTAAATGGAAGATAATTTTTATTCTTATCTCCACACCGGCACTGCCGCGGCTTGATTACAAACGACTGAATTCAAAGGCGTCAGCCCGCATTCTACGAATTGTTAATATGCCTAGGTGGGCCGAGAGGGCTGAGAGTTGATGGCAACCTCCTGTACTTTCCTAACTCCCTGTCACACGTATAAATCTTTTCGACTTTCTTCGGCCCTACGAAGCGCGGTAGGGGAAGGCACTACAGCTGGAGACTGGATTACAGACCGCCTATACATTTCTAACTCCCTGTTATGCTTTTCTGAGTTTTTAAGCTAAAAGTAACGTAACGTTTTTGACTTATGTTCCATAGCCTAAACATGAAAATGTCAAAAACAATGCTTAATATTTTCACGTAAGAGGAAGCAATACCCAGAAAAAATATTCTTCTCTAAGGCGGCTTTCACACCGAAGTAGCAAGTCGCAGGATGCATGCGTCCTGGTGGCAAGATGCATGCCACTAAAAACACCGGACTGTATAACTGAACGAGAGCTTACACACCGAGGATGCACGTCGCACTTGCATCCTACAAACACTACATAACAAATGTTTACTAGCCATTTCGAGAGGGAAATGGATGCTACATGGCCAAGTATGATTAAAGATGATTTTGATCAAGTTAGCTCAGAAAAAATAAACATTAAAAAGCTCCTATATAAAGAAGGGTAAGCTTGCCTCTCAACACGGAAATGATTGCTGGATGTTTTAAGCATGATTCAAGTCATATCAGACAAAGTTATTCAGAATAAGAGCAATAACAAATCCACACGTTTGACAAGTAAAAGCTAGTACATTATTGAGATGGAAGAAAAAGAGAAAGGAAGAGATACTCAAGGATATAGTTAACTAGGTAGAGAACCAGTGGATTCAAATTATCCCTTCTGTAAACCACAAGCTGCTGAAGTAGGGTCAACAAAGGAAGGGAAAGGGTTAAGGATAGAAACCGACCCATTACCCTACACAACGAGGGACTAGCAATCACATGCTAAAGTTTAATCACATCGGTTCACAATATAATACTGTACTTTACAGGTTTTTATAAATTACTTAGTGGTAACTACTCATATATATTTTAAAAAAAAAAATATAGAAATAGAGTAGTCCTAGGTCATTTCATTTAAATATTCGTACTTTTATTTATCTTTATTCCTTCAATCTTAGGCAATTTTTAATTTAATAAATCATCAAATTTAAAATTTAAGAAATTATTCAAGAAATATCAATAAGAATAGATTTTCTTTTTAAATGTACAATAAGTAAAATAGTATTTTTAAGTAAAATAGTTTTTAAAGTAAAATATAGTACCTGACATTCATTTAAAAATCATTTCTAAGTAACGTATTTTAAAAACAGTATATTTTTAGGGATTTTATTCTGTCGATAGAAATGTTTAAACAACTAATAAACAAGTCATATATCAAAGTAACAAGTAAATAATCTAACCTGATAACGAATAAATTTTTAATCACAATTGTCTAAACCGTTTTTGAAAAATATATTTTTATTCGTGTACTCCATGCGTGAGAGAAAACAATGTTCACGTAAGATTGGGATGGATATGGGACCTATTTGTAGGCTAATTTTGACGGACCATCCATATTCCATTAAAATCGTCCAAGTAGTACTTAATAAATGGGCATTAAGAGACAGGCAGACACATACGAGAATAAAAATGTCCCCTGACATACGAAATGACACGAATAACACCACAATGCTTCACCATATTTGTGGGGGAACAAAAACCATAAAAATGCGTTCTAAGTAACTCTTCAAATGAGGGTCCGATAAAGATGATCATTCACTAAAATGGTAGTGAACCTGATCATACGCGGGGAGAATGACAACATTAGTTATTGCAAATCAAGACAAAGAGCTTATAAATTAGGACTAACGACGACAGGAAGCTATCGGTATTCTACATAATTGATAGTGTTCTTTAAGGTTAATAAACTGAAAGAATATGCAATCAGGTTACTCTTTTTTGGTGGATTACTATTTTGCTTCCTATGTGATCGTTCTGAAGAACGAAACATTTTTAGGTCTCCGATTTAAAAAAATTCCAAGAAAGAAATCCGTTTCAGACATGAGGGAACATTTTTGGTTCCGTGTCTGTCTGTCGGTCTGTCGTTCAATTTTCGCTAACCAATATATTATGTATATCATAAAAACTACACGTCCAATTTCAATGAAATTTGGATGGTAGATCAATAATAACCCATTGTTGATCCCATATAAGTTTCTGCGTCCATTTATTTATTTTCCTCATGCGCACAAACATACATTTATTTACACCTATATCTTCAAAAGTACTTATCTCATTTGTATGAAACTTTTATAGTTAATCGAAAGCAACCCGCAGATAACCCCAGATTAATTTGTACCTTCTGAGCTCTTTACATTTTGCTAAATTGATACTTTAACTCATGTTGAAAATGTAAACAATTTTGACAGATTAAAATAACGGGGGGAACAATTAAATAAATTAGACAATAATAGCTAGTAAAAGCATGTAATCATTAAAGTACGTGGGTAGGATGCGTGCACACAAATTGGCAGTCATTTTATATCGGATTAAAATGATAATATTATGATCATTGTAATCCAACGATTACCAAGATTACCAACTTCAGTAGTTTTGTTGTATAATTTCGTTAAGAATTCATCCCCCTTCTTGTCTGTGACACATTATTCCCGTTTTAAGGCATACCTTAACCATCCATGTCTCAGGTTCTTCACAGGAAAAATACAAAACATTTCTATTTGGGATTTGATAAGTCGGTCAATTGGCTTTGGTTTCAGATGATCTGTGAGCACACTTATACAAAAATAATATATTATACCTGGCAAGGACTATACCTGAACTCTTTATTTATATAATTTATCGTTTAGTTTAAATAAAATTGTTGTATATAATATAAGTATCTAGATAAGGATACTAAGCCTACGTAGCATCACCTCATGACCCAGGTTCATTTATTAGCTAAATATAGGAGCACTGGAGGGTAATTTAAGTTAGGTAGTTGTTGTTTGGCAGGAAACAAGTTAGAATTGCCATATTGACACTATAAGTATGGTGTAAATAAGAAATATATAGCTTTTGTCTATTTTAATTCATTAATTTATCTTTTTTTATATTACTTCGTAGTCAGATTAGGGTTAACCATCCCTGGTGCCTTCAGAACCTACAAATAAATTAATATTATTATAAAAAGTATTTTATGTGTAGTAAAAATTATTGTTTCATAATTTCATATTGCTTGATTAGAAGACTGTACATATAGAATGTTTCCATTTCACTAATAAATTAAAGTTCTTTAGAAAAGTGAATTTTCATATATATTTTTAATTCTTTTATTGTTACATTTAAAAAAAATAAAATAAATAAAACAATTAGATCAGTAAAAGGTTTCTGTTTTATTTTTTCCTGAACAAGTCATTTTGGTATATTAGTGGTTAGTTAGTAGCAACGACCAAGAAAATAAGGTTGGTAATCTATAAAGGCCATTTAATTTTTACATATTTGGGTGTTACTTTTTATCACTATTATAATGTATGTATTTACTCGATAAAACCTCACATGGTCATATGTAATACCTATATCTACTCAACAGAGTAGAGATTGAAGAGGTACTCTGGAAAATCCATAACACAGAATCCAAATCAAGTCAGAAAGATTCAATTTGGATTTCGACAAATAGTCAAATATAAAAGGAAATTGCCGCCTTTTGGGGGTCCCTGGGTACTACTGATATAAAATCATCCTAAATTGAAAAATATAACTTCATGGGAATGTGCCTCTAGGGATCAATTTTTGTATATATCGTGGCGGAAAGTTAAAATATATAATTCCATTTTTCTATAAGAGGACATGATAAAATGTATTTATTTTTTTTCCATATTCAGCGAGATAAAATAAATTGAAGGATCTTTTATGATTATATTTTCCTCCCTTTTTCAGCCACATTTTTTAAACTCAATGGCTAAAGGTTGTCTTTTACAATCCACATTTCAGGCACAGTCAAATAATTTTTAAAAATGTGGGTGGTCAAAAATATTCTCTAATATCTGGAATACATTTTGGTTAAAGGTATTTAATTATCTCAATGCCGAGAGAAATATTAATAAAAAAATACGTGTGGTGTCGCGGGACACCCGGTAGGAACGAAGTTCCTCACATTTTTCATTAAATATAAATTATAAAATCACACTGCTAAGTTCGTATACATCGCTAACTACTTATACATGACGGAGTTAGAAAAGAGATAAAATTAAAAGTAACGAACTGTTTGTACCTAGCAGAGTTAAGGCAAAATTAAAAGGAAATCATTATTTGTATAATTAAAGCAAGCGTCTAACTATAAATATATATTGAATATAAGAAAAAAAGTTGATCATGATGAGTTTATAGTGAATGAGTATGTTTGTTAAAGGAGTTTTGATTGAAATAGGACTATTTTCTACCTACCCGGCCAATTAATTTAAAATATTATAAAATATATCTCTTCCCTACTCTACAGCTTCTGCTTGTATCAGGGTGAAATTTTACATGATTATATTTTATTTATTTACAAAACAAAGTGACATTTTTGACATATGTAATAAAAATAATCAAAACAATTCAAGTAACAGGCTTCCTTAATAACACTGTTTCCCTTCTTTTGAAGCTTACGTTTACGCGAGCGTTGCGCGTGAACGCTTGGGCGGATAACGTTTTCCGACGAACTCAGCCTGGGCATTGGTAAAATGAACATGTGTACCAAATTTCATCTAACTCGGTGATCTTTTACTCAAGTTATCGTAATGCAGATTTCGTGACGGATTTTGCGTGACGGTGATTTTGTGACGGTTATTTTGTGACGGTTATTTTGTGACGGTGATTTTGGTCGTTTTTTTTTAGATTCACTCCCGGGCTCCAGAACGTGCCATAAGGAACTTCGTTCCAAAAATTGTTATAAATATAAAGTAGTTATAAAAGGAGGGTCTTTATATTTCATATATACTCTAGTTTGATAAGGACTTGTGTCTAATCAATTTTATCTGTTTGACATTACAATCTTTTAATAGTAATATTGAATAAAAAATTGTCGCTAAATAAAATTGTCTGTCAATTATTGTGGCACATAGTTACTCGTATCTTCTCACGTATATAAATGATGTTTTGCTTTAACAAACTATTATTGTCTAATTTATTTAATTTTTTTAACCCTATTTATAAATCTGTTATTTTTTTTAAAGGAATAAATGTATCAATTTAACAATATTTAATGTGTGCCGGTGGTAGAAATTAATTCGGGGCTATCAGCGGGCTACTTTCGACAAACCACCTAAATTTCATGAATATCTAATAAGTACTTTTGAAGATATGTAGCGGTAAATAAATGTATGTTTGAACGTTTGAGGAAGAGAAACAATGCAAATAGGCGCAGAAGGTTTAAACTCATATGGAACCAATAATGGACTAATTATGACCTACCATCCAAATTTCATTAAAATCGGACAAGTAGTTTTTAACATGTATATACGACAGACAGACCGATAGCCAACCATGGAACCTGAAATGTTCTCTGATGTCTGAAATGGATTTCTGTCATTATGATTGAAATCAGACATAAAACATTTACGTTCTTCAGAACGATATGCTTACGTTACCTTTGGCAAGCTCGGAAGCAAAATCAGTACGACTATCTCGACCAAAACTTACTTGTATGCATAGTGAGACTAAATTTAAATAATAGTTTTTATGCACCTAGGGAGTAAAGTAAGCCATTATTCCCTGAGCGAAAAAGTTGGTTCTTGAGGTGAAGCCGAAGGAACCATGGTCCCTAAATCCCGAGGCGAAGCCGAGGGAATTAGACTCTTTAATTCCCGAGGCGCAGCCGAGGGATAACTCTAATTAGCTCCCGAGGCGCAGCTGAGGGAGATAATTATCACGAGGGAAATAATGGCACTTTACTCACGAGGTACATACAATATTTTATCTCCAGTAGGAAGAAAATACACATTTTCGTCCATTGCACAGTTTTAATTTATTATTTTAATAAATAACAATAATTATTAGCACTTATAATAGCAGATATAAGAGATTCAATATTAAAAACAAATAAGAATTGGAATTAAACTCAAATTGAAGGTTATTTAGATGCAGGTTATAAACAAAGATAAACATGGTCAAAAAAGCGCAGTGCCGCCAACCTGATTTCAACAACTTCATTACATTAGCCATTCATTTTCTACTATTTATAAAATAATTAAGTTGCAATCTTTACTTTTTCGCCCTACTTTTACTTTTTCTCCCTACTTTTTAAGTTTAGGGATGAAAAGACCTGTTTTAGTCCCTTAAAACTCTAAACTAATTCAAAATCATAACTTTTTCTCCCTACTGGAGATAAAGTAATATATTTAATTTATTAATAAATGCATTCACAGTTTAACAGGTGAATTCAATTTCGATATTCAACAAAATCAGGATTACTTTAAGCATCATCTGGGAAACTAGATTATTCCCCAGAAAAAAAATTATGAATAGCGTCGGAACCGTTATCAATAATAAACAGGTCAAGTGTGTGCTAGTCAGCACACAGAGAGGGTCCGTAGGCCACACTATATAGTGTTTAACTGTAAAGTGTATAAACAGTGTTTTTTTAAAATGGTAAAAAGCCTACTTTGAACCATTATAAGGGTCTGATATTCTCAAAACACACTCTGATAAAGTATTTTTTTGCCACTGAACCGGACTACAACCATATAAATACATCGAAAAGACCTTAATTATAAAAAAAAGTATTTTGTCAATAAAAAATAAAATAATATTTTTTTCGAAATTTCCAAAAAGTGGTATCTTTACTTTTGGTCGAAGAATGTTCAGGAATTTTTTCAGATTTTTTGCACTTCACATAAGTGAGATAGAGGGGGGGGGGAAGGGCCACGTTTCACACCCACTTCAAACTTGCCTACGCTCGCCCTATCAAAGAATTATATATTTTTGTAATCAGCTCGACGTACCCTTTCATATGATACCCCTTACGGTGTCGAAAAAAAAAATTAAAAAAATTTAACCCTTAAGTTTTTTTACCCTAATTTTTTTGAAAAATATTTTTTGTAAGTCGCTATATAAAATATGTGGGCAGGTACAAGACACATACATGCCAAATTTCAAAGTGATCGGACGAAAGGTGTAGCCATGAGAGCACGCGAGAGGACGGACGGACAGACACACGCAGGAAAATATAAGGGTCCTTGGTTTTGCCTACGGACCCTAAAAAATAATTGTTTAAATAAATTTAGCTATAGTTAAAAAGGTTTAGGGGCAGAACTCCCAAATTAGTTTCTCAATTTCATCTCGACTAAGATTTTTTTGAACATGTAGGCCAAATTTCATCTGAATAGTCCTAGGCCTATAGTTGTTTAGGCTCCACGCGCGTGCACAGACAGCAGACAAACATGTTTGGAGGATCTTAAAATGGGTAAATCGATTAAAATCTCAAAATCAAATTGTTACACCATCACAATACTTTTTCTCTGAACATATACAACGTAATGAAAAAGTAAAAAGATTATAAAAAAGGAATTTTATTGTCAACTCTCTTACTAATAACCAGCTGATAAGACCTAGTTTTTTTCCGAATTTAACGATTTTCTCACAGACGAATTGAACAATAAAATGCATTGTTCAATGTAATATATCAATAAACCTTGAACATTATCGATTTGTAGTTTATTTCGTCAACAAATATTTTATAAAAATTTATTATGTCAACAGTAAAATGAAAATACACCTAAATAAAATAATAGAAATATTTCATTTTATGCAATTTACAATTGTTATATTATAACATTTACTATTTGTTATTTATTTACAAACACATAATAATACCGATATAACAATATTTTATAAGATATATTTAATAAAAAGTATTGAATCCAATATAATAAAAATTTAACCATTCTTACGCTGTAAAATAGTGTATACATTTATTATTTTATGAATTTGGGCGTCCTAAGATAATTATATATTAACAATTGTACACAACCTTTATTCAACATGCCAATGAAATATGGTATAACTTAAAAACGACATGAAACTCATAGGCTGCCTAACCTTAAATGAACTATCCATTAATATTAATTGTATTATACGCTACGTTTTAGTCTACATAACTTTTTAGAATATGGTTTATTTATGCTAGAGATGTCCTACGTTAATGAACGTGAAAGTCCTTAAATTAGGTTATTGTGGTAGGAGAGAAGATTGCCTGACAAGGTCTTTTTTTTACCCTTGGAACCTAGCAGCATGACGCACTTCTACACTAACTAACTTGATAATAACTTAGTTAGTTGTTTCCACCGAGATATTTTGTGAAATTTACATTAGAAAGGTTTATTAAAAGACAATAGTTTCGAAAAAACAAACATAGTTATAGAATAATAGGAATGTCCATTAATTTGTGTTATTTATTAACTTAGAGGTTGAAGAAAGACGAATCTATGTAGTCCTGGTACCAATGTCTTTCGCCTAATTCAGGATACGACTCTCACCTATTAAGATAATATGCTTCTTTGATTTATAAATACTAAACTAGTATTCTTATATAAATCTATTTTGATTGAGTTAAAACCAAGATTCCCAAAAGTTGCTTCAATTAGAGGGAACGATTAGACGAAAGACGAATTCTTACCACTTATCAAATGATGATTACTCATCAATGCTATAAAAACGTAAAAGTACTAAAGACCCTCCTCAGAGTACCAGGGATGAATAGTTAATTGAGGTGGCAGAATTAAGAGTGGAAGCTCCACTGTAGCCATTCTGTAGAATTGAAGCACTACATAGACTACTAGTCTTAGGAAGCCAGCGTGGTGGAGGCTTCTAGGCACCATCCAGCTATCAATGAGTCGAGGCGACGTAAGATCGTGGGTTCCATCACGTGCCATGATCTCCGATTTGCATCCATGAATCGAGGACGGAGCAGGACAATGGCACCCCCAAAAGGAATTAAATTTACGCTTTGATTTATGTAGGTGACTAATGACCACACCTTACTCGCTTCGGTGGTGCAATAAACAAAGGTGCGATGTGTGAAGTGGTTGGATCTCTCCACCATGGGGCTAGTAAAATGGGTCTAAAAGATGGCCTAATTGCTAAGGTTCGAACAAGTGTTTCGCCCTACCCGTAACCCCTAACTAATACAAATAGACTAGTCTAGGGGACAGACCAAGTCAGCTAATGATGATTAAATTCAGCAAGAGATAGAGATAGATTCTTCTATGATATCAAGGAAAAAAACGGCTAAAATTATAGTCATTCCAAAGTGATACTGCCTTGTAGGAAACTGTTAGTCCAGGAGATAGCGTGCAAAAAAGTGTGTGACTAACATCAAGCTAGAATTATTTATATAAGTTAATCTTTTGGTGCCTTTTAAGAATATGTTGTCGGCAAAGTTTGTCTGCGGGACATAGCTTGGTAAGGAGCATTTAAAAAAAAAAAAAACCGGTGGAGAGGAGCCATGACCCACCTATTTTGGTGGACAATTAGGTTTTCATGATCCTGAGTACAGAATTACTTAGTAGATTAAAAATTAATTTATGTTAGTTTGTCACTTAAAGGAAACCACTTTGATTTGGTGTAATATTTGAATAACTAACCTATGTGACTTTGAACTAACCTATTAACTTAATTTTTGGTCTAAGAACTAATTTTGTACTCAGGATCATGAAAATCACATTCTCCGCCATAATTGGATAATAACATGCCCACTTTTCACCAGTTTATTTTTTTTAAATGCCTATTGCCAAGTTTGTCCCGCAAACGAACTTAGCCGACCTACATTCTTAAAAGGCACCAAAAGATTAACTTGTGCACACATTTGGAGCTTAATGTTAGTCAGACACTTTTTTACACGCCATCTCCTGGACTATGTGGAAATAAGCAGATTTTGTGATCGAGCAGACCTAAATGTATCTTGACAGGACACGACGTCCAGCTTATGAAACATCTAAATAGCTATGACGTCATAAAAAAATATCTTAAACGTCCAATATTTTTTGGTGGTAAATAAAAGGTAGTATGTAACAAAATAGAAATTTTTGAAGGATGTGCCGAATGGATAGAGTTTTTAAGAGCAGAATTATTTGAGAAAAAGAGCTTAATCATTAAAATGGCAAGCTATCATCTCCTTTATCGTCTAAATAGGGGGCTTGATAAGATAAGAAAAAGGGGTTAAGGGATCGAACAAAGGGTGGTATACTTGCAAAGCCTATCTTTCTAGCACCTTAGTAGTATTGTCTCAACAAAATTACCTAAACCAGAATAAACGATTTAAAGAATATAATTACGCGAGCAACATTTATCTCAAAATCCAAATAATCCATTAAAAATAAAAGAGGCCAAAAATATAATTAACCGACCTTCTTCTCCCTTGTCTATCAAGCATTCGCTGATTAGAAAAAGGATAAAGCAAATTGAAAAACTTTTACAGACTTAAATAATCTTAGAAATCCAAGAATTTACAAATCTTTTAGCCAGCATCTAATCAAAGTAATAATTGATGAGACAGAAACAAACTTGTTGAAGAACTGTAGCAAAACTTTTATAATCAATAACAAAACAAAAAGAAAATATCTTTAATAATTTAGTGAGCTAACCTCAAAATAGGTGATAACTTTAGTTCAATACCGGACACATTCAGTGCCATAAATATTTAATATGACACATTAGCTAATGGCATATAAATGTTATAAAATATTTAAATACCAAAAAAGTTGGAAAGGAGTATAATATACGAGAGTGACAGAACAAAATTGAATATTTGAGGAAAAATTCTAAAATTTTAAGATCTGGTGCCCATAGCAGTTCGACTTTTTTTATAATCATATTTCGCGCTTGGTAATAAATGCATTTTTAAAGCAAATTTTTAAAATTGAATAATACCTAATCATTTTTAAAAACAATATGATTGCAAAAATGAGATACTACTTTTTTATAAACTTTTAGTACCTGTACATAAAGAGATAGTATCGTGATTGAGCATAAATATTTTGTTTTATTATTTTTATTATGTCATTAATTTATATGTATATAAAAAAAAATGATCAGGTGCATAAAGAGCGCGTAGGATTGTCCTCTTATATCGACCATACATTTGTTTTCAATATAGATATAGATTGGAGCTAGCGTAGCCGTGTGGGTTAAACCACGTCTGCTCGGCCATCACTGAATGGGAGACGGGGTTCGATTCCTCGCCGTGACACTCTGATTTATATGGCTCATTATTGATCACATCATACTCGCTTCGGCGGTACAATGTACATATGTATGATGTGTGAAGTGGCTGGAACTCTCTACCGCGGGGCGTAAAAAGGGCCTAAGTGATGGCCTAATTGCAAGGTTCGAACAAGTGGTTCGTCCTACCCGTCCTAGTAGAAAGTACTAGACTACTACTACTACTAGATATAGATTCGGGGAAAAACTGACATATTCGTACTCTACCTGAAAAGAGTTTAAAAATGGTGTGCGACATGACTAAAAACGTTTACTTTAATCATCCGCCATATTGGTCGCCATCGAAAATATAAAGTGTGAAAATTCAAAAATAACTATATATATGTAGCTGTCATTTTTGCTCTCTTATTTATATATTTTTTTCATTTTTCTCACTTATTTTACAATACCTTATTATGAACTAGGTCAAAATTATATAATATATTTTATGATATATTAATTATCTCAGTATTCATGAATCTGAAAAGATGAAGATTCATCAGATACTCACATTGTGGTATTTACTCTGTGATAAACCTACTCTTGCAAAAGACAAAAAAAAGGGAATCACGGAACCTAACCTACCAGTTCAACGTGATCAGCGAATTCTCAGCGCCTTCCTTACATACAAACAAAAAAGATGATAAAGCATGTGAACCTGGCCACCTGTATAGTAAATAAGTTCCTACGCCGGATTCGGAGGAATCTTATTCATCTCCTTCCTGCGGCAGCCCAATATATTGCAGCATTGCTAAACCATATCTGTCGCTGCTGCTTTGTTGTCTGTAGTTTTTGGCATTCTAAGACGATGTGGCCTGCGTCCATTATTCCAGTCTCACATATGGTAAATAAGTAGCATAATTTAAAAATAAAAATGCATACGAATACATGCTTATGCTGATGATTCTTCGCACTATGCAGTCTTTCACAAAATTCACTTGACTAAATAAACAGGCTCAAATCCTTTTTTGTAAGAATATTTTATTTATAAAATAGTAATTTATAGCTTTAAGCTTAGTGTATAAAAGTTGCAGGAATAGAGTAAATTCTAAATAAGAATTCAAATTTTGTTCTTAACAAGAAGTATGGTTATACAACATAATGAGAAATTTTGATAAAGGCACCGATGCAACTAATAAACTAAAGTGTATTAGATATAACTGTATCGATTATCGACTGAATTAAATAAAACTAAAAATCAGCCAAAAGTCAAATTGAAAATTGTGTATTTATGTACCACAAAGTAAAGAAATGTAATACCTACTTCTCGGAAACATTTAATTCTATCTTTAAGGTATAAACAAGAATGATGATTGATTGCACCATTACATTTTTTAAGGTCCGTAGGCAAAAATGAACTCCTTAAGTCATGTCCAGACTGCCGAACCGAACAGAGGAAACGAGCCGAGCATTGGTCTCTGCGCATGCCCAGTCTAAAGTCCGCATGTGCATTTCAGACTGGGCATGCTCAGAGACCAATGCTTGGCTCGTTTTCTCTGTTCTGTTCGGCAGTCTGGACACGGCTTTTTACATCCCTGCGCTTGTCTGTCTTTAACGCAAACTTAACCTCAAATAACCATCTCTCAAAAACTAGGGGTTGAAGTTTAAGGGGTTGACATTTTTTTAACGGAAATGGGTCACGGGTGGGTGGTACATGCAAGAGGAGGACACCCTGAGTAAACATATATATACATAATATTTGCTTGAAAATTGCGTTTTTCGTGCCCCCCTCAATTTTCTAATAAATCAACGGAGAATGTTATTCTTTGAGAAATGTTTTTAAGAGAAAACCCCGTTTTTAAGGAATTTTTCAAACGTCACATATTTTACTCCCCCCCCCCCCCCCCCCGCCGAAAAAAAATACTCAGTATTGGATTGGGCTAGACACATAGGAATAGTTTCGTTGGTTTTGTGTGAGAAAAAGTAAAAAGACTAATTCTTGAAATATTAACGACAAATAAGAAATTAAAAAAAAAAGTTAAGCTATGTATTTTCTCCAATATTCCGTTATAAAATAAAACTTATGCCAAGGAACAAATAAATTAGATTGGTCCGCATCCGTCATTAAATTATCCCGGACAGATAAATTAGATTTCATGAATAGTAGATCTGAATTTTTAAAGGTAAGCATAATTTCACCTGTCATATATAGCCATCATTTTCTAGATTTATCTTGAGAAAAAAAAGATAGAATCAAACTAGATTTAAGGCCATCCTTGAATCGTATTATTGCTTTTAAACTATTATTTAATTTGATTGATATACCACCTTCTTTTTAGTATTGTAATGGTTGAGTTGTAAAAAATTAAAACTTTTTTTCGAACAATTCAATCTAACCAAATCGATTACATGCCTAATAATGGCCTTTACCTCGAACCATATCTAACCCTAATATGTAATGCCAAATATAATTCACTATTTCAGCAGTTTAGTTCCAGCACTGACCCACATTTTCTCATTCAAATCTATAAAATATCACTAATTTGCAATGTTAGTAGTTATTGTGATCAATATCCCAAATTTTAAGTAATTAATGAATTTGTTAGAATGTTTTTGAATTGGTAGAGAGTCAATATGCCAAGTTTCAGCTCGATTGGATGACTGGAAGAGGGTTAACACACCCTCCAAAGATTTTATATACCTACCAATTAATTAATTAAAGTTTTATTTTATTTTTTATTACTTAATTTTTTAAAAATTTTATTAATCCATTCATTTTTAAAAAGATAATTAATTAAATTTATTTACTCGATTGGACGACTGGACTCTTCCAGTCATCCAATAAGGAGATTAACGAGATTTCCAAAGTTTTTGACGACATGCAGGCAGGCACCCAGGCACAAAAGTGAAGTTAATATAAAGGATTTAAAAAGGGAACATTTCATCATTAGTGTTTCGAATGATAGAATACTATAAATTTTGAGAAATTAGTCAAATAAAAAAAGCAATTAAGAAATTAGGCAATAAATGTCTTACCAAATAATGTTAGTAAAAATGTTGATTTTGTTTTTAGCTGTTTTTGAATTTTTCTGTAAAGAATTTTTATATTTATTATAATTGACATACCTAATTTCAATATATTATCATATAGAAAGATCGACCTATATCTCGTAACCCTTTACACTTCTAGCTATATCTCTGTTCTACGAACTTATTATTATTTAATTTTGCTTCTTAGATATCCCAGGCAATTAGTTACAGCTGAATACAATTTAGTTATTAGTAGTAGTGACACACATTGGGGTAACTGATAGTTCCACTATTGAGTTGAAAAACTCTAAAAGATCCATGACCGTAGCAGAAGCAGGAAACTTGTAATACCTGATGAAATAAGACGGCACGTTTCTCGGTTGTCAGGTGTAAGAAGAAATGACGCCATGATTCCACTCTGGACCAGCCAAGACCAGACTATTGTATCAACAGAATTCCTGATTTTATCTAGATGAAGACCAAAACAATTCCATAGACCAGAACCAAACAGTTATAGATTAAGAATAGTCGAGGAAACATAAAAATATATTTATTTTCTAAAAAATAATTATTACTATAGAGTAAGTCTAATATGAGTTACTTTCTCATATAAAGAGAAAGTATTGTGATGGCTCGAAAATTCGAATTTGAGATTTTAATCGATTTACACGTTTTGAGGTCCCCTGAGTCCAAAATGGTGGTTTTTAAAAAATGTCTATGGTGGGCTTTCTCTGTGGTAAAGCCTAAACTACTAGACCGATTTTGACGAAAAAAGTATACCCCGAGACAATATCGAGAAATATATTTTAGCTCAAAATTTTGGGGTCTACCCCCAAAAACCTCTGAAAAAACGAGAAAAAAACTGTTCCGATTTTGATTAAAAAACTCTAAAATGAAGTCCATTTAAACAAGAATCAAACGATATAAGCCGTTTTCCCGGGAAAATTCAAGTCCCTGAGGAAATAGCTTTAACCTCAGACGGAGAGAGGCCAGAGGTACGTTTCCCCGCCGAGAAGAAGGTATTTTTATGATAAAGTTTAATGAAATGATCAGTAATAATTAAACGTACCTACGAAATAACGGAAACTAATACTGAAAACTACTAATAGATGAAAAAAATGGGCTAGGTTATTATGAACTCGTTTTTCTGAGTTGTCGATTTTTATTTTCCGTAGCGGTACAATACAGCACAAGAACTAGACATTTTACTAGACTTTAAACACAAACTGTATAGAGAAATTTAGTAGAAGCTCATCCCTTGGGAAACATAAATATAAATTAAAGAAGAGGGAGAGACAGAATATATATATATATATATATATATATATATATATATATATATATATATATATATATATATATATATATGTGTGTGTGTGTGTGTGTGTGTACATGTCTATTAAATATATCTGCATGTGTACCCATATAATATAATTGTATACATTTAAATACCTATTTTATATTAAAATGTATCTTTAGAATGTAAATTAAGATGAGGGAATTAAATTATATATTTAGTGTATCAAAAGCATACTTAGTTTTGTTTGTGTATTACTTGAAAATGAAAAGTCAAGTTTTATACTAATTCGGTGTGTGGGGTATAGAGTATAGAGTGTACGGGGAATAGAAGTTATTCCCTTGTGTCCAGCTTAGTTGAAAAAGAGCATAAAGGTATAATTCAGCGGAAGAGATCATTGGGCACAAAGTTCTAAGTTGAATAGGAATAAACTTTGAATCGGGGGAAACTCTCCAACAGCAGAAAGGCAGGATAAGGGCCGCCTTCTCGGTTCTAATTAGATATATCTCTTGCAGAAATACTTAACAAAGAGATAACTCAGCATCTATTTGTATTCAAAAAGCCTTTTGATTCGTTACCTTTAAGATACTTTGCAGAGATTTCAATATATTATCATATAGAAAGATCGACCTATATATCGTAACCCTTTACTTCTAGCTATATCTCTCTTCTACGAACTCCAGAAATTATTATTTAATTTTAACTCTTATCTATATTAACATATGCGTGTAACATATTTAACTCGCTAGAGGAAAACTTTTGTTGACATGCTTTTAATGACATAAAAGTCCATTATGTTTTAAAGTTAAAATTAGTTATTACGCATTTCAAATTTAATTTTTATCAAAAAAGTTTTGCTGTGAAATTTAATTAATATTTATGATTAATAATGAAAACCAAAAAAGGAATCCTTCTATCTTATTGGAACATCTTATTTTTAATAACGGAAGGCTTCACGTTTCTGCGCTGATATGAAATTTTTAAAAATCTCTTAATATCTTTTAAATACAAAATATATAATCCTTTTGATTATACTCTCTTCTTATGATAGAAAGTGTGTAAATACATTAGTACTGCAGCGTCTAGATCTATTACTTTACCTAGTACTTCAGATATAATATAATTACAAGATAAAAAGAACTTTTTACATACTACATTTTTTAATTTTATTTTTAATCATAATATGCAATGTTGATAATATCATTTGTATTGCTATATAAAATGTTAGTCAAATATAAATAGTTCCGAATTTATTTACTTCCCACAAATGACAACCATCTAGAGAGCTGATCTTAAACCTATAAAAGGACAAATCTTTGAACAACGGATCTCACCTACACCGAATCTAAACCGTGGCCATCGATATGGCCCCGTGTAGGGGAGGGTAAGAGAAGAAAAATAAGGACAAGTAAAGAAGTACAGATGTAGAAAAATTAAACCGATATCTAGTACACAAGTGTAGACACACCTGGTTGTCATACGTCAATTAATTTATTTCTTTGTTTGCTTATTCTATTTAGCTGTCATTCAATGTTTACCTCTTAATAAAAAATCACAAATTTCAAACCCGTCATAATGAAGATCGTAAAAATATGGGATACGTCAAAACAAATAAAATAATTTGCGGATTTCTTCCGAACTAACTTTCCATACAGCAAAATTTGCTGAAAACAAATTAATATGTGCTGAAAGATGGCTATAAGTATTAAAATAATGCATTGTCATCGTGTTCTGAGCTATTCTAAAAGTTTCAAGAGCCTAGCTATTCGGGAAGTTAGTTAGAAATCGATTGCCAGATTTGTACCGGACAAACAAACAAACAAACAAGAAAGCAAGCTAATAAAAACGTTGTAAAAAATCTAGCTATTGTTCTAAGGGCAGTCTTTTTTTCTGTGCGGTCCATTTGTTGATTAATGTCCAAAAACAGTTTAAATATAAATATGAATTTACGAATCAAGGTAGAATGTCCGAGTCTGAGAACATGCTCCATTTTTTAGGGGTCTTTGAAATGTCTGATTGAAAAGGGCGCTTAGGAATATTATAATAAGGTGTTGGTTTAAACTGATGTCCGCCAGATGGCAGGAGTGTTTAGATAAGGGCCTGTGTTTCACCCTAGGGATATGAAGTGAAGGGACCTCCCTGAGGCTGTCACCTCCACCTGACACCTTGACAGCGCTGTCACGACGCTACTATCCACGCTACAAGGCTTTCCTTTTAGATAAACCTGACAGCGTGTGTGAGCTTTTACCACAAATCATCAGATAATATATTAATAACGGAGCTCTATTAAATTTACCATTTATATTATATGATTGTCTAAAGGTTTGCTTTTAGCGACTAAACTTACTGAAATGGTGGAAATCGATCAAAATTCAATCAGCCAATTGTTTAATGTGTTTTTTTACAATACAAGGTGTCTCTTCCTTATTATTTGTTAGTAATTATATCTTATAACCATAATAATTATTGATTTCAAAGACGTATATATCAATCATACATAAATTCCACAAGTATTTAGTGAAAGTACTCACAATGCTCTTTAGATACAAGTATTGACGGAAAGAATTTACGACTTTCAAAATTGGGTTAATAACGCTTTAATATAAGTACATTTTTTACAAAACTGGAACTTTCCATTCCTAAGATCGGTAATAATTTGTCTGTCTAACTCAAAATAATATAAAAATTTAAATTTATAAATATAAATGAGGACTCGAAAGGAAGAGCAAAATCCTTAACAACCCCTTTCGATCTTGGGCTCATTTTTCTTCTCTCACCGACCCCTACACGGGGGCATATCGATTAGGCGGTTTAGGCGAGATCTTTAGTATAGAAATTTGTCCTTCTATATGTTAAAGATTCAATGCTTGATATTTTGACAGGGTTGTTCTCCGCAGTAATATATTTGGAATAACACAACGAAGAATAAATATTAAATTTTGCATTAATATTCCTCATGGTTGTTATTGGTATAATTAACAATATACAATCAACAAAATTGTTTTATACCTATATTTCTTATTATTTATTTTAAACATAGTAGATAAGTCATATAATTTATTATTCTAATTTATTCTTTATTCCTTCATTTTACACATTAAACAATAAATAATTAATCTTCCTAAATTAATTAAAAAATATAAACACACTGCTAAGTATACATAAATGCAAGTATATACAAAACAAAAAAAAGTATCCAATACATTTTCCCTTCTAATTTATAATTCTATTTATACATAAATAAATGCACACACATAAATACATACGCAATACACACACACACACAGACACATGTGACCCCCTAAAAATCGAAACATATTCAAATCTCATGTGAACCTTCGTCCAAAGGACGCGAGGAAGTTATGTACTAATGACAGAAGTTTATTTTTATTTTTAATGCTTTCATTATTACAAGCATTTCATTTTTTAAATACATAATAATCTGACTCAATCTCATTCTCCTTTTTAGGAGTTATATAGGCTAAACATTGATAGAACTTGTTGCACTGGCTTTATTTTATACTCCTCCAGGACTTGATCATAATGCCTAATAAATCATTAAGGTTTCCTTTTTTATAGGCATGATTGTGTCCCAGAGGGAAACAAAATGTAGCAAGTGCAACAAGTAATTAGTTGAATTATATAAATGTTTACCCTATATGACCCAACAAAAGGAGAAAAAATCGGTCCGAGACAACTCAGACAAACTTTTTCACATACGAGTTCATAATTACTTAGCCCAGTGTTTTCAATTTATTAATTTTCGTAGGTACATTTAATTATTATTGAAACTTTTACCAAAATGCATCATAAAAATAACTTCTCCCCGGCGGGAAATCGAATCCGGCCTCTCTCCGTCAGGGTTTAAAGCTATTCTCTCAGGAACTAGATTTTTTTTCTAGAAAACCGTTTATATCGTTAGATTCGTATTTAAATGAACTACATTTTAGAATTTGTACATCAAAATTGTAGGTACCGTTTTCGAGAAATAGTTTTTTGGGGGGTAGTGCCCCAAATTTGGGGTTAAAATTCTTCTCTCAATTACGCCTAGGGGTATGACTTTTCTGAACATGTATGCCAAATTTCGTCAAAATCAGCCCAGTAGTTTAGGCTCCTTGCGTCTGCACAGACGACAGACTGACATTTTTTAAAAATCACTCTTTTGGACTTAAGGGACCTCAAAACGTGTAAATCCATCAAAATCTCGAAATCAAATTTTCGTGCCATCACAATACATTCTCTGTATATGAGAAAGTGAAAAAGGATTGAATAAATAGGGTAAACAACAAATAATGTTCAATGTTTATTTTAAATTGTAGGAGATATTATGTAAGTAGTTATACTTGATAATCATAAACAAGGGAAAACGTAATTTGATTTCTGTTAAATGAAGAATGGAATTAAAAATCAAGAACCAATAGGCTTTTTATCTAACTTGGCTAAAAACCAAGTAATCTTCCTAACTAGGATGTACCTATTACCTTCTAATCAAAGTAATGACGATCAAATAAATGGCCTGATACGGCTAAATATAGTTTAATGTACATTTCTTGGCTGATTCACATCTAGAATATAGAAACTTAACTGCTTGAGTAGAAGGAAACTTTACTTACAATTATAACTTAAAAAGCTGCGCACTATATTTTTTAAGTAAAAACAAATTTTTTTTAAGCAAATATATTTTTTGGTGTTTTCTAAAGAGATTTTTTCCTTTACGCTAAAAGGTTCACTTATAAAAGAGATGCTTAAAAATACATTTGAATTCATAATTAAGTGTTCGATTCTTACCCTGTTCGTTTACAATTCTCTTATGAATTTCGCTCTCTTCTTTAAAAGAAGGAAAAAACAAGGCATTATTTAAAGTCTTAAATGTTTACAAAAACTTTGGAGAATTTTAGCTGGCTGTTTCTTCTAAAAGGAATAATCTTTAAGAATAATTTCCATTCCTAAAGGGATTATCCTTTCAGATTTGTTGTTATTTTTTCAGGGCTGGCTCCAACCCGGGCACAGCCTGCACATTTCTACCCCTTTTCACGGTTCAAGCGAAATTAAAAGCAAAATACTATTTTATTTATGAGATCCGACCTTTACACTTATACTGCTTTTAATAATATATAAACGCTTATTTATTTTATCACCCCGAGATAAAGAGATTATATATATATATATATATATATATATATATATATATATATATATATATATATATATATATATATATATATATATATATATATATATATATATATATATATATATATATATATATATATATATATTTGTATATTATATTTCTGTATTTACCTACATAAAGTATAATAAGAAGATTTCAAATATTAGAGTTGCATTCATACTAGAGGAAGCCTGAATCAAAATTACATTTCATAAAAAGAATTCAACTTATGTCAAATCAAGTATTTATAATTATTCTGCTCAAAACTTAATAGTCCAGGAGATATCGTGCAAAAAAGTGTCTGACTAACATCAAGCTAAAATTCTGTTTATAAGTAAATCTTTTGGTGCCTTTTAAGAATATGCGGACGGCTAAGTTCGTCTGCGGGACATAGCTTGGTAATAGGCATTTGAAAAAAACAAACCGGTGGAGACCAGGCATGTCCCACCAAATATTGTGGGTAATGTGATTTTTATGTTCCAAAGTACAAAATTAGTTAGTAGACCAAAAATCAAGTTGATGTTAGCTTGTCACTTGATGTGATAGGTTAGTTATTCAAATATTACTCCAAATCATTGTGGTCTCCTATTAAGTGAAAAAATAACATCAACTTAATTTTTAGTCAACTATAACTAATTCTGTACTCGTTATCATGAAAACCACATTGTCCACCGAAATAGGGGGGACATGGTCGTTATACACCGTTTTTTTTTGTTTTTTTTCTTCAAATGACCCTCGCCAAGCTATGTCCTGCAGACGAACTTAGCCGACCACATATTCTTAAAAGGCACCAACAAATTTGCAAAAATTATACACAAAATTCTAGCTTGATGTTAGTCACAAACTACTTCCTGGACTATAAAAATAAGGCAAAATATGGGTAATGGATTTGAAAGAATACCTATTTGAAGATGTTATAGATAGTGGAAGAAAGCGCCGAGAAGAGAAGAATGGATAGGAGTATTGAGGGAGGCCGAAGTCTACTAAAAAATTACTAAAGTCTAGTTAAAAATCTATTTAAGTTTTGACAAGTCAACCAATATTTGAATGAAAATATTGTTAAGTTTTGTTTAATCTAAATAAGAACTTGATCAGTCACATATTATTTAAGGAAAAAAGGTTTTTATTTGTGGAATTTTGAATTTGTTTATAGAAAAATTCGGTGAAGTGCAAACAAGGTGTTTTCTGATATTGCAGATTAGAAAGGGTTTGAAAAGGCTGATCGGAGATCAGAGGTTACAGGCATCAGATATTCGTTCTGGAAAAAGGGTGGCCCAAAGGTTTAATTAAAACCTTTTTGAAAAATAGATTGCGGATCCAAAATCTATTTACTTTCCTCTTTATTCAACGCACTTTCACCAAACCGGACGAATAATTTAACATCTAAATATTAAAATCAAAATAAATTGAATCAACCAACAATTTCACTGAACTTATATTTATAAAAAAAAAAAAACTTTTTAAAATTTATTTATAACTGACTGAATTACCATGTTTCACTAGTGGAGTGGGGAGAGTGTGTTATTTTTAAGCATTTATTTTATTTGATGTGTTTATGAACTACCGTCTCGAAAAATTAATATTATTTTACTATGCGAGAATATACCATAATCCCCCTTTGGATCAAACATAAGTTGTAAACATCTGGTTTTAGTAATTGATTCCGAGTACTGGAGAAGCATTTTTAAATTAAAACTTTCCGGGAAAAGTACAGGGTTTTTACCTTCTATATCTTCCCAGGGTCTCATCGCATCCCTAGGTTGAATTTTAAAATACATAAATTTTATTAATATATCTCTCTACATCCTTGAGAGAACCCCTCTCTCAAGTATTAACTTCCAAGTTTCAGAAAAGTCCTTGTTGGGCGACGTCATTATAATTTATTTGAAATTGTGATACTAAATGTACTATACAATGATTTTTTTTCATCAAATCCACAGTGTCCGCCATTTTGGAACGGGAGTAGATAGAAAGCTCGGGTTTGCGGCAAATGTTTTCTTTTTTAAGGGCATTCCAAAAATGTATCACTTTATGGGTGATCCAATTTAAAATTACAAAGTTGAATCCAATATGGCGGCAACCAATATGGCGGAAGAAATGATTACCCACCAAAAAAGTAGTTTTTTACAAATGATTGAGATACCCGCAAACGGAAACTTAATATATTAAGCCGTTGCCGAACTTTTGGATCACCCTGTACATCTGCACAGCACTTGTAAAAATAGACTGCCAATGATTGTTTACATGAATTAAAGTATCCATTATGCAAAAGTTAAAAAGCGCAGACGGTTTAAATTAATCTGGTGCTATCTAAGGTCTACTTTTAACGAACCATCCAAATTTCATAAAAATCACATAAGTACTTTTGAAGATATAGGTAAATTAATGTACGTATATGCGCATGTTGAAGAGAATCAAATGGGCTTAGACGGTTGAAACTTATATGGGACCAAACATGGGCTAATTATGACCTACCATAAAAATTTCATTAAAATTGGGCTGGTAGTTTTTAAGATATGTTGGTTCACAAAAATTGAGCGACAAACAGACCGACAGTTAGACATGCACCTACAGCTGTACCCTGGAAATTTTGAAATCGGAGACATATAATATTTTCGTTCTTCAGAATGATCGCATAGCTTCCTTTAACATCGGTAAGCTTGGAAGCAAAATAGTTAAAACTAGAATTAATTGACAATATCTAAACGCATGAACATAAAAAACAATACTAATACTGAACGGATAATATAAGGCAAATAGAAAGATAACAGCGCGTTCTGAATAGGCGTAGTGATCTTATTATAAGGGAATATAATTTCATTTGATCTAAGATGGGGGGATCTTAATAATAGTGGCACCCTGTTAAACAATATATCTGTGCTAATGTAATATAACATGGAAGACGCAACAGAAGCACA
Source organism: Gerris lacustris (assembly GCA_951217055.1). Classification (NCBI taxonomy): domain Eukaryota; kingdom Metazoa; phylum Arthropoda; class Insecta; order Hemiptera; family Gerridae; genus Gerris; species Gerris lacustris. Next base: position 20,547,777 of record OX578283.1, on the reverse strand, counting down.
GCAGTGTCCTCTCAAACCAGAAAAGAAGGCAGCAGGGTACTATAGGACTAGCTTGTTAGTCGAAGATCGACAGCCAACAGGGAATACCCAATTTACTCGGGGATTGAGTAAGCTGCTACAGGTGGTAAATAAAGTAAATAAAGGAACTCTTAGAATAAGGCATTAAAGATAGTTGTGAAATTTAGTCAGAAAGAACTCGTAATTGCAAAATTAGTTAAAATAGTAAAAACATGGTTCTAATAGTCCACAGGCCACCATAAGAAGTGAGTCGCTGATTGATAAAGTTTTCTTACCTTATGGAATCGCTTATTTATGCCGTGTCCACCAATGAATTGGGTATATGGCAACTGGGCGCTGGGCCATTTCTTTTTTTTGACATGCCAAACTTGCCCTTGTGCAGGAACATTGAAAAGTGATAGATAAAGTTTTGATTTTCACAGGATCGTTTAATTAAATAATTTCAAAAACAGTGGTAAAGGTGGCCACCGATACGAGTGGGCCGTTTTCTTTTCAACGTCCCCACAGAGCGACATGTTTGGGGCGGTGGACAGCCCAAACGGCCCACTCTTATCGGTGGCCACGTGTACCACTGTTTTTTAAATAATTTAATTAAACGATCCTGTGAAAATCAAAACTTTATCTATCTCTTTTCAATGTTCCTGCAGAGGGGCAAGTTTGGCATGTCAACAAAAAAGAAATGGCCCAGCGCCCAGTTGCCATATACCCAATTTATCGGTGGACACGGCATAAATAAGCGATTCCATAACGTAAGCAAACTTTATCAATCAGCGACTCACTTCTTATGGGGGCCTGTGGACTATAACGTTAATCTTTAATTTTAGCTTCTATTCGATCACTACTCAGTATTGCAACTGCATTTAAATGCCGTAAAATCTCATTTTTATAATTGATTATTTTTTAAACATATTTGAAAGTGTTTAATTGGTTACTTTTTGTTTTCGATTTTCAACAAGAACAGATTTATTTTCAATCAATAGCACGAAAACTAGATTTTTAGCAGGATTTTTTAATTATGTATACGGAGAAAATATAAACTTGGACGTAATTACAGGGACTATTTTATAGTAGATAAAAGCTACTGATCTAAGCAGTCTCAAGTAAAGGATTTTCAATTTTTTCCCCCCTAAACACCTCTAACGAAAAATAATTATATAGATAGAGAAGAATGTAAACAATAACATGAATAAGATATACTGAACAAGTCTGTCAATAATGTGGCTCATAGCTTCATCAAGATTTAAAAAAAAAGAATTTATCAAGTGAAAATAATATGTACTTTAAAAGCTTATTGATGATAAGTTTGTTGTTAACTGTTAATAAAATTAAATACCATGTTTTTAAGGATAGACATTATTAGAGTACTGCTCAATCGAGAGAGAGGAAATTGTAGAATTTATATGCTTTAAACCTTTAAGAAAAGATAGTAAGTGTGAGATAGATAAGGTGTGTCAACAATCAGTCGGTAACCTGGATACCGAGTTGGCTACTGAGTAAGCAACGAAGCTGAGGGCGAGGGAATGAAATTAACCCAGGTGTAGAGTACTAGGCTTGGGAATTGGCTGGTTTATATCGGTCCAACTCCAGACGTAGGTCACCTACCCACCAGAAAACAACTAACTGAAAAACCTTGAATTCTCTCTTGACTTTTTCCATCCCCTTTACTATCCTTGGTGGTAAATGAGGGCTTTGCCCCCCATGGGAACCTTTCAAAGTCAACTCTTTTCTATTTACTTTTAATGATGGTAAAGAAAGAGCAATGCCTTTATGCACCCTTTTCCATTGAAGTGAATTATGTTTTAAAAACTAATCGAACATTTCATAATAAAATACGAGTATACATCGATATTGCTAAAGTTCATGTTGCATATAATAAACTCTGTCTAATAAATGTATCATAATATAACTAAAACGTTTCCAACCACATTGAGCTGATTAAAATAAATGATAAAGAAAGTGTATTTGAATGCAAAAGAAAGCACATAAGTAATTTTCATGGAAATGAGCTAGTTTCCATTTAATCTTGAAAACTATACTCATTTTTACAAGTAGATTTAACTTTGACAGCGAGGGAGAAGCTATATACTCATTTTTACAATTAGATTTAACTTTGACAGCGAGGGAGAAACTATACTCATTTTTACAATTAGATTTAACTTTGACAGCGAGGAAGAAACTATACTCATTTTTACAATTAGATTTAACTTTGACAGCGAGGGAGAAACTATACTCATTTTTACAATTAGATTTAACTTTGACAGCGAAGGAGAAACTATACTCATTTTTACAATTAGATTTAACTTTGACAGCGAGGGAAAATCGAATAGGAGCCAATGAGAGCACTAGAGTTTGAATTCGAGAAGGTCAGGCCAACTAGGCAAATAAAAATATCACTGGCTCCAACCCCTACCACAGGCCTAGTGAATTTATTTTCTTCCTCATAGAGGTTGGCTAATCTGAGTGTCAAAAGTAAATTCTAATTGTAAAAAGAGAATTTTTCTGGCACTAAAACTAGACAGCTACTACTAGTTTTCACGCAAACATACAGGACGTTTTATATAGGACATGTTTTACACAAGACGTTCTACATTTATATAGGCCATAAAGAGGAACTATTAAGTGAGGAAGTTTACTTGAACCAAATATCTTCTCTCTGTTTCTTCACTTTTGTCATTCGGAAGTAATGATAGACAACAGGTGGGGTTAAACACATAAAACCTTTTTACTGATTTTATCACTATTGTAGAACACACAATTGGCAATCAGATAAGAATTTTTGATTTTTGTACAGTAGCTTTAGACGTAAGCTTTAACTCATAAATCACGAGGGATATTAGTTATTTTTATTTTAGGAAAGGCCATAAATAATGATAGGCCGCTGAGAGAGCTTGTCAATGATAATACGAAGCCCACAAAGTGGCTATTGATTTTCGTTATTTTCTGAGGAGTTAGTAATATTTAAGTAATAAGCGTTTTGGCAGCTCATATCAGTTATTACTTACATTCATCATTACATTAAATTCATTATATGCATTTTCAAGGGGGAAAAACGTTGAAATGAAATACCCTTGTATTTTTAATTTATTATGTGTAAAAGGAATAATGAACAAAATTTATTTTTCCGAGTGTCTAGAGGAAAGAAGAGAAGAAGTCATCAAATGATAAGAGCTAAAGAAAAGGATATTTCTTATCTTCACGATTTCGTCCCATGAGGTTGGCAGTATAACTATAATTAATTGTATTATTATTGGTGATACAATTAATTATACGGCCAAACTTAATGATTCTGGATGAACGTGAACGTGTTCACATAGCAAAGGCCCCAATCATCATAAATCATTTGCTATCGAGATTGACAAATAGTTGATCACTTTCACTCTCCATTATTCTGATCATTTATATAATCGAGTAGTGTCCCGATGACGACTCACCTCAAAATGATTTGTTATTGATAAGCTAAGGCAAACACGTATATACCAATAGAAATAAATGTTTGTTTTGATTTGTTGGTCTTCAAATAGATATAATAACTTATCTAAATTGATATCTAAATTAATTGACTTAATTTTAATTTTTTTCCTGAATATAAAATTAAGACCTCAACCACGGGCCTATGAGCTCATATAATATATTTTGACAAAGTATTGTAAAAGCGCGAAAATTTGATTGAGATTTTGATTGATTTACACCTTTTAAGGTAATCGGGGGCCGGTGTAGCCGAGGGGTTAGCGCACTCGACTCTGAAACCAAGGTCTAAACCCCGGCTGTGAGTTCGAATCCCAGCGGGGTGAGACATGTTTCACACTGATGATTTAATCGATTAGATGAGTGAAGTGGCCGGATAACCCCCGTCCTGTAATGACCTAATAAGCTGTTGAACGGGACTAAAACTACAAAAAAAAAAAAATAATAAGGTAATCCTGAGTCCATAAAAGTGAATTTTAATAATTACTGTACTACAATACATACAAATATTAATATTTCTAAGTATTGTAAGTATCGATATTTATATGAGAAAATGTTGGTCGAGTATGTCGGTCCAATATTAGGCGTTTCACTGAGATGATTTTCAGGAAAGTAGAAAAGAATACCAGCAGAGATGTGACAAATTCGATATTTTTTATTAGTGAATTTAGGAACACCAAATAAAATTGTCAGCCAATTATTTTAGCAGATAGCTTCCTCACGTCTCATGGAATATATTTTAATGATTGTATTCTTTAATAACAACCCATTAATATTAAATGTATTTAATTTTTCCTCTAATTTTAAACTATAGTTTAAATTTTACATGAATAGAAGTAAAAATGCAGTAAAATTTAGTGAGCGTTGACGGTTGAAATAATTATGAAATCATAAGAAGGCTTAGTTCTACAAAGCATTCAAATTTATTAAAAACCAGAAAAGATACTTTCATAGATATCGGCGATAGTAAAAAAATACTTTGTGCGCATGTGAAATTGAACGCCAATGATCGCAGAAAGTTGAATTACAATATGGGACTAATTATAAACCTATCTCACAAATTTCATTAAAATTGGACAAGTAGTTTTTGAGATATGATGTTTCGCAAAAATTGTGGACAGACCGATAAACGACCGACAAACCGACAGACAGTCGCTGGACCAAATATTTTCCCTGATGTCTGAAACAGGTTTCAGTTTAGGATTGTTTTTTTTTTTTTTTTTTTTTTTTTAATTCGGAGACATAAAACATGTTCCCTATTGAGAACGATCTCTTAGTTTTTAATACCTTTGATAAGCTCGGAAGCAAAAAATAATAATAATAGCAGGACCTGCTGTTGGTTATAAGTAGTTTTTTTAATGGATTTAATAAAAACTAAGGTAAAATCTAAGTCTATTTTATAAAGAATTTTAGCAATATAAAGAGTATACGTACACTCAAAAATAGTGAACAACATGTAAAATGATAACTAAAAAACTTTTCTTTTTTTAAAAAAAAAATTGCAACAATGGAAAGATAGATCTATTATCTAAAATACCATATTTTTTATAACAAAATAAAATGTGGATATAATGTGGGAGGAGAAGCCAGTTTAGAATCTCTCGGATACGCAAAGGATTTGAGAAGATATTGAGATACTATGGTATAACTAGTATGTAGCAATATCTCTTGAGACCCTTAGCTCTTTGGATTTGTATCTCCAATGAAATATTTATTTGGATACAGTATTCTTTTTATAACTTACATCCTTTTCCTTTTTCTTCTTTTAACCATAAAATATAGGGTTTTTTCTTACATCAAATAATAATTGTGGAAAAGTCTTAACATTTATACTTAAAAAAAACTCTTAAAAGAAAATGTAGTAGAAATAAATATTTATATATGTAATGCCTTAAAAAGAAATACATAAATTTTATCATTTATATTTTAGTTTAAAGTATGATATGTCAAAGAAACATAACATATAACTTTTCTATCCAACTAGCTGAAATAAATTATGTGCTTTTATCTGATTCCCACTAACATATCTAGTTGGTTGGATGCCAACGTGCAAGTAGGCTAATTTAAATTAACATTTTGAAATTTAATTTCGGTTAATTGTTAAAATAGATCGATTCTTTGTTTCTCTATTGTAAAGCTGTAGTAATAACATTTTTTATAGTGTATATTTACATTTTTGAAATGAAAGAAATCAACTTAAAACTAGGTGTGCAATGCAGTTGTCTGCTTGCAATATTGAGCTGAACGTGCATTTTAATCTTAAGCAATAAACAGCTGAAATCGGATCAAAAATAGTAATATTTCTAAATTTTAATTAAAAATAATTTTTTTTCCTTCATTTCTATTTCCCCTCATTATTATGAGATCTGACTATATTTGACTTGAAGAGTTAGGGATAAAAAAGATTGGACTAAATACAAGTAATTAACACCTTAAATTACTTTCTTATTGGAATATTTTACTTTAAAGTAACTTATTTCTCATGAACAAAGGTCACTTTTCACATAAATCCTAATTTAAAGAAAGGGCACACAGTAGAATGAAGTGGAAGGAGACAATAAATGAAATTAGTTTGCAAGGAGAGTTAATGGTGGAGAAGGTTTTCTCGAGGAGGTAGATAAGGTCTTAATTAACTGTAGGATAGTTTAGGGTTGAACGAGCTGAAACTGAAACCATCTGCTGTGGAAGCATCTCACAGTGGCATCTTAAAGGGAAACTTTCTGACTCTCCAACAGTTCTTCTTGTTTCATTATCATTTATAAACTGTCTCAGACGACAATATCTAATCAAATTGACCCCCATAAACTACAATTAAATTATTTCGACCTTAAACTAATTACATTTGATACTAGAAAATGGCTTATCACTAGAAATGTATCGGGTAAAATCGAGAAAAAATATAATTGATTTCATTGTGTAGGAAATAGTCAAAATTAGAATTACTATATTTTACTTGAAATTTATCTGAAAAAAATACAATTCATAAAATTGATATTGTATCCCTTATTTTTTGCTTCCGATCTTATCTAAGGTCTAATAATAAGTAGCAATCTAACGGAAGCGGCACTTTTTGAGATTGTTACTCCCCTAATAAAAAGAACAAAGGAGAGTAACAATCTAAAGAAGGCGTACAGAATGTTCTTCTTTAGACTGTTATTCCCCTTATAAAAACAGAAGTGTGATATTCCTATGTCCCAAATTACATTGGACTAAACATCCCTTTGTCTTAATAGTTATTTAGTCAAAGTAATTTATATTCTAAAAAATTAAAAAGTTTATTAGGGCAGTAACAATCTAATGAAGTGCCACGGAAGCAAAAATAGAGGGAAATTAAATAAATTAGACAAAAATGGATAGGATGCGAGAAAGCTAGTGACCACATTAATTTGCAGAATAATTTATAATGAATCAGAATAAAACAAAATTAATAATATTGAACTTATATGACTTCAGTGTTTATTCAGTGTCACATTAGGTATTTATTTATAAGTAAAAATAGAGTGCCAATTAGTGTGGCACATAGCATCCTCGCATCCTATCATGTACTTTATTTTTATATTAACATTAAAATTATTGTTTTATTGTTTATTGTGTAAAAACTATTAATAGTTTTAGCGATCTTTAACACTTCATAGCGGTGTCGCTGTTGGTTTTACTAAAAAATTGCATTTGAAAAAATGTTTGTCTCATTGAATAGACGAAGTTAGATTTTTTTCCCAACCTAAAATTCCCATTTTAAATTTGAGTTCAAGTTTACGCGAGAGTTGCTCGTGAACGCTTGGACGGATAACGTTGTCCAACGAACTCGTCCTGGGCATTGGTAAAATGAACATGTCTACCAAATTTCATCAAAATCGGTGGAAATTTACTCAAGTTATCGTCGCACGTTTCATAATTCGCGGACACACAGACAGACAGTCAGACAGACAGACAGACAGACAGACACGAGACCAAAAATGTTTCCTGATGTCTGAAACGGATTTCTGTCTTAGAATTTTTAAAATCGGAGGCATAAAAGTTTTTCGTTTTCAAAAGTGAACGCAATGCTTCCGTTACCTTCGGTAAGCTCGGAAGGAATAATTTACTAAAGTTAGAAATATTCTATTAATTTTTTAATAGTGCAAATTAAAAGTGTTACTTAGTAATTTATATAAAACAAAAGTTTACAAATCTAAAATTAACAATTTAATATCTAAAGCATCTAAAAGTATTCAAAGTTTAATTTAGTTTTAAAAACAGCATCTTCAGTAAGTAAATATAATCATTTATATAATTGAGTAGTGTCCGGACGTAGAGGACTCTCCTCGAAATTATTTTTTATTGCTAAATTAAGGCAACCACGTTAATTCCAATAATAATAAATGTTTATTTTGTTGGTCTTCAAATAGATATAATAACTTATCTAAATTTATTTACTTCATTTTACTTTTTTCTTAATACAAAATTAAGCCCATTGCCGGCCTAAGGGCTCATAAATTTATAAGAAGGCAATTTCCGCAAGGCGTCACCTCATAATTATTTTATTTTTTTCCAAAAGTAGGACGAATTTTTAGTCGTAAAGTTACTTATAAATGCAAGACAGAGAAGCCGCGGGTGAAAACATAATGAATTTAAGGGTTTCAAGCGGTTTCATGGTAGGAAGGGGAAGGCGTTGATCTATTAATGAATAATTCGAAGAGCGGCCTGGGTCAAAGCGGGGGTGGTGGTCTCTAGCGTTTCTCTTATGAATTAGCACGGTGTCTACTCGGAACCTCGCAAACGGATTCTGGGTTGATGAATGACCCTGCGGCAAGCCATCTCTCTTCCCCTATAACTAGCGCTCCTGGCGGAAAAGCTATTATACTTTTTGATTAACTCCGCCATTTCTAAGAAAAGATCTTGTTCGCTTAAGGCAGTATAGTCGTATTTCAAAATACCCTCTAACCGTAATCATATTTTATTTTAAAGGAAATTTATCATAGAAAATATATAGGCAGAACGGTAGCAGTATGTTGTTAGCTGGAAGGTGCTACTTAGGATAGAGTTATAATTCTTACTATAATTCATAATGGAGTTCTTGGTTCATTGAAGATTCATATCAACACCTTTTTCTAGTTAAAAAGTAAAATAATGAAATACCAGCAACGACCACGCACTATCCATATAATTATTTTATAAAATGTTCATACACAATAAGTAAGAATATAAATATCAACTAATATCGAAATTATTTTCTACTCCACACGTTTTAAAAATTTAAAGCTTGGCATCTGTGAGTTTGTCTTGAATTTTTGTAGTCATAATAACCCAATTTATCGGGATAAAGTAAAACTCTGTGCATATGTTTTGAACTCTGAAAATGCGTTCCAAGAAATGCAGTTGTGGCAACATCTGTTTTGTATTATAAACCAGTTTGTTTTGCATTATTTAAACTTAAATTTGGTCTTTATTGGATCACAATAATGCTAGTACATTTTATAAAGCAATAGTTTGAATGATTATTTTGCTTCAAGTGAGAAACCCATGACATAGACCCACATCAACTAGATTTAGTATATTTGATTCAGCTAAATGGGTTTAGAGGAATTAATAATTAATACCTTGTACTCGTAATGATCATATAGAGTTACGGGGTTGTCTCACAGAGAGAAAAGGTCATTTCAAGCCTGTTCGGAAATGAAAGAAGAGTATTCAAGAGTATATTCAAAGAAACATTGTTGATATAGAATTTAAAAAACTTCAATTTAAATCAAATTATAATTATTATTAACAACGGCAGGCAGACAAAGAAAAATAAACTCCAGCACCGGGATTTGAACCACGAGCCTCCTGTGATTCCAGTTCAGATGCTCTTACCATGTTTGTCTCCCGTTGTTAATAATTATAATTTGATTTAAATTAAAATTTAAACTTTCCGTAGAATGAATACTACCAAAAACTTAAAAATTGAATTTCTAATTGATTGTACTAGGTACAGGTACTAATTGAGTACTTTATAATTAAGCGTTATTTCTCGGTCTAGTTCTATTATCGAAAATGTCGATTCCTAAGACTTGTGCAAAAATTGAAAGCTTAATTCGGGACTGGGTATCGTTAACAACAGAGGAAATTATTCTCCAGTATAGCTGAGTTAGTAAGAGCATCTGAACTAGAAATACAGGAGGCCCGTGGTTTAAATCCCGGTGCTGGAGTCTATTTTTCTCTGTCTGTCTCCCCTTGTTAATAATAATTATAATTTGATTAAATTAAAATTTAAACTTTCTGTAGTATGAATACTACCAAAAATTTAAAAATTGAATTTAAAAAACTTTCTTTTCTACGAAGTTTGAATCCTAGCAAAGAAACCATAAGGAAAGAAACATCTAAAAGTACTTTTTATTAGGAAGCGTTTTAAGTAGCGTTCGTTCGCACACCTACACCAGATAATTATTTAGTTCAATTTGAACATCCACCGTGATTCATACCTTGCCCTTGCTTTTAAACCCCATTCTTATAAGCAATGATTATTATTCTTTATAACTATTTATTTCCTATTATTTCATATAATTTTCTTATTCTTTCATTTATTTTCTTATTCTTGTCTTTTGTGCCTAATCTATATTTTCTTATATTAATATGTATTTTATAATATTTATACATCAACTTACAAAAAGAAGTGAAATCCCAATAAAAACACTTAAAAGCATTTTCTGACCTAGCAATTACGCAGCACGAGGATACACAGCTGTATATAGATGCAACATAAATTTATTTTTGTATAAAAAAAAAAATCTTAATATAAACCATAGGGAAAAAATTTAATCTCAGTGTGCTGCATGACTGCCATGTAAGAAAATGTTTTTAAATTTAAACATTTAGAGTGATTGGGGAAAAAAGTTTGAGCTTATGAGGGATAGAGAATAGAGAGGGGGACAGACAAACAACATAATTTACTTGTACTGAATAAATTAAACCTAGTAGAACTTACTTGGCGAAAACTAGTAGAACTTACTTTTATGCGAGACTTGGCTCATTTTTTTTCATATGTGTTTTTTGGGATTCATATTTATATTCATGAAGATTTTATTAAAACTTAAATAGTAATTTATTTAAACCTGAGAAATATAAAATGACGTGCTTGCGATATAATTGAATGAAAAAGCTGTGGAGACCTATAATTAATAATAAATAAAGAGGTATTTCCACTCAATGTTTCAGAGTTCGCAAACACTGCTAAAAAATAGATTTAAAAATAATATAAAGTACCTCAAGCGATAGAACCAGAGTTGAGCCAGTTCAGAATAGGATTCTGGTTCCTTGAAATTCTATCCACACTCCTAAAACAAAAAATAAAGATTAAAATTATAAAAAATATTGCCAAAAACCAATATTTTAAATGACATTTATGTGTGCATAATAATAGTAATGATTTAAATCGAGAAATTTACAAAGTTTAATCGCAAATTGTTAGAACTTCGATGAAAGTCAAATATCACAAATTTTTTACAAACTCTCAATTCCCCTACTTGTATTATTAATATTAAGGTATAGGCTTAATGGTGCAAATTACAGTCAATTAACAATTAAAATGAACAAATATTCTTATGCAGCATTTTCTAGAATTAAAAGTATTCTTTAAGTTCGAAGGAAAAGTCGCTATAATATAATATATTATACTGACCCTAACTGGACTCCTAAAAGCTTACCTCCACAACAGTATGATATTGCTGCCCAAACTTTTTTTTACAGCTTCACAGAGGAGATTTTTAATCTTCCACCTTTTAGATCAGACTTTCTCCAAGCTCTATAAATACTTTAAATATGTTCTAAATAATACATAATGCCTAGAGTTATAAACTAAAAGAGTTTATAAAGCATTTATTGGACAGTAAAATCATTTTAGAAGGTAGACTGGTTTTACCTTACAATCCATTCGATAAAATCACGTAAAGGATAATATTTCAAACAATATATCTGGGCAACCATATTTTGAATTAAGTATTAGTTTAGGCCACAATAAAACAAACATCAGTTGTTAATATTATCCTTACTTTGGAACTTTTATCAACTTTTTTTAAATCGAATTCAGGTCATGTCCGGTCTTAGGATACCTTACATCTCATAAAACAATGGTCAAACTCCCTATACCATCTTTCTTATTCATGTAAAGAAAATAAGTGATTTTTGTTGTAAGTTACTCTTGTTTATTTTCCCATAACATTAAAGTGATGTTTATTTAACAGGTAGGTCTTGTGGAACTTATGTAGTCTAAGTTTGACATCCTATAATAGAACTTCTATGAATGATAATACATATATATATGATGTAAGGTGATGAGACAGGCTTTAAAGTATGTAAAAGAAAAGTAGAGATACATGCTCTATCTTCCGGACCCATCTATCACTTTATAACCCTAAACTACATTCTCAACTTTGATAAAACATACTTAGGAAATAGAAAAGTTATGTCGGTAAAAGCATTACGGATATATTGGTCTTAAAATATTAAATATCTATTGAATGAGTATTTTACATTGTATAAATTCAGAACAAACAAGTGAAATTTGAAATACAACTTATTTTACGAATAAAATGTTATCATTTATCCAGAGATGGATGATAAAGTATAATGAAGGTTTGTAAGGCAAGTTTATTTTGTAAAGAATTTTCTTTTTTCCATGCAAAGCTATTTTAAAAACTGCACATATACATGTGTATGGTCATGGAGAGAACATTTATGTAAGTTGTTTTCAATGTATACTATTGATAAGTAATAGATCCTTCCAAAAAGTTCGAGAAAAGTAGACTGATTGACTACAGACTGATGACTGATGTACTAAACGGTCGATTTTCTTTTGATATCTATTGTCTACAAAATATATATTAAAATACACAAAAAGAATTTAGCCGTTGAGAACTAGAGTACTTTCAAATGAAGTTATAGGTCTACCGGCAGCGACCGCATCTCGAAGGGTGTACATTGTTGTACATCCCAACGTTTCCCTCCTAATACTAGAACTCCACTCTGGGAGGAACTGCAGTCCTTTAAATCTCTCGTTTCTAGAGGCTTGTCAGTGCGTGACTAGGCCTCCTGGAAAGAAGAAAAAGAAACCTTTGCCTAACGATCTGCAAAAATGGTTTCCATCAGTCAGAAATTCGAAGAGTCGTCCATTGGAAAGAAACTCCAAGAACTGCAAGGGAACCTCCGGACTAACTCCTAAGGAAAGCGTACCTCCCCTACATCAAAGGAACTATCGACAAAATACCTAGAATCCAACGCAAACATAAAATTGGAACAACCTTTACCAATGGAACTATCACCAAGAGGATCCTGGGCTCAGTGAAGAACTGTTTCCCCTTCAAAACTGAGGGAGTGTAACAGAGCCCTTGCAGCTGTGGCAAGTCTTACATCAGGCAAACGGGTAGACTGGTGTAGACTCGTTTGCAGGAACACATTAAGGCAGTCAAAAAACAATATCAAATGGCACAGCATTCCAGTAAGTCCAGCCAATTAATCATGGTCGCAGACACCAAAATCTTGGCCTCAGTGACAGGTTACTTATAAAAGGTTAGCAAAAGAAGCTCTTGAAATTGAAAAACACCCTCACAATTTTAATAGAGAAGACGCTTTCAAACAGTGGAAGACTGGGAAACCCCTTCATCGCAGGTAAAAGACCCAGTTAAGCCTACTTTACGTTAAGCCCGGAGAGCCTCCACCGTCAAACAGAGTGATCTAATACAGGCTGATGTAGCATTTGTTGCAATCACTACCAGGTATGACCTAGGCTAAACTAAGGACACCATGAACACCCCTGAAGATGATTGCAGTATCTCTGGACGTACTCCATTTGAGACGCAATCGCCACCGGAAGACCTAGATATTTAATACTGTTAATAACGAAAATTATTAATTACAGAATAATCCATGTTTTTTTTATGCATTAGAGTCAAGTTTTCAGAAAAAGATTGACCCTACTGTCGTTAAGTTCCTGTAAGATATACTGACAGTTGATCACTAAAGAAATAAAATGAAATCAGAAAAAAATATTACTCTTACTTTCATAGGTAGAAAATCCAATTAAGAAATGGAAATTAATTAATAAAGTATAAAATCATTCAATTCAGGTTCAGTATGGAAATTAAATGCTTTAATAATCTGTAAAATCAATTAATTACAGTAAACTGGTCCAGTATGGAATCCACCTTCCATTAACATGGCTTCTTTGTTTAAAACAAAAGGCAGAAAAGCAATCTATACAGAGATAAAACCTGTTGACAATTAAACAAATAGAACAAATGTTGACCCCTTTGAATAAATTTAGAGATTCTATGGTCGGCTTTCTTCGACCTTAATTGAATTTCTATAGTTCAACAATATAACGTATATTGTGAACAATGTAACGTACATTTCTCACATATTGTTAACAATAGAACGTACATTGCTCACAATATTGTGACCAATGTATAGTTTACAGTTTTGTGAAAGGGTATTTTAAATTTAAAACTTTTTCAATAATCAAATTCACGCAGTATGTATTTTTTTTTTTTTTTTTTGTTACAGGTATTTATTTGAAGCCTGATTAACTTCTTCAGTGACCCTAAAGTAATTCTAAAGAAATAGTTATTTATTCTGATTATTATATATGTATTCCTTTATTGGCCCTAGCCCTAGCCTAATCTTGGTGGGTGGGTACCCATTAGGATAGGGTTGAAAATTAAAAGAATTAAAAGTACGGAACTTCAGAGGGCGTGACTAACCAACGATGTCGTTGGCGTTGAATCGTATCACCTTAAGAAATGTGTCGTCGGGGTGGCCCGGCACATCAGGAAGCTTGGCGATACATTAGTTGCCCTCGAGTGGTCCTTCGGAATGGACGCATCTAAGTAAGACCGAAGGCCTGTGTAAAGAAGTGTTGTGTGTTGTGGAATCAACTGAACGGCGAGCGATAATTCGTTGCACACCGTCCCTAAAGTGCTGGAAAAACCACTCCTAACTAGTATTGTCTGGGTGGCATCAGTTATAATTAACACGGAATCATCCTGCACGGTGACATTGCCGTACTTTAAAACTTTTGTAGGAGTGAGCGACTACCTCGGAGAGTACTAAATAACCTGGTGCAAGGGAGAGAAATCGTTTCGACATACTCAAACAACACATAGTAGACATACTAGAAATATAGACTGCCAATTGGTGTGGCACATAGCTTCCCCGCATGCTATCACGTACTTTTTAATTTTATGCTTTTACAAGCCATTATTGTCTAATTTGTTTAATTGTTTCCCCTGTTTTTTTAATCTGTCAAAATCGTTTTGATTTTTTACTTGAATTAAAGTATCAATTAAGCAAAAGTTAAAGAGCTCAGACGGTTTCAAGTAATCTGGGGCTATCTGCGGGCTACTTTCGATAAACTATAAAAGTTTGTATCAGATAGTACTTTTGAAGCTATAGATGAAAATTAATGTATGTTTGTGCGCATGTGGAAGAGAAAAAAATGAGTGTAGAAAGTTGAAACTTATATGGAACCAACAATGGGCTACTCATGACCTACCACCCAAATTTAATTAAATTTTGACGTGTAGTTTTTAAGATACGTTGGTTCGCAAAAATTTAACGACAGACGTAAGACAGACACGGAAACAAAAATGATCCCTGATGTCTGAAACGCAATCTGTCTTGGAATTTTTGAAATCGGAGACCTAAAATTTGTCCGTTCTTCAGAACGATCACATAGCTTCCGTTACCTTCGGTAAGCTCGGAAGCAAAACTAACATTCTGAATTTAAATATCTAATTTAATTAATTAATGAGTATACATTTCGCACAACGGGTGATTGTTTACATTTCATATCCGATTTTCAGGTCAATCTAATTTACTTTACAAGCTTTTATTTAACTTGCATTGTTTGTATGTATGTTCGGGTCAAATCTTGCAACTGAATTTTAAAGCAGTTATCCTCAACTGATTGAATTGAAATTTTGCATACACGTTTAGTTTGGATGACAATGCATAATTAGCTAAGTGACAGCATTCTAAATTTAATAAGACGAACAGCCTAAGATGGCGGAATTGTTATTTTTTAAGCACGCTCATGATATGAGTATCAAATGAAAGAGTTTGCTGAGAAGAATACGAAAAATAAAATGCCCTCACTCTAAATCACATATGGCGGATGGCCCACGATAAAAGCTTGTTTTTAAAAATATTTTCTTACTATTAATTTATTTATCAATAACTCGTAATTTTTTATTTATTTTTAAATTGACATTTTATTACTACGTTTTTATTAGCTTGCATTCTTGTTTGTTTGAGTGTTTGTTTGTTTGTTTGTTTGTCCGGTACAAATCTGGCAATCGATTTCTAACTAACTTCCCGAATAGCTAGACATTTGAAACTTTTAGCATAGCTAAGAACACGATGACAATGCATTATTTTAATACTTTTAGCCATCTTACAGCAGAATTTAATTGGTTTTCAGCAAATTTTGCTGTATGGAAAGTTAGTTCGGAAAAAACCCGCAAGTTATTTTATTTGTTTTGTCATATCCCGTAGTATTTACAATCTTCATTTTGACGGGTTTCAAATTTGTGATTTTTTATTAAGAGGTAATTATTGAATGACAGCGAAAAGTAAAAGAAATAAATTAATTGGCGTGTGACACCCAGGTTTTTTTACACTTGTGTCCTAGGTATAAGTTTAATTTTTCTGCATCTGTACTTCTTTACTTGTACACCATTTTTCTTCTCTTACTCTCCCTTCACATACACAGGGGCATATCAATAGCACGGTTTAGATTCGGTGTTGATGAGATCCGTTGTTCAATGATTTGAACTATTATAGGTTTAAGATCAGCTCTCTCGATGGTTGTCATTATTATGTGAAGTAAATAAATTCGGAACTTCGGTTTTTCTTTCACTAACATTATAAATAACAATGACAATTATATTATGAACATTACATATAATTCAACAGAAAATTTAAAAACTAAGTATATAAAAAGTTCTTTTCATCTTGTAATTATTTAAATTTGTATTGAAATGGAATATAAAATAAATGTTTTAATCTAAATCATCAGAAACATTTTTCGTGAAATTTTCGAATGATTATGAGGAAGTAAAAATAACGGAAAAGATGCATAACATTGAAGCTGAGAGCTGACATGAGACTTAGCAGGAATTCGCTTATTCGTCTTGGTGGCGTTAAGGCCAATGTACACTAAGTGATTTTTATTATGACATTCTCTTGTATGATTTTGTCACAAGCTAATTTAACTGTCAAGACAGTATGATTTCTATAATATGATTTTTGTTATAATTTTTTCTGTAATTATTAGAATATGGTAGGTTTATTTAGGCTACATTTACAAAGTAAACGTTATACTTCACTTGTTTGTTTTGTTTTGTTTGTTTCCTTTAAGTAAACGTTTACCACCAAATCAAATGACTCAAGTCAAAAAGTGAAAACATAAAAGAAAAAAACCATATAATTTTTGTGTATGATTTAGTCACACGGAAAGTCATTAGACAAAATAACATAGTGAAATAAGATTTTTTTTTCTTAAAATGTTAATATAAGATACTCCCATTACCACAAGCATATTGTTAGTTTAGCTCTTTTTGAATATTAAAGGTTTTAATGAAAATAGAAATGAGTGAAATAAGAACAACTTAATGTTGAAAGTAGAACTGATATAACTTGTTGGATGTTTTTTATTGCAACATCGTTATATAATGAGAATGAGAAGCTTCTCCTAAGGGTAAAAAAGGGTTTGAGATTTGCGTAAAGTGTGGTGTCACTTCGGTTTTAAGATCTTGATATCTCATTTTTAAACTTAGTCTTGAAGGATTTATAAGCTTTAGATCTTCTCTTAGCAAAAGCTCATGTCTTCAACCTAAAGTTTTAAAAACAAACTCGCAAGTTCGTTCTTAAGTAATACGACTACCCTGCTTTCTACTTTACAACTCCGAACAAGTACGTAATTTAAACCTCCCTCTCTCTCTCCACTCTCCACACTTCAGTCAGTGGAAAAATAACGATATACACCTGTCGACGTATAAAGTTTAAATAAAGTTTTACCAGGTTTGATTATGAGAAATCTGCTTTTATTAGGAATACAACTGCATAAAGATAAAATTTTAGATGGAACGTCAAAGACAGCCCCCAATAGTCCCAAATTATTTCTACCAGTGCATATAGCTTTCTATCGCGGAAGCGTACAACCTAATTTTTTAATCACACTCATATTTTGATAATCTATCCCATTGTACTTTGTGTTTTGTTTCTGAGCTTACCGGTAACGGAAGCTGTATGATCGTTTTAAAGAATGAAAATATTTTGTCTCCGATTTCAACAATTCCAAGACAGCAATCCGTTTCAGACATCAGGGAACATTTTTGGTTCCATGTCTGTCTGTCTCTCAATTTTTGCGTACAAACATAGGTATCTTAAAAGCTACACGTCCGATATAATGAAATTTGTATGGTAGGTCATAATTAGCGTATTGTTGGTCCCATATAAGTTTCAAACTTCTGCGCTCATTTCTTTCTATTCAACATGCGCAAACATACATTTATTTACACCTATAGCTTCAAAAGTACTTATCTGATTTGTATGCAAACTTTTATAGTTTATCGAAAGTAACGTTTATCGAAGCACAAGATTAATTTGAATCGTCTGCGCTCTTCAATTTTCGCTAAATGCATACTTTAATTCATGTAAAAAATCATAACAATTTTGTCAGATTAAAAAAACGGGGGAAACAATTAAACAAAATAGACAATAAAGGCTTGTAAAAGCATAAAATCAACAAAGTACGTGATAGGATGCGAGGAAGCAATGTGCCACACCAATGGGTAGTCTATTTTTTAAGTTTCTTTTCAATTTATAACCATTATCTTATTTAAGTACTAATGTCAACAAAAGTATGTTTTTAGATATTACATAAATTTTATGCCCGAAAAATTATAAGGAAAACAGAACTCAAAACAAATTCGACTATTAATTGAAATCAGTGATGTATGCTATATTTTGATCGAAAATATTTACTAATACAATGTCATAATATGTTTCAATTAACTTTCAGTGTAAAATCATGTTTTCTGGATTGTTTGACCACATGAAGTTGCGTAGATAAAATGGTTATTACATTTACCCAGATTTCGTGTCAATTAAAACCTCTATTTATAAAGTACCTTAATTCAAAATAGATTCCTTTTGCAATCACATATTGATTTATTTTGAGTTTGAACTCTAAATGAACATTTGCCCTGTTGACCTATCGATTTTGAGTATGACCCAAACGAATCGTTGCCCAAATTATTAATTATATTCTTAAACTCAAAACTTTTTAGCTCATTACAAAGTCTGGAAACATACTTGAGGACTAACACAACAAAAGGAGTTTCTTTATGTGTTTACAAGGTGGCAATATTACAACATGTATACTATGTTAAGATCAAGAATATTGTAACTCTATTAAATGAAAAAAGTTTCAATGAAAATCTAATATCCCAAATGAATTAATTCCACTTGTAGCTAGACTTAAAAAATCTGGAAAGGACTAAACAACAAAAGGAGTTTCTTTATGTCTTTACAAGGTAGTAATATTACAACATGTAAACTATGATAAGATCAAGAATATTGTTACTCTATTAAATGGAAAAAGTTCAATACTTACTACTTACAATTAATTTGTTTAGTTTTGGAAATATTAATAATAGTTTAAATTATAAAATAATTCTTAAGAAGAAACTGTTGGAATATTCATGTACATTGTACATATATAGAAACATTAAGAACTCTTGCATAATTTTTAAGTTATTAGGTACTCTTAAAATTTACCATTTCACATAGAGTATAGAAAAAAGATACTAGCTAGGCTTGAGCTTATTAATTGAGATAAAAAATAAAATTAATGCAAAATTATTTTGTTATGTACATATTTATAACAATGCAATTTTTGTTTTTATGCAGTTAGCAGAAACCTAAATATCCCTAGAAAAAGGAACCTAAATATCACCGAATCACCTTTTGGCGTTCTCTTAAGGACATCACCAAAACGCATTTGCAGGTATTTTGTAAATTGAATTCTTGTTAATATTTTATCAAAAATAGAACTTGAAAGGAAGCAGAGAGTAATCTTATAAGAGAGAAAATAATTTTCTTATAACTTTTAATGATTCAATAACGAATAATCCAAAATGAAATTATTTTTATTTGTCGCGTTCAGAAGATTCTCTCCAATATGTGATTCTGTTTCCTATTTCTATTGAATTATCTCTTGAAATCGGTTTGTTGTAAAAAAATGTTTCTTGAGCTCTCTTTCTTTCATTAGTTACTTATTTCAGTAATTTTTGTTCCTCTTTATGATTTTCTAACACTTGGTGGATTTTCTTCTTTTTTTATCTCAGAGTTAACAAAAGAAAATCCTATTATTTAATCACCTCCAATTCACATTTTCTATCCGAGATAATCATTTTATGTTTTGTCTAGAAGAAGACAGAGAGTAAAGTTGCCTCTGATTTTTTCCTGATCTAGTCTCAAGTTTCATGGTACGGCATTGCTCCAAACAAACTTAGTGAGCGAAACGGAACTAATAGCTTAGGTTATAGGGGAAAGTTGGTTAACGAAATTTCAGTTGAGGCATTCCCATTCTGGCCTCATTCTATTGTGTAGCTTGTCTAAGGTCTTTTACCTCACTCTACGACTTCCTCCGTCCGGCAAATAATCTCGGGTTTCCATCCTCACTCCTTCATTACCTTCGGAATTTTCCTTCATTTTCTTACTTGGAAAAGTCCTCGCGTTCCATTTCATTTCTATATTGAGTTAGCTCTTAACTTCAAAGTTTATTTGTTCAAAAGGAACCAGAGGTATCCCCAATATTTTTTATACAATAAACATTATTATTCTAGACATTCCTCTTTTAACAAAAGGAAAATAAAGATTGAAATGATGATAATAGATTAAATAAAGACTGAAAGCTATATTCATACACCATATATAAAATGGTGGATTATTTATAACCTAAGGTTAAATTCTTCTCTCGTGAGTTATAAATCCTTCTTAAATAGGAAATGTGGGAGTCATTTTATCAAAACTTCCCTTACGTTTCTTTAAGACTTAGCACAGGGAAAGAGGATTACCTATATAAAACTAAAGTCACTAAGTAAATTCAGTAAGAAACGACAATCATTGCAAAGTAGAATTTCCAAAAAATAATATAGAAAATAGAGCTAACACATATTATTAATAATTACTTAATAAGACATACGGAACGAAACTAATTTTAATAAGATATTCCATATAGCTTTATTAAATTCCTATCAGTGGCCTTAAGAGTGTCTTCTAAGCAAATTCTAAGAGCCTTCGTAATTATTAAATTCTTGGATATTTGATCAGTAATTTCACATGCTTATTTTAATTACACACATATTGTTCCATCGACAACTATTGTCTTAAACATTAATTTGAAAATTTTCTTATATAAATTAAATTACTTTGTACACTCTAGTTCATTTCTGAGTACTTAAACTTTTAATCACATAGTACTTATATATGAAACACATATATGAGTTGCTGAAGCAAGTATCTTATCATAAAGGCAGCATGTAATCAGAAAAGTCATTAAATTTATTAAATAATTATATTTATAATATTTTTTAAATATATTTACGTATAATGATTCGGCCCAGTAGTTTAAGTTCCAAGCCGTCTGCAAAGACGACAAACTATAGACAGATTTTTTTGAAAAACTATACTTTTTTGGAATTTAATTTTTAAGTATTTTGTAGTATTCATACTACGGAAGGTTTAAATTTTAATTTAAATCATATTATAATTACGGACTAGGTATCGTTATCGACAGGGGAAATTATTCTTCAGTATAGCTTAATTGGCTAGAGCATCTGTACTGGAAATATAGAGAGACCCGTGGTTCGAATCCCGGCGCTGAAGTCTATTTTTCTCTGTCTGTCTCCCCTTGTAAATAGTAATTATAATTTGATATACTTTTTTGGATTCGAGGACTTCAAAAAGAGGAATTTTCGCACCATCACAATACTTTCTCTCTCTGCATAGAGAGAAATGTATGCTGATAAGAAAGTAACAATAGTTTTATTCATTATTGAAACAATAAATGAACTTACACCTCGAGTAAGTTCATAATAAATAAATATTTATTTTGTAAATTCTGCCTAAATTTAAATATTTATCTTGTTAATGCTACCTAAATTAAATCAATTAATTTAACACCCTCAATGGTTGCGGTATAATAACAGCGTTATTTCTCTCTCACGCCTCTGAGATTAGCATAATTCATGTATGTGTTTGCTATCAATATTATTTATTTATTCTTAAATTGATCTGTTTCTTACTATTCAGGAACACCCACAACTTCTCAGGAACATACTATTGAGCGCAATCTTCGAGAGTTTATTAAGTTGAGAGAGGCATAGAACATAGTACAAAGGAGAAAAAGAGAATCATGGTGTCCGACAAACTTAAGTAAAAAAAAAAAAATATATATATATATAATAGAAGTTAATTCAACTATCGTAATTTGTTTAAAAATTTAAAATGAACAGTTACATAAATAAAATGAGGGTATAAAATGACATAAATTGGTCTAACTGGTCGAGTTAGCTGGTTGTAGGTCAAGGCTGAATGATTGTACAAGGAGCATGGAAAGATGTTAAACAGGGATAAACCGTATAAGCTCTTCGCTTCACGCCGCTTAGGAATAGTTTATCCTCTCTAGATAGTGCTCACTATTGTGTTGCCTCAATAAACACTGTATAATATATGATAACATTTACCTCACGGTGAGTATGGATATCATAGAAATTAAGCGATATGTTTGATAATATTAGGATTCCTTCATAATAGCGTTGCTCTGTCACTGAACATGAGATGTTACTTAAAATTATAATGTAGTATGATGTATGATTCATTTAAAGAATTAGATTATCTAATAACTAATTAGTTCAATTACAAGGTAATTAATTAGATCAAATTTTAACAAGATTAATAGATATAATGCGATTTGTAAAAAGAAGTATTGATTTTTTTCCCAATTATCAGCACATTTTACTAATTACTATACACTAAGTAATATTATTATTTTTTACTTCCTGTAAATGCTTACTACCCATTGCTGAAACATACAGGGTGGGCCAAAATAACCGCACTTTTTGGAACTCTAATAGTTCAGCTTCTGTAGTAGATAGAGATATGGGGTTTGCGGGGTCTGAAAACTACATTCTTCTACTTTAAATTTCATATCCATAACTTTAATAAATATTGGTTAAAAGCCATGAAATAACGGTTTGTAATAGGGTCTTAAAAAAAGTCGTTGTCCGGGTAGTAATCTTGTCTAGTATTATACTTTTGATGGAATAAATTACTTGTAGGTTCTTTGTAGGTATAGCAATCATTGAAGATGTGTTAAGCACAATGTTGCCTGAAGTCTGGGGAGTATTCTCTCGCAAGTATTGAATTGTTTGCAAGGAGCGATGGGACGGGGTAACATCTTTCATAAACGTGTAATTTAGCATTTGATCTTTAATTTCAGGCAAAATTATGCTTAATCCATCTTCAAAATTTGTTTGTAACACTGAGGGACTCCTCCCACTTACCTACAAAGACCCCCCCCCCCCTCTTCCACCATATGGTAATTTATTTTATTAAAACTATTATACCAGACAAGATCACTACCCAGACAACGCCTTTTTTAAAGACCCTATTTCA
This sequence comes from Gerris lacustris, assembly GCA_951217055.1. NCBI lineage: Eukaryota > Metazoa > Arthropoda > Insecta > Hemiptera > Gerridae > Gerris > Gerris lacustris. The sequence goes on along the minus strand of OX578283.1, from coordinate 20,524,596 downwards.
AACCGTCATTGTGTGGCTTTCTTTTTTTTTTTTTTTTTTAAAAGTGGTGGATTTTTTGCCCCCCCCCCCCCCCTTATATATAACAGCTGAATTATACAAATAAACCTTTGAAGGTTTATTTATTTGATTTCTAACAAGTAGTACCTTTCATAGAGATTATAAAACAAAGCAACAAATATTGAACTAACATAGACTATTCAGAATACTCAACAAACAAGTAAGCACCATATTCACTTCAGCTAATGAGGACAATAATTAATATTATATTAACCTAATTTGAGGAATTAACTAAGAATTAATTGAATTGTGAGAAATTAATATTTGCTGCCCCGAGAAAAAAGTACAGTTAACGTGAAGTAATAACGACAAATACGAAGTATATAAAGGTTGAGAGAGTAATTTTTGGAATTTGAAATCAAAGTTTTTTTAAGAGAAGGTTAAAACATAAATAAAAGCAAAATTGCTTTTATATTAGAACCAATTTAATTTCTTTTCGTCCACCTTTTATTCTGAAAGGAAGCTTGTGTATGAAATATTTATAATATATTTTTCTAGGGTGCTCACTTATACAAACATTTTTATTTCAGCAATCTTCACGCTCCGTGTTGCAGACGAATGAGAAATACCATTATTAGTTTCTTCGCCTTGAAAGGTCTTATAAAGTTTATTTTGTTATACTCTCTTTCCTTCGACACATATGGCAAGAGTCATTAAAAGATAGATGCATGATCTGAGAATATCTACTTCAAAGAAAGCCTACAGAGAAGGTCCCAAATGATATTCAACCTTTAGCTCAAATTGATTCAAAAAATTTTTTTTTCTATTATCACTTATATTTAGAAAACTACTGAGCCAATTTAAATGACATTGATACATTATATGAGGATTAGACCACAGATGTATGTAGTGAGATATAGTGAACGGATGCTAAAATCGCCTCTTCACTACAAATCTTTGTTAACATAACAGATGTCTTCAGCACAAGGAGTGTAGTGGCCAGAAACAAACAAAAATGAAGAATTATGGAGACTTACTGGAAAGGCCCCTGTTGATCGACAGAGCCAAGAACGAAAATGGAGGTGGCTGGGACACCTAATGGGGACCACACACTTACAGTTTAACTGCAGGCCGTTATCGAATACGATTGTCGTAAGGCCAAAATCTCAGACCACCACACATTACCCGTCCACCTCCGGCAGACAATCGGAAAGAACTACAGGTCTGTGCCTGTTTGCACCATAAACTGTACGATAAATTCCTGCAGGCCGATATCTTTTGTTTTTAACTGCAGGCCATGAACTGCTCCACTGTCCGTCCCCACTAGACTTTCTAAATGTGTAGAAGTAAACGTTGTGCGTTGTACGTAATATGGGTTAATTATTGAGAACCAGTAAAGAAGAAGAAGAAAAAAAAAAAAAAAAAATGTTGGACGAATATGCCTCCATGAAAGAGACACTAGTTCAAGCAGGTCTTTGTTGCGTGAATTGAGGCATTCCCATAAAGAAGATTTTAATTAAACTATTTGCGAATGAGCAAAAACAATTTCAACAAAACTTTGCGATTGGTTTCAACTTTCATTAGTAAAACGAACCAAAATGCGCCAGTCAATAAGTGCAGAAGAAAGGCTGACTGCAACGCTACGATTTTCAGCAAAGGGTTAGAGCATCGAAGATTTGAAATTTCCCACAAGAAATTCCCCTTAAGCGCTTGGATTAATCATACCAGAAACGACTAAATACATTTATTTCGTCCTTCGGCCTTTTGTTTGACTAATTTTCGTCCTTTATTTTCCATAGACATGGATATAGACGATACATGTCTATGAAAGCTGCAATAAAATTAGGTTTATGGTCCACCATGGTTTCGTTAGTCTAAAAGTTTCTAACAAAGTGATAATATTTTGGCCTGCAGTCCGACGGAAGGAAATAAACAAAATAAAGACTATTCACTCTACACGCCTGTAGGCCGACTGATAGTGTAGGGCGGCATTGACCTTGAGGCACAGGCCGGACAGTCCACGGTCTGTCGTCTCTCCTTCCATCCGATCCTCGCCTCTACACTCCACACACCTACAGTCCACCTCCGACTGCAGTCCGTGATTTTAAGGAAAACTGAGGAGTGTGTGGCTAATCTCCGTGGACTCACAGATCATTATCTTCAGTTAAACTGTTAGTGTGTGACTTAGAAACCAGATGAAGCAGCAAAGAAGGTCTTAGAGTTGAAACCACAACTGTCATGAGGAGAGGCAGGCCGAAGGGGACTTGGTGAAGAACAGTAAAAAAAAGAAGGCTATTAACAAGTGGAAAAACCCAGGGGTGAACTCATGAATCAGGCTATGGATCGAGATGGGTGACGGATTCTCCTGGATTTTCTAAGCTCCCATGGAAGCCAAAGGAACTAAGTCAACCTCTCAGATGACCCGATCTTAATGTCAACCATCTATAAATATTGCTTCAGTTACACTTAAATTTTGAATTCTATCATCAGTAACACTCATTTCGTGTAATCCATCCAAGTATACTTTATTTTATACTCAGGAGGAAGCAATGTGTCAATCAAATTTTTTGCATTTAGCAGAAAAAAAGAAGCAATTAAGGATTGGTCTTTCTGTATTAATCTCTACAGTGACTTGTTACATAAATATTTACCTAGTTTTAACAACTTGTTAGCAGGTCTTCGGCAGGAAAAGTTTAATTTAACTTTTTCCCTCTCGACAATTGTTTTTCAAGTTTCTTTTTGAGCTAAAAAAACAAACTAAAGTTTAGAATAAACAACTCTCTTCTTTTTCAACTTTATTTCAGAATAACTTCTTAGGGGAAAAAATTAAACGTTTAGAGGAAAATTATTTTACCACAACATGAAGGTCAACTTCCATTTACGTGAAATAAAAAATAATGATTATCTATTTTAATAAACTTAAATAAATTTTACTTCTACTTTAGGTTGTAGTTCCGGCACCTCAATTTCTAGAAATCGAGCACTGGCAATAACCATTCAGTAAAGGGAACGTAGTAACCAATAGGTTACTAAGTTTTGGTAATAACTACGTTAGCAAACTAATAGGTGGCATCCTCGTAACTAATGCAACTATTATTAATAGTGAAGGCTTACTGACTAGTACTAGTGTTGTACAAGGATGGACCGTAGGATAAAAATAACACTGTTTTTTTACAACTTTCGTAAAATTTAATCTTCTATTTAACAAATTCAATGTAAATTTATTTTTCGTGACAAATACTACTTCTACACTTTCTAAACTAGGCATCGCGTGGCTCTATCATTTAAGTGAGAGTAATGCAATAAATAATAGATAGTTAATCATGATGAGTTGATAGTTAAAGAATATGTTTGTAATATAGAGCGCCGTGTAGTGGGGGAGAAGGGTTTTCTATTATTTCTTAACTCACCTACACGTCCCGACCATTCCATTTAACTATTATAAAATGTATCACTTCGATACACAAATACTTCTGCATGTAGGTATCAAGTTGACATTTTACATACCTGTTTCAATTGTTCTTTAGACAATGTATATGAAGTTTTATTAAAATCGTTGCGTTAGAACGTAAGATATCGGTAAAAACGTTGTTTTCTCTACTTTAAACGATTAGGCCCGCTTTAATAGTTTTAACGATCTTTATTAAATCATAGCGGTGTCGCTATTAGTTTTACTAAAAATGTTATTAGAAAAAAATGTTCCTATTATCGAATTGGTGATAATACAATTTTTCCCGTACTGAAATTCCAATTATACATTTGAAGCTTACATTTACGCGATCCTTACGCGTGAACTCTTGAACGGATAACGCTGTCCAACGAACTTAGCCTGAGCATTAGTAAAAGGAACATGTATACCAAATTTAAACTAAATCGGTCAATTTTTACTCAAGTTATCGACGGACACGTAAACTTTACTGACAGACAAACCAACAGACAGGATGCATAGTTTGTTGAATGTAAGAAGCTCGCTTACGCTCGCTTCAATTAAGTTTCTTGGCCTTATTTTTCAATTAAGTATAAATTTCTGTATTTGTTTTTTTTCAATTGGCTTTATTTATTTATTATATTAAATTCTTTGCTGAAAGCTAAATAAAAGAGGCTTTGACGAGGGCGTGTCGATGCGGAACGTGGCACGTAGCTTTAAAGTGAATTGGCTTGAGCCTCAAACTCGAGATATCAATCAAGTTAAAAAGTTCCTCTTTTTCTTTGAAATAAAAGAAGTAGAGTAAAAGCGAGCGCGCTAATACAGACTGCTGTGAATCGTAACTTGGACATTCCCGTAAATTCTCCTTCAATACCTCCTTCATCTCTATTGTGAAAAAAGTCTATAAAGAGTATTTAAAGAACAAAACAAAAAGTTTTTCTTTCGCTTTTAGTTAAATTGATGTTTTTGAAATTACCCTCTGTTCAATGGGATTGGGATTTTAGTCGAATATAATTCATTAAAAACGATTTATTAAAAACTATGCTAAACCTTTGAATTTTAGTATAAGAAGTTCTATCAGAATTGGAAATTGGAATTTTAGAGCTGCAATTCTATAACAAAAGTAATTTAACCTCGCCAAATTTGTGAATGTAAATAACTACTAGATAATTGCAATTATCAAAAATGATACTGCAAATGCATTTATATTACAGACTAATTATTTTAACGGTTAGTTGTTGATTTTGGGTAAAACTATAAGTGAGTTAAAGAGGAAAGAACAGAACATTTTCAATCTAACTTATTTTAACTCAATTTCCTTTTAATTTAAATTAGGTACCAAGAGTTTAAATTTTTGTCACAATACCATAAAAAGATGTAAGGGTTTTTTATTACAAAAAAAAGCAAAAAACATGATGTTTCCTTCAAATCAACCTGCCAAATACCATATTAATTAGGCATTATGTACACAAAAAGTTTAGGCAGTTAAACTTCATCGTAAGCATTTGCCGCATTAAGTCAGAGAAAATTAAGGACGAAATTAGGTTTCAAAACCACTCCAAACAGGATGCAAGGGGGAGCGAGTAGGGGGAAAATTAATAACAGCTTTGTGTAAAATTAATTGCTGACCGCATAATCAACTCTGGGAAGGGCTTCGGATTAAGTTGAACCTCAGAGTGTTTAACAAAGTCCAGTCATTAATAGTTGTTTTCAAAAGATGTGTTTTACAAGAGAAACAGTAAATCCATGGAGAGGAAATAAGAACAAAAACTAAAGGTAATGACACGGGCTTTGGCATAACGCCACCAATGTTTGCATTATGGCACCCAAGGGAATATAACACTAAGATAGACACCTCTAACTATACATCAGCAGAACACCATCTCATACATAAATGTCACACCGACCACACGTTGTTTGTGTGGTTAGCTCTATGCATCGTACTTCCGTTTACGATAACATTGTTTTTAAGGCTATTATTGTAGTATTTCGTTCACTGCTATTTCAACTATTTTGGTCAGTGGCTATATTTTCACTGTCTGTTCAACAAAAAAACATATTGAATGCTTTAAACTATATATATTGGTGAAATATTCTATTTCTACCTTTCCTATATTGTCTGTAAGGCATTATTCGACGGTAAATTAGGATAGGTGATTAAATTACCTTCTTTACGGTTAATGGGTGGAAATTAAATCAAAATGAAAGGGCTTAATTATCTTCTTTTCTACTCAAAGAATTTTGTATGCAATTTAACTTCAAGAGGAATTACCTTTCTTGGGCTAAAAATTTATTTTAGAGTAATTATACCTTAACTGTAATTATTCACATAATTCCTCTGACCCTCTCTTGAGGCTTTTTTATTACAAGATTCACATATGAAATAAAAACTCTTAAGGTAGAAAATCTGTTCAATAAAATATCAGTAAATGCTAGTGATAAAATGCTCACGGTTTTTACATACAAAAAAACTATACTAATAGTATACCTAACATTTTTAAAAGTTTAAATAATTTTGCGTCACAAATTAAAACCCTAAACTCTAATATATTAGAACATAATTTGAACATAATTTGTTCACTGAATATGGTTGAGAGACAAAAAGAAGAATTTAAAATTAAAATTTCATTTGTGAAGTGTTATGTCTTTTATCTAACTAATTAAAACGTCACAACAATTACTTCACAATAGAATGTATTCGTGGCTTATCAAATACTAGAGTAAATTACATAAATATACAAGTATAACTAATAAAAATTAACTTTTAGTTATTTTTTTATCAGAGGTCAAAAGGTTAGTAACAAAGGTAAGGGTTTTTTTTTAATCCATACATCCAAAAATAACCAAAAAAAAATATTTCAGAACTAGCAAATGCACTTAAAATAAAGTCAATACCACATTTCAATTTTTCATCTTAACAAAGAGTATAAACCCATATACCAAATCAATTAATGATGGAATTGACGTTGACCGATACAACTAAAAGGCTTCCACTATCTAAATTTGAAATATTATATACTTTTTGTTCAATCCATGAGAGAGTCATCTATATATATAAAATTAAAGTTTTGTCTACTATCAAAATAGCGAAATATTTGGATACTGTTTATTTCATACATTCCGAAAACCGAATCATTGACTTTTTTTGTGTATGTATGTGTCTTTGCCGCCACTGGCCCGACTTAATATATAGGTACAAACCAGGCCAAACGAAGTCGATTAATCTTTTCATAGAGGTGTGCGCCAACATGTTGCGCATGTTGTAGGGTTGGGTTTTATCGGGAAGTATCGAGTAGAACCAAAGTTATAACCAAATTTAAATAAATATAAAAATCACAGGGAAGTACTTGCGTCCAAGTACTTTTTAGGGTTTTGTAGAAGATTAAGCATGCCCGTTATGTAATTATGATTTTATTCTTAGATATCAAGGGTCCGGGTTCGATCCCCCGGGGGGTCACAATGTTTTTCATCGGTAATTACGACTAGAAAAATTCATTTTTTCAGACCATTTCCATCGCTTCACCATAAGGTATAACCATGAATTATTTAGAAATTTTAGGACCACCCGTTATATAGTTGTTGGGGAGGGGGGACATTTTTGGGGCTATATTTTGACTTATAAATTAATAAAGAATGAAAAATTTAAAAAAGCAAATATATATTTGAATCCTACTCTTCACCAGCTTTCATATGATACCCAACTCAAAATTTTACAAAAATAAAATTTTTGGCGCACTTCAAATTTTCGCGCCCAAAATTGGCAATTTTTTAAAATTTGGGATGAACTCCCGGAATTTTTATCGCCCCACAATAAGGCATTAGCTCAAATTATTTCGAAATTTTAGGACCAGCCGAAGTATAGTGGTTGGGGGGGGGGAATTTTTTTGGGTATATTTTGATTTTTTTACCCAATAAGGAATGCAAAATTTACAAAAGCTTATATATATTTGCGCCCTACTCTTCAGCAGCTTTCATTTGATACCCCACTCGAAAATTAAAAAAAATATAAATTTTTGAGTTTACAACATTTTTGCGAATTGCGCATGCGCATATTTAATTTTGAACTTCTGTATATTTTTCCTGTGGTTGGGTCAAAAAGTTGCACCAGTATTTCAAATTTCAGCTCTTTAGCTTAAACGGTTCGGGCCCTATGAACCAAAGAGCGACGGACAGACGGACACATCACCCTCGGCATAAGGGTTTTGAGAAGAATCTACAAAACCCTAAAAATCATAACAATGTCGGTTATTGATTTTAACATCAAAACAAAAATGTACGTATGACATCCACTGTTCTTAAGCTAGTGGTTTTAAACTTGGTACACAAAGCAGTACCTGCATGTAGTAGTGCTGCCCGGATAATATGAAAATTATGATGTCATTATGACTCATTTTGCTACGGCAAAAAGTTAAAAAAATTCGCACCAGTTATAGTTAAATTTGCACCCATTATACTAATTTATAAGACAAATCATTTCTTAAGAATTCCGTTTGATATTTGCCGCCATTTTGAAAATATTTATTTTTGAACATTAAAATTAAACGCTAAATAATTTCGGAACTATTTCGCTCATATATTTCCTTAAACTGCCACCATTTCCAAGACGCCAGCGTTTGATTAATTTAAATATTATATATAAAATTTTGAGGCATAGATTAAAAATATATGCTTTTTTGATTTATATGTTATTTTTCGTACATAATAATGAAATGGAGGATATTTTGCATGTAATAAATACCCTCTCAACTGTGATTCACAGGGTATTGTAATCTCAATAATGGAATGAATAATGTATAGCATAAATATTATAGTCCTGATTCCTGATTCTTTTCTATATGAAGGCTTCGATATCTAAACTATATTTTATATTTTGGCCAACAAAAAAAATTGTTTGGATTTTTTTAATGCATCCTTGGGTGAGATATCGTCTGGAGTGACACACACACACACACACATATATATATATACATACTTATATACATATATACATAAAAAAAGAGTAACATTTCAGGAATCGATTAAGCATAGTCTATAACGGATTTCCATGGAGCAAATTTTCAAAAATTTTGAAGCCATTGCAATAGCTTAATTTTCTTCGAAAATTGGCTAAAACCTGTTTATTGTTTTGTAATAATCATTTCAATCTAGTAAATACCGAATAGTTTTAATTTAAAATTAAATAACTAAAGAAGTTTAAATAGTTTATAATATTTTATTGTAAGAAATATTTTATTTAAATTAATAAATTTTTATTTTAATCTTGCTCCTTATGGCCACTCAAAAAAAGTAAGAAACCGATTTTCAGCTGTAATATCAGAGAGAGAGAAAATAAATGTATTCTATGTTTATATATTGAGCTAAAATAGATGGTTATTACTATAATAGGATTTAAATTCAGTATAGGTTTGAAAGAGTTTGGTTCAGTTTATCGGACGGATTTTAATTGATGTGTAAAATGACTAAGAAAGACCAGTGATTTTACTTTATTACAACTTGCCCAATTAAATTATCTGATATTTCATCTTAGTCTGCTCAGAAATTTTATTAGGTTAGCTATAAACTCAGATATTTTCCCTAAAATTTGATTAAAGTTCCCTTTTAATACACTCACAAAAAAAAGAAAGAACAAAAAAACATTACACTATGTCTCTTTATTTCGTTTTTTCAATTATTTAGAAAAATGAGCTGAGAGAGGTTCATAAAGTAGACGAGTTGAAGCCAATAAAGCAGAGGGAGAAGAAGAAGGTAGAAATGGCATGTTGTCTAGAGCAAAGTAATGCTCTGTTTTTATATGTCTCGTAGATTTGTAAGTAGCCAAGCTAGCTTTTGTAACCATGTATTATCTTGTCTTTATGAAACTGTCTTATACGTTTTTATACATCTCGAATACTATCTTTTCTTCCTGTCCTTCATATGAGAACGCTTTCTAAGTTTATACGCTTCTTTTTTTAATGTCTTAAAGCCCTTGCTGCCCTTAAAGCCCTTGGTCGGGACCCCTTGATCTTAAAATCCAGTTTCTATTGTTTATTATGGTTTTTGTGTATTATTCTGATATTTTCTCCCTGAGAACCCTTTTTTTTTTTTTACCCTAGTGTCCTCTTTCAACAAACTTCGCCAAGTTATTATAATATCTGGTCATCTCTGTCAAGGTGATATGTACTACTCCAATTTTACCTTCCATCAGGCATAAAAAAAGATAGATGCTTCAAAATATGCATTACGTAGAAGTGGTTATTATCTTTCTTAATATATACTATATATATATATATATATATATATATATATATATATATATATATATATATATATATATATATATATATATATATATATATATATATATATATATAGTATATATTAAGAAAGATATATCACATTAATAGAAAACTATATATAACGATAATACCATGCACGTATTATAATAAAATGAACTATTATAATTGCAAATGATAAATTTTTAATTCAAATTTTTAAGTTTTAGGTAGTATTTATACTACGGAAAGATTACATTTTACTTTAAATCAAATTACAATTATCATTAACTACGGGAGGCATACAGAGAAAAATAGACCCCAGCACCGGGACTGGGGTCTATTTTTCTCTGTATGTCTCCCGTAGTTAATGATAATTGTAATTTGATTTAAAGATACATTTTTATTATACTGAGTAACGCAATTTAAATTAATAATAATATTATTTATCAATATCATTCATAACTAATATCATTCATATACTTCCATTAAATAGTAATTTAAAAAAAAATTATCACCAGGAAATTTACAACACGGATTAGATTTATGAGAAAGGACTAAAACATTTGAATTAGTTGGGTGTTTTTGTTTTAAGTGCTTTTTATCAACTTTAAAAAAAGGTCTAAAAGATCTCTCATGTCCTAGTGTCAATCTTTGTATATATCTTTGTGCTAGATTTTCCAAAGGAAGGTTGTATTTTACATTAACTGTAACTCTTAAATTCTTTGTTGAACTCCAAAAACCTTTAACAGCTTCTTTCTTACTAGACATAAGGAAAGACCAACTCGTCATATATGTACACTTGCAGGCTCTGAGAGTAAGACGTACAAGACTAACTCACAGCTTCTTGTTTACTAGACATAAGGAAAGACCAACTCATCATATCTGTACACTTGAAGGCTCTGAGAGTAAGACGTACAAGACTAACTCACAGCTTCTTGTTTACTAGACATAAGGAAAGACCAACTCATCATATCTGTACACTTGCAGGCTCTGAGAGTAAGACGTACAAGACTAACTCACAGCTTCTTGTTTACTAGACATAAGGAAAGACCAACTCATCATATCTGTACACTTGCAGGCTCTGAGAGTAAGACGTACAAGACTAACTCACAGCTTCTTGTTTACTAGACATAAGGAAAGACCAACTCATCATATCTGTACACTTGCAGGCTCTGAGAGTCAGACGTACAAGACTAACTCACAGCTTCTTGTTTACTAGACATAACGAAAGACCAACTCATCATATCTGTACACTTGCAGGCTCTGAGAGTAAGACGTACAAGACTAACACAGCTTCTTGTTTACTAGACATAAGGAAAGACCAACTCGTCATATCTGTACACTTGCAGGCTCTGAGAGTAAGACGTACAAGACTAACTCACAGCTTTATGTTTACTAGACATAACGAAAGACCAACTCATCATATCTGTACACTTGCAGGCTTAGAGAGTAAGACGTACAAGACTAACTCGCAGCTTCTTGTTTACTAGACATAACGAAAGACCAACTCATCATATCTGTAGACTAGCACTCTCTGAGAAAAGAACGTACCACACTAGTAGTAGTAGTAAGGGGGCGGGGAGGCCAGGCCTAGCAAATAGACCGCATTTGGGTCCTTTTTGCCAACCCCTGAACTCGCACCTATCGAACCACCACAGAATTACCCTCGAATTTCCTTGCTTGGGTCACAAAGGAGAGAATGTCTTGCCACTTTAGTGTGACAAGCTCTTCTTCCTTGATTTCCCCTGCTCCTAATAAATGAAAACGTAGTCTGCCATATCCTTCACATACTCCCACAAAGTGGTAGGCTGTCTCCTCTTCAAGCCCACACAATGGACTTCAATCTTTAATAGTGCCAGATATCTTCTGAGCTGGCAGTGCCCTGCCAAGACTCCAGCCATATTTCTAAGATTGGGCCTACCTAGTCCCATAAGCCATTGGGTTTTCCATTTATCTAGATCTGGCAGTAGCATTTTTGTCTGCCTACAGCCATCCGATCCTCTCCATGCCCTCCTTGCTTCCTCCCAGATCCACGCCTTCATGGTTAATCTCACCTGTCCTCTTGACCAATCAATGGCAGGTTCTGGTCCGCAGAATGGCATGGAAGCTCCTATCTTCTCCACTTCATCTGCTTTCTCACGTACCACACTAACTCACAGCTTCTTTTTTAATATACATAAAGAAAGATCAAGATGTGGACTAAACGACCATATTTTGACTGTAACACATACTAACTGCCAACAACTAAGGCTAATAAAAAGACTTACTTTAGATCCTAGCTGACAATCAGACCACAATAACTATGATAATTCTTTACTTAAAGAAACTGACATCTATAATATAAGTGGCAATGTCCTGATTGACTGACTGACTGACATAGAATCAACGCACAGCAAAATCTGCTTGACCGAGAGACTTGAAATTTTGAGGATATACTCGGTTCATATCATAGGCATCCACTAAGAAAGGATTTTGCGAAATTTTTATTTTTGTACCCAGGGGTACGGAGTACAAATGTCAAAGTAATGAATACTTTTAATGATGCATATCGTTGAAAAGCTCTTTAAAAGTACAGTAATTGTTGCTATGTACAGTTTTGTCATATTTTCATTTAGGAGGGGGGTAAAATGGAAAAACATGTATAACTACATCTTATATAAATGAAGAGTGTCTATGAGTGTCTTTCATCTTATTTAAATGAAGTGTCTATGAGTGTACTGCTTACATGAGATTATAAAGTTAAAATGTTGGTACACAGACTCAGGAGTACGGGGTACAAATGTCAAAGTAATTGATAGATACCCTTTATGATGCATATCGTTGCAAGGCTTTTTAAGAGAAAAGTAATTGTAATGTACGTTTTTGTCATTATTTTCATTTAGGAGAGGGGTAAAAAGGAAATGTCAACGTAAGTGTGTGTGCGCGCGCGCGCGAATGGGCGCGTGTGTGTGTGTTCTTTATTCAAATATACCATTTTATTCCGATTTCAATGAAAATTTGCACACTCGACCTTCAAAGCAAGGGGAAAAGGGGAAGGTCACTGACTTCATGCATTTTCGAAATTTTGATTTTGGTGCACAGGGGTACGGGGTACAAATGTCAAAGTAATGAAAACCCTTCACGATGCATTCCGTTGAATAGCTCTTTAAGAGTGGTGTACAATTATTGTTATGTACATTTAGGGGGGTAAAATGAAAAAATATAGCTATATCTATGTAAAAAAACAAATAATTGTTGTGTCTGTACATTTATCCGATTGGGCTAAAATTTTGTTATTTATTCATTTATTTATTTTTATTTTTATTATTATTATATTTTTTTTAAATACCTTTATTGAATAAAACATATTAATACATAAATAATATTTTAGTACATCAATTTATCTATTTTATTGATTTTACATTTTAGCTCTACATAAGGTTATCTCTCCACTAGAGAACATGGAGGCCCGAGCTGTGGAGAGAGAATATGGGGTATTTCCACTGAATGAGTAGTCCTGACAACGAATTTAAGTTTAGAAAATTTTATATCTGTCTGTCTGTGCGTCAATCACATCCAAATGGCTGAATAGATTTTGGAGGTTCTTGGGTACAATGTTAAGCTTAATTCTGCGGGTGATAAAGGATATAAAACGATTTGGTAGCTATATATGGAGCTGAGAACGGGGCTTCTAAATAGATTTCAAAATTCTTATTTAATTTTTCATAAAAAATGTATTTAACCAAAATTGCAGGAGAAACTACTGACCATATTTTATGTTTTGGGGAAATTTCTGTAGAAAGAACTGTTACTCGCTTTGTAAAATAATTTAAATGTTTCTTGATGGTACTTTATAAATCCATTAAATTGAAAATAAAACACCCCGTAGCGAAGCACGGGTATTCAGCTAGTAATTATATAAATTAATCAGTATATTTTAAATTTTTCATAGTTTAAATATTATTTAGCTAAATACTATTAAAATATTGATTAGAGTATTTAACTATGCTGTTGAACCACCATAATTAATAAATAAGGTTTCTGTATAAACTGTATTTTTCAGGTATTTACCCCCAAATATATAGTGCTAAAACTGTTATATTGATTTCTTTTTGAGATAAGGCCTGAAACTGTTTACATCATTTGAAAGAAATTTGTAGTAGCTTTGACTACATAATTCAATAAGGATCAAAGAATATAATTATATTTACTTAAGAACGTAAACAAATTATTAATTTAATACGCTTTAAAAATAATCATTATTGGACTCAAAAGCCCTTACAGAGAATTCCATCATAATCACAGGTAATTTTTCCCTAGAATGTTGTCGATAAAAACTAATTCAAGTTTGAGATATAGTGTAAGTATTGATTTTCAATTAAATAAATAATAACTGTCCTATAGACAATTTGTAAACTACGGGAAAATAATTTATGCAAAATTATCTTATGTTTTTAAAATTTCGTTGGGTAAACTTTTTTTAAATTTAATTATAATAACTTATAAAATAATTTAATTTCTACAAAGACTTGAATTAACATTACATTTCAGTCTTGAACAACAATGAAATATAAACATGAAGATTATATTTATTTGCAATAAAGATATATGAATGTACTATGATAATATGTATTTATTTGTTGCAGCACAGTAATTTTTTTTTAAAAAAAGTCTCTAATAAAAATATAAATTGTAAGAAAAAAGTCATACATAAAACAATTTGTTACGATTTGTCAGTGAACCCGGTTAAATGTGTGGTTTATGTGACTATACGGGTCGAGTAGAAACGATATTTCAATATACTAGAAATTATAAATCATAAATATCAATAGATCATGTCTTTATATATTTTTATCCAGTTCAGCTCCGAAAAGAAAAGATTTATGTTTCATTGTATTTTGTGTCACGTTTTATTCGATTAATATCAGAAAAATAATTTTACTTTATACAATGTTAATCAGACGAAAAACAAACAAAATACGAAACAAACAAAAATAGTATTATATTGATTTAAATAGTGCGTTATTAAGGATGATTATAGATTTAATTAAATATTAGTTAATGCTTCGACGAAGAATTAACTAAGGAATTAACTTTTTATTAATAATTAAGTTCGTGGTAGATTTATATATTTTCAAATTACATGAATTAAGAATATATTTATTATTATTAGGTTAAAATATAATTTTATAATTATGGATTTTATTAAGAATTAGTTATATAGATCAAATTTTACCATCCAAAAAATAGCCTTTTATGTTGTGGTTTACTCGATAATATAAAGGCATAGTTAAAGATTAAACAATTATTAAATTTCTGATTATCGTTTAAAGTAGTAGAAATCGGAAATTTTAATCAAATTCGACAGTAATTTAAAATTGTTGGGTCTGTGGTAATTTTCCAAGTATAGGAGTACAGTTGAGTCTCCCTATCCGACACATATCATATAGGGCCATGTCATGTCGGAGTACAGAGAATTGTCAGATTGCTGGATGTTTGATAATAAATAATTATGTTAAACTGAAATAGGACAGAATAAAACTAGCGTTTATTACGCGAACAAACGGCGACTGATGGCTTGTTTTTGGAACGAAGTTCCTTATGGCGCACGTTCTGGAGCCCGGGAGTGAATCCGAAAAAACCGACCAAAATCACCGTCACGCACAGATGACGATAACTTGAGTAAAAGCTCACCGAGTTAGATGAAATTTGGTACACAAGTTCATTTTACCAATGCCCAGGCTTAGTTCGTCGGAAAAAGTTATCCACCCAAGCGTTCACGCGTAACGCTCGCATAAACGTAAGCTTTAAAAGACGGGAAAAAGTGTTAGGAAGCCTGCTACTTGACTTGTTTTGATTATTTTTGTTATATATGTCAAAAATGTCACTTTGTTTTGTAAATAAATAAAATATAAACATGATCCCCCCAGCATGTCCCTGATACAAGCAGAAGCTGTAGAGTAGGGAAGAGATATATTTTATAATATTTTAAATTAATTGGCCGGGTAGGTAGAAAACAGTCCTATTTCAATCCAAACTCCTTTAACAAACATACTCTTTCACTATAAACTCATCATGATCAACTTTTTTTTATATTTAATATATATTTGAGGAGCCTAGTATCAAAGACGGACATTCGACATTTTTTCCGAATTTCAGTTATCGATTGTTTCTTATAGATTTTTGGCTGCTGCATCAGATTCTGCTATCCATTTGTATCAAAAACGGCCAGAAAAGGGGTAAAAATACAATAATATTTGTCGTTTTGTTTCAAATACGGACAAGTCAACACAAGTTTTGCTTCAAAAGTGGACATAACCGAAACAGCCAATCAGGAGGCTGCATTTTACTAACTCGTTCCTATGATGCACTGCAGGCTTGACAGAAAAAAATAATTGCTCTAGCACCTGTAGAATTTGAGCTACAGTTTTTCGGCTCTCCTGTAAAATTTTGAAATGTGCTCTTGTCCGTATTTGATACTAAGCTCCTCATTTATAGTAAGACGCTTGCTTTAATTATACAAATAATGATTTTCTTTTAATTTTGCCTTACCTCTGCCAGGTACAAACAGTTCGTTACTTTTAATTTTGTCTCTTTTCTAACTTCGCCATGTATAAGTAGTTAGCAATGTATACGTACTTAGCAGTGTGATTTTATAATTTATATTTAATGAAAAATGTAAGGAACTTCGTTCCTACCGGGTGTCCCGCGACACCACACGTATTTTTTGTTTACCCTATGTTTCCCAGTTTCCCCCTCTTTTAGTTATCTTATCTTACACTTGGAAAGAAGAGAAGGGGCCTTACCCTCAGTGCCGGATTACTAGATGTGCCGGACTGGTGGGTTGCTTTTAAAATTCTTCAACCTAGCTAATTTAGTATGGATCCACTAACAAGTTAATTTCGTCGAGAAATCTCTGAAGGATTACTTAACACAATTTACGTTTAAGTTATGCTGGTAAAGTAATATTTTCCCTCAAATTCCCCTCCTCTCGTTCAACTCTGGATAGATTGAACTTCGTCTCTCTGGCCTTTCAACTTTATATTACAGAGGTAGTCTTTGGCCTTTTCCTAATTTAGATGGTTTCGACTTTGCATTTACGAGAGAGGCTTTCCTCTTATTTAGAAGGCCGTTCACCTAGCTTTTAACTTCGTACCGTTGGCAATCCATGTAAGGACAGTCAACGCTATCTTCAGTAAAATTATATAAGGTATATTTTAGGATGCTAGGCTTTCCTTAGATTAGAGTGTAAATAATTATAGCTTTTTGTGTACATTAAGGTCGTTATAATATAACCTTTTGATAATATATACCTTTTAAGTTACATTCATTTTTAAAGCTATTCTTTGAAAGATATTAATTAAAAAATACATCGTGTAGAACATCAGTATCATGTGTAATCATAAGAGTTACGTTGGTAATGGAAAGGAGAGAATTCAGAAGAAAAGGGAAATGTTCAGGACCATCACCGAAAAAAGTCATCCAATTAAAGTAGTGATATCTATACATTGCGGCCAAGTTTGTTTAATGCCTCATTCTGAAACTGGCCAAGTGTTAAAGCTATAAAAATGAAAGATCAGTCTAGCTCATAAATGTGGGAGTTAAGTGAGTTTATTTACTAAAAAAAAGGAGCAGACTTAGCCAAAAAGTAGATATCACAGGCTGACTATATTGGGAGAGGGTCTGAAACTTGGCCCTTTTTTCACGGTTAGGTTTTTTAGGATTAACTTTACGAGAAGGATAATTAGGGTGTTAACAAATTGTAACAGCGTCTAAGCAGAGAACTCTAACAGTTTACCTTAACAAGAAAATTTCTAACGACAGATCTCAAAGAAAGTCCTTAGTCCTAGTTAAGTATTACTTTTACAAAACTAATTCAAACTTGCCTTTCTCTAGTCTCACGTTCCAGAACTGTTTAAAAAGTTAATTCCTATTTTACTTTAGATTATAGAGCGGAGCGTAAAAATAATACTATAAATATTATTCATACAAGTAACTATGTATAAAAAATTATAGACAAATCAATTACTAGGTTCACATGTCGTTTTGGAAACGATGAGCTAGTTCAAAACGCTGTGAGCATGGAGAATGATCGTCGACGATACGATCCGGTTATCGATATGATCTGGTTTTGAACCAATGTTCAAAGCCGTTCCACATAAATAGGTAATCGGAACGGGGGTGATCGTATTTATAACGCCCGTATGAACATGTAGAGGAAGGGATCGAGATATTACGATATTTTACCCCTTCCCACTTTTTTTAAAAAAAAAAGTGGGTTAACAATTTTTCGATCACCTGTTTTTTTTTGTTCTGTCAACATGTATCGTTTTAAAAAACGAATCGGATCCAAGACGTTTTCATAACGATGTGTGAACGCAGTAAATAATTACGTATTTACAATTATAATTCTACTCACGCGATTATGCAGCTTGTTTTTCATCCAGACACCTAAAAAAGTAAAAATAATAATTATTATAAAATTAAACATATTTAAATAAACAATTACCAAAATCACATACTGAATAGTACACAGATTTTTAGAAGAAATTGAAGGGGCCGTAAATCAACAAAAATAAAGGATTTATAAAAGCATCGTGATGTTAGAACTCGAAGGAACATCAAGATTTGAAAATTCGACTATTCGAGAAACATATCTTTTGTAAATGTAATTTATTCCGATTGCATCCGCTCCGAGGTAACCCTTGAGAAACTAGGCACAAACTCCAGGTGCTTCTTTAGATTGTTACTCCCCCATGTGTTTTTAGAATATGAATTTAATTTAACAACTTAACTATTAAGACGAAGTGATGTTTAGTCCAATGTACTTTGAGATAAAGGAATATCACACTTCTGTTTTTATAAGGAGAGTAACAGTCTAAAGAAGAACATTCCATATACCTTTTTTAGATTGTTACTCCCTCTGTTTTCTTTATAAGGGGAGTAACAATTTAAAGAATCGCCCAACCTCCAATTATGGAAGGCACTGTATGTACATAGTTCGTATTTCCATTCATCAGTTCATCTTGTTTTTCAAGATGAACTGATCAAATTCACAGTGCAACGCCTCTGAACAAGCTTTCAATAGTGGAAGCAAAACATTAAACTTCAACCATTGTGAGGATTTGACAGAAAAACCTAGATAGCTAAGAAGAATCACGTGATGAAAGCTGACTCATCAAATTTGAGGGAGAAGCTATTAGTACAGAAGGAAGATAAAAGAAATGGAAATGGCAGAGCTCTCCTTCGCATGAACACAATTTATCTAAATTATACTTGTATGTTAGGTGAATACTTTTATTAAAGATAAGGAATCATTAATAATTTAAGCAATTGTTTATTTCAACACTGGAACCCTTTATAACCAAATATTTGGATATACAACAGAAAGATTAAGTAATTGGGACAAAATTTAAATGTGAAAAATTAAGAGGCTAATAAAGAATAGTCTGTCAATTAGTGTGGCACATAGCTTCCTCGCGTCCACTTTGTATAAATTAATGATTTTATGCTTTTACCACCTAATAATGCCTAATTTATTTAATATCTCCACTCGTTATTTAAACCAGCCAAAATTGTTTTTATTTTTCACATGAATTAAAGTATCAATTTAGCAAAATTTAAAGAGCGTAGACGGTTGAAATGGGCTATCTCCAGGCTATACTTTCGACAAACCACCCGTATATCATAAAAATCAGATGAGTACTTTTGAAGATATAGGTGTAAAAAAATTATGTTTGCTCGCAAGTGGAAGATAAACAAATGAGTACAGAAGGTTGAAACTTATATTGGGCTATTTATGACCTACCATTCAAATTTAAATAAAATCGGACGAGTAGTTCTTAAGATATGTTGGTTAGCAAAAATTGAGCAACAGACCGACAGACAGATAGGGAACCAAAACAAAAATGTTCCCTGATGTCTGACACGGATTTCTGCCTTGGAATTTTTGAAATTGAAGACCTACAAATGTTTCGTTCTTTAGAACGATCACATAGCTTCTGCTACCTTTGGTAAGCTCGGAAGCAAAAATACATAAGGTAATACATAAAGAAGGGGGATGGTATTATAAACTTTCAGCTAAAATGTTCCAATCACGTTCAAATTAGAAAGAAATAGAAAATGTTTCAGTTAGAAAAATAGTTTGTGTAATGCATATCGGAGTTTTCCATAAAACTTTGGTAGTTTGTTGAAAAGAGACACCTTAATATATCAGAAAAGAGCATTGAATATTAAATAAGAAAAAATACAATTCGCTAATGGTTTGGTCTGTTTCCTATTTTTAGAAATTATTAATCTAGAGAGATTGTATGGAAAGACTCTTTCTCCATTTAAATTACAAGAGAAAACAGGAAAACTGTTACGGAAAAATAACAATAAGATAAGCTGAGAGCTGAAAAGTAAAAGAACTCAATGTAATCTTCATAAACCTGACTTCAAACAGGGTAAAAATAATATGTTAAAGTAAAAGAGACAAAATCACATGGAGGAATTAGTAGTAAGTTTGTTCATTCAATTTATAATTGTATTTATCCAGCTATCATAGCTTAAAAGATTATTTGGTAAATTCATGTTGCACGTGCCAGGCCGAGATTTAGAGCCACCTCTAACCACCTCTATCCGCCTCTAACCACCCTTTAGGAAATTTCTCTGGCACGCACAATATGAATTATCCAATTATTTATATAGTTTAAAATGTTTGGTTGGCATCAAAAATTTATAGAACTTGTCATTAATTTATAAAAAAATAAAGACAAACCACGAAACAAATTAAATGTTTAACAATTGTTGGATAACACTAATCATAAATCTACTGAGGTCGATCTGTAAAGTGATAAAGAAGATATCGTCATCATTGACGAATGTTAAATAAAGATAGTTTATAATAACAATCATGATCATTTTTTTACAGCATCAAGACTTCTCATTTAAACAAAGAAAATCATATCTTGAGAAGAGGGAACACATTTTCCAATAGCTCATATGAATCTAAATAATTTATTAAATCTCATATTTAGAATCTGTGGTCACAAGTAATTGATAAACAGATTTAAAGAAATTGATTTTAGGTGTAGTACTGATACAGGAAGAACGAATTGAAAGTAAAATAATTAAATAAGTGGAAAAACCCAAGACATTTTTATGAGATTATATATATATACTTAGTTTCTTTCTTACAAGAAACGAAATAAAAGAAAATCATTAAAAAAATATGATTAATGATTTATAAATTCTCGGTCTATACCAACTACGAAAAAGTTTATACTCAATCCATTTTCTTTTAATCTTATAAAAAAAACTATTAGAAGTATAAAGCAATCTTTATTTATATTACAATGGTATAATCTAAATGAGGATTTTAAAAGGCTAAAGATAAACATTAACTGTTCCAAGAAAGGAGAAACAAATTGAAGTTACACAAATAAATGAATAGAATATAAGAAGAAAAAGGTATAAATGGAAAAACAACTGTTTTTACAAGACTTCTTACTACTGGTTTGAAATAAGAGGAAAACAGAGAAAATCCATATTAGATGTAATCCCTTGAGCATTCTAGATCTTATAGCTTTAGCCTCACGCCCTTAGGACAAAGTAAAGAACTAAGCGTAGAAGAAATCAGTCAGGGACAAATCAAAAACAGAAAAAACCTCAGAGAAATCACCTTGTTCCTATTTATTGTTCCCATTATCATTATACTGTCGTAGTACTCCAAGAATCCCAAAATGTAGGGTGTAGGTTTGTTCCAACCAAGCAGTGTACCGTCCGCGGGATCGCCAAGAGCATGCGCAATAGATAAAAGCCGTTCCAACCAGACTTGTGACAGTGTTTCGTACCTTCCTCTAAACTGTTTTTTTTCTCGCAAACGAAGGGATCGTTTGCGAACCGTACTGTTCAGTACAAACGATCCTCTGACAATACCAAGTACGTTTGTATGACATGCGCAGTTATGTCAATCGTCAGGTCATGTCAATAGGAAGGTTCCTTAACTGTTAGGTTTCCTTAAATGTTTTTAATACGGTGCGAATTATAGTCCTAAACCAGTTCCAACCTGACATTATTTTATTACAGTACAATGTTAGCGCATGCGTATAAAACCTGTCCTAAACGATTCCGGACGTTCCGCGGGACGATGCAAAGAACGGTACAAATAGGGGGGTTTGAACAAAATAGTTTCCTCAAATATATATAATATGTACTATATATGTACAACCAATTTCATGGAAACAATTCTGCAGATTAGACAAACGAATTTTGAAAACTCGGAAGAAATTAAAAATTTATAAATCTATTATTCATTTTAAATCAATTTTCACAACCCTTTTTATATTAACTAGTTTAATTAAAATTAAAAATAATACAAGATGAAACCTTCAAATAAAAACAAAACTAATCAAATAGTCAATTGCTTTGACTGTTTGAACACTTAGTTTAGAATCCTTCTAGAACGAATCCTTTTTAATTATTAACAAAAAAAAAAATCGATAATGAAAAACTTACAAGGAAAAACATTCTCTGGATACATTTACTTAAGCTTGGTTAGAAAGTATAAGGAAATAACTTGGCGCAGCACGAGAAAGAAATAAAAAAACACAATTAATAATTCAACTGCGAGCGAATATATACACGAAGTTAAAAACAATGGTTAGAATACGTTAGAAATACATGTTTTCCAATTAAAAGAGGCAAAAAATATCCTTAGGAGTAGTCTAAAAATAAAACCAGATACACTTAAACAAAAACCTAATTAAAAACAAACCATCCTATCTGTTACAACTACATTTTTTATTTACAAACTATTTAAATATTTAGTTCTAAATATTGACAAAGTGACTGGAAAAGTTGCATGTTGGCATGAATAAGTAATTAAGGGTCATTTTAAAATTAAATAAATCTGTGAAGTGATATGAGCACACACTAAGTCAGAAGGCAATTTAAGAAATAAGAAAGAGTTCGTTAACCAGCATAATCAGCCAAGCCTTAACAAGATGGCGGTGATTTCAGTTTGATTTAGTGAAAACTTTTTTACCATTTATTGTAGGGACGTTTATTTTCCAAACACAATGAAGTCTATCGAAGTCGCTAGCCCAATCCGTTCCCATGATGATACATTTTTAAAATGTTTAGGGGAGATATTTTTAGTTATATATTTTTAGTTATTTTTAGTTTAGGGAAAAATTCCTTAAAAACCATTATTTATTATTTGTCAGAATAAGTAATAATAATAATAATATTTATTTCCACCAAAAGACATTCTACTGAATTACAAAAAATAAATAAGTAAATAAAATACATGGTGGCCCTCAGGAGGTGTTGTTTTTATCTAGAGAGAGGACCCTGTCTCTCCATATTTAATATGATTAATTTATTAGGATCTTTTCTAGTCGGAGAAAAAATAGTATATTATGTTACTAGGCTGTGAAGTGAGTTTTTTCTTTACCGCGGCAATTACATTTACTGTCGAGCGAAGCGAGACAGTAAATATTGCCAAGGTAAAGAAAAACACTTCACAGTCGCGTAGCATATGCTATTTTTTCCTAGGTAGCAGACAATGAAAAAACATTAAATATTAATCACTAATCAATATATAATAATAACAAATATTAGTACATACTTAAGACTTCAAAAAAGAAACCTTAAAAAGAGGTTACACTATAAGAAAAGATAAATAAAACGCATTGACATCTAGCGGATTTTTATCGTACTAGAAGCATTTTTACAAAGACTGCAGCACTACTGACGGAAGTTTTGACAACTACCCGCCGGAAAATAAAAATCTTTTAGTTCCCAGGACGTAAAAGATTTTTTTCTTTACAGCTAGGAGTAATGAAAAGATTTTTTAAGTCTACGTAATGAAAAAATGGATTTTAGCTGTTTTTTAGGCTCTAAAGTTACTATTTCACAGCCTACCACAGAAAAAATCGTTTTTCAGACTCGCCACAATGCTTCCGTTACTTTCGGGAAGCTCAGAGGCAAACATTTTTATTTCCTGTTTTTCTTTTTTTTGTACTAATTTATGTAAAATATTAAACTTTTAAGTTGTTTTTAACAGAAATGAAAGTGAGCGTAAATAAATAGTAGTTGTAAGATATGGGATTTTTTTAATTTATTGTTATTAAAAATACAGTAGTAGTCCTCATTTATTTAAGTTAAGTAGGTTCTAAGATCTAGAAACTTGGGTTCTATGAATAACCCAAATAATTGAACTTTTTTTTACAATTAAAGTAAAAAACGAACAAGATCTAAATTTTTACAAAATTAATTTAAGTGCATCTGGGTTATTTATAACAGATTTTTAGGAAAACTTTCCCCAGCTTTAATTAAAAAAACATTCAGTACTGTTGTATTTTATACTTCGTGTAAATTTTCAGTCACAGTTAAATTATTAATTGTGTTTTTTTATTCCTCTCTCGTGCTGGACAAAGTTGTTTCCTTATATTTATTAGTCGAGCTTGTGTTTACTTTCACAAAGATGGTTTTCCGTGTGAATTTTGGTTACTGTTTTTTACTTTCTCATATAAAGAGAAAGTATTATGACGGCGCGAAAATTCGATTTTGAGATTTTGATGGATTTACACGTTTTGAGGTCCCCTGAATCCAAAAAAGTGGTTTTTAAAAAATGTCTGTCCGTCGTCTGTCGTCTGTCATCTGTATGTGCAGACGCTTGGAGCCTAAACTACTGGGCCGATTTTGACGAAATTTGGCATACATGTTCAAAAAAATCATACCCCGAGGCGAAATCGAGAAATGAATTTTTGCTCTAAATTTGGGGGCGCCACCCCCAAGAAACTCTGAAAAAACGTGTAAAAAAATTATTTCTCGAAAACGGTTCTGACGATTTTGATTAAAAAATTCTAAAATGTAGTAAATTTAAATACGAATCTAACGATATAAGCCGTTTTCCAGGAAAAATCTAGTTCCTGAGAAAATAGCTTAAAACGCGGACGGAGAGAGCCCGGGTTCGATTCCCCGTCCTGGAGAAGTTATTTTTATGGTAAATTTTGATATATTTTTCAATAATAATTAAACGTACTTACGAAAACTGATAAATAGAAAACATTGGCTAAGTAATTATGAACTCGTATATGAGAAAGTTTGTCTGAGTTGTCTCGGACCGATTTTTTTTTATCCTCTCATCTTGTTCGTTTTGTTTTAAATAGAACAATTTTTATTTGAGCAGGTTATTTAAATATTTGGGTTAATGTTATTTTTGGTTATATGTTCTATAGTGAAAGGGGTATTTCGGCATTGAGAGCACCTTAGTACAGTAGGAAAAACAAAATGTTATATTATTACTAATTTTAGTCATTTATAAAGAATAGTTTGCTTAAAAATAGTTATTTACGCACCAAGGGAGTAACGTTAGGCATAATTCCCTGAGCAGTGAAGTTGATTCCTAAAGGCCCTCATACACGATCAAAATTTGTGCGCAAACATGTTTGCGCAAACCTGATGTCGGGCAAATTTAGGCCATACACGTCAAACATCAAGTTTGTGCAAACATCAAACAGCCCCATACACGGTCAAAATGTTTGCGCAAACATTTTGACCGTGTATGGGGGCCTTAAGGAATCGTGAAAAGATGGTTCCCGAGGCTTAGCCGAGGTAACCATGAATTTAGTATTGCTCTGGGAATTATGCCTTTTTGCTCTCGTGGTGCGTACGAGATTTTACCTCCAGAAGGGGGGGGGGGTTCAAATTGATAACACAAGATATTCCTTATTTATCAATTTTACGTAACTTTATATTTAAATAAAAACGAGCAAATTTAAAAAAGAACTAATAAATTTTACTAAAAACAACACAATTAATAGAACATTTACTCAAAACACGGAGCGTTTTAAACAGCTGATTGCGAGTCATGTTTGAAATTATCAGTTTTGCCAACTTAAATCTTCATAAAATCCGTTTAAACGCAGTTCTTTTACTAGAATTAAGTTGGCTGCACTGAATTCACGGGGAGTTAATCCATAACTCACTGCTAAACTCCCTGTGGCTTGGCCATAGGCAGTTAAAACACCCTAAAAACTAGGCAGTTAAGTTAACTTCTTCTCTCGCCTGGAGGTAAAAGAAATTTTTAAACAGAATTAATTAAATGCACGGTACGTAACTCATGATAATGCAAGAAGTACAGTAAGACTTCGTTAATCCGGATGAATTCAGGCACAGAGCCGTCCGGATTAGCGGGATTTCCGGATTAGCAAAGTTTTAAAAAATAACATAAAACAGTTTTCTTTGGAATAATGTACATATATACTGCATTTATATTAACATATATAATATATGGATAAATTAAATGTACAGTACTAACGCGATATGTAATTACATATGTATGGGATGAACATACATAATATGTACATTCATATCAATTTCCAACATGTAGCTAGACTAAACACACCTTATAAATTCACATTTTTCAGTGCATTTAACAAGTTGCCATTGTGCGAGGGGCAGCGAGCATATTCGAATAAGAAGCGATTTGCGATATAAATTTCATTATTACGGGCTTTCAGTCACCATGGAGAACAGTCCAAATTACCATGTGTCCGGATTAACGGGGTCCTACTGTATATAGAAAAAAAAATTACCCTTAAAATACTTGGTGAATACAAAAATAGTACATTACGCGTCGAGTGCGGAAAGTAGCATTTTGCATGCGAGTGTGGAGTTTGCACCCAAGCGATAGCGAGGGTAGTAATACCACACGAGCAATGCAAAATGCCGTTTTCGCTCGAGTTGCGTACCGTACTTTATCTACGATTGTTAGATTTAAATAATAAATACAGAAAAAAATAAACTTGCTGTATGTAAGTTCGTATCTCTCTCTTGATAAAGTTGGCATTAATTCTTGAGTTATATTTTTTGTCGAATTAATTATTTCTGGAGGAGTATTATTCTCCACATTTTCGTCAATGTCACTTGATTCACTCATTGTTTTTCACTAAAAACTCGATATAAACCGTTACTTTAATAAAAGAACAGCAAATTAGATTTGTTAAATGTAAACAAACTCGTTAATCGTGCGTAGGAGGAATACTTCAGAACTCTGAGACGCGCGCATGCGCAACGAATACAAGTACGTAAATAATAACTTTCTACGCATCTAAACAAAGATATAATGTTTATATTTCTTATCAATCGTAGATAAAAGTAGTTATAAAGAGCAATGATTTACGAGACGGATGAGTTTTTGACCTTTCACAATATTATTAAAAAATCAATTTATTATTTGAGGAAGCACAGTATTAGTCTTGAGGTAAAAACATGAATAGTCTATTATTACTTTGAATAAAATATGGACTGAGTCAACAGTTTGTAAAAAAAAAATAAATGGAAAAAAGCCAATAGATACGACGAAGTGACACGAGACAATAATGGGATTCCGGGAAAATAATTAGCTTGGGCAAACTAAAAATAATATTATTGTCATTAAAAAAAGAATGCACTAAATATATCGTGCTATTTTCGGAAATAACTTCTAGCATTTGTATATAATCGCAAATTATAGCTCTTTTATTATACATAGTTAACTTTTAGGGGAAGTATTGAGATATAGAAAAAAATCGATTTTCTGATTTGATAGATAAACACGTATTACGTTAGGTATATATAATAAATGTACGTAGATTTTCACAAGTAGGTATAACATAAAAGTAGAGCAGATTTAGTAGGCTAGAATTCTTATCATTAAAAAGACATCCTTATCACTCATCAGTGTTATCTTAAATATAATATAGACTTGTTTTCTCTAAGAACTTGTTTTAATCTTTTTTTTTTTTAATTAAATTATACTGAAGTAAAGGGAACAGATAAATAAATAGTTACTATGTTTAAGCGACTTTATATAGTAGATAAATAGGAGTAAATAATAAGGTAATAATAATCAAATTATAATTCTTATAAAAAAATAAAAATTTTAATAGCCAAATGTGATATAGATATAATTATACAGGGTGGTCCAAAAGTCTCCCCCCCCCCCCTCTTAACTTTTGAACGGTTTGAGATAAATTAATGAAACTTGGGGGATCTCTACCATGCAAAGGGAGGTTTGTTTTCATGCAATCACCCACTAGGGGCAACCACCCACTTTGCCCCCAGGCCACCCAAATTCAAAATTTCAAATTGGAGTGTATATTTTTGATAGCATATTTGGATTCTACGGTAAAAAATAATAAACTTTTATTTGAAACTATTTTTTCTATCTCCAATATTTTGCCCCCTACAGGGAGGCAAAGATAGCAAAATAACCCTTCCGAAATACTAAAAAAAATAACACTTAGATCGTTATAAAATCTAAACGGTTTGAAATAAAGTCATGGAACTTGGAGGATCTGTACCATGTAAAGGGAAGTGTTTAATCATCCACTCGCGTACTAGGGGCAACCTCCATTTTGCCCCCAGGCGCTGAAATCTACGATTTGTATACCTTTGCCCCCCCCCCCCCCCCTATATGGGGAAAAATATTATAGGTAGAAAAAAAAGTTTGAAGTAAAATATTTTTATTTTTTGCCGTAAAATCTAAATCTGCTATCAAAAATATACATTCTAGGACAAAATTTTGAAGTTAGGTGGTCTGGGGGCAAAATGGGAGGTTGCCCCTACACCGCGGTTGCATGAAAACAAGCTTCCCTTTACATGGTACGGATCCCCTAAGTTTCATTAATTTATCTCTAACCGTTTAGATTTTACAACGTATTATCGGTAGGGTAATTTTTGCTATATTTGCCCACCTATAGGGGGCAAAATATTGGGAATAGAAAAAAAAGTTTCAAGTAAAAGTTTATTATTTTTCACTGTAGAATCCAAACATGCTATCAAAAATATACACTCCAATTTGAAATTTTGAAGTTGGGTGGCCTGGGGGCAAAGTGGGTGGTTGCCCCTAGTGGGTGATGGAATGAAAACAAACTTCCCTTTGCATGGTAGAGATCCCCCAAGTTTCATTAATTTATCTCAAACCGTTCAAAAGTTAAGAGGGGGGGGAGACTTTTGGACCACCCTGTAGATAGACACGCAGGTAAATTACCAGAAAGAGAAATTGTTAAAGGTTAGTGTACTGTTATACGTTATTTTTTTCATATTTATTGATTTTAATGTTATTTTTTTGTATAAAAGTTATTTCAACATGTTAATGTAGATATAAAGCCGGGTTTATAAAATCCAAGTATACTGGGACCAAGTCAGTTTTGACTCTACATTGACACTATTTGGATCGTGTAAACAGTGTATGAAAGTCAACTTTGGACATCCAAGTTGAGTTCGATGTGTTCCATCTAAATAGACTTTGATAAGAACAAAAATGGCGGCCATCTGACAAATTATGAGAACGAGCTATCAAAAAATTGACAGATGTGAGGTTGAGCTGGGTTTTGTTAACCAGAAGGTGATAATCACCACTGTTTTAAAACTTAATAAGTACAATTTAAATGGAAAGTTCTAGAGGGTAACACATTTCACATAATCTATCTATAACCTCTACTTAATTGTGTATCAAAGTTCCACTACTTGGACCAAGTGGATTTGATCAAAGTGACTTGGACCAAGTGGATCGTGGATCGTGTAAACCAGCTTAAGAAATATTTTTTTTTAAATCTTCTTTTACGCCTGATGATGCCTTAAAGGAGGGAAAATATAGCCAATATAGCCAACAACAGATTGAATTGAAGTTATTAATACACTAAAGACCTGAATAAGAATAAGCATAGTGTAGATTGTAGATATTCACGGTACTACGTAGATATTATAAGAAAGGCACCCTAGTAGTAGTCTAGTACTTCCTACTAGAACGGGTAGGACGAACCACTTGTTCGAACCTTGCAATTAGGCCATCACTTAGGCCCTTTTTACGCCCCGTGGTGGAGAGTTCCAGTTACTTCACACATCATACATTTGTACATTGTACCGCCAAAGCGAGTATGGTGTGGTCATTAGTAAGCTATATAAGCGTGCGTCAAAGCGTGGGGGAAAAGTCCCCATAAAGGGTGTCCCTCGCCCTGCTCCGTCCTCGAACCATAGATACAAATCACATCATCATGACGCGGATCGGACCCACATCAAAGAGTGGGGGAAGAGTCCCCATAAAGGGTGTCCCTCGCCCTGCACCGTCCGCGATTCATTGATGCAATTCAGAGTATCATGGCACGGGATCGAACCCACGACCTCGAGTTGCCTCGAATTAGTGATAGCTGAGCGACCGCCCTAAGACGCTCGGCTACCCTGGCTCCCTTAGTCCGGTCTCCCTTAGTAAGGCACCCTAAGTCCAATAAAATGGTTTCTAAAAACTGCCTACAGTCTCTGTAGACGTGTAGAGTAAATAATTCAACCATTCAAGTCCATGTAAGGTAGTTTTTTAATTTCTCATATACGCACTATAAATAGAGAGAAAGTATTGTGGTAGTAAGAAAATTCAATTATGAGATTTTGATCATTTAATACGTTTTGAAGTCCCTAGGACCAACTTAAATTCAACCCATTTCCCGATTACCTAGCAAGCTGAAACTTGTACAAATTATGTATATCTTATGACAATATTATAATCAGTCAATAGGTAATTATTTAATTAAATAATTAAAATTGCTTGTTTACTATTTGGCTCCAAATCTTGTAACCTTAATTAGACCCATTTCCCGATTACGTAGAAAGCAGAAACTTGTACAGAATATGTATTTCTTATTACAATACAAGAATTGTACAAAATCGCTTATAATAGCAGATAAATCGCTAAATTTCTGATAAATTTTGGTTACTACGATTCTCTACCTGTTTCTCCCTTTCTCACCAATCAGCGTTCAATACACACCACTTTTATACTTATAAGTTAATTGTTTATCTCATGAACTATATTATTCAATACAAAAATTTTATGCCACCTGTGTGTGTCTGTTTTCTTTACATAGTCAAACACATACATATCATTTATAAAATCGAGTAGAGTCCCGACGGTAACGACTCACCTTGAAATGATTTTTTATTGCACAGCCTAAGCAGCCACATTTTTACCCAATTAAAAAAAAAAAAGGTTGTTTTAATTTGTTGGTCTTCAAATAGATATAATAACTTCTCTAAATTGCTATCGAAGTAAATTTACTTAATTTTACTTTTATTGCCAAGGGCTTAACGGCTCGTATAATATATTTTTAAAAAATAATAAATTATAGTAAATTTAAATATCAATAAAACAATTTCAGTTTAACAAGCAAGGTAAAAAATACAGTAAATAAATTTAATGAAATAAACTATTTAAGACAAAAGGAAACAATTACTGTATAATTTAAAATGACATTTTTCTTAGAATTGGTTATGATATTATTTAACCCAGTAAAAAAATAAATAAATAAAAATAAAAACACGAAAGTTTAAAAGAACGTTCTCGAGACTGGCAAAGAATACGAAATAACTTTGTAAAACTTTTCTTATTTCCTAAATCAATATTATTTAATTCAATCTAAAGTGTTTTTCCTTTAAAAAAAATTGTAATGCTTTCAAAGAATACTAATAATTCTTGTAGGAAGTCAATTGTTTATTACAATAAGTTTGATTTTTACATCATATTACATAAAGAAACGTTCGCAAAGTCCTACATTTGGACGTATGGTTATATAAATTTAAATAATATGAGTGATACTAACAAATTACGTTGTGTGCATGCGTAAGAGGAAGCAATGTGAGTAAAAGGTTGAAATATTAAGTTTTTTGTTGGAACGGGTTTAGGACTATTAGTCCACAGGCCACCATAAGAAGTGAGTCGCTGATTGATAAAGTTTTCTTACCTTATGGAATCGCTTATTTATGCCTTGTCCACCGATGAATTGGGTATATGGCAACTGGGCGCTGGGCCATTTCTTTTTCGTTGACATGCCAAACTTGCCCTTCTGCGGGAGAGTGGGCCGTTTGGGGTGTCCACCGCCCCAAACATATCGCTTTGCGGGGACGTTAAAAAGAAAACGGCCCACTCATATCGGTGGCCACCTTTACCACTGTTTTTGAAATAATTTAATTAAACGATCCTGTGAAAATCAAAACTTTATCTATCTCTTTTCAATGTTCCCACAGAAGGGCAAGTTTGGCATGTCAACAAAAAAGAAATGGCCCAGCGCCCAGTTGCCATATACCCAATTCATCGGTGGACAAGGCATAAATAAGCGATTCCATAAGGTAAGAAAACTTTATCAATCAGCGACTCACTGCTTATGGTGGCCTGTGGACTATATAATTCGCACCGTATTAAAAACATTTAAGGAAACCTACTACAGTTAGGGAACCTTCCTGTTGGCATGTGTGACGATTGACATAACTGCGCATGTCATACAAACCAGAACTTTGGTATTGCCAGAGGACCTTTTGGACCTTACAGTAAACGGTTCGCAAACCATCCCTGCCCGCGTTGGAACAGTTTGGAGGAGTATACGAAACACTGTCCCAAGTCGGGTTGGAACGGCTCTGGTCCAATGCGCATGCCCGTGACGATGCCGCGGACGGTACACTGCTTGGTTGGAACAATCCTATTATAGGAACTTCTGTAATATAGCCCCCTTACTATAAAACAATTGAATTAAAATCGGATGAATATGAATGCAATTAATGTAAAAGTTTTTTAAAAGTCCCGTTTATAATTCCTTTAAAAATTAATTAGTTCATTAAGGCTAGATATTAATTATAATTTTTCTTCTTCTCATTATAATTTTTGTAAAAGAATTGTTTGAATGTATTTAATAATATTTAACATTAAACTCTTTTAATTTGTTTAAAATGTTAAATGTAGTTAGAGAATCTTGTTTTTATTTAAAATTGAATGAAGTTATTTTAAAGTTAAGTTAATTCATTTTAAGTAATAATAATTTTATTTTTCTTAATACCTTGAAAGAAATTTAATCTGGAGATATTTAAGGTAAAGGAAAAATAAACACTCTTATAGAATAAAATATTCTTCCTGGCAACATTTAATTAAATTAATAAGGAAGTTCTAAAACGCATTTCAATTTTATTTCTTTAATTCGTTTTGAAGGAATCTTATTTTGTATTTAGAGGTTATAGTACTAGATTAATGTTTTTTTTACATCTTCATCCGTCATATTGTATTAATGTGTGGGATATTAGTTTTAGTAAAATGTATTATGTATATAGTTAACATTTTATAATTTTGTTTTATTATCTAATGATTTATTTATGTCAAATAAATTCAGTGGGTTCACAGACACGAATATAGAAAATGATTTTTATCATTATAGATTCTAAGATTACTTCAGTAAATGTAAGAAATATAAAATATGTAACAATTATAATGCCGTCCTTAGAACCACACATTTCCCACTCCTGTGGAAGTTTGCCAAAATAATAATGATACCCAAACCTCATAAACCAAGTCATCTACCTTCTTCCTACCGCCCTATCAGTCTCCTCCCTATACTAGGAAAAATCCCTCGAAAAGCTTCTCTTACGCCGCATAAACCCTGTAATAGAATCCCTCAGAATCATTCCTGATCACCAGCTTGGCTTCCGTTCCCTTCAATCCACCGTCCAACAGTGCCACAGAGTTGTGGATGTGATTTCCTCTGCTCTTGAGCAAAAAAAAGTATTGTTCGGCTGTCTTCTTAGATGAAGCTCAGGCTTTTGATATAGGGTATGGCATGTCGGCTTAATGTGGAAGCTCAAGAGTCTCTTTCCTTTTACCTATTACCTCATCCTAGACTCCTTCCTGGAAAACCGTTCCTTAGTCTCCTATAACTCCTCGATCTCTTCCATCTTCCCTGTAGAAGCAGGGATGCCCCAAGGTAGCATTTTAGATTCTATACTTCCGATGTTCCCTAGCATCCTTCAACAGTTCTTTCTTCCTTCGCCGACGATAAATTTATCCTATCCTCAAATAAGTCTCCTCGTACAGCCTGCGATCATGTCCAACAGCACCTTCATCTCCTAGAAAACCTGGTTTAACAAATAGCGAATCCAAGTAAACGAAAAAAAAGCTCCCACGTGACCTTCCCTCTAAGGCACGCCATTTGTGAACCAGTTACCCTAAACTAAATCCTTATTCCTCATTCCGATTCCATCCGCTACCTGGGGCTACTCTTAGATCGTTGTCTAACATGGGCACATCACACTAAACATAATACGCCAAACATGCAATAGACTTTACAAACTCCTACATAGACTCTTACTCAACACATCTAAACTCAACACATCTAAACTTAACATGCAGAACAAAGTACTTATTTATAACACAATAATTAAGCCTATATGGACATATGGCATAGAACTCTCGGGTTGCACCAAGCCCTCCAATTCCTATCGCATCCATCTCTCCAATCCAAGATCCTAAGAACAATAGCTGTCGCTCCCTTCTTTGTATACAATTGTATCCTTTACAACGACCTCAAAGTACCCTTTGTCCGAGAATTAGCCATATCCAGATACAAATCCTTGCACGATTCCCTTTCCGTCCATTCTAATCCACTAGTCCACAGTCTGTTTTCCCGGGCCATTCCAGAAAATCCTACTAGACGTCAGAAGAGGCAGTGGGCCTCTTAGATAACTGATATATATATTTAATCGAGTTAGTTTATTTCAAATTTATTTTCTTTACATCAATAAAACCTGTATACTTCAGTAAGTGCTATCACTGGATAGTTTCTTACATCATGTTAATCCAAGTCACACATTCTTAGATCTTTACTGCTTAAAACAATTATTATGTATTGTAGTTCCAGTACTCAAATAAAATTAAAATTAAAAAATTGTAACAATTATTAAATTATCTATACCTCTTATTATTCTGTCAAGCAATGTATTTGTTGATATGCTCTGAAAATAAAAACCATATATTGATTTTTCATTCTCTTGTGTGTGTGTGTGTGTGTGTGTGTGTAAGAGGGTTGTATAAAGAAATAAGAATTCTTAGGTAAAAACATAACAAAAGGATTGAAGAAAAATATTGTTTATACGAATGAGGGATAAAAGCATGGGGAGTGTTTGATGGTGTGGAATAGAAGTTTTTGGTTGATCCAAGCTATCTAGCTGGTAACATGTTTTAATAAAACTATGTTTATAACCACAAGAAGATATATAGAACTCATTTGTTCTGATTAGGGTTAGAGAAGGCTTTCTCTAAAGGGCTTACACAACTCTACACTTGCAAACAGTAACTCTTTCACCCATTGTAAATTGATAACTACAGATATAGATATAACAACTACATCTTTTCGTATCTAATCTACAAAAATATTAACAGTAATACCTAGTTCTAGTTTGATATCTTTTCAGGGAAACGTTTGCTATAGACCCTAGAAGGGCGGGGATACACTTGAGCATTCGCTCCATTTTGTAGATGACAGATGTGGAAAGGACGAGCCGCATTGATGCGCATGCCTCAACCCGATCCGAGCGTTGTCGGCCCATCAAAGTAAGCACGTACTCGGTTCGTGCTCGGTGTGAACGGGATTAAAAACTCGGGTCGGGCCGAACAATATAAGCCGACTCCCCCGTCTCCTTTTAGACATATTTATTTATATTATTTAGGAACATTTCTTATTGTTCTTGTTTAACTGATTATTACCTTCCTGACTGTTTTGCGGTCCAAACACGATGGCTTATTGCTCATGCGGCGCGTAGTCATACGCCCTTCTCCTCTCGTGCCGGATTAGAACGCATGCTCATTCTGAGCGAATGTTAGGACCATATAGTAACAGGACCATATAGTAACTATGGTTCTACCACTACTTCGAGTATGTCCCACCACATTGTCGCGTTATTCTGTATCCAGGCTCTAGATCCTAAAGAGATTTCCTTCAGCTTTCTAAACTACTATAAATAGTGAGGGGAAATTGACATATCTCTCTGTTGAGGCGGGGATTGGGTTGAGTTTCTCACTAAGATTCTACCGCTGGGGAGTTATATCGCATATTTACTATATTATAGTAAATATGCGATATAACTCCCCAGCGGTAGAATCTTAGTGAGAAACTGGAGGTTTATCAAAGAAAGTATCAACTCGAGGGAGGAAGAATAGACATGTGACAAAGTTGTCACTATTGTTTATGTTCATGAAGTTTAATTAAATACAATGTAGTTGATAGTAACAGGATTATGTACTTGATACAGACACTTGATAAAGAGAGATAAAATAAATATATTATTATATTTAAACCTAATAAAAACTCTGGTATACTGAAGTAAAACCAAAAAAGCAAAGATGATAAATATAGGAATAGCATGAGACAAGGATAGTAATTCGAATTACTGGAAGAGGTGAAAAAGAGGAAATAGAAGAACGAACTTGATAAAAGGCTACTTCCTTTTTTAAAAAACCAAGAGACTTAGTCCACTAACAAAACCAATTATCAAGCAAGTAGTCCTTCATAGAAGAACTTCATTTATTTCAGGAATATCATTTATATAATCGAGTAGTGTCCCAACGGTGACGACTCACCTCGAAATTATTTGTTATCATTTCACTAAGGAAAATACATTTATTCAAATTAAAATAAGAAAAAAGTTAATTTTGATTTGTTGGTATTAAATTAGATATAATAACTTATCTAAATTAATTTTCTTTTTTTTTTTTCTTTTTTTCTAAGTATAAAATTAAGCCTGTTGCGACGCTCTTTACGGCTGGTGTAATTATTACAGAAATATATATAAATCAGAAAGCATATTTTGTTGATTCATTTAAAATAACCATTTAAAAATATGCTTTTATATAAATTGAATAAAATTCTAATTTAAAAATAGAAAATTCAATAGTAACCTTTTAATAATTGTTCTTGAGGAAAAAACCTTGAAGGATTTTAGCCTATAAATAATTGAATTGCAACGAATCAAATATAAAGTAGCAATTGAACTATATTTTTATTTAAAATAATATATATACTTGTTGATGTCACATCGTTTCACTACAAATGTATTCTGATTCCTAATGGAAAAGTAAAAGATAGGTCATAGAGTAAAATATCAACTAAAAATACATGCATTTTTAAAACTAGGTTAATATTTATATCTAACTGATAAATAGTTAAATGTATTAAGTTAAAAAGGAAAGAGTGATAAGAGAGGTAGGAAATTTTAAACCGGTGGATTGTAGCTAATCAACAATGTTTTCATAATAAGAGCTATTTTAATTTTTGGGGGAATAAAATTATAATTTAACATAAAATATTAATCACAAGTGTAAGGGAAAATGTTAAGGAATTAACTAGATAAAACATCCACATTAGATATTTATAAAATAATATTATCTTTTATATAAATGGAAATAAATAGCTAATTCGACAATCCCTCACTTATCTGAAAATTGATGAATTGCTAAATTTGAATTCATTAAAATTTTGTTTTTCATATAATAATATAAATAATATTGAGAATTAAAGCTCTAAAATGAAAACAAATAGTGCAAGATCCACCTGAAAACGGGTTCATGAATTAATTCTGACGTATAATATTATACGGAAAGGGAAAATTATGGGGAAGCTGAATTTGACTAACCGCATAACTTGTACTCACTACGTGTTTAGCATAACCTTAACCCCTTACCTTCGTTAGTAACACCACTCATCATCACAAACAAGATATCTATCGGTTACATCTATTTCAAAATGAATATACATAGAGATCTACAATATATTGATATAAGAAACCGAATTCTCTACTCTAGACTTAATTTCCATATACATATTTTAACTACCATGGCAATAAATTCACTATTCATTATGCTACAATAAACTGAAAATCATCCATATAATTTACATCAGAACAATTTTAAAGTACTTATTATCGGTTAGTTATCAATATTGAGATATTTTTATCGTAATTTAATAAGATTAATCAAAGAAAAAAAAGTAAAATATTTTAATAAATAAATTATGATGTTCGACACCTTTAAAAACAACTAACATAATGTTATTGGTCCAGGAATCATAATAAATCAAGAAGACTTAACTAAATCACTAAAGAGTCTTAAAAGAAAAGCATCAGGTGATCACCTGTAGACACACACCTGGTCTTTGACGTAAAATGTTGCCAAGCACATAATCATTCTAATACCTCGAGAACATGATGCCGAAGAACCCATGTTCAGTAAATAAGGCAATATAACGTTCTTCTAAGTATACGAAAGCAATCGCAAAAGGAATCATTCCAATACCTCGAGAATATGATGCCGAAGAATGCAGGTTCAGTAAGAAAGGCAATAGAACGTTCTTCTAACTATACGATATCAATCGCAAGATTTATAAAGCTCAGGCTCTTAAATGAAAATATTAAAGCCGTATTTCGGTATTTGCAAAGTTACTAAAGAATTTGGAAGTGTTTAATTCTAAATTTAGTTATAGATCTAAAAAAGTCAAAGATTACTTCGTTGAAGTATATATGACTTCATTACATCAACAAGAACAAAAGTTAAAGTGTATTTAAAACATTAAGAAATGATTTGCAACATATAAATCAAACTAAATGACTAAATGACAACACTCAGATAAAAAGGAAGAACTCTCCTCAAGAACTCAAGAGTCAGCTACAAAGTTCGTGAACTGCCGCATTCGCCCGATTATTAACGAGATGAAAAACTAGGACCTTCGGACTGAAACAAACTAGAAGCTTGTCTCTGACAAGTTTGGAGAGGGAAAATGGCGATGGATTGGCCAGACCACAAGGTTAGAAAGCCACATGGAGCTGTCGAGAAGACAGCTCCATGTGGCAAGACCCAAATCCAAAAGGCCGACCCAGTAAGAGATAAAAAGTACAAAAGGAAACCTAGAGTGGAACAAAACAAATTTTGACCCTACCGAATAGACGTTCCCTTTGCCCTTTGCTCTACTCGGAGTGACAGAAAACAAACAGAGAAAGTCAAAAACCCAAATCAATACTGCACAAGCTTGTATTCAATGTTATAAATATATGGTTATGTTTTTATTAATTTATTTTTCATAGCATGTAAACTTTTAAAAGGTTGAAAAAAGATACTTCGTTCTTTTACCATGTCTGTACTATATCTTCTCTAGGTAAGGATAAAGCATAAAGATAGAAAACCCTTCCTTCTATTAAGTGTTTTTCGTGTTGTACTTTTGTTTTTGTCACTAACACTAATCTGAATATAAATTTTGAGTAAAAAACAAGATAAAGAAACAATATATTAAAAGTTAAGGTCAAAAAATGTTCAGACCCCTTTTTTTATCAGTAATCAAATAAATTTATTTCACTAGCTTTTATTTATAAGCAACTTTATTTTCATATTTGTTTTTTGTGTACACCTATTTTATAATATACGTATAAATAAATGTGGCACATCATTCCCGGTTTCTCTAGTTTTAATACATCAAGCATATTGGCCTATTTACATTTACCCGTTATAACTTAAAATCAAGAAATTAAAAAATAAATTGTTATATATTTTTTTAGGATAAATATGTCGTATATGACCTACTTTATTTTATTTTACTCCTATTTTTATCGGTTTTTCTTAACAGTTTTCCTTTTTACTTTCTCATATAAAGAGAAAGTATTGTGATGGCGCGAAAATTCGATTTTGAGATTTTGATGGATTTATACGTTTTGAGGTCCCCTGAGTCCAAAAAAGTGGTTTTTAAAAAATGTCTGTCTGTCGTCTGTCGTCTGCCGTCTGTCTGTCGTCTGTGCAGACGCCTGGAGCCCAAACTACTGGGCCGATTTTGACGAAATTTGGCATACATGTTCAGAAAAATCATACCCCGAGGCGAAATCGAGAAATGAATTTTAGCTCTAAATTTGGGGGCGCTACCCCCCAAAAACTCTGAAAAAACATGAAAAAAAATTATTTCTCGAAAACGGTTCCGACGATTTTGATTAAAAAATTCTCAAATGTAGTCCATTTGAATACGAATCCAACGATATAAGCCGTTTTCCCGGGAAAAATCTAGTTCCTGAGATATTAGCTTAAAACGCGGACGGAGAGAGCCCGGGTTCGATTCCCCGACCAGGAGAAGTTATTTTTATGATAAATTTTGATGAAATGTTCAATAATATTTAAATGTACATTTGAAAACTAATAAATGGAAACACTGGGCTAAGTAATTATAAACTCATATATGAGAAAGTTTGTCTGAGTTGTCTCGGACCGATTTTTTCATTCTAATAACGTGGGTCGTAGGTAAGTTTGATTTCACAATAAAATCAATAGTTCTTTTTTAAATATATAAAATCTCTACTCACGCACATACGGATTATTAAAGAGGGTATATACGGGTGGTGGGGGGGGGGGGGGGGGGGGAATCAATTGGGATAGCTCAAAACCTTCGAAATTGATGCCTTAACACTTAAACACGAAAAATCACAGGAACATCTTATGAACATTAATTGAACACGTAAAATGAAAACAAGACGTTGCCATCTTAAATATAGATAAATA
The DNA here is from genome assembly GCA_951217055.1 of Gerris lacustris. Taxonomy (NCBI): domain Eukaryota; kingdom Metazoa; phylum Arthropoda; class Insecta; order Hemiptera; family Gerridae; genus Gerris; species Gerris lacustris. The sequence continues at coordinate 20,484,572 of OX578283.1, read as the reverse complement.
AACATTAAGTGGGTAATACGAAAATCAAATTGATAGATCGATATATCGATCAAGAAATCATCACAGGTGTTATCACGCTAAAGTACGTAATGGTTCTTATTTCAAAGAAATTGTATTACATTTAAATACAGAAGTGTGATATTCCTTTGTCTCAAAGAACATTGGACTAAATAATATACCTGTATATTAATATTTCTGGTATAATCTCCTTTAGTATATGGGAGCATTACGTACTTAAGCGCCAAAACACCTGCGATGATTTCATGAAAAGGTTTACTCTCAGCTATTGATAAATATCATGATTAACTTTTTTCTCAATATTCAATACATATTTATTGCAAGACTCTCGCTTCCATAATAAAAAAAAAATGCTTTTCCTTCCTCTTAAGTACGAATAGTTAGTTACATTTAATTATGTCTCTTTTTTAGCTCCGCCATGTATAAGTAGCATCGTATACTTAGCAGTGTGATTTTATAATTTATATTTAATGAAAAGCGTAAGAAACTTCGTTCCTAACGGGTGTCCCGCGATATCACACGTATTTGTTTACTACTCGTATGTGCGTAAGTAATTTTATATATTTAAAAAAAAAAAAAATCCGAGCAATGCTAAAGTGCAGATACGACATATTTAACCTTTTTAGTTAGTAATGTACATTTTAAATTAGGTTTAAACTTTTTTACTTTTCCTCACTACTAATAGTAGGAAAAGTATGGTTTTCACCAACAATTTTTTTTTCGAGATTTCAACGGAATTATCCGTATTAGGTGTTTTATGACCTCCTGAGTGGTTTTCAGCATGACGTATGTATGTGTGTATGTGTGTTATCATCGTAGCGCCCAAGGTATTTAACCTAGAGAGTTGAAACTTGGCAGAAAAATCAGTCCTAACCTGCAGTTGTGCCGCCCGGAAAATCAACTTTCTCCGCCATCTTGAACCCAGTTTGCTGAGTCAGCAAATATTTTTTAAAAATCCTAATAAATCTAAAATGGTCCTGATCGAGTTGAAATTTGGCTCGAATGTACCTCTCTGTATGACAAACAAGCCCACTAAATTTCATTTTGATTTTGGCCGCCATTTTGAAGTTATTAATTTTTGAATTTTTAAACTTTGACGGTTAATAATACTGAAATTACATATAGGTTTTTGACTTATAGCATATCGTTGGAACCGGAAAAAATTAAGGAACAAATATAAAAAAAAGTTTGTTTACATCTGTCAAAATACCGCCAAACTTCAAATAATTAAATAAAATATAGCTATTTAAAATAAGGGGCTTTTTTTGTAAAAATGATAATAAATCAGTTAGTTTAGAACGGTCATCCATCCAAGTACTGACCACGTCCAATGCAATGAGGAAGCAAAAGTGAGGAAAACTTCTGAGGTACCCTGTACCCGATTTTTATTATTTTTAAGAAGTACAATTAATAAAACGTAAAATAATACTTGAACCTAACAGTATAGGTTTTGTAAATGAAGAATTTACCAATCAAAAGTAAAATTAATTTAATTAAAAAATACTTGCCTATTTCGTTTCTTTTTTATTTAGTACAACTACACGAATCCATTCATCTTGCAATACATTTTCGTATTATAAGCTACATATTGAATGTAATCGCGCGATCAATGGCAAATTTGTCAATTTAATATTTAAAAATGAAGAATAAAAAACTTTAGTTTTATTTAATTTAACTCTATTGTACTTATTTACAATTGCATTTTTAAGGGGTAACAGTAACTTAAATTATTTAAGTATGTGTGAATTGCCAGGTGATAATTAACTTTTTATGTATAAACCCCGGAAATTTTTGTATTAGAAAAGGAAAGCTGTAGCGACCAAACATGCAAACAATATAAATCCAATTCCCTTATCCCAAGATAAGAATAAACTTTGAATACACGCAAATGTTATAAAACTCACCTTATCTTTATTTCTAAATTTATAATTATATTCAATATTTTCCCCGTATTTAATCTAGATTCTTAATCTTGGTAATTAAAAACCATGATTTCCTCATTTTTGAAAGGTTGAGTTTGACTAGAAGTAAATTTATGAATTGTTGATAAAGTTTTACTATTTTCAAAACAACTAAACTCCACATTTCTCTGCCTACTAATTCAAGTTCTGGAAAAAAATCAATGTACACTATGAAAGCAAATCAAAGTGTAGTGTATTTGAAAGAGGTTATAAACTTCCCTCTCAGGATTTCTCCGAAAGACATTCTATACACTCTTAAAAAACCTTTTACAAACCGCGGTTTTGATTGAGTGTCTTCATTTCTATGCTTATAAACTACACAGCTCTAATTTAACCAAGTTCTGCACGCTAGGATTTTTTTTAAAATGATTCTAAACAATGAATTCATAATTGAAGTTGACGTCTATTTGATTTATCAGAGTATCCTTTAATTTGTAACCAATTCAACAAGGTTGAATAAGAGTTCGACTAACCAGAGTCGGCCTGTAGAATGTTCATTAAGGGTTACCACATTGTTACAGTTACAAATTTAATTGTTTTCTATTTTCTAGTGTTAAATTGTACTTTATGTGGTTGGTGTTTCATTATATTTTGTAAAAAAATGTTTCACTCCAATATTTTATGAAGTGAGTGCCTATTAAAGCGTACACATTTTTATTTCCATTATATATTTTTGGGGTTATTGAAGTCTGCAGAAATTTTGTGTACTTTATTTGTTTGTAAGTTTGTTTTGTTAAGTCCTATTATATTAAATACATTCATATACACATATAAAAAAACATTTTTTTTTTTTTTTTTTTTAAATATCTGCCAGTCAAATTTAATTAAATAGACAATGATTATTTACAGAGATACAAAAATTGTACGCTGTCACTTAATAGTAATACAATTTTTGTAAACTAGCCGACAGGAAAAAAAATTGCCTTAAAACTTAAAACAATGCAGAAAACTCCGAGGTTTGTTAATATTAATCAGAATTTTTCCCGAAACAAAGTTAGCAGTTAACGCAAAAGGTTTTATCTGTTTTATAACTCACAAAAACATACAAAGAGAATTTATTCTTATAGAGTTAAATTATTTCCTCATTAAATTCCTCAATGAAATAGCTGTTAAAAATGTTCTTAAATATAGCTAGTAAATTTTAAAAGCACTGTAGTATTGAAAAATAATGGAAGAAAAAATAAAACTGAACATAAAAGCTATCATACGAATTTTCGCAACAATTAGACAAGCAGCATTTTCGATCCTAAAACTAGACAAGCGTTATAAGATTACAGATTTGTCTTAATAGGGGTGTGTTTAATATGAAAAAGACAAGCGTTATAATAAGGTCGATTAAAAAAGGAGTAGTAAAAGAGTAGTAATACAAAATAAAATCTCAATACTTTCTCTTAATATGAGAAAGTAAAAAATGGGTGATGCGTGAGAGTATGGAATGTGTAGAAAGTTGCAGTTAATTTGGGATCGTAATAAAGGTTTCAAAGGGTCTTGTCAATTTACGAGTCTTTGTACCTACTTTAATGAGGTTGACTATTTTAGATGGTAAGCCAAAAATGTTTCCACATTGCTTCTCTGTTCGGGGAGAAGAATGCCTCCATATCTCAAAGTCTACAAAAGATAAGAGGGAGTGTCTAGAACTCTGAACTCTAGAATCCTTAAAGTGTTGAACATATCCACACATGAGCGATCCTTTCTAAACCAGCTTGTACCCTTCTCACTTTATTATCAACTGCATATTTGATCATATTGAGTATAATTCTGGAAGCCCCTTTGAAATCAAAATAGGGGTGAAACAAGGGTGTCTCTGCTTCATATTTCTATTGGTGCTAGATGGAGCTAGGACGTAAGTCACAAAGACGCTGCGAGGTATACAATGGATACTGGCCGAAAGACTAGAAGACATAGAGTTCGCAGGAGACCTCTGTCTTTCACACAATTCTTCAGACATGACTATGACAAGAAAGGTAGAAGAATTCACAGGTGAAGGAAGGAAAGTAGAAAGGTTAAAGGTTAATGCCGAAAAAACAAAAGAAAAGAGGACAAACTAAGAGTACGGTACATCTAGAAATAAATTAGTACAAACTGCAGGAGTAAGGCAAATCTGGTGGTCTCATAGAACAAGTAGAGCATTTTGATTCTTAAAGCTTGTGGAACGGATGAAGCAGCAAGTGGGGAAATAAGAAAGCAAAAGGAGTTTTTGCAGAACTTAGGCCGATGCTGGATAATCTGAAATTATATTTTAAGAAATACTTTTAAATTTCAACTAAAGAAATATAAATATCTGGAACAGATATCTACAACTTAAACAAATATGACAGTAATTGGTATTACAAAAGCGATAAAAATTATTGTTAGTTTTTATGAAATATTCATTCATACGAATGACTTTAACTTGCGGACTTAAACACTTGATTTATTTATTTTTCACATTATTTTGCTCACATCTCGTATTCCAGAGAGAACGAATGAGGTAGAAGCGCCAGACACATCGGACTTCCATATAAAATAAAATATAGACCTATTATACATCAGTGCATTTTCGAAATTTAAAACCTTAGAGCAGTAAAAATGCAAACAGTCCTAGGAAAGATAAACAATAAGTAAAAATAATTAAGTCTGAAAAGACAAAAAATATTACATCTGATTTATCTTTTATGGGAGTCCTTAAAGAAAATATATATACATATATCTTGTTTATATCTTTATTTGACACTGATAAATAATGGATAATAGACTCAAAAAAGTTTTTTTCCGTGGTAGGCTGTGAAATAGTAACTTTAGAGCCTAAAAAACATAGCTAAAATCCATTTTTTCATTACGTGGACTTAAAAAATCTTTTCATTACTCCTAGCTGTAAAGAAAAAATCTTTTACGTCCTAGGCACTAAAAGATTTTTTCTTTACGGCGGGTAGTTGTCAAAACTTCCGCTAGTAGTGCTGTAGTCTTTGTAGAAATGCTTCTAGTACGATAAAAATCCGCTAGATGTCAATGCGTTTTGTTTATCTTTTCTTATAGTGTAACCTCATTTTAAGGTTTCTTTTTTTAAGTCTTAAGTATGTACTAATATTTGTTATTATTATATATTGATTAGTGATTAATATTTAATGTTTTTTCATTGTCTGCTACCTCGGAAAAAATAGCATATGCTACGCGACTTGGAAGTGTTTTTTCTTTACCTTGGCAATATTTACTGTCTCGCTTCGCTCGATAGTAAATGTAATTGCCGCGGTAAAGAAATAACTCACTTCACAGCCTTGTAACATAATATACTATTGTTAGTGGTAAGGTGTTTGCTATTCTCTTAAAATATGTAATTTTTCATCTTCTGATCAAAATTTCTAAGAGACAATAAGTAATATTAAATCGTTTAAAAACCTAAAGTTGCAATAACATTCTAATGTTATAAGTAATCATTCTGAAGAGAATTATTATCTAGTATATTAAGTTTGTAAGGGTTTTAAATAGAAAAGATTAATATAATATATGTATCTCAAAGTATTTTAGAATAAAAGCCAAGTAATCCTTTATACCACAAGTCTAAGAATTTTCAATTCAGAAATATCTACAACAAACGAAGGCAGAAGGGAAATTTGATTCATCTTCTAGTAAATCAAAATGTTCATTAATATTCAAGCGTTTGTTCTCCTAGGAAGCATTTCCTAGGCTTGGCAAACTGCCGCAAATGAAATTTGCCTTCTTTGAAGCTGAATTACAAAGCCATCGGGAGTCTTCCCTTTTCAACCTGGAAACAAGAGGAAATAATTCACCTCCATCCTTTAGAATCAAATTTAATTTGTAACCGATATTTACGAGTCGAAATCTCTTCGCAAAATGGACACATCCTTGGCAACTAAGATAAAAGACAGCTGACACTTATTCATTTTTTTAACATTCTTAAATTGGGGGAAAATAAAAACTGCTACTTGGGTATAAATTTAGTTTATAAATTAAGTTTAAACCGTTTTAACTTAAAATATTTTTAAAAAAGACACAAGCATATAGGGAATTATAAAAAGTCCAGTCATGCATCATAACTTAATGAGCGAATTTTCAAAGAAGTCTGCGAATTATAAAAGATACAAACAATAAATTAAAAAAAAATCCGGAGTTATGGCTTTTACAAAAATTTTTAGATTTGCGCATGCGCAGCTATTACTCATACTAGGTGGCCTTAAAGGAAATTTTGCGCTGATTCCGGATATACTACATGTTAATATGTTTAATATACTACTTTTCAGAAAATGAAAAAAAAAAATGGTACTCAGGGGTACGGGGTACAAAAGTCAAAGTAGTATATACCCTTCAAGATGTATGTCGTTGGAAAGCTCTTTAAGAATACAGTGTTGTTGCTATGAACATTGTTCTTTTTTTCTTATAAGAAGGGGTAAAATGGAAAAAACAAACAGGTTTTTATGCTATTTTTTACCCTAAATTGTCAAAATTTAACCTCTAAATGAACTCCAAAAATTCTGGCTAACGAACTCATCCTTTCTTTTGATATTATTGACATTTTAACATTTGATTGGATATTTTATGTGCACACTAGGGTGAGGTATCGACTGGAGTGACACCTACTTATATACATAGATACATACATAAAAAAATCGGTACGGGGTACCTCGGAACTTTTCCTCACTTCGGAGCCTTAAATAATGCCTCAAACTAATTTAGCCTTAAATAAACTTCCTCACCTTAAATAATGTTTATTCATAATTTTTATTGATTTTATTTCATTTATTCAATTATTTGAATTTTGACAGGAATGTATTCAAACTTTGACGTCATCAAAATTATATTCGCTTATAACTTTTAAACTAATTAATGGAATTTCATCGGGTTTTTTTAAAATTTGTTCCTTAATTTTTTCCGGTTCCACCGATATGCTATATGTCAAATACTTTCGGTATTATTAACCGTCAAAGTTTCAAAATTCAAAAATTGATAACTTCAAAATGGTGTCAAATATCAAAATTAAATTTAGTTGTCTTGTTTTTCATTGAGAGAGGTGCATTCGTGCCAAATTTCAACTCGATCAGGACCATTTTTGATTTTTTACGCGATTTTTTTAAAATGTTTGCTGTCTCAGCAAACAGAGATCAAGATGGCGGAAAAAGTTGATTTTCCCGACGGCACCACTACAGGTAAGGACTGATTTATCTGCCAAGTTTCAACTCTCTAGATTAAATACCTTGGGCGCTAACATTGATAACATACACATACATACATACATACATACAGACGTCAAGCTGAAAACCACTGAGGAGGTCTTAAAAACACCCAAAATGAATAATTCCGTTGAAATTCCGAAAAAAAATGTTGGGTGAAAACAATACTTTTCCTACCATAGGTAGGTAGTGAGGAAAATTAAAAAGTGTTACATTTCAGGTATCGATTAAGAATGGTCTAAAACGGATTGCAATGGAAAAAATTCGCATTACAAAAATTTAGAAGCCATTGCAATAGCTAAGGAAAAAGAGAAACAAAATGCGTTTGAGAGGCTCTGACACTAATCCAGTTTTGGTCATCAAAGAAGAGACAAGTCCCACACAATGATCAAATTCATGAATAAGTAGTGTGGCTGTAAAAATGTTGCATAAGCGTGTCTTGTTGTAAATCTGATTATGATCTCATGTTGATAAAAAATAAATACTGAAAAAGAGTTTGCAGATAATAAACAGAATGACACTATCAGGACTATATACATATGGAAAATGTTAGTGCCACATAAATTATACCATTTAAGTCTGACTAGAACATAGGCCGCAGACTAAACAGATTCTAAGATACAACATTGGCAAGACTTCGAATAAGACAAACAAAAGACACATTATCGAATAAGTGACCGTATAAATTATGCACGTATAAAGTGGACGATGTATAAGTGGATTCAACCGACCCGTGTTAACCTCCGTGTGATGTCGATTTTGATTTAAAATAAGTATATATATGTATATATACAAAAAAATTCTACTGTTAAACCGTCGTACTCACCAAACGCACATTCGCAAACAGGATTTTCAAACATTTGAATCAATCGTAAACAAAACGTCCACACTACCCGTGAATTTTTTGTTTGCGAATGATTCGCCTTGTTCCCGATTACTCTCCTTTTTTTTCTACAATATAACCTATTTAACTTACACAAATGCTCCATGCTCCTATCAAAACTAGTAACTATCAGAGCTATAGTAATAAAACTAGTATCCTTTATGTAATTAAGTTGTGTCCCGATGACGTCGCACCTCGAAATTGTTTGTTATTATTAAGCTAAGGCAACCACATATATTCCAAAAAATAAAGGGTTGTTTTGATTTTTTGGTCATCAAATAGATATAATAACATCTAAATTAATATACTTAATTTTGCTTAATATTATTGTAATATAAAATTAAGGGCTCCTAGAGGAACAAAGTAATGTTTACCACCTTATTAATCAGATATTAGGTATACCATTCTCATTTTCATATCTTTTATTAGTTATTCTGTTATTTAAAAATTTGTTTCATCGTATTAAATTATAGTTTATTCGTATTAAGAAAATGTGATACAAACAGTTACTGCAACAGGATCAAATATAATTATTATTAATTTTTATTTTTATTTTAGGCCTAAAGATGCCCAGGTGTGGGTGAAATGTTGCCAACAAATAATAATTTTTTCTCCAAGCTTACCGAAGGTAACGAAAGCGGCACTTCCTACTGTTACTCCCCTTATAAAAGAACAGAAGGAAGTAACAATCTAAAGGTTTATGGAATGTTCTTCTTTAGATTTTTACAAAAACAGAAGTGTGATATTCCTTTGTCCCAAAGAACATTGGACTAAACATCCCTTTGTCTTGAATTATTATAGCCATTTGTATTCTAAATAAATAAAAAAAAATCTAAAGAAGTAACACGAAAGCTATGTGATCGTTCTGAAGGAAACTTTTTGTCTCCGATTTCAAAAATTCCAAGACAGAAATTCGTGTCTGTCGATCGGTCGTTCAATTTTTGCGAACCAACATACTCTAAAATCTACTCCAATTTGATTGAAATTTGGTTTTAATTTTTCTCTTTTTTTCAATAGTTAATATTATTATTATTATTTTTATTTAGGTGGGAAAAAACCTTCAAAAGGCACCAGGTAGAGTGGGGGCTACCTGGTAGTGTGGGATTCTTACCCTAACTAAAAAAGAACCGCACCTTATCCTACGTTCCCAGACCGGAACCGCTCTCGCATTACGTCGGTCTGAGCGTGCTTTGCTTCACCCTTTAGGGCGACCTACTGGGCCGTTCCACCAATCTTTCTCTATTTCGCCCGTCTACAAGACACCCGTCTTCTCTTTTACGCCGAAGAATCACCTCCACGTACTTTGCAACTAGGCTCTAGTTTTGCTGGCTTTTCAGCTTTCCGTCCACCACGTTCTCCGGGGTTACTGCCCCGACTGTAGACACAAGTTCCTCTCTCTCTTCACTGAACTTGACGCAAGCGAAGAAGTGTGCTCTGCGTCATCTTTCTCTACTCCACAGTACCGGCATTTAGGGGTACTTAATAACCCCCTCCTAAACAGGTAAGCTCCAAAAAAGCCGTGACCCGTCAGTAACTGGGTGACGTAAAAATCCACCTCTCCGTGTGCCCGCTCGACCCAAGGAGTCAAGTCTCTGATAAGCCTCGCCGTCCATCATCCCGCCGTGCTACTACTCCAGCGCTGCTGCCAGACCTCCATTGTACGAATCCGCATCTCCTGGCAATCCTTCCTAGCTCCGTCGGAAGATTCCCTTTCGTTTCTGGGCGAGCAAGTCAATTGGGATAACCCCCGCCACTGCCAGAACCGCCGTTTTGGACACAGTCCGATAGGAGCACGCTCTCCGCTGAACTGCGCTCATTCGCTTGCGGTACTTCTTAATTTGCAGTGCATCGGCCCAGACTTCCGCCCCGTACAGTAGGATGGAGTTCACCGTGGACATTAAGAGCTTTCTGATGCACGGCCTCGGGCCACCAACGTTTGCCATCAGCCTGCTCAGCGAGGCAGTTATATATTATTACTTATTATATAGTTAAAGTTGATATAGTCATAAATAAAACGAGAGAAAAATAAATTTATTTTTCTCGACTTTCCAAGCCCAAAACACGACATCTCAAGTTTGCTCAAACCGTCCGCACCAAACGCACACAAACGACGAATCCCTTTGATCTACCGATATTACCCGGAGCAACGGCGAACACGAATAAACATGCGTTCATACGCGCATCCCTGTTTGAAAATAAGATGCGCGTTCGGTGTGGATGCGGCTAGAGTTCTACAACCTTTTATCAATCCAAGAATTGAAACTAGTTATGTATATTGAAGCTCACACAACAGATACTTACTGATAGTCAGACCGATCAATTGTAACCTGATTCATATAAAACCCTGTATTAACAATATTATTACTAGCCTTTGATCTTAGCTACGCGATACTGAAATTGATGTTTTACAATGCGTGCTTACACAATTATCGATTATAGTGAATCTAACCACGTTTGATACCATATACGAATTTGAGATCAAAGAACAAAAATGTTATCTTAGTAATTCAATTGACCTCTTACACAGTACCAAAACATATAGAGACAACTATCAAAAAAAAATAATTAATTCAAAACATTTGTATTCAGACATAAGAAGATATAATGGTAATTTGTATCTTGTAATCCCTATAAAAAATATATATATGTTTATACTTTGAATATTATAAATAAAAGAAACAAATCCAATTTGATTTTTAAAAAAAGTAAAAACAAAAATTTCATTTTGATAAAAGCAGATGCAATTTTTGAGAATATGATATTAATAATATAGAATAAATTACAAAATATCTGTATCGAAATTTTCAATTATTCGAATTATTTTATGTATAATTTATTACTTTGACTTTGCTTCCCTTTCTTTGACTTTGAATTTCCTATTAACTTGTAGTGGTGTCGTGCTGGAAACCATTTTTTTTTCATTCCTTGTCTTTCGATCCACAAGGTTTGGATAATACAGAATGGATAAAGCCATTTATCCATCCGTCCTACATTCTTTTGGTGTCAACGAAGTTTTCTCTTTCTTGCCTTTTTCTTACCACCAGAGTGTATTTTGAGAGAGAATTTCTCTGGTGCGTCTTCTGCACCAAAGAAATTCTTTAAAATAAGATCATAATATTCACAAAAGAAATAGAAGCTCTAAATATAGTTATACATGAGACATCTTTGTGCCTTAGACTTTCATTATTTTGTAACTTCCACCAAAACAAACAACCCTGGTTGCTCTGTTACTTTGTTACCTACCACATTAGGAAATAAAGTGGTGGGTAAGTAAGTTACTAAAGTAAGTAAGTTTACTTTGATACCCTTGTTTGCTGTAGGACTAACGTTATTAACTATTAAAACAAAGGGATATTTAATCTATTGTATTTTGGTGCAAAGGAATATCACACTTTAGACTAATATATAAGTTAAATTTCAAAATAATAATTAATATAAAAATGCCATTTTTCAAAACTGGTCTTATTTTCAATTTTTTGTTTCTGTATTGTTCACCTTAGTTGTATCTATGTGCAAAATTTGGGGAAGATTGAATGAAGGTAAGTGGTTCAAAATTGGGGTAATAGGTGTGCGATGAAACTTAAAAAGCAAATAAATTTGACGGCATTTTTTTTTTTTTTTTTTTTTTTTTTTGGTTTCTGTATTCTTCACCTTAGTTTTATTTATGTGCAAAATTTGGGGAAGATTGAATGAAGGTAAGTGGTTCAAAATTGGGGTAATAGGTGTGCGATGAAACTTAAAAAGCAAATCAATTTGACGCCATTTATTTTTTTTTGGTTTCTGTATTCTTCACCTTAGTTGTATCTATGTGCAAAATTTGGGGAAGATTGAATCACGGCAAGTGGTTCAAAATTGGGGAAACGGAAATGTGCGATGAAACTTACAAAGCAAAGTAATATAAGACCAGTAAAAATGGTGTGAAACAGATGGCCAACCTAGCTGCACGATATCAAATCGTTTTATTTGCCGAAAGTATTATATAATTTTTAGTAACTTTACCATCTTTATAGTACAAAACCAAAATTAACTGATTCATGATTTAACGAGCCGTTAAGTCCGTGGTAACGGGCTTCATTTTATATTTAGAAAAAAAATTAAATGAATTTATTTAGAGTAAGTATCTATTTAGATAAGATTTTAGGTACTTCTTTAGATTGTTACTCCCCTAAGTTGTTTTAAAATGAAAATGACTTTGAAAAAATAACTATTAAGAAAAAGGGATATTTAATCTATTGTATTTTGGTGCAAAGGAATATCACACTTTAGACTAATATATAAGTTAAATTTCAAAATAAAAATGGTGTGAAACAGATGGCCAACCTAGCTGCACGATATCAAATCGTACTTTTATTTGCAGAAAGTATTATATCATTTTTAGTAACTTTACCATCTTTATAGTCCTTCTTTAGATTGTTACTCCCCTAAGTTTTTTAAAATGAAAATGACTTTGAAAAAATAACTATTAAGAAAAAGGGATGATTAGTCCTATGTACTTTAGGACAAAGGAATATCCCATTTCTGTTTTGATAAGGGGAGTAACAATCTAAAGACGTGCCAGTTATTATTTATAATTAATCATTTTATAAGTTATAATTTATGTTATTATATCTATTTAGATTTCTCTATTTTTGAGATTCAATATCCGAATGGGGAAATAGTTATTTGTGCAACTAGTGCGCAAAGTGGCACTTTGCTGCACTCGAGAGAAATATTTACCCACGAGCCGCAGGCGAGGGCGGAAAGGTTTCTTGAATGCTGCAAAGACACTTTAAGCTCGAGTTGCACATTACATTTTTGCTACAGTTAGTTTTTAATCTGTAAATAAAATATAAAATAATAGTGATCATCAATCAACATGTAAAAGATTTTACAATATCAACTAAACCAGCTGTCCTGCTTATAGCCATTGTTGCCTTTTTTTTGCCTGATTCAGCAAACCTGACCAAGCGCTGATATTATTTCACTTACTCATCACATTTCATTCTTTCTTTTTAGATTGCCTATCTTTACTTTTTTATATTTTATTTGATATTTAGAGTTTAAATCATATAGTCATTGTTATTATTATTATAATTTGGATTATTTAATCTTTGTTTAGATTTAAGTTCTTTATGTTTGTAAGTTGGAACACTGGAGTGCGGTAAAGTAAAATGAGTGCGGTAAAGTAAAACGAGTGCGGTAAAGTAGTAAGTGCAGGAATGTGCTGTTTTGCGTTCTATTTTGAGTGCGATAACAACACTTTATCGGTCAACTCTAGGAAAATGATATTTTACTTGCAGTTGACTTTTATATGTTTTCTAGATATTGAATTTTTAATAAGATATTGAATTTCAATAATAGATTATTGAAATTCAATATCCGAATAAAAAAACTTATTTAATCAACGTTAATTCTACAAAACTTATAAAAAAGGGAGTATTAGAAAAGAAGATTTATTTATAAATCCTTCTTGTAAGATTTTTTTACCGGTAAAGCAACTGCCGAATGAAGCCGGTAGATAATAATATTAATAATGATCCATAGCATAAGAGATAATAACGTAAAATGATAATAACAGGGCTTATTTCTGCAAAAGGACGTATATAATTTTATATACATAGAATAGAAAATAAAAATAGAATATGATGTAAATGGTACATGCAGAAGGGAAAGTCGGGATAAGATTGCGGTTATAGTAAAGCAAGCTTTGATCAATGGCTTATAGGGGGAGGTCTTTTGTTCTTGATCTAGTTATCTATACTTTTAAAAGCTGGCAATCTAACAGGCTTTAAAAGCATTCGCTTCTTTCCTCCTTTCTTTTCTTTCAGAGTTTAATAGTAGGTTGACTAATGCACTCCCGCTTACAATTCATTCGTATATTGAGCTACCTATACTTCTTAAAGTAATAAGAGTAATATAATACCTCTGTCGATTTATATGCTCAGCTTTAAAGAAACTCAAAGGATATTATACTCGAAGAAAATTAAACTCAAAGAATCCTGTACTGTGATATAAGATATTCAAAAAATCAAAAAGGTACAGGTTAATTACGTGCCGTTCCGGTGAAAATTCCCACAAAGTTACCATCACTAACCATCTGCCCCATAAACTAAACATCATATCAAATACAGTTTTGATAGAGGACGACGGATGGAAGGTTACACCAACGAAATTAACCAGTACCAAAAATACTAAATTTAAAGAAAACTGTAATTAAATTCTACTGTTCCCAATGATTACAATACTCAAAGAAAAAATACTAGACAATCAAGGTCAGTGACGATCTAGTAAAATATATTTTAAATACATATTATTTTAGATACTGTCTCCTGTTCCCTTTATATTTTGCGCTTTATATCTTGAATTGATGATATTTATCAAAAAAATATCCATGCCTGTATTAGATTTCGAACCCCAATTTATTTAGCTAAAACAATTAGCTTATATCATATTTTAATATAACTATTAAATATCCGTACATACATTTTGACAAGGTTTTAATTCATATGACGCATAGTTAAATAATTTATTATTATATAATTTAATTCATAATTTAAATTATCAAATAATTTAATTAATTATTTATTAAATAATCATTTATATTTTATAAATATATAAATAAAATAACACTAAATCTTTTAAAGTCTGCAAAATCTCAAAATCAAATTAAAACTTTTTTTCAGCTAATTTAAGAAAATTAAGTCACAAAAATAAAAACAGTGCTAAAACCATCAAGACATTTGTGCTTAGCCTATATAGCATATTTAATACCCATCGTGAAGGTTAAACAAAACGGTGATAAAAGTGATGTATATTTTGTATAATTAAAATTAAGAAATCGGTACGAAAAAGTCGAAAAAAAATTTACCCTTATTATATAGTATGTGATTTTCGGAAAATTTAGATTTATTTTTATCAATATCCCAGAAATGTTTCCAAGGATAATGACATATAGTTAGATTCCACATGACATTAGTTAGATTGCCACGCAAGCGTGACACATAGAAACTGTTCCAACATCAGACATTGCGTCAATAACCAATGCCGGATCAATCATCCCTTGGTGTTTCTCACACAAATTGTGTAGCCTATTGCAGTGGGCAAACACGGTATTACATTGCTGTTGTGTTTTTCCAGCCAAGCAAGTTTGGTGGTATGGGAGCACGCTCATCTCTGATAAGTCCTATATCTGATCGTTTTGATCTGGTATAGGTCCAGAGTTGGGTGGGCATCGTCGGGCCCCTGATGAGTCGGACGCGACGAAACGATGCAACATGGCGTAATGCCGAGCCAGCATCTTACTGTCGTAATGTCTGATGTTGGAACAGTTCCTATGTGTCACGCTTGCGTGGCACATCCCTTGGTATCTCTCACTCACATTTTGTAGCCTATTGCAGCGTGCAAACACGGTATTACATTGCTGTTGAATAAATAATTGCTTATATACAATCATTATTACATAAAATTAAAATTTTAGAATAATTATTTTTTAACAGCATATAAATATTTTATTAAAGTGTAAGTATTATGTATGTGTGTTACTTAAGTATCAAGATTACAATTGTAAACAAAATAAGAATTTAACAAACATTTTGTATAAAATATGAAGTGTTTATTTTTTTAAAGGATGTTAAAAGCAAATACTTGACAAGCTGTTGTCTCAACTTATTTCGCTTCCAGCATACCTCTTTTTCAAATCGGAGAGAAAATCTAAAAGAGGTCAAATACTTAAAAATAAGACAATACTTATAACTATACCTAGTTGTTAAAATTCTATGTTCGTTTAAAGCTCTCGGAAATCTCTCAGAAGAAATCAAGTAAACAATATTTATAACCAATATATAGTTTCAAAGTTCTGGTGCATACAAATACTTTTTTCCATCGATACTTGCTCGATCTGAGGATCATTGGACCGGTTTTAGCTACAAGCCATCATCAGCAAAAGGAGTCGAAATGAAGTCTACATGAGAGAGTAAAGCAACTCCCTCATGTAAACGAGTTCATTTCAACTAACACAGTTTTATATTTTTCTGTTGATGATGGCGTATAGCCAAAACTGGTCCAGTGATCCTCAGATCGAGCAAGTATCGATGGAAATAGAATATTACAAAACAGAATACATTACGCGTCGAGTGCGGAAAGTACCATTTTGCATGCAAGTGTGGAACTTGCACCCGAGCGACAGCGAGGGTAGTAAAACCACACGAGCAATGCAAAATGACGTTTTCGCACGAGTTGCGTACCGTACTTTATCTACGATTGTTAGATTTAAATAATAAATACAGAAAAAAATAAACTTGCTGTATGTAAGTTCGTATCTCTTCTCTTGATAAAGATGGCTTTAATCTTGAGTTGTATTTTTGGCCGAATTAATTATTTCTGGAGGAGTATTATTCTCTACATTTTCGTCAAAGCCACTTGATTCAATCATTTTTTTTCTCTAAAAACTCGATAATAAACAGTTACTTTAATAAAAGAATAGCAAATTAGTTTTGTTAAATGTAAACAAACTCGCTAATCGTGCGTAAAGCTGAAGAATTCCTCTTCTTTACCGCGCTAGTGTGGTAAAGAAGAGGAATTCTTCAGAACTATGAGACGCGCATGCGCAATGAATACAATTACGTAAATAATCACTTTCTACGTATTCAAACAGAGATATAATGTTTATATTTCGTATCAATCGTAGATAAAAATTATTTGTATGCACCAGAACTTTGAAACGGATTTGATTTTGGAATGTTCCTGGGGGTTGAATCCAAATTTTAGAAACCAGTAGACTTGATATGTAGCGGCAATAAGGGCCCCGGGAATCTGGGGGCCCCTGGAAGGGAAATAGAGAGGACTCCACTAAACGTTTGCATGGGCCCCTAAAACCTTTCCACCGCTACTAGATATGCCCCATAACACAAAACATAACAAAGAATTAAGAAATATTCGATATTTGTCAAATTGACAGATTTAGTTTTATTACATCATCACTCATCACTTACCATAGGGCCCCAAGCCCTATGGTAAGTTTTACCTCCAGAATGCATTAAAACGCGTTTTTACAAGTTATATTTTCCAAAAGTTTATATTTTTTGGTACCCAGTCTTTATTTTTATCATCGTCCATGCAACCTTGGAGCATGTAAAGTAATCAAAATCAATAATTTAATCAGCATCTTAACTTTAACTTGATCAATTAATTTACCAAAATTATCCCAAACGCATTATTACCATTAAAGTTAGTAAGATTTTATCCTAGCATCTTATTATACTTATCATCCATACAAAATCATCATGAAGATATTATAACTATCAACATGTATCCAATTATCGACTCCAAGACAAAAACACTTATAATTCTTCTTTTCAAATATAAGTGTACCCAAGGAAATCTTGCTTAGATTGAGAATTTTAACGATTCTCGTTGTTAATTTCCAAAACAACATAAAGTATCGATTAATAGAAGATTGGGCAAAATTGAGAAACTTTCTTGATTTATCTTTCTGTTTTCTGTGATTTACAAAGAAAACAATAATTCACTTAAATTGTTAGTTAGCATTCCCATCACAATGCAACGGAGAATCCATAATTAATTTAAAATATTGAAGTTATAATTAACATGTTAATTATATTAGCGAACTGTGTCACATAGAATTTAGCATTTATTAATAAAAAAAAGTCTATTATCCATGAGTCATAGCCATCTACGTATGATTAGTACGATAATTTTTTTCAGTGCACCAAAATAAAATGTTATTATTCTATACTTTTTTTAACAATGCTATTAAATTTCTATCATTCTTTGTTTCACAATTGTTGGAAGCGTAATGTTAAGTTTCAGACATCTCAGTCAAGAAGAAATGTAATTGTAATGTGCAAGCGGCTTTAACACGACATTTATCCATTATTCTTCGTTTCTCAACATTTTCTTCCCCTTACTTTTGAATTGTTATTGGGTTTTATTTTTAACTAGTGTTGTTAAAGGTATATTATATTTTGAGAATAAAGCTAAAATATAAATATATTTGTATAATAAAAAGTTTTTCTGAGTTAAGACAATATATAGAGTCTTACTGCTTTTTGAGGTTAATAAGAAACTATAAGTACTGTAAAATATTTAAATCTACCGATAACAACTCAATAAAGTTACGCACACCATAGCGAACTAGCGAACGAAATAAAGTTAGTGTTTTTTAAGAAAAAAAAATTATAATAGGATCATAACCATATTACAATATTAGGGGATTTATGAAGCTGTGAGGACTTTCCTCATTGGCGTTCGCCTGAAATCACTACCCCCACCGACAATATATATGGTTCTAATGCTACATAGTTGAGTAAGTGTAATACTGATGGGCATTTAGAGTAAATATGTAATATATATGAGCGCATCCTCGGCCTCGGTCCAAAAATTGCCTAATTTTGTGAATGATTGTGTACAGTGGCGCACCCAGGGGTGGGGTTTTATTTTTTTTTAAATAAAATACCCCGGTCTTCATGTCCTGTTCATAATAATCTTAAATTTATTTGTATAAAATAACATTTTAGATGCTCTTAGAATAGGCTAAAAAGACGACTTCAAGTAACGTAAACTATAAACATTTTCCCAGGGGGGTGGACCCCCCTAAAAGAGAGTCCAGCCCCCCTTAAAAATTGGCTGGAACCGCCCTTGATATGAAGTAATTTAAGAACAATGAAAACCATACTTATTAATTGTCTATGAGTAGCTAAGCCCACATTACATCCTCTTCCCCCCCCCCCCCTTTTTTTTAATCTGTGCCCCTCCCAAAAAAAATCCTGGGTGCGCTACTGATTGTGTAGCATATAAAACAGGAGATAAGATTATCTTTGATACTAGATTTTACAATAGACGATGCACACAGATTTATACAATAATTGAACAATTAGCTTACTCACGTCTATTGCATACTTATAAGTTATAAGATCGCTAAAACTATTAATAGTTTTTATTATGGAGAGAACGCGAGGAGGGAGATAGACCAGGGGAATAGGGGGTGGTTTGGTTTCCCCACCTCTCTTTGACCTACCTCTTCAATAGCACAGCGAGCCTATGGACCTCGAGACCACGCGACCAGGCTTTATTGATGGGAAATTAAATAAATTAGACAATAATGGATTTTAAAAGCCTAAAATCATTAAAGTATATATGCGAGGAAGCTATGTGCCACTCTCATTGGCAGTGTATTTACAATGTTGAAGCATTCTGCTAATTATTATTATTTATTGTAAATATAATTCTGTATATATGAAGTATTGGAATCTTTCTTTTGAACTGTTTACCCTCCAAAATAACGAAACGCTTCATATAAAGACTAAATTTTCACAGTGAAATAAACGTCATACTTTTGGCTAAAATGTTATAAAACAACCGATTTTCTAAAATAGAGGTCATAAAACAGGAGAATAAAGTCATATAATAAAGGTCAAGAAATGGAAAAATTAAAGTCATAAACGGGACGTCTCTGCTTATAACAATATTTTATGACCTATATTATCCCAATTTCATTAAAATCGGACGAGTGGTTTTTATAAAATATTTGTTGGTTCGCAAAAAAGTTGACAGACATATCGAGAGACAGACACGAGACCAGAAAAGGTTCTTTGATATCTGAAACGGATTTCAATCTGAATTTTTGAAATTTGACACAAATAAGAAGAAAGCAAGAACGAAAAAATTCACAAATGTTTGCTGAAAGTTGTAATTCGAGTTTTGCAAACGCCACAGATGTAAACTTTAAACGTATCCAATGATGTGTAAATATATCATCATACATACATTTATTTACACTCTTTTCACTACGTATAAAAACAAATCTGCCTCTTTACTAAAAGGTGAATGGCAGAAAAAAAGAATAAAGAAAGAAGCAGAAAAAAATATATGTGTTCGTGGAAATAGCTTTTACCTTTTAAGCACAACATGGAGGTACAAAGAGAAACATTTTATTTATGTGTGAGTTTTGAGGATAGGATAGAGAAAAGAAGAAGAGATGTTTGTATTCAGGGTATTACATGTGAGAAGCATAAAGCTTAAAAATCCACTCCAGCAAGCAAATATTAGAGCCTACTCTGTTTGGTATGGGCTATGAAGAATGAATCCGACCATATAAAAACAATGTAACATGTAGAAACTCATTGGAGCGATAACTCAACAAAAATCTATTACATTTATAGATATAAATATATAAATATTATATACGTACGAGATATATTTAAATGTATATATGTTAAGTCGAGTTCCTTTTTCTTTTAGTCAGTAAACAAATATTTCCGTCCAACAGAAAAAGGAATTATTTTCTGAGTTGTGAAACACGGTGTTCAGGTTTAGAAAATGAAGACAGATAAAAAAGTCAAAATGAGTTCTCTTCACTACCATGTGGAATGTAAAATATTTCTCCATCTTTCTTTTTTTAATTTCGTAAACCGAAAGAATAAGAGATGAAGCTTTAAGAATAGAGTAATGGAGAGGGTGAAGAAGAGAGCCTGAGGAATTTTCAAATTATAATTTGAACTAAAGTCAGAGAAGAATTATGATTTCTTTCCCCCTCTTAGTCCTTCTTGACTTAAGATATGTATTTATTCCAATACACTTGGGGCGACAAAGTGGTAGTAATACTTTTATTTTAATGATTAGGTGCCACTAGATGTTCTAGTAAATATTTGGTAGACATATTTCTATATAATATACGACAGATATTGATATACCACACACGTGGTAATCTTGATGTTGGGAGTAACTGCTAATCATCCTGAAACGTCGTTATTAAATAGCAATTTAAGCAACTGACCTCAAGAAACGTCGTTAATAAAAAGAATTTTAAGCAACTGAACTCAAGAAACGTCGTTAGTAATTAGCAATTTATGCAACTGACCTCAAGAAACGTTGTTAGTAACTAGCAATTAATTAGCAATTTATGCAACTGACCTCAAGAAACGTCGTAAGTAAATAGCAATTTAAGCAACTGACCTCAAGAAACGTCGTTAGTAATTAGCAATTAAAGCAACTGAACTCAAGAAACGTTGTTAGTAAATGGCATTGTAGGCAGTTGAACTCCCTAAAATATATTTACACTTATTCACACTTTAATTATCTTCGATATACAATGGTAAAAATATAAAAATATGAACTTAAAAATGAATTTGCATAAGAATAATTTATGCAAATTCTAAAGCCGTGAGCAGATTTTAGACATTGGCTCACATGGCTAAGCCAATGATTTATCGGACATTAGCTACTCTTTCACATTTCCACGTGATTCACACGTGGGATTCGCTTTAAACTTGTCAATCTTACTTCACTTTAGTCTGAGCAACGCCGGCATACTTGATAAAGTTCTAAAAACTCCAATTTATGATTATTAGTCCACATCATCGTTGTTCATAAATACAAGGAACCCTGTAAAACACTGAAAAGCAATAATCTCGACGTATTCTGAACATGGTACAGGTTAATTAGTAAGTGACCAGTAAGTGGACAGACGAGCATGCCCTAGTTTCGTTTGATATGGGACAGAAAACCGATAGCCCTGCAACAAATGATTAACGCTAGCACCAATCTCCGCCTGTTCCTTAGCACGCGCTTAACCATCTACTTGGCCAAGTAACGCTTGCCATACCTGTATAATCTATTTATGGAGCAAGATTGACAGATAATAAGCAAAACTAAAACCATGAAATAAGCAGCAATTAAAAATTGTAAAAGTACATTTATAAAATTTATATTTCTCTATAATTCTCTAAATTTATTGATTCAACTATTAAGTTTGGTATAGAATTTTCAATTGGAAAATGGGAAAAAAGTTTGAGATTTATGTTCTTGTTTAACACCTGTGACACGTTCTCTTCTAAAATGAACAAACAAGTTTTGTTCTTTAAATCTATTAGAAAGTAGGATGGTATTTATATATAGTTAGTTCTATTTCGTCGTTTCTTGGAGCGAAATTAGGTTTACAAAAGTTAGAATTTATCGACATTACAGAAGTACATGTGCTAGAAGTAGTAAGTCAATATCCGAATAGGTGACTTATAAACAAACAGAATATAATTGAACATTTTTCCTCCTTAGAAAGTCTACATACAGGACTATCTAATATTTTAACAAATAATCGAAAAAATCTGAAAAGAATTATAGTTATTATTTGTCAAAGAAAAAAGGCTTTTAATTAATTTTTCATACGTCATATATTTTGTAAAAAAATGTTTTTCCCGCCTCTCCCTCTCTCTCTCTACCCCCCCCCCCCCCCCTCTCAAAAAAAATTATATGTATTATCTTAGGAACGGATTAGGCTAGCCGTAATCATGAAACTGCTTGGCCAATTATGGTGGATACCGAAATCGCCCTTTTTGTTAAGACAAACGATGAAATACTAAATTATAATTGAAATTTTAAGCAATAGTTATTTGAGGGTAACATCAAAAAGATAATTAAAGGTCAAGGATTGATTTTAATTATAAAAATTAAGCCAGACCTTGAAAAGAAATGAAAAAAGATTCTGGAAATAAAAATTAAAATGTAAACGAAAAAATTATTAGAACGAGAATCAATTGCTTTCCCGAGCAAAAAAAAAAATAAATAAGAAAAAAAGAGTTTCCTTCCAATTTAAAAATGTATTAAACTTGCTGAGCATACTTTCCTTCTCTCTCTTTTTATAAAAAAAACTAGTCGGATACCCTTGCTTCGGTACGGAGTGTTATTTCAATTTGATAAGTTTATTAACTACCATCAAGAAACATTTAAATTATTTTACTATGCGAGAATAAATAGATTCTATCCCTCCCTCTTATTTCTAAACCCCCTCCTCTTTGATAAGATGATTTACAAATATCACAAATTTACCTCCCTCCTAAATGAAAATATTGCATAACTGTACATAACAACAATTACTGTACTCTTAAAGAACTTTTTAACGATATGCATCATGAAGGCTATTCATTCCTTTGACCCTTTATTCATTACTTCTAACTCATACCCCTGTGTACCAAAATTTAAATTTCGAAAATTCATGTAGACAGTGATTTTCCCCTTGCTTTGAAGGTCAATTGTTCAAATTTTCATCGAGGTCGGACTAAAATTAGCGGACTAAAGTAAATTTGTATAAAGAACATATACACACACATACATTGACTTTTATATATATAGATGAATAAATACGGCACAACAGCCCGAGGAAGGTTTAGGGAATAGGGCTTATATAACTATATGTGTAAAGGATAATATAGGGTTAGTGTATCGCTCCACCAGCTGTATAAACAAATAATGGACATATGGAACCAATAATATGGCATAACTCCAAGTGTGGGGCCTTTGGTGGAGTCGGGAATCGAACCCGGGAACTCCTGCGTGAGAAGTCCTAAGAGCCTCTTCTTCATATAAATATATATATATATATATAATCCAAATAATATATATAAATGTGTGTGTGTCCGCACATCTCATGAATGGGTGCGACATACCATTATTTCAATATTAAATAAAGAAAAACAAATGAAAATACAGTCTAAATGGTAGAATCTGCTTATCCCTTGCCCTTGAATTATGGTTGAATTTATTTCAGAGAAATTTGGTATTCAGATTAAGCTTAGACTATGAATTTATATCAACAAGTTTACTCGGGAAATTACCAATCTTCAAGATATATTTATATTCGTGAATATTAAAATGACGTAGTGCGTGTTTATTTTGCTGAACGGAAATTTTTTTTAATGTCTCCTAAATCAAAAATTTCA
Source organism: Gerris lacustris (assembly GCA_951217055.1). NCBI lineage: Eukaryota > Metazoa > Arthropoda > Insecta > Hemiptera > Gerridae > Gerris > Gerris lacustris. The sequence goes on along the minus strand of OX578283.1, from coordinate 20,460,835 downwards.
ATATAGAATTCCGTTTCAGACATCAGGGAACATTTTGGCCAAGTATAAGTTTGTCGATCGTTCAACAACAAAATATCTTAATAATTATTTGTCCAATTTTAATGATATTTGGATATCAAATTAATTAGGGGGAGCTGCCCCCAAAAACTTGTTTAATAAAAAAAATAGTTCCGAAACAGTTTAAAAAAAACGGTTCCGATGATATTGATAATTTTTTTCCAGGAAAAATCTAGTTTGCGAGATGTTGATTAAAATAAATCTAAATTTGTTGAAAATTGAAAATGAAGTGTAAACTATCACCTGTTCAAGCCATTTAAGTGTCAAGCTGCTGTGCTCATTGGTCATCTGACAATATGAGTTCAAAGTTTCTTATTTATTAAAACCTATATCTAAGGACCTATATCTTCTATATTTTAGGAAATTTAGATGGTTTGTCGAAAGTTATCTAAATTCTAATTAATTGATTCTATCTATTATAATTCCAACCTCATGCGTACTATATCTATCGCTAAATTTGATACTTTTATTTATGTCAATGAAAAAAAATCTACAGATACAAAAAAGGGGAAAATAGTTATCTATGTAACTAGGCAGCAAAGTGGAATTTTACTGACGAATGATTAAGTTAGCCTCCGAGCCGGAGGCGAGGACAGGCTATGCCTCGGCTTCGCCTCAACAGTAAATTTACCCAATTGACTGCCGAGGCAGGCAATGAATACCTGAACGAAATATTTCCTTTGCTGCCTTGTTGCATACAATATTTTATCTACTCACGCTTTTTAGATAAAAACAAATGGAGGCTTAGGCAAACATATTAATACATTAATAATATAACATTGCTTTGTAATAAAACAAGTATAAAACTAATCACAAACATAAACAGATGTAATGACACGCACCGGTAAACATTTTACTTTTCCTGCCTAGACAGCGAAATATTTCCCTTACCGTTTCAATTACTTTTCTTCCTGTTTTTAATTTTTTAATGACAAATCAGTGAAATAGTACTTTTTTGTCACAAAACAGTTAAGTAATGCATAATTTTGCTGCCGTGAGTAGACCAATAAATAAATTAAACAATAATGGTTTACAGCATAATACAGGTATGTGCCACATTTATTGGCAAACTATTTATCTACATATGACCAAATATTATTCATTATTCATTTGCAATAAAATAAGTCTAACGCTAAGAGCACATTTTTTCCTAATCTTCTATATAAAAACCTGCACCAAGCGCGAAGCGCGAGGTTTATAATGTGAGTAAAGCAGTGTATACACATATATTTCTATAATATGTACATTGAATGTCTATTTAAATTTCCTAGTACTCCAATATTGCTCCTAAATATAAATTTATAAACTAATAATAAAAGTCTCTCATACGCGAGGCACAAAGCTGTCTCGATTGCTATCGCATACTTCACTTTTGTTTTGTTTTTGCGACCTATTATTGTCTAATTTATTTGTTTACCTCCTTTTATTTTAAATCTGTCAAAATTAAAGTAATTTCATGAAAATCGTAAAAGATTTTAAGATCTAATACCTTGCAAAAGTGTTGTGCAAATGACAGAAGCAGGACCAAAATTGTTCCCTGATGTCTGAAACGATATCTATCTCGGAATTTTTCAATTCGAAAACATAAGAAAAGTCGTTCTTCAGAACGATTACAAAGCATTTGAACCTTCGTTAAGCTCGGAAGCAAAATATTATTTATAAAATATCCATTATTATTAATAATAATAATAAATATTAAACAAAGGAAACAAGAAAGATCGTCAACAGGTGTGGAGAGCAAACAAAAAGAACATTCTTTAAGTTGTAGCAAAAAATACCTGTCGATTTTACGCGTTCGTACCAGTTTGCCAATGTTTTTGAGTGCTCACTACTTCATTTGTGCCTGTTCGTTAGGTGTATATGTGGCTTCACTGTAATTTTAGTCGTATTTTCAAATAACTATTATTTTTGCTTCCGAGCTTACCGAAGGTAACGGAAGCATTGTGTTCACTTTTGAGAACAAAAAAGTTTTATACCTCCGATTTTAAAAATTCCAAGACAGAAATCCGTTTCAGACATCAGGGAACATTTTTGGTCTCGTGTCTGTCTGTCTTGTCTGTCTATCTGTCGGTCTGTGTGTCCGCGAATCTTGAAACGTGCGACGATAACTTGAGTAAATGTCGTGATGAAATTTGGTAGACATGTTCATTTTACCAATGCCCAGGATGAGTTCGTTGGACAACGTTATCCGTTCAAGCGTTCATGCGCAACGCTCGCGTGAACGCGAACTTCAAATTTAAAATTGGAATTCTAGGTCGGGGAAAAATTCAAACTTCATCTATTCAATGAGACAAACATTTTTTTCAAATACAATTTTTTAGTAAAACCAACAGTGACACCGCTATGACGTGTTAAAGATCGCTAAAAACTATTAATAGATTTTACACAATAAAAAATATAACAAAAAAGTAATATAACGTTAATGTTAATATAACAATAAAGTACATGATAGGATGTGAGGAAGCTATGTGCCACACTAATTGGCAGTCTATTTCTATTGAATCATGTTTTTTATTTTTAAAAAATGTATGTTATTTTCTGGTCTATCTAATTTGCGAAAATTTATTGAGATTAAGGGATTTAAGCATGTTATATTCTTCTTTTAATTTTATCTCATATTTTCTAGTAATTTATTAATAAATTAATACATTATATTAATATAAACAAATACATTAAAATAAGGAAAATCACAAAAATTACTAAGATAACCATAAAATATGCCCGAATAAACTTTAATAGTAGGTAGACTAGAACTGACTGAGACCAATAAAAAATTTTAAAATGCTTAAAATTAATACTAGAGATTTAAAATGTATACAAATAAATAATAATACCAAATATCCTGAAAGGAGGGAAGTGGAACCGAAATAAATAAATGTAAGAACATTAGGGACAATCAAACAAGTACATAAGGACAAAAATTTGTGTTTTTAGTTTTACCAAAAACCTAAAGATTTACTAAACTACTAAACTAAATATAAATTAACTACAGCGTCAGCCATATAAAAAGGAATAAAATTATAATGTATTATATAATAATACATTAATAGTATGGTATTTTTTGAAAGCATCATAAATGGTACTAAATTAAAACTATGAATAGACAAGTAGTGAGAAGAGAACAAAAGACCTATAAAGAAAAATAATAGTAAGCCTCATACATAAATCTAAGAATATTTATCTAAAAAAAAATAATAATAAGAACAAATAAAATATAAGTAAATCCTTCACAAACAAAAGGTAACTATAGAAGAAGTCAAACTGTTAAGTACACTTCAAGATCAACTAGAAATTATAAAAAAAAAGTCAACTAAGAAATGATAATTAATTAATTTATAAGAGCCTTAAAAAAAGAAAAAAAGATAAAGAATACTAATAGAATACTAAGTTAGAATAGAAGACTAGATAGAATAGATGGAAGTTAGAATAGATAGAAGACTAAGTTTAATTATACCATTTCCTAATTTAACTAGAATATAATTATTTAATAATTTAATCAAATTTATTAATACCAAAAAAAACTCGCATACAACTATTCTCTACTATACTTATATATATATATATATATATATTATTTGTTAAAAAAAAAATTAAAAATAATCTAATTTAAAAGTGACAAATATATGTAATTACAGAATATGTTAAGAGGTTTAGCGATGTTTCTGTAGTTAGGGGTACAATTGGCTTCTATAGTCTGCTATGTATGGAGTCTAAAGGCAAACTAAGGTCCAAGCTTAGTGAGGAAAACAGACACTGCCTCAACCCTTGAGGCACTTTGCCATGCGCCTCATTCCACTCACCCTACATAACCACTAGATATCTACGTCTCTTACAATAAATACCGTATGATATGAGTATGGTTACACGTCCAAAATAATGGTTTACCTAACTATATGCTTGATTTTTGATACTGTTGAAGTTGCTATATAAGAGAGTATGAATAAATAACATTAAACTTAAATATCAGTTTGTAATTAAACTACAAATGTAATAATTCATTAGGACCACTTTACACCACAGTGTCACATTGTTAATAAAACTAACTACTCATACAAAAAAGAAAAAGTAAAACTAATTAGATTAAATATATAATTAAACTAATAAAATTTTACTAACAACCTTATCGATAAAATTGCCTTAATCTCGATTGTGACGTCTAAATTGATTATTTTAATATTTTCACACATAAAAAAAGGTAATGTGATATTGGTGACATCAAAATTTGATTATTATCAGATGCTTTGCTGTGCAAACTTTTGAAACTTAAACTAATTGACCAATTTTGATGAAATTCGGTATACATATTGACGATAAAATCAATAAATTATTTTTAGCTTAGAATAGGGGGCGAAAAGCCTCCCGTAAAAATCAAAACCATATTATGTATAATATATGTCTCCGATTTCAAAAATGCCATGACAAAAATCCGCTTCAGGCATCAGGGAACATTTTTGGTTCCGTGTCTGTATGTCTGTCATTCAATTTTTGTGAACCAATATATCTTAAACTACGCGATTTTAATAAAATTGGTATGGTTGGTCATAATTAGCCCATTGTTGGTCCCACAAAAGCTTCAACGTTCTGTGCACATATGTTTCTCTGCAACATAAGCACAAACATACATTTATTTACACCTATATCTTTAAAAGAACTCATCTGATTTTTAAGGAATTTGATTGCTAAGTCAAATATTGACAGCAGCACCAGAATAATTTAAACCGTCTATGTTCTTTGACTTGTGCTTAATTGACACTATAATTCATGTAAAAAATCAAAAGAATTTTGACATATTAAAAAAACAATTAACAATTAATTAATAATTAACAAGAAACAATTAAAATAAATTAGACAATAATGGCTTGTAAAAGCATAAAATCAATAAATTATACGTAATAGGATGCGAGAAAGTAATGTGCCATACTAATTGGCAGTCTATTTTAATAATAAACCAATAAGACATTTACAACGAATAGGACATTTTTGGAAGTGTAAATTAAGAATCACTATGTGAATATAAGAAAATGATGTCCTAAGAAGTTTTTACTAAACATTTTGAACAAAGATTAAATCATTTAATATTATCTACTTAACTCGAGTTAACAGTCATATGACGTCATACTTGAGAGTCATAATATTTATTGGAAGAGTTATTCATAATATACATAATTATAAATTATTTATAAATATGGATTATTATTTTAAAAACAATAATTTCCGTATTTACTACTATAATTGTTCTTTTAAATTGATCTCACCGGATATAATTATTATGTCATGGGAATTCTTATCACACAACTATGATACAAATATACTATGTGGTTTATAGGAGATAAGGATGTAGATTTTAAACTAGATGTAGACTTACAATGCTAAAAAAAACTAAATGTCATGTAAATTAGTTTGCTTGATAATCTAGATTTCGCAACCAAAAACGTATATAGTTGTTTACAAAATAATTTTCTATAATTATTTTAGTATTACGCATATGTAGAGTGTCATTTTATCATTTACGTTTTATTAAATGTATCTCATATCCGTAGTATATATATATATATATATATATATATATATATATATATATATATATATATATATATATATATATATATATATATATATATATATATAAAGCGAGAGAGAGGGAGAGAGAATGTATTGTGAAGGCGCAATAAATTGATTTTTATGAAATTATATTACTTTTTCGATGTAACAACAAAATAATGAGAGGAAATGAAAAGAAATGAAAAAAAAAGAAAATATATCAGTAAGTACAGAAAAGGCAAAGTTAAACTTATTTTTAGTTTCTTACTTATAAAATTTTTTAATACTTACAAGAAAATTAATGTCAAAACCGAAACATTTTTATCGACGAAGTAAAGCAGAAACTAACAATATTGGAACATTGGTGGATGTATATTGATTGATTTATTTATTGGTATTTTTTATTCAATGTATCCTCAAGACTTTTTAAAACTTCATATTTAAACAGCTGCGTTATTTTCATAGAAATTAACTATGAAAAAATCAATTGAATATTTTTAGAAAGAGCGTTAGTAATTTACCTGATACCAAATTATTGACAGGTAGGAAAATGTTTATTTAGCATTCTTTTAAAGAACCCTAAGCATTTCCGAATTAACTATATAGGTGCAAAAACATTGTAAATACCGTAATTATTGTACGAATCTTTAATACGTACATCTCTAAAATCTAATTAATTCAATAACTTTGTAAATTATAACTAATTTGATCGATTGGACAAGTAGAACCTCTTGACACAGCACAAATATTTATTTATTTAGTTGTTTTTTTTAACTTTTTCATGTTAACATTTAACTTTTTCATGTTAACATTAGATATAAACTCTATCATAAGTTTAGTTTATTTAACCATACAATAAAGCCTGCTCCACACATAAAGTTTTGTCGTCAGTCGTGCATGATCATGCCAGATTTATCAAATAAAACGTTATGTGTGAACATTTGATACTCTTGTATGAGCTGAACGAAGTTTGACAAACTCGCAAAAGACTGATGGGCTGGAGCTTTGTGTACATGCAAGACTACACACTAGTCTATGCATGTGGACGCGTGTAAGTCTTATCGGTACTTGTATGTAGCAAGTGAAATCTAAGAATTACAGCAACCAAATAAACCAAGTATACACGACAAGAAAAAACCAGGTATACGCGGCTTTTATTAATAAGTACAAGGAAGAGAATCGTGAAGCAACAAAATATTTGTTCCCTAAAATATCAACACATTTCGAACATTTCACAGCAAAGATAGTTCCAATAACTTCAAGATAAAAAGAACTTTTTATATAAATTTTCTGTTGAATCGTATGTAATGTTGATAATATAATTGTTATTGTTATATAATATATAATGTTAGTGAAAAAAAAAAAAAAAAAAATAGTTCCGAATGTATTTACTTCACATAAATGACAACCATCTAGAGAGCTGATCTTAAACCTATAAAAGGACAAATCTTTGTACAACGGATCTCCCCAACACCAAATCTAAAGCGTGCCATCGATATATTTGAAATAATATAATGGATAAATTATATAATCGATATTTCCTGTTTTGCTGTCATTCAATGTTTATCTATCACAAATTGGAGACCCGTCAAAATGAAGATTGCGTAAATATGGGACATGGCAAAACAAATAAAATAACTTGTGGATTTTTTCAGAACTAACTTTCCGTACAGCAAAATTTCTTGAAAACAAATTAAATTCTGCTGAAAGATGGCTAAAAGTATTAAAATAATGCATTGTCATCGTGTTCCGAGCTATGCTAAAAGTTTCAAATGTCTAGCTATTCGGGAAGTTAGTTAGAAATCGATTGCTAGATTTGTACCGGACAAACAAACAAACAAACAAGAAAGCAAGCTAATAAAAACGTAGTAAAATAAACGTCAGTGGGTGATAGCTTTTTTGTAGCACATACTTCGATTTATTTTTGCAGACTTTAATTACTTCTTCAGTTGAAGTGCATTCTCCATGACAATTTCGGAAAGACTGAGTGAAAATTTAAAAAATGTAGTCGAGCGATTTTTGGATAAACTTGTACGCTCATGCACTAACGATAAAACGTTACGCGTTATGTGTAGATCAGGCTTAAGTCATTTTTTGATAAGAATATAGTTTTCGTGATTTAAATAATTAGCACACATGATCCCATATTAATTTCAACTATCTGTGCAAATTTAATATTGGAATCGAACCAAATTCAAATTTAATTTGACAATTCGTTCAATATTACGACGCGAACTCGAAAAAGCTATGTGCCACACTACTTGGCAAATTATTCTTGATTAAATTTTCGAGTATTATTCAGCGTAAGGTATAACAACCTCGTTTCGGATGCTCTTATTTGAAAAAGTATTAATTATTTTTGCTAATCTTTAATATATTACTTTATAGTTAATATTCCTTTATGTTGTTTCCTTTTTCGTTTAGAGTAAGCAAATATAAATATATTTCAATTGACTGCTGCCCCTAGCTACTTGTCCTTATATTGGTTCTTTTGACCCTTTTCTTTAAATCTAATTTATTCATTTATTTAAGTATTTTATTATCTCATGGGTTTTTTTTCGTAAATTTCATCATTTAGTCTCCTTGACGAAAATGTGCTAAGAGTTTGGTCTTTATCTCAAAAGCTTTTAAGAAGCTCTCTTTCCAAGGGTCACGAAACTGAGAGGGTTAAAAGCATACTTCATTTATATATTTTCTCGTTCTGCTGTAGTAGATAACGTCAGGTTAAAGCCTCGGCAGTTTACTACAACTATCTGTTTTTCTTTCTCTGAATGGGGAGGCTTAAGCAACCTGTTTACCAGACAGGGTTGACCCTGAAAGTTTTCAGTGTCATCCCATCCAGTCCCTCATACATATAAATACAACTAAATGAAATGCCATAATATCGGCAAAGTTGTCTCTTCCATCTCACAGCCCTTGGAGATACCGGATTATTCGACATGTTTCTCCCACTAACATTTTCAAACCTAAGTATAAAATGCGGGTTATAACATAGTCTTACGTCTTACGTTCAGAAACCCTTACTGGGTTCTTTTTCCTTTTCAAAATCTAATATAATGTTTTGCAGAACAAAAATATCTCAACTCACTGTTGAAAGTTCGTTCAATAATACGAGACGGACTCGAGGAAGCTATGTGCCACACTAATTGACAGACTAATTTTGATTAAATTTTCAAGTATTATTCAGCGTATGTTATAACAACTTCATTAACTCTCAAAGGTAATACGGATTCAAATTCCAGGTAAATGAGATAATATGTAAAACAAAAATAATAAGATTTGTATTACGTTAGGCTAAAATTTTCATTACAGTTGTTAATTTGATTCCCAGATAGTCGGATCATGTTTGATATTATGAATCACATTAAAATAAGTTAATATCGTTTTAGTTTTATTAATGTAAGAATACGAACATGAACTTTATTTTTACATACTGTATTGCTTAAATGCATACTCGACATATAATAATAAAAATTTAATTTTAGTATTCCTACTCTAAATATTAATCTATTTCAAACTAACACTTATTAAGAAGTTCTTAAAAACTAAACTCTTCAATCAAGAAAGGAAATACATACTATATATTTATATACAAGTACCATTATGACAGCTACTCGTCTAATAAATATGGGTTCTAGTTCTTTAAGTTTAATCCACATTTAGGAATAATTATAGATCGATCTTAATTTTATCAATATGAATATCGCTGCATTTTTTTAATTATTAAAATTCAAGAATTGATGAACGAAGTAATTTAATATTTATTAATTACGTTTTTTAGAAGTAAATCAGACTGCATAAAATATACTTAATCAGAGCAGAAATAAGTTTGTAATTTATATAACTCCTAATCATAGTTAATTAAAAATTCAAAACCACATAAAAACTAGTTTAAAAATTTTCTTTTTTCGGTGTAAATTCAATTTTTTACTAAAATCAACAGCAAAAACTTATGGTACTTCTTTAGATTATTACTCCCATATGTTTTTTTTATTAAATGGATATAATTATTTATAAATTCCTTTGCCTAAATAACTATTTATACAAAGGTCTATACTAAACAGCAGTGGCGTATCCAGCGGCTAGGTCTGGGAGGGGCACATTCTAAGCCACTTTTGATCGGGGGGGGGGGGATATTCGTAGTGTTACCAAGAAAAGGGAACTACTTATTCAACAAAGCAGTTGCCTCCCTCCCCCCCCCCCAAATAAAAAAATCTACAACCAATAAACAATAAAATCTCGCGCCCAAGTAACAATAACTGTTTTAGAACGTATTCGTTAGAAAATGTTATGCTGATGCTTACTGCAGTACAATATCTTACTGTTAGTCATGGGCGTCTTCTGCAGTTAATTATTAGGGGAGCGGATTTATGGCGGGGGGTCCGGAGGCCCTCCCCGGAAAATTTTGAAAAAAGACCTCTCAAAACAGAGCTTTTATGCATTTCTGAGGTGAAATTTAAAATTAAATATGAGGTGAAAGTAAAAAATATGTATTAAAAAAATTATATTTATATTTTTTTACTCTGGTCTGGGGGGGGGGGGGGGGGGGGGCTCGTGCGCCTTAAATAACCCAATATTATATTTAAAGTATGGAAAAAATAAAAATAGATAATCTAAATCTAAATATCTCAAATGTATTAAATATTTTCGGAAGTTTGAAAGAAATATAAATTGTTTCTACCTGTTATAATTTAAAGGTTGAAAATGGGGTTTCCATAATTAAACCCCCGAGACTTTGCTTTAAACGTTGGTTTTAAGTAAACTTTAAAGAAGCTATGCAACCAGGTGAAGATTGGAGATTAGACTTAGGAGTTATTTATGGGGGGAATATAGCAGCAACAAGGCATAAAATGGTATAGCTTATAGCCCGGATAGAGCTACAACATTGAAGCAATTTATAAAATGGTTAATACAAAAACAGTAAAACCTATCATAATCCAATATACTTTTAACTTCAGTAATAAAAACAAAAAATGTATGAATGGTCACATGAGTATAATAAAAATGAAGTGAGATTGATTTCCAAATATGAGTGACAGCCATTTGCGAACAAGGTAGAAATATAATACGAGATTAAATGCAGGCTAATTTTGACACACAATCCAAATATCATACAATTCACAATACAAAAAATAGGGATGGGAAAGATTGCTAAGCAAACATGAGACCAATATTATCCCTGATGTCATAAAATGATTTTGTTAAGGAAATATTAAAATTTAAAGACTTAAAAAGACACATTTTATCTATAATCATTACCTGCGGTAAGATCAGAAGCAAATGTTAATTCTTAATATTATTTCATATATATGTATTCAGATAGATTATATTGAATCCTGAAAGCTCAAATGTTCAATTTGGATCAATGTCAACTACTTTAATTGTGGTTTGAATGACTATAATTATATTTTAAAATGAATACCACTTATAGTCCAGGAGATAGCGAGCAAAAAAGTGTCTGACTAACATCAAGCTAGAATTTTGTATACAAATCAATCTTTTAGCACCTTTTAAGAATATGTAGTCGGCTAAGTTCGTCTGCGGGACATAGATTGGCAATAGGCGTTTGAAAAAAACAAACCGGTGGAGAGCGGCCATGTCTCACCAATTATGGTGGACAATGTGATTTTCATGATCCCGAGTACAGAATTAGTTAGTAGACCAAAAATCAAGTCAATGTTAATTTGTCCCTTGACAGGTGACCACGTTGATTTTTGAAAAATTGACCTATCAAGTATGAAAATAACATCAACTTGATTTTTGGTCTACTAACTAATTTTGTACTCAGGATCATGAAAATCACATTGTCCACCATGATTGGTGAGAAACTGCCGCTCGCCACCGGTTTATTTTTTTCAAACGCCTATTGCCAAGCTATGTCCCGCAGACGAACTTAGCTGACTACATATTCTTAAAAGGCGCTAAAAGATTGACTTGTATACAAAATTCTAGCTTGATGTTAGTCTGACACTTTTTTGCACGCTATCTCCTGGACTATAATTTTAGTGAGTTAATAATTAAAACATTTATATTATAATATATTAGATTTTGTGGTTAAATAATAAAAGTTTTATTTTCTCTTATTTAAACCAAAGACTGACATAAAACTCTCATAATGTATGTATATATGAATGTATGTATGTAATATGTTCATTGTACAAAATATGATTGACCTAGAAAATTGGTAGTATACTTAATGTATGGGGTAAAGAGGTCAACCACAACCCTAAATCTTATTATGCATGTATAAAATCGTATTTTAAATTAAGGAAGTGCATTGGAGAGATAAATTGAAATGGCTTGTTTTTCCATATAGATTTATAATCTAAAAATAAAGTTGATGTTATTGATTGACTTTTAAAGAATACAATAACATCTTTTAATAATAATAAAGTAATAACTCCTGGAGATGCGTCACAACCGAATTATTGGTACGTATTATAGAATATATCAAGATTCTAGGTTAAACTTGTAAAAAAGAGTTGTAAATTATACTTCCTTAAATCAATATAAAATACTAAATAATAAATCCAACAATTCGTGTCAGTACTTCTGGTGTAGTATAATCAATATAAATCAGGTATAAGATGTGAAGTGCGAATAAGTTGTTAGCATGAATAAATTGTAAGTATGAATAAGTCGTAAGTATAAATAAATTGTGAGTATGAATAAGTTGTAAGTATGAATAAGTTGTGAGTGTGAATAAATTGTGAGTATGAATAAGTTGTAAGTATGAATAATTTGTGAGTGTGAATAAATTGTAAGTATGAATAAGTTGTGAGTATGAATAAATTGTTAGTATGAATAAGTTTTAAATATGAATAAGTTGTGAGTATGAATAAATTGTGAGTATGTTTAATGGGAAGAGATAATCAGTGAATTGAATTAGCAGGAATATAAAAAAAAATCTGTGACCTAACTTTGACATACTATCTAAATTTGTTGATGTATTTGAAATTGAATAAGTAGTTTTAAAAATATGAGCACGCTGATTTTTATTTACTTAAGTTTTTAAGGCCCAAAAACTGAATAAAGATGAAGTTTACATGAAGAAAAAAGAAGTTTACATGAAAGAATGACTTTTTTTTCGTTTTAATATTAAATCATTCCTCTATGTTATGTTGATTGATATTCAAAATTGGAGGAATACGAGCCACGAGCCTCCTGTTGCCACAGTTAAGTCTGGCCCTCTCTCGTCGTTTATTAGAAGTCCAAAATTGGTTCGGTGCGATGCTGGAGAAGGGGGGAGTCCAGGTAGAGAGAGAATTAGATTTGGAATACCACCCCCAGGAGGTATAGATGGGTTAAGGGACCAGGCCCCGCCTCCACGAAGCGGAGGCCCCCACATAATTAACAGAGTTTAATCATAGTTTCGATCTAGAGAAGGACACACTATAGCAACCTGAATTTCAAACAAGCCATCTCACTTTCATGTTGACTTTTCATCGTACCCTACATCTATTTTATTTAATTGAAATCAACAAAAAGTTCCCAAATGGTTTAATAATCTATTGATTATTAACGCTACGAATCACTTTTCCATTTATTTACCCACCAATTTGATATTCGATCAAAGAGTAAAATTAATATTACAATAGTTTAATCTAGAATTCACTTATCTATGCTTATCTATCTAAATCTTTCAGTTGTAAACTAGATTTTGCAAAATTTATTTAATTTTTTTATTTAAAACTATTCTAAGAATGTTTTCACAAATTATTTTATCGCACTATTAGTGATCTAAAAAGTTATAGAAGACAATTCAAGCAGTATAATACATTAGTAACCAAAAATAAAGCCTAAGATCCCTGGTATAAAGCATGGTGTTTAACTATTATATCCATACATTTTAAAATTTAATTAATTGAAGATTGAACTTCCTAGCTAAAGAAGTACCTCATGGATATTACGGTTTATTAACCGGAACAATCTTTAATATTTAACTCTCAAGGTGGTCGGAAAATTTCCCACTTTCTTTACTTAACCTAAAATTGGACATTATTCTTAAGTTAGTAAAAAACATAGTAATAGAGTATAGGAATATAGAGCAACATAGTAATAAAAACTTGATTGCCTTAAATTTCTAGAGTAAATTTAAGCAATACAAATCATCTTTCAATAAAGATTTTTAAGATGGATTTTTAATTGGAAACGTTCCTGCATTTTTTAAAAACTTCTGAGTAAAAACTGTAGAAATTTGTTTAAAAAAAAAGAAAAAAAAAAGGTTGAAATGTAGGCAATCATAATCTTTTTGAGAATTAGATTGTAGGGCTCATTAAGAATAAGCAACCCTCTATAAAATAAAATTTTATAGTCTGCAGTTTCTGCTCTTTAAATTGGTTAGCTTTTGTGAAATTGTCATTTGAGAAGTGTTGCTTAAACATTATACAGGCAAGATTTACAATGGTGTCGTCCTGGGTATATACCCAGGACGCCAAAAGTTAGTGGGAAGGGAAAAAAGGAAGCAAAATCAGAATTGTCGACTTATATTTGCTCTTGCGCTCTTTGGGGCATCGAAAACTAGGCACTTCTTTAGATTGTTACTCCTATCATAAAAAAAACCAGAGGGAAGTAACAATCTAAAGAAGGTGTACGGAATATTCTTCTTTGTAGACTGTTACTCCCCTTATAAAACCAAAAGTGTGATATTCCTTTGTCCCTAAGTACATTCGAATAAACATTTCTTTGTCTTAATAGTTATTTAGTCGACATTTATATTCTAAAATTACATAGGGGAGTAAACAATATAAAGAAGTACTGAAAACTACCAATTCGGCCAAAACTTAGCTCCGCCTATAAGATCATTACCTACGGCACAAGGTACCTCAAATCGGGGCCTAAAAATATAGTTACTTTATACAAGGGTACTATAGTTTCCATCTTTTAGACACTTCGAGAATATATTTATACGTAAGTATTCAACTTATCATACTGGGTTAAAAGACTCCCGATTTTGTTATTCGCATTTTTCAATGAAGAAACCAGAAGAGAGGGGCTTTAGGAATAAGTTTATTTTAAAGAAAAAAAAGAAAGATTTCCGTTGTTTATTTAGATAAAGCTATTTTCATGGTAAAACAACAGTGTTAGTTGGACCAGTGTTAAAATTAAATTAACGTTTACTAACCACCTACTCTTTTTTCTTCTTCGATTTTTCACAATATTTAAGATATCAACGAAAATGTATATCGTTAAAATAAATACACGAATTTAACAGTTGAAAAGGGTGATAATGACATCTTGGGGTTGGCAATGTACACAACATCTCTTAATGAAGAGTTTGCTCGAAATGAAGGAGTTATTTGGATTCGAGATTCTTCAGTCTTATACTTTATAATTAAGTTTACCCAACTTTTTACGCTTCTCTTCTTGTATTTGCAGAGTAAATAAACCTCATTAACAAGAAAATTCTCACCATTTTTAACTTCGTCTTAAGAAATAGCGTAGTAGCTATACTTAAAATGATTTGTTGTTCGTTATATTTTGGACTTTTAACGCATTACTTGTTAGTAACAAATTATTATCATTACTATAAACCCTTCGATGGTCGCGTGACGGACTAAGTACGTCTAACCAAATTTTCACAGTTAAGAGCGACTAAATCTGGGCTACAGCAAGTCGAGGTCCCACCTAACCTCTATTAGGGTGTGTTTTACAGAAATATACAGTGTTTTACAGAAAAACTCATACCTTATCTTTATTCGTTTAGTCTTTCATTGTGTTCTGGGCTTTTTAACAAGTTGACTCCTATCTGGCGTATCCAGTGCGTCACGCGACCAATTGTGTTACCTTCTTTTTATGCGATGGCTTTATCAAAGCGTTTTAATAATAATGAGTGAAAGGGAAGTATATATTTTAATTTTTTATACACCTACAAGACACCGCAATACAGACATAATTACATGACCTCAGGATTACATATGAAATGACAAATAACTCTAGTAGTGATGAAAGAGAAGAAGTAATTATGCGAAGCGAGCATAAATATCACTCAGAGATGGATTTAAGAAATTTAAATTATGACTTAGAAGAATTGACGTAAGTGACGATGACCCCAATGACGATTGCATTTTACACAAAAAAAAATCAAAAATAGTGGCAAAGAAGGTAACAGAAGCTGTTATCGTTCTGAAGAACGAAACAATTTTAGGTCTCCGAGTTCAAAAATTCCAAGACAGAAATCCGGTTCAGACATCAGGGGACATTTTTGGTTCCGAGTCTGTCTCTTGGTCTGTCTGTCGGGCTGTCGCTTAATTTTTGCGAATCAACATATTTTAAAAACTACTCGTCCGATTTTATTGAAATTTGGATGTTAGGTCATACATAATTAGCCCATTGTTAATCCCATATACGTCTCTACCTTATGTACCCCCATTTGTTTCTTTTCCACATGCTTAGAAACACATTTATTTACACCTACACCTTCAAAAGTACTCATCTGATTAAATTTTGATGGTTCGTCGAAATTACCCAGGAGATAGCCCCAGATTAATTATTTCAACCGTCTGCTCTCTTTAAATTTTGCTAAATTGATACTTCAATACAACAATTAAATAAATTAGACAATAACGGCTTGTATAAGCATCAAATTAATAAAGTTCGGATTTGAGGAATCTAAGTGTCATAGTCAGAAAATGATAAATTTATAGTATGGGTAACTATGAATGTTATTCTCATTCATAGTTGCATGATTAAAATAAGTCTCGAGGAAAATTATTTACTAATAATATTTGTATTAGGATTTTTAAGTTGTGTATTTATAGGGCTATTGCATTTTGGTGTAAACTGGTGGCCCGATTCTTTTTTCTTTACACAATCGATTAAGACAACTTTATATAAAAGTGCTTTTATCTCTCCATTTAATGGTTCAAATATACGAAACATTTACTTTCCCATCTAGTAAGAAAAGTCAATCGATTGAACGCATTTATAGCTAATATTTACCTTAGCCATTACCATGATTTTATTGACTCAAGAAATTGTTCCAAAATTTTCTTGTTTTTACGTTAATGGTTTAACAAGATTTATATTCCCTTCAACGTGTCGCTACGATATCTTGAAGCCAATGACAGAGTTGATCAATATAAAGAGAAAAATCTACTTAATTTTAGAAGGTAAAAGTATACTTATAAAATTAGGGTCAGCCCAAAGATGGTCCACCATATAAATTTCTACTTTATTTGCACATTATTACTCTCTCATTTAAAGAGAAAATATTGTGATGTCACTAAAATTCGACTTTGATATTTGGATGGATTTATACGATTGGAGGTCCCCTGAGTCCAAAAAAAAGTGGTTTTTAAAATATGTCTGTCTATCGCCTTTCGTCAGGACAGTGCAGACGCGTCTAGGGCCGATTTTGACGAGATTTGGCATACACGTTCAGAAAAATCATACTCCGAGGTGAAATTGAGATATGAATTTTTGCTCAAAATTTAAGTGCGCTATCCCCCAAACACTTTGAAAAAATTGATTTTTCGAAAACGGTTCGGAAGATTTTTATAAAACATATTCTAAAATGTAGTCCATTTAAATTCGTATAACGATATAAGCCGTTTTCCCAGGAAAAATCTAGTCCCTTAGTAAATAGCTTTAAAAGCGGACGGAGAGAGACCGTGTTCGATTCCTCACCGAGAAAAAGTTATTTTTATGATAAATTTTGATAAAATGTTCAATAATAATTAGGTGTACGTAAAAAAACACGAAAACTAATAAATGGTAAAGACTGGACTAAGTAATTATGAACTCGTATAATATGAGAAAGTTTATCTGAGTTGTCTCGGACCGATTTTTTCCTTTTGTGTTTGCGTACACCATACAACTTAATTTAAGCTCATTATATTTTATTTTATACTCAAATGACCAATCGTCTAGTGAATCGTCTATACGAGTGATATTTTTGTCTATTCCCTGACAACGTTTCGCTCCGATTCTTTGACGCAACTGTGTCGGAGTTGATAAATATAAAGAGAAAAATGTATAGATAGAAGGTAAAAGTAAATTTCTATAATTAGGGTTAGCCCACAGATGGTCCATCATATAAATTTTTACTTTCACGGCACATTTTTTCCTTTTGTGTATGTGTACAACGTAAACCTAAAAGCTCATTATATTTTAGTTTATAATCAAATTCTTTGAATTGATTTTATCAAGTCTTTTAAAATATTCATTATAAATATTATTATTTTTAACTAATAATATGCTTTTAATATTTTTGCGATGTTAGATTTAAAATAATAAAAGCTTATAATTAGATGATGGTTTGGACACACTTAAACATTTTTTCTTTAGAGTACGCCTCAGTACTCCTGTTTCTGTCTTGTAAGCTCATAGATTTTATACATAACCCATTCAAAGTCGTGTTTTAAAATAAATTTAAATTATTTAATCCCCCCCCCCTTCTCGAAATAAGTGATGCAATTATTTAAACTGCGTTGTACTGGACATCCGGGTCTAATGCATGTTAGTTTGAGAATTCAGAACTGCGTTTTAAAATAATAATATTATAATGTTTTTTAAAAAATAGTTTAAAGCTTTTAATTTTTCTACTTTAAATTAATTGAATTGTACAAGCAACATGTCAGTTTGGCTACCCAAACATTAAGTATTGCGTCGTATGTTTAATATTATCACCGTACTGCCTATTTCAAGATAACATAGTAACGAAATTTTCAATGAATATTCTGTTTACGTCTAGGTCTAAGTGAATTGTGCTAATAATATATCTTGTTGTGTGGTTTATCGCAAGCTTTGAAGAGTGCTTTATATTTTGTTTGTGTATAGTTTACGGATTCTATTAATAAACAAGATTTTTTATGATAGCCATATCCTCAGTGGGCAGTGTATAGATGTGGTTTGTTACAAAACGCACTCTCGCGCCGTGATATGAGGCGTGTTTTTATTAATAGACGTGTTATTGTCTTATTTCAAAGCGCGATGAGTGAGCGATGTAGCGGTTTGATTAAGTTTTTAAAACAGTGCTCGTATATTTAGATCCCATCTACATATCTTTGGAACGGATTCAAATTCTTATTATCGTTATGATCTAAAATCATTTGGGCTGAGGTGCTTCGGTGCGTTAATTTGATATTTATTTATTGACTCAGCCAAACCCCGTCAATCAAAGTTATTCTTTTCCTAGACAATTCTAATTTTTGAATATTGAAAGTTCACAACCTTGTTCCTTGAGTTAGCAAAACATTAAAGAAATCGTTTAATCTACTAATTAAATTTACACTTTTGTATGGAACTATGAGTTCAAGAAAAAATACAAAATTACTTAACATACTATACATATTTGTCAACTTTTTTTGCCCCCCTTTTAGAGCTTCGAGCAAAAGTACCATAGAAATTAGATTTGTCTTAGGTAGGACTTCTATGATTCATTGGTATTCAAATGTACATTTACCCGCACTTCTCTAAAGAAGGTGTACAGAATGTTCTTCATTAGACTGTTACTCCCCTTGTACAAAACAGAAGGGAGCATCAATCTAAAGACGGTGTATAGAATGTTCTTCTTTTCACTGTTACTCCCCTTATAAAAACAAAAGAATGACATTCCTTTGTCCCAAAGTACATTGGACTAAACATCCTTTTGTCTGAATAGTTATTAAGAAAAAGGAATGTAAAAATGATTATACCCATTTATATTCTAAAACACAGGGGAGTAACGATCTAAAGAAGTACCCATTCACGAATACTATGATTATTATTTTAATAAAAAAATTATCATTGTGCACTGAACATTAGTTTTAAGTGAAACAGTGAGGAAGATATATGTTCAAGTCTAGACAAAAATAATAGACTAAGTTTAAGTAATTAAAATTTAAATTATACAAATCAACTCAACTTTAGAGAGGACTTGCAATATCCCACTTTTTTAATAATAAGATTTATTATTAAAATAATAAAACTTTAATATATATTTAATCTAAATGAGAGATCAATGTATTTATCTTGTATAGTCTCACAAGGAAGTCCAGGCTTCTTAACTCCACATTCTTGGCAACTAAACAATATCCAATATTCACTCCTATTCCATTCATTATTATTCTTAACATCTACGACATTATTTACAAAAAGGGAAACAAAATAAACAAAGCAAGTAAATCAGGCTCGTAGATCGGATCAGAAAACAATAAATTACTTGAATTTCTTCTAAATGCTTTTGAATAAATTTTACTTGAACTGTAATGTACCTGAACAGCAATTGTCACTCGACAAATAATTAGAAATAAAATTCCATGATCTATAGTTACACAACTTTTACAGGCAAGATATATTTGCGTCTTATTTACTTTGCATAGAGTTAGTCACGATACACTAAGTGTTTAATGTCTGGCTCTATTAATGGTTTATTCCTCATTCTATACAACTTTTGTTTATTTTCTCTATTATCATTTGATTCTATAAGGATACTAGAAGCTATTATAAACTAAACAAATTTTACACATATAGTATATCTTCATTTATCTGTAATTTTTCAATTGTTTAATCGTTAATTCTCATTTATTTTTTTATATTTTCTCCGCATACCACTTAATATGCTTTTTACAGTCAGTATATACAGTGTGTCCCCGGATCGATGCATGAATAGGTGAAAAAGAAAATCAAAAATTTTTGTATTGAAATTTTCTTATTCTGGGGTTCAGCCCTGCTTGAATAGAAACTAATTTATGTCATAATTTTAGTTTCGAAAAATCAAGTGGGTCTTGGAAATTTACAAAAAAGTTATTTTTCTCTCTAGTAAAGTTCTTTTTCTCTAGGAGATTCGACAAAATGTTATATATAAATGTTGTTTAGAAAGAAAAACTGAGTAAGAATACAAAATTTTAAAACCCTCCACCTACTTTGAAATTTTGTATTTTCCCATTCCACATTTTGCCCAGTGTGCTGTTAAAAATAATTGTTAAAACTTAACATTTAAGCAGTGTTTACTGTGCCATAAAATTGATTTAAAACTTCGAAAATACCTCTGTAAATATTGTTATATTTGTATTAAATTAAATTTAATGGTGAATTATTTGTTGTTGTTTTGCATTGTTATTATTCTTAAAATGTCTTAACAGAAGAATGAAAGTAAACTAAAACTTATTTCACTTGCATAATTTATCAATTTTGTAAGAACGTTTCCTAAGGAAATTATTCAATATCTTCAACAATTTAAAAAAATGGAAAATAATGCAATATATCAAAGTAGGCGAAGGGTTTTAAAATGGTGTATTCTTAATCAATTTTTCTTTCTGAAAAACTTATTTAAATAACATTTTGTCGCATCTCCTAGAGAAAAAGCACTTTACTAGTGAGAAAAATAACTTTTTTGTAAATTTTTAACTAAAATTATGAAGTTAGTAGTATTGATTGAGATTTTATGGTATTTACTCATAGTGAAGGTAGATAAGAAAAGAAAACACTTTTACTTGATCAATAACTTTGTTATATTGTCAAACCATAAATACATTTTAACTTACATACCGGTTTCGACTTATTCAGTCATATCTAAATACACTGACGATGACTGAATAAGTCGAAACCGGTATGTAAGTTAAAATGTATTTATGGTTTGACAATATAACAAAGTTATTGATCAAGTAAAAGTGTTTTCTTTTCTTATCTACCTTCATTATAACTAAAATTATGACACAAATTAGTTTCCATCCAAGCAGGGCTGAACCCCAGATGATAAAATTTCAATTCAAAAATGTTTAGTCTTTTTCACCTATTCATGCGTTGATCCGGGGACACACTGTATATACATATATATATATATATATATATATATATATATATATATATATATATATATATATATATATATATATATATATATATATATATATATATATATTTTGAGATTTTGATGTATTTACACATTTTGAGTTCCCCATTTTAAGTCCAAAAAAGCAATTTAAAGAGTATATGTTAACTGTAGTCGGTAATCTGTGCAGAAGAGTGAAGCCTAAACTACCAGCTGATTTCTATAAAAAAAAATGTGAAACACATGTTTGGAAAAATAGCTGAGGTGAATTTGAGAAATAATTTTTTGCTGTAAATTTAGGGGCGTTGGCACCGAAAAAATATTTTTTAAAAATGTTTCGACGATTTTGATTTACCTACATTTCCTTTTTATATTCTCAATATAAAATACAAATTTAACGATGCAGGTTAATTTCCATAAACCAAGTTATCTAATCCGTTTTTTTCTATAGATTCTGTTCCCAAACTAATAAAAATATTTATACCAAGGAAGACCGCAAATTAGAGGAAACCTGAGATCAAGAACTATTTCTAATATGAGTAATTAAACATTATATAATATCTATTACACATAGGATGTCCCATAAATAGTTTTAATGATATTATGGTTGTCAATCAGGACCAGGGGATATTTCAGACCATAATTTAGAAGGAGTACTTTTTTCGCGAGCTGACCAGGTACCACTTGGTGTTAGCTTTAATGGAGGTTTAAGCCACATTTGAGTGAACGTTCCCCCGGCACCCCTCTTCATTGATCTGGTTCTTCTTTAGATTGTTACTCCATTGTTTTTTTTAGAATATGAATGACTTTGAATAAATAATTATTAAGACTAAGGGATGTTTAGACCAATGTACTTTGGGACGAAGGAATATCACATATATATTTTTCTATAATAATTTATATTCTATAAGGAGAGTAACAGTCAAAAGAAGAATATTCCGTACACCATCTTTAGACAGTTACTAATCCCTCTGTTTTTTTTGTTTTTCTTTATAAGTGTATACATCTTTACAACAATGTAAAGATGTAATACCATTGACCCTTCATGTGATAACTTCACTTAGTTAAACAAATATATATAATATATTAAGTTTTATCTTTGTCATGTAGCGCTGTTTTTGTTAGGGTGGTTCACAACTCAAACGCAAGATATTTTGGTTGTGAAAACGCGCAATATAAGATCTGTGGCTGAGTGAAGACTAGAGACTACAGACACTTGGCAGTAGCTTCGGTTGTAACAACCAACTTACCTAACGTGGCTTCTGTTTGAGATTGATAAAATAATTCCCGGAAACCAGTTTTTAAAAAATGGACTTATAATACGTGATGAACATTAAGACATATATTTGATATGACAGAGTGTTTGTATTGTTTTATCTATGAAAGGGGGAAAAATGTTGAATACATTATTTCTCCGTAGCTCTACTTAATCGATGCAATGTTTAACTAGAGTTTATCTCGGGTAAAAATCTTGAAAAGAAAAATACATTAATTACTTCCATAGAATGAAAGGGTGACATTAAAAAAGACGTAGATAAATTACGTCCGAAACAATTGAAAAGCGAAAGAATGTGATAATTGTTTTCTTCCTGATTCTCTACTTTTTTCCTGATAATTTGCAGCTCTTATAAATTGTATACGATTTAATAAAAAGTGGTATAAATTATAAAACAATTTGTTTAGTAACTGCTTACAACACATTAACTTTGCTGCCTTGTTAGTGGTTTTGACTTTCCCACTTTTCATTTAAATCACTTAAATGTGTTTTAACAAATGTCCTTTATTTCTTATTACCTTCATTATCATTAAGCCTTCCTTCTAAGTTTAGATATATTTAGCACTTTACTTTCTCATATACGTAGCATACATAGAGAGAAAGTATTCTATGCTGATTTACACTTCACACATTTTATGGTCCCCTGAGTCCAAAAAATGTTATTTTAGAAAATATCTGCCTGTAGACTGTACAGAAGGAAGAGTGAAGCATACAATTTTGGGCTGATTTTGAAAAAAATTATACCCCCAGGGGAAATAAAAAAAAAAAAAAAACTGTCCAAGACAACTCAGACAAACATTCTCATATTCGAGTTCATAATTACTCAGCCCAGTGATTTCCATTTATTAGTTATGTGTTTTTGTAGGCACATTTGATTATTATTGAACATTTTATCAAAATATATCATAAAAATAACGTCTCGGCGGGGAATCGAACCTGGCCTCTCTCCGTCCGCTTTTCTCAGGAATTAGATTTTTCCCGGGAAAACGGCTTATATTGTTATATTCGTCTTTAAATAGACTACATTTTAAATTGTTTTAATCAAAATCTTTATTCAGAGATCTGGGGGGTAGTGCCCCCAAATTTGAAGCTAACATTAATTTCTAGGTTTCACCAGGGGTATGATTTATATGAACATATTTGCCAAATTTAGTCAAAATCGACCCAGTAGTTTAGGCTTCACCCGTCAGCAAAGACGACAGACAGAGATTGAAAAAAAAAAAACACCTTTTTTGGACTCAGGGGACCTCAACACGTGTAAATCCATCAAAATCTCCAAAATCGAATTTTTCCGCCATCACAAAAATTTTCTCTTGATGAGTAAGTAAAAAAGAGAATGAAAGACCAAATCCAATTTTAAGACACCTTAATCCGAAAGCCTTTACTCTTAACTTTAGGCTTAGTTCCTTTACGGTATTTATCTTAGTATCAGCACTGAACGATGAACCGTCAAACCGACAGGGGAGGAGGGGAGTTCCACCTAAAACTTCTTAGCCCTACTATTTTTTTATTTATTTATTTTTTGGAACGAAGTACCTTATGGCACGTTCTGGAGCCCGGGAGTGAATCCGAAAAAAACTACCAAAATCACCGTCACAAAATAACCGTCACAAAATCACGGTAACGCAAAATCCGTCACGAAATCAGTACCGATGACGATAACTTGAGTAAAAGATCACCGAGTTAGTTGAAATTTGGTACACATGTTCAGTGGCGTATCCAGGGGGGGGCACAGGGGGCACATGCCCCCCCCCCCCCCCCCAGACTGGCCCAAACTCAATAAAGTAAAAAAAAAAAAAAAAAAAAAAATGCAGCCCCAGTTGTATTTTGTTGCAGTAGTATTTTTTTTAAAACGTATTTTTTACATTCACCTCATATTCAATTCCACCTCAGAAATGCATAAAAGCGCAGTTTTGAGAGATCATATTTTCAAAATTTTCCGGGTGAGGGCCCCCGGACCCCCCGTCATACATCTCCCCCCCCCCCCCCCCAATATTTAACAGCAGGTGACGCCCATGACTTACAGTGAGATATTTTATCTATGATTGATACGAAATATAACACATTATATCTCTGTTCAGATGCGTGGAAAGTGATTCTTTACATAGCTGTATTCATTGCCTTCCGCGTTTCATAACCGTGCGATAAGGTGAGGAGTACCTCTTTTTTACCGACCTAGGGCAGGAAAAAAGGGGAATTCTTCACCTTAACGCACGATTAGCGAGTTTGTTTACATTTAACAAAACTAATTAGCCGTATGTTTAACTAAAGTAACTATTTATATACAGTTTTTAGTGAAAGACAATAAGTGATTATGACTAAAATGAGGAGAATAATACGCCTCCCGAAATAATTAATTCGATTAATTAATGTCATCTAATCAAAAGAGAAAAACGAACTTACATACAGGAAGTTTATTACATTTTTTATTATTTTTTTATTTATTATTAAAATCCACAATCGTAGATAAAGTACGGTACGCAACTCGTGCGAAAACTCCATTTTGCTTTGCTCGTGTGGTTTTACTACCCTCGCTGTCGCTCGGGTGCAAACTCCACACTCGCATGCAAACTGCTACTTTCTGCACTAGACGCGTAATGTACTATTACTGCAGTAAGCATCAGCATATCATTTTCTTACGAATACGTTCTAAAACAGTTGTTACTTGGGTGTGGTTTTTTTTTTGTTTATTAGATGTACATTTCTTTTCGTGGGGGGGGGGGGGCAGCTGCTTTGTTGAAAAAGTAGTATCCTTTTCTTGTTACTACTAGGAATACCCCCCCCCCCCCCCCCCCCCAATTTAAACTGACAGAATGTGCCCCCTCCAGACCTGGCCGCTGGATACGCCACTGCACATGTTCATTTTACCAATGCCCAGGCTGAGTTCGTTGGAAATCGTTATCCCCTCATGCGTTCACGCTCAACACTGGCGTAAACTTAAGCATCAAAAGGATGGGGAAAAATGTTATTAAGGAAGCTAGTTCCTTGACTTGTTTTTTGTTTATTTTTGTTATATGTCAAAATGTCACTTGGTTTTGAAAATATAGAAAATATAATCACGGTCTTGTCGACAATATTAAAATTAAAGAACACCTTTTTTCTTCATCACTGTCTTTGCGAGGGAGGCCGAAGGCCGACCGAGCTGTGGTGGGGGGCGGGCGTGCCGTTAAATTTTGATTAAAATAGGGGAAGAGAGGTAAATTTATTTCCATTTCTTAAGGGTTCACGGGGTCCGTGAAAAAAGTTGTGGTACATGAATACCAACATTTGGTGGATTTTTTCATTATTTCTTTTATTTTCGTTTAAATTACTAAAAATGAGCTTGACCAAACATCGGTAACGAGGTACTTTTGAGTACGCCTTGAGGGTGAAAAGGGGGAGCAAAGGGTAAAATAAGGGTGTTTTAGGATTTTTGTTTTGGGGTGTGGATTGGATTTTTAATTTGGTTTTTTAGTGTAATGTACTTAAGGTATAGTGTATTTTCAAGGAAAAATTCTTTCGGTACGAAACTTGAATGGTCAAGTATCGAAAATCGATTCCAAAGTCACCTACGGTCAAAAAGTGCTTTTTTTAAGTCCTTTTTGTTAAATAGTGTTTTAAAAAGGTTACAAGGTTTGAAATTTTTTTGGCGGCTTTTTTTAAGCTCGAAAAGTTGTACGGAAAAGTATACGTACTTTTTTCCCCCGACTTACCCCCGCGTGGGGGCTTCATCGGGAAATTTTTTTTTCACCGATCAAAAAAAGTACAAATGGTACAGAAAAGATATACATGTCGTTTTAAAGCCCTTGGAAAGTTGACAAAAGTGGTGAAAAACGTTTTTAAAATTTTTCATATTTCAGATCTTTTTTGGGGAAAAAACACTTTTAACGGGTTATTTTTTTCCATTTGTTTTCATGGTTGGCGTATCTCCTCCTAGGGTTTTCAAGGTACCGAGTTGGCGATTACATTTCTAGATAGAGAAAATAACCGAGCTTGCCCCGTTTTACTTTTAAATTTCAATTTCCGTGTACTTTTCGAGTCATGGTACCTCAAAGTTCGGGGTAGACGAAGGGTACAAGGGTGGTTATTTAGGGGGAAAAAAAGTTGACTCTTGTAGTAATTTACACGGGCTAACTGAATCCGGTTTGAGGGGTAAGCGCAAACAAGTGCTTCGTGTACCTTTAGTGAAGCGAAGTTATACGGCACACTGGAAAATGTAGAATTTTCCCGAAAAAAATCGATTTTTCGAAATTTTGAGTGTGGGTGCTCACAGTGTCCACATTTCTTGACCGATTTGAATTTCGATTGGGGCGCTCAAACCGTGCACTAATACCCTTTAGTTTAAGACCTTATTATTTTAAAAAATCGCCCTATTTTCTGAGAAATTGAGAGTAAACTTTTTCCCGACTGCCGTGTCACGTGACCTCATTTTTTGGATTTTATTTCTTTGCCGCATATCATTTAAAAGGCCTTGAAAATTACTTTAATTTCATGTTGATTATTTATTTTTTAAAAAAATTGTACGGTTACTTTTGTACCGCTTTGTACTTTTGTTTCAGGTAAAAGGAGTGAAATAATTTTTTTATATATTATTTTATTTTTTATTTTTATTCATTAGCTTAAATAATGGGCTTTTACATTGTTTGTTTTTTAAAATATATTTTTGGTACCTATTGGTACAGGGGTACAAATGTGCTTATTATACAACCCCTACTTATATGTATATCGTTGGAAAGCTCTTGATTAGACCTTTTAATGTAGTTATGTAGTATTTCGTATTATTTTCATTTTTAAAGGGGGTAACATTAAAAAATGTCCTTATTTAGCTGCAAATACTTACAAAAAAAATGAAAATAATTAAATATATATAAATCAAATTACCAGTCCAACATAATACATTTGGCTGACCACTAGACGGACGCAGGCTGGCCGTAGGCCAGCCGAGCCCGGCTAGTTAAAAGTAAAATTGATCTGTGCTGACGCTTATTTCAATATATTAGGTATGGTATATTATTATAATACTGCGTACTTAATCCAAGAAAAAATTCTAACTTTACCTATTTAATGAGACAAACAACTTTTTTAAATATTTTTTTTTTTTTTTTTTTAGTAAAACGAACACCGACACTGTTATGAAGAGATAAAGATCGCTAAAGTTATTAAAGTGGACCCAAACGTTTAAAATAAAGAAAACAACTTTTTTACCTTTTGTTCTAACGTATAACGATTTTAATAAAACTTCTTACACATTGTCTAAAGTACAATTGAAACAGGCATGTAAAATTTCAACCGGATACAAGCAGACGCTTTAGAGTAGGGATGATATATATTTTATAATATTTTAAATTTATAGGACGGGTAGGTAGAAAACAGTCCTATTTTAATCCAGCATCCTTTAACTATAAACTTTTTTCTTATATTCAATATATATTTATAGTAAGACGCTTGCCTCAATGATACAAATAATGATTTTCTTTTAATTTTGCCTTAACTCTGCTAGGTACAAACAGTTCGTTACTTTTAATTTTGTCTCTTTTCAAACTCCGCCATGTATAAGTAGTCAGCAATGTATACGTACTTAGCAGTGTGATTTTATAATTTATATTTAATGAAAAATGTAAGGAACTTCGTTCCTACCGGGTGTCCCGCGACACCACACGTATTTTTTTTTTTTTTTTATCAGAAACAGTAAAAATTACGCTAACTTAATAGTCCCATGACCAGAAAGGTCATACTAAAGCACGTTGATTTGTTTTTTTAAAAAAAAAAAAAAAAATAATAATAATAATAATGAGTACCTTGTGGGAGTATCACCGTACCTTTAATACATACATATATCATAAGTTAGTATGTAGAAATCAAAATAAAAAGACTTAGTTGATTTAAATACCTGAGAGTAGATTTGCTTCTGGCCAATTTGGGGTATCCAGGCTTCTCTCTGCATGCAATCTGCAGTTCTGAAATCAAAATAGGTTAAACATGTTAAATTGGTATGCATTTATATATAAGATAAAACATACAAAGATGAATGACACAAATTTATTAAAATTTGAGACGATCCCCCATATTGATGCATCAATATTAATTCTCTTAGAGTTCCCCTTCTACGTCTTTATTCCTTTAAAGTTGGCAATGAAAGTAAACTAAAAAGAAAAATACAGTGAAAAAAAAAAAATTGATTCATAATTTTGGATGTAATGAATGAAATTAAATAAATAAATGGTGACAGAGCATTCGAATATTAAACATACTTAGTTTTAAAATATAAATAAAACAAAAAGCAAGATAAAAGATGGTAGCAGGAAATTTATTATTGTATTTTCTTTAAATGTAAGCTAAAAAATTAAAGGGGCTTCCATAAAACACACAACCAGTCACGACGACACCAGGAAGTCTGATGGCGGCAAAAGAAACAGGCTTCGAAATTATTGAATTGTTCAATAAATATATTGATATTGGTTGTTTCAATAAATGTTAAAATTCCTTTAAAAAAAAAAAAAGTATATTACAAGAAGGCATTGTCAGCGGTATTGAACAATTTATTTTTTTAAAAATAACATATATTATAAGGACCTCATAATTGCAAAATATTGCAATTTTATGCGTATTTTTCCCTCTCAAAAATATATCGAGGAGTAATTATTATAACTATATTAGTATAATAAAAATTATTTATATTTTTGTTTGTTCGTTCGAATAACAAATATATTGTGTATGGATTGCATCGAATGTTTTTGCTGCGCAAATAGGAATATTTATATAAAATGTGTTTATTCTGGAATTCCTACGTCTTTGATTTTATATAAGTCCAAACCTTTTACTTTCCAGCTAATATTAAATATTTCTTTGAAAATCTAAAAATAAAATATTTTCTAGGCCAATTAGGAAATATTTTTAATGTGCAAATTTATCGTCTAAAGATAGGAAGAGAAAGAAAGAAATTAGAGGAAATTTTAATACAATACAACGTTTAAGGTCCTCTCTTCATTTTAAGAATCTAAAATGGAAGTTTAAAAAATATCTTCTGTATAAATGTGGAGCCAAAACAAATAAATTAATAAAACCAATTTCAATAAACTTTATTAGGTTCGAGTCCCGTGGTAGAATTATTGAAATAAATCTTAAAAAATGAGGTCAGTCAATATTAAAATGGGTTTATTCTGATTTTTGTTATTTACAAATTAAACAATTTTTGCTTCCGAGCTTACCGAAGGTAATGGTAGCTATATGATTGTTCTAAAGAGCAAAATTTGTTGTCTCCTATTTCAAAAATTCCAAGACAGAAATCCTTTTCAGTCACGGGGAACATTTTTGGTTCCGTGTCGGTCTGTCACTCAATTTTTGCGTACTAAAATAACTTGAAAAAAAATATATTAATGGTAGGTCATAATTAGCCCATAGTCGGTCCAATATAAGTTTTAATGCGCACAAAAATACATTTATTTACACCTATATCTTCAAAATTGCTCATCTGATTTTTATGAAATTTGGACGGTTTGACAAAAGTAGCCCGCAGATAGCCCCAGATTAATTTCAACCGTCTGCCCTCTAAATATTGCTAAATTGATACATTAATTCATGTAAAGAATCCAAATAATTTTGACAATTTTAGAAAATTCTGGAGGAAAATTAAATAAATTTGACAATAAAGCGCTGTAAAAGCATAAAATCATTTAAGTATACGAAATAGGACGTGAGGAAGCTATGTGCCACACTAATTGGCAAAGTATTTTTATTAGAGTACCGTATTCAAATAAAATTCATGCATGTAATACAATTCAATTCTAGATACCATCAGCTTATATTATTATTGTTATTCACGTTTCTAGCTGTTCAAAAACAGGAAGTAAGCAAGTCGTGCAGCGCTTAAACAAGACTATTATTAACTAGCAATCGATCCTTAACAACCAACAACTGGTTTTATGCTTGTGTTTTACGACTACTAAACCTAAAACGCTGTATGGATGAGCTGAATGATATAATTTGATTAAACTGCGATTCAAACCTAATAAAAAAGTTTATATAGAAGCAAATTTTATAGTAGCTCTGAAGAAAAGTATAGAAGTATTAGTTTCTTTTTTTCCATTCCGTTTCGACTGCCAATAAAAATCTTAGTCTAATTTATTCGATATTCGGTATAACTTACTAATCAATAACTTACTAAAGCACGTCCTTTTTCATATTACTCATAAGAACTTTTTTAACATTCATGCTTATTACATAAACAATGCTTAAAACTAACACATCACCGTTTGCCTCACAACATAGCCTACAAAATTATTGATAAATCAAATCATCCTCAAGTGTAGATGGCACTTCTAAACATTAACAATAAAAGTTGGAGGGAAGAGCATGAAAGATCGTGTTAAGGAAATGAAAAAGAAAATAATATGTTCCACTTCCAAGGCTCTTGTCCCGCTTTGCCATTAAATAAATTAACATCCTTTAAAAACGCAAGAAATCTATTCTAAATTAAATGAAAATAATTTTGAAAAATTGTATGGATTTATTAGTGATGCACTTAAGGAGAATCATTATAGTCTAAAACTAATTAATATTATCTTATCTAGTCATTCGATTTATTATTTGTGTTATTTATGTTGTTATTGTAGTCGTGCATTCTTATACTCGGTATTTATTACGCCTACGTTCATTAATTGTTAATATTTAATTTTTACTTTATCTCTAATTTATTTATATTATTATAGGTTGTGTATTTATGGTTATTTAGTAATTACCTATTTATTATTTATTACTTTAATACGCCTCCGAAATACATTAAAATTAGCACCTGTTGATCATGTTAAAATTACTTGTTAATATTTATAAAGTAAAAATACTTTAATATTATTTTTACTTTTTAATATTTTTAATTTGTAGTGAATATTATAACATTGTTAATATTTATAAAGTAAAAATTATTTTACTTTAATATTATTTTTACTTTTTAATGTTTTTAATTTTTAATTTTTCTTGAATATTATAACATTTTGAATTGTTAGTCATATAGTCAATCACAATTAAATCAAAGTGTATTATTATATGTACCACTTCTCCCGGCTGACTGTCCCAGGACCATATTGCCTTGCTGATTCTAATAAATATGAACAATTAATTATATATTATTTTGTTTAATAAATGCATAGTAATAACGCTATCACATAAATCAATTTTTATGTAGATATAAAAGCTTGTTTTTATGTAGCCCAATATATATTATTGCTACGGGTTTAAATATCATAAAATTATGTAATAAATATAATATGTATGGTACGCTTTTCACATAAAAATGATTTATTTCGCAGTAAGATGGGCAACAGTAAAGATGGGAAAAACACTTACGCCATCAGGGGTGCCCACAAGGAGGATTGGTGGCGCAAGTTGCGCAATCAGAATTTTGGAGGGAGTCCATTTGGAGTATTTTTCAGAGTTTGGGGGGATTTTTCAAATATTCCAGGTGATATCAGGCAGTTAGGAGGGGGGAGGATTTTCGCCATGGGCCTTGGATGGGAATTCATGGAACCCATGTTCCTTCGATCATCACTGTACTTAACAAAATGTAAGATTATGTATTATCTGAATCTTTCAGAGAAGACCATATCTGATATTGGATATTGGGTAATGAAACCGTCCCCACTGGATCTGTTATTTATACCTGGAACTTTAAATTCCTGGTAGAGAGTGGGTCCACCAGAAGAAGCATGTTAAAAGAGTGAATCAAACAGTGTTTACTGTATCACTTAGTCTCTAAATGTATTTAAGTTATATCATATTGGAATCAAAACATGGAATTTAACCTGGTGGTAACATTTGTCTTGATTTGTTAGTATGTATTTAAAACTTGATTCGGATTGAGAAAAAGAAATACTGTAGCAAATATAAATTTTAAAATGTTTTTGTATACTATAAACACAATGAAAAAAAAAAAATATTGACAGCAGCCTTTTCTTGAATGCTATCTTATTTCTTTTATTTTTCCTTTTAGTTAACAATTATATTGTCGGCAATTACTTTTCTCACTGACGACAGGATAAATTCTTTTAATGCCAAAAAAATCTCTTGAACTTAGGTCCAAACAATTTGAGAAGGGTTGGTCGGAAGAGGAGAAGGCTATTGTTTATTTTATATAGACCGGAAAGTGGGGAGTTTGCGTTTAGGCCAATGCAGGGGGTCCGGACTTGGTACAAAGAAACCAACTTAGGACAGGCAAGTTGTGGACAGGGGTCGGGAAGAGGGCCCCGTGTCTCTTAAATAATTCCGTTACCACAAACCACCCTGACCTTTACAGGTCTAAAAACATACTTTCTCTCCATTAAAATAAACAACATATTACATCCATTCTGTAACGAAATACAAAAATAAACAAGGTGGCTTTATTGTATTTCAGAATTTCAATAAATATATTTATATTTGATATAATTTCAATTAAATCCGGGTTAAAAGTATGAAAAATTGCTGTTTCTCTTAATAATTCGCATGCAATAAAATATTGTATATTTTGTTTTATAAATTCTACAAAAGATCGCTTTTATATAAAAAAAAAAGAATTAACACGATATCGTGATTTGGATTTTTACCAAGAAAAATATCATTTTGACAATGACAATGGTGTTAGAGAATGTTAAGAAAAATAAAACTAGATGTATATCATTTATATCAACATGAAAAATTGTATATATAAGATTATAATTAGAATAATGCACCTGGCCAACCGCATTGTATTTTTGTAATTATGCATGCAAAATAATTTTAAAAAAAAACATTTTTTTGGTATAAAATATCGCTTTTGCATCCTTCGTATCTATTATTGATACGTAAAACGTATTTTAATGACCTAGCCATATTTCTTAAAATTATTTAGAGGAGATTGTGCAACAGTGCTACAGTTAAAGGTGTGTGGATTTAATTATACTTAGTTCAAAAACATTGTCAAAATGCAAGTAATAGATGCACTTAACATTTAGTGCATGCTGTTTTAATACATATTACAACAGCATGAAAATGAACTACTTAAGACTAAGAATAGGAATGGATTTTGCTAATTTAATCTCTCAACAATTTGTTTATGCAGGATATCACTGTCAGATAAAGGGAAATATTTAAAAAAAAAAAAATCCTTTACCGGCCGGGTCCACATACCTCATTGCATCAATAGTTTAATTATGAACTGAACGATACTATCATTATTATATTTACTACTAACATTATATTCAACATTAATTGATACGTTATAAGAAATAATAAGTCATATTATTTTATCGTATGTTTGCTTTCAAAGTAATATCAAGTAAATATTTTAAAACGCATAATATCTTTCTAATTTTAAAACTTAATCTGATTATAGATTATAAACTTAATAAACTGAAATAAAGATTAACAACATATTTTCCTTCACACTTTACTCAGGCATTAAGGTAAAGTGTGATTAAAAGTTGTTTTTTTATAATCAAACCATGGCTTGTTTAAAAATGTTGTTGTTTTCATCTTTGTTCAAGATAAACGTAATTAATTATAAATAATTAAATTTAAAATATTATTGTTCTAGAGGTGTGTAACTCTAAATCAGAAACACCTGAATCTGATTCATTAGCTGAATCTTTTTCTTTGCATCCTCCTATAATATCTCCTAATACTGTATCTGTTAAAATTCCATCTGTTTTACTAAACCTTTCTTGAGTGAAGCAGTTCGTTGAAAGATTATTTTCCTGAAAATATGTAGGTATAGTTTTTTTACAACTTTCCGTGAAAGATTGCAGTTCTTTAAAAATAAAGGGTTCATCCCATTCCAAGCTAAGGTCAATCACCACCCATAGGTAAGTAATCCTACTCCTTCATCCTTCTACTTTTTTATGATGATACCGCGTGAAGGAGCACATGCCCTATCAATATTTAGTACACAGATAACATAAAAAGATTACAGCACTGCTTAAAATTAGAAAGATATCATGCGTTTTAAAATATGACTTTGATAGCAAACATGGGTTAAAATAATATAAATTATTATTTTACAGATAAGAAACAAAAAAAAAAAAAAGGAAAGGATATAAAAGAGATATAAGAAGGAAGGATAAAGGATATAGAAAGGATATAAATTATTATTTTATAATAATGTAAAAACTAATGTTTAATAATAATTTTCATGAGAATATCCCCATAAAAAGGAATGAAAGAGAGCTAGGCCTAATGGTGACTAGGCCTATTGAGTGTATAGTAAAATATTGGAAGGTAGAAAAGGCCTGAACTCTTAGAGGGGTGACACACTTCGCCACCCGGGTAGCGCCACCCAGGTGGCGCTACCTGGGTGGCGAAGTGTGTCACCCCCCTTAGAAAGGACTTTGCCTAGAGGAACCTCGATATATCTCGAATTGAAGTAGATAGTTAGATTTTATTTGGATGAGCAGAATACAGAGCATTGTGTTGACAGGTTTTAATAGTATAATACATTTAAATTGCAAAATTACTTTATAAAAAATGCTTGAAATACGATAAAAATAGAAACTACAAGTGAGTAATGAATTTCAAATTCTTTCCTCAAATAATTAGTTGTTTTGACTGAGATTTTGTGGTACCACTTCATAATAATTATGACTAGAGAGGTTGGTAGAATATAACACAAGAATATTGTCACCACCATTTTTTAACACATTTTTAACAAGTTAACACGCACACTGAAGATGATATTATACGTCAAAACGCGTTTGTGAGTTTTAATTAAAAAATAAGTAGTGACAATATTGTTTTGTTACTTTCTACCATACTTTCCTCAAAAAAGTAAATCAAGTGGTAAATAATTAAGTGTAAAGTAAGTGGTAAATCTTTAGTGGTATCTTATAAAGTATATCTTATAAAGTAAGTGGTATCTTTTAATATCTTAGACTGCTTTATTACTAAAAATACTCCCAATGAAATGATGGGATCTGCATCGAAATCAAGATTATCATTATGCCAGTGTAATAATAAACATGTTAAACAAGAAAACATAAAAAGAGTTGAATGAGTAATCATGTATTAACTTTCATGATGCAGAAGGGGAGGTGGGAGGTGAGATATAAAGGTGTGGTCGATTTCGTGACAGCTAAATTCAATGTATGCCCATTTGAACTTAGAGAAGTCCTAATTCTAAAAATTTGTTTCCTTTTATAACAGTTTTCATTACTGCTATAATAATTATACTAATTATGCTTTCACTATAAATCTTACTTAGCACTTTTAGATTGTGTGTTAAAGAATATCGTAAATAATATATTCTCGAGAGAGTATTACTCACTGAACACGGATCTTCCATTACATTAAGCTAAATATATATATCTAGGGGCGGAATTGCAGCACCTTGTTGCTGCTAACTCAAACATCAAAAATGTTATTGCAATATATATATATATATATATATATATATATATATATATATATATATATATATATATATATATATATATATATATATTCTTATTTTACAGGTAAAAATGTAATTAAGATTGTAATCATTTTGTTTCCGACCTAACCGAAGGTAACGGAATTATTTTTGTTTCCGATTTCAAAAATTCCAAGGCAGAAATCTGTTTCAAAAATTTGTCGTTCAATTTTTGCGAACCAACACTATCTTAAAAACTACTTGTCCGATGTTAATGAAATTTGGATGGAGGGTCGTAATTAGCTCATTGATTTTTGTGCGCCCATTTGTTTCTCTTCACACACGCACAAACATACATTAATTTACATCTATATCATCAAAAGTAATCATTTAA
Source organism: Gerris lacustris (assembly GCA_951217055.1). NCBI lineage: Eukaryota > Metazoa > Arthropoda > Insecta > Hemiptera > Gerridae > Gerris > Gerris lacustris. Next base: position 20,424,483 of record OX578283.1, on the reverse strand, counting down.
TTTTTTATGAAATTTGGATGGTTTGACAAAAGTAGCCCGCAGATAACCTTAGATTAATCTCAACCGTCACCGCTCTTCAAATATTGCTAAATTGATAAAAAAAAATCACAGTTTTAATAAATTCGGGAGGAAAATTAAATAAATTTGATAATAATATGGGCTATAAGGGCATTAATTTATTGAAGTATACGAAATAGGGGCACGAGGAAGCTATGTGCCACACTAATTGGCAGAATATTTCAAAGTGCTCTATGTTGTGAATGAAACCCTGCTCCATAACAAGATATTGTTTATAAACGTAACATATTTTCTAGAATATTCACACCAGCAATTTACGTAAAAGAAAAAAATATACATAAATTAATAATTAAAGCTAATATATATATATATAATATATATATATATATATATATATATATATATATATACGTAAATTGCTGGTGTGAATATTCTAGAAAATATGTTACATTTACAAACAAAACAATACGTGTACACGTATTTTGTTATGGAACAGGGTTTCATTCGCAACATAGAGCACTTTGAAATACTCTGCCAATTAGTGTGACACATAGCTTCCACATATGGTATATATTCAACTGCAAAATTTAAATATTACAATACTAAATCGACTATCATGTCAAAAAATTGTGGTAACAAACTTTAATGATCATATAGTTAAAAAAGTTGAAATTGTTGCCTATCTATAACTGAAAATTCTAACCAGTTTTTTTTGGTTTTTTTTTTCCATCAGAGGAAAGATATAGATAAAAATAACGCTGCTGCGCCAAATGGAGTTTCAGATCACTGCTCCAAAAGTGCATTTACTATCTTCCTTTAGTAAAAGCTTAGTTGTAGTATAGCACACAAGATACTTGGTTCGATGCTCAGAATTGGGGTGGTTTTTATCTATATTTTCTAAATTTCTTCCATCATAGTATTATTAATTATTAGAAACTAACTATACGAAAACTTAAAAAAAAGAGAAGAAAAATAACAAAGTACTAGAAACTATAATGTTTTTCAAACTCAAATTGACTATTTTATTTCATGAAAAGAAATATGAGTTAACACAGCAAATGAGAATTAAACTGCACCTTTAACATACTACATTTAAGTGTAATAAACATAATCTAAATGCAGTAAGTACAAAATATTTCATAATTATTATTAAAAAATTACAATAACCTACATAACATGTGTCAAACACCATAGAATAGTTATATTTATATGATATGTTTGAAGATATTAACGAGAATCAGATGATTCAATAAAATTTCAAAAAAAAAAATCAATTTTAATTCAAAGAATTCAATGTAGTGTGATCTTCTAGTCAGTCAGGTTAGTAAGAAATTAATGTTATATAATATATATATATACAGGGTGTCCAAAAGTCTCCCCCCCCCCCCCCCCCCTCTTAACTTTTGAACGGTTTGAGATAAATTAATGAAACTTGGGGGATCCGTCCCATGTAAAAGGAAGTTTGTTTTCATTCAATAGCGCACTAGGGGCAACCCCCCACTTTGCCCCCAGGCCACCCAATTTCAAAATTTCCTATTGGAGTGTATATTTTTGATAGCAGATTTGGATTCTACGGTGAAAAATAAAAAAATTTTACTTCCAATTTTTTTTCTATCTCAAATATTTTGGGGGCAAAAATGGCATAATAACCCTTCAAAAATAGTAAAAAATAACTCTTATATCGTTATAAAATCTAAACTGTTTGAAATAAAGTAATGGAACTTGGGGGATCTGCACCATGTAAAGCGAAGTGTATATATTCATCCTCTCGCGTCCTAGGGGCAACCACCATTTTGCCCCCAGCCCCAGGCGCTGAAAACTACTTTTTTTTTACCTTTGATTCCCTGTGGGAGGCAAAATATTAGAGATAGAAAAAAAAGTTTGAAGTAAAATATTTTAATTTTTTGCCGTAGAATCCAAATCTGCTATCAAAAGTATACACTCCCATTGGAAATTTTGAAATTGGGTGGCCTGGGGGCAAAGTGGGTGCTTCCCCCTAGTGCGCGATTGCATGAAAACAAACTCCACTTTACATGGTACGGATTCCCCAAGTTTCATTAATTTATCTCAAACCGTTCAAAAGTTAAGAGGGGGTGACTTTTGGACTACCCTGTATTACAATATACATATATATTTACCTCTAGTTTTAAATTGATTAGCTCCCCTTACAATTTAAGTAAAATTAGTAAACAATCAGTCCGAAAATCTCGAAATAATTGTCTAATATTGGGCTCCACGCGTCTGCACAAACTTCAGATTACAGACAAACATTCTTTAAAAATCACTTTTTTTGGGGACCTAACAATGTTTAAATCCATCAACATTTAATAATTCGCAATTTCTTTCTATCTCTATGTACTACATACATAAGAAAGTAACAAGTATAAAATCTTAACACATATTTCATAAAATTAATTTTCAAAATTCTGGTTTTTTATTTTAATTCAATTTTATTAAACATAAATATTTTTATATAACAAATTATACCTTATTTTAACGAACATAAACAACACAAGATCCTTTGAGTGTTAAAGGAAAAATATATATGAACCGACTATAAGTAATTATATTTAATTTATTATTTTACACAATAATATAATATAATATATATATATATATATTGTGTATAGTTATTTTTTTGTATATAATTTACAGTTCGTTAACTATAACTTTTAGTAATGGTAAATTGGATGTGAAATAAACTAACAAAAGCAAATGGTCTTCCTTGTAAACATTATCATTATTTACAATTTTAAAATGGTTGGATTTTAATGGGTTCAATTTTTTGTATTATTTTTTTTTTATTAAGTCATTTTCCACGAAATATTAACTAATGGTGTGTTTGAGAACGATTTTTTCGTCGAAAATTTAGATAGATTTTTTTTCCTTAAGATTAGTTTCTGTTAAAATGGAAAAACTTAAAAAGATAAAATTTAATTTATAGCTGGTACAATTATTTTTTTTAAAATGAAAATGCCACGGGGATTTTTAGAGGATAAAAAAAATGAAAAACGGAGGATTCATCTAATTCATTCTTTTAAAGTTCCATTCTTACTAAAAATTTATTTTTTTACAATTTATTTTTTTATTATCTAAAGGCGCCTTTAAGTCTCTTAAAGGAGCAGACAATTTGACCCAAGTCCAGACACCTGAATAAATTATTGTTAAAACGTACAAATATACCGTAGATTTCTAATCTAAGAAGATATAAACCAGAAGACCTGGTTGCTTTTATATAACTAAAAAAAAGTTGTATCATACCTTTAATAACCTTATAGTAGGCATAATGTATGAGATCATATTTAAAAAAAAAAAATGTTGCTGAACTCGTGGAAAAAATGAGAAAAGACTGGTAGATAAACTGGTTGCATAAACTGAGAAGATGAAACCGTCATTAGTCTGGTTAAAATTTTATTTTGTTGGCTTTGGTCCCAGGTTTGAAGACCCCCGACGAACCCCCAACATCTGGGAAGTATTCAGTAATACTGGAAACCAAACGAATCTTCATTAAGAATTGATTTCTCGAATGAAAAACACCCAGCTTCCGTCCTATATTTAATTATATCGCATTATTTTCAACTGTTTTTAACATAAAAGCCTAATCAATTTGAGAAATAAGAAAAAAAACTTCAAAGAAGGCGAGAAAAATTGAAGAAGGGACGTAATTATCATTTGTTTTCTACGAAGGATGGCAGGAATAAAAAAGTTAATTTAAAAAAAACTCAAATTTAACAATAACAAATTTTTACTGAAACAAAATTAAAAATGATTGCTACTTATTTGTATAAGTACTCAACTCCACCTGATACATAAACTTGATTGATGTCCTTTCTTAATGCAATCAAGAACTATTTCAATCATTTATTTTATTTCTTTTTTTTTTTAATTTTATATTGATAATTAACACTTTATAATGATAACGAACTCTCATGAAGGAATTTAAAAATATCATAATATTTTTACACTAAGGCCGCTCCCTGTCTTGTCGGTACGGTATCGGAAAATACCTCAAACCGATACCGTACTGACAAGTCAGGGAGCGGCCTAAATTGTAAGTATTTTCTATTTAGTTTACAAATTTGTTTATATCATAAAATATGTCGGAATATTATGAGAATTACAAATATTTATAGTCAAAATCAATTATTTCATGTTAATGTTTAAGAAAAAAGAAACTGAAAGAAATTTAGAATTAATACTGTTTATATGTTTTCATTTTTAGTACAAATAGCTTTGATTAGAAAATGACCTTAAAAAAATGAAATGGGTCGAAACATCGCACATTAAATAAATGAAAATCCACTTAATTTGATTACATTTTCTTAATGTGCCTAATGAGAAACAAAAAAAAAAGTTTGACATTTTGAGTGTCGAAGGCAAAAAAATGCTACCGTGACAACTAAAAATATACATTCAACATAAGGATAATTTCTCAGAGGATTTACCAATTTTGAGTGAATCTCTTCTAAACATACAATCTGATATTGATAACGATATTGAGAATCATTAGAAAATTTTATTGGATGGAAAAAAGTGTAAACATCAGAAAGATATGGGTTTTGCAGTAAACTAGTAATTGAATTCAAGAGATTAAGGATTCTCTACGGAAGAGGCACTGACCTTCATAACAGAGAGGCTTTAATGTAAGCCGTGATATAACCCCGTTTATACAATGCGCTGTGACTTCAGCTGAGATGTTAAAGACACTCTCTCTAGAACGAAATCATGTTAGGCTTCGAGAACAGTGGAGCCTACATCAGACATAGTTGTTTTAACATCAGAGATAGAAATAGTAGTAAATAAATGGAAACTGGTGGAATATTTCTATTGATTAGTGATGCGCTGCATAAAGAACTCGCGTAGAATTGTGTTCTTATATCAGCCATACTATGTTTTCAATATAACTACCAGGATAATATTTCGGTAAAAACATTAAATATTCTTAATCAACCTGAAAAGAGCTTTAAACTTATTTTATGTAATATGCCATATAAGTATGAACTTACTTATTAACACCCTTCTTTTGGCCATATTTGTTGCAAACCTTTGGTAATTATAGTTAATATTCATTTCCTACTCTTCAAGACCTTTAAAACGATGTATGACATGTCGTGCAGACTAAAATCTTATTTTTTAATCGTCTGCAATATTGACCGCAATATATATGTCAACTCCCTGCTAGAAAATGTTTTGAACAAGGTCTCTTTTAAACCGAAGTTTATATGCAAGTACATTGATGACTTATTTGTGGTTGTTAAAAAGTCACAATGTGAGATACTACTTAAGGAACTTAATAGCTACAATAATAAAATAATATTCACTAAAGAAATTGAAACAGATAATTCCCTCAATTATTTGGATGTTACGGTCATTAGACATAAAGAAGGAGCTATTACAACTAAATGGTATGAGAAGGAGATTAAAAAGAAACACTTTCTAAACTTTCATTCTAATCACCCTTTTGTACAAAAGAAAAATGCTGGTTTCAATATAATTCATAAAGCTATTATTTTAACAGATAAAAGACACTTACCTAATGTAAAAAGTTTTATTTATGGAAAATTATTAAAAAATATGTATCCAATTAAACTAATTAGACAACTTTGGTACAAAGCGTTAAAATCACATGAAAACACACAAGGCATAGAGAACCAAGCTGCAAATTCAAATATATCTTACAATTATAAATCTTTAACTTACATTAAAGGCCTTACAGAAAAAGTAATGAAAACCTTCAAGCAATTTGATTGCACAGAAATTAAGTTTGGTATGAAGCCAATAAATAAAATGAAAACCCAGATGTTCAGTAAGATAAAAGATAAAGTTCCCAAGGAAGAGGAAATGGGGTTTGTTTACTTAATACCATGTAAAAACTGTGATAACAAATATATAGGAGAATCACGACAAACATTTAAAAATAGAATTAAACAGCACCAAGGAGATGTAAAGAGTAAAAACAATAAAACAGCCTTGGCCACTCACGCATTGGAAAAAAACCATGCCTTAGATTTTGAAAAAGCTAAAATTATAGATAAAGAAAACAACAATGCGAAAAGGAAACTTTTAGAAGCAGCTTATATATCGAACTGTCCACAGAATATGAATTTAAAAACAGATACTAGGGAACTAAACAAATTTTATTCAGGCATTTTCAGATCACTTAATCTTGAAACCAAATTATAAATATTATTTTAACATGTTTTAACAATAATTCAATAATAATAAAAATTAATTTATTTTATCACAATATGATTAGCTGTACATTCATGGTTAAACTGATTATTTATTTATTTATTTATTATTATATTTATTTATTTATTTATTTTTAAATGTATATTATTTGGTATTAACCTTAATGTTTTATTGGCATACACTGTTTCTGCTGCATAGGACAACTTGTAATTTTATAAATATACAAATGTATATAAATTTGGTTACCATATAAATGTTTTTAGTGTTTATTTTGTTGACTTTATTTTTAATTTTGACTGATTATTGTTAATACTGTTGTTACCAAAATTAAATATTAAATTGTTACTTTCATCAATTTTTATTTATTTTATTTTATTTATAAATTCATATTTAAGTAACTAAAGTATTAATTAAAGATTCATTGACATAACTATGTTATGGATTATGTCATTACTTACAATTATTAAAGATTATTTTCTAGGTTACCATTAATTAATGCATTTATGTGAAAGCGGAAATAGGATAAAATCATTTTTATAATTATTTTATTGATTTATTATATTGAATGTAAATAATAATTTATAATTTATGTTTAATTTATAAGGTAATTTGTTAATTGTTACTTTTTGATTGGCAGTTGTAAAAAATTTATTTTGTCAATTGTATTCCAAAGTAAATTATATATTAGTTTTTTGAATAAGCCATATAGTAGACACAGTGCAAGAATGTAAAACAAGTCAGTGATTTAATCTGGGTTTAGACATTTGTAAAAAAGAAACTATTACCTTGGTTTTGTCAGTCAGTTGATTGAGCCCTATTGACTCACATCAGGTTTTATACCCTGATAAAATGCAGACTTTTTACCAAATTACTGGTGAAGAATATTTTAAAATGTAACATTGACTTCAAAACAAGGTATTAATTTCTATTTTTATTTTATTTAATTTAATTATTTCTTTTAATTTAAAACTATTAAAAAGTTTATGTATAAAGAATGTCTTTTAAAGATAAGACCACACATAAAATAATTTTAAATTTAATTAATTGTTAATTTCATCCTAAAATATTTTTAATTTTTTAATTAATTTTTTTTTTTTAAATTAATTAAATTTAATTAATTGTTATTTTTATATTATTAGTAATTAATATTTTTATAAAAAATGACTATAGCTAATAGATTAAATTGTTGCAGGTTTGAAGATATCCCAATTAAGGGATGAAATATCACCTTTTTATACATAAAAAGTGTTTTTTATAACCCCTGAAGACCCAAGTCAAAATACATCATTATAAATATATAGGGGACAGCAAAAGTAAAAATGGATAATGGGCATTATAAACGACTATATAAATGTAAAAAAATGAGTAAAATCGTTTTTTTTTTATTTTATTTTTTTTTTTTTTTACATAATTTTGTCAAACTTCAAAGCCCTGTAGAAATGATTTAGGATAACATAAAATTAATTTTGACTAGTGCATTTTGTAGAGAATTTTGTCAACTTTTATTTCAAAAAGAATACAATTTCCTGATTTCGGCGACGTTTTTGTGTTATATTAAAAAAACTGAAAAAAGTGCCAAAATTGCGAGGTTTTTCGCCTACCCCCCAGGGCTTTCGAGGTCGCAAACTTGGTTTCATGCTCCTCTTACTATACAAAACAATCCTAAAAAAAAATCGTTTACCCTAATTAATGCAAGCTGGACCCCTCTCAGGTTACCTATATATTGGTCTATTAAGAATTGTTAAAAACATTTTCATGTTTATAAGCAATACAATGTATGTTTATTAGTAATAATATATGCATCAATGTTGAGTTTGTTTCAAACATAGAAACATTGTACTCCATATTTTAACTGAACAAAAGAGAGATTAAGTGGGCTTATTTCATACGTTATTTGAGAATTTACGTAGAGATGAAAATAAGTTTTTTTAATTATTTTCGGACGTCTGTTGCCTCATTTGATGAACTGCATGAAAAGCTGAAGGATACCATTCAGCATCAGAACACACAATTTAGAAATTGTATACAACCAATTTCAACGACCATTTCTGTCTTTGTATAAATCAAGATATTTGTCCCACAGAACTGGTCTATTTTGGACAAGGGTAATTAACACTTCTCCATCAATCTCTTCCATTGTGAATGATTATTAATTAAATAAATATTTAAATAAATTAAAAGAACTGTAGAGAAACGTACAGAGCAAAGCCTGGCGAGAAAATGCGGCCGTACGAATAATAACCGTCCAATGTGAAACCGTGCATTTGATCAAATAGACTACTGGGTTCACGGCGGCTATCCGGTCACCGTGAGTTTAGTGGTTGAGGACGGCTGCTACACGACGGCCGTACGGCTTTTTGCCGTCGCCGTGTAATGTGAAAGTACCCGTCTCCTTCTATACTCCACTAAAATAATTTCGCCGTACGGTTTATTGTACGGCCAAAACCGTATAGTGTGAAACAGCCCTAAGGCGTATCAGCCCGTGATGGCTCTATAGGCCTTCCAAAGCAATTATACAAATATAAGTTTAATGGATGACACGGGGTGATTGTGTCGCTTCATCAGCTGTATAAACCTTATAATTGGCGCTGTAACAACCAGTTATTCGCCACAAAATCAGCTGACCATTTATACGGCGATGCCGGGTGATCACTGAGCGAGAGGGCCTAGCCCAGAAAGTTAACCCAGATCTCCCCAAATTCACCCGTCCAAATGGTGATTATACCCAATGCAGCATAACTTTATTGATAGGACAGCCCACGATCTCCTATCAGATTAACCCTCTATACATATAGGCCCCTTATATCAGTAGATTTGGAAAGTGGCATTTTTTGTCAGTAATGTAATAGATAATAAAGACTAACAGGACAAAGCCCGGGAAAAAGCCTAACTAACCACAAGAAAAGATCCAGCAATAGTGTAAGTCCACATATTTTTCTGATAAATTAGGCCCAGAGTAGATCCACATAAACAGATTCCTCGTGAAAAAAATAAAATGCAAAATGCAAAATAAAGTATTTTAAAAAATGATGATCGTTTTCAAATAAACTCTATAAAGTTTATTAACATAAATTTACATATGACACGGTTGTCTACTTTTAGTTCAATAAAGCTGCATCACGTTTTTGCATAAAAATCTTCTTCATTGTTTCAAATGTTTGATATTTTTAAAATGAAACCATAAAGGTGCTTCTGCAGAAAAAAATCTAGTTCCTAAGATAACTAACTACTGAAGAGACCATAGAAAAGTGGTCACCTTTTACTGTGGTATTAGTAAGTTTTACTGTACTATAAGAGTACCACCCACTCTCACAACAAAATTGACTTATTTCGAGTTGGCTCCGTCCTATTTTTCATTTTAACTATATCTGCTATTCTATAACATTATAAAAGATATTAATATGTGGCATGACGTGGAATGACACAGAATTAATGGGTGTGAACAATGAAAACCCTTTAAATGGTTACTTCATAATGTCTAATGACAGGCTACAAGGCTCACTTATGTACTTAAAATAGTGTAATTCACATAAAAAAAATTCTTAATAGGTACTATGTGTTTAATAAGCGTACTAATCAGTAAAATTGTATCAGTTATCTCGTCAACATATTAGTGGTTAATATGATCTAGATATTTACTGAAAGGTTATCTTGTGGTTATTATGTTGCACGCCCTCCTTCGTAAATACCTCAAGTCAAGGAAACGAAGCTTATAACATTTCATATAATGCACGAATGTATGCGCAACTTTAGTCTATCTAGGACAGTGGTTAAGCAGCCATGATATACATATAATTAAAATTCTTAATTAACAGTGAGCGAGAAAAGTTTTGGAATTAAAAATAATAAGATTTAACTAAATTACGCCTATTAGACAACCTTGATCACACAAGCAAGCGAAGAAGAGAAAAAATTGTTCGATTCAACTCATAATTTTTTTTTGTTACATCTCGACTTACAAAAACAATAAGGTATACATTTTTTAAATGTTTATATATATTTGTAATCTACTTATTAGTAACCTTTTATTTGATACCCCAACTTTAAAAAAAAATCATGGTAACATGAATATTACCGTTTATTTTGTATGGCGGGGGGGGGGGGGGGTGTTAGGGGATTTATGGGGGGGGGCTGACAATTCTGATTTGATACCCCCCCCTTTCAATTGATACCCCACTCAAAATTTTAAATTTTTTTCGTACCATGAATTTCCGCCATTTTGAATTTGAACAGCTGATAATTATGGGTTCGCTATATTTTTCCTGGGGTGCGCCTGGGGTCCAAATAGTGCAAAGTTTCAAATGTAAATCACTTTTGATTCACAAGTTATTGGAACCCTACAGAGTGACAGACAGACACAGGAACGAAAGTATTAGGGTTATTTTGTTTTTACCAACGAAACCCTAAAAAACGAAAATAAAAACATGGTTTAATATCTATAATTTTTTTATATATACACTCTTAGCTCCAGTTTAAGCTTCTGTTCGCTTGGATGCTTGACTCAAAAACCTGTCCTGAAGAAGTGTCTGAATAGCAGTCCTTAAAAGTCACCAAATTCATTTCGAATAACTATGCATTCATTCGGTTTAGCTAGGCTGTTTGTAATACTAAGATACAAAGGCACGAAAATAAGTGTCCTAGACATTTCCAAATAAGAGTATCTATACTCAGAACAGAATGAATGGTCTGACTCGGCCAGTGACAAAAAGAATGGTCTGCCAAAAAACAAATGAGAACCAAACATTAGCTTAAAAAGTCCGATAGTGTTAAAAATCTTGAAATTCATTGCTAGGTTTGAAACCGGATTCAAATAAGAGCTTAAATGATAAATGGGGTCAGACTAGACTCGAGTGAATGGGCCTGTATTGGCCCCCAATAGTTGTCCAGAATCTATCCACCCAGAACCCCACTTGAATATTGTAGGATTTCGACACAATAGAACGTCCACGTCCTGTTGGTATACGGTATCCTCCATCTACAGCGCTCCGGCTAAGCCTCAGACAAATATTATTTGAATCACATGTTTAAACTCGAACACGGTTATAATTCAGTGAATTAAGCAGATAGATTATTTTAACCCTTTTAGTTAGTTATTAGTTAGTCTTCAGATCAATATAACAGCGGTTTATTTTAGGTAGCTCTAGTTAGTTTGTAAGCAGTGTAATGGTATATTGAAGTAGTGTTTGAGAGCAACCACACGTGTGTTACACTTCCGATAGCTGCGGAATGCAAATTGGAGGAAAATGTAAAACTAGTAGAACTCATGAAGCCAACTAAAACCACTTTGCCCTGAGAATTCGAAGGAGAATTCCAAATAGAATTTAAACTGTTGAAACCGATTCTATTTCAAATCCCTTTTAGTCCATCAAAACTGTTGTTGTTAAATATTGTTCTTACATAAGTAGTAACAATAGTTTATTTATATTATGTTAAATTAGCAACGTCGATTAAAATAAATAAAAATATTCATAACCAGTCGGAAAATATTATTTCATATTACAAACCCAAAATAGTTATAGCCCCTATTATAAGATAAAGAATCTAAATGTTTATCTAAATTTTGTTTAAAGGCTCAAGGATCATGTAACATAGAAAAATCGGTCCGAGACAACTCAGACAAACTTTGTCATAGAGAAAGTGATCATAATTACTTGGCCCCAGTGTTTTCCATTTACTAGTTTTCGTATGTACATTTATTTATTATTGAACATTTCATAAAAATTTATCATAAAAATAACTTCTCCTGGGCGGCGAATCGAACCCGGGCTCTCTCTGTCCGCGTTTTAAGCTGTTTTCTCAGGAACTAGATTTTTCCCGGGAACGGCTCATATCGTTAGATAGATATTTAAATGGACTACATTTTAGAATTGTTTAATCAAAATCGTCGGAACCGTTTTCGAGAAATAATTGTTTTTCACGTTTTTTTAGAGTTTTTGGGGGGTAGCGACTCCAAATTTGAGGCTAAAATTCATTTCTCGATTTCGCCTAGGGATATGATTTGTCTGAACATGTATGCCACATTTCGTCAAATTCGGCCTGGTAGTTTAGGACAGTTATCGGCCTTAGTTTTGACAGACATTTTTTAAAAACCACTTTTTTGGACTCAGGGAACACGTGTAAATCAAAACGTGTAAATCTATCAAAATCGAATTTCCGCGCCATCACAATACTTTCTCTTTATTTGAGAAAATAAAATCAACAAAATTAATAATAATTCATATCCATAGATACATTTTAGTCAGTACTAGTATAAAAGAAGAGTGTCTGTATGTCTTTTATACAAATCTACAGTTTTTTCCGATCTTGATGAATATTTTCACACTTCACCATCAAAATAAGGGGAAGGTCACTGCTAGTGGTCATCACCAGTACCACTAATGATAACCACTATGGATTGAAAGGCTGTTTTCTACAATAAAATTACTATGTATGGAGAGACGTCTTTCTAAATTCCAAATCAATTTTCACTAATCCTCTTCCATGCAATAAATACGATTTTCATACTTTAAAACATACTCGAGACTATTGAGTAGAGGCAGGTCATTATCCTGCTCTCTAGTAATAATTTAAGTGGTTAAACCGATCTCACCCAACGTTTGATTCGCTAAAATTGAACAATTTTGTATTCTTAGAAATTTTAAACGCCTCCAAAGAGATGCATAATCTCAACTATATGAAGTTATTTCAATCAAATGAGCTGCACGTGTACAAATTATTTATACAAAATTACAGTTATAAATATAATAAATGTACATGTGTGTGTGGGTGCGTATATATAATTATATGTATGTATTTATATCTAATGAGTGTGGATTTGAAACTCTTAACCCCAGATATTAATTATATTTTAATAATAGTTATCAATTTTTATATGATTATTCAAGAGTATTTTAATATCGTGTTATAAAAAAAAACAATAACACTTCATCGCTCTTACGATATGAATGATCGAAAAAAATAAGACGGATTGTGAAATTTTCGAGTTCAATGACGATAGCTCAATTCCAAAATGATAAAATTAGGTCAAATGCAGTTGGCCTATTTATAAATACAGGGGAGAAATATATGTGTTATTATCAATCACGTCCACAGATAAATGATAAAGAAATATCATATAACAAGATTATTGTAACTAGTTTATTTATTTATGATCTTGGTAAAGATATGAATTAATCTTTCAATAATTGAAGTATGATTTTCACTTTTATTTACTGACGTTTATACGAATAAAATATTTTGTAAAGCGTAAAATTATTTCATCTATACATGCAATATGGTAATGGTTTTATAAAACTATATTGCATTTCACCAAAGATGGCGTAGAGATGTGATGGAGTTGCACGTTTTAAGATTCTCTGAGTCCAAAAAAGGGGTTCAAAACAATTTGATCTATATCTATTACGTTTGTCGTCTGAGCCGTTTTGCGTTGATTTCATATAAATTTAGCATCTATTGAACTGATTTCATAAAAATTTCAAGATAAAAAGAACTTTTTATATACTACGTTTTTAAATTTTCTGTTGAATCGTATATAATGTTGATAATATAATTGTTATTGTTGTATAATATATAATGTTAGTGAAAAAAAATAGTTCCGAATTTATTTACTTCACATAAATGAGAACCATCTAGAGAGCTGATCTTAAACCTATAATAAAAGGACATATCTTTGTACAACGGATCTCCCCAACATCAAATCTAAAGCGTGACATCGATATATTTGAAATAATATAAATAATATAATCGATATTTCCTGTTTTTGCTGTCATTCAATGTTTACCTATCACAAATTTGAGACCCGTCAAAATGAAGATTGCGTAAATATGGGATATGGCAAAACAAATAAAATAACTTGCGGATTTTTTCCGAACTAACTTTCCGTACAGCAAAATTTGCTGAAAAGCAATTAAATTCTGCTGAAAGATAGCTAAAAGTATTAAAATAATGCATTGTCATCGTGTTCTGAGCTATGCTAAAAGTTTCAAATGTCTAGCTATTCGGGAAGTTAGTTAGAAATCGATTGCCAGATTTGTACCGGACAAACAAACAAACAAACAAACAAACAACAAAGAATGCAAGCTAATAAAAACGTAGTAACATAATGCACCTATTAAACTGATTTCATATAAATAAAGCTCCTATTGAACTGATTTCATATAAATATGGCACCTATTGAACTGATTTCATATAAATAAAGCACTTATTGAACTGGTTTTATATAGATGTAGCGAAATCAAAAATAAAATTAAATTTAAATTTAATATCCCTAAATGTACAAACATCTTTAACTTTAAATCTCCTTTTATTACTATTACTACGTTTTTAGTAGCTTGCTTTCTTGTTTGTTTGTTTGTCCGGTACAAATCTGGCAATCGATTTCTAACTAACTTCCCGAATAGCTAGACATTTGAAACTCTTAGCATAGCTCAGAACACGATGACAATGCATTATTTTAATACTTTTAGCCACCTTTCAGCAGAATTTAATTGGTTTTAAGCAAATTTTGCTGTATGGAAAGTTAGTTCGGAAAAAATCCGAAAATTATTTTATTTGTTTTGCCATGTCCCATATTTACGCAATCTTCATTTTGACGGGTTTTAAATTTGTGATTTTTATAAATAAGAGATAAACATTGAATGACAGCAAAACAGGAAATATATCGATTATATTATTTATTGATTATATTATTTATATTATAATATTATTTCAAATCTATCGATGGCACGGTTTAGATTTGGTGTTGGGGGAGATCTGTTGAACAAAGATTTGTCCTTTTATAGGTTTAAGATCAGCTCTCTAGATGGTTGTCATTTATGTGAAGTAAATAAATTTGGAACTATTTTTTTTTTTTTTTTTTTTTTTTCACTAACATTATATATTATATAACAATAACAATTATATTATCAACATTACATACGATTCAACATAAAATTTAAAAACGTAGTATATAAAAAGTTCTTTTTATCTTGAAATTATTTTTTAATGTATAATTAAATTATTCTACTATTCAGTGTGACACATAGCTTCCTCACTTCTTATTTTATTGAATTTATGTTTTTACAATTCTAAATACTACCTTTTTTTAAATAACTCAAAATTGTTTTGTATGTTACATGAATAAACGTAACGATTATCACAATCTCTCTACTTATTATGTAGAGTTGAAATTAATCTGGGACTGTTTGCGGGCTATTTTCACAAACCATTCACATTTCATGAAAATCAGATGAGTACTTTTGAAGATATAAGTGTAAATAAATATATGTTTATGCGCATGAGACAGAGAAACAAATAGGCGCTGAAGGTTGAAACTTATATGGGACCAACATTGAGCAAATTAAGACCTACTCACTTAAATTCATTAAAGTCAGACGTGTAATTTTTAAGACATGTTTCGCAAAAATTGAACGGCAGACTGACAGACCGACACGAAACCAAAAATGTTCCCTGATGTCTGAAGCGGATTTATGATTTTTTGAAATCGTAACTCAACTCCTAATCTAACTCCTTTAAAATTGGACGAGTATTTAAAATAATGTTGGTTCACAAAAATTGTGGACAGACAGAAAGACCGATTGACTGATCGACATACAGAACGACAGACAAACACGGGACCAATAATGTTCCCTGATTTCTGAAACGAATTTCTGTCATGGAATTTTTTAAAATTAAAGACATTTTTTTTTTTTTTTTTTTTTTTTTTTTTTTTTATCTTTGGTACAATTACATGGCTTCCGTTACATTCGGTAAGCTCGGAAGCAAAAAAGTATTATAAATTAATTAAATGAGATATTTCTTAACATTTAAATTCAGTAAAACTTTTTGCATGAAAATGTTCTCTTAATATAAAATAAGTTTTATAAGATTTTTTAAGTTAAAGAAAGAAGGAAGAGGGAATACAAAATGCTAATTTATAATTTATTTGTCACAAGACAACTAAATAGTTGGAGAATAGAAGATTATTTTTTTATGAGGTAGTAATTTAAGTCCTTATTTATTTAACTAAGTGTCAGGCAACTGGCTTTGAAATATTCCGATCTCTAGTAGTAATATGAACGTAAATAAAGACATCCAACCTTCTATTTTTAACAAAAAGTTAGTATTTTTTTTACAAATTTTGAACTTTAAGAAAATTTCAGTGGGTATTCATAAAACTCAACCGGTTGTTTCAGTAGCGGGAAGCAACCATGTTTCTTTTTAATGCCAACCAAAGAAACCTAGCTTTTTTTTTTAAATCCTCATTTGATATCACCCTAAAGTGGAAGAAAATCGAGTCATGGTTGTCACATAAAGTTCATTCATCGTTAATTACAAAAAAAAAACATAAAATGTCAAAAGAAAGCATCGTAGAATGATATGATATTATTTAATAACAACAAATTATAAATATATATATATATTTTTTTCTTTGGAAGTAGTATAATAAAATAAAATATTCCTATAAACGCCGTTATAGCTTGTAACAAGGGATAAATACGAATTGAAAGATTACCAGTGTTTACACTAGATAAAATTCAAAGAGTAAATTTAATAAATTCATGCCAAGAAGTCCAGCAATATATGCGTGAGTAATATAAGGAGTCTAGACTTCCACATCTTAACTTTAATACAACAATATTTGTTTTCCTATATATTCCGGATCACGAAGGATTTGAATTCCAACGTTCTCTATACAAATTGGTAGTAAAAATTATAAGTATCATGGAGTTAATTCAAGCAATAATTTCAAGATAAAAAGAACTTTTTATACACTACGTTTTTGAATTTTCTATTGAATCGAATGTAATGTTGATAATATAATTGTTATTGTTATATAATATATATAATGTTAGTGAAAAAAAAAAAAAAAAAAAAAAAAAAAAAAAAAAAATTACTTCACATAAATGACAACCATCTAGAGAGCTGATCCTAAACCTATAAAAGAACAAATCTTTGTACAACGGATCACCCCAACACCAAATCTAAACCGTGCCATCGATATATTTGAAATAATATAATCGATATATTTCCTGTTATGCTGTCATTCAATGTTTATCTCTGATTATAAAAATCACAAATTTGAAATCCGTCAAAATGAAGATTGCGTAAATATGGGACATGGCAAAACAAATAAAATAACTTGCGGATTTTTTCCAAACAAACTTTCCATACAGCAAAATTTGCTAAAAATCAATTAAATTCTGCTGAAAGATGGCTAAAAGTATTAAAATAATACATTGTCATCGTGTTCTGAGCTATGCTAAAAGTTTTAAATGTCTAGCTATTCGGGAAGTTAGTTAGAAATCGATTGCCAGATTTGCACCGGACAAACAAACAAACAAGAAAGCAAGCTAATAAAAACGTAGTAATAAAATAGTGAACTTCTCTCCAGTTATTCGCATTAATTTCCATAATTGGACGTAGGAGATAGATAAGCTTGAGTAGCTTAGGGCACTGTCTTTTCAAAAGATGAGTTTCAAAGTTGACATTCTTGAGGTAATTCCTCAAGTATTTGATTCTTTTCCACAAATAAGACTTTCATTGATGTTTAAAATTATGTTCTATCAAAATTTTGCAGGAACAATTGTTTTATACTTTCTCATATAAAGAGAGAGTTCGATTTTGAGATTTTGATGGATTTACGCGTTTTGAGGTCCCCTGAGTCCAAAAAAGTGGTTTTTAAAAAATGTCTGTCGTCTGTCTGTCTGTGCCGCTCCAGACGCCTGTAGCCTAAACTACTAAACCGATTTTGATGAAATTTGGCATATATGTTCAGAAAAATTATACACCGAGGTCAAATCGAGAAACGAATTTTAGCTCCAAATTTGGGGGCGCTACCCCCAAAAACTTTGAAAAAACGTGAAATAAAATTATTTCTCGAAAACTGTTCCGACGATTTTGATTACGAATCTAATGATATAAGCCGTTTTCCCGGGAAAAATGTAGTTCCTGAGAAAAAAGCTTAAATAACGCGGACGGAGAGAGCCCGGGTTCGATTCCCCGCCCAGGAGATGTTATTTTTATGATAAATTTTGATGAAATGTTCAACAATAATTAAATGTACATACGAAAACTAATAAATGTAAAATACTGGGCTAAATAATAATGAACTTGTATATGAGAAAGTTTGTCTGAGTTGTCTCGGACCGATTTTTTCCCCATGATTTCCTAATAACGAGAGTGCAAGTTCGATTAAGTGGTAAGACAAGTTTTATAGTAAAAACCGCAATCAATAGTAAAGGAAAGAGGTGATTAAACCATCAGGTAATGATCTGTTGCTACCACAGCATAATAAAATAAGACTAAAACGAAAGAAACAAGCAAAGAACAAAGTTTACTAACTAAAATGAGGCCCCTAATTTATTCTCTCCCATAAATTTAACCTTTTCAGGTAAGTCAATGTTTTTAAGCAAGAATCAGGACCTTCTAAATCGTTCATTTGCAGATTATTTTATTTTGTTTTATTTCTTTAGACACTTTTAAATAAAAAAAAATAATAATAAGAATATAATATAAGAATAAAGAATTAAGTAGAGAATTTTGTTCTCTGGAGATGAATACACAATCTGATCTGAGTGTCCAGGGAAAGTTCCTGAAAGCATCCAATGTATCTTTACTTGAACCAATTCACTGGTTTTTCTCAACCTCCCATCTCAGCCACCTTTTAAGATAGGCTGTTAAAAGTTAAACATACATTAAGCATAAGTAGCTTCGGACACTGTCTTTTCAAAAGAGGAGAGTTTCAAAGTTGACATTCTTGTTACCAACTGATTCACTCATAATTATAACTCACGCATACACAATTGTGATGTTCCTTTATACCAAAATTCTTTGGACTAGATGTACCTTCGTCTTAATCGTTATTTATAAAAAGAAAGTATTTAAAAGTAGGAAACAAATCAGATAGGATGGGTAACCAAGTAAATCTTTGCCACATGGAACCTTATTAGTAATAAACTGGTACCCAAACATTTTTTAATTCCCCGCAATCTTGAAACGGCTGAGACGGTTATGTTCTGAGTTGTTGAATTTTAGAAAGCACATACTTGGCAACTTCATTACTTGTATTAAAATTTAAGAGTAATTTAAAAGATAGTTTAATATTTTTGGGATTCTCAGCTTAAAAATGTTGGGTTTTCCATTCTTACAATGATTGGATTTCTTGGCTAATAATGTTACATATCACATATCCCAGTTAAAATTTTAACTATTATTCATAATTTTTTTTTTTAAATGGGAGGCCTGGGTAAGTCGTAGTGAAGAGCGGTTGGCTCTCCTAACAATCAGGTTAACCAGTATAGGGCATGGTCGGGACTGGTCACACTTGAATGAATGACCAAACCGCAATGGTCTGGGTTCAACTCCTAGCCCCTCCACTTGGTTTTCACCTCATCATCACACATCATCACCTTATAAATAGGTAGATGCTTTTGCGAAGTGGTCACTAAATGTTGCGTATGCCAATTGTAAGGTTTATACAGCTGATAAAGAGGAACGAAACCCGTGTCATCCCCTTTGGCAGTCCTGGTTTTTTCCTATAAAGTTTTTTGTTTTTTTTTAATGCTAAAATGTTAAGATTTGTCTCTTTTCTTTCATATTTCAGTGAATATCCACTATTTTGTACCTCAATCGCTTGCTTGCCGGATAGTTTCTTGTCTATATATTCAATAATTAGAATCATTACTCAAATTACTTAATTAGTATGTCTTAGTGGCCAGGTTTGGGTTACTTCCTACATATTTTATGATCATATATTAATTATTGATTAAATGTTTTGTTTTACATCGATGCATCAAGAACATTAAAAATATAAAGGGTATTTTATCCCCGAGGATAACCTTAAACACAACCAGGAACTCTAAAAATGTTTACTAAAAAAAAAAGTCTTGCGTACGTGTCTGCAAGATAGTAAGGCCTTTTCATGTCTTCGCTCCGCGTAAGCTACCGACATGAAATGTCGCCATGTTCGCTTCGCGGTGATCGTTAGGCGTGTGCCGACGATTAACACCAGCCTTGAAATGATTCGTACGACATACTTTCGAACGTAAATGTAAAATGTATTCACCACCACATATACACAAAACATTATTATTGTAAAGTATTATATTTGTTTTTTTTGTTTAATTTTATTTGCTTTTTTAAATTGCTTCCGAGCTTACCGAAGGTAACGGAAACATTGTGTTCACTTTCGAGAACGAAAAACTTTTTAAAAATTCCAAGACAGAAATCCGTTTTGGTCTCGTGTCTGTCTGTCGGTTGTGTGTCCGCGAATTATGAAACGTGCGACGATAACTCGAGTAAATTTCAACCGATTTTGATGAAATTTGGTAGACATGTTCATTTTACCAATGCCCACGAGCAACGCTCGCGTAAACGTGAATTTCAAATTTAAAATTGGAAGTTTAGGTCGGGAAAAAAATCTAACTTCATCTATTCAATGAGACAAACATTTTTTACAAATACAATTTTTCAGTAAAACCAACAGCGATACCGCTATCAAGTGTTAAAGATGGCTAAAACTATTAATAAATTTTACACAATAATGTACATGATAGGATGCGAGGAAGCTAAGTGCCACTCTAATTGGCAGTCTATTTTTTATTTTGAAAGAGTAACGCGTTTTGGTGTCTTTTTTGGTAACGCTTTTCGAGTTTATGCGCCAAATTAAAGACATGAAAATGTCAAAATGGAATTCCACGTGGCATATAAATATTGCATCTAAAAGTTCAATGTTTAATTTCTTTAGCTTGTATCGAAATTGGTTTTTGGCGATAAAAATTTGTTTATTGAATAAAAAACTGTTTAAGAAAAGACTGATAAATTTTAAGGACATCGCAGAGTGATGGAGAGAAAATTTGGAACGGGATCATTCCACATCAAGATTATGTGAAATAGAAGTTAAAAGTAGAAGAGGGCTACAAGTTTTGCATTTATACAAACTAATATTATTGCTTTATGTATAACATTTTGCTTCCGAGCTTACCGAAGGTAACGGAAGCATTGTGTTCACTTTTGAGAACGAAAAACTTTTATGCCTCCGATTTAAAAAATTCCAAGACAGAAATCCGTTTCAGACATCAGGGAACATTTTTGGTCTCGTGTCTGTCTGTCTGTCTGTCTGTCTGTCGGTCTGTGTGTCCGCGAATTATGAAACGTGCGACGATAACTTGAGTAAATGTCAACTGATTTTGATGAAATTTGGTAGACATGTTCATTTTACCAATGCCCAGGACGAGTTCGTTGGACAACATTATCTGTCCAAGCGTTCACGAGCAACGCTCGCGTAAACGTGAACTTCAAATTTAAAATTGGAATTTTAGGTCGGGAAAAAAATCTCTTCATATATTCAATGAAACAAACATTTTTTACAAATACAATTTTTCAGTAAAACCAACAGCGACACCGCTATGAAATGTTAAAAATCGCTAAAACTATTAATAGTTTTTACACAATAAACATTATAACAATAAAGTACATGATATGATGCGAGGAAGCTATGTGCCACACTAATTGGCAGTCTATTTTAATATTTAATATTAATTTTTAAAAAAAATTATTTGCCCTAATATTAGATTTAATTAAGGGATGCTTTACTAAAAGATTTTTGTTTATTAATAAGGGTTCTCAAGGGTCGAGATGTGCCTCGAAATAGATCCTTATATAATATACTCTTAAAAAATATACTCTTAGAGTTTTCTTGTTAAACACTGCTGGTCAGAAGACAACCAAACTATGTTTGGATAATGTTCAATATTATAAGACCCTAGGAACACTATAGTAAATTAATTAATATTATATGGATAAAACCTTTCATTAGAGGAAGTTCTAGTGTAAATATTTGTTAGTATAGTTAATGTTTGGATATTTTAAGCTTTATTTATGTAGCTTTTCTACCGACTGGAAGTGCGTGTTAGAATTAATTTTACACTTGTGGTGGAATAAATATTTACCAAAATGGAGTGGCTTATATCCACATCTTATTTCTTTCAATTTCGAGTTTTTTTAGTAGGCTATTAGATACGTATTATGCTACTAAACTAGAGATCTGTTTCTTGAAATAATCCTTAGCCCGAATTCTAAATTAATCTTGGACTCACATTACAATCTTGAACAAGCGATGTTACATTCACAACATCCCTGATCTCTATCCTTTTCCCTGATTCAATTCAAATAAAGTTTAAAAATCCTAAGACTAAGGAGTAATTGTGTCACTCAAAGAAAATGCATATTTTCAACTCCCTCCCTGAAACTCATTTTTGGTAAATGAAATTTTAACATACATACATGTTTTAGCGCTGGGGGGCAGAAGAAATTTCCGTCATGCAAAAAAAGACATGAAAAAAGGGATATATGTAAATTGCACCACTTTTAACAGTGTAAATTGAAACAAAAACAAAAACAGTGTAAATTGCACCACTGCCTTCCAGAACGAGGTAGGTCAAACCATGTAAATTGCACCAATTCCTTTCAACCTCTTTTCAATAGTTCCATCGTAAGTAAAATTATACATGTACATTGGGACAAAGGAATATCACCCTTCTGTAATTGAAAGTGACAATATCCATTAGTCCAATCATTAAGTTAGACAGAGGGACATTTATTGGTGCAATTTTAACTATTTTACTTACTTCGTTTCAAGAGGTAGTGGTGCAGTTTACATACTTTGATTTACTTCGTTCAAAAAATGATGCAATTTACATTTCCCCAAAAAAGTGATGCTATAACCAAGAAGTTAGAATCTAACAGGAGGTTGACCAGTTTTCATTTTTAGTATTAATGTCGCCATTAAAGGCCGATCAAGAAGTTATGGCGGCGTTTGTAATTTGGAGTCGTACTAAAATTTTGTTCTGCCCTCTATTTCCCCCCTTTACCCCCCTTTACCCTATTTCTTCCGTTAGCTACAGTAAGCTCGAATGCAAAACTCAATTAATTTGTCAACCAATGGGTTAACACCTTACTCGGTGTGATGATGAGAATACTTCTTGTTTATATCCAAAAGGCAAGTCAAGTACAACATATAACTTTCACCACTGGTTTAAAAAAAATGTAAAATTTTGGAATTAAAAAAAGTCACACTCATACAAATATAATATACTTATATTTTATATTGCTTGGACTAAACTAACGGGGTTTGACCGCGAAATCTCATTCATTTAAAGAATCTCTATAGAAAGGGGAAAAACTGTTAATGTAATTCGTTATTGAGGTTGGGAAGAGACAGTGTGCAGTAGGAGACAAGCCCCTGATTCATCCTCTGGACCCTGGCCTCCCTTCTGACCTTTTACCAGTGTTTTCAGAAAGAAAAAAAAACTTGTTTCCCCCTCGCCATATTCATAATTCCTTCTTTTTCTTCTTATCTCTCCGAGATTCAAAATCATTAATATATATTTGTAATATCCACCTGTGAAGTCAAATAAAAAATCTTGTCCACTGGGACCTTGAAATCATCCATTTTTTCCTTTTTTTTATTGTTTTCCCTCCAACAGAAAAAGAGGTCTGATTTTATTGTGATGTCTTTTTTGTCCAAGATGATCCTTTCTTTAATGTTGATATTATACTTTTAGTCACTATTATAAAGTGGTAATGTACAAGAGTATAGATGTTTATATGAATATAAATGAACTTTTATAAATCCAGTTTTTATATGGCGTAAAACCATTATCATGTAATTTAAATGATATTAACGTGGTAATTTGACAGGTCGTATAAAGCCAATATGGGTTTTTTTTCGGTTGACAAATTTATATTATACATTGAAAATTTGGTCATCTCTTCTTTCAAATGACTTTCGGAAGCTATTATTGAATATTTTTATTTTTAAATACAAACAACCAGTTTATTTTGTAATCTTTTACATAAAAAACAATATTTGTATGATTGCCTTGATAAAAAGATCAAGTTTCTTTAAATAACTCCCACAATCTAACATTTGTTTTATAGTATAAAATAAGAAAGTAAGATAGCTTTCCCTATAAGATGGTCAAAAATCGATTGACCAAAATTTGTCAATTGTCAGTAGAAAAACAAATTGATCAAGTTCGGTCTTTGAGTTTAATGATCGTGAATAAGTTCCATAAGGAGCACATGTGGACGTGTTGATTAAATTACTTGCCACGTCAGCTCGGCCATCAATGAATCAAGTGGGTTTGATCTTTGATCCCGCACCACGATGCTCATTGATACGATGCTTTGATTTATTTAGCTCACTAATGATAACACTATACTCGCTTTGACGGTACATTGTAAAGAGGTATGATGTTTGAAGAGGCTGGAACTCGCTATCAAAGGGCTTAAAAAGGGCCAAAATAAGGCGTAAATACTAGGATCGAACTAGTAGTTCGTCTTAACCGTCTAGTAAACTACTAGGACCTTGCTACAACTAGAAAGTCCACAAAAAATGATAGAAGCTAAAAAGAACAAAGGATCTAATATTTATCGGATCTTAAATCGATCTTTATATAAAAAAGCGAAAGCCCTCGCTCAATTATTCATCACTAGAGGGTAGAACATGATCAAGGTATAGCCCTACAAATATGGTTCGGTTTTTGAGAGTAAGATAATTGGAAAATCTAAGCATAGGTAATTTTGGATCTATGAAAATACTATTTATAAACAATTTTTTATATACATAGGATTATTTCTATATAATCGTATATATGTATAATACTAGTTGTTACAGGTTGTTTTCAGAGACATAAAATACTTAAAAACAAGGCATATTACTTTCGATAAGCACCTGGGTATTTATGAGAACGTTTAGACGTTGGCCGACCAATCATCAATATAAATCACAATACGCGTATTCATTTCATATACAATACTTCCTCTTTACATGAAAAAGTATAAAAATACTGACTTGTGTTTATAAACTGTTTAGTTTTTAAAAATACAAAAATAATATAAAGTAAATCGAACCCGGTTTAGTAATTTAGGTTTGACGTGTCTATTACAGATCACAGAAGGCAGATAAACCTTTTATAAAAAAATCAAAGTTTGTGAATCCATTTAAATTTAAAAAACGATTTTGTTTTATTTAAAAAAAAAAAACGAATTTTTGTGCAATTAAAATACGTTTTCTACATATACTATTCGTGTGATAAATTCATTTTATTATAAAAAGAGAAACATAAATGTATAAATATAAAATATAAAAAAGAAATATTTTCCCTGAACCTCACATGAAATATCAAGTCATAAAAAAGCATGAATATAATTTAGGATAAAGTATCTTTTTATTATTTGATCTAATAAAAGTTTGATCACAGCTATGGGCTATGTAATATTATTTAGGGCTAAAATAGACAGGTCAGAGACGAAAATTTAGTTTTAAAACCAATAAAAGACTGAAACTTAATCCAACGCCAATTCCCTTGTCAATTAGAACGGGTTCCGGTGCTTCGGAAATATCCATTATTCATATATATTTACATTGGCTGGAAAATGTTCGTTAATTCAGAAGGATATTTTAGTGTTTACTGGTTATAAACCTATATTATTCCATTATTGAATTATGCCTGGGAGAATTTTTAATAGCAATAAAGTTAAGTATAATCAACATTCACATTTAATAAAAAAAGGAACTTCTAGGCAACATTTAATAAATTACAATATTTAAGAAACAAGTTTATTTAATTTAAAAGTATCCTCGATTAATAATTAAAACAAAAAATTGGAAAGTGGACAAAAAATATTTTTTAGCAGTGATTACTAATTAGTTATGATGTATGTGTATCAAGTAAATGATGACAAACATTTAAAATGAAAAAAAAATCAATCGTGTAACTTAACTGCTTTTAGCACATTTAAAACTAAATTTTGATCCCGTTTAATTTAAGAAATATTTCCAATCTATTCATGAAATTTTCACACGTTTCATTTTCCTGAAAGCCTTTGCTACAGGTGGGTGGGCAACCAAGTAAATTAGGTGGCCAGGGCCGTTTCTACTAATAGGCAAGACTAGGCGGCCGCCTAGGGCGGCAAAATTTTAGGGGCGGCAAATGGAAGGGAAAAACATAATGCTTAATGTTTTAAGCAAATGGAAGGGAACAAAATAATGTTTAATCAAACAGCGAAAAAAATAGCAAATTAATAAAGAAAAAAAAAGGTCCGAGACAACTCTGACAAACTTTCTCATGAACAAGTTCATAATTATTTAGCCCAGTGTTTTCCATTTATTAGTTTTCGTATGCAAATTTAATTATTATTGAACATTTATCATAAAAATAACTTCTCCTGGGCAGGGAATCGAACCCGGGTCCTCTACATCCGTGTTTTAAGTTATTTTCTCAGGAACTATATTTTTCCCGGGAAAACGCCTTATATCGCTAGATTCGTATAATGTAAATGGACTACATTTTAGATTTTTTTAATCAAAATCGTCGGAACCGTTTTCGAGAAATAATTTTTTTCCCGTTTTTTTCAGAGTTTTTGGGGGGTAGCGTCCTTAAATTTGGAGATAAGTATTGTGCCATCACAATACTTTCTCTTTATATGAGAAAGTAAAAATCGGTCAGAGACAACTCAGACAAACTTTCTTATATACGAGTTCTTAATAATTACTTAGCCCAGTGTTTTCCATTTATTAGTTTTCGTAGATACATTTAATTATTATTGAATATTTGATTAAAATGTATCATAAAAATAACTTCTCCTCGTCGGGGAATCGAACGCGGCCTCTCTCCGTCAGCATTTAAAACTATTTTCTGGGGAAATAAATTTTTCTAAATCTATAAGTCTAAATGAATAAGTAATCAAATACAAAAATATGCAAAATCTGAATACGTGCTGAACTATCTGTGCTAAGCAAGTTATAAAATGGTTTTCCTAATTTGTTCGTTGTATCCTTTTATGAAGAACTGAATAAGGGGGAGGGGCAGCAGTTTTCGATTCTCGCCTAGGGCGGCAAAATACCTAGAAACGGCCCTGTAGGTGGCAAGTGGCAAAGATTCAATTGGTTACCCACCCATTGGTATTTGTTTGACGCTAGTAAGGAATTTATTTGTCTAAATAACTATTTCAAAGGAATATTTAGTGGCTTGATACCCTCTCTTCCCTTCCAGTTGTTTCCTCTTCCATCCTAAACTCTTCTAATTCCTCTTGAATCTTTAGAATCTACTCCACACAAATCTTACTGCCGGGCTTTAACCTCGGATTCGGTCCCGGCTAACCACTAATACTTTGCCTCCTTTCTATTCATTTCATTATTTCCTCCTTTCATTCATTTTTGGAACGAAGTTCCTTATAGCACGTTACGGAGTCTGGAGCCCGGGAGTGAATCAGTAAAAAAACCACCGTCATGAAATTGGCTGATGACGATAACTTTAGTAAAAGTTGACCGATTTAGTTGAAATTTGGTATACATATTCATTTTACCAATGGCCAGGACGAGTTCGTTGGACAACGATATGCACCAAAGCGTTCGCGCGCAACGCTCGCGTAAACGTAAGCTTCAAATATAAAATTGAAATTTTAGGACGGGAAAAAATTCTGACTTCTATTCAATGCGACAAACAACTTTTTTAAAAAATTTTTTTTAGTAAAAACCAACCACCACTTTGATGTGTTAAAGATCGCTAAAAACAATAAAGCGGACTTACACGTTTAAAATAGATAAAACAACGTTCTAACGTAAGAACTTTAATAAAACTTCATACACATCGTCTAAAGTAAAATTGAAGCAGACAAAAATTGAAGCATGTAAAATTTCAACCTGATACAAGCAGACATTTTTGTATAGTCAAGTGATACATTTTTAATGAGTAAACGTAAAGGGTTAGAGAATATTCCTTTTCCCTGACTATACTACAACCATCCTCTTTAACTATCAACTCATCATGATTAAATTTTTTCTTAATATTCAATACATATTTATTGCAAGACGCTCGCTTCAATGCTAAAAAAAATGCTTTTTTCCGTGGTAGGCTGTGAAATAGTAACTTTAGAGCCTAAAAAAAATAGCTAAAATCCATTTTTTCATTACGTGGACTTAAAAAATCTTTTCATTACTCCTAGCTGTAAAGAAAAAATCTTTTACGTCCTAGGCACTAAAAGATTTTTTCTTTACGGCGGGTAGTTGTCAAAACTTCCGTTAGTAGTGCTGCAGTCTTTGTAGAAATGCTTCTAGTACGATAAAAATCCGCTAGATGTCAATGCGTTTTATTTATCTTTTCTTATAGTGTAACCTCATTTTAAGGTTTCTATTTTTAAGTCTTAAGTATGTACTAATATTTGTTATTATTATATATTGATTAGTGATTAATATTTAATGTTTTTTCATTGTCTGCTACCTCGGAAAAAATAGCATATGCTACGCGACTTTGAAGTGTTTTTTCTTTACCTTGGCAATATTTACTGTCTCGCTTCGCTCGACAGTAACTGTAATTGCCGCGGTAAAGAAAAAACTCACTTCACAGCCTTGTAACATAATATACTATTCTTTT
This sequence comes from Gerris lacustris, assembly GCA_951217055.1. Taxonomy (NCBI): domain Eukaryota; kingdom Metazoa; phylum Arthropoda; class Insecta; order Hemiptera; family Gerridae; genus Gerris; species Gerris lacustris. Next base: position 20,395,855 of record OX578283.1, on the reverse strand, counting down.
AATTTTACCTTAACTCCGCTAAGTATTTTCAATTCATTCTTACCAGTTGTCCTTTTACACTTCCTCGTACTCGTTTTAATTTTCTACGAGCCTCATCTCTTTCGTCACCTTCTCCACTTCCTCCGCCCTCCAACGTTCCTTAGCCGTTAACAATCCACGACTGACTTCATTAACAATTGACTTTATTGTCATTCATTGAAATAAAACAATGCATCAAGTTGTATAACTCCACTTCATAGTATTTCCTTCTGCTTGAGTTGGAAAATCCTTACTTATTCTTGAGAAAATACCTTTCATCTTAAGAAGTTTCACATCTATGATTAAATATAACATGGATATCGCGAGAAGTTGCTTCAAAGGCTTTAAAACTTAGCATCATTATCGCATAAAAGCCTGGTTGTTAATTGGTTACTTTCCTTAATATAGAAGTTGTACTTCATAGGCTTTATAGCTAAAGGCAACTTCCTCCTCGTCTAATTGTTAGTCTGGTCTTTAAAGTAACTACTTCTCAAGTTATTCTGTTGCTAAGCCAGAAGTTTAGTAAATTTCAAATCAATATTTAAACGTAGTTTCAAGTTTACAAAGACTTCATAATTTAATGGTAATAATCATCTAGGTTGCTTGAATTCTCTTATTTTGATATAACAACAGATGTGTCAAATTTAGATTTAACCCAAATTAAAAAAAGACGGTACCCCCTTGCGTCCTACCACTAAATAAATGGTCACACATGTAAAATAAAGTACATATAATGAAATAAATTTAAAAATATGGATTGGGTAAGCACGGGAGCAAATTTGCCAGAATTTTGAAAACTTATAAGAATTGTAAAATCTTCTACTCCCAATAAGATACACTTTTTCTGCCCAATTAAAAAATTAATACTGCAATTTTTCTCATGGATCTTTGTTCCGTTCTTTCTCATATAAAGATTGTCTGTCTGTCGTCTATGCAGACACGTGGTGCCTAGACTACTGGGCGGGCCGATTTTGACAAATTTAGGCATACATGTTTAGAAATGTCATACTCCGAGGTGAAATCGAGAAATTAATTTTAGCTCCAAATTTAGGGGCGCTACCCCCCAAAGACATGAGAAAAAATTATCTCTCGAAAACGGATTTTACATTTTAATATGAATCTAACGATATAAGCTGATTTCCTGGAGAAAATCTAGTTTCTGAGGAAATAGCTTTAAACGCGGATGGAGAGAGACCAGCTTTAATTTCCCGCCGAGAAGATGTTATTATTATGATAAATTTTGATAAAATGTTCAATAATAATGAAATGAAACATCGAAAACTAATACATGCGGAAAGCACTGGACTAATTAATTATGAACTCGTATCTGAGAAAGTTTGTCTGAGTTTTCTCGGACCGATTTTTTTTTTTTTTTTTTTTTTTTTTTTTTTTTTTTTTTTAGCCGCAACTTCTAGTTAATGTAAAACAAAACCGGATTGGTACCATTTTCAGCAACCAAGGTATGTGTTTTGCAACAGGTCCACCATTTTTATTTAAAGGCGGAAGTTTTACCAGCAAAAATTCTTACAGACTCGGCTTTGATTAAATAATTACCCCTTTTACACACGTGCAGTACTCTAGGAGAAGAAAACCTTCTTAATCTCTTAATTATATCGTTTCAGCCTTCCATGCCCCTAGAAAATTGTAGAAATTATTACGAATTCAAAACTGCTTTAAATATTTTAAATGATATTTTTGGTTATTTCCGTTCAACCTCTTTTGGAAGTTTAAGCTCTAAGTGACTAGATTGTACAATCTATAAAACTATAAGATAAAGGGTTCAAGCAGGGGATATTATATACAAAGTAGGCATATTATTTACAAAGTAGGCAGGAATATTATAAACGAAGTAGGCATATTATATACGAAGATGGCATATAATATTCGCTTCGACTTCAAAGGTGCTTAAACTCAAGGGACAAAAATGATCTTTTCAGAGCAGTTTTGAAGTCGTAATCTATTTTTTTTTTAAATATTTATTTAATTTGATCATGTAAAACTTCATCCAACCAGACTTAATTTGCATGTATATAAGGTCATTCTTATTTTCATGAGAACCTTCTTTTTATATAAATACCTACAGATATTAAAATACATGCTGTTAATACAGTTTATTATTTATTTGAATATATCAAAAAACATACCAATTATTAACACTATTTTTCTTATGTTAATTATATGTTTTATATATATATATATATATATATATATATATATATATATATATATATATATATATATATATATATATATATATACACACCAGTTTTGTGTACATCAAAAGTTTTTTTCTGTATATTAACAAACAGTTTGTATTTATAAATAATGGGCAGAGTATGATGAAAGATATTAAAAAGTAAAGAAAAAAATGGTTTCAAAGTTTTGAGATTTTTACTTTAAAAAAATTGTAATAATTTTATAAAATATATATTTAAGCATTTTTTTTTTTTTTTTTTTTTTGTCAAATTCTTGTATTCCATGGAAGCCAGAAGCTCTGTTGAACTTGAGAACTTAGAATGGAAATGTACAAGGCATTGATTTATGAATACAACGGAACCGAAGACATGTGACATTTAAATAGCAGGTAAGCAGGAAGATATATGGACCTTTGGACGATTTCAAATATAGAGCTCGCCACTGTCGAATCTTTTAGTTTCAACTTCTCCCTTACTCTTCTTTCATTATAACTTGTTTCCTCCTCATTTATTTGTTATTTTTTATTTATTTCTTCCTCCCTAAGATTCTTAATTTTTTTCTAAAATAAAAAATAAAAATCTTATATAGACAGGTCTCTAGTAACTATATATATATATATATATATATATATATATATATATATATATATATATATATATATATATATATATATATATATATATATATATATATATATATATATATATTTGTGTGTGTGTATAAAGGTAATTTAACGCAAAAAGGCAAAAAAAGCAGATTACTGAAGAGAAGTGAAGTAACTAAGGAAAAAGTTGAAATAAATATAGGTATCTAAACGAAATAAGAAATGAAAAAGAGATATTAAATTCGTCTTGTAAAAGAAATCGAGATGAGTTCATTCGTATTTGAAAATAAGAATAAAGACCTTTTTATTTTAATATAAAACTTTTATCCCTTAAAAATTACGACTATTAAATTAGTCAGATTTTTATATTATTTTTATGAACGAAACGAACATTAGTTTCTTCTTTTACTTAGCCGAAATTCATTCATCTAAGACGTATTATTTTATTTATTTTTTTTGGGTTCGTTTCTAAGCTTGGCATTAAGTAGCCATAATTCCCTCTAATATATGTCTCTTAGACGATTATATATATGAAAGAGCAGGATTATTCAACGTAAAAACAAAACAAAAATCGAATGTAACATTTAGATTATGTGTGTGTTTATACTACAGGTTTGTTTGTGTGGGAAGTAAAAAAAAAAATACATTAATACGTAAAAGAAAAAAAAAACTTTTGGAAGCATTTGAGTTTATATATTATTATTCTTAATTCAGTTTTGAATTTCCCGCCGGTGGTAAAAAAGTTGAGTTTTAGTTGTTTTGTGAATAAAACATGTTCCAATTTTTTTTAGATGTATATAAAATTCTACACTGAGTGTAAATTTAATTCTTTCTTTAATATGAAAACTGGAAGTTGTTTTAACATTTATAAAACTTATAAAAAGAACCTTTCACAAAATGTATGAAATATTATATAAATACATTTTCCGACAATATTTATAAACAACAAGTTTATTCGGATCGTTTTGTATATATTTTTTTGCTTTTCATTATATACTGTATTTTCATCCACTTTAATAATAAGATAAGAGGTTTATAAAACAATTTCTCAAGTTAATTTAATTTGAGTGTTGGATCTAAATATTTATTTTACGCTTGCATGATTTATAATGACAATAAAATTTTGTATGCACTTCTAAAACAATAAAGAACGCGAGTTTATTAAATTACAATTTCAAAATGGATATTCTTTGTTAACTAATTTTCATGGTTTGTTTTTTTAAGACTATAAAGTTATGATAACATTTGTTTAATAGTGACTTTCTACTCTAATCAATTCACTAAATGACAATAAATAAAAGATAAAAATATGCTACTAATGTTTATTATTACATATTTACCTTTAATTCCTTAAATGTTCTTAACTTAATTGCCTTTTAATGTATCCTTAGTGGTTATTGATTTTTAACAGGTTTTTTTTTGCAACTTTTATTTAACTCGTAATGTTTGTATGTACCTATGTTCAAATCTTGCAACTGAATTTTAAAGCAGTTATTCTCAACCGATTGAATTGAAATTTTGCATACATGTTTAGTTTGGATCACATAGCATGATTAGCTAAGTGACGTCATTCTAAATCCAATATGGCGGCCAAACCAAGATAAAAGTTTGTTTTAAAAAAAAATTTACAATTAATTTTTATTTAACTTGCAATGTTTGTATGTATGTTCGGGTCAAATCTTGCACCTGAATTTTAAAGCAGTTATCCTCAATTGATTGAATGGAAATTTTGCATACACATTTAGTTTGGATGACAATGTATGGTTAGCTATGTGACGTCATTCTAAATCCAAGATGGCGGACTAGTTATTTTTTAAGCACCTCTATAATATGACTACGAATAAAAGCTTGTTCTTAAAAATGTAATTTTAATAAAATTATTTTAAATTAATGTTTCTAAATAAATATAAGATTTTAATTTACGAAATGATGATTTAAAATAAAAATAAAAAAAATAAATAAATTAGCTGATCGGGACGTATTAATTGATAAACCCTTATCAAAAAGGAAATTGTGCAATTTTGGAATATAAATAATGGAAACAGCGTGTATTTTGACCCATATTAATAAAAAATAATTAAAATATCTAAACCTAATAATTATGATTTAACAGTCGTCATAATAATAAGTTCATATGACCTTAGACCCAGACGATGTAATTAAAAAAAATAAAAATAACAATAATTAATAATAATTATATTTCTTTCTATAATTTAAAATAATTATATGATACTGTAATATAATTATTTCGATTATAATATAAGTTGTGTCTATTTTTATATATTATATTTCTTTGCTCGCTTTTAAAACCATTTCAATATAATTTAATTAATTCTCACCTGAGAATTGATTTAATTAAAAATAAATAATAATAATAAACCCTTAGGTATTATTACGAGATTTTTTTTTTTTTTTTAAATTTCATGAATGGTTAAAACAAAAAGGAAAAAGATCGCATGAGCTTAAAAATTAAATTCTTTAAAACAATTAATAATCTATAATTATCAACTATTTGTTGCAATCTATACAATTTGTAACATTTTACAATCACAGCAAACAGCGACACTTCGCTAACACATAATTATATAGATAAATAATACCCTACGATAAATGTGTACACATAAATTATTTATATGAAGCAATTAAAGAACAAAATAAAGATAAATTATTTATATAGAGCAAATAAAGAACAATATAAAGATAAATTATTTATATAGAGCAAATAAAGAACAAAATAAAGATAAATTATTTATATAGAGCAAATAAAGAACAAAATAAAGATAAATTATTTACATAGAGCAAATAAAGAACAAAATAAAGATAAATTATTTATATAGAGCAAATAAAGAACAAAATAAAGATAAATTATTTATATAGAGCAAATAAAGAACAAAATAAAGATAAATTATTTATATAGAGCAAATAAAGAATAAAATAAAGATAAATTATTTATATAGAGCAAATAAAGATAAATTATTTATATAGATCAAATAAATATTTAGATTTCTCACAGCTATAGGTACAGGGAAATAATACAATTTATACGTAAATTATTTATAGAGCAAATAGTGACCAATTAGAATGCTCAAACTTACAAAGTCAAATACTAAAATTGATGTATAAATTATTTATATAGTAATAAGCCCCGATTTAATTGCTCACATTTAAACTGACAAACACTATAATAAATATGCATACAACATTTTTTTATACACCAGATAGATGAGCCACAATTGTGCAAATAGACATAGTTTATCTTAATTAATATAAAATAATAATAATAAAATAATAAATAACTGTTACTTATTATAGGTGGGAATTGGGGTAGAGTTAGCGCACACATGCAACTAGCCAATTTACAAGAAAATACTCGCTAATAAATAATTTATATACCTAAATAAATAATTTATTTATATGAATAAATAAATAATTCATTTATACATATAAACAAATAATCTATTTATATATATAAATAAATAATTATTGAGTTTATATAAAAGAATAATGTATAATTATATAATAAAATAATGAATATGTATATATATGAACATATAATGTAATCGTATTAGAGTATAAAAACAAATAATGTGTTCGTTTATATAAACAAATAATGGATTAGTCTATATAAAAGAACTAGGCATTATGCCCGTGGCAACGGACTTAATGTCTCGGCTTAAGTAATGTAAATTAATTTAGATATCTATTTATATGTTGTTATATTTATTTAAAAACCTACAAATCAAATCAAAACAAACATTTGTTTTCATTAAAATAAATGTGGTTGCCTTAGCTTTGCTATAGCAAATTATTTCGATGTGCGTCGTCGGGACACTTTTCGATTATATATAAATGATAATTAATTAATTTATAATAATGTAATGTATCATTTTTGTAAATAAATAATAATATCGGTTATAATTTTAATTTTGCAAGAAATTACATTGGAACAATTTTCATATAAAGCCTGAAAATGTTACTTTTAACTTGAATTACGTGCAGCATTGGACAGTCAATTTTTGTGGTAGATTACTTAGCCTATTGATTTCCTCCTAGACTGCAGTTTTGCATGATAAGCAATGACTGATATCCGTAGAATTCACAATGAATTTACGTGTAAAAGATGCTACAAATTAATTTTGCATTATTAAAATATTATCCTTGAAATTGAGGCGTTACATAATAGGATGTTTAGCAATAGTTTCTTTATCCAAGAAGTTGGAAAAAAACGAATTATAAAAATAAACTTTAAGTTTTATAAAGATAAAGAACAAATAGCTTTACCTATTTCAACCATTAACAAACATCAGAATTAATGAATAACAATTCTTCCAGAAATATTCCTAGCCTTAACTATAGAAAAACATCGACTCTCCTCGTGGCAAATACAGACATTAAAGGTATTTAACCAGAACTCATGAGTCTCCTTCAATTTTTATTTGTTATTGTTTTCATAATAATAGTCCATTCTTCAATATCCCTATCATTTATTTAATCGAGTAGTGTCCCGAAGGCAAAGCGTCAGCTCGAATTGATTTGTTATTGATAAGCTAAGGAAACCACATTTATTCTAATAAAAATAAATGTTTCTTTTGATTTGTTGGTCTTCCATAGAATTCCAGGAGATAGCGTGCAAAAATGTGTCTGAATAACATCAAGCTAGGATTACGGGTATACAAGTTAACCTTTTAGTGCCTTTTAAAGAATAAGTGGTCGGCTAATTTCGTCTGCGGGACGAGCTTGGCAATATGAATTTGAAAAAATCAACAGGTGGAGAGCTGCAATGTCCAACCCATTGTAGTGGATAATGTGATTTTCATGATCCTGATTACAAAATTAGTTTAGACAGAAAATCAAGTTGAAGTTAGTTTGCTAATAATTGATAGGTTAGTTATTTAAATATTACTCCAAATCAAAGTGGTCACTTATCAAGTGACAAACTAAGACCAACTTTATTTTCTGCCTACTAATTAACGTTGTACTCAGGATCACGAAAATAACATTGTTCGCCATAATGGGCGGGACATGGCCGCTCTGCAACGGATTGTTTATTCCAAATTCCTATATTATCAAGCTATGTCCCGCAGACGTAATTAGCCGACCACATATTCTTAAAAGGCACTAAAAGATTAACTTGTACACACAATTCTAGCTTGATGTTATTCAGACACTTTTTTGCATGTTACCTCCTGGACTATAGATTTAATGACTTATCTAAATTAATTTACTTAATTAAACTTTTTTTCGAACTTACTTAATTTTTCGGCTCATTATATAATAATAAAAAACTACGATCAGATTTGTTCAAAACCTTTGGTCTTAGTGCCGTTATAACTAGAAATAACCATCACACTTAAAGAATAAAAGTTCTTATAGAGATCATACATAATGTCTCTCCATTAAAGTTATTTTACTCTGCAGATTTTTGATCAGAAATAACCATCATCAATAAAGAATTCTTTTATTATTTGAATGTTAACTCTAAAAAAATAATATGGTCTCTCTTCTTCGTCTTTATTATAATTCCAATAAAAAAAATATAATGTTATTAGGACATCTACCCTCATAGCCATCACACCTTCTACAGATTGCTTTACTACCCTATACCATCTAGAAATGTTCAGTCCTATAAAATACCCAAGGTACCCCCCCCCCCCCTTAAATTTTATGCTTTCGAGCTCACCTAATAGAACGTAATAGAAGCATTGTGATCAAATTCTCATCGAATATGCGTGTTATTCGATTATGCGTCGGTGTTTGCATGTTACCGTTTTCCTAGCTGCTCGACATGCAAACTCTCCTTCACGATAGTCACTGGGCGACTGTCGCTCAGCGTCTAGGAAAACGTACCTTTAATTATGTTACATGACACCTTTATATATAAGGGAACATAAAATCAACTGTTTCTAGAACTTAAGTTTCACTTCTAATACGAGAGAGTCTTACACTTTTTTTATTATATGTAGATATGTGAACTAAGGTAATGACAATAACCGAGATCAATATTGCCCTACAAATTATATTCTTCTTACTTCAACACTGTTAATCAAGGAACTCCAGTTCTCCTATTCATAAAGGAATTTCTCTTTTAGAAAGGGAAAACAACGAGGTAGAAATGATTTCAGACTGGGAAAATTCCAGTTCCAAGGAAAATTAAATCTCGCCCTCGTGATTACAGTGGAAGAAAGCACAACGCTGAATATTTCCAGTCCGTTCATCTTCTATCCCCACCCTCTAACCCTTTCCTCATCTACTCAACATATCGATCTGTTATTGTGACTCACGATGCGTAAAAATAAATAATACTGTCTAAACAAGTATTTTAATTCTCGCGATCCCTCCATAGATTTAAAAAAAAAGAAGAAATATGTAATAATATTGGCTCAAAGAAATTTAAGCTGCGCCAGATTGAGCACTATCATCCCTTACTGGAACCAACTCAATGCATTTTGAACTCTATTATCCTTTTAAAGATACTTAAATTAATTAATTAAAATATTTAAATTAATTTTAATTTAGATTTTATTACACACTGAACCAGAAATATTTGTTTACTTTCTTATAAAAAGAGAAAGTATTGTGATTGCGCGAAAATTCGATTTTGAGATTTTTATTTACACGTTTTGACGTACCCAGAGTCCAAAAAAGTGGTTTTAAAAAAATGTCTGTCTGTCGTCAGTGCAGACGCGTGGAGCCTAAACTACTGGAATTTTGACGAACTTTGGCATACATGTTCAGAAAAATCATTTGCCAAGGAGAAATCGATAAATGAATTTAAGCTTCAAATTTGGGGGCGTTCCGCCCAAAAAACTCTGAAATAACGTAAAAAAAAAATTAACGAAAACGGTTCCGACGATTTTGATTAAAACATTCTAGAATGTAATCCATTTAAGGACGAATCTAACGATACTTATAAGCTATTTTCGAGGAAAATATCTAGTTCGGACGGAGATGCCGGGGAAAATCTAGTGCCCGAGAAAATAGCTTTAAACGCGGACGGAGAGAGGACGGGTTTGATTGCCCGCCAAAAAGAAGCTATTTTTATGATAAATTTTCATAAAAAGTTCAATAATAATTAAATGTACCTACGAAAACTTGAAAAGTAATACATGGAAAACATTGGGCTAAGTGATTAACAATCTTGCTTTTGTTGGGATAATTATATGGTAGTATTAACTATATTTTCTGTTTATATATATTACATAATATTCTATTCCATATACAATTTCCTTCCTTTACATATGTACATTAATAGTTCAATTATTTCATTAACCAATTACTAATCAACAATAGATTTATTTTCATAAATTTGTGTTAATGTCATTGATTGTGGTTAAACCTCAATCAAAAATATTATTTTACAAAGTGGGTAATGCAGTATAAATGCGCATTATTATTTAGAATTAGAACGTGACATTAAATACAATACAATTACATTATTGTGGTGGTCATGATAGAATGAATAAAATAAGGAATAAATCAAAGCGATAATTCTTGAGGTTATTTTGATTTAAATGGATGAATTCTTTGTTACAAGGAATTCTCTTGTTATTCCTTTATTGGTGCGGTATTTATAAGGAAAAATAAAATTTTCTTAAACGTTTCAGATTTCATGTGCTCATATCCTTTGTCCTCAAAAAACTTATCAATTACAAAAGGTACAATCCAGTAATAAATTTAACTCTTCAACATATTTATCTTATTTATTCGCTTATTTTATTTATCTTATCCCTTTCTCTGTTCCGACAATGCTAATAGGTTTGGTTGAATCAGTTGAAAGCAAGTATTTCTGTTGTCAGATACTCTTTAACTCCTTCCCTCTTTTAAGTTAGTTTAAATACCTAACATTCTCAGACTTGGATTTAAACGTAAGGAATGCTTTTCTTTCTCTGTAAGAAGTAAAAAGTAAGTGAAAAGAGAGAATTACAAGTAAAAATAAAAGAAAACTTATTTCAAATTAAATGAAAAAAGGATTTCAACCAAATATGCTGCTGCTCTCATCGTTATTTCTTTTCAAGATCAAAAAATATAGATTTACATAGAAATGGGCTACAAAACGATTTTTTAACACTATAGTGATAAATATATAAGTCCATTTTAACAATATAATCATATAAAAAATATAATCAATAATGCATAGATTATTCAAAGAAATTAGAATTGTCCAAAATGAATTAATAAATACATGAATTCATTACTAAGAACACTTGAGTACTTGAGGCACGCCATGTTGGCGATCCAGTACACTGGAGACGAAGTAGTGATCCATTATTTAGACGTTTCTTGTTTTAGATGAGTCGGCTTTTTAACGTGAAATTTTGTTGAAGTTGACATCATCTATACCTTCGATTTTTCGAAGTTTAATGTTGAAATTATTAATCTATAAAAAGTGGTGAAATCAGAAAATGTCTATGCGTTTTTCTTAGAGCTAGGAAAGCAGGTTCGAAACTCTGGTCTGTCCTTAAAAAAGCTTCCGGTAAAACCCTAGAGAGTAGCACTGATTGATCCCTTCTTCGATTAGTTCGCCACTGATTCAATATTAGTGCTCATTTGCGGATGAAGAAACACAGTTACACACATGTTACAGAACTGTAACAAACTAGCGGGAACCCCCGCTGTACAGTGTAAAGCGGGATTTCTCGGCTAAAGAGTGAAAAAAGGCATGACTTTTAAACGTTACAACGGAATATTAAATATGCTCGGTAAATTAAACAAGGAGCAGCTTCTTATAGAAGGGAACAGGTTCACAATTACACAAACCTTGGACGGTATTGTTTTTAGGATGAGTGTGGCTTTGAAAATTCAATACTTTGTGGACGTATTAGCTGCGTCCAAACTCCTCTGGACGCAGTTAATATACTACATAGACACGAACAAAATATATCTAGCAGAAAATGACAGCATCTCCTCGACTATTTATTTGTGATTCACTGGAGGCCACTTTATTTTCTATAATTAAACAAGAGGCAGAATGTGTTTTTATTTCAGCGGGATATTTTAACTCTAGAGTGGGTGGATTAAACTCTGTTTTACCGAATGTTGATAATAAGGGAAATTTGTAGTTATTATACGTTATTTATAGAACATATTCGGATATTAATGTGAATAAGCGTAGGAGGGAATTGGGTGAGCTCCTCCAGGGACAAAGGAATAATTGAAGGACAACTCCGAACAGACTAGGCTGCTTCATATCTGTCAATTGGAATGAAGGAAGTTCTGTGGACCATGTATGGTGTAGGATGCGGGGTCTGGCCTAGTTAAAGGATCTTAAAATGCTAGATATCCGCAAGAGCACAGGGCACATCCCCATCGCTCTTTATTTAGATATTGATTGTCAAATACCCTCTGCAAATAGCCGACATTCCCTTATTAAACTCGATGGGTTCCGCTGGAATGTACATAGAGACGAACTACTATCTGCTATTAATTCCACCAAAAGTGCTTCGGCTCTCGGTCCATAATCTATCGGCTTTGATTTTTTTAAAAAGAATCTTCCTTCAGAAGGAATGGAATATCTCAAGATTTTAATACAAGAAAAAAACATCCAGTAACTGAGTTTTGTAACTAAGATAAATACAATTGTTTTATTTAGGAAGGGTGATAAAAATGAAATAATTACAGAGGAATATCATTAATTAATTACGTTTCTAAAAGTTTTACCACCATTCTGAAATCCCGCCTTTCCTCCTGGACTGATAATAACTTGTTACCTGATTATTAATCGGGATTTAAAATGGGTCGGAGCTATTTTGATAATATTTTCATTTTGAATTTTTTCTTATTCAAGGGCTATAATAAGACTTCCGAATAGAAGATTTCTTGCAGCTTTTATCGATTGTAAAAAAGCATTAGATTGCCTAAACCATAATACCCTATTAACAAAAGAAACTAATAAACTTGAACTAGAGCTCAAAATCTATCAATATTTCATCAACTATCAACGGACAGGCAACCTCTAAGATATGTTACAATAGAAAAACATCCAATGAAATATTTTTATCACCTAAAATGATAAATCTATATCAGCGTCATGGACGATTACTTTAAAAATAGGGGATTTGAAAGGGTGAGCGTTGACGGAACTACCAACGTGGCTATCTTGGCTTACGCCGACGACCACACAAGTATTACTGACTCCACAGTTCAACTAAATATGGCTTTAAATATACTAGAAGAGTGCTGTCGATGTATGTTAATATCAATAAAACCAAAATTTTGATGGTTTCGAAGGGCACATCGTCTGAAAAGACCGAGATTCTATTATGTGATAGAGAAAGTTGTAAGTTTTAATTACCACCCCCGCACTTACGTACGCCCACACTAATGATTTAATGCGCAATCAAAGGGACAGTAGTTTTCACAGTGAAGATAGTCGTAACTATGCATGCTATCTTGATAGAATTTTCGTTCAAAATCATCTTCGATATTATGTTTTCTGTGTTTATTTCTTACTTTCTAAAGCAGTATTGGTTAGTAAATGATAGGAAAGTAAATGAAAAAAGTTAGGAATAAACTTTTTTTTACAACTTTTTAAGGACACTAAATTATTATTGACGAGGTTTAGAGCGAGGGGTTGACTGTAGTACCATTAGAAATTAAGATATCAAGTACGACTATATCAATAAAATAATATGGTCATAAATAACAGAACATGTAGGTTCTATTTACTGCACATTTTGTTAAAAATGTACAGGAAAAGCCAAGATTGTTATATATCATAGTTCTTTCTTATTTATTAATTTTATTTCTCATTATTTTTCTTAGTTATTTATTAATTTTATTCCTCATTATATAATTCTCGGCTATGTGCCACACTGATTAGTGTGGCACAAAGCTTCCTCGCGTTCTATTTCGTTGAATTTATGTTTTAACAACCAATTTTTGTCAAAACATTTAATTTTCCTCTATAGTTTTTTAAATCTGTCAAAATTGTTTTGATTTTTTACATGAATCAAAGTATCAATTTAGCAAAATTAAAGAGCACAGAAGGTTGAAATTAATCTGGAGCTATCTGCGGGCCACTTTCGACGAAACATCCAAATTTCATAAAAATCACATGAGTACTTTTGAAATTATTGATGTAAACAAATATAATTGAAGTTTTTCTTTAGTGGACTTCATAAAAGGATATATTATGAAAAAAGGACTTTCATTCCAAACAACAACGAACTCCATATAAACAAATATATGTTTTGGTGAATGAGGGAAGGCTGAAATTTATATGGGACCAACAATAGACTAATTATGGTCTACCATTTAAATTTTATTAAATTCGGATGAATTGAAACGCAAAACTTAAGTGACAGACAGACGCAGATAGACGACAGACACATATACATGGAACCAAAAATGTTCCCTGACGGCTGAAACGCATTTCTGTCTGGAATGTTTAATATCGGTATCGGAGACATAAAAAATATTCTCTCTTCAGAACGATTATTTAGCTTCTGTTACCTTCGGTAAACTCGAAAGCGGTATTAAACAATGATTCTACGTTTCGATTCTTTATTTACGTATTTTTCTTAAAAGGATTTTGGTATAACTTTATATGTACACTACTTAAACGAGACAAAGTATAATCTAATTGACAAGGTAGATAACAATTGTTTTAAAGTAAAACAGCTTGCTCACACCCGCGCTTTTTATCTTATTATTTTGTTAACCGGATTAAACCCTAACTAATTGACAAGTCATGTGTACCTACGAGTTACACATGAGTGTATACGAGTTACACGTGAGTATTAAGCTATTTATTTTGTGATATTGTAGTTTTTTGAAAATTAATTGACTTTGTATAATCAGTCAATCAATTTGTGTGTGTATCCCTGAGTTTATATCAAACTCTGATAGTGGTTTTATAACTTTATTTTTAACTTTATCACGTTTATTGTGAAGTGTCTTTATTAATGAAAATAAGAATTTTATTTGCATGTAAAGGTTGTAGCTTTTTACAAAGGGGGACATTTTATACATACGTAAACATAAAAATAATAATTTTTACAGAATTCATTTTTTTTTGCAGTACTAAAATTGTAGAAAAAGGACATTCTTTGTTTTACAAACAATTTCTTATCTTAAGCAATTTACAATAAAGCAAAATATGTTTTATTCTACTTGCTTTGTTAATGATACAGAACCTAATACATAAAAAGGCTACATTGGTATCATCTGGCCACTCGTCACCAACGAATTTCAGCGGTAAAAATGTTTTATTTGTGACTTAAAAATTTGTTATCTGAAAAATATATGAGCTAGAGTTTCCGGTTCCTTCCTGTTGCAGACCATACACATATCTCTAGTTTTATAGCATAAGATGCCGTTATGTAACGTGTGTTGTGACTGTCTGTATTTAAGTAGTTTATTTCGGTGTCATGAAAGCTATTATTAAGTAGGTACAGGGTATAAACTAGAGTAGGATGTATTCTGTATATTTAATGTCTTGTTGTTCTAAAGTGGTCGAGTAATTGGTAATAATGTTGTCTATGTCTGCATTACTAAGTGTTGTGGAGTATTCTCCAGAATTTGAAAATCTACGTTATTTCTTTCTTGCCGCTATTTAATGTGAGATACCCAATTATTCTTTATACTATTGTTGCTTAATGAGTTTAAATGTAGTAAACAGTTTAATAAGCTATCAGACAGCAAACCAAGTTAAATAATATCGGGAAGGACGTAGCAGAAACGAGATGGAGATGGGCAGGCCATTTAGTTAGGACAAACGACGGAAGATGGTCGAAAAAAATTATTGAATGAACTCCCATAGACCAAAAGCAAAGAAGAGGGAGACCAAGATTAAGACAGTGAGATGAGGAAGTGTTGTGGAGAATCGACGTGGAGGAGAGTGGCGCTCGACAGAAGTGAATGGAGAAGAATGGAAGTTGAGTACAAGGAAGCCTGGCTCATAAAGAAAATTAGTGGTAGTAAATAAACTTACCCAACAACCTTATTTCTATTAGGTTAAATTAGTATTTGCAATTTTTAGTTTTACTTGTATTTTTTTATTACTGTTATATTTGTTATTGTCTCTGCCAACTATTATATCGAACTCTTAAATCATGTAGATAGTATTTATTATTTAAATTATGTTTATTTTCTACCATTAATTGGTGTTTATCAATTTAATTTTCACATACATAAACAATATAAGAAAACAACCGAACATTACCTCAAAGGTTACCACAGCTCCGGCTGATTTAAAATGACCGAATGTATAGCAAAATTTCTGATTATTCAAGAATTGTAATATTGCGTCACTTTTAATAAATGGTACTATTACTAGGCATCGCGTGGCTCTATCATTGAAGCGAGCGTATAGTAATAAATATGTATTGAATATTGAAAAAAAAGATTATTGTGAATCATGATGAGTTGATAGATAATGGGTCTGGTAGTAGTGCAGCGGCTAGTAGTAAGGGAACCACCCCGCATTCTTACTATTCTTCTAACCACACATCTCTATTTCAATATTTATAATTTGTATCTCTTTTCTACAAACAAACTACTGCATGTATCAAATTGAAATTTTGCATACCTGTTTCAATTGTGCATTAGATGGTGTATATGAAGTTTTATTAAAATAGTTTCGTTAGAACGTAAGATATCGGTAAAAAGGTTGTTTTCTCTATTATAAACGTTTAGGTCCGCTTTAATAGTTTTAGCGATCTTTATTAAGTCATAGCGATGTCGCTGTTGGTTTTAGTAAAAAATGTTATTTGAAAAAAATGTTCGTCTCATCGATTAGATGATGATAGAATCTTTTCCCGTCCTGAAATTCCAATTTAATTTTTGTACCTCTCGTTTACGCGAGCGTTGCGCGCGAACTCTTGGACGGATCACGCTGTCCAACGAACTTAGCCTGAGTATTAGTAAGAGGAACATGTATACCAAATTTCAACTAAATCGGTCAACTTTTACTCAAGTTATCGTCACACGCGTAAACGTTACTGACAGACAGACAGACAGACAGACAGACAGACAGACAGACAGACAGACAGACAGACAGACAGACAGACAGACAGACAGACAGACAGACACGGAGCATATTTCGTTGAATGTAGGAAGCTCGCTACGCTCGCTTCAATTATTATTACTAGGCATCGCGTGGCTCTATCATTGAAGCGAGCGTATTGCAATGAAATACTGAATATTGAAATTTATTAATCATGATGAATGTCATAGTTGAAGATAAGTGGAAGAGGGTTAGTGTAGGGAAGAGTGGGGGTACTCGGTACAAAGCTTTACTTCCTAAACAAACCTATACGACTATAACAACCTTCACCACCCGCGGTAGCTTTTAAACAATTATTATAAATGTATCTCGTCGCTACGCAAAGAATTTTGCTTGTATCAAGTTGAAATTTTGCATACCTGTTTCAATTGTGCATTAGATGGTGTATATGAAGTTTTATTAAAATCGATACGTTAGAACGTAAGATATCGGTAAAAAGGTTGTTTTCTCTATTATAAACGTTTAGGTCCGCTTTAATAGTTTTAGCGATCTTTATTAAGTCATAGCGGTGTCGCTGTTGGTTTTAGTAAAAAATGTTATTTGAAAATAATGTTCCTCTCATCGAATAGATGATGATAGAATCTTTTCCCGTCCTGAAATTCCAATTTTAAATTTGAAGCTCACGTTTACGCGAGCGTTGCGCGCGAACTCTTGGACGGATCACGCTGTCCAACGAACTTAGCCTGAGTATTAGTAAGAGGAACATGTATACCAAATTTCAACTAAATCGGTCAACTTTTACTCAAGTTATCGTCACACGCGTGAACGTTACTGACAGACAGACAGACAGACAGACAGACAGACAGACAGACAGACAGACAGACAGACACGGAACATATTTCGTTGAATGTAGGAAGCTCGCTACGCTCGCTTCAATTATTTAATAAGCTCCCATCTTCTAAGCTGTGAATTTTTTTCACAATAAAATCTAGTATCTATCTCATTACTTAGTGGCTAAATACTATTAAGTCGAACTCTTTCCTAACAATGTAATGTGACGTGATGATTTCAATGAAAAATAGTTTTTAAAGACATAGTTTTGAGTAGACTCAATTTTATCGATGCATTAATGACTAAATGGGTAAGGTGTACAGTGTGTAACTGGGTACCCAGAAATCTTGCTTAGAATGACATGTTTAATGCTCGAGCCAGGCTTTGTCTTCAGCTGCAGAAGCAGCTCTGCTTTACGTCACTGCCTGTTTCGTTTCTTCCTCAAACTTTCCTCGTAGACTAAAGTATACACCTAAGTACGTGCGAATAGAGATTGCTTAAGCCCTCTAGTCTTACGAACTTCATACTCTTTTTTCTTATCCTTTAATATAATATACAAGTGTTCTATATAAATTAAATCTTTATAATATTCTGAGAAAATAAAATTTAATGTGAGGGAAGAGATTTCTGTGTACTTTTAAGATTCGATAAACTTCTAATAACAACTTATTTACTTTCATCGCACGAGAAATCAATATAGGGAGTAAGGTTTGACACTGTTTATGAAAGCACATTTAAAAAGGCAAAAATAACTAATTAGTATCAGTAATTATAAACTATAAACTTATAATTTACCTTTAATAGAAGCGTTAAACGATATCTGTTGGTGATAATTGGAATTAATTAACGTGCTCACCTCACCTAGAAAGGAAAAAGAAAATAATATATTAATCACAACTTAAATCGAACAATTAAAGCTTGAAGAGAAGCAATAAAATTTAATATTTAGTAATTAAAAAAACATTAAACCACAACTGTGTAAGCAATAAAGCGTTTAATAAAGTAATTTACCATTCAAGGTTGCTTAACTTGACATAGTAAAGCAATCAAGTTGTTTAATTTGATGGAAACTAAACAACAAAGGAAAATTATAACTTATTTTTAATGATTAAAATTATTTTATACAACTTATATTTTTTTTTATTCGACGAAAAATTATACTTAGAATTTAGCTATTTACAATGTTTATAGCATCGTCATTTGATGATAAAACTACATAATGTAATAAAGAAGCTATTGTTTATAGTGCAAGTCAACTAAGTCGGCCGTGAGATGGCACTTAGTGGCTCACCAATCCTAACACATTTCACTTGCACATCGTAATTATTGTATAATTTGAAGCGTAAGCTTCAATAACATTAGGCTAGATTGGATCGCTCAATAGTGAAAAATCTGTTCGATAAAACATGCTCAAAACTTTGTCTTATACAATTACATACATAAGTACTTGTGTCCAATTTGTTCTATAAATTAGTTATTTTGAGTTTACATTTAATTATTATTATTGGAACATTTTATCAAAATGTACCACACAAATATGTTCTTCCCCGCGAGGAATCAAGTCCGGCCACTCACCGACTTATATGATAAAATGCGTCAATAAAAGACTCAAAATGGTCGGAACCGTTTTCAAAAAATATTTGTATTCATGTTTTTTTGAGTTTTTAGGGATAGCGTCCCTAAATTTAAAGCTAATTATTTCAAAGAATAATATTACTGATGATTTCTTGATTTCGTTTTAGGGTATGATTTTTCTCAGCATTTTTGGATTACTTTTATCAAAATCGGTCTAGTAGTTTAGGCTTCACGCCTCTGCACATACTACAAACAACAGACAGCACAGTGTGAGTCCAAAAGTGTGGTTTTTTTAACAAAAGAATACCTTCTGTCGTTAGAACTATCTTTCGCACACTTAACAACTTAAATCGGATTAAATAGAGTTTAGTCTCAACGAATTTGTAGATATGAGAGACGGTCATTTTTCGATATATAAGTTTATAGAATAGCCAAATCTTAAAATATAATTTTAGTTTATATATATCATTATGTTATTAAATCTAATGATACACTATACTACCAACATTTTAATACGACCTCATTTTTCATTTATATTTAAAAATCGGTTCAAGACAATTAAGACAAACTTTTTCATATACGAGTTCATAAATACTTAGCCCAGTGTTTTCCATTTATTTTTGTTTTCGTAAGTACATTTAATTATTATTGCACATTTCATCAAAATTTATCATAAAACAACATCTCCTCGGTAGGAAATCGAACCCGGTCTCTCTCTGTTCGCGTTTAAAGCTGTATTCTGAGGAACTAGATTTTTCCCGAGAAAACGGCTTATATCGTTAGATTCGTATTTAAATGGTCTACATTTTAGTTTTTTTTAAATTAAAATAGTAAGAACCGTTTTTAATAAATAATTCTTCTTTCACGTTTTTCAGTTTTTTGGAGGTAGCTCCCCCAAATTTTTTCCACGATTTCATTTCGGAGAATGATATTTCTAAACATGCATGCCCAATTTCGTCAAAATCGGCCCTGTAGTATAGGCTCCACGCGTCTCCACAAACGACGGATGCCAGGACAGACATTTTTTAAAAACCCCTTTTTTGGACGCTCTCAAAACGTATAAATCCATTAAAATCTCAAAATCGAATTTTTGTGCCATCACAATACATTATTTTTATATGAGGAAGTAAAAACTTGGAACTTTAAAATGTTACTATTTATATCTGGATTGCTTAGAAAATATCATAGTATTGTATTTAATTGTAAGATTAAATACAATATTTAAGAAATACCCTATTTAAGAATATTTAAACACACAGAATAGGATTTTTTCCAGTGAAAATTAAAAATAAGGAGAATCGCCAATAATCTTACAAATTACTTTAATAGACAGCTAACATTTGTGTTAAAAAAAACAGAGGCAAAAAGAAAAAAAAATTGAACCCTTATAAGTTAATGAAAGAACGTATTTAAGTTTTCTAACTAGCAAGTTTTATTTTTGTGAATTGAAAACGCGGAGGGGAGAAATGCAAGGGAAACATGAAGTAGTAAAAGTCATCACCGGCATCGATGCACTACAACCCTCATCCCTCAGACAGGTGAGGACAAACCAGGAGGACAAAGTGGGAAATGGAGGAGTGCCTTCCTCTATATGACATTGACATTAGGTGACTTAGTCACAAATTAGGGGAGAATAGACATGCCGTCAATAGCCGATTAATGGACTGAAGCGAGATAAAGTGGCGTGTGAGAGTCCCACATACTGTGTTGGGGAAACTGATTTTCCCCTTATGGAGGTTTAGCGTTTTTCCAAAAACCACAAATAAATTCATATTTATAGAAACCTGTCTCAATTAAGTATTAATTTATTTGAACGTTAGTTTAGTTCAAAATAATTCTAAAATATACTTTCAAATTACTTACTAAAATAAATAGTAACTATAATAAGCTGCACAGTTTATAATAAATAATATAACAGTGCAGGTGGGACGGTGTCCTAACAAACACTGTAAATACAATAAATTAATAAAGAATTAATGTCTTGTAGCCTGTGTAGTGAATTTTTTTCTTCTCTACAATCGGCAGTTTATTAAAAAAAAAGTTGTCATAATTGCCTGCCATTTTTCATAAGGGATTCGACAGGATTTCGAACTAGAAATTCACTTAAACAGTTGTAATTGGACGATGATGTCATTTTAAAGAAGGATTAACATCATTAAGACGACAATTTATCGATTTTTTTTTTTTTTTTAAAAAACAGATCTTATATTATTGTATGAAGAAAGGAATAAAACCCGATATTATTAAGTTCTTTTTGGCGTGGAAGTCATGAGAAGCATTGGGAGGGTTTTAAAAAATTTCGTCACCAAGTCGAGTTGTCGTGAAGCCAAAGTCAGGGATATTAAAACAACTTTACGGGACGACTTGACGACAACTAAGCGAAGTTTCATAACGTGCTTTCGTCCTGCGTCTCAACCAAACGTCTCAATATTCCCTGTTTTTTATCTCGTTTTTTCCGATTATTTTTATAAAAATAAGCTTTTAGTTGTCTCTCTTTTTTTACACAGAAAAAGAGTAAAAAAGTTGATTGACATAACGAGGTCAATAAGGGAATTTATTAGATTGTGTGTAAAACTATACGGTCTGGCGTTGGACATTCTTATCGCTCACACCTTTCTTCAGGTATCTTGACTCCTAATTGAATTTAAGTCTCATTAAATACCATATTTATAAGCCTCACTTGTAAAAAGGTTATTTAAAGGATTAGGTTAAGTTGAGATTGTCGGTGTTTCTTTCTATCACTTCTTAATATAACAGTTGACATTAATTGAAATGGATTTGTTGACAATGCTCACTGAGTTTCAGATTATAAGTTAGACGATGAGACAACAACTTTTTCGTCTACTAATGTGATATATTACGTGTCTAGGTTGAATGCTCTATGAAGAAAATTCTATTTCTAAGGCTGTGTTTTAAACCAAACCTAAAATCTGTTTAGGTCGAAATATCATTTGAAGAACAAATTTGTATTTATTTTGCTGCATAATCCAATCAGTATATCTTTATGGAAGATAATTCTCACATAGTAAGACATAAAATATGACGTGCATTGAAATTATAAATATCAAGTACGACGATGTTAATAAAATTGTATACAAGACTTAAAAGTTAGCAGAGTATCTTTATTAATATGGAAGTAATATTTATTTTAAAAAATAAGTGAGATGTCGCGGGACATCCGGTATAGGAACAAAGTTCCTTACGCTTTTCATTAAATATAAATAATAAAATCACACCGCTAAGTACACGATGCTAACTACTTATACATGGCCGAGTTAGAAAAGAGACTAAATTAAAAGTAATTAACTGAATTTGTTCTTAGTGGAGTTAAGGAAAAAATAAAAGAAAATCATTCAGTGTCTTGCAATAAATATGTATTGAATAATGAGAAAATATTTAATCATGATGAGTTGATAGTTAAAGAGGATGATTGTAGCAGAATAGTGAGGTAACAGGACTATTCCCTAACCCTCACACCCCCGCCTACTCCATTTAAAATATTATAAAACATATCACTTCACTACACAAAAACTTTTGCTTGAATTGAAATTTTACATGCCTGTTTCAATTGTACTTTAGACGATGAGTATGAAGTTTTATTAAAATCGTTACGTTAGAACGTAAGATAACGATAAAAAAAAAACCGTTGTTTTCTCTATTTTAAACAGTTCGTTGTATTGACTGAGATTTTGTGGTAATCAAACATAATGAGTCGTTTATATCACTTGTGGAATAAATGAAAACACTGCACTTGTAGAAAATAAGTTTATTGGTCTACCACAATATTTTAATTTAAAACAAATCAGACCGGTTTCAGCCTCTTAAATACTAAATATAAAAGTTTATAAAAATAAAACAAATACAAAGTATGACGGCTATCTTCAGTGACTTATATTTCTAGACTGACAAGAAGGTAAGGTGGCAAGGGTTTAGGACATAAGGTAGGGTGGGGAAATTCGTGGAATTCATGGAGAGTAGCGGGTGTGAAGGGTTTGCAATCGGATTAATTTAAACTACTTACTCATTTTTTCTTTGTCTTTTATTGATATTTTATGATATGATTAGAGTCTCTCCTTTTCTTAGATCCTAGTAACTTGTATAACTAAGTGTAATAATTTTTCATGCCTGTAATTTCTTAGTACATACCTCCTTCTCACACCCAGACCTTGAGCTTGGTGTGCCCTAGCTCTTAATCCGATTGCAAACCCTTCACACCCGCTACTCTCCATGAATTCCACGAATTTCCCCACCCTACCTTATGTCCTAAACCCTTGCCACCTTACCTTCTTGTCAGTCTAGAAATATAAGTCACTGAAGATAGCCGTCATACTTTGTATTTGTTTTATTTTTATAAACTTTTATATTTAGTATTTAAGAGGCTGAAACCGGTCTGATTTGTTTTAAATTAAAATATTGTGGTAGACCAATAAACTTATTTTCTACAAGTGCAGTGTTTTCATTTATTCCACAAGTGATATAAACGACTCATTCTATTTTAAACGTTTAGGTCCGCTTTAATAGTTTTAGTAATCTTTAACACTTCATAGTGGTGTCGGTATCTATTTAAAAAAAACATGTTAGTCTCATTGAATAGATGAAGTTTTTTCCCATCCTAAAATTACAATTTAACATTTGAAGCATACGTTTACGCGAGCGTTGCGCGAACGCTTGGGCGGATAACGTTGTCCAACGAATTCGTCTGAGCATTGGTAAAATCAACATGTGTACCAAATTTCAACTAAATCGGTCAACTTTTATTCAAGTTATCTTCATCGTTCGATTTTATGAGGTCGGTTTTGTGACGACCGTTTTTTTCGGATTCACTCCCGGGCTCCAGACGCTGTAACGTGCCATAAGGAACTTCGTTCCAAAAATTAATAAAACATAAATTAACTAAGGATTTAAATTCAGTATCGCTAGGTATACATCTGAAAAAGATTTATCTGAATTTGTCTAACACCATCATTTTTTCAAGAATAGCAAGATCTGCAGAGGCTCAAAGATGGCTGGAGTAAAATTTAAAAAATACATATAAATAAATGTATTATGTGTTCATCCCACGAAAATGTTTTAAGGATACATTGTAAGAAGTTAATAATGACTGTATCTTCATTCAAAGACAGACAAATTGCTATAAATTACGGTTCCAATTCAAGAGTTTCATTGTGTTTAAGTGACAGGCTTGACAAGCATTCTGACCATTAAGACAAACCATCAGCGTCTTTGTTCCCAAACAGGTGTTCCTACTACAGTATAAGCATTGTACACACACACATATATATATATATATATATATATATATATATATATATATATATATATATATATATATATATATATATATATTCTGACGTTATGCTTCAAATCAATGTAACACTAAGAATCAATCTCCTAAATTTTCTTTAACTTGAGTTACTGTTTCATTCAATGTAAATTAAACCAAATTAAAAATATATATATATAGAAAAACAACATTGTTTAAAAGGGGATCTTAAATTAAATCCAAAAGGAAAAAAGTTATATCCAAAGGAACCTTGAAAAGGTGGCAAAAAATAATCCGTTAATTAAAGAGCAAGAGATTTCATGAACACTATTTAATGACAAATTTAATTCATTGTTATTTTTGTTTATTAACAGGAAATAAATCAATTTAACAACTTAACATATTTAGAAACCAGTTTTTATCAATAACAACAAAACCCTTAAATTAAAAACAAAATAATAAAAAAATGTTTAAATTTTATTAACTGTTGAAGTCTTAATAAAGACAAATTTAGAAGTTTTGAATTTATTGTTATTTTATGTTATGATATTACTGAAAAAACTCAATATTTTATACTTACATCCGAATGTTTTTTTTCACACATTCAAATATTTAATTTTATTGGGATTTACATGATATTTAGAGAGATATTTTCGGATTTACACTGAAAGATATAAAGGAACGAAAACATGACAATCCCAAGTTTGTGAATAGCTGTCGTAAAATCCTTGACAGCAGGAAAATGAATTTTCCTTTGGATTGAGAGGGATGGAGATCGATTTTCCCGGGGTCCGCTTGTCCCGAGGGCGGTAGAAGTTGTCTCCATGCCCGGAAATTTGGCATCTTCCTCCAACGGTATCTTTGATAAAGAATTTTCTGTAAGTGCTAGCTTTTTTGATACTTGAGTAAAGCGGTTTGCTCTATATGACGACTTACATGGGTCGATGATCAATGCTTATCATTTTCTATTCAAACTGTCAAATATGTATATACAAAATAAAGTCGGATCTTTACATTTTCTTTACCATTGTTATGGATAATTTTTAAAGAAGAAAACATTGTTTTCGAAAACAACTTCCCACAGAGTTATAACCGTTTAAGCAAATGAATGAAGTAAAGTAAAACATATATATATTAAGATTTTAGCAGACTACTAAAGAACTTTATAGCAATTAATAGGTTTTAAATAAGACTAAAACGCATGATTAATCGTTACAAAACGGTCTTTGGCTGATTAAAACTGAGTGAGCAATAACAATATAGCTTAACTTAGGTTTTAGTCAAGCCTCGTTTGGCCCTCCTATTGCAGTAATGGAATTGGTAAGATGTTAACGCGTTAAAATAATCAGGTCGAAAATGCAACTTAGATAGACTTTCTTACAAACATAAGCTGTGATTGTCTCTATTCTAAGTGCATGGATGGTCTAAAAGTCTTAAGGGCCGTTATTGCAAAGGTTGAAACAGGAATGGAAGTAAGCGTGGTTTGACAATTGGTCGTTCATTTTTAGTTTTATTCGATATTGGTCAGAACATGCAGCTTGGTAAGATAAAATACATCGCAACACTATAAATATGTTTTCAAATCAAATGATTGCCTAAATGTTTTTATTTCTTTATTTCTTCAGACAAGATAAGAATATTATTTGGTAAAATCCAGATATCGTCCTTGAATTGAGTACAGGATTAACAAAAATTTCCAGAACTTGTTAAATATATCATTAAAGTCACATGATTTAACATTAATACAACATATATAGAAGAAGAAACAAGTCGTAACCTCTTAAAGTATTTTTATTGTTCCTCTTTTTAAATTCTATTTAGGTCAAGATGTAAAAAAAATAATAATTTTATCCATATCAAGACCCTGCCCTAACCTTCAATGGACCTAATAATGCCAGTTACGAAAATACCAGACTCATAACGTGAATTTATTACAGGATAATGCCTTTTAAACGTTTCATTAGAAAGCAATGCCATAAAAAAATAATCAGTGCATAATTAGACGGTAAATATTTACAAATATTAACGACATTTAACACGTTCATTGTCACTCATAAAAAAATAAATTTTATGACACTGACATTTCATTCATACTGATGCGTTGTATTCCAAACTCTAGAAAGTCCGGGGCAATAATAATCATAACCTTCTTAAAAATACCATACAATTGATACACAACACGACCTACGACTTAAAAATACTTGTTCTTTGTGATATTAGTTATTTATAGCGGCCATTGTGAAAAATGTCCTATTGTGTAAGTATATTTTCTTTCTCTACATATCAATAGATTTGAAATTATATGCAAAATATGCACATAACATTTCGGCCATGATTGTTTTCAAAATGCCGGCAAAAAAATTAATTTTGTAATTATAGTTATATAAACTTTTACTACTCTTCAAGACCTAAAATTCGAGGCACTCTTTTAGTTTGGTACCCCCCTACTTCAATGCAAATTTGAGAAGACCTGGGAGGGTAAATGAGTGGGAAATAGTACTGACTTGCCTAGTTGGAAAGTTAGTACTATGCCCAACAAATTTAAACACCCAGATCATCTTAAATTTTCAATGAAATGGATCAGTAATATAATAATATAAAATGAGTGGATTTTACATACTTTTACAAAACATTGCTTCTGATCATCACTTCTTTCCCCGAAATGGAAAAAAAAGAAAAGACTGACCCACTTTGTCTAAATAACTACAACGATAATCAGATATTTAGTCTAATGTACATTGGGATAAAGGAATATCAACTTTTATAATATACAAAAGTGTGATATTCCTTGTCCCAATGTACATTAGACTAAACATTCCTTTTTCTTAATAGTTATTTAGTCAAAGTTGGGCAGTTACGATATATTTACCGGAAGATATGAGTGAGCGATACTAGGTTATTTTCATTCATTTTAATATGTTCAAATTTTAAGAAATAAAATACCTTAAACTAACTTTCACAAAAATTACAATTCAAATTTTAAGTACCTTACCTTGCATCCATTGGAAAAACTCCCTCCTAATTGTCCATTAAACAGAATTACTCTTCGGAAATTTAAAATTTTATATTCCTCTAAAACTCAACTTATTATAATTTCGCTTTGGACAAATCAAATATTTTTTCTGTCAACAAAATAAAATTTAATTGACAATGCCTATTTTGATATATAACAGGTCATTAAAAAAAAAAAAAAATCCCCAAGAATTATACATAATAATTTCCCCATAATAAATCCCTTTGTCTATGACATTAGAGAGGTGTTTCTCACTTTGCAATTTATTTCCTGCCCTAAATTAATTTAATTAAATAATCCTACTAGATTAATCATTTTAGGGGGGTACCAAACTAAAAGAGGCGTATAGGGGCGCCTCTTTTACTTTGGTACCCCCCTATCTATTTCTTCTCTTTCTTTCCCCTTTCTCAACCCCACACAAAAGCCCCACTACTTATGAACATTCCCCTATTAAGATTGTTAATTTTTTAATTATATAAAATACCATTTCATCATGTATTTAAATAAAAATAAACGGGGGGTACCAAACTAAAGTGTCGCCACATGGTGCCTAGTTTAGTTTGGTACCCCCCCCCCCCCCTACAGGGGGGGGGGGGGGGTACCAAACTAAAAGAGTACCAAATTCGATGTATTACATGTCACTCTGATTAAATTTACTTGTCCGTCATATCGGACTCAATCTTAAAATATTAAGTGTGAAATTTCCAAAAACCATACAGTTGTCTCAAATTATTATTATTAATACAATTCAATAATATAAAATTACTTGACTATTAAGTATTATTGAAGATTGAGGTTTTTATCACGAAATTGCACTTTTAAAAGCATTTTAAACTTAATAAGAAAAATAAACTTAAAAGACGGCCATACATTATGCTATATTCAGCAGAATTATAAAATATATTATTCAATTTTTTAAGTTTTTGGTAGTTTTCATACTATGAAAAGTTTAAATTTTAATTTAAATCAAATTATAATTATTATTTACTACGGGAAACAGACAGTGAAAAATACAATCCCGGCGCAGGAATGTATTTTTCACTATCTGTTTCCCGTAGTAAATAATAATTATAATTTGATTTAAATTATAATATAAAATATGTATTTTCCTGAAATCGCCACACTTCTAACACCCCTCAATTGAGTGTAGAAAGCTCAGGCATTTCGTGATCGAATTTTAAAAATCCAAATTTTAAAATGTAAGAGGACTTAAAATATGCTTAGCAGATGATAATTTAGAAATAAATGAGTGATTCTGAAAGGTTTTTTTATGCTCTTTCAAATTTTTCCTTATCCCAATTTCTTTACCTCATTTAGTTTTTGAGATAATAGGCATTTGTTGAAAATTTTCGTGAATCTCTTTAAAAAAAGAAATAAATCGAGACCTATTGAGAAATGGGCATATGCTTACTGGACATTTTTTGTTTCATTTGACCCATAGAATCTGCCAGTTTCTTTTTGACATTTTATCGCGGGTCACCCTGTATAAGCTGAAAATACCACTCACTCACCGACTCATCTATCACAGTATCTCTAGAAAAGCAATTGCTAGAGTTAAAATTTTGAATGAAGGTTTCTCTAACCCTCTAGGTGCCCACTATGATCCGATCATCAAGATGGTAGCAATACACGGAATTAAGAAGTTAGCTTCCTTTTATGATATGAATAATTTTTTTAAAAAGGATTTTCCAATTGGCTATTTTGATTCAAAAAGGCGGCTATTTATATGAAAAATTTGTCAAAGCGACATCTCTAGAACCTGTTTCACTAGATCATTGCAATTTTTTAGGTATAGGTACCGCATTGTTTTTAGGCTTTTTTAAAAAAAAAAACAAAAAAAAAACGATCCACTATTTTAACTCAAGATGGCTGCTATTTATGTGCAAATTTGGACATGATATCTCTAGAACAAATTTTCACTAGAACCTAAAATTTTAAAATTAGCTTTCTATTATTTCACAAACGACATTTGTAAAAAGATTTTTACAATCGGACATTTAGTTTATATCTATATGGCGGCTGTATACATAATTAAAACATGTCCCCTCGCTATAATTATTATCAGAACTTCTTTAAAACGCTATAATTAAGCTGCCTGCCGATAGGGATTTTTAAAATTGTATCCTTAAGGTGGGAAATAGGGGTAAAGTAAAAAAAGGACGGGGAATGTAGTCGAGACGAACCTTTTGAAAATTAGAATTTAATACATGGGAAAGGCTTCTCTTTAGGATGTTCTCTTTAGAAATGTCCCAATTTAAACAGGGAAGAGGGGGGGGGGTGCACAAGAAAAATACCTCTGCTATTTAGGGAAAATTAACATTTTAAAATCCTTCTCCGGGAGTCGAAATCAAATAGTTTCCCTGTAGTATCTTGGCTAAATTATTAGCAAAGACGTAAAAATCAATTGAATAACAAAAACGGGAGCCTCTCCACAAAATGTATTGTTTGTACATATCGTGTACAAACAACTCATTGTTGTTTTGTACAAAATGTGTTGTTTGTACATTTTGTGGAGTGGCTTCCGTTTTTTTTATTCTATTGATATCAACTCCACTTGCGCTGCTATTCATCAGAAGTAAATTCAGACCAAAAATAATAGCAAGAGCAGCATGCGCTAAAAATTATTCCAAGCCTTAAACAAAAAGTTTATTTCTAAAAAAAAGGTCTTTGTAAAAACCAAAATGTTAGTATACAAAACAACCTTTGTCCCCATACTTACATACGATTTAAAACTGCTGAAATGAGATATTTGAAAACAGTAGAAGGTAAAACTAGAAGAGACCGTATAAGAAACCAAAGTTTCAGGGTCTACCTTTTTCAATTCAACTCCATAAGGAACATGATGAGCTCCAACTAACTCCGATGGTTCTGCCATGGGAAAAGTATGGGAAAGGAGAGGTACCCAAAGCTAGTTTATGAAGCAAGACCCCCAAAGAAAAAAGACCCCGAGGCAGAAAAAGGCTGACATTGGAGGATAAAATAAGAAGTTCCCTCCAGGAGCGAAGAGTAGACTGGAACCAATCACGAAGGCCAGTTGAAGATAGAAAGATATGGAAATCTATTTGTAAAATCTCTACAACCCACGGTAGAAGAATAAGGATACATTTTTTCCGATATTAAATGTGCGAAGACAGTTAATATGCGACCATCTGGGGCTACTTTCGACACACCATCCAATATAATAAAAATTTAATGAGTACTTTTAAGGATATAGGAGTTAATAAAATAAAGATTGTGTGCATGTGAAAGAGAAACTAATGTACGCAGAAGATTGAAATTAATATGACACCAATGGGCAAATTTTGACCTACCACATGGTGGTTGATAAAAATAATTTTAAACGACAGATACCAAAAATGATTTCTGAAACGGATTTCTGTCTAGGAATCTTCAAATTGGAGATATA
This sequence comes from Gerris lacustris, assembly GCA_951217055.1. Lineage (NCBI taxonomy): Eukaryota > Metazoa > Arthropoda > Insecta > Hemiptera > Gerridae > Gerris > Gerris lacustris. Next base: position 20,365,004 of record OX578283.1, on the reverse strand, counting down.
AAAAAAATAATTCTTCAGAATGATCACAATGCTCCCATTACCTTCGGTAAACTCGGAAGCAAATAAAGGGGGAAATTAAATAAATTAGACAATAATGGGGGGGGGGGGGGGGGGTAATAGCACAATATAATAATAATACACTAATTAATACATGGGATCATAAAAAAAGCCTTTCATTTAATAGAAAGCTTTGTTTCTTGAACCGTAAAATTATAAGATACCTTATAGATGCAAACAGACCAAGTTAAATATTAAGAAGCAAATAAAAAACAAAATGTTGGTTAAAACTACTAAAATATACACATAAGAAAGTGCTAATGGAATAGTTCGAAGGATAAGATGCTTTTTAATTACTTCTGTATTAAGGATAGGAATAAAAAAAAAAAGGAGAAGCAACCTCATAAAATAAGTTCCGATAATAAAGGAAGAAAACTCGTATTACATCCTTAAAGGTTTTAGATTACAGAAACAGTGGACTCTGCCTGTAATTTTTTATAGACTTTCAAATGGATTGGAACAAGATAAAAAAAAATATATAAATAGGGAACTCTGTAAGATCCAATTTTTTATTGACCCCAAGAACGGAAATGGTTACCCTCTAACGAGTATTTATACGAGATATGAAAGAATCGGCTTTTAATAAAAAAAAAAATCAACGTATAAAAAGTTTATTCGTGTTTATGACGATTTAACGATGCGACGGTGGATTAACGATATGAGTCAAAGACCTCTGAGAATAATCATTGAAAATGGTAGTACACAAATATAATTTTGATTTTTCATATTATATTCAGAACAGCTGTAGGTTCCTTTTGTTCCCAACTCTACTAGAATCCGGTAATTAGATTCTCCAGATAAAGTCTCTACTACCCTGCTAAAATCGCAGATCTATCACTGCAACCCAGCAATTGCATCTTGGTTTGATAGTAGTGAACCTTGCGAAGAATCTGTGCTGATGGTGCATGTTTCTGGCTCTAGAGTGGCGACTACTACATCAGCGAGGACAGCCAGTGATTCAAGTGGTTCCTTACTTGCAGCTAGTGAAGAGATTGCTTTATTTAGGAGAGCCCGCAGCCTCAACTGTCTTATTGTATCATTAGCTAAACCCTGAATGCTGCTCTGAGGGCTTTCTGTCGCCAAAATCGTCCCCTTTAAGAGTCACTCAATCTTCTGCGGTCTGGGTGAAGCGCTGACTAAGGTTTGCTTTAAACGTGCGCATTTACACTGGCGTAGCGAGGATAAGAACCCTGATTCATGAGATTATATCGTCAAAATGTAGTTATAACGAGTATCCTCTGTTATAATTCTGGCTGTAGGAAATTGGGCAGCTATACAGAGCGGAGGAAGTTTGACTTACACCCGAGAAGTTTCAGACTATCCATAGTACTCTGCCTTCACTTTCGATGAAGTTTTCTTAATTAAAGACATGATATCCATAGTTTGGGGTCACTAGTGAAGAAATAAAAAGACCTTAGGCTTATTATGACTATGACCTACCACCCAAATTTCATTCAAATCAGGCGAGTAGTTTTTAAGATATGAAACGGATTTCTTGAAATTTTTGAATTCAGAGATATAAAAAGTTTCCGTTCTTCACATCCCGTTATCTTCGGTACTTATTATACGTGTACGTTAATGATCTTCGTGAGAGTATGCAGCAAACAGTTTCCTAGATTATCTTGTAATTAATTATGTCTCACCCATACCTGTTAGTCACTAGATACTGAGTAAGTTATGAGTACATTGAATTTATTTTTAATTCTGAACACAAACTTATAATTTAACTGTTATTTGCACCAGTGTTAGGTTTTAAAAATTAATAACAAGAAATACTGCCGGAAGAAACCGTATATAATCTTATATTCCTTTCTCGAATTCTTCTTTGTTTAAATGTGTTAGAATTTTATTATTCTACCAAGGAAAGTTCAGAAGACAATAAAATCAGTAGTGGTGTTTTTTTCATTACTATCGTTAATTAATTAGAATCGATGCTCATAAGTAATGTTTGTATGAAGTGCACAAGCTGTCTGTTATTAAAAGTTTGTTTACAATTAATAAATTACACGAGATCATTATTATTTAAACTCCTGTTGAAATATTGTCTACTTATACCGTTGAAAAGTGATTTCGGGATAAGGTATAACTCACAAAATTCTGAAATTTATTATTTAGCTATAGATAGATATAATATATTGTTTATTGTTTGATTGTATTCTAATGAATACAACATACACATATACATTTGATAGTCGGGTTTATTTCAGTTGAGGATAATTATAGGTTTATAACCTGGCAGGTTATTATGTAGATAGTGAGAGGTAATGAGGTAAAGGACGGTGGAACCGCCTACCGGCCTTTAAATGAACTATCACCGTCTGCGTCTGCCTTCTCATCCAACCAGCTAATTCTATTTGGGGTTAATGTTTAAGTAATATTTCTAGATTTTACAAATTCCTAGGCTATAGTTAAATTTAAATATTATATAAGGAACAATGTTGAGACTTAATGTATATACTAAAGTTGAACATTTCCAACACATGACTTTCTAAGTATTAATGCAATCCCAGAACATTTTCAGTTTAAATTGGTTATTTTGAAAGTTTAAGAGTATGATTGATTTTAAAAATTCCCAGCGAGAGTAGGTTGAGTTAGAAGATTCGTAAATGCTTAATTAAAATATTGGAATACATTTTTTCTTTTTACTGTCCCGCGAGAACTACGGGCTGTTTCGAGATATATTTTTAAGCTGGGTCTAGCCACATTACATCAAGAAAAGGTAAAAAATTAAAAAAAATTGTTTTCTAAAAATGTAAGTGGATTACTAATTTAGTGCACTTAGCTTGTACGCTTCCGCGGGTTGTCTAATAATGTATAACTTACCTAACCCTAAATACCTAGGCCAAACAATTTTCAGGAAGAGAAAATATTTTATCAAAATTATATATAAAAGGATTCAAAACTACACATTAAAAAAGAAAAGTATAACTTAGTTTTCCGGTGAAATTTGAGTCACGAATGGTTTCGCTTCCACTATTGGAAGCATCTTCAGGGATGGGGTATATTGTGATGTTAACTGGAAGAAATATCAAGATATACAAATTTTTGAGTTCACTATGCACTACACCAAGAGCAATGAAAATATTTAAGTCAAACACGAGCTACAGTTAATAATAGACAATTAATATGTTCTGACAGATGTGTAAAGTGAGCGTATAATGTTCAAAAAGTATATCATGTAAATACAGTGGCATCACTATCTACTTATATAGTTTACAGTATTAAAGGGATCATTGTTGGTATTCTTTAATTAATCTTACCTGGTTAATGAAAAAAAATAAAAATAAAATCGGGACATAAAATAAAGTTCTCAGTTTCTTCAGTCACTTTGGATTGTCAATGTTTAAAAAAGATGAACAAACATTAGCATAAAAAAGAAGAAATAAATATTTGAAATCTTTTTAGGCTGAGATTCGTCAGGAATCCGTCTCTTATACCACCACTTTTAATTGCTTACAATGAATTATAGTTTTACTTATATTCAAGACATCTCGTTAATTGATGACACGACCACGTATTGATTTGCATAGAATTAGTTATTAAGACATGAAAATAAATCGTTAAAAATTATAGAAAAAACCTCGTACGATTATTTAAAAAAAAGTGGGAAAAATCCAGATTTGTTTCTCGGAACCCTGGTCGTTTAATATTGAAAAAGGTCTGTATGTCGCTTTTTATTTCTCAAAGGGCAAGAGCGGTCAAGTTCAAAGGTAGGCGACCTCTCCGGACTCCGAGGCGACTTTGAACCAAGGGGGGACTTCTAAGAGACACTGAGAGTAAGAGAGAAGATAAACAAGAACTTGCAGGGACGGGGCTTTACACGATAACTTCTCTCTGGAGTAAAGAAAAAAAAAAAAAGAAACAAAACAAGCTCCGCGAGACAGATGGGCACCAAACCAGCAGGTGGACTTTATAGCGGAGTTAAACCACTAAGCAGGACTTGATCTCGCGGCTAACCCGTCTGGCCTGACACGGAGGATTCAACTCGTTTCAAGAGATTTTTTCGAAAGGCAGGACACTCTTAACAATATCATCTCAAGTGCAGGACAAACTACCCACCCTTTCTTACAAACTTTACAACCTGATTCAACACGAGTGGGGGGTCACATGTTACAGTCCACAAAGGACCCTCTTGCATCCTTAATCTTAATCCTGATTCACAAGATGCTTAAGGTTAATCCACTCCGTATCCTCGCTCTGTCACAACTTGACTACTTTTCCTCTCTTTTACACCGTGTGAAAAAAGAATCAGATGATAAATGACAGTTTTAGGCTTAGCGAAGCCTATATCAAGGTTAGCAGGATGGAAACAACAAGCGAGGGACTTTACTCGTCTTCACTCATTCTTTATTCTTCCCTGAGTAGGCAGCTTAACAACGTCGCTTCGGAGAAATCACAAGAAATTAATTGACCTTGAACTTAAAATTAGTTTCGTTTCATATTCACATCTCGACTTAGTTCTCTTTCAAACACACTCTTAATGTTTCTTTAAAAATATTGTATTTATAACACGTTATGTAGAGTACAAAACCTTTAACGACTTCTTGTGCGACTCAAGCTAGGAAATGACAATAACCCAGCAAAAAGTATTCGACAAAAAACACCAATTTTTCGTTTAACATTTAAAGATTTATCCAAATTACAATACGAAAGAAAAAACCTGACCAATAAATTACAGCGAAATATAATATACGATGCTTATTAAACATAATAAAAAAGTCAGCATTAAGTCCTTCAAACATATCTTAATTAACTTTAACTTGCTTCAATAAAATTTGAAATAAAATTTTAGGAGTTCAAGCTTTTAATGCGAAATTCATTAAAAAAAGCTTTTAATGCTACAAGGGAATACATACATGGTAATAAAATGATTTTATTTTACTTGTTTTCACTGTAATAAAAGCTCTCATTCCAATTTAAAACAACCTTTTTTTACCCAACCAATATTATACAATTAAGATCTTCAGCTTCTAAATATTCAACTTCAATAAATATAAGTAAACATCAATAAACTATTTTTATATAAATAGTATTAATAATTAATAATAAAATAAATAATTACTATAAAGTGAACAATGACATTTAGTTCTTCATTATAATATAAATGGGAAATTCTACATTCAATGAATCAGAAAGGAGAATGGAGTTTATAATTTCAGAGATCTAGAAGAGCCATAAAGTAACAAATAAATAAATTAAAATTAATAAATATATTTATTTAAAGGGTATAATATGTAAATTGCACCTTTTTTTTAGCAGAAATAAAAAATAATGTTTTACGAAGTAAGAAAAACAGTGTAAATTGCACCATTAATTCTCAAAACGAGGTAAGGAATATAGTGTAAATTACACCACTACCTTCCAGAACGAGGTACGTCAAACTATGAAAATTGCACCAATTCCTTTCAACCTCTTTTCAATGGTTCCATCGTACAATGAACATTGGGACAAAGGAAGATCACACTTCTGTAATTGACAGTGACATATATCTGTTAGCCTAACAATCAAATAAGACAAAGGGACATTTAAACCAATGTATTTAGAAACAAAGGAACATCACACTTATGCAACAAAAAAGTGACAAAATTCATTAGTCTAATCATTAAATTAGAGAAAGGGACATTTAGTGGTGCAATTTACACTATTTTACTTACTTCGTTGCAAGAGGTAGTGGTGCAATCTACGGTTCCCCTATTTAAAATACATGGTACATTTTAATAATATTATTCCTATAAATAGTTTAAACATAAAGAGAATTAAAATATATAATTATTATTTTATTATCGTTAATAAAAAAATGTATCTTTGAATTTCAGAGTTAAGAGGTTTTAATTATAATACTAATACTAATAATTATAAATAATAATAAGTAAATAAAATACGAAGGATTTAAAACTCGAAATTTACGACCTAGAAAATATAAATATATGTTTATTGGGTCAAACTGATTTATTTGCATAAATGTAAAATGATTACGGTTCAACCTGGGCGGTGATGTTTTGCAACAGATAAAAATGGCCAATTATTTTTCTGTACTTGGACCGGCTTGGAATATAGTCATGACCAAACTTGAAACAAAAAGGAAACAAATTTATGACTTTAGGCCTTCAACTATATACTGATTCAGTCATCAAAGATCGTAAATTCTTTGAAGAGTTGAAAATATAAATTATATACGATTTAATTAAATGTATTATTAAAAAATAATCCGGTTCGATGAATACGAAAAAAAGTCACTAGAGTAGACATTTTTATTACAAAAGTGACATTTATAGCGTATAACGAGCTGGATTTACGTGCTTCGCTATGAAGTGTATTATTATTTTTTTTTTTTATGTGTCTTTTAATTTTGTTTCATATATTTCATTTCCAGGAACAAAATTACAATGAAAGTTTTGCTTCCGAGCTTACCGAAGGAAACGGAAGCTATGTGATCATTCTGAAGAACGAAAATATTTTGTCTCCGATTTCAACAATTCCAAGACAGAAATCCGTTTCAGGCATAAGGGAACATTTTTGGTCTGTCGGTGTCTCCCACTCAATTTTTTTGGACCAACATATCTTATAAAATACACGTCTGATTTTAATGAAATTTGGATGGTAGGTCACAATTAACCCATTGTTGGTCCCATATAAGTTTCATCCTTCTGTACTCATGTGTTTCTCATTTATTTACAGCTACAGCTTCATAAGTACTTATCTGATTTTAATGAAATTTGGATGGTTTGTCGAAAGTAGCCCGCAGATAGCACTAGATTAATTTCAACCATCTGCGCTTTTATAAAATAATAAATAAATTAGACAATAATAGCTTTCAAAAGCATAAAATCAATAAAGTTCGTGATAGGATTCTAGGAAGCTACGTGCCACACTAATTGGCTGTTATTTTTTTTTTACATATGTTTCACATATTGATGGAAATTGCACCCTAAAATGTTAGTCAATATAATTTGATAGGTTTATAAAAAATTACCGTCAAGGATAATTTACATTATTTTATTATGCGAAAATTTCTAGGTGTCACAGAGTTTCCTAAACTCCTATTAGATAAAATAATTTGCAAAAATTCCTAATTAGTCATCGATTCCGATAACGGTTTTAAAATTTAACTTTCCGGGAAAAACTGAGGTATTTTCCCTCTATTACCCCCCCCCCCCCCCCCCCCCCTATTATTCCAATTATCGCAGCCCTGGGTTGGATTTGGAAAGATATTTTAGTAATATTCACACATACTTACATTCACATAAAGGAAACTCGTTCCTAAGTATTAACTTCTAAACTTCAGAAGATCAAATATATTACCAAATACAATGTTTTTAATTTAGCATTTTAAATTAGAATTGCCATTTAGAATTGGTGATGAACTCTTGGTGAATTAGGTGGTCAGGAAATAGTGACGCCACCAGAAGTGGCGCTACCAGTTTTCGTGGTGGCCCAAGATATAGGTGGTAATTAAAATAGTTTGCTAATTGGTATGTCAAATAGCTTCAATCGCATCCTATCGCGTACTTAAATTTTTTATACTAATATAACTCAATGGCGTAGGATTTAATTTATATAAACCCAAAAATGGACTAATTATGACTTTCCACCCAAATTTTATTAAAATCTGCTGACAGATAGACATGGATTGGATTTCTATCTAGGGTTTTTTGGCACTTCTTTAGATTGTTACTCTCCTTATAAATAAACAGAGGGGAGTAACAATCTAAAGATACGACTAACAGATCTAAAGGTGTACGGAATGTTCTTCTTTAGACTGTTTCTCCCCTTATCAAAAAAGAAGTGTGATATTCCTTTGTCCCAAAGTACATTGGTCTAAACATCCCTTCCTCTTAATAGTTATTTAGTCAAAGTCATTTTTACTCTAAAACAACATAGGCGAGTAACAATCTAAAGGAGTACCGGTTGTTTTTTTGATTCGGACACATAAGAACATTACGTTCTCCAAAATAATCACGTTAACTTCGGCATGCTCGGAAGCAAACAATATTTACGTTATTAAGCGATCTTCTTTTGATGTAAAAGTGTTAGAAACCCGAACTACCCTACAACTTTGAACAAGTCATTATTATATATAATGGTGCACTCACTTAAGGCAATAATATAGGGTCATTACTCATGTTGAAGATAATTGGTTAAAATATATAGGTCAAGAATCACAGTTCTAAATCAAAATACAGCGTAAAATAATCATCTCAGATTACAAGACAAAACAACAAGCTTTTTTAAATTTTGTCCTTCGCTTTCAAGTATAAGTAAAAAATGACTTAATAATGTGGTTAATTTTTTTTTTTTACTGTAACAAAAATTATATATTTATGTATATAAATAAACTTCTGTAATTTGCCAAAGGCTATATTATTAACTAGTTCACCCAAAGAATAGTAATTATATAGGTATAACTCTTTCTAACACACTGAAGAAAAAATAAGATAAAAACAATAAATAAAATATTGATTTTTCATAGTAAAAACTGTAAAGTTAAAAAGTTTCTATCTAACTTTAAATACTATAATGTAATAGTGAACTATTAGAAAGAATGTTTACACAATAGCAAAACCTATTAAAACAAATTATATATATATATATATATATATATATATATATATATATATATATATATATATATATATATATATATATATATATATATATATATATATATATATATATATATAAGGTCGCTAGATCTCAAAACTTATATTTCCAAAACAAAAATCGGTCAAGAATGGAGGAAGGACTGGTGAATGGGAGTTTTGTAATGGCGTTTGTAACCTCGGAAACCAACACGAACAGAATGAGGCGGTTCATTAGAATCCAGAGTTATTGAGTCCTAGGCTTTAAATTGGACCACACAAACCTACCTATTCGGTCCTCATAAATATTTATAGATCATTGCAATTACTTTATAAATATTTGTATCGTTATAGCGCCACAACAGACATTTCTAGATGGATATTAAATTTAACTGAGTTCATTATCTACACCTATTAAGTAAAAGATTTGATTATTTTTTTGGAAACGGTTTTTGGAGTGTCGCTAGATTAATTAATACAACTTACAAGGTTGGTCCAAAAGTCCCCCCCCCCCCTCTTAACTTTTGAATGGTATGACATAAATTAATGAAACTTGGGGGATCCGTACCATGTAAATGGAAGTTAGTTTTCATGCAACCACTTTGCCCCCGGGCAACCCAACTTCAAAATTTCATAGGAGTGTATATTTTTGATAGCATATTTGGATTCTACGATGAAAATAAATAAAATTTTACTTGAAACTTTTTTTCCTATCTCCAATATTTTGACATCATTAAACTACGGGATGAGACGCGAGGAAGCTATGTGCTACATTAATTGAAAGACTATTTTTTTTTATAAAAAAAAACAAAGCTCCGGAAAATTACTTATAAGAATTTTCATTTCATAAGCAGTAAAAACAATAATTGAAGAAAATTTGACTTTAATTATAGTCCAAAGATTAAAAATCTTTAGAAACCACAAAATACATCTTATTGAAGAGATAACGATTTCTGAAAGGAATCATATAGGGCAATTTTATAAATCGAACACTAAATTGCATGGAATTATGTTTAAGATTGTAAATAAATATATAAATAATTTAAAAAGACTTTTGTTAATTAAAATATCAGATTAACCTTTTTCACGATTAAATTTACATCTTAATCGTTTACATTAAATTTTATTTTACAAACAATAAATCGCAATATATATATATTTATATATATATATATATATATATATATATATATATATATATATATATATATATATATATATATATATATCTATATATATATATATCCCATACAAACTATTAAAGAGGCAAAATACGAGAAAAAAACGCATTAACAAATATTTATACAAGTGAGTTATTTTTATTTCGAACTAAGTAAAAAGAACCAGTTTAAAGTTCAAGCTGCAATGATACAATTAAAACAAATTAACAAGAGAACCACTCACTCGATGAATTTGTTAATTTTACAAATTCCCTCATTAAGTTATCTTATTCATAAGCATGGCCAAGAATCGGTCAAATCAAAAATACTTATCTTACTCAAGATTATATTATGTTTAAGTTTCGCAATGATATAATTGCCTTCATCAGGTTTTATTTAGGATTATACATTAATGTTAAAAACTTATATTTTATATCGCAACGTTGGCGCATACTTAAGAACTAAATTTATTAATTTATATATATTTTTTTCCTTCAGATTATATTTTATTTATAAAAATAAAAAAAATGTTACACGGCTAACTTGCACTAAAAGGTTAAAAACATTGACCTCTTTGAGTAAAAAGGGAAAAATCAAAATACACTTGAATCCCTAGAGTAGAGATATTTTTTCATCTCTGATACTTATTCAAGTAGAAAAAAAATTTGAATTTTGAGACATTGCTTTTTTTTCGGGAACATTAAATGCAATATTCCCGGTCAACGTCGGCGTGCTCGGAAGCAAAAGATAAATTAATTTTGTATGACACGCGTGTCAAAGATAACACTCTAACACGTTTTGGGCGCCACACAAAATCTTTTCATTCACGTACTTTCATGCGACCTCATGCTTAGCATTAAATTATATAAAACCAATAAGAAAAACCGATTAAAAGATTAAGTTATTCTCAGCGTTAAGTAATATTACAACCAATAAGAGAAACTGACTGACAACATATTTCTATATAGTGTAACAAATGCATAAAAACTGGACTTAGTCGAATCAAACATATTCATTCCAGTAAAGAAGGGACACGAGTTAACATAACAAAACAAAAATAAATAACATAACAAAACAAACAAGATAATGGTGAAGAACTATTCGTCGATCCAAACCAAGTCGTTGACTAGCCATACTAATACAATGGTCATCATAATAATACGATGACCATTTTGATGATGAGGAAAATTAATACTAAAACCAATAAGTAAAACTGACTAACTGATAAGGTTATTCTCAGTGTTAAATAATATTAAAACCAATAAGAGAAACCAACTGACTAATGAAGTTATTTTCAGCGTTAAATAATATTAAATCCAATAAGAGAAACCAACTGACTAATGAAGTTATTTTCAGTGTTAAAGAATATTAAAACCAATAAGAGAAACCAACTGACTAATGAAGTTATTTTCAGCGTTAAATAATATTAAAACCAATAAGAGAAACCTACAGACAGAATAAAGTTAGTGTTTGCTTAGGCTTAAAGTGTATGAAATACCAACCTTAAATTGAAAATTTAAAAATTAGAAATTTATCAATAAAAAAGTCACTAATGAAATGAATTATTTGTTTTTGCTCATTTTTTACTAGAGCTACAAATACTATAAGGTTATTCTCAGCGTTAAATAATATTAAAACCAATAAGAGAAACCAACTGACTAATGAAGTTATTTTCAGCGTTAAATAATATTAAATCCAATAAGAGAAACCAACTGACTAATGAAGTTATTTTCAGTGTTAAAGAATATTAAAACCAATAAGAGAAACCAACTGACTAATGAAGTTATTTTCAGCGTTAAATAATATTAAAACCAATAAGAGAAACCTACAGACAGAATAAAGTTAGTGTTTGCTTAGGCTTAAAGTGTATGAAATACCAACCTTAAATTGAAAATTTAAAAATTAGAAATTTATCAATAAAAAAGTCACTAATGAAATGAATTATTTGTTTTTGCTCATTTTTTACTAGAGCTACAAATACTATAAAATTAAGATTATTACTGGATGAGTCAAGGACCCCGAGTTAAGTTAAGGTGGGGGCGGCACGCCGAGCTCAAAAGGTTCACCATCAAAAATCGTATCATCTAAAGTGGTTGCAATGTAACCACTTTTTCGTTTTGATTAACTTCGATATCATTGGTCATTAAAACCTGAGATTCTAACAAGGCGTAAGCTGTGAAAAATAAGTCTAGGATTAATCAAAATAAATTAAATGGAACAAGCTATACAGCTTATTCATAATCATTTTAGTTTCTATGGTCTGTTCATTTTTATAAAATATTTTTAAAGGGGAGGGGGGATTCTTAATGATGTAGAGCAAAAAGAGGTTTTAAGCAAGATACAAGGTTATCTTGACAACAAAAACTTTTAAAGAGGTATTATATTTGCAGCTATTGAATGTAAAATAAATAAAAAGAATAGGCCCATTGAAGACTGGGACACCAGTCCCCTGAGGACTGGGACACCCTGTATATTATATAGGAGTATATTTTATTTCGATCTATGGGTATAATTATAATTATATAACGACCAAGCCGTCAAATAACGAAACAAAATACTGTACATAATGATTCTAAACAAATTACAAAAATAAGTCACGTATATATTAATTAGTTTATTAATATACTTATAAAAATTAATAGAATTAACAATAAATCAGAGATAATTAATTCTTATGAAAATTAAATGCGGACGCCAGTTGCATTCTTGACACCTCAATTAGTTAATAAAGTAATTGAACAAGGTGGATGCTACAAGGTATTAGATAAGTTATAATTAATTAATATCTTTTTATATTATTATGCAGGACTTTGCTCTATGTCTTAAAACTTTCACCTTGTGGATGCAACTGCTTTAAACTTAATAGTCCATTGTTTTAAGTATGGCCCAGTAAGTAAAAAAAAAAAATACAGAGGACATAAAATAATATTTTATAGCATCATGAACTAATTGTTATGTAATTATCGTTTGATAGGACGAGGTTTAATCTTGCACATAATGTCGTATTCAACCTTGAGAGGACGTCTTAAGAATATTAATATGAAAATAATATATTTGGGACATCATACTACATTGCATGTATGACCTATCTATCATAAATGAATATATTTTACGTATATATTTACAAAGGCCGAAATCGTTAATTTAGAAATATGTTTAATTCAATTATGTTATAATTTAATTTATAGGCCATTTTAAACCAAATATTTAGTTATCGACCATAAGTAGTCATATACAGGGTATAATAAAAATATTTGGCTTAAAAAAAAATAAAAATAACACTGCGAGAGATGGTCTCCTACCATCATTCGTTCTGGAAATTAATTTTTTAGTGTTTAAAAAAAAAAAAAAAAAAAAAACTACGAGGGTGAGCAATAAGGACGATTTTAAAATTTCTCATTAAAGTTTCCTGCTTATAGTGTTCTCCATAGCTTAGGCCAATTAACCAGCCAGTAAATGAATTAATGTATTTAAGACTATATGTGTGTTTTGGTAATAAATAAATCTATCTACGAATAGTGTATTTGCTTTAATAATTAGTATTTGTTTCTTAAAGAAGTAAATGTATTTTTAAGAAAGAAAATTTAAAAGCGCCTGCTTTTTGGAACCTAGTTGTATGCAGATTGGACCTCGCTTTGATATTTTTGTTTTGATCAGTACAAGACAATTTAAACCTTATGGTCTAAAGCTTATTAAATTTAGGATTTGGCAGGGTTTTTTATAAAAGGATTGCTTAAGTTTAAAAATAAAAAAATAAAAATCAAATAATAATAATAATAAGCTTTAGAAACAGACAATGAGGGTTTAAAGTAGTATAGAGTTAATATGACTTTAGAAATTGAAACTAGTCTTGCAAGGGAAGAATCTTCAATTTGTCTTTATTTATTTATTTTTTTTTTATAAATTTCATTCAGTTTAATTTTACAGTTTAAAACAGATTTGTTTCACTTAGATTGTTCGACCCTGTATTTTTAAATTATCTTCCTTCCTTTTATTTTTAAATAATATTTAATAAATTATATTTATAATATAGGATTTTGAGCACATATTTGCCTATCTGATTAGTATGATAAGTACGGTACTTACAAAAATTATTTAAAAACTAGGTAGCAATAAGGTGAAGCCTAGTTAACTCACAAAATTATGGAAATAATATAATCGAAAAGAAGAAACAATAAAATCTTTTTTCATTCAGTCATTCAAGATTGGGATAATGATATCAAAAGAAAAATTCCTTTTTCTATCATTAAAATCTCATTCATTCCCTAAAGGACAGGTTCACATGATACCTATTCAATTCGATTTTTCACGTATACGGTTTTAACGAACACAAGGCAGCATTTCACACGGCGACTATTCGATTCGATTTTTCACGTATATGCTTTTATCAAACTCAAGGCAGCATTTCACATGGTGACTATTCGATTCGATTATTTTACGGATATATATTTTGACCCACGGGAAGCTAGCTCGATAGCACAGACCAGTCAGTAAAACGTGCTCAAGAAACGTTTTAGATCGTACTAGGTACATCATCAACAAAAAAAGATTTGAAGGGAAATAATGATTTCATATTTATAATTCCATCAAATGACTTTTCCAACAAATTAGGTCGTTTTTCAATTAACCAGCTAACCAATTCACTTGATATCGGGAATTCGTTCTCCATCTCCAGCACTCCATCCATAACAAGAGCGGCGCGGCGCAACTCAGGGATACGGGATTTTACCACAAGGGCTTTATTTAACTTCTAATACAATATTCATTGTCACTGTACTATTCGATAAAATCACGTATTTGCGGTGTAGGGGAAACAAAGATATCGTAATGTGAACTTAGCCAAAGTTTTGATATTTCTTTATTATATTTATGATCACTATATACATAACATTTTATAGGCAAAATACGTTTAATTAATAAGTAAATAGCTATATATTTATTTTTTATTTTTTTAGTTATTATCTTTTAATTTTTTAAAAAATGCTACAATTTTAACAAAATAATTTTTTTAACAAAACCTAGTATTAAAAATTAAGTAATAATTCATAAACATTGAGACTGTTTTAGGACCCATAAAATATTAACAGGCATAATAATAGTCCAGAAAAATAATTATAGGGTAACTGCCCTACATATACCAATTTAACAATTAGATGGAAATTAATATTCTAATAATGCTGGGCAGTTAACTATTTATAATTTCCTATGTGGTTTTCATCAAGCCACTTGTATTTTATTAATGAGACTCCCTTTGTAATTATTTTGTGTGAAATTTAAATTAGACCGAAACAAGAGATACAACCCTGTAATTATTCAATATTCGAAATACAATAGGGATGTATCATTTCATGAGATCATTTAGTCTAAAATCTTCTAATGTCAGTATCGAATGTCCTTCAAATTTTATAAAAAGAACCATTTAAATTACACTCAATTGCAAAAGCATTAATTGAAAATTTGTATAATTATTTCGGAGAACTATTAATGAACACAACAAATTAATTGATAAAGAAACAAATATATAGTCTTAATTACTCGACACTTATCGCAGAATGAAAAAGAAGACGGGAGGTCAACTTCCGCGATATCTCTCAGAGGAGTTTGAATATATTTTATATGCAAACATTTCGGATTCTTTCAATTTTGTATTTTTTCTTATTAAAATACCTTGTAAAGTTTTTGGGCTTTTAAACTTAAAAATCGGTCAGAGACAACTCAGACAAACTTTCTCATACACGAGTTCATAATTACTTGGCTCAATGTTTTCCCTTTATTAGTTTTGTTGGTACGTGTATTTATTATTGAACATTTTGTCCAAATATATCATAAAAACAATTCCTCCTCGGTGGGGAATCGAACCCAGCTTCTCTCTTTCCGCGTTTAAATCTATTTTCTCAGGAACTATATTTTTCCAGGGAAACGCCTTATATCGTCAGATTCGTATTAAAATAGACTACTTTTTGGAATTTTTCAGTGTTTTTGGGGGATAGTGCCCCCAAATTTGGAGCTGAAATTCATATCTCGATTTCGCCTCGTGGTATAATTTTTCTGAACAAGTATGTCAAATTTCGCCAAAATCGGCCCAGCAGTTTTGACTCCAGGCGTCTGCACAGACAGACGACAGACAGATATTTTTTAAAAACCATTTTTTTGGGACTCAGGGGACCTCAAAACGAGTAAATCCATCAAAATCTCAAAATCGAATTTTCGCGCCATCACAATACTTTCTCTTTATATGAGAAGGTAAAAACTAATAGAATTGCTCTAAATTGGAGCTATAAAGCATTAAATCACAATTTTTCTATTAAATGCTAGTTTTTAAATAATTTCTTTGAATAAGAACTAAGGCAATCTCTTGGAGAAGGATATTTATATCTCATTCTCCAAAGAATAGATTATTTTTCCTTTATTTTAAGATAGATTAAATCCCTAAACGAAATAAAAACAGGAGAGCATACCTTCTTACTGACAGGAGGATATAAATTATTTTTCTCATCTCCTTTTTTTAGCTAATTAGTCAAAATGTTGAAATAGATAGAATTTTGAAAAACAAAACATTAAATTTAAAGCAATCTTTTAAATTAAAAGTTTGTTTTCTTTCCTCGATATATTATTATAAAATTATTTTCTAAAATACACTTGGGAAGATAATGAGTTAAATTCTAAAAGTAAATATAAATGTCAATTGTAAGAATTCTATGTGTAATGAAATTATTATCTGAGCTAAATTATTAATAAATACATTTTTATCAATTATAATTACATAATACAATATAGCTTTATTTAAGAATTATTGTGTTTTTTATTAATTTATTTTCTTTTTTTACTTAAAATAAAAAACGATATACAAATATGTATATAAAAAACTATATATATTGGCAAAAAATGTTATTTGATTTTAAGGTCAACTGTCTTTGCCTGTTTATTTAGATATTATAATTCTTGCGCTCAACTCTATGCATGCTGGACACCTCGCGCTGAATCAACACTGTGCCTACAGAAGTTCTTGCACTCAGTCGACTCTCAAGATTCTATCCTTTTTTCTCTCTCGCGCTCAATCAGTACTTACCCTTCATAACGACCTAAAAGTACCCTTTGTTTCTGACCTTGCCACCTGCAGGTATCAATCCTTTCACGATTCTGTATCCCATAATCCTAATCCTTTAGTCTAAAACCTCTCTTCTAATTCCATTCCCGGAAATCCTCCCCGACGACTGAAAAGGCAGTGGCCACGCGATTTATTAAATTAAATTAAATTTTAGATAGCATATTGTAGGCATATCATCAATTGTGAGTGCTGTCACTGGACAGTTGCTTCAAATCATGATTTTTTTTATATCAAAGATATTATTATTACTTATAACAATGTACTGTTATAGGTGTTTTTATTCAAAAAAAAAAAAAAAAAAAAAAAAAAAAAAAAAAAAAAAAAAAAAAAAAAAAAAAAAAAACCTTATGAGGGAAATAGGAGCTAAGTGAAAAACACTCCGTAGTTGAGTTCGGGCATCCAGATAGTAAATAATAAAGTTTTATGTAAATGATATCAAGAATATGAAGACTAGACAAGGGACTAGAACACCCTTAATGGATCTAAGAGTCTTAGAGACCAAATTTGTGGGAACTGAATTTCCTCTATGCTATTATTTGTACAAAGCTTTTAGTTTTAGAGTGAACTGAACATCCCTATATAATATACTAAATTACAGAGTGTCTGTTCTCTTTCCTTTTAAACACTCAATTTCCTTCCCTAACCTTCATTTTTAAATTCTCAACTACCTCTATTTTTCTTCCCATTTATTTATTTTTTTTTTTAGTTATATTCCTATTTTTACTTTCTCTTGGCTCTCCTCAACTCTTTCTGTACCTTTCCTAAAACCTTCAAATTTCTTTCTCCTCCATTTTTTGTAACCCTTATCTTCCTTCCAACTCCATTAATTAACCCTCCCCAATTTCTTCGTAATCCCCCCTCTGCCACACCCTCTCTCTGCTTTTTCATTTTCTTTTAATATATATATATACACCTCTCTACTTCTTCATCTATTCATCACTAATCTTTTCAACCACAGCACCTTGTTCTTACTGCGTGTCTATTTTTCTCTTTCACTAGTTCTTATCATTTTTCTTTCTTGTTTCCTCATTACTTCTTTTCTGATTTTCCCTTTTATGATGAATATGTTTGAAGACTGGAGGACAGAACAAATTTCCATCACGCAAAAAACGATATAAAAAAAAGTGACACTAGTACCAGGATGTTAATCAATCAGGAGCTTCCACTTTATTAGTCCAGTGTGTGTTAATCTATCAAGGCTTGTGTTCACAGTTTTGTCTCTGCCTCAAGGGCTTATACAGTATATGGAAGTGCGCAAACTGGAGGCAAAGATAGGTGCAGGACAAAAGAGTCCTCCAGCTTTAAGGAGGTATCCCGACAAATTTCTGTCCGCAGACTGTTATGCACAAATCACAGCAATGTCCACAAGATCCATTTCAGGGGGTGCAAGATATGTCACTGTCTTGTACCCCTGGCATGACAGGAGCTCAAAATAGTTAGTTTCACTTATAGTACTATATATTTTGCCACAAGTAATGGTAGCGCGCTAGTGTTGTTGTCTTTGTATCATGTATAAGCTGACATTTAATTTTGTTTCGATTCTTAATTAAATTAATAAGATTATTTACAACAAGACTAATTAATAATTAATTAATAAATGGCTATATGTG
Organism: Gerris lacustris; assembly: GCA_951217055.1. Taxonomy (NCBI): domain Eukaryota; kingdom Metazoa; phylum Arthropoda; class Insecta; order Hemiptera; family Gerridae; genus Gerris; species Gerris lacustris. The sequence goes on along the minus strand of OX578283.1, from coordinate 20,346,490 downwards.
GGTTAAATGCCCAAAAATATATCCTTAGTTCAATGTTTTTCCATGAAATGGATAAATTTACCGATTTCTTTTTCACACCTTCTTTTATCTCCATTCTCTTTTTTACGGTGTTTTTCCTCCATTATTGTTAATATTGTATTATTGTTATTTAACAAACTCGCTTCTATTAAAATGTCAACAGATGATAAACATTACCATCAAAATTTAAAAATTTGGAAAGCCATTATTGACCACCAGCCTATTAGGACTTACACAGAAGCTTCATACGGTGACTTCATATTATAATTAAAAAAACGAACATTTTGGTTCAGTACAATAATAATTTAATATTTGTAAAAAATAAATTAACAAATGTATCCCCATACCAAATAAAGTTTTTTTTTTCTTATTGGGCTCTAGGGATGGTCATTAAATAAACATTTCTATTTTTTAAAAAAAACAATATAGTTTGTAATGACCCAGGTAGTTGAACGGGACTAAACCCCCCCCCCCCCCTTCCAAAAAAAATAAAATAAAATATATAGTCTGTACGAATTTTCGCCCATGGGCATCCAAATAAAGTAATTCCTCTACTTATCTATTCAGTACCTATTATAAATCCATCTAAATAAAAGTTTATCGCAGAAGCTCACTTTTATAGCTTAAGCTATAGTTTGTTGCCCTAAGCTAGTAAATTCTAATTGTCCGTTTCTACTTTTGGAAACTAGATTCCATCTAATCATACCACATTGATATTCACACACATTACAAATGAATCTGAAGTTGCTCTTTAAAAGTAAACCGTAGAAAGCCTTTTAAAGCTATTAGAGCGTCTAATTTAAATATAAATCTACAATGTCTAAAGTAGAATGAATAAATATGTACTACTATACATTTCTGAACATAAAAGTCAAGAGAACTTATTTTATACTGATTTTTATTCAAGAATAATCGTAACTACTAATCTTTATTGAAGATTTCTTGAAGTTATCTTATTTGGATAGAGTAGAAAAGGATACAAAAAACCATAAATAGATGTAACAAGTTAAATAGAGAATATTCTGTTCAAAGTTTCGAAGAGTAGATTTTTATGAAATTCAATTAGACAACTTTTATCTGAAGAAGGATTCAACGAGGTAGATAAAACATTGAAGCAGTTAAATTCCTTTTAGAGACAAACATACTAGAGCCAGATGTATCTTTTTAAGATGTCAATTATCCGGAGATACCTTTTCGTCTGTGAATAGCTTCATACAGACATGAGAGCTCGTTTGAAAGAAACCATAATACAAACACTCTACACCACACGGTAGTTGAAGCTTCAAAAGCAACGTAATTTTAAACTCTTACAAATTCAATTACAAAAAGCAGTGCAAATCCACTTGTGTAAATTAGCAATAAAATAAATATAAGATTAAGAAGATATATTCAGAGCTGTCATCAAAAGCTGCTTGCTTAAGAATGATCCCAGTAATTTATTACACAATCATAGACAAGACGCATTAGACTTGCCTCGGAAGCCAACGCTATAAAGCAGTTAAAATCTTTGATTATTCGAGTGTTTTGAATACCTAACATGGTAACACTAACATGGGGATTAGTGTGACTAAAGCCTAGTTTGCACGGGTCGAATAATTTAGTATTAGTAGCCACGGTCGAGTAATTTAGTCAGTGTCGAATATACTAGGCATCGCGTGGCTCTATCATTGAAGCGAGCGTATTGCAATGAAATACTGAATATTGAAATTTATTAATCATGATGAATGTCATAGTTGAAGATAAGTGGAAGAGGGTTAGTGTAGGGAAGAGTGGGGGTACTCGGTACAAAGCTTTACTTCCTAAACAAACCTATACGGCTATAACAATCTTCACCACCCGCGGTAGCTTTTAAACAATTATTATAAATGTATCTCGTCGCTACGCAAAGAATTTTGCTTGTATCAAGTTGAAATTTTGCATACATGTTTCAATTGTGCATTAGATGGTGTATATGAAGTTTTATTAAAATCGATAGGTTAGAACGTAAGATATCGGTAAAAAGGTTGTTTTCTCTATTATAAACGTTTAGGTCCGCTTTAATAGTTTTAGCGATCTTTATTAAGTCATAGCGGTGTCGCTGTTGGTTTTAGTAAAAAATGTTATTTGAAAAAAATGGTCGTCTCATCGAATAGATGATGATAGAATCTTTTCCCGTCCTGAAATTCCAATTTAATTTTTGTACCTCTCGTTTACGCGAGCGTTGCGCGCGAAATCATGGACGGATCACGCTGTCCAACGAACTTAGCCTGAGTATTAGTAAGAGGAACATGTATACCAAATTTCAACTAAATCGGTCAACTTTTACTCAAGTTATCGTCACACGCGTGAACGTTACTGACAGACAGACAGACAGACAGACAGACACGGAACATATTTCGTTGAATGTAGGAAGCTCGCTACGCTCGCTTCAATAAATGTAGTAAAAAACAAAGTGTCCAAACGAGTCGAGTACTAAATTACTAAACTACTCTACTAAAATACTCGACCCGTGCAAACTAGGCTTAAGAGTGAGTGGGTAATATGGTTAAATTGTGAACCTACAACACACAACCTAACATAGTCTAAGCGACATACCTTTAGTAAAATTGGTTTAACACTATCGAAGAACTGAATGGTTCTACGCTTACGCTATTAACCAATATTACTTATTAAACTATCTCATATTAATATTGATATTGTATTAAATATCATAAAGGTTGATTGATTGATTAATGTAAGTAATGTCGAATTAAATTTATTTATTTTTTAACATATTTAACAAAATCATAAGGTTTACTAGGATGACCTCGAAACGCTAAAAAATGCGAAACAGTTGGTTGTTTACTCTTCGTTTTGGATTTTCAATACAATCAGATTTATTTTCATCAATACCTCGGAAACTAGATTTATCCCGGGAAAACGACTTAAATCGTTAGATTCGTATTTTAGGGGACTACATTTTAAAAATTTTTTAATAAAAAACATCAAAAATTTTGTCGAGAAATAATTTGTTTCAGAGTTTTTATAGGGTAGTGCCCTAAAATTTAATTCTCAATTTCACCTCGGGGTAATTCTGAACCTATATGCCACATTATATCTAAATCTGCCTACTAGGTTATGCTCCTTGCGTTTCCACAGAGCACAGAACGACAGACTACTGACAGACATTTTCGTAAAAACACTTTTTAAGTGACTTCCAAAATAGAAAAAAATAGACTGCCAATTTGTGTGGCACATAGCTTCCTCGTATCCTATCATGTACTTTATTTTTATATTAACATTAAAATTATTGTTATTTTACTTTATGGTTATATTGTTTATTGTGTAAAAACTATTAATAGTTTTATCGATCTTTAACACTTCATAGGGGTGTCGCTGTTGGTTTTAGTAAAAAATTGTATTTGAAAAAAATGCTTGTCTCATTGAATAGATGAAGTTAAATTTTTTTCCCGACATAAAATCCCAATTTTAAATTTGAAGTTCACGTTTACGCGAGCGTTACTCGTGAACGCTTTGACGGATTACGTTGTCCAACGAACTCGTTCTGGGCATTGGTAAAATGAACATGTCTACCAAATTTCATTAAAATCGGTCGACATTTACTCAAGTTATCGTCGCACGTTTCATAATTCGCGGACACACAGACCGACAGACAGACACGAGACCAAAAATGTTCCCTGATGTCTGAAACGGATTTCTGTCTTGGAATTTTTAAAATCGGAGGCATAAAAGTTTTTCGTTCTCAAAAGTGAACACAATGCTTCCGTTACCTTCGGTAAGCTCGGAAGCAAAATACATAAAATCATAAAATAACATTTTCACGCCATCACAATACTTTCTATTTATATATACATCTACGTATATGAGAAAGTAATAAAATGAGCACTTGAATAGATATTATACAAATCGATAAATTTATATTTTTATTATCTCACACGCAAATATGAAAAAAAAAAAAAAAAAAAATATGAACATTTATTCGTTCAAGATAGACAAAACAAAAAAGAGAAGAGCAAAAATAGAAACATCTAAGAAAATTATGATCTATAAATATATATAAGCTTAAGGCTCGGTGGAATAAGGGAATTAAAAACATGAGACATTTTTCTGCCACAAAAACAAAAGGTTGACAAAGGCTAGAGAAGTTATACCTCATATCTACAAATTGCTTATTTCTAGCTTTTGGTTTCATTAAACAAGATTTTTGTTTGTTTTGCCTCGAAACAGTTCGAATTGGTAGAGTAGTACTGTTTGCAAATCTAAAATAAAGGCGTAAATATTTAAACAGACTCGAAGTTATTTAATTTCTAATTGCTCAAACTTAATCCATTTTGAAACAAAATGTTGAATCACTCCTAATTCCAGCTAAAAAAAAAACTCTTTGAAGGTAGCTGATCAATTAGATACCTGTTTCGTTCCACGTTAAGGAGAGTAAAAGTAATTAGGAACCAAAATAAGAAATAAATGGCCGAAGACTCATGCCATTCACACTCCCTAACCTCAAGAAAAGCATAAACATGTCTTTAATGTTTGAACTTTCACAGCCTTAAAAGAAAAATATGAAAAATCAAAACGATGTAAATAAGTTACATTTTTGTTTTAATTTATTATTTTAGTAAAATACAAACATAACATTAATTACTGGTAATTTATTATTAGTTATAGGTATAACTAATAAATAAACAGAAGAAAGAACAATAATTTATTGGATTAGAAAGAGATATGTAGCTGAGTAGATATGTAAACACCATTAACACCACGTGAGCAATATATTTTTATTTCCCCTTACTAAAACTTTAATAGCAGTATAATTCTTTCCCCAATGAACTTTTGAGCATGTTTTGTTTATTTATTTTGCTATTTAAGCAAAAATAGAGAAAACACAGGATAGGGAATGAGAATTATGTATAGGGAAATGAGAATTAAATTAAAGAAATCCCTCTGTTAAACAGTGGAAGAGAGAGAAAAAAAAAATAGTTTCTGCTATTTTTAGTTTTGTTAGTGTTTTATTTATTTATTTTTGCTTCCGAGCTTACCGAAGGTAACGGAAGCTATGTGATCGTTCTGAAGAACGAAATAATTTTAGGTCTCCGATTTCAAAAATTCCAAGACAGAAATCCGTTTCAGACATCAGGGAACATTTTTGGTTCCGTGTCTGTCTGTCGGTCTGTCGGTCTGTCGGTCTGTCGGTCTGTCGGTCTGTCGGTCTGTCGTTCAATTTTTGCGAACCACCATATCTTAAAAACTACACGTCCAATTTTAATGAAATTTGGATGGTAGGTCATAATTAGCCCATTGTTGGTCCCATATAAGTTTCAACCTTCTGCTATTATTTGTTTATCTTCCACATGCTCACAAACATACATTTATTTACTGCCATATCTTTAAACGTAACCATCTGATTTGTATGAAATTTTTATGGTTTGTCGAAAGTAGCCTGCAGATAACACCTGCCTAATTTCAACTTTCTGCACACTCTAAATTGTGCTAAATTAATATGTCTTATACTATAAAGCCGCACGGCTAACTGACTCACTGACTGACATTAATGTTTACCCACTTCCAGAAGAGCTAGAGACTTGCGGTTTGCGACATTCGACGCGCAACGTCCATATTGTTAACAAAAATAACTATAAAAAGTTCACTTTTCCCCCTTCTTCCCCCCTTAAAAAAATTTTAAAGGGCGACTTGATTTTTAAGCTGGTTTGGGGGCTTATTGCGGCTAAACGGTAAGTCGTATTAGAAAATGGATAGCACAAGTGGTAACTGATTTAAAAAGATCTACAACTTTAGTCCTATGAGTTTTTGTCGTATTATCATCGGTTGTACCTTAGATTGTGATAATTTTGTTATTTTTTGGTTTTAATTTTTTCCATTTTTGTCTTTGAATGGCCATAGTTTCTATAATAGTTAGCCGATTTTATTTCTGATTGCGGCGATCGAATCTCACACTAATGCTCTTTAAATTGAGTATATTTTATTTCATTAGTTCATCCTACTTGGTGAGAACAAGAGAGTAAAATTTTCCCCGTGTGCCGTGTCACGTGGCCACTTTTTTCGGTTTTTAATATTGTGTCGTATATCATTTTAAAGGCCTTGATATGTACATTAAAGCTATTTTATTTGTTGATTTTTTAAAAATGTTGTACATGTACTTTAGTACCGATTTATAATTTTGTTATAGGTTAAAGGGTTTAAATACTTTTTTGATATTAGGTTTTTTATTTATATGTATTTATTAGTTAAATGAATGCCCTTTTGTATTGTTTGTTTTTTAAAAATATAATTTTGGTACCTCAGAGTACAGGGGTACAAAATGATAAAGTTAATCTTTTATAATATGATGTATATCGCTGAAAAGCTCTTGCATAGTAGATTAATTTTTGTTATATTCTATTTTGTGTTATTTTTAGTTTTGAGGGGGGTAAAACAAAAAAAAAAAAACTATTTATACAGCGGTTTCTACGATTTGGTTGCAGTTTTATATTTGTTTATTAAATTAATTATATGTGCGCTAACTTTTGGTGCTTGTTGGAGGCTTTGTTTCTCCAACAAATGTTTAAATTTCTTCAACTATATTAAATATTTACTGGAACAGTGCCGCGCCGTTCCAACTTTTTGATTATTTTTATCGAGGTATTTTTCATAATTCGGTCTTTTCTTTGCGAGGAAGCTATGTGCCACATTAATTGGCAGAGTATTTTGTTTTAATTTATTATTTTAGTAAAATACAAACATAACATTAAATATTGGTAATTTATTATTAGTTATAGGTATAACTAATAAATAAACAGAAGAAAAAACAATATTTATTGGATTGGAAAGAGATATGTAGCTGAGTAGATATGTAAACACCATTAACACCACGTGAGCAATATATTTTTATTTCCCCTTACTAAAACTTTAATAGCAGTATAATTCTTTCCTCAATGAACTTTTGAGCATGTTTTGTTTATTTATTTTGCTATTTAAGCAAAAATAGAGAAAACACAGGATAGGGAATGAGAAGTATGTAGAGGGAAATGAGAATTAAATTAAAGAAATCCCTCTGTTAAACAGTGGAAGAGAGAGAAAAAAAAATAGTTTCTGCTATTTTTAGTATTTTATTTATTTATTTTTTTAGAAGAAGATTCAAATTGTTTTTCTATAGATAGGTTTGTTAATTGTTCTTAAATACATAAACTTTCTTGATTTTTATTTCCTTAGCCGCAAATAAATTGAATTTGAACTCAAAAGGTTAATAAAATAACGTTTACTTTTCTGTGAAATGATTTTTAATACATTTTTTAATTTCTATCATAAACTGTGGAATTTATTTTTTTTAACTATTTTATTTTTTTATAACGTTGATGGATAATTCAGGTGTAATAATAACTTAGTAGCATAAGACGTTTCGACCCAACTAGGATCATCTTCAGTCACAATTTATTGATCTAAAAGAACAATAAATACAGGATTTTTTAAATAACCAACAATTTTATTTTACGTATTAATCTTCATTTTTATTATAAAATTAATATAATTAATATAGATTATAATTAATATTAAACTCCCAACAATCTCAGTGATGTTTCTTATCCTTAATTATGTAAGTACTAACTGAATTTTATGTTTCTCACAGTGGATCTTATTTATTGTTTATAAAATGAATTTTTGTTAATTTTGATATTAAACTGTCAATTAGGAAGATGTTAATAGTAAATTAGTTTTTAAAAAATTTTAAATTTCAAGACTCTCTCTCATGGAGATAGAATTATTTAACTTGTGTTTAACTCATGAATACAGCTGACTGTAAGTAGCTATTATTAGTATTATTAATTTAAAAAAAATGTTATGTATTGTGAATTAGTTTAAATTATTAGTATAAAGGAACTTAATTGAAGTGTTAATTAATCTTATTGTTATTTTAGATCAATAAATTGTGACTGAAGATGACCCTAGTAGGGTCGAAACGTCTTATGCTACTAAATTAAAAAAGTTCTTATTACACCTGAATTATCTATCAACTTTTAAAAAAAATAAAATAGTTAAAAATAAAAAAGAAAGGGTGTTTATCTCAACGTTTTGCTTATTTTTATTTTTATTTTTTTTTTATGTTAATAAAAATTATTTAGGTTTTATTATTCTAAAGAAAACCTCGTCTAAAATTTTCTAAAACCTGACATTTTAAATCTACTTCTTTTACATTTTTTATCTACTTCTATTATTATCGATAAGAGAGGAAGCAATATTTTTATAAGCAAATTTTAAGTCTAAGCAATAAATTACATATTTTTAAACGTAAAATCTACATCGTTTAAAGAATATAATAAGTTTATGATTAAAATAAGACAAATAAATAAAGTTTGAACCCACACTACAATATGTCTAAGTAAAATTACAATGTAAATAATCCTATAATAGAAATTTAAATATCATTCCGTGTTACTATAATATATTAATATGAATAAGGTATAATGAAATTAGAATAAAATTAATTATAGAAGAGAAAACATATATACAATATAGATTAATACATAAAACAGATTACATATTTGTCTACGTATTGTCGTGTAATGGTTTATTATAAATTTGTTATAAAGGTGGTTTAAAATATGAATAATTTTATAAGATAGATAAATCTGGATTATGAAATTCTGATTATATTTCTGAGAAGGTGCTAAACTAGGATTATCTCTGACTTTTTCATTTAAACATATTATAATTGGAAGACGTGACATTACGGCAAACACTAATACTGCTATATTCTTTCGAGGACATAATTTACATTATAATTTAAACATTATTGATTCTATAAATAATTAAATAATAATTTAAAGTAAAATTACGGGTTCCATTTAATTATTTGTTTTATTTCATTTACCTTTATCTTTATTCCAGTTTTTAATTAATTTTGACTTATATAAAAAAAAAACTTGTTTTTTTTATTTAACAATGTTTTTTTTTATTAACTTAACAATAAACTTCTACAGAGGAAACATTATAGCATAGCAGTTAATAATTATTTACGCACCAAGGGAGTAAAGTAAGTGATTGCACCCTGAGCGATGAAGTTGATTCCTGAGGCGAAGCCGAGGGAACCACAACGTTTACTCCCGATGCAGATCCGAGGGAGGTAATTATCGCGAGGGTGCAAGTGATTTTTACTTCCGAGGTACGTACAAGATTTTACCTCCAGAAGGGAGAAAAAAAATATGGAAAGATTTTAATTTTAAATTATTTTATTTAATTAAAAATACATTTTTTTTTATATTTATTTAAAAAAAAATAGTAAGATAAAATATTAACAATTCTCTAAATAAGTTTAATCACGTTAAAATTAAATTATAGATAGTAATTATTTGAATTTCAATGCTAAAATTTAATGGGAGAATCAGCAGGAAGCTGAGTCGTGTATTGAATGGTATTGACAACTAATGTATATACATATGGATTAGTTCATCTATATTTAGAAATTATGATTTCGCTTTTAACTTGTTTTAATCACTATGGCAACCGATGGGGATGTTACATGACATGTGTGAAGATGACATTATAGATTTAGATATTAATCAAAAGTTAGTAAAGGAAATGTGTATTAGCACCAACCTTATTTAATTGTGCTTTATTCTAGGGCAACACTGGAGGGAATCATGAAAGTTCATGATTTCCTTTTTTTTCATTACTCCCTGTTTAATCCGACCGGGTGCAATGAGTATCTTTCCTCCCTGTAAACTAGGGAGGAAAATTCACTTTTTCTCCATGCTGGAGGTAAACAATTTTTCGTGTGACCTACCAAGAAATAATTTTCTATTCACTATTAGTCTTCAGTGATAAAATTAATTATGTAGACTAAATTAATGATTATATGTGAGCTTTATTATTAGTCTTTTATAATAAAATATTCAATACAATCTAAATAATAAATAACATGGAATAGGGTCCATTTTAGATACTATCGTAAAATAGTAGATTTCGTCCCGTAACTCACCTGAGCTTTGCGGGCGAAAAAAATAAAACCAAGCTATTTTTCAAGCTACTAAAACCTCCTGCTAAACATTTCCATCGTAATTTGAGTAAAGAAGTAAAATTCTGTCTTTCTACAATAGGCTCTAATAAGGTGAACACGGCTTATTACCTCAACAGACATATTTAGCGCCAGTTTAGAGACTGGAAGAGCAAAAGGCTGGATAGAGGCTTGAAGCCAAGTTCATAGTAATTTAAGAAAATCCTATCTTAGCAAACGCTAATATTATTATTACTGCTAGGTACGACTTGATATTATCATAGCAAAATTTTCTTTTGACTGTTATTCCCCTTATAAAAAAAACTGAATGTTCTTTTTTATACTTTTACTCCCGTTATAAAAGCAGAAATGTGATATTTCTTTGTCCCAATGTACATTGGATTAAACATTACTTCGTCTTAAGAGTTAGTTAGACAAAGGAGTGCATAAATAATTTGCATATCTATTTATATACATACTAAAATAGCATAGGGAGTAACCATCTAAAGAAGTACCAATTATTTTATTCTAGCGCGTTAAAAAAAGTAGAGATAATTATGAAGAAGATTTATTTTCATTGCACCGTATGAACGTCATTCGATTGAACACATTTTTATTTAGAAAATTTTAAATAAATTAAAAGCATTAATATACATATTTAGTTTATCATACCATTTAAATCAACCGTCATTTTTTAAAGCTAAAAACTGCTTACAAATACAAGGAAATATAAACTACTGCAAAAATACATTGAATAAAATAAATATTATGTTTAAAATAGATAAAAAAGAGAATTTAAAGGATCTCCTTTGGTTGTTTAATATTTTATTTTGTTTATAAACGTTTGATAACTACGTTATCAAACGCGAGTATGTAAACAGTTCTGCTTACTGGATTTAAGGGAATTTTAATCGCTTTTAAGTTTTTCGTAAAATAAATTGATCTTTCAATTTAGATGTGTTTATTTTGCTTTTACTTTTTCATATAATTAGTATAGATAAAACGGTTTGTACAACTTTGATCATTTAAAAAAAATATAAATAAACTCCACTGAAACACCAATACAACCTTAAAAGTTGCTTAACTAAAAATCGAATATCATAAATAGATACTCATCAAAAAATATAGTGTGGTACATAGCTTTCTCTCAAATCATTTACTATAATAATATTGTACTATTTCAACCCATAATTTTTAAGTTTATTTGATTTTTTCCATCTTTCTTTTAAATCAGTCTTATTATTTTTTTACATGCGCGAAAGCGTAAATTTAGAACTATTTAAAGGGAGACTAAGATTGAAATTAATATGGATCATTTGTGGGCAACATTAAACAAACAATGGGCGCAGAAGGAACTTTTGTGAACTAAAGAACCTTAAGTGGGACTTAACCTTATGTGGGAATTTATGTAACTCAATAAACTTATGTGGAATCAACAATGGGCTAATTATGGCCTGTCATACAAATTTTATTAAATTCGGACGTGTAGTTTTTATGATATATTGGTTCGCAAAATTTGAGGGACAAACCGACAGACAGACTCAGAAACAAAAATGTTCCGTGATGTCTGAAACGTATTTCTGTCTTGGTATTGTTTAATTCAGAGACTTAAATAAATAAAATAAAATAAATTTTAGTTTTCAGAACGACCACAATGCTTTCGTTACCTTTCGGTAAGCGTTAAAACAAAATCGGTCCGAGACAACTCAGACAAACTTTCTCATATACGAGTTCATAATTATTTAGCCCAGTGTTTTCAATTTATTAGTTTTCGTATGTAAATTTAATTATTATTGTGCATTTCATTAAAAGTTATCATAAAAATAACTTCTCCCGGACGGGGAATCAAACCCGGGCTCTCTCGGTCCGCGTTTTAAGCTTTTTTCTAAGGAACTAGATTTTTCCCGGGAAAACGGCTTATATCGTTGGATTCGTATTTAAATGGACTATATTTTAGAATTTTTTAATCAAAATCGTCGGAACCGTTTTCGAGGAATTTTTTTTCCCACGTTTTTTCAGAGTTTTTGGGGGGTTGCGCCCCTAAATTTGGAGCTAAAATTCATTTCTCGATTTCGCCTCGGGGTATGATTTTTCTGAACATCTATGCCAAATTTCGTCAAAATCGGCCCTGTAGTGTAGGCTCCAGGCGTCTGCACAGACGACAGACAGACGACAGACAGACATTTTTTAAAAACCACTTTTTTGGACTCAGGGGACCTCAAAACGTGTAAATCCATCAAAATCTCGAAATTATCTTTATATGAGAAAGTAAAAAGGGGGAATAAACAAATAGATTAGAAAATAATGGATCGCAAATAATGTAAAACATGATTAATATTCGAGATAGGACGCGAGTAAGCTGTCCCACATTAATTGGCAAACTATTTTCTATTATAGTGTTTATAGAATCTGTAATAAACTCCTACATTAAGCCATATTTCGTTTTCACCTATTATCACATAAGACAACAGTAACAATGCGTCAATTTCGGATCGCATTACAATATTATATATTCGTGAAATACTAATACGAAGTGAAAAAAAAAAATTAAAACAAATAAATATATATCTATATTTAATAAAAATCATGTATAAATCTGTCATAATTATTACATCATACAAATGCCAGACGTTTGACTCGCTATTAAGCAGTATGATGTAAAATTAAATTTATGTAATTTTTATATCAATATAACTATTTAATTACAAATTAAAAAAAATATAGAGTAATGTGATTACAAATGACAGAGTTTTTATTAAATTTTAATCATTTTAAATCAGATTAAAGTTTCTAGTTTTCTGGTCTCATTGTATTCTTAACATTTAACCTTTTAATAAATATTCATTTGTGCCAAGTTCGTTAAAGGTAATTTAATTTTTAAAAATGTATCTCACTAATCTTTATCACTTCAGACCCGACAGACTTTTTAATTTCCAATTATCTTTTCTTTCCGTTTCCCTATCTCTCTCTATCTCTAAATTAATAAAAATATATCTAAAACTAAATTATCAATTATGATAAATAAATTTAAAAAAAAAAAATGACTTAATATATGTAATATAATTAAAATGTAATTGCATTATAAACACGTAAAAAATAAAAAAATAAAATAATAAATTACGTACTAAACATGTTTTGAAATCCTTTTGATGTTAAAGCTACTTAACAAAACAACAATTAACTTCTATTTTCATCCTGGCAACCACCTAATTCGCTTAAATCAAATTATTATCTTTGTAATATATAATATATATATATATATATATATATATATATATATATATATATATATATATATATATATATATATATATATATATATATATAAAGTACTTATTTAGTATGTTACTCCCCTTTGTTTTATTGGAATATAAATTGATTCTTAGAAAGGCTCTCTTTAGAACGTTAGCACCCACTGAAAATATTTTTTTTTTCTCTCAAAATTTAAGAAATGACTCTGTTTCCCATTATACCAATCCTTTAATTTAAAATCTACCATTCTTTCATATAGAAATCCTCCTAGCCGCAAAAAAGAAAGTGGTCCCTGACTTATAAAACAACAATTAACTTCATGTAGTATTCCATATTGGTAATACTTTGAGTAATGTCATTTGAAACAAAAATCAATTTTAAAACTTTTGTTATCTATATCGCTCATAAGATTCACCTATAGTTATCTGAGTGGTTGCAGTGTTATATCAAAATGAAAAAACAATTCTTGAAGAAAAAGGCGTACATTACAAAAAAAAAAAAAAATATATACCTAAAAATGAGAAATTAAGTTGTTAGCCTTATTATATTAAATAACGAGAAACTCTCCAAAAGTCTCCGTTACTTGAAGAACTCAATCGTATTTTTAAAATATTTCAATGCAAATTGAGAATATATAGAGCCTTATAACAATGAAACTATAAGGCTATAAAAATATGGAATATAACTTAGGAACTAAAAATAACTTCTTCTCGGCGGGGAATCGAACCCCGGCCGCGTTTAAAGCTATTTTCTCAGGAACTAGATTTTTCCCGGGAAAAAGGTTCATAGATTCGGATTCAAATGGAATACATTTTAGAATTTTTTAATCAAAATCCTCGGAACCGTTTCGAGAAATAATTTTATTCCACGTTTTTTCCGTGTTTTTTGGGGTAGAGCACCCCAAATTTGGGACTAAAATACATTTTTTGATTTCCCCTCGGGGTAAGATTTTTCTGAACATGTATGCCAAATTTCTTCAAAATCGGCCCGTAAGTTTAAGCTTCACGCGTCTGGACAGACCACAGGACAAACAGACATTTTTAAAAAAAAAAAAAAACACTTTTTTGGACTCGAATCCTCAAAACGTTTAAATCCATCAAAATCGAATTTTTGTGTCATCACAATACTTTCTCTTTAGATGAGAAAGTAAAAACGGTTCGAATGCAAGATCTTAAAAATCTTAACAATTCAAAGGGTGAGTAAATAAATGCTGCTGGAAAAAATTAATAAATAATTTTAGCACTGATCGAATCAATGTTAAGTTAGATGGTTTGATTAAGAGGGTTTTTATTATATTGTAAGGGTCAACAGGCAAAAATAAGGACCCTTATACATTCCTGCACTTGTCTGTCTGTAACAGAACTGATATCCGAAAGTACTTAACTCAAAAATTTAAAACTCTGCAGTTATGTTATTTATAATAATAATAACCCAAATACAGGGAAGTCCAAAAAATCATCCCTTAAAAACAAAGGGTTGAAGTTTAAAGGGTTAAAAAATGTTTAACGAAAATTCGTCATGGGGTGTTAAATTAAAGAGGAGGGCATTCTGAGGACAAATATGTATTTAGTTTCATTTTTGTACTCTCATTTTATCTTTGCACTAAGCGCCTTTGAAAATTTCGTTTGTTGAGTTCTCCCCCACCTCTATTTTTTTATATATTCTTTTTTTTTATCAAATCATTGAAAAAAGCTTTTTAAAAAAATTTAGAGTTATTTTTTGTCAAAAAATTATACGTAACATATTTTTGGGGGTTAAAAAATGTCGCCCCTCCCCCCCGAAAAAAAAGAAGAAATCTATGTTTAATAAAGAAAGAATAAATCTATGGTCCGGTCTTCAAATCTACAAAAATCCCAATCGAAATAATTAATTACATAAAAAAAATGCTTAGACACAGTTAATTAAATTAAAAGAGCAACATTGATTGAAACATAATCAATGTTGTTGGATTTTTAGACATTGAATAGACAAAACTTTGTTGGACACAATCGATTAACTAAAACTAAAGTTGTCTAAGTTGTTCAATATAAATCAGTAGCTATTAGTTTCTTTACGAAACTGATTAATTTTTCTAATTGAGTATAATTTGCAATCACTCAAGTCCGGCAACAACTCGGTATAAGCAAATCCAGTCAATCAATATACATACACATACACACACACACACACACACATATATATATATATATATATATATATATATATATATATATATATATGTGTGTGTGTGTGTGTGTGTGTGTGTGTGTGTGTGTGTCTACGCGTGTGTGTGAGTGTATGAATGGTTATAATCCATTAGACTATAACTATTTCATTTTGATTTTATACCTTTAAAAGAAACTCCTTTTTCATATTCGTGGATTTTAAAAATTTAAAATGCATACTACTTTTTAAGGGGATAAATGTTCTATAATCTTTTAAAGGTAACAAATAATTTATTATTGTAGTAAAATCTTAGTCAACAATTTAATCAGTGAAAAAATGTTCATGTATAAATAAAACTAATGTTATTTTATAGAAAAAAACGTTCAACATTAAAATTTCTACTATCTATTAAATTACATTAAAAATATATTTTCTTCCAAGTAAATATACTTAATCAATTAAGTTAAAATAAGATAAATTATCAAGCATATATATTGAATTGTCAAGTTATTATTAAACGTCTTCATCTTTATTTATTCGAGTGTTTTTATTGCACATTTTCCTCTAGTAAAAATAAGATATTTCAATTAAGGATATTGCTTCAGACTTAAAATAAAATAAATAAATAGAAAAAAACGTTAAGAATTAACATAAATCTAAAAAAATATGAAGTAATTTGATTGTTTCTAAGATATTTTTAAAAGTAAATTATATATATATATATATATATATATATATATATATATATATATATATATATATATATATATATATATATATAAATATATATATATATATATATATATATATATATATATATATATATATATATATATATATATATATATATAAATTTAATGATGATATTTTTAATAATTTTTAATGAGTAAATAAAACAAACATGGTTAATTAATTATATTGTAGCAAACAAAATATAAGATAATAACTGAAGAATTATGATTTATAAATGTGTTACATAAGCATAAAAACATATACTGTCTGTAAATAAATATATAAATATAAAATAAAAAATGTATACTAAATATGCTAAATATATTATTTGAACAAACTATTTAGGCTTCATAAAACTAGTGGTGGAACTTAAAAAAAGAAGTGAAATATCAAATTAAAGTAAAAAAAAAAACTAAAAAAAAAAAAAACTTCTAAAGATTAAAATAAATAATATATGTAATAAATAGATACATTTTAATATCTAATTAAATTAATTAATATTGATAAAGAGTATTAATAGGATACTGTACGTACTTATTGTTAAATTGTCGGTAGTGCAGTTTCCAAACTTGTGATGTGATAATACTTAATAGTATTCATAAAACATTTTTCTCATGAATAAACGTATATTAAAATTAATATGGTAAATATCAAATTTAAAGCAAAAATTGCACGCGAATTTTTTAATAACTAATAAATGTTAATGAGTCGGCTTTTGTTTTATTTAATAATTAATTTTAATGAATGATATTGAAAAGATATAAATGTATAACAAAATGCACACTTTATATTTTATTCGGTTGCCCTTCAAGGGCAGATTGTTTGTAGGTATATCACAGAGTCCGATGAAGGTCTCGTTAAGAAAGGGTGTTGATAGCACTTTCCTAGGTATCGGAGCACAGGTGGGGAGAAAAGGAAAGCATGAATGAATGGTGCCGAGTATTCTCCAACGCGAGGTGCGAGATACGGCTAAGGACTGATAGCTAGTTTAGGCCGCGGACTCACATCGTGGTAGAGGGGATGCGTTGCACCTCTCAGGGGGAACACAAGCACTTGGATCCCGGGGGCAACTGGGAGGCAGCGGCTACCAACAGCCTAGAGGTACGGATAATCCGCACCATTTCTTCTTATAGACTATCTAGCTAGACATCGCGAGGTTCAACCGTGAAGCAATAAGTTCTTTATTTTATTGAAGCGAGTGTAAGCGAGCTTCTTACATTCAACAAAATTTAATGCATCTTGTCTGTCTGGCAGTAACATTTACGTTTCCAACCACCATGTTCCTTTTACTAATGCTCAGGCTAAGTTCTCTGGACAGGGTTATCCGTCCAACAGTTCGCGTAAACGTGACCCTAAAATATATAATGGGAATTTCAGGACGGGAAAAGATTCTACCATCACATATTTGATGAGACAAACATTTTTTATACATACAATTTTTTAATAAAACCAACAGCGACACCGCTGTGGAGTGATAAAGATCATTAAAACTATTAAAGCGTATACCTAAACGTTTAAAATAGAGGAAACAACGTTTTTACCAATAGCTTACGATCTAACGTAACGATTTTATTAAAACTTTATATAAATCGTCTAAACCGTCTAAAGTACAATTGAAACAAGCTTGTACAATTTAAACTTCATAAAACCATTAGTTATTGAATAGTGAAGTGATCTATTCTATGATTCATAGTTTAAATGAAGATGGCCGGAACAGGTAAGTTAAGGAATATGTAGAACGCCACCCTTCGCCCCCACTACACGGCCCTTTATTACAATTTTCATCCTCTTTAACTATCAACTCATCACGATTAACTTTTTTCTTAATACATATATCATATTTATTGCATTACGCTCGCTTCAATGATAGAGCCACGCGATGCCTAATATAAGATTAGTAATCATTATTGACTAACAAACTTTTTATTTCAGTTGAAAAAATTTCAAATAAGATTAACTACTTTAGTTCTAATTTATATAACTTTTGATCAAATCTAAAATCAACCACTGTAGAAAAAGAGACACTTCTTTAGACTGTTGATCCCCTTATATAAAAACAGAAGGGAGTAACAATATAAAGAAGATGTACGGAATGTTCTTCTTTAGACTGTTACTCCCCTTATAAAAGCAGAAGCGAGATATTCCTTTGTCCCAAAGTACATTGGACTAAACATCTCTTTGTCTTAATATTTGCTTAGACAAAGGAATGAACAAAAATAATTGTATCCATTTTATATTCTAAAAAAACAAAAAAAAACATAGGGAGTAACAAGCTAAAGAAGTAACGAAAAAGACTACTGCCTTAGAACTAAGAATCAACACAGAAGACGTTGTTAAACATATAATTGTTTGCAGAGAGATGAGACACGATTTCCCTAATGATCTAACAGAATAAATACGAGTAAAGTATCTGATACTAGTGTACCTCGTAAAGGGCTGCAGCGACAGCTACGTTCATTTATCGACTTACTATTGTTTTCGATCATCCTAATAGATGCATATGGTCTTTTAAGTCCCAAAAATTATTTAAAAAAAAAAAAAGTAGAGAGAATTAGTAAATAACCACTCCAATCGATTCATAAAAGTATAATGCATTTTTTTATTTTGATAAATCCAATTATTGTAGAAAAAAAAACAAAAAAACACATGAATAAAGATGTTTGATCATTTATTTTATTATTCTAAAAACCTGTGATACCTCTCGATCCCCTTTATTAATAATTATTTATGTAAGGAAATTTATATTTTATATAGATTTTATTATTTTAATACATGATTTTCCTGTTGCTTAAAGTAGTAACTCATCTCCTTATTACAGTCAGCACTCACTAACGTTTTAGGAAGTAATGTAAGATCTTATTTGAAAAAAATCAGTCCGGGACAACTCAGACAAAATTTCTCGTATACGAGTTAATAATTACTTAGCTCAGTGTTTTCCGTTTAGTATAGGTTTCGTTTTTCGTAGGGTACATTTAATTAATATTGAACATTTCGAAAATATTTATCAGAAAAATAACTTTTCCTTGGCGAGTAATCGAACCCTCTCTCCCTCCGCGTTTAAAGCTATTTTCTCAAGTACTAGATTTTTCCCGGGAAAACGGCTTATATTGTTAGATTCATATTTATATGGTCTATATTTTAAAGTTTTTAATCAAAATCAAAATAGTCACTTTTTTCAGAATTTTTGGAAGGTAGCACCCATAAATTTGGAGCTAAAATTCATTTCTCGATTTCGCCTTGAGGTATGATTTTTCTAAACATGTACGCCAAATTTCGTCAAAATTGGCCCCGTAGTTTAGGCTCCAGGCGTCTGCACAGTCGGATGAAAGAAAAACATTTTTTAAAAACCACTGTTTTGGTCTCAGGGGACCTCAAAACCGTGTAAATCCAACTCAAAATCGAATTTTCGCGCAACGCAATATTTTCTCTTCATATGAAAAAGTAAAATCATTCACATTTTAACATTGGAACTTTAATTACGGTTAAAGTTATTGAATCTTCTTCATTAAATTAATATTAGAAGGAGAATAACAGTGAACTATAAGTGTTTCCTGTTTTGAAGGCCGAAAGAACCCTCTGTTCCATCCAGACCTATTTTGAAGAGGGATTTATGGAGGTAGAACCTTCACCCTTGGGTAGGAAGGAGCTAGTTGGAAATTCTGTAGAGGAAGTTGGAAATTCCGAAGAGGCCGTCAGGAAAAATGTGGGACCTCCTCTTCCAACCAAAGTGTTTCCAAGTCGGTCTAGGTTCATTCCTAAATATTTCACACGTTCTCTTAGAATCTTTTATGAAGCGTTAAATCCGTTTTAGGTGTTTTCCCCAGAATTCTTTAATAGAAGTATTTACGTAAACTTGAAACAAGAACAGTTTTCTTTAAAATGAATAATTGTTATTTGGAAACCATACTTTGTTTTTATTGGGAGAATAAAATGGATTATTCCATTTCAAAAAAATATTCAGTTCAGTACCAGATCAAAGTTCACGAACGTGTGGTAAAAGAGTGTTGCTAAATGGACTTACTCTGTGCCAAATATCATACTTACTGACCATTTTTGACTCATGCTATCTTCACAAGAGCACGACCCTATTGACTGACAGGCAGGACATGCATATCAAACAGAATGCATACATTTTAACAAAGCTTACTGTGCCCTATTTAATACCTGCATATACTCAAATATGAAGGAAGCGTTCTGAATAAATTATTTATTTCTCAAACTTCTCTTGAATTAGAGTATGATTTAGAACTTAAATAGCGCTAATTATCAATAATCTCTCTTGTTTTATAAATTTATTTTAAGGCAAGCCGCACAAGTGCTCTTTCATATATCATAATGTGATTTCATAAACCAATATTTTTAAATAATTAAAGCTTACAGTAATTTTTAATTTACCATTGTAAGCTAAAAGAAGCATTTAGAAGCTTTACTAAAAAAATCAGTCCGCGACCACTCAGACAAACTTTCTCATCCACTAGTTCATAATTACTTAGCCCAGTGTTTTCCATCTATTTTTTTTCGAGTTATCGTAGGTAAATTTAATTATTATTGAACATTATCAAAATTTATCATAAAAATAACTTTTCCTTGGTGGGAAATCGAACCCGTTCTCATGAACTAGATTTTTACCAGGAAAACGACATACGAGTATATCGTTAGATTTGCATAAGATTTGCCGACAGAATTTAAAAATAAAATTGGACTCGCAGGGGACCTCAAAACGTGTAAATTCATCAAAATTGAATTTTGAATCACAATCATTTCTCTATATATAAGAAAGAAACACTAATATTTTTTACAGTCG
This sequence comes from Gerris lacustris, assembly GCA_951217055.1. Lineage (NCBI taxonomy): Eukaryota > Metazoa > Arthropoda > Insecta > Hemiptera > Gerridae > Gerris > Gerris lacustris. The sequence goes on along the minus strand of OX578283.1, from coordinate 20,325,575 downwards.
TTATATGATTTATAAAATTTTACTTTGATTAGACAGCTTAAATTAAAACCGCACTGGGATAAAAGTCTCGCAGCAATCAACAAGATTTAATAAGAGACAAAAAATAAATGAATAAGTATTCAAACCAATAAATGAATAATTTTAGAGCTCTGTGGTAACATCAATAGTTATTTTTAAATAACATTATAATATGTCAATTGATCAATTGTACGTATAACCTACACATACTATAGGATATAATTTATACTATATATTATATAGTTTTGATTACTGTTGAATACTAGAATATATTATATTATAAAATAATTTATATAAATATTATTTATCTATAATTTATATAAGTAGGTACATATTAAATAAAAGCTGAGCATACTAATCACTCACTGACTCATCTATCTCAGTTTCTCTGCAACGGCAATAACTTGAGATTTGAAATTTTGCAAGGAGGCTTTTCTTACCCTTAGGTTTAGGTGCTCGATACGATCTACCATCTTGATTCAAGATGGCGGCTATTAATATGCAGAACTTGAAAGTTAGCTTCCTATTATGAGGTAAACAACTTTAGTGAAATGGTTTTCCAATCGGACATTTAATTTAAAGATGGCGGCTGAATATTTATTTAAAACATGTTCCCTCACTTTCATAATTACCACCGCTTCATTGAAACGATATAATAAAAGCTATATGCCATGATCATTTTTAAACAATGTCTACCATTAGGGATTTTTTAAATTTCTTTAAGGGGAAATAGAGGTAAATTAAAATAAGCAGGTCAAGTGTGTGCTAGTCAGCACACAGCGAGGGTCCGTAGGCTACCACACTGTATAGTTTAAGTTACCCTGTTTTTTAAAATGCTAAAAAGCTTACTTTGAGCTATCCTATGGGTCTGATATTCTCAAAACACATTAACAAACTTCTGATGAAGTATTTTTTGCCACTGAACCGGACTACAACCATATAAATAAATCGAAAAGACCATTATTATAAAAAAAAAAAAAAAAAAAAAACGTATTTTGTCAATAATTTTTTTTTTTTTTTTTTTCGAAATTTCCAAAAAGTGGTATCTTTACTTTTGGTCAAAGAATGTTCAGGAATTTTTTCAGATTTTTTTCACTTCACATAAGCGAGATAGAGGGGGGGGGGACACGTTTCACACCCGCTTCAAACTCGCCCTGTCAAAGTTATAAGTATAACCAAAGAATTATATATTTTTGTAATCAGCTCGACGTACCCTTTCATATGATACCCCTCACGGTGCCGAAAAAAAATATAAAAAATTTAACCCTTAAGTTTCTTTACCCTAATTTTTTTGAAAACATTTTTTTTAAGTCGCTATACTTTTAAAATATGTGGGTAGGTACAAGACACATACATGCCAAATTTCCAAGTGATCGGACGAAAGGTGTATCCGTGAGAGCAGGCGACCGGACGGACGGACAGACACACGCAGGAAAATATAAGGGTCCTTGGTTTTGCCTACGGACCCTAAAAAAGACGGTCCGGAAGAATCTTCTGAAATTTGGAAGTTAATGCATGGGAAACGGCTTCTCTTTGGGAGTTAAACATGTATTTATTAATTCGGTATAATTCCAATTTAAACTGTGAAGGAGTGGGGAAGCACAAGAAAAATACTTCTGCTATTCTGGGAAAAACATTTATAAACACTATTTTCATAATCGGAATCTCAGAGTAATTAGGCTTTTCTGAAATTTAAAAGTGTAACTGATTTATGGAAGGGAGTATAGAAATAAGAGGAGGGGAGAACACGGTGACATCAAGATATTTCCTTTTTTGCTTGATTCAAGAAAGTAACAAACCGGACACGGCGATTGCATTCCGCGAGTAGAAGCCATAGAGCGAACTGAGACCTGAACTGAAACCACGATGGTTTACCCCCTACTGTGTACTGTTAACATGTTTTTGATCGAATTACAGACAAAGTAGCATTTTGCATGCGAGTGTGGAGTTTGCACCCGAGCGAGAGCGAGGGTAGTAAAACCACACGAGCAATGCAAAATGCCGTTTTCGCACGAGTTCCGTACCGTACTTTATCTACGATTGTTAGATTTAAATAATAAATACAAAAAAAATAAACTTGCTGTATGTAAGTTCGTATCTCTCTCTTGATAAAGATGGCATTAATTCTTGAGTTTTATTTTTTGCCGAATTAATTATTTCTGGAGGAGTATTATTCTCCACATTTACGTCAGTCACTTGATTCACTCATTGTTTTTCACTAAAAACTCGATATAAACAGTTACTTTAATAAAAGAACAGCTAATTAGTTTTGTTAAATGTAAACAAACTCGCTAATCGTGCGTAAAGCTGAAGAATTCCTCTTCTTTACCGCCCTAGGGTGGTAAAGAAAAGGAATTCTTCAGAACTATGAGACGCGCATGCGCAATGAATCACTTTCTACGCATCTAAACAGATACAATGTTTATATTTCGTATCAATCGTAGATAAACATGTTAACGTATCTTGCTTTGCCAACCATGTTTTATAAACCGATCATATATTTGATGTTGATAATTATGAACTTCTACACTCGTGCCAAAAAAAAATAGGAAATTGTACCCCTTAGAAAACTTAGAAATTCAAGGAGCTCCAAGACACAAGTAGGTATAGCATGTTTTAATAAAAAATCTAATCTTAACAACTCTGCTCTTGTTAAACCAATAAACAATTATTTAAGGTATTTTAGCTATAATAATATAAGTAATTATTGTTTAGCTATACAAGCAGTTGAAAAACAAAATGTTACAGGGCTTACAGGGTTTCCGCCTTGGATCTCGACTCCATATCCCTTACCTTGTTCCTTCCGTAATCCTTCTACCCACACAGCCCTAGTCTACCCCCGCCTTTTACAGTTAGTTTGTTATAAATATTTGAAAAATAGTTAAAGCTACAGTATTAACTCTTACTAAGTTAACACGCACACTGAAGATGATATTATACGTCGAAACGCGTTTGTGAGTTTAAATAAAAAAATTGTGGAGAAATTATTGTTGTGATACTTTCTACCAACCTCTCTAGTCATAATTATGAATTGGTACCACAAAGCTCAGTCAAAACAACTAATTTTATGTTTTGTACTATAGATGCAGATATTTTGTAAATTAAAAAATGGAAATGTATTGAAATATTTTCAGAGTTATCAAAGAGCTCTAGATGAACATAAGATTTCACAACATTTAAAAGGTAATGATTCACAAGACTTGGCTACACTTTTCAATTGCAATGTTTTTGATGGGATCATTATTACAACACAACTTGGATTATGAGTTTTTTTTTACCGTTTATAAACGGATTTAAACTGCAGGGAATATAAATAGTCACTGAATTTTTAGCTGTTATAACACGACCGGCACTTGGCCAAAGCTACAGATGATTTCGAGCGTCAAATTAAAATTTGGTAAAATCATTTTATCTTCTTTGAATGCCCTAAAATAAGAGTAATGTGCATTTCTAATAGAGGATTCAGTTTAATTTAATCAGTTGCAGAACGGTATATATTACATAATTCTTGACATTTTATTTAATTTAAAGCTTAACTAATTTAATTTTGAAAGTGAATAAAATTAAAGTTTTAAATAAAGTGTTTAAATTAGGATGGCTAAAATTCTTAATTTAAGAGAGGTATTTATTTTTGCAGTTCTGTTGTTAAAACACCTCTTGTGGACCGGACCTATCGCAGTAATAGTAACTTCTTATTTATTTTTCATAAATAAATAAGCTCTATTAAATAAGTTGTTCTATTAAGTATTTGCTGTTCAAATTTAGAAAAAAGTAATTTATGATTATTTATTAAAAATTAAACCAACTAGATTTTATAGACTCATCAGAATCAACTCTCATATGGGCCTTTAAGAACAGTTTAAAGTAGGCCATAAATGTTGCAGTATACTTGACAGGTAAACCGAAGCATGAGTGCTATCATAACTGTGTAGTTTGGTTATATAACTTGACAGCATTTTTACCTCCGGCTTATCTGTACAAGTTGCCTGTGCAGGTTTACCAAAATGTGAAACACCACCTTAAAACATCTATAATCATAACTTTTTTCAGGGATCGATATAACGTGCTCGCAAACTGTCACCTGAAATTATCGATATATCTAGGAATGGTTCGAATCCCAACGGGATAAGGGAATGTGTTTCACATTGATGGTCATGAGTGTGAAGTGGATATGAGTAGTGGCCTATTCCCTCTCATCCAGATGGACGATTACTGGGTTTCCCCAATGGACCCACCATTCACCTTTGAGTTTAGAGAGTCTTTAGGCTCAACCTTAAGGTTCCGAGGGTGTAGAAAGAAATAATTTTATTTCAAGACTATTAACACAAAAATGAGAGAGTGTTTTTTTTTAATTAATTAAAGAAACCCAAATAACCCTTAAAAGGCCAAATTCTAAAGTTATAAAGAAAATAGTTATAAAGACTAACCTAGCATTTTGCAGAAATTGATGGCAGCCATGAGTCTCTGCGATAGTCTGTTAATTTCTGCTAGGTATTCCTTTACTGCCGATAATATCTGCTCCAACAGCGGACCAAAGATTCCTAAACAAAACACAGATATGCTTAATATTGATTATGTAATATACTTGATAGAAAAAGGCAACATATATAGCTTTAAGGCACATTTAAAAAATTCACATGGTCGACCGCATGCCTCAGAATATTTATAACCTGATGAGGAAATCCGTTTTGCAGTCTCCAACAAGCTCTGCAAAAAACATGATTTAGCTGAGGGAATTTCCTTGGACACATCCAGACTCTTAAACAGACATTTTTTTCAAAATTATGGTTGTCCAAGAGCTCAATGCCAGAGACTGTATAAGCTGGAGAGAGTTGTGTGAGAGCTATCTGCAACGGGTTCCACATAAATACTTTTCTATCACTGGCTTTAAAGTAGCTCCACTACTAGAGGCAAAGAGCTAATTCGCGCATAGCTACAATGAGTTACATCATGACTCCAAGTCATATTGGCACTATGGATCCCATTTCTTTTGAAGAAGGGGATAACTGTTACAGTAACATATGTGAATGTTAAATCGATATGCTCGAAAACTTTTGCAGGTGTTAAAGCTTGTAAATCGTGTCATGTAGCTTTAACATAATGGGACTTTGGCAGCCTTCTCAGGAATAATTTTAGGAAACGCGCCTTAAAGACTTATAGAGAATAACAGTCAACTTTTGGTTTTCTTTAAAACATGTTGTATACAAACTTCTTGAATAAGGCATCATTTTAATATAAATAGATATATATATATATATATATATATATATATATATATATATATATATATATATATAAATATATATATATATTGGAGCTTTTTGCTGTTATTCGCCTTTGAATTTTTTTTTTATAATTTTTTTATGTTGATGGATTCTCAATACATCTATATAACTAATACATTATTCGAATATTATGTGGTTAAAATAAGCTTATAATATGAAATATAAAATGAGTTTAAACAAAGACTAATTCACTGCTCTTATAAATTAACATTGAACAATTTGTTCTATAAATATATCAAACGATAAATTGATAAACACTGCAAGACTAAACAATATTGCTCACTTATACACTTATTAGTAAAATCAATATTCAACAGGTAATTTAAAAATTTGTTTGACCGTGACCTAGATAAAATTGCACTAATAGAAATAAAACTAAACTCTTGTACATAATTAGAAATGAAAGATACACACACATATAAATAAATATATATATATATATATATATATATATATATATATATATATATATATATATATATATATAAATTATATGTAAAATTATTTTTAACATATATATTTACGGGGAACTTACATAAGAAAACCGTGTAATTGGTAGTTTTAGAACAGGCCAATTACATTAAACACAGACACAGCATTGAAACACGTATGGACGATCTCACACACGTAACCGACCTTGTTCCACCGCTCACGCCTCATTCACAAACCTAATATATTGCTTACAGTAATTGATGGTTTCACAAAATGTATCATATATCATATATCTCATGTATTATCAGATCGAAAAATAAGCGTTTTCAGAATCGATTAGACTATTAATCGATTTGACCTGGTAACAATATTATGTTTTATTAAGTTTTTAAAAATAAAAGGATTTGTGAAATATATGTTTTTTTTTAATGAATTTTTCTTAACTTAGGTACAAAGTATTTAAAGCCTTTACCAAAAGCAATTAAAATTAATTGGATTTTATTTTAGCACTGATATTATATGCATTTTAAATTTATTATATATTTTAATTTTATTAATTATGATAAATCCTAATTTTATTTTTTAATGAAAGTTTAATCTATAAAGAGAAGCCTGCTTTTATAACTTATTAGGACCTTAAAGCATAACATTTTGTTTCAAAAAGAATTTCAGCGAGGTCGATAAATATGATGTATTATGTGTGTTTATAATTCGTTTAGTAGGTATGTTATATATACTTAGACACCTGCTTAAATTAACATGTTACGTTTTGATATTGGAAAATTATAAGATTCAATCTTAAGCTGTTAAGTATACTTTAGTGTAATTTATTTAATATTTTATTTTAAAATCAATTTGTATGTTCTTGTTTTTTATTAAATTATTTAATCAAATTTAATTTAAACGTAAAATGAATTTTTGCTTCTGAGCTTACCAAAGGTAACGGAAGCTACGTGATCGTTATGAAGAACGAAAAAATGTTAGGTCTCCGATATCAAAAATTCCATGACAGAAATCCGTTTCAGACATCAGGGAACATTTTTGGATCCGTGTCTGTCTGTCGCTCTATTTTTGCGAACCATCTTAAAAACTACAGTTCTGATTTTAATGAAATTTGGATGGTAGGTCATGATTAGCCCATTGTTGGTCCCATATAAGTTTTAAACTTCTGCGCTCATTTGTTTCTCTTCTACATCCACACAAACATACATTTATTTACACCTACAGCTTCATAAGTACTTATCTGATTTGTATGAAACTTTTATAGTTTATCGAAAGTAACCCACAGATAACCCCAGATTAATTTGAACCGTCTGCGCTCTTTAACTTTTGATAAATTTATAATTTAATTCATTTAAAAAACCAAAATAATTTTTACAGATTAAAAAAACGGGGGAAACAAACAAATTAGACAATTATGGCTTGTAAAAGCATAAAATCAATAATGTACCTGATAGGATGCGAGGAAGCTATGTGCCGCAACAATTGGCAGTCTATTTTTAATAAAACTACGTGCGAGCATTATTATTTTTGTTATTAGATGAAGATAAAATATAAATAACAGCTGGTCAGCCGGGTATTAGACCGTGAAATAATTAAATTCAAATGACGAATTGGATAACAGTAAAACACTCATTCCTATGATTTATCAAAAACCTGGTAAAATAGCCAACAATTTTAATCAACTAGTAGCATTCTCTTAAAAATGTAATTTACTTATTTTCATGATATGATATCTGACTTTTGTATAAGACCGTAAGTTTCATCTCTAATGAAATATGTCACTGCTCTTTACAACTTTATTTAAAATTACAAATGTTAAAACATGAAAGAAGCAATTTGTTAAGTAAAATATTATTAAGAGGTTTAAGTAATAATGACAGCATAACTTTTTAGTGTAATGCAACAATGATTTGGGAATACTTCAAACATATCCCTCTATATAGCCTAGCCCATTAACAAATGAGAAACTATTAAAACTATGTTAGAACTATTTTTATTCTATATTAAAGACAAGTTCCAACGACGCGTGGCTCGCACCTGCTCGCCGCGTATTACTTACAAGTAGTACGAGCCACGCGTCGTGGTAACAACGAGGCTCGTTGCTGGTGGTTGTTCGTGGCGTGGCTCGTGCTGGCTGGAAACCGGTGGAGAGTTATATGGAGAGTTATATGGGAGAGTTATAGTGGAGGTGGACAATGTGATTTTCATGATCCTGAGTACAAACATTATTTAGTAGATCAAAAATCAAGTGGATGTTAGTTTGTCACTTAATAGGTGATCACTTTAATTTGGAGTAATATTTGAATAACTAACCTATCAAGTGACAAACTCACATCAACTTGATTTTCGATCTACTAACTAATTTTGTAGCCAGGATCATGAAATCCCTATCATAATGGGTATGGGACATGGTCACTCTCCACCGGTATTGTTTTTCAAAAAATGCCCATTGCCAAGCTATATCCCGCAGACGAACTTAGCCGACCAAATATTGTTAAAAGGCACCAAAAGATTGGTCAGGTACTTTTTTGCAAGCAGTCTCTGGACTAAAAAACGACAGAAAGCTGCAAGTGATGATATTTCGAGTTGGTGCGAAGTGCATATTCGTACTATTGCAAATTATATACGAGTACATGGACAATCTTATAGTGTTCTCGTTTTTCTTCTTTTTTTTGCTGGCCCTATTATAAGTCTAATAATATGTCAACAGTCTTTAGGGCTGAATAAGTATGGAAACTAGCTGTATGTGATATTTTGTGCCATCCTCAAACCTTAATAATTGTCATTGTTTAGTTAGTTACCAACATTTATCAATTGATAATTTCTTTACCATTACTTATGTAATTCGCAAACATAACTTATAAAATTTAACTTTTAACAAAAAAAAAAAAAAAAAAAAAAAACAGGTTGAGTCATCATCAAGGTGCAACTGAAAAAACCATGGTTATATCTTTGAATATAGTCCTGGTTATATGTTTGTTCACACACATCTGTTTAAGGCTGTTCTCAAATTGACCAAAACCTACAAAGTGTGGGTTAATGAAGGCAGGGCATTTTCCCACATAGTGGTTGTGGAAGTATTTCTCTGCTTATAGTTACTAGTTGATTAATCCGTCTTGTAATAACCTAGTGCTATTGGAACAATTGGATGTTATAGTTTGAACAAATGCCAGAATGAAAACTTTTTTCATCTTCAACTTTGGATGACAGTTTACACTATGAGTAAGTTTGGTAGAAACAACAAACTTAGTTTGTACTTTTGTTTCAGCTAAACATTTACCCTTGTTTCAGCTAAACATTTACCCTCTGCTATCACTAATTATATCTCTTTTCTCTACTATTCCTTTCCCTACTATTCCCTACATATTGTATTTTGCTTCCGAGCTTACCGAAGGTAGCGGAAGCTAATTCGGAATTATTTAGTTGAAGAAAAATTCTACTAAATAATTTTGTACTCAGTGGCCGCTCTCCACCGGTTTGTTTTTATCAAATGCCTATTGCCAAGCTTTGTCCTCTAGACGAACTTAGCCGTCCACATATTCAAAAGCACTAAGGGCTGTTTCACACTATACGGTTTTGGCCGTACGGCAATGTTTTAGTGGAATATAGAAGGAGACGGGCACTTAAACATTACCCGGCGACAGCAAAAAGCCGCACGGTGCGGCCGACGTGGTGCAGCCGTCCTTAACCACAAAACTCATGGCAACAGGATAGCCACCGTGTACCCAGTAGTCTATTTGATCAAATGCAGGCTTTCAAATTGGACGGCTTTTATTCGTACGGTCAGTTTCTCGCCAGGTTTTGCTCTGTACGTTTCTCTACAGTTCTTTTAATTTATTCAAATATTAATAATATTTATTTAATTAATTTCCAAAATAGACCAGTGCTGTGGGACAAATATCTTGATAATTAATGTCAAAAATCTGCAGTTTCGGTAAAAATTACTTAGGCTGTTGTAGCACTAAAATTACCCCTGTATCACTGACATTAGTAAATACGAAAACGTTCATATCTACTACTTGGTTGTTCTTTGCAATGCTATCTATTTACCTTATGAGTCACAATAATGCATTTATCTCATTATCACCAAAAATTGACATTGGTTGTTTTAGCACCAAGGTACAGTATACAAAGACAGAAATGGTTGTTGGAATTGGTTGTATACAATTTCTAAATTGTGTGTTCTGATGCTGAATGGTATCCTTCATCTTTTCATGCAGTTCATCAAATGAGGCAACACACATCCGGAAATAATTAAAAAACCTATTTTCATCTCTACGTAGATCCTCAAATAATGTATGAAATGAGCCCACTTCATCTCTCTTTTGGTTTATAGGATGCACCCACATACGGCGTTTGCATTGTCATTTCTTTTTGCGACGGTAAAACAACCATAATGCAATAATTTGTTTACGGTCCATAGCACAGCACTTCACTACACTTTTAAAAACCTTCTGATTGCAAAAAAGCCGTGGTCAAATCGGATAGTGTGAACAACCTGTCAATTCGGATTTTTGCCGTATAGTGGGAAGCGGGCCTACAAGATTAACTTATATATACAAAATTCTAGCATGATCTTAGTCAGAGACTTTTTTGCACGCTACCTCCTGAACTCCATACTTATATAATTCTTATAAATTGAATTTTTAGCCTCATCTGAACTACTATCGACCTTAAAACTCATCATAGTAGAATAATAACCTCTGAAACTGTCTCTTCAAAGTCGAGATATTCTTTTTCATTCTTGTATAATCAATGATAAGTCGTAAGATCTCAATGATTGGTACAAGGTTAAATCTTTTAATTAGTAATAGACGCATGTCACGCGCATTCAAGCCATTTAGACAATGGTGTGACCCTGTGACACCGGAGCTTCCCGACCGCTACCGAAATCCTCTGTCTGAAGAGTAAAAAGAAAGCCGACAGTATGACTGACGTGACGCAACATGGGCTTGCTAAAAAACAATCTGTTCTAGAATCACAAATGAACTACCTACAGTGGTCTAGGACAACATAAAACAACAATACACCCAACCTCACAATAGGAAACAAAAAAATTTGACACCAAAATAAGTTTAACGTCATAGTTTCTCTTTAAATTTCATATGGTATTCTTTATCCACCTCGCACCAGGTGTCCTAAATACATCTATACATACATTGTAAGTCTCAAATATGTCAGTTTGTTGTTTAATACAGACATTTTAGTATGGTAATTTTAAAAGTTAAAAATAAATAAATAACCCCCCCCCCCCCCCCAAAAAAAAAAAAATAAAATAAAATAAATAAATATGAATTTTACAATAACTATCAGGCTAAAATAAACTAGATCCTTTTATCAGTCCAGAAAAATAATTTTAAGAAAAATCATCACAAGACAAATATCCTAAATTAATCCCATTATTTTAGAGCAAGCGTTCAATCATTATTTTTAAATAGATTATTATTCATTTCTATTCTGGTCGTCCCCTTCACATTTTTTTAAAAATATTTATTTATAATTTCTTCTTTTTGTATCAATAGGGTTTTGTTTTAAATGAAAAGAACTTAACTTATTCATTTAGGTTTTTAATATAAAATATGGTTACATTTTTTGTCCCTCTTTTTTGGGACATTTTCAAAACTTTTGGGTAATAATTTTTTAAATAATAAATAAAAAAGCAGGAGTACTACAAAAAGTCACATGCATTTTTTAAAAAAAACAATTATTAGGTACTTCAGAAGTAAAATTAGACACAACCACTAAAACTCTAAACAAAAAAAATTGTTTGCAAGGTGAGTCACTTTACACAATGGGATCTGATCCATGATCCATGACTGAAGTCCATGGATCAGATCCAATAATCAAGAGTAAACATTTTTTTTAAAAAAAATGTCATTAGACTTTTTGTAGTATTCCTGCATTTTTATTTATTATTGAAAAAAAATTTACCCGAAAGGTTTGGAAATGTCCCAAAAAAGAGGGTCAAAATATAACCATATTTTATAATAAAAACCTAAATGAATTAGTTCATGCTTTTCATTTAAAAAAAAAACCCTATTGACACAAAAAGAAGAAACTAACTTAAAATAAATAAAAGTCCAGTCATGCACCATGACTTAATGAGCGAATTTTCAAAGAAATCTGCGTATATTGGCATATGATAATATAGGAAAATTTTGGTTTAGAATTTGGACGGGTGAAAAAAAAAAAAATTTGGTACACAGGGGTACGGGGTACAAAAGTCAAAATAGTATTTACCCTTCAAGATGCATATCGTTGGAAATCTCTTTAAGAGTACTGTTGGAGACCAACAGTTGTTCTTTATTTTACTTTATTATTTATGTTCTTTATTATTTTGTAAAAAATGGCAATTTTAGCAACAAACGGACATATCACCTCTACATTTTAAACTCACTTCTTCGTTAACGTAAATAACGTAAGATTCGCAGGAAACCACGATGCAACCTCCTCCTTTTTTCTTCGAACGTGTTCGGAGAAGGCATCACTTTCACTGGAATTCGAACACATATGATCCTACGCAAGATTTTCCTTACGTAATTACGGAGTAGATAAGGAATCCGTATCCTGCGATATACGCATTCGCCCTCCGAAATCTGCAGAAGACGGTTCTCATCGCTTTGTAAAAGCGACCGACACGTGCACGTGTCACCACTCAAGTATTAATGTTTAAATAATTTAACTTCATTGGTTTAGCATCAGGGCCCTCAGCATCACATAATTTTACTTCACATCTTCTCATCTCTTCGAGTCGAACAGTAGAAGACGTGGGACTAGCAGCTTGCAGCCTAGGTCGCAGCGTCAGCGTGGACAAGTCACCACGGCTAAGTCCATTTTATATGTATAACATTTCATGTATTTAATTTAACTTCAGTGTGAATGTGTGTGTGAATGATTGTTTTGGTGTGAAACAATTTTGTGTGTAAATTTAACTTTAACTTAACTGGTGTGAATGCGTGTGTGAAAGAAGCTTCACTTATCTTAAATTCCTTTTTTCCGATCTATTGTCTGTATTCGGTTTCGGAACGAATGCAGACAATATATCTGGTTTAACTTCATTTTTCATTTTTAAATTTCATTTGTAAAACAACTGCTGGTAACTTATACCGCGTGGCGTGTGCCACACGTAAATTTATTTTGATTGCAATTATATGCTTGTTCGTTACGCTATCAATTCTTGTTCGTAGTATTTTATTTTTCCTTTTTTAAAGGTGGTCCTTGGGTTAATTTTGGTAATTTTGAAAACCAGAATATTTTAGAAAATCATATAAGGTTTGTACCCTATGAGTCTAACATAATGGTCTAGCTTTGGGTCGGATTTCAGCTCTCTCAATTTAATTACCCTTCTTTGCTATTTTTCACATCTGTCAATTTCAATCTAAAATTCAATTTATTCTTTCTCGTTATTTCATTTCCTTTCATTACGAACTTTTGGTAGCATTTTTTCCAGTGAATTTAAGTATCCTATGCTATAGGTCGGTTTTTGAACTTTGTTCCTTGTTAAGGTGACCTGTAGTTGTATCTCATTTATTAGGATTTATTTTACCTAATTTCTCTATAATTCATTTCAATGGAATTATTTTCTTATTAAATTCACCTGGACATTTAATTTACTCGTTATTCTTTCTTTATCTAATTTACTTTTTTTTCGAAATTTCTACCAGCAGTTAAATTGTTTAGAATCAGATTTTGTTTGTAATTTTGCCATTTCATAATTGAACTTTGGTTGGACACGTGCGTTTAATTAATTAACAATTAGTTATTTTTTCATTCTGGTCATTTAGGCACTTGATTAATTTTTACCTTTTTTGTTGGGGACTTTAAGCTTATTCAAGCTACAATTTAAGCTACATTTGATTAATGTTTTTTTTATATATCAAGTGTCTTTTGGTTTTCTGCATACTGATTTTCATCTTTAATCATCTGCCTAGGCTTGAGGTTATTTTTAGGATATCCTCAATTATAAAATATTAATTTATTTTCTGGTTCTCCTGCAAGCATTGACTTGTTCCTTTAGTGCCTCGCACTCTTTGTACATTTACTTGTACGTGTAATAAAATTTAAATTTATTTCTTGGATTTCTGACAAGCTACAACTTGTCCCTTTAGTGTTTCACACTTTTGTACACTTGGTGTACTTATAATTAAATTTAAATTTATTTTTTGGTTTTCTAGGCAAGCTACAACTTGTCCTTACACTTTTTTGTACACCTGTTTGTACTTTTTTGGTTAAAATTTATTTTGGTTCTCTTACAAGCTTAGACTTGTTTCTTTGGTGCCTCGCACTCTTTGTACAATTGTTTGTACGTTTAATTAAATTTAAATTTATTTTTTGGTTTTCTAGGCAAGCTACAACTTGTCCTTACACTTTTTTGTACACCTGTTTGTACTTTTTTGGTTAAAATTTATTTTGGTTCTCTTACAAGCTTAGACTTGTTTCTTTGGTGCCTCGCACTCTTTGTACAATTGTTTGTACGTTTAATTAAATTTAAATTTATTTTTTTGGTTTTCTAGGCAAGCTACAACTTGTCCTTACACTTTTTTGTACACCTGTTTGTACTTTTTTGGTTAAAATTTATTTTGGTTCTCTTACAAGCTTAGACTTGTTTCTTTGGTGCCTCGCACTCTTTGTACAATTGTTTGTACGTTTAATTAAATTTAAATTTATTTTTTGGTTTTCTAGGCAAGCTACAACTTGTCCTTAGTGTTTTTACACTTTTCGTACACTTGCTTGTACTTATACTTAAGTTAAAATTTATTTTGGTTCTCTTGCAAGCTTAGACTTGTTTCTAGTGTTTTACACTCACTGTACAATTATCATTTGTACTTATAATTTAATTAATTATTTTTTGTTTGGGATTTCATTCAAGCTTGACTTGCTTTGGTGTTGGTATACATTAATTTTACAATTACTTGTATTTATTATTTAAATTTTATTGGTTCTCTCACAAGCTTTGACCTGTGTCTTGGGTGTTCACATTAGTGTAGTTACCTTTACTGTATGATTTTAATTTAAATTTATTTTTTGGATTTCTTACAAGCGTCAACTTGTTTTTTTGGTGTTTATTCATCGTATAACCAACTTTACTTTATGATTTAATTTAAAATTATTTTTTTGGATTTATTATAAACATCAACTTGCTTTTTGGTTTTCATTTATCGTACAATCAACTTGTACTCATTTCTAGTTTAAGCATTAAACTTATTTGATTGTACAAAGATATTTTTTTTTTTTGTTTCTCAATTTATCATTTAATCTGATTTGGCCATTTATTTGGTCTTGGTGATTCCTGAGTCAACATTTATTTTATTTTCTTTATTTTTGAAAATCTTAGTTTATCAATTTTCAACTTTCTTGGTGTCATTCTTCAGTACGTTGAGTGTAGTACTTAGTTTGAACTCTATTTTGGTTTACCCTTTAATATTACTTTATTTAATTTTTTTTTCCTTCCTTATATTTTATATTTTTTGTCTGATCTCTATCACCATGTTAGGTGAATTGGAATTTGACGCTGAGTCGGTTCGTAGGAAGCTGACTCTTTTAATAGAAGATTTAAGAGAGATCAGAGATCAAGGCAAAAAATGTCTTATGGATCCCACACAAGTTTGGCTATTTATTGGTATGATGAGCTCTATCCAGGGCTTATATCAGCAATTTGATACATTGTATCAGGAACTCTGTGACAGTGTTAGTGAGTCTGGCGAGTCCGCGGCGACTGCTGCCGATCATGCGATGAGATCAAACGCCAAACGTTACTTCCATGAAAGTAATGGCTATTTAGCTAATGTAAATGAGTCGAAGGCACGGCCGTCTACATCCTCCGCAGGTAATCTCACTAGTGTCCTTAACAACACAACAGCTCCATACCATAAAACTAAACTTCCTGTTTTAGAGTTGCCCAAGTTTAAAGGTGATAGGAAGCATTGGCCGCGTTTCAAGGACACCTTTACAAGCTTAGTAAAGGATGATCCTCAATTAAGGGACATTGACAAGTTTCACTATTTAATTCGTTCCCTTGAAGCCTCGGCTTTAACAGTGATCGCTCAAATTCCTGTAAATGAAACAAACTTTTCTGTGGCCTGGTCCATGTTGGAGGAAGTTTTCGACAACAAGCGTCTCCTTGCCACAGCTTATCTTGACCAACTGTTGGACATTAAAAAACTGACATCTAAACCTAATGCTGTCGTGCTCACCAAGCTGGTGTCCGACATCTCTGAAAATATTGCTGCTTTTAAATTATTGGACATTCCGGAAAGGTTAGACTTCATGTATTTCTATCTAGCCAGTCGTTGTTTGGATCCCTACACCCGGGAACAATTTGAGTTGCAAAACACAGCAACATTTCCTACTCTTGACCAATTTGTCAAGTATCTTAGGTCCCGTTGTACAGCCGCTGAGTTGGCGAGTGGATTGTCTTCAGTTACTCTTGTAAAGGATGTCAGGGAGGAGAAAGTGTTGCGTAAGCCTTGGCAACCCAGATCTATGTCATCTGGCAAGTCAGCCTTAATGACTAGTTCTGGCAATAGATCTCCAGTTAAGGTAACTTCTCCATCATCACGAGCCTCTTCTAGCCCTTATCGAAGAACGCAGAGTTGTTGTTGCATCTGCAAAGGACCTCATCTCTTGATGAATTGCGTTAAATTCAGTAGTGTCTCTGTGGCAGAACGCCACCGCTTATTACGATCATGGAAAGGTTGTAGGAATTGTCTTCATTTTGGTCATGATACGTCTCAATGTACCTCCAAATACTTTTGTAAGTTTTGTAAACGCAAACATCACTCTTTACTTCACGGCTTTACTACTCCTCAAAATTCTTTAAAGGTTGGATCTTCCAATTCTTCGTCCCCGTCAGACAATGTAACTTCATCACACGAACAAAACATGTCACCTCCCGACACGCGTAAACCTGCTTCATTGAACACTGTTGGTTCGGGTCAGTTAGAAGTTATGTTGGGAACGGTCGTGTGTAACATATTGGATCCTAAGGGTAAATTACATTCTATCAGACTTGCTGTTGACTCTGGTAGTCACTTTTCTTTTATCACTCGTTCTTTCGCTGACCGTTTAGGTTTGGATATCGATATTTATTCTGCAGGTGTTTGGGGTATTGGAGAAACTCCGCTACCTGGCTTTAAAGGTCGAACTCGTTGTTCACTTTCTCCTAGTCATTCTATTTATCCTCAATTGTCAACCACTGCTTTGGTTGTTGACACTATTACTTCAGCATTACCTGGATTTCATTCTGATGAAGGTTTCTGGCAACCTTATCTTGAGTATGAGTTGGCTGATCCCAAGTTTTGGGAGTCACGACCTATTGACTTCTTAATTGGTTGTGATTTATTTCCTGATATTTTAACAGGTCAATTGATATCGGTGTTGCCTGATATGCCAAAACTTCTTGGTACTATTTTTGGTTTTACTGTTTTGGGGCGTGTCAGAGACATTTCTGAAGTTTTTTCTTATCCTGCTCTTATCGCTAATGCTGAAATATCTTCAGATTCATTAAATGATCAATTATGTCGGTTCTGGGAATTGGAAGAACCCGCAGTTAATAACTCTCTTAATCCTGATGATGAGCGGTGTGAGGATCTTTTCCGTACTACACATTATCGTTTACCCACAGGTCGTTATGTTGTGAGAATGCCATTTAAATGTGAAAATCCTCAGCTTTTCGGTACTCGAAACTTAGCCCTTCGTCGGCTGGAACATCTTGAGTCCAAGTTGCAACGGAAACCTGAACTTCGTTTATCTTATAATGCGTTCATGCGCGAGTACTTAGATCTGGGGCACATGCAACTCGCCAAACAACCAGGCAAGGTGTTTATTCCTCATCATTGTGTGTTTAAGGGAGATAAGGACAATATTAAGATAAGAGTAGTGTTTGACGCAGCTGCTCGAACTTCGAGTGGTTCCTTAAATGATCACTTATTAGTTGGTCCCAAATTGCAAACAAACATGGTTGACATTTCTTTGAATTTTCGTCTTCATAAATATGTTTTTACTACGGACGTTGTAAAGATGTTCCGACAGATTTTAATAGATGTTCAGGATAGGCTTTATTTACATATTCTATGGCGCTTTTCTCCCGAAGAGGCCGTTGAGGAGTATGAGCTGCAAACTGTAACTTATGGAACAGCACCAGCCCCTTACTTAGCTATTCGTGCGTTGAGACAAGTTGCGAAAGATGAAGGTTCTGCCTTTCCTTTAGCTGCTGCTGCCGTGCTTAGCGATATGTATGTTGATGATTTAGTTACAGGTGCAAATTCATTGCCTGAAGCCTTAGAGCTTCAACGTCAAGTCGTTGCCTTACTAGGTAAAGGCGAATTTACTTTAGGAAAGTGGGCGGCCAACCATCCTCAATTATTAGAAGTATGTAACTCACAGGAAACCTCAGGTTTGGAACCTGTTTCATTGAGTGCTAGTGACGACACCTCTATTAAAATTTTAGGTCTTCAGTGGGACCCCACTTTAGATTCATTTTCGTATAAAATAAATTTACCACTGGAAACATGTACTAAACGTGCAGTATTATCGGCTATGACAAAGATATATGATCCTCTTGGTTACATCGGTCCCTCGGTGGTCTTGGCCAAGATTTTAATCCAGGAATCCTGGAAACTTCAATTGACTTGGGATCAAGACTTTCCCCAACACTTAAAGGAACGTTGGTTAGAGTTTGTTAATACTATGCCTTTGTTAGGCAAACTTCGTATTCCCCGTTGGATTGTTCCGAACGTTGGTTCTGTTGAAATTTTAATTTTTGCCGATGCCTCGGAGACTGCTTACTGTGCTGCGGCTTACTTAAGATCCGTATCTGAAAAGTGTGTTCAGGTACATCTTTTGTTTGCTAAAACCAAACTTGCGCCAGTCAAAAGGTTGACTATTCCTCGTCTGGAACTCTGTACTGCTTTGCTTGCTGGTCGCGTATGGCAGAATCTAAGCAATTTTTGTAACAGACTTCCTTCTAATCCCAAAGTTTTCTTTTTCTCTGACAGTATGATTGTCCTTTCATGGTTGCAAACACCAACTCATCGTTTAAAAACTTTTGTTGCTAATCGTGTGGAAAAAATTAATGAATTAACGTCGGCAGGTGAGTGGCAACATGTGGCTTCTTGTGATAACCCTAGTGATCTAGGTTCCCGAGGTGTCACCCCAGAATTGATGTTAGGTAATACACTCTGGTTTAACGGTCCTGAATGGGCAATCCTTGATCCTTCTGAATGGCCGGTGATAAGTTCACCCTTTAAAGTTGATGTTCCCGAATTAAAGGATGTTCCCTGCTCTACATTAATTACTTCTGTTCCGGAATATTCTTTAGTAAATTGGTTTGATCGTTTTTCTACCTTTAATAGAATCGTCCGTACTTTAGCTTATGTTTTACGTTTTGTAAATAAATGTCGGAAGTTATGTTCGGATTCTGCCGAATTGAGTGAGGAAGAGGTAGTCAGTTCAAAGCGAATAGCCGTAAAGCTAGTTCAGAGACATTTCTATTTTGGTGGCAAAATTCCTTCTTCTGAAACTTCAATGCCTAAGGAGTTGATTAGTTTGAGTCCTTTTCTTGATGAAGCGGGTGTTCTGTCGGTAGGCGGTCGCCTTAAATTTTCTAGCATGTCAAGGGAATCTAAACATCCTTATATTTTACCGGGCAAGGCGCACTTATCTCGTTTAATAGTAGAACACTATCACCGCACCTTATGTCATTGTGGACCTTCACTATTGTTGGCTACTCTTCGAGGAATATTTTGGATTACTGGAGCCAGAAATTTGGTACGGCAAGTCACTCGTCAGTGTGTGAGCTGCCGAAAATTTGACGCATCTTCTATTCAACCGGTTATGGGTGATCTACCTGCTGTTAGGTTCCGCGAAGGGAGGGCATTTCTTCATGTTGGTATTGATTTTGCTGGTCCTTTCTTTGTTAGGGAGTCGTTACGTAGAAAGGCTCATACATATAAGGCATATTTGTGTATTTTTGTGTGTTTAAGTACTAAAGCCCTTCATCTGGAACTTGTATCTGCACTTAGTACAGAAGCCTTTTGCGCTTCATTGGACAGATTCATTGGAAGGCGAGGCTTGCCAGAGCGGATTCTTTCCGATAATGGAACCAACTTTGTCGGCGCAGCTAACGAATTGAAAGAATTATACCATTGGTATTTTTCGCCAGAAAATCAAGATTCCTTAAGGTTGTATGGTGCTCAAAAGGAGTTAAAGTGGAGCTTCACTCCTCCGTACGCCCCGTTTTTCGGCGGAGTTTGGGAGGCCGGTGTCAAGTCTGTCAAGAGATTACTTCGTTCGGTGTATGGCGACAATGCTTTGACTTTTGAGGAGCTGGCGACTTGGCTAATTCGCATCGAAGCCATCCTTAATTCTCGTCCCCTTTGTCCTCTGTCCAATGACATTTCTGATCTTGACTTTTTGTCCCCTGGACACTTTCTTATAGGTTGTCCATTGATTTCCGTACCCGAGAAGTCTCTGTTGAAGGTACCTGAAAATCGTCTCACCAGATGGAAACTGGTATTTCAAAAATCAGAACATTTCTGGCAGCGTTGGAGAACTGAATATCTCACGTCTCTACAAGAGAGGGTAAAATGGCGCAAACCTGCATATAATTACAAACAAGGAGATCTCGTCTTGATCAAGGAGAGCACTGCACCTCGTTTGCGTTGGCCAATTGGCAGAATTTTAGAAGTTTTCCCAGGGCATGATGGTGTTGTAAGGGTTGCGTTAGTTAAATCTTGTAGTTCCACGCTGAAACGTCCAGTCAATAAACTCATTCCTCTTTTTATGCTAGATGAGGATTCTCCTCCGGTTAGAAAATCTGGTTTAGAGCAACTTAAAATTTAATTTTAATCTAATTTTTTTTTGAATTCCTAAAGAATTTAAAATTTTCTTTGTAAATTTTGGTAGGCGGTATGTTGGAGACCAACAGTTGTTCTTTATTTTACTTTATTATTTATGTTCTTTATTATTTTGTAAAAAATGGCAATTTTAGCAACAAACGGACATATCACCTCTACATTTTAAACTCACTTCTTCGTTAACGTAAATAACGTAAGATTCGCAGGAAACCACGATGCAACCTCCTCCTTTTTTCTTCGAACGTGTTCGGAGAAGGCATCACTTTCACTGGAATTCGAACACATATGATCCTACGCAAGATTTTCCTTACGTAATTACGGAGTAGATAAGGAATCCGTATCCTGCGATATACGCATTCGCCCTCCGAAATCTGCAGAAGACGGTTCTCATCGCTTTGTAAAAGCGACCGACACGTGCACGTGTCACCACTCAAGTATTAATGTTTAAATAATTTAACTTCATTGGTTTAGCATCAGGGCCCTCAGCATCACATAATTTTACTTCACATCTTCTCATCTCTTCGAGTCGAACAGTAGAAGACGTGGGACTAGCAGCTTGCAGCCTAGGTCGCAGCGTCAGCGTGGACAAGTCACCACGGCTAAGTCCATTTTATATGTATAACATTTCATGTATTTAATTTAACTTCAGTGTGAATGTGTGTGTGAATGATTGTTTTGGTGTGAAACAATTTTGTGTGTAAATTTAACTTTAACTTAACTGGTGTGAATGCGTGTGTGAAAGAAGCTTCACTTATCTTAAATTCCTTTTTTCCGATCTATTGTCTGTATTCGGTTTCGGAACGAATGCAGACAATATATCTGGTTTAACTTCATTTTTCATTTTTAAATTTCATTTGTAAAACAACTGCTGGTAACTTATACCGCGTGGCGTGTGCCACACGTAAATTTATTTTGATTGCAATTATATGCTTGTTCGTTACGCTATCAATTCTTGTTCGTAGTATTTTATTTTTCCTTTTTTAAAGGTGGTCCTTGGGTTAATTTTGGTAATTTTGAAAACCAGAATATTTTAGAAAATCATATAAGGTTTGTACCCTATGAGTCTAACAAGTACAGTAATTTTTGTTATGCACACTTTTATCATATTTTCATATAAGAGGGGGATAAAATGGAAAAAACACGTCTTATGCTATTTTTGACCCTAAATTCTCAAAATTTGACCCCTAAATGAACTCCACAAATTCTTGCCAACGAACTCATCCTTTCTTTTGATATTATTGACATTTTAAAATTTGTTTGAAATTTTTAAGTGCATCCTAAGGGGAGATATCGTCTGGAGTGACACACATATATATACATATATATATATACACATACATACATATATACATAAAAAAGTGTTACATTTTAGGAATCGATTCAGAATGGTCTAGTCTAAAACATCTAATTTATGATACTCCTTCGAATCCCCCTCTCATTAAAAGGAATTCAAAATATTGTTAATGAGTAAAGAGAAGTGTAGTATTGTTGTGAATATAAGAAAGTGCTGAGCCAAGAGTAAGAAGAATCAGTTAAATATAAATTATTTCATCGCTTGCTTTAATTGCGACTTCTTTAAGAAACACCATTTTAAAAAACAATTACCATTTGCCAATTAGGATGGAAGAAAGGTTACATGTTTGTGAAATAATGAATAATAGGATTGGTAACAAATTATTTAAGTTAAAACAAAGTAAATTAGTGCGATGAATCGAACACAACTTCCTCATATAGATATTAATATTGAATTTAAAACCCTTAATATCTCATTTAATTATTTTTTTTCAAACTACGAGTAATTTAAAAATTGTGAAACTGTTTGTTTTATTTTTAATTTTCAACAAAATCAGATTTATTTTTATTTATATCTCGGAAACTACTTTTTTCCGGGAAAACAACCTTATATGGTGGGATTTGTATATTTAATTGGACTACATTTTAGAATTTTTAAACTCATAATTGTCGAAACCGTTTGTTAAATATAATTCATATATTTTTCAAGAATTCTTTGGGGGTAGCGACCCCACATTTAGATCTAACATTAATTATTCCTCGTGTGCACCTTGGGGTATGACCTTTCTAAATTCACTTATATGCCAAATTATTAGAAATCGGTGCAGTAGCTTCATGTGTCAGACCAAAGGAGAAACGATATAAAAAGTTTTTTTTGGACTAAGGGGACCTTAAAACCTGTAAAAACTCAAAAACCAAAATTAAATTTCTCACCATTACAAATAATTTCTCTTTATATACCAAGTATATTATAAGAGAATAAAAATTTATTTTTTCATTGTGCGCATTAAAAAGAAGTAATATTCGAAGAAGATTGAATAATGTAATCAAAATTAAAATAATAGTTTTAAAAATATGGGCTTTTGCAAAATTGTTGATTAACAAATTCGAGACCAAAAATAGTCTGCCAACTAGTGTGACATAAAGCTTCCTCGGGTTCTATAACGTACTTAAATGTAGGTATGCTTTTATAAGCTATTATCCTCTAATTTACATAATACTTAAATAAACTCCATTTATTTATTTTATATCTGCCGAAATTGTTTTAATTTTTAACATGAATAAAGTATCAATTTAGAGCGTAGACGGTTGAAATTAATCTGGGACCATTAATCTGTGGGCTATGTTCGACGTAGCATCCAAATTTCACAAAAATCATATTAGTACCTGTGAAGATATAGATGTAAATAAATGTATGATAGTGCGCATATGGAAGAGAAACAAATGAGCACCTAAGGTTGAAAACTTATATGGGAATAACAATGGGCTAGTCATGATCTACCATCCAAATTTTATTAAAATGGGACGAGTATTTTTTAAGATATGTTGGTTCGAAAAAATTGTGGGCAGTCAGACAAACCGAAAGCGACAGACAGAGCGGAAAACCATGAGCACAGAAGGTTGAACCATATAAACAATAATAATTTAATTATGACCTATCAACCAAATGACATTAAAATCGGACGAGTACCTAGTTTTATAGATGTGGAGGTTCACAAGAATGCTGACAGACATACCGATACACAGATTTGGAACCAATAATGTTCCCTGATGTCTGAAACGAATTTCTTGTTTTGGAATTATTTAATTCGGAGACATCCATTCTCTTACGACTTATTACTTCATAATTTATTTTATCCCCCCCCCCCCCTTCCCCTTCTATGCTTCCGAGTTTACCGAAGGTAACGAGAGCTATGTGATTGCTCTGAAGAACAAAAAGACAGAAATCCGTTCCAGACATCAGGGAATATTTGTGGTTCTGCGTCTGTCTCTCAGTCTAACATTTATTATAATCTATCTATTTATTGGTTCCTACTGCTAGCAACTGTATTTAATTTTGAATCGGATAATTTAGATAACTACTCGGATAAATATCGGGTAATTACTTTTATAAACAAATATAATTAGAATGTCCAATATTTATAATAAACTATATTTGGCACGTGGTAATAATAAGCAATATTCCCAATTAAAACAAATTAGAACATGCCAAAGGCCTTGCTTTTAGAGCTCTACGTTACACTTAATCATTAATGCTATTAATAGGGCTCCATTATTCAAATTAGTATAATTTTGGGGTCTTTTAATGTGTAGCTAGACATTAAAGTCAGTATTACAGAACCGATTGACCAAATGTATGCAGTAATTGATGCAGCTGTAACTTAGGGGCAGAGCTTCACATATGTGGAAATTGAATTCCTTTATGTGTTTGTGATTTTGGTTCTATTTTCGAAGACCTTTTAACCATACTAATAAATCATTTGCAACTTAAAAAGTTCCAGATGATAAAAGTAAAGAAGATTTTATAATCGGCAATCAATGCTAAGATCTCATCTTTATTATTATACCTAGTAGCTTTGCGCAATTCCATTAGATTTGATCACTTTATACTCCTGTTTGGAATGTACTTCTACATTCTCTTTCTATTATTGTATTTTATTGCGCCTTTACTTTTCTTTTTACTGGCCTTATATTACTTTGCTTTGTAAGTTTCATCGCACATTTCCGTTTCCCCAATTTTGAACCACTTCCCGTGATTCAATCTTCCCCAAATTTTGCACATAAATACAACTAAGGTGAAGAATACAGAAACCAAAAAAAAAATAAAAACAAAAACAAAATGGCGTCAAATTTATTTGCTTTTTAAGTTTCATCGCACACCTATTACCCCAATTTTGAACCACTTACCGTCATTCAATCTTCCCCAAATTTTGCACATAGATACAACTAAGGTGAAGAATACAGAAACCAAAAAAATAAAAACAAAAACAAAATGGCGTCAAATTTATTTGCTTTTTAAGTTTCATCGCACACCTATTACCCCAATTTTGAACCACTTCCCGTCATTTAATCTTCCCCAAATTTTGCGCATAGATAAAACTAAGATGAAGAATACAGAAACCAAAAAAAGAAAAAAAAAAAAAATGTTAAAAATAACACCAGTTTTGAAAAATGGAATTTTTATATGAATTATTTCTTTTACATTCTACGATCAGATTGCTTACTTTGTTACACATGAGATTATTTTCTCGTGCCCAAGAGGTAATCTTTAAAAAAAAACTCGTTCCGAGACAACTCAGACAAACTTTCTCATATACGAGTTCATAATTACTTAGCCCAGTGTTTTCCATTTATTAATTTTCAAGTTTTTGTAGGTATATTTAATTATTATTGAAAATGTTAAAATTTATCATAAAAGTAACTTCCTCGGCAATTTAGGTTCAGTGATAACAGGAAGAAACGGAACTCAAATAGAGTTGATAGAAATAATATCGGCAGCTACCGATGTTACTACGCCTTTCTGCCGTTGCTTCGATCGTCCCTGTTATCCAGATAGCAGAAGACCAGAATGTAATGTAATGGGTCCAAAGCAGATGAAAAGAGAATAGGAGTGTGGGAGAGAAAAATATTACGCGGCGTAAATGACAACGGAGAGTGGAGAATTAGAACGAATGCAGAGCTCCGGACACTTTATGATCAACAAGATCTTGTGGCAGAAACTAAAAAAGTAGGCAACGATGGTTGGGGCATGTAGAACGTATGAATGAGGAAAACTCGGTAAAAAAAAAAAAAGTATGTAACGCGGAGGAAAAACAGAGGCAGACCAAGGAAGAGATGGCTAGACGATGTTGAGAAATACCTGCGGCGCATGGGAGTCCGATTGGCGGAGGAAAGCCCAGGACAGAGTAGAATGGGCAGAAGTCATTAAGGAGGCCAAGGCCCTTCAAGGGCCGTAGAGACATGGAGTAAGTAAATAACCAGCCTCTCTCCCTCTCCGTCCGCGTTTAATGCTATTTTCTCAGGAATTAGATAGTTCCCTGTAAAACGGCTTATATCGCTAGATTCTTATTTAAATGAAATATATTTTAAAATTTATAAATCAAAATCGTAGGAACCGTTTTCGATAAATATTTTTGGAGGATAGCGCCCCCTAATTTGGAGCTAAAATTACTCATTACAGATGCAGATGACAGAGACATTTTTTTAAATACCTTTTTTTTGGACTCAAAGGGACCCAAAACGTGTCAATCCATCAAAATCGATTTTTCACGCAAAATCACAATACTTTCTCTTTATTATTCATTAAAAATTAATAAATTGCTGGATGTGCTATTTTCCTTTCTTTTTCTTACTTCATCTAGTACAAAAAATATTAATTTATCTCTATATATATATTATTTACAGTTAAAGGGACAAACAAACTCAAATTCTTCAAAATCATTAAAGAAACAACAAACTTTAATATATAAATCAATGTATTACAAATAAATTTTAAAATTGAGAAATTCCAAGTCCCCTGTATCCCACCCATTGTTGCTTTACGTTATTGTAACTAAAATAGTTAGAAATAGCTAGTACATAAATATGCAAATGAATAAACTCGCTAAATATTTTTTTAAGAAGAAAAAATGTATTCCAGTTATAGGTGGAGAGGATAAAAAATGTAATCTCTTTATGTAAATATTTATTTATGTTTCCCAAAATTTAGGTTGTAGAATAATTTAAACCGTGTTGTAATAATAGTGTAAGAGCTAAAGAAAACATTATATATTTATAAATATATATACACCGGATGATTCATAAAAAAAACGTCATTTTCAACACTGAATAAATCGACAAAAAAATGAAGGAATTATAAAAAAAAATTAACAGATTGAGTATGTCCATTAACATGTTACTTGGTTATTTTAATTGTTATACTTTTATTCTATAGTAGTCTTCACCCCGCGCTCCGCGCGGGGGCTTATGCTAGGTATTAGTGGCTATGTTTCCTATTGTCATGTAGGCCTAGCAATTAAATGAAATGCCTAAATGGTTTTGTTTCCAATGCCAGCTAGGAATAAAATCAGGACTAAATTATACATCATTCATTTCATTACTAAGAATATAATACTCTCCAAATCGTAGTTTGGAGTCTATCTATATATTTAAAAAATAGCCAATAGGAACTAAGTAATATAGTAAAAGAGAAAATAAACGTAGTCAAAACTAATTAGACTGGGAAGTGATTGAACAATCATCCATGATGGTGCATTACATTAATTACCAGTCTCTTCTCTCAATACGTCAAAAATTAAATCGGTCAATAATTGCGGACGCCATAAGAGCTCAAATTCAAAAATTAAAAAAAATCAAATTTAGCACTATTTAAGGTAGAACCGATGGAGGTACAACAAAAAGTCATAGGGACAAAGTTGCAGATTCTTAAAATCAGTTACCGCTGGTGCAATCTGCTTTTCGATACGACTTTTTACGCCCGTTTAGCTGCAATAAGCGTCCAAAAAAAAACATTCAAGTTGCGTCCACCATCTTTAATTTTTAAGGGAGGTAAAAATAATCTTTTTTAACTTTTCGGATTTTTCTAGTCGGGTTGAGCCAAATTCCGACCAAACGCAAAAAACCACCAGTCTCTAGGTGGTCTAGAAGTACCCAAACATTTTGATTAGCGACTCTGTGGGTTTTGGTTATGCTGGGTGACCTAATTTATTTTATGTTATATTATTTTTTTTATACTTTTTTTATATAATTGTTAATAACTTTGGTTCTACTCAATATTTTAGATGAAACCAAGCCTAAAAATTACGCAATATGATTAAGAAAAATTAAGCGATTTCATTTAGCCAGTTTTGTGCCTATAAAGTCGGACTGGGGCGACAGACACACATACATACATACACGAAAAAAGTTAAGGCCGGATTCGGATTTTGGAATGTATAAAGTGATAAAGTATCCAAAAAATGTTCAATTCTAACCAATGTACAGACAAAATTTTAATTTTATATAAATAGATATTCTTTCATGTTTTAGTTGTTATTTAAGTTTTATTGTTTTTGCTGAGTTATTTTTTCTTGTTTGGTAATAAAACAGATCCAATTCACGTGAAAAGAAAATGTATGTTATTCCACGTTCAATTTATGTTGACTATGATCTCCATTGATGCTTATACATCTAACAGATTGAGTAGGTTATGTGATTTCATTAGAAATATCGGCACACAATATGAAAATTCAAAATAATCTAAAATAATTATAACAATCACGCTCAAGAATTCCAAAAAAGCCTTTGCATGGTGTGCAATCGTGAGATTTGGAGTCATTGGACAGTTCTGTTTCGAAGAAAACGACAGAACTATCACAGTGACACAAGAATGTCATACTGAAATATTGAGAAATTTTCCATCGGCCTAAACTCAGAAGACGGTGGCAACCTCTTCGAACGATATTTATGATTTTAACAGGAGGAAGCTCCCCTAATACTCGTCATAATATTCAATAAACTTCGTCAAATGTTTCCCGTCAGGCTCATTTCACGAAATGATATATGGAGCTATCCGAGAAACCATTACCGCAATGTTTAGGGAAATATTGCAGAACACGATAGACAATATTTGTTTCAGAGGCTCACCGAGTCCGTTCGCCACGAAAGACACTATTTTCTTCATGTGATTTCTCATACATAAATTTCAATTATTTAGTGTTTGTCGAAATTGTTAATAAAATGCTTACTCAATCTGTTGACATTATTTTTGCTTCCGCGCTTACCGAAGGAAACAGAAGCTACGTATCGTTCTGAAGAACGAAAAATTTTTAGGCCTCCGATTTCAAAAATTCTAAGACAGATATCCGTTTCAGACATAGGGAAGATTTTTGGTTCGGAGTCTGTCTGTCGCTCAATTTTTGCGAACCAACATACCTTAAAAACTACATGTCCAATTTTAATAAAATTTAGATGGTAGGTCATAATTACCTCAATGTTGGTCCCATATAAGTTTCAACCTTTTGCGCTCATTTGTAGTACTTATCTGATTTGTATGAAACTTTTATAGTTTATCGGAAGTAACCCGCAGATAGCCCCAGATTAATTTTAACCGTCTGCTCTCTTTAAATTTTGCAAAATTGGTATTTTAATTTATGTAAAAAATCCAAACAATTTTGACAGATTAAAAAAACGGGGGGAAACAATTAAACAAATTAGACAATAATAGCTTTTAAAAGTATCAAATCAATAAAGTACGTGATAGGATGCGAGGAAGCTAATATGTGCCACACTAATTGACAGTCTTTTTTTTTACCTTAATTTATTTTATTTTGAAAATGGCGGGTAATATGTATTCTATTTTTTTTTTTTTTTTCCTCCTTTTTTAGTTAAATTAAAAATAGAATTCGGAAAATTCATTAAAACGTCTATAATCGTATTAAATTTCTATTTCTATACCTTACTAAAATATACCAATCACTCAAAAACTACATTGTTTTCTTAGGACAAAACATGGAACAAATCCAAAATAAAGAATATTCTGGCGATTCTTCATTCAACCAAACTCACTCTAATTTATCTGATTTATGTCTCTATTTAATTTGAAATCTATAATAAACAAATGAATATGTTTCATATTATCCAGACGATGGAAGTCACTATGTCAGACGTGTTCAAAAATGTCATTATGCCAAATGCCATGTTTATGTTAGACAAGACAGTGTATCGAGTCCACTTGTCGTTTCATGTTTCTTATTTATATAAACAACAACTAAATATAAGCAATGCAAGTTTTGGAGACAGTCCAGAAATGCAACCTTTTAACGTTGGATGATAGCATAAGCGAAGTGAAATAACAGCCACGTTGGATTATTCATCATAATTATTTCCAGCGGTAAAAACAGTCTGACGATATAAAGATAGCAAATAGGTCTAACATAAAACTAAAAATATCAATAAGAATACTCACATAACAGTCATAAACTAAATAGGTATATTATAGTATAGGCTTTTAAGGTAAGTTGAAAAAATATTAATTGAAATCTGACGCATCTGACATTGTATACGCCGGGATTTCCATAAATATAAACAAATATTATCACTGACCGCGGGAAAGAAAAAGTATACTCAAACTTGGTTATTTATAAGAAACATTATGAATATTATATACCTATTTATTTTATAGTTATATAAAATTTCATAATTTAGAAAATACACGAACATAATTAGCCATAGCTAATAGCAGATTTGAGAAAGCATTTAACAGCATCAAACATAATGTTATAAAAAAAAAAGCACTAAAAAGCTAGCGGAGTATAAAATAAATACAAGTTTTTTGAGTATATTTACAGAAATATAGGGAAATTAAAATTACGTGGGAGGATCCGTCTAAGTCAATAGACGTGGAAAGAGGACTGAGACAGGGTGAAATCTCGTCTGCAAAAATATTCCCTCTGGTCATAAAAGAAGCATTTAAAGAACTTTATTGAAATTATATGAGAATAAACATTAACGGGCAAAAACTGAACTTAATGAAATTTGCTTCCAATATATTGCTGATTGGTACGTCTGAAAAAGAATTCTTGCCCATGATTAAAGATTTAGGACTAGAGAAACCTGGAAAATTAGGTCTAAATAATTACAAGATAAAAATAATTTTTCATATACTACTTTTTAAATTTTCTGTTGAATCAATATGTAGTGTTTATAATATCGTTGTTATATACAGGGTGTCCCAAAAAAGCTTTGCGTGCTATTCAGAACAGGGTTCTACATGTGAAAATAAGTCGAAAATGTTCAGTAACTTTTTTTCTATTTCGGCTTAGTTTAGCCGTAATCCACTATTTTATATTTCTTTTGAAAAACAATTATACTTCAAAAACCCTTCAAGATATTTTTATAAAACTTGACAGATGTCTTAGTAACTCCGATATCTAAAATTTTCATAATTATTATTATATTAGTTTTCATATTTATCAAATTTCAAAATGGCGGCCATTTAAAATTTTAAAAGTCAAATTCCATGAAAACCAGTGGGACAAAGAAATTTTCCATGTAAAAAAGTTGTAGAACTTTTTAATGCAAATCTAACGATACCTTAATTATTGAAATTGGTTCATAAATAAAGAAATGACGATTATTTTTATGTTTTTGGTGTACCTAATAATTTGTACAATTCTTATAATTTCTTTTTAAAAAATCATCTTAACTATTTACATTTCATTTTAATTTTTATTCATTATTATCTTTAATTTTGTTTGGGGGAGGTTTTCTTTATTAGCACATTTAAACGTGATGTTGAGTTACATTGTGAACATTAAAGTAATAGTCTAAGAGTAAGTATCTATAAAGAGGACACCACTACGAAAGAAATAAACAGGTCAAGTGGCGAGGGTCCGTAGGCCACACTATATAGAGTTTAACTGTAAAGTTTATAAACAGTGTTTTTTTAAAAAATGCTAAAAAGCTTACTTTGAACCATTCTAAGCATTTTTGTGATCAGCTCGACGTACCTTTTCATATAATACCCCTCACGGTGTCGAAAAAAAATTAAAAAAATTTAACCCTTAAGTTTTTTTACCCTAATTTTATTGAAAAATATATTTTTTTAAATCGCTATATTTTTAAAATATGTGGGCAGGTACAAGACACATACATGTCAAATTTCAAAGTGATCGGACGAAAGGTGTAGCCGTGAGAGCACGCGAGAGGACGGACGGACAGATACACGCAGGAAAATATAAGGGTCCTTGGTTTTGCCTACGGACCCTAATTAAAAGGAGATTAGGCCTCAATCCACTTAAATTTTTTTTTTTTTTTTTTTATTTATGAAATGATCAGCTGGTTAGATTCTTCATCAGTAGTGTTGCCAAAACAATACGAATAATTTGTCATTTCTGTTACAGAGCAAAATATAAGGAGTTACTTGTTGAGAGTCAATGACATGCCAGGATTATGATACCTAACTTAAGGGATGACTCCAGTCAAGTAGATAACTGTAAATAAAAAATGGCAAGTTAGTATGACAGAGACAACAGGAATTAGGAATTCTGAAAATATAAAAATGTATGGGAGAAGAATGACAGTAGTGGCTAGGTAGAAGGAACTACTATAGGACGGACTGCAGAGTAGTCATATAAGGTAACAGAAGAAGAGAAAACATTACAACCCAAAACCTATGAGAACAGGTGATTTAAAGAGTTGTATCAAAGACGGATGGGCTTAATGTAAGAAGTTACTTATTGAGTGAAAATTACATGACATACTAAAGTATTAATAATTTAATATTTATGTTGATTAACTCATTATTAAAATACAGTTGTTCCGAACCAGAATGTTAATCATTACGTTGGGGCACTTTTGATAAATAATGCACTGCGAGTTACAAAAAGGAGCTTGCACGTTGGTTAAAAAACGCTATCGAATCAGAAAAAAAGAAAGAATAGAAAAAGCAATGATGGTACCGAAAAGGCTGAAATGGAAATAGACAGGAAATATGGTAAGTATAAGATTACATATGAAGGTTGGATAATGGACTAATCCAAATGATAACTAAACAAATATATGTATGGGTAAATCTTCTAGACTTATGACAAAGAACAGGAGAAAAGGAAAACGACATGGAGAAATATGATGGTGTTACCATGGATGAGAACAACATAAGGGACAAACGAACATAACATAACATAACAAACGAACATAACATGGCAGAACTAACATTCACAGTTGTATTTTCATACTAATATAAATTAATATTATTATTGAATGGTTCAACCATTCAACCCCCAACCAGCAGAGTTTGCAGAACATACTTAATCATTGTGGAAATATATTTCGATATATTTAACTAATAAAGTAATAACTAATAAATAAAAATCTGCTTTTCAAATATTTTTAATTAATTGGTTATTAAAAATCAATTATACTTTTATCTCATTTTATGCTACATTGCAGAGGAAAATCATAATTTCGAAAAGTTATCTTATAATCCCTTTAATTTAAAAAGTGGAATTAGTAATATTGTTTACATATTAATACAGGCCTATTGGAATAAATTATTAAAATATTCAATTAAAAAAAATATTCCAGAGGCTAATTTAGTAAAAGCTTTAGATTAATTAGATAAACATAATATTTAATATTCCTTTTGTTATTTAACTTTTTAAGTTTTAATTTTAATTGAATTTAGAGGTTGTTTGACAATGCCCGATAAAACTTTGTGGATTGATAATTATAATTTATTCCGGTTGGATATGATGCCTTTTGCAAATTATACATTTTCCATTATAATTTATTAAATAAATACTAAATAGTACTTTTCCAGCAAATAAGATTAAAGAAGAACAAAAAAATCAATAACAATAACAATACATTTTTTTCTTCGTTAATTATAATTTTGATCGTTAAAAGTTATCCGGTATAATGAGGTCCGTTTTAGTGAGGTATTTACAAATGTTAATAAACTTTCCTATATAAAAATCAAAAGTCGATACTTTCAAAAAGGCAACAGATATTAAGATAACATATATGGAGGACTTATTTGTGCGAAATTCCAGCTCAATCGGCAAAATAGTTCAGAAATTATTCAGGGTTAAAGTGTCAAAGTTCAAAAGTAGATATTTTCAAAATGGCGGCAGATATCAAAACGAAATTCAGTGGAAATGTTTGTCTTATAAAGAGTTGGTGTACATTTCAGCGCAGAAAATTTTGCGATTTTTTATTAAACTGTGAAATATTATTGCCTCAGCAAAATGGGTTGTTAATGACGTCACAAATTGATTATTGTCCGGGCAGCACAACTACATGTAAGGACTAATTTTTGTACTAAGAGTCAACTCCCTAGCTTGAACACTGAGGGAGTTATGCGTGACACATACAGATATCCAGCTAAAAACCACTCAAATCGTCCAAAAAAAAATCTAAAATGGATTATTCTGTGAAAATCTCGGTTTCGAATTTCTTGGGTGAAAACAATAATTTTTTTTTGCACCTTCGGAGAAGTTATATGTTACTAAAAAGCGTGTGTTTAAAACTGTTTCGAACTGTTCAAAGATTGTAATTTTTTCCGAGAAACTCAAAATTTATATTGTATTATTATCGTCCATTAATGGTAAATTTAAAAGTGTTATTTTAATACCCTTAATTTTTACAATTTCTCAATTGTTCTTCTCTCTTCGACCTTATAAAAGTTCTACATTATTTTTATTTATTTTTTTTTTTTTGCTATTCTTTTTTACGTTTTATTTATTATAAGTTATATAATTTATAATAGTTACATTTATATGAGTTATAATCATAAAGCTATACATAGCATAACTCATTATTTCTGCAATTCACAAAAGAAGTAAATATTTTAAACTCTATGATTAGGATAATCATACTTCTCTTATAAATCAACCAAATAAATAAATGAATTATAAAAATTATATTTCGGTGCATTTAATCCTTTTGGTGCTTTTAGTATAAACTTTACTTCGCTTAAAGGTTAATCCAGGGCTTCTGAAATGTGGGAACTAAATTTCAAAATGTAACCCCTTAAGCAAGTCTCCGCGAGGCAGTTTTTCCTTATATATATATATATGTGTTACATAAAATATGTATAAACTTAATGCAAACGAGGTTCAGAAAATCCATAAATGGTGAATATTAAGTAATAAAACCTTTTATGAGGTTTAACCTAAAATAATAAAATGTTTAATATGCAAGGGGAAAAAAGTAAATATTATTTTAGAGCAGCCGTTCAAAGTGCATAACATTCGTGAAATTTCTCATACAATGAAGATATGTAAAACTAAATGGTTTTTATTAAGTTTTAAAATTTATTATTATTATCAATAATTGCAGGGTAATATTTTTTTCTTTTTTTTTTGCTTCCGAGCTTACCCAATATAACGTAAACGTTTTGAAGAGTGAATTTTATATGTCCGATTTCGGACCCATTATTGTCTTATTTATTTAATCTGTTTTTCAGGACGATGACTTATATTTTATGTTACCTTCGGTAAACTCGGAAACATAAAAAGGGGGAGCAATCGAATACATTATGCAGCAATAAGTCGTAACTACTAAACATGTTTGAAGTACGCAGTTGGCCACGAGGAAGCTATGTGCCATACTAATTGGCTAACTATTTTATCATTTGTAGTATAAATGAAAATTGTATAAATTTTATAAGATCTTGTTTACCAATATTCCGATTAGAGTCTAATAAAACAAAGTTTTTCGTAAACAACTAAGGTCAGCTTGTTATAAAAATTAGTTTATTATATTATTTTATAAAATATTTATTTATTTAAAAATGCATCTTTCACTCTGTTCATAATGCTCAGTAATTAATTTTTGAATTAAGTGAATAATTATTGAGTATCTGAGAGCTCTACACGTCCTATATACACTAATTTTTTTTTTTAACAATATTATAATAAACAGGTCAAGTGTGTGCTAGTCAGCACACAGTGAGGGTCCGTAGGCCACACTATACAGTGTTTAACTGTAAAGTGTATAAACAGTGTTTTTTTTAAAATGCTAAAAAGCCTACTTTGAACAATTCTAAGGGTCTGATATTCTCAAAACACACTCTGATAAAGTATTTTTTTGCCACTGAATCGGACTACAACCATATAAATACATCGAAAAGACCATAATTATAAAAAAACGTATTTTGTCAATAAAAAATAAAATAATATTTTTTTCGAAATTTCCAAATAGTCGTATCTTTACTTTTGGTCGAAGAATGTTCAGGAATTTTTTCAGATTTTTAGCACTTCACATAAGCGAGATAGAGGGGGGGGGGCACGTTCCACACCCACTTCAAACTTGCCTACGCTCGCCCTATCAAAGTTATATCCAAAGAATTATATATTTTTGTAATCAGCTCGACGTACCCTTTCATATGATACCCCTCACGGTGTCGAAAAAAAATTAAAAAATTTTAACCCCTAAGTTTGTTTACCCTAATTTTTTGAAAAATATTGTTTTTAAGTCACTATATTTTTAAAATATGTGGGCAGGTACAAGACACATACATGCCAAATTTCAAAGTGATCGGACGAAAGGTGTAGCCATGAGAGCACACGAGAGGACGGACGGACAGACACACGCAGGAAAATATAAGGGTCCTTGGTTTTGCCTACGGACCCTAAAAATTGTGTATACTTATCTAAAATGCTGCTAAAATTAAGTTGTAATCATGATCAAGTAGTTATTTGAATTGCGAGGTTAGCAAAGGATTATATATAAAATTAACTGAATTCAGACCTGAGCCGGAAATCCGCAACAAAGTAAAAAGGTCATCTAAAAATCCAATAGCGATAAACAAAAATTTATTATTTTTTTTAATTTGAAGAAATGATTGAGCTAATATAAATTAAAAACCAAAAGAGCTAGGAATAAGAAAATTTATTTAAAAATAGTTAGGCACAGCTACCTCGTGTCCTATTTCATATTAATGTACTTTAATAATTTTAATGTTTTAAACCTATTATGATTAAATTTATTTAATTTTCCTCCCAAAAATGTTGAATGACTGACCGACAGACGTGCAAGAGACAAAAAATGTTCCCTGATGTCTGAAAAGGATTTCTGTCTGTTTTTTTTTTAATTGGAGAAAAAATATTTTGTTCTTTGGAACGATCACATAGCTTCCGTTACCTTCGGTAAGCTCGGAAGCAAACTGTATTATAAAGTTATCTCTTAAACTGAAATATTATAATTGTGTAAATAAAAGTTAAAAAAAATGTAGCTGGAATAGGGCTGCTTTCTGATAACTCCGTATGCATGGGACTTGCTTGTCTCTAATTATTTATTTAATTGAAAATTTGATCGTGGATCTCCTTCCCGTTAGCATATGCTGTGTGCTGGAAACTCGATGTAATGTTACATAAATTATTAATAATATTTCATACTCAATATAATTTATTACGTACTAATTTTGTTTCTTTTGGCGTTACGTCAGCATAACTCGGATAAATTAGCCGTTAAATAATAAGCACTTATTATAATAATTATAATTATGCGGAATAATTGTTATGCATGATAATAAGATTATGCATTAAATCAATGTGAATAAGGAATTAAGTGACTTTGTCCTGACTAACTATAGAATCATAGTCAACGGTAATAATATATCAGATTTGTTAGCTAAAAACTATATAAAAAGGAGAAATCAATTTTAATACACGTGGCAAAAATTTATAATTCTTCGAAGGTTTTCATTGTAATTCATGATAATAAAATTTTATTTTCAAAAATATTTACAGTTTTATAATTTCTTAACAAACCCACGCTCATGAGGATAACTTTTATACGAAGAATCTATTCAATTAATTATGTAAATAAATATGCACAAACTAGAATTACAAGTATTTTAAAGTGTCAATAAGTCGAAGAAAGATGGTTGTTTTTGATAATGGTTTTATCTAAAGCACCTGATGGCGTCTATATGGTGCCTCTTAAGAATACAATGGTTCGACAAGATAAGTCTAAAATACTTATGCCGTTTCTTTCCCACTAAGTCACGTGGAAATTAAATTAAGAAAACCTTGAAAATTTAATTTGCATTCAATTCTTCTATAGGAAATTATGCGGTGGTTTCATCTAATAATGTATTTTCCATACTATTGTGGTAATTAGAATTGCTTGAACTCTAAATTTATCGATATAAAATTAAGATTTATATAATTTTATACAGTTAAAATTTATTACATATAAATATAAAGATAATTTTTACGACTGTTAAATCTAAGTTATAACACGGTAGACTCGAATGAAACAGGTTTAACTAATCCATTTCTAGTCAATTTAAAAGTACTAAAAGTTGTAATGAAAATAAATGTAAGAGTAAACAGTATATATAATTATCACGATCAAAATAAATATCTAATTATAGTTAATCAATTTATTTGTTTACTTTTATACCTTTTTTTAAACTTTTCTTTCGTCGCGAGGGGAATTATTAACATAAGAAGTGAAAATAAAACAATTCCAATTACCCAGACTGGTGAATATTTAATTTCGAGGTTAGAGCTACAAATATTAACAAAAAATAATATTAAAGGTGATAATAACAAAAAAATAGACTGCCAATTAGTGTGGCACATAGCTTCCTCGCATCCTATCATGTGCTTTATTGTTATATTAACATTAAAATTATTGTTATATTACTTTATTGTTATATTGTTTATTGTGTAAAAACTATTTAACAGTTTTAGCGAACTTTAACACTTTATAGCGGTGTCGCTGTTGGTTTTACTAAAATATTGTATTAGTAAAAAATGTTTGTCTCGCATTAAATAAAGTTAGATTTTTTTCCCGACCTCAAATTCCAATTTAAAATTTGAATTTCACGTTTACGCGAGCTTGTTCGTGAACGCTTGGACGGATAACGTTGTCCAACGAACTCGTCCTGGGCATTGGTAAAAGGTAAAATGAACATGTCTACCAAATTTCATCAAAATCGGTCGACATTTACTCAAGTTATCGTCACACGTTTCATAATTCGCGGACACACAGACCGACAGACAGACAGACAGACACGAGACCAAAAATGTTCCCTGATGTCTGAAACGGATTTCTGTCTTAGAATTTTTAAAATCGGAGACATAAAAGTTGTTCGTTCTCAAAAGTGAACACAATGCTTCCGTTACCTTCGGTAAGCTCGGAAGCAATATAATTGAAAGTTACAAAGCTTGCGGACTGTATTTATTGAGGATATTAAATTAAAAATGATGGGAAATAATATAAATTTGTTTATGAATACAAGGTATAAAAGGATAGCTTAAATTATAAAAGTACAATACCAGGTAAGTTGATGAAGATATAGGAAAATATTAGGATGGCAGAGATAGGATAATTCACAGATATGATTCACAAATTGATATACAGATAGATAATATTTTAAGATATAAAAATATTAAAGTAAAGATAGACAATCTAAATAATAAAGGAAAGAAAAATGTGATGAGTGAGTGCTGCCTATGGAATACAAAAAACAATGCCTAGATTAAACAACTTTTATCAAGTATTTTGGAATGCATTTATTTATTAAAAACAAATTATGCTTATTTGTATAATATTTAATGTCTAAAAATAAGTAAAAGGGGTTAATTATCATGAATTTAATAATTTTTTAAACAAGCGAATTTTGAATACACAATGTGTGGGATATACAAGATCGCTTTTAACATCCACCCTATAAACGATCTTCAAACTGACTTATTACACGAAGTATGTTTGTGTCGCATGAATTATTCATTCAGAATTAGTCACTCTTAGCTTTAATGTTCGTAAAATTAAAGTTTCCTTAAGACATTTCGCTGTTAGTGTTAGTGAAAGGAATAAACGTGTGACAATGAGTGATATAGGGCGTGAGACAATGAGTGAAAGATGGTGCTAGAAAACCAAGAGGATAGAGTATGGACAGTTTAACCAATCAGTAGACATATCCTGTTCTCTAACCTAACTAAACACCCACAACATATTGACTGCACTGATTTACTCACATCTTCCGTAGAGATCATTACCCTGCAGAACTAGCCTCGCTGACCTTATAACACGTTTTCTACAGATTAATGCCAAGAAATTAGGAAACAGCAACTAAATTCATAATTTAAGCCACAATCTTAGAAAGAGCACTTCCTCGATAATGGTACGCATTAATATGATCTGAGCGCATGGCAGTGCGCAAGATGCAGCGTACCATTACTTGAACCAATTCACCCGGTTTTCCTCACTCTCATATCTCTGCTTCCTCTTAAAATGGGCTTTTGTCATTTTAAACATAGATTAAACTGAAGTAGCTAAGGACACTGTAAATAATTGAGGTAATATTTATCCTTGTTAAAAGGGGAGAGTTTCAAAGTTTGCATTTTTGTTTCGTACTGGCTGACTCATCATCAAAATTATAAGTGACTTCCAGAATTGCTAGAAACTTGACATGCGGTACAATTGAAGCTGTAGCCGTGTAGTAGGGTCATTCCGAAAAGATGGGTAAATTCCAAAAAGTTGAACATATTCACTCCCGCAAAAAAATTAAAAATGGCGGACGCAACGTTAAAGATTCTTCGTGAATTAATGGTAAGACGTATCGAAAAACAGATAGCAAAAACAGGTCCTGATTTTGAAAGAACTGCAAGTTTGATACTATGACCTTTTTTCGCGCCTCAATCGTTTGTACCTTAGTTGGAGCTAGATTTGTTTAATATTTTTTTAATTTTTACTTTGAGCCCTCATCGCAATTATTGATCAATACTATTTCAGATAGGATGGCTTAAATTTCACACTACTGTTTTATAAATTGAGTATTTATTCTTTTATAAATTCGTCCTATTTGCTAAGACCATGAGAGCAACCTTTTCCCCAAACGCCGAGACACGAGACCAATTTTTTAAACTTTATTATTGTTGCAAATATTATCAAAGGCCTCAATTTGTACTTAAAAAGGGTGTCCAGTGTCCAGCAATATTAAAATGTAAAATTCAAGCATATTTAAAGGTTTTCAAGGCTCAATTTTATAAAATTCAAGGCTGGGTTTATTAACATTAGTTATTAATACATAGTGATTTTTCACAATTTCTTAGAATTATAGAAAAAAATAGTATGAGTTCAGGAAAATAATATAAATTACTTTTATAATAGAATAGATTTTATTTATTGGACTTGTAGAATATTATATTAGTAGGCTGAAAGGTTTATTTGGAATGTAAGTCCTTCGACTATATATTTTTATTTCATCAAAGCTTTCACCATGGGAACCTGAGCTTCTTCAGTGATCACTAAGCTCTGATGAAATAAAAATAAATATCACTCGGACTTTCATTCCAAATAAACCCTCCAGCCTACTATAATATTAATATTATTCAACCTAATTACAGCAGTAGTACCCCAGCGAAGTGAAATACAATATACTGTAGCGTATCGATTATCCGAACTAATGTTGTTTAGGGTGGTTCGGATAAAAAATTCAAAATGTATTGGTACTTCTAGACAACCTAGGGTCTTTAAAATTCCCGATTTTTTAAAAATTCAAGCATATTTTAAGTTTTTCTGCTATTTTTTCAAAATTCAAGCATATTTCAAGGCTTTTTCAAGCATCCTAAAAATTCAAGCATAATTCCAGGAGTTCAAGGAATTCAAGGCTGCTGGACACCCTGTTAAAGGTTATTTGTTTATTCTTTAAAAAAATTGGTACGTGTACTATAGGATCAAACATGGAAAGTATCTATATATTCTCTCTATATATTCTGTACCCGTGTTATTCTTTGTCGGTTTTATGTATGTATGGGGTAAAATTAGTCAAATAAGATTATGGACTAAAGTAAAAGCAGGCTTGGCCACAATTTAGACTTCTTTGATAGGCTGACTTTTTTGGGAGGGGTTCTTGAACTTGGTTCTTTTTTGACGGTTAGATTTTTGTTGGGTATAATTACTAATTTTTTTACATAATAATAATTAATGACTTATTGATAATGAACCCAACAAGGTGTTACTAAAGAATGAATTCAACATAGTCCTAACCAATGAGACCTTACATACATTTTATACAGCATATTTATTTGATTCCTAATACTGCCACTGTAATAACTACTACTACAACTATAATAATAGATAACTGAACCAACTAATTATACTACTATAATAACTCATTATTTAATTCTATAGCCTACGCTGCCAGTATCTGTTCTGAGATCTCACTGTAAAAACACCAGTTCATATATTTTGTGAATCCCTATGTTCCAAACCTATTTCATAACTCATTCTCAAGGTTCATGATGAGAATAATTTGGAACTGTGTAATACCTATAAACAAAACCATCGCCCTTCTAAGAGTATACAAGTTTACCCCTTACTTATTTAGATAACTAATTTATTCAGACGAGTTATGCCGCTTTCAAGAATACCTCAAACTTACCAAAGGCAAGGCACAAGGCACAAGTCTCTAAATATTCACCTTAATGCTAGCTAAAGCTAAAATAGGAGTAAAATTGAGAATAAAGACTTCTGAAAAACTTCCTTTCTTTGATTTTTCTTCTTTTTTTTTCTTTAACCCTTTATTATTTTTGATTAGATATTTTCAATCCACTTCAAAAATTGGATATATTTAGCAATAAAGTCCTTTCGATTTTATAATGGGCCTTAATTCTATTTACAAGAAGTTTAATCAACAACAATAAATTGTTCAAACAATCGTATCGGGAAAAAAGTGAGCACCTAAATCAAAACCATACGAAATGGTAGTTAAAAAAGTCGAACTCTCAAGAGTTCGACGGCCTCGAAAATCTATCTAGATTAATATCTCATATCCACTTGACTCCCACCAGTTTCAAGCACTTGTTGTAAAGAATTGGTAAACAAATCAATAATCATTTATCTGGCACCAAAAACATAAGTTGAAAAAGGAGAACAATATTAATTTAAATTTTCAAATACAACAGACTTTTATTTTAAAGAGCCTAGAGAGCTTTAGGATTACACTATTTACAAAATCGATATCACTAACCACGTTTTTATAAATACAGTTAAAATATAGTTATACAGGGTGGTCCAAGGCGCCCCCAGGTGCTGAAATCTACAATTTTTGTACCTTTGCCCTCCTATAGGGGGCAAAATATTGGAGATAGAAAATAAAGTTTGTTGAAAAATATTTTTATTTTTTGCCGTAGAATATAAATCTGCTATCAAAAATATACACTCTAGGTTAAAATTTTGAAGTTAGGTGGTCTGGGGGCAAAATGGGATGTTGCCCCTACTGAGCGATTGCATGAAACCAACTTCCCTTTACATGGTACCCTAAGTTTCATTAATTTATCTCTAACCGTTTAGATTTTACAACGTATTATCGGAAGGGTTATTTTGCTATCTTTGCCCCACCCCAACAGGGGGCAAAATATTGAAAATTTAAAAAAAAAGTTTCTAGTAAAAGTTTATTATTTTTCAACGAAGAATCCAAATATGCTATCAAAACTATACACTCCAATTTGAAATTTTGAAGTTGGGTGGTCTGGGGGCAAAGTGGGGGTTGCCCCTAGTGGGTGATTGCATGAAAACAAACTTTCCTTTGCATGGTAGAGATCCCCCAAGTTTTATTAATTTATCTCAAACCGTTCAAAAGTTAAAAGGGGGGGGGGACTTTTGGAC
Source organism: Gerris lacustris (assembly GCA_951217055.1). Taxonomy (NCBI): domain Eukaryota; kingdom Metazoa; phylum Arthropoda; class Insecta; order Hemiptera; family Gerridae; genus Gerris; species Gerris lacustris. The sequence continues at coordinate 20,282,581 of OX578283.1, read as the reverse complement.
CACCCTGTATATAATCTATATAACTACCTTTTATTGTAACCTAATAATAATATTCACATATATATAGAGACTAAATAGAGTAGCTAAAGAGGGAAGGCAGATGACACCATTTATCCCCACCACTAGAATACTAAGAATGAAACCTTCGTCCTGGTTGTCAAGTTGTCAGTTTTCAAATGATAATATAAACACCTTTTAAATACTTGTCTCCTGCCATAACACTACCTTTTTACACAGAGAAGTCTTGTATTTTATAGCTTGATTGTATTCTAGGGGAGGGGGAAGCTGGTGCCACTCCCCACTCACTCCGGCCTATATCATGACATCTCTATTCAGTCTATATTCCGTGATAATATTAATTATATATATATTAATCTAACCAGTATTTATTTTGGGAAGGCCCGAATTCCAAACTAAAATGTGGATCAAATTAGATATATAGATGTAATTTAAGACCCTAGTTACTAGTTTTTGTGAGCCAAATAATTTATAAACACAAGAACAAAATGAATTACTAAAGTATAGAGGTAAATTTTTTAAATAAAGTTGCAACAACTGAACTATCTAATCAACTTAATAGATAATAATATACCAATTATATCCTTTTACATTGTTATTTTAGTGGAAAGACAAATAAGTGAATATTTAGTAAATATATTACTGGATAACTAATAGTCCAAATTATTAAAACTACTCGAAAATTCAGATCAAAATATAAACAATACGGGGTAAAAATTATTATTTTATTTAAAAGGAGAAAAAAAAAGCAAAGATGATATTTAATTAATAAGATGGGAACAGTGATCCCTGTATTTTACTGTCAAGATTTAATCTTTTACCATACAGTATACAGCATCAGAAATGTCTAACATAAGAGCAAACACTCGACGGTAAACGATCAATTCCAGAGGGTAGTAAAATAAAAACAAACCATGGTGCTGTTTTTCTGGGGATGCTTTTAACCCGAATTGAAATGAAACTATGGGGAAGCCCGTTCCTTTTCACTGCCAGTTCCAGTCCTGTATCTGTATACCTTTACAATATGTAGAACCAGTAAAATATACGGTTGTAGGATTGTATACAGCAGAACATATTTTAAAAATAAAATATTCAATACTAAAAGACATTTAGATATACAACATACACGTATATTGTACATACAGGCTCTGAAAGAGTTTCTAGCTTGAGCCTGGTTCAAACTATGTTTTGGGGGCCCCAAACGCTTCTGTTTCCCGAGCTTAAGAAAATTCCGCAGTATATCTTTAAATATAGTTTGACTTGTAAGCACCTAATTACTTTTAAATATAATTTTATTATTACAAATAAATAGAAATTATAATTATTCATGCTATATATAAATAATTTTTGGGTAGCCGGGAGCCCGGGCCATATGTCTTATCTATAGCATGGACATAAAGTATGACATTAGTTCTATCATATCTACATAATTAGATAAGGTAAACATCTAAAATCCTCAGCGTAGGTATTTAGGGTTTCGTTGGTAAAATAAAAAAAAATCTTATAATTTTGTTCGTGTGTCTGTCTGTCTATCTGTCACTCTGTATGGTTCCAATAACTTTTGAATGGAAAGAAAGAAAAACATGAAACTTAACAGTATTAAAGATCGTTTTGACGAAACGGAAAAATAGAGTGAACTCAAAATTATCAGCTGTTCAAATCCAAAATGGCGGATAATTCATGTCATGCGAAAAAAAATATTTATTTTTTAAATTTTGAGTTTCTGCTGTTACTAGAAATATCAAAAATTTTAACTGTCTGCAGGGCCGTATAAAAAATAAGAATAGCAATTTGATCTAATTAACTGAGAATCCTATACGGCGAATAATTTATGTCACGCAAAATAAACTAATTTTTAAAAATAAAAAATTTGAAAGGGGTGTCAAATAAAATGTACTTAAGAGTAAATTACAAAAAATATAAAACATTTGTGTAAATTGTTTAATTTCCCACCTCATTCTATCAAAAAGCTTCATAATAATTACTTTTATGTGTACAATACCAACGGAACCCTTTTTACGTGAGACTACGCAATACCATTTTATTCCAACGATTACGATTAAAAAAAAAAAAAATAGTGAAAGACTGAAAGCACATTTTGAGCACAAGACTGAAAGACTGAAAGCAATTATTTTTAGAACATTTTGTTCTAAAAATAATTGCCCAACTCCGATTTTTTTTTTTTTTTTTTTTTTTTTTTTTTTTTTTTTTTTTTTTATATTGTTCCACACATTTCTTCAGCAGTCCAATTCTTCATTTTATAACTTATTAATTTTAAACAAAATCATTTATTTTCTATAATTTAACTGCACAAAACTGCAGTTTATTGACTTTTATTTAAAGGCTTCAACTAGCGGTAATTAAACCTTATCTTTCGAATACAGACCCGACCATGACTGCACTTACTATCATTGTATCGACTACTTACCATCTTTGCACAAAAATCAAAGCATTATTATTAAAAAATATTTTAAAGTAGAGTAATAATGTATGGTCAAACTCATATTACATGAGCTAAATCATGTTACTTTGATATTTTACTGGGTTATGTTAGTAAAACAAAAACCTCCTGATACCAAATCCTTATGGTCAATCCTTTACATATAGAAGCAGAAAATCCATACTAATATAAAACTAATACTAAATTTTCGTGGATATAGTAGTAGAATTAGGTAACTCAAAAATATCTGTGTTCAGAAAAACAGGGATTTGTAGTAGGTATACACATATCAACATTTAGCAGCAAAGATCTCTAAGGATGAACAACTTTTTCACTTTAAAAAATAAATAATTACTAGGATTAGTTTTACAACTGTTAAAAGATTAATTTCTTAGATTTGATATAATCACGAATATAAGCATGAAACCAAGAAAAAAAATTAGTTATCTAGTTTTAATGCTATACCCATATTTATATTAATACTTACTTATCCAGCGCTGGTGCCGGCTTTTATAACAACCTTCCTCCATATTACGTTTCTTCTTAGAGCCCCTGCCGCTTCATCCACAAATATCAATGTTCCTGAGATCAACTATTGAGATCAATGATTCTTCTAATTAAATAAGATCTTTCCTTGTAGAGTTTCCCTTTCATATTCGTTTGGCTGCTCTTCTCCTCTGATATAACTAAAAAATAATGTTACAAATTAATATTATAATCAAACTTTCAGTAGTAAAATGGAGATTATAGAAACAGAAATGAAAAAATCGGTACGAATAACCTCAATATAATTTTCTCAGTAAGTCTGAATTTAAATATAATAATATCTCATTTTGCAAAAAAAAATAAAAAGGGTATAACAGGTGGTTCATTACTTTCAGCTAAATAAGTTTAATTTTCTGTCAATATCTCGGAAACTACATTTTCCCGAAAAAACGAATTATATGGTTAGATTCATATTAAAATGGACTATGGAGTTTATGATTTTTTAATTAAAATCGTGGGAACCGTTTTATAAATATAAATAATATTTAAACTTTTTTTCTATGCTTTTTGGGGGCAGTGCCTCCAAATTTGGATCTAAAATTCATTCCTCTATATCGCCTCGGGGTATGATTTTTCTGGACATTTATCTCAAATTTATTCGAACTCGAAATCTCCACGAGTCTGCACATATTTATTAGTTATTTCGCCATCACAATACGTTAACTCTACATATACTACAAATATGAGGAAGTAAAACGAAGCAGAAATTAGTTTAATAGGTAAAGTAGTGAATTGATGTACATTGTAAAGTATCAGAAAAAAATATATCAGAAATATATCCCGTTAAATAGTTTCAAATCTTTTAAAATATAAGTTTATAAAAAAAATACAAATTAAAAAAAAAACAAAACCAACAAACCCTTTTACTGCAAAAAAATGTTTTAATTTCCTATTACAATATAAAGGTCAAAGTTGAAAAGACCTATTTTTATAATGTCACTGTATTTAAGCTGTGATGTCAGAGTTGAAAAAAGCTATGAATTCAATCATCCTGTGAATAGGTCGTTTGATTGGGATAATTAAAGTGTCATTTGGTAAGAATCGATGTCTGATAATACAGATTTCTTTATGTGGGTTGTGTCATTTGTAAATTATTGATTTATGACTTATGACATGACATTATCACAGAGATTACACAAATCTCAGTAATTTCTTTAAAATTAGTGGGGATTTTCGCTTATATGTAATAGTTATCTTCGGGATATATTGATTGGAATATGCAGACAGTTATTTAAGAATATAAAAGAAAAAAATGTTTGTTAAGCCGGCCATACACGTTGCTGTTTACCTGACAGGTAAAGCTGTACAGGTGATCCTGAGCATGTGGGCTATCATAACTGTGTAGTTATGTCCTTGACTTGAATGAACTTGATAGAACACATGTTCCGGTTTACCTGACAGGTAAAGCTGTACAGCTGAATCGGACAGTGTGTGCTAACATAACTGTGAACTTATGTCCTTGATTTGAATGAACTTGATAGAACACATGTTCCAGTTTACCTGACAGGTAAAGCTGTACAGGTGAATCGGATCGTGTGTGCTAGCATAACTGTGTAGTTATGTCCTTGACTTGAATGAACTGGATAGAACACATGTTGCGGTAACCTGAACAGGTTACCTGTACAGGTTTACCAGTCAGGTATACCCCAACATTTATGGCCGGCTTTAGGTGTAAAGGAAAATATTTTACGTTGTTAAGCTTTTACGTTTAAATAATTTAAATTATTATTTCTTTTCTCAATGATTTCCTATATAATTCATTATATAGGAATAATTCTTCATTATAATTATATAAGGCATAATTCATTACCTTTAGTTATGTACATCACACTAATTTGTATATTATTTTTACTTGGTAAGGTAAATAAAATAACATATAATGAAAACTAATAAATTTGAGTCACTACTAAAAGGGTCGAAACGTCTCATAATGAAAAACGAAGTGTTTATGTCATTACCACTAGGGATGGGCGGAACGGAACGTAACTATAAAAATAACTAGTTCCAGTGTTGGAACGGTTCCAATCGTTCCAAGATTTCATGGAACTACGTTATTTTTGGAACGACTTTGAAGTTTTTATTTTACTGTCGAGTTTCATTTAGTTAATAAATTTTTATTGTTTGAATTCGATACAAATTTGTTACAACCATTTTACAAAAAAATAATATCTTTTAAGAATTATCGAGCAAAATAATACGAAACGTAACTGATTAAAGAGGAAACGGAAACGAGAAAACAGTAACGAAACTAAACAACTAACTTAAAGGGAACGTTAAAAACTCGTTTCTCTTGGAACGAAACTAATGATCTTCGTTCCAAGCGCCAATACGTAACGTGTAACGTAACTGAAAAGACGAAACGGGAACGAGATAACGTAACGAAACTGTAACTCGGAGGGAACGTAAAAGATTCGTTTCGCGAGGAACGAAAACTATAGTTTCGTTCCAAGTTCCAGTTCCAGCCAAGCTGGAACGTAACGTGTGTGTCTTATGTTATCTTGTATAGTAGAGTAGAGTAATGGAGTGGGGATGAGAGCTCGAGTATCGGAATCACTCCAGTTATAGTGAAGCGTTATCTTTTTCTCTTTCAGAGACATTGATGCCTCTTCGCCGCTTTTTTTCTTTTAGGTCCATAGTCAACTTCCTCTTGTCACTTTCGCCCTTCGCCACTCATTTCGTTTTTTTAGTTTTGTTTTCCGCTTTGGTAAATAGTTAGTAAAAATACGAAATAAACAGGTGAAATTTAATTTGTTTTTTGTTTAGTTTTAGGATCTCGTTATGGAAAGAACATATTCTAGTATTTAAAAATATTATTTATACTGGTACTGGTATAAAATATACTTTTAAGTAGTTACCATAATGTTGTATCATAAACATTTTTATTATACTGTTTACTTGGTTGCAATTATAATATCACTATAAAAAAATATAAGATAAAAAGATAAATAAAGAGATCTTAATAATATTATTATAAAGTTTGTATTTAATTTCAACTTTTCATCGTCAGCGTCAGTGAAGAGTGGAACTATTTAATAAAGAAACGAAACTTATTGTAGAACGAACATGGACTAGACTCAGGAACACGTGAAGTATAAGAGAAACTGTTTCTTTGGAACATAAACTGATACGTTCCAAAAATAACTAGTTCCTGGAACTAGTTATTGGTTTGGAACGAAACGTTGTAACTCGTTCCACTCATGGAACCGTTCCTCCCATCCCTAATTACCACACCTTAACCAACGGTTACGGGGTTCAACGGTACAGTTCTCAGTTCAATTTTGAAATCTAATGGTTTTTCGCTTAACTCTTTAATTAAGCTGATATCCGAAGATTGACTTCACCTTTGTAATCACTTCTTGCACCACAGTTTACGCTTTTTCAATTTTTTTGTAAAATTACAAAAAGTAAACCGAGAGCATTGAAATCGTTCAACACCTTCGAATCCATTTTAAAAACTGAATGATTGAACTGTACGTGTGTGTTCTACAGAGTACAGTTTCAACTGTCATTTTAATTAAACTGTTCAGTTCAAACTGTACGTGTGTGTTCTACAGAGTACAGTTTCAACTGTCATTTTAATTAAACTGTTCAGTTCAAACTGTACGTGTGTGGCCGGCCTTAGAGCTATAATAAAAGTCTATACAGAGATATGATTTTTTTTAAGACTAAGTTAATTTTGTTCACAATTTACCTAATAGTTTAAAATATTTATTTTAACACCACAATATATACGGGAATTTAAATTATGGTTAAATTTGTTTTTTAATATACTATCCTAGCTACATTTAAGTTTGTGTAATACAATTTAGTCTGAATTTAGGCACTGGAGAAATTAGAATGTTGCAAGGAAGGTTTCTAAAAAAAAATCAAATAATAAACTCTTTGGTTAATCATTTATGTTTGTTGTAAATAAAAATAGATTTGTATGAACATTTTAATTTAACTTAAACCAAAATCTAAATATTTAGAGATAATTATAGTAAACAATGAAAAAAGAAAAACATAATTTCGGATGCGATCTTAATTAATGCAGATATTTTCATACAATTAACCAGAATGCCCTAGTTTAATTGTATTTAGAGCCGTGGACCGTGCGCCTATGACGCTCAAAAGGAAGAGCAAAAACCTTAACAACCCCCCTCGATCTTTGGCTCTTTTGTCTTCTCTCACCGTCCCCAACACGGGGGCATATTGATGGTAAGGTTTAGATTCGTTTTTGTCGAGATCCTTTGTACAAAGAACTGTCCATTTATATAGAACCGTGGACAAGTTAAAATATTTGATTTAGAAAGTGTATATGCAATCACGCAACACACTACTGCGTTTCACAAAAGTTGAATCATATATAAGAAGGGATAAGAAGTTTTTACTTCCTTTTTTTAAAAAAAGTCCTTACATAATCACGTAAAAAAAAAAATTGATAATATGATTAATAACTTGTTTGTTTAATTATATTCATAACAGTTTAAAATGAATAATTAATTAGGCAGTTCTACAAATGTAGATATATAGAGGTACATTCTTTTTTTTAAAGGCAAAAAAAATTGATCTTGAAATGTTATCCTATACTGGGTTTTTTCCCCTTTCAACAAAAAGCTAAATTTCAACATTTTTTAATAAATATGATCGAGAATAATTTAAATAATAAAATTGAAAAACATTCACTTATTATCTTTTAAGTACATATATGTTTGTATATAAGTGAGGAGTAAAGATATTTATTTTATTTATATATTATTTATTATTAGCGCACATTAGGCCAATTCTATCTCAGTTTTGTATTTTTAACTTTTAAATAAGTAGGTTAATATATAATTTTAGTCTATTTAATAATAGTTTAAAATTTTTTTTAGCCCAATAGAAGGATTTTTGGTGTTTTAAAGATGATTAACTCTATTTATTATATATTATTTTAGTTATTTAGTTATATATTATTTTAGTATATATATTTTTAGTTATTCATTTTATTATAAATCCAGTCACCAAATGTCTAAAATTAACCTTGCAAGTGGTGGAGGGGAGGGGGAGGGGGAGCCGTGAAATTTGTACTGAATTACATGCCCCTGATATTGTCAATTGTCAACTTAAAACTCGATCGCAGACACATTTAAACCTTGAGTACTGTCCTTGTCCTCGTAATTCTATATTATTGTTGTACATCAACAATCTTTAATTTGTTTTTAATAAAAATTATCCTACTAAACACATCTGCTAAATTTCATTGAAATCAATTTAGTATAGTAAATGGAGCACAAAAGACTACAGGTATATTTAATAAATCACTTTTTGAACTTCCCTAAAAACCTGAAAGTTCATTAAAATGTTCACAACACATAGTGAAATAAAATTTCCACACACTCTACAAAATGGAAGCATTGAGATTGGATAAAAAAAAAGAAAAAAGTTTACTTACTTAGAGAAATTTCATTTTGCTGCAATTGTTACTTTTAGGAGAATAGAAGCCACCGTTTACCCCTAAGAGATAGAAAGATCTTCACTATCATTCTGAAACATAATAAAGCACTTTTGTTACTCATTCATTGAATAGTAATACAAATAATTATAAAATGTATTAAGCTGCATGACTGAGTAGACGTTCTACATTCTTTTTTTTAACAGTAAAGGCTTCAGTATAATATTTACTCCCAATTTTTAAAATATTTACTCCAATTTTAAAATAAAAATAGTTCCATTAGTATTATATCACCGTTCTAGATAAACATAGACGTAAGTGCTAATTTAATGTGAATTTGAGTTAGACACACATGAGTATATACAAAAAAGTAAGTTCTATCCAACGCTACAACGTCCGTTTTGAAATGCTACTTTTAACCGATAAAGAGCTAAAAAGTTGTTGTGCACCTGCCAGGTTTTTAGAGATAACAACGTCACATGGTTCAGTTTCGTGTTTGATTTAAAGAAAGTACTACCCATTTTATTGCAAAAGTGACGCATTTGTACTATACGTCACGTGCTTAGCTATTTCTTATTTAATTACAACGGCATAATTGCACTTTGTCATTTTAAACTCAATAATTTTTCAATTATTAAAGACGCAAATGTAACACTTAATTAATATAGCCTAAATTTATGACCTAAGTGAGGTGTAAACTCTTAGGGCTTCAGAGCAACAATGACGTTTTAACAAAATTTGGGGGTAAATCGGGGTACATTATTTTTGTAAATACTACTGCTTAAAAGGGCCTTGGGTAAACTATATATTACCTGGTTTTCATATTGATTAAACAAATATCCTTCTATTTATGACAAATTGAAGAAATCTTAGTTTATTTTTCTGTTTTCCTAAAAAATTACTACTTTTGCACTTACGTCCCTATTCTCTAGAACGGCGATATTACCTAATATTGTGTTAGTATTTATCATTCTAAAAAAAGTGATATATCCGAGATTAAATTAATGTACTTCTTACAATTAGCTAACTTTAATACAACTACATGTATATTTTTAACCAAGTAAGTATATCAAACAGAATTAAAAATAGTGTGTCACGATGACGAAGACACTTCCGTCTGTACTATGAGGACACCGTGCCAGGTGAGACCTAGGAATGAGATAGAGTGGTAGAGATGATAAGACAAAGAGGGAACAATTATATGTAATAGACGGTAAGATAATATGAAGACTTGAAAGTGAGAAAGAATAACAGAATATGAGATAGAAATAGCTTGACTTCCATAACAAACAAGAAATAGTCTAATACATATGTATTTGTATGGTGGGTGTTTACAGTGCGGGCATGAAGAAAGTCGTGTGCATTCATGACTGTGAAGAACAAGAAATAGAGAGTATCTATGACTCTGATGGAAGATTGCGGCAGGTTGGGCCACGAAAAAACCAATGCGACAGTGTGGTTGGAGGTGGTACGAGGAGGTTTGAGCTACACTAACAACCTCAAACCACTTTAAACCACCTCAAATCAATTCCAATTTTTTCCCAGAGAAAAATCATTCCAAATTTTTTTCAATAATTCTTATTTTCCAAATTTTATTTTTCCCCAAATTTTAAGATTTTTTTTTCGAAATTTGTTCAAGATGGTTAGAGGTGGTTTTAGGTGATTAGGGCTACACCAACCCCCTCTAACCATCTTCAACCCCCTTTAACCACCTCAAACCGCCTCCAAATACCTTAAGCTACCTCGAACCAGCTCCAATTGCCTCGAACCAATTAAAAAAAATCCCGTTTTTTCCAAAAAAAAGTTTTTTTTTTTGTTTTTTTCTAATGTTACATAATAAGCCAATTTTATTGGTTTGTGTTTTAACCTAATAGTTTTTGAGGGGGGGGGGGGGGGGGGGCGGCATTTAGGATGTCCCCCAAGTGTACAGATTTCTTATATGGTTAGATATGTATTTAAATGGACTAAATCTTAGATTTTTTTTAAATTAAAATTTTATTTTTCAAAATATATATTCAAATTTCATCGAAATCAGCCACACGTTGCACAGAATACAGACAGACATTTAAAAAAAAAAAGAAAACACACATTCTTGGACTCAGGGGACCTCAAAACATGCGTAAATCCATCAAAATCTTAAAAATGTTCAACAACAATACTATCTATTTATATAACGTTTATGAGAAAGAATTGAGATAGCAAAAATAATAAAGGGAAAAGACAAAGAGGAATAGTGAGAGAGTATAAGAGAAAGAGTGAGGGAACAAATTTTAAGGGATGTTAAGATTAAGATTATACAGAGAGAATGTACGACACATAGGAGGTGCCAGAGTTTATCTGATTTCTTACCTGATGTTCTCTTCTAACTTGATTACAGTATTACCTTATCTCCTATAAATATACAATGTAAAGAAGAGTGTCTGTCTGTTTGTCCTTTATAAAAATCCACAGTTTTATTCCAATTTTTTTTTTTTAAATTTGCACTCTTGACCTTCAAAACAATTGAAAGGTCACTATGTATATACAGTATATCCACGGATGGAGTTGCCTATACGTGTAAATTCCAAAATATTTCAATTTTCGAAGAAAAGTCACTCTTCATAAAATCTCCTACTTGTTCTTAAATAAAGATTTTTATAGTTTTAGTTTTTGTTCAAAATGTACCCTAGAGTGTACAATTTTCTAAAATTGTACAAGAGGAAACCGGTCCAAATTTCGACTATTGAAGAAAAAGTATTCTTTTTAATTTCTTTTAGATACCATACCAATTTTTTTTTAGCATAATAATGTCGATAATCAAATTTCAAAAATCCCCCCTGCCATTTATAAAAAGTCAAATTTGTCTAATTCTAATACATAAGGGGTCGATTTAAAGGTCTCATTGAGTGCATTAAAAGTTGTATTATTGCTTTTTTATAAAAACAACATGAAAGCTATTAAAGGGGAAATTAATTAGGAAAATATATTCATGTTTGAAAATGATGATTTGTTTTTATTAAAGAAATAAATAATATTTAAATAATAAATACTCTATAAATGTTTTCATATTGTTTTTATAAAAAAAAAAAAAGCAATGCCACAACTTTTAATGCATTCAATGAGACCTTAAAATCGACCCCTCATGTATTAGAATCAGACAAATTTAACTTTTTATAAATGGCAGGGGAAAGGGATTTTGAAATTTGATTATCAAAATTTTTATGCGAAATATAAATTTGGTACAGTATCTAAAAGAAATTATAGACTACATTTTTCTTGAATAGTCGAAATTTGGACCGGTTTCCTATTGTTCAATTTTAGAAAATTGTACTCTCTAGGTACAGGGTACATTTACAACGAAAAATAATATGTACTATAAAACTTCATTACAAAGAACAAGCAGGAGATTTTATGATCAGTGACTTTTCTTAGAAAATATTTTTTTTGGAATTTACATAGGCAACTCCATCCGTGGACATACTGTATGTTCAGCAATTGGTAAAGTTGGTACCTAAACGGCACCAGCAGTGATTTTGAGAAATATAGTAGATACAAGATTTTTATTTTAGGTATATCTTGTACATTTTATACACAATATCTGATTGTTTGACACGGCTAGAATCATAACATTCGACAGGCGTTTTTTTACACCAATTTTTATCATAAAATATTTTTTTTAAATACTTTCTAGTTTAAATGTATTAATAGTATTCAAAAAAAGATGGATACTATAAATATGATGTGCCTAGACCGTTATAATGTAAATTGATTGTTATAAATAGTGTAAATTTATTTAAACTTAGAACAGGCACTATAACACCCTATTATTGTTAAGAAATCCTCAAACTGGTTACTATCTTGATGTTAAATTAGAAATTTTAGATAAAAAGGAAATAATGTTGTCCACATAGTTTTTCCTTGTATTTTTCTTAAAGTGGAAGCACATAAGAAAAACACAAGTATATTAGATTCTCAAGTTCTTGTGACCTCTTCTAATATTTCTTCACACCCGAAAGCTGCCAGCAAGAGAAAATATTGAGTGCATTTCTATTATTTTTCTTATAAAAACAATTTTTCCTAGTTCCGGAAAATACAAACAAATGGAATCTAATAAAGAGCTGTTAGATAAAACTAATAAATGCGTTTACTTCTCAAAACACTTCTATTTAAAAAAAAAAACTTGCTGCTTTCTTGGCAGACTTCAATATAATATAGAAATTATAGATAAGATAAGTAATAATGTAACAGAACTAGGAAGATTTCAAGCTTTAGAAGACGATTTTGTTTTTATATAAGATTGCTTTTGGTTATCTAGGAACTATTACATGTAATTAACAATGTAACTGCCTTTAGATAATTAATACGGTTAACAACAAATATTTAAGTACATATGTATTTATAAAGAAAACTGTATTAAAATATTAAAGGTCGTTAGAAAATATCACATTATTCTTTATCCTTATCAGCTGACATCAGATAAATTTCGAGCTTTTATCGAGACATCGATACTGTTTCACCAAACTGCCGCTTGGGAGGTTTATTATATGGGTGTCGCATAATGAACCACTTTTTGAGACCCCGATTCTAAAGTATTGTTCCCTCTACCCCTTCCTTACTCTGAGGTTGAGATCGTGGATATAGGAAAATAGATGAGAAAAAAAAGTCTTCCTCAATGGTTGAGATTGGGAAGGTGATTGTTATGTGTAATGATTATGATAGGATGATTGTGGTAGGTAATCTCAGAGATAATTATAAATTAACAGGGAGAAATTATAAATTCTCCCTAAAATAAACAAATTCTCCCTAAAATATTAGGGTAATCTAATTTAGAAACAGTCAAATGGAGCATGCGTAAGCCACTGAACGCGCCTCCTGCCTAACATTTAACATATAACTCGTCTTCTGGTCATGGCCCCTTTCAATTTCTAGCATTTAACTCGTTAAACAAAGATCGTGAATACCCCTGATAAAATTCAAATCCAACAAACAACAACTCAAAGGAAAAATAAAAAAAAATGTATATTTGAAAATAACAAGAACCATAAAAGATTACAGTGCATGCTTTACTTTTTTAACTTCTTAGCATAAACAGTAAAGATAAATAAAGAATACGGTATGGCAAAGATATTGAAACAATTAAGTTTTTTAGTTTCGACTACAAGAATTGTTACCAAGGATATTACTGAGTAATTATACTAATAATTTGACGTAAAAATCAAATACCAATTGTTGCACTAATAATGTAAATATTTTATCATTTTTAATTACATTCTAAGAAACTTAAGTTGACATGTTTACAAGATAATTAATTGTACATCATTTGAACAAAAAAAACGTTATGAGCATAATTGTAAAGAAAAGTGCAAAACAAAACGTTTCGTATAAAAAAATATTTCGCGGATTAATAAAGAAAATTAAATAAGCAAAATTAAGACGCTTCACTGATGATACTGTGGCATAGGATCAGGGTCCACGTTGTGCACTAACAATATAAATTAATATACCACATATGTACATGAAAAAAGTCTATTAAGGAGGGCTCCTGAACAACTGGCATGAATGTGGATTTCATATTTCTTAGGAGATAAAAGAAATGGAGAAGGGCCTCTACCCCTAAACAACTTGCTCTATATTAAATATTAGCTAGTGACTGGCCATTGTGCCTTTTGGCGAATATTCGAAGAAAATTAAGCTATGCAATGGCTTCAAAATTTTTGAAAAATTTTCTTCATGGGATCCGTTTTAGACCATTAATCGATAAATCGATTCCTGAAATTAAACACTTTTTATTTATGTATGTATGTGTGTCACTTCAGACGATATCTCACCCTAGGATGCAATTAAAAAATCCAAACAAATTTTAAAATGTTAATAATATCAAAAGAAAGGCTGAGTTCGTTGGCCAGAATGTTTGGAGTCCATTTAGGGGTCAAAGGTCAAATTTTGACAATTTAGGGTCAAAAATAGCATAAAAACGAGTTTTATATAACAACAATTACTGAACTCTTAAAGAGCTTTCCAACGACATGTATTTTGAAGGGTATATGCTATTTTGACTTTTGTACCCCGTACCCTTGTGAAACAATTTATTTATTTATTTTTTTCATCCATCCAAATTATAAACCAAAATTTTCTTATATTATCATAAGCCAATAATACGCACATTTCTTTGAAAATTCGCTCATTAAGTCATGGTGCATGACTGGTCTTTTTTATAATAAACTAATACATTTTTCTATTTTAATTTTATCATGACTAATTTAAATATGTTATTATTATAAAGTATTATAACTGTGAACCTCGTTTTGCTCCTCGATCTATTAAGATTTTGCTCACGGAATGTCCTGCTACATCTAATGGTGTCTGACCTCTTCTATCCTTCGCGTTTATATTGGCTCCTCGATCCAAGAATAATTTCGCCATTACTGGCCAGTCGTAAGAAGCGGCTTCGTGTAAGGCAGTCCATCTAATGTAACAACAGATACCTCTAACATCTGCGCCTTTGTCAATTAAAACTTTAGCCACTTCCGGGAAGTTTCTGTAAGCTGCCCTAACTAGCAGACTTGAATCGCTGTTGGCTTTGGCATTTACATCAGCTCCTTTACTGATTAAAAATTTTACGATTTGTATATGGCCTCTGTCAACCGCTTCCCAGATTATCATAGGTGTTATTTCTGCACCAAGTCCGACTAGTTCTTTGACGCTGCACGTGTGGTTCTCGGCGACCGCGTGCCAAAGTGGAGTCCTTTCATCGGCGTCTCTAGTAGTGATGGTATTATTATACTGACTTAGTTCACGAATAATGTGTTGTTGACCGGTTCTAGCAGCAAGATGCATGGCAGTCCTGTCTAAGTGACGTGTTTTTTTATTTATTTCGGCGCCCTTGTCGATCAATATTTTCAAGGAATCTAAATGACCATTTTCGGCAGCAATGTGGAGCGGAGTTTTTCTGTAAACATCTTCTAAATTCACGTCTAGGCCTTGTTCTGCTAATATTTTGATGATATAAGCCTTGTTATTACTAGCCGCCGCGTGAAGAGAAGACTGTCCGATATTGTCTGTTTTATTAATCAAGTAGCCGGCGTTGTTTTTCTTGAGAAGCTCTATAGCCTCAAGTTCCCCGTTTGAGGCTGCCCTGTGCGCTAATGTCCTCCCATATTGGTCCGTAATGTTCAAATCGTCATTGTTTTTAATTAAATGGTTGATAAGGTTAGAAATACTAAGCGGATGATCGTTAAATAAATCGTCCTGGGTCTCCTGGGCGTCAACTGAAACTCCAGCAACTAAAAAAATAGTTTGCCAATTAGTGTGGCACAAAGCTTCCTCGCGTCCTACCCCCTTTTACTTAAATGATTTTATACTTTTACAACAAAAAAATCACAGGGAAGAACTTGCATCAAAGTAGTTTTGTAGATGATTAAGCATACCCGTTATGTAATTATGATTGAGGGGAATTTTACTGGGGTAAATTTTGACTAATTTAACCAATAAGAAATGCAAAATTTAAAAAAAGCATATATATATATATATATATATTTGTAACCTATTATTCAGTAGCTTTCATTTGATACCCAACTCAAAGTTTTAAAAAAATAAAATTTTGGGCGCCCTTCACATTTTCGACTAAAATTCGCACTAAATTGGCAATTTTTAAAAAATTGGGGATTAACTCCCGGAATTTTCATCGCCCTACTATAAGGTATTAGCATAAATTATTTCGAAATTTTAGGACCAGCCGTTATATAGTGGTTTGGGGGGGAGGGGAATTGTTTTTTGGGTATATTTTGACTTATTTAACTAACCAATAAGGAATGCAACATTTAAAAAAGCATATATAATATATGTATTAGTAACCTATTCAGCAGCTTTCATTTGATACCCCACTCGAAAATTAAAAAGTATAAATTTTTGAGTTTACCACATTTATTCGAATTGCGCTTGTGCATATTTAATTTTTAACTTCTGTATATTTTTCCTGTGGTTGGGTCAAAAAGTTGCACCAGTGTTTTAAATTTAAGCACATTAGCTTAAACGGTTTAGGCCCTATGAAACAAAGAGCGACGGATGGACGGACACATCACCCTCGGCATAAGGGTTTTGAGAAGTATCTCTACAAAACCCTAAAAAGGGAACCAAGTGCCGATGGCACTCAAAAGGAACAGCAAAAACCGTAAAAAAAAATAAAAAATAAAAAACCCTCGATCTTGGCTTCTTTTTAGGGTTTCGTTGGTAAAACCAAAAAAACCTCAAATTTCGTTCCTGTTTCTGTCTGTCACTCGGTAACGCGAACTCAAAATTATCAGTTCACATTCAAAATGGCGGATTCATGTCACGTGATTTTTTTTAAAAATTTTAAGTGGGGTGCCACATAAAAGCTACTATTGAGTGGATTTCAAAGTGGATAGTGTTTAATTTTTCATGTCAGTTTGTCAAAAAACATAACATTTTGCCTGTCCTCCCAAAAAAAAAATATATATATTTCTGCTGTTACTAAAAATAAAAAATCGGTCCGAGACAACTCAGACAAACTTTCTCATATACGAGTTTATAATTACTTAACCCAGTATTTTCCATTTATTAGTTTTCAAATGTACATTTAAATATTATTGAACATTTCATCAAAATTTATCATAAAAATAACTTCTCCTGGGCAGGGAATCGAACCCGGGCTCTCTCCGTCCGCGTTTTAAGCTAATTTCTCAGGAACTAGATTTTTCCCGGGAAAACGGCTTATATCGTTGGATTTGTATTCAAATGGACTACATTTTAGAATTTTTTAATCAAAATCGTCGGAACCGTTTTCGAGAAATATTTTTTTTTCATGTTTTTTCAGAGTTTTTGGGGGGTAGCGCCCCCAAATTTAGAGCTAAAATTCATTTCTCGATTTCGCCTCGGGGTATGATTTTTCTGAACATGTATGCCAAATTTCGTCAAAATCGGCCCAGTAGTTTAGGCTCCAGGCGTCTGCACAGACGACAGACGACAGACGACAGACGACAGACGACAGACAGACGACAGACAGACAGACATTTTTTAAAAACCACTTTTTTGGACTCAGGGGACCTCAAAACGTGTAAATCCATCAAAATCTCAAAATCGAATTTTCGCGCCATCACAATACTTTCTCATTATATGAGAAAGTAAAAAGAATGCAAAATCTGCGGTCTGCTGACCCATTGAAAAAATAAGAAGAGCAATTTGATCTGTTTATTATAAAAATATACAACACTTGTGATAAGCGTTTAATTTTTCACACAATTTTGTCAAAACACATCAACATTTCGACAATCCTCTCCCCCCTCCAAAGAAACTATATGTCTGCTGTTACTGAAAATATTTTTAAAAAATATGCATTATGTGGGGTCAGCTGGGGCATAGAAAAAATATGAATAGCAATTTGATCTGATCACCTGGAAATCAAAAATGGGTTATTTATGTTATGGGGAAAAAAATATTTATTTTTAAATTTTAAGTAGGGTATCAAATGTGTCAAAGGTATTAAAGAGTAGATTACTAAAATATAAAACACATGTGTAAATTGTTTAATCTGTAATTTTTCATGATCACAATACCAACGAAACCCTTTTTACGTGATACTACACGCACAACCATTTTATTTCTTCTTTCCCCGTCCCCAACACGGGGCCAACACGGGGTTTTTGTGAGATCCTTTAAAAAAGATCATTATATATTAAAGATTATTGTCAAATTTATTTAATTTTTCCCCCGGGACCAACAAATGGGCTGATTATGATCTACCGTCCAAATTTCAATAAAAATTAGACCAGTAGTTTTTAAGATTTGTTGGGTCGTAGAAATTGAGCGTCAGACCGACGGATTTCAATCTTGAACTTTTTGAAATTGGAGGCATAATAAAATTTTGTTCTTCGAACGACCAAATGTCTTCCAAGCTTACCGAAGGTAACAGAAGCAAAAAGGGAAGGGAATTAAATAAATCAGACAGTATCGTAAAAGCAAAATATGAATAACTAAAGTATGCATGTGCCCAGCCCAACTAATTGGCAGTCTATTTTTGAACATATTTAAAACGTATTAAACAATTGGTTCGAATTCGGTCCTGTAGTTTAGGCTCCACATGTCTGACAGACGAAATAAACTGGCCTTTTTGAGAACTACTTTTTTACTTTTCCTCACTACTAATAGTAGGAAAAGTATTGTTTTCACCAAAACATTTTTTTTCGAGATTTCAACGGAATTATCCGTTTTAGGTGTTTTTAAGACCTCCTGAGTGGTTTTCAGCATGACGTATCTATGTGTGTATTGTGTGTATACGTGTTATCATCGTAGCGCCCAATGTATTTAACCTAGAGAGTTGAAACTTGTCAGAAAAATCAATCCTTACCTGTAGTGATGCCGCCCGGAAAATCAACTTTTTCCGCCATCTTGAACCCACTTTGCTGAGACAGCAAAAATTTAAAAAATCGTAATAAATCGAAAATGGTCCTGATCGAGTTGAAATTTGGCACGAATGTACCTCTATGTATGCCCACAAAATTTCATTTTGATATTGGCCGCCATTTTGAAGTTATCAATCTTTGATTTTTTAAACTTTGACGGTTAATAATACCGAAAGTATAAATAGGTTTTTTACGTATATCATATCGTTGGAACCGGAAAAAAAAAAGGAACAAATATAAAAAAAACCCGATTAAATTCCAGTTTTAAAGTTATAAACAAATATAATTATTTATTAGTGCGATAATTTTGATGACGTCGAAGTTTGTTTACATATGTCAAAATACCGCCAAACTTCAAATAATTAAATAAAATATAGGTATTAAAAATAAGGTATTTTGAAGAATTATAATAAATCAGTTTGTTCAGAACGGTCGCCCATCCAAGTACTGACCACGTCCAATGCTGCTTCCTCCTGCTGCGAAGCAGCAGGAGAGGCCACTTTAGTGGCCTCTGAAGTGAGGAAAAGTTCCGAGGTACCCCGTACCCGATTTTTTGTTATTGAACTTAAAACCGTTTAAAGTCATTGAAATCTCAAATTCGAATTTTTGCGCATCACAATATGTCTTTATATATTATTCTACTTATATGAAAAATTAAAAAGGAACAAATTGCAAAAATTTATAAATAAACAGAGAATCTTTACATTAGAAATGTAATTTATTTATTTTTAAATTTCAGTAAAGGACTTACCAATTTCAAGGAAAAGAATAAAAACTTGAAAGATAAAAATATATTTCATATTTTATCGCCAACAAACCAGTTTAACACACTAGAACCGTTTCTATTAATTAATATCAATTATAATTAAGTTAAAGATATATTTTTAAATGTCTATCAATTCTAAGATATATTTTTTCCCATGTTCCGAGTAGAATTTTCACGAATGGTTGTTGTTGTTTTTCCTTATACACTCAGATATATTACTAAAAAACTTACATTGTATAACATAAAACAATAAATAAAATTTCAGATCTTGGCTATTTGCCAAATTACGATTAATTCATAAATGTAATATGTTTCCGTTAGTATACTGAAACATTGCACTCGTCGGCCGCTTAAATGTTATTTCGTTTAAATTACCTCTCCTACTAATTTCACGTCGTTTCCTAACACGTTTTTATCTGTCAGGTCCTTCAATTGCAACTCACAAGGAGGTTGTTATGGAAACCAACAAACCGCTGATAAGGCAAAACAGCAAAAAATAATAATAAAATATAACAACAACAAATAATATTAGAGAGTCACGTAAATAAACTAAATGTATGTGATGTGTTAGTCTGTTGATTTATATCTTGGGTCAGTGCAGGCTACAATTACATAATAAAATATCTAATGAAATTTTATATGTAATATAAAATTACTATATTGCTATATCTTAATAGATATGGTGATTTATTACTACGATATATATGTCCTCGACAACGCCAACCGAGATAATTTATTTAAAACTATTGTCTAATATAAACCATATCTATAACCGTATCTTTACAATCTTTAAAATCTTATTTATATACAAATTATTAAATAATATGTATTTATTTTTGAAGTGAAACTTCTTTAGCCGCTGTAAAGTAAATTTGCTTGGATAAAACGACATCGAGAAACCAAGTTGGCGTTTCGAGACTCATCCAAGTGAATTAAACTAAATTGCAAGTTCTTGTTATAAAACTCGCCTGTGATAGATATTTTAATCGACTGCCGACTTAGGCCGGCAGTTGATTTACCTTTAATAATCTTCCCTTTGAATGAGTCTCGAACCCCCGATCACACGCGCTGACCACTACACCACGGGAGTAGTTGATATATACAGTAGAGCGTCGATTATCTGAACGTTCAATTATCCGATCTAGCTTCATGGAAAAAAAAAAAAGAAATAAAAAATTAATTAATTCTTAGAAAGAGCGGTGTTAGCTGTATAAAGGGATACCAGATTTCGATGAATTCAATTTTACGGGACCGACATTAACATTTGTTTACTAAGAACTAACTTTTGTTTGTCAATATAATTTCTAGAATAATTTGCAGCAACTTTCCACTTACTAACTTTCCATTCTGTTGGTCAGTTATGTCACATCTCTATTTTCAAATAATTCATTGTGAGGTATACATTGAATTGGTCAGATATTTTAAGTGAAACTTACAACATGACAAAAAGGAAACGAGTAGTGCTTTCATTAAATGATTAAATGGAAATTATTACGTGGCTGTAGAAAGGTGAAATGGGTCAGGTATTTGCTATCATGTTCGGCGTTGGTAAATCAACGATTACGGGAATAAAAAATATTCTGACTCAATCACTAGGTATGCACTTAATCTTGACAGTAAGGAGGGCAGTTTAATCATAAAACTATAAAAAAAAAAATCTAAATCCGAATTATTGAAAGATACTGCATTTACTTGGTTTATGAAAAAACGGGCCTCTAGACAGCCCATATCTAGACCCTAGACCCATATTGTGTGAAAAAGCAGTGGAATTAAACATGAAGCTTGGTGGTGACTCTTTATTCATCCCCAGTTCTGGATAGCTAAAACATTAGCCACCCAGAACTGGGTGCCGAACGATTCGGCAAATCGAGAT
Source organism: Gerris lacustris (assembly GCA_951217055.1). Lineage (NCBI taxonomy): Eukaryota > Metazoa > Arthropoda > Insecta > Hemiptera > Gerridae > Gerris > Gerris lacustris. The sequence goes on along the minus strand of OX578283.1, from coordinate 20,261,128 downwards.
TCATGGTGAAAAATTAAGCAGACGAATATTGCAACTTTCTTTATGCCAAATTAATCTTAGGTGATACAACATATTTTTTTCACTATGTACTAGATAAATACAACTAAGCTACTTTTTGCATGCGTGGTTGGTTATTTTTACATCTTCCCTTTTAATTTTTTAAATTTTTTAGTGAATTCTGATTATCCGAATTTTTGATTATCCAAACCACCCAAAAATACATTAGTTCGTATAATCGACGCTCTACTGTATATATTCAGTACACAGAATTGGTATATAAGGTTCCTCTTAGCCCCTAACTGGATAAGAAATATTTTAACCATCCACCATCTTGATTCAATATGGTGGCTATTGATGAGAAAAATTCGACATGGCGATACATCCGCAATAAATTGCACTACAATCTTGAAAGTTGGAATTAAGCTTTTCTTTATGCTACAAAAGACTTTGGTGAGAGAGGTTCCAATAGGCCATTTTGATTCATGATTGTGAATATATACATATTTGAAACCTCACTTGTCTCCTCACAAAATTACCACTTTTCCAAAAAGGGGTCTTTTCACACCTTACGGGGTAAAATGGGGACAAAGTAATAAAAAAAAAGGAAATAGAGCCCAAACTTATTAATACACCAATAAATATTATTAATAAAAATATCCAAAATTATAAGAATTAAACACATGCACAACCAATTGAAAAAGAAAAAAAAAAAATAACATAAAATTAATAAAATCACAATTAAAGGATCCACTAAATTAATTGTAAACTAAAAAATAAATTAAATTAAAACTACAATTATTATGAGAAAAACAACATTTTATGTCTTGTCCGCTGTTATTTAATTTTGCATAAATTATTTTTATAAGAGATAGCTGAGGAGTTTTTGTAATACTATTATTCTTTTGGACGTGTATTAGAATAATTAGGATTTAGAAACAGTTACTAATGAGGGAGTTTTAAAAATTCTATTTATTTTAAGGGGATATCAATATTCTCGCTTAGCAAAAGAATTGCAATGTGTCTTGACAATAGTTTATAAATCTACTAAATTAGAAAAATACATTAAAAATAACGGCAAACTCATATTGTAACGTGCCATAGAATTATAGATTTTTTTTTTTTTTTAAATAGGGTAGTTAGAGGTGGTTAGTTGTGGTTAGATGTGGTTAGAGGTGGCTCTAAATCTCGGCCTGGCACGTACAATATCAATTTACTAAAATAACACACTGTAGTGAAGCACAGGAATCCAGTCCAGTAATAACGTATAAATATATTTATTTAACATAAAAAATATTCTAGGAGAAGGAGATGCACCCCCTCCCCCCCCCCCCCCCTCAAAGGAGGGCTTTAGTCCCTCATTCTTAACAGTCTACCAGACTGAATTTGTAATAGACCCCCCACCCCCTCTAAGTTACGCCTATTTCAACCAGATGCATAACTACTAAATAAAGCAATTAAGTTTTCAACTTCATCTCTACGATGTGCTTAAGATACTTAATCCCTTAAAAACTTGTCGTACTATAAAATTCACGTACTTTTTGGAAAAAATTATCTAAAACTTTAAGATTCCGTTTAAAAAAAGCTTCAACTACCTTTTACTCTAAACTGTTAATTAGTGTAAAGAAAACTAGTTGGGCAATAATTTAATACATATGAGAGAGTAAGAATGTAATTAATGTAAATGAAATAAAAGGGCGATTAACCCCTAGAAAAAGAAGTATTTTTTTTAATTAATATTATCATTTTTACAAAAAAAAAGAGTAATTACAAAGATGAAAAGTTGTATCTATATTATTAAGCATAAATCTAAAGGAAATACTCAGGCCATATACAGTAATTACACTGTTATAAAATGTAGCATTAGTTTTAGAAATAAAATGAAATTAAATAATTCATTTGAGAACGTATTACTTACCTTGTTTGTAAAATACATCCTCTTTATTAAAGCCAATAAATATATTTAACAAATAAACATTAATTACATTAAATCGTTTAAGTTTCTTTTCACAAAAGTATAATAAAACTTGAAACAAAAAACTTTTTTACTCATTTCTTTTTCAAAAAGGTTAAAGTACCCATATTACGTGGCGTCGCAAAGAAACTTTTTTTACCACACAATCTATTTTTTAAATTTTGTTTAAAAAAAAATCAAATTTTTCATCAATTAAATAAAGGTACTATAGTAGAATTTTATAATATATATCAGAATTTTTTTAAACTATTTTTTTTATTTTTAAAATAGCATTAAATCTAATAAATATGAAATATCGACAATAACTTGACTAATGAGGTACAATCAGCTGATTATGTTATACTTTTCTTTATACGCAATTTTTTCACTCTTGCGCGGTAAAGATTTATGTGTTTTATTAAAAGTAAAAAAAATAAGTAATTTAAGAGATAGAAGAAGGTACTTATAGAAGTAATTCCACGAATATTTAAAATAATAAGGTAAGGAAATAGCCTGATTACTTATTAAACCATTGTTTGTTAATATATTCTTAGAATAGAGAGTTACTAATTGAATTCAAATTACAAAAAAAAAAAAACTAACAAGGATAAAAATTGCACAACATTATTTGAAGAAGTCAGTTTAAATATTAATAATTGTAATATTGTATGGCTGGATTGACGAATGGAATTAAAAGAGAAGTGACAAAAAGGAAATTTAAAAGCAAGTCTAATGACAAAATTGATAATGCAATACTTATTATACAATTATTTTATTCATTTTTCTTTTTTATTGGACATTAGGTGGCAGTTAAACGCAGATGACCAGGGAACTAATTGGAGAGGAATCTAAAGATCAATCTGAGAGGACTTAGGTGGATTCATCGTATGAAGGTAAAGGACTTATGTGCATTAAGTTAATTGGCTGAACTGAAAGAGATGATACGGTTAAGAATCGCTTGACGGGACAACTTTGCTTAATTTATACACTTAAGTGATTATATCTCTTTCTCCAATTTTTACGTTTGAGAAATTATATATGTATGATTTGTTCATAGGAGAGTTGATATCACTTTTTCAAAAAATACGTTGGAGTGAGGCCCCGCCATCTTTTCTATAAACCGCCTCATATTAGATTCTTCAGTTTTATCAGTTAATTAATAAATGAAATAGGAGTACAGAAATGGATGTGTAAGTATTAAAAAGTTTTGAGAGCTTTGTTCGCTCGAGATATTTTGCTTTTATTCAAGGTTTATTTATTCAACGTATAATTAATGAAAATTCGAAAGACCAACTCCAATTATTATGAAATCACTCACGTTATGGTAATTATCTCGACATGTTGGGAGGGTGAAATTGGGTTCCCCAAAATCTTCTTCGTACTTCTTCTTAAACCTAGTATATAATACCCTAAGTAAATCATATAAATTATTATGTATCCAATAATATAAATTAAAGTAATACACGTATATTCAAATAATAAGATTAAAAACTAATAATTTATGTGTGTCAAGGAGTTCGATTTTATCTTGTCTCAACTCCACTTGTCCACTTAAGCACGTCTCCACGAAAAAGTACAATAAAAAAAATAGTATTATCAATTAAGAACTAAACAGAAGCCACTATGACGAAACCTGTGTAAAACCAATAATATATATTTGCTGAAGTTTTTTAGCAAAAAACAAAAGCTGAGAATAATTTATAAGAGTTGCTGGATTCCAGTATGAATCAACGTTGCCATGTTTGTTTCTTATCAAACTTTAATTATTAAATAGTTCTATGATGTATGCATGTATATATACAGCAGCAGTGCAAGTATGTATTCAAATTTTTTTATATCATACATATATCAAAATATTGTATCTTTCTAAGGGGCATTTTTTTCAGATTGTAATATTAAACATTTTTGGTTGAATTATTATTTTTTTATAATATTATATCTATATTAAATATTATATTTTATATTTTTCAATAGAGGTTGATCATAAAGTTGCCAACCTTCTCGACAGTACTAATTTTGTGGGTAACATATTATGAAGACAAGTTGGAAAGGTACAAAGAATCTTTTTCATATAGCCTTTCACAAAAGACCTCTAATGAAAAAAATAACTTTGTTATGGTTAAACCACCAAATATTTGCTACGATTTTAACAAATATATAAAATGTAACGTATTTACTAAGTAGAGTGCAAAATTTTTACAAGGTTCAGCCTAGCAGAGTTGTAAGCGTACTCGTGATTCTCGCCACACAGATCAGTTGTTGGTTCGAATCCTAGGAAAGTAAAAATTTTTTCTCATCGATATTGATTTAAAGTAGATGTGTAAAGTAGCCAACCCCATCATGTCCTGTGTTATACAGGACGAGTTCCGGATTTACTCAATGCGCCCATCTAAGTGGTCTCTACCCTCAAGAACAGTCTTACAAACTAGGATAATGTTTACTTATATACATAGTGATACTGAATTTAAAGATGGTGTTTTTTTACAAGGATCTTTTTTAATATGTATTATTACAGTTACGTATAAAAACATTACCTTACTTTCGTCAGATTAAGCGATGCTATTCTTTGTTATAAGTTCCAACTGTTGATGATAAAGTTTGTTACATTATATTATAATATTATGAGCTATACGCTAAGATAAGTACAGATTCGACCGCAAAATATATTTAAACTAAATACGTATGTATATGTTTATAATATAAAAGTACATTATATTGTACTTCTGTTTTATGTGTCAGAAAAACTTAATAATTTATTAGTTTTAGATTATTCACAGTTTTTAACTATTACATATTAAGTACTAAATTCATGAAAATTTATAAAAAAAAAAATAAAAAAATAAAAACAAAATGAAAATTTCAAATAATTAATATCAAAATTATTGTAAACTTTATAACAGTAAAAGATAAAAGCTCATCATAAGGCAGCTGCTAATTATTGTGATGTTAATTAGGGGGGAAACCCTTAAGAATAGCTATTAAATAAATAGTAGTTAAATTAATTTATAAAAACAAGTATATCACCCGTCGAATGACCACGAAAGACTGAGTTCTAAGGAATAGTTTAAATATAAATGCTGAAAAAAACTCCTTTCCCCCCACCGTCCTTTACCTTCCATCTTGAGTTTTAACGTAAACAAAACAAATTCTGAGAAATCTCCACACATTAGCTTCTATAACAGAGGTTGGAAGATTCGATAAAAATGGCCGTTTACATAGGAATGAAGAGGAGGACAGGAAGTGAGATTTTTAACTGTTAAATCAACAACAAAAACACTTCTTTTCTATTATATAGAATCAACCTTATCCTTCCTATTTTTAATTTTTAAATTTGCTTCAAAACTTACCGAAGAATTGTGATCGCTCTAAAGAGCAAAATATCTTTTACATATTTTATGTCTCTGATTTAAAAAATTCGTTTTAGCAAATTTTCGAAGAAAATTAAGCTATTGCAATGGCTTCAAAATTTTTTTAATGTGAATTTTTTAAAATTTTATCCATGGAAATCCGTTTTAGATCATTCTTAATCGATTCCTGAAATTTAACACTTTTTTATGTATATGTATGTATATATGTACGTATATGTGTCACTCGAGACGATATCTCACCCTAGGAGGCACTTAAAAAATCCAAACAAATTTTTAAAATATTAATAATATCAAAAGAAAGGATGAGTTCGTTGACCAGAATGTTTGGAGTCCATTTAGGGGTCAAAGGTCAAATTTTGACAATTTAGGGTGAAAAATAGCATAAAAACGAGTTTTACATAACAATAATTACTGAACTCTTATAGAGCTTTCCAACGACATGCATCTTAAAGGGTATATATTTTACTTTGACTTTTGTACCCCCGTACCCCTGAGAACCAATTTTTTTTTTTTTTTTTTTTTTTCATCCATCCAAATTCTAAACATAAATTTTCCTATATTATCATAAGCCAATAATACGCAGATTTCTTTGAAAATTCGTTCATTAAGTCATGATGCATGACTGGTCTTTTTAGATATCAGCGAAAATTTAAGATATCGCTTCTATATTATATAGATCCAATTGGTCTGTCATTCAATATTTTTGCAAAACCACCACATCTTAAAAACTACTCGGCAAATTTTGATGAAATAGGTCACGATTAGTCTAATCTTTGTCCTATATTAATATTAATAAAATTTTTCTTAAAAAGTATTCATCCGATATTTAAGAAATTTGGAAGGTTTATCGAAAGTAGCTAAGAGATGGCCCAATAATAATTTCTACGCTCATTAAATATTGCTAAATTAATAAATTTATTCTTGTAAAAAGATTTTGTTCTTGTGAACAATTTTGACTTGATAGATTTGTTTTTTTTAAAAAAAAAAATAAAATAAAATAAAAAATCGGTCCGAGACAACTCAAACAAACTTTCTCATATATGAGTTTATAATTACTTAGCCCAGTGTTTCCATTTATTAGTTTTCAAATGTACATTTAAATATTATTGAACATTTCATCAAAATTTATCATAAAAATAACTTCTCCTGGTCGGGGAATCGAACCCGGGCTCTCTCCGTCCGCGTTTTAAGCTAATATCTCAGGAACTAGATTTTTCCCGGGAAAACGGCTTATATCGTTGGATTCGTATTCAAATGGACTACATTTTAGAATTTTTTAATCAAAATCGTCGGAACCGTTTTCGAGAAATAATTTTTTTTCATGTTTTTTCAGAGTTTTTGGGGGGTAGTGCCCCCAAATGTAGAGCTAAAATTCATTTCTCGATTTCGCCTCGGGGTATGATTTTTCTGAACATGTATGCCAAATTTCGTCAAAATCGGCCCAGTAGTTTGGGCTCCAGGCGTCTGCACAGACGACAGACAGACGACAGACGACAGACAGACATTTTTTAAAAACCACTTTTTTGGACTCAGGGGACCTCAAAACGTGTAAATCCATCAAAATCTCAAAATCGAATTTTCGCGCCATCACAATACTTTCTCTTTATATGAGAAAGTAAAAAGGAGAATTAAATTATACAATAATGGGTCGTAACAGCAAAAAAGCTTTAATGTACGTAAAGGGGCGTGAAGAAGCTATATGCCACACTAATTGGTGGCTATTTCTTGTATTTAATTTAATTTTTACTCCTAATTGAAACTGAGCTTGCTTTGGTTTTATTAATTTGTGTAAACCTAAAATATTAATAGTAGTTACAGGATAAATGATTTCCTGAAGTTGTTGTATTTTTTTATGTCAACATGCATTTGTTGAATTCTCGTAATTAATTGTACACATTTACTTATTTTTATAGATAACCCGTGCTTCACTACGGAGTGTTATATTAATTTGATAAGTTTATAAACTACCATCAAGAAACATTTAAATTATTTTACTATGCGAGAATATCTAGATTCTATCCCTCCCACTTATTTCTAAACCCCCTCCTCTTTGATAAGAGAATTTGCAAATATCCTAAATTTACCCCCCTCCTAAATGAAAATATGACAAAACTGTACATACAAATAATTACTGTATACTCTTTAAGAGCTTTTTAATGATATGCATCAGTAAAGTAAGGGTATTCATTACTTTGACCCCGTATGCATTACTTGTACCCCATACCCCTGCGTACTGTGTACCAAAATTTAAATCTCGAAAATTCATGTAGACAGTGATTTTCCCCTTGCTTTAAAGGTCAAGAGAGCAAATTTTCATCGAGATCGGACTAAAACTGTAGATTTGTATAAAGAACACACACACATATACATGTATACACACACACATATGTTGACTTTTATATATATAGATATATAAGTATGTAGTATATTATAGGTAGTTTTAAAGAGAAATATTGTGATGTCAATTATTGAGTTTATAAGAAGGAAAAATTGTGATGGCACAATCAATTTATAGTAAAATTTCAATGAATTTACATCCCGTATTAAGGTTCATTGAGTAGAAAAATGGTTTTTAAAAAATATTTGTCTTTCGTCTGTGTATATCATTGGTCCATATAAAAAACTTCTTTCAATCCCTAACAGGGCCACATTATTTGTATAGAAACTTATGTAAATCAACCACCAGTTATTTTGAAATTCGAATTTAGTACCACAAAATTTATAATAAAATTTTGTCAGACTGAATTTTTTTAAATTTTCAAAATTAATTTGCAGCCTTTGGATCAAGCCTCTTTGGATGACACTTCGTTGTTCACCATTCTATCTCAGGCGTTGTTGAAACTAGAATATATATGTTTGGCTCATACTAAGTCTCACGAGCTTTTCCTTATGACCTACACGAGCGCTAGAAACGAAGTATTCAATAGCTCGTTAAAACACTTATACCAACTTAATAATATAAATATAGAAAATTGTAGAGAAACCCCTAAAGTACTTAGACATGAACTTTTATCTCCTCGACAGCACTTCAAACGCGGAAAGATCAAATATTTTATTTTTACGCTCTCACAGCCACAGCGAGCACACTGCTTATAATGGGATTATGTTTTCCACTAATGGCTAAATAAAGACCTAAATTAATATATTTATTTAAAATATTATTAGGGGTTACAAGGCTGGTAAGTTATTCTCATACTCAATATTACATATAAAAATCAAATTACAATATTAATTATTCAAGTAAAATTTATGTTTTTTCCTACTTACAATAAAATTACTTTAAAATTAACTTTCCCAAACATTTGACCGACTTTTTCTATCGTTTTGAATAAAAAAAATTAACTTTGTTTTATTGAGTTATTTTGTTTTTATTGAAGTCATTCAATATTAGACTTTAACACTTGTTAATAAATAACAATCACTTTTAACAAGTATAATTATTTATTATAACTTGTTAAATTATTTAAAATAAAATCAGTCTGTGTTGTAGTTCAAAAGGAGTTACAGTATTATTTTTTAATTTAGTTGTGTCATCCATAAGTAACCTCATTAGTTTTAATAAACCATTCATTAAGATTTTGAAAATACTTTTTTGAACTTTAGGGAGTTCATGAATTGAAACCTACATATGATATGTAATAGCTCTTATAGTCGGGTTATGGTTGTTAGTTATGGTTGTTCCATGAAATATCTCTATATAGACCAAGATTATTCTCAAAAGTGAGGAAAATAAACTATATCTACTATAGGTTTACAAAATCAAATTATAATGATTAGAAAAAAATGAGAAAGCCAACAATTTAACGAGGGTTCAAAAGTTTTTTTGATCGATTGGTTCTGAAATTCTAATGAATTGACTGTATACAAAGTTCGGTCTCTAATTAATCATTTTTCTCTCTCTCGTGAATCCATGATTCCCTTCAGTTCTATTTGAACGATAAAAAAGTAAAAGAGAGGGGCTAACCTGTCGTGTTGAGTGTGCTATGTCAGTCTAGTTTTGCCTGCTACCACCCCTGGTCCAATTAATTGTTAAGCAAGGTAAACGAAAAACTGGAAAAAGTACGATGGGGAAAATAATTCAAACACGTCCAAGCGTCACTTCACTTCAACCTTACCTTTTTTTTAGAGAAATTGTCAGTAACATGTGAAACAGTTAGAATCAACAATTAATCGTGCAAAAATATTTTCCGTCTATTATTAATTAACAATTAAATTTGTACAATAAATAAAAGCTTATTTTAAGCGCTATATAAACATAAACAATAAAATATATTATATTCAGCATAAAGAAAGCTTAATTAGCAATAATAATTTTTTTCACTTGAAACCTAATGAGTTTGTAACAATTTAAGTATTGTTTACTACGCAAAATTAAAATATTATTTGAAAATCCCTTTTCTTTCACATTGTTAAAATTTGTCATCCTATTTAATATTAAAGATGTGATAATACATACCTTGTTTTTACTTCTCGAAACCCCCTTGTGTCCTTCTGTTCGTCGCTCTTTGGTTCATAGCGTCCGAACCTTTTAAGCTAAATAGCTGAAATTTGAAACACTAGTGCAACTATAGGAAAAACAATTTTTTACACAACCATAGGAAAAATATACAGTAGTTAAAAATTACATATGCGCATGCACAATTCGCAAAAATGTGGTAAACTCAATTTTCGAGTGGGGTATCAAATGATAGCTACTCAAATGAATATAACAATGAACAATATTGGCATAAGAGACACAGATAAATTAATAATCAATTCATTTTTATTTATACAGATATAGGTTATAGAAATATTTTTCCAGTATTTTCAATTTTACCCCCCTCCTAAATGAAAATATGACAAACAATGAAAAATGTACATAACAACAATTACTGTACTCTTTAAGAGCTTTTCAACAATATGCATTAGAAAATGTTTTCACTAATTTGACATTTGTACCCCGTACCCCAGTGTACCAAAATCGGAACAAAGTTTTACTAACTCAAAAACCTTCCCGGGCATTCCTCCAACCATTAGAGGTGAAGAACAAATTGAGAACCTTTGTTGCTTTTCTTGAGAAAATATATTTTGTTACACTTTTAACACTCGTTTGAAATCTTTGCAATCACTAGAAAGTTAAGTATAAATATGTTCGAAAATTGTTTGACACCTGGAATTTACACTTTTTAGAAGTGCCCCAAAAATTTTATTTTTTTAAAATTTTGAGTTGGGTATCAAATGAAAGCTGCTGAAGAGTAGGACGCAAAGATATATATACATTTTCAAATTTTGCATTTCTTATTGGGTAAAAAAATCAAAATATACCCAAAAAAATTTCCCCCCCCCACCCACTATACTTCGGCTGGTCCTAAAATTTCGAAATAATTCATGCTAATGCCTTATTGTGGGGCGATGAAAATTCCGGGAGTTCATCCCAAATTTTAAAAAATTGACAATTTTGGGCGCGAAAATTTGAAGTGCGCCAAAAATTTTATTTTTTTTAAATTTTGAGTTGGGTATCATATGAAAGCTGGTGAAGAGTAGGATTCAAATATATATTTGCTTTTTTAAATTTTTCATTCTTTATTAATTTTATAAGTCAAAATATACCCCCAAAAATTTCCCCCCTCCCCAACCACTATATAACGGGTGGTCCTAAAATTTCGAAATAATTCATGGTTATACCTTATGGTGAAGCGATGGAAATGGTTTGAAAAAATGCATTTTTCTAGTCGTTATTACCGATGAAAAACATTGTGACCCCCCGGGGGATCGAACCCGGACCCTTGAGATCGAAGAATAAAATCATAATTACATAACGGGCATGCTTAATCTTCTACAAAACCCTAAAAAGTACTTGGACGCAAGTACTTCCCTGTGATTTTTTGGTTTTACCAACGAAACCCTAAAAAAAGAAACCCTTATAGTTTCGTTCCTGTGTCTGTCTGTCACTCTGTACGGTTCCAATAACTTTTGAACCAAAAGAGATAAAAACGTGAAACTTTCCAGTATAAAAGATCGTTTTGACGCGCACACAGGAAAAATATAGAGAACTCAAAATTATCAGCTCTTCCAATTCAAAATGGCGGATAATTCACGTCGCGTAAAAAAAAGATTTTTTAAAAATTTTGAGTGGGGTCTCATATGAAAGGTATTGAAGAGTAGATTACAAATATATATACCACTTAGGGATAGTGTTTAATTTTCGGCACCATTTTGTCAAAAAACATCGAAAATTTGCGTGTCCCCCCCCCCCTAAAATCGTATTTCCGCTGTTACTAAAAATATAGAAAAATATGCAAAATGTGTGGTCTGCTGGGCCATAGAAAAAATAAGATTAGCAATTTGATCTGATTTACTGGAAATCCAAGATGGCGGATAATTCACGTCACTGGAAATTTTTTTTTTTTTTTTTAAATTTTGAGTGGGGTATCAAATGAAAGGCATTGAAGAGTAGATTACAAAAATGTATAACACTTGTGGTCAACGTTTAATTTTACGCGCCATTTTGTCAAAAAAAACTTTTCTCCCCTCCCCCCACCTCTAATTTTGTGTTCACAATACCAACGAAACCCTTTTTACGTGAGAGTTCACGCCTTACCAATATATTTATTAAGAGTTAAACATTGAATGACAGCGAAAAGTAAACAAAGAAATAAAGCTCTCTAGATTCTAGATGGTTGTCATTATTATGTGAAGTAAAGTAAATAAATTCGGAACTATGTATTTTTTTCCACTAACATTATAATATAACAATGACAATTACATTATCAACATTACATATGATTCAACAGAAAATTTAAAAAAGTAGTATATAAAAAGTTCTTTTTATCTTATAATTATTTATTGAATTAAATTCTGTTAAGACTAAATATTTATTTTTGAAGCCAAGTTGTTGCGTAGCTGATTCTTTAGGGGCCCTGTGCATTTTATTTCGGGTGTTATGATTTAATTAGGATAAATGGACTTCATTTATCAATTTGGACTTGGATTTAAAATAAAAATTGCCGAAACGGTTTTGGGTTAAAATAATTTACCGATATTTTTTTTTTTTTTTTGGGTGGGGGGGGGGGGGAGGGGGCAACGCCCTTAAATTTAAAACTAAATTTTATATTTGGTATTTTCGGAATATCACACCAAATTTCAGTGATCAGTTTCATTAGTTTGGTTTACACTTCGGGCTAATTCGCTTTTATGTTCCAGGGAAAAATTTCCTACAGGGTGGGGAGGACCGGTGCGTAGTAAGTACTAATTTATTTGCTTCTACGGAGTTTTATATTTTCGAGTTGGACCTCTACCTGGTCTATATGCAGGAGGGTTGTTTTTCTTCAGAAAATGAGCGGAGCGGCTATTGAGGCCTGGCACGCACAATCCGAATTTACCACACTTCGTACGTCTTCAGATAAACATTTAAAAATAAAACATTTTTTGATTCAGGGGACCTTGAAACATGTAAGCCTATCTAAATCTGATTTTATTTTTTGTTCTCACAATACTTTTTCTCTTATACATGTATGAAAAAGTAAAAATACAATTTTTGAATTCGTTCTTCTGTTGGATGACCAAAAGCTCCAATGTTGCCTCTACGAACATTTAATTTTTCTTTGTGTTTAAAAAGCGATTTGCTATTCTGTCAGTGAAAGCAAAGAGAAAGAGAGGTTACATTTTATTATCAGTCAGGTTATGTTTCCCGCGCCCTGTTGCTTTTTTTGAGTTTAACGTTTTTCATTTCTACTGTTTTTCCGTATTTCTTTTAATAGATTCGTTCAATTTGCTTTTTATCATCATTCGTCGATGATTTTTCGCTTTTCGTTTCGGTAGAATGTCGCGTTTCTGTTTATTTTCCGTTGAACTATTGCATAACACGTGACAATGTTTCTTGTTCGACTTCACGTCTGGACAATTTCAAATCTTGAGCAAGATATATAAGTGCTTAAAAAGTATTTTGTTATTAACTTATAAGTTATAAGTGTAAATTGTTTCATCTTTCCTTAATTTCAGTTTTATAAATCTTTACAAGGTAAGTCCACGTACAATCTGTTAGATGTTGTGAAATCTCTCCTCTCCAATTATCATTGTTACAAATATACATACTGTTCTTTTAAATCTTTGAATTATAGTAGGTGTGCATGACATAAGTAACTCTACCGATATAAAGATCAAATAAAATTAAGTAAACCTGTAATACTTACGTCGAGTGTTGATAAGAACACTTTTAAGAGCAAGTGCCACTTAATAGTTTTCATTCATTCCTTTTCACATTGGATCCCTGGATAGGAAATCTGTTTTATTTTAGCAATATTGTTCACTGTCACATTGTCATTTCTTAAGAGGCTGTAACATCCGCAGTTTAAACTCGTTCTATTGAATTCTAAATGTTATCTTAGCTGTTATCAGTAGCTATCATTAAAACATTTTTTTTGTAGGGATTATAATGTGAAGTTAACAAATATTTATCCTTGACATTTTTTCATTGTGGCTGATCTGAACCTCTAGAATATACTTGTAAACATTTTAAGTCCCCTCTATTACAATTTTTGTTGTATTATCAACTTTGTCAAAACAGTACCTGTAACGAATGTCTCAAGGCATACTTTACAATGGTTGCTACTATTAATTAAGTTGATTGAAGTAAGTTTGACAATGCCAAGGCCTCATCACTGATACTATCGAAATATTAAGCACTTGTTTAGACATACATATTATCACTTCTATATACAAAGAAGAGATGCTATTCCTTTGTCTAATGAAATGTTGGAGAAACATTTCTAGACACAGGAATAACATCTCTTCAAAGGACACCATCCCTCCACTTTATAAATTCTATCATCCTTTTCTCTTAACAGTTTTATTGAACAGCCCCTGCAATTGAAGTACATCCATTCTAGGACTGTCAAAGTCACTTCAACCATTCAAATGAACCTTAGTTGTTTTAGAAGGTCTTTGTAGAACTAGCTTATAATGTACCTAACAAATACTAAGGCTTATCATATGAACCACCTTTTTATCAATTATTACTTTATATTGATTTACTTTGTACAACTTTCCCTGTATATTTTTCTCTACTCCCAAGGGGTTAGAATCAACTCAAACCTGAATTGATCCTAAAGCTAGGTTTACACAGTGTCAATTGTCGAGACATCTGTCAGAGACAGTTTTCCTCAACTGATTGCAGGACAAATTATGGGCAGTCGAGTTGAACAAAACCCGTTTGTCATGGCAGTAGAGGTCAAGAAATGGCCAAAAAACAAAGACAACGCAACTGTCCTATCTTGTTCACACGGTGACTATTGTCGCGGCAATACCGTGATCATGTAGCTGGGCGCAGTTTATTCTCCTCAGTCTTCTCCTCGAGGCAATAGCTTGCCAGCCCAATTGTCAAAGGACAATGGTGTTTATGCAAAGCCAATAATTTAATGCCAGTAAACTCTCTTCTGACAATTGTCTCGGCTTAAATGTTTGGGTTCTGAACCCAAAGACTCAAAGGAAGTTGGTGCATTCAGCAAGCCTCGGTGGAGGCGGATCAGTAAATTCATCCTCTTGAGGTCAGTTTTCATCAGTGTAACATGTCACCGCCCTGGGATTTGAATCATAAGTAAATGACCTTGGTTTTAGGAAATTTGTAAGTACGTTCTCGTCTACACTGAAAAGTCATATTTGTTGCTTTTACTTTATTATTATTACTTCTTGTTACTGTGCTTTTTTCATCCTGTTCAAGACATCATTAGGATATTACAGAAGGGGGATTCGGCCACTTTACTCTTATAATTTATGTGATCATCAGTGTGAAACATGGATTTGAACTTATTGGATATGTTGGTGTTTTGACTTTGATTTCTTTTTTTTTTTACACAGCTACGCTGGTGTGTGTTCATACAATTCTATACAATATTCTGTTTTAGGGTATGAAAAAAAAAAAAAAAAAAAAAAAAAAAAAAAAAAATCCGGAACCACCATAAGCTGATATAACCGATATTTATTCCATATTTCGGTTAACAAATTGATGCTACTGTATATTTTCTCTAAATAAAAAATAAATAATTTTCTAGATTAGGTGTCAAAAAAGTAAAATATGGAACCGTACCTCATACATGACCCTTGACTCTTGAATTTAATTTGAAATAGAATATTTTAATTTGTATTAATATTATTATATGTACTTAGTATGTTGTTTGTGTTTTAGATGAGGCTGTTAAGTGCTGAAAAACTCAAGTGCCTCCAACAGAAACCAGAAAATATTAGGAATATTTGTATCATGGCTCATGTAGACCATGGTAAAACTACACTGGCTGATTCCTTACTTGCTAGCAATGGTATTATTTCTCAGAAGATGGCTGGTAAACTCAGGTACAATGTGCAGTATTCAATTTAATTAACCCTGCTTTAAAATTTTAATTTGAGTAAATTATTGGGAGAATAAATAATTTTAATATGACTCTGTGGTCCTCTATGTACTTATAAAGCTTAGGAAGGACTACTGAGCAAAAGCAATTGTTACTTACTATCTTAGTCAAGTCTACATCTACAATGGGGAGTTGAGGATGGCCAAAAGGTTTCCATGCCGTTCCATCTTACTAAGTGTCCTGGCATGGTGAAGGGACACTCCTCTTTTCCGTTGGGTGAATGCGATGTTGTCCATCCATGTTAACTTTTAACATTTGATAATCTGGCTTTAATCTCTCAAGATACATTATTTTAATACGGATTATTTAACCCAGGAGTTTGAAGTCATTGCACCAATTTACTTTACCTTGCCTGAATTAAAAGGCAGTTCAAATATACTTATTTCTTATAGCCCTTTAGTAAGTTATCTCTTTCTTATTCAGTCCATAAGAATTATTATTATTTTACATCAGCATTTTATATTACAGATAAATTATCGGGAAATAACAAATATTGTTCTCATAATGTTTTTATCAGCTTAAAATGAAAGGAATGATTGAATTAACATTTCCTCCACACTGGTATTCATAATAATTCTTAAATAAAATCCTCACTTCTAAACTTTTTTGTTGGATTGTCATTGAGGATAGGATTTTGATGGAACTGTCTCTCCAAGAGAAATACTATTTTAATTTCCCTATGCAACTTTCATCTTTGACAGACCAATGAAGAAATGGAATGGTAATTAAAAACCCATTTCAAAACTGTCTTCATTAATTTCCAACAAAATCTTACCATATTGTAATTATTTTAAAATATAAGTATGTATTTAATATTTAATACAGATGGCGGCTTTATCAATGTAGCTCTGAAAAATAAATGTTATTTAACATAGAGAATAATCTCTTATAATATTTGTTAGGATGAATTGCCTTGAATTAGCTTAATGTGCCTGTATTTTATTGCTAGATAATCAAAACTCATTTTTCCCAAATATTGCAGGATTAAGTTAAATTTCAATAATGAGTATCTTATTAATTTTAAATGCATTTTTTTTAGGTATATGGATAGTAGAAAAGATGAGCAAGAAAGAGGTATAACCATGAAGAGTAGTTCAATCACTCTTTATTACCCTACAGGTAAATATATTATAAGATATCTATATATTTTTCAATAGAATATTTACTGTGTTTAGTTACAAATCAGTTGATCAGGTGGTCATTCTATGAGTGATATTATTTAGCTCTAAATTTGGGGGAGCTGCCTCTTAAAGCAACAAAAAGTTTAAAAAAAAAAAAAAAAAAAAAAAAATATTCTGGAATAATAATGAAATCTTAAGCCTAGTGCACACCTAGCGACAAAGTCATGTAATATTGTATAAGGACAGTCATGATATATTGTCCCTAGACACGTATAGGCGACGAAATGTTGTGCAACAATGTATCATGTTCCCCAATTTTTTGAAAACATGCGACTTGAGACTTTTGTAGCACGACAGTCCTGAAACATGTTAAAATGTCTAGCAGTAGTCCCGAGACTTGTCCCGATACACTTGTTTTACTTCAAAGATGCTAGGTGTGCAGCTGGCTTTATTATCAATACATTCTATGGAATAATCTTATTTCTTAGAAACAACAATAATAATAAGAATGGGAATGTGAGTGAGATATCCCCAATGATTTTTACTGCTAGGTAAAAATTTGCAATGCAATTTGCAATTGTCATTATATTTTATTTGTCTATTTCTATAAGATTATATGCAATTATTTTGTTAAAAGGTGGACAGGAATACCTAATCAATCTAATTGATTCTCCTGGTCATGTGGATTTCTCTTCGGAAGTATCAACAGCTGTAAGGCTATGTGATGGCGCTATCATTGTGGTAGACGTTGTTGAAGGAGTTTGCCCTCAGACTCAGGTAAACATACAGTTAAACATTTTGTAACATTGCATGTGGATTACATCTTATTTATAATAACATTTGTTTTTAATTTATTAATAATGTATTGTAAAATATGATCAAGCTGCCATAAAGATTCTAAACCATCGTAAACAGTTGCTTCAGCTATATATATTACATTTATCAAGCGGACAATAATATGTTGTTTTTTTTTTAGGTTGCTCTAAAACAGGCTTGGTTGGAGAATATCAAACCCATTTTAGTTTTAAATAAAATTGATCGTCTGATTTTGGAACTTAAAATGGCACCACTGGATGCCTACATTTGTATGTCTCAAGTACTAGAACAGGTACGTTGAATACTTTTCAATTTGTAATGTGGCTTTTATTGTTGATATTTTGCTTCCGAGCTTACCGAAGGTAATGGAAGCATTGAGCATTGTGTTCACTTTTGAGAACAAAAATTTGATGTCTCCAATTTTAAAAATTCCAAGATAGAAATCTGTTTCAGACATCAGGGAAAATTTTTGGTCTCGTGTCTGTCTGTTGGTCTTTATGTCCGCTACACCCTGTCAGAAACGTGTGACGATAACTTGAGTAAAAGTAGACCGATTTTGATGAAATTTGGTAGACATGTTCATTTTACCAATGGCCAAGACGAGTTCATTGGACAACGTTATCCGCCGAAGCGCTTGCGTAAACGTGAACTTCAAATTTTCAAATTGGAATTTTAGGTTGGGAAAAAAAATCTAACTTCATCTATTCAATGAGGACATACATTTTTTTAAAATACAATTTTTTAATAAAACCAACAGCGACACCGCTATGAAGTGTTAAAGATGGCTAACACTATTAATAGTTTTTATTATAGAGAAGTGGGGAGGGAGATAGACGAGGGGAGTAGGAGGTGGCTTGGTTCCCCCACCTCTCTATTTGACCTACCTCTTCAATACCACAGCTAGCCTAGGGATCTCGAGACCAGACTTCCTTCTGGGGGAGATTAAATAAATTAGACAATAATGGATTTTATTAAAAGCCTAAAATCATTAAAGTATACGGGATAGGATGCGAGGAAGTTATGTGCCTCTCTAATTGGCAGAGTATTTTTGAGATAACATAGGAAACACCTTAATTATACAGACTTAACCCTGAAACAAATATATTTTCTTTAGTCCTTTTATTATTCTCTTCCGTAAGAAAAGTGTGAAATTTCTACAGTTTAGAAAATAGAGGTCAGTTCTGCCATTTAGGTTAGTATTTATGCTCTTAATAAAGTGTGAAGATCAGTGTCACAACTAAACTAAAAGAGGAAGCTTTAGTACATTCCAGAAATAAAAAGGTATACATTACTTTAAATGTTTTTTCCACTCAATTCTAAGTAAATCTCATCTACTTCAGGAATAAGAGCATTAATGGAGGTCATCTTAATGAATACAAAGAAAATGTCTCTCCACGTAAAATAATACTTGTTTATTTATCAAAGCTTCTTTTGGCATTTATAAAGCCATCATCAGTGCCTATGATCAAACACTTGGCGTTAAAACATATTAAAATATAGTCTAGGAGATAGCGTGCAAAAAAACTCTGACTAACATCATGTTAGAATTTTGTGTTTAAGTTAATCTTTTAGTGCTTTTTAAGAAAATGTGGTCGGCTAAGTTTGTCTGCGGGACATAGCTTGCAAATAGGCAGTTGAAAAAAACAAACCAGTGGGGAGCGTCTATGTCCTGCCCATTTTGGTGGACAATGTGATTTTCAAGATCCTAGTACAAAATTAGTTAGTAGAGAGTCACTTGATAGGTTAGTTATTAAATAAATATTACTTGAAATCAAAGTGGTCACCTGTCAAGTGACAAACTAACATCAACTTGATTTTTGGTCTTATTACTAATTTTGTACTCAAGATCATGGGAATCACATTGTCCACCAAAATGGGCAGGACATGGTCTCTCTCCATCGGTTTGTTTTTTCAAATGCCTATTGGCAAGCTATATCTCGCAGACGAACTTAGCCCACCACATATTCTTAAAAGGCACTAAAATATTAACTTGTACCCAAAATTTTAGCTTGATGTTAGTCTGAACATATATTTGCATGCTATCTTCTGGACTAATATAAATAAGAGCATAATGCTGCTTTGACAAAGAATTAAGTAATATTTTACATGGAGAAACAACAGTTTCTTCTTGTGGCTCCCTCATTATTCTACACTTAGCATAAATTAAGTATCACTAACAACACTGATCAAATATGATAGCTGGTGAAGGCGGATTACTTAAATGGTGTTACCTGGCTCTGCTCTGAGAAGTAGTATCACAGATACAATTTCCTCTCCTCCTGGAATGGTACTGCGGGCAAGTATCCAAGTTAAGGGAACCTCCCCTACTATATTTCCTGAAAAAATATTATCTAGCTTGCAACTTGCCTATTTCACCCTTTTAAATTTGGAATAATAATACAACTTGTGCAATTGTTTTTCAGGTTAATGCTGTGAGGGGTCGCTTGTTTGCAGCAGATGTATTAGAAAAGAATGAACAGATTTCATCCACGGGTGATAAGACCGGACAAGATTTAACCTATGATTGGAGTTCAGGTCTTGAACAATCAGATGATTCTAATATCTACTTTCACCCAAATCTAGGCAATGTCATCTTTGCTAGTGCTCTCGATGGATGGGCTTTCAGGTTAGATTGAATCTATTTTTAATATTTCTTAAGCCTTTAATGATTATTTTGTTGTATGTATTGGAATACTTTCTTGGGGGTGATTTTTGGAGTGAATCTCAATTGCACCCAACCACACCTACAACATTGTAGCGAGGAATCTGTTGAATTGTGGGTCTACGTGATACAAGGTTTTTAAATCCTATCCTGATTGGAATTAATGTTGATAATTCTTTGGTACATTGCAAATGTAAAAATTTAATGTATTAAAAATAAAATTGGTGTTCAGCAACATGATTTCTTTGTTACCATGGCAGCTTCTCTGAATCCTAGAATATTTCATTTTAAGAGTAAATGAAAAATAAGTTGTTATAAGTTACATTTTCTTCTATTCAATCTAGATATATTTTTAAAAAAATATAAATTCAAATTTATGAAATTATCAACACTTTTGATGGAGTCAAAACAAGGCCATTTATTTTTGTTAAATTTAATGTTTGAAATTTTTTTTTATATTACGAGGGTTGGTTGGTCAGTAAATAAGGTCTCCAAGACACTAGCTTAAGCTGACAACGTCGGACGAGAGAGGTGGCAATACTGTCGTGTCCCGTCATCCCCTCTCTTTCAAATGACCCATTGCTGAATCCTCTAAAACTTTTTAGTTTGCCAACTAGAACTGTTTGAAATGGATCTCCTGATTTCTGTCTCTGCTGTGCGGCCTCCGCGAAGTCATGCGGTTTCTTACAGCAAAAGAGGTCTGCTGATTGAAATTCACAGACAGCTTTGCAAAGTTTAGGGAGAAGGATGTATGGACATAAAAAAATGTACGTAAATAGGTTCGTGAGTTTTGACGGCCGGACAAATATTCATGATAAAGAGCGAAGTGGAAGACTAACAACATCCGTCACAGATGAGATGGTAGCAAAAGTCAATGGATTGGTGCGACAAAATTGACGTCTAACTACTCATGAGCTTTATTTATTGCTTCCTAACATTTCTGAAGGATCCATACAGACCATTTTGAATGAAAAATTGATGTTCCGTAAGGTTTGTGCGAGGTAGGTTCCAAGGTGGGCATTTTGACAGAAGGTGTGCCGCTATTGCATGACAACGCCCGTCCTCATGTGGCAAACTCCAGAAAGAATCTTCTGATCAAGTTTGGTTGGGACATAGTGACTCATCCACCTTACAGTGATTACTATCTTTTCACCTCCCTTAATGAACACTTGGGTGGCCAATGCTTTGATAATGATGAAGAAGTCAAGGAAGAGGTGCAAAGCTGACTTAGTGACCTGGCGGGAGATTTCTTTGACACTGGTATTAAAAAGTTGCCTGAAAGACTCCAAATGTGGTTGGATCGGGAGGGGGATTATGTTGAGAAGTAGTTGATAGTTGTCCTGTAAAATAAAGAGTTTTATTTTTAATTCATGTTTTTTCAATTTTTTAAAAATGTGGAGACCTTACTTATTATTTTTTACAGTTAAATATCTCTTTTAATGAATAGTTTTATTATCATCATAACTTAAGACATTATAAAACATACCTGACAACCATCAAACATAAGTTGTAATTAACTGGTCAAAAAATGACATAATGCTCTTCAAAATCAAGGATCTTTATCAAATATCTTCAATTTTATTGCATTTAATAAGATCAGATAATGCATCATTTTGCTTCCTCTTGAAGTGCCAAGCTGTGTATTGTATAATTTTCTAAGTTATGTTTATACTTAAAATACCCCATAACAGTGATTTATATAATAAAGTTTTTAAAGTAAGTCCCTCAAAAACATCATATATTTATTTGTTTAACTTTTTTTTAACCTTAGTAATTTATTTTTTTATCATTAAATGTTGTTTTTCATAATTTTTCAGTACTTCATACTTTGCTAAACTATATAGTGGTAAACTTGGCCTGGATGCGAAGGAACTAGAAGAATTCATTTGGGGAGATTACTACTTAAATCCTAAAACTAAGAAAATTTGTCCTGGAGCTCAAGAAAAGGCTAAAAAACCATTGTTTGTTCAACTAGTATTAGACAATATCTGGACTTTGTACGACACTGTCTGTGTTAGGAAGGTAATTAATTAATTTTTAAATTTTATGAGTTAACTTCTAGTAAATAGTTAAGCTAATGGAATTCCAGTTTCAATGAAATTTTATCTTGAAACCCAGTTATCAAAACCGATTTTGATGATTTTTTTTATTCTCTTCCTTGTGACTTCTAGGTTGCAGTCAAAAAATTAAAAAACGCTCTAATGATTTTTTAATTATCTAAATAAAAAATTAAAACTTAAATAAATGCAAACTTAAATTACATTAAAAATTATTGATACGACTAAAAAAACACAAGAAATTTCTTGTAGAAATGAAAAATATCTTTCATTTAAGCTTTTATTCGACATTGTAGCTCAAAAACTAAACGAGTTACAGACATTTTACATTTTCAACATAGTTGTTGCCACTCTCTCGACACTTGCAAACCACTCATTTCTTAAAAATCAGGGTTTGCAGGTAAACCCCATTTTTTAATTTGCTGACAGACTATGAGTGTATTTGATTATATTATTCTGCTATTTTACTGTTATTTTAGAGATTTCTATAGAATTATCTGTTCTGTGTGTATGTATTCTTTGCTATTTGAGTGGTTTTTAGCTGGACGTGTCTGTCTGTCTGTGTCACTCACAACCACAGTTTTCAAGCTAGAGAGTTAAAACTTAGTTCAAAAATCAGTACTTACACATAGTTGTGCTGCCCGGAAAATCATAAATTTGTGACATCATTAACCCATTTTGCTGAGTCATAAAATAATCTTGAAAAATCAAACATGTTTCGATTTTGCTGAAATTTGCACCAATCTGTATAACAAATTATTGATATTTTCACTGAATTTCGTTTTGATATCTGCCGCTATTTTAAAAATATCAATTTTTTTTGTTGTTGTATTTACTTATTTATTCATTTTTTATTTTTAGGATAAAGAAAAACTTGCTAAAATAGTTGAAAGTTTAGGTATTAAAGTTACTGCAAGAGACTTAAGGCACAATGATACTAAAGTGCAACTTCAGGCAGTGTGTTCCCAATGGCTTCCGGTTGCTAGCTCTGTTTTAGGTAAACTACTATATGTGTTTTATATATTTATTTGTTTCAATTTTTTTTTATGTACATTTTAATTTAGTCTCTTCCACTCTTTGATACATCTTAACACTTAAATTGGCACTCAAAATTTTCATTCACCTGGAAATAATAGTGGTATGGTTTAATCTCCTAATACTCTTTTTCATTATGGCGGCCATTTATGAGCCACTTTTATAGCTAAATTTCACTTAATCATCTAATCTATTGATTATCAGGAACCACTTATTCTGGAATGATAAATTTTGCCCAGAACTTGCTTTTTTCACCAAGTATCAGAAACCTTAAACATTGGATTTGCAAAACTTTAAAGTGTATTTCTTATTATTATTTAGAGGTCTGCCAAGCAAGGTTACTTTGATACACTATTTTAATTTAAAACAATTGATTATTTTTGTTGCAATTATTGAGCAACCTCAATGCTTTATCTTCAGAATCGTTTAGTCTAAAAAAAAATACTAATTAACCTCCCTGTTGCAACAGCCTATATAGGACTACCAAAGGGCTTATACAACATATAAATATAATGTATTACTCTGGGTTTGATTGTTTCTTCATCAGCTGTATAAACCTTACTATTGACATGCGCAACCAGATCATGTAAACCTGAACCTTAAATTTTGATGTTTCAATAAAAGGATTTTTGAAATCTGACCTTCATGAAAGATGATAGTAAGAAAAAATCAATTTCACCCAGCCTGTACCATTCTTAGTCAGTAGTTTACATTCAATTCTGGAAAAGGTTACTCCTTAGAACAAGGGTCTACAAACTACGGCCTGTGAGACGTTTTTATTCGGCCCACACCGATACAGAAGAAGTTAACAGATGAACCTAAACAATGCAATGTTATAAGTTAATTATAACAATTAATAAATTATAAATAACTTTTCAAACATCGAAAAAGATCAGCACAATTCTCATTGAAGTTTTTTGGCTGAAATGGATAGTGCTTATCTGGATATTCTCTACCATTGTGCAGTCCGATAGCTGAATGTTGCTCACTTCATTCAGTCCTCTATAGACCATCCTATGCAAAGCCGGTCCTTGAATCAAAAAGATTAGAGGCACCTGCCTTAGAACATGAACATCCATAATTTTTTTTTTTTTTTATTATCGGCTTCAAGGGGTAAAAATGGAGAGGGGAAAGAAAAAGAGGTTGATTATGCCTAAATTTAGAAATAAGAGAAGTTAAAATAAAAAAAACTAAGTTTGTATAACTCTATTGTTGAGGTAAGTGTAATGTATAGAAATGTGTAACCTACAGATTTAAAATTTGGAGGTTTAAAGGGAGTGGGCTAAGTTCTGCTTAAAAACCTCTTGAAACTTTTAGAAGATTCTTAGAACGGAGGTCCATTCTTAAAGCGGAGAAATATAAGTATGAGAGGATAAGTAAGAACTATGATGCAACACATAGAATATGATACAACAAATACTGTAATAAAGCCTAGGTATACACCTATTAGTAGATAAAGTTCAGTCGGACCTCCTTATAATGAACTTCTATACAACAAAAATCTGTATATAACAATTTTTTTTGTGTTGAAGACATTTTTACTCTTTCTATAGAACGAAAATAATTTTTTTACACTGAACAAAAGTCATGGAAATAAAGATGAAGTTCCATTTGACAAATTTACTGTGAATTAATATTGGAGGAGTTTTTGCTTTCCTTTATTTTTTTAGAAACATTTTTAGGAGTTTCTTGCATTAGAAATTTTATAATTCGGCACATTCTACCTCCATTATTTTAAGTGGAATTGGAAAAATCTTTGATCATTATAGAGAAATCTCTTACTCTCAGTTTAGAATTAGTTTCAGACGTCTTTAAAGCTCCTGAACTACTTTCAGAAAAAAAACAAAACAGGATTTAATATTCAAACTATACGAAACAAGTGGAGATTTTTTAAAAAAAATATCTAGAGATTCTTAGTAAGAAGACGTAGATGATGCAGTTCTGTAATAAGTGAAAATGGTACGGTATTTATATCCTCCTCTTTCAGGACCACTCATTTTTTCTCTACAAAAATCAAATTCTATGTAATGAAATTTCTATTATAATAAACTATTTTGCTGGAACCATCAATTTTGTTATATGGAGGTTGGACTGCATACTAATATCTTTCTAATTTGTGTGTGTGTGTGTTTAGATATGGTTTGTAAGAAGTTGCCATCTGCTAACAAGTTGTCAGAAGAGAAGGTTGAGAAGTTGCTCTGCTCAAGCAATCATTTCTTTTCTAGTTACCCTCCTCAAACTCAAGCGCTCAAAGATGTCTTCCTTAAATGCTCATCTGACTCAGAAGCACCTGTTATTGTCTTTGTCTCAAAAATGTTTCCAGTGAGTATTATTTTTCTTAATTATTTAATTTCTTTGTGTTAGATGAATATGTTTGTACGAAATTAACTCTTTTTTTGATTCATATCTTTATTTTTTTTATAGAAATAATTTGTATTCTTTTTTTAAAAACAATGTTAAACCAAATGTCAATTATGAAACGTTAAAATGTAAATAATGGCCTTTATAAAGTATTTATGACGTGTTAACCATTTTAAAAATCAGTCCAGCAAACTGTGACCAAACTGTCTCATATAAATTTCGAATCATCTTATTTAATTAATTTATTATTAAAAATGTTATGAAAATAATGTGATATTGAAAAGTGGTTGTTTCCATGGCCCTGCTTGAACATAATATTTTTCTATTCAGTATCTTATAAACTAATTTTTTCCAGGGATATCAACTTAATAATTATATTGGTCTTTAAATTTACTACAATTTGAAGTTTTTTAAATAAAAATCATCAAATGTATTGTCAAGATAAATTATTATATTATTTGTAATAAAATAAATATTTGATTGTTTTTGAGATGAAATACTTGATTTCCCCTCTGAATATTATTTTATTTATTTATTTATAATTTTTTTACAAGCCCCTATACATCAAGATAGGCACAAATAGGGTGCTCGGAAATACGACTTTTTAACAGTAGGTAGAAGTATGAAACTATAACAAAATTGAATATTTAACTACAATAAACAATTAATAAATAGTTTCTCATTAAAACATGATAAATATATAAAATAAATATGATAACAAGTAAGAATAAGAAATTGTAAATCACTCAATAAAAGGACAAGTTGAACGCATTTTGGATAAACCCAAAAAATCAGGACAACAGACTAGGGAATTGATAGACAATATACAACGACGATTCAAGAGGACAACTGTGTGATAACTCCTTGATATAAAGAGGACGACCAGCTCGCCTACTATGAGGAAGGACTACAACTTGGTCCTGAGCCAGGGAACAGACTGTTCACCAAGAATAGAACCCCATAAGCTTTGCGCCTCTTATATAAAGGTTCTAGATTCTAGACAGAGGCGGTCACAAAGAGAATTCGTACGCATAGAAGACACGCCGGTACATATACTTCAAATATCATGCAAACAAAACTGTGCTGAACATGTTCATCATAATTAGTTCAGTGGTTTAGGCTGCATCCTGCAGAGAGGAGAGAACATGTTCATCATAATTAGTTCAGTGGTTTAGGCTGCATCCTGCAGAGAGGACAAACAGAGATTTTTTTAAAAAACTACTTGTTGTAGACTCAAAGAAATGTGTTAAATGATAGACTATATAGACTTGATTATATTGGCCTCTATTCCAACTTATTGTTTACAAGTTTCTTTGTATAACATTGTTTTAAAATTTCTTAATTAATAATTATTTATTTATTTATTTTATTTTATTTTTTTTTTTAGATGGAAAGAAAATTACTGCCTGAAAACCGTCCAAAAGCTCTTACAACTGAAGAGTTAAATGCACGAAGGGAAAAAGCAAGATTGCGTCATGCTGAGAAGATAGCTTCAGATAACATTCAACCCTTGGATGAAGGAAGCACTCTTGACAGCGTTGAAGTGACTAAACTTGATCCAGCTCTAAATCCTCCTGCACCTGAACCTCCTGATGAGGCTTCTAAACCTGAAGAAGATCCAGAGAGTGATGTTTTCATTGCATTTGCAAGGGTTTACAGTGGTACTGTAAGACCTGGACAGACACTTTATGTTTTAGGTCCCAAACATGATCCAGCTGTCGCTCTCAAAATGGTAACTATGCTATATAAATTAATAAACTTTTATATAGACAATAGCTTATAGACTTTTTAGGGTTTTGTAGATACTTCTCTAAACCCTTATGCCGAGGGGAATGTGTCCGTCACTCATTGGTTCATAGGACCCGAACCGTTTAAGCTAAAGTGCTGAAATTTGAAACACTGGTGCCACTTTTTGATCCAACCACAGGAAAAATATACAGAAGTTAAAAATTAAATAAGCGCATGCGCAATTTGCAAGAAGGTGGTAAATTCAAAAATTTATATTTTCAAATTTTCGAGTGGGGTATCAAATGAAAGCTGCTGAATAGTAGGTCACAAAAATGTATATATGTTTTTTTAAATGTTGCATTCTTTATTGGTTTCATAAGTTAAAATATACCCAAAAGAAATCCCCCCCCCCGCAACCACTATTTAACAGCTGATCCTAAATTTTGAAGTAATTCATGGTTACACCTATTGGTGGGGTGATGAAAATTTCCTGAAAAAATGTAGTTCATCTTGTCTTATTACCGATCTTGTTATTAACGATAAAAAACATTGTAACCCCCGGGGGGATCGAAGCAGGGTCGAGGTCGAAGAAAAGAAATCATAATTATATAACGGATATGCTTAATCATCTATGAAACCCTAAAAAGTACTTGGGCGCTAGTACTTCTCTGTGATTTTTATTGTATTTCATAGTGCTTGGAGGTCAAATAAAATGCACTCGGTGTATATAGAAAATTAAAGTAACTGACTACTGTTTATTTGGCTATTTGATTGTTTCATTTACTTTTGATAATAACTCCTACTAAGAATAATATCATTTCTATTTATTTATGCATTCCAGGTATTATTTAACTTCAGCTCAGTATTATTTGTTTGTTATTGTTTTTCAGTTAGAGGAAGGGAAAGACATCGAGGAAGGTTTAACACTGAAAGATTTGAAAGGAAATCAGCATGTAACTAAAGTAGTTGTACCTCATCTTTACCTTATGATGGGTAGAGAACTGGATCATGTTGATGAAGTACCTGCTGGGAATGTACTTGGTAAGTATATCCACAACTTTAATTGCAGGAGATGTTACATATTTTTTAAACATTTTTCGAAGATTTCAACTTAATGTAGCATGAGTTGTGACTGGTTTAGGGAGCCATTTCAGCACTTCCACAGAAAGAGATTTTCTTGCTTTTAGAATTGGACCTAAGTGCTAAAAAGTTGGCAGTACAAACATTAAAACAATGAACACTGTCATGTTTATAATAAGCTTGTATTTTATTTTGTACAATATAATTCACTAAATTTAGACACTGAATGATCAATTTTCTATCTATATGTATTAAATGAAATCCAAATATCACTGACTGACTTAATAAATTCCCTTAAAAATAGGGGGATTAAGGAAACTGTGGCATCTAGATTTTATGCTTAGCAAAATAATTTATTAATTCTTGAAGCTAGTTTATAAACCTATCAAATTAAAAAAATCATTATAAATAACACCCTCTGTAATGAAGCATGTGATGTGAATCCTTTTGTGTCCTTTATTTATTTTTTTAATTTAGAACTAATACTACATTTTTGCATGATATAGTATGTACTAATGTCAACTAAATGCAACGGCTGATTAATTTTATTTGGAGGAAAAAATTATGCTCCCCCTCAAAATTATTGCAACACCTACTTATGTCTACGAACTAACACCAATAAGAATAATAGTATAATTCTTTTCATACAGGTATTGTCTAAAGCATGAAAAATATTGTTTAAATGTTTATTGTAGGTTTGGGAGGCTTGGAAGATCATATTCTGAAGACTGGCACTCTTTCTTCTGTACTATACTGCCCTTCATTCAGTCAACTTCAACTAATGGCTGTGCCCATTCTTAGAGTTGCTGTAGAACCAGCTAAACTATCTGACCTAGCAGCATTGAAGAAAGGTCTTAAACTACTCAACCAGGCTGATGCTTGTGTGCAGGTATGATCAGTTCTTTTTCTTCTTTTCTTTTACAAGGGCACTGTGGGAATCTTCAAAAAGACTACTGAGAGGGTACAAACTCTCAGATTGTGGGGGGCTACTGAACCCACAAACCCTACTTCCAGATTAGAATCCAGCACAGAACCATTTGCACATTACTTCATTGCGGAGGTATAGAGCATCTACCTTTACATTCCATCTTGCTATATTAAATTAACAAAATCTTGCTAATTAAATTTAACCATTGCTTAAATTAAATGTCTAAGGTAGCAAGGACATAGATTGGTCTCGATAAATTATTTACCCTTTTAATTGCACCTTCATACTCCAACTTTAATTTAATGGCATCGCCTGTAGACCTTCCTTGCTTAATAGTACCTTAACTTGCTTGTTAGTAAATTTCGGAATATCAACCTTTAAATGTGACCTTTTGACTGAAAAAGTCCTGATTCCAGGGATTTTCAAAGGAAAGTATTTCCCCCTCTTTGTCCTATTATCTCTTATTTAAGAAGAGGTAGGGAGATGGGGACATGCAGATGTTGAAAAAAAAAAAAAAAAAAAAAAAAAAATGAGGGAGGAGGAAGAGTTTTGAAAAAATATGGAGGGTAAGGCAGAAGAGCGAATGGAAACGACATGAGGACTTGTGAAGAGTCGTGTAGTACATGCAGCACCGAGGCAAATTTCCGACAGCGCCACCCCGTTTACCCTAAAATAATAATAATTATTATTACCTAGAATAATTTTTGTTGCAATTTTTGTCTTTTTTTGGATGATATATTTATTTTCTCCAAAAAACGAACACAAATATTATTATTATTTTTATTTATTTTATTTTATTTTTTTTTTTTTAAAAAACACTATTTTTGGGGGGGATCCAATAAAAGTTTGGGGGTTGCAGGGGGAATTTTGGGACAGATGTTAAAAATTCGGATTCAGCGACCCAAAAACAATAAGTTTCCCATTTCTAGAACTAGCATGATTTGTCCCAGGTAAGGACGGACCCATATGGCCTCTTTTGCATGGACTAATAAGACTAAATCGTTAATAACTCAAAACCTGTTAGTTTTAGAGAAAAAGTTGTAAGGACGAAATTTGTTTATTTTATAGTCCTCTACATTTGTTAATTGTAACTTTTTTTTTTCTATTTGCAATATTTAAGGAATTGCAAGCAAAAAACCGGAAATGGGCTGCCATTTTTTGATATGGCAGCTGTAGCACAGCTTCGATTTTAGGGGACATTTAGTATATTCAACAGACAGCTGATCACATCTCCACCAAGTTTCTTGCTTGTTCTAATTTTTCTGATGTTTGGCTGTTTTTTGACCTATTTTTACTGCACTAAGAGGAAGGAGATTACTGCATTCTAGATTACTGTTAAATTATAAAATAATATATTATTAAATTTATTAAATAAAAACTGTTTTAATACATTGCTGTTTTAAAATAATAATTTATTTATATAACAATATTTTACAATTCTTACGTGTGTTTTGATTATTACAGGTCCTAATTCAAGAAACTGGAGAGCATGTTTTGATCACAGCTGGGGAAGTTCATTTAGAACGATGCTTAGATGATCTCAGAAACAGGTATTTTATTTATTTGTTTTTAGTATTTATATGATATAGATATAATATAATAAGTGACTTTACTAACTTTTAAGAATGAGTTAATTATTTAATTATGAATTAGTATAGAAGAAACATATAAAGGTTCCCAATTATTAGGGTCTAAGCAAAAACAAGGACCCTTATACATTCCTGCAGTTGTCAGTCTGTATCGCAGTTGTCAGTCTGTATCGCAGTTGATCTTCAAAAGTACCTAACACAATAAGTTGAAATTTTGCAGTGATGTTATGTGTAATAACCCAAACTCAGGTAAATAATAGGGAAGTCCCAAAAAATCATCCCTTAAAAACAAGGGGTTGAGATTTATTTTTTTTACTGAAATGCTTCCCCTAAGGTTTTAAATAAAAGAGGAGGAGACCCTGAGTACAAACATGTATTTTGTTTTATTTTTGTAGCTCCAAGGTTCCAATATGCATAAATTGTTAGTGACTTACTAAATTGATTAAAAAAAATATAAACAGGACAATATAACTGTATTCAGCTGTCAGTCAGAATGCTGAATCAACTACAACCTGAACTACATTTAATATGATTTTGTTATTTGTAGCAATTTGTTCACAAGTCTGTTGTTAAAAAAAATTGGGCTTATTTTTATAACCTCGTCGGTTCCCAAAATGTTCCTTTTTTACATATTAGCATTAATGTACACATTTTTCCTTGTAAAAGTATATTTTTACACTGTACTACTAAGCCAAACTCATATTAATACAATATTTATGAAAACTTAACTGTTATTATGTGTTTAAAATGCTGCACACGCAAAAAAGGTATGTAGTGCAGGTTTATAAAACAAGAAATAATTCAGGTAAATTAAACATATTAGTAAATTTTGTACAACTTTTATAGACTTTTCATCTTATTTAAAGTATATATAAAAAAATTACTATGTCTAGATATGCCAAAGTTGAGATCAATGCTTCTGAACCAATAGTGCCTTTTAGAGAAACTGTTATTGAACCTCCTAAAGTGGATATGGTCAACGAAGCCATCCAAGAAGAGACTGTTAAGAAGGTAACTTATAGTATATAGTGTGTTTAGCTGTGTTAAAATTATGAATCCTTGGTTTTGATGGTAAAATTACAATTTTTTTTTTTTGTTTCTACTTCATAAAAGTATGCTCTACAAGTTTGAAGAATACTCTAGTTAATGTCCGAAGTCTTCTTTATAAGATTAAAATTTTAAAAAAATTCAACCCTTTCGTGACTTTTGGCTCACCATATTGAATACGACGTTTTATTAAAAGATAATTGAATATGAAATTGTTATTATTTTTTTAATTATTACATTTTTTCTTCAGGAAAATGAAGATTCTGATGTGGATGCTGACGGAATTGTTACAATAGTAACTCCAAGTAAACACTCTACTATCAGGATACAATGTATTCCACTGCCTCCTGAAGTTACAAATCTTCTTGAAAAGCATAGTGAACTTATTCGGACGTTAATTAAAAAATCTAAGGGTGATGACAATAATTGTGTACAAGATGTGATTATAGATAAATTATCTTGTTTAGAATTAAATTCTAACAAAGAGTCTCTTAGACTCAGCTGCTCTGAAGATCCATTTGTGGATCGGACAGTTAGAGCTTTAGCTAATTTTAGAAACGAACTTGCTAGTATTTTTAAAAATTGTACGGGTATTTGGGAAGAATCTAGTGTTAATAATATATGGTGTTTTGGGCCGAGACATTATGGACCTAACATTCTACTGAACAAAATTAAAGGTGAGTTGATGATTTTATTTTTTAAATAACCTGTTCTCATTTTTTAGCCCTACCATTTTTTAATCATTAAAGTCTTCAAAAAAAATATTGAAGTGAAACATCATTCCTGCAAATTATTCAGCAAACTTTGGTGTGACACCCCGTATTATTTTTAAATAACTTACTTTACTATTTTTTTCATTCAATCATATTATTATGTTATTGTATTTTCACTTTTTATATAAGAAGAATATTTCCTCTGATTGCATCATTCTTTAACTGCTGCTGCAGAAGCACATCTGCCACTCTGAGGCTCTAAGATAACTCTAAGACAAAAATTGATTTTTTTTTTCAAACAACTTCATTTTTCATGTATCACCCATATTTATATATTTTACAAAAAGGTTATATTTCGCCCCTTTCGGGCATCATCAGATCTCAAAGCTTTGTTGATGAGGGTCATTTTAGTATTTTAAATTTTCTTTTACAACTGTTATAAACTGTATAGATAAACTATGTAAAATTTTACCGCAACAAAGCTTTGTGGTCTGATGATGCCCGAAAGGGGCGACATATAACCTTTTTTATAATTAACTAATTGTTAATTTGTACTCACCTACATGATCCTTAAAACAAATAATCCAAAGTTATCAAAGGTGCAAACTTGTCAGAATTATTCTTTAACTGATATATAATTTTACTTTCTCATATGCATAGTATGTGTAGGGATGATTTTATTTATTTTTTTACAAAATATCACTTACCTGAGCAAATGCTCTGATAATATAATAGTCTGCCAATTGGTGTGGCACATAGCTTCCTTGTGTCCTATTATTGGACAAATGGTAATTAAAAGTTTGATTGTTTGGACCTGCTTCGATTTCTAGTGGGGTCACTCATAAAAATGGATCAACAATGGGCTAAATATGGCCTACCTTCTAAATTTCATAAAAATCAGATGAGTGACTTTTAAGATATTATGGTGGTTCACAAAAATATTGAGAGACAGAAAGAAACTACACCAAAATTGTTCCCTGAAGCTAACACGTATTTCTGTTGAGGCATTTTTGAATTCGGAGAAATAAAAATTGTATTAATAAATATAATAATTCTGTTACATTCTAGTTAGCTTGGAAGAAAATATAAAAGTATATCTACAAATTGGGATTTTATTTCTTACTTAATCTATAAAATAAAGTTTTAATTTTGTTTTGCTTAAAATTTGAACAAATCTATTAACTTAAGTAGTCGACTACTTAAGTTAATAATTAGTACAAATACAGTTGTAAATATAGTTGTACTGTACTTAACCCTTTGACTGCAAAGGTATCACCAGGTGATATCTAGCGTTTTTTACTGAGTGGCTGGAGATATCACTTGGTGATACCGCATGGTTTGGAAAGGCGTGCGTTATTTGAGGTAGGGGATAATGGAACTTCTTCGAACGGGTTCTTTAGTTGTGCGGCCGCCTCAGAGATAGACCCAACATCATTTCACTCGTTTACTCCTGCTATGCTGGTTTGCAGACCCGCAACACTTCAGCCCCTGGATAGACCCTAAGGGAAAGGTCCCGCAGTCAAAGGGTTAAGTAGTAAATTAAGTCGAGAGTTTAATGCTTAGTTACTATCTCTATGTTTTTGATTGGAAAGTTTAAAGTGGTAATACATTTTGACTTTTATCTACAACAAAGGTATTAATGTATAGTCTGATTTGTATTAGGTTACGAAGGTCGCAATGTCTGGAGTAAAAGCGGTAAGGAATCAGCGCTGTCTTCATATGACAGCAGTTTTATCAATGGTTTTCAAATGGCTACTTTGGCTGGTCCTCTCTGCGAAGAACCCATGATGGGAGTGGCATTTGTCGTGCATGATTGGACTTTTGACAAGGAAATCACTTTCAGGTATTTTTTCCCTTTTTATTTGATTATTTGTTAAATCCTGATAGCATAATACTTAATAATGTTTTAGTTCTCTTTTTTTTATTTTTACCAGATTTATATGTTTGCCATCATTAGGGAGATTTTATATTAAAAGAATTAGGATCGCAGGGAAAGAAAGAACAGAAAAATGATCTGAGAAGACTTTTAACTTTTACATTCCACATGTAAATGTCAAAGTTAAAATTTAATAACATGATTTTGATAATGGCTGTTATTATGAGTGGATTATTAAACTACTTTTTGCCAGCTTAATACAATATTAGATGGAGAGATATTTCTAAACTATGAGTATATAGGAAATTGAAACCCTACTTAGGTTATTAATTCTAAATGGATGGAGCCTAACAATATCCTTAAGGCAGGAAGACTGTAAATTTATTAAATTTGTATTTAATCAATTAATTTGTCTGTGAGATTAGTGGATTAACCCTAAAGATTTGGCAATGAATGGAATTGTATTGCTGTATTTTCTTACACACTGGCCTGCTTTAGCTGGAAAATCGGATGTGCTCTGTAGTTTAATACTCAAGGTGAGGAGTTGATGATGTGGCCCTAAAAGTTGAAAGAATCTTTCTACTAGCCTGACTTCCATGTGTAAAGGACAAAGATAAAGACCATAAAATTCTCAACTACACTATATTAGTATTAATTATTACTACTACTAATTAATTATTACTATATTAGTATAATTAGGAAAACTTTTAATTTGATGTATCTGATGAACAAAAATAATGGATTTTCTGACATGTAGTGCACATAATAATTAATTTTTGTTTATTTCCTACAGCAATGTTTATGGTCCGCTGTCAGGGCAGATAATGTCAGCAGTAAAGGAAGGGTGTAGAAAGAGTTTCCAGGCTCAGCCGCAGAGACTCATGGCAGCCATGTACTCCTGTAACATCTTGGCCAACGATGAAGTATTAGGTGAGCCTTTATAGTAATCGATTTTTTTTTTAAATATTTTAATTTCTTGATTCATCTAATTTTGTGTTGATATAGATGTAAAGAATGAAAAATACTCTAGAACCTCGATAAGAAGTGTCTCAAGGGGATTAGGGAAACAGTCTTGTTATCGAGGTGCTCTTTTTGTTGAGGGTCGTGTTATCAAGGTTATTTTGGCTATCAGTCGTGTTAATGGGTTAATGGGCGGGGTTTTCAAGTCTAGACTTGTTCAAGGTCTACCCATTCCTGTAAAGAGACGCGTTATAGAGGTTGACTTCTCAAAACGACTTGTTATAGAGGTTCTGAGTTACGTTGCGAATTAGAAAAAATCCGTGTTATAGAGGTTGTTTGGTTAATAATAGTCGTGGTATAGAGGTTAATTTAACATTATGTGTTATGGCAATCTCAAGGGGGATTTGAAAATTGCACTTGTAATTGAGGTTGTCTTGTTATTGGGGGTCGTGTAAGCGAGGTTCTACTGTAATAGATATTTATGCTTCTGAACTTATGAATTTTAAAGGGGGTTCGATATTCGGATGAAATATGTATTTTAAGACCTACAAACAGTTTCTTATAACATATTATTGATAAATATTCCATATTATTTTAAGATCATTATTTTAAAAGCAGTTATTATTACAACACTGTTCAAGTATATTGAAGTGATTTCTGCCTTGTTAATTGTGTTAAGTTAATTAACTTATTTATTTCTTATTGGTTGTACCCTTTAATTTATTATTCCTATTTTTCTATCTTCGCCTTTTGTGTAAGTTTTATTTTGGATTTTTGGAGAGAGGTTAGGGGCTTTTGGCACCCTATTTAAGCCAAGGGACTTGTGTTTCCACATCTTTTGGCTAATTTATTTACTTCTCTATTTTTATTATTACTATTTATTATTATTATTATTTTATTATTTTTTTTTACTTTCTGAGTATTCTATTTAGTTATTCATTTGTCACTTTGTCTTGTCTTATTAAAAATCGAAGCTGAACCCATCTTTACAGTGTTTGGCGAAGATGAGGAGACAACTTACCATTTCATGGGATGGGATTATGTGAAGGATATTGGAAATTACGCTTACACACATTAGGAGAGGGAGAAATCAGTTATATTAAAGTTGTCTGAAATCTTCTTCTTTGAAACCCAAACTAGGATATTCGAAAATAAGGCTGAGGTGGTTTGATGAGTAAGTTTCAGTAGTTGTCAAAAAGGAACCAAATGTGTTCTAGTTGCTAGGCTTTGCCTCCCCTCGCCCTTACTACTAATTGTTCTTGCCTCTCACGTGATCTAAATGTTCAGACAACTCAATTTGAAAATATATTATAGGGTGATGTATATGAGTAGACTTTTTACTTGTTTGAGTAATGAGAATGAAAGAATTAAAGTAGTAGGTGTATTGAGTACAAGAAATGAATCAAAAACTTAATGCAAGTGTTGGTCTTTTTTTTTTTCTTTTTTTTTTCTTTCTTGTCTTTTTTTGAAAAGGGCTAGAACTTCCAGAGCGAGTTTTGAACGTAATTGTATCTTGTACTATTATAAAAATTAAAAACTAATAAATTATATTCTTGATATCTGCTTCTATCTGGATGTGAAATATAAAGATAAAATGTATTTAATTCTTTCGTGTGGAAATTAACTTCTACCTGTTAAGAAAGATAGTATTATATCTTAAATGTCTCTTTTTAGGGTTTCATAGATCATCCTCGAAACCATTATACCGAGGGTGATATGTCTGTCTGTCCATCGTATTTTGGTTCATACCCCCAGAACCGATTACGATAAAGATGTGAAATTTAAAATACTGGCATAACTTTTTTACCCACACATAGGAAAATATAGAGAAGGTTAACAGTTAACACATAATGCACAAAACTGTGTATAGCCTAATTTTTTTTTAAATTTTTGAGTTGGGTATTAAATAAAAGGTACTAAAGGGTAGATTACAAATATATATGGCTTTTTATGAATACTTCTCTTTTAACCCCAATATTGCGTTTTTAGCACCAAAATTTCCTAAGACCAGGTTTTCTGCACCCAAAATGAAGGCTCTAGAAATTGCACTCACTTTTAGGGATGGGCGGAACGTAACTATAAAAATAACTAGTTCCAGTGTTGGAACGGTTCCAATCGTTCCAAGATTTCATGGAACTACGTTATTTTTGGAACGACTTTGAAGTTTTTATTTTATTTAATTTTACTGTCTAGTTTTATTTAGTTAATACATTTTTATTGTTTGAATGCGATACAAATTTGTTACCATAATTTGTTTTAAAAAATAATATCTTTTAAGGATTATCGAGCAAAATAATACGAAACGTAACTGATTAAAGAGGAAACGGAAACGAGAAAACAGTAACGAAACTAAACAACTAACTTAAAGGGAACGTTAAAAACTCGTTTCTCTTGGAACGAAACCGATGATTTCGTTCCGTGCCAATACGTAACGTGTAACGTAACTGATTATAGAGGAAACGGGAACGAGAAAACGTAATGAAACTGTAACTCGGAGGGAACGTAAAAGATTCATTTTGCGAGGAATGAAAATTATCGTTTTCATTCCAAGTTCCAGTTCCAGCCAGGCTGGAACGAAACGTGTATGTTTTGTATAGTAGAGTAGAGTAATGGAGTGGGGATGAGAGCTCGAGTCTCGGAATCACTCCACTTATAGTGAAGTGTTATCTTTTTCTCTTTCAGAGACATGCCTCTTTGCCGCTTTTTTTCTTTTAGGTCCATAGTCAACTTCCTCATGTCGCTTTCGCCCTTCGCCACTCATTTCGTTTTTTTATTAGTTTTGTTTTCTGCTTTAGTAAATAGTTAGTAAATAATACGAAATAAACAGGTGAAATTTAATTTCTTTTTGTTTAGTTTTAGGATCTTGTTATGAAAAGAACATATTCTAGTTTTTAAAAATATTATTTATATTGGCATAAAATATACTTTTTAAGTGGTTACCATAATGTTGTATCATAAAAATGTTTATTATACTGTTTACTTGGTTGTAATTAAAATATCAATATAAAAAAATATCAGATAAAAAGATAAATAAAGAGATCTTAATATTATTATAAATGTTTGTATTTAATTTCATCTTTTCATCGTCAGCGTCAGTGAAGAGTGGAACTATTTAATAAAGAAAGGGAATCTTTTTTTTGGAATGAACCTGGACTAGACTCAGGAACACATGAAGTATAAGAGAAACTGTTTCTTTGGAACATAAACTGATACGTTCCAAAAATAACTAGTTCCTGGAACTAGTTATTGGTTTGGAACGAAACGTTGAAACTCGTTCCACTCATGGAACCGTTCCTCCCATCCCTACTCACTTTTACTCCTAGAAATTAAAAAACATCTAAACATGTGCTAACCATTTGGAGTCATATTATATCTTTTCAATGTTATCTAAAAACATTCTTTTGATAAACAATTTTTTTTTTTAGAGACACTCCTTACTAATATATATTTACTAGCTGGATACCCGTGCTTTGCTACGGAGTGTTTTTAAATTTGATAAGTTTATAAATTACCAGGAAAGCATACAAATTATTTTACTATGCGAGAGTATCTAGATTCTATCCCTCCTAGTTATATCCCCCTCCTCTTTGATAAGATCATTTGCAAATATCCTAAATTTACCCCCTCCTAAATGAAAATATGACAAAACTTTACACATAACAACAATTACTGTACTCTTAAAGAGCATTTCAACGATATGCATCTTGAAGATAAAGGGTATTCATTACTTGAACCAAAAGTTATAGATCGAAAATTCATGTAAACAGTTACCTTCCCCTTGCTTTGAAGGTCAAGTGTGCAAATTTTCATCAAGATCGGAATAAAACTGTAGATTTGTATAAAAGAACATGCATATGTACACACATATGTTGACTTTTATATACATATATAGATATAGATATAAATTTTCATTTTACCTCTCCCCCTTCAAAATGAAAATAAGACAAAACTGTACTTAAGAACAATTACTTTTCTCTTAAAAAGCTTTTCAACGATTTGTATCATGAAGGGTATCCATTACTTTGTCATTTGTACCCCGTACACATAACAACAATTACTGTACTCTTATAGAGCATTTCAACGATATGCATCATGAAGATGAAGGGTAATCATCACTTGTACCCAAAACAACAGAAAAAAGTACAACAGAATTGTCTGATTTACACTTAATATTCCATTCAAATTGCAGCATAACTGTTAAAAGTTTTAAACAAAAACTGTTAAACATGTTTATTTTAGTCCTGAATCTATATATATAAAATCCAAATACCACTCACTCACTGACTGACTGACACATCACGATATCTCTGAAACCACTGGACCTACGACCATGAAATTTTGTAGGTGTGTTCCTCTTACCTCCTAGGTGCTCGCTAAGAAATATTTTAAAAATCCGCCATCTTGATTCAAGATGGCGGCCATTTATATACAAAATTCGACAAGACGATATCTCGGGAACCAATTGTGCTAGAACCTTGAAATTCAGAAGTTGGCTTCCTTTTATGAAATTAGTAACTTTTGATAAATAGTTTACCAATCGGGCATATTGATTCAAGATAGCGGCCATACATATATAAAAGTCAACATGTGTGCATGTTCTTTATACAAATCTACAGTTTTAGTCCGATCTCGATGAAAATTTGCACACTTGACCTTCAAAGCAAGGGGAAAATCACTGTCTACATGAATATTCAAAATTTTAATTTTGGTACACAGGGGTACGGGGTACAAATGTTAAAGTAATGAACATCCTTCATGATGCATATCGTTGAAAAGCTCTTTAAGAGGACAGTAATTGTGGTTATGTACAGTTTTATCATATTTTCACTTAGGAGTGACACACTTTTATTAAAAAATATAGCTATATCTTATATAAAAAGAAGTGTATCCGTATGAGGGTATGTCTTTTATCCTAATTTGATGAATATTTACACACTTTTCTTCAAAACAAGGTGAAGGTCACTGCCTACATGAGATTACGAAATTAAAATTTTGGTACACAGGGGTACGGGGTACAAGTGATGATTACCCTTCATCTTCATGATGCATATCGTTGAAATATATAGATTCAGGACTAAAATAAACATGTTTAACAGTTTTTGTTTAAAACTTTTAACAGTTATGCTGCAATTTGAATTGAATATTAAGTGTAAATCAGACAATTCTGTTGTACTTTTTTCCTTAAAATAAAAGTGGAAAATTCACTCTTTATAATATGGAGAGGCATGTAGGTAATAATTTATAAATTAATGTTACTGAACCTGACGATGACACTCTCTACAGTTTTCATGTTACAAATTGTAACTTTTGGCACTCACATTGGCCAACCTAAATGAGGGAAAAAATAATGCCACTAGGCCTGCGGGAGGGGTAAGGCCAGTGACATTTCTGTTTGCCTAGTTGGCCCGACCTTCTAGAATTCATTGGCTCCCCACCCCAATTTTTCTAATTTTCTCGTTCCAAACTGTAAATCTTTTGACTTAATTATTTCTATTTACACCAATTATTTAAATTTACATACATACTTAACTATCTAAATAATATTTAAGGTACTTCTTTAGATTGTTACTCCCCTGTTCTTTTATATAATTTAAATGACTCTGACTAAACAACTATTAGGACAAAAGGATGTT
The DNA here is from genome assembly GCA_951217055.1 of Gerris lacustris. Lineage (NCBI taxonomy): Eukaryota > Metazoa > Arthropoda > Insecta > Hemiptera > Gerridae > Gerris > Gerris lacustris. The sequence continues at coordinate 20,219,821 of OX578283.1, read as the reverse complement.
TAGTCCAATGTATTTTGGGACAAAGGAATATCACACTTTTGTTTTTATACGGGGAGTAACAGTCTAAAGAAGAACATTCTGTACACCTTCTTCAGATTGTTACTCCCCTCATATTTTTTTATAAGGGGAGTAACAATCTAAAGAAGTGCCATATTTATATTAGGGGTTATAAAATAAAGCAATCAAATTATTATATAAGTACAAAAAAAGATGATTTATTTTTCATATAATCAATATACACAGACACACATTACAATATAAATATTTAACAGTATTATAACTTCTGTTTTCAGTATCCCACATGGTGTTTTATAAATTATCTAATTTTTGGAAAATTTGTTCTTTATTTAATGCTAAATATATTACACATTTAACATTAAGTACAAATTCCCTAAAAAATAAATACAGTAAAAAATGACATATATAATAAAAAAAATTAAATCAAATTAAAAAAAAAAAAACACCTGAAGGAGATGAAAACATTCAAAAATTAAACTAATATATATTTTTTTTTTTTGTTATACATTTTATGTTATATTATCATTTCTTTTTTTTTAGTATATCTTCTTGTTTAAGTAATATTAAAAAATATCATTTGAATTATTTAATTTGTGATATATTTTCCAAAATCATAGTTAATTTATATTTTAATTATATAATTTCTATTATTATTTAACTCATAATATATTTAAAATACATCTAGAAGGAATTAATTTAGGCGTTTAAAGGCTTTAGTTACCACAACAACTCCCCAGTTAAGATTAAGTTTAAGAATTGCATTTCACATCAATAGTTAATTTAAATGAATGAGCTATATTTATAATCATTTTGTTCAGTCAAAACAGGAGCGTGAACTAATCATGCCTAATTGATGTGAAATGATTGGTGCTAAAATATTCACAAATAATATATATATATTTTTTTTAGTTGGGTTCATCTGTAAAATTATGTATCCTTAATTTTTACCCAAGGCCTGTAATTTCCATAATAGTCTTAGCTTTTACATCTTCTCCAAAAGGCATTTTAAGGAGGGTGAGTTTTTTTCTACTTTCATTTTAAGTAGTTAGAAACCCAAATACATTAACCACTTATGTGGGCTCATTGAACAAACTGGACTAAAAGAAGTTTTCTCTCACAGATCCTTCTAATTTTCGTATCAGATTACCATACTGACAATAGCTCAGAGGCAGTGTCTTAAACTTTTCTTAAGGAACTATTGATATTCAAAATGATAAGGATTAGTAAAGACTATTTAACTTACTAAAACATTAAGTAGAAGTAAATACATGCCTTGAGTGCTTGACAGTATTATTATATTTGCTTGTCCAATCTCAAAGTTTTTTGATGAGATAAAATAAATTAAACCATTGTGGAGAGTTATTCCTTTTTTTTTATCTTTTCTCCAATATCAACTGTAGTTTTACTCGCATTCTCCTCATTATAGTTTAAAATGCTTCTGGTTTTGGAATTAAATGTTAGAATTCACTACATTGATGAACCCGTTCTCTCCAGAAAAGTATGCTGTGATAACTGTAAGCTTTGAAAACCAATTTTTCCATATTAAGATATCTCACTCATATTATAATACAAAAAATCAATGTTTGTGTAAATTTTCTTTTTTTTATTTTCATATTATTTTATGAGTTCAAACTAACAATATTAGTACCCGTATTTTTCAAAAACATCTACTTTGATATAGTTCAAACTTTGAATTAAGTTTATTTTATACTTACAGATAAATTGAGTTCAGTTTTCTTTTTAGTTTTAATTTCAAAATTACATGGCTCTAAATAAAATATGTATCTCTTTATATTTATTGCCACTAATAATATTTATATTTGTTAATTTTGCCATTTTTTGATAATAGTTATTTCATTTTAAGTTCAATCTTTACAATAATCCAATTATCTTATTTTCCCTTCTTTTCTTGAGCTTTTCACCACATAACTTAATTTTCTTTTATTTATTATGGCTTTGTTACTGTAATATTTTATTTTATTTTTAATACAATCAAATACTGAACTTACAAAAATGATTTTATCACTCTTAATTTTATCATAATAAATAACTATATGACTACAATTATTTTAGTAATTAAAAACTAAATTATTTGAGATTTTTAAACAATTAAATACATAAATAATGTTATATTAGAGCTATTTACAGCAATATTAAAATAGAAAATGTTCTTATTTCGTCATAGTTAAATAACATTTTTTTTTTTCTTTTAATACATTTTACTGCAAGGCTGTGTAGTGTTTAAACATTTTTATATTATTATATTTCTCTATTTTTATTATTTATTTATTTTTATGTAACTAAACTGTACAGCCTTACAAAAATAAATTTAATAATTTAATTGAAATACTTACTCTATTAAAATTTGTATGATTATTATAAATGGTAGATAAAAAAAATAAAGTTAATCATAAAAATAAATAGAGAATAAATTACAAATAAATTAAATAATAATAATAAGTTTAAATTTTTATTGATTCATTTTTTAAAATCTAAACTTAATATGCATTTTTCGGAGAGTAGATCAAATTTAAAAAGGAATTCTGAGATTGATAAATAAATTATTATTATAAATGATAAAAATGCTACATTAAAATAAAATCATTTTAGCAAAAACTTAAAGAAGTTTGGTTTACAAGGTAACCCAAACTTACTGTGCCTAATTTTGTGGTCTGATTCCTTGGCTCAAATAAAACAAAAATTGTCTTATAATGGGTCTTATAAATTGTCTTATAAAATTGTCTTATAATGGGTCTTATAAATTGTCTTATAAAATTGTCTTATAAATTGTCTTATAAAATTGTCTTATAAATTGTCTTATAAAATTGTCTTATAAATTGTCTTATTAATGGGTCCAATTCTGAACAGGCTTCAAGTTCTTTATATCACTTATTGTTCCTTTTTTACGAGTATACGCTTTTATTTATTTTTTTATTACTTTTTCTCATTAAATAATTTATAATTAAAAAATAAGTAATATAACTTTCAAAACGCAAATTGAAGATTACACATTTGGTTTACCTTTCAAATTACTGATTACGATAACTTAGTAGTCATTATTATTTCAAGATATACAGATAAGACTGCCATTCCTGAAATAAGTTTTTCAAATGAATACAATACTTATTTTTTCCCAGTTTTTTGTTAATATAATATTTATCTTCTGGGTGGTAAAAACTAAATTATTTTGTTTGTTGGAGATATATGTTGAAATAACCATAGCTATATCCTTTTATTTATATTTGTATCAATTGTTGGTCGGTGGGTCATTGGAATGTTTTTTGTTTACTCCTCTTGTACTAGATGCTGCACTTCTAAAACCTTATTCCAGGGGAACGGTGGAAGATCACCTAAAACAAATTTGAAATTAGGTTAATTCTTTGTTAATTTATTTGCTCTTTCTTCGGACAGTCCCTGAAATGAACTGTTAAACTAAAGGCGCGTCCACACTATGCCGCGCAATGCCAGTTGGCAAGGCCAAGCGGCAAAGCCGTCTGGCCGACGTACGACTTCTTGCCATCTGGCTTTCTTTGATCTGGACCGACAATCGACGGGTTCGGCTTGGCATGTCAAGTGGCACGTTTTGTGCCAAGCTTGGCAAATAGCAAATGCCAAGGGAGACGTCCACATTACACTTGGCAATGCCATTTGGCCTTGCCATTCCTTGCCGCTTGGCATTGTGTGGACGCGCCTTAACACTTGTCAAGCAATTGCTTTTTACCACAAACATTTACTTGAAATAATTATTAAATCCAAAATGGATTTACTGTTTAATTATTGATTTGTTACATTTTTACAACTATTTTACAAGAGTGAATAGCTAATATGTATCTGTAGATTCTATGATGGATGTATAAATCTACTATTTATTACTTTCTCATAACAAAGCATATATAAAAAGAAAGTATTGTGATGGTGCAAAAATTTTATTTTGAGATTTACACTTTTTAATACCAGAGTCTAAAATGAAAGACAATTGCTGTGTCTTTATATAGAGGCATGGAGTCTAAACTACTGATCTGATTACAATTAAATTGATAGATAATAATATGTTTAGAAAAATTATACTCTGAGGCAAAATTGGAAAATTAATTTTAGCTTTAAAGTTGGGGGCGCTGCAATCCCCAATGTTGAAAATCTTGAATCCAAATGTTTAAAATCTAACAGCGTAGTTTTTGCCCTCTAAGTAACGACTGACTTGTTTTTTTTTTTACTATTATATTTTTGAAACTTTTCCATGGTAAATACATTTAGACATTTATAGATATAACATTTTAGACCAATCTAAAAAAATCATTATTGATCTGAATGGGCAAATATATTTAATTCATTTAAGTGCAATTAGTGAAGTTTGTGTGAGAAAATGTATATTGTAAAAAAATACAATTGTGAGGAACACATACCTGGTGATGTTCGTACAATGTTTCTGGCTATTCTGAGTGGTCGGCCTCTCCTCTTGACTGTGGTAAGACCTGCAGGAGTGGTAGATGGTACTCTGCCTTGCTGTTGGTTGACACACATCATACCATAGACTCTGATACCAGGTACACTAGCATATGCAGGCTGATCGTGGCTCATAGGACCTTCTATATGCCAAAAAAGAAATAGTTAATCTTATACATCTTTGTATATTTGTTAAAGCTTCAGGAGAACACCAAATCAGGAGTAGGGAGAATTTAAAAACCCTCAGTTGAAGGAGTCCTTGTTTAAAATTAATACTTGGAATAATATAATAATTAAATATAAACTTTTAGTTATATTAATTAGATTCTCTTCTTTTTGGTTTTGGATATTCCGGTAGTAGTTAAATTGCTAAATACTTAAAAATATCTTATTTATAAAATTTTGCAAGTTGTTTGGCAAACATGTATAATTAATAAATAATTTTAATTGTTTGATTGATAATTTGTATTTATAATCACACATTTTTGTGGTTTATAGGGTATATTAAAGCAACTCTATATTTTACCTCCATAAGCATCTTTAGGCCTAAAAATAAACCTTTGATTTTTATTTCTTTTTAAATATATTTTTACTTTCTCATATAAAGAGAAAGTATTGTGATGGCGCGAAAATTCGATTTTCGAGATTTTGATGGATTTGCACGTTTTGAGGTCCCCTGAGTCCAAAAAAGTGGTTTTTAAAAAATGTCTGTCTGTCTGTCGTCTGTCATCTGTGCAGACGCCTGGAGCCTAAACTACTGAGCCGATTTTGACGAAATTTGGCATACATGTTCACAAAAATCATACCCCGAGGCGAAATCGAGAAATTAATTTTAGCTCCAATTTTGGGGGCGCTAACCCCCAAAACTCTGAAAAAACGTGAAAATATTTCTCGTTAACGGTTCCGACGTTTTGATTAAAATGTAGTCCATTTGAATACAAATCCAACGATATCAGCCGTTTTCCCGGGAAAAATCTAGTTCCTGAGAAAAAAGCTTAAAACGTTGACGGAGAGAGCCCGGGTTCGATTCCCCGCCCAGGAAAAGTTATTTTTATGATAAATTTTGATGTAATGTTTAATAATATTTAAATGTACATTTAAAAACTAATAAATGGAAACACTGAGCTAAGAAATTATAAACTCGTATATGAGAAAGTTTGTCTGAGTTGTCTCGGACCGATTTTTTATTTGTATTGTCATCATATACAAATAGACTAATAATTTTTAGGGTCCTTAGGCAAACCCCCGCCTGTCACCTGCTCTCATGGCTACACCTTTCGTCCGATCACTTTTAAATTTGGTATAAAGTGTATAGTATCTACCCACACATTTTAAAAATATAGTGACTTAAAAAAATTAGGGTAAAAAAACTTAAGGGCCAAAATTAAAAATACCACTTTTTGGAAATTTCAAAAAACAATTTTTTTTTATTGGCAAAATATGTGGGTTTTTTTTTATAATTAGGCTCTTTTCGATGTATTTATATGTTTATAGTCCGGTTCAGTGAAAAAAAAACTTTATTAGAAGTTTCTTTATGTGTTTTGAGAATATCGGACCCATAGAATAGTTCAAAGTAGGCTTTTTAGCATTTTAAAAAGCACCATCAATAGGTACTACTTAAACAATTCAGTGATGCCTACGGACACTCGTTGTGTGCTGACTAACACATGTTTATTTAGGCCTCAAAATTACTCAAAAGGAGGTGGATATATTTTCGAAAAATGATTTACTTATGTAATAGAAATTAAGGGATTATAAATAAAGTTTTATCTATAAAATATATTATTTTATTCGAAAGTAATTGAAGAAAAATAAAATTAAAACTGGGGCCTTATCATTTTATCAAGTTATTAAAAATCTAAACTTTATAGTGTAAAATTTAGGTTTTTCCCTTTTTTAAATGGACATCCATGTTTTATTTTTATTTTTTTAACCCTTCAATTAAATTTCTACAAGCGAGAGTTTTAATATATTTTTGTGGCTTTCAAAAATTCCTACAAATAAGTACTATTACAATTTAATTATATGGAAGATTTTTGGTAAAATATTCTCTATTTTATCTTTTTAGTTGACCATGACCATATTACTATAATTGCAAAAATTTAAACCAATAAAATTTGACACTATTATTGATATATTCATAAGAGTTATCTATTAATAAAGTTATTTTAGGTGAGGATAAGTATCTATTAAATCATTGCCAAATCAAATAAATATATTAGTATATTTAATCAACATTAGTCAAATTAGTCTATCGCTTATTTGAATGGATTATCCTTATTTTCAAATGGGGTAATTTTTTGACTCCATTTTTACCTTTAATGATGTTGATGTCACTCACTGCTTCCTTACTTATGTGTCATTAAACACTAAGAAAACACTTTCCTTGTGTAAGCTTTTGTCAAATATAATGGTTACTTACCTAGCACACTTGTCTTAGGGCATCTGCAGATAACTAGGTAGTGACTCTTGCCTGTCCTAATGTTCTGGAGTGCTAGTAAAGACCAGTCCCTCGGAGCCCTGCACAATCTCATGTCTGATACGGGCTCACATGTTTTTACAAGTGTCAAGATCTAAACATATCAAACCAAATTAATTGTGTTAAAAATAGTCGCATTGAAATAAGTATTTTTTTTTTTTTTTTTTTTTTTTTCAATTTATCTGAATCAGTAGTAAATAAGTTAAAGGGCTCAATAAGATAAAAACAAAGTTAAATGTCTTAGTTATTGCTTAAGGAATCTACTGCTTAATGATAATTCTTTGCTACCTAAAAATTGCATACAGTACAATGTTGAAGAATATTTTTTTAAAAAAGAATTTGTTTTAGTTGTTTCTTCTGAGATCATATGATATGAAATTTACTCAGTATAAATACAGCTCGAAGAGCAAAAGTGATAATATTGTTGACTACTTGAAGTAGTCAAAGCCAGTTATAAAATTTTTATTTTTTAAATTTATTGGTTCTTTTCACTGCCCCTTTTGACACTACCTTTTGCACACATTTCCTCCTCTCCTGCATCAGCCTAATATTTTGGTAGCACTCATATTTTGTAAAAATCTATCTTATTTTTTACTACGTTTTTATTAGCTTGCTTTCTTGTTTGTTTGTTTGTCCAGTACAAATCTTGCAAAGATTTTTAACTAACTTCCCGAGTAGCTAGACATTTGAAACTTTTGTAACGGGGAAGCCAGCGTCTCTGGAGGGGTGTTTTGTTTTTATGTTTTAAAAAAATGTATGTTAAAAATTAAATGAATGATATGAAATTAATTGTGTGGGGTGAATCCCACCGCTGCCACCAATGTAACGGGGATTTGGTGAGTGGAATAAAGTGAACTGGTTATATTGTTGATAGTTATTTATTCGTATATGAATGTGGGTGAGTGATTGTTTGTAAGATGTGTACACCTCCAGAGCTAAGATCGGACTCCCCGTGTGACTCTATGCTAGGGCTTAGTCTGATAGATTCTTGGTGGGGGAAAGCACCACTAAACAGAAATTCGAGCCTTTGCTAGCCTAAGGTCTACACTGCTTTCCTAGAATATTCTAGACTTGGCTTCCCCGTTACACTTTTAGAATAGCTCAGAACAGGATGACAATGCATTATTTTAATACTTTTAGCCATCTTTCAAGTAGAATTTAATTCGTTTTCAGCAAATTTTGCTGTATGGAAAGTTAGTTGAAAAAAAACTGCGTTATTTTCTTTGTTTTGACATATCTGACACATTTACGATCTTCATTTTGACGTGTTTCAAATTTATGATTTATGACAGATATTTAAAAATGTAGTATATAAAAAGTTATTTTTATCTTGTAATTATTTCCTCTTTGTTTTATGTCCTGATCAAACTCATCATTAGATTTTTACAGAACGGGTGATACAATTTACTCAATCTGATCTATGATATACTCAATGTGATCATCAGTAATATATGTCTCACCTCTCTGGGATTTGAACTCACCAGATTTTTGTCAGTATTTAGATCTAGGTTTCAGGCAACGGAGTTACGAGTACATTAACCACTCTGATAGTGGTCATGGGAGGCCGGTCCTCGAAATTATACTTCTACCTAGTTATACTTATCTATTTAAATTTTTATTTTATGATCATTTTATTTTTAAATCATATTTTATGTAATTATTTGGCTAGTGATGAAACACGAGGAAGCTATGTGCTAAACTTATTGACAAACTTTTTGTAAACTAATAATTTTTTGTCTTTTTATTCACTATTAGTAAGTTCCACAACATCTCAAGTAAAATTAATTAAATTAGTAATTGCTTGCTTAAATGTTGAATTATTCTTAATAATATGGTTTATTTTCTGTTTAAATGTATTTCATTAAATTCGTTTATTTCAATTTTGTTCCTAATATTTTATTGTGGCAGAAAGCTCGTAGGTAACAATATTAAGCATTTTTAATAAAAATTTTTGTTGTATGTTATTAAATGAAGATAATGACACATCCGAGTCAAAGTCAAGATATAGGATGAGGGTTGGAATAGACATTATGTAAGGCTACCCTGACCTACCTCTTGCAGGTCTCTGAACCTGTTTGTAGGTTGTGCTTTAATATCTTTAAGTTATTACACTTGGCCTTCAAAGAACAGGTGCCGTTGTATTTACTACCCTGGTCTTCTCATGACTAAATATGTTTTACCGCTTAATCTTCCTTCTAGTCATGTTAATAAAAATGAAACCTTAAAAATTTTATGTGGCCCAAACCAGTTTTACATTTTAATTTTGTGTACAAGATTATTTTCCGTTACTTCTTCATTAAAATTGAAGATATAAAATAATGTAATAAAAAATCCTGTCAGGTATGTGCTTTGCTTTTTTACTTATTATGCCCTGTAACAGTTAGAGATTCTGTTGTTTCATTTACTGCTTTTAACTTATTAATGAAAATTTTAACTTATTAATGAAAATAATTTCTTTATACAAGCTATTCTTGACATTATAATTATTTTAACTACGTCCTTTGAAAGCATGGGTTTTTAATATTTAAAACTATGGGTTCTTACAACCTCTTTAATGCGATTATATACATGGCTATGGATTTTATATTAAGCATTTAAAAGAAAAATAAAACATCTTTATTCTCATTAATGAGGTGGAAAAATACATTTTATAAGCAAAAAAAAACTATAAACAATAAACATTTTATTCTTGTGTTAAATAAAAAAAAAAATAAATAAAAATAATAATAATAATAATAATAATAATAATAATATACATGGATTGTAAATTTCTTGTTTATTAGAACTTCAATTTGTTTTCACATTTCATCTTTACCTCTTCTTAATTGATCTTCAGTTTAGTTGTTTTTTTTTTTTTTTTTTTTTTTTGCTAGTATCTCAGATTAGTATTCTTAACTACTGCTGAAGTGTTTCAATCATGTAGTGGAATGCATTAAGGGTGAAGAATATACACAAACCATATTTATGTTTTTATTCATATGACGTTGTTAAAACTTAAACACCTTCTTTAATTTGTGTAACATATATTCTTCTTGATTTAGGTGTTAAATAAATACAATCAAAACTTGTTGGTTTTCATATATATTTTTATTTTCATATATAGAGAAGGGTCAATTAGCAAAACGTTTCAACGTAAAAATATATATGGAAACCAACAAGTTTTGATTGTATTTATTTAACACCTAAATCATCCATCAAGAAGAATATGTGTTATACATATTTATGTTTTTTTTTATGTTTTGTTTTAAAAAAAAGTGGTCTCATTTTTCATATGTATTAAAATATCTCTGTTAAAACATTTCCTTTTTACTCCCTTCTTGTTTGGACATAAAAACTTTAATAAAGTGATTATTACCTTTCCCTTTGGATCAGCTGATAGTTCAGTAGTATGTAAGTCATCTGAATTTAAAGAAGCTGAACAGGGTTCCCTGTATCTGCCCGAACAGGCGCACAGTGGCTGAGTGTAGTTCAGCCTCACATAAACTGCATTGCACACCTAAAGCACAAAAAAATTATATTTTAATAACTACACATCAACATATTATAGACTAGTAAGATATTTATAAACTTTAGGAGTTAATATTGATAGCTATAAAGAATCAAATCTTTCAATGAAAAAGAACCTCGTAATAACCTGCTTGTGATTTTTACCAGATTTGATTAAAGATCGTTAAGTCATACATAAAAACTCTTTATATTTGCAAATTTTGCTTTTTTAGGGTTTCGTTGGTAAAACCAAAAAAAAGAAACCCTTATAGTTTCGTTCCTGTGTCTGTCTGTCACTCTGTACCGTTCCAATAACTTTTGAACCAAAAGAGATAAAACCGTGAAACTTTCCAGTATAGAAGATCGTTTTGACGCGCACACAGGAAAAATATAGCGAACTCAAAATTATCAGCTCTTCAAATTCAAAAAGGCGGATAATTCACGTCGCGTGAAAAAAATATTTTTTTTTAAATTTTAAGTGGGGTATCAAATGAAAGGTATTGAAGAGTAGATTACAAATATATATACCCCCCCCCCCCCCCCCTAAAATCGTATTTCTGCTGTTACTAAAAATATAGAAAAATATGCAAAATGTGTGGTCTGCTGGGCCATAGAAAAAATAAGATTAGCAATTTGATCTGATTTACTGGAAATCCAAGATGGCGGATAATTCATACCACTCAAAAAAAATATTTTTTTAAAATTTTGAGTGGGGTATCAAATGAAAGGTATTGAAGAGTAGATTACAAATATATATACCACTTAGGGATTGTGTTTAATTTTCGGCGCCATTTTGTAAAAACACTTTTCTCCCCCCCCCCTTCTAATTTTGTGTTCACAATACCAACGAAACCCTTTTTACGTGTGACTACACGCCTTACCAATTTATTTGTATTTATTTATTTTGTAAAAACAATAATATTAGATTTGGAGCTACAAATGTCTGGTAAAGCTCATGTGTAGTTTTATTATCAGACTCATGACTCATATGATTGCAATGATTTTTTTTTTATGAGTCAGTAGTCAGTAGCTTTTTTCTGTTTCTAATATGAGTTATATATCAACAGTTATACAAATATATAGTTCTTTCACTTTCACACCCCACTTTTCGCTACCAATTTTCTTAAAAATTCCTTAGAAAATTAAGCTGAAAGCATTAATACATTTTCTTCCAATTGTTGATTCCCAATGCTTAAGTGTTTTTTTTTTTCTGTATTTCTTCCTTATTCACGAATAATAATATTAACCATTGTTGCCATTAATCTTAATTTGTATCAGTATTTTTACTTTCTCATGTAAAGAGAAAGTATTGTGAATGCGCGAATATTTTATTTTGAGATTTGTATAGATTTACACGTTTTAAGGATTCCTGAGTCCAAAAAAGTGTTTTTTTAAAAAAAAGAAAAGAAGTTTGTTGTCTGTGCAGACACATGAAGCCTAAACTGTTTGACCGATTTTTACGAAATTTGGCATACACGTTCAAAAAAAAAACATACCCCAAGGTGAAATCGAGCAATGAATTGTAGCTCCAAATTTAGGGGCGCTACTCAGAAAAAAACACTCCCCTTCCCCCCCAAAAAAACTAACTGAAAAAAAACAAAAAAACTATGTGATTTTGATAAAAAAGAAAATTCTAAATTTTAGTCCATTTAAATACGAATCTAATGATATAAACCGTTTTCCCGGGAAAAATCTAGTTTCCGAGTTATTGTTGGAAATAAATATGATTTTGATGAAATTCGAAAGCAATAAGCTGTTTCGGGGGCCAATTTTTTAAGTATGTATTTTTTTTTTTTAAATGATGGATTTACTTAAAATTGTTATTTGTTATGAAATGGAACAGGTGTGGTTTTCTATACTATTATTTAAATAAGAACAGAGTTGGCTCTTATCTAAAAAGATTGCATCGCAAGTCTGAGTGAGAGGTCATCGCTCATCGGGGACTATTTTGTTTGTTTTGTTGGACTTACTGAAACCGCACCAAAAACTCTAGCTCTAATGCTCTCCTCTCTTGGGTTCTCCTATTCCGTCAAATATTTTCTAAATCATGGTATTGATATAGTTAAATTGTAGGTCTAGTCATTTTTAAAGATATTTAGTTGAAAGCTTTTGTATTAGTCCCAAACGATTTCCTTTAACATTATTACAATAATATTGAAGTAAAGTAGCAGTATGTATCTTAACAGTAGAAATAATACAATGTTTATTGGTGTTTTTGAGTTTTTTCCTTTATATAATAAAACTCTAGAAAAAATGGTCGAAGCACGTTTTCCATCAATCATCGGTTTGCCGCCTCTTACTTTAACATTCTATAACCAAAACGTGTCTGCATCTTGATGAAGTTGTAACAAAATCCACATAAGAGAAAAATTGGGAATAAGAAAGAAGTTTTACTTACGGGGAATAAAGAAGGTGATTCTGCTAAAAGTAAAAAAAAGTCATAGCGAGACCAGAAGGAATTATATTGGTAGCTGGATAATATGCCGTTGATCTTTTTAAAGTGTTTATAGAATGTTTTTCCCTTTCATTTTAACGGAGAGTTAACTCGTTTCATAAAATATTTTGATCTTATTCAACAATTTTTATTTCGCTCTAGCTTATATATTATGTTTTAGCGGTTTTTTATGTACCCCCAAATTTTTTATTTTTAACTTTTTTTTCTATCTCCAATATTTTACGTACTAGGGTTGGTTGCCCCTAGTACGTGAGCGTGAGTGGATGAATACACACTTCCCTTTGCATGGTGCAGATCGAAGATCCCCTAAGTTTTCGGGTTATTTTGCTATCTTTGCCTCCCTATAGAAAGGGCAAAATATTGGAGGTAGAAAAAAGTTTTAAGTAAAATTTTATTATTTTTCACGTTAGAATCCAAATATGCTATCAAAAATATACGCTCCGATTTGAAATTTTGAAGTTGGGTGTCCTGGGGCAAAATACGTGGTTGCCCCTAGTGCGCGATGCAAAAACCAACTTCCCTTTACATGGTACGGATCTTCCACGTTTCATTAATTTATAACACACCGTTCAAAAGTTAAGAGGGGGGGGGGGGGGGGGGTCTTTTGGGCCACCCTGTATTTGTAATGGATAATGGATGACACGGGGTTAGTGAATCGCTCTCTCACCTGCACCAAACCTTAATGTAATTATTGTTATGTCCGTTTATTTCATTTGTTTGTCCGCTCTTGTGTATCAAAGGCCCGGTCAAACAGGAAACGGACTCTGTGGTCTGTAATATTGCATTATCCTAGTCAAACAGAAGGCGGCTGTCGGCTGTCCGCGGCAGACGGATTTGCAGTTGAATTTTTTCACAGAGTTCGTGGCGGACTGGAAGCAATATTATCAGTGAATCTACTGATCAATTGATTGATCTTGTGCGGTAATGCGTTTTTCTGTATGATATGCGCCACCCGGACTCTATTTTTTTCCTCTTTTCTTGTATTCCCTGTCCCTGTATCGATATTTTAAGTTCTAAAAGATGTAACTTCTGAAATTGTTCTTGAGTCCTCGACGGACGATGGACAGCCCTCTTCCTGTTTGACCGGGCCTTCGTTTTTGTATACAACCCTTTTAATAAACCTATACTCCTTTTAAAATTAGTATTAACTTTTTATAACAAACGGAAATTCAGAAAATTTGGAGGGGAGAAAATGAGCTCACTGGATTTTGAATTCGAGAAGGTCGGGCCAACTAGGCAAATAAAAATGTCACTGGCCCCACCCCTCTCACTGGCCTAGTGGTTTTTATATTTTTCTCATATAGGTTGGCCAATCTGAGTGTCAAAAGTTAATACTAATTGTAAAAAGAGTTTACCTACATAAGGATGAGTTGCTACTGACACATTTATTAAATTTTATATAATTTTCTTTGGCTTGTTAAACATCTTTTTAACAAGCTCAACTTTTAACTTTTTATCTATGGTACTTTTTTAAAAATTATTTATTCTATCTGCTTTATCATTTACTACTTCTTTCTATTTCTACTAATGTTGTAGTAGGTATGATTATCTTATTTTCTTTTACCTAATTTTCTCCCTAATGAGTTGTGAATAAGTCCCTCATTTTGTTTTTCTACGTCATCTCCGTGTGTAAATATATTTTGTAAAGTTTCTCCTAGTTGCACCTAGGTCGCAGCACGGTAATAGGTAAAGGTTTTGTGCTCAGCTAGACTGAATATGAAGGTAACCGCAGGGTCTTGAGACTAGGAAAAAAAATGAAGAGGAGGGTGACCGCAGTCGAGCTAATAAACTCAGCGTTCGGATCTAGTAAGCCCCTTTGTCCTCATATATTCTACTCTCTAGTTTTGAAGCGCTACGACATAGCTTTATGCTCCCAAGACTATGAATAATTTGCTAAACAAACTTATAAATATTTTTATATTTAATTAGAGAATATTAAGAAGGTGTTAGTAGATTTTTTTCTTGACCTTTATACTAGTTTGTAGGCTTATGGTGCTATTCTAAAAAATATTTCCCAGAATAATCTTTAACCCAATTTCCACAATATCCTCAATCCATTTATCTACCCCCCTTTTAACAATTCTTCGCCGCCATAAACCGTTCAATCAACATTTAGTGCATCTATGACCGCACTACACACTGTTTGGTCGTCGGATAAGCCAAAACTGACGGTGCATTCACACTATAGAGCAAGCCTTACAAGCCTTAAAGTGTGAACGCTGTACGGTCTAACTCAAACTTCCCGCCTAACATGATTGGGAGTGAAGGAAGAGGGTGGGGGTAGATTGGCACATGCGCTTTGTGTAAACCGGAGCCTGTCATCCTCACTATTATACGCTTCAGGTTTGGTTGAAAACTTTCAGAAAATGTTAAAAAGTTTTAGAAACATTTTCTGCGTTCGAACTGCCTTACGGTCTCCCTACACACCATACAGACGCCATAATGTGTATGGGTCTTTAGAAAATGAGGATACTTATCCAATATAGTGTTGGTGTCGGCAATCCGTATACTGAAACTGAAACCCAAGTGTTATATATCTATGGTGGAGACACCACATTTCTCTAAGAAATCTTAGACTTAAAAATTAATTTTATTTTTGAGTTCCTTCGCATTAATACCATCGTTCTGTAACGTCACGTAGCGCATTCTTTAAGGCGATGACCGGGAAACCTAAATTGTTTTGATGGGTCTAACCGCGGAACCAGATTAGACTGTGTCGTTGACATTTCTTATCTTTAAATCACACATAGGCTCTACAGCTGGAGTCATGAAATATGATATAACTTTGTTTAGTTAATGGTTAATGCCCAACCTTTTTTCTTGAGAAAGGAATTTAAAATTTTAATTCAGCATCGAATCTTATGGTGTGTTGTTTACTATTTATAATCTTTACTGCATATCATAAGGTAGATGATGTGGACAGGATTAAGAAAAGAAAATAAAACGAATAACGTGATTCGCCACTGACTGCTACCACCGTTCTTTTTTAGAATTTAGGCACAACTACATATATCTATGCTATTTGTAAGTTCTGATGACCTGGACTGTTCTTCATTCTTCATATTATTATAGTTAATTTAAACAAGCCGGGTGTACTATCCTATCTTAAAAAGAAATTGGATTTTAAATATAACGCTTTGGATGACGTAATAAAGGCAGATTAGGTTCAATTTTGGGACCGGAATTGGAGTCCTTTTATATTCTAAAGCCTGCTATTTGGATTAAAATTTCAACAGTTCACCATTAAATAATTTCTCGCTCTGTCTACGTGAAGGTTGGTAATTGTTGTTTCTCATGACATCTTTAAAACATTTAAGCACAAGTGATTTACGTTTGCGAAAAAAATTTACTAGTTAGAATTTTTTGGAGTAGTCTTAATCAAATGTCTGATGCGATTAAATGCGAATGAGGGTGACACAGTAAGGGTTAAAATTAATCCAATGAATAATTTAAACTTTTTGGTTTTAAAAATAGTTTAACAACAAAATTATTGAAGGGGTCACGTAACCGAGAACCGAGTGACCTGAACCTAGTGGGTCTAAATATTGACATATTTGTTAATTTCGAATTTAGAGAGGTCATACATATTTACTCTTATATTCACAACGCGTAGATGTTTAAAGTGACCGTGATTCCCGTTTTGTAATAATCTATCTATAGGCTAATGTGTCGATCAGGTAAATGTGCGATCCCGTAAATGTGTTGATAGGTTAAATATTATGTCGATCAGGGATTACTATTACATAGCTATCCTCGCTTATATTTTAGTTTTGAAGGATTAGTGAGCCCGAGAGGCATAAGGCGCTTTCCCTTGAACTTAAGTACAAAAAGTTACGAGACGTGTTTCACCCTAAGAATAGCTTCAAGTGTTTAATCCTCTCCGTCCAATAATGATTTATTCTGCTGTTGATCTGAATATGAAGTTTTCAAATGTTATCGTTTGTAAATTGACCCTAGTATTAGGAATTATTACATCCACGTGGGACGTAAGTGATATACACGTGTATCAAGTCTAGTGTTGTATTTTATGACATATGAAACGAGGTCTTCATATCCAGACTCATCTAGAGCCTTGTTATCTGATCACGAGTTTTTTTGCATTTCAAATATCTTCGCTTTCCCTTTCTTTAATTTCTTCTTCCTACATTTATTAGTTTTTTATGTACATGTAATAATCCCTCATCAGTTTTAAAATTTGAATTTTTCTTCCATTAAAATATTCATTATTTCCACTCTCTACCCTAGTTAAATTAGGATATATATATATATATATATATATATATATATATATATATATATATATATATATATATATATATATATATATATATATTTGATCTATTTAAATTGCCTATTTTTTATCAATAGATTGATAATTTTATGCATCATAAAGATTCCTAGAAACCAGGTTTAATTTATACTTATATTATTTTAAAGTCTTGTTTTTTTATCCATCAATTATTTAAATATTATTTCATTTCTCTGTTCCATTTTATTCTAATTTGGAATATGTATTCTTTGAATAGATATAGCCAACTTATACAAAATAGCTAACTTTCACTGTTATACATATTGATTTAAAAAATAAAATAAATAATACTTCAAAGATTCTTGTCTATTAATGGTTAAAAAGCTGGTGGAATGGTAGCTTAATATTAACAAATAGTCTAAAGAAATGATCTCTCTAAATGAAATGAATACTTTTTTTTTTATCAGCACGACAGGATTTACCAAACTTAATAAGGCATAATTAGGAATAAGCCTTTATTATGGTGAAGACCTTAAAAAACTTTTTTCTGTGTCGATATCATGGACAGGATTTTCTGATTTTGTTGAAATTATTCTATATAAACTACTACTCCATAAAATCCCTTTCATTCTTATAATTAGAGTATGAAATTAAAAGAAATGTTTTGTAATAAATGTTATTGCAGATAGTTATTAGTATTAACAATAATTAATAAAGTGCATTTACTTGCTGTACAGCACATTCTGGTAGAAGGTAGATGTGCTGGTTATGCGGGTAGTAGTGGTACTTGGTTGGCTTTGTACCTGGGCCTGCTCCAGGAAGCCTTAGTGTTGCCGCCTCCTGCAAATAAATAAAATAAAATTAACAATTTTTAAACCGAGCAATTCTTTTAACATTTACACAGGTGGTGTAAAGAAATGGTTAAAAAGTCTGGAATAACTTCAATATTTTTGTCCATCGTAAATTGGTTGACAATAGGTGTTTTATGTATTGAGTTTGTCAGTATATCGCATCATAGTAGTTAATATCTTTGGTTATGAATTCAAGCTTAAACAGTCTATTAAGCGTTGAGTTGTATTATTATTAGAACTTATGGACAGCTGCTCATTGCCTCATTGTGATTTCACTCGAGTGATTCAGTCTGTATATTTTATTATCTTATAGTTAAGGAGTAAGTCGGTAGCCTGAGTTAGTTGTGCTAGTGCCGTTAGAGACCCTACATACCGAGGTGCTAATTCCTCGTTAGATTGGTACCGCGGCACAGCTAAAGCCCGCAGCATAGTGTTATATGAATATAATTACATTATCTCCCCCCCCCCCCCCCCCCCCCCCCTGGGTGACCACAGTCTGTTCTACTTTATCCAACCCAGCTCTGACCCATATACACCTGAGGGTACCGTACGTGTACAGTACCGACTAATTCCAAACCACCCGCCTTCTTATGCTTTGATTATACTACCGCCTTCTCGATAGTAAAAGTGAATAAACTTAACTTTACATGCAAAAGCTTTCCAAACAACTCCTTGTAATTCTTGCGGCATTTTTATTATTATTTTATATTTATTTATTTTTGTTTCCGAGTTAATGGAAGTATTGTGATTTTACTGGATATTTTTAGTCTCGTGTCTGTCTGTCTGTCAGTCTGTTCTTTAACATTTTCGCGCCCATATTTTTAAGTCCACTCCTCCGATTATTAATATAATGCCATTTGGAAGGGATGCAAAAGTTAGCTTAAAAATGATTCTATATTAATTTTAACCTTGACACATATAGCTTTCTCTTACGCACCAGCCTAATTTTTATTAATTATATTGACTCATATTGACATATGAGTCTTACTAAAAAAGTAGTACCTAACACCTCAGTATACTTTATTTTAAACTCCTGAGACCTGTAATAGGATGCGAAGAAGCTATGTGCCACACTAATTGACAGACTAAGCTTGAATTTGCTCTCTGTTTTAGTGAAATCGCAATGCACCTTTTTATCTAAGGAAATAGTTACGTCGATCGATCTATCTCTTAATAAAATCTATATAAGGAGCTAATGGATAAATTGAGCTAATGTGGTGGACCTATAAATAGGTATATCATACATTTTCGTTTTACTTATAAACTTAGTAAGAACATACGACCATTAACACTACCTCTTTAGACCTAGATCCCTATTTTTTTTTAAATTTATTTATTTATTTATTTATTATTATTTTGTTTTAGCGTGATTTTTCTTCAATACTTTTTATTTTAAAAGATTATTGCAGTCATTGTTTCCGTTTCTATTTTTATTTTTTCCTTTTGACTACAATAACCTTGCCATCATGCTCAGAATATAGGTCTATACAGATTTGCATTTATTAAGTATTGTATTTAGATGTTTCTACTTATATGCATGTTAACTTGATTTATTTCAAATAAATGTCAGTTATTAAGTTTTTAACATATTATTAATTATTACATAAGTTATAAAACGTAATCAATTTTTCGGAGGCGATAGAATAATTATATGCTAAATCGAAAACCACTTTCGAATATAATAAAAAAAAGAAGGTAGATTTTAATTAAAGATGTTCAGAGGTTAGGGGGAACCGGTCTCGGTGTATGAACGCTTTATCACTTCCTGGCTGAATGTTTTGAACTCGGAACTATCGGGCCTTTAGGTGAACGGAACGGGATCATTGTGGAGATTCACTTTTGCCTTACTCGAGACTTACAACTTGTAGATAAGGAAAAAGAAATTTTCTGAGCAAGCCTCTTTTCTACCTGTCTAATCAGACGAGAATGTACTCTGGGTTCAATTTGAATTAAGATATATCTTGCAAATCGTTCGACTTTAGAAGCATCCGAGTGTTTTTTCTTTAACGACCTTTCGCTTCCTGATTAGATAAATCAGATATGAAGATAAGACCAAAGACTAACACCTTCACCAACTTGAGGGAAATTTAAACAATGAAGATACTTTTAAACCTCTTAAACTCTGTGATAAACATGTCAAATCCAATGGAAAGTGAAAAATAAACAGTGCCCAGCTTATCTTCTAAAAGTACTTAATTAAACCTTTTGTGTTTTTTTTAAATCAACAATTGTAAAATTAGTTGAAACTCTTTATTGTGTATTCCCCTATAAAAAGTTCCGGACAGATTTAAGGATTTTTATAGACCACCCTCTATTGTTTGTTTTCAGTTTTCTATTTTCAATTATACTTACTCTGGTATCATCCCATCAGGATAACTTTTTCTTAAGTGCTATGGGTATTCAATGATTTCACACTATGATTTAGTCAATTTTGCTTTGGAGCTTATTTCTATGATGTATCGAATAAAATAAAATCACAAAAATGATTATAGGCGCTTTCCTTCTGTTAAGATGAAAAAAACTGGTTAAAAAAAATAGTCCAACTCTTAATTCAATCTTTGACTTATTACCCAATTTAATATTTAAATTTCTTCATTTAATAAGCTAATGGGGAATAAAATTGGTTGTAGCAGGAGTCAGTGATTGTTGTAAAAATAGGTGAGGAAGAAAAAAAAAAAAAAGAGGTGAGGGACTATAATATTATTTTTCCGTGGTAGGCTGTGAAATAGTAACTTTTGAGCCTAAAAAACATAGCTAAAATCCATTTTTTCATTACGTGGACTTAAAAAATCTTTTCATTACTCCTAGCTGTAAAGAAAAAATCTTTTACGTCCTAGGCACTAAAAGATTTTTTCTTTACGGCGGGTAGTTGTCAAAACTTCCGTTAGTACCGCTGCAGTCTTTGTAGAAATGCTTCTAGTACGATAAAAATCCGCTAGATGTCAATGCGTTTTATTTATCTTTTCTTATAGTGTAACCTCATTTTAAGGTTTCTTTTTTTAAGTCTTAAGTATGTACTAATATTTGTTATTATTATATATTGATTAGTGATTAATATTTAATGTTTTTTCATTGTCTGCTACCTCGGAAAAAATAGCATATGCTACGCGACTTTGAAGTGTTTTTTCTTTACCTTGGCAATATTTACTGTCGAGCGAAGCGAGACAGTAAATGTAATTGCAGCGGTAAAGAAAAAACTCACTTCAACAGCCTTGTAACATAATATACTATTAGTTCCCATCTCCTATAATATTTGTCATGCTACGCTAATGCATGTATGTAAATCTATCTTGTGGAAAAATTTGCAGATGAATTCCTAGCTACATTCCATTTTTTGTAAAGCGATGTTCGACGTTTCGCTCTCTCATTTTAAAGACTTTTCTATATAATCTTCATATAAAAATGAATAATTTTTATTTTTCAATATGAATGTAAATTTTTATAAGAACTAATCTTAAACGGGTTTAGCCATAAATAAACAACAGAATACTCATTTTTTTCTTATTTTAATTTCTTATTTAATCAGTAGATATTATTTATTAATTTTCTCCCATATTACAAGAAAAATACATCTTAGTTTATACAGTAAGGTTCTGTGAACTATATCATTAATTATTAATTCAATATTCTTTTAACACGAAAATAGCTTATAAATAAAATAATGTGTATGAATTTATTAAAATTCATTAGACATCATACATTTCTGTTGTTGTTAATATGATTTCATATTTTATCTAATTAATAATAGGGAAATGATTATAGATAGTGAAATTTAATTCTAATTTATTTCTTCATGTTTAATTTCTATTCGTTTCTTACTTGTGCCGCATTTTTAATAATGGATTTTTCGAGTTATGGAGTTTTATTGTCATTAATTATACTGAAAAGTGACAAGTGACTGATGACCAAAAAATTGCTTCTTTTCTATTCACTTTTTCTTTCCTTCGATGGAAAATCTTATTTTATTGCTATAGTTTAATTGTACCTTTTTTAAAAATATGTTTTCTTTTTTGTTATTTTGTTAATTTTCTTTTAAAAACAACCCACTTTCTTCTGTTTAGAAATATCAAGCACAATATTTGATTTCGTGTATTGACACAGTGACAGTAATATGAGCTTCTTGTTTGTTAAAAGTGTTTATAGATGTATGTATAACATCCAAAAAAACCTACTCACTTTCTGACTGACTTTTCATGATTTTTCTGGCCATTTTCTTATTTCTCTTTGGCCATTAACCCCTGTGAAATTTTGTGGTTAGATCCCTTTTAGGCCCTAGGAGGTCCTCACTTAGTTTTTTTTTTATATATGTATTTAAGATGGCGCTCATTATTATTAAAAAACGTTCGTCACGATGATATTTCCCGAACTAATAAAACTAAAATTTTGAAATTTAGAAGTTATTTATAAGAGACACATGACACATCTTTGATAAAAGGGTTTCCATTCGTCCATTTTAATTTAATATGTTTATAAAAGCGGTATTATCCCAATGGTGCCCGGTGGCGATGGGTGTCCGCCCTCACTCACGTAATTATCACTACTTCCTAAATTCCTAATAGAGAGGCAAATGGGAAGCTCCTTTAAGTGGAAACTTAAAGAAGTCATTCTTTTGTTGAAATTAATCACTAATTTGGGACATTTTCAAGTTTGGTCCCTAAAGGTGCAGGATGAGTTTATAGAATAAGGGAACAATGTGGTAATCAATTCCAAGCCCCAATAAATTATTTTATTTTATTTCGTTGTAACTTAACATTATAGTAATTTAACTTGACATTATAGTTAATAGAATTACATCTAGATAATCATGCTATAGAATTGTTGGAGGTAGTTTAAAACTAGAAAATTATAAAGAAAATAGTCTTCACCAATCAGTGAGACCCAGCTTCCTCGCGTACTTTAATGCGATGTTTAGCTTTTACGACCCATTATTTTCTAATTTATTTCATTTTTTCCGTCTTTTTGCTTCCGAGCTTACCAAAGGTAACGGGAGCATTATGATCTTTCTGAAGAACGAATTTTTTTGTTCAAAGTCAAAAAGTACATGTTAAAAATTCCATTTCAGACACTTGGGAACATCTTCATAACGATCGCAGTGCTTCCGGCACCTTTAGTAAGCTTGGAAGCCATGCATAATTCATTGCACATTCCGTAGTGAATCCTGGAAATTCATCAGCTAATTTATTGAAATCAAAAAATAGTTCATTACGCGTCTAGTGCAGAAAGTAGCATTTTGCATGCGAGTGTGGAGTTTGCACCCGAGCGACAGCGAGGGTAGCAAAACCACACGAGCATATAGCAAAATGCAGTTTTCGCACGAGTAGCGTATCGTACTTTATCTACGATTGTGGATTTTAATAATAAATACAGAAAGAAAATGTAATAAACTTCCTGTATGTATAAGTTCGTATTTCTCTTTTGATTAAAATGACATTAATTGAGGCGCATTATTCTCCTCATTTTCGTCATAATCACTTAAATCACTTATTATTTTCACTAAAAACTCGATAGAAACAGTTACTTTAATTAAAGACCCAGCAAATTAGTTTTGTTAAATGTAAAAAAACTCGCTGATCGTGCGTTAAGGTGAAAAATTCCTCTTTTTCCGCTCTAAGACGTAAAAAAAGAGGAATTCCTCACCATATCGCACGATTATGAAACGCGCATGCGCAATAAATACAGCTACGAAAAGAATTATTGTCCACGCATCTAAACAGAGATATAGTGTTTATATTTCGTATCAATCATAGATAAATTAATTTTTCTGCCTTGTTTACATGTAATTCAGTAATCATAACATAGACGACTAACCTAACCAAACTACTGGTACCTCCAGATATTAGTGAAAAAATTTCTTGCATACAAGTCTGCAAGATAGTGAGGCATTTTCATGTCTTCGCTCTGCGTAAGCTACCGACATGAAATGTCGCCAGGTTATTCGCTTCGCGGTGTTCGTTAGGCGTGTGCCGACGATTAACGTCACGAGCTTTGATTCGTGTGAAATGATTCGTACGACATACTTCCGAACGTAAATGTATTCTCCACCACATATACACTTGTACATAAAACATTATTGTTGTAAAATATTATATTCATTTTGCTTCCGAGCTTACCGAAGGTAACGGATGAATTGTGTTCACTCTTGAGAACGAAAAAGTTGTGTCTCCGACTTTAAAAATTACCAGGCAGAAATCCGTTCCAGATATCAGGGAACATTTTTGGTTCCGTGTCTGTCTGTCTGTGTGTCCGCGAATCCTGAAACGTGTGACGATAACTTGAGTAAATGTCAACCGATTTTGATGAAAATTGGTAGATATGTTCATTTTACCAATGCCCAGAACGATTTCGTTGGACAACGTTATCCGTCCAAGCGTTCACGCTAAACGCTCGCGTAAACGTGAACTTGAAATTTAAAATTGGAATTTTAGGTCGGGAAACAAATCAAACTCCATCTATTCAATAAGAAAGAAACATTTTTTTCAAATACAATTTTTTAGTAAAACCAACAGCGACACCGCTATGAAGTGTTAAAGATCGCTAAGAACTATATTAATAGTGTTTACACTATTAACAATATAACAATAATGTAATATAACGTTAATGTTAATATAACAATAAAGTACACGATAGGATGCGAGGAAGCTATATACCACACTAATTGGCAGTCTTATTTTTTATTTTATTTTGACAGTGCAACGCGTTTTGGTGTCGTTTTTGGTAACGGCGAGTTTATGTGCCAAAGTTAAGACATGAAAATGTCAAAAATCTTATGAACTCCTCAACTTCGGACACTGAAGTGTTATAAGTTGTTGTTTTTTTTTTTTTTTTTTTTGCCTTCAAGCTTACCAAATCTACGCATTGTTTAGGTCTCCATATTCAATTTTTGGGTGTCTGTCAGTCCTTCCGTCGATTTTTTTTTTTAAATACGTTGTGAACACATAACACTTCTATGTAGCACCCTGATGTTTACATTGTGTATTTAGAGATGTTTAACCAATACTTGTTTTGTACGCTTATAAAAGTCGTTGTGTCTGAGAATTAAAGCGTATCTAAATGGTTTTGTTTGACCCACTGGCCTGTGAACTAAAATCATTGCTTATTCTGCTACTCTTATGAATGCAGAGTCTGTGAACGACTCGTAATGTTGAGAGCTCCTTATAGACGGCTATCCTGTCTTACCTTCCATTTGGTTTAACTCGGAACCTGTTTCTTTTTTTAAAAGCACTTAATCTAGTCAAGTAGAAAGTTAATCCTAGTAAAAGTAAACCTCTCTTACTTGTATAATTGACCCTACACCTTTTTAATGTGTTTATCTGGTTCCATTTAAATAACACCAGGATAATAATTTAGGTCCTCGTAAATATTAATTTTTTTATTTTTATTTTATTATTTTTTTTTTTTACTTCTCAGAATTAAAACTATAATGACATACATATAGGTATTAAAGTACAAATGATTATTTATTAATATTAAAGGCACTCAACAGTTTGTGTACGCGCTGTACTGGGCTTGCGACCTGTTCACGACTGGGTGGTTCAAATAGACTGCCAATTAGTGTGGCACATACCTTCCTCGCATCCTATCACGTACTTTATTGATTTTATGCTTTTGCGAACCATTGTAGTCTATTTTATTTAATTTTTCCCCCGATTTTGAATGTCCAAAATGTTGTGATTTTTTATATAAGTTTTAGTATCAATTAAAGCAAAAGTTAAAGAGTGTAGACGGTTGAAATTATCTGTTACTATCTGTGGTCTTCTTTCGACAAACCATCCACAGTTTATAATACTCAGATAAGTACATTTGAAGATATAGGTGTAAATAAATGCATAATTGTGCGTATGTTGAAGAGAAACAAATGGGCACAGATGGTTGAAACTATATGACCAACAATGAGCTAATTATGACCTATGACCTACCATACAAATTTCATTAAAATTGGACAAGTAATTTTTAAGATGTGTTGATTCGCACAATATGAGCGATTGACAAACAGATCAACAGACACGGAACCAAAAATGTTACCTGATGTCTATAACGGATCTCTATCTTGGTATTTTTAAATCGGAGAAATAAAATATTTTCGTTCTTCAGAACGATCACATATAGCTTCCATTATTTTCGGTAAACTCGGCAGCAAAACAGAAAAGAGAATGGACTTTATATAGTTGGCATTAAAAGCATATATATTCGTAGGAAATACATCGATATAATTAAGGAAATAGCTGATACAGGGCTATAGCTCCCCTAAAATAATTACCACTCTACGCTAATTCTAAATTTTAATGTTTTCAGGACTGTTTTATCACTTTAATGGTACGGCTAATTATTTTATCAATAAATAGTTAAATATTTGTCTACTTACAGAGTTCTTAGTCCAATTAAATGGAAGAAGTTGACTCTTACATTATAATATAGTTTTTATGATATTTTTTCTATAGATATAACGTAACCATCATATCAATTACAATTTCTGATATTACATAATTAAATTCGAGGATGTTTAGCCAAAACCTAAGTATATTTTTTAGTTGATAAAGGATTGAAGATGACCTTAATAAGTGTATAAACGTTTCCAAACAACATATAACACGTTTTATTTCACAATGAACCTACGATACCCATCTACTGAAAAATTATCATAAACATCTACAAGGAAGTGTATAAACTAATAAACTTAAAAGTTTATTATTTAATAAAATGAAGAGTTAAATGAAGTTAAGAATAAAAAATAATCATCAGTCAAGCAAAAAACGAAGTCATATGTGTGAAAGTTATTCATTGTTGTGAAGTTTATATTATAGTCCATGCGTGCGTTGTATTCTTGACCTTTTTATACATGAGTAAGTTTCATGTTTACTTTTATGCGAGATGTTCTTAAAACCCAAGGTTGAAAGTCTTCTTTAAAACTAAAGTGGATTTAAGTTTAGTTTATTGTTGTTACAATTTGCTAGTATGTTGTTACAGTATATAGTATACTTATAACTTACTATTAACTAGGTCATATTCATCCATGTGTATCTTGACTCACTTAGTCACACTATACATAGTTCCGTGTCATACTATCTGTTGTATACTGAGTGATACCGTGGTATCCATGTCCTCGTCAATGCATTGTGCCTTGACCTAAGTTCTTTTAGACATATGCAGGATGCAATGAGAAATCATTTCTCTCCGGTTCTTGGTATTAAATATCCTTTCTCTGTTACAAACGGTTTTGTTTTGTGCTTTTTCAAACTTGAATATACTTACGCTTTTTTATTTTTACGTTGTTTTGCTTTTGAGCGTACCGAAGGTAACGAATGCTATGACGAAAAATGTTTTCTCCTATTTCAAAAATTCCAAGAAATTTGTTTCAGACATCAGGGAACAAATTTTGTTCTTTTGTTTTTCTTTACTTCCGAGCTTACCGAAGGTAACGGAAGTATTGGAATCTATCTGAATAACAATTGCTTCTGAGCTTACTGAAGGTAACGAAAGCTACGAGGAAAAAGGTTTTCCCTGATTTTAAATATTCCTAAGTCAGAAATCTGTTTCAGACATTAGAGAAACGAATTTTGATCTTTTTTAACGAAGTTTTTTTTTTTTTTTTTTTTTTTTTTTCGAGCTTACCGAAAGTAGCGGAACCTACATGATCATTCTGAAGAACAATTTTTTTTTATATCTCCGATTTAAAAAATTTCTAGACAAAAATCCATTTCAGACATCAGGAAACATTTATGGTTCCGTGTCTGTCGGTCTGTCGCTCAATTATTGCGAATCAACACATCTTTAAAACTACTCGTCTGATTTTAATGAAATTTATATGATAGGTCATAATTAGCCCATTTTGGTCTCATATAAATTTTAACCTTCTATGCCTATTTGTTTCTCTTTCACATGAGCACAAACGTACATTAATTTACACCTACATCCGATTTTTATAAAATTTAGATGGTTTGTCAAAAGTATCCCTCATATAGCCCGAGATTAATTTCAACCGTCTGCGCTCTTTAAATATTGCTAAATTGATACTTTTTTTAATTCATGTAGAAAATCAAAACAATTTTGATCTGCGCCCATTTGCTTCAATATGTTTACTTTATCTTCAAATGTACTCGTCCGATTTTTATGAAGCAGAAGCAGCCTGCAGATTGTTCCAGATTAATCTCAATATATACTTTAATTCATATAACAAATGAAAACAATTTTGAAAGATTTGAAAACGGGGGAAAATTAAATATATTTCCAATAATAGATTGGGGCTGCTATTAGGTCACAATGTCGGATTGTCAACATAAATAAATACTTTTGGACGGATTGTTTAAAAAGAAAATATTCTCTGCATCCATTTTTATTCACTGTTCGCGATCAACTGAGCGCGTGAAGCGCACAGTCGCTTGCAGTGAGACCTCTGTTGCTTGTTACCGCTCGTCTTGAATGAAGCCTTTTGCCGCTCGTGTAGCGCGACGCTCGTCGCCACTCGCATACGCTTCTAGTTGACGCCCCTTTCAAGACCTGTTAGCGTTAAATCTTCGAAATATAGTTCTATTAAACTCCACAAGTGTTATTTAAAGCAGTATATAAGTAGATTTTAATTTATTGTCTACTTTAATTGGTGTAAAGCTTTTATTAAACTTTGCAAGCTTTCATATATTTTAACTAGTAGAAGACTTAAGATAATAATTTACAGGATTTTTAAAAAAAGTTAGACACAATTAACAGAAGCATTATCTTTAGAAGCGTGTACGCTGTTGATAGCGCTATGCTCAGTAAAGCATGATAAATATGTTTCTTCTTGTTCTATGCTTCTAATCTACAGTCTGTACCAAACAATACATAAATAATCATAATTATAGTGATTAACTTTAGCTAGTTCCTACTCGCCCTTTCTTTGATTATATAAATTAAAGATAAAACCATTAATAATATATTGTAGGATATATTCGTACATTCTTTATTAACTAATATTACTGCTGTTTTACTACTGTATACTCTACTATTATTAGACGTGATTTATTTTCATTTTTTAAAAAGCTATTTCATCTTAGTCGTATTTCCTACTCAAAAATTGAACTTTAGGGACCTTTACACAGGTAAATCCATCAAAACCGCCTTCACAATACTTTCTTCTATATATACTACGCGTATGAGAAAGTATAAAGTGTCTTCTAGACCAGGAGATAGCGTTCAAAAAGTGTCTGACTAACATTATGCTAGAATTTTGTGTATAAGTTAATCTTTAAGTGCCTTTTAAGAATATGTGGTCGGCTAAGTTTGGCTTCGGGACATAGCTTGCAAATTGGCAGTTAAAACAAAAATCTGTGGAGAGCAGCCACGTCCCACCCATTTTTATGGATAATGTGATTTTCAAGATACTGAATACAAAATTAGTTAGTAGACCAAAAATCAAGTTGATGTTGGTTTATCACGTGGTCACATATAAAAGTGCCAAACTAACATCAACTCGAATTTTGGTTTACTAACTAATTTAGTACTCAGGATTGTTCAGTCGTTCACCAAAATGGACAGGTCATGGCCGCTGTCCACCGGTTTTTTTTTTTGTTTTCAAATGCCTTTTTGCAAGCTATGTCCCGCAGACGAACTTAGCCGAACACATTCTTAAGAGGCACCAAAATACACACAAAATTCTAGCTTGATTTGCTAGTCAAACTTTTTTGCACACTATCTCCTGGACTATTCTGATAAACAAAAGTTTAATTTTGATTCTGGATAATCATTGGCTTGTTGTTTAAAATTTTTATCTTATTTATCTTAAAACAGATTGTCAAGTAGATAAAAACAATTCCCTGCAATTACTATTTCGTATTCATAATTCTTATGGTGAAGAACCAAAATCTAGTTTTCTCTCTTTTTTTTTATTAAAACTAAAAGTAACGTTAACTGATGCCGAAGGGGAATCAATTAGTTTGCTAGCGTAACGTCAAGGTAGATAGGGAATGAGATGTTACGTACCAGATATCAAGAACTCGTCCAGAGAATTATCTGGCTACATTCTGGTGAGCTTGATGGATCAACTCTCCTTGCTAGACCTGTCCTGGAAAATACACCATCCGGAAAACTCCCCTGGCCTTTTCATCTAGTTTATTAATCTTACTTATGTACTAATATTTTTATAGCGGCTATCTGGCCTCCTACTCACTTTGACTAATATGAATTATTATTTCTTGTAAAACATAAATCCTGATTTTATTTCATGTCTTCACTTTTATTTTCATGTTTTTTCTGCTGTAACTACTAATTTTAATGTATTGAAAATGAAATATATACATGTATTTATTTGATTTTCCCCTAATGGTAGTAAACACTCTTGGCAATATAACAATATCTTTTTTTTAAAATCACTTTAACACTTCTTCAGATGATATATATTATTTAATGCAAGTAATTGTTGACGGTACTCTCTATATGTATTTTTAATTGGTACTTATATTTATCGAATCCATTCGTTCAACTCGAAGAAATATTATCGACTTCTATTTCGTATACCTTTTGTTTGTATGAAAATTCATTCTGTTGACAAATCTTCTTACTGCTAACTTTAGTTTATTATTAATTAAATTCATTATTCAATAAATTAATTCATTAAATGCGATACAATGTTTTATTGATCTGTCTCAGATACAACGAATTTTACCATTATTAATATTTAATACATTCTTGTTTTGTGTTGTTTAAAATGTTATCGCATAAGTGCAAATATTTTTTATCTAACCGCAAAAACGTTCTCTCATTCCATTACCATGGTAGAAAATTGTGCCCTTACTTATCCACATATCATTATTCATTATATGCTACTCCACCCTTAAACCTTCCTCCTACCTTATAGTTATCTGACTGCACATACACATGCATCCTGATCACTGAACTTAACAGAGGACAAGGGGAGTGGTAAGTACGGGGGAGAGGGTGTTACCTAGGGCCTAGGTAAAACCCTCTCCCCCGTTTAATGACCTAGGTCCTAGGTCCATTTAATATCATATGTATAACAAAAATAAAGAATAATCACTAAATATAATAACAAATAAAGCCCTTATATCTTCCCCTATTTTAAAACTTCCTTTTTCATATCTTTTTACTTTTTCAAATAAAGAGAAAGTATTGTGATGGCGCTAAAATTCGATTTTGATGGATTTACACGTTTTGAGGTCCCCTGAGTCCAAAAAAGTGGTTTTTAAAAAATGTCTGTTATCTGTGCAGACGCCTGGAGCCTTAACTATACTGGGCCGATTTTGACGAAATTTGGCATACGTGACAGAAAAATCATACCCCGAGGCGAAATCGAATAATGAATTTTAGCTCTAAATTTGGGGGCTACCCCCCAAAAACTCTGAAAGAAAATTATTTCTTGAAAACGGTTCCGACGATTTTGATTAATAAATTCTAAAATGTAGTCCATTTGAATACGAATCTAACAATATAAGCCGTTTTCCCGGGAAAAATCTAGTTCCTGAGAAAATAGCTTAAAATGCGGACGGAGAGAGCCCGGGTTCGATTCCCCGCCCAGGAGAAGTTATTTTTATGGTAAATGTTGAATAATAATTACGAAAACTTATAATGGAAAACACTGGGCTAAATAATTATGAACTCGTGTATAAGAAAGTTTGTCTGAGTTGTCTCGGACCGATTTTTCAATAGGTACTATAACCAAAACGTGTTCTTTCACCCTCCACTTACCATGGTTAGGTATTGATTCCTTACTCTTATTTAGCCACATTTATCATTATGATTATCTTTATTTTATTAATGATTCCTTAACTATTCCCTCTAAAAATGCCCTTTTATCTCATACTACGCATGATTCAACCAAAATTACATAATAAAATTGAGCCTGTTAAACTTGACCTTTTATATATTTGTCTATAAAAAATGTACTTTTACGACTTCCCCGTAATGTTTTATCGTGTATCCTATTTTATTTCTTTCTCTTATCAATATGTAGTTAGTCTTCTTGTGATATTTTGACTAGGCTATATAGCTCTTACTTAATTAAAATTATCTTATTAACGGCACACTCCTATGTTATTAGCAAAGACAATGATAATACTAATAGCCATAATGTGCTTATCAAGTGGTTAGGATTTAAAAGCTGCGTAACTGTACTTATGTATATACCCGTAGATATAGGCAATGTCGCCACCAGCATGGCTAGCTGGGATGAGTTCAAATAATTCAACTTAAGTTTTTACTATAGACTATAGACCATACAACACACAGTAGTTATACGGCATTTTGAACGACCTTTACACTTATTATCTTTTAAAAGTTTCCTAATTAACAATTAGTTTGTGTAATAACGGATGTTAATTGTTTCTCGTCGTAGGCTTAACTCTGAAAGGCAGTACCAATTAATTTAAAAGAACAGTTATTGCTAACTAGCCAAAACTATTTAACAAATCTTTTGTCCATTTAATCTGTAAGTAAACATAATTTTAGCATAACATGATTAGCAGGCGGTGTTGTAGATTTAAAGTAAGTTCTGGTTTATATTTTATGTGTAATCTAAAACTTTTAGAGTGACCTAACACAGCTGGTGGTACCTGCAGGAATTAAATTATATTAGAGTAACTTAATTAATATTATCTTTAACTAATTAGTCATTGAACTGAGTAGGTTTTATTTTGATTTTATATTATGTTTCCTTTTTTCTGTTTTATGAGATGTTTACATTATTTATCTTTAATTACATCAGTATTAAATTTGGTCCTAGTTTAAAATTTATGCCCAGAAGTAATAATTACTGTTTGATCAATGTTTTGTAAATTTATAAATTATTTGGAAAAATATTAACCCATTAAAACAAAGTTTTTACTATAAATCTTTTATATTTTTGCATTTTGTTTGTGTGGATCATCGTCAGATGCGCTCTTGGAAAACACCCCTATTGATTTGTAGTAATGCAGTACCCCTTAAATGAATTTGTTTAGCTTTTTCTTTCTCATAATATAAGTATTATATTATATTATATATAATACTCATAATATAAGTATTATATTTTATATAATACTCATAATATAAGTATTATATTATATATAATACTCATAATATAAGTATTATATTATATATAATACTCACAATATAAGTATTATATTATATATATGTAATACTCATAATATAAGTATTATATTATATATAATAAGAAAGTATCGAGATGATGTTTTTTTTTTTTTTTTTTTGATGGATTTACACGTTTTGATGTCCCATGAACCAAAAAAGGTTATTTAAAAAAAAAAAATGTATGTCGCTAATGAAGTCGCGTGGAGCCTTAAATTACTGGGCCGAATTTAATTAAATTTGACACATCTTCAAAAATATCATACCCCAAGGCGACATCGAGATATAAATTTTAAAAAATTTGAATTTTTTATTGGCACCTTACACTTTTGATTGAATATACATACTAAAATGTAGTCCATTTAAATACAAATCTAACCATATAAGTCGTTTTCATGGGGTAAATCTAGTTCCTGAGCAAATAGCAATACACGTGGACGGTGAGAGGCCGGGTTATCCGTCGGGGAGAAATTATTTGTATGGTAAATTTTGATGAAATGTCTAATTATAATAATTAAATGTAACCATTAAAACTCGAAACAAAAGAATAAATAAATGGAAAACCATATGTAGTACTTATGTACTCGTATTATATGAGACAGTTTAGGTCGAGTTGTATCGACAGATTGTTACCTAGTCTGGTTTGGTTATTTCTGATTCTCATCTGTTTACTGATGGTCTAAAACTAATGGGTTCGATTACTTTGAGTTTACAAACTATTTTAGATAACTATACGAATTGTATAATAATTGTATATAGTGATTACAATAGACAGTAACTTAACTTTTTTTGTTGTCTGTTTCAGGTATGTTGATTACATTACTATTGATTTCTCTCAAGCTGTCTTTGAGGTATGCTTTAAACACATTTGTATGTATCTTCACTTAAGGCACACGAAAGTCCCTGCCACTAGTTACAATCCAGTTAGTAACGCGTTTGCCGTTTGCTATCAGTTGCCGGCAACTCCATCTGTAAACTTGCAAATAACTTGAGTTTCCTTGTTGCTCGTCCGATTGTGTACAACGTTTATTTTTATTTAATATATATAGTTTAATTTATAATATATTATTATTATATTTATTAATAATAATTAATATATATTAATATATTAGTGAATGTAATAATATATATATTTCATGTTTTATAATTGTCCTAATTCTAAATAACTGTCATTAGACTTATGATAGAACCTAATACCTTTTTTGTTTGAAAGTTGGAGTTCTTTTAGAGTAACAAATATTCGGTAGTTGAAAATTAATTCAAGACGTGGATGAACCAAATAATATGCAATTTGTATTGATTAACATAGATTTATCACTTGAATCGTCACTGGCATCACTATCCATCGCACAATTATGATGATGTTCCACCTTGCTAAACATAGGAAACTAGCGATTTTGGTTAATCGAAGTTAATCGTATCTGAAAGCGATTATCAAGAAATCTCCCACGAGCCTTTTGACTTAATCTTCTTAGTGAATAATATAGTGAATTACCCGAATTTTGTGGGCCTCTTTGAATCGGTAATAGTGCATAGGTAATAATGGCACATATATACTATCTAGTTATCCGCCCGGTGAAATAGCATTCAATTTACTAGAAGATCATCGCTCGATCCGATTTCTTTTTTTTTTCTCATTGCCTTTTATTGTTTGTTATATTTATATAGTAGGAATATTTTCTTGTTTGAACTAGGCTAATTCTAAATACCCTTACTTTTCATAACAGCCCGCTTTTTCCCATTAAAACATATTCTGCAGGCTATTACTGAAATGATTGGCATCACTGATTTATTTTTATTTTATATTTATATATATATATATATATATATATATATATATATATATATATATATATATATATATATATATATATATATATATTTATATGTATGTATGTATATCCGTAGCGTATGCATTATTGATACTCTTG
Source organism: Gerris lacustris (assembly GCA_951217055.1). NCBI lineage: Eukaryota > Metazoa > Arthropoda > Insecta > Hemiptera > Gerridae > Gerris > Gerris lacustris. The sequence continues at coordinate 20,184,858 of OX578283.1, read as the reverse complement.
CCTAGTACGTGTGAAAGTATTTAATTTTGAATGAATAGGAAGTGCAGTTAGTTCTATTTCCCAACCTTGCACACTGCTGCTTATCTGGTTTTAGTTTTTTTTCTCTTCCTAGTTGTTTTTTAAATTCACCCAGATCTCGCTTAAGCCTATATTATCTTTTATCTTAAACGTTACATCATTTCGTTGTTTATTAGCTGTCTATACTTAACCTGATCATGATGTAATAATAAATTTAAAATCCGTAGGTATAATAAATAATAAATTTCACTCATCATAGCCATCTGGCCGACATGTTATACTTTTTTTTTTTTACCAATCTTTAAACGTTTCGACGTGTATAGAACTTTTTTAAGAGTAAAATAATAAATACAACTTCCGTAAGTTATTTGACCAGTTAAACCAGTTATTAGATTTATTGGTAATTCCGGTTTAAGTTTACTTTAGCTTACAGAGTGTATACTATAGACTCTTTTACAAACGTTATATTTATTTTCGTGTGTAAAAACACGGAAGACAAGTTCTTTCATTAAAACGAGTCTGAGAGATTATCCATCGCATGCCTTGATCCTCCAGATAATGATAGACCCTTTTATCTAATTCTTGTCTTCTGGTAGTTTTCAAATCATTCATATTTAAGGTATTAAGTTATTACTACATGGAGAAAGTATATTCGATAATGAGGAAGTAAGCAATCCTGGATTTTTTATAGTTACTTTTTTTCAGTATTTAACTAATGTTCTATGGTAAAATACAAGTTTCCTTACTTAGAATAATAAAGTAAAAGTTGTTTTTTGACAACTGATCCCATAATAGTATGATACACATTCTGTTACAGTGTACAAAACAGTTTATATTATTGCATTATACAGGGTGGTCCAAAAGTCCCCCTTCTTAACTTTTGAACGATTTGAGATAAATTAATTAAACTTGGGGGATCCGTTCCATGTAAAGAAAGGGAAGTTTGCTTTCATGCAATCGCGCACTAGGGGCAACGACCCACTTTGCCACCAGGCCACCCAACTTCATAATTTCAAATTGGAGTGTATATTTTTGATAGGATATTTGGATTCTTCGGTGTAAAATAATAAAATTTTACTTGCAACTTTTTTTCTATCACCAATATGTTGCCCCCTTATATCTTTATAAAATCTAAACGGTTTTAAATAAATTACTGTAACTTGGGGGATCTGTACCATGTAAAGGGAAGTGTGTATATTCATCGACTCCCATACTAAGGGCAACCACCCATTTTGCCCCTAGGTGCTAAAATCTACCATTTTTAATCTTCGGCCCCATGTAGGGAGCAAAATATTTGATATAGAAAAAAAAATTGAAATATAATATTTTTATTTTTCAACGTAGAATCCAAATTTGCTATCAAAAATATACACACCAATTATAATTTCGAAGTTGGGTGGCCTGGGAGCAAGATATGTGGTTGCATGAAAACAAACATTCCCTTACCTGGTACGGATTCCCTAAGCTTCAGTAATTTATCTCGAACCGTTTTGATTTTACAACGATGTAAGTGTTATTTTTTACTATTTTCAGAAGGATTATTTTGATATTTTTTACTACGTTTTTATTAGCTTGCTTTCTTGTTTGTTTGTCCAATACAAATCTTGCAATCGATTTTTAACTAACTTCCCGAGTAGATAAACATTTGAAACTTTTAGAATAGCTCAGAACACGATGACAATGCATTATTTTAATACTTTTAGCCATCTTTCAGCAGAATTTAATTACATAGTTCTCAGCAAATTTTGCTGTATGGAAAGTTAGTTTGGAAAAAATCCGCAAGTTATTTTATTTGCCATAGTATTTACAATCTTCATTTTGACGGGTTTCAAATTTGTGATTTTTTATTAAGAGGTAAATATTGAATGACAGCGAAAAGTAAACAAAGAAATAAATTAATTGACGTGTGACACCCACGTTTGTTTACACTTGTGTCCTAGGTATAGGTTTAATTTTTCTGGATCTTTACTTCTTTACTCGTACACATTTTTCTTCTCTTACTGTCCCTGCACAGGGACATAGCAATGGCACGGTTTGGATTCGGTGTTGGTGATATCCGTTGTACAAAGTCCGTTTATAGGTTTAAGATCAGCTCTCTAGATGGTTGTCATTATTATGTGAAATAAATAAATTCGGAACTATGTATTTTTTTCACTAACATTTATATAACAATGACAATTATATTATCAAAATTACATATGATTCTACAAAAAATTTAAAAACGTAGTATATAAAAAGTTCTTTTTATCTTGTAATTATTCCCCCTATAGAGGGCAAATTATTGGAGTTATAAAAAAAGTTTTATGTTAATTTTTATTATTTTACTACGTTTTTATTAGCTTGCTTTCTTGTTTGTTTGTTTGTCCAGTACAAATCTTGCAATCGATATTTAACTAACTTCCCGAGTAACTAAACATTTAAAACTTTTAGAATAGCTCAGAACACGATGACAATGCATTATTTTAATACTTTTAGCCATCTTTCAAGCAGAATTTTATTCGTTATCAGCGAATTTTGCTGTATGGAAAGTTAGTTCGGAAAAAATCCGCAAGTTATTTTATTTGTTTTGACATATCCCGTAGTATTTACAATCTTCATTTTGACGGATTTCAAATTTGTGATTTTTTATCTCTTTTTTTATTAAGAGGTAAACATTGAATGTAGTCCACAGGCCACCATAAGAAGTGAGTCGCTGATTGATAAAGTTTTCTTACCTTATGGAATCGCTTATTTATGCCGTGTCCACCGATGAATTGGGTATAAGGTAACTGGGCGCTGGGCCATTTATTTTTTGTTGACATGCCAAACTTGCCCTTCTGCAGGAACACTGAAAAAAGATAGATACAGTTTTGATTTTCATAGGATCGTTTAATTAAATTATTTAAAAAACAGTGGTACACGTGGCCACCGATAAGAGTGGGCCGTTTGGGGTGGCCACCGCCCCAAACATATCGCTCTGCGGGGACGTTGAAAAGAAAACGGCCCACTCGTATCGGTGGCCACCTTTACCACTGTTTTTGAAATAATTTAATTAAACGATCCCGTGAAAATCAAAACTTTATCTATCTCTTTTCAATGTTCCCGCAGAAGGGCAAGTTTGGCATGTCAACAGAAAATAAATGGCCCAGCGCCCAGTTACCATATACCCAATTCATCGGTGGACACGGCATAAATAAGCGATTCCATAAGGTAAGAAAACTTTATCAATCAGCGACTTACTTCTTATGGTGGCCTGTGGACTAATGACAGCGAAAAGTAAATAAAGAAATAAATTAATTGACGTGTGACAAATTCGGAACTATGTATTTTTTTTTTTTTTTTATTTTTTTTTTTTTTCACTTATAACAATGACAATTATATTATCAACATTACATTATGATTCAACAGAAAATTTAAACACTTAGTATATAAAAAGTTATTTTTATCTTGTAATTTTTCACCGTAGAATCCAAATATGCATATACACTCCAATTTCAAATGTTGAAGTTGGCTAGTCTGGGGTGTAAAAAAAAATTTTTAGTCGCCATGACATGTTATACATCAATTTAAAGATCTTGAAGTGTAGAAAAAGAATATGCAACTATTAAAATTTTACACTTAATAATTTTAACTTACCTAATCGTACAGAAACCGGCGATTATCACCTCATGTACTTACGTGAAGCGCGCCTTACTTGTTTATATTCAGCGATTAACATCAGATCTATTTGAATACAAATTACATATTTACTGTAAAATAATCTGTAATATTATGTTAGTTTACTTTTTAAGCACCTGCTTGTTTGTGAAAGTATCTGTTTAAAAATACCCAATAGCTTTGAAAGTCCCTAGAATTTATTATTTTATAATTTCAGTCTCGCAGGAACATTCATAGACAATGGAAAAAATGTAGTATGATAATTACTATCATTATCGTATATATATATATATATATATATATATATATATATATATATATATATATATATATATATATATATATATATATATATATATATAATAACTAGGATAGTAAAGGTCAGAGCAGACAAGCTTCGTACTATCCAGATTTATGTAGATATGGATTTTCAAACAATACAATGTTTCTATTGACCTACTCGTTCTCTAATTTTGTTTAAAGTTGTTAATAAATCTGATGTTTTCATTCTTCTTCTTTCCATCAGTATATTTAATGTGTGAAATAACAATAGGATGATTTTTTCCCTTTCACTGATTAATAAAATAATTTATTGCGTTACTGATATTCTCTATTGGTTTTAAACTTGCTATCTAGTTTTTAATATTAAAATAAACACATTTTTATGTAAATATTTGAATTTTAATTTGCATTGAATTAATATGAATAGTGTATTTTTTTTTTTATTAATATAAAAACAATTGTTGCTTAATTATTAATATACTGGAAATAACCTAGATTGAAAGTGTAGGTGGGATGAAAAATGAATTTATAGGATGAGAAAAATTTCTTTAAATCTTTAATACTATGTATATTAATATACATATATAATATATATGTATATAATATAAAAATGTCGTGTATGTGTGTTTAATGTCTTTAAATCTTTAATAACTATGTATATTAATATACATAGATGTGAGGGAGTTAGTGAGGTACGGTCTAAAGAAAAAACTTGTTTACCAACTAGTTTCGTAAAATATATTTACATCATCAGGGTAATTTATGAACACAATACAAGACTTAAAGAAAGTTCTATGGTAAAGTTTGGAATGTGAATAAGTGAGATTGGAGAAAACAGAGTTTAAGGATTGGATTAGTTAGAGGAACACAAGGGTGGGGAACAAAATGGAGATGAGAGGATTAACAGTAAGTGATCAGGTAAAGGTTGCAAGTTAAGGTAAGGGTAAAAAGGTGGTGGGTTGCCTTAACTTAAAGATATTACAACAAACACTTAAAAACTAAAATAACAAAAATATATATTGCACAGTGGTTAACTATAAATATGACTCTTTTAACAATTAAAGGCAAGACTAGAAAGGAAAAGAAAGGTGAATATACAAATTAAAAATTAGATATAATGTTATGATAACAGATACTGAGGTTATTGGTGTCAGTTCTAAAATTAACGGTGTTATTAGTTTTGGATATATAGTACATTTCAAGGACATTTCTTCTATAAAAATTAGGTTCTTGAGCAAGGACTATGGGATTCGAGAAATCAAACATGTGGTTAGTGGAATAGAAGTGATTAGTAAGGGCGGTTGGGTTGGGGCAGTTGGGTTTGAGGCTGTATTCGTGCTGGTATAGACGCTTGTGTAGGTACTGGGAGGTTTGGCCAATATAGGATGAATCGCATTCAGAACAATTAATTTTGTAAATTACATTGGATTTGTTTGTGAGAGGAGTTGGGTCTTTGAGAGTGGAGTATAGTCTCTTAACGGTGTTAATGGGTTTGAAAGAAATTTTAGTAGTAGGGGACTGAAGTATTTTTTTGACTTTTTCAGAGAGACCTTTAACATATGACAGTGAACAGAATTTAGCATTACTACTTTCAAGCAGGATGTTTGGAGTTGCGTTATTATTATTATTATTATTATTATTATTTCTAGTATTAATTATAGAGTTAATTATGTTTTGAGGGTAGTTATTATCTTTAAGGCTTTGTTTAAATAGGCAAATATTTTTGTCATGAAAGGAGATGTCACTAAGAGAGAGAATGCGATTAAGGTAGGATCGGGCAAAGTTAAATTTTTGAGTATAGGGATGGTGTGAAAAGTAGTTTAGAAGTCTTCCGGAATTTTGGGGTTTGCGGTACCAATCGGTAATTATGGAATTATCAGGTTTACGGATAACTAGCATATCAAGAAAAGGTATCTGGTTATTATTTCAGTTTCAGAGGTAAATTTAAGTCTAGGATGAAATGAATTGAATGTGTCAATAACAGTTGGGATTAAATTTTCAGGGATGGCAGTAATCATGTCATCTACATATTTAAAAATAAAAGGTAAATTGAAGGGTAATTTTGGTAGGGAAACTTGAATGAGTTTGGTGAGGACAAGGTCAGCGAGTATAGGTCCTAGGCTAGAACCCATAGCAGTACCAAATATTTGGGAGTAAAATTCGTTTTTGTAGGAGAAATAACCATTGTTGAAACAGAATTTAAGGCATTCAATAAATTTAGTTTTGGACTAACTCCCTCACATCTATACTTTACGGTTGCTAACTTCATCTTAATTAATATACATATATAATATATATGTATATAATATATATGTATATAATAATATAATATATGTATATAATATACATATATTTCTATATTGTTAAAACTCATTCGCCTTATCTGAAATGGTCGCATGTATTAGTACCTAGATATTTCGAGTAAAAGTTGATCGTTTATTTGAAAATTAGACATGAATTTTCCTTACGTTGATTATGTTTGTAAATTAATCTCAATATTTCCATGAAAACAATTTTTATGACTCAATCGTTTAACAATATCGTGTTAATTTCAAAAAATATTGAGTTTAATAAATTATGTAATAAAAGTTTGTAGAAATTATTTTTTGGTAGTGGCGCCTCCGAATTTGGGGCTACAATTAATTTTTCGTTTTCACCTCGGGTATGCCATGTGTCATCCATCGGCCCAGCAGTTTTTGTCTCCACTAACGTCAGTCAGACTTTTTCTGACGCAAGGTACCCCAAAACGTGTAAATAAATCTATCAAAAATTAACTTTTCGAGCCATCACAACACTTTCTCTTTATATATACTATGTATATGAAAAAGTAAAAACCTCAAGAACTATAATATTTGGAATTTAAGAATCATAGGACAATATACAGACAGACTACAATATTTTATTATGTTTTCTCATATCTCAGTAATAACAATTTTTCTTAATTTTTTTTTTAACATTATAAGTACTTTTTATACTTCATATATACTTTTTCCATAATAAGTATTATTTATTTCTTCTTATCTTCTGTAGATCTCTATAGGGATGATAATTTAAAACATTACTCTTTTTACTTTCTCATATAAAGAGAAAGTATTGTGATTACGTGAAAATTCGATTTTGAGATTTTAATGGATTTACCCGTTTTGAAGTTCCTTGAGTCCAGTCCAAAAAGTGATTTTTAAAAAATGCCTGCTTCTCTTCTGTCTGGCGTCTCGCGTCAAGCTGGTTTTGACAAAATTTTCATGTTCTAAAAAAATCATAACCCGAACCCTAGACAAATGAAATCGAGAAATGAATTGTAGTTTAGACCTTCCAAAAACGTAAAAAAAACGCGGACGGAGAAAGGTAGGGTTCGATTCTCCGGTGAGAAGATGTTATTTTATGATACATTTTTATATATTATTCAATAATAATAATTAAGTTTACCTACGAAAACTGGAAAAATAATAAATGGAAAACTCTGGGCTAAGTAATAATGAACTCGTATTTAAGAAAGTTTGTCCGAGTTGTCATGAACCGATTTTTTAATTTGTATATATAATTTAGCTATATTTCTCCCACATCTGGGCATCTTCATCCTTTTCTGAAATTATGGTTAAATAAGCATACTCGTATGTTATCTATAATTGAAACTTATCAACCTGTTGTAAGAAGTAACTTTTTATAAGAAGTAACTAACACACAATCACTTTCATTTTTATTATCCCATTACAATTTTAATGTTTGTCAATGCTACCAGTATGTGTTAAAATATGTGTGTGTTTTGAACAAAATTTTAATATTCATACCTTTTTTTCCATACCAAGTATTAATCTAGTTTTTCTTGCAACAACATACCTGAAACATACAAAAATTAATTAATTAATAATTCAACTCATTAACATTCATTTTTTTAATAACGTTCGATTGATTATAGTATAAATTATATTTATTCTTTAATATAAACAGTTTTAAAAGACATTGAGCTACTAAATTTCAAATATGTCTTCAGGCTAGGAATCTCAAGTTTGTTGTGCTATACTAATGCATTTCTTGTGAATCGATCAATGTTGAAGAAATAAATTAATCATACCGTATATATAATAGTTCACTCCCTATACATACTCACATTTTTAAGTTAACACAATAGCCGATATTTTAGTTAAATTAATGGACTCCAAATTTTTTAATCAATTGAACTTTTGGTTGATGTAAAATAAATATAATATTTGTGTGATTTTTATCAATCTTATGGGCTTATATTAAGCTTCTAATGATCCATTTCCCTTGCATGGCTGATTTAATACATAGTTAGTACAAGGTCTTTGCTTTTATTGTGCATAAATAATACCAATGTTAGAAATTATATCTATTGTGCTATATTTTACGCCGATTTTTATATTTACTGTTACAGTGCTTGTTGTTGTTGTAGTATTTTATTTAATTTACTTTCATTCCTATCCCTGCATTTGAGACTTTGTGCAGACTGCAGACGTGGAGATAACTTGTATTATATTTGAGCGACACTGTCGTTAGGATCTTAGTCCGTCATAAGTTTGCGGACAGTAGCCCAGTGGCGCCCTGTCCTCTATAAAATCCTGGCAGACGGCCGAGGAGATATTAAACTTTCTAGGTTCTAGTTTCATATAATAGGCTCTTCTTCTGGTGAATCAGACGCTTGTCCCAGACTCAAACACCGTGTGCCATACCGTTTCATTTTCTTTTTTTCATCCAGATATTTTTTTCACCTCCGAAGAAGAAGACACGTCCTCAGACATTCCAGATCTTTTTCTCCAAGTAGGAACGTTCTCTCCGTTTCCTTTGTGTGCGTTATGCCCTTTCCCCCTTTCTGATCTTTTCATTGTTAGATGATCTGTTTCCAGTATTTTTTTTCTCCCTGTTTGTTGTATCTGGGTGAAATCGTTATTTTTCGTTTGTGTTTTTGGCTATATCCGGTTTTTTCTATTCTCCTATTCAGTTCATCTAATTTGGAACGTGATTTCTTCCTAATTTTTTTTTGCGAATTTCATTTTTAGAGTTATTACACTTTACACAAATCATAAAATATATAGTAGTACCTCAACATAAAATACAGTAAGACATTTGTGAACATTTTTGGTTAAGTGTCTGTCTGTCACGATATTTTTATGATCTATCATATCTAAGAAACTATTCGCCCGATTTTCACGAAATATTAATGGTAGAGTAGGTCATAAATATTTCTCTTCTGGTCCCCTATTAATTTTAGCCTTCTGCGTCTCTTGATTTGAATTTCTTCATGCAGTCCTTGATGTGTCATCTCCGAAAATTCACTCAAATGAGCCTAGAAAATATTTCTACATCTTTACAGTTAGATATAGCACAATTGGTTCCAACTTGACGCTGGTATATAATCTATCAATCTATCCCCCCCCCCCCGGACCTTCATGTCATATAATGTTTGTATGAGTTGTCTCGAACAAATTTTTTGCAGTATGAATATGGCTCTTAGTTTTAATGGTCAGAACGCTGTGTAAATGGCAAATTAAATCTCTGCCTCATCATAGGATTTGTTGATCAGCCATCCGTGAAAATCATCCGAATTTTTAGCCCTTTTCTGCGGCTAAAAAAAAAATAGAGAAAAACATGAATTTCTTGCTATTATTTATGCCATATCATCATTTATTTCCCTTGCTGTTTATTACCTCGTGCTGTATTAATGTTTGCTCCTCTAAAGGCCCCTATACACGGTCAAAATGTTTGCGCAAACATTGTGTATGGGCTGTTAGATGTTTGCGCAAAATGCCTTTAGCCGCATCTCTATATTATCATTTGCATGCTGTACCGCGTGCTTAAAGCCTATTTTATAATTTATTTATTTACATTTTAGAGCAAGTTTTTGTTTACAAACCTGTAACGAATAACCAGTTTTATGAATATTGAAATGTTTCTTTAATCTTTATTAGAAAGAATGTTCTTGGTTAAATGATTATCCTTCTTTGACCCTCAAAGATTATAGAGAATTTGATAGCTTGTTCTACGGCTTGTCAATTTGAGTGTTAAATCAAAATTCTCCTGGCCTCACTGCTCTCGTTAAATAGATTGCGGGATTATCTAAGCTATCGATAGATCTAGGTTACAGATATAATCTAACATAAGCCATTAAGGAATGTAGAATCGAACAAGTGGATTCATTCATAATACATTAAATATTATTTTGTTTTCTTTACTTCTCGCGTTGTAATTATATTATAATATATAATGATTTAATTTTATAAACTTTAGCTGATTTTTTAGTTTAATCGTTTCTTAAATATACATTGGTTTTTAATCACTTTGAGAAGACCAAGATAATTGTTTTAATAAATAATACTTTACTTTTATATAATATGTATATTATTTAATTTTATTTAAATTAAAATTTAAACTTTCCGTATTATGAATACTACCAAAAAACTTAAAAATGAATTTCTAATTGATTGTACAAGGTACAGGTATCAATTGGGTACTTTATAATTATAAGCGATATTTCTCGGTCGAGTTCTATTGTCGTAAATGTCGACTCCTATAGACTTGTGGAAAATTGAAAGCTTAATTCGGGATTAGGTATCGTTATTGACAGAGAAAATTATTCTTCAGTGTAACTCAGTTGGTTAGAGCGCTATACTGGAAATATAGAGGCCCGTGGTTCGTGTCCCGGCGCTTGAGTCTATTCTCTGTCTATCTCCAGTTGTTAATAATAATTATTATTTGATTTAAATTAAAATTTAAACTTTCCATAATATGAATACTACCAATAACTTAAAAATGAATTTTTAATTTTATTATTATGATGGCATTCTGGAAGTTAATTTGTTAAATTTAAATTCTCTTCTGTAGATCTATATTTTATTTAAGCTTAAATATTTGTTTGATATAATTTTTATCGTCTTACTACATCTTTGCAAAGAATGATTGCTATTCAGAAGGTAAATTTATTCAGTTCTTCCCCTTTTCCATATCCTTCTTTCAACTTTCAGCTATAGGTAATCAGTTTCGTGTTAAACTTAATAAAAATTTAAATATGTGTATGACACAAATTAATTGAAGCGAGCTTTTTTCATTCAACAAACTATGCATCCTGTCTGTGTGTCGGTAACGTGTGACGATAACTTAAGTAAAAGTTGACCGATTTTGGTGAAATTTAATACTCATATATTTATTTTACTATTGCCCAGGACGTGTTCGTTAGACAACGTTATCCGCCCAAGCGTTCATTTTAAATTAAAATTTTAAGACGGGAAACATTTCTAACTTCATCTATTCGATGAGACAAACATTTTTTTTTAAATACAATTTTATAGTAAAACCAACAGTGACATCGTTATGATCCGTTAAAGACCGCTAAAACAAATAAAGTGGAGGTCCGTTTTTTTTTTTAAACTTTTAAAATAATAGAGAAAACAACGTTTTCATCAATATCGTACGTTCAAACGTATCGAATTTAATAAAACTTCACTTAAATCATCTAATTTACTATTAAACATCCCTGTAAAATTTCAACCTGAAACAAGCAGAAGTTTGAGTGTAGTGACGTGATACATTTTATTATAGTTTGAATGAATATGGCCGGGGAGTGAGTGTTAAAGCATAGTCTTGTTCCCTCTTTACACAGCTCTTTACTACAATCAATTTATCATGATTAACTATTTTCTTAATATTGAATATTTATTGTATTTCACCCGCTTGAATGAAAGAGCCACGCGATGATTATCAATTACGTACAATATGAAACCCTTATTCTATATCCATCGGTATTTAGTTTATTTATGCAACAATTTGCTTGATATTCATGTTTTTATTATTTTCTTTTGAAATATAATTTAAATAAAATATTGAGTTTCCATCTATGAATAAATACTTTCCATCTTTTAATTAATACATTAGTTATAAGTTGCTTATGCTTGCTTTTTGCCTCCTAATGCTTCTTATGTTTGAACTGTTAGCCTGTAGCTTTCTTGAATTCCTCAATTCCTCACAGCCCTTGGTTGTCATTAGTTATAGTGAATAGTTAATGTTTCTACAGAAGATATGTTTTACTATGTATGATTTTTCTTTAGACTTTGACTACGTCCAATTCTATATCCAATCAACATGCTGAGCTTTCGAATGCGGGACCCGCTTGAATCTGAAACATTCTTTCGACTTTCGTTCTTCCGACCGAGCGCTTTATCACTCCAACCCAGGAGAGAGAAAACTGACTGAGGGGTTTCGCAGTGGCGTAGCGAGGGGGGGGCAAGGGGGGGCATCGTGCCCCGGGCGCTACTCTCAAAGGGGCGCCAAATGGTTCGCAAAACAAAAAAAAATATTAAACAAGGATAATGTTGATAACGACCTGGAAAAAAATTGTAAAAATTTGGGTGAATTTTATAATACAGATTTCAATGGAATAGATCTCTTTATCGAAATATGCGACTGCAAAATGTTACTCCGCAATAGAAAAGAAATTGAACCTAAAACTCCATTAGAATTTCTTACTTTTATAATCTTGTATGGAGAAGATGTTTTTCCAAACCTGAGAGTGGCACTTCAAATACTCCTGACTATCTCAGTGTCAATAGCTAGCTGCGAACGTTCATTCAGCAAATTAAAATTAATTTTGACATATCTACGATCAACGATGGGACAAGATCGCCTTAGTGACCTAGCATTTTCAAGTGTGGAAAGAGAAAAATTTGAAATGATCAACTTTGATGATATTATTGATAAATTTGCTTCATCAAAAGCAAGGAAAATTTATACATAGTAATTAGTTTTATTGATGTATTATAATCATAATTTTTTTTTATCATAATATATTATAATATATGTATCTCCTTAAAGATAATAAATATTTACTTTTTTATTGTTTTAAAACTCCGTGTTTTTAAAATATTTTTTTATAAATATGTAAAATAAATAATAGGCATCTTTTGAACTAAATCTAGATGATCATATACATTTTAAAATCTAGTCATATTTTCTCAACTACATTTTTTGTCTCAAATTTAAAGCCTATAGCTTAAGCCTATGACTTTATTTATTTTACTTTATTTATTTATTAATTTGCGAGTATATTTTACATATACGGGTCATTTTCAAATAAAATGTACCTTTTCTGTCCCAAGATTTTACAATTTTATTGTAACTAAAAAAATTCATATTAATGAAAAATATAAAAACCTTTAGGTTTATTGATCAGATGCCTCTGTTAATCAGGGTCATTTTATGGCTTATAAGGTGAAAATTTCTTGCTTCAAAAAATTTTTATATTAAAAATTTTAATGAGTGTTAAGTCCCACAGCAGTTTTGATAACATGTAATGTGATTTTTATTCATTTTTTTCATAAGTTTTTTTTTATTATAATTTTTTTTAACCAATAAAATATCCAAGTTTATATAAATGGGATAGGAAAAAATAGAACTTTAGTACAAAACGAAACAAATATATTTATATGTATGTCCCAAGGGTTTAGTAATGAGTGTTACTGATAAGAGTTGGCAGAATTAGAGGGTGAGTATGAAAGAAAGAAGGAGGGATAAGGGTTTGTTTATGTTAAGAAGCTATTTAAGTCAGTAATCAACGACTTTTTGGATTGATAGCACTTTATTCTTCTCTGCAATTAATATTTCACTAAAAAAAAATTGTGAGTATTTTTATTCATTGTAATGAGTGTTACCATCATTTTTTCTAGGTGTAATCAACATTTATTTATGTTATTAATATAATTTAGTAGTTATTAATTAATATAATCAGTACACATTAAATTGGTTTAATTAATAATCATAGTTTCTGAGGAAAGATTTTTTAAAGTTAAAAATGTAATGAGTGTTACCTGTAATGAGTGTTACAATACTGTTTTTTCTACAATACTGTATATTTTAAATCTTAAAAAAAATGATTGAGTTTAATGTTTTTACAAAAAATAAATTTGCCGCATGTAAAAATAATTGTACATAAAAGTTTGATGTTTAAAGTTTGTGTTAAAATTTAATTTTTTCTAGGTCCAATATATAATTGTGTAATGAGTGTTACCATAATGTAATGAGTGTTACTTGAATAACAACAAATTCTTAAGGGTAGCCGTGTCCAACTATTTTTTTAATAAAGAAAAATTATTTTTTCTTCTTCTTTATAATAAAAACCTTTATTACAATGCACTGAAAACGTATCCTTTACATTTTTGAAGCTTCGAGGAAACATTAAAAGATAATAAATGTAACACTCATTACTTTTTTTTTAAATTGCAAATTTTTTACGTCTAAAAAATATTTCTGGTGGGATGAAAGAGAATATTTACGTCATATATTCAATTTAGTAACGTTTCATAAAAACAGAGAAATAAAATTAAAAAAAATACTGTTTTTATGATAGTAACACTCATTACGACAAAAATGTGATTTTTTATGTATATATGTTCATATATATGTAAATGAATTTTAAAACTGACTGTTCTTGAACGAAAATGTCATCCTAAGTCCCTGATGTGTCAGAATAATCAATATTATCATGTCTAAGGCTTATTTTAATTTTCTATAAAGTAGCCAAATTGATTTCCCTAAAGGTACATTTTATTTGAAACTGACCCATACAATATTATATGGTTTTCGAATGGGGGCGCTAAAAAGGTATTGCGCCCCGGGCGCGAGTTAAGCTCGCTACGCCACTGGGGTTTCGTGTTTCATCTGAAAACTAGTGGAGAGTGTCAAAGCTCCTTCTGGGGTTCCTTGACTAATGAAACCAACAGGACCCGAGCCTTCGGTGAAGAATAATTCTGATTGAGACTCAGTTAATCATTCATTTCCATGTCCGAGCTTTGTGCCAATAAGAGATCGTGCTTCGACTCTCTTTCGTATCGACCGGACCTTCATCACGATTTCTATTTCAATCTTTTCTTTCTCTAGTCTATGAAGTGTTCGCATATTTTAATATCCTCTTCTTTCATCTTTTGAAATTTATTCGTTTCGATTATTTATCAGGTTCCTATTAAAATATAGATTTTCAATTACCGTATAATATTTTATGTTATTCATGTTTTTCCACCGCTAGAAATTGATTCTTCGTTTAAAATAGCTTTTATTTTTATTTATTCATTTTATCAATCTCAAACTAACAAGGTAGTTCGTTTAAGTCACGACTTTCTCACACATTAAACTGACAAATTTAAACATCAGACAATATTCTGGCTTTAATTGAAACTATTTTTTAAACATACACACACACGCTAGCTATCACGTACTTTATTGATGTTTTGCTTTTAACCCATTATTGTCTTATTAATTTTACTGCCCCCCCCCCCCCCTTTTTTTTTAAATCTGTCAAAATTGTTTTGATTTTTTATATGGATAAAAGTATTAATTTAGCAAAATTAAATAAGCAGAGATGGTTGAAATTAATCTGGGGCTATCTTCGAGCTACTGTCCACCATCCAAAAGCCTAAACATAAGATGAGTACTTTCGAAGATGAAGGTGTAAATAAATATTGTTTATGCGCATGCGCATGTTGGCAACACTTTGTATCCTGGTGCATTTATACTTTTACATTGGATTTTTCTTCTTTTTTTTTCTTTTTGACCTTCAATTTTAAATATAAAAAAAAAAATTGATTGATTATTAAAAGCGAAGAGCATGGTTCGTAGTTCTGAAAAATGTATTTGAATATCACACCTACTAGGGTAATTCATCTTAGAATTGCGTTTAGGGCTGATTTGAAATGAACTATTGTTTTTAAAACTATAGTGGATCGTTTCTTGAACTAGATACTTGTTTTATAGGTCTTTTCTCGTTTGACTGTAAACATATCCGTTCTATTTATTCTGGTCTCTGTGAAACTCTTCGAGTACTTTCGCCGTGATATACGATCTTCGTCTCTTAGTGCAATCCTTGTACTTTGTGTGGCGACGAGTTGTCCTGGGTCCAGGTCTGGTTTCGAGAGTGAAATTGTACTTTAAGTTTTCACCGCAGTGGGACGTGTGCGGTGTTCAGCGTCAGATGACAGATGGATCTTTAGTTTCAAAGCTTCGCTCTGATTCAAATGACACCATTGAAGAACTGATCTTGTAGGTAATATTTTTTTCTGAGACTGATTGATTTACAAGACCCTAAAGTTTGCTTTGATTTTTAAACTATAATTATGGCCTTTTTGAGACAAAACACATCCTGATCTAGTGATGAAAATTAATTAATCGGCTCCAAGCGGATGTATTTTTTATGTTTGGAAGCTCAAGTAATAATTCACTCACAAAACTACCTTAACTCTGTATCTTAATAGTTTAATTATTCCAAGTTCTTTAATGACGTTTCTTTTAGAGTATTTGATGTTTTAAAAAATTTCTTTATAACAATTGTGTATAGATTATATTTATCTTTGGACACTAATAAAAACTTAATTACCATAATTAATTGTCAATAATGTCAATTTATAAAACAGGTTTTAGTTTATATTAATAAAATAAAAAAATATAAAAATTGTAAGTTAAAAGCCCATAATATGTAAGTTACCCTGATGATGTAAATATATTTTACGAAACTAGTTGGTAAAAACTTAGTTTTTTTTTTTCTTTAGACCGTACCTCACTAACTCTCTCATATCTTAATTACCATAATTAATAAGGAGATTAAATATTTTTGAGTACTCAAAACAGAGAAGAAGTTCTTTGGATTTTTGACTTCTATAGTTTTCTTAGACTTATAACTCCTTTTGCTTCTTAAAGATAACACCATTTTAATCGAAGTAGGTACCCATTTTGAGGAATTAATAAAAGTTATATCTAAATCTAAAACGACTATTGAAGTTAAGAAGTCTTCCTCGCGGTTAGATTTACTAACAGGCAATCGTAAAAAGGTAAATATAAGGATTTTGAAAAATCAATGTTGGTAATTTAATTTAATATCTCAAATGCTGTTTAATATATTATATCAAATACTTTTCCTAGCATTTCGGCTTGCCCGTCTTCGGACCCCAGGAAATTTTTCCTCACAGTTACCTACCTTCAATTACAATGTTAATAATATATTACGACCTATATACTTCGGTCTCCTAAAGTAAACTTAACCGTAGAGAAACACTTGAATGCTTTAGGTGCCAGTGTCGTGGTCCGGTTACTTTTAGTCTATAATTAATCAAAAAGAAAAAGTGACAAATTCATTGTCAAAAATCGCAATTAATTGCATGGCGTTAGTCGTCTGGTCAGGATCTGCTCACCGATATAATAGTTTTGAGTACTTCAATTCAGAACGTGTTATCCTTAAGTAGTAACCGTTATCTGTAAGGTAGTTAAAATACTAAGTGAAAACGATTTACCATAGCTATACAAACTACCTTCGGCAAAGGTTAAGGAATTTAATTACGGGGTTACGGCATCATTGAACCGGTAGGTTACTGTGAAACCAGTCATGCGAGAGGAAAGGTGGCGGTTACGGGTTAGAGAACTAAAGGAAAGGCTGAAGGAAGGAAGACGAAGGTTGACTGTGAGGGTGTTAGTGGCGAAAGAACCGGTATAATGTAGTTGAGTGGCTCTAGTAAGGAAGGTGGGTCAGTGGTGCGTCATGCAAAGGCCGATTCAACCAACACACACGGTCAAGGACGCCTCATCACAATATTATACTCCGTAAAATAACGTAACCGCACGCGCTTCACCATCAACAAACTATCTTCCTCACGACATTTGTTTTCATGCAACACTTGCTTCACGCATCCACTTAACTTAGCAGTGATTTATTAAATAAAAAATTAATTCGATACGAACAGGTTCCTTTAAACTTTTAAACTGCGTTGCTTTTAGCGTGTTAATAATAAAAACAATAACACGTAGTACAACAGCTCGTGAATGGCTTAGGTCTTTAGAACTACCAACTTTGGAGTGTTGGAGCTAAACACGACTAATTTTTGGCGTATTGCAGTGCTGTATTTCGTCTTTGGTTGTCATGGATGAACGGAGATCGACAATTCGCTCTAATATCTGTATGGGGGCTTCAGGAATTCTTGTGCGTCTTACACCGTTAGTTTGAAGGTTAATGTTTGTCGCAACTAGCATATCATTAAAGTTAATATTAAGAGTCAACCACTTCAAGACATAGAGAAGTTAGGCTCCTACAGATGGCCCATTTTTTCCTTTTATAGGTACACTTCGACCAACTAATGGCGTCTACACGTCTCTTTCTTGGTCTGCATGTCTCTTATGCCCTCTGGGCGTAAATTGATGCTGAACATATTCCATATCATGAAATTAGTAAAATTGAGACTTCTAAATAGTAAGAACGACCGTTGATTGCTTATTATATAAAATGAAAATCTTAATTTACATATCTTTACTTTCTCATATTGGTAAAGAAAAGTATTGTGATGGCGCGACAATTTGATTTTGATGGATTTACACGTTTTGTGGTCCCCCTGAGTCCAAAAAAGTGATTTTTATAAATGTCCGTCGTCTGTGCAGACGCGTGGAGCCTAAACTATACCTTACTAAAAATTTGGTGTACATGTTTAGAACAATCATACCCCGAGGCGAAATCGAGAAATGAATGTTAGCTCCAAATTTGGGGGCGCCGGCCCCCAAAAACTCTGAAAAAATTATTTCTCGAAATCGGTTCCGACGATTTTGATTAAAATATTCCAAAAATGTACCAAAAATGTGTCTGTGTATGTGTGTAGTCCATTTAAATCCGAATTTCCCGTTCTCCCCGGAAAAATCTAGTTCCTGAGAAAATAGCTTTAAACTCGGACTCCTGTAAGTTTAAATGGGAAAGTTTGTCTAAGTTGTCTCGGACCGACTTTTTATAAACAGTAAGGATCACAATTATTGTTAGTTCTTCAACTGATGTTATCTATCAACTGTACCAATAGAAAAATGCCCACAAACAATGAAAAGTTGAAAGTGTTGGTGAATAATAATGAAATAGAATTCGAGAGTATATCTACCTTGGACAGATCATGAAATTTGAAGGAATGAAAAATAATAAAAAAAGTTAACGAGTTAACTTAAGATGGAAAAAATATTGGACATTAAAAAAAATCATTTAAAAATGTCTATATCAGAATATGTAAGCAACTTCTGATTAACTAAAGAAGTACAAATGGAAATTGGTATGTGTTCAAGATGGACCCTGACAGATAGGCACATAAAAACAAAAAACAAATTTAGCAGATTGAAGACCAATAGGAAAAACAAATCAAGGACGTCCAGAAAGGAGATGGAGGGATGAATTTGACGAAATATTAGTCATGTTATGGCACAGGGCAACAGTTCAGCGATAGACAGACAAGTGTAGAAGAAAATAGTAAAAGATATACTAAAAATTAAATAGGAAAATAAATAAATAAGAAATTAATATATAGTAAAAGATATACGAGATTTTCAATTATAGATAATACCCTAATACTTGGGGTGGTTAATGCTTGTGTAAATGTAAGTGCAACAAGCCATATTAAAAAAAAACTGTACAGTCAATTTATTCTATTACGAAGCCCTACCTTCGTCTTTTTTCTGGAAAGCTGTAAGCAATAAAAAGAGAAACGCAGTTTTTTTTGACCATCCTTAAACAGTTGATTAAATTTATCTCTCTTTAAGGCTTGAATAATCTCCTTTATACAATTAAGTCTCTAATTATTGTTCTGAAAAATGAAATCATTTGTACCGTTAGTCGTAATCATTCATGAAAATAATTACTTCTTAAAAGGTCTCAAGTTGGGATTGAATGAAATAAAGGCATTGAGTAAAAGCGTCTTACTTGATTGTGTTTGATTAACACGTTATGATGTGTTGATGTCTAAACGACATTTATGAATAAAAAAAAGTCTCCATTTCACGCCACTTCATCTTGAATAGGTCTCGATCAAATATGATAGCCTTTAATAAACTGCGTCGGATTATAACATAATGGCCTTTGCAGATTTTTTTTTTTACCTCTCCCACCATGTCATAGGATTTTTTTAATCACTTCAAAACACTCGACGAACTAGTAATTGAAACATTTCTAATTCATCTCCGTTGACGTTTTTTGAATATTTAAAATCACGTTGATTTGCCTGGTGTGGAATGAAAGTGCTTACTTGGGATACGTTCCTTCATCATTCGTTTAATTTTTTTCCCCCGATCCTAACGGTACTAAATTAATGAAGTCATCCTTTCATCTGAAGGAACCTTCTAAGGACACATCTCTCCTTCTTTCTCCTGTCAAAAAGACGGAGTGGGAAGTTGAGATTTTTTTTTTATAATCGTTTGGCGAATGAAAAGAT
This sequence comes from Gerris lacustris, assembly GCA_951217055.1. Lineage (NCBI taxonomy): Eukaryota > Metazoa > Arthropoda > Insecta > Hemiptera > Gerridae > Gerris > Gerris lacustris. Next base: position 20,164,708 of record OX578283.1, on the reverse strand, counting down.
GTCCTGATCCTTTTTGTGAATAGTCAGAAAAGAAACGGTTTTACTATTTTTTTTTTTTACTTTTTTACTTGAGTAAAATTGGAGTTCTTGATTAAAAATCTTAGTGATTTACCCGTGTCTCATCTTGTCCGGGGTTACAAGACACTTCTCCTTATAATTATTTTTCTTTTGGTCATGTCTAAAAGTTTTTCTAATATAAAGAAAAGATAGGTTCTTTTTTCGCCCTGCTTTATAATAAGAACATTGACCGTGTCTTTCGGTCCCCGATTTCTTCTATAATTTCTTAATATAGAGAGAGTTTTATTGATCGACATTATCCGCTTATAATAGACATTTTATAAGAGTCGCATTCTTCACTATAATGACCTGTTAAGATTCTTAAAAGAGTCGTATATTGTGACTGAATCCTCTTAAACAGTAATCCTACTTATTTTTTTTTTCCTTTTTGTATCAATCTTACATAGAAAGAATATATTTAAAACTTTTCAATTCTTCGAGTTGAGTTTCTCGACAGATCTTTTTTTTTTTACTTTTAACAGATAACTATAGATTTACTATAAATTTTACTGAGATAATATTTATAACTTTTCAATCATTCAAGTGGAGTTTATTTTCTACAGATTTCTGTACTTTTTTACTTTAGTACCCTCTCTATCTCTTTGTGTTAATAGTTATTTAGACAAAGGAACATATATAGAGTCGTATTTATTCCTTAGTCTAAATTACTATTAAGACGAAGGGATATTTACTCCAAGGTACCTTGGGACAAAGGAATTTCACACTTGTGTATATAATTGTGATCATATCCCTTAGTCTAATCAACTATTAAGATAAAGGAATATTAAATGTAAAACTGTACCACATGGGGTCTTAATGTCTTGGGGAGACAAACACACAAACCTTTGAGACTTTTGCCGAAAAGACTATTGTTTAGAACCAAGGGGGGTGCTATAGTAAAAAAAAGTGCCCAGATTTCTGTAGTAGAAATTATTTCTACTGCGCAAGTCTATTTATTATTATATTGCTTCCGAGCTTACCGAAGGTTACTTAAGTTATGTGATCTTTCCGAAGAATGAAAATATTTTATGTCCATCCAAGGAAATCCATTTCTTTATTTCAGACATCAGGAAAGATTTTTGGTTCCGTGTCTGTCGGTCCGTCTCTCTGATTTGTGTGGTAGGTCATAATTAGCCACTGTTAATCCCATTAAGTTTCAACCTTCTGCGCCCATTTTTTTTCTCTTCAACATGCGCAAAAACATAAACTTATTTACACCTATATCTTCAAAAGTACTTATCTGATTCTTATGAAATTTGGATGGCTTGTCGAAAGTATACCGCAGATAGCAGATATAACTGCACTCTTATTTGATATGTTATTTTATGAAAAAATCAAAACAATGTTGACAGTTTTAAAAATTTGGGGGAAAATTAAATAAATTTGACAATAATGGGCTTTGAAAACATTAAAGTATACGAAATAGCACGCGAGGAAGCCATGTGCCACACTAATTGACATTGTTTATTACATTTAACAGATAACTCTAAATTATCATCAATATTTACTATACTAATTGTTTTCAATGTTTGCCACTCGAAATTATGAAAGTCCTCTTTGCTGGGACGCATCAATTTTGTTTAGAGATTAAACAAAAAGTTCTCACGCTTTAAATCATTGGCTACTTAAACGAGTTTTCTGCATATATAATTTTTAAATTTGATATTTCCCTTTACAAGAAGTTAATAAATAACAAAGAAGTTAAACATATTAAGGAGTTAAAAATAAAGTTAATAGATAGCCACCCGTGAGACAATTTTATTTCTACAAACCCCGATCTGACCCTCATATTTAAAATATAACTAACTCAGGTTTCGAACTAGGCTAAAATAATTAATAAAGTAATATTTTTTTCGTCTATATAATTACTTATCTTCTCATCTGCACTTGGTGGGTTATAACAAACTGTTTAGAATCGATTTGACTCAATGTAATTAAACCTATTCCGGAAATAATCTACGGTACATTGAATTAAGATTAAATAAGTTCCCACAAAGCTTCTTTTATAGATATTTATGCCTAAAATTAATGGGTTTAAATAAGAACAAGCATCAATCAAGTTTTGACATATATTTAGGTATATATTATTCTTAGCATGGCCATTTATTTAAAATAAACTGTTAAGATTATTTCATTTTTATAAATTAGGTTATTGTCTTGTTTTAAACTTTAAGTGTTTAAGGAAATTTAGTAGGTTACCGGTAACAGTTGAAGAATATATTTTTACTTTCTCATATAAGTAATGTATGTTAAGAAAAAGTATCGTGATGGTTTGATTCATTTACCCGCGTTTTAAGGGACTGAAAGAGGCCTTTAAGACTCTTTTTAATTTTTAATTTTTAAGCGATTTTTAAATATAACTATCTACCTGTCATCTATGTAGACGTTAAGAGCCTAAACTACTAAACCGATTTTGATAAAACTGGTTTAAACATTCAAAAAATAGTCTGCCAATTGGTGGGGCACAAATAGCTTCCTCGCGTCCTATTTTGTATACTTTAATGATTTTATGATTTAACTACTGTTAAATTTATTTATTTGTCCTCCCGTTTTTTAAATGTGACAAAATTATTTTGATTTTTTTTTTCATGAATAACGTATGAATTTAGCAAAATTTTGGGAACGCAGACGGTTGAAATTATTCTGGGGCAATCTACGGCTTACTTTGGACAAACCATCCAAATTTCATAAAAATCAGATGAGTATTTTTGAAGATCTAGTTGTAAATAAATGTATGTTTGTGCGTACGTGGACGAAAAAAAAAAAAATATGCGCAGACGGTTGAAACTTGTACGGGACTAAAAATAGGCTAATTATGACCTAATATACGAATTTCATTCAAATCGGACGAACAGTTTTTATGATATGTTGGTTCGCAAAATTGAGTGACAGACACGGAACTAAAAATGTTCCCTGATGTTTGAAACGGATTTCTGTATGGAATTGTTTAAATCGGCGACGTACATTTTTTCGTTCTTCTGAACTATCACATAGCTTTCGTTACCTTCGGTAAGCTCGGAAGTAAATATAATTACCTTATCAGATTTCGAGAAATATTTGCCCTAAATTTAGGGGTGCGTCCACCCGTTTCATTCTGAAACCCCCTTTAAAATATAGGGATTGCAAAAACAATGTTGTTCCACCACATTTCTGCAAAATACTGGAACATAGTCTTTTTTTAATACTCTTGTAATTATAATTATAACTGTATAATTCATTTTTAGTGTTTATTGAAAATATTGATTATTAGAAAATATAATCGTTAAATAAAACTTTTGATATTTTTTATGTGAAAGGATTTTGTCACGATTTCCGATCTTTATTAAAGTTAAAATAAAATAAACAATGTATTAGTCTGATAATTCCTTTGATTTCACGGTATCCGTTAGTTTTTTCTTCGGATCCACCCATTTTTTTCTAGTTTTATTTTGGTTATTTCCCCTTTATCTTCCTATCGCAGCATTTGAAAGCCTTTGAATAGAAATATTTTTGTTCTATTCTTTCGTGCAAGAGGACAATTGGAAGTGAAAAACTAGCGGTTCTATCAACCAGGGTTAGAAGGCACCTCTAACCCTAATATAACTGAGAATTAGTCGACAAATAGAGTTTTCCTCTTTTTAATTTATACTTTTATTTTGAAAATACGGAACACAAACACACACAAGTGTGCGTGCTTACCGAAGGTAATGGAAGCTATGTGATCGTTCTGAGCCACGAATATTTTTTATGTCTCTGATTTTCAAAATTCCTAGACAGAAATCTGTTTCAGACATCAGGGAACATTTTTTCTTCCTTGTCTGTCTGACTGTCACTCTATTTTTGCAACTAGTCGTCCGATTTGAATTAAATTTGGATGGTTGGTCATAATTAGGCCATTGTTGGTCCCAGTTTCAACCTTCTGCGCCCATTTGTCCTTTTTCCACTTGCGCACAAACATACATTTATTCAAGCCTATATCTGATTTTTATGAAAATTAGAGTTTGTCGAAAATAGGCCTCAGATAGCCCCAGATTAATATGGATCCTCTGCGCTCTTTAACTTTTGTTAAATTATTACTTTAATTCATGTATAAGAAATCAAAACAATTTTTACAAATTAAAAAAAAACGGGGAAATCTTAAATAAATTTGACAATAATAGTTTGTAAAAGCATAAAATCTCTAAAGCGTACGAAATAGGACTCTAGGAAGCTATATGCCTCACTAATTGCTGTTAGACTATTTTTTTGTTTATTGACCAAATTAATTTAAACCTTTGTAAAGCCATGAATTGGCTCTACTGATATCCTTATAGTGGCCGAAAGCTTCTTTGATAAATAATCACGTATTATTTTACTTGAATAGACAATTTATTAATCCTTCAATAACGTCTAAGCGTTGCTTATAATCCTTTATAATGTTATTCTCACTGACATCTCTTAAATGTATACAAATAATATTATTAGACAACTAATGATCATTTATCACTATGACATGTGAGGCATTATCTTTTAACAGTATCCACTCTCAATGACATTATTAACTTCTACATTGATTTTACTTTAATCAAACCTGCTAATGCTGAGATTTTCTAAGAGGAAACTCAATTGTAATAAACATTTTATCTTACTAACCCATTTTCTACTATTGGCCGGCTTAGCTATCCTTCATTTTTATCTCTCTTATGGTGCTACATTTTATAACTGAATTAGAAGATTATCAAAGTAGACTTCTTTTAGATATAAAACTTTAAATTGATGAACAAAATCTTTTGATATTTTGATCTCAATCTGTCTGTTTGCGTATAAGCTTTCTTTAGTTGAAAGAATATGCACAAGTTCGGTTTTTTTCGTGTTTGTTGTACTCTAGATCTTCATCCTTTCTAAAATAAAACACAATATCTTGAATTATTCATGCTTTAATCTGTTATGCCTGCATAGCATCCAAATCGGCGATAACAACTTGATAAGTGGCGCGTGAGTCACATTCGCCACGAACTTTGAAATATAGAACCGCAAAAAAACACCTTTTTTGGTGTTGTTCAGGTAAATCTCAATGCCTGAGGACTAGATATGTAAGGTGAGTTCACGATTTGTCCGCTTTGAGAGTGCTCCTGGCTACAACTTAGTTGTAAGGTACTGAGACAATTTTAAGGTTATTGGAATAATGAATCTTTTCAGGTTTTAAACAGCTCAGGGCTTCGACCTACTGACCTTTTCCTATTGATAGCCCATCTGCAGGTTCCGTTTAACCGTGAAATACCAAAATATCTAGCCTTTTTGCCTTTTTATTTACCTGTCTACTATTATAAAGCAAGCTGATATTTAATGCATTTTACTTTCTTCTTATTTTTATAATGATATACCTAGTAAACTTGAATAAATTATACTTTTAATGGTTAGTGACAGTAATTCGATTTCATCCAAATTCATGGAAAATATTTTGATCGTTGTTTGGACGACTTTCACCTCGTTGCCTATAATTATACATTTTATTTTAGTACCACTTCTCGCCGTCTCTCTCCATGTTACTAGTCTTTCATGGTATAAAAAGCCTATCCACTAGTAGTAGATTGGCTTTTATTCACAGCTACCTATCTGTTTCACCTTAGATCCGCAAATTGTTGTGACCTTCTCCTCGTTGCCTATATATTGCATTTTATTTTATTACCTCTTCTCGCCATCTCTCTCTGCATGTTACTAAAAGTCTTAGTAGTCTAGTCTTTCCTGGTACTAAAAGCCTATCCACTAATAGTATAGATATACTCTTTTATTCACATCAGCTACCTGTCCACTGATACCTATCTCTTTCACCACAGGTCAGCAAATAAGCGAGACTAATCTACTTTTTTGGATAATGTATTCGTTGATTTGTTGTTGTTGTTTAGAGTTTAGACAACTAATCTCTCCAGTAATCTCTCTGAGTGCAGTAGTTTCAGGTAATGCGAAATGCTCTCAATACTCTGCATAAAACTGCTGATTCCTTTCTAGATTTAGTAACATAGGTTTCAATGTAACATATATTAATCAAGTATATGCAAGTATTATGATGTTGATAAAATTTATAAGTATATTATGAAGGATAAATTTAAATCGCACGAGGGGCTTACAACTTATTTAGGCATACCCTCGATCTCATGAAGGATGAAGGTAAATCCTACAAATTAATGAGGATTTACAATTTATTAATAGGAGTATACTGAGGGCTAGATCGATTTCAAACGAGCCTACTTAAATCTTTAACGGAGACCATTTACCTTCTGAAGCAAGGCAATTACCATTGTCTCTTTCTTATTGCTTTTAGCTTGACTCTCAAACAAGTATATCATGGAAATAAATTTATGAAAGCTCTTCAAAACATCAGATCAAAAGAAAAGTTATGAAGGATTATCTTCACTCAAGATGTATGGTTGAAAAGAAGAAGAGAGGAGACCAAAGGTGAAAAAAGGCACGAAATTACAGATTACCAAAAATGGTTCTCTAGTAAGTCAAGCGGGTTAAGCAGCCTCCAACGAAAAGAGACAAAAAATCGTTTCATCTTTTTGAATTTTTTTTATTTGAAAAATCGTTCTGCTAAAAAAAGTTCCCGTGAATAACAATGAAACTAATAGTAGTGAAAGTACTTTCGTTTTTTCCTCCTTTTCCTTGACCATAATATTTCAAGATGGTGTCAGTAAACAAGTATATGTTAAGATCTTTAAAGTTACTTATGTTAGAGAAGGATGAGAATCAACAAACCTCATTTTGACACAAATTAGGAAGAGTATATACATATACATGTCATACATATACATGTCATTACATATCATTAAAGATACTTGTAACGTGTCGTTTATTTATCACGTATCATATGTTAACATTTAATATCCTGATTCTATCTCTAACTCAATATAGTTAAGAATGTGAACAAATAAACTAAAATGTCTTATTAAATTACTATTTCAGTAGACAAAGTCATTGTCATTTTAGTCCAAAAGATAGCGTGTAAAAAAGTGTCTGACTAACATCAAGCTAGAATTGTATGTGTAAGTAAATCTTTTAGTGCCTATATTAAGAATATATTATTATGTGGTCGACTAAGTTCGTCTGCGGGACATAGCTTGGCAATAGGTATTAGGAAAAATAAACCGATGGAGTGCGGCCATGTCCCACCCTTTATGGTGGACAAAGTGATTTTCATGATCCTGAGTACGAAATTAGTTAGTAGACCGAAAATCAAGTTGATAAGTCACTTAATAGATTAGTTATTCAAATATTAGTCTAGATCAAAAAGGTCACCCATTAAGTGTTAAACTACTATCAACTTGATTTTTGCTCTACTAACTAATTTCGTACTCAGGATCATGAAAACCACATTGCCCACCATAAAGGGCGGGACATGCGGCCGCTGTCCACCAGCTTTTTTTTAATGTCTATTGCCAAGCTTTGTACCTTCTACTTATTCTTAAAAGCACCAAAAGATTTTCTTATATACCAAATTCTAGCTTGATGTTAGTCAGGCACTTTTTTGCACGCTATCTCCTGGACTATTAGTAGAAGGACTTTCTTCTTGCCTCCGAAACTAATCCAACCCCTACAATCTTCTAGAATTTGCTGGATTGCTATAATTGTATATCTATTAAAAAAAAAAAAAAAAAAAAAAAAAAAAGGTGGAAGAGAAGATACGAAATCCTATACCTAAGCAGAAAGAATCAAAAGTTATAGGTTTAATTTCAGACAACAAAGATTTTTAACTATGATCAAAGTGGTAACTATTATTAACGCCCAAACAATAAAACATAATTTTTATCCGAAGCTTTTTTAAACTTTCTTTATGAGTTGTAAAGATAATTCTGATATGATCCTAGTTTAAGATTGTAATGTTTTCGAATGAAACGTGTATTGACTCCAGTTTAGCCTGAGTGTTGTTACCTCGATGTTATTGTAGATAATGAGCTGAAAGCGCAATGAGGAAAATGCGGGTATGATCATTATACAAAGGTATTAATAGGGTAACAACACGACGTGTGTAATATGCATGTCCTAACGAAATACGACAGGTAATTAAACGGTCGTTAACAGGAGAAAATCAAACCTCCATAAACAGCCTAAACTGCCAATTTAACTTGTGTTTAGTGAAGTTGCATCCACTCAATCTCAAATCATAAGGTACATATAGATCTCATCCGTAAACATCTTTTTAACTTGTTTTACAGCCACAGTATATACTCTTCAATTTTCTTGGCTCGTTAAATGAACAAATGAAAATTCAAACTTTTCAAAAAACCACAAGTGCACTTCATGCATGTTTTACTAGTATCGCGTGCTTATTAAAATTATTTTTAAGTTAAGAAGTAAAGTTCACAAGATTAATAAAATTATAAATTAGGAATTGTTGAGTGTGACTATTTTAGATCGTAAATTTTAATAGAAGACATTACGGAGGTTTTCTTCTATTTATACTCTTTTTGGGTTTCCTAATAAGCTCTGAATGCCCTTCTTAGGACTAATAATTATTTCATATTTTCTTTCGTTCAGGAAACTTTCATTGAAAAGGATTCTCTCGTTTTTAATCTCAAAAATGTTAGAACAACAATATTTTTTTTTTTTTTGGATCAGACAAATTAATTTAAATAGATTTAGAAACTAATTCCTAGAACAAAGAAATAAATCGTTCACGAAAGTTTGCGGCTAATAAAATCAATTAAATGTTAGAAATGAGTTAACCCAATTAAATAAAGTTTGTCAGTTAGTGTGATGCATAGATTCCTCGCTTCCTACTATTGTCATATGGTCACATGGGAATTTAATGCTAGGTTCTTTGGACCTGTATCGATTCCTAGTCGTCTCTGTCACTCTTATTTTTTGTATTTAATATTTAATTTTACATATTAAATAATATTTAATTTTACATATTAAATAATATTTAATTTTACATATTAAATAATATTTAATTTTACATATTAAATAATATTTAATTTTACATATTAAATAATATTTAATTTTACATATTAAATAATATTTAATTTTACATATTAAATAATATTTAATTTTACATATTAAATAATATTTAATTTTACATATTAAATAATATTTAATTTTACATATTAAATAATATTTAATTTTACATAATAAATAATATTTAATTTTACATATTAAATAATATTTAATTTTACATATTAAATAATATTTAATATTAATGACAGTTAAAATTAGCATGATACCAGCAATCGTCTAACTGTGACTTCCCATTTAAATTTGATCGAATTAGGAAGATTGGTTTTGAAGATAATGTGATTCGCAAAGACGTTGAACTATACAGACCGACTGGGAGACACTTGATCGAAAATGTTCCCTCATGTCTGAAACAGATTTCATTCCAGGCATTTTTAAATTTAGAGATAAAAAATCTTAATTCAAGGTACAGCGATACTAAGTTTTACTGTTAAAAAAGTAGTCTAAAATTATTATTGTTTGTTATTGGGTATTTTTTATAGGGCGAGTTTATTTATAAATAGGGGTTCCTAGTAGCTCATTGTTATAATACCTACACTCAACTTGTTTTGGATGTCCGAGTTCGATTCCCCAAGCATTGTGATATAAATTGGTTGCTACTTAAGTGCGTGGCGTCTATCCGGTTACGGATGCTTATGCGGATGTTTAATAGGGTTCCTAGCAGCTCATTGCTATAATACCTACACTCATCACGTTTTGGACGCAGGATGTCTGAGTTCGATTCCCCAAGCATTGTGACATAAATTGCTTGCTAGTTAAGTGCGTGGCGTCTATCCGGGTTACGTATGCCAATTATACGATTTATATGGTTGACGTAGTGACACGCCAACCCCGTGACGTCCATTGAGTATAGGTATACTCCCTTTGGCCAGCCAAAGCCTCCCACGGGCTCTTCGACCATGGATTATTACTATTAAATTTATAAATATAAATACTTTATATTTAAATTGAACCAAGATTGAACGTGGGTGTTAACACTTTGGCTCTTGTGAGAGCGATTTAATCCTTCAACACACTGTAGAATTTAATAATACTGAGAAAAGATACGGTTGCATACAATATGTACTAGAAAGTAAACGATTTGTGGGTGGTAGTGGTTTGATACGGTTCATTTACAAGTGACCCGGTTTGAAAAATATATTTTGGTTTATTTAGATGTATGTTTATTTTAAAGGTTTTTTTTCAGAAAGGTAAACATGATTTTGTGCTAAACTAAACATTGGCTCAAGTAACAAGGGCAAGGTTAGGCGTGGTCCTCTAAGTCTTTTTGATATATGGAGTAGTTGTTAGTTTTGTATTCAGATGTCACATAGCTTTCTATATGTGTTAGATGTTGATTCGATACGGTTTGGAACTGCGACCTTTTAAAATGGTCTTGATTTTTCTTTTCCTTTTTTTTCTCCTTTCATCTTGATATTTTAAATATGAGAACAGTTGGATTGTCTTTCTCTTCCCGAGTTTTCCCAATCAACAAGGTGAAAAGGAGTCTGTTTATATTGTATGAAACACAATCCCCAATCATCTTAGACAGAAGTATAAATAAACGAAAGTGCAATTTTTATCAAGGTTTTTATTTTCTCTTATATTAAATCTAGGTTTTCATTTAAACTTTCAATTAATAAGTAAAACTTCCTTTTCCGCTTCATCTGTCATAAGTTTTTTTAGTCAGAAATTCCCAGTTGGGCATATTTTAATTCAATTACGGTTGCTTTCTGTCCATCGTTTCTGCTATTGTCTCTCACTAGGTAGATTTATTTGGTGTCTAATTAACGTATTACAAAAATCTCATTCCGACTAATTATTATTGCTTCCGAAGATAGCGGAAGCTGTGTGATCATTTTGAAGAAAAAAAAATGTTATGTCTCCGATTTCAAAAATTCCAAGACCGTTTCAAACACCAGGAAACATTTTTGTTCCGTGTCTCCCTATTTTTCTGTCTGTCTGTCGCTCAATTTTTACGAACCTACATATTTTCAAAATTACACGTCCATATTATTTTAATTAGATTTGTATTTTTGTCATTATTAGCCCATTGTTGGTCCCTCATCAGTTTCAATCTTCTGCGCCAATTTGTTTCTCTTCAACATGCACACTAACGTACATTTATTTACACTTATATCTTCAAAAGTAAGGTTTGTTGAAAGTAGACTGCAGATAGCACCAAATTAATTTCAACCGTCTGTCTGCGCTTTTTAACTTTTGCTTAATTGATACTTTAATTCAATTCTGACATACTAAAACCACGGGGGGAACAATTAAATAAATTAAACAATAACGGTTTGTAAAAGCATAAAATCAATAAAGTACGTGCTAGGATGCGAGGAAGCTATGTGCCACACTAACCGGCAGTCTATTTTTAATTCTCATGCCATTGCAGATTCTCCTAAATTTAATATAATATAAAGTTTATATAAAAATAAACTAAATCACGTAGTTGTATAAAATGTCGATAAACATTAACTATTAATTTAGTGATCAATAATAGTAAATAACTTGTTATTAAAGATAAATAATAACGCCTTTAGTTTGTAAATTGCTTAATTGACTTCAGGTTAGGCGAAAGATTAGGGATACGAAATAAGACAGTTTATATTGACGGCTTACGTTTTAATTTTTAGGTCAAATTAAAGACACGAATTAAATATAATAAGTGCTTCTTATTAGAAATACAGACAACGACTTAATTTATAGCTATTTTGAGGGCACGGATTATTGTTTAATTTGTCGGTCGAATTGAGGATGAGAATTAAAATTTAGTTAGTGGGTCAATTTAGAGATACAGATTACGACTAAATTTATTTGTCGTATTGGGGATGCGAATTTACGTTTAATTTTTAGGATATATTGGGGATACTCATTATTTTTAATTATTAAACCAATTCAGTTACTTTTATTAAATTGCTTTGTTCAATTAAAGATTAAAAGTTTAAGATAACTTGATTAAATTAACATTATTGAATTAGCGCGCATTTTAACGTGCTTAACGTAGCAGGTTAATTTATTCGCATAACTGATTATTATTTATTTTTTCCCCTTAAATATAAATATATATACATATATTAACATTTTCCATAAATTCAGAATGTTTATACTAAACTGTCTTATTTTCTCATAACTACGGATATAATTTAAGCGAAGAGATTAAAAGAAGTATTATTAAGTTAAGCCTACCCTCATATTTAGCCTTTGACCAGTATAATCTTTTACATACAATATTAGATATTATATTATACAACCTTTTAAATTATTAAATTTGACATGCCGCTTCTTTTTTGTATCCTTCAAAATGAACATTTAGAAAAATCTAATTTTGAAACATCAAGTTGTATAAACATTTAATTATACACACACACACAAATATATATATATATATATATATATATATATATATATATATATATATATATATATATATATATATATATATATATATATATATACTAACCACAGCCTTGGCTGATTTAATCTAATGTAAAATAGTTTTATATTAGTCATATATAAACTTTATATAGTTTTGTATACGTTTTATATATTAGTTATATTATATAAACTTTATATAAATAAAGTTTTGTATTAGTTATATATAAACTTTATATAAAGTTTTATATTAGTTATATATAACATTTATATAAAGTTGTATATACGTTTCATATTAGTTGTATATAAACTTCATATTAAGTTTATACATAATTTTGATATAACATTATTTATTTCTGAACAGTGTGTTTTTATTTATGTGTACTAAATATCACTTCATTATATTTGATTACCACAATATATCGGTTAATACAAACAATTAATTACAGAAGTATTCACCTATATTTTATTTTTGTACTTTCATAATTATACTTATATAATTAAAAAATTAAGCTTTGGTGGGGAAAATATGAATGAAAACATAAATTCTGGAGAATTCTTTTTTTTTACTAACTCTTTAATCGTTATATTAAAAAAAAGTCCAGTCATGCACCATGACTTAATGAGCGAATTTTCAAAGAAATCTGCGTTTTATTGGCTTATGATAATATAGGAAAATTTTGGTTTAGAATTTGCTCGGGTGAAAAAAAAATTGGTACACATGGGTACGGGGTACAAAATTCAAAATAGTATTTACCCTTCAAGATGCATGTCGTTGGAAAGCTCTTTAAGAGTACAGTAATTGTTGTTATTTACACTTATATCATATTTTCACATAAAAGGGGTAAAATGGAAAAAACACGTTTTTTGACCCTATATGGTCAAAATTTGACCCCTAAATGGACTCCAAAAATTCTGGCCAACGAACTCATCCTTTCTTTTGATATTATTGACATTTTAAAATTTGTTTGAAATTTTTAAGTGCATCCCAAGGGGAGATATCGTCTGGAGTGACACATATATACATACATATATACATACATATATACATACATATATACATACATACATAAAAAAAGTGTTAAATTTCAGGAATCGATTCAGAATGGTCTAAAACGGATTTCCATGAAACATTTTTTCAAAAATTCGCATTACAAAAATTTTGAAGCCATTGCAATAGCGTAATTTTCTTTGAAAATTCGCTAAAAAGAAGAATAATAATTGTTGTAAAAATATTGTAGATTAATAAATAGTTAATTCATTCATATATACAGTGAGTACCCGAGAGAAATAATTTTCTTATTTTTAGGTTTTCGAAAAAAGTCATTATTTTTAAAATCTCCTGCTTGATCTTAACGCTCTAAAAATGATAAAATTTTCTTGATTTTGTGTACCGGGTGTTGTTTTTTTAAAACTGTAAAATATGACCAAGAGTAAATTACCCTTATTATTAATGGTATCGAAAAATTTTATTTTATAAAAGTGGTTCAGAATTGCGAAAAACGTAAAAGTGTGGTCTAGAACCGCCCCCGATTCTTGGCGATATTTGAACTTTGGACAAAATGGATACTTTTTCAGAATTGTGGTTGATTTCTTTATTATCTTTATCTTGTCCTTTTCTTCACCTTGCATACAATTTTTTTCACAAAATTACTTTTTTTTTAACAAAGCTTTAGCGAAAAATTAAAATTGATCTTTTCTGCGAGTTTTTTAATATTATTTTATCTAAAGTACTTGTTTGTTTTCACGCAAAAGTCATGAAAAATAAGATTTATTATTTTATTTTTATTTTTTTCATCCTTATCTAAACTGAAATATCTTTGCAGTGTTTTTATTGCCATTTTATATTTTTTAAGAATTTCTCGAATGCTAGACAGTAATGAACGCTTAATAAAACTTTCTACAGTGAAGCTTTTATACCTTCGGGTCTTGCTCTAGTTTATTTCCTAAAGAAAAAAAATCCGTTTACAACAAAATTAAATGAAATAATATGAAATATATATAAGAAAAAATAGAAAGGCAATCAAGATTATCTGTATTTGAAATTATTATTCTTTTTTTTTTCTCATTGTATTATGATTTTTCCCTCCTTGAACTAAAGCGGATATCTTAAGTTTTTTAAACTGGTGGAAATGGTTTATAATAGAATGAAATAAAAATAAAATCTTTATTAACTTCTTGTGCCTTTTTGCAACTAAAGGAGCTAATATAATTTGTACTTCTTTAGATTGTTAGTTCCCTATGTTGTTTTAGGACTTATATTAAAATATAAATTACTAACAAAATATAAGTAGAATATAAATAAAAGTTCCAATATACAATGATATCATAGCTCCTTCTGGACTAAATGGTAATCGAAATGGATTAATTTTTCATAATTTCACACCTTAGATCCATCTTCTATATCAATTAGACAAATGTATACTGGTTTTCTCCACTTCATGGAAAAACATTGAAATGTTGATATGTGGATTCAGTGCCCAAAAACATATCCAATCAATGTTTTTCCATGAAATGAAGAAAATGAGAATTTGTTTTTAGTTTCACATCAGTTTTTATTGTTTGGTCCTTTTTACTAGGATCATAATAATAAAAATGTAGAATGGCTGCAGGAATTTTTCTTACTATATTATAGTTTATTTCTGCCAAAAGCTAATTGTCTATTATATTTATTAATCTATAACGTTTATTTAACCTATTATTAGATGTATGATCAGTGCCCCGAGTGGTAACTGGGAGATTAACTAAAAACTAAAAACTTAAATCTTGTTTTCCTCATTTTATTTCAATTTTGATTTGAAATCGAGCCTATCAACTTATCACTTTACGATATTCCAACTTCCCGATTCATTAATATAATATATTAAGGACACGACTAGATTCGATAAGGGATTCAACCATCAGTGAAGATATGCATTTTTATCTTTTAACTGTTCAGTTATTATTGAACTAAGAACTGTATGCCTCTCGGACATATTGATATTTTACAAAACTAATGAAGAAAAAAGATTAATATAAAACCTTGCACGTTGAAATGGTTTTTCTCGATTAAGGTGAACGAAAAGGAAACCGTCGCCGTTAGGTTGCGGGTAAGCTGCGTAACTGCGAGGTTCCTGTTTAAAAACGTAGTTTTCTGGTGGGAGGAATTAAGGCCTACTTTGAGTTTTGGATAGGTGCTGTCCCCATAGCTTGTTGCTGGCCGTTACATGTTTGTAGCTGTCTACAAACATGTATTGGTGTTTTTTTTCTTGGATTCTGTACCAGACTTTAATCCATTAAATTGATCAAATTATTGATGGTGAGATATGTTATTATGAGCTCTATGTTTTCGGTGAAGAACTTCGTCTGTTTAACTGAACGCATAATGTATAGAATGCGTGTCGTCTTCAGTTATGGAATTAGGGTAGATTCGAGCAGACCGATGTTTCCATACGATGGATAGTGGTAGATCAAGTAGAAGATACGATGGAGATTAGAGTAGTGACCAAGATATGGGTTTTATTTTGAGTTATTCAGAGCTATGTAGCCGTTGTACGGCCCAGTTAGTGGACGATGCGTGTCCTTGCTAGCCAGGATGTCCAGAGTCCAGAGCATACCAATGTTCAGCGGAGTATTTTTAACTTGTGGGCCCACTTCCTTATCTCACTTCTTTCCTTTTACTTTTTACTGATGTTTTATTGGGATAATGTTAAAATAAAGTACACTAATCATGTATGTTACGTTACTAAACAGAATGAATGAATTATACATATCCTTAACCATTGATTTCCTCGAATTCAAATTATTTTATTCTATCTATACCTAATAAGAAAATGAAATTATTATTTTATTAATATTATACTAAACATTTATTAAAAAAAAAAAATCACCGATTTATTTATTTAGATTATACAATGTTTATAACCTGGAAGAAAATTTTTGAAAATATGAACTCTCAAAACAGCGCTTTTATGCATTTCTGAGTGAAATTGAATATGAGGTGAATAAAAAAATATGTATTAAAAAAAAAATAAATCGACGTTTTTTTTTTTGTTTTTTTTTTTACTATATGGGTCTGGGGGGGGGGGGGGGGCACGTGCCCCCTGTTCCTCCTTGATACGCCATTGTAAATCAAATCAGAGGGAGGACAGTTGTGACTCTTCATGGAGAGCATTAAATCATGGATATGTTTTTGTACATTAAGCGAGTGTAGCCAACAGCTCAACCTTTATATACCTTTCCTTCTGAAGACGGTTGCCCTGGCGCGCTCCTATTGGCGTAATATAGTATTAAAAAGTATAATCCGAGCTACCTCTTGTTTTATCCTAACTTCCTAGTACAAAAACATATCCATGCTAAAAATTGATTGAAGTGAGGATGGATTAAATTTAAAATAATAGTTTTGACATTTTACTCGGTTTTGGCCATTTATCTATCTGGCTTTGTATGCATTTTGCCTGCCTGTATTTCTCTATACATTTATTTCTCTATACATTTATTTCTCTATACATACATACATCCTTTACTTTGCTAAGACACTAATGATTGACTACACGAAGCGAGAATAACTATTATTAAACCTCCATTTAAACATTATTTTTAATTATAAAAGTACATGATATTTCATCTTGTACAAACATTATATGTAGCTAATTGTAATTTCTATAACACCGTAACTTTTTAAACCCATAGCGGGGGATTAACTTTTTGTAAGCTTGAGCGATTTAACATTCCTTTCAGTAAAATGTTTGTTTACAATAATATAGGTAATTGTTTACAAAATCTTTTATTGTTTTGTTGTTTCATCTTAGAATTGACGTGATTAATATAATGATTGTGTATTAGTTCCGTCAAATTGACAATAATAAATTATTATTGTTATTGATAAAGGAAGCATTCAACTCTTTTCATTTCCCCGATGTAATATTATTTTTATGTCGTGGATTTGTAACATCTTTATCTGTTTAAGCTTGGTTCACTGCTTCTTTTGTTATTTTATATTTCCTTATTTCGTTAATATAAATTCATTTAGCTACTTTAGATTTTTTTTTTTTTTTAGAAGGAAGAAAATTATTACCTGAATCTCTACTCTAAATAAAGGAATAGTGTATTTATACTTTATTATTATTATACTTATACTTTACTTATACTTATTCTTTTATACTTATATTTATTCTTTTATACTTATATACTTTATTATTATTATTTTAAAAACCAAACATAATGGTAGTTTAAATAGTTTTTGCATGTAACTTTTAATTCGATAACCAAATCTAATTGGTCATGTAGTAAGCGGCATCACCGGTTTTGTAAAGACATGATTTTATAGTATTGTTTTTAGTTGGGTCAATTTTTAGGGTTTCGTAGACGTAGATCATCCCTTATGCCGAGGGTGATGTGTCTGTCCTTTCGTCGTACTTTTGGTTCGTATCCCCCGAACCTTTCACTCAAGAGAGTTGAAATTTGAAATACTGTCGTAACTTTTAGACTCACACATAGGAAAAATATTTAGAAGTTTAACATGCGTAATGCGCAAAAATGTATTAAGCTCCAAATTTGTAATTTTTTTTTAAATTTTGAGATGGGTATCAAATGAAAGCTACTGAAGAGTAGATTACAAACATATATAATATTTTATGAGTATTGTGCTTTTTAGCACCAATATTGAGTTTTTAGCGCCAAATTTCAACACCCCCCCCCCCTCCTAACAACCCTATAGCGGTTTGTCCTAAAATGTTGAAATAAGTCATGCTAATGCCTTATGTGGGGCGATGAAAATTTCCAGAAATAAATAAATTTAATTTTTCCCCCATTTGTGACCCCCTGGGAGATTGAACCAGAGACCTACTCTACACTATTTTTTTGTTTTTGGGTTATCTATTTAAATTTGCTTATATTTTGTTTTTACTTTCATAAAAGGCGGGATGGGGAAATAATAAAGTGTTATTTCAGCATATAATAACATAACATACCTAATAACCTACGAAACCCTAAAAAGTACAAGGTTGCCAGTACTTCCCTGTGATTTTTAATTTTAGGGTTCTTGAAGTTTATGTTATTGGATTGAGCTTTATTGTTAAAATTACCGAAGCAGGGGAATTAGATATTTAGTTAGATTATTTCGATATGGTTGCATGTTTTCGAATCGTCTCTTGTGTATGAGAGTAATCAAGGAAGGTTTCCCTATTATCAGAAGTCTATGATATTTCCCTCAATTACACAATATAATACTCTATGATTATATGTAGAAGAAGTAAGCGGAGGATTACTATTTACTTGCGTTGGCTTTTATACACCTGTTATTACCGGAGTACATACAATAAAAATCATCTACATATAAAGATGAACTATAGCTTCATGAGAATAATTCCATGCTTCTACAAGGAATTATATGAGATAGATGCTCCGTCTCAGGACATATTGCAGGACAATACCCTCGTCCTCGTGGCTATGAAGAATAGTTTGATATGTTTCCACGGAAGGCTTCATGTCCATCTCTTTGGTTGCTTCTCAATCTTACTTTTAATGAACAAAAGACCAAGACTTCCCTCCGGTCAATTATCTCGTCACGTCAAATCCTATTTTGTCATTTCCCATTATCAAATGGTTCATATAACTTTTTATTTTTTAGATATAGAGTCTGTTTGTTCCTTGTGAAGGATCATTGTTGGTTTTTTTTTTCACGGAGTGAATCCCTATCCCTATATACTTCTTTTAATATGAGGAGACAACTAAACTTCCTTCGTTTGTAATTATCTTGTCAAGCCCGCATTCTCTTTGTCGTGTCACTGTACTCCCTTACTCTGTTTTATATATTCTGCCTTCTGTGTTCCTTTGAAGACTTGCTGTATATTCAAGCAAGTTATCAGCCCACCTTGACATTAACTTTTAAGTTCTTCAGGACTTCTAAAATTTTATAGGTTGTAGCATTTATATATTTTTTAAAGAGTACTTTATCATCCTATTTGTTTTTCTTTGTTTATTACTGTAGCAAAATTGCTTTCATTGGTGTCAATAATTATATATTTTGCACAAGATTATTTAGGTGTATTAGTTTAACGGGTCTAAATTGAATCGAATTTGCATATTCGGCTCCTTCCGGTTCTCTTTTACTCTCTATATTTAAAATTTATTGCTTCGTTATAACATCCATTTAGCTCTAGGTTTATAATTTAAAACATAAATAATGTTTAGGTATACAGTGAAACTAGCTTTACCCCGCAGTAAATCAATATGTTGGCAGTGACATTTACTAATAAGTATGTTAATAATTGTTAGCTCATTAAAGCAGTGTTATTTGTTTTTATGTCATCAGATCCTACGATTTATCTATTTAATTTCCGACTAATTTAGTTATTTTACTCTTGTATCGATGCGAATTTAATGTTAATCATGGTTCATCTCTCTGGAATTATAAATTGTCCGGACCTCCACTATAATTTAATTTATTTCCCTAAAGTTCTGTAATTTATTGAGTTATACTTAAATACATTTTGGTTACTTTTAATATTGAAATACGATCTTTCTTTTATTATAAATTACTTAACTAATCATTTATATAATCGAGTAGTGTACCGACGATGACACACACCGAAATGATTTATTATCGCTAAGCTAAGGCAGCCGCATTTATTCCAAAATAAATAAATGTTTGTTTTGATTTGTTGGTCTTCAAATAGATTTAATATCTTTATCTAAAAAAATGAGTAAAAAAATAATAATTTAAAAATATAATTTTACTTTTTATTCTAAATATAAAATTAAGCCCGTTGCCACGGGCTTAACGGCTCGTAATTCAATAAACTAACTTATGCCGCATGATTTATAATTTTAAATTTTGTTCATGGATATAAAACATTCATCAACTTCCTGTATGCTAAATCGTTTTTAAACTGCTTTCTTTAATAGTCTCTCACGTCATTGCATGAGCTTGCTTACCGGATGCTTATTCTTTGTTAATATATTCCTTGTAGGTCCGTCGACTGTTCGCGAAAAACACATACATCTTGGCTAAATCCATTTCTTTCTTGTAGCATTTACAGAAATAACCTCTTGACTAATGTTTAATTTATTCACGACAACTAGCTCAGTATACTTTCTGTTTCTCCGTGTTATTGTCTTCCTTTTCTTTATAATGTTTATTTTCTTTTAAGTTAAAACTTTTCTTCGTTCATTCTCTTTCTCTGACCCAATTGTTAATGTAAAATAACTTCATTTTTTAAGTTTTTTTTTTTAAAAAGTCATTTCTCTTTTTTTCACTTACTGTGATAGTTTGGTTTTTTTTTCAAACTAACTGTAAGTTTCTTTTTTTTAAGCATATAATCATAAATCAAAAAAGCCCTATTTATGAAATATTGTGGCATTACTAATCAGCTTGAATTTATTATTTTGTTCAATAAAAAAAGATTTAAGTTTTATTTTATTAGTAGGAAACAAGACGTATATTTTCTATTCATTTACCTTATTTATAACCATATGCTCATAATATCTGCCAACTTATTACTAATTGTTAGTTAATATTTTTTTACAAAAAAAAAAAAAACATTCAGATAGGTAGTGTAATGCAGTTTTGCATATTTCGATTAGGTACAATGGAGCTTCTTCAATTGTTGCTGATTATCAAAATGATAGGTACATTGTTGCTCATCTAATTGATTCCATGTTTCCTGTGTTAAGGTAAGCACGGTAGTTTGTTGGTTCGTGGGGTCGTGGTATATTGCAGGTTCTATTGTTTTGTAGATATAGGTGAAAGGGTCAGTAGCCACTGGGCACTTGTACTTCCTTGCCTCTGGGTTTGTCTCTATACTAGCGGTAAGAATATTACTTGAACCAACCACGGAGGAAGTTTCGATAGATCTCTGTGAAGAAAAAAAGGTTTGAACACGATCTGAAAATGCCTTGTAGTTCTGTTGGATTTGAAACAAGCCGATCTAACTCCTAACTGGAGGTAGTAATCGCACGATCTTAAAACAAGCCTTTCCTCTCAGCGACCGGATTTCAAACCTTACTTGCTCTCTGTATACTATTTACTGGGGACCGTAAACCTTGCTTGCAATGTTAACCTTCTACCTCCGGGGTAGATTTACAATAAGCAATCCTCTCGATTTACCCAACTCCGCGGGCACTTAATGTCGGACATTTATTCTTTTTTATGAAGAAAGTCTTCAAGTAGAAGAGAGAAAAGGTGGAATAAGATGAAAACATGGCTTCAGCTTACTGTTAAGACCCTGTAAAGAGTTTGCCTGTTGCCCTAGGGCGTGAGCATTTAAAGAATGAATAGTAGGTTGAAGTTGTACAAATCCGCGAACTATACTGAATGAAGCTCCAACTCTTTTCGATTTTATTGTTATCTTCTGTGAATTCTCCAATCGTGTAAGAATCAGTTCTCTTAATTTATTTCCGATAAATTTATTATTCATTGATTGTTCAAACAATATTTCTCTTAGTCTTAAACACTTTATAATCAATGATACAATAAAATATACCTTTCGTATTTCTGGTTTTACAAGCTTTCAACCCTGATGTAGATTTGGAAAATCCTTTGCTAAAATATTACTTTCCTCTTTTCTTGGTAGTGTAGTTTTTAAGCGTGATCTCTTATTCTTTAAAAACTGCCTTTAGAGACTGATATTGAGTGGTCTTCCCATTTCAGTGAAATCGTGCAGAATCTTACTGAAATGTTAATAAGTTAGCAACAGATTCGGCTGTGGTAAATCATATTTTTATATTATAACAACGAAACTTAAGAAGTGTATTCTCATTGTTAAAGTTCCATCTATTTTTATATTTTATCAGTCTCTCTTGAGACACAGCTTCGAAATCTGCACCTTCATTGAAGATTCATTTTCTTTGTTTGCAGTGCAGTATTATACTACATGCGTACTTACTTCACAATTATGTTTTAATCTTCTGTGACTTATTTATTAAATCTGTCGATTAATAAGATTATTATCGTTATTTTACTGTCCACATTCTCTGTCTATTTTTTTTTTTTTATTTTTTTTTTTTTCTAACTATATGCACAGAAAATTCAAATTCCAACCCTTTAATGAGTTGGATCTAGAACTTTGTTAATGGCGTTGATTGTTAAATAATTCAAATATATTGAAACACTGTTATTTGAGTTATCATTGATACAAGCAGTTATTGATACAACAACAATAATGGGTTGTAAAATTATACATTAAGTTAAGTAGGCGAGGAAGCTATGTGCCTTACAAATTGGCAGACTATTTTTGTATATAATAATTGAGTAAAGTGGCTGGATAATAACCCCATTTCTGTAATGACCTATGCTTTTGATTAGGCAAAAAAAGTATAATGCTTTAACTTTCTTCTAGTATCATTATAGTTATTTTATTATGAGATGTAGTTTAAAATTAACGCAGTTTCTTTCAAATATCATATTCTTTACTTATCCTTAGAAAATAAATACCAAATTTATTTATATTTTTAGCTTTTTATTTATTGGTACTTTCTGCTAATAAGTGTTCTAAATCAAAAATTAAAAACCTGTTTTGTTTGTTAAAATAATATTTAGGTATAAAGATAAAAATACATAAACATATTTATGTACATGAACCTAGAAAATGTATTAATACGGACATTATTATTATGTGAACATTAATTTTAAAATGTTATTATTGTTCCTCGAATTTAATTTAAAATATTTTGATTATTTACTTTGATACTTTTAAGTAGAATTTGTTTGTTATCTATAATACAATTTCAATTGTATAAGATAGTTATTTTTTGGTTATACCTTGTCAAAGTTAATTTCAAATAATATGTATTATATTATTTCTCAGTTTTAAGCTAATTTAAGTAGATTATAGTTTAAACATTACCTCTCTTAATGTGTGATTCTATTGTAAGGTTTTATGGTCCCTTATGAAAATAAGGGATTCTAAATTCAGCTTTTGACAAATCAAGAATAAAATTGTCCCTCTCTGGGTAAATGATATATATTATATACCTATTCAGCTCTTGACAAGTCAACACCCGAATTTACAATGAAGAATGATGAGGAGCAATTAAGTTTGAATGTATAGTTTTGTGTATTTTCCTATTAAAGCTTGGCTGTGCTACTTGGAATGTGTCGGTTTCAACCTCGAGAAATTCAGCAGTTTTTCGATGGGACGCATTGACAACTATCACAAATTTCAAAAGAATATTAACATGTTCTTTAAAATGGTGTTTCATATACTATGTGATGTAAATCTTTGTGTTATCAATTGTATTAATCTTCTGTTAGTGTGGGTCGTTTTAAGGGTTAAAACTTCGAAAAATAACTAGGTTATTAAAATTTGGCTATATTTCAACCATCTCCTAGTCATATTCAAGTCTTTCTACATTACAACTATATAACATAATTTATATATATTGAAATAACTAATTAAACAAAATTATTTAACATTGAATATTAACAAAGACATATTGCACTATCAAAAACTTGGTTACTGTGTTGATTGTGCAATCTTTCTTAGTTATTTATTAATGTTAAATATTGTTATATAATTATAGTTACATCAATTATTATGTTTTCATTGTATTGTAGAAAGGCATGAATATGTCCAGGTGATGGTTGAAATTTAGCCAAATATTAATATCCTGGTTATTTTTCGAAGTTTTAACCCTTAACACGACCTAGAGAGGGTCAATTTTAGCTAACTACATACAATAGTATTACTATTTCTTTATACAAGAAAAAGGTATAAACAAATATTGAATCGTCTATATTGCTGTTCGGGCATTTTTCTTTCCATCTAAGATGTAGCATATAGGAATAAAAAACAATTTATTTCTTTGTTATCAGAATGGGGTATGAGGATGAGGGTAGAAGATGAATGTGTTGAACGTGGTGTTTTGTGCCAAGAAACCCAGCTCTAAACTCCTGTCACGTTTCCCTAGCCGTTTTCTTTTCTTATTCATCGTCTAGTTGAAGGAGATCCTTTCTCCTTTTAGAATGAGTCCTTTCTGGACTGTTTTTCGCGTCCTGTGTCAGAGCACGGACTTAAGATTCTCTTGGTACGGATAACAACGACCAGTGGAAGACGAGGGAGATGTTCCTTTTTTTGTAAAATGAAAAGTGAGACGGCAATTAAGGAAGGCAGATTGCTCTTGATAACGGTACTGTTCGGACATGACTTAGTTTAGAGGCTGTGCTTAAAATGCACTATAAAAGTTGCAGATGGTGGAGAATCTAAAACAATGCAAAAAGAAGAAGAATCTTGTGGGCGAAATCATTGAGTTGGAACAAGGAGATATAGATTTATACTGAAGAAAATGAGGAAAAACAACTTAATTTGTGGGTTCAAGCGCTGGAATGCAACTTTGCAAAAAGAAATCAAGTGGAAAATAAATTCCATGACATAACACATCTATGATAAATAATTTGAGGTTTAATATAACCTTTCATTACCCTTTTTCTTTGTCGGCTTTTTTACTGCGGTCTTATATTACTTTGCTTTGTAAGTTTCATCGCACATTTCCGTTTCCTCAATTTTGAACCACTTCCCGTGATTCAATCTTCCCCAAATTTTGCACATAGATACAACTAAGGTGAAGAATACAGAAACAAAAAAAAATAAAAACAAAAACAAAATGGCGTCAAATTTATTTGCTTTTTAAGTTTCATCGCACACCTATTACCCCAATTTTGAACCACTTACCATGATTCAATCTTCCCCAAATTTTGCACATAGATACAACTAAGGTGAAGAATACAGAAACCAAAAAAAAGAAAAATAAAAACAAAATGGCGTCAAATTTATTTGCTTTTTAAGTTTCATCGCACACCTATTACCCCAATTTTGAACCACTTCCCGTCATTTAATCTTCCCCAAATTTTGCCTATAGATACAACTAAGGTGAAGAATACAGAAACCAAAAAAAAGAAAAATAAAAACAAAATGGCGTCAAATTTATTTGCTTTTTAAGTTTCATCGCACACCTATTACCCCAATTTTGAACCACTTCCCGTCATTTAATCTTCCCCAAATTTTGCACATAGATACAACTAAGGTAAAGAATACAGAAACCAAAAAAACAAAAAATAAAACAAAATGGCGTCAAATTTATTTGCTTTTTAAGTTTCATCGCACACCTATTACCCCAATTTTGAACCACTTCCCGTCATTTAATCTTCCCCAAATTTTGCACATAGATAAAACTATGGTGAAGAATACAGAAACCAAAAAAAAAAAAAAAAAAAAAAAAATTATATATAAGTTTGAAAATAAGACCAGTTTTAAAAAATGGCATTTTTATATTAATTATTTACTTCTGCATTAGACATTTTTTCTAATGATTTCCGTGTTTTATACACCAATATAAATGAATAATTAAATTAAAAAAATCATCACTGTTGTAGAACGGACGGATGAGAGTCCACTTCCGCTGTGATCTATTGATGCGGTTAGTGTGTGTAACGTCTCTCACCTCACTTGAATCCTATACATATCTTAGTGCCTAATATTTAGTATTACCTTATAACAATCTTTCCAGTAGAGATTATTGAACTAATATTTCCTACTCAACGCTGATTTTCTGAAGCAGCTCAATCATGCGTCAATGATGGTCGCTCGACATAGACATGTAATTATTTCCTGCAATATATATTGCTTCCGAACTTACCGAAGCGGAAGCTATGTGATCGAAGATGTTTTATTTCAGACATCAGGGATCATTTTTGGTTCCGTGCCCGTCTGTCGGTTTGTCTGGCGCTCAATTTTAATAAAATTGGGATGGTACGTCATAATTTGCTCATTGTTAGTCCCATATTAGTTTCAACCTTCTGCGCCCATTTGTTCCTCTTCCACATGCGCACAAACATACATTAATTTACACCTATATCCGATTTTTATAAAATTTAGATGGTTTGTCGGAAGTAGAAGCTGACAGCCCCAGATTAATTTCAACCGTCTGCGCTCTTTAAATAATGCTAAATTGATACATTTATTCATGTAAAAATTCAAAATAATATTAACAGTTTCATAAAATTCGGGGGGGGGGGGATTTAAATAAGTTTGACAATAATGGGCTATAAACTCATTAAGTAAGTATACAAATTAGGATGCGAGGAAGCTACTGTGGGTTCAACTAACTTATCTTTAGTATGAGCCTTGTCGATTTCAATTACTTTATTGTTGTTAAGGAATAATTAGAATTTTGGTTAATTTTTTCTTTGGTATGTTAAAAAATGTGCTTTTTTTTAAAAAAAAAGGATTTAACCGACATCTTTATTATATTACAATATGCCTACTCATTTCTCATTTAAAAATTTCATTTGATCTGATATTGTAAATTTCAAATGTTTGGTTCGGTAACTAACCCGTTGGTTTTTTTTTTATTATTTTTACAAAATATTATAGTCTTAATTATTTCGATAATTTTATTGAGTATAATTTCTTCTCTTCTTTTCACCTGACTTTTATAATCATTGAGATTCATTTCACGATAAACAAGCTATAGTATTTTGAAGCTCAAAATATAAAAATAATTTCAGAAGCATAATTGAAGTATAAGGTCAGATGTAAAGCGATGCCAATTTAGATGATTCAGGCGGGGGAAGTTGAGCAGGCAAGAGGCCGAGCCTGTTTACACTAAAAACATCTAGTGAAAGTACGTAACAACACCGAGAGCAACCAGATAATAGGTAAACTACTTTACTCTAGAATCTCTCCACTAAGAGCAGAGGCCTCATCAGGTTCAAAATCCAGTTAAACCTTTTAACCTTAACCCAGATAACCTGCTTACCTGATACGTGCTTTTAACAACAACAAAAACCTACTAATTAAACCAGATACCTATCTCTAGCCAAGCCAATGTAAAACAATGTTTGCAAAGGGGGTTGCATCTGGAAGAAGTTATATTAAGGTTTCTACAGCTCGAGGCAGGTTCTAAAGGCTTTTTGGTTTTTAAGGTTTTTAACAAATAGCTGGGGTTTGGGAAGAGATTTTTGTGCAACCAAGCTTACCAAAGATGACGGAAGCATTATGATAATTTTGAAGAACGGATTGTTTTTTTCTCCAAATTGTTAATGTCCTCACAGCACACACACGCATTTAAAAGGACTAAACTATATTGACATAACAGAACGTTTCTGAGCTTGTATCTGTCTGTCAACACTTTTGGAAACGCCAATATTTTGAAAACAATTTGTCCGATTGTAAAGAATTTGAGATGGTATGTCAAAGTTAGCCCTCAGAATATGTACCATTAAATATGGTTGTTTGTGGTTAAAAAGCCTTCTTTTAATTATGATTTTGCTTCCGAGCTTACCGAAGGTAACGGGAGATATGTGATCGTCCTGAATAACGAAAATATGTTATGTCTCCGATTTCAAATATTCCAAGACAGAAATCCGTTTCAGACGTCAACGAACATTTTTTTTGGTTGCGTGTCTGTCTATCGGTCTGTCGCTCAATTTTTGCGAAACGACATCTCTTATAAACTACACATCCTATTTTAATGAAATTTGTATGGTAGGTCATTATTAGCCCATTTTTGGCCCCATATAAGATTCAACCTTCTGTGCTCATTTGTTTTCTTCAACATGCGCACAAACATACATTTATTTACACCTATATCTTCATAAGTATACTCATCTGATTTTTATGCACCTTTTATAGTTTATCGAAAGTAACCCGCAGAAATACCCAGATTAATTTGAACCGTCTGCGCTCTTTAACTCTTGCTAAATTAATACTTTAATTCATGTAATAAATCAAAACAATTTTGATTGATTATAAAAACGGGAGAGACAAAAAATTAGACAATAATGGCTTGTAAATGCATAAAATCAATAAAGTACGTGATAGGATGCGATGAAGACATGTGCCACACTAATTGGCAGTATATTTTTTAATCCAGTCTAAACTAAAAAGGAAAAAATCCCAAATAACTTTCGTTTATATAATAGAAACTTCATCGCTTTGGATGTTAACAACCTTTAAACGGCTAACATAATCTGTTCCACTAACTTTTCATGGGTAAATATTGTTTCTTTTAGAACTTTTCTTTGTTTCGGTAATAAATAATAAGTGTCGGTATTGGTATTGGTTTTGTTTAGTGGATCTTTAGATACATAGATATATATATATATATATATATATATATATATATATATATATATATATATATATATATATATATATATATATATATATATATATAATTAGGTTTTTTTTACTCTCATATTTATATCTGTGAATGGAATCGGACTAACAGTGAAAGAATTGAAAACATACCTTACTTGGTTTAAACCAATTTTAGTTTTTTTTATTCTCTCCAACACTTCCAACAATAGTAAATTTAAATTTTCTCCTGAGTCAAGTATAAAATCCTTGAGGCGATATACAAAAGTAAAATGGTAGTTTGTAAAGCTTTGAAGTTGTATATTTGAAAATCCGTAGTTTTATAAGTAATATTTCTTCTAGCTTAAAAAGTCCAGTGTGTGAAGTACCATATCTGTATCTACTTTATATCCTAAAGTCCGAGTCTAAACTAAGCCTCTCATGCAAGTGAAAGCAGTACCAATATAAGAGTATATTTGTACTTTTTAACTCTTATTTTTGTATCCTTTACTCGTGACTTAGACCTTAATAGTCGTATGACTTTATTAAGGAACAGAATACTACTTAAGTTCTGAAAGTTTTTTTTTTTACAATAAAACCAGCCCACTTTATTTATACTTCAGTTGATAAATAAAAACGAATAAATATGGATATATAGGAATAGAGCTGAAGGTAGTAGAAGTTATAAATAAGGAGAAAGGTGAAATGCTCATGAGTGAACATTTTTTATAATTTATGTGCTATTTTGTACATGTGTGGTAACTTTAAATCATGATCAAAAATATTCTTAGGGTTGGAAGATTATATTTAAGAATTTTAATTGTGCTCATTTTATTGTTTCGAAAACTGTGTACCATTAACTTTGATAACTGTTTGATATGGTTTAAAATTGATTTTTATTGTATGTTTTTGTAATTTTGCTCTTCTAAATTTAGTATTACCTTAAATGGTATGGTCGAAGTAGCGTATTTGGGGTCACTTGGGTAGATGCGGGAAAAATGGCAAATGTAATAAGTACACAATTAAAGTTTGTTTCAGAATATTGATCAAAGTTGCATTATTTATAGATACTTTTTCATTTCATACCTATTCTCAAACACCTAGATACGCTACATCGACCGACAGAAATTCAACTAAACTTTCTCCTATGCGTACATATTATAGTAACTGATTTTAAATCCCATGGTATCTCATTTAATTTTTAACAAATTTAAAATTTGTTCGAAAGGTGGTCGTTTTTCTTTTTGTTTTCGATTTTCTATAACATCTTATTTATTTTCATCAATATCACAGAAACTGGTTTTTCCGGGGAAAACGACTTATATGGCGTTAGATTCGTATTTATCAAGCAATGTTTCAGAGTTTTCTGGGGGGGGGGGGGCCTAAAGTTGTAGGTAAAATTCATTTCTCGATTTCGCTTCGAGGTATGAATTTTGCTGGAAATCTATACCAAATTTAACCAAAATCGGCTGATTAGGTTAACTCTACGCGTCTGCACAGACTACAGACAGATAAAAAAAAAAAAAAAAAAAAACCTTTTAAGACGCTAGAAGGTGTAAATCCATCAAAATCAATAATAGTACAATACTTTCTCTCTATGTATACAACGTATATGAGAAAGTAAAAACGCTTTAAAAAAAATATATTTGGTTTAAGTAAATCAAAATATTAAGTAGGTATATATTTTATAGGTGTTCTAAGCTCTTCTTGTATATTATATCAGCCGATATAAGGAAAACATTTGTCTTTAAATCACAATTATAGGGACAAAGCGTTTTCTCTAAGCGTTAATTCAAATTGAACCTACATAATATATCTTTAAACGACTAAATTAATTTTAATGATTTTGTTTCATTTTATTCTAAGTTAGTTGTTTTTACAGATGTGTGTTGCTGCTTACTCATAATAGTTAATAAAATTATTATTTTACCTCCAGCGGGGAGAAAAAGTGAACTTTCCTCCCCAGTGTACAGGGAGGGAAGTTACTCATTGCACCCGGTCGGGTTAAACAGGGAGTAATGAAAAATAAGGGAATCATGAGAGTTCATGATTCCCTCCAGTGTTGCCCTAGATAAAGCCCAAGTAAATAAGGTTGGTGCTAAAACACATTTTCATTTAATAAGTTTTGTTCTATGTCGAAATCTATAATGTCATTTCACACATGTCATGTAACCTCCACAACGGTTGCCATAGTGATTCATCAGTAAAAGAAACAAACAAGTTAAAAGTGGAAACATAATTTCTAAATGTAGATTAACTAATCCATATTTAAATACATCAGTTATCAACACTATTCAATACACGAATCAGCTTCCAGCTGATTCTCCCATTTAATTTTAGCATTGAAATTCAAATAATTATTATCTATAATTTAATTTTAACGTGATTAAACTTATTTAGAGAATTGTTAATATTATATCTAACTATATTTTTTTTTAAGTAAATGTTAACCTATGTATTTTTTGTTGAATAACGTAATTTAAAATTAAAATCTTTCCATATTGTTTTCTCCCTTCTGGAGGTAAAATCTTGTACGTACCTTGGGAGTAAAAATCACTTGCACCCTCGCGATGATTAACTACCTCGGCTCCGCCTCGGGAGTGAGCGTTATGGTTCCCTCGGCTTCGCCTCAGGAACCAACTTCATCGCTCTGGGTGCAATCACTTACCTTCCTCCCTTGGTGCGTAAATAACTATTACATAATATATTTCTATGGTCATGACTGTCTTTTAATTTTGAATTTATTTCTGTTACAGGTAAGTGGGGAAAAACATCTTGTTTTTTAGTTTTCAAGAATTGTAGTCCTAAATTTTATGATTCTTCATTCTCTGCAGGTATGAAAAATTTGGTTTTATTAATTATATTTTATATTTATATTATTTAATAGATTTTAATAAGGTAAACTTCTGTCTCAACTCCTACTTAGGCCCTACGCACACGGATCCACTTATCGAAAGAAACTGATCACGATCACAGACGTAAATTACAGTCTGCTATTAGTCGTACCTTAGTTCTTCAATGGGGCACTAATTTTATTAATTTAAATTAAATAAAATAGAAATGCACATCTTATTTTCTACAGTATAACATTTTCCTTTGACCTTCAAAAAAATAATAGTTCGCTCTTACGATCTTGTGCTATGATAACATTATTTCTCCTTCAATGATCATAGAACTACAAAATCAACGGTCTTGATAATAGTAAAATCACGACTCTCTATCCTCCAATGAAGCAAAAATAATTATTTTAGTTCCATGTAGATTTTTATGTACCCTCACATTATTTTTTTGGAAAAAGAAAACAATTTGTTGAAAAGAAAAATATTTTATATCGCTTGTTCGTGTTTTGTTTATGTATGTTTGTGAATGAACTATATGTCTCCACTTTCATTTTGGTTCTTTCTGCGATCTGATAAATCTCAAAATCCGGATTAGAATGGAATTTTTGGAAAATCCTGACTTTTTGATTCCATTGCATATGGATAGATTACACTCGAAGATAATTCCTATAAGCTTTTTAACCCAGTAGATAAGGTTGTTCCCGTGTTCTTTTTCTGGGATTTTCTAATGTATAGTTATACTTATTTAGTTTTTAAATTAACTATTTTTTTATACCCAATAATTTTCTATGACCTTGAACTTTATATTAGGTGAATAGCTTGTATTTTTTAAACTTTTAAACCAATTGATATAATAATCTTAAAGGATGTTTATTTCGATAAACACACATAATTTCAGCTCTACAATACTTTTAACCAGATTGATAAAATTATTCCCTTAGATTATCACATTCAAATTCTATATAATTTTAAAATTAGTGTTTTATTTATTGTTTTAATCTATAATTTCCTTTGACATTGAACTTTATTTTTAACTATGTAGAATTTTGTTTTGTTATTACCTAAGAATTTTCCATTCTTCCTGTTTATTATTTCTTATTTTGCAATTTTGTATGTTTATCAAATTTTTATGCGGAAATAATATTTATGGAAAACGATCTTGAACTTGGTTTTTGATTTATAAATGTCAAGGGTTTTTATGCAGCGATGATGACAATAAGTTATACAGTATAAAAAAATAGTTTTTTTTTATTATTTGATTGGTGGAGAACGCTTTAATTCTGAGGTAATATTTATTCCTCGATTTCACCTCAATATAAAAACCAAATTTTATATGAATTGCTCTTAAGATTAGGCACTACGCACCACCACAAAAAAACAGAATTTTCCTAAGTTTTTTTTGCCTCAGGGGATCTTTAAGTGAGAAATTGTATAACTTACTTACTCCATGACTTAAAAGCCTTAGGCCTGCCTTTGCCTGGCAGTTGAGGTCTTAGGCCTGCCTTCGCCTGCCAAAGAAATAACTAATTTACTAACTCTATGACCCAACAGCCGTAAGCCTGCCTAAGAAATTAACTAACTTACTAACTCCATGACCCAACAGCCTTAGACCTGCCAAAGAAATTAACTAACTTACTAACTCCATGACCCAACAGCCTTAGACCTGCCAAAGAAATTAACTAACTTACTAACTCCATGACCCAACAGCCTTAGGCCTGCCAAAGAAATTAACTAACTTACTAACTCCATTCAGCCTTAAGCCTGCCAAAGAAATTAACTAACTTACTAACTCCATGACCTAACAGCCTTAGGCCTGCCAAAGAAATTAACTAACTTACTAACTCCATGACAACAGCCTTAAGCCTGCCAAAGAAATTAGCTAACTTACTAACTCCATGACCCAACAGCCTTAAGCCTGCCAAAGTAATTAACTAACTTACTAACTCTATGACCCAACAGCCTTAAGCCTGCCAAAGAAATTAACTAACTTACTAACTCCATTCAGCCTTAAGCCTGCCAAAGAAATTAGCTAACTTACTAACTCCATGACCCAACAGCCTTAAGCCTGCCAAAGTAATTAACTAACTTACTAACTCTATGACCCAACAGCCTTAAGCCTGCCAAAGTAATTAACTAACTTACTAACTCTATGACCCAACAGCCTTAAGCCTGCCAAAGAAATTAACTAACTTACTAACTCCATTCAGCCTTAAGCCTGCCAAAGAAATTAACTAACTTACTAACTCCATGACCCAACAGCCTTAGCCTGACGGTTGAGGTCAGGCCTGCCTAAGGACTTATAGGTACTTCTTTAGATTGTTACCCCCCTATGTTGTTTTAGTGTAAAAATTACTTAGATTAAATAACAATAAAGACAAAGGGATATTTAGTTCAATGTACTTTGGGACAAAGGAATATCCCACTTCAATTTTGATAAGGGGAGTAACAGTCTAAAGAAGAACACTCTGTTCACCTTCTTTAGATTGTTACTCCCCTCTGTTTATTTTATAAGGGGAGTAACAATCTAAAGAAGTGCCGACTTATATAACTACATATATATATATGTAATGGATGACACGAGGTTAGTGTGTCGCTCCGTCAGCTGTTATTCAGGAATTTCTTTAAAACCTTGTTAATGATATCCACTCATGTCCATAATTAGGATTTTATTATTCTTCTTATAAATTAATAGTATGTATTGTATTGTGATATGCGGGGAAACTATGTAATTTTAATGTCTAGAAATCTGAAATCTTAAGTTTTCATTTTTGCATTTTTTTTCCGATTTTTTTAAACAAAAGAATTTTTACAACATTAATGAAATTATGGCTAATTCATTTAGCCTATATAGTTAGATGTTTACTATTAATTATTAATTAATTGTGGGTGATTTTCCATTATTTCTATTATATTAAGAAATAATTTTAAGATAAAACACGAGTTTTGTTATAAATAGACTATACAAAATCATGTAATTTTTTTTTATAACTAAGTCATAAAATAGTTTAATATGTATTTGTTTCGCTGAGATAAAAAAAAATGAAGGTGTTATTATATGATCTTTAAAGATAATGTAAAATCAAATTACCTTAGCGGCATCTTTTAAGATTGAGAAAATAACATTACCTTAACGATATTTAATCGCTTGGCAAGTAAATATTAAAATAAATTAATTATTAATAGTTTTTATGCGATAAACATGTAAATTTTTTCTGTGTTCTACTATTATTTTTATGTTTATAAATTTTATAATATAATAAATTTAAGGATCATTTTTACAGTAGAAAGTTTATTTAAAGGAAAATAAGTAAAAATTGTATTGTTTAAAGTATAAGTCGATAGTAATTATAATCGATACAAGAAGACACCATATACGAATGTAAATTTCACTGGGCGAGAATAGATTATGTGTTATGTATTAAATAAAAACATGTTAATACTTTCCTTTAACTCTTTAGATTATTTTTAAAACTCTATAAGTTATGATCTTAATTTGGTTACACACAATGAACAATTATCAATAATCAATATGCGTTCTCACTACTATATCGATTTATAAAAATCGAATCTAAATTTGTATGTTTACTGAAAAATTAAATAGAAACACAATTACAAAATAGTCTGCCAATTTAGTGTGGCTCGTAGCATTTTCGCGTCCTATCCCTTTTACTTTAATGATATTATGCTTTTGCAAGGCAGAAGTCGTTCCAGACATCAGAAAAACATTTTTGGTCTCGTGTCTGTCTGTTGGTCTGCCTTTCAATTTTTGCGAACCAACATATCTTAAAAACAGATCGCCCGATTTTAATGAAATTTGGTTGGTAGGTCATAATTAGTCCATTGTCTGTCCCATGTAAGTTTCAACAAGTTGCGCCCATTTGTTTTTTACCTCATTGTATGTACTATTTTAATTTTTGTGGAGTTGTAAATGGCTCAACTCGAACTTTGATGTCTGAAAAGTTAATAAAGGAATCCATATCATCATTTTCTATGTACCAGGTACCACGTATCCATGTTCTAAAGACGGACTTAAAACCCGTCTGAATTTTATATAAATTGACATTTATTTTAATGATTTTGCTCAGGGCACCTCATCATCATTAGGTCATTGAAGTACAATTATCGCAAAAGTTAGAGTAGAATAACTTCGATAATAAAGTTGACATCAATAGTTAAACTCGATCTTTTTTATGTTATTAATAGTAGCGTTGGGAACCAATCGATTGAAAACAGTCGACTAAACGGTTGTTTTAAAATATTCATTCATTCGGTTGTGGATATCTAGTTTTCATTCGAATGATATCAGTCTATAGTTTGGAGTTGTATTAGTTGTAATTCGGACGTGTATATGTAGACGTGTGTATAACGAGATAACGAGTGTCATGCACCTTCTCACCCCTCCTCCGCTCTGAACCCTTCACCGTCGTTCCTTTCCCCTACCCAAAACCAAAAAACATCCGAATGAAACATTCGAATAAAAAATTCGAATGGATTCAGTCTCAGTCTATATTTTTTCATTCGAATGAAAACGATGTCGTAGCAGGCTGTAGTTTGGGACGAGATAACGAGTGTCAAGCGCCTTCTCACTCTCACCCCCCCTCAGCTCTGAGGCCTTTGTGGCCTCCACCGTACTACTCCTATATAAAAAAAAACCATTCGATTGAAAAATTCGACTTGCTGGTTCAGTCTCGGTCTATATTTTTATTCGTATATCCTATACCCGCTATGAGACTGTTTTCAGTCGATTGAATTCAATCGACTGTTTTTTCCCGAATCGACTTATTCATTCGGTTGTTTTTTCTAGTCAGTTGTCCCAACGCTAATTAATAGTACGATAAATTGCGTTCTGCAGAACAACTTTTTATTTTATATGTCCCCGAATTATAAAATTCCTAGGCAGAAATCCGTTTCAGACATCAGGGATTATTTTTGGTCCCGGTGTGTGTCTGTCAGTCTATCCAATATTTTTGGGAACCAAAAATATATAGGTTTCTTTTTCACATGCCCCTTTTTTTTCTCTTTTTTTTTGGTCTTTTATAAAATCTCATATCTTTAAAAGTTCTCATCTGATTTTTAATAAATTTTTATAAGCCCACAGATTATCCAATGTTAATTTCAACCGTCTGCGCTCGTTAAATTGATACTTCTATTCATGGAAAAAATTAATATTATTTTAGCAGATTTAAAAAAAGAGGCGTTACGTAAAGAGGGGTAACAATAACTGGTTGTAAAAGCATAACATTACTAAAGTAAGTGGTAAAACGCTAGGAAGTTGTATGCCACATTAATTGTCAGTCTTTTTTCAAGTGTAAACCGATACAGAGTAGTAGAAATATACTAATGCAAGGTAGATATTAAAGTTCTGATCGCGTTCGCGTTGTGCGATGCCTGAAACGTGTAAATCTATTTATTTTTACTCATACTTTCTAAATGAACTAACACTTTAGAGTCTAAGAAGTAAATTA
Organism: Gerris lacustris; assembly: GCA_951217055.1. Classification (NCBI taxonomy): domain Eukaryota; kingdom Metazoa; phylum Arthropoda; class Insecta; order Hemiptera; family Gerridae; genus Gerris; species Gerris lacustris. The sequence goes on along the minus strand of OX578283.1, from coordinate 20,127,964 downwards.
TAATTTACAATTTTTAACATAAAGCCTTTGGATATTAGATTCAAACCATTTATAGATAGTTTTATAGTAAAGTTTTTCCTTTCTCTTTAAGAGAAAATCAAATAAATGCTTTAAAAATACTGTAATTAAAAACGTGCGGGGATGGATAAATTCAATTATTAACACTACGAGTATTATTAAATTATTCCATATTTACCATCGTTATTAAATTTTATTCTATAAATCTGAATTGTGTATTCCATAGAAAGCGAAATCGAAATCTATAAAATTGTGAATTCAATCTTTTAAAACAATATAATGTTATGATTTATAATAGTTATTTTCGTACTTCGTAACGTAACGATGTATCTACTTTTGATTTAATGGACACGGTGTAATAATATTACACTTCTTTGTAATAAGGATGAAGTGAAATATGAACTTGTTTAATAATTCTATTCATAACATAACACTGCTAGTAAGTGTTAGCCTTAAGATTAACATCATTGTGTTACATATTCTTTAGATTTGCTACTGTTTAATTATAATGCCAACAGATTATAATTAATATCCTTATAATACTAACATAGAAAAAGTTTATAATACTGTAGTCATTTATTTTTTTTATCATTTATAATTCGGAATTTCTAATACAAACGTAGAAACGTGAATTATTTTATAAACCATATTTAAAATATATATATTGCGATTTTTTTTTAACGTGGATATGTTGTTTGGCATACATTTCCGTCATCTAAAAACGACATGAAAAAAATCGAAATGCAAAAAAAGTGATGCTCTTAAATATTGTATTAGGAAGTTAGGATATAACAGTAGATAGTGCAGTTTTTACTTTTTAATATACTATATTTCGGCACCAGTAGCGATCACAAAAACGTATCCTTGATTCAATGTTTTTGCTTGAAGTGGAGAAAGTTGTTTAGAAAAGGAAGGTTACAAGATGCAGGTTATAAACAAGTGCGATTTCGTGAATTTATTTGTATTAAGCTTTAGCTGGAAGGCAAAGTATGGCACTTACTTGTTTTGTAGCTCGTATTCCAATACTTATAAACAGAGTATTCGTTAGAAAAACAAGGTATATCAATTATGATTTGAACACTTTGTATAAACCTATATGCTATATGCCTACAGTGTTACATCGGAGTTAATTATAGTCTCTAAGATAGTCATATCCAGGATACTGAAATGCAATATCCAATGCAGGCCTAGCCGGAAAACCCCGGTTTAGGAATTCCGTTATCATCAGACTGTGGTTAAACTGAAAGTCTGAAATCTTCAACTTGTTACATGTACGCTAAACCCCTATCTTTGATGATCCGGGCTCTTAAATAGCATGGACATTGAGTGTTCACCTAAGAAAGCTTTAAAAGTTAGCTGTGTGGGAAAATACCCAGGATAAGAATACGAAGTAGACAGTGTATCTCCTGTCAAGTAGACAGGAGATAGTGGAACTCGTAATAGTAATAATCATTCTTGTGGAGTGAAGAATGATTAGGGGCCCATACACGGTGCGATTTGTTGAACAACCGAGCCCATACACGGTATGATTTGTTGTACAACCAAGTTGAACAACCGAGCCCAAACACGGCGCGATTTGTTGTACAACCATGTTGAACTACCGCGCCCATACACGGTGCGATTTGTTGTTTATCCAAGTGGAATAACAAAACTAAAAACAGGTTTCATAAATATTTATAAAGTTGTTCAACTTGGTTGTACAACTCGGTTGTACAACAAATCGCACCTTGTATGGGCCCTTTAAGTAATTATGTTAGAAGCTTTTATTTACAAATTTACGATTAAAAAAATCAAGGAATAAATCATTTTAAGGTTTCACGAATGTGCATTTATTAACTAAGCTTTTAAACTTAAATTCAAGTTCCTTCAAATCTATAATATATTTAATTACTGCTGTCTAAATTATAACTTTTCAACAATATTGGCTTACATGTGGACCAAGCTATTCCCTGAATAAATATAAGCTATTTCTGAATAAATATGCATTAAATCTAATACATGAAAATATCAAATATATTAAATCATGTTTTGCATGTGTTTAAAATTATTAAGTATGTTTTGCTTGAAATTGAGAATTTACTAAGTTGAGTTAAAAAGTTTTAATTAACTAATTAGAATTTTATTTATTTATTTCTTGTGTTATTGTTGTTCCCTATATTTTCACAAAATTATTGAACTCCTTTTCTTCTGATTATAGGTCACTGCATTTCCCTTATACAATTGCAACTTTCATAATTTGAAATTTGTATTCGGTCACTATTGAAATAAAATTAGGTTGAATTCGGTATTAAACCTAATTTTGTACAGCTGTAGACCTCGATGAATATAAATTGCTCTTATTGAAACGGAAAATCAAGTTAATAACGCTGCTAGATAAACTGAAAGGTGTGCTGGTCTACTGAAAACTTTTATAAACGGAATCGACAGGACGTAGTTAAAGAAAAACATAAAAAATAAAATAAAAAGCTTGTTATAAATATCCGACCGGTCTAATAGTTGTATGCGAATATAATGTAGCAGCTTTTTTCACGGTTATCTTTGGCACGGATTTCTCTTAAATCTTTTAGTTCTTACTTTTACTCCTCTGTTTTTATTATTCCACTTTTATTTATTTATCATTATAATGTAATAACAATGCTGTATTCTTTTAACGTTTTGTAAATAATAGTCGTAGAGAAATAAAAGGATTTAGTTGATTTTGGTGTCCTCCCTGCTACCTTGGGAATTAGGCCTGCGTGAAAGTGTTTTTTCTTTTTCTTTTTTTTTCAATTTGTCTTTTTCTTCTTAGTTTTCTGTAATATCAAAATGTTATACTCCAACGAAAAATATAAAAGGTTAATAACATAAAAAAATGTTTAAAAAAAAAAAAAAATATAATATTTCTTTTTAGGTTATACTAACTTTATGGATCCAATTTTCTTTTTTCCTGAATTAAAAAAATAGATTTTTCACTTTGAATTATTTTCTATAGTTGAAGGATGATATTTATATCAGTTTTTAAGTTGATTTTTTTTCCATTATAGTTCAAGATGCAATCTTCTCACTCCATTTCCTTTGAGTATGAAATCGCTTTATCTTAGAGGTTCTGAACGGACCAATACACCCACTTGTATAGAAGGGAAGCATTTAAACAAATTATCCGCTGTAAAAACCGGTAGAGGTCTCGGTGCATCGGCAACTGTACCTCTGTTTAACCCACTGACCGACTCCTTAAAAATCAATTGCAGTTAATTCTGTTAAAATCGAGGGAAAAATTGGTTGTTATTAGTGTGTTCGGTCAACTGGAATATAAAACTACTGTTCATTTTACTATCGTGATATTGCATTCAACGTTTAAAGATAATTTAAGAAATTATTATTATGGTATTTGTACCTATGAATGGTAAGTGACTGCAATGAGCTCTTAGAAACTAAATTGTCAGTCATCGATTTATTTCATTCCCGATCATTAGAAAGGGATAGTTTTGAGCAAATGTGTCCACGAATACTCCTCATTTATCTCTTCTAATAGTAAGTGATCATAATGGGCACTTAGAAACTAAATTATGAGTTATCGTGGTAATGTATTCAGAATTATAATTAAATGGGGACTGCTTTGAGTTAATTTACCCATAAATACTCCTCTTTTATCTCGTCTAATAGTACGTGATCATACTGGGCACTTAGAAACTAAATTGTGAGTTTTCATAGTATTTCATTCGGAATTTTAATTAGAAGGGTATAGCTTTGAGCTAAGTTATTAATTATGTAGCTTCTCTGATGGTGTTTATTATATTTTAATATTTTCTATTGGTGTATTTTTAAACAATCTTAAGTTTACAGAAGAAAATCAACTTAATATTCCTTAATTACAATTATTATTGTAGATGAAAGGTGTATCCCTCAATAATTATGTTGTTGATAGTGGGTCAATAGGGATGTATAAAAAACAAACTCCTATCTCATTTTGTTTGCTATATTTCGACCCATTCTTGAGTCATTATCAAGCATCTATAACAGAAAAATCATAACTATATCAACCGTCCATCTTTAAAATAAATTAACAATTATCCCCTTCTAAAAACTCAACTAAATTACAATAACAACAAATTGTAACAATTTTAGGTTTGGACTTGGGGTATTGTCCTTCATAGGATGGACAGGTTTAGGAGACTTAGGTGCATAAAAGCATTTTAAAAATTGACGTTTTTTGTTTCAAAACAAAATGATTAGATCTTAGCAAATGTAAATGGTAAGAATAGTAATTTTCCAAAATGTTTTCCAATTTATTATTATTATTAATCGAAAAGAGTAGTGTAGAGATTACTCAGAGGAATAAAAAAAAATACGTGTGGTGTTGTGGGACACCCGGTAGGAACGAAGTTCCTTACATTTTTCATTAAATATAAATTATAAAATCACACTGCTAAGTACGTATACATTGCTAACTACTTATACATGGCGGAGTTAGAAAAGAAACAAAATTAAAAGTAACGAACTGTTTGTACCTAGCAGAGTTAAGGCCAGTGGCGTAACTAAGAAATCCGGCGCCCCCCCGCAGCCTTTGAAAATGCGCCTCCAATAGCTAACAAAATTTACCCTCCCTCCCCCAGAAGTAGGGGGGGGGGGGGGGCCCTACTTCTTTTTGTAAAAATAATTTATTTTGCAATTTATTTAATTTCTTGCTTCTTCCTTGAAGACTTGAACTGGAATATCTTATTCAAATAATATACAGATGCACGCATAAAGCCACTGAATACCCTAATTAAGAAACTAAAATACAATATACAACTATACACATACAACACAATCTGACAATTAATGTGGCACATATAGCTTCCTCACGTCTTATTTTGTATTCTTTAATGATTTTATGCTTTTAAAACTTATTATTGTTGAATTTATTTCATTTTTCCCCCTATTGATTTTAAATTAATCAAAATTGTTTTGATTAATTTAACATGAAATAAAGTACCAATTTAGCAAAATTTAATGAGTGCTAACGGTTGAAATTAATCTAGGATTATATGCGGGCTACTTTCGACAAACTATCCAAATTTAATAAAAATCAAATAAGTACACACTTTTAAAGATATTATAGGTGTAAATTAATGTATGTTTGTACGAATGTGAAAGAGAAAGAAATAGGCACTCACGATTTCAACTAATATGGGACCAACAATAAGTTAATCATGACGTCATGACCCCCCATCAGGGGCGGTCCTAGGGGTAAGTTTTGGGGGGGGTAATCAATATCATTGTCCTTATTTCCCCTCTTCTCCTCAAAATAATTAGAAAACTACGATAGACGATCTTATACATTTAGAACCCAAAATATCAAGTCCCCCCCCCCCCCCCCCCCCCCCCGAATAAACTTGAAGTATTGCATAAGCTCCATAAAAAACCCCTCTAAAACCAGAAAGGGGACAGTAGCTCTTTAAAAAAACTGATTCCTAGTATAGCTACTCTTACAAAGAGTCTCTTACAAAGAGACTCTTACAAAGAGTCTCTTACTTTGTTAACAATTTTTTATTTATTTCATAACTGTTATGAAATAAAAAAAAAAATTTATTGAACATTATAATAACCTTTGCAGATGATAAAAAAAAGATCATAAACACAATATTCTAAGATTAAAAAAAATTAGATTAAAAATTAAAAATTATTTTGAAAAATAACTGACTTTGACAAAGATAGGTTCAATGAATGGCTGTAACAAGGACATTTCTGAGCATTCTTTAATTGTTTTTTAAGTTCAGCCACTGCTCCTACTTGGTCAGACATCATCACACTACATGTGTCTGTCCCTATACCTACACAATCATCGTATGGTAAGCTGTTGTCACTCAAAAATTTGAGGACAGTATTAGCTAACACCTTTCCAGTTGCTTTTGGTTCAGTACTAACATCTTCATCGAAATTATCCCCGTATACATCTACAAAAGACACAAAGTCTTCTTTAATTGTTAGTTTTTTCGTCAAAATATCTTAGAACGATTGACATTTGTGACGTTTTACTGATGTCGGTGGTTTCATCAAAAATTATGGAATAGAATTTATTTAATTTAATTTCAGAAACAATTTTGTCAAGAATTTCATTACCACAACAAGAAATAATTTCATTTTGCGTATTATTACTAATATAAGTTGCTTTGCAGTTTATATGTTCTAAATAATTTTTTAAATTATTATCACCATTCAGGGCTCTATATTTTAACAACTCTCTGAAATTTCCCTGGTTAGTATCGATGTCTTGTTCTTGTTTAACGTCCTGATCATCTTCTAGAGTCTAGAGAAATAAATGAAAATTCGCCATCATCTCTATGGCCTCGCAAAGATATATTTTGGCGCCCTAAAAAAATTATTGACTCAATTATGGGCTTCAATTTCTGACGGTTTTCTAATATTTGGCTTTCTCTAGTAGATATCAGTTTGTTAATTATTTTTTCTTGTGGATTTTCCACCCTTTTAATAAATTCATTAGCTTTCTGTTGCTTCTTTATGGTATAAGTGGTTATTATGAACTTCCAAATCCCCATCTTTGCAGTTTTGAATATTTTGTTAATGGATTTTTAACCAATTTATTTAAAGGCGTGCTTTTATTAACGCCGCCTAATTTACTAGAAAAAAATACGCAATATTTACATAGAATACCATTTAAAATTTTTGAATATGTTAACCACTGATAATTGTTGAAATGTTTTGGCCCTAAATAGCACTTAGCGTCTTTTCCATTTTTATTGTGAATCGAAAATGGAAATGTAAAGTCAGCATCAGGCTTCCAAGCTAGTTCAATTATATTTTTTAAATCAAAGTCCGTTAAATTTTTAAATTCATTATTAATGTAATGTCCTATATCTATATTATTACCTTGTACTATTTGCTTGGAGTTCACATTTCTCACTTCAGTGTCACTGTCATTGTTTATATCTGTTGAAGTTGGAATAATCGAGCAGCGTGGACGCTTTGTTAAGTATTTATCCATAATTTACGAACACAATTAAATCGCGCAATTAAACAAAAATTTTCAACAAAGAAATAATTTTAACAAAAAGAACTACAACAAATAAAATATTTAGACGTTTTAAATGTAAGGGTGAAATAATGAAATAGGTCTGAACAGTGATAAGTCAAAGGTAGAACTAAAATAAAAATAAATTATTGTAAGATAGATATAGAGGGGGTAGGGGGTTAATAAAAACAAGTCACATATACATATATACCACTACTTATAATGGTATAACTCTTTAACTATCGGATTCGGTGCTTTCATCTCGAGTCGGTCTTTAAGTCTCATCAAAGTACCCGAATGCTCCACTCCCTATCACCTAGTAGCTGCTTATCTACACTTTCAGTAATGTCCCCTTTTTTTTCTTTAGTATTGTATTAGATTATTAAAAGATAATACAAAATATATATTATTTAGAAATATAACTTTGTTATCTGTTATCTCCAAGCCATTTGGTGTTTTCTTTGAGGTTTTTTTTTTATTTCTCCAAAAATCCTGGGGGGGGTAATTACCCCCATTACCCCCCCCGTGGGACCGCCCTTGCCCCCCATCCGAATTTAGAAGAAGTAAGGGGGGTTAAGAAAGAAAGAGAAATACATATTATATAGCAAAGACAAGCGGTAGAGAAAGAGATGGAAGTATAACTTGTTAAAGTTTGGAACAGATTTCCTTATCAGTACAGCTAAAACCGGATTAGATAAGATAACTTTTAGTTGTAATAAACACTTTGATCTCCTGCCAGTCGAAAATGAAGAAGGGAGCCCGATATACTTACCCATATTATTATAGGTATAGTGACACTTAACTAGAAAACAAAACTGAGCAATAAGCTCTAAACCAAAACATTTCATATCATTCTCACTCTGTTTAAATTTTATTATTTGTTTATCTTTCATTTATTTTCATCTCCCAAAAATAATTTTAATAAAATAATTCCACCCACATAGAGTTTCTAAAAATTTGTATTATTAAATATAAATATTATTGTTTATTCATTTTTCGGCGCCCCCTAGAGCAGGCGCCCCCCCGCGCCGCGGGGTTGGCGGGGGCGCTATTTACGCCACTGGTTAAGGCAAAATTTAAAAAACATCATTATTTGTCTAATTAAAGCAAGCGTCTTACTATAAATATATATTGAATATAAGAAAAAAGTTGATAATGATGAGTTTATAGTGAAAGAGTATGTTTGTTAAAGGAGTTTGGATTGAAATAGGACTGTTTTCTATCTACCCGGCCAATTAATTTAAAATATATCTCTTCCCTACTCTACAGCTTCTGCTTGTGTCAGGGTGAAATTTTACATGATTATATTTTATTTATTTACAAAACAAAGTGACATTTTTGACATATATAACAAAAATAATCAAAACAAGTGAAGTTACAGGCTTCCTTAATAACACTTTTTCCCGTCTTTTGAAGCTTAAGTTTACGCGCGCGTTGCGCTTGAACGCTTGGGCGGATAATGTTTTCCGACGAACTCATCCTGGGCATTGGTAAAATGAACATGTGTACCAAATTTCATCTAACTCGGTGATCTTTTACTCAAGTTATCGTCATCTGTAGATTTCGTGACGGATTTTGTGTGACGGTGATTTTGGCCTTTTTTTCGGATTCACTCCCGGGCTCCAGAACGTGCCATAAGGAACTTCGTTCCAAAAGGTTGATATTGTTGTGGTTTTTCTGTATAGATGCTTGATAATGACTCAAGAATGGCTCGAAATATAGCTAGGAAAATGAGATAGGGGAGTTTGTTTTTTTATACATCCCTATTGACCAACTATGAACAACTTAATTACAATTATTAACTTGAATTTCAAGATGAGAGGTAGTGATGTGCATAGAAGGTTGGCATTAATTTGGCTAACTTTGTCTTAACATACAAATTTCATTAAAATCGGACAAGTAGTGTTCAAAGAATAGGCTTTCACAAAAACGTATACGGTCAGACAGACAAACGGGACACTAAAAATGGTCCCTGCTGGCTAAAACGCATTTCTGTCAATGAAATTTCAAAATACCATTAAATGTAATTTGGTTAGCTCATAAGCAAAAGTATTATTAATTACAAATAACTAAGTAATTTGTTGTCATTAGTAATAATTATTTATATTAAACATTTTAGCTAGATTAATGAATTGTCATTTATGAGGATCAACAGTCCTGATTGTGTTATCACTAACTTAAAAAGAAACAATGCTTTAGTAGGTTCTAATTAACTTTTAGTCGGGAACACTACTTTCATTTAATGAATAGATTTATTAATAAGGTTTTTGTAACTGTTTCTCTTTCTTAAATTAGAAATTCAAAAAATTAGGATTCTAATTTTTGTTGAATGGCGTTGGAAAATTTAGGTTTTTCTTTTGGTTTTGTTTCTCTTATAATTTATTTATGCGTGACCATTTCTTATTATATTCTGGTGAATCAAGGATAAAGATAAAAACGAGAGTAATTCCCAGATGATTTTCGAACCGTTCAGTTCTCATTTATTAAACGGTAGAGAAATGGCTTGGCTTTTAATTATTATATAATTAATCTGAGTGGTGATTAAAATACCGTGGCTGTGCTTGGATCATAGTTTGAAGCAGTTAAGTTCGGCATGGACGCACCGCTATCAACAGCTATAGGCGGTCTTCTATCTGTTGAATTCTCACGTTATAACTATCTATTAACTAGCAATCTGGACACGAATTTGTGTGTTAATTCTGTAGTATATTTTTGCAGAAGTACATATACAATATACTCTTATAAGTGTGAAACATTTGCCGTACGTCGAAGAAGATTTGAAGAACGAAAAAGCTTTAGGTCTCCAATTTCAAAAGTCCCAAGACAGAAATCCGTATCAGATATCAGGGAACTTTTTGGTTCCGTGTCTGTCTGTCGGTCTGTCGCTCAATTTTTGAGAATCAACATTTCTAAAAAAATTACTCGTCCAATTTTAATGAAATTTGTATGGTAGGTCATAATTTTAGTTTGTCCCATATAAGTTTCAACCTTCTGCGCTCATTTGTTACTCTTCCACATGCGCAAAAACATATATTTATTTACACCTATAGCTTCAAAAGTACTTTTCTGATTTGTATGAAACTTTTATAGTTTATCGATAGTAACCCGCAGATAACCCCAGACTAATTTGAACCGTCTGCGTCTGCACACTTTAACTTTTACTAAATTGATACTTAAATTTATATAAAAAATCCAAACAATTTTGACAGATTAAAAGAAAAGATGAAACAAAAAAATTAGACAACAATGGCTTGTAATAACATAATATCAATAAAGTACGTGAAAAGGTGCGAGAAAGCTATGTGCCACATTAATTGACATTATATTTTAGAATATAAATGAATATGATTTTTTATACATTCTTTTGACTAAATACCTTTTAGGACAAAGGGATGTTAAGTCCAATGTACTTTGGGTCAATGGAATATAACACTTTAGTTTTTATAAGGGGAGTAACAGTCTAAAAAAGAACATTCCGTACACCTTCTTTAGATTGATACTCCCCTCTGTTTTTTTGTAAGGGGAGTAACAATCTAAAGAAGTGCCTTTTTTTCTCTATATTTAATAGGATTCTAATAAATATGACTTAAATGGTTTTTAACTATAGCCGTTATTTCTAATATGTCTATTGTCCACCATATTTAATATTAATAATATATGAGGTTTTTTTTTTTTCAAATAACTCTTGTCCATTTTCATTCCAAAACTTATAGGGCACAATGTTCATTATCCAAACTTATTTGGTTGATCACTGAGAAATAATATTTAAATGTTTCTAAATATCATGGATATTTAATGAAATTATTAAATGAAACTGAAATGGTTATAAATAATAATTTTTTTTATTAATTATTTATTAGATACTAAAATCGTTTTTCGTGGTTCTCTGATTTTTTTAAAAAACGGACAGTAGCTTGAAAATAAATTCCTCAGATATTTTGAATACCAATGAAATTATATTGGAATACCATTAAACACCTTTAATGTATTCAACTAGCAGAAATAGCTCCTTCACGGTAAGAATCTAGTTCCCGAAAAATAGCATTTACTCAAATGATATAATTTTTTTCGGACTGGTTTTTATTACTTGATTGCTATTACTTGGTTCCTATTCCGTTTATGTAGGTATTTATTGTTTGAGGGAAGATATGAATAATGGTAAAGTGAATATGTAGTATATATTAGGTTGTTATAAATACATTATTACTTTAAAAGAGTCACCTGTAATAATATAGTAACGTTTTACTCTACAGAATTGAGTTCCTGTCTAAGCAAATTACAGTGTTTATTTTTAAAACATCATTAAATTCATATTTAGAAGAGAATGACCTCCGACCTACCGTTAAAAAAGGTCACACATTGCTATTCGCAATACATTTTGCACTCATTTAATGTCCACTTTGCTTAATTAGCGGATATTTTATCAGAAAAGTAGGTACAGAAAGACTTAAAAAAAAACTAAGATATTTTTAGCAGGATTCTGTAATAATAATTTTCCTACTTTCATTTTCCTATATCAATGAATGCTGCTAGCTATTTAACATATCTTGAAGTATTGAATGGCCCATAATAATCTGTGGAGGCCCATAAGTTTGGTCTTGCCAAAAGGCTTATAAAATTATAAGTAAAGGAGTTGTTCCATTATCCATTTGCATTTTAGTGGCTCATATATGTTCAATATTTAATATAGTGCAATAATATTGAACGTCTATGTCAAAGAACCACCCAAACTCAACGTCTGTGTTAAAAAACCCCCCAAACTCAACGTCTATGTCAAAGAACCACCCAAACTCAACGTCTGTGTTAAAGAACCACCCAAACTCAACGTCTATGTCAAATAACCACCCAAACTCAACGTCTATGTCAAAGAACCACCCAAACTCAACGGGTATGTCAATGAACCACCCAAAGTCTGTCAAACCAAACTCAATTGGTAAGGGCCCTTGTTAAGATTTGATTTGATTCCCGGTGAGGATACATTTATATATCCCAATATACCTTTCTTTATAGAACTAATGTGTTAATATTAGACCTCTTAAGAACAAATGTAAGGAAATTACGCTGAACATTCATAGATATTATTATATTAATGATGTATATATTAGGCACTTGCATTTTCCTGGTGTAAACACATGAAATAATAATGGCCTTACAAAGAAGAGATTTTTTAACAATAAGTTAAGCATTATAGGTAATTCCATAAACCTAAAAAAAATATTGCCAATACACAATTTAAATGTTATAATTTTTTACCTTACACCACTTCTTTATTAAAATTTAGTCTTGAAAATATCCTTTAACGTACCTGTAACAGAAGAAATAAATAAATAATTAGTGTTAATTATAAGTAATCAAGAAGTATGTATATTAAATTAGTAGTAATAATAATGGCCTAATTTTATCAATTATTTTATAATAATAAAATAATGGTATTCTTTCTATTGAAGTAGAAATGTTTTGTTGAGTTTGTATTTTGTTAATTATACCATTAAAGGCACCCAGGGGTAAGCGGATTTAGTATTGGAAATCTGATTATTTTCTAATTCTTCGCAATATTTCTAATTGACTCTATAACAACCTTACTAATATAAAAGTTCCTGTGTATTTAAAACAAATCCTTTATTCTTTACTTTTTTTATGAGCTCTATATTGAGTCCTTTGTGCAATAATACATAAATATTCTATTATTTTGTTTAAATTTTGGATTATTGTTAATATTCACTTAGATTTCTTTTAAGATGGATTTGTTTTTGGACTGAGAGACAGAACAAATTTCCGTCACGCAAAAAACAACATGAAAAATTTGACACTCTTATATTATATACTTTTAGAATATTAGGATATAACAGCAGGTTGCTCTATTTTTACTTTTTAGTTCTATGTTTCGGCTATAAAAACGCTGAAGTATTAAAATAATATATAGTAGAAGGAATATAATATAAATATATAGTATTAAGAAGCTAGAAGGTAATAAGGAGATAGCTTGATTTTTATTTTTTAGTACTGTATTTCGCCATTAGGAGCGCACCAGGGGTGGGTTTAAAGATTGGCTAAAATTTTGGCTACACTGGATTCAATGTCCAAAAACGCATCCATGATTGAACGTTTTTTCCATGAAGTGGAGACAATTTTCATACCTCTGATTTGATTTATAATGAAAGGTTGTATAAATTGCAGGTTAAAAACGTTGTATATTTATTTTAAAAAAGAATACAGATTGGTGATAGATAAGTATATTTTGAACGATTGAATACACGACATACTTCTATAAGATTTTATGTTTTTAGTGTTGTATGAGTAGGTAGTTTTTTATACAAAACCGGTGCAGTTTTTTTTTACTTTTCTTTGATATTGCTCAGAATGTTTTTATTATTATTATTATTATTCGTATGTGTTATTACAATTTCGAATAGGGCAGTGTAACCATTCTTTCACGTACCATTTTAAAGATGAAACTGTTAGAATCAGATGCTATTTATTTATATATATGATGTATGTATATATATATATTTTTTTTTTGAGTAATAGATTTAGACAGCAAATTTCAACGGCACCTTTTAATAGATCCTTTCTTTGACCTTTAAATAGCCTTCTTCTCTTTTGACCCCAATTTATTATTTCTATCCGATTAGAAGGAAAATTTATTTTAACGAATTGTTGAAAAAGAAAATAAAACGGATTACCTTAAATTTCTTCACATCGATTATAACTTTTCGTGCGTTTCAGGCGAAAGTATTCAAATAAATTTGAGCAACTTATTGAACATTTTTAATTTTTGAGGATAAGAATTGAATGATATATTTTATATTAGGTATTTTGATTAAAAACCGTCGAATTTTTTCAATTCTTATGTGTGTGCATGTATATATGTGTGTGTGTGTGTTTGTGTGGTTTTATATATTTTTTATCTTTAAACTTTGAAGTGTGCGTTTAAAATGTTTTTGTTGGTCACGATATTATTTATTTGCAATTTTTTAATTTTTAAAAATCCCAAATACATTTTACCAAACCTAAAATAATGATCAGTATATTTCCTTGATCTTTAATTAATCTTGTTTTAATTGTAGTAATCTATTTCTTTTTTATAGTATTTTACTCTCTCTCACACACTCGCATATATATGTGTATGAGTATGTTGTGTGTATGTTTTTAATTACTACACCCCAAGAGGATGCTATTTAATTTGTCTAAATCGTGAGCAGTTTTGATCCTGTAGGTTATTGGGCTAAGCTGCTATAAATGTTTAATTATTATTAGGCCAGTCTTTCTTTACCCTTAAACCCGTTACGTTATATATATATATATATATATTAAAGTATATTTTTCTTAGTATAATTTATTGCTATTATTATAATTATTTTATTGAAATATGACTAATGATTATTTAAAATATAATAAATAAAGAATTGATTAATCATTTTTATCCTAATTTAGAAAATGTTCTCTTATGCATAGTAAAACTGAATTTAAATCCTATAATATCTTATTTAATTTATTTATTTATAAACACATTATAAATGTGTTTATCAGATGTATTGCACAGGCTGTTCTCTCGTTTTTTAGTTTAATCAGTTTTATCTTCATCAATATCTCGGTAACTAGATTCTTTTCCCGCAAAACGACTTATATTGTCATATTGACTAAATTGGGCTAACTTTAAGATTTCTTCAATCAATATCGTTGGCAACTTTATAGAGTATTTTTTTAAACATTTTTTCTGAGATTTTTGAGAAGATAGATCCCCAATGATGATTTTAAATGGGGTATGTTTTTCTTAACACGTATGCCATATTTTATAGTAATCGACCGATTAGTTTAACTCCACGCTTTTGCACCGACTACAGACAGACATTTTTTAAAAACTACTATATTGGGCACAGGGGACCTAAAATTTTAAATCCATAAAAATCGCGTCATCACAATATTTTCTCTTTATATTATAGTACGTATATATTAAACATATAATAGGATTTTTTATAAAGTAATTTTATACGCTGTATAGTGTTAATCACTATAAGAAATGCACGTGTTAACTATCGCGATTACACGTGTATAACGTTTAACTCTGTTAATTTGATGCTTATAGAGACTCGGATAATGCACGACAGGTGTACAGAAACTGTTTCCGGGTGGTTGCGAGCCAATGGGCTAGTTTTTTTAATGCCTTAGTTATAGGCATATTAGTCCCTACATCAATTAATAGGTGTAGTCATTTTTCCTTTTTTCATTTAATTGACTAATTAGTTGTGTTTTTTGAAGAGAAACATACCTCGAAAACGCGAGCTGAAATAATTATGTTTGGATCATTTTTATGGTAAATAATGTGGTTAGTGTACGTATGTTTGGGTTTGCTTTTTTCTAACATTTCAATTTTTTAAGTTTTAGGTAGTATTCATACTACGGAAAGATTAAATTTTAATTTAAATCAAATTATAATTATCATTAACTACGGGGGACATACAGAGAAAAATAGACCCCCAGCACCGGGACTTGAACCAGGGGCCTCCTATACATCCGTTACAGACGCTTTAACTACTGAGCTATACTGGAGAATGATTTTCTCTGTCGTTTCCGATACCAAGTCCCGAATCCAAGCTTTCAATCTTTTCATCAAGCCTAGCAAGCCAATATTCACGGCAATATAACTAGACCGAAAATTAACGCTTATAATTATTTTTCTAACACTACTTTAACAGTAGGAAATTTGCTTTAATCTACATTTCTCTCATATATGGTGTAAAAGATCTAAGCGATGATGTTTGTGGTTTTGTCTTCTGCTAATAAGCAAGAAGCCTAAACTAAACTATTTCTATTTAATATAAAATTTCAAATTAAATTTTTATATATAAATTAAAATTAATATATATATATAAATTATATATATATATATTCAAATTAAATTATATAGTT
Source organism: Gerris lacustris (assembly GCA_951217055.1). Lineage (NCBI taxonomy): Eukaryota > Metazoa > Arthropoda > Insecta > Hemiptera > Gerridae > Gerris > Gerris lacustris. The sequence continues at coordinate 20,112,045 of OX578283.1, read as the reverse complement.
AAATATTTCAAATTAAACATTTATTTAATATTCATTTAATTACAATAATTTTAGGGCTTTTTTAGGAGTATTACTTCATAAAAATACTGTTAAGTAAAGGGTCAAATCTCGTGCCGAATGCTTTATTTATCTTTATTATTTTTTCTAATATTTTTAAATCATTCTACTAACTCATGGGTGTTATCATCATGTTCGTTATCTTTTATTTGTGACCAAAAATGAACTGTCATAAAAAAGTGCAATTATTATACATAATCGCGTAAATCCAATTTTTTATTTGAAACTCGAGGGGTTGTGCAAGAAGAGGAGAGCGATTCTGCCTGTTCTATCATCGCTTGATTGATTTCCAAACCTGCTGAACAGTTTTTTTGTTTTTTTCGTACGACGAATGACAAAAAAAAATCCAAATAGGAAGGAATTCTCGGCTAAAAACCGTTGTAAAACAGTGGCGACAGTGCCGTTGTAAAGAAGACTCCGGACTACCGCAAAACTCCTCTGGATAAAACCCACTAAGTCATTAGCACTTACCTGAAAACAACCGCTGGATTAAGGTAGATAAAAACACGCGACAAAAGTACAATCTTTGGTCGTCTGCCAGCGCATCTAAGTGTTGGATGAGCGTGTCAAGGATCTGAAGAAAAAATAAAAATTCATCGCTAACCCAACGTTGTGTCGTTAAAATCTATCATCGTCGGAATATCTGAGGAGTTCTGAAATGGAAAAAAAGAAGCGCTGGATTGGTAGCTTGCGGTTTTCTCATTTTTTTTTTTTGTAATCTAAGGCACATTGAAATGGATTTCTTGATTATTTCCTAGTTTTTAGTAGGATTTATTACAATGTAATGAGTATAGATGTACTCATATTTCAGGAAATGTTATAATGTGCATAATAATTTATTCTTAAAAACTGAGGTTACATTTCTCTTTTATTTTCAAACAACAATATAGCCAAATGATTATTTAATTCTATTGTTTTGATGCCTGTTTTTTTTTTTTTAGCAACTTGAGTTCATGATTAGTCTTCTTAGTCATAAAAAGTCAGGAACTAATTTAAAGCAGAAGGTTATCATTGACATTACACTGATATCAAAACGATTTCGAGTAAATATAACATCTTAAATGCATACCATAATGAGGATATCATGTATCTTCCATCATTCACCTAACCTGGGGCAGGTGGGTCTATCACGACTTTAGTCCAAAAATATCAAGCTCATCAATTTTATACATGGACTCGTGTTAGTTTACAGCTTTAGGAACTTAGTCTGTCCAATGCTCTTCGCTGTTAAATAATAATCATTTCGTATGGGTGTAAAAAACTTAAGTGTATATTATACTCGCATAACAATAATTTTCCTTTGAACTGTAAATTTTAGGACACGGTTGTAAGCAATTTATTTTAATTTTTTTTTTGATAAAATATAGTAAGAGTACTTTTATTGGGTACAGAAGAAAGTAGATTGATTTATGTTTTGTATTTATTGGTCAGTAAATCTTAGGTATACATTACCTTTAAAGTGGTGATTGCTTAGATGCTATTTTTAAGACATGTCAGAAAATAACAAGTTGTTAAAAAGAATGTTCCATCTATATAACGCTATGAGAACCACTAGAAAAAATTATACGGTTCCAACATTGAAGGAAGCTGTACTGGCACCCGAGTAGACAATAAGTAGCGGACGAACATTTTGATTCGAATACTTCGTGGTAAAGGAGTCCAAAGATATGACGGAAATGTTGGTAGACATTGAGTGAAGAGTGCGGGTGTTAAGTACAACGACCTGAAGATTACAAGAACTTGTAAACTGGGAGGATGTCCTGAAGAGATTCTATAAACTTAGATGTGTTTAGGATTGCCAGACAGCACCATTACGAGACGAGACACCAAAACAACATAAGAGTTCCTTAAAAAAAAATCTTTTGCCACTTTCACATGGGAAAAAATTTCATAAGAATGATAAAAATAAAGAAAGATTTGAAAAAAAAAAAGTATATTTAAGACTTGATGTTTAATGTGAATTAAAGAACTCGGAAAAAGGATGATTTAATAGAAGGACTCAGGGAACAAGCAAATGAAGATATCTCAGTGACGAATGTTATAATGATGGGTTAATGATGTATAAAAATCCTGATCCTTCGTCATTAGTCTTTTGCATGGGAAGGTGACAATCGTCCTTCCGCAGGATTAAATTAAAAAATTAAATTTAATTGGAGAATGAACTAGTCTCTTCATATCTCTTAGAGATTTGATTTATTGAAAAATATTAAATTAACTTAACAAAACTCCGTCCTTCTAAGAAAGAAGAGAACATCATATCCCAAAGCCTATTTAATAATACGTGTGGTGTCGCGGGACACCCGGTGGGAACGGAGTTCCTTACATTTTCATTAAATATAAATTATAAAATCACACTGCTAAGTACGAATACGTTGCTAACTACTTATACATGGCGGAGTTAGAAAAGAGACAAAATTAAAAGTAACGAACTGTTTGTACCTGGCACTGGTTGTAAATCATTATTTCTATAATTAAAGCAAGCGTCTTAACATAAATATATATTAAATATAAGAAAAAAGTTGATCATGATGAGTTTATAGTGAAAGAGTATGTTTGTTAAAGGAGTTTGGATTGAAATAGGACTGTTTTCTACCTACCCGGCCCAATTAATTTAAAATATTATAAAATATATCTCTTCCCTACTCTACAGCTACTGCACTGCTTGTATCAGGGTGAAATTTTTACATAATTATATTTTATTTATTTACAAAACAAAGTGAAATTTTTGACATATATAACAAAAATAATCAAAACAAGTCAATTAACAGGCTTCCTTAATAACTCTTTTTCCCGTCTTTTAAATCTTACGTTTACGCAAGCGTTGCGCGTGAACGCTTGAGCGGATAATGTTTTCCGACGAACTCAGCCTGGGCATTGGTAAAATGAACATGTGTACCAAATTTCATATAACTCGGTGAGCTTTTACTCAAGTTATCGTCATCTGTAGATTTCGTGACGGTGATTTTGTGACGGTGATTTTGGTCGTTTTTTTCGGATACACTCCCGGGCTCCAGAACGTGCCATAAGGAACTTCGTTCCAAAAAAAAAAATTCTTTTGTATCCGTAATTCCTTAAAAATCTGGGACAAATCAATCATGTTTTCTTGATTGCATGTAATTATTTATGTAAAACTTGAATCTTTTAAAAAAAATGAAGTATTTATTATTCCAATGGTTATTTGTTAAGAAGTGTTTAATACTTAATAATTAATAAAGAACTAAATATATGATAATGTCAATAAAATAAAATCTATATTAGTTAGTTTTTCTTAATTAATATTTAACAAAAGTGTTCAAGTAGCATTTTCTGGGAAAATATTTATAAAGATAAACTCTTGTAACAGATAAATCTTTATATGGGATAAGTCTCGATGTAAATAGCTTGTTAGGCAATGCCATCCAAAATAAGTTTATTAGAGTATAACCTACTCTAAAGTTATGAAAAATATTCATTTTTTTGTATAGATCCTAGATTATTATACTTACATACGAATAAGGTAGCTCAATCATTTATTTTGCTTCCGAGCTTACCGAAGGTAACGGAAGCATTGTGTTCACTTTTGAGAACAAAAAAGTTTTATGCCTCCGATTTTAAAAATTCCAAGACAGAAATCCGTTTCAGACATCAGGGAACATTTTTGGTTCCGTGTCTGTCTGTCTGTCTGTCTGTCTGTCTGTCTGTCTGTCTGTCGGTCTGTGTGTCCGCGAATTATGAAACGTGCGACGATAACTTGAGTAAATGTTGCCCGATTTTGATGAAATTTGGTAGAAATGTTTATTTTACCAATGCTCAGGTCGAGTTTGTTGGACAACGTTATCCGTTCAAGCGTTCACGCGCAACGCTCGCGTAAACGTGAACTTCAACTTTAAAATTGGAATTTTCGGTCGGGAAAAAAATCATACCTTATCTATTCAATGAGACGAACATTTTTTTCAAATACAATTTTTTAGTAAAACCTACAGCGACACCCCTATAAAGCGTTAAAGATCGCTAAAAAATGTTAATTGTTACTTACACAATAAACAATATAACAATAAAGTAATAAAACAATACATGATAGGATGCGAGGAAGCTATGTGCCACACTAATTGGCAGTGTATTTTATATTGATTCAAAATGAAAAAATATAATGTAAAACCTTGAAATATTAATTTTATTATTTGTTTTACAAATATTATAATAAAGTATTTAATTTTCTTGTATTACATTATCACAATTATCTTTTCAAGAATAATAATAAAGAGAATTGTAATGGATACGAGAAAACATAATAAACCAAGTGTAAAGGTGTGAACGTATAAGATAACAGTTAGCTGTGACCACCAACCATAAGACATGTTACTGGAGATATTCGTTGGACTCTAAACGACTTATAACTACTGTCAGATCTAAATAGAGATTAAAGCAACTGCATGAATAAAAGAAAAATTATTGTTTAAACCGAATACTGAGATCAATAATTTGATTAAAACGTTGCTCTTTCTTAATTGAGCAGTGCTTCTTTATGATTCTTGATTAATTTAATCATTTATAGACGTAGATACTTAATTACACTTATCTACTACGTTTCCATGGGTTTTCAAAACCGTTTTGAAAACGGTTTTGGTATTCAAAACCCTATGGAAACGGTGATTTCAAAACGTTTTGAGTTCAAGGGCACAACAGCAAATTTTTAGTTTTGTATTGAAACTGATTTGAAAAAATAGCATAGAAACGAGATTTAAATTGAAAACAGAATTGAGACATGTAGGTATGATAAGCAGAGATATGATAACCTGACTTAACTATATAACTAGTCTGGGGGTTTATAGTTTTCAAAAGTGTTGCGAACTGTTTTTGAAAACTCCTCATGGAAACACTTTCGCTTTGAAACCATTGAAGTTTTCAAAACGGTTTGAAAACACATAAAAACGTAGTAATTGATTGGCTAAAATATTGTATGATTATGAGGGATCGGTCTATTAATTATAAAAAATCAAGCTTTCGAACCTTACTTGGCTTTTCAACAGGTTATATTGATAAAATATATCCTATCATATCGATAGGATCAGTTTACGGCGAAAAAAGACTATCTAGCATTTTCTTCAAGAATAAAACTTTGTTTTTTCTCCTATTTTACTTTCAGCAATGTTTAAAGGAAGGATATTGTTGCGTTTTCATTAAATATTAGTTATTAAATATTAGTTATTAATAAAGGTACCTCGCTTCATGTTAGTTAAGTGTGAAGATTAAGAGCGTATGTGGAGTTGATATTAATAGAATAATAAGAATGGAAAGCCTCTCCACTAAATATATGTTTATTTATACAGAACTAGCTTTCGGCCTCTCGGCCATCATCAGTGCCTACAATAAGAAACAAACAACTACGTAAGAATTATACAAACACAAGCAGTTCAGCACAATCAAAATTCCCAAAAGTTAAAAAAGGTTAAAAAGAAGTTAAAAAAAAGTTAAATAAATAAAATTAGTGGTAACAATAAAACTAATAAGTAAATGTAAACGAAGGGAAAATAATTAAATAAACAGAATAATATGATTAAACAAAAGTGACAAGATTAATAAAATTAATCAATGAAGTTAATTAATCAATTAATGAAATTAAATAAAAATTATAGAATAAATTAACAAATATAAAAGTAAGCAAAACCAAGAAGATGAATAGTTTCAAAAAAGGTCACAATAGTCATAAATAGTAATAAAAAAAAGTTAAAAATGAAAGAAATAATTACCGGTAAAAGGTAAGGAAAAAACCCGACGTTGAGTCACATGAGAGAGAAAAAACGGACTGGAGGGCGGGGGTTATTTCTAAGGGTCATTTTATTTATTTAACTTTTTTTAACCTTTTTTAACTTTTGGGAATTTTGATTGTGCTGAACTGCTTGTGTTTGTATAATTCTTACGTAGTTGTTTGTTTCTTATTGTAGGCACTGATGATGGCCGAGAGGCCGAAAGCTAGTTCTGTTTAAATAAACATATAATTAGTGGAGAGGCTTTCCATTTCTATTATTCTATTAGTTAAGTGTCCCACAAACTGCAGGACAAGGGATGACTTTTTCAGTGTAAGAACTTCAAATATTTAAAAAGAAAAGAGTAAAATGGTTATTTTTAAGTTCTTCATTAATAGCTCTGCAATTTTGAGTATTTTATGTTAGTTTGTTAAAAATGAGACATAGTTGTAAACTACCATTCAATTGGAAAGGTATTCTAACGGCGTTATAACATAATGCGAGTGATAAAAACCTGAACTTACATTACTATTTATGTGAAGAGTTTTCTTTAAGACTCTAATAATTTAATTGCTTCTATAGGAGTTCATCCAACGGAATGAACTCCTTTATCACCCAACGCAGTTCAGTGCTATAAAATTGTAATGAAGTTATTTATTTATAAGAAACCTTGTGAGAAGTTGTAAATAAACTCTTAAAAGTTATAAAAAAGGTCACTTGAACAATGTTGGTAGTTCAAAGTCAGCAATTAATGATTCTTGATATGGTGTTAAAATATAATATTTACAATTAAATGCTGAACTAGATAACACTTTCCTTCATCTTTAAGTGAAGGGTTCTTAGTTTAAAATCTTGTTCCCACGACGAGTCGTTGAAGTCACACGAAATGAAGAAGGCGTTCCAATGTCAAAGTCTTGTCTCCTTCCGCCGTAACGACAAATTAAAACTAGATTAGCATTATTTTTTCGTCCTACCGCTAACTTTCTCACGTGAACAGGTCTACTAGTTTGAATGTAAACAATGCTTCATGTTCTCATAGAAACAACCTTTTTTCTATTAAGATCATCAAGAAAATTAAAAAGATTAAATTTTAGTGTCTACTTACTCATTAGAAAAATGGATATTATGTTAGTAAAATAAATATAGCTACTGGCTAATATAATAATGGTTTATTGATTTCCAACGAATACTTTAGGCACTCATTGAATAATTATTTGAGACTGATTAATTTGATCTTGCCATGATCTGAGACAGGGCTTAATTTCAGCCGGAACATGCTGGAACAGTGTTCCGGCACCTCACGGGAGCCGGAGGACACCGGAACGCTGTAAGAGAGTGAATGTGTGACACATAATGTGTCGTAATATCACAGTGGCACCTAAATATTACTTGGGTGTTCCGGCACCTAAAATTTTAGGAATTAAGCTCTGCTCTGAGAGCACTATAGTGCGCAAGTCTAAGTTCCAGTAAGCATTCAGTGTATCTTTACTTGAACCAATTCACCCGGTTTTTCTCACCCTCATATCTCTCGCTCTTGCTTGCTTCCTCTTAAGATGGGCTTTTTAAATTTAAAACAGAGGAGATTTTCAAAGCTGACATTTTTCTTACTCACTCATTCAATCACTCATCATCAAAATTATAAGTGACTTCGAGAATAGCTTTATATTTTTCCTATCTTAACACTTGGCCAGTTTCTGAATGAGGTATAATACTGAGTACTGCTGATACTGAGGTATAATCAGTATCATGTGCAGTCACATAGGAGTTAAGTGGATAATCAGAAGTAAAGAACTAAGAAGATAAGAAAAAAGTTTCAGACCCCTTCCAAAAAAAGTCATCCTATCATCATTCAGAAGCAAGTGTTAAGCAATAAAAGTAAAAAGTCTTGCTCATGAAAGTAGAAGTGAAGTGAGGTTATGGTCTAAAGAAGGTACTGACTTGGCCACAATGTAGGATATCACCACTTTGATAGGCTGACTTTTTTGGGTGGGGGATTGGAATTTGGCCCTTTTTTCACGTTTAGATTTTTGCTAAGGGTATAACTTTACATCATCAATACTAAACAAGTATTAATGAAAATAAAACTGGTAGGTTGAATGTTGGGCAGTGCCAGCCTTTTTGGACAACGCGGCTTCTGGACTTTTAACAGATTCAATTTTTATTCCACTATAATTTATTCATATACTCGTACTCATTAATAATTAATAATTTAATATTATTTGATTCTGCAGCTCATACTATTGAATTCTGGTAAAAAGAAATATTGACACAAAAATTCCTATGATACTATACGAGATGTCTTGTACCGTAAAAGTTTATAGAAATATGTCCCGGTATCCTAGTGACACGTATGTATATCAACCTTGTTTTGTCATCATTTAAGCACACAATTCGTTGCACTCCTTCTGCAGAAAAGGAACGTTTGTTCCGAATGATATTTTTTTTTCTTAGCTTGTACGGAACAATGAAAAGTTCTTGGGAGAAAGGTACGAGAGAAATAACTGCGGTTTTTTTTTCTGTCTTCAGTAACCTCACGAAAAACAAAATAAATGAAAAGCATCTGTCTCGTTTTCATCTTTTCAACTTTAAAATGAGTTCTTATGATACAGGATGTGTCAATATGTTAGTGTTTTGATATCATTATTTGTATCGTCTGCTTATATCTTAGGATCAATACAATTCGTCCAATACTTGAATCTTCCTTTTGTACTCGGTGTACAAACGACTTTAGATCCTCCTCAATTGTACGTGGGTCATTTTCAATGTCATTGTTATAAACGAATAGGATACACCTATCGATATTATGTACAACAAAAAAATTAAAAAGGAAAAGCAAGGGAGTATTTTGAGTTTCGATATGAAATGAAATAGATCCTGTGCGAGAAAGGATTTCGCAGGATGTTTGAGGATAGTTCCCTTGTTGTCGAGTTGATTCCCTCAGCCATCTCGCTTCACATCTTTTGCCCTGATTCCCATGCAGCTGTTATGATATGTTTTGGACTACGTACCTCACTCGCCGCCCGCCCGTCCAAACCTTTTTCTTTTGCTACTGCCACATTTTTTTTCCTCTCTTTCTTAAAACTTCATAATACCTCTATGGATTTCTTCTCTTCGTACTGACCTAGAATTTTGATTTTTTTGCTATGGAATGTATCTCTTTTTATATTTTTTTTTTATTCCCAGAACATATTTTCATGCATTTTTTTAAACTCCTAACACGTATATGTTTAATGATTTTATTGTTAACTTCGACCTTATCTTTTTAAAAATGAAATTACTAAGGTACTTTTCTGTTATTCAAATTATGTTTAAAAATATAACTCTAATTTGGGTTAATGATAACAATAATTGTAATGAAACTCCATGTTTTTTTCACCTTTTTTTACTGATTAATTTTAACTGTTATTTTTTATTAACGCATAATTTAGTATTCGGGTTTTCCCAAAGAGACCCTCTTAAATTCGTATGAGTATGAGTGTGTGCTTATATATACATCTACCTGTATAAATAATTGATGATATCATGATTAATATTAATTAATTTATACTCTTAATGAAATATAATTAATAATATTAGTAATAAATAATTCTTTAACAAATATTTTATTTTTAAAAAATATAATTTGCATTTCATCCGTATCGTATTTATGGATTCTATGCTGTAATAAATGGCTATGAAAAAATACATTAGTATACTAGATTGTTTTGCATAAAAATATCTACATATAACTACATATAGTACTAAAATTAGAGTTGTGGCTGATTAGATGTAATAGCGTAATTAAAGATAACTTATATGTTTTGTATCTTTTTAATTTTTTTTTTTATAATATAAGCTGTACAATTGTCTCAGAATGTTTCATTATTTGAGCGCAACGCTCTTGACTGTTTAACAAAATGAAATCACTTAAAGTCCATATTGAACACATTATCAATCTAATTGCGAAATCTGTTAACTTCAATTCAAATAATTTTTTTTTTATAACATTACTTATTAGCTGTTTTTTTTAACACTATTAATAATTAACTCATTAGTTTAATTGAATGCATTATAAGCTCAACAGATTATTGTCAGCTTATTATAATGTATATTTTTTCTCGTGTTTGCTGTTTCCATTTTATTTTAATGTATCCTATACCAAAATCATACGTAGGGTTTTCCCACGGTGCGGTATCTTGTAAACAATATATGATAAGTGCAGTTTTTGTATGATTCAACCTAGAAAAAAATATATATATTTACTTTTTATTTAGAATTACAAGTGTGAAGGTATATTTGCAATAACCTAGTATAGATCCGATATGAGGTTTATTGATTGAATGGGCTCGTTTTCAAAACCACACTAACACCTAGATTGAAGATTCATTCACTGAACTAGCCACACGAACGGAAATCTAATAAAATGCTTCTCCTTCACACCCACCCGTCTTAAGAAATCAATAAAATAAAAAAATGTATGGTTATGGCGGGTTGCTGTAGAAACCGAGATGGAATTATGTTATTTTGCGGATCTTTCCAAGACCTAGTTGCGGTCAGTATAGACGTGCTATGAGTACGTACATTTTTATTTCCTATGGTTCTCTGTACGTGCGGTCACGATGCCTTTATTTACATCTCCCACATCTAAAGTAACCACGCCAACTATGTTTTTATGCAGATGTTTTTTTTTCTAAGTTAATCATGCATTTACAAACAAAGCTTTTTTTCTTAGTAAATGTATGAAGAAAGCATCGCATGTATGGCGTTCCTATAAACGTCCAATATTAAGCGTCCAGGATTAGAGGTATTCTACATGCATTTCTGCAGCACTCTAATTTAAAGTAGCATTTTCAGTAAAAATAAATCATTTATATGCATATTAGTGAACAATTAATTAGCTAAGTGCTCGAATTAGGACTCCTTTATATTTTTAATTGTTGTGGCTTTTGACATTTAACTAATTTATCTTGGTCTTTAAGTTTTAAAGAGCACACTAGGGGATGCTGTTACACATAACATAGGACCTCGGTAGTTTGGATAGGAGAGCGTGGACTGGCCTATCAATAACGTTAAGCAACATCAAACGTGGTCACCATTTGGATAGATGGCCGCTTCTATGGGTTCGATTCCCTGATCGTCCCTGCTTGGTGTTCACCCAGCTTTACCATATAAATGGGTGAGGGATAAATATAAATGGGTAGTTGCTTATGTGAAGTAGCGACTAACTGGTTGTGAATGCCAAGTATAAGATTTATACAGCTGATAGAGCGAGACAGAAACCCCGTGTCACCATTATATATGCAGTTGTATAAGCTCTTTGGCATGCCCAGCCCAGGTCCTCTAAGCCAGGTCCTGGGGGGTGTTCCGCCAAAACCCCGTGTCACCATTACATATGCAGTTATATATAAGCTCTTTGGCATGCCCAGGTCCTCTAAGGGCTGTTCCGCCACTGAGTTAGTTAGTTTAAATATGATAATTGGTTATTATTATTACTTTATAAGTCTATAAAATATTTTTTTATGGTTGACGGCATTAATTTTTTTTTTCTGAAAAATTAGACGTGTAATTGATAGTTTTTGTTTTTTGTAGCAGGTGTCTACTATAACACTTTATACTTAAGTGTTATATTATGTATTTGATTATATATTTCTATTCTTGTTAACGTTAAATAATTTGGTGCTGGTACTTTTTTAAAAATTATATTAGATTACTGCAACTACAATACATTATTGTCATAAGCAATGCAAGATATGCGAATTAGTGACTTGAAAAATCATAAGATGTAAGGAAGTATCCGCAGGGAAAGCACTTATTATATAGAGATAAATGTATGTGTTTTATAATGAAATAATAAAAATCGTTAAGTTGTAATAAATATAATTTAGTTGTTAAAGAGATCACGTGGCCACTGCCTCTCCTGGCGTCTAGGAGCATTGTAAGAAATGGACTGTTAAAACAAACTGTGTACTAGTGAATTTGAATGGTCGGAAAGGAAGGATTTATATCTGGAAATGGCTAGTTCACGGAAAAAAGGTACTTTAAGTAATTATTCATTATGAAGGACGAAATTAGAAACATGATGGGGCGTGAGCTATTTTTCTTAGGATCTTGGATTTGAGTGATTGGCTGCTATAGGAGTTGCAAGGGTTGGTGCAACCCCAGAGTTCAGAGTTCTATGACATATGTCCATATTTGTTTTATTTTTGTGTGCTGGTACTTTCTAAGTGGAAAATACCATGCTTATTCGCTAAGTCAATAGTTCACAGGTTAATTTAACAAATCTCTTCTTGGTATCTCTGTGTTGAGCCGCTAATTGATATTAATAGCATCTTGTTTCTTTAAATGTGCACGATGGGTTTTCTTTTGTTGAGCGTGCCATCTGGTCTAGGAAGGTGGAAAGTACGAGTAGATATGATGGATTGAAGGCTCTTAGGCTGTCAAGGTTGGAATATCCCAACTCTTTACTAAACGAGTCATAAATAAAATGCGGGCCTACTCTCAGTTCCTGACACAGATCCTCTCTTTAAAACCCTGTTCAACTGTTCGATAAATAAAACTCGAGCCGATCTTTTTTTCTTCTGACTGGCTATAGGAACTCGTCACGAAAAACGACGTTGTACCTTCGGCTACTCTTGTCAGCTCTAAAGAAACAAGAGGCAGTTAGTCAGAATTTATAGGCTGGACATCTGTCAGCTTGTACCTGGATGTTATATGTGGGAATGACTAACGTTGAAGCCTTTGCGGACATACTTTACTTAGATTATTCCTGTCAAATGTTTTGTGAAATCTTGCAGTCTCGAAGTCTTAAGTTATCTTGCAAGTTTTATTTTCGAATAATCTTTGGTTCGGCATTCCATTATGGCAATAGCCGAAATAAGGGTGAAGGGTGATTAGATTGATCACGTGCCAAATCACCAAATGAAATTATTGATATATCGAGCAGGTTTGGAATTTTTTTACGTCACTTATCAAGTTCTTTTAAGTTTGCGGGTATGTTAAAGAATTTCATCTCATGCGTATGATTACAACTACACCAAGTAATAAAAACAAAATTGGGCCTCTTATGAAAGGAGAAACTTATATATACCATGTCTCTCTCAGTTGATTGTAATAAGTCAATTTGAGTGTTCACTGTGGTAAAAAGAAATACTTTTACTTATGCTCTTTATCAGGGTAGGGACATGTCGATGTATCAGATCCATAACATACACGTTGACCCAAAGAAACATCAAATAAAAGACCACCAAAACTATGACATTTTGTTTGCTCGAAATATTTAATTTTATTTTCTCGTTGGATTGGGAGGTCGATATCGATGTATCGAGAACATCGATGATTAGTTGTCGATGTTCCAAACATTCTTTACCATCTGTCCAGTCAAAATTGATCAGTGAATTTGAACAGATTTGATATAAAATAAGGAGCAGCTTCTTCCCGACCCCTCTTGATGGATGTGGGAGCTCCCTAGTTAAACCAACTAAATCTTTCAAAAATATTAAGTTCTTTAATATTGTTTAATTTTTACTATAATTTTGATTAATAGCTTGGAAAATTAATATTATTTAAAGCCATGCATCGCATCTTAGTAGTTACTATGGGTGTTTTAATGAGAATTTTGTGCATATTCAGTAAGAAGTAACAGATAGGTAATCGATGCAATTAATTTGTGGTAAAGAGAAGGTATTGGGGTGGCGTGAAAATTCGATTTTGATGGATATACACGTTTTGAGTACAAAAAAGTTTTTTTAAAAAAATATCTGTATATCGCCTGTGCAGACGCTTGGAACTTAAACTACTGGTCAGATTTTGACGAAATTTGGTATATATATGTTCAGAAAAATCATAACCCAAGGCGAAAATGAGGAAATAATTTTAGCTCCAAATTTGGGGGTGCTACCTCCCAAAAAATTTAAATAAATTATTTCTCGTATTCAGTTCCGACTATTTTGATTAAAAATTCTAAAATGGAGTCCATTTAAATACAAATCGAATTATACAAGCCGTTTTCCTGGGATAAATTTAGTTCCTCAGAAAATGGATTTAAACGTGGACAGAGAGAGGGTTCGATTCCCCGTCGAGGAGAAGTTATTTTTATGATAATATTTAATGAAATATTCAATAATAATTAAATGTACCTACGAAAACTTATAAATGGAAAACAGGGCTAAGTAATTATATGAACTCGTATATGAGAAAGTTTGTCTGAGTTGTCTCGGACCGATTTTTTAATATAAAATATGTTTTTGATTCCTTGTTAGCCTTTATCTTGAAGTAAATATTATTAATGTATTTTGTCTTTACTAAACTGATTAAAATACATTTAAATTAAACATAGATAGATTTGTATTAGAGATACATATATCAGAATTTTCCTTAGATACTATTTATTTCAAACGTTGTCTTTGGAATTCTTTTTATTAAAAGGTAAAGCATCCACGACTCTCGACACATCGGTATGAAAAGTAACATCAGGGATCAGGGTTAAAAGTCAGATACGAGAAATACAGTGGAAACCGGGAGGCAGTATTATCTCACCATTACGCTTACGGTTCTCTTAAGGTAAACGACTATCATAGCTTACAACTCTCCCGCTTTACGACAATCTACCATCAAAATAAACAACCGAGACGTCGGGTCTTATATATAACAAGTTTAAATTGCTCTTTAGCCGGTTGAAGAAGTTGTCTCACGCCATGACGGTTTTAAAGATCGTGATAGTGAAAGAGAAGTGTCGCGATGCAATTATGAAATTAAAAAAAAATGATTTTAATGTGTTACATACTATGTGGATTTCATCGCTTTAAACTTAAAATAAGTATTAACAAATTCTTAAGGTCTCCGTGGAAACCGACTAAATTATAAAAGCTAAGGACACTTTTTCTTGTTGATTACCCTATCAAACGTTTGTTGATTTTTTTGCGGTTTTAAGTTTCCAATGACTGATCTTTATTTGTGCAGTATTCAACTAAGTCATGGTTGCCAGACCAGACGTGTTTAGCAGTCTATGACGTTCTGTGCAGTTTTTTTCCGTATACGGATACAGAAAATGAACTTGTACGACTATGCCCTGTTTTTGTTTAGCATTTTTGACATTGTAATTAAATAGATAGTCATAGTCCTTTTATTTTCTGGTTTTTCTATTTTTAGTTTGTTCTTAATAATGTCTATACCTTTTTATCGAATTAAGAAAGCAAAATGCTTACTTGAGCATTATGACCTACATTGTTAACAAGTATAACCTACAGAATTATTTTAAATGTTTTTAAGTTTTTCCTTCTATTACATGTTAAAACAATATTGGGGCAGTATTAACAATAGATTGATAGACATTAAGTGAGGAACTATCCATTAACAGTACTCACAGATATAGATATAGTATTAGCTAAATATAAAATAGTTAAGCATTGCACATAACTTTAATCACATGCGAGCTGTTCACTTGACCATGACACTTAAGCAATTAAGTCCTCTTACCCTGCTCTTCAATGCTTTATACAATAGGTTAAAGCAAGTACCCAGCCTTGGTCCTCGTGAACTACTTTCCTTTTAATAATATGCTTCCCTGAGTTTACCGATAATCACTTCAATGATCTTACTTGAGTTAGTTAGAGGAGGTGTATTCTAAAATAGACTTGAATGTATATGATCTTAATACATACAAATGGTTGCTAATCTATTATCACCTGTAAACTGATAATTTTAAATATTCTTTTAAAGCTTATATAAAATTAAGTAGTAAAGGGAATTAGGTAAATATATCCTTCAAGAATTTGTATATATTGTTTAATTTGATGTCCTATTAAAACTACCGTATTGCATCAAATTTGAAATAAGCCCTCGAATCTCGAATATAAGACGCAGTGGCGTACACAGGGGGGGGGGGGGGGGGGCAAGGGGCCCTGCCCTCCCCGAAATGATTACATACCTAAGACCCGCCATACACTTAAAACCAAAAAAACACAGTAATGACAGATGCATTCGAATTGGCTGTAAATATTTTCCAATAAAAGGAATTAATTAAGTATTATCTTATGGTGTGTATACACTTAATCACCCCAAATAAGCTCGGCCCGGATTTGCCGATAGAATTAAATTCATTCAACACTATACCGGCCCGATTGTCGGCTGGGCCCGGATTTTGCCGATGGAATAGAATTTATTAAACACTATACCGGCCCGACTGGCGGCTGGGCCCGGATTTTGGCCGATGGAATTAAAACTATTAAACACTATAGCGGCCCGATTTTGGCTGGACCGAGATTTTTGCTGATAGAATTAGAATCATTGAATTAAATTAGGATGCATGAATAAATCGGCTCATTTGCCGACTAGGCCTTGATTTTTGCCAGTGGAACTAAAAACATTAAACTTGATCCACCCGATTTCGGCTGGGCCCGATTTTTCAATTGAATTCAATGATTTTTGTTGAATTCAATGTGCTTGCAAATTTTTGTTTTGGACCAGGATTGTGTGTAGACAGCTACGTGGGTCCTCTTGTCTATGCGGCATTCCCCTCTTGCTGACTCAGGTCGGACTAGTGTTTGTCGACATGTTGTGGGAAAACAGAGGCAATATAAATAAATCGGTTTATCATTTTGTGAAAAAACTGATTCATATTACATAGTAATAGTAAATTTAAATATAAAAACTCAAAAAGGGTTCAGAAAACATTTGATGTTAAATGTCCCATGTAATTACCCAGAGAATGAGCGAATGATTCTTTTGTTTTGCAATAGGTATTTAATTTTCTTAGAGAAGAATTCTCTTCTATATAAAAATTTGAAATTCATATGTGCTCCAAATCCACGTTTGCTTTTGCAGTATGGATCACGTTTTGCTTCCGAGCTTACCAAAGGAAACGGAAGATATGTAACAGCAATTTTTATGTCTCCGATTTCAAAAATTCCAAGACAGAAATCTGTTCAACATCAGGGTACAGTTTGGGTCCCGTGTCCGCCTGTCCTTCAATTTTTGCGAACCAACATATCTTAAAAGCTATTCGTCCAATTTTATTGAAATTTTGATGGTACGTCATAATTAGCCAGGTTATAACATTGCTGATCCCGTATAAGTTTCAATCTTCTGCACCTATTTATTTCTCTTCCATATTCGCACAGACATACATTTATTTACACCTATATCTTCAAAAGTACTCATCTGATTTTTATGAAATTTTAATGGTTTGTTTAAAGTAGCCCGCAGATAACCCAAGAATAATTTCAACCGTCTGCCCTCTTAAAATATTGCTATATTGATACTTTATTCATGTTAAATTTACTCAATTTTCCCTCCTTTTTTAAATTAGTCAAAATTGGTTTAATTTTTACATGATTTAAAGTATCAATTTACCAAAATTTAAACAGCGCAGATAGTTAAAATTAATCTGTGAGCTTCTATCAGATAAGTTTTATAAAATCAGATGAATATTTTTGAAGATAAGGTGTAAATAAATGTATGTGTGTGCACATGTGGAAGAGAAATGGTGGCAGATGGAGAAATGTGGTGGAGGGAAATGGGACCAGAAGATTGGACCTTATAAAGGACCAACAATGGACTTTTTATATGCTAATTAACTGCCATCCGAATTTCATTAAAATCGAAAGAGTAGTTTTTAAGAATTGTTCGCAATGATTGAGCGAGAGACAGACTAACAGCCAGAAACGGGATCAAAAATGTCTGATAACTGGAACAGATTTCTGTCTTGGAATTATTGGAATCGGAGACATAATCGTTCTTTAGAACGATCACATCACATAGTGAGGTGTTACCTCATAGGATTTTAATTTAATTAAATATGAGGTTAGAAATTGAAATTAGAGTGTTGAAAAGGGGGATAAATTACAATTATAATAAATTATGGGGTATGCTAAACCCGCATATATAAGTTAAATTAGGTTCCCCCCCCCCTCGAAAAAATTTTCTGTGTACGCTACTGATAAGACGCATCCTGATTTTCGCACCTAAATTTGGAAAAAAAACTTAATGCATTGAATATTGTTTCAAGGGGTAAATTTTCCGTTCTCTTTTTTAACAACTTGTCCAGACGTCAAATTTAGTCAGTCTACCATGGATATTGTTAGGATATTGAATCTTTATATAGATGTAAGGCGTATTTGAATCTTTATTTAGATGTGAGGTGCATTTAAATTTTTTTTTTTAGATGTAAGACAGACTCCCATGCTGGCAGAGAAATAGCAAGGTTAGATTTTGAAGAATAAATAGGTTCAACGGAACCCCTTTTACCCAAAATCTCATCAGAAATTGAACACGTTAATATTCCTGAAAATTGATGAAATAAGAGGGCCAGATAATGATATCCCGGCAACATTTAGAGAATTTGAAATAAAAAGCAAACAAGAGATCTCAGTTGTACTATTAAAAGAGAAGTTCGTAGAAAAATGTTTGTTAATTATGTTACACTTGAATTCATCCATTTTAAAACGCACCCCGGTTTTCGCGATGCTGAAACAGGGAAAAAAGTGCGTCTTATATTCGAAGCAATATAGTATTTTAAATTTGTTATTAATTACTATAAAACTTTAACTTCTTTTGATTACAAATTGTTTAACGTTATAGTTACTTGATTGGGGTTATTATTATAGCTTATATGTAGAAATAAAATCCTATAAAATAAAAATACCAAGAAAATAAGGAGGATGGTTAGCTGGGATAATTTTGTTTGCATTATATTGTAAAAGCGTATGTAAATGTATGTCACGTCATGGTCACGCTCAATTGGTTTTTACTACACTCCTTTCAGGAAGATTATAATGTCTGCTGTCACCTAGTTAGCGACTATTATCTGTTACTTTTAGTAGTCATAAAATGATTATGCTGTTTAATCTTGAGGGAGAGAATATGTAGAACAGTCTCAATTATTGACCAATAGAGAGTTTTGGGAAAACACTAAAATCTAATTGAATTATCCAAGAGTCTTCTCACTTGTACCATGTTTAAAATTATTTTGTGTATTAGCATTTTTTTCACTCAGGCATCTGAGTATATTTTTAAACACTTGATTAATCTTTGTATATTTAAACACTTGATTAATCTACTTGTATATTTAAACACTTATTTAATCTACTTGTATTTTTAATCACTTGTTTAATTTACTGGTTTATTTAAACACTTGATTAATCTACTTGTATATATTTAAACACTTGATTAATCTACTTGTATATTTAAACACTTGATTAATCTACTTGTATATTCATATTTTACGATTTTGGTAGTATTGATACTACGGAAAGATTAAATTTGAATTTAAATCAAATTATAATTATTTTTAACTACGGGAAACAGACAGAGAAAAATAGACTCTAGCGCCGGGATTTGAACCACGGGCCTCTATATATGTACTATACTGGAAATATAGAGGCCCATGGTTCGAATCCCGGCGCTGGAGTCTATTTTTCTCTGTCTGTTTCCCGTAGTTAATAATAATTATAATTTGATTTAAACTACTACTTGTATATTTAAACACTTGATTAATCTACTTGTATTTTTATGTTGAACTTTTCGCTATTTTTTCAATACATCGAACTAATGTCGTGGAAACAATTCAGATATCTGGGTAAGTAATCAGCTGTTTCTAAAAATATTCACTGACATTTTGAACAATCCGTTGAGCAGTCTTCAAGTTGTCATGCTAACAATAATTTCATTTAATCTCGTGTTGTGGCCACACAGATTTGTAGAAAAGAACTGCTGGGTTGTTATAAATAATAAAATTATTTTCAGGGAATCCTGAAACGTATGAATCTGTTAAAAAAAAAAAATTAAAAAATTAATATTATCACCTTTTTATTCGAGCTTTGGCCTTACTGTTTTATTTTTAATTTGGTTATAAGTATTCAATTATTATGTTCAGTTACAAATTATGTTCAGGGATTCCTGAAATGTATGAATCTGTTGCAAAACTGTTTAAAAAAAAATTGTTTCAATATTAGCTCTTTCTTAATGAAATACAAAATTGTATAATATCAAATATTTTACTGAAATTTATATTTTTTAATCATAAAAATCTGACATTTATTATCATGATTTATATTCATTTTCAATGTTAGCTTTGTGTTCGTATTAAGACGTTTTAAATGTGTATGTATATTTATTTTATATGATCGAATTTCTAAAAATCTTCTTTTTATTTATGATGTTGATAAGAAAGACAATGTAAAGTATATACTTTATACTCGTATTTTCAGAGTCCAAATGGAAAAACTACTTCATTAGATACTTATGTATGTGCATTGTGCATATCATTTATTAAAAATATATTATGTATATATACATAGTAAAATTCGAAAGTATGTATATCTTTAACTTTTTTCGTTTAATTGGTTGACTATTCTTTTCTTCAGTTGGGCTAGAGATTCATCATTTTGTAGATGGGATCTCAAACATAAGGTGAATTCAGTGTAACAAGGCAATTATGCAAATATCCGCAGGTATTGGAAGACAAACGACTCACCTGGCTATGAGCCTTTATTTAACATGCTTCGGGGTCACTGGTACTGGTTAGATAGTGTCTATTGCGGTTCTTGCATTTCCATAATGAGTTTAACATTCGTTCCAATTTTCATTTTGAGCTTTCTTTTGAACTAGGTGTAAAATCATTTCTATACTGGGAGATTTCAGATATTATTACTGGCGATAAGTGTGAATTTTTATTGTGCAGAGAACTAAGATTTCAATCGTGTATATTAAATTTGATTTTATTTCGTTGTATAGTAATCCTATTAGTATTATCTAAACATCTATTAAGTCAGTAGCGTACACAGAAAATTTTTTCGGGGGGGGCCCAACCTAATTTAACTTATATGCGGGTTTAGCATACCCCATAATTTTTTATAATTGTAATTTCTCCCCCTTTTCAACACTCTAATTTCAATTTCTAACCTCATATTTAATCCTATGAGGTAACACCTCACTATGTGATGTGATCGTTCTAAAGAACGATTATGTCTCCGATTCCAATAATTCCAAGACAGAAATCTGTTCCAGTTATCAGACATTTTTGATCCCGTTTCTGGCTGTTAGTCTGTCTCTCGCTCAATCATTGCGAACAATTCTTAAAAACTACTCTTTCGATTTTTATGAAATACGGATGGCAGTTAATTAGCATATAAAAAGTCCATTGTTGGTCCTATATAAGGTCCAATCTTCTGGTCCAATTTCCCTCCACCACATTTCTCCACCTGCCACCATTTCTCTTCCACATGTGCACACACATACATTTATTTACACCTTATCTTCAAAAATATTCATCTGATTTTATAAAACTTATCTGATAGAAGCTCACAGATTAATTTTAACTGTCTGCGCTGTTTAAATTTTGGTAAATTGATACTTTAAATCATGTAAAAATCAAACCAATTTTGACTAATTAAAAAGGAGGGAAAATTGAGTAAATTTAACATGAATAAAGTATCAATATAGCAATATGTTAAGAGCGCAGACGGTTGAAATTATTCTTGGATTATCTGCGGGCTACTTTAAACAAACCATTAAAATTTCATAAAAATCAGATGAGTACTTTTGAAGATATAGGTGTAAATAAATGTATGTCTGTGCGAATGTGGAAGGGAAATAAATAGGTGCAGAAGATTGAAACTTATACGGGACCAGCAATGTTATAACCTGGCTAATTATGACCTACCATCAAAATTTCAATAAAATTGGACGAATAGCTTTTAAGATATGTTGGTTCGCAAAAATTGAAGGACGGGACCCAAACTGTACCCTGTTTGTTGAACAGAACAAAAAAATGTTGAACAGATTTTTGTCTTGGAATTTTTGAAATCTGAGATTTCCGTTTCCTTTGGTAAGCTCGGAAGCAAAACGTGATCCATACTGCAAAATCAAACGTGAATTTGACCGCATACGAATTTCAAATTTTTATCTAGAAGAGAATTCTTCTCTAAGAAAATTAAATACCTATTGCAAAACAAAAGAATCATTCGCACATTCGCTGGGTAATTACATGGGACATTTAACATCAAATGTTTTCTGAACGCTTTTTGAGATTTTAGATTTAAATTTACTATTACTATGTAATATGAATCAGTTTTTTCACAAAATGATAAACCGATTTATTTATATTGCCTCTGTTTTCCCACTACATGTCGACGAACACTAGTCCGACCTGAGTCAGCAAGAGGGGAATGCCGCATAGACAAGAGGACCCACGTAGCGTTCTACACACAATCCTGGTCCAAAACAAAAATTTGCTACTGAAATCCACAACCATCATTTTCCCGTTCAAGCCAGTCTAGAGTGCATATTTTAATTCAATTAATTTAATTCCATCGGCAAAAGTTCGAGTTGACTCGGGCCTCATTTAATTTAATGTGCTTAACACCTAGACCGGGCCGGCAATCGGGTCTATTATTGAACGCATCCCAATTTATTTTGATGCATCATTTCCATCGACAAAATCGGGCCTACCAGCAATCAGGCCGATTCATTGTACTCATCCTAATCAATTCAATGCACTTAATTCTATAGCAAAAAATCCGGGCCTAGCTGTCAATCGGAGCATTCTATTTTTACGAATTAAAATTCAATTCATTGCATCAGGATTCGTAATGAATTGAAGCTGTCCTATAATGCAAGCTATGCTATTGAACTGGACTAAAACCACAAAAAAATCATTGAATTCAATTGGCGAAAAATCGGGCCCAGCCGAAATCGGGTCGATCAAGTTTAATGTTTTTAGTTCCACAGGCAAAAATCAAGGCCTAGTCGGCAAATGAGCCGATTTATTTCATGCATCCTAATTTAATTCAATGAATCTAATTCCATCAGCAAAAATCTCGGTCCAGCCAAAATCGGGCCGCTATAGGCTATAGTGTTTAATAGTTTTAATTCCATCGGCCAAAATCCGGGCCCAGCCGACAGTCGGGCCGGTATAGTGTTTAATAAATTTAATTCCATCGGCAAAATCCGGGCCCAGCCGACAGTCGGGCCGGTATAGTCTTTAATAAATTCAATTCCATCGGCAAAATCCGGGCCCAGCCGACAGTTGGGCCGGTATAATGTTTAATAAATTTAATTCCATCGGCAAAATCCGGGCCCAGCCGACAGTCGGGCCGGTATAGTGTTTAATAAATTAAATTCCATCAGCAAAATCCGGGCCCAGCCGACAGTCGGGCCGGTATAGTGTTTAATAAATTTAATTCTATCGGCAAATCCGGGCCGAGCTTATTTGGGGTGATTAAGTGTATACACACCATAAGATAATACTTAATTAATTCCTTTTATTGGAAAATATTTACAGCCAATTCGAATGCATCTGTCATTGTCATTACTGTGTTTTTTTGGTTTTAAGTGTATGGCGGGTCTTAGGTATGTAATCATTTCGGGGGGGGCCAGGGCCCCTTGGGCCCCCCCCTGTGTACGCCACTGTATTAAGTAGACTTTTTAAGGATAAAATTAGTTATAACAATTAAAGATGAGTGTATATAGATACATCGTTCGAATATAGATAGTATAGAGTAGAGTATAGTACCTATAATAGATTGTTGAAAGCTGTAATATTAATAAAAAGAAAAATCTCACTTGCTTAACCTGCATCTTGTAACCTTCCTCTTTTTAGGGTTTCGAGGTCATCCTAGAAACCCTTATGCTTTATAGTTCGTCTGTCCGTCCTGGATCATACCTCCCGTTCTATTTTAGCTAGAGATTAAAAATTGAATAGTTTGCCCAAAAACAGGAAACATTTTGCGAACTTCACAACTCGAAATTTCTCGATGCAACCGAGCATAGTGAACTGACCGCAACATTTTTTTTATTTTTTAGTGGGTATAATTGTAAAGGTATTGAAATGTAGATCACAAATGTATATCGCGATTCCAAAATGGCGGACATTTTACCTTTAAAATTACCAAAACTAAGCCTCAAGAGGAAAAGACCTGTAGATCTCTTAGCAGTTATTTAATCCGATTTTATTTTTTTATTTTTTAGTTCATATTAGTTTACCGCGCTCACTATTTAAAATGTAATATGTCAAAACTTTCTATTATTGTACTTGTTTAAGGAATGTCAGTGGACATAAACCTAAAATCATGTTTCAAGTCATAATACTTAATAGTCAAGGAGATATCGTGCAAAAAAATGTGTGACTAACATCAAGCTAGAATTTTGTATACAAGTCAATCTTTTACCGCCTTTTAAGAATATGTGGTCGGCTAAGTTCGTCTGCGGGACATAGCTTGGCAATAGGCGTTTGAAAAAAACAAACCGGTGGAGAGCGGCCATGTCTCACCAATTATGGTGGACAATGTGATTTTCATGATCCTGAGTACAAAATTAGTTACTAGACCAAAATTCAAGTTGATGTTAGTTTGTCCCTTGCCAGGTGACCACGTTGATATTTAGTAATATTTGAATAACTAACCTATCAAGTGTGAAAATAACATCAACTTGATTTTTGGTCTAGTAATTAATTTTGTACTCAGGATCATGAAAATCACATTGTCCACCATAATTGGTGAGACATGGCCGCTCTCCACCGGTTTGTTTTTTTCAAACGCCTATTGCCAAGCTATGTCCCGCAGACAAACTTAGCCGACCACATATTCTTAAAAGGCGCTAAAAGATTGACTTGTGTACAAAATTCTAGCTTGATGTTAGTCAGACACTTTTTTGCACGCTATCTCCTGGACTATAATGTATTATTTATTTTATTTTTGTCAGCTTAACTATAAATAATTATTAATTACAATAAAGTTTTCTGTTAAAAAAAAGCCTCCCAAAAAAGTCCCCCCCCCCCTTTACTCTATAGGTTCTAAATGAGGAGTAGGTGCAATTTAGTCAATTTTATTTATTATTCCAAATCAATGATTGTTTTTATAAAAACATTTTTAATATTGACGTACTCTTTTCGAGAAAGATTTCTTTACTTATCGTATATTTATACAACGTTAAAATGCATTCATTTATTTAACTGACTGAAGATAACAATTTAGGGTCGAAATATCTCAGAGTAACATGTATGTATTAACCTGTTAATTTTATTCGTCCCTAAAAATGTCTATCACTATCACTACTCAACTAATCATATTATAACAAGGAGTTTTTAAACATCAAGTTTATCAATTTTAAAAAATTAAAGTGGTTGGAACCGTTTTAAAACATATTTACAATTTAGCTTGATAGTCACTTTTTGTTGTTTAAGTTTTATTCAATATTGTCTTTTTGATTGTTCATAGTCCTAAAATGTGAGACATATTTCAAAATTGTTTGAAAATAACATAAAATTGATGCATGAAGTGTCCGCTTTATCGTAATAGCCTTATGTTTTGTTGATCAGCACGTAAAAAAAGCGATAAAGATGTGATTTTTAAAAGGGCGTTATTTCAGTAGCATTACCTGTGTCTATTCATTTTTACTTTACACATGTAAGAAGTTAAAAAAAAATAATAAAATAAGTTTTTCTATTATTTTGATCCCATAACTGTCGTGATACAAAACATGTTTAAAGCGATGAAATGAAAGGTCAAGGGTTAGATTAATAGGATTCTACAGTGGAGTACAAAAGATTACAGTAGCTAGAAAACGGGAGTATTATTAAATGTGGATCTATGAAGGCCGAACTTTCTCCTCAATTCTTTGATATTTAGCTAACCTGGTATCTTAGCGGAACACTAGAAGCTTTGGTCTCTTGCTGAATAAGGGCTATTTCTTAACTATATATATTTACACCCACGCCGTTTCAATCCTTTCTATTTTTCACCTTTTCTTAGAATCATCGCATGAGATTTTTATTTCGAACTCTCTCGAACTATGTCAAGTTCTATATTCCGAAAGAAAATACTACTTTACTCGAAGAATTCACAATTCTACTCTAAGTTTTAAAACAATATTTTTAATATTTTAATTATTTAGGTCGACAGGGGTAGTTAAATAAAAACTACTTCATTTAGTTTTTTAAAGGTGATATTTCGTCCCTACCTTTGGGACATCTTCTAACCAGTAGATAAACATTGTTGTTATTGAAACTCTGATCATTTTTATCATAATAGAAGAGATTACAAATAAAAGTTAGTCGGTGACTAGTTGCCAACTAGGCAATAACTCATGACTCATTTAAATTTTATAAAATTAACGGAAAATAGTTTTACATTAAACTTTTTGATTTTTTGACAACTAGACCTCTAACAAATAAAGCCAAAAAGAACTAAGTGTATTATACCGATTTATTACCAATTTATCACCGATTAAAGATTTATTACCAAAATTTTCCTCCAAGATTACTGAAGGTAACGGAAGCATTGTGGTCGCTATTAAAATTTCTGAAATCCGTTTCAGACATCCGGAAACATTTTTGGTATTGTGTCTGTCTGTCGGTCTATTTTGTTCTTTAACCGCGATATCTTAAAAAAAAAAAAAACTATTCCTATTTTGATGCAATTTGGATGGTATGTCACAATTTGTCCATTGTTAGTCATTAGCACAACTTGTTTTATTATCACCTATATCTTTAAAAGTGCTTCTCCGATTAATCCCTACAGATACTCCCAGAAAGTAGTCCATAGATGGTCCTATATTAATTGAAAGAAAAAAACAAAAAAACAATTTTGTTAAATTTAAAAACAAAAAGAAGGAAAATTAAATAAATTATTGACTAATAGGTCGTAAAAGCTTAACATCAATGAAGTACATGTGATCGTTTTGAAGTAAGAAAAATTGTTGTCTCTCCAATTTTAAAAAATCTTGGACTCCGTTTCAGAAATCAGTGAATATTTTTGGACCCTCTTCTGTTTGTCGGTCTTTCGGACTGTGTCTGACGTTTAATTTTTGCCTACCACCATATCTCAAAATCTACTCGTTAGGTTCTAAAGTAATTTGGATGGTGCGTCATAAGTCATAATTACCCCATTGTTGGTCTTATATTAGTTTCAACATTGTGTACCTACTCTTTACATTTTGCTAAATTGATACTTTTTCTTTATGTAAAAAACAAAAAATTTTGACAGATTTAAAAGGGTTTTTTTTAAAGGGGTAAAAATTAAAGAAAGTAGACAATAATACGAGTAGTTTGTAAGAGCATTACATCATTAAAGTACGCAGTCAGATGCGAGGAAGCATTGCACTACTTATTTTTATTATAGTCCAAATTTTTTGGGTTTGAAGGATTTAAACATTAAGGACCCTAGAATCCAACATTGTTTTTTAAAGCATAAGTCGCTAATAACCCATGTTTGGGATAATGGGGCAAAAAATTGGCAGACTTTTGTATGTAGCATCTGTATTCATAGTGATGGTAATGCAACTCATTATGACATCATGAATTATATATTGTTGTATTTCATAATCTGTCGGTTGTTTGTTTTTGATCTCTGCTAGAAATTTCAATTACAAAGCTGTAGTAAATATGCAGTCAACAGAACTTTGTTCATTCGCACGCCATGATTTGCCATCTGGATGGCAATCATCCAGATGGTAAATATAGATTGTAGATTTAGTAAATTACGGGTTCATTTTGGTATTTCTACTTGCTACCTGCTTCACAAACTTGAGTTCTATGTCAAACTGAGACAACAGAACATTACTAGATCAGGAGAAATACATTTTTATCATTTCTAATATTGAAGCAAGTTAAAATAAATAATTGTTTATAAAGGCTTAGTTCCTTTTACTATAATAACACTTTTTAGTTTATTGTTTTTTGTTTTGTTTTTTGTTTAGGACTCAAGATACCATTTACAGATAAAAAAAAAAAAGAAAAAATGATCTCTTCATTTTTCAGTACATTTCATATGTATAAAAAAAAAAAATCTAGTTCTTTTTAAACAAGTTAATATTGTGGCGGCGATATTCAAAATATTACTCCTCAAAGAATAGATTTTGGCCTAAACTAACTGTCTAGATTTCGAGAAAATTTGACATAAATGTTTTGAAAAACCATTCCCTGTGGTGAAATCGAGAAATTTTCCCCTTTAATCTTTAATTACATCAAAGAACATTGACAAATAATAATTATTTCTTAAAAAGGGTTCCGACGATTTCGATTAAGAAATTTTTAAATTATAGTCAATTTCGCCTTATATGTGTCATTATCCCTTTCAGTCACACTTCTCCGTGTATATATTTATTTATTTATACTTTTTCTTTAAGTATATAGCTTTATTCTATGGTAACTTTTAACTCTTGTGTTATCTTAAATATTTGGTCAATGACGAACATATATGAAGGAAGTATATATATATATATTAGCTTTATTCTATGGTAACTTTTAACTCTTGTATTATCTTAAATATTTGGTCAATGACGAACATATATGAAGGAAGTATATATATATTATTTATTTTATTATTATTATTATTATTATTATTATTATTTTTTTTTTTTTTTTTAATTTATTTCTTTTTTTGTACCTAATTTTGTCTGGTGTTATCCTTAAGAAACAAATTATTTATTGCTTTGTCGTGTCATTATTATTTTTTTTGTGTTTACGAATGAAACCGGTAATGCAATGCCATATTTAATTTTTTTCCAGAACATGCAAGTAATATAATAAAGGTACTTTTACGTCGTATATACTTTTAGGGAAATAATGGTAGGCTTAAAATGTGTGAAGTTGTTATGTCTATAATATAGCTTTAGTTATTTACGATGTTGTTTGTTCATTATTTTTATGAATTTGTTTTTCCTTCAACATTGATTGAAGAACGTGTGTTTATGAAGTCATATATTTTTAAATCTTAATTTATATTCATATCTATATAGATAAATTTATATTATCCTACGTGAATTTTTTTTATTATATAATTTATTTACTTTTCTGATATATGAGCTTTTATGCTTGTTCTTAACCATTGCTCTTTAACTAAACCCAACTCTACCTTTGTTGTAGGTAAAATTAGTTACGGAAATTCCGCTCGGTATTTCTTCAGTGCTTTGAAGAAACATCTTCAGATCCTACCTCCAGGTTCAATTAGGGTCGAGTTGTTCAGTGATGGCTTACAAACATTACTTTAGTGAATATAACGGTAACAAAACTGAACTTATAATGAAGAACAGTAGTCGGGTTCAAGACCACCCTCAGAAAGACTCGTGTTTTAAGACATCTTCTCACTAGTAAGCAAGTATAGAGGTAAGAATAACAGAGTTATCTAACAAGTGATCAACTGTGACGGAAGTAACGTAATCTTCTTGTAATGACTTCCTTTATTTAGAGGAATTCAAGAAAATCTAAAACTGATAACTCTTTGGGGGTCCGGTTTGGTTAAGTAGAAATAAAATGGCAGGTAATGGTGTATTTTGTCTTTAATCGAAATTAGCATTGGTTCTATACCATCTTCAATTTAGTGCTTTGGAAAGATAACAAGTTACAAGTTGCATTGGAAAGTTAACAAGTTACAATTTAAAGTTTGATGTAAAATATTTTTATTTTTCACCGTAGCATCCAAATCTGCTATCAAAAATATACACTTTAGGTCGAAATTTTTATGTTAGGTGGCCTGGGGGCAAAATGGGTGGTTGCCCCTACAGTGCAATTGCATGAAAACAAACTTCCCTTTACATGGTACGGATCACCTAAGTTTCATTAATTTATCTTTAGCCGTTTAGAATGTACAACTTATTTTCGGAAAGGTTATTTTGAAATCTTTGCCACTCTATAGGGGGAAAAATATTGGAGATAGAAAAAAAGTTCAAAGTTCAAAGTGAAATTGTATTATTTTTCACCGTATAATCCAAATATGCTATCAAAGATGTACACTCCAATTTGAAATTGTAAAGTTGGGTGGCCTGGGGGCAAAGTGGGTGGTTGCCCCTTGTGCTCGATGGCATGAAAACCAACTTCCCTTTCTATACATGGTACGGATCCCCCAAGTTTCATTAATTTATCTCAAACCGTTCAAAAGTTAATAGGGGGGGGGGGGGACTTTTGGACCACCCTGTATATATAAGGTGAGTAATTTATTATTTTCATTAGTAAAAAACAATAACTCGTCAAAAAAAGGATGACTTTTGTATGCATAAGAGTGAGCGAATGGTGGCATTATTCATTTGCGAAAATAATGAATGAATTAATTTTGACAATATTATGCTGTACTAGTTTATGATTATATAAATAATTTAATACTAAGCAAATGCTACGGTTTCTATCATAATCCGCTCACTTTAGTACAGACTATACCTAGTAAACAACAAGGCGAAAGTAGTGTGGACAAAGATAAATATAAAACACATTCCAAAATATAGCATCTGAAGAGAAGAACAATCGTATATTGTATTGTAATTTAAGTTTCTCCACTTCTTAAAAGTTCAATAATAAATAATGATTTTTTAGAGCTGGTTTTATTATTAGGTTTAAGGTTTAAGTTTGAAGCTTTAGTATAGTACTTGTTACTTAAATTTCCAGATGTAAAATTTTACTACGGTACAGTTTACTAGTTCGTGAAAATTGGGTTTTGTGTACTTTTGATTCTTGCTGCTTGCTGGACAAACCAACCGACTAACTTGTGTTCTATGTGCAGTTATTTAGGTGTCTTAGCCATTTAAAGGTTGTAAGACTGGTGAACTCTAAAATGTCCTCATGCGGAACATAGCTGGACTTGTCTCCTTGCTTCAGATGTAAAAGATTAGTTCAGTAGTTTACCGTCTGGACTCGTGAAGCGGTAGCGTCACGCTTCATTGCGTCTCGAACCCCCTTACATACTGTCTTCGGAAAGCACATTTTGAAGAATCGTCCTACCTAATCCTTTGCTTGGTTAAAAGATGATTGTTTTGGTCTTATTTTCTGAAAGGATTGTGGATTTTTCCTTGGTGCTCTTAAGACAAGAGCTAATTTGACAAAAGGTGTAAATTATTGGTACTCGTTTTTTCTTTCCTCTCATTTTTCTTTCGAATTATATCTTCTGGAGGATGGTCATTTTGGTGAATCCTCTAATGATCTCAACACCAATCATTGTTATAGTTTTTAAGACAGATTGTTGGACGCATTCCTTAAACGGATATTTAGCGATCAGTTCTATTATTTTGATAGCTGCTGTTAGTCCATCTGTATCTTAAGTTATTATAACAGGTATTTATTCTCTCTTCAGTCAACCGAGGACGTCTGTCCCGACCATCAATCATCGAATTAAAGAAAGACTTAGTTCAAATAAACCATTAATCTTATTCTTCACTATACATCCTTTAAGGGTTTCTTTCTTTAAAAATTTTTTTTCTTTATTTCTTAATTTTATATCTAATTAATCAAATTTAGAGACCGGAGAAATTAATAGACTTGGAAAATTAATTTTTACTTAGCAATAAATACAGATAAGATTTATTATAATTAAGACATCCAGTATTTTTACATATTAAAGGCAGCAATTAACAATATTCAAATTTAAATATTCTGAGTTTTTATTTTATTTTATTCTTTCATATACGTATAGTGTATATAGAGAGAAAGTGTTGTGATGGTGCAAAACTTTGATTTTGACAGATGTACAAGGTTAAGGTCTCCATGATCCAAAGTCTTAGTTTTTAAAAAACTTATGTCTGTCGTCTGTACAGTACAGACGCGTAGAGCCTAAACTAAATTTGGCATACATGTTAAAAAAAATATCGGTTCGAGACAACTCAGACTAAAGATGGGTACAGACTATTCTGACGTGACATGGGCCCACGTCATAATGCGTGTGATATAAAAAAGTAACACAGGGTTTTGTGAGTCTATGTTCACATTGTTCTGACGTGACGTGGGAACGCGAGATATGATGCTATCTGACGCCACATGCCTTATGACGTGGCGTGGGAGGGATATCTAAACTTCCAGATATTTCTTCAGTCGTGGGAAGGCATCACAAGAGTCAGGTGCTATATTTTACTACTCTCTGTACATTTTTTACATACCGTTTTTTAGTGATTTTTTTTTTTTTTGAAGATGGAAGAAGACATGTTAGTTGAATATGTTCGGGCGAATCCGGTGTTATACGACCCTACACGACGGGAATATAGAAATCAAAATTCACGAAAGGAGGCTCCTTCTATAAGCTGTGGCATTAAATTATAAAACTCCCCGAATTCTTCTCGCTCTGCATTGATTGGATGTATCCATTCTCTAGAAGAAGAAATGGCTGCAGTACACAGAGCAGCCATTTCTTCTTCTTCTTCATCCAGCATGTCAAAAACATGGAGAACATTCATGGTAGAAGGCTCAAAACCAACTGAAGGGGGGAGCAACAAGTGCGAAGTGTGTTCTTTCATGTGTCTGACGTCAGGACAATGTGAACACCGCCTCATGTCTGACGTGGTCCCATGTTATCTGACGTGACGTGGGAACACGTCACGTCAGAGTAGTCTGTACTAAGCTTAACTTTTTCATATTATCTCGGTCCCAGATCCCAGAAACATTTTGTTTTCGATTTTCAATCAAATTAAATTTATTATCATGAACATCTAGGAAACTAGATTTTCCCCGGGAAAACAGGTTATATCTTTAGATTCGTATTCAAATACACTACATTTCTTAATCAAAATCTTCGTAACCATTTTCAAGAAATGATTTTTTTTTTTTCAGATTTTTTGAGGGGTAACGCCCCCAAATTTGGAGCTAAAATTAATTTATGGATTTAAATTATGGATATGATTTGTCTGAACATGTATGCGCTAAATTACGTCTAGTAGTAGTAAGGTCCTAGTACTAGACCCACTTTTTCGAACCTATAGTAATTAGGCCATTTTTCAGACAAGGTTAACTAGCCCCGTGGTAGAGAGTTCCAGCCACTTCACACATCAT
Source organism: Gerris lacustris (assembly GCA_951217055.1). Lineage (NCBI taxonomy): Eukaryota > Metazoa > Arthropoda > Insecta > Hemiptera > Gerridae > Gerris > Gerris lacustris. Next base: position 20,079,546 of record OX578283.1, on the reverse strand, counting down.
ACTCTGTACGTTGTACCGCCGAAGCGAGTATGATGTGATCATTAGTGAGCCATATAAATCAGAGCATCACGGCGAGGGATCGAACCCACGACCTGGTGCCGCCTTTTATTTAGTGATAAAAGACGTGGTAAGTCTGCACAGACGACAGACGGACATTTGTTAAAATCCACTTTTTTTGACTCAGGGGACCTCAAAAAGTGTTACTCCATCAAAATAGAATTTTCGCGTCATAACAATACTTACTTACGTAAGTAAGGTACTCTTTATATGAGAATGTAAAAAAGTCATACTCCAAAGTTAAATCGACAAATTAATTTTAGCTCTAAATTTGAGGGCGCTTAATTTGAAACTGAAGTGCAAACAACCCCCTGTTGAATAATATAAATATGATTAATTATTACTTAAATTATATGAGATATGAGATGAAAATGCAGTATTAATTTACATACGAGTATATGTAAGAAAGTTTTGTTTAAGTTTCTCAGACCGATTTTTGCTCTCTTGTGTTACATCCTTATAAAAACATTTGTTTATTAAAGGACAGATGTATATATATAAAATTCATAATAATTATTTGACGCTTAAAACATACTGATACTCTTGAACATACCTGGAACTTGTCCGTCCACTACCTGTTCTTTATTAACCAACTGACCTTTCCAAATAAGATATCATTCGATGACATTTTTTTTTTATTATGATGTCGAGAAATAATGTTATGAATATTTCATCATGATTATAAAAATTAATATTGTTCTGAGCATTCGTGGTTCCTAACTGTACTCAAGATAAGACATTTATAATCTTGAGACCTCTCCAATTTGTTTGCATTTTTTTTTTTTTTTTTTTTTTTTGCAATTTTTTGTACTTCACTTTTCTCAAACTGGCGTTATAATTCTATTTTACTACTTTTGCTACTTTGCTTTCTTGTTTGTTTGTCAAGTACAAATCTTGCAATCGATTTTTACCTAACTTCCTGAGTAGCTAGACATTTGAAATCACGATGACAATGCATTATTTGAATATTTTTAGCCATCTTTCAGCAGAATTTAATTATTTTTCAGCAAATTTTGCTGTATGGAAAGTTAGTTCGAAAAAATCCGCAAGTTATTTTATTTGTTTTGACATATCCCATATTTACAATCTTCATTTTGACGGGTTTCAAATTTGTATTAAGAGATGAATATTGAATGATTGCGAAACAGGAAAAGTAAACAAATAAATATATTAATTGACATGTGACACCCAGGTTTGTTTACACTTGTGTCCTAGGTAACGTTTTATTTTTTCTGCATCTGTACTTCTTTACTTGTACTCATTTTTCTTCTCTTACTGTTCCTACACGGGGGCATATCAATGGCACGGTTTAGATTCGGTGTTGGCGAGATCCGTTGTACAAAGATTTGTCCTTTTATAGGTTTAAGATCAGCTCTCTAGATGGTTGTCATTTATATGTGAAGTCAATGAATTCGGAACTTTTTTTTTTTTTTTTTTTTTCACTAACATTATGACAATAACAATTATATTATCAACATTACATATGATTCAACAGAAAATTTAAAAACGTAGTATATAAAAAGTTCTTTTTATCTTGTAATTTTTGAGTTTACTGTATATTATTTATTTTTTTACATCCGTTATTTTGAGACCTAGCCAATCATAGTGATATAAATCTCCAACAATTTTTATCTATTTACATATATATGATTTAATAAAGAGTGAGTTTTGACTTTTTGCTATTATTATAATGAATCGATTGAGTTTACTCTGGGGAACTCTGGGACTAAAAAATTATTATGCTAATTAATTCCAGTATCTGTTAATGAATACACACACTGATAAAGGAAGAGCCCCGGCTTCCACTGTCCATACAGAGAACCGTAAGCTATTGTTTCATGCTCTTACCTCAAGTCAGTTTTTCTTATTAAAATAACTTGACCTAGAAATTATTATTAATTCTTTTTTTTTTATTCATCTTCACTATCGTGAATTCTTTTTGGTTTATATTTACCTATTTATATTTTTTAACTCCATATATATATATATATATATATATATATATATATATATATAATATGTATGTGTATTTATGTTCCTTTTTATGAATATTTCTTACTTCGCATACTAAGCACTTTAATTATTTTGTTGAATGAATTGTCCGTTACTTGATTAAACTAATATAGATTTTTTTATTACTCGATATATTGAAAGTAAACAATTAATTTAGTGAATTATATTCTAACTTGTGAGATAAACAAAGCAATATATATATATATATATATATATATATATATATATATATATATATATATATATATATATATATATATATATATATAATATATATATATATATATATATATATATATATATATATATATATATATATATATATATATATATATATATATATATATATATATATATATATATTATAAAGTCCCATATTCTTGTTTTGATTTCATTACCATAACTTTTATACGCTTTGTATTTTTGTTTATTTATTTTTTCCACGCATATTTAATTCATTCATTGTATTGCTGTTATTTCATTGAACCTAATTCTTCGATAATTTATTTATAAAGGAATACTCCTTTTAACTTAACTCAGTAGGTGGTAGTTTTTTTTCTTGTTCGGTTTTAGCGTTATGGAAAGCCTTCTATAGAAAGGGGAAAATTGTAATACAAGGCATTTCAACTACGCTATAATAATAATAACACATGTTTACAAGACATATGTATAGATCACATGTGTAGATCACTTCTTTAGATTGTTACTATTACCCTTTTTAATACCTTATAAAAAAATAGAGGGGGAGTAACAATCTAAAGAAGTTGTACTAATCAAATTTGAAGTTATTATTTGCAATATCAATGTATAATGTACTAATAATTTATGTATGATTTCTTGTTATTTTTACTAAATAAATAATTTAGTTAGTCATTTATATTCTAATAAAACATAGGGGAGTAACAATTTAAAGAAGTACCGTTGACAAATATTTTCTGTCTTCAAATGCCAAAACGATAAGTCGATGACAATGAGAATTAATTAACTCTCTTTTTGAAATATCTATGACATTTTTAAAACTAATCCAATTAATAATTAAAACTTTCGTTACCTCGTCAGGTAGATCAGGCTGTGGTGTGTCCCTCCTGCTAGGAAAGTAGCTGATCGATGCAGGTAACCTTGTCATCCTATCTGTAGACGTGTCAGTTTCCTGTGACTGTGTCTGTGACAGACATACAGACAGCAGTAGACAAATGACACCTGATATGTTCATATCTAACACTTTTTTTTCCTGCACCTCCTGCACAAACAAAAACACAATTTCTTATTAACAATTTTTAAAGTACAGGAAGTCATTCAATCTTTCATTTAAAGTATTAAAAAGAAGAAAAAATCTAAATATTTCTTTAGTTTATCTTTTATTTAATTTAGTATTATATTTTAATTTAAATCAAATTATAATTATTATTAACTACGGGAAACGTTAATAATAATTATAATTTGGTTTAAATTAAAATTTAAACTTTCCGTAGTATGAAAACTACCAAAAACTTAAAAATTGAATTTAGTATTATAGTGGTGACTTAATAAATTAATATAGCTCTTTTGACAAAACAAGCTCATTTGTAAGACAACAATAGACAAAACTGTTTATAATAGTGTTATCTTTTATTATTATTACTTTTTCGAATTGGGCCGCTTAAGGGCCGCGTTTAACATCATTTTTTATGAGAACACACTGTTAATTTACTAATAGATACTTACTAATTCATACTTTACCATACTACTAGATAATTCTTTTTAATGGTTTTACTTATTATTTCTTTATGACCAATCATATCTCGAAGTGTCTTTCCTTTCTAATTTTTTCTCTATTTTAATGTTTGTTAAGGTTATGAGCCCACTTGCAAATTATGCCTCTAGCAAATTAACATAACACTCCTGACCTTTTAGACTTATGTCCTCCGGGTTGAGGATATCAGACAACACTTCTAAAATATACTCGTAATTGAATACATACGTCCAAAAGAACTTTATTTTGCTGCTTGGACTATCTTATTGATTTACAATAATAATGTTTAATTAACTAATTTTATTTTTTATGTGTGTTACAGGTAAGAAACATCTGTTTAATCTCAGCTAATTAATTTTGATTTTTCTGAGAATTAAGATTATTGCAGTTAAATTTCCATCCGTAAGTAACACAATTTATGAATGCTGTTAATTTATTCGTATATAAGCTGAAGTATTTATTTTTCGATCAAATTGTCCCATTTTACTTCAGTTACAAATTTTACTTTCGTAAATATTTCATTTTCTCTTTATTCATTGATACTTTGACATTTTTCAATACTATTTATCGAGGATTTGTAAAATTAAAATTTTCTTTTCTAATATAGTTGTCTTAACGGGAAAATTTCGTATTGGCGATTAACAGAGTTTGAGTCAATACACTCTTGAGTTTTACTCAAGCATGTATTGAAGTTCTACTTCTATTCTAATTATGTAAAGTAGAAATATTTGTATGTATAACTTTAAAATGCATATTTAATTATTTCTTTTGTTGATCTCTTTAATATTCTATTTATTTACTTATTCTTCAGTTAATCCTAATAGTCTAATTCTTACATAAGTTAGTCCTAATTGTAATAGTCTAACTAATTATTCTATTTAATTATTATTCTTCCGTTATTTCCTTTAATATTTTAACTTTTCTTATTATCCAATGTCTTCAGGGATGATAATTTAAAAAAAAAAGTTAAGTTTTTTTAATTATCATCCCTGTGTTGTATACACATTGGTGATTTAGAAAAGAATTAATTTAAAATAATCCACGAAAAACTACTAATGTTTAACTTAAAATAAAAAACTCTCCGTTTTCTCTGTGCATTTTGTTGCAAGGAAAAACAGTTGTTTTAAGAACAAAGCTGTTATTATTATATGTAGAACGATGCATTCTAAGTTTTTATACCAAGAGGTAATTGGTAGGGTAAAATGTATTTTAATTATACTCTAATTATTGCGTAACAGTTGTGTTTAGATAAGTAGGTCTTATTCCTTTCTTGTTTCTTACGACAACGGTTTGGGACATTTTGCACATTTACGTAGCATATCTTCTCTCTAACTATTGTTATCTATAACCATTCGCAACTTCGGCATGTTAAGATAATGCAGTTTTATAAAGTACTACCATCTGAGCGCATGGTAGTGCGCTAGGCCAAGTTTCAGTAAGCATGCAGTGTATCTTTACTAGAACCAATTCACCCGGTTTTTCTCACCCTCATGTTCCTGCTTTCTCATAAGATGGGTTTTTGACATTTAAATCATTGATAAAGCTTAAAAGCTTACGTAGCTTAGGACACTTTAAAAGATTGAGCCCTTAATATTTATGTATTGTACGGGAAGAGTTTCAAATAATTACAAATATATAGGTTTATATAAATGCAAGTTTGTGTGCATGTGGAAGAGATAAATGGGCGTAGAAGATTGAAACTTATATCAGACCAGCAATGGAATAATTATGACCTACCATCCAAATTTCATTAGAGTAGTTTTTTAGATAGTATGTAACTATTACATAGCTTCCGTTACCTTCGGTAAGCTCGGAAGTAAAACAAAAAATAGGAAACAGCGAAGATGAGAAGTATGAAAACTTCAGTTGGATATTCAATGTACTTTCTTCCCGTCTAAGATTGGTTATAGTTATACCCTTATTCTATATTTTCTCATCGAACAGTTACCTCCATTTTACATAATATAATTGAAGGAGATTAATTGTTTGTTGCGGCTGGCTTCTAGTACAGGCCAATGTTTATCTAATTTTGTGTAGCTTAGATTGTCTGCATTGTATTTTTCAGCACTCATTCTTATGGATAAATATATGTATGGTTGGGTTTATCTTCTTAGGAATCCGGTATCTCTAGTCTACCGGTAGATTTAATAAATCTTGTAATCTAAATTTGACTAACTTTCTGACTATCTAGAAAGCTGAAACTAGTTTTACCAAATTATTAGTATTTGTCGGTAAATCATTAGCGATCAGTTATTATAATTTTAAAAACTCTAAGAGCAAGTGTTTTAAATAACCCACATTGATCAAATTACTTAATTCAGTAAGCTAGTAAATGGGTACTGCTAAAATCTCCAGACTCTATAGGGCAGGGGTGGAAAAATGAGGCTCTTTGTTGAATAAGAGCGGGTCCCATTCAAATTTTATATCCTTTTTAGTTTTGAAAATTTTAAAAGTTCGAAATCTACATTTGCATATGTTGTAAACCAATTTATTTGTGATATTGTAGAAGATAGATTTCCAATTTAGGAAATAATAGTTGTTGAAAAATTGGCTTAGAAATTTTAGTTGTTAGAGGTCAGGAATCGCAAATGCATCACAAATCTACTTCTACAGTTGAATTTTAGTAACTCGTGCCACAATTAAAATATCTTAACTTCAAGAATGCTGCTTGCAGTCTAATTTCATTTGTTGGTACAATATAACTGCAATGAATCTTTTGTACTCCACAATGAAGTTCATGAAGTCAAAGTATCGTTCTCAGTTGACCAATCAACATCTCACGGAATTGTTGCGGGTAAATTTAACAAATTTTACGTAATATTTCCAAGATTTGACCAAAGTTCTCCGCTCAACGTTTATTTTATTGTAAACGTTTATTTTCTTTTATGTGTAGTTTACATAGCACTTAAGACTTGTGTAGAAATGCAAATATATTATTTAAATTAAATTTTAATTTCTAAATTTAATACAATGTAATCATAGTGTAGTTCTATATAATAAATGAAAACCAGAATGCGGCTCTTATTGACTTAATGCATGCCCATCCCTGCTCTAGAGTTGGCCATTATTAGATAGTTTTGTCATTAAACATGGTTCTCTTCACGCTATATCTCTATTTATGTGAACGATGATCGAGTCACTGAACCCATAACATATTCTAGTGACCTGCTTCTCTGCAGAACTAGTAATAATGTCCTTGGTTCCTTGTATAATGCCTGTACGAGTCGTCGAATGTCCTTGGTCTCTCTAAAAGTTATTTTATTGTTGAATGAAATTTCCCTTTGTTTATCTAAAAAGCAATGTCCTTCTCTCATTTTGTCAGTGAACATTTTTATAAATGTTCAGGCCTTAGATTAATAATTATATTGTATCGTTTTTTCAATAAATTTAATATTCTTGAAAATTCAATAATTTGAATTTATAAAGGAAAATAAGTTTATTAAATTTATTTTAGCAAAAACCTTAGGGTTAAAATTAGTTAGAGAGCGGAGGAATAGTTAATCACGGATTGAATCCTGATTTGAGATTTGACAAGTTAGGTGTTTCTATGAGTGGTATTGCATCCGTATTCAATACGTTTTCACTACAATAATCGACAATAATAAATAATTTTGTTACCTTCACCTTTTATAACCAGGTTTGTTGAGTTTGTTTTTAAAAACTACACTAAAAATGACAATTAAAGAAAATGTTTTTTGATTGAAGGGAGTGCGTTGTTTTGGCAGATTTGACTAGTTTCACAAGAAAAACCCTCTAGGGGCGGTCACACTCACACCCTGAGCATGTCAGGATCGAGTTCAGGTGTTTCCATGAAACTCGATCCAGATACGATCCCAGAATGTTGTGTATCGTATCTGGATCAAACTCTTATTAAATTCGTATTGAATCTAGGTTTCCATTGACAATTTGGATCCAAAAACTGTATTCAATCTGTATTGAAACATCATGGAAACGTAGTAGATTTCCTTTAAAGCTACAATCCTTAAGATGACACTACTGAGCCAATTTCAATGAAATGTAGGACAAACATTCACTAAAAATTTCAAGTGAAAATGAGAAATTAATTTTTTAACTCTAAATTTAAGGGGATATTGGAGGGGGAAATCTTGGATCAAATTGTTTGCATAATCGCGTCTAAATAATTAGTTCTGGATCACTCTTATAAGTTATTGTAGAGCTTATTTATAGGGCTTATTTATTATACTCAAATTTTAATATCGACTATATTAACGCGGTTTCTTATTCTGTTTAGAAATGTGTTTATTTGTGTCAGAATCCAACCAACTCCGATGAGAATAAAATTGTAAATAATGCGTTTATAAATTATGATTAGTCACGAAAACAAGATATTATTTCTTAGCGGCATTGTGTTTCTTTGTTTTGGGATACTCTTAACAATGGTACTGGTTTCACCATCAATCTATTCCTCAAGGCAAGTTTAAAGCCAACAATTTTTGGGGATATTCTTGTTTTATCTACGGTACAGTCTACTTGTGTGAATTAACAGCCTTTGGGCTTTAGCCCATGCATCTCAAGACTGTTTTATATGAGACATTAATCTAAAAGTTTTTTTTTTTTTTGAAACTCTCACTCACAACATTCACTTTGCCCCTATCATAAAAAAACATAAAATCCTCTCTCCCTTTCATGTTACTGTCACTATCTTATCATACTTTCACTCAAGTTTTTCTCGTAGAAACCAACAAAAACTTTTATTTATTTTCTTTATTTTCTCTTTCGTAATTTATGTCTTTAATTAAATAATAAAAGTAGAAGATGGCTGTTGAGTTTATTAGTAGCATTCGAGAAAAGGAGAAGTAATTTAATTTTTTAAAAAAAAAAAAAAAAATTTTAAGTTGTTTTTTTTGGGGCGGAAATTTATTTTTATTTTATCATTACACTGTTGATCAGCAATTTTAAAGTTGACTCCGATGTTGCAAACAACTATTTGCAACGCTGGACATTAGCGAGCAGCGGTTTGACGTTATCAGTTAATAAATGTTTAATCTTCACATTATTTAGTACTCCTTAGTGTAGTGGCGTAATTGCCTAAGTCAGAAAATGTTTTTAAATTTAAACATGCAGATTAATATGGAAAAGAAAATTTTTGTGTTTATGAGGGACAAAAAATAAAGACGGGGAACAGTCACATCATTTACATGTACTGGATAAATCAGACCTAGTAGTGCTTACTTGGGCGAGGGAAACTTGGCTAGACCTATGATCTCACAACTCTTTTCGCTTGACTTGGCTCATTTTTTTACTTTTGTTTTTGTTGGGTAATGTCATACTTTAAACTAGTTGCATGTATTTCTGTCAGGTTCGCTGTGTTTGTCAGTTGTTTTCGATTCTATTGCATTAAAGTTTATCCTTTACTCTATCTGCCTGTCCCCTTGCTTAAGGTCGACTTCATGGTAAGGTAATCATTAATGTTCATAATCGCTCTTCTCTTTTCATATCTTTTTGTATCCTTTTAGTTTACTTCCTCCCGAAAGGATTCATTTTCTTACACCTTTTCCTTTCCAATCCTTGTTCTTTTATCATTATACTTATGATGCTTTCTTTCTGATTCATACCTCTCTCTCTTCCTTCTTTTTCGTTTTACTTTTTTTTTACCCCAGTTTTTTCTCGGTCGTTGCCTGCCGATCTATTCTCTGTTCTCGGCCCTGATTCATTGTAAACCCTAGAGGGGATGTAACACGAATCCTCGAGGCCGGAGGTTGTAATGACGAGGAAGGTACCTGCTTTCCGAACCAAAGCCCCTGTACAGTTAAATAGTACGTGATTCTTTCCGTCACATTAGAGCCCGGGCTATCTACTCTAGTAAGATCTGATTTTTTCCTTTATGCCATGACCGTCTGCCCCAGCTTTTTTTACGATTCTTCTAGACCATGCCGCTATTTCTTCCTTTTCGTTTATTTTTATTAATATTCGATAACTGGCATTATTTCCACCTAAAAATCTGATCTCCAGTAAGTTTTCCTAAATGACTGTTCATTGTCTGTAAATGATAGCCATTTAACACTTCACAATCATTGTTGTTATAACGGCGTCTTCCATTTTTCTTTGCAGTTTCTTGGGGATAAATAATGTAATTTAGGTTGATCACACTTAATTTTAATTTCTAAGAGAACAGAGTGAATGAAAGACTTAATGCAACACCAATATAGTATTGAGTTGGTGTCCCTTAAGATGGAGACATTACCCTCGATAAATAATGACGTTTAACAATTTAATTTTGAAAGATTTATCATATTCCAATTGACAAGAAGTATCAATAATTATCAGAGCACTCTTTGTTTGATGCATCTATAATATTATAGAATATAATATATAAAACATTCCTTGTAAATTAGAAGACAAAAGATAAGTCCCCTTATTAAATTGAAAATAATATTTTTTTTGTTTAGTAAATTTATATATGCTTGGAAAAGCATCTAATCATAGTTATTTATGCACCTAGGTGTAAAGTAAGCCATTATTTCCTGAGCGAATAAGTTGATATAGGGACCATGGCCCATGGTTCATATGATCTCTATATCCTGAGGCGATGGCGAGGGAATTAGACTTTTTAATTCCTGAGGCGTAGCCGAGAGGAATTATAGCACTTTACTCCCGAGGTACATACAATATTTTATCTCCAGTAGGGAGAAAATAAACATTTTCATCCATTGCACAGTTTTTATTTATTATTTTAATAAGTAACCATAAATATAAGAGATTCAATATTAAAAACTAATAAGAATTGCAGTTAAACTCAAATAAAAGGTTATTTAGATGCAGGTTTGATGCAATGTAAACAAGGTCGAAAAAGCAGTGCAGTGTCGCCAACCTGATTTCAACAACTTCATTACATTAGCCATTTATTCTCTACTATTTATAAAATAATTAAGTTGGCAATCTTTCTTTTTCTCCCTGGTTTTACTTTTAATTTTTCTCCCTACTTTTTGAGTTCAGGGAAGAAAAGACTTACTTTAGTCCCTCTAAACTCTAAACTAATCCAAAATCATAACTTTTTATCCCTACTAGAGATAAAATAATAAGATAAATAAAATAATTCGTATAAAATACGTTAATGCTTGGACAATATACATCACTATTATATTGGATTTTTTTCGTTTTTAAAGGCTTGGATAAGTAAAAGCAAATTTTTGCAAAGTTGAAGAAATGTTTAAAAACTTGCTATTCTTATTGAATTTATTGATTTCGCTAAGCCGTCTATTGTTTAAAACGTGCAGTGTGTATTCATTAATGAAATGATGTAAATTTATCGATTCATACATCCATTTAAGAAATTAAATTGTTCTTTATTCTAAGTGTGGGAATTTAACACTTTTTTTAAATCAATTTAAAAGAAATTTCTCTTCGATTCTGTTTCTTTTCTTTCACCGTTCATTCTTTGGTTCTCTCCTTCACGAGACAAACCGGGGTAAGTTCACGCGATTTTACCGGAATTTGTGCTAAGAAAAGGATAAAGAGGCGGGAGAGGGGTAGAAAACGGAAAAAGAAGAATTGTAAGTAAGTGGCGAGTGAATTGTAAGTCACGATAGTTGGTACTTGACGGCTGATCTGGCACGGCCGTGGGTTGAACATTGTTAATTACAAGTAGTGTTGCCGCAGGGCCGCTGATATCCTCAGATGGGTTTAAGACACGGAATCTATACTTTTCGGAATCAAACAACCTTGAAACACATTAAGAGTTCTTTGCGCCCTCATTATTCTACTCTGGGAATTGGAACGAACTTTTAAATCTTTTCCTTACCCTTTTTCATTGGCACTTTAAAGTAAATTGTTCCGTTTAAAAACTGAGCACACTTCGTATCGTATAACTTTTTTTAGTGATTGCACTTTCGTGTTCAATCGTATTTAATGGATGCTTAGTCAGAAAGAAAAAAAAATCACTATGTTTACTATTTATTTTAAGTAGGTAATCTCCAAAAAGTATGTTGTTTTTGTTGTAAGTTGTTAGTACATATTTATGTCGGTTCTATACAAACTTCTCTCTTTCATAAACGAACCCATTTTCATAAACGAACCCATTTTCATAAGAGCGCCACAAAAAAATAATTTCCTAATTAGCAACATAATAAAAATCTAAAAAAAAACCTAGACTAATTAATAATAGAGGTGTTTTCCTTCTTTTTGGAACGAAGTTCCTTATGGCACGTTACAGCTTCTGGAGCCTGGGAGTGAATCCGAAAAAAACGACTGTCACTAAACCGACCGTTACTAACTTATGTAAAAACTAACTTCATATATATATAGATATATGTACTTACTTATATATATATATATATATATATATATATATATATATATATATATATATATATATATATATATATATATATATATATATATATATTAGTAAACCAACACCGGCGCCGCTATAAAGTGTTAAAGATCGCTAAATTTATTAAAGCGCAAACATGTAAAAAAAAAAGAAACATGTAAAATAGAGAAAACAACGTTTTTACCTATATCTTACATTCTAACGTAACGATTTTAATAAAAATTCATACACTTCGTCTAAAGTACATTTAAAACAGGCTTGTAAAATTTCAACCTGATAAAAGCAGAAGTTTTTGTGTAGTGAAGTGATATATTTTATAATATTTTTAATGTAGTATGCCGGGCTAAAGGGTTAGGGAACAGTCCTGTTACTCACTACTCGGCTCTATACTACAATCATCTTCTTTAACGATGAACTTATTATGATTAACTATTTTCTCAATATTCAATACATATTTATTGCAAGACGCTGGCTCCAATGATTAAAAAAAGCTTTTCTTTTAAACTCCGGTAAATACAAATGGTTAGTTACTTTTATTTTTTTCTCTTTTCTAATACTGCCATGTATAGTATAAGTAATATAAGCATCGTAATATTAGCAGTGTGTTTTTTTAATTTACACTTAATAAAAAGCGTAAGGAACTTCGTTCCTACCGGGTGTCCCGCGACACCACACGTATTTTACTACGTTTTTATTAGCTTGCTTTCTTGTTTGTTTGTTTGTTCGGTACAAATCTGGCAATCGATTTCTAACTAACTTCCCGAATAGCTAGACATTTGAAACTTTTAGCATAGCTCAGATCACGATGACAATGCATTATTTTAATACTTTTAGCCATCTTTCAGCAGAATTTAATTGGTTTTCAGCAAATTTTGCTATACGGAAAGTTAGTTCGGAAAAAATCCGCAAGTTATTTAATTTGTTTTGTCATGTCCAATATTTAAGCAATCTTCATTTTGACGGGTCTCAAATTTGTGATAGATAAACATTGAATGACAGCAAAACAGGAAATATCGATTATATTATTTATCGATTATATTATTTCAAATATATCGATGGCACGGTTTAGATTGGGTGTTGGGGAGATCCGTTGTACTAAGATTTGTCCTTTTATAGGTTTAAGATCAGCTCTCTAGAGGGTTGTCATTTATGTGAAGTAAATAAATTCGGAACTATTTTTTTTTTTTTTTTTTTCACTAACATTATATAAATATATTATGATATAGCAATATAACAATTATATTATCAACATTACATACGATTCAACAGAAAATTTGAAAACGTAGTATATAAAAAGTTCTTTTTATCTTGAAATTATTTATAACTAGATTTTCATTTTTTTTTTGTAAAAAAAGAGTAAATGTTATAAAATTTCTTTTGACTTGTATTAATAAGATTTATTTACTACAATGTGTAAAAAGACACATATGAGCTAGATGCATTTAATTTACCGAGATGACAAATCCTAGTAGCAGGAATTAGACATTTCCTGGTTTTATTCAAACCTCTGAAGGGTATAACTGTCTGTAGTAAGTGGTATTACCTGATTATTATTTACTCTCTCCGGTTTCTAGTTTGAGTTAATGGTCTGTGTCAGGTAGATAAATGTGAAGACGATAACGTCAATATAAGCTTCTTACTGAGCTCGCCTGTCTATATTAGATAAAAGTAAAACCTAACCTGAATACCAGCTATTTTTATATTAATTTTCATTATGATTATTATATTGTTTTAATTTGTATGTGTATAAGATTACCTTTAATGTTTAATATATTGCTTTCGAGCTTACCGAAGGTAAAGAAAGCTTGTGTTTGTGGATGTAGAACAACATTTTTTATGTCTCCGATTTCAAAAATTCCAAGACTGAAATCCGTTTTAGACATCAGGGAACATTTTTGGTTCCGTGTCTCTCTGTCGGTCTGTCGCTTGCGAACCAACATATCTTAAAAACTAATCATATGATTGAAATTTGTATGGTATAGGTCAAAATTATCCGATTGTTGGTCCCATATAACTTTCAACCTTCTGTGCCTCTGTGCGTTCCACATGTGCACAAACATACATTTATTTACACCTATATCATCAAAAGCACTTATCTGATTTCTTATGAAATTTGGATGTTTTGTCGAAAGTAGCCTGCAGATGGCCTCAGATTAATATCAACCGTCTGCGCTCCTTCAATTTTGCTAAATTGATACTTAATAATGTAAAAATTAAATAAATTTGACAATAATATGTTTTAATAGTATACTTTCGTTAAAGGAAGCCACACTGATTGGCTGAGTATATTTATTTATTTTTATTTATTTATAGTGGCTGTAAGAATTTAATATTTTTTTTTGCGTTTCGGTCGTAATAATTCAATATCCAAAGTAGTTGAGGTTGCCTCGGGTAAAAGTTACGGTTTCAAGTATAAGCTCGTGCTTGATTATGCAGAAGGTGATTCTTATTGGTTGGGTCCTTGCGTTCAATGCCCTGCCTCCGGGATTTAATGGTTTTATTTAGCTACGAAATATAGATTTATATGTATACATTCATATTACTACCGTAACTACTTGGTGCTGAATAATGCATCCAACGACCTTAGTGAGAATTATGCTCTTTTCTCTCTGATACTCTATTCTGATATCCGGGTCACTTCCTCGGAGTGCCAAAACAGTTTACTCCAGTGATAATACTTCTGTTAACACACTCAACTTTAAATTAATGTTACAAGTATAATTTGTTCCCTCCCTCTTTTCATAAGAGTCGACATCATAAATTATTTATACTTAGTTTTACTAAATTACTCAGACTGAATAACCAGCTAAATTTCAATCCTCTAGCTACTCGGAAGTAGGACCATTAGTAGAAAGTAAGATTTTTACTTTCTCATATAAAGAGAAAATATTGTGATTGCGCCAAAATTCGCTTTTGATAGATTTACATGTTTTGAGGTACCTTAAGTCCTAAAAAGCGGTTTTTAAAAAAATTCTGTCGACTGTGCATGTGCACACGTGTGGAGCCTTAACTACTGGGTGAATTTTGACTAAATTTGGCATTCATATCTAAAAAAATATCGCATTCCCCGAGGCGAAATGGAGAAATGAATTTTAGCTCCAAGTATAAAGTTAAGGATATAAGTATATCGCGGTACCCCCCAAAACTTGGAAAAATTGTAAAAAAAAATAATTAAACAACCACCAGTTAAACGCTTTTTAATTTTTTTTTAAATCAATTAAACGAGATATTATGGAATTTAAATACAGTTACAACTATGTGAAAAAGTTTGTCTCAGTTGTCTCGGACCAATTTTTACTTTTTTTATAAGGAGAAAGTATTGAGATTGTATTGGCGAAAAAATTTGATTTTGAAATTTGATAGATTTACACGTGTTGAGGTCCCCTGGGTCCAAAAAAGCGGTTTTTAAAAAAAGCCTGTCTGTGCAGTCCTCAAGCACTAGAGGAAGGCTATTCCTACTTGCAGCAAAAATCAGCAGAGATGGGACTCAGGGTAAACATAGCCAAGTCCAAATACCTACTGACAAGCAGACAGCGGAGAGCAGAACCACCTCTATACATCACCATTAATGGCCAAAACTTCGAAAGGTGTCGAAGCTTTAAATATTTAGGAGCCAAGATCACAGAGGACAACTCAATGGAGGTAGAAATTAAAGCAAGGATTGCTGCCGGAAATGGGAGCTATTTTGCCCTCCAAAAAATTTTTAAAAGCAAGGCAGTGAGCCGAAACTCCAAATTGATCGTCTACAGAACTGTAGTTAGACCGGTGGTACTGTATGGAGCAGAGACCTGGACCCTGACGCGTAGAGACGAGGAGTTATTACGAAGATGGGAACGGAAAGTATTAAGAAGAATCTTCGGTGCTGTTTGCGACAATGGGGAATGGCGTATAAGAACTAACAGAGAGTTAGCAGACCTTTATGGTGAGCCAGATCTGGTAATCGAAGCCAAAAGAGCCAGACTGAGATGGGCAGGGCATCTTGAAAGACTAGAAGATGACAGAGCAGTCAAGAAGGTGTGGAGAGGAAAACCAGGTGGAAGGAGGCATAGAGGACGACCCAGGTTGAGATGGGAGGACGAGTTGGAGGCAGACTTGAGAAGGATGGGAGTGAGGCGCTGGCGGACAGTAGCCCTTGATAGAGGAGATTGGAGGCGTGTTATTGGTCAGGCCCAAGCCCTACATGGGCTGTAGCGCCGAGGAGTAAGTAAGTATGTCTGTGCAGTCGCCTAAAGCCTAAACTACAAGGCCGATTTTGACTAAATTTGGCATAAATGTTCCGAAAAATCATACCCTGAGAATAAATCAAGAAATTAATTCTTGCTCCAAATCTGGGGGTGCTACCCCCCAAAAAATGACAAACGTGAAACAAATAATTTATCAATAACGGTTCCTACGATTTTGATTAAAAAATTCTAAAATATAGTCCATTTAAAAATAAATCTAAGGATATATAAGCCGTTTTCCTGGGGAAAAAATCTAGTTCCAAAGAAAATAGTTCTAAACGCAGACGGAGAGAGGCCAGGTTCGATTCACCGTCGAGGAGAAGTTATTTTTATGATACATTTTGATAAAATGTCCAATAATAATTAAATGTACCGACGAAAACTCGAAAAGTAATAAATGGAAAACTCTGGGCTAAGTAATTATGAACTCGTATATGAGAAAGTTTGGCTGAGTTGTCTCGGACCAATTTTTTACTTTTATATAGAAAGGAAAAAAAAAAGAAAAGAAAGGGTAATATTTTCTTCGACTTCTAAAAATAGGCCTAATCAAGCCTATGGTTTCAAATTCATAAATATTGGATCAAATTTATAGACGTTGTTAAAATATGTATAAATCCGATACTGAAATGAAGTTGAAAAGTGACCCTGATATTCATTAGATCGGATCCAACTATGAGACTCTCACAGGTTTTCATCTGACGGAGAAATGATCTGTCTGGTAACAGATCATCCGTGAAAATATCCTGTCTCGATCGATTCCACTGCTCGAGAGAAATTGCTTTCTTTTTACTACCCCTCGACCATTGTCCATTTTAAATAACTTGGACAGTAAACACATTTTTATGGCTATCAACCGTTGAAAATAGCTCAAAACTGCCCTATATTTCGCTTCAATAATTGCATAGACAAGAAATACAATAGTTTATTACTATCGGTTTATTTGTAAAAAAAAAAAAAAAAAAAATTAAAATAAAATTTTCGTTTTGAGCATTCGTAACGGAAACATTGTGAATTTTTTATGTCTGCTTTTAAAAATTTCTGAATTTCAGACATGAGGGAACATTTTTAGTGTGTCTCTCAGTCTGTCGTTCAACTGCTTTGCGAACAACCATATCTTAAAACCAACTCTGCAAAACTACTCAATCGTCTGATTTTAATGGAATTTAGATGATAGATATTTAAGTAGTTTATTGTTTGCCCATATAATTTCAACCTTCTGCTCAATTTTTTTTATTTACATGCGCACAAACATACATTGATTGACACCTATATCACCTATTGATTGACACCTATATCACCTATATCATATTGACACCTAACTCGTCTAATTTTTTAAGAAATTTTGACGGTTTGTCGAAAGAAGCTAGTAATTTCTGCTAATTTTTTTTTTTTTTTTTTTTCATGTTATTTACTGCTTTAATAATTTCAACTCTGTGCACATTTAATATTGCTTAGTTAAAACTTTTATTTATATACCAAACATTTTTGACAGATTTAAATAAAAAAAAAATTATTAAAATTAAAATGAAAAACAAGCTTTTATTCGTATTCTTTTTTGAAAAATTAAATAAATTAGTCAATAGTGGGTCACAAAAAGAAACCATCATTAAAGTACGCGCGCGATAGGACGTGAGAATGCTATGCGCTGCAATAATTGGCAGAGTATTTTTTATTGAATTGATAAGGGTTTTTTGATTATTGAGTGCTTCTGGTTTAGAATAATAAATGGTTTATAAAGAATATGTTATACATTATCATTTTAACATGGCAAATTTTTGCATGTTATTTACTGATTATTAACCGTTTTTAATTTTAGCCATACCGGATCTGTTTTCATACATATTATTTATTTTTTTTTTTATTAAGAATTAAATGAAAAAATATGTTTATATTTAATATAATATGTATGTGTATTTATTTACAATTAAATATATTTTCACTTTCATTTTAACGGAGAAGTTTGATTAGTTTTCTAATTATTGAAGTGTTTTTATTGTCATATTTTACTTTAATAAATCCTTATAGTAGTCAAGTATTGGCTACTACTCCTTTTTACTTTCTCTTTATGCATACTTATATATTTTTATAAAGAAAAAGTATTGTATTGTCTTTGCCGACTCTTGACCGATTTCAATGACATTTGGCATAAATATTTAGATAAATCATAACCCGAGGTGAAATAGTAAAAAATAATTTTAGCTCTAAATTTATGGGTGCTACCCTCTTTTCTTCTTGTAAACGGTTCGACGTAATAATTCTAAAATGGTCCTTTATGGTAAATACGAATCTAACGATACTAACCATTTGTAGGTCATTTTCCCGGGAAAATTTAGTTTCGGTGTTATTATAATGAAGATAAATATGATTGTAAAATCGAAAATAAAAAGTAATAACCTTCTGTATACTATGATAAATAACCACCTGTTGAGTATGTTTAAAAATAGAACGAGATATTATATACGAGTAGGATTTGAATACTGTATCAATCTATATGAGAAAGTTTGGTTCGATTAATTGATTTATTTAAGCCACGAATTGATTGATTTAAGTCATGAATAACCACCTGTATACTATGATAAATAACCACCTGTTGAGTATGTTTAAAAATAGAATGAGGTATTATATACGAGTAGAATTTGAATACTGTATCAATCTATATGAGAAAGTTTGGTTCAATTAATTGATTTATTTAAGCACTTGAATACTTTTACACTTTTAAGATTTGTGAAACATGTTCTTCAGTTCACCAATGTTGTGTTTCAGTTCACCATGTTTAGTTATACGTGAAATTTAACATACTTTAATCTGATCCTAAATGACTTACACCTTCAGGTAACTACATGAGATAAGATGAACCACAAATTGATATTAAATTCAATTTATTTACTTTCTACTTATTATCTTGATTCATAATGTTTAAAAGATTAGTATATTGATACTTTCTTGATACCTGTTGGATTTCATAGTTCATAAATGCCGTTTAAAGTTAAAAACCACGGTAAATTCTATATATAATAATTAAAAAAAAAATATTGATTTTATTTAGCGACTTACAAAAGTCACGATATAACTATTATAACTCCAAATATGAAAATATTTACCGTTTCAACGACTCTCTCCTCATAATTTAACCAAAAGGTTCATATTTTTATCGATAAGAGCATTTCATGTACAAGTTAGAGAAGTTGTTCATAGTAACAGTTTCCGTCCAGGTCGAAGCTATAAAAAAAGACTTTAATTCTATCCTAACTTTACGATGGTCTTGCGGTAATTTCTTAGTAAGATAGTAACGGGTATTAAGGACGGATATCGTCACATTTTATTAATATCTTTGATAGGACTACCTGAAGTAATAAAAAACCTTTAAAAAAAAATTAAATTTTAATATTCATTTTTAACTTTTAAATTATTTATATCTATTAGTATAACATGTGTGTATGTATACAGTGTGTTAGAGAAACTCCTGCTTCTTTTTAATAAACCTCAAAAATTGTTATATTTTCTCGCTTTTATGTTCAGGGTCCTCTTGTTTTTTGAAAACGTATAAAGATGACCAAGAGTGAACTACCCTTATTATTGATTTAATTCAATATAAATAATGTATAAAAATTTATCATAAAAAAGTAACTTAAAATATTGAAGTAGAAGTTCTCTTCAGCGGGGAAAATCGATCCCTGCTTTTCTCCGTCCGCGATTAAAGCTATTTTCTCAGGAATTAGATTTTTCTTAGGAAAACGGCTTTCATCGTTAGATTTGTATTTCATTGGATTACTTTTTAGAATTGTTTAATCAAATCGTCGAAACCGCCTTCGATTTTTTTTTTTTTTTTTTGGTTTTTCCAGAGTGTTTGGTGCGTAGCGCCCCCAAATTTGGAGCGAAAATTAATTTCTCGATTCCACCTCGGTGTACGATATTTCTGAACATATATGCCAAATTTCGTCAAAATCGCAGCCCAGTAGTTTAGGTTCCACGCGTCTGCACAGACACCAGACAGACATTTCTTAAAAACCACTTTTTTGGACTCAGGAGACCTTAAAATGTTTAAATCCATAACAATATCAAATTTTTGCGCCATCACAATACTTTCTGTTTAAAACAATTATCACAAAATCCTCAACAGTGTCGAGTAAAAAAATATCACTAAACACCTCTGAAACCAAGGTCGAAACACCGACGTATCTGGTGAGTTCTAATCCCAGAGAGATGAGACATTTTACAGTGATGACCACATCGAGTAGATGAGTAAAATTGCCAGATTCCCCGTACTAATAATCTCTAATATTGCTCGGGACGTAAAAAAGCAGACAATTAACTAAAATTTAATATTTCATAAAATGAATATTACTCTATTAATATTTACTAAATTGATGAACCTAACTTAAAACAACTTAGAACTTTTAACTCAGTTCAATTCACTAATGTTAGTGAATTAACTTTGATTTGTGTATTATTTACGATTTCTTGATCATTTTTAAATTATTCGCTAATAAATAAGCTTAAGCTTTGATGGTTTATTAGAGCATTTACTTATGGTATAAAAGTAATTTTATTAATATGATTTAGCATTTTATATAGCTTGTAGCTGTGTGTATTTTGAATAATAGATTGTATCGTATAATTATTTATTACCTCAAATAAATTGCAATGTTATACATCTTTTTTCAATA
Organism: Gerris lacustris; assembly: GCA_951217055.1. Taxonomy (NCBI): domain Eukaryota; kingdom Metazoa; phylum Arthropoda; class Insecta; order Hemiptera; family Gerridae; genus Gerris; species Gerris lacustris. The sequence continues at coordinate 20,058,561 of OX578283.1, read as the reverse complement.
AAAACAACCGGTAAAATATTTCTAACTTGAATTTTTTGAGAATTTACATCGTACAAGCGCGTTTTGAAATAATTCAGTCAATTTTTGTTCATACAAATATAAATACCCTACATTTAGGCTATTTTTTGTTTTTTTAATTTTATTATTTAGTCTATTATTAAATAAGTGACATACTGAACTCCATTTCCTTATTACATTTTTTTTCTCTTCAACATGGTCAAAAACGTGCATTTATTCGACCTATATCTTCAACAGTATACTCATCTGAATTTTATGAAATTAGGATTTTTTGTCGAAAGTAGACCGCAGATAGCACTAGATTAATTTCAACCATCTGCGCTCTTTAACTTTTGCTTAAATGATACTTTAATTCATGAAAGAAATCAAAACAATTTTGATATATTAAAAAACGGGGGAAACAGTTAAATAAATCAGGCAATAATGACTTATAAAAGTATGAAATCAATAAAGTACGTGATTGGATGCGAGGAAGCTATGTGCCACACTTATTGACAGTCTATTTTATTACTTTCTCATCTTTTTATTATTGTATACTGATGTATATTCCATTTATTTAATAATCAATAATTTTTATTGGCATTATTTTATGGCTTTAATTTGTTTGTTATTTTTTATTTTTTTATAGTTAATTTTTTTTAATAGCCTTTGTTCTAATTAACGTATAGAAACCATAAACACATATGTACTTTAAATACAATAGATATATGTACATATATATATATATATATATATATATATATATATATATTTATATGCATGTAAATTTGAGGATTATCACCAAAGTTAGTAAGTGATGATATGAAGAGATACTTGCTTGATCCTGAGATCGATGAAGTATCGACGCTAAATATCTCTTTATATCATATGTACCTATGCATATTTAAGAAAATATCGAAAGAAATTTATCAGAAAGGAATTGTTGCTGTACTCACCTTAATATAGTAAATTCAAAATTTCCAAGAGGATGGAAGATTGGATTGAGTTTTATAATCCAGTTAACTTTACGCCGGTAATTTTAGTAGATGTGAAAATTTATGTTTCGGAGCAGGAAATTGTTAACAGAATAAAAAATGATATGATAGTTTTCAAAGTATCCAGAAATTAGAGTTGTTATATCTCTCGTAGATTTAACCGTATTTAGTGATAGCGAAGGGGAAGTTTTTGCAGTGGTGATGGGTCGGTAGCGCGTTCGCGACTGACTGACACAATGAAACGGGTCGACGAGTAATAGGGCTACACCGCTTCGTGCTTCCTCCCTGCAGTGGCGCTGGGGGTGGCTTAGTGGCGCCCCCACCCGCACACTGCCTTCTGCTCTCTCCTAGGAGGGGATTCTACACGGTATGCAATGCATGCGTTACTTACATGAGTTGATGGGGTAGTATACTCTTGATAATAACTAAATAAATCTCGAAGTGTAAACTTTACTGTTTTCCGATGATGCTCTAAGTGATCGGAACCGGTCTGTATTAATTATAAGCAATTGCAATTTTTAACAATAACCTGATTGTTTCCTTTGATTATATTAGCTATGAGTAAGTTCCACAACTTATGTGTTGATAAACACCCTTGTGTGTTGATAATCACATCTATTTTTATAATATAGATACTGTTAGATGTCTTCTTATATCTGTTATTTTATTTGAGATTTTTTCGCCTCGGTAACATATATCGTTTTTATTATAAGTATGACACAAAAGTATTATTAGGTTAGGTATTAAGTACCTATTTTTAGAGTTGAATTTATTTTAAGATTTTTTTAAATAAAAATCGTCGGAATTGTTTTTCAAAATTAATTTTAAAGTTTTGGGGGCCATTTATGTTGAAAATGCTCTTCTGTAATAATTTCTGATTTAAATATCAACCTTGTAGCGAATCAAAATGGTAATAGTTATTTATGTTCAGAAGATGGAATGCTGGAGTGCGGGAAAGTAAATGCAGAAATCTGCAATTTTGCGTACTATTTTGTGAGCAAGATCAACCACTTTGTCGAGCTACTGAAGGAATAAATATTTACTATCACATGGAACTTATAATTCGCTGTGCACCTGCATACATAAAAATTAGGAGACATCTTTTTTAATAAAAACTCTTTTTAGACCTTCATGTAAGCGCTCTCATATACAGTTTATGAGGAATCCTTATTGTGTCAACAGCAAAGTAGGAGACATATTTTATTTTCTTTTGTTTGCTAACTACCTATGTACGATTTTTTGTAAAATGATTTTCTTACAAGCTCTAAATAAGTCAATTATGCATGAACAGATACATTTACCCTTTTAAAAAAAAATATTTTCCTAAATCACCTTTACGTTGTATTGTTTGTGTTTGTTTTTTTTTTTGTTTTTTTATCTAATTCCTTGAAATATCCGATAATTTATTTTTTATTAATGACCCATGCATCATAAGGAGTTGATAATTGTAATTAGTAATGATCAACAATCATCTGATTCCTATACATTTCACCCTTACTGAAAATCGATTATACGAAATGTGGCACGAATGGTACTTCATAAGACCCCCTACACTCACGAAAACTCTACTGACTTTCCTGATCTAATCCGATGGCATCAACAGAACTAATGCTTCCGGAAAAGAGGACAGATTTTCAACACGCTCGATAATGACTGATTTTCCTTTGCGGATTGTTTAGGATAGGAATGGAGGAGGGATTCCTTTTTAATCCACTTATCTAGAGTTTTACTTTCTAGTTTACCAAAGGTCTAAGATGTCTCCAATTTCAAAAATTCCTAAAGAAAAATCCGTTTCAAACATCAGGGAACCTTTTTGGTTCCTTGTCTGTCTGTCGCTCAATTTATGCGAAACAACATATCTAAACATTTACACGTCGGATTTTAATGAAATTTGTATAATAGGTCATAATAAACCTATTGTTGGTCCAATATAAATTTCAACCTCCTGCGCCTATTTGTTTCTCTTCAACGTGCGCACAAACATACATTTATTTACACCTATATCTTCAAAGGTCTCATCTGATTTTTATGAAATTTGCGCAGATAGCACCAGATTAATTTTAACCGTCTGCGCTCTTTAACTTTTGCTTAATTGATACTTGAATTAATTTAAAAATTAAAACAATTTTTACCTATTACGGGGAAACAAATAAATTTAGGCAATAATGGCTTGTAAAAGCATAAAATCAATAAAGTACGTGATATGTGAGGAAGCTATGTGCCAGTCTAATTGGTCTATCTTCGAAAGTAATAAAATAAATATTGTTATATTTGTTATTATTTTAATATTCTTGTATCACAAAAATAAATAAACAATTTAAATTAAAACTAAGTATTATTGAAGTATAAAAGTAGGATGTATGGTATACTTTTTTTTACATATTTCTTTTGAAGCCGTGTAAATCGGCATTATACTTGAAATCGGGAGCCGAAAAGTATCCATTGATCTTTTTATAGATCACATTAGGATATGGAGTGGATGACGGATCAGGACGGTGTTAAGATCGATTTTGCTTGCTTTCCAGATCTATCTAAATACATAGCTTTACTCTATAGCTGAATTTTACCTAGTGTTCCTTCTAATAAGAATCGATTGTTCAAGCTTTCCTTTTAGCCTAGACCCTTTCTGTCCATCAGACCATTTACTGGAATTTATTTTGTTTAATAATGGATTAGATTAGTTTATTTAGACAATAGGTGACCATAAACTATAATAGTTCCACATCTCTTTAGATTATTTCTCTTGTCTAGACTTATTTTATTGACTTCTAATTTAAGAAAGACATTTTCTATGACGTTGTTGGAATAAAAAGAAAAGTCTCTCCACGTAAAAATATTTAATAGATTCAGAGCAGCTTTCAGCCACTATAGGGCCATCATCAGTGCCGAATAAAGACAAGCGTTAATTAAACCATAGGAAGATAGGAATGTAGTGAGAGGTGAGTCATACCAATCCAGCAACCGGTACAAGACACAGTCTTGTACCGGTCTTGTTGCTATTATCTTGTATCTATTAAATATTTTTACGTGGAGAGACTTTTCTTTTTATTCCAACACTTAATGATGACCTCCACTAACGCTTCATATCCTAACTTAAACTTATATATAGTATTACTTGCCTTCACCTCTCCTCATTCTGGGACATCAGTGGCTAGATTTCATATTATCGTAGGCTAATCGTTAAAATGAAACGCCTTTATAGTTTCATTTCTAAAGCCTTCATAAAAAATAATCAGGTTTATGTACATATTATACATAATTCATTCCATTTTTACAAGCTTTTATTTAACTTGCAATGTTTGTATGTATGTTCAGGTTAAATCTTGCAACTGAATTTTAAACCAGCTATCCTCAACCGATTGAATTGAAATGTTGCATATAAATATCTCCTTAATCGTATATGAGTAGGTATGGGGTCACTTGGGTCGCCCCCACTCCTGACCCCCTACGTCATACCCCCACTCCTCAAGGCCACACCTGTGGGGGGCGCCCCAAGTGACCCCATTCCTACTCATATACGATTAGTTTGGATGAAAATGCATGGTTAGCTAAGAGACGACATTCTAAATCCAATATAGCGGACATCATTTAAATAAAAGCTTGTTTTTGAAATGACTCTTACTATACATTTTTAGAATAAAATACCCTGATTAAAGAGGTGAAAGCGCTATCGAAAAATGTTTCAATTTTTTTTTACGAATTTTTGTTGACTCAGCAAAATGGGTTATTGACATCACAAATTTATGATTTTCCTGGCGGCAAAACTACATACTGATTTTTGTACCAAGTTTCAAATCTCTAGCTTAAAAAACTGTGCTGAAGTTATTTTTGTTTTTATGTTATAATTATAATCAATAACCGACATTGTTATGCATTTTTTTTTTTTTTTTTTTTTATAAAATTTCAAATAAATTTGATTCTACTAAATATTTTTTGATGACAACAACATGCCCAATATGTTTGAGCACACCTCAGCGAAAGAAATAATTAATTTCGTTAACCCGGTTTGGCGCCTATAAAGTCTGAATGGTGATGACAGACACACAAAGACACATCACCAAATTTATAAATTCTGATCAATGTACGGACAAAAATTTAATGTTGAGAGTAAACAAACAGAAATTTAGAGAAAAGGCTGACATGGCCATAATATCTGTTAAATTCTGCAGCTTTGAGGGCCTTGAGACATAGATTTTTTCTTCCTTTAGGTATAGAATACGTGTGTGCATGACGTATAAAAAAATACCTTTGACCTTTACTACTTGGTTAGGGAAATCAAACATTTACCTTTAATCTTTTATATTTATTACCTTGATTTTTAAGCAGTAAAGATAATATTCCACCTGGTTGAGAGTTAGGATTAGGCTATTAGTCTGTATATATCATTAGATGTCTGCAAGCTATTCTGATGACTATTCCGATCTTTTGGAGGTAGCAATCCGGGAGTATTTTATCCAATTAAGCAAGTTTCGGGCTTCTAAGAAGCATATCACGTTTTCATTCTTGCAGTGAGCTTCGATTGAGATCCTAAGGGGTGAATGAATCGAAGTATTTTTGAGCAACTACTTCAAGAAAAATATTTGTGAAAAAAATAGAAGCTTCTTCTTCAAGGTAACAGATGGACAACGGAACCTGAGAACATGTATTTTTCTACTTCGAGAACGTGAGTTCACAACATAGTAACAAAGGATGATTTCGAAAGAGAAACAGACATATATATATATATATATATATATATATATATATATATATATATATATATATATATATATATATTTAATTTCGGTTCAAAAGCCTGGCCATCCCATTCATTTCAATCCAGAAGCAGACGAGATACTTTTCTTGATGTGATCTTCTCGAAACGAAATTACCTGTTACTAAAAATATAATGCTTGGTGAAGTTGTTCAAGGTACAAGAGGGACAAAAGCCCCGCTCGCGAGGGATCATGTGATGGCCACGTCTCAACTATTTTAAGACAGGACAAAAGGAAAGAGAGCATTCTCAACTGAGAAACATCTAGAAAAATATCCGAGGGTACAGTTACAAGATGACTTGAGACGAAATGTCCAACTAAAGATTCCACGCTTGTAAACATTTCATTCCTAGGACTTCAAGAACCTTCTATTTTATCTTGATATTCGACTGTAAAATTTCTTATTGCATATAATATATTCACACTTATTTAAAAATAATCTGCCTATTACTAGCTGTGGCTCATAGCTTCCTCGCGTCCTTATCGTACTTTAATGAGTTTATGCTTTTACAAACTATTATTAACAAATTTATTTAATCCTCCCCTGTTATTTTGGATCAGTCAAAACTGTTTTTAATGAATTAAAGTACCAATTTAGCAAAATTTAAAGAAAGCGCAGATGGTTGAAATTAATCTGGATCTATCTTCAACTTTCGACAAACCATCAAATTTCATAAAAATCGGACAAGACCTTTTGAAGATATTGGTGGAAATAAATGTTTGTTTGTGTGCAGGTGGAGAAACAAATTAAAGCAGAAGGTTGAAAATTATATGGGACCAACCAAATGGGCTAATGATGCTCTACCATCTGAAATATCATTAAAATCGGGCGAGTAGTTTTTACATGTTGGTTCGCAAAAATTGAGCGACTGAAAGACCGACAGACAGACACTGCACCAAAAATGTTCTCTCATGTCTGACGGATTTCTATCTTGGAAGGTTTAATTTTTGAAATCGGACACAGAAAATTGTTATTCTTCAGAACGTTTACCTTCGGTGAGATCGGGAGCAAAATAATTAATATAAAAATGCCATTTTTCAAAACTGGTCTTATGTTCAACCTTTTTTTTTTTTGGTTTCTGTATTCTTCACCTTAGTTGTATCTATGTGCAAAATTTGGGGAAGATTGACAGACGGGGAAATGTTGAAAATTGGGATAATAGGTGTGCGATGAAACTTAAAAAGCAAATAAATTTAACGCTTTTTTTTTTTTTTTTTTTTTTTTTTTTTTTTTTTTTTTTTGGTATCTGTCTGTATTCTTCACCTTAGTTGTATCTATGTGCAAAATTTGGGGAAGATTGAATGACGATAAGTGGTTCAAAATTGGGAAAACGGAAATGTGCGATGAAACCTACAAAGCAAAGTAATATAAGACCAGTAAAAATGGATCTCGATAAACTGGTTAAGTAGAAACTCAACACATTTCTGTATCTTTTTTAGGGTTTTTTAAAAGTTAAAAATAACCTAGGGTTTTCTCTACACTTGAATTTGTTTACTATATCATCAAACTTAGAAAAAAAGATTTTTATCGAATCTGCCTATAGACCTTATAGCTTTTAGCTTAAATCCTCATTTATGATTCACGCTCCTTTCGTTTTAATTTTAAAATATTTCCTTGTTTTTCGTTATGTTTGAGCTTAAATCCTCATTTTTGATGCACACTATTTTGATTCTAATTTTAAAATACTCGTACGTTTTATTTAACTGACTATCTTCATTTGAACTGCTAACCTTACTATATTTACCTATACCTACAAATCACAGAGAATACAAAGAACTTTCTACTTTGGAAGTCTATTGTTTTCATATGCCTAATTCCTCATTTGGTTTTTGCTTTAGCATAATATTTCTTCTATGAATCATATAACGTTCCTGAATTTTGATGCTAGCTTTTGTTAAAGATCATTGAAGCTATTATGATTTCTCGGAGCTCATGCCAATAATAATCAAAACTTGTTATTATCATACTGATTAGGAACCACTTGGAGCTTTGCCGAAATTTGACGCCGACACTTTGTTCGATGACACGTTTTCTATATCACCTGTATTTCATTCTTTTATTTTTGTATTTACTTCGTGTTAAAGGAAAGCATCTAATATATTTCTATGTAGAAGACAATTATTTATTCGATCTTTGAATATTTAAAAGGTTTTGTTTTTTATCCCAGTAGTAAGGATGAGAGAATTCCCTTCCAGTTATGAAGTCATCCTTGATCCATATAAATTCTATGACTACATCTTTGTTTTAATCTTAAAAGCCGTTTCCTCTTTTAGCATAAAATATGCTTTTGCGATAATCTATTCCGTGTAATCTGAGCTAGTGAGCGAGCGAGATAGGCCAGTTCCGGCATGTTGTTGGATGCCTCGGGCATAAAGCCTAGGGCTTATGGCCTAAACCTGAGGCAAGCAGCCTGGAAAAGTAGGTGGCTGTAATGTACACTGCGTATGGACGTACTTAACCATAAGTAGAATCTTGTAGAATGGCTTGATGACATTAGGAAAAGCATGTTTCATGTTGTAGAAGAAATCTAGGTAACTATACTCCACTAGAGGGTGCAGGAGGGCGGAGGCCCCGCCGAGGCGCGAAGCACCAAGTTTGAATCAACTTATTCCATTTAAAAGCTGAGCATTATGAATTATTACTATGGACAGATTGAATATAGGGTAGTTCATTTCTGTTATACGCGCTTGTAACACAGGAGGGCTGTGTTCAAATCCCGACTTCTTAGGTATGGGGAGACCTAGGTTCTATGTTCACCTACCTCTGTCTGTTGGTCTTTCTGTCGTTCAGCATTTTTGCTAACCAAGATATCTTAAAAACTATACCTGTCAGATATCAATGAAATTTGGATGGAAGGTCATAATTAGGCTTGTCTCATAAAAGTTGTTGGTCCCGTACAACTTTTCTTTGTTTTATTTCTGTTTTAACACATTGTTTTATCTTCCACATGCTCACAAACATACTTTTATTTACACCTATACCTCGAAAAGTATTAGATTTTTTTAAAAATGGGTCATTTATCGAAAGCTGATGATCCCATGTTAATTTAAGACTTATATTCATGTAAAAAAAATTTTTTTGACAGATTTAAGAAAAAGATTAGACTAAAATGGATCGTATAGAAACAAAACATCTTTAAAGTACGCAATAGACGGCAATGAAGCTATGTGCAATACTAATTGGCAAACTATTTTAAACTTGTAACACCAGTGACTTTTTTTTACTTTTAAAGTGACAAAATTTTAAAGGTATTAAGTGATTTATAAAAGCCTTATCATTAGGCGAACATCGACGTATCCCGAATATAAATGCAGCTATAACTATTCACCTAGTTTTTAGCTTTGCGTTGTTAGCTATACACGGTATACTAAGCATTGCATGTAGTGAGAGTTATTCTGCCTCCTTTTACTACGATGCAAACAAAAATTGTATTAGGTCTCTGCTTTTTGCTGTGATAGAAAAAGTTTGTGTTAGATTATCAATTTGAATTTATACTTAGTGCTCAAATTCCAAATACATGAATGGTTGTTACAATAACGTTGCCTTATAAACAAAACCTCGCTTGACGCTATAAGTCTGTGTTCGTCGTCGTAGAAATTAAGAAATAAAGACAAATAGGTTTATACCTAAAAGAAGTTAATACAACATCATAAGATTAATTTATAGGGAACAATATTTCATCGATCTTCTAACTTTCTCTGCTTTCAACTTTAAATTAATCTGAAAATCTAATCAGTTTGGATGCGTAGGTTGTGAACCCATCGAGACCGGATTGGCGAGTTACGCTATTTAAATAAGATTCAGTCTATGGTATAGATGAACAATCAATTTCCGGAGCAACAAATTAACTCAATTTAAGTTTTATGATCTTAAGTTAAAGTGCAAATAAGAAAGTGTAGCAGAACTAAAAGCAGAAAAGAATTGATAATAGTGTTTTTTAAAGCTTCCTGAAACGTTTTATGAGAGAACCTAATAGCAACGAGAGATTAGACTGCTATGAGAAAGTAGATTTATAAATAAATAAAAAAGCAGTTAAATTGTGCATTTAAATTAATGCATAGTAAAGGCTAACCTCATATAAGATACTATTACTTATGCATATTGCAGATAATATGACTTAAATTATTTCCGGATCTCTCCGCTTTACTAAATTATAAAAATTAAATTATTTAATATGTTAGCTTCCATGCATGTAACAAAACCAAATGGCCAACGGTCAATGATTTAGATAAGCAAACTTAGTTTCGAACTTGATTTTCTATTGATCTTTTCACTTTCTCTTTCTGTTTATCAGTTTCTTTTGGGAAGATAACTTCTTTGTAATAAAACAAAATTAATTTAATGGAATACGAAAGAAATATTTCCAGCGCTACTCGTAATAATTATTCGCACGTATGTGATCAAGTTTGTTGTTACGATGTTCAATAGTTAAAATAAACTAGGTGGACAATGCAGTTGTCTTCTTGCAATATTGAGCTGAGCGTGCATTTTAATCTTAAACAATAAACATTGTTATTTATAAACAGCTGTAATCGGATCAAAAATAGTAATATTTTTATTTTTTTAATTAAAGAGCATTTCTTTCCTGTTTTTCTATTTTACCACCCTCTTAACTGAAAATATAACAAAAGTGAACATAAGAACAATAACTGTACTCTTAAAGAGCTTTCCAACGACATGCATCATGAAGGGCATATACTATTTTAGGTTTTTTACCCCGTACCCCTGTTGTACAAATTTGGGCCATTTCAGATTTATACCTTCCTGTGTTTGGTCACTATGACCGTGCCAAATTTTTTGCTGATTGGTTCAGCCGTTCAGGAGGAGTATGTGTCCAACCAAATGCAAACGGTAGTATAAGAGCTTCGCTTCGCTCAGCTCAAATATTATTGAACATTTTATAAAAATTTATTATTAAAAAAATCCTAATCGGAGGGAATCAAACTCTGACTGGCAGGTGTCAGACCCTGTGATGATTGAAATCAGTCATCACTCTCGGTGGAAAACCTTGGGTAAAATGTATTATATATCGTAGGTTAATTGTAAGTTTTTAAAGATTCTATTTTATTATTTATTGTCTAATTTTTTTATAAAATCTTATTTTATAATAGTAGAACGATAATTTTTAAATTACATTTTTAAATTGTTTTGTTAATAAATTGTTTTAATAATTCTCTTAGACGTCCTCTTTATAGCTCAGTCAATAAAGGCCAAAAACAGGCTGTACCCGCAACTAATTAGGGGAAATCTGGATTTTTTCCTAATGATAGACCATGATAAGAGGTACATTCTCTTAAAAGTCCCCACTTCTCCCCCTTGTGCTTCCCCCTCTACCCCCTCTTGAAGTTCAAAATTTACTTATTTTTCACTTTTTACGCAAAACTGTTTATTTTTTGAAGAGAAGTGTTATTAACAAAAATATTTCTCACATAATTCTGCACAAAATAGGTCCTATGCATGTTTGAAGTGAGACATACTGTTTTCGAGATATTGTTGATAAAAATTCCAATTTTTCATTTTTTCGAACCAAGATGTGTTAAAAACAACACTTCTGATTTTAATAAAATTTGGATGGTAGGTCATACTTAACCTATTGTTGATCCCATATAAATTTCAACCTTCTGCGCCCATTATTTTATCTTGCACATGCGCACGAACATACATTTAATGTATCAATTTAGCAAAATTTAAAGAGCGCAGTCGGTTGAAATTAAGTTAGGGCCATATGCGGGATACTTGCGACAAACCATCCAAATTTCATATTAATCAGTTAAGTACTTTTGAAGATAAAGGTCGAAATAAATGTATGTTTGTGCGCATGTGCAAGATAAAATAATAGGCACAGAAGTTTGAAATTTATATAGGATCAACAATAGGCTAAGTATGGCCTACCATCCAAATTTCATTAAAATCAGAAGTGTTGGTTTTGACATATCTTGATTCGCAAAAATAAAAAATTGGATTTTCAATCAATAATATCTCGAAAACGGTATGTCTCACTTCAAACATGCATAGGACCTTTTTTGTGTAGAATTATGTTAGAAATGTTTTTGTTAATAACACTTCTCTTCAAAAAATAAACAGTTTTGTGTAAAAAGTGAAAAATAAGTAAATTTTGAACTTTAAGATGGGGTAGGGGGGGAAGCACAAGGGGGAGAAGTGGGGACTTTTGAGAGAATGTACCTCTTATTATGGTCTATCATCAGGAAAAAATCCAGATTTCCCCTAATTAGTTGCGGGTAAAAACCTTTATTAACTGGGCTATTATGGAGGCCAGATACACTTACACACTAACTTCATTATGATATGTGAGTGATTTTTTTGTATCATTAAGAAATTATATCTATAATCACATGATTTAAAATGATAAGAATAAGAAATAGGAACTTGGTTACATACAAATTAGAAAATTAATTATATAATTGTATCAGTAAATATGATCGAACATAATTAGAAGATTTATAATTTTATTTAATGTAGTATGTTTAGAAAATAAAGTTGACTGAAGATGACTCTCAAGATGAAATAACCGTTTTTTTTTAAGATAAAAAATTGTTACACTTCAACATCCATTAATAGATCCTATACTTAGAATTGATAAGGTGTACGTAATAATTTATTATTAATTTAATTTATCAACAATAATAAACTTATTTTACTTATTAATTGCTTAACAATAGAACATATCAGCAGAAAGCTGTGACAACAGTGTAAGGGCGAGAGGTCATGTGACTTAAGCCCTTACCTTTTACAAATTAACAACTTATTATTTTGTTATCTCCCATACTATGAAATGTAATTGTTTTTTTTTCAAGAAATCTTCCGTTTAATTCCCCCTCCAAAAAAACTAAATTGTACGAGGTGTCACGGACGATCTGTTGTAACGGGCCTGAGTGACTCGAAGCCCTCTATAGTTGGAAGGAGTGTGCAAAAAGAATTTCTTCCTTTATACAGGTTTTTCCTCTTCGTATCTCTTCCTCTTTTTCCTTTGTATTATTTTCTGTTAAGAATCCAGTTGCTTTCTGTGTTGATTCCTCTCCTTCTGGATTCTTCTCCAAGGCCTTTCCACCTGTAATATCATTCTGGTTGAATGGAAAAATATCTGGGCTCTCGAATAAACCTCCCCTCTTTATAGATTATTAAATGTGTAGCGTCTCCTTTCGATGAACTCCCGTATAACCTATACCGATTTATCTATGACAAAAAGTAGAAACTCCGAAATAATCAAATAACGGATCTATGCTGGAAAAATAATGATACAGTAAAAATAACTTATAGGTTACATTGAGAGGTCGTTTTAGTTTATCAATAACACCCGTTTTTTTTACACTTTGTGAATTTGTAACTCAAGAGTATTATGTAGGGGGTAACTGCTTTTTTTAGGTCGAATTTTGTTAATTTACTGTTTTTTTTTTTCATTGTTGTTAATATTATTTTTATAGTTTCTGGAGAGCCCATAGAAATATCCCTCTCACACTACTTTATTAAATACATAGATATGTATTTGATCATACTTAACCGTAGATCTGTTATTAGAATATTTCGGAGTTTCTACTTTTTTCTTAGAGAACCGGGGACCGATCGAAAGAAAGAGCAAAAACCTTTATAACCTCCCTTGATCTTGGGCTCATTTTTTTTCACTCACCGACCCTACACGGGGGCATATCGATGGCACTGTTTTGATTTGGTTTTGGCGAGGTCCTTTGTACAGAGATTTGTCCTTTTATTTATTAAAGATTAAAGATAAATCGATAGTCTAGGTCTAAACACCAGGTTTAGACACTGATGATTAAATCGCGGAGGTGAGTTAAATTGCCAGACCCCCCGACCTGTAATAACCAACTATGTTGATCGGGACGTGAAAAAACCTGAGTTAATTAGAAATTGTATGATCATATAAGGAAAATAGCTGATCTAGACTTACCAAGGCCCTGGGGACTATCAATTCATGGCATTGTATGTGTATATAGTTTTATGGCTTGTAAAACATTATGAAAATAAAGATATTATTATTATTATTATTATTATACACTGGTGGGTGTATGCACTTGTTGGGATTTCAAAATTTACCAAGAAAATAATAAGTTCAGGCATTTTATCATTCTATTTATATGTATTACAAATTTCCTCTACCAGTTCAACATATTTTCATCTGCCCAAAACAACATTTGTTTTGAAATATGCCCATCAAGGAACTATAATTTAAAAATAAATGTTGTACGTTGTACATCTTGGAAATTCTTCATATATTCCTATATTATCGTTACCGTAATTATCAATCCGGTCAGCTTCACTATATCACTTAATATTTACATTATAACATTAGTCGAACAATATAAAAATATTTAATATTCTTATAGTTAGATAATGAACTTTAATTTATTTCTTTTAGATCGAGTAATTTGTATCCTTGATGGGTAGGAAGAGAAAGAAAACTAACACTGAGTCTTCTTTCTCTTCCTACCCAAGTATCCAAATTAGTCGATCTATAACAAATTATACAGGGTACACTTAGCATCACTACAAATTCATTTATTTCTTTTAATGATTTTATTAGTTTATAATAAAAAAGAAATACTAATTGAAGCGAGTTTGATGACTTCCTATATCTTTTATTGACTTAAGGAAATTCTTTGTCATGCATTATCCTCTGCAATATGTAATTTTTTTTTTATGGAAATTATAGACATTTTATGTTGAGGAAGAACATTTTTTTAATTCAGACATTTTTATGATTAAAATATTTTTTGTTATCCATCGTCACCATTGAACATGGTCGCCATTATTCTTCTGGTATTCCAATAGACTTATTATAGCTTGTAAGAGCTTTATCCTTCTATGTTTATGCATTGCTGTATCAGTCAAAAATATATCTAATTTTAATCTAACTTAGGCGTTACAGAACGTTTCTTTAATGTCACATTCTTGTGTTCATTTAAATATTGCATTTCTTTATTTGATTTCATTCTCGTTTTCTGTGTCTTTTTGAGTATCTACCATTTTATGAAAAAGAAAATAATTTTCACTTTTCATGTCATGTGTTTAAAGATAGAAAATTGTTTTAGTTTGGAAAACAGAAAGAGTGACCCGTGAACCCGTTCCGGGGCTGGTTCTTCAACAGTGTTTAAATCTTACGAGAAAAGGAGTTCTTCTTGGGGGATGTTTTTCTTGGATAAAACTTCCACTAGGAGGTTGACGTTTAGAAAGTTCAAGCCCGAATCTTGCCATATGTCTCAGCTGATTTGTCTTGGTAGTTTGGACACGGGTGTCCAGTTTGTCCGGCAGAGTGCTGCACGAGTTGCTCTCCATGGTTCAGTCTATTATCCATGTCAAGGGTGTTACCGTGAGGCTCAATGTTTTTTACTTGGAGCCCTCTCTAACAACCTGTTGTGCTTTTCCTTGTGATTGATTGTTTGATGTGTGTTTTTCAAGCTAAGCCACTGTACAGCGGAGTTTATTTCAGGTATGCTTCCAGCCTTCCAATGACAACTCTCTCCTTTCCGTCTTCAAACTCTTTAAAGTTTCGTTCCGTTGGAAAATACAGGACTTTTCTTTTTACTACTAACAAGTTTAAACAGATTTTTCACTTGACCAGTTCAATTCGTATCTGAATCAGAAATAAATTTAGCGTCTTAATTGCTTGTTTATGTTAGCTTGCTTTTTGCTGGGCTTTTGGCTAGTATTGGTGAATCAAATTTTGCTTCCGAGCTTACCGAAGGTAACGGAAGCTATGTGATCGTTCTGAAGAACAAAACATTTTTAGGATTTCAAAACTTCCAAGACAGAAATCCGTCTCAGACATCAAGGATCATTTTTGGTTCCGTGTCTGTCTGTCGGTCGGTCTGTCGTTCAATTTTTGTGAACCAACGTATCTTAAAAACTACAGGGCTTGTAGTGAGTCACTGAAAGTCACTAAAAGTCACTTATTTTAACGAGAGTCACTTTTTTGTCACTTATTTTAAAAAAAGTCACTGAAAGTCACTTATTTGGGCTTACATGGATATTGTTTCACCAAAAACTTTTTTTTGAGATTTCAACGGAATTATCCGTTTTGGGTGTTTTTAAGACCTCCTGAGAGGTTTTCAGCATGGCGTCTGTATGTATGTATGTGTGTGTGTATGTTATCATCGTAGTGCCCAAGGTATTTAACCTTGAGAGTTGAAACTTGGCAGAAAATCAGTCTTTACCTGTAGTGGTGCCACCCGGAAAATCAACTTTTTCCGCCATCTTAAACGCAGTTTGCTGAGTGAGCAAAAATTTATAAAAATCGTAATATCGAAAATGGTCCTGATCGAGTTGAAATTTGGCACGAATGTATCTCTCTGCATGACAAACAAGCCCACCAAATTCCATTTTGAAGTTATCAATATTTGAATTATAAACTTTGACGGTTAATAATTCCGAAAGTATAAATACGTTTTTGACTTATAGCATATCGTTGGAACCGGAAAAAATTAAGGAACTAATATAAAAAAAACCCGATGAAATTCCATTAATTAGTTTAAAAGTTACAAGCGAATATAATTATTTATTAGTGCGATAATTTTGGTGACGTCAAAGTTGGTTTACATCTGTCAAAACACCGCCAAACTTCATTTTTTTTTTTTTGTAGTTACAGTACACAAAATCAAATGAACAAAAAACTGTTCTAAAATTTTTATAATTGCATTTGTTTAACAGTGCTAAATAACAAAAGTAACTAAAATAATTTTTTTTTTACTTCATATTAAGTCACTTAAAGTCACTTATCTGGGGAGAACAGGTCCCTTAAAAGTCACTCATTTTGGAAAAAATAGTCACTAAAGTCACTTAATTTTTAGGAAAATCTGCTACAAGCCCTGAAAATACACGTCCAATTTTAATTAAATTTGGGTAGTAGGTCATGAGTAGCCCATTGTTGGTCCCATATAAGTTTCGCCTTCTGCGCTCATTTGTTTCTCTTCCACATGCGCACAAACATTCATTAATTTACACCTATATCTTCAAAAGTACTTATCTGATTTGTATGAAACTTTTATAGTTAATCGAAAGTAGCCCGCAAATAGCCCCAGATTACTTTGAACCGTTTGCGCTCTTTAACTTTTGCTTAATTTATACTTTAATTCAAGTAAAATATCAAAACAATTTTGGCAGATTAAAAAAACGGGGGAAACAATTAAACAAATTAGACAGTAATGGCTTGTAAAAGCATAAGGTTAATAAAGTGCGTGATAAGATGCGAGGAAGCTATGTGCCACACCTATTGGCAGTCTATTTTTTTGGCTTTTTTTATAAGATGCAATTTACATAACTAAAGGTTTGTTGGTACATGTTAATTAGGAGCCCTCCCTAAAAGTTAGAACTGGTTAAAGGTAATATCTTTAACCACTTTTTTTAGAGAGGTGATCTTTAACCACATCTAACTTTTAGGGAGGGCTCCTAATTAACAAGTACCGGTTTGTTAATCGTGACTACCCTAAAATAACTTTAACTGAATAAAGAGTAGCAAAACAAAGAAATAACGAGAGGAGACCCCTTATTTTTTATTTGGCATTAATGCTTGACAACCAAGAAGAACGATTAATTTAAATTAAAGTTGTTCTTAAAAAAAAAACTGAAACTCCCCTCTCTAAATACCTATATCCTATTAACTTACTAATAGTAGTAATCGTATTGGGAGAGGTAATATCCGTTATATTAAATTCAAAAGTAATCAAACTCTAAACATGCTTACAAAATACAATTCAAAGAATACTAATACATGAAGAGTTAATACCCTACATGAAGAGGTTCGCCACTTTACTTACTTTTACCTTCCATATAGCAAAAATTGCGTCTTATTTTATGCCTTTTTGAAGAATTCACTAGAATTCTTAACTTCGATTTAAAGAATCACTTTTCAAAACAAACTTTTAAGATAATTTTTGACAAAGAATACTAATACATTAAGAGATTATGGGAGTCTATTTGTGTCCTTTACTTACTTTTACCAAGCAAATATTGTGTTTGCAGTCTTATATTATGCTTTATAGAAGAATTTACTAGAAAGAAGAATTCACTAGAATATTTTGCATTTTAAATATAAACGTATTTAGTGCTAATTTTCAAAAGAATCGCATCTTCTTAAGTTACAATACATCCCCTTATCTTTGACTTTCTTTTCCCCTTGCTCTCTTTGGGTATACTGTATCCGGTGAGGAGTATTCTGAGAGATAGAGGATATAAGACGGAATGATGTCAAGTATGTGTCACGACTACGACTAGTCAAATTGTTTGATTATATTGTTTTGGTGGTTGCGGTGTCGTTGGTCTTGGTGGATAAGGTAATGTTCTATTTCTGGTTGTTTGCCTCATTTTTTAGCGCCTTCTCCCAGGTCGTTCTCCTTTCTCCGCTGAAGATTCTTTTCGCTTGTACAAAACATTGTTAGAGTTATCTCTAATAACGACAAAACGGTTTTACAGTTATCTTCAGCGTATTACTTATAACTGTTATTTATCTACCAATATGAAAATTAAAACTTTTAATTATATTTAACTGCTATTTTTGTACTACCCCTCTCCTCTTTTACTCTACACATATATCTGATCTGGACATATGTTTTCTGGTACTTCTTTAGATTGGTACTCCCCTATGTTTTTTTTATATAGGTAACCTTTATTATATGTAACCTTTTTTACATAAAGGTATATCCTTTAGCAAGCTATGTGTCACACAAATTGACAAACTGTATTTTCCCATATACGTGGTATATCTCGAGAGTAGGAGTGAATGTGTTATTTATCTACCAATATGAAAATTAAACCTTTCAATTATATGTAACTGCTATTTTTGTACTTCCCCTCTTCTCTTTTACTCTACTACTCATATATCTGATCTGGACATAAGTTTTCTAGTAGTTCTTCAGATTGGTACTCCCCTATGTTTTTATAGAATATAAATGACTTTGACACCTAGACATGACTAAAAAAAAACCTAGGAATTTTGTCATAAATCCCTACGTATTTGGTCATAAATTCATCCTACTTTATTGCCAATAGCCAATTATAAGTCAATTATATCAATGAAAATACAATAAAAGGATTTGTTTAGTGGTAAAAGCGGTACTTTTTTAGATTGTTACTCCCCTATGTTTTTATAGAATATAAATGACTTTAATTATACTATACTAATTCAGCAAGAAAATATTTTTCTACGGCTTCGTAGGTCCAATTTGACAGGTTGGACTTTTAGAAGGCGCGAAAGTTAGGGCCAAAAATTGAAGCGGGGTCGGTGCGATGCGCCGGTCCGGCGCACCGGAGCACGGCGCCACCGGAGGCCGTGGCGCCCGCCCGTTTCGATAAAAAAATTACCGCGTACCCGTCCGTTACAAGGTGAGACGAGGCGAACACGCCGTACGTGTTTCGACCCCGACGCCCGAAGGGGGGCGCCGCTAAAATTCGAAAACCCGGTTTTCGGGGCCTCCGTAAAACTCCCGTAACTTTTTTCCGGATAGTCGGGTGGGAAAAAAAATCCCTTCGTTTTATCAATTAAGTCGGGGCCCACGAAAGAGTCCCTTTGGTCCAGACCGCTGCGGACCTCCGTTTCCGAGATACGCGGGAAAACGAATTCCACGATTTTTTCCCCCTTTTAAAAAAATCGCCGCGGGAAAACCGTGAACAGGGAATTTTTTTACTCTTATTATTTTTTTTGGAGGGATACCCAAGGCGTAATATAAGACCGCCCTCGGCGCCCCCGGAGTTCCCTTGCGGCGGCGACGGCTTCCCCCGCGCAACCGAATTTGGAAAATAACGAAAATTAAATCTTCGTTATTTTTTTTCTCGGCGAATAAGAGTCGTGAAAACGCGGTTAGCACGGCGGACGGTAGCTTTCGGACACGCCCTTGGAAAAAAAAATAAGCGGGACCGTCGGGACAGGCGGGCCGGCGGCAGCGGTATCGCAAGTGCCCGAAATCATGCGATATTTTTGATTTTTTAAGCCGAACCAGGCACATTCCCGAGGGGATTTACCCCCTTAAACTCGAGATTTCCCGGACGGGACTCTCAGGGTAGTTTCGGCGCACGGTGGACAACAGGAATCCGGTTTTTGTTTTTCTTCGCTACTAACGGTCCTCACGTGGGGTGGCGAAAACCCCTTTTTTTAGGCCGATTTTGGAGCAAAACACGACTTTGCCCACTTCTGGAGGGGTGCGATTGTCCTAAACTTTAGAATTTTCAAACGAGACTCACAAGGTAATTCGACCGTATAAAGTACTACGGGAATCTGTTTCTTTATTTTTTTCGACGCCCATGAATCTCCCGGGAGTGGAAGCCAAAGCCCCGAGATTGGGTAAAAATGCCCCGAAAACTTACTTTAAACCCCCCTGAAACCCCTCTTAAATGAAATAATTCCGGACACCATTCATAGGGTAGTTCGGCCACGCGGTGGGTTACCGGAATCAAGCAGATTTGGGTTTTCCACGATAACGGTTCTCCCCCTGGAGGGAAATACGTAAAACATTATTTCGCCTTTTGGAGGATTTCATATACTTTTCGCTTTTGGAACCCCTAAGCCCCCCTTAAAATAGTTGTACTGCTGAAAAACTACAGTTTTTCTCGATCCCCTTGCCAATACCTTTAAAATGATGTATATATAGACCCGATCGGACGACTTTCGTTTTTCACGGAAAAACACAGGGTACCACCCAGTCGATTTTTTCGGAAAAAAAATATTTTTTTTTTTTTCGACGACCCCATATGTGTTGTACATGGTTGAAAAGCTATTTTTTTTTTAATATGGGACATGCTCTTGCACTTTTTTTCTCCCCGACCGATATTTTTCGAGAAAAGCCCGAAAAACATGGTTTCCCGCCAAAAAAGTTAAAACTTTGATCGCCATTATCTCGGAAAATATTGGTCGTGGAGAAAAAAGCTCACGGGAAACCCCAATGAAAAAAAAAGATCTTTCCAACCATGTATAACACGTATGGGGTCGTCGACCAAAAATTTCCCCGAAATCGAGAACTGGAAAATCTGGGAAATTTTGAACCTTTAATTTTTATATGGTCCGATCTTCACCAAATTCGGTATACACCCGTTGTTCGACACTACTACAAGGATTATGAAAGATTTTTCCGGAAAAAAAAATGTTGGGCCCCTCCCCCTAAATTTTTGAAATTTTTATTTCTCCTTAAAAATGTTTTGGGCGCACTTACAGGGTTTTCGATTTTTTGTCGTCTAGAAAGCCGTAATAAATGACGCTATGCAAAAAATTAGGTTTCTAAGACAAAAACTTTTTGGGGAAAAAAAGTTGAATATTTTGGGGCTGTCTAAAATTAATAAATCCACCTTTTTCCGCTCTTCGAAGTGGCCTAACTTCTTCCGTGTAACCAGTGGAGAAAAACGCTATAAGTCTTTTTTGTAGCCCGCAAATAGACTTTTAAACCCATATAAGACACGATGCGGTCGGACCTAAAGTACGCCCACTACGAGAGATTTAAATTGAATTACGTACTAAAAACCCAAATTTCACCCGTTATCGGCCTCTAAAATTTCCCAAAATGGCTTAATAAGGGTAAAACTATAGTTTTTCTTGATCGCCTTGCTAAAACCTTTAAAATTATATATATATATCGACCCGATCAGGCGATCTTCGATTTTCACGAAATACGGGCGCCAACCCTATACGCGCGCTAACACTATACCAGCGCCAACACTATACCAGCGCCAACACTATACCAGCGCCAACACTATACCAGTGCCAACACTATACCAGCGCCAACACTATACCAGCGCCAACACTATACCAGCGCCAACACTATACCAGCGCCAACCGGCTAGCTGAGTCCCGTTGGCCGCCGCTTGCGGCGGCCACGGGACCAGCTAGTTTAATAACTATTAAGACAAGGGGATGTTTTAGTCCAACGTACTTTAGGACAAAGGAATATAACACTTATTTTATGAGGGGAGTAACAGTCTAAAGAGGACCATTCTGTACATCTTCTTTAGATTGTTATTCCCCATTGTTTTTTATAAGGGGAGTAACAATCTAAAGAAGTGCCAGTTTTCTTACCTCCCTGAGAATCGAACCAGGTTTTTTTATGTTTTAAACAGTGGTTTTTGGAAACTGTCTTAATTAATACCTGGTTCTGCAACTGTACCAAATGTCATTTGTATTCATGTGCCGTTGGTTTTTTTTTACTCATTTGTTGTTACTTAAATGATTTCTGTTTGCGTGTAAGTAATAATTTCACTTTGACTCTGAACGCGAAACTTAACTAACGGTTATTAATTATTTCTTCTCTCATATTCCCAAATAGTAAGTTAGAAAGTATAATGAGAGTTTTTGAAAAGAATTACACGTTTCAAGCGTTTATAAATACGTTTTGACCTTTTCTAGTCTGGGATTTTATACGTCTGTCTGACTTTAAAAACGTTTTGTAGACTGATTATCTAACAACGAGCCTGAAAAAGCACGAAAAAACAAATTTTCAGAATAGTTTATGGAAGGCTCATCAATTTCTTTAAATCATTAGTTGTTTTATAAAGAATGGAAACTCTAAATATCTATATAACAGAAAGATAAATAAAATAGATAAACGTCTATATATATTATCATAGATAATATATAAATATACAATAAATAGATTATATAAATATATACATTTGGGTAATTTTAATCTTTCCACTTGAATAATGTTTATAGCTTTTAAATAGCCGATAGCGAAATATGCTTTAGACTAAAGTTGAAGCTTGGTATTGAGGTACATCTAACGGTGGCATTTTTTGACATAAAGGTCTGTCCTTTTTTTACTGACCGGCAAAATGACAATCATGTAGGGGGAAGGGGAGGGGTCATTGACCAGTAAAAAAAAAAAAAAAACTATTTGCCTTCCGAGCTTACCGAGAATTTGCAATTTATAAAAATTGCAAATTTCCTCCTGCTACTTTCATCGTACCATAATGAGGTATTTCCATGTGCCATTTCAAAATTTTTGACGATTTGTTGTAAGATGGTTTATTTTAACTCATTAGACCAAAAAACAATGCAAAATTTGAAAAATCATATATATATTTGTAACCTACTCAGCAGCTTTCATTTGATACCCCACTCGAAAAATAAAAATATGAAGATATTTGAGTTTTAGCACATTTTTAAGAATTTTTATATATTTTTTCTATGTGTGGGTTACGCCAATACTTCAAATTTTAACTTTTTGGGTTAAAAGGTCCGGGAGATATGAACCAAAGAGCGACATACGGACGACACATCAACCTCGGCATATGGGTTTCGAGAAGAATCTGCGGAACCCTAAAAATCAAATTTTGTTGATAATCAAAAATGAAATTAAGATAATGTTGAACACTTTTTATAACATTTGTTTAATAATAAATTATATTAGATGTATATGAGAAAGTTTTCTTCTAGTTTGTCGGACGGATTTTTCACTTTTATTTATTATTGTTGTATGTACAGTATTGAATCCGATTTTAAAATTTAAACCTATAAGCTTATTAGAAATATATTTATGTTAAAGTTCTCCCGATATATAAGACCAAGTTCTCTAAGCCCAAGTCATCTAAGTTTCACACTTATAAGTACAATTGATATTCCTCTCACGATTTCTTTTACTCCGGCTGCTCCAGTTTTTCAGTTCCCTCTTCAATTTTTAAAGTTTAACATTTTTACATATTCTTTATTTTTTTAGGAAACAATTATAAAGTGATTATACTTACAGATAAGTTACTCTTTCTGAAGTAGGTTCCAGCTTCTACCTGACTTACTAAGTCTTCTTAGATTCTTTATCCTGCTATCTACGATCTTTTTAGTTTTACCACAAGTATAAACTGCAAGACGTAGGAAGGAGAGAAGAAAGGAAGAGCAGAAAAACAAGGTTTACGTGTAAGAACTAAGTTATGAGGTCTAGGTCACCATTGAAGCCGTACATTACTTTATACTTACAACACGACCGACTTACTCTTCTCATATGCTTAGTAGTTTGTTTTCTTACTACGTTTCTTATTATTTCCTTTAAAACTTTTCTTCAAAAAATAAACTCAGTATGTTTGTTACTTTCTCAACTAAACTGCATGTGTTTACAAGTCTTTACTTGTATTTAATTCTCGTTACATGGTTTTTGTATTGTTTCTTTTTCACTGTGCTCCAATTACCCTATTTATTTACATTAATGCTCTAAATACATTTAAATTGTTGAGACCACTTTCCCTTTTTACTACGTTTTTATTAGCTTGCTTTCTTGTTTGTTTGTTTGTTTGTCCGGTACAAATCTGGCAATCGATTTCTAACTAACTTCCCGAATAGCTAGACATTTGAAACTTTTAGCATATCTCAGAACACGATGACAATGCATTATTTTAATACTTTTAGCCATCTTTCAGCAGAATTTAATTGGTTTTCAGCAAATTTTGCTGAACGGAAAGTTAGTTCGGAAAAAATCCGCAAGTTATTTTATTTGTTTTGTCGTGTCCAATATTTAAGCAATCTTCATTTTGACGGGTCTCAAATTTGTGGTAGATAAACATTGAATGACAGCAAAACAGGAAATATCGATTATATTATTTATATTATTTCAAATATATCGATGGCACGCTTTAGATTTGGTGTTGGGGAGATCCGTTGTACAAAGATTTGTCCTTTTATAGGTTAAGATCAGCTCTCCAGATGGTTGTCATTTATGTGAAGTAAATAAATTCGGAACTATTTTTTTTTTTTTTTTTTTTCACTAACATTATATAATATATAACAATAACAACATTATATTATCAACATTATATTATCAACATTACATACGATTCAACAGAAAATTTAAAAACGTAGTATATAAAAAGTTCTTTTTATCTTGAAATTATTACTTAGTTTTTATTAGCTTGTTTGTTTGTTTGTATGTCCTGTACAAATCTTGCAATCGATTTTTAACTAACTTCCCGAGTAGCTAGACATTTGAAACTTTTTGAACAGCTTCCTGTACACGATAACAATTTTACTGTATGGAAAGTTAGTTCGGAAAAAATCCGCAAGTGATTTTATTTGTTTTGACATGACCCATATTTACGATCTTTTGACGGGTTTCAAATTTATGATTTATGACAGGAAATTTAAAAAGTAGTATCTTATAATTATTAAATATGACATTTTAAATGTAAACGTTTTGGCACTTACGAAGGTAGTTAAATAATATCACCAGTCTACTATTCACCAATATTATTTTAAATCAGCAACACTATGTATGTAATTAATATTTTATTACAACATCTATCATGTCCTTTAGTTTTAAAAGACAGAAATAAAAGAAATGATGGAATGATAATTTTTTAATGCTTTTAATTACTCGTAAGGCCTGGAAACAAGCCTTTTAAATTTTAAATTAATAGATAATAGAATGATATTGCTTCCGAGCTTACCAAAGGTAAAAGATGACATGTGATCATTCTGGAGAACGAAAATTTTAATGTCTCCGAATTCAAACAATTCCAAGACAAAAATCTGTTTGTACATCAAGGAACACTTTGGTCTCTCTGTCACATTTTGCGAACCAACGTATCTAAAAACAACGCGTACGATTATTAAATTTTTTGGATATTATGTCGAAAGTAGCCCTCAGATAGCCCCATATTAATTTTAACCGCCTACGCTCTTTAATTGTGCTAAATTAATAATGTACTTTTATTCATATAGAAAAAAACAAGACTATTTTCACGGATTTAAAACAAAAGGAGGGAAAAAATTAAATTATACTAGACAATAATTATTTATAAAAGCATAACATTATTTATGTACGTTTTAGAACGCGAGGATGCTATATGCCACACTAATTAACAGACTATTTTTCGAGGCTCTCAACTACTGAAAATTAGTTTTTGTTTGATAGTTATACGTTTTTCTTGATGGGCTAAACTATGAGGTTGGACATTATAGGTCGATTATTATTACGCTCTTTTCACAAATCTAAAGATCTCATGAAAAAGATGATAAATATGGTCATGTCTCACTTCTTAGAATCGAACTATGATTATAGTTGGTTTTTTGGACCTTGGAATTTAAGGAGAGTTCTTACTACTAGATGCAATTTCTAGTCTTCTATAATTGGCAAATTTTATAGGTGATAAAAATGATCCTTTACTGTCTGAGTATATATATATATATTTTTTTTTTTACTCACAGAATACATTTGTCCGACTTATTTCAACTAATATCTTGAAGAATTCTTAAATTTTCAAGGTGTCCTTGTTTGCTTTCTCTTTAGTTTATCTTGTTGCGTCCTCATCTAGTTGTAGAAGATAAAGCTTATCTACGCCTCCTACTAATCCTTTGTGTTTGACCTCTATTTCTTTCTCCACGTCCGTCCTAGCATATTTTCCAGTATTTAAATCTAACTGATTGTTTTAATCAAATTAAGTTTCTCTCTAATATCCCTGAAACTAGTAGTTTTCCAGGAAAGTTATTTATGGTTTTATTCGCATTTTAAATGCAGCAGAGGTTGTAGATTCCAACCTCTGTCTCAACTCCTACATTGATTATTTTTCTTCCGCATTTCAACTTGTTTTACCTGCACTAAAGATGACCACTAGTGGTTAAAAGCCGGTTTAGTATAATAAAGTTTCTTAAGTGGACTTGTTTTTAAAAATTGTTTTTTTAGAAAATGAAAATTCCTTTTTTTATAGTTGTGGCTTTTATCTCTTTTATGGCTAAACTCTGCTTCTTTTTAATGGCCTTGGGTGAATCTGAAGTCGCTTTACCTTTTCATTTCATCTATAAGATTGTGTGTTTAAGACAATCTGGCCCATATTTGCCTTTCTCCGTCTTCTCATACTCTTCTTTCTTATCTCTCCATTATGAAAGATATATAATTTTTTTTACCCTGTTTTTACTTTTCCGTATTTTTTAGGAGAAAGTATTGTTTTCACCCAAAAATCTGAAACCGAGATTTTAACAAAATTATGCGTTTTGGGTGTTTTGTATAATTCATTGAGTGTATTTTAGCTGAATGTCTGTGTTACGCATACCTGCCACAGTTGTTAAGCGAGAGAGTTGAAACTTGTTATATAAAACAGTTATTACATGTAGTTGTACCGCCCGGAAAATCATAAATTTATGACGTCATTAATCCTTTTTGCTAAGGCAGTAAAAAA
Organism: Gerris lacustris; assembly: GCA_951217055.1. Taxonomy (NCBI): domain Eukaryota; kingdom Metazoa; phylum Arthropoda; class Insecta; order Hemiptera; family Gerridae; genus Gerris; species Gerris lacustris. The sequence goes on along the minus strand of OX578283.1, from coordinate 20,031,709 downwards.
TCTAAAACATTTTTGAATGCGTTGAAATTTGCAGCAATTTTACTTTATTTTATTTTAATCTGCCACCATTTTGAAAATATTGACATTTGATGTTTGAAAGAAGTTATATCTTTCTATAAGATAAATAATTCCACCATATTTAAAATTAATATCTACCGCCATTGTGGAAATGTTTGGGGATGAAAAGTTCCTACATGCCAGTTTTTTTGTTTTTGTTTCTTACCGATACTTTTTGCGAACCACCATTATTTAAAAATCACAGTATCCAATTTTGATGAAATTTAGATGGTGTAAGAGTTTAAGTCACAATTAACCCATTGTGATTTCTATTGTTAGTCCGATATTAATTTCAATTCTTAATTCTCTCTGTGCTCATTGCTTTTTTTTGCATGGGCACAAACTTTTTTGCAACAACAATTTTATATTATTAAAATAATTAATATAAAAATGCCATTTTTCAAAACTGGTCTTATTTTGAACATTTTTTTTTTGGTTTCTGTATTCTTCACCTTAGTTGTATCTATGTGCAAAATTTGGGGAAGATTGAATGATGGTAAATGGTTCAAAATTGGGGTAATAGGAGTGCGATGAAACTTAAAAAGCAAATAAATTTGACGCCATTTTATTTTATTTATTTTTTTTTTTTTGGTTTCTGTATTCTTCGTCTTAGTTGTATCTTTGTGCAAAATTTGGGGAAGATTGAATCACGGGAAAAGGTTCAAAATTGGGAAAACGGAAATGTGCGATGAAACTTACAAAGCAAAGTAATATAAGACCAGTAAAAACACTTTCATTTTCACATAGCTTCCATAGTACTTCTTTAGATTGTTACTCCCTTATGCTTTTTTAGAATATAAATTAATTAGACTAAATAACATTAAGATAAAGATATTTTTACTCTAGAGCGCTTTGGGACAAAGGAATATCCCACTTCTGTTTTTATATGGGGAGTAACAGTCTAAAGAAAAACATTCCGCACACCTTCTTTACATTGTTACTCCCCTCTGTTTTCTTTATAAGGGGAGTAACAATCCAAAGAAGTGCCGTTTCCATTTCCATCGGTAAGATCGGATGCAATATCTAAAACTTAAAATGTTTACTTCAATCCTAATATCCAGAATATAAAATTCTACATGTATTAAAGTAGAGAAAAAAAACTGTTTTTAACTTATAAAATTATAATTTTTTTACTCCCGAAATTTACTAATTCCTCTATTTATATCATTTTTTGGAGAAAGTTAATAAACAAAGTAACCAGTTTTAATATTTAAAAAAATAAAATCAAATTTAAAATCAAACTAACTTCCGCCGCATCTTGCTGAGTTAGATAAACAGTGAGAGTTTCTGATTTTAATTCAAAGGTTTGTACGGAAGAGGTCGTGACACCGCGGCGGTCCTTCTATATCATTATAAAACTCACCTTTCTACTAATCTCATACAATTTTTAAACCAACTGGAAAAACTACGGAAGAAAAGCCCATTATTCGAGAGTTATTAGGTGTACTTCATGAATTTTTAATAGTTGTCTTTAATAATTACATCTTAGCATTAAATGAAATTATCTAATTGATGTTATTATAAGAAAAAAACATAAATTTAACTATTTAATTATATGTTTGTTTGCTGTTTTTTTTTTCCTATCATTTAAAGGGAAATTAATCATTATCTATGTAAGAATCTAATTATGAATTGTTAATTAACTTTTGACTTAATATCCTAAGCATTTAATGTTTGTTTTTTGTTTTTTTTGAAAACGTAATAAAAATGAATCTTTTGTTTGAATAAGTTTGATTGCTTTTTTGTTGTATTAGGCCTTATTATACAAAGATAATTGAGTTATTATCATCTCTATTTTTCTTTTATGGCTATTTATATTTTTAGATTTTTACTTCCTGACTTTTTATAAAAGGTTCCGTATCGTATAAAGATGTATTTTTTCTTTTATTGTTAAAATAAAAAGTTTATATATATATATAAATCGTGGGAGTTTACACCCTCTAAAATAGTAAGAAAGAAAGTAATTATCCTTAAAAAAAAAAATGTTGTCTAGGGAACATTTTTGTTAAATACTAAGCTATTTTGTTTTTGCTAAAATAATAGGCATTGTACTATTTTCTTCCTATAACCAAATAAAAAATAAAAAAATAAAAGTGAAAACAAATGTGTGATGACCTTAAGATACTATAGACGAAAATTATCTGTTTGTGGAAAAAAGAAGAAAAAAAAAGTTCTTGTCTATTGTTTGTTTTTAACCTCAAGGTAGTATGTAGTTTGAAGTTTTGTTCTACGGTGCAAAAAAGTAATGCATATGAGTTAAAATCATACGATGGATTAAGCGATTTTTTAAGGCATAATTAATCGTTAATCTAATGAAAACATTAGAGAAAAAACTCATAAAGAGATAGTAGATATTATTTTTAAGTAGTTTTTTTTCGCTTTCTTGAAACCTTTAGAAAAGTTTTATGACTCTTTGTAAGTTCCTGTTTATTGTAGGTACTTGAGAATTTTTACAGCCTTATTAACGTTTTACGGCTTTGGGTTCTTGTCCATTTTTTTAAAAAGAAAAAAACTTAATTAATTCATACACTTTGTGTTAGTTAATTACACTTTTGTTTTAGAGGAAGTGATTTTGATCTATTTCATTGTTTACTTTGAAGGATTTTAAAGGCTTTAAGGGGTTTTCTGGAGAAATGTGTGAAATATACGTGGAGGTTTTGGGTAGGAAATGCAGTGTATATTGTTTTTATATATATATATTTATTAATATAATATATTAATTAATTATAGTGATTAAGTTTTATGATGAAGATTGCTTATCGAAGGTTGTAAAATTAGACGTCAGAACTTTCTCCTATGCTGATAAAATTGTTTAACATGGGTTTGTTAAGCCACGTGTTAGCAACTCGTGTTTTAAATTTGGCATTTTGAAATTAAAAAAAAAAAATAAATAGTAACTAAACTTCGTAGCAGGGAATCAAACCCGACCTTGCCCTTTTGCAATTACATTTATTGTTTCGTTATTTTAGATCTTATATTTTTCCTGGGAAAATACATTTTAGATTATTTAGTCTTTAGGGTAGCGCCCCCAAATTAAATTTAAATCAAAAATAATGATTTCTGAATATATGCATATGAATGCCAAATTTCGTCGAAATCGACCCTGTAGATTAAGCTCCACGCGTCTGTTCTTAAAATAAACTATAGACAAACATTTTTTTTTTGGACTCATGGGACTTTAAACGTGTAATCCATCTGAATCGAATTTTTGCGCCATTACAATATTTTCTCTCTATACAACGTACTTGGGAATGTAAAAACTAAACGCCTCTCCAAAAAATAAATTATAATTTCAAAGTCTGAGTTCTGCCTCGCTAGGGGGAAAACACCTTGTCGAAGAGTCAAATAAGAGGCAAAAATTGGAATCTACGTAAGTATTCTCTTCGCGGCCATTCTTTGAGGATTATCAATTTCAACACATTTGTTGATTGCAGTGGTTGTTTTTTAATGATTGATTCTTCTTTTTTTTCCATAGCTTCGGTTTCGGTATATTGAACTAAAATTCTGGCTTATATGAGTAAATGATAGAGGACATGCCCTGGACTGCTGTTAGACTGATCATCTGGGCTAATTACTGAAGACCCAGTTTGTTCCAACTCCCCATATCTTAATGATATCTTTTTATTATCTCTAGTATCTCTCCTATCTTAAATATATATTAAAATTATGGTATGGCCCATCTTATTATTCCATATAGTCCTTGTAAAACTACTAGGCTGGCAGAGCTTGCTTCAAGCCACTTCAGCCATTACACCCCTAATTATTCAATTATCTGTGGCTAATGATTCTCATGGCGGCGGCTTGTTCACAGTTGCCTCTCATTATATATATATATATATATATATATATATTTAAAAAAAAATTAAAAAAAGCAGACTAGTCAGCAATCTCTTTAGAAGCTACTTTATTTTCACTTTCCATTGCCCTCCTTAAATACTTTTTAGTATTTTACGAGTAGTATAATAAAGCTATTATAGGGCTTGTATTGAGTTACTAAAAGCCACTGAGAGTCAATTATTTTGAAGAGAGACAATTACTTGAGAAAAAAAATCACTGAAATCACTTATTTGGGCTTACAGAATTAACATTTTTAATATTTTTTATTTTTTACTTTCCCATATAAAGAGAAAGTATTGTGAATGTGCGTAAATTCGATTTTAAGATTTTTATGGATTTACACGCTTTGAGGTCCCTTCAGTCCAAAAAAGTCCTTTTTATAAAATGTCTGTTTGTCGTCTGTATACAGACTAGTGGACGACATTTAGCATACATATTCGGAAAAATCTTATTCCGAGGCGAAATCAGTAAATGAATTGTAGCTTAATTTCTCTAAATTTGGGGGTATCTTAGAAAAAAGTGAAAAAAAAGTATTTCTCGAAAACGGTTCCGACGATTTTGATTAAACATTTTAAAAATGTTGTCCATTTAAATACAAATCTATACTCAAGATATATTTTTTAAATCTTACAGCTTAGATTATCCAACCTATGGGGGAGAAGAAAAAAAGCCACTAGGCCGGTATGAGAGGTGGGGCAGCATCATGGCCCGACCTATTACCCGCCAAAATCTCAAGCTCACATTCGCTCGAACAAAATAGTCACTGAAGACACTTTATTTTGAGGAAAATCTGCAACAAGCCCTGCCATTATTATTAACAACAATTAATTACTTTGATTTTAAGTTTATTTATATATGTTTATTTCACCTTCCTTTACTTTTTACTTCTCCTCACTACCTATAGTAAGGAAAAGTACTGTTTTCACCAAAAAATGTTTTCGAGATTTCAATGGAATTATCCGTTTTGGGTGTTTTTAAGATCTCCTGAGTGGTTTTCAGCATGACGTCTGTATGTATGTATGTGTGTGTTATAATCGTAGCGCCAAAGGTATTTAACCTAAAGAGTTGAAACTTGGCAAAAAATAAATACGATTTTTTTATAGATACCTCGTCACCCTAGAATTTATTGACTTCTATTCCTCCTCAATACATTAAAAAGTCATTATATTGTTGAGCAAATTTTACTTCCGAGCTTACGAAAGATAGCACTCTGATAATTCCGATAATGTCATATAATGCGTTGATATTATGCTAGATATTTGAAAATGTTTATGAATATTTAATTAATTAGAAGGAGGGTTGTAATCAGCAGTTATATTTATTTGTTATAGTTGTTAGTCTTACCTTTTTAACTTTCATTTTTGTTTGACATCTAAAGAAAAAAAAATTACTCTTTACTCGTTAATAATAGAATATATTTGAAGATGGCAACAATTTAATGAAACGTTTCAAATAAATCTATTGTACCTTTATGATTGTTCAATTAGATGATAACAATTGTTATTTGTTTTTAGGGAGTTTAATGTTGAGATTATTATCCATTTTAAGGTTGAGGCGAGAGAAAAGCTAAGGAAAAGGGGAAGGCTGTTTATACTGATGGTAGCCTGTTGTTTTATCTTGGAATGTGCTCGAGGGAATACCAAGTCACTGATCCATATCGAGTCTTACCTGATGCCATTACCTAGGCCAGACTTGTCTGATCCTCCCGGTCCACTGTTTGATCCGTTATATCGGTGTCTTCGTCACGCTTCTCGTTGCAACAGGGCGTATTGCTGGATCTTCCACGACACCCAGATTATTGCACTGCAATCGTACTTGTATTGTATTTGTTCATCTGGGAAAAGAATAAAGAAAAAATGCATAGCTGCAATGACCAGGAGAAACTTGTCGCTATAAAAACCAAAGTGAATTCGGAAAAGTATGATTATTACAGTTAATCGTTGCCTTCCTCGGAGTTTATATACCCTGCATCGTAAATTTTCCTGTCTTCCATGCATTTTCTAACCTTTTCTTTTCGTTGCGACTGATTTTAGATTCATTCGGTAGTTAAATATAAGATATTATTAGACGTATTATAATATAATTAATTTTGGAACGAAGTTCCTTATGGCACATTCTGGAGCCCGGGAGTGAATCCGAAAAAAACGACCAAAATAACCGTCACAAAATCACCGTTACGCAAAATCCGTCACGAAATCTACAGATGACGATAACTTGAGTAAAAGATCACCGAGTTAGATGAAATTTGGTAAACATGTTCATTTTACCAATGCCCAGGCTAGTTCGTCGGAAACGTTATCCGCCCAAGCGTTCACGAGCAACGCTCGCGTAAACGTAAGCTCCAAATGACGGGAAAAAGTGTTATTAAGGAAGCCGGTTACTTGACTATTTTTGATTGTTTTTGTTATATATATGTCAAAAATGTCACTTTTTTCTGTAAATGAATAAAATATAATCATGTAAAATTTCACTCTGATACAAGCAGAAGCTATAGAGTTGGGAAGAGATATATTTTATAATATTTTAAATTAATTGACCGGGTAGGTAGAAAACAGTCCTTTTTCAATCCAAACTCCTTTAACAGACATACTCTTTCACTATAAACTCATCATGATCAACTTTTTTTCTTATGTTCAATATATATTTATAGTAAGACGCTTGATTTAATTATACAAATAATGATTTTCTTTTAATTTTGCCTTAACTCTGCTAGGTACAAACAGTTCGTTACTTTTAATTTTTTATCTTTTTAATTCCGCCATGTATAAGTAGTTAGCAATGTATACGTACTTAGCAGTGTGATTTTTTAATTTATATTTAATAAAAAATGTATGGAACTTCGTTCTTACCGGGTGTCCCGCGACACCACACGTATTTTTATAATCGGCTTGGCGGCGCTTCAGGAAATTTCCCGTCTTCCCGGTGCCCCCATCCGTCCTTGCCGAGGAGAAGTTAATTTTATGATATACTATCTGGACCCGTGTGTTATTTTACCTGGAGTGTTATTTTAATTTGATAAGTTTATAAATGGTAGTTCATCTAGAAACATTAAAATTATTTTAAAAGAAGAAAGATTCTGAGTAATCTCAGACCGATTTTGTGATGAGGGGAGGGTTGGATATGATATGATTGGGATGCTCGTATTAAATACTTAATAGAAATTAAGAGAAAACTTAATGCAACTGTAATTTATTTATTACTGATCTTTTTATATGAACACCCCGAATTCGCGCGGGTTCTACCTAATTCAGATTTTTTAAAACCAGCATTACTCCCAACCATAGTGTTTATAGATTAATTGTTGCCCATATATTTTTTTTTCTTTTCGTCAAGCCTAAATTATTAGATAAATTACTTTGTATTATAAACCCTACCTAATGTAATTATTTTCTAATCACCAATCGCGAACTCTTAAATTCATTTTTTGTCTTTAATTTATCAGCGAGATGATTATATTTACTTTAAATGCATACTTCTGAAGTCATTAGACAATATTCTGTTAATGCAAGATTCGTGGAGTTAACTTCCTTTTATGTTTAGGCTTAGTATGGTTTAAAAAAATAAAAATCTTTGTGTGATCATTATTATTTCGTTTGACGACTCCTATTTCGTTTTGTTCCTGATGTTTTGCGTTTTCTTTACTCAATATATCATCTGAAAAATTCGTCAAGCCAAGTAAAAGTTTTCATTTTGTCCTCAATCGTTTTGTCACTCTGGTTGTATTTTTTGTTTTTTTGGTCTTGCGTTAGTTCATCTAGTACTTCGTGACAAGTTTCTCTTCGACTGGACTCCTGTAGTTTTTACTTAAGTGACTGCAAGTAAGAGTTGTCTTCTATTTGACATCAGTTCTTATCCTTCTCTTAAAAAAACTAGTTACTTTATTACTTTGCGCACTCTTGATGCGGTCTTTGAGTTCAGTTATTTCGTCTTCAGTTGTGTCACATTATAATGTCATCATCAAAACTATCTAGTGCTTAGAAAGTAAACAAAAGATATGTCTTCATGAGCATTGTTGAACTACATCGTTCAAACGCTCGAATGGAAGAAAAATTACTGTAAAATTACTGATCTTTCACTATTAACTTTGTTTTTTATATCCTTGAAAGTATTTGTGATAAATATTTAAGCTCAATATTAAAGCAGTTATTTCTTACTTTCATTTACAACTTAAATGCACTATTTTCTACCAATCTTTAAATTCACGTAAAAGTGACGATTCTATAAATAAGTTAAAAAAACAAAATTTCTTTCTACTGACACTTAGTGCAAATAAATAACTATATCCATTCACTGAAAGGAACGAAATAAAGTAAATAGGACAGACGAACTTTGGTTCATATCCCCCAAACCGTTCACGCTAGAGATGTGAAATTTAAAATACTGCACTAACTTTTTGACCCATTCATGTAGGAAAAATATAGAGAAGTTAAAAATTTAATATGCGCATGCATGTATAATTCGCAAAAATGTACAAAGTTCTAAATTTTTATTTTTTTTAATTTTCGAGATTATTGGGTATGAAATAAAAGCTACTGAAGAGTAGATTACAAATATATATGACTTTTCATGACTATTGTGCTTTTTACCACCAATATTACGTTTTTAGCGTCAAAATTTCACCCCCTAACCCCCCCCCCCCCCCTACTACCCTATAAAGGTTAGTCCTAAATGAAATAATTCATGCTAATTATCTTATGGTGGGGCGATGAAAATTGCTAACAAAATTAATAAAAAACATTGTGACCCTCCCGAGGAATCGAACCAGTTACATCTACTCTACTCTCCTTACTCTTTTCTTCTTACATATTTTTTTTTATGGGGGGGGGGCTATCCATTTAAATAAGTTTATATTTTTTATTTAATTTCAAATAGGGCGGGATGGGGAAATACTAAAATGTTATTTTAGCATATACTAGAGTATATGCCTAATAATCTACGAAACCATAAAAAGTACTTGGATGCAAGTACTTCCTTGTGATTTTTTTCTTTATTTGTTGTATATCTAATATGTAATTTATTGATTTATTTTTCTGTTTTGTTTTGTTTTAGGTAAGTTCTGGCTTAATTCTTGGTTCATTAAGTTTTTACTGTAATATTTCTCGAGGTACGTTGTCATTTTCTCATTTACATTCGCTATTTAAGACGTCTTGTAGAGACACTCTTATATCAATTATTTTCTTATACATTTAATATCCGATCGTTCTATAAAATCTACAATTTATAAACTTAATTTAATAAGGAATGATATAATTAATTTAAATTATTTAATTATTACTTAAATTAATTTATTATTAAAAATTGATAACCTGGCTGGCAAATGAAATATGGATATAAGGACCTCTTTAGATTTTCAGCGAGTTGACATTTATTTTTATTCATTTCGGATTAACAATTTTTCCCGGGATGTCGACACTAAATTTTTTTTTTTATTGACTAAAAATTTAAAAATGTGATTTAATTGGTCGGAATTGTTGTTATGATTTTTTTTTGAGAGTAGAAGAAAAAAAAAGAAAAGAAGTTTATTAAGAACAATCAGTCCGAGGCGCAACTCAGACAAACTTTCTCATATACGATTTCCTAATTACTTAGTCCAGTGTTTTCCATTCATTAGTTTTCACGTTTTGTTTGGTTCATTTAATTATTATGGACCATTTTTTAAAAATTTAGAATAAAAATAACTTCTCCTCGGCGGGGAATCGAACCCTGCCTCTCTCCGATCGCGTTTAAAGCTATTTTCTTGGGAACTAGATGTTTCCTGGGAAAACGGCTTATATCGTTAGTTTTGTATTTATATGGACTACATTTTAGATTTTTTTTTAATCAAAATCGTCGTAGCCGTTTTCGAAAAAAATTTTTTTATCACTTTTTAGGGGGAAGCGCCCCCGAATTTTGAGCTACAACCCATTTCAAGATTTGGCGCGGGGTATGATTTTTCAGAACATGTATGCAACATTTCGTCAAAATCAGCCCAGTAATTTAGGCTCCAGGCATCTACACAGACGGCAGGCAGACATTTTTTAACATCCACTTTTTTGGACTCAGGTGACCTCAAAACAAAAAATTCATCAAAATCAAATTTTCGCGCAATACTTTCTCTTTATATAAAAAAATAAAGACTTTTGTAGAGGAACGCCTCCAAATTTAGAGCTAACGTTTATATCGCTATAATTTAATTTTTCTGAACATGTACATCAAAATTTATCGAAATAGATTCTGTCTTCTGTCGTTAGGGTTCCAGTTGGCCACTGAAGACCGATGAATATTTATTAAAAATCATCCTTTTTTTTATTTGGAATCTTAAACGTGGATATTCATTAAAGTTTTTTTGCGTAAAAATAGTATCTCTTTATATACTCACGTAATTAGGAATGCTTATTGTGTCGGGTTTTCTTTAAAACCGTAGGATTCCTCTCTAATTTGTGTGCGCGCAATAAGATTAACTCTGCTAAATGATAGTATGCATATACGGGTATCTTAATTTGTGTACAAAAATACCATTATTTTCTCTTTAAATTGGGGGTTTTATAAAAACTTATCAGGATGCTGGATGTCAATTATGGTTTTCCAGTGGCTAGTTTGTTATGTGATTGTGAGTCCACGTTTATATACTGGTACAATGTAATATATACGGCAGATGTTTAATCTCTACTGTTAGCTGAACCTGTGTACTTCTAATTAACATGAGTTGGACATAGTGCTACTAAGGGTCGTTCCGCTTTCCACTTGCTTTGCCTCAGGGGAATTCTGTTCGGAAGTTAATCAATTAACGGAGTAGCTGTTAGTGGTCTCATGACTGGGCTACCTGTAAGTCCACTTTATGTCCCACCATCACCACGACATTATATCTTCCTACGTATCTATTACTCTAGTTAGCCCACACTAGAAATCTAGGACCATTCACTTCTCCCATATAAACGAATTAAAACACCCTCAGGGGCTAAACCATTTTCTAAACTCCAATTAAAAAAAGTCATCGAAGTCGTAACTTCAATCAGATTTCGTTTCATTTCATCTATATCTATTCTTTAACAGTAGTAGATGATTTTTTTTCTTGTCACTTCGCACTACTAAAGATAACAATAAATAACTTTCTTGACCATCCATATGACTATATATTTATTTTACAGAAAATTGCTTATTAATTAATTAATTATTTGTTGGATTATGATTAAATAATTTAAAATTTTGTTTTTGATAACCAACTCATTAAAATTCATTCTGAAGAAATCAATAACTTGGTTTTCCGGCGAAATCCGCGTCACGAAGGGTTTAAAGTCCGACGTTTCGATTCCACTACTGGAAGCATCTTCAGGGGTGTGTTGCATCGTGATGTGACTCGAAGCAAACACAAGATATACTATATACTTACTACTGGAAAGAAGAACTGCGTACATATCTCCAGTCGTTGTCGTAAGTAGGTATATATTGTATATGCTTCGAACTTCGAGTCAACATCAAGATGCTCCACACCCCTGAATATGCTTCCAGTAGTGGAAGCAAACCATCGGACTTCAACCCCTTCGTGACGCGGATTTCACCGGAAAACCAAGTTATTGATTATACGAGTCAACCCGCGGAAGCCTACGCACATTCTGAAGAACTTTGTTTTTGTCCCAAAAATTCAAATATGTATTTAAAAAAAATAAATACCAGTGCGATTTTGATAAAATTTGGATGATATATCATAGTTGGCCTGTAGAGATTCCCAAATTAATTTCAGTTTTCTGCGCACATTACTTCCTTTCGTTCTTACAAAAAGAAACTTTTTTTCTATTAATTCATATTATTAAAACAACTCGTGCGATTTTAATAAAACTAAACCACATCTAGCAAACTTTCTATTCATATCTGTTTAATCATGGAAATCATTCCTCGGTTAACTAAAGACTTAGTGGTTTGATTCCTTGTTCACTCAGAGTGCACTTTCATCTGTATTTCTTCCTTCTTATAAAGGACTAAGTGGAAAGTAAGAAATAAACTTTAACAGTCACACACAAATACTTACATAAATTCTTAGTTTCCCAATAAATAGAGTATTGAAGATTGAAAATCATTCCTCGGATAACTAAAGATTTAGTGGTTTGTTTCCATGTTCTTGAGTCCACTTTCATTTGTTTTTCTTTCTTCTATAAAAGACTAAATGGAAAGTAAGAAATAATCTTTAACAGTCAAACACAAATTCATACATAAATTCTAAGTTTCTCAGTACATAGAGCATTGAGTATTTCATTGCATCTCCCAAAGAATATTTATGTATAAACGTATCAAAAATTCGTCTGTTCCTATTGAATATTTATTAGATTTTTCGACTGATTTTTTTTCTATCCACTTTTTAGAAATGCATGCATGTATTGTTGGTCAGTATATCCAAAGAGGGTTTCTTTACACTATAAAGTTTTTATTATACTCATTTACAACGGTTTCACTTGCTTTGTCTTTATGTATTTGAAACATACGTTTTATTTTCACTGTTTATAACTAGAATATGGTTGTGTCTTCGATCAGCAGTACTTATTGAATGGGTATATTTTTATTGTAACATTCATGCAAGCACCTACTATCTAGTGGCTACAGAGAGAATTACTTGAAAGTAGTTTTTTAAAGCTGTATTGGTGTGTATATATAATATTAGTAAGTGATATTTTATTTTAAACTATTATTTTTATTTAGCTCCCCTTGTATTATTGAACGTTTTATTTGTTTTCTTGAGAGTAAAGATTTTTTGTATATTAATTTATTTTCTCTTTTTACTTTTCTATTCTTTTCCCTAAATGACTATAGTGGATAACAGGATAGTCAAATAAGGCACTTTATCAATGATGTGTTCAATCAATGTAGGAATGTAAGAAGTGTTTAATCAATGGATTAGGATTAATAGATATTGTCCTTTCGTATGATTTAGGTAATATTTTAATGGATATTAGCTTTTAGAGCTTGAATTGAAATTGGCGTAATACCTATTTTAAACTTCACTGTGTTAAGATTGTAAGTTATAGTATAGTATAGTAATAGTACTTATCACTGATGATGTAACTATATCTTACCAAACTAATTGTTAAACTATGTTGTTCTTATTAAAGTGTACCTCACTACTTTCATTCTAATTCATTATTTTAACGGTATACATTCTTAGGGCCAATCCTTAAAATGTTAAATTTCGACTGGAATTCTAAAATTAAGAGAGAATTTTAATTTCTATTAACCTTCCAGCACTACGCTTTGAGTATGCTTCCACATTTTTAGAAAAACATTATAAACATAAAGGAATAGAGAGTTGAATAAGCAAAAATGTGGATTCACCCAGAAGGGGCCCACCAGTAAACTACCAACCAAAAGAAAGAGAAGAGATAATAGAGCAAAAGAATGAAGAAAAAAAAAAAATATTATTTTTATTATTTTATTTTAAATAAATAAAAAAGAAACAAAAAAAAAAAAAACTACGGAACCATGGAACTTCTAAACCAAGACTTGAGACTTAGCAATGGAGGGTTAAAGATCTTTATGTGGCCACAACTCTCCCCTCACCAGAAGCTTATGGTTCTGCACGCCTCAACCAAATTCTGTAAGATGCCTCCAATGCATCTTTAGACAGCCTTTTCAAAAATTGGTTTAAACGATTTCGACCAACACCCAGATCCTGGAATAGGGTGTGCACAGACTTAGCTGAGAGACCCCTAACACCAACTTCCACTGCAAAGAAGTGAACTGCAAAACCCTTCTGCCTGATTGCTGAACATAACCCTGCGTACTTGTTTGCTTTTAACTCATGCTACTTTGGGATGTTAGTGTTCCAGGGTACTGTCAATTCAACTATAATAACAGACTTATTTTTAATAAAGGCTCAACGAAAAAACTGTCAAATCCAGACATAAAGAGGTGACTGCCAGTTCAGGAGGAAATTCATAATGCCTATTCCCAACATCCATCAGAACACAACTGTAGCACAAACTGTCTCTCCGCGTAAATTTAAAAAAAAACTTAGCAGCTTTCAGCCTTCAAAAGGCCATCATCAGTGTCAAGAAAAAAGTTACATTAATAAAAAGATTTAGTGACATGCTAGTATACTTCATGTTGGAGATCGACATGAGACTTCAACTTTGAGTCTCACGTCTTCCAGGCGCAGATAGACGCTCCCATATCTAGTATTATAAACACATGTACTTTTAGGAAGCCTTTAGGGTCATTTGAAGGCTGTCTACCTGCTATGAAGACCTTTGCCCCTGCATTTATCTTAAGAAAAGATTATCTTAATTTAAATCAAATTATAATTATTATTAACTACGGGAAACAGACAGAGAAAAATAGACTCCAGTGCGGGGATCCCCGCGCTGGTTAATAATAATTATAATTGATTTAAATTAAAAGTTAATCGTTCCGTAGTAAGAATACTACCAAAATCGTAAAATATGATTATCTTAATTCTCAGGCATTGAAATTGCTTGGTTAAGTGCCGCTATTTGCTCAAGTTCGAGTTGTTACATAAGGGTTTATTTATTTGTTCTAACACCTACCTCAGTAATGTTTTCTATAATTATGTCTATCAAAGATTTTACTGACCCATTTTAACAGTACAAATAGTTTTTAGGTGAGGAAGAATGAGATAAACTTGAAATGATAGGATGGTTATAGGATGAACAACCATGTTCATCCTTTAACCCCATTAAGATGGTGGCTCAATTTCGATTTAAAAGAGAAACATGGATGCCACAGAACATGGATAAACAGGAAAACTAAAATGCCTTTATGGCTGTAATAAATTGTTATGCAGAGAGCACACGATTACTGTGTGCTCTGCTAGTCTTTCAAACTACAAGAATCAAGAGAACTCATATTATTCACAAGATGACACATAAACAGTCAAACCCTATGTAAATGTAACAGTTAACATTTTTATTCTATTATATTTCATTTTTATGTGGATATACTAATATCGTTTTTAAAGCAGTTGTTGTTATTTATAATAAACATTGTTTGTTTATATGTGTTTAAAGTTTTTAAATATATAAAGAAAGTTTTAAGTGTTTAAAACAATGTATATTAGTATGTAAAAGCATAAATTCTGAAAAGTATATAATTTATCCTGGCATTCACAGGATAAACGATAAATAAAGACGTGCCAGCATTTAAAGAGACAATGCGAGTACTTAAAGTTAAGAAGGCTAGGCATGGGGATCAAATTATAACTGTCAATCAGAATTTCTTAATTTATCCCACCAACAAGTAAGTAATCTATTAATTAATTTTGTAACTCAACTGATATATTTAAAACTTATACATTCAATCTACCAAATTAGACGTTTATCTGTGTATAGTAATTGTTTCAAGCCCTTAGAAATAATATGAGGTTTATGTCCATTGGGTAACATAACATAATAATCCTCCTACAAGATCTTTTGTTAAGTTAGGTTACAGTAAAATTATGGAGCAAGTTAAGCTAATTAAAGTGATAAACATGTTCAAACGCACTCAGGTACTTAAATTTGAAAAATAAGAAAAAAAATTAAAGTACCTGAAAGGCCAGGCGCACACTGGAGACAAAACAGCCAGCAGACTGTTTCCAAACTGTCTTAATTGTGTCTTGTGTCTGCCTTGTCACACTTGTTGCTACAGCCTTGCACACTGGAGGCAAGACCGTCACATATTTTGTAACCAGCTAAATGGATCTCTTGGAAATTGCTGTGATTTGTGCGTAGCAGTCTCCGGACAGAAATGTGTCGGGACATCTCCTACTCTTTTGTCTTGCACCTGTCTTTGCCTCCAGTGTGCACACTCTCATATACTGTATAAGCCCTTGAGGTAGCGACAAAACTGTCTGTGGGCAAAAAGTCTCTTGCACCTGGCCTAAGACTGATATTAAGTTTTTCTTTTAAGCTTGTGCCTATGTTAAGATGGTGGTGCATTGCATCAGTTGATTAGGATTTGATTACATTGTTGTGACATTTTAGACTACAGTAGTATTTATTTTTAGTACTACAGTAGCAGGCAGAATATTGAAAATAATAAAAACACATTTAGCTTTGGCTTCTGATAAACTCAATGAACTGATTCTGACTGTTTCTACTTTTGTTATTTGTAATTCACTGGCATTTGTGAAACTTAAATAAAACAGCTGTAAATATTGCTAGATGGGCTTGACCATGATGAGTAGATGAAGCGTTTAATCTTGGAGATAGGTTAAATGCAAATAACATGTTTTCTCATTTTAAAATTAACAAAGCATTATCATTATTTGTCAGTGTGATAATTTCTAACTGAATTGTATAAACTATGAGTAAAATTTGTACCTCCACAATAAAAAGCTTGGGCTAAATATTTAGTGCCCAATCTTTTTAAATTCAAGTGCTGTGGCATTAAATCACTTGGGAGGACTACAATCAATGAGTCTTAGAAATCAATGCTTTAATCCTGGCACTTCTGTGCATGTAGGGCTGTAGGGTGAGTTACTACCAATTTTTGCTTCAGTTTTGAGACGTCTTATGTTTTAATGACATAATGCTGCATAGGTGTGAAGAAAAGTTCACAATCCGGTTAATACTTTGGATCTGTCCAGTAAATTATCTTTTTTGCTCCCTTTATGACAACACAAGAAGAATTTGGTCATTTTAATAAGAACTTAATACAAGAATACACTTTAATTAATTAAATCACTTGTGTGACTCTGTCATGCCAAGTATAGTAGCAATGTGGTTCAACTTCAGTGAGTAGTGATGTGTATTTACTGTCATTGTCATTAATATTGTATAATTTTATATCATTGAATGTAGTACCGCCAAAATTCTGTTTCATTGTCAAATGGATTAAATTTAAATAAGATTTTTTTGGTTCATCGTTTACTTACTGATTTTCAACTCGATCTTTTGAATTGTGTCTGTTTCTTCTCAACATCCTTGTCTTGTCGATTTATTTATAAAATATCTGAGTACTTCAAGTAACTTTATACATAAAAGTAGTTTCCTTATTGCCAAATTGTAATAAGGTGCACAATTTATTATGAACTCAAATGCACGAATATATATTTAAATAATCAAAACACTGTGTGTGACAGGTGTAGTTCCTAGTATGTATATATCTGTAGCAGGACTAAATGCTTTAAATAGATGCACTATCAAAACTGGTTCTCTTATCCTACGATTGAGCATGAGTTCTAGGGTTAAGGGCGAGGCGAATGGATGAATCTGGAGATGAACAGAACCAGTAGTGTCTACATTATTCATCAGCCGATGAAGTTTCATCTATTTTGTCAAGTTTAATCTTTTATATATAATTTTATGCTAACGTTAATGGTGATTTAAACTAGAAATCATGGGGAAGGGAATATAGGCTCTCATATAGACTCAGCAATGTGTTCTACTATCTATACTAGCCCTTAACTATCTATAACAGAGTGAAAGTTGTAGGTTTAAGGAGTATGTCTCGTACATTGCAGAGAGGAGCAAAGATGTTTACACTTGGTTAATACTTTTGATTGATTCACCTTACAAAATTTATCTTTTCCATCCGAATTCATTAAGAAAAATTGACAAAAACTAATTAGTTTTGTATTGATAAAAGAGCTTTTAGTTGTCAAACCCATAGTTTTCCTCTTTTATTTTTAATAGACTATAAAAGTTACGCAAGGAAGTTTTGCTGGTCTGCATATACCGTGTTCCATAGTATCTAGGTTTATACTTGGTTAATAAATGAAACATTATTTCTTCATTATCATCTTCTTATTTTATTTTTTATATATATAAAAATTAAAATTATATTTACATAAAGAAACATTGATTATTATTTTTTTAAATAATTTAAAGCTCAAAAATGTGATTTTTTTATTTTTATTAATGGTAACATTTCTCTTGTCTTATATATTTTTCATGTATACAATACATTATATTATATATTTATATATATTAAAAACATCCATAAACTCTATATAATACATGTTTTTTCTACCAAATAAATAATTAAATAAATGATATACACATAAATTACACAATTTACTTACAAATATATATAAATGCACTACGTACTTATTTAACATTTTTTTGTCATATATTTATTATAATAAATATTTCTATGCTTTTAAATATTAGTTTATAATAGGAAAAGAAATTTTTTTTTTTTTTGAGCTATTAGGATTAAAAATAATACATCATTAATATAAAATTATAAAATTAAAATTGCAAACTTGTTCTGTTTAACAATGGGACTGATCTTCTAAATTTTAATTAATATGAGTAGGTTCTACAAAATATCGTTCAAAACAAATATCTTAACATACATTATAGATATATAATCGAATTATTTTTTTATTCTATAATAATAATCATAATAATCTATGATGGAATAGTTCGTGGAGGACTTATAAGGCCTTTTAAAGAGCCTATATAAAACTATAATATATGTTAGTATATTATTTCTATTATCAATTACTACTGTTGTTATCTCTGATAATATAATCTTAAAACTTAGCTTCTATCTTATTTTTTTTATGGATATAATGAATGGCACTTTTGTAATTAAAAATGTTACCTTAAGAGAGCGTAGAAGCAGAAAAAACTGCTAAGTTCTGATTTTTATCGCACAAAATTAACTTTATCAGCTTATTTTAATATAGCATGTGTTTCTGTGCCCTCTTAACTTGTATGTTAACAAATTCTTCATATAGTCTTTATAAATGTAAAAGTAAATAATTATAACATATTAATTACGATCATATTTTATTGTATTTATCTGTTTTTTCAAACAAATTTACCCTTATTAAAATTTAACTTTAAAATTCTTAAACACCATTATTTGTTTTGTATCTTTATTAATGTATGTTTGACACTCTTTTTTAAGCATTTTTTATGTTCGCTATTTTTGCATGAATATATTTTTAATTATACAAATATCCCTATATATATTAACAATTTTTTTAAAAATTATAAAAAAGCAAAAATAAATAAGAAGTAAAATAATAATTAAAACAATGCAACAAATATAATAAAAATTATGTAAGCTGTTTTATTTCTGATATCAGCTTAATTAAAAATAAATTAATATAAAATAAATATGTCAGGTACTAAAAAGGCAAGACCATATTTTCATAGTATAGAAATTATGTGTACAAATATAGTTGTACAATTTAATATTATTTGTAATTTTTTAAATATTTTTTTTTTTTTTACTTTCAATATTTAAACATTAATTTTAATAACCAACGGAACTTAAATATATATTTTTTATATAAATTAGTTTTTAAAAACAATATATATCTAGGAGTGTAACTCATTTTAACTGCACTGCAATATATGTTTACTTTTATTATAAAGTTTTTTTTTGTTCTTTAGATTTATAGTTGTTTTATAAGTAGTAAATAAATACTTGTATATTTGACCAGTGTCTTATAAAATTAGAATATATAAATGTCAATTTTTCAACTTGGTCATTAATACAATAATGAAAATTGAAGTTCCACAAAAATCGGTAATTAAACATCTTAATAAAATAATAGGAATGGATTTTTTCTCGGTGGGTTTGATTTAAAAAAGATACATCAATGTTTAAATATAAAATTGGTCCTAAACAAGTACCAAGTTATTAAGATTCTTATGGTTAATGTGATAAAGCTATTAACTTATTCATATTGACACACCCATACAATCATTTTAATGATCATGGAACGTCTGTTATTGATATATTCCATTTTATACGATTAAATATACTTTGTTGTTTGATTATTCCATCGTTTTGACTAAAAAGGTTACTTGTCAAATGGTTTTTGTTAATGGAGCATTGTTTTTGTAAACAATAGTTGCATGAAATCTTATAGTTAAATATATAAATCACTGCAAATTATTTATAAAAGGAAAATAAAAAGCGTTCGTAACTAACAACCAATGAACTAAGGGCAAAATCGCTTAGTACGCGGGAACTATAAGTACACGATGACTGGTTGACTGATTCCCGCCGGAGGAACAGGCCGTGCGTCGCCCCTAGGATTCGATAGCCCTGCAAAGGACCTTTCTAACTCTCCCTGCGTCGAGCCGGGTAATCGCTTGTTGGCGAGTCTTGACGTTTCGGCGTTTTGTCAGCCGAGACAATATCCGCTGTAGGTCCGTATGTTTTCTTCAAGGTAGGACTTTCCTTGTATGACTCCTGGGTCACTGTGGTGTTTTGGACAGTGATGACCATGAGGACATTGGCATAAAGTGTTGGTATTGACTTCGTCCAGAAGTTCAAGCCTTTTTCTCACCGTAAATAGCCTGCAAGGTTCTTTTCTTTGACATCTAAGCCTCTGTAACACAAATAAAATAAATATATTGTAATAAATTATTTCAATAAACAAACAGAAGTAAATTGCGTTTTGCTTCGGAGCTAACTGAAGGTAACGAAAGCTCTGTGATGATACTGAAAAACAAAATATTTATGTCTCCGATTTCAAAAATTGCAAGACAGAAATCCGTATCAGACATCAGGGAACATTTTTGATTTCCCAAAGTCTGTCCTGTCGCTCAATTATTGCAAACCAACTTATATTAAACACTACTCGCCCGATATTAATTAAATTTGGATGGTAGGCATAATTAGCCTATTGTTGGTCCAATATAAGTTTTAACCTTCTGCGCCAATCCGTTTCTTTTCCACCTGCGCTCAAGCATACATTTATTTATACCGATATCTTCAAAAGTACTCATCTGATTTTTATGAAATTTAGATGTTTTGTCGAAACTGGCACACGGATAGACCCAGATTAATTTCAACCGTCTGCGCTCTTTAAATTTTGATACTTTAATTATGTAAAAAAATTAAAACAATTTTTACAGAATTAAAGAACAAGGGAAAATTAAATAAATTTGAGAAAAATAGGTTGTCATCAAAAGCATAAAATCATTTATACGAAATTGGACTCGAGGAAGCTATGTGCCACACTAATTGGAAGATTTTTTTTTTATCTGTCAAGCACTAGAGGTTTCTTAATTTGACAATACACTTTTAAACTCTGTGATTAATTCAAATTTATTTAAAGTAAGTTCCACAATTTTTCAATCTAAATAACCAACTTTGAGGTCCATAATAATTGCTTTGTTTAACGTAATGTTAAGAGTTTTTATTGAGTACAAATAACACTGCCATAGAGTCACCTGTGAATTCTAACTCGCAGAAGTGATTAAAATCAAATGTAATCCGCTATTGTTTCATATATATATATCTTACAGCAATATGGGCTGGCTTAAGCCTTTGCTCTTTGTTCAAAGTTAAATATAAAGTGTTAAAAAAAAATTTAAAAAATGGTGGCTCTTAAAATCAAAAGTGGTTCGAATGATAAGGCGTGGTACCTATTATAATAAATGATAAAGAAAAGAAAATTCCAACGAACTAAATAATAAGAGAAAAAGAATGTCGATATTTATTAACAACCTATTTTATCAATAGATAAAACATCCGCAGACTGAGTGTCACCAAATGTCAACAGATAATGTTTAAAGACAAATTACATTTTAAAAGAATCAATTAATTGACAAAATAAAAAAATGAAAATAATTATTACAAGATAAATATTTGACCTAGAGAGACTCAATTACTTTTTTTAAAAAAAAGAAATGAATAACCTCTTTGATAAGAGGAATTAAAAGTACAATCTGATCACTTATGATTTTCTTTTATTGTGTACATAAAATAATTTTTTGTTGATACAATAATTCACATTTCTTAACCTTTTAGTATATTTTTATCCACTTATACACATGTATTAAATGTACTCACTGTTTAAAAACTTATTTTTGCTATTTACATTTTTTAAAAAATTAAACAATTGAATGTATAATTGGATTTTTTTGGGGAAATTTAAAGAAGTGAGTCAAATATGATTTGTATTTCTAAAAGTAAATTTTAGAGGGAAAAAGAATTTATGAAAGAATAGTAATAGAAGACAAATCTTATCAAACTTTAGTGATAAGAGGTACTTGAAGTAATATCATTTGTTTGTCTAACATTAATATTGAAACATAAAAATTGAAAAAAATATATTACTACTATTATAATAAAATTTAGTTTAATTATATTATGCTTACATATATGCGTATGTGTGAACTTAATTTGAATTAAAAATTATCACGTTTAATTTCTAACAACAATAGCAAATTTTTAATACAGTCTAGTTTCGTCCACTTTATTTGTTCGACATAAGTGAACCGATTAACATTTTGATCAATTTTAAATGATCAAGTTCAGGTATTTATTTTTGAACATACTTTATGTTTACTTCTTTGCTTTTTTTGATAAATTGATACTTTTATTATCGTGTAAAAGATCAAAACAATTTTGAGAGATTTAAAAAAAGGGGGTTAATTAAATAAATTTGACAATAATGGGTTGTAATAGCATAATATCATTAAAGTATGGGTCATAGAATTCGAGGAAGCTATGTGCCACACTATTTAGCAGACTCATTTTTTAGGTGCCGAATAAAATTTAAAGATTAAATATGAATTAATACAACGACAGTTTAGTCAATTAAACGAGGTTTGACTAATAATTACTAATGATGTTGTTTTTTTTTACTATAAATAAGCAAATAAAAGAAAGTTTCTTTCCACGTATAGTAGGGATTTTTTTTTTTACGTGGAGAGAAGGTTTAAAATAATGAAACTTTAGTTAAATAAACGGGGTTTGACCAATGTTTGCATCCTAAATTGACTAATTACTAAAGTTGATTTTTTTTATACTAGATAAGCAAATAAAAAAAAGTGTCTCTCCTCGTATAGTAGACATTTTTTTTTTACATGGAGAAAAGGTTTAAAAAGTAATGACACTTTAGTTAAATAAACGGGGTTTGACCAATGTTGGCATCCTAAATTGACTAATTACTAATGTTGATTTTTTTATACTAGATAAGCAAATAAAAAAAAGTGTCTCTCCACGTATAGTAGACATTTTTTTTTACGTGGAGAGATTTCTTTAAATTCTCCATAATGGCCTCCAGTGACTTCCAATTCTTATCTATTAAAGTTAAATTCTTATCTTATTAATTTAAAGGATTTATAAGAAAATATTATTACTTACGCTTTGTGGTGAACAGGCGAAGGAGTAGTGATAGCCAAGACTACCCTGTGTCGTTTGAAAAGGTTGTCGTTTTAGAAGATAGGCGATAGCGCCTTTGGGACAGTGACAGTGAACTACTTGCTTCGTAGAGTTGCCTGTACTTGTCAGTGTCCATGTTATATCTCTAAAGTAGCGACATTTCGGTAACTTCTTCACTGGCTCGCAAAGCTATTAACAGAAAAAGGACAGAAACTGTTAGAATTTGAATATTTAATCTACTAGGCAGACTAATTTGGTGCGTAGGCTTCCGCGGGTAAACTCGTAATAAACAGCTGTGTTTTACAGTAAAGCTTGTGTTTGCTTCGAGTCAACAACACGATGCACCACAACCCTGAAGATGCTTCCAGTAATGGAAGCGAAACGTCGGACTAAAAACCCTTCGTGACGTGGATTTCACCGGAAAATCAACCTGTTTATTACTGCCGACTAAACTAACTTTTAACAAACTTTCATAAATTATTTATTTATTTAAATGTAATCCTTTACCTTAAACTGTCTTGTTTTATCCACAATTGTATGGCCGTCATTTGGCGTAAGAAGCGTAGAGCATTTATGATGATTCGGACACCTACATTGTCTTTCCACCCAAGGAGAACCTTTCTCGTAAAGATCAACTTTACTGCAAACTGCAAACGGCTCACATTCATCCAGTTCTCGCTCACTCGCCTATAACATAAACAATAAAAATTTATTTATATGCAAATAATACGTAAAACATACAAATCAATCTGTAATTCTAGAAAAAATG
Source organism: Gerris lacustris (assembly GCA_951217055.1). Taxonomy (NCBI): domain Eukaryota; kingdom Metazoa; phylum Arthropoda; class Insecta; order Hemiptera; family Gerridae; genus Gerris; species Gerris lacustris. The sequence continues at coordinate 20,007,999 of OX578283.1, read as the reverse complement.
GTCAATCGTTTAGTGCACCACATAGTTCCCTTACATTCTGCATCATATACTTTAATAATGTTTATGATTTAGCAACCTATTATCAATTATTGTCTAATTTATTCAATTTTTAAATGTCGTTCTTCAGTACGATCACATATATTTCGTTACCTTCGTTAACAAAATATCGGAAACAAAATATTAATTATTCATAAATATTTTATTAAGTTAACAAAATCTCCTCTTCTCTGTGTTGTGTTAGAATTATATTTTCCCTTACATTAGGTGAATTGGAAATCTATGCTAGGAAGTTTTTACAATGAGACATTGTTACATTAACAATTTTACGGTAAAATTTATATTATGAGTTTATTGAGTTGAAATTTTGAAATTATATTACCTTTTGCGTACTTTTCTTTTAAAATCAATTCATTAAAAATTAATTGTACCTATAATCATTTTTAGTATTATTTTTTTTTATTAATATACTAAGTAAATATTAGTTTTCTAATATAACTAAATAGAACTTTTCTTTTTTTAGTAAACGATGCAATCTTCACAATTATATATCTTTGTCTTTTCTCTTACTCTCTCTGTTTCTTTTAACGAAATTAAATAAAGGACCTCGAAGAGAGAGAGGAAAATAAAAATATAAAAAACACGTGTTGAGAATGTCCTTCCACGTGGATGTCCTGTCCCAGGACACACTTTTTTTTATCTTGTTCTCAGTAAAAGATTGAGGAGTGCACGAGGCCTGACTTGTAACTTGTCCTTGGCATGTCTCTTAAAAAAATACAACATACAAATTCTCTCTTCTGTCATGACCAAGGGCATATATATATATATATATATATATATATATATATATATATATATATATATATATATATATATATATATATATATTTGTGTGTGTGTGTGTGTGTGTGTGTGTGTGTAAACTTATTATGTGTATATATTATATCAATAAATATAATTCGGTATTAATTTAATCTTATCTAAAAACAAAAAAAAAAAATCATTATTTTATTTTTATATAAAGATGGTTCTATTAATAAAAATTGTTACCTTTAAATTATTTTGGTCATTTAAAATATATTGGCTCTTAGAGTTTTGATTTACGCACTTTTCTACTCTTTTTAAGAAAAAAAACCAAATTTGTATTAAAAAAATATATATGTATATTATATATTTATACGATAGTTAAAATAGAACAATATGTAATACGATTGGTATAAAATAATGTTACAAATTGTAAATTAAAAACTATTGAATATGTAAAAAAAATATATATATTTATTATATGTGTATATATATTCTTATGGTTAATTTTTTTTTCTCTTTACAAATTTGTAAATTGTCATGGACATTTGTGCTTCCAAACTTTCTTAAGGTAACGTAAGCATTGTTATAATTTTGAAGATTGAACTTTTTTTGTCTTCGAATTCAATAGTTCCTAGACATAAATCCGTTTTAGTCATCAGGGAACATTTAAGTCTGCAAGATTGTCGTTTTTCGTTGAACATTTTTTACAACCACCAAAATTTAAAACCTACTCCGATCTGATTTTGATGTAGCCCAAAGATATGGCCGTATTAATTTTAACCTCAAGCGCACATTTAATATTAAAAAGTCGTAAATGATCAATTTAATAATGAAAAATATTAAATAGTCAAGATTATATTACTTTATTATTGTTCTTTAATAATTTAGTTCCAATATATATGATGCAACGATGTATGTTCAAGAAGAATGGAGCATTTATAATGATGTAATTACTAATAACAATTTAATTAACCGACGTTTAAATTTTTTTTTTTAATTCTTATTCATTTATAATTTTAAATAAATAATTTTATTAGAATTGAAAATTGAACAGTTATTAATAATTGTTTGATAATGAATAATTATACATCTTTTATAAAGATATGAATGGTTAACTGCTGACTACATTACAAAACAATACAAACTATTAAATATACAATTTTATCTTGAAAAATATGAAAATTACAATTGATTTTGTTTAAAAATTACATTTGGAAGTGAAATGACAATGAGATTAATTTCCCCTTATTTTGTTGTTTTTATAAAAACTTTAAAGGAATTTTAAAAAAATTGAATTAGCTCATTTTTCCCTGATTTAGTATTTGTTGTTGAGCTTTTAATGGGAAAGAAATACTGAACATAATTTTGGTTTGATTTTCTTCGTTTTATTACTCTAATTGGTAATATTATTTAAATAGGGTTTGATTGTCATTAAAGAAATCGTTATTCAGTCATTTTTTTTCTCCGCAGTTTTTATTTTAGGAGTTAAGTATTTATTAAAGAAGAAATGTTTAAATATTTGCACTTTCAACAAATAAATTAGGTAGTGAAGAAAGTGTAATAGAAATATACTTTTAAGTTTCAATTTGATTTTATTAATTATTAAATGGTACCAGTGCGGATTAGAAAGGACAATTTAAAATTTCTTTTGCTAATGCCTGTGGATTTGTCCTAGAAAGGATCATTTAAAATTTCTTTTAACTAATGCCTGTGGATTCGTCCTAGAAAGAACTATTTCATTATAGCTTTGAGATTATATTAGTTTTTGTTAAATATTGATTATACTCTGATAAATTTGTCTCTTTGAATTTTATTAATGCTAATTAGGTTTTACTATTTGTATTCTTGAAAATATATTATCTTTTTTGAAAATAATAATCAAATCCCCGCACACTTAAGAAACTAGAACTTCTGGTATCTTTAATAAAGTGTCTAATTACAGTAATTTATAACGAGTGTAATTATTTGAGCATTAATTTCTTTGAAATGACGGCTTGCCTTGTTATCCTTATCCAATTAAATATTGTGTAACACCTAGTTACATTAACGTCTTATTGTGAACACTTAAAACCGACTACTTAAAACCTTTAGTAATTTCTTAGATCTATCAGCTATCTATTATATACTAATCAGGAAGCAAATAAAGAAATTCGAGTTAGAGCACTTATTTCGTCTAGCATTATATATATATATATATATATATATATATATATATATATATATATATATATATATATATATATATATATATATATATATATATATATAATCCAAACAATTTAAACTACGGGAGACAGAAACAGAGAAAAATTTGCACTGGCTCCGGGATTTAAACCACGGACCTTCATATATCGCTTGTATGTAGATATATATATATAAATATATCTACATACAAGGTTTATTAGGTAAAATTACTTAGTCTAGTTTATATAATGTTACGAGTAAATAACTATGCGTATATTTTGCTAACTAGGAACAAAATTATAGTTTAAATAAATATGTTTATTCCTCTAAAAGTAGAATTAAAGCACAAAAGGTGTTAATGTGTGTGTGTATGTGTATATAAGTAATTACACTTGATAAATTTTGTATTACTTTCTCATTCTTATAAAGAGAAACCTGATTTCAACAACTCCATTACATTAGCCATTCATTTTCTACTATTTTTAAAATAATTAAGTTGCTATCTTTACTTTTTTGCCCTACTTTTACTCTTTCTCCCTACTTTTTGAGTTCAGGGATGAAAAGACTTACTTTAGTCCCTCTAATCTAATTCAAAATCATAACTTTTTCTCCCTACTGGAGATAAATTTGTTTTATTTGTCTCGGATAATGTATTTAATTTAACTCATCAAATAAAAATATATCCCTCTATTTGTGTGAACGGTTGATTGATTACAGGAATTTCTTGTATGATGATATATCAAACATAAATTAAATTTATATTTAAATGTATTAGGTGTACATTTTATTGTTAACTCAATTGATTTTATGGAGCTTACTCCTCCCGGTTTCTAGTTTGATTTCTTTAGGTATAACTTATTGTAGTTTCGTAACATATTACCCGTATATATTTGTAAGCTTACTTCTATTCCTTTTAATAGATATATATATTTATATTGCATCAAAATCGGACTTGTATTTTTCAAAATATAGATCAGACTAATAGACAATTTTTTGCTAGTGCTGAATTCTATTGATAAAATCGTGAGAAAAAAAAACCTATATTACATTTCTTCTGTTACCTTTTGTAAGCTCGGAAACAAAACAAAAATTTGGTAAAAAAGATTAATGACCCTTTATTGATCCCGTTTCTCATTAAACATAATTTACTTCTTTTTTTGTTATTAAGTAATAAATCACAAAATGACATTTGACCATATTATAATTAGTATAACTCGTAGTATAATATAGCTATTAAATAATAAGTTATGTATTTTGAATGAGGCAATACGAATATTAATAAAGCAGATATGACAGTAATATTGTTTTTTAAAAAATGTAATACGTAGTAGTATTTTATGAATATTTACACATATGAAATTTATGTAAACAATCAAATATTTGCTTAAGCAAAAGCGATTTATGAATGAAAATAGACTAGAATGAGTTTAGTAAATAATAAAAAAAAATGCTTGTATATATTTTTAGTGAATGAATTGAAATGTTTTTGTATAGTTTTAGTATAGGGGGGCGAGGTTATTGTGTAGGTTGTTTAGTTGTCAAGCCAAGGCTAGTAAACAGGTTGTCAGGTTATGATACAATCAGGTGTTTCTCCCGCCTTTATGTAACCTCACTGTCCTCTCTTTAGAAATTAATTTCATTCAAAGACCCACTTTTACCTTCATTCTTATGTTTAAACTAAGTTCTGTAATTTACAGTGAAGTCAAATATACATTTTTGGAGGTATAATTTGTGTGATTGATAATAATGCTTTTATTTTCTTAAGTTAGAGTAATTATTTTACAAACTTGGTTTACCTATCTATTAATATATTCTCTTAAAATATAGGAATTTCTGTGTTTAGCTATCTCGATTATCCTCACACCCACTACCTCTGTGGGACATAATCGATTTTGACTCTAAACTTTCAAAGCGAATTTATGTGATGTATTTAACGTGTACATAACCATGAACACAACATGTATTTAAGCAATACATGCGATGTATTAAACATATTATGTATTTATACTAAATTAATTTCTTAATTAAAGGAAGTATTAAATTCTAAAAATATATTATATTTAAGTATTTTAATCTGATATTCGGGAATTTTATTTATTTCGACACGTACTTATTTATTTGTATACCTGTCTCGTTTAAGTGGTTTTAAGGTCATTTATGTGTGACTTATTAGTCATTTCAAGTGCATTACGGTGTGAATTCAAGTGTTAAAACATGGCTAATATCAGGGGCAATTCAGCTGTATAAAATATATTGAGGTTATGACTTAATCCAATGCCCTCATTTTATGATTATTTTATTTATTTAGGAAACATTACTTATTGTTGATTTAAAGTCAACAACAATTATGTTTAGATAAGGTTGTACTTGTTTCAATCGTTAACCAGTTGTTAGTTGTTCAAATGTATGTATTCTGTAGTCAGGGTAGAAGACAACCAATTTTTTTTGCATAATCCTCCCACAAATGAGGGGATAAGTGTAGCTCAATGGTTAGCTTACTGTCAAAACTCTCCTCAAAACCAAGTCATCTAAGGTTCGAATCCCAGCGAGCTAAGACATGTTTTAACGCTGGGAAGGAACTATAAGATGAATAGTATTACGTGCGGGTTAAACATAATTACATTGATAAGATAGTTAAAAAAAACGTAATCTAGTTCATTGGTAATGATATTAGTTAATATTTTCATTTCATTCACTATTTGCGAAGTGGAAGAGAAACCTGTTTTGACTATTTATTCGTTGAAGAAGTTAGTTCATTGAGTTTTTAGAAGGCGGCTTTGGAAACCTGTTGGATATATTGCGGTGATTTCATTCACTAGAAGCAGTCTCTCCCACCGCCGCCTTATTACCGAGTCCCGGTACCTCCTGAGGGCGAGCACGTGCAGGTCTCCAGTCTCCACACTCGAACCTTTATATCTTCTGCTTCAGCAAGGTAGTCCGCGCCTGCGCACTCACCATCCCTTCTCAACTCACCTTCATATCTTCACATCCTATCCTCCTGGACAATCTTCTTTTTTTTTCTTAGTTAGATTCTGTAGCATCTTTTCTTCGTGCGGAATTTTTAATTCAGAGACCCTCTCTAAGCTTTTTTTCACGTTTACTTTAAAGTTATTTCTAATTTTCGTTTTGGTAGTTTGAAACTTTTTTTATTGTATATATACCACACAAAAAAAGTTATTTCATTAAAGAGATGTTTTTCTGCTTAGTTCTGACAAGACTCCGAAGATCATTTAATTTAATCTGATACAATTTATTGTCTCTCGTAATTAGAACAACAAAATCTCGTAAATATCTCTTACAATATAAATTAAATTTTACAAACTCTTTCTCATCTAATCTTATCTACAAGATAATACTAAATTTTTCTTTTTTACCTTTATTTTCTTCTTACTATTATTTTTAGCAACTAGTTATAGTTTTTATCCATCATCAAATATTATTTAGATTTAATCTTCCTTATTGTTAACATTAACCTTGACAACTCTTGAATTTTTCTTTTGATCGATTCTATGTTATATCTAAGATTTTGTTTTCTTCTTTCTTCAATTCCTAGCCTCTTCTGGTGTGTAACATGATATGTTTTATCTTTAGGGTACAGAAGAAATTTCCATCACTCAAAAAACGACATGAAAACTGTGACACTCTTAAACTTAAAATATTACTATATATAGAGGCCCGTGGTTCAAATCCCGGCACAGGAGTGTATTTTTCACTGTCTGTTTCCCGTAGTTAATAATAATTATAATTTGATTTAAATTAAAATATTACTATATATAGAAGGAGGATCACTGATAACATTGAAGCCAAGTTTGGTTGAGCCCGCATAATCCGCGTTCCAAAAATTCGTTTTTGAAATTTGTGACGTCATAACTCTGAAATTATTTGCCTTCGGTTTTTTAATTTAATTTTTATTAAATTTTAATTATTGTTAGTTAGTTTCGTTTATTGTAATATTTCTATTGTGTTTTATCTTATTTTAGCTTTAAATATGCTGAAAATAATGTTTATTATACCATGCCGATTGAGGTGAAAAAAATGACATCAGAGTTGTCGGATACCCAAAGAATGAATTATATTTATTATTTACAATTATTGCCCCACCTGTTATGAGATCACTAGGTCCCTGGTCCTCGTCAATATTCTGTTGTTTTGTTTTCCTCCCTCGCTTCATTTTTGTTTCTTTTTGATCCTCGTCGCCACTTTGTCGGATACCCAAAGAATGAATTATATTTATTATTTACAAAATGGTGTCAATCATCTTAAATGACAAATGACAATCTGATGGACTTCAATACATAATATCCTACAAGAGTGAAACGCTAACAATAACCAATGCCAGGGTTTGTTTTCTTGGTATTTGTGAGCGGGCTTTGAATGGTTACTAAAGCATGGCCAACCTTCTCCAGTTTAAATGAAACAAAATGAGTGTTGTTATGTTGGCAGCCTTTAGTTATAGGCTCAACCTCTCGGCTTCAGTCTCTTATCAGTAATTGCATGGGATTCCGATTCTATGCTCCTTCTATATATAAAATTATTCTAAGCTCTTAAATATCGCGCCAGGAAGTTAGAATATGATAGGAAGTAGTTTGTTTTTCACTTGTATCCATTGTAGTAGTATATTTCGCCGATAGAAGTTTTAAATTTTATATAAAATGATATCAGAGCTCCTAGCGGACCAAATGGTAATCAAAATATATTTATGTTTCATAATTTCGTACCTTAAGATCCATCTACTACATCATTTAGACAAATGTACCTATTCTGGTTTTCTCCACTTCACGGGAAAGCATTGAAATGTCGATAATGCAATGCCCAAAAACGTATCCTTAATTCAATGTTTTTCCGCATGAAATAAAGAAAATGATAATTAATATTATTTCCTTCTTCCTATAAATTTGCCTCAAATGTAATCTAATACTTGTTAACATGAATTCTAAAGACAAATATAATAATATTATAGTTTTGTTGGTATTTATTGGATTTCATTTTTTTCCCTTTTACTTATTGATATGTTTGTATCAAGTTGTGTACATAAAAGTTTATTATGTCGAGATGAATTTGTAAGAGCTAGTAAATTGTAACTAGTTGTAATGTTTATTCGAGTTTGGTTTAAAAGAGGAAACGTCCTTGAAGGATAACAGCGTGTCCTCGTTTTCCCCATCTCAGGACATTCAGGATCACTCCTTGCCTTGTTTTTTTTCTCATCTCAATTCTCCCCTCACCATCCCATTCATTCTTTTCCTCGTATCCTTGTTTCATTCATAAAACTATGTCCTTTCTGTCAATTCATTCATGGGTTATTTTTTTATTTTTAATCCAAGCTTCCGTGTCTATGATTGACAATCACTTTATTTAAATTCAATTCTTCTTAGAATTCATTTATAAAAAAAATAAACAAATATGTCACTTTACAATTCATCTTCTTATAATTAAAACAGAGATGTATAACCTTCTATTCGAATGTAAATTTTTCTACTTGAATTCAATTAAACACTTAATGCATTATAGATGTCCATTATTATCTTGTGCGAATCACTGAATTAGCAACAATCCTGTCTTAAATGATAATTATTATAGTTATTTATACTTCAAGTTCAATTAATTTAATGCATAGAGATTATAAATTGATATCCTTAAAGCTGTTTCAATGAAATTAATTAAAGTCCTGCCTTTTATGGTCGATTTGTTGATACTCATATCTATGAGGTAACTCATTTTCTACCCGGTCTATTTGTATACAGCTAAAACATTTCTCGTCGTTTCAAAGCAATTTAATTATTATTTGTTTATGAAGTTCGAAATCCTATATAAGACGTATTATTTAATTACAATGATAGTACATTACGCGTTGAGTGCGGAAAGTAGCATTTTGCATGCGAGTGTGGAGTTTGCACCCGAGCGACAGCGAGGGTAGTAAAACCACACGAGCAATGCAAAATGCCGTTTTCGCACGAGTTGCGTACCGTACTTTATCTACAATTGTTAGATTTAAGTAATATGTACAGAAAAAAATAAACTTCCTGTAAATTCGAATTTCTCTTTTGATAAAGATGACATTAATTCATTAGTTGTATTTTGTGCCGAATTAATTATTTCGGGAGGCGTATTATTCTCCTCATATTCGTCATAATAATTTAATTTGTTTATATTTCTTATCAATCGTAGATAAAGTTATTTACTTACTTATTTATGATAGACTAGTTTGATTTATGACCGAATGTTGTTAGGGTTGTAAAAGAAACATCAAATATAAAAAATAAATTGAATGGAGGGGGTCACATTAACTATTTTTTTAAATTATTATTTGATAAAATAAAAAGTCCTCCTCCCACCTTAGAACATTTTAAGGAATGTCCATATTTTGTTGTTGTCTCCTTTAATTTTCAGTGATTTTTTTTTGTGTCTTCAGGGATGTTCTACTAATTTAACCATGGGTGTTAACTAATTTTGTTGCAATATTTCTTCCAATTTGGGACATTTGGGACACTATGACTTTATACTAAGAATCAAGGTGTAATCTCAGTCCCTTACATTATCACTCATGTAATCATTTATTTTCTCTAAATTCTATTATTCCAGTAAGGATATTTTAATTTGACGAAAGTATGAAGTAAGTATCTTACTTTTATATTGATGAACTGACTTTATTACCTACAAGGAAAGAGCAGTAGTAAATTGATTGAAAATGTCCCAAATTAGGGACGAAATATTGCAACAAAAGGTTTTAGTTAGTATTTACTTTCTCATATTAAGAGAAAGTATTGTGGTGGCGCGAAAATTCGATTTTGAGATTTTGATGGGTTTACACGTTTTAAAGTCCCCAAAGTCCAACAAAGTGGGTTTTAAAAAATGTCTGCCAATCGTCTGTGCAAGAGCGTGGAACCTAAGACTACTGGGACGATTTTGACGAAATTTGACGTACTTGTTCAGAAAAATCAAACCTCAAGGCGAAATCGAGAAATTAATTTTAGCTCCAAATGTGGATGCGCCACCCTCAAATTTCTGAAAAAACGTGAAAATAAAATTATTTCTCGAAAACGGTTCCTTTAATTTTAATTAAAATGTTCTAAAATGTAGTCCAATTTAAATACGAATCTAATGATATAAGCCGTTTCCCGGGAAAAATCTAGTTCCTGAGAAAATAGCTATAAAAGCAGACGAAAGAGAGATCGGTTTCGATTCCCCTTGGAGAAGAAGTTAATTTTATGATCAATTTTGATGAAATCTTCTATAACAATTAAATGTACCTACAAAAACACGAAAACAGAGCAATAGAAAACATTGGGTTAAGTAATTATGAAATTGTATATGAGAAATTTTGTCTGAGTTGTCTCGGACCGATTTTTTTTTAAATAAAACTCCCTTGAAGTCAAAACAAAAAAAAGGTATATAATATAGGTCAATATAATTTGTAATTTGTATTCAAACAATAGTTTTTTTTTTCATTTATATTATCGTATGAATAAAACTCATTCTCAAACATATAAATATTTATACAGTTATTATATCTACATAAGTTATTGATGACGAAAAAAAAAAACTTGTTGGCATAGGTGATTAAATTTAGCTATTTGACTTTGGGTCGTGCAAGAGATAGCTTCCCCGCAGATTCATTTACATATACTAAGAACCCGTACCCCGACCTGATTTTAATATTATACACAAAAATATCTTCTTACACTTTTCAATTAATAACTCGCGCGTTATATACGTCGGTGGATATCCTATAACTTGTATAATAAGCGGAGGTGTAGGGTTGATGCTAAAGTAAAAAAAAGAAATGATTGACTCTTGGAAGGCACGAGCAGTGCTGACCAAACCGACTTAACCACTAATTAAAAGCAAAAGACTTTCAATCCTCCTAATTAAGTAATCCGATCAGCAATCTCAGATAATCACACCAGTATTTTTTAATTATATTGTTAAATAAATACTTATTAAAGTATACAGTTTTATTGGTTATAAATAACAAATATTTTTATCATTTTTTTGTTATTAGTTTGACGTCGTATATTGTGTAATGTTATCTCTATTTTTTTTTTTTTTATTATTATTATTATTATATTTGTTTTCCATGTATATGTAATGTTGTCTATTTAATTTTTCTGCATATAATATATACAAATACATACTTATATATATATATATATATATATATATATATATATATATATATATATATATATATATATATATAATGATAGTCCATAAGGAGTAGGGGTTGAATAAGATATGTATGTCGGTATGTGCAATTTGTTTTTTAATTATATTATTCTTTATTTTTATTCATCTCTCAGAAACTTAATACTTTGATAATCAATAACAACTTAAATATAAATTTGTTATTTAAAATAAAACTGTATATATTTTTATGCATAGAAAGCTGGCTTGCGCATAATTCTCCTTGTTTTTAAAGCGTTAAAAAGAAAATAATAAAAAATAACTGTAAAAAAAGTATTTACGGGTTTCTATATCCTTGTTTATTCTTAAATTGTTAAGTAATTTTATTTATTACAAATACAAATACGATGTTGTAATTTTATAATTTTGCATATAATGTTATATAATGATATAAAAGGAAACATTGCCAATACTTGCTTTTATGTTCTAGGATCATGCCTGTTTATATTATGCATTGCTAGATTTTTTTTAAAGTAATAAATTAGGAGGTGTTTACCGTATTCGTAAACTCAAGTTCAAAATCCGACATATCTGGTTATGATTCGAATCCCAAAAAGACGAGATGTGTTTTACTCTCATAATAAATAGGATGATTAATACTTAGATATTTATAATAAAATCTGTTAATTTCATATTCACGAGATTAATGTATTGCCTACGCTGATAGTAAATACTTTTATTTATTAAGACATATTGGTAGAAATATAATAAGAATTAACATAAAACTTAAATTATGAATAATAATTTAATATGGTACACCCTTGTAATTCTGAATTTATGAATAATAATTTAATATGGTACACCCTTGTAATTCTGAATATAAGTGGCTAGATGGCTGAAAAGGTGTAAAAAAATACGTGTGGTGTCGCGGGACACCTGGTTAGAACGAAGTTCCTTACATTTTTCATTAAATATAAATTATAAAATCACACTGCTAAGTACGTATACATTGCTAACTACTTATACATGGCGGAGTTAGAAAAGAGACAAAATTAAAAGTAACGAACTGTTTGTACCTGGCAGAGTTAAGGCAAAATTAAAAGAAAATCATTATTTGTATAATTAAAGCAAGCGTCTTACTACGGCGCTGGAGTGTATTTTTCTCTGTCTGTTTCCCGTAGTTTATAATAATTATAATTTGATTTTAATATAAATATATATTAAATATAAGAAAAAAGTTGATCATGATGAGTTTATAGTGAAAGAGTATATTTGTTAAAGGAGTTTGGATTGAAAAAGGACTGTTTTCTATACCTACCCTAAATTAAAATATTATAAAATATATCTCTTCCCTACTCTACAGCTTCTACTTGTATCAGGGTGAAATTTTATATGATTATATTTTATTTATTTACAAAACAAAGTGACATTTTTGACATATATAACAAAAATAATCAAAACAAGTCAAGTAACAGGCTTCCTTAATAACACTTTTTGCCCGTCTTTTAAAGCTTACGTGTACGCGAGCGTTGCGCGTGAACGCTTGGGCGGATAACGTTTTCCGACGAACTCAGCCTGGAAATTGGTAAAATGAACATGTGTACCAAATTTCAACTAACTCGGTGATCTTTTACTCAAGTTATCGTCATCGGTAGATTTTGTGACGGATTTTGCGTGACGGTGACTTTGTGACGGTTATTTTGTGACGGTGATTTTGGTCGTTTTTTTTCGGATTCACTCCCGGGCTCCAGAACGTGCCACAAGGAACTTCGTTCCAAAAATGGTAGATTAATAATTCTTTCGAAACGTTTCTACTTTAATTTAACATCATCTTCAATCATAGTACAACATTTTTAATTAATAACTCATCCTTAAGTCGAAAGCAGTTATAAAATCTGTCTTCATAAGAGAGAGTCAAAGAGGTTTTTAAATCTTTACAAAAAACAATTAACATTAACCCAAATTACAACATAACAATAATTAAACTAATAATAAATTGTCAGCCATCTAGCCGCTTAAATTAAGAATTTACATTATTATTTTTTCTTACTAACTTATTCCAATAATATACTTCTATAATAGTGGGGTAAATCAGTCTAATCAACTTATACTATATCCATCCATTCATAATGTATTATTTATTTTTTGTTTTGGTTGCGTATTGGTTTAATGTATTATTAAGAGGGCGCAGGATAAAAATAGATAATATTTTAGTATAATATATATATATTTGAGCAAAATACCATAAAATTGCTTAGTTCTTTAGATTTTTATCCACCTTATAAATAAAACAGAGGTGAGTAACAATCTAAAGAAGGTGTACGGAATGTTCTTCTTTAGACTGTTACTGCCTTTGTAAAAGGAGAAGTGAGATATTCCTTTGTCCCAAAGTACATTGGACTAAACATCCATTTGTCTTAATAGTTATTTAGTCAAAGTCATTTAAATTCTAAAAAATCATTAATAAATCAACAATAAATCCTTTTATAGTATTTTCATTGATATACTTGACTTTAGGTTGTTGGCAATAAAGTAGGATGAATTTATGACAATACGTAGGGATTTATGACAAAATCTCTAGGTGTTTTCCAGAGACGTTATAGGTATACATTCGTCATTCATCCTTTTACCAACTATTTCTAATACTTTTCTAGAAGCTTTCGAATTGTGCTGTACCTAACTTGAGCCTTCTCTCATTACCAATATTAAAAAAGGGTTTTTGTGCAATACTTATAGCTTCCTATTCAATATACTTTGTTGAACAATATAATTCTCTCTGCTTTTAATCAATGGGTCTTTCACACATCCTTCTTAAGGATTTGGAAATTTACCTTACACTCATAGGGCTTTGGGAGTCCCCCCGACTAAGATTACTATAAACTTTACCGTAAAAATTACCTGGCCTTTTTCTAACGTTAGTTATCTTTTTTTTCCTTCAGGCGCCATTTTAATTTACAACAATATATTGGTTAAGAAGTTTTAAAAGCATTCAGAGAGTTTAGCTGGCGAAATTGCGGGCTTGGACGTGGAAGTCACGTGAGCGACCTTTCATTCACCCGAGCGTCCATTCATCCCGTTCACCTGACACCCTCACCCATTCACTTTCCTTCTGCCTGATTGCCCTCAATATACTCTTCTAACAGAAATAATCTACATTCCACATTATATTTTTCCCTTAACTTTTTTACTAACATAATGTTTTTGTATTCTTCGAGAATACTAAAACATAACTTCCTCAATTTTTAAAATTCAGTTGTTAGTTACAAAATAAACGGAATTTCATGCTTTGTTTTCTAATAATTAGGTAAGGTCTTTTAGTAGGAAATTCTACTGTAATTTTTAAATATATTAATACAGTTTAAAGTAATTTTAACTTGATTTAAGATTGTGAGTATTAATTAAAGAATTGTATCTTATTCTAAATGAAGGTAATAAACTAATGTACTCTACGATTTCAACTTATATTAAGATAATACCTATTTGCTTATACTGCAAAAAAATACTTAATTTATAAAATTATTATTCAACATTTTATTAAAATTTATCGTTCAAATGACTTCTCCTATGCAGGAAATCGAACTCGGCCCTCTCTTCGTCCGCGTTTTAAGCTATTTTCTCTGGAATTCGATTTTACCCATGAAAACGTCTTATATATCGTTAGATTCATATTTAAATGGACTACATTTTAGAATTTTTTAAATCAAAATTGTCGGAATCGTTTTCGAAAAATAATTGTTTTTTCAAAGTTTTTGGGGGTTTGCGCCTCCAAATTTGGGACCAAAAAATTGGATTACTTTATCGATTTCGCTTCGGGGTATGATTTACCTGAAAATGTATGCCAAATTTGACTTCACGCGTCTGCATAGATGACAAACAGACTTTTTTTAAAAAACACCTTTTTGGACTCTCAAAACGTGTAAATCCATCAAAATCGAATTTTCGCGCCATCACAATACTTTCTTTTTTTATGAGAAAGTAAAAATCTATTTTTTTTTATGACGATATTTTTGTATAAAATTAAGAATTCAGTGAACTTGGTATTTTCTAAATACCTTTCGGCCCATAAATAAGAAATTGAGTTACATTAATGAAAAATATATTTCTAAAGGATAAGGAATATGTTTATTATGTCCGAGATCAATCAATGCAAACAGTTTGAATCCCTCTATGAAAATAAAAACTATTTTTGATTGTAGAAAGTATATTTTTTATTAATGGTAGCCTTCCTCATTCTCACCTTATAGAGTAAAATTATAGTGTGCTTCCCGTAAACCTTGATTTACCTGAAACTACGGTCATATACTATACATATTTGTCCTTATTGTTATAATAATTATTTTAAATATTGGTGTTTTATATACCTACTAGTTTTATTTATTTGTAAAAATTAAAAATATTGAGGTATTAAATTTTTGACCTTTTTTAAACTAAATAATTACTAATTTGTATCAATGTTTAAAAGATTATAGAGTACTGTAGCAAAGATAATAACAGTAGAGAAAATAACTAAGATATGATACAAAAAAACACGCTATATATATATATATATATATATATATATATATATATATATATATATATATATATATATATATATATATATATATAACTGATGATTTAATATAATGCTCAGTGAAGGATGAAGGACTCGCGAGACACGAACTTTACGAGAGAAAGGAACACAATAGTATGTAATATTTCATTCATAAATAATGTTTAAATCAAGGTTTTTTTCCAACTCATTCATAAATTATATTTCTTTAATGAGAAGATGAATTTTATTCGTAAAATAGGTGTATTAACTGTTGAATGAATGTGGGAATTAGTGACAAGTCCAAGTAGGTATACAAGTAATATAGGCTGGATTTGTATTGTTTACTTTACCTAATTATTAATTCATGGCAAGGACACGTCCTTACAATATTTTTTTTACAATTACACGTAGTAGTAGTACTGAATCAACCACATAATTAAGAAGAAAATTAAAAAAAAAAAAAAATGAAAAATATATCCACACAGATGGATAGGTTAGTTCCTAGAAGTCATTAGGGAATTTTTAATATTAAATCCAATTTTTTTTTTATTTAATATTAAAAATTCCCTAATGACTTCTAAGAACTAACTTTTCCATGTGTGCGGATATATTTTTCAATTTAAAAAAAAAATTAATTAATTTTTTTGTTCATTATACTTTCAAAATTATTGATTCTGCTAACGTTTAATTTAGTTTTAAAACTGACATTTCTAACGAAAATATATTATAATAAACCTTTAATCAATACAATTAACTTAAAAAATCATCATAACATTGATATTATCGGAACTTAAAATATTCTTGGTTATAATCTATTTCGTATTTGTTTAGTTTTAATTACATACTCCTTAGCTATTTAAAAAAAAAAATATATATATTAATATTTTATTTAATGATTAAATTTTAGTTTTATAAAGCTGCAAAATAAATTTTAACTATAAATATAAACGAAGATTTTTTTCTATTAATATTTAGTGAAGTTAAATTTAAATAAATTATTAATGTAGTTTATTTTTTTTTTAAGAAACACTAATACAAAAACACAACTCTTAGAAAATGTATGTTTTATTTGTTTAAAACAACATTTAAAACAACATTTAAAACAACAAAAAACGCAATTATAAAATTCGATTTTATTATTTACGTTTCATGCCTTGTAGAAAATTCATGCGTAGAACCATTGCTATTTAAAAATATTAAATATCTTAGGGCTATTGTAACATCTCTAATTTATTACTATTTTATTTAACGTTTTAATTATCTCGTAATTAGTTTTAATTGTTATAACTCAAATACTAAAAATATTACTCTGAGATTAAATTAACTTTATTGAATAAAAAAAAAAAAATCGGTCCGATAAATCAAAACTTTGTCAAATGGATTTTGATATTGTACTTAAATCCCGTAAAATCT
The DNA here is from genome assembly GCA_951217055.1 of Gerris lacustris. Lineage (NCBI taxonomy): Eukaryota > Metazoa > Arthropoda > Insecta > Hemiptera > Gerridae > Gerris > Gerris lacustris. The sequence goes on along the minus strand of OX578283.1, from coordinate 19,990,943 downwards.
CGTAATTGATATCTATAAACATGTTTATCAAGTGTTTGACAGATTTATTTTCATCAATATATCAAGAATTCGATTTTTCCCGGGAAAAATGACTTTGCGTAGACTACATTTATAATTTTATTAATCGAAATCGTCAAAACCTTTTTCTCGATATTTTTTTTTTTTTTTTTTCAGTGCTTTCAGGGGTTGCGTGCTCAAATTTGAAGTTAAAATTAATTTCATGGTTTCGCCTCGGGGTATAATTTTTCTGTATATTTATGCCAAATTTCATCAAAATCGGTTTAGTTTATTTAGGCTCAACTAACTTCACATACTACAGACGATAATCTACAGACATTTTTTAAATACTAATTTCTAGGACTCAGGGCACCTCAAAAGATGTAAATCCTGAAAATAGAATTTTCCCGCCATCACGATATTTTCCCTTCTATATACTATAAAGCCGCATGGCTAACTCACTCACTCACTGACATTAATGTTTGCCCACTTCTAGAAGAGCTAGAGACTTGAGGTTTGCGCCATTCGACGCGCAATGTCCATATTGTGAACCAAAATAATTATAAAAAGTTTACTTTTCCCACTCCTTCCCCCCCTAAAAAAATAATAATGGCCGACTTGATTTTCAAGCTGTTTTGGGGCTTGTTGCGGCTAAACGGTAAGTCGTATTGGAAAACAGATAGCACCAGCGGTAACTGATTTTAAAAGATCTACAACTTTGGTTCTATGACTTTTTGTCGTACCTCTATCGGTTGTACCCTAAATAGTGATTATTTTGGTATTTTTTTTCTATTTTTGACTTTGAATGGCCGTAGTTTCTAAAATAATTGACCGATTTTATTTCTGATTGAGGCGCTTGAATCTCACACTAATGCTCTTTAAATTGAGTATATTTTATTTCATTAGTTCATCCTATTTGCTGAGAACATGAGAGTACACTTATTCTTGTGTGCCGTGTCACGTGACCACTTTTTTGGTTTTTAATATGGTGTCGTATATCATTTGAAAGGCCTTGATTTGTACATTAAAGCTATTATATTGATTTATTTTTTAATAATGTTGTACACGTACTTTTGTACCGATTTATAATTTTGTTGTAGGTGAAAGGGTTTAAATAATTATTGGGGGGTAAAATTTAAAAACTGTTTATATTGCGGTTTTTACGTGTTGTTTGCTGTTATTTGTTTATTAAATTATGTCCGACCTTCCCATCCCCTCCCGTCCCCAATCCCCTCTATAACTCCACAGTCAATCGCTTTCTTACTTTGCACTGTTAGTTTACTTAGTCATTTTTAGACTGCAAATAATTATAACTGTATTATTAACCCACCTTCTAAAACATTACCAGATCTTACAAGTACCAACTACTATACAAGTGCCTGGTCACTCGACGGGCAAAGGCTGGCCGCAGGCCAGCCAAGACCGGCGAGTTATCTATATATGCCTACACGTATATTATAAGAAAGTAAAAATAATAGTCGAAACACAAATATATTTTTTGCATTGAATATTTCATTTGTGGAAACAGAAATATTTTTGTTTGTTTATGTATATTTTATTAGTGGAAAAAGAAATATATTTATTTGCTTTATTTATTTATAACAATATTATAATCTTCATATTTATTATTTATTTATTTTAATTTTTTTTTCTTTTACTTTTCTTTTATATTATATGCCCTTAAACGTTTGTGTTTAATACATCTTTATCTTATTTATATGTTACTAGTATAACACATAAAAGTAGTATATACACATTAAATATTCCATATAAACAGTAACTGTTATTACTTTATATTAAGTAATATTTTGTTAAATAGTTTAGGAAGAGGATATATATGTTCTATTTATATTTTATGTATTTCATTTGATTTAAATTGCTAAACTGCTTTGGAGTAAACACAAAAATAATATAATAATAATACATATAACAAATTCTAATATCGATTATTTTAACTTTCACAAATTCTATAATTTTAATGTTTTGATCATAATTATTATTTTATTATTATTATTGTATTTTGGGTACATGAAGTAAAGAAAAGGAAGTTTTAACACGTTTTTATTAACTGATTTGTTTATATTTTGGTACTTACGCCAACTTGATAGAGGGTGCGAACTTTCTTCGGTTGTTTATGCAAAAAATGATGATGATGATAATCATTTTGTAAGAAGGCCGGTAGCAAGTCGGCTCCTAGAGCAGGAGCTTGGTACGGATGCTGGAAAACATCCAGAGGAAGTAGCAAAGATGCTAATGTTGTGGAAGCGAGCATGCTCATAGCGAACAAAACAACGTAAAACATGATGAAGTTTGATTCACAGCGCGGGTTTTTATCTGTTGAGAGTTGTGGAAGTAGTTCGGCACTGAGTGGAGGCGCGGCACTATACTGAACCGGTCTTAGAGTTTCTATCCTTATGAATGAAGAGATTCTCCTATCCCCTCCACATCTCCTACTACAATATAACTTCTAACTCACTCACTCACCGTACACCATCTCTCTTGCACATTAGACCACAGCTCCGCCAACTTTATCACTTCACCCCTCCCTTAGGTACCTATCCATCTTCAAAAATAATAATACGTGTATTTTACAAAGTATAAAAATCACTGTTGGGAAAATTTCTTATTGGTATTTTATATATTTTTCATACATGAATAATTGCTTATGGGTTAATGTTTATAGTATACTTTTGAGTTAAATTGAAAAGACGTCCAATTAGTAATTATTGTGACAATTGCTTCTTCGGGCCCTATAGCACTGTACGTATAGACCGACACAATGAGTATAAAAAAGTCCAGTCATGCACCATGACTTAATGAGCGAATTTTCAAAGAAATCTGCGGATTATTGGCTTATGATAATATAGGAAAATTTTGGTTTAGAATTTGCATGGGTGAAAAAAAAATTTGGTACATAGGGGTACGAGGTACAAAAGTCAAAATCGTATTTACCTTTTAAGATGCATGTCGTTGGAAATCTCTTTAAGAGTACAGTAATTGTTGTTATGTACACTTTTATCATATTTTCACATAAAAGGGGGGTAAAATGGAAAAAAACACGTTTTTTGACCCTAAATGGTCAAAATTTGACCCCTAAATGGACTCCAAAAATTCTGGCCAACGAACTCATCCTTTCTTTTGATATTATTGACATTTTAAAATTTGTTTGAAATTTTTAAGTGCATCCTAAGGGGAGATATCGTCTGGAGTGACACATATATACATACATATATACATACATATATACATACATATATACATACATACATAAAAAAAAGTGTTAAATTTTAGGAATCGATTCAGAATGGTCTAAAACGGATTTCCATGGAAAAAATTTTCAAAAATTCGCATTACAAAAATTTTGAAGCCATTGCAATAGCGTAATTTTCTTTGAAAATTCGCTAAAAGAGTTTTAGAAAAAACTCATTCTCTTCATTTCATGGAAAACATTGATTCATGGATATGTTTTTGGGCATAGAATCCGTAAATCGACATTTCAATGTTTTGTCCGCTAGGAGCTCTGATATAATTTTATATAAAATGTACCTAGAACTTCTATCTTTGAAATATATAGTACTACGATACGATAAATACAAGTAAAAACCAATCTACCTACCATTATATTGGAACTTCCTGGCAAAATATTTAAGAGCATCACATTTTGCATGCCTTTTATTGAAACTTCAGTCCGCCTATGTCAAATAAACAGGTCAAGTGTGTGCTACTCAGCACACAGCGAGGGTTCGTAGGCAACCCTGTACAGTTTAAGTAGTACCCTATTGATGGTGTTTTTTAAAATGCTAAAAAGCTTGAACTACTTTGAACTATCCTATGGGTCTGATATTCTCAAAACACATAAACAAACTTCTGATAAAGTATTTTTTTTTTTTTGCCACTGAACAGGACTGCAACCATATAAATACATCGAAAAGACCATAGTTATATAAAAAAAACGTATTTTGACAATAAAAAATAAAATAATATTTTTTTCGAAATTTCCAAAAAGAAGTATCTTCACTTTTGGTCGAAGAATGATCAGGATTTTTTTTTCAGATTTTTAGCACTTCACATAAGCGAGATAGAGGGGGGTGGGGGGGGGGGGCACGTTTCACACCCACTTCAAACTTGCCTACACTCGCCCTATCAAAGTTATAACCAAAGAATTATATATTTTTGTAATCAGCTCGACGTACCCTTTCATATGATACCCATCACGGTGTCGAAAAAAAATGAAACTTTTTAACCCTTAAGTTTTTTTACCCTAATGGTTTTGAAAAATATTTTTATGAAGTCGCTATATTTTTAAAATATGTGGGTAGGTACAAGACACATACATGCCAAATTTCAAAGTGATCGGACGAAAGGTGTAGCCGTGAAAGCAGGCGACCGGACGGACGGACAGACACACGCAGGAAAATATAAGGGTCCTTGGTTTTGCCTACGGACCCTAAAAATATTGTATATAAATGAAAACCTATCGACCTCCTGTTAAATCCTAACCTCCTAACATGATATTTAAAAGCGTCACATTTTTCATGTCTTTTTTGCGTGACGGAAATTTCTTCTGTCCCCTAAAGCTGGTATAGCTAACATATTCTTGTTAAAAAGTAGGCATGTAAAGGCCCCCTATACACGATCAAATATTTTGGCCGTTTATGGGGGCCTTAAGAGAAGATGTAATGTCTCCAAAAAGTTTGAAATTAATTTGAAACACTCTGTGGGGTCGCTTTGATGTACCATTAAAATTTTATCAAACAGACGAGTAATTTTTAAAATACGGGCTTTGGTAATGACTGACAGACTGACACGAATTTGAAATGTTCTTTGATGACTATAAAGAATTTTGGTTGAGGAAAATTTTAATATTTAAAGACAAAATTAATTACTTTTTTAAAAATGATCAAAATACTAAAATGATCAAAATTTAAAATGATCAAAATACTTTCGTTTATTTTGATATTGACTCAGGTTTTGTTTTAATGCTCTTCGTATAATAAATTCACGTGTATTTATAATAAAAGAGTGATCTTGTACAATAACGAGTGAACAAAAAAATCTCTTTGACACCGTGGTTTTAGTAAACTAAAATATTAAATAAAAAAAACACTCTGATACTGTTACCTTAAGTAAGTTTTGAAGTTAAAATTGAATAAGTTTATTTTTACTGAGAAAAATAATCCGTTTATGTAGGACACTAATGTAATTTGGTACGATCAAATATAACCCTGTTTTAGCTAGCTAAAACAGGGGAAGGAAACTTTACAAATAAAACTATTTGGTAACTTATGTTCGTTTCTGTAATAAGTGCTGTTTTATTTATAAAAAATTATTTTGTCTTGAAATTAACAATTGCCTTAATTTAATATAAACCCTAATAAAGAAATAAATATATATAAATAGCAGAAAAAAGAATACGTGTGGTGTCGTGGGACGGGTGTCCCACGACACTAGTAGGAACGAGGTTCCTTACATTTTTCGTTAAATATAAATTATAAAATCACACTGCTAAGTACATATAATAGTACCTTAACTTAATCATTATTTAAATAATTAAAGCAAGCGTCTTAATATAAATATATATTGAATATAAGAAAAAAGTTGATCATGATGAGTTTATAGTGAAAGAGTATGTTTGTTAAAGGAGTTTGGATTGAAATAGGACTGTTTTCTACCTAAGCGGCCAATTAATTTAAAATATTATAAAATATATCTCTTCCCTACTCTACAGCTTCGTCTTGTATCAGGGTGAAATTTTACATGATTATATTTTATTTATTTACAAAACAAAGTGACATTTTTGACATATATAACAAAAATAATCAAAACAAGTTAAGTAATAGGCTTCCTTAATAACACTTTTTCCCGTCTTTTCGAGCTTACGTTTACTCGAGCGTTGCGCGTGAACGCTTGGGCGGATAACGTTTTCCGACGAACTCAGCCTGGGCATTGGTAAAATGAACATGTGTACCAAATTTCATCTAACTCGGTGACCTTTTACTCAAGCCTAACCTTTTACTCAGTTATCGTCATCAGTAGATTTCGTAACGGATTTTGCGTGACGGTGATTTCGGTCGTTTTTTTCGGATTGACTCCCGGGCTCCAGAACGTGCCATAAGGAACTTCGTTCCAATAGTATTATTATATTATGTTAATAATGTAATGACATAATCAGTTCTTCCTTTAAACGTTAAAGAAACTTGGATTTAGTATTGAATCGAGCTGAAATCGTTCGAAGGGTCTTCTTTCTTGTTGGACTCGTACTTTTTTTTGCTATTATTATGAGGTTTTAGTAATGTCTTGTCGTGATTTAGATTCGGCCATTGTTATTTAGTTTTTATATTCGGAAAAGGCTCTTGTTAGAACTAAGGTGTCCTTCGAACTCATTGAGGCAAACTGTAGTAAATGCTAAAATATTTAAACTCCCGGGCAAAAGAAGGTTTGCGATGGTATCTGGCTCGGTGGAGTGCTCTTCACCCCGGATCCGGTGTGTTTGGTTTCCCGCCTCGTTTAGTAAGGAAAGAAGGTTTTTTGGCGCGGGTTGGACACCGGTTTGTGAACCGGCCGCTGTTACAGCATCTCGCGCTTTCTTCATCTCCGATTCTCCTGAGGCAGTTCTTCTTCATCTTTACTCTTCGGGTGTTTTAGTTGTTCGAGCTCGACTTCAACTTTGACCAACTCAACCGATTTGATTATGAAATTCCGTTCGGTTGATGAATAAAATACCGATTTAAGAAGACACTGAACTTTTTACCGATAGAACTGATAAGAACGTAGACTTTTTTAAGAACTCTAGACTCTAGAACATTCAAATAAACGAAAAGATAATGCTTAACATTACTTGCTTCATACTACTGGACATGGTCATTCTACAATTTTTAATCATTAATCAACTAATTGCATGATGTTTTACAAAAGAGTGTTTTCAGGGGAGTTTTAAATAAAAAACACACTATGTTTTTTGCAATATTTCGTCCCTCTTTTGAGACATTTTCAAGCATGAAATTTTTTTTGTTTTTAGATTAGAACAGATCTTTTACATATGCATTATAAAACATTTATCTATCATAAATTTGAATTGTTTGAATTAATATTATAGAATTTAAAGGGGACAGCAACAAATAAAAAATAAAAGGGGGCAGGGAGTTACCCTGAAAGTGCTTTAATTAGAAAAAAAATCTTCACAATTTTTTTTTAAAAATCAGTATATTGTTTTACTCTATGATTATTATTATTTGTTTTTTTTTTTAAACTTATTCTTTATAGGCATAAGTAAAAAAAAAAATGTGTTGACCGGAGCCATAATGTTATTTTGAGAGGGGTTATTTTGCGCCTTTTTTAATTTTGATATTTTGTAAGAAATTGGAGCTTTTTAATCAAATTTGGGGAAGGGTATAATGGACAATTTTGGAGTATGTATTTTTTTTTTTTTTTTTTCCTAAACGGAAGTATTTGATTGGATTTATGTTAGGGTTGTTTGCAGGTATTTAAACGGGTATCATAGGCAGTTTGTGGACTGACTTAAGAGTGGACCAACCTGGCATTTGCCTAGTAAATAGAGGGAAACTATAGAAAACCTCAATTTGGTTGGGTGGACCTGAGTCCTTCCAAAATTCTTCCTATGTTTTCCCCAAGTAATTTTTATTTATTAATTTATTTTTTATTTCGTTTGTGGGTTTCTGTTGGTGAGTGGTCTCCAGATTTTACAATTTTAGGCTAAGGGGAGTAATTTATTTCTTTTACGAATTTTAGTGTAAGTGTAATATTTTTTTAATTTTGAGAAAAGTATGGTCTTGATTTTATCTTTTTCATCTTGAATTTCTTGAATTTTAAGTTCTTTGAATAATTTGGTACGTTCGGATTTGTACTTATGACATTCCAATAGGATGTGAGTCATACTTTCTTCTTTATCTGGGCATGTATAATATATAGGCGAATGACTTAGTCCTATCATATAGTGGTATTGAATGCATCTTGCATGGTAACTTCTCAATCTATTAATTTTGATTACATCCCTACGTGGTAGTTTTGATTTCCAGAACCATGGTTTCATTGGAACTGTTTTGAAAAATGATTTGAAATTTCTTGCTTTTTTCTGGTTCTTCTTGGAGTTTCATGTTCCATTTTTCAAACATTTTCTTTTTGGATACTGCTATTAGATCTCTTGTTGGTATTTTTTTGTTTGATAGTTTTGTAGGAGTTTTGCCAAGTTTGTCTGCTTCCTCATTTTCTGTAATTCCTTGATGTGATTTGACCAATATAAAGTATTTTTCTTTCTTGCTTCTTTTGCTTCCTGGTATATTGTTTCATATATTCATGAAGGTGTGATCCAAGTGTGTTGTGTATGAAATGTTTTCTAGTTTTTAAAGAACTCTCTGGTTGTCATATGCTATTGTGTATTTGTAATAGTTATTTTGTAATGTTTTGATGTATTCTAGTGCTTGTAGAATGGCTAAACTTTCTAATGTATATAGTATATATACTAGCTTGTTGAGAACATGAGTAGCCAATGCCTTGTTTTAATTGAGGGTCATAGTATGAGTATCCTGATATGTTTTATTGTTTTGATCCGTCTATAAATATTTTGTAGGTTACTTTTGGGTTCAATTTAGTGAGTTGGTCTTCAAATGTTATGTTATTGTAAGGCGAAGTAAGTTTGGGTATATGTATATTCGGTTTTTGATATAAGTTTTCATAAGTAATTTGATGAATTGGTAGCAATTTATGTTGGCATATAGTTTGATCTAATTAAGGTAAAAGAGAATTGTAGCTATTGATTAGTAAGGGTGTAGGTTTATGTCGCCAGTATCTATGTCCTCTGTTTAGTTTATTTGATAGTTCTGTTACCGATGTGTATATGTCAGAGTTTTGAGTAAATAACTTTAATAGTAGTTTGTCAGTTAGATGTTGTCGTCGCAAGTGAAGTGGTTGTTCGCAACATTCAGTAAAGATAGTGACTATTGGTGTTGATTTTAAATATCCCATAGATTTGTTAGGGTATATTTTAGGGTCTATTGGATGCGGTCGAGAAAAATAATTAACTCTAAATAATAACTCAAAATGATCAGCTGTTCAAATCCAAAACTGCGGATAATTCATGTCACGCGAACATTTTTTTTTTTAAATTTTGATTAGGTTATCATATGAAAGGTATTAAAGAGTAGATTACAAAAATATATATCACTTGTGGAAAGTGTTTAATTTTTCATGCAATTTTGTCAAAAAACATCAAAAATTGCGCCCCCCCCCCCCTTATACTAAATAATTTCATCTTTACAATACCAACGAAACTCTTTTTACGTGAGACATCACGCACAACCAAGAAGGATTTCCGTCTTAGAATTTTTAGAATTTGTGACAAAGAGTTTACGTTCTTCAGAACTATCACATAGCTTCCAGTAAGCTCGGAAGCAAATGAGGAGGAGCAGTGTAACGATAAAGCATTTCAAAATCTCTATCGAATAAACCAACTTAGTTCGATCTCTTTTAAGAAGCCAGGTGTACAGGCTGATATTTCAGATGATAAACCATTTCGATTTGATATATTTTCTTCTGACTTGTAATGAGTGCAAAGTATTAGGTAATTAACATGTCAAGGAATGTTGACTTTGCAAGGCCAATGGTATTATTAAAAATCCAGGGTAATAGTAGGGTGCCTTCTGCAAGCAACACCCTCAGTATTTTAAGTTGGACAGCCTGCATTCAATACACTCCATATTATATCCTTCTACAAATCATTTGCATTGTAAATTTTTCATTGGGATATTTCTTCTTTCTTTTTTAACTTCCACTGTGTTATTATTATTTGTCGAGTTACATTTTAGTATGACGTATTAGTACTTAATTATTTTATTTACATACAATTAAGATACATAGTGAAAGTTGGCTGCTTGAAAGTTAATACAGTACTTCAGCTGTGCATATTAGAAGGTACTGAGAGAAAAATTACAATTACGTAAACTAAGCGTTTAGTACCTCTCTTACTGTTTAGTACCTCTCTTATATTATTAATGATGGGTATTGTAAGGTAGTGTAAAAAAGATTCTAAATTTGAAAATATTTATACCTTTTTAAAAATATTTGCTATGTTTCCATGATGTTTCAATAAGAATTGAATTATTGAATCCTGATTTGGGATTTAACAAGTTAGGTGTTTCTATGAGTATTCGATACGTTTTCATTACACCAATCATAATAATACATAACTTTATAACCTTTACCTTTTATAACCGGTTTGATGTTTGTTTTTAAAAACAAAACAGAAAATTACATGATAAAGGTTATATTTTTTGGTTTAAGCCGAGTCCAGACTGTCGAACCGAACAGAGGAAACGAGCCGAACATTGGTCTCTTCGCATGCTCAGTACAAAGTGCGCCTGCGCATCTCAGCCTGGGCTTGCGCACTGACCAATGCTTGGCTCGGTTCGGCAGTCTGGACACGGCTTTAGTGGAGGATTATGTTTTGACAGATTTTATTACTTTCTATGGAAACAGCTAGCGGTGCTCATCATACTCATACTCTGCGCTTGTCAGGATCGACTTAGGTGTTTCCATAAAACCCGATCCCAAAATCGACTTAGTGTATCGTATCTGGGTCTAAATCGTATTCAACCCTTACTTAAACATCATGGAAACGTAGTAATTGAATATTTTGATGGATCAATGCAAAATCTTCTTTGAACCTCTCCTCGTGTTCAGATTATTAACAAAATGGGCTGAACTGAAGGAGATGATGCGGTCGAGAATCGCTTGGCGGCACAACTCTCCTTAATTTATATACTTGAGAGGTTATATCCCTTTGTCAAACAGTTCATTTGTATGATTTGTTCATAGGAGAGTTATAATATCCCTTTGTCAAAAAAATACGTTGGAGTGAGGCCCCGCCAAAATGAAAAGCAGGTTAAAATGTATCTTAGAATTGTTAACTTTTTATCTCATATTTTCCTTCATTGTTAATTTTACTCTTTTTCTTAGCAAAACATATATATACAGAGTAAAGTAAATGACTAATTTTCATTATAGTTGACTTATAATTGAAATATAAATATTTTTTAAATCTGTTAACATTTATCGAAAGCGCGAATTAGCCTTTGAAACAATTAAAAATCTCATTATCTTAACATAGTATTGGTACCCTAAATTTTGTTTCTTGTCTCTCTTCGACTTCACTCAGAATTCGGCCTAATTTGCTTGGGTTCTAAACTTTCTTGTTTTTACGCCAGTTAGGCCGACCTCCCGGTGCCCGCATATATACACAGGTCACTTACGAAATAATTTGTGAGTCTGGTTATATCTCGATATTAAATTAGAGTATTATTAATTCAAGTTAAGTAAGATATGAGTAATTGGTAAGTCCTGGTCTAATTGGTAACGAAAAAAATTTAATCAGAATAAATACATTTTTCTTGGAACTTCACGATTGAAAGCAACAAATCTGCCAAACGAATTTAGATTAATTGGTGTTTAAACTTCTTTTCTAGGGAGAGGGCCTTAAACCTTTTAAACATACTGATCCTCTTTTGGTTCTGAAATATTTAAATAAAAATACTCTATATAACGCATAGTATTATTAGAGTATAGTATACATAAATAAGAAACTTTTGTGCTTATATAGGTATTTGTTTCTACCTGAAAATTTGTTTTAATGGTTTTAAAGAAATTATAATCAAGATGTTAAATCTATCTTAACCACAGTTAAGTAAGACTAAAGAAATACGGTCTTAGCATTATGAATGGAGCTATATGTATAGAATTATTACTTAGCGTGAACTCATTTATGTAATATTCCGCTTATGCCTGAAGTAAATTTAGTACACAATGAGAGCGTTTTGCTTTTTGTGTATGAATGGATGCGATTTTTTCTCTGTCTGATTTTTTCTGCTACAGTTGAAGGTTTCATTAAGATGTTATTTCTCTGATGCTTATTTCACCCTTAATCACCTTGGAATGCTATGGATTAGAGGCATTATTTCCAAGAAATATATATATATATGTTTTAATAATGCTAGAACCATTGGATTCCTTATGCTGCGACGTGATAGTTAGGTTGGAATTCACAGTAGCCTTGTATTATTAAAAGATCTCAGTGCAGAGTGAATATGTGGGCCGGAAGGCTCAGCACATTGAGAATCCAGTGTTCCTTTTTCTACTCCTCTCTCTATCTCTAAGAAGATCCTCAACTCCTGTTGTACGGCCTGATTCTTCTTCACTCCCTTGCTTGACATAGTACATAAACAGCTACTAAGATGTCTAGAGTGTGAGAGCGTTCGATGAAAGGATATATTCAGTGTCATCCTCGGGGTGGACCGTAGCCTCTCTGTAACGTTTGTCTCCATGCCTATTGACATGCTAAATAACTTCTACCTTCTCGCGGTACCATTTACCTTTCTCTTAAATCTTCTCTACGTCTACAACCACTTCTTAACATACAACACATCACCTAAATAATAAAATATGTAATTCCCAAAAGCAAGTGTTTTTAAGTTTTTAATCTAAATTCGGTTAACATGGTAGGATTTAACCAACCAACAGGTTATATTTACCGGTTCGGTAAACTGGTATTCAATTTGATAAATGACAAAAAATACCTTTTTCTTAGGAAATATTCAAGCTCATAGAAGTGAAAGGACACACTATAGGTAAAAAAATGCTGTTTATGTCTTTTAATCCTTTTTTTTTGCCTGCAAAAATAATTACCTACCCTTTTGTTGTGTATTACCTTAATCCCTAATTCCCCACAAAATTCCTTTCTTCGATTGTGGACCTGTGTGTCGGTCTTGTCCCTGCAATTTCATTAAAACATTATTTTAATTGCAAGCTACGATCCTAAAATGTTACCTATTCATCCAGGATTTTTTTAAACTTAAAAAAAAATAAAGGTAAATGACTCGGAGCAATGTCCGGACTACAGGGTGAATCATAGAAAACCTTCTACCCGAAACTGCCGCACAATGCTTGGGCTGCAGCTGCAATATGAGTGATTGAGGGCATTTTGCTTTGTTTTTTTTTTATATGTTCTAAAAATGGTCTGAAGTATATAGCTTTTACTTCTCTTTTTGAACAAAATATTTTTTGGTTAATATAAATTTAGTTGTTGCGTGTATCCGAGCGCACGGCAGTGCGCCAGTCCAAGTTCCAGCAAGCATGCAGTTAATCTTTACTTGAACCCTTTCATATCTCTGCTTCCTTTTTGAGATGGGCTTTTGAAATTTGAAACGTAGATTAAGCTTAAGTAGTTTAGGACATTGTAAAAAAAAAAATGAGCCCTTAATATTAAGCCTTTCAAAAAGGGAAAGTTCAAAGTTTGCATTTTTGTCACTGACACTCTCGCTCACTCATCAAAATTATAAGTTGCTTCCAGAATAGCTAGAAATTTAACATTCGGCCCACTCCACTAGACTGTTGCCGTGTAAGCGTCGGAAAAATTCCAAACGTTTTTGGATTTGTAGCATAATTAATTAAGAGCACCAAAAGTTTAGGATGTGTAGCTTAATAATTTGAGCGCACGGCATTACGCCAGCACAAGTTTCACAAGCATGGGCCAGTGTATCTTTACTTGATATCACATAGAATCATGTATATTAATATGATAATAACATCATAATAATAGTCATAATAATAATATTTAATTTCATAATATAATACTCTACCCCCTCCCCCCATGTTATTCTTCGTCGTTTTAATGTATATGTGGAGAAAATACATTGGCCTTACTCTCTCCCGTGTGTATTAATAAACAAAGAATATGCTGAAGCCAGCAAGAAGGGATTATCCCTAACAAAGACCTCCTTACCGTGGAAAAAGGGCCAAGTTCCAGACCCCCTCCCAAAAATGTCAGCCTATTAAAGTAGTGATATCTACATTGTGGCCAAGACTGCTCTCTCTTTAGTCCATAACCTCACTTCACTCCTACTTTCATGTGCAACACTGCTCTTTTATATTTTTATTGCTTAACATTAAGCCAGTTTCTGGATGAGTTATAGATTGATTTTATTCTGTGAGTTCATTCCTTGAGGTGATTCAGATATCAATTCCTTGCCTAAATTGGGCATGCTGGTTTAAAAAAACTAAAGAATTAACCTTTTTTTCTCAGTTTCCAAGTTATTTAGGGTCATCTATGTTATCACTAGCCTGTTTCTATTCCATTTAATTTTTTTATTTTTATTTTTATTTTTCAGGTAAGTTTCTTCTGATTATAATGACTGATGACAAAAGTTCTTATCTCACTAAGGTAATCTATACATTTATTTATTTTTCTTAAGATTTGGGTAATTGGCATAGTCTAATAATATCAATTAAAAAATAATAGTATTCTGTACATTACGTATTAATTTTAAATATTTTTTGCGCTATAAATCATTCAAATTATGATTTATAATCACATTTTTGTATCATAGTTTTTCCTGAGGTAATATTTTCGTATCCTTCTACTATGGTTGCCTTGAAGGTGGAATTCATCATGTTACTAAAATTAAACAAAACATTTATCGGTTCATTATTTTTCCCTACGAACCAATTTCAGAACGAAATATTCGGGTGTAGTTCAAAGTGATCTAGATACTGAGATATACTTTCATCATGTTTTTGATACCTGAGTGTCCCTAAAGATAATATTAAACAAAATGTTTTAACAATAACATTCCTCGAATAGAAATACTTTATTAACAATAAGCAATTAAATAAAAAGATAATATAATATAAATAAAAAGGAAAATTCTTTGTAGAATGAATTATTTATGTCGGTATAATATGCTCATCCCTCAGGGGTACCCATATTTTACTTATTGAAAATTAATTAAATTTAATGGGCCTCTAGTCATGTATTAATATTAGTGAGGGAATAAGAAGGAAGAGCTCAAGGGAAAAATATAAATTGTGTGGTTGGGTTAAAGGGTATTTCTGTAATTAATTGAAACGCATTAATTTTGTGTCAAAGTGAATGGTACCTGAAATGATATTGGAGGTAGATAGAGGCCGGATGGGGTCCTGTACCCGGACTACAGTCTTGATTAGCTTCAACTCATCTCTGACCACTTCTCCTTCTTCTGTCCGTTCCATTATTATTTTCTTGTGAGATGTTCATTCTTACAGTTTCTTTTGCATGTTTCTTTCTGACTCTTGCTGCTTTGTACAATCCTTGCTTTTATTTAGTTAACCTTCACCTTTACCATCTTCATATTATTTTAGATCCGTAATGATGGATTTAGATCCTGTGTCCTTGCATCCTTTCCTTCTTCTATATTCTGCTTCGTGTCCTTCCACGACTAAAGACCGTCTCAACAATCTAGAAAGAGATTATAGATCTAGAAGAGAATGAATGTAATCTGTTCAGCGGTACAGAGTAGACACACTCACTCTATTTTACAGGTACTTGCAAACGTCTTCAAATTCCAACGTGTTTCTGCACACCATAGAAATCCTATATTTTCTGCAATGCAAGCTCTGTTAAAAAATTGTTGTGAAGTTACTAAAAATTGTTGTGGCACATAGCTTCCTCGCATCCTATTGCATGTACTTAATAGATTTTATGCTTTAACAAGCCATTACAGTTTAATTTGTTTAATTGTTACCACCTTTTTTTTATCTGTCGAAATTGTTTTGATTTTTTACATGAATTAAAGTATCAATTAAGCAAAGGTTAAGGAGCGCAGACGGTCGAAATTAATTAATAATTAATATGGTGCTGTCTACGATCTACTTTCGACAACCCATCCAAATTTCATAGAAATCAGGTGAGAACTTTTGAAGATCTAGGTGTAAATAAATGAATGTTTGTGCGCATGTGGAAGAGACTTTAATAGGCGCAGAAGGTTGAAACTTATATGGGGCAAGCAATGAGCTTATTATGACCTACCATATAAATTTTATTAAAATCGGACGTGTAGTTTTTAAGATATGCTGGTTCGCAAAAATTGAGCGACAGACCGACAGACAGACACGGAACCAAACTTGACTGCCAATTGGTGTGGCACACAGCTTCCTGTCACGTACTTTATTTATTTTATGATTTTAGAAGCCACTATTATCTAATTTTTGTAATAGTTTCCCCCGTTTTAAATCTGTCAAAATTGTTTTGAAATGTTTAAAATTGTTTGTCAAATTTTTACATGAACTTAAGTATCAATTTAGCAAAAGTTAAAGAGCTTAGACGGTTCAAATTATCTGCGGGTTACTTTCGATAAACTATAAAAGTTTCATACAAATCATATAAGTATACTTTTGAAGCTATATGTGTAAATAAATGTATATGTGTGCGCATGAGGAAGAGAAACTAATAAGCGCATAATTATTATATGGGACCGACATTAAGCTAATTATGACCTCCATTCAAATTTCATTAAAATCGGACTTTTAGTTTTTAAGATATGTTGGTTCGCAAAAATTGAGTGACAGACCGACAGTCAGACACGGAACCAAAAATGTTCCCTAATATCTGAAACGGATTTCTGTCTTGGAATTTTTGAAATCGGTGACCTAAAATTTTTTCGTTCTTCAGAACGATCACATAGTTTCGCTAAGCTCGGAACCAAAAATGTTCCCTGACGTCTGTAAACGGATTTCTGTCTTGGAATTTTTGAAATCGGAGACACAAAATATTTTCGTTCTTCAGAATGATCACATAGCTTCCGTTACCTTCGGTAAACTCGGAACTAAAACTTTTTCTGCGCTAAAATGGCTGTTTCGTACACTTCTTGATATATTTATTCTCAAGGCCTTCTATATTTTGATAGAGATCTTCTCTTACTGAAGATGATTTCCTAATGGGTACTTGCCCTACAATTTTTCCCCCTGCATTAGGCCTTAAGTAAAGAAATAACCCTTAAAAACATTAATAACCCCTATTAATAATGAGGTACACGTCTTCTTTATAATATTAAAATTTTTCTATTTCCTTTTTTCTAATTTATATTTGACAATTCTTACATCCAAATGACCGTTTTAAGAGAGATAGATATAGACTTTTTTGTTCTTCCAAAACTATAAACTTTTTTTACGATTATTTTTTAGAAATTTAGTTACAGATATAGATTGACCAAAACTTTTTCCTATATAATAGTTTCTATAAAGTTTTAATTATGAAATTATATTTTGCCATATTCTTCATTTTTCGATGTACGTTTTGCATGGACTGTCTTTTTTTTCTTTTATTTGGGTGATGTTATAGAAGTAAAAAATCAGTTTCTTTGAAAAAAAAAAAAAAAAAAATTGTAAAAATGGTTAAATTGTAGACGTTTTAAAAAATTTACATTCACTTAAAAACGTTCCAGAAAAACATTTTTGCAAAAACAAATTTTTTTTGACGACCGTAGATTCAAAAGAAATCTTTGATATAGTTATAAGAAAATTACTGTGTCGGGAACTAATACTGTATTCTTAATTAATTGATATTTAAAAATTTGACCCATATATTATTAATGTTATATACATTTTATTTAATTAATTACTATAATTTATAAGGAAATAAAATTCTAGATTATTGGAATTTAATTGTTAGTTTGCATAACCTTTTGTGTAAAAAATATATATATTATCATTCATAATTGAAATTATAATCAGCATGTTTCATCACCAGTGATTATTATCTCTTTTCCATAGAATTTGTTTCTGTTCAGAATAATCAGCGTAAATATTCTTCATAGGTTTTAATTATTTTAATTAAATCGTCATAATGATTAAAATGCAATGAAAAAAAGGTTGACAATTTGTGTGGCTCATATAGCTTCCTCACATTATATCACTAAACGATTTTATCACCACATTCTATCACCTGACTATAAAATGAAATATAATGATGTAGATTGTCTAATATGAGTTTCACTAAATAATTAATTAGTGCTCATTGGCATGAGGAAGCAATGTAAACAGAGGATTGAAATTACAATAGGATCATCTTGTGCTAATAAAAAAAAATCATTAAAATCGAACAAGAAGTTTTCAAAATACAGTTTGCAATCTTTGGTGGCCCTAAGATACGGGAAATATCTTAAACTGTTCATGAAAATCGTAATAAGTAATACACTAGGTGTGCAATGCAGTTGTCTGCTTGCAATATTGAGCTGAGCGTTCATTTTAATCTTAACCAATAAACATTTGTATTTATAAACAGCTGAAATCGGATCAAAAATAGTAAAATCTCTATTTTTAATTAAAATTAATTTTTTCTAGTTTTTCTATTTTACCCCCTCTTAAATGAAAATATGACAAAAGTGAACATAACTACAATAACTGTACTCGTAAAGAGCTTTCCAACGACAAGCATCATGAAGGGCATATACTATTTTCACTTTTGTACCCCGTACCCAGTACCCCTGTGTACGAATTTGGACCATTTCAGATTTATACCTTTCTGTGGTTGGTCACTATGACCGTGCAGAATTTCGTGGGAATCGGTTCTGCCGTTCAGGAGGAAACTTTTGTACCCAGTACCCCGTACCCCTGTGTACCAATTAGGACCATTTCAGATTTATACCTTCCTGTGGTTGGTCACTATGACCGTGCAGAATTTCGTGGGAATCGGTTCAGCCGTTCAGGAGGAAACTTTTGTACCCCGTACCCCTGTGTACCAATTTGGACCATTTCAGTTTTATACCTTCCTGTGGTTGGTCACTATGACCGTGCAGAATTTCGTGGAAATCGGTTCAGCCGTTCAGGAGGAAACTTTTGTGCCCCGTACCCCGTACCCCTGTGTACCAATTTGGATCATTTCAGATTTATACCTTCCTGTGGTTGGTCACTATGACCGTGCAGAATTTCGTGGAAATCGGTTCAGCCGTTCAGGAGGAAACTTTTGTGCCCCGTACCCCGTACCCCTGTGTACCAATTTGGACCATTTCAGATTTATACCTTTCTGTGGTTGGTCACTATGACCGTGCAGAATTTCGTGGGAATCGGTTCTGCCGTTCAGGAGGAAACTTTTGTACCCCGTACCCCGTACCCCTGTGTACCAATTAGGACCATTTCAGATTTATACCTTCCTGTGGTTGGTCACTATGACCGTGCAGAATTTCGTGGGAATCGGTTCTGCCGTTCAGGAGGAAACTTTTGTACCCCGTACCCCGTACCCCTGTGTACCAATTAGGACCATTTCAGATTTATACCTTCCTGTGGTTAGTCACTATGACCGTGTCAAATTTTGTGGAGATCGGTACAGCCGTTCAGGAGGAGTATGCGTCAGAATAAATGCAAAGTGTAGTATAAGAGCTTCGCTTCGCTCAGCTCAATAACTTAGAACTATCCAAGGGTTTTTTGTGTTTCTGATTATGAATTTGAGGTCAATAAAGCAATAACATGTGTTGTATAATATATTATGTTCTATGTATATATGAATAGTGCCAGGCATAAGTTGGCAGGAACTTTTCAGAGACTTCAGATGAAGCGTCTGAGAGACCGCGTCCTTCTAAAATAGTCATTCCGAAATAGAAATGTCTTGGCAAAAGGTGTGTATGATACCTGTTCAATAAGCGCCTGCAATAAAGAAATAATTGTCATAAAGCATAACAAATTAATCACATTCATAAAATCATGAAAAAGATTGTTCACAGTGTGAGTATACAATTAATTATAATTATATAGATTGTCTAATATGAGTTTTATTAAATAATTAATTAGTGATCATTAGCATGAGGAAACAATGTAAACAGAGTGTCATCTTGTGCTAATAAAAAAAATGTCATCAAAATCGGACAAGAAGTTTTTAAAATATGGCCGTTTGAAAATGTGTTGACAAAAATACTAATAGACAAACCTAAATAGAAAAACAAATAGACCATAAGTGATTCCTAAAGTCTCAAAAACATATTAATAAAGGGCATTTTTAATATGGAGGAAAAGATCTTTCTTTCTTCAGAATCCCTTCAATAACTCTAAAGCAAAAACAAATCAAGGAATCAGTTATAGCTTAAAATTAAGATGCTTCTTCACTGCCCAATTAAGATAATAATGTACATGCATCGATGCATCTCCACTGAGAAACATTTTTTAAAATGAACTTTTTTTAATTCAGGGGTCCAAAAATCTATTAAAGTATTATAAAATAAGTAATGTGCTATCACAATTATTTCCTGAAATCTAAGCCAAAGTAAAAACTATTTTAGGAAAATAAAATACATATTTTACCTAAGCCTAAACTAAACTTCAATTTTTTTATTTGAAAAAAATGACTGAAAATGCACAAAGCCTAGTTTAGTTTAGTTTTATGTTCTTTAGTTTTTTTTTAAATGTAAAAGATATTGAATATTATTTGGTGGGAAGCTGTACTGATATGTTTAACTGATACCTGTTTACTTTATTTTATCTCAATTCTGTTATCGTAGTTGACAGGCCATCCTTTTTACCGTATATTAAACTATGTGTATAGTATAAACCTTTAGAATTACTATTTTGTCCTAAGTCGTATCTCTCAATCCAATAGAGTTACAATGATCTTAACTCGTTCCATCATATTATTTTATGTTTCCTTTGACAGTTTTCCTGTTAATGTAAAAAAAAATAAAATGTTTTTAAACTGAACATTCCATAGTGTTTGTCCTATTCTTGGGGTCCATGATGTTTATCTCACGGAAGAAATTTTTTTTTTCCGTTCGCTTTCAGTTGTAGAATGAACTTTGGTTTTTAGAAAATGTCAACTATTTGATATAAGTCAAGTTGCAAGATATCTGTTCCTTCTATCTTTGTAAGGAATCCTATGAATGGATTTGGATCCCATGTGCAACTAATTCTATTGTCAGATTCATCATTCCGTTTCAAGAATGGTTCAAAGTATAAAAAGTCAGTGACAACAATAGAGTTTCCGTCACAACACAGCTTCAGGGTTTTGAAGAATTTTTTTTTTTTTTTTATCGTATTCTACCTTTTTGATTTTCTACGTAACGTGTGGCTTCTGAAAACAACACATTTAAATACAAATATAATTAAAACAACTCTTGAATTCTAGGTA
This sequence comes from Gerris lacustris, assembly GCA_951217055.1. Classification (NCBI taxonomy): domain Eukaryota; kingdom Metazoa; phylum Arthropoda; class Insecta; order Hemiptera; family Gerridae; genus Gerris; species Gerris lacustris. The sequence goes on along the minus strand of OX578283.1, from coordinate 19,970,014 downwards.
ACATAGATTATCAATTCTTTAATTAAACCAATAAATTACCGAAACTTACGCAAATCTATAGTAAACAATATAAAAGCGTTCAAAATACAGAAAAAAACTAAATATGTATTGTGAAAAAAGTTGTTTTAATTTTCACTGACCGTTAATTGTTTCTAATATTCATCCAATGAACAGTAAAAATAAAAACTTAAGTGTTAATATCTACACAGTTCGTCAAAAAGTATGTATTTCAAACATAATCTTTATTGTATCGTGTAAGTCTTTGTTTAGAATATATTTTGTAATTTGGAATATTTGTTGTTGATCGTTCACTGATTTAAAAGATAAGTTTAGTGTTAGAAAAATTTAGTTATTTTAGATAGTTTTATTAGTTATCATCTGATCTTCACCACGTAAGCTTCTACGTCTTACAAATCAGGTAATTTTAATTTCTTATATTTAATTTAATTTAATTATTACTATAATTATGTTTTCGGTTTACTTATTGTGAAACTAAACTAACATTTGATTTCTAAACCGGATTTGTTTTTCCGAGTGATGCTAAATACTACTTATTACGTTTCCACGGGTTTTCAAAACCGTTTTGAAAACTGATTTGGTATATTGTAAACAGTTTGATTGTATGATAAACTAATGGAAACTACTATTTCAAAACGTTTTGAGTTCAAGGTCACAACAGAAAATGATTTGGTATTAGAACTGTTTTGAAAATAAAAATAAATAACATGGAACGGTTATTGAATTGAAACATGCGCAGTAGGTATATGAGTGGAAATAATTATAACCTGACTTAAATATAAATAGGCTGGGAGTTTATAGTCTTCAAATTTATTGTGAAAACTGTTTTGAAAACTCTTCAAGGAATCACTTTCGGTTTGAAACCAAAACTCATGGAAACGCAGTATCTTTGTAGTGTCGATTAACCGTAAACACCGCCTTCTTTTCGGAACTTTTAAGTTCTTATGAACGTTTTAGTGTCGTTTCGTGAAGACAATGCTTGTGTTTATAAGCGTTATTATGCAGTAGTGATTTACTTGATACTTTCTTGTATAATATTTATAACGACGTCCGCATTTAATGAAATATATATTTTTTATGATTCCGGTTCTAAATATTCCTGGCGAGAAATCCCTTTTAGACATCAGTTTGTTGCGTCTGCGTGTCGCTCAATTTTGGTGGACCAACATATCTTAAAAACTACTCGTCTGATTTTAATGAAATTTGGATGGTAGTTCATAATTAACTCATTGTTGGTCCCATATTATAAGTTTTAACTATATCCACTTATTTATACCGATATCTTTGAAAGTACTCATCCGATTTTTATGAACTTTGAATGGTGTGTTGAAAGTACCCTGCAGATAGCCCCAGATTAATTTCAACCGCCTGCCTCCTATTAAATATTTCTAAATTGGTACTTTATTTTCATTACTTCAACAGTTACATTGTGAACACTGATATAACTTTATAACAATAAAAATAAAATAATTATTACCATTTCCATTGCTTCATCAACCCCTTGCATATATTTTTTTTTAATATTAAAAATATTTCAATATAGTTTTATACTTAGGACTTTGAACTCGATGTAAATTATTTATTTGTTTAAATTTAATTGTTAATTATTTCCTTCTACACTTCAATGGTTTCCAACAATAAGCACTACTAATTGTTGTCATCAGTATTTTACAAAATTGATTTTACAAGGGTTTCAACTCAGACTTTGAACTCATGAGGATTATTTATTTAATTGTTTAATTAATATTTTATAATGTTTATTTAAAATAATGTTTTGAAGCGTGAAAATCAACTTAAAATTTTATTAAACCCTTTTAATATAAAAACTTAATACTACTAATAGTTAAGGAGAAAAGAGTGCATTAAAGTGACTGACTAAAACATCAAGCTTGAAGTTTGAGGTTAGGTTAATCTTTTGGTACCCTTAGAGTATGTGGTCGGCTAAGTTCGTATGCGGAACATAGCTTGGCCATATGCTGTTAAAAAAACAGACCGGTTGAGAGGTACTATGTCCATCCATTTTGGCAGACAATGTGATTATTTCTTTATGTAATCATGAGTATAAAATTAGTTGGTAGACCAAAAATCAAGTTGATATTAGCTTTTCACCTAATAGGTTAGATATTCAAATATTTCTTTAACTCAAAATGGTCCGTAGACGAAATTAGTCGACCAAAAATTCTTAAAGGGCACCAAAACAATAACTTATACACAAAAATTACCTTGATGTTAGTCACTCACTTTTATGCATGCTACCTTCTAGACAAATGTTTGATTTTGTATTTCCATAAATTTGGAAATTTAATTATTTTAATTTATTCATTGATTAAACACAAAAATTTGCGTTTTTTCTTTGCAAAGATGTGTCAGAGGAGGAAACCAAAATTTGAGAGGTCTATATAGCTGGGCACAATTTGGCGACTAAGTTTAATCCTTGCTTATGGAGAGAGTGTGGGAAAGAATATTTCAAACACAATTTATTGTATAATATTTAATTTATGTTTTGATCAATCGATGTCCAACTGATTATTTCCAAAATATTTTAGAAGCCTGTCCACTGTCGACCTTATTTGTTTATTTATTGTTATTTTTGATTTTATAATTTCCTTTTTCTCTGTCCTTACCTAAACCAATAAAGTAATTTTATTTACTACTTAATTTTTATATTGAGTGTGATAGAGTATAATATTTATAATTTATATTCAAAATCAAGTCAAAATATGTACTTAGTTGTTAATGCTTTGGCTTTGTCAAAAAATAAGGAAAATATAACTTCTAATTTACCAGATAATTCTTTATGGAGCTAAGCCAGCAAATATTGTTTATAATTATAAAATTAGCCTTAAAGCTTTTGTTTGATATTATAAATTAAGACAAATCTTCCTCATCCATTTGTTGAACGTGCTTTTTTCATGTCATAGGTAAAAGTTTCATAACAGAGGAGACTAAAGGTGGATATAGGTATCGTTTTAAAAGCTTTGATAGTTTTTTTTTGCTTATTTTTTGCCTTCCACTTTTATTCTTGTAGTTATACAGTTTTTCCTTCTACCCCGTTCCGTATCTTACACCGTTTCCATTCTTTAATAGTTTTTATTTTATTTTATTTTTTTGTACAGAGGCTGCTCCATGTCAGTTTCGTTCCTGTTTTTCTTAACGTGAAACTCGTGTCCAGGTTTTTATTCTTTGAATGAATTATTTTGTATTTTTTCCTCTCTCACTCACTCCTGCTGAGGGTTTTGTCTTGGCGAGGTCCAGTGTTCCCGTCACGTCTACCTGTCTTACCCCCCGTCCCTTGTTATACGTCCTCATCTCTTCTTCCTCCACAGTGTCCTCTCCGTGTTCCACAAGTCGTTTCTTTCTCTGTCTGGCCTCATGTTCTTGTGGCCGTTCCCCAGGTGGTTAGATGCTCGGCACTCCCGCCCCGAGTCCTAATAGCGAGCCGGACACGTGCTCCGCTTTGATTTATGTTCACTCCTGAAGACTTTTTTTTGTTCTGTTTGGAGTCAGGCCCTCCCCCCCGAGGTTTGGACTTCTCCTTCTATTTACAACCACAATTATCCTCGGATTGATCCTGCGTATCCTTCCTATCCTTTCCTTACCGAGCTCCTTTTTTCCCATTCAGTCGCTTAATAACCTCCCGTTTCTTTTCTTTTATTTTTATTTTTAACTACCACGTATAATAAATTCTTTTTACTTTCTTTATATCCTTTAACCTCGTTTATGTACTACTGCGCATTAAAATCTTATTTTTTAAAATTATTTTTACTAAAGAGGTAAAAATAAAGAATTAAATTCAATGGCGAATTTTCACACAGTAAGATTTTTTTTGTTTTGTTTTGTTTGCCCTAGGTTAATTAAAAAATTATTTCATAAAAATATCCATTTATATATATATATATATATATATATATATATATATATATATATATATATATATAAATTATGTTCATAATTAATGTATTAATTAACCCACTTGTTCCCGTGTAATGGAACTCCATTCGGATTGCCATCAATACTTCCCGCTTCTTGACCATATGTATATATATTTGTTTTAAGGACATCCTAAGACTTCCATGAACACAAGATAAGAGCTGAAAGCAATGCCATATCTACCTCTTGATGGCTTTACATCTCTCATCCTTCCTAAAAACTAACTGACCAATTCTTAGGAATAAAGAAATAAGTTTCTCATCCAAGTGTACAACTTTATTGTCAAATCGGCTTTTAGCTACTTGTTTTTAGGCAGTGATTATCTTCAGTGTCTAAAATATATATATTGTGTGATTTTAAAATTGTATAAACTGATTATGTGTTAGATAGCCAACTAGCTCAATAGGTTAAGTGGAGATATATTAAGTCTTATCTATGTACAAATAGCTAAAACTTTTTTTACTTCTGTATTTTCTGGAAGAACCCTCTAAACAGGAAATTTTATACATTTTGAATAAATAAATAAGCCAATTTTAAAGTAAACTTTATTACGGGCTGTAATAAATATTTGTAAAACTGATGACAGTTTATTGTATATTTAATCGGAAATACAAAGTGTGCAAGTGTGTCAACTTGGTCTTACTCACCTAATTATGGTACTCTATAAAGTTACCCCATTTCTCGGGAAGATCTCCTAACCTTTTTTTACTTACAGTTTATACTGATATATACTAATATATCATTCTCACTGAACTTGTTTGTTTACAAAATTATTTTAATGTAATAAATAGATAATATTATTTTCTCCTTTTTAGTCTTTGTCACATTAATTAAATCTTGTAATCTATTCTAACCTCACTTAGCTATTAATGGTCGTTGTTGTTGAATCTACCCCACCGAATATCCGGGATGGATGCATCCATCTTTATTTTTATGGCCACAAAAAACCTGGATCGAATTTTTAAACCAGGTTCCTAAATTTTATACTCAGTCCCAAATTTCTCTATAGAAACCTGGAACTTTATTGAATTTTCGTCTAATATAAATAGGCATGAGTAGTTATTGTATTGTCATCGATTATTGTATTGCCATCAATACGTAAAATGAGCAAGTTTCAGCTTTCTAGGTAGGCGGGAAGTGGGTCAAATCTAAGTTATAAGATTTGCCCAGGACAGAAAAGTGAAGTTGATTAAATACATTTTTACCATTATTTTTTTTAATCCATTTAGGACGTGCGCACATTGAGACTTTGAGACGCAGTGTAGGGCAGGGCAGTTATGCGCCACACATGGACTTCCGACACGATACTTATGGATCAAACACAGAAACAGTGTAACATGTTTCGCAGTTTGCTCTTTAAAAGAATGGAATCTGCTTTGGCAAGGGTGTTGAACACTACACGGCCAGCCACTGCCTTCGTCAAACTGCGCTGTAATCTGTAATATATGCGTGGAAAACTGTGGCACCATAGTTTTTTGTTCGTGTTGCCCCGCGTGTACTGCGCGACGCAGCCCAATGTTCGCCTTAACTTGGACATGTTCTATTAATTACATTAAAATCAGTTTTGAAGCATTCTATTTATTTCTAAAAATAAATGTCTCTCTATTTCAGTACTAAGTTTGAATTATTTTCTAATAATATGTGTAATTTTTTAAATTAGACACACTATTTTTATAAAAGGTTAAATTTAATGGCCTTATGACCATAACATGTAAAAAGATATTCGAAAAAAAAAAAATTGTACTAAAGGCCCAAGTGCTTGGTATTTCAGCCATCCGAAGCAGCAGCACATTAAAGTTCTCGTACAAATTTATTATTATTAGTTTAAAACATTCTAGCCAGGTGGGGGTTATCCGCCCACTTACTTCAATCCAGGTTTTTTGTGGTCATGAAAAAAAGATGGATGCATCCACCCCCGGATATTCGCTGTGGTAGATTAGTGGTTTGTCCGGAGTATAAAGGAAGATGGCTTCAGATTGGACTGGTTGGAGCGGTCATGTTAAAAATGTTAGTATAAGACTGGTAGTTTAGTGTGGTCCAAAGTAATTAAGGTAGGTTTCTTGTGTTAAGAGGCTTCGTAATGGCCAGTAGCCCGAGGCATGGATATAACTATAGATATTGAAACAAAGTTGATAAAACCCACATGCTTGTGGAACCCCTGTGATATTCATCCCACTTTATTTTTATGTACTCCGTGTGCTTGCTTCCAAAAATTATTTACAAATAAAAATTTGATTTTTTTTTTCTTTTTCTTTAACGGTTGACTTTTTCTCACTATTAGAATACAACTACCACTTTATGTTTACGCCGGCATCTTATTTTATTTTGAAGTGATTCTAGGTAACCTGTCATCCTGTTGAGGGGCTTGAGTGCAGAATTATTTTTGTACTACGGACCAATATATTGTTGCAGTCACTTTGACATCGCATTGATTCGAAACTCAGATTATTTTAAATTATTGAATTGGTTCTTATCTACGCTAAATACCGTAAAATAAACTATATAATAATACATTCGATTCCCTTATAGTAAAATCGTACTACCGTAACTAATTTTCATCTTACTTACAACTACAACCATGTTTTGAAAAATACAATTGGTAATAACTTCAGTAGAGGGGTTTTAAATAATACATAAAAAACATAGACTTTTTTCAATTTAGAAAATATTATGTCTTTTGCAAGGAAACTAAGTCCAATGAGAAATTAGTGAGTAACATAGAAAAGGCCTCATCGATGGTAAAGACCAAAAAAAGATAGGTCTAACATGAAAGCATCTTAAAATAAGAAGCGTCTAATAAGTAAACATACTTAAATAAGAAGCGTCTAACAAGTAAACGTCTTTAAATAAGAAGCGTCTAACAAGTAAACATCTTTAAATAAGAAGGGAGTGAAAAGCAAAAATCTTTAAATAAGAAGAGGGTGACAAACTAACATATTTAAATAAGAAGGGTGTGACAAGGAAAAATCTTTAAATAAGAAGGGTGTGTCAAGCAAAAATCTTTAAATAAAAAGAGTGCACCAAGCTAATATCTTTAAATAAGAAGGGTGTGACGAGCAAAAATCATTAAATAAGAAGAGTGCAACAAGCTAATATATTTAAATAAGAAGGGTGTGACGAGCAAAAATCATTAAATAAGAAGAGTGAAACAAGCTAACATATTTAAATAAAAAGGGTGGGACAAGGAAAAATCTTTAAATAAGAAGAGTGCAACAAGCTAATATTTTTAAATAAGAAGAGTGTAACAAGCTAATATCTTTAAATAAGAAGGGCGTGACAAGCAAAAATCTTTAAATAAGAAGGGTGTGACAAGCAAAAATCTTTAAATAAGAAGGGTGTGACAAGAAAAAATCTTTAAATAAGAAGAGTGTAACAATCTAATATATTTAAATAAGCAGGGTGTGACATGGAAAAATCTTTAAATAAGAAGAGTGTAACAAGCTAATATATTTAAATAAGAAGGGTGTTAAAAGGAAAAATCTTTAAATAAGAAGAGTGCAACAAGCTAATATTTTTAAATAAGAAGGGCGTGACAAGCAAAAATCTTTAAATAAGAAGAGTGTAACAAGCTAATATCTTTAAATAAGAAGGGTGTGACAAGCAAAAGTCTTTAAATAAGAAGGGGTGACAAGTAAAAATCTATAAATAAGAAGCGTTTAAACAGCAATTATCTTTAAATACGTAAGTATCATTGCTTAGGCGCAAGTAAAGTTAAGTAAGGTTAAGTTATTAACATGGCCCTTAGTTGGCCTAGTGGCAATAATGATTATCCAAGAAGAAAACTTTTACTTTTTATACCTGTCAAGCCTTTTCTTATTCAAATAATTTCTACAAATAAAATAATCAGCATTTTTAAACCCGTTGTTTGTAAAATGAACAGTCTTCTCTTCTACTGAATGAATTTTGAATGACCTGGCTATTAAATAATAAGATTATACTTGCAATGCACGATGTAGAATCACGACTTAGGCTCGTTATTTTCATGGAGGTAAAAATCTATTTTTTCCCCTGAATTAATTGTGGGAAAGTTTAGTTTGATCAGGAATTATTTCATTCATCCTAATTTAAAAGCGTAGGAGGCTTGTGGGAAGCTGTAATCATATCTGACTAATCACATGGAAAATGTATACAATTTATCATGAAAAATAAGCAAACTTATATTTGGATTTAAAATTATTTAATGTGTTTATAAGCTGTTAAATTTGTCTTATCTGTTCTTTATCTGATAATTCGATGGAGAAAATTTCAAACGTATGACAACGTCGTTAGGATTTTCTTTATTATAGTTTGTTTTTATATTTTACCCGTTTATTTAATTTTAATAGAGTATCTTGTCTTAATTATTTTTAATATTATATTGAAGGAAGATAGTTTCAACGAAGGATTAACCAAGCTAAATAAGAATTTTAAAAATCACCTTATTTTCTTTTTCTTCTTTTTTTTATCGACCAGTTTAGAAATTAATAAAAAAAAAAAAATTACAATTGAAGAATTTATGGTAATTTTTTCCTTCAAATGGAAAATTTCACATGCTTAAGAAAATAAGAAAAAAATGAAGGGGCAAAAACCAGTACGTTCACACGATAATAAGCTTAAAACTTTAGAACAAAAAAAAAAAAAACGCATCGTGCATAGAGAATTAATTAGAATTCGTTTAATGGTATAGAAGAAATGGTTAAAAAAATTCTTCTCAATTACTGGTTTTTTCTTTATAATAATAACAAAAGCAGAAATATGAATAATGAAACAGAATGTACGATACGCCATGATAGTCTAATTGGCTGTTCGATTTATAGGAATCCTGAGTTGATTCTGGATCACATCACATGAAGTGCTAACATAAAATAAAGAGATATGTATTTCAAATATTCTATTTTATTTAGAAAAAAATGCGCGTTTATTATGCACTAGCCTTCAACCCGCGCTCTGTGCGGGGCTCATACTATAGCTATTAGTGGCTATGTTTCCTACTATCATGTAGGCCTAGCAATTAAATGAAATGCCTAAATAATTTTGTTTCCAAAGCCTTCTAGGAATAAAATCAGGACTATAACATACATTATTCATTCCATTACTAAGAATATAATACTCTCCAAATCGTAGTTTGGAGTCTATCTATGTATTTAAAAAATAGCCAATAGAAACTAAGTAATATAGTAATAAAAAATACGTAGTCAATACCAATTAGACTGGGAAGTCATTGAACAATCATCAACCATGTGCATTAATTTAATTACCAGTCACTTCTCTCAATACGGCAGTTGCACCTGTAAATATTTAATAATTATAGTTCTAGAAAAAAAAAATAAATAAATAAATACTCAATTTAAAGAGCATTAGTGTGAGGTTTAAGCACCCCAATCAGAAATTAAATCGGTCTTCAAATGCAGACACTATAAGAGCTCAAAGTCAAAATTTTTTTAAAAAAAATCACTATTTAAGGTAGAACTGATGGAGGTACGTCAAAAAGTCATAGGACCAAAGTTGTAGATCTTTTAAAATCAGTTACCGCTGGTGCAACCTCTTTTTCAATACATCTTACCGAATAGCCGCAATAAGCCTCCAAAAAACTTAAAAGTTGCGTCCGCCATCTTTAATTTTTCGGGGTGGTAAAAAGTGTTTAATTTTTTGGATTTTTTTAATAAAATTGTTTATAACTTTGGATCTACTCAATATTTTTAGATGAAACCAAGCCTACAAATTGCGCATGTTTGCGCTCACCTCTGAAAAAAACATTTTTAGATTTCGTTTAGCCAGTTTTGCGCCTATAAAGTCGGACTGATGGCGACATACCCATATACATGAAAAAAGTTAAGGCCGGATTCGGTTTTTGGACTGTATACAATGAAAAATTTTCAATTCTGACCAATGTACAGACTAAAGTTTAATTTTATATATATAGATGGGATCAAACATGCGAGAAGTTTTAGTACTAGGATATGGGTTTAGGAACTCACTGTTGCATTGTTGTGTGTTAATTATCTGAAACAAATCTGACATCAGTGTTCTTCACAATTTGATGATTGTGACATTTGATTTTTTTTTTGATTTTTTTTTTTTAAACAACTTTTTTCGAGGTTATGATTTAATATAATCATAATTTTCTTTACAGTACTGAATAATTAAAATTGAATGATACAGATTGGCTCTGAAGTTAAACAAAGTTATTAAATTTATAAAATGATCTTAAACTACTTATTTTGTAGTAGGTTTATGTTGTTTTTGTTTTTTTTACTTTTATTTAACTTCAATGTAGTTATAGCCACCCAAGATGTTTTCTCCTCAATACCTAGAAATCTTTGATATCTTATTAGTTGTGGTCATCCACCGTGAGTCCTGCGGTCCAGGTCCAGCGGCCGCACCACCCAATCCCAACTTGTTGACCAAGAAATCCAGTGGCTTTCCTTTTGCGGTTAGTGGTGGTCACCTTGCGGTGGTTTCACCTTGTTCTTGTAGAGGCGAAGAACCTTCCTACTCCTACATAATTATCTTGGGTATCAAAATATACTACGACGCAGGTTATATTCAATTTTATTCTTCTCTTAATAATCTTCCCGAATAATCTTTTATAAGTCAGAATAAAGGGAAAAACTAAGGAAGAACTAAGTGTTCTCATTGGAGGAGACTTTACTGCTTTTAAAGATTTGACCTATTAAACGGTGGTTTTATTTTATTTAGAGCGGAAAAATCAAACCTCTTTTAATAGATAATTCTCGAAGTTTAGGTAGATTAAGATACCAGAACTGAAGTTGAATGAATACATTTTGTGATCCTTTATAAAATGAAGGATAAAACTACAATAATCTTCATTTGTCTGCTATGTGTCAGATGCTGCTATGAACAAGGCTTCAAAAATTTGGACGGTTCTTTTCTTGTAAATATTTATCTCCATGAATTTAAAAGATAAGTACCCAAGTCACGTAATATCAGTGAGAACTCCGTAACACGAAAGGAATCTAAAAAAAAATCTCAGTAGGTAAAAGGAATTTGAAATTCCATGTGGAGTATGGGTTGCATCTCTCGGTTTTCCCATAGTCGAGGCCCTGGAGGTCATCGGGTCGTGACGATGTAGCCTCCTGGTGCCGAGACCACCCGACATTCCGGATCAGAAACAACACTTCCATTCGAACATCAAAACCTCAACCTCAAACTCGAAAACCATTCTGTCCCAAGAAAACGGAGGAGGGTTCTGGACCCACGCTGCAAGAGCAACGAAAATAAACCGACTTTGGTAGACGTGGACTCGGTCGAAAAACACACGGGAGATAATTTGAAACGGGGGAGACACCGCGGCCGACCCGCCCCCGCGCTATATAATTAACTTCGGACCTGGTATGCCTCCTTTGGACAGCGGGAGAGGTAATTCTCCTGGAATTTACTTCAGGTAAAGCACGAAGACACGAGAAGGGAGAGGGAGGAGGTTCGTGAAAGAAAAAAAACCTTCCGAAGAACGAGATGGACATTCCGACCCGCACGAATTCCTTTATCTTTTACCCTCCCCTTGGAAAACCAATTAAAGACAAAACTAACATTTATAAATACTCGAGGAAGTAGAAAAAACCCCTTCATAAGAATGAAAGGATCTGACAGGTATTAATTCATTTATGGATGGTCCGCAACATGAAGAAAATTCCACAATAGCTTTTTGCTCCGACCGTATCGCCAGGTTCTTTTTCGACTAATTAATCACACCTTGATTGAATAATCTTGAATGTAGCTATCTCTTCTTTTCTTTATGTTTCTGTTTATAGTTTGGTCTTATACATTTTTAGTGTTAAGTGGTGGTTCGCTTACCTTTGCAACATGTCAATTTACCTTTAATCATCTTTCAAATTTTACTTCATCATTGGCTGGCACATTAGTGAAAGGTATGCTGGGGTCAATCGGCTCGAGTAGAGTAGGGCCCTCATTATCGGGATTCTAAATATACCGACGCATTCGAAAGGAACATAGAACAGCGCCCTTTAACATCCTAAATCTTTTTTTAAAAAAAAACAAACTGAGTTTTGATAACAGCAGGTATGTGATGGAGAATTGTACTCAACCTAAATAAGTATTTATTTATTGTTATCTCAAACTAATTGATTGTTGACGATTTTTTTCTTTTTATCATCACCCTGTGTACCATTTTAACGTTGTATATTTCTTGATTAATTCATCTCCAACAACACCCTTATTAAAACAATATTGACAATTTACGCGTTTATCTCATTCATTCCATTAAATGAATCATATAGGTATTCAGTTTTTCTTTTTCGTTAATATAATACTAGGTGTGCAATGCAGTTGTCTGCTTGCAATATTGAGCTGAGCGTGCTTTTCAATCTTAAACAATAAACATTTTTATGTATAAACAACTGAAATAAGATCAAAAATAGAAATATTTCTAATTTTTAATTAAAACTAATCTTTTTCCAGTTTTTATATTTTACCCCCCTCTTAAATGAAAATATGACAAATGTGAACATAACAACAAAAACTGTACTCTTAAAGAGCTTTCCAACAACTTGCATCATGAAGGGCATAATACTGTTTAAACTTTTGTACCGTACCCCTTTGTACCAATTTGGAACATTTCAGATTTATTCCTTCCTGTGGTTGGTGTAACATTAAACGTGTCGAATTTTGAGCTGATTGGTTTAGCCGTTCAGGAGGAAACTTGCACCCCATACCCCGTACCCCTTTGTACCAATTTGGAACATTTCAGATTTATACCTTCCTGTTAGGTGTAGTAACATTAAACGTGTCGAATTTAGAGCTGATCGGTTCAGCCGTTTAGGAGCAAACTTTTGTACCCCGTACCCTGTACCCCGGTGTACCAATTTGGACTATTTTAGATGTATACCTTCCTGTGGTTGGTCACTATGACCGTGCCGAATTTTGTCCGGATCGGTTCAGCCGTTTAGGAGGAAACTTTTGTACCCCGTACCTTGTACCCCTGTGTACCAATTTGGACCATTTCAAAATTATACCTTCCTGTGGTTGGTCACATTGACCGTGCTGAATTTTGTGCGGATCGGTTCAGCGGTTTGGGAGGAAACTTTTGTACCCTTTACCTTGTACCCCTGTGTACCAATTTAGACCATTTCAGATTTATACCTTCCTGTGGTTGGTCACATTGACCATGTCGAGTATCTTGCGGATCGGTTATGCTTTTCAGGAGGAGTATGCGTCCAAACAAATGCTAAGTGTAGTATAAGAGCTTTGCTTCGCTCAGCTCAATGATAATTTGTAGTGTTGGTAATATTAGATGGGAGTAGTCGATATTATGTAGGTCAATCTGCAATATTTTACAAATTATGCAAGTACTAATAATTAAATTATTTATTTAATCAATCTCTAAATTATTTAATTTGCAGGTGAATAGAAGTCCTTAGTAATGTAAAAAGGGTCCAGGCATTCTTACACCCATATGGTTTAAAGCTAATACACGCCATATGCTTTTAAATGAGAACTTAATACTTTTTGTTTCCTGTTTAATAGGGTTCAAATTTCCCAAGGAATTTGAACTCTACAGTATATTGATTTTGTTACATTAGATTGAGGATTACTTCCTTGATAATAGATGGCTTTATTTTTTATTTATAATTTTTAATTAAACTATTAATTTTGTTAAAATGCATACTAGTACTGGGACTTATTAGTCGTCGATCTGTACTTTCAAGCATAATTGATTTATTAATACCTAGGTGAATTATTGACTGTGAATCAAATAAAAATTTAGCATAGAGAGGATCAGTCAAAATTATAAATTGAAATTGGATTTAAGAACGTATCAGAAAAATGTATTTCCTTCTACAAGGCATAAATAAGAATGGTGTTTGATGCTTGTTTTTACTGCTAAGGGAAACGTCAGTAAACCTTCACTGACTGGTCCTTGGTACCCTTGATTAATTGATAATGATATTTTATTGTCTAAAACTAGGATTTGTACACTTTTTAGGCTCCGTAAGCAATAAGGACCCTTCTTATATTTTCCTGGGTGTGTCTGTCTGTCGGCTGCTCTCACACGAAAGGTGTAGCTTTCGTCCAATCACTTTACACCTTTTTGTCCGATAACTTTGAAATTTGGCTTATATGAGTATATTACCTACCCACACATTTTACTACCCCACACATGACTTAAAAATTTTATTTACAAAAAATAAGGGTAAAACAACTTAAGGGTTATAAAATAATTGGTTTTTTGGAGACCGTGTGGGGTGTCATATGTAAGGGAACGTCGTCATGATTACAAAAATATATAATTTTTTGGTTATAAGCTTTGATAAGGCGAGCGTAGGCTAGTTTGAAGTTGGTGTGAAAGTGTCACCCCTTCTATCTCGCTTATGTTAAGTGCGAAAATTCTGAAAAAATTCCTGAACATTCTTTGACCAAAAAGAGAAGTACAACTTTTTGGAAATTTCGAAAAAAATTGTTTTCTTTTTATTGACAAAATACGTTTTAGCGAATTTTCGAAGAAAATTAAGCTATTACAATGGCTTCAAAAATTTTGTAATGCGACTTTTTGAAAGTTTTCTCCAAGGAAATCCGTTTTAGACCATTCTTAATCGATTCCTGAAATGTAACACTTTTTTATGTATGTATGTATATTGTATATATGTATGTGTCACTCCAGACGATATCTCACTCTAGGATGCTCTTAAAAAATCCAAACAAATTTTAAAATGACAATAATATCAAATGAAAGGATGAGTTCGTTGGCCAGAATTTTTGTGGTTCATTTAGGGGCCATATTTTGGCAATTTAGGGTCAAAAATAGCATAATAACCTTCGTTTTTATGTGGGTCGATCAAGGGGTATCCCTTGATCGACCCACATAAAAACGAAGATTAAAAGAAGGGACAAACCTAACTACTATAGCATAATAACGTGTTTTTTTTTCATTTTACCCCCTCTTATATGAAAATATGACAAAAGTGTATGTATCAGCAATTACTGTACTTTTAAAGAGCTTTCCAACGACATGCATCTTGAAGGGTAAATACTATTTTGACTTTTGTATTCTGTACCCCTGTACCATTTTTTATTTTTATTTTTTTTTCACCCATCCAAATTCTAAACTAAAATTTTCCTATATTATCATAAGCCAATAATACGCAGATTTCTTTGAAAATTCGCTCATTAAGTCAAAGACTGCACTTGACTGGACTTTTTTTATAATTATGCTCTTTTCGATGTATTTATATGTTTATAGTCCGGTTCAGTGGCAAAAATTCTTCATTAGAATTGTTTTTATGTTTCTGAGAATATCAGACCCATAGGATAGTTCAAAGTAAGCTTTTTAGTATTTTAAAAAGCACTATCAATAGTTACTACTTAAACAATTCTGTGTTGCCTACGGACCCTCGTTGTGTGCTGACTAGCATACACTTGACCTGTTTATTTTTGACAAGAGTTGTTTGTTGTTTGCCATATTGCTGAATTTTGTCAATAATAAAGAATCGCTTTTGTAAACACTTTTTTTAAATCTAGGAGGAATTCTCGAGTGAATTTTTTGATTGGTAGAAAATCATTGGTTGGCGTTGCTTTTCTTGAGAGTCCAGTTTAATCTCGGTGCTTTGTAGGAGGCAAAGGGGGAGTATAAGGGATTATGCCAAGGTAATAAGGCACCCGAAGGCGGATGAGAAGATTGGTATGTTTGTAGCCGGATATAGGTATACATACCCCTTTCTTATAAACCACCAACCACCTAGCTCGCATTCCTCCGCGGAGATCTTTTACCTCCTTCCTTCGCCACGACAAAACCCTCTAATCTAAACTCTCTTCTACGTTCCTTCTTTTATCCCGTTCTTACTTCTCAGATATTCCTCCGTCTTCTTTCCAGAAAAAAACTCTTCAGCCAAATAAATATTGTGGCGAGAACGAATAACCCAAGAAGAAATTTTACGGTACAAATAAATTACCGACTCGGAACATCCTCGACTCGAAGAATTCTCGACTAGGCTATCCTTGCACGTATCCTGGTTCGGACTTCTCCGTCCTGCCTTCAGCTCTACATCAAGTCGAAGGGGTGGAACGACGTATTAAGACAGCGTACAACTCCGAGAGAGGAGCCCTATCTGACCATAATCATCTCTCTCCTTCTCCAAGATATTCTTAATCATAATTTCCAAGTAAAGAATAAAAAAAGATGAAAGAAACTCGAGCTGGCTTAATTTCTTTTATCCGAGTTGGGGTTTCTGGGTATAATCAAAAGCAACTTTACTCGTGTTGGAGCCTGATTCTTGTCGGCTTGGGATTCCTTTCCATTCATATATATCTTGCTCCTCCTCCTCGCAGCTTCTTCATTAATGAAATTATCATCGAACCATCATTTTTTCTCCTCTTCTTTTTTTGTACGACTCCTTAAGTGGAAAATTCTTTTGCAGTGAAGTCAACATCCGATTTTTTATTTCTTCTTAATGACTGTAAAAGTTTTATTTTATTGGTGATGAAAGTTACAAATTAATATTTTTCAGTATGACGGCGCTCATCGACGATGTATGAGTTAAAACTTTTTGTCTATCGGCAACTTTCGAATATTTCCCAACTGTTTCTTTGTGTCATTCCTCTTCTAATTTCGAGAAGCCGGTGCTTGAAAAATTGTTCCCATGGAGGGTTTAAACCGAATAAAAAAAGTTGAAAAAAGCCTGATTACATCTAATTAGGTATGAGCTTATACAGAACAAGCTATAAGAGATATACTGTAAGGATTGTAATGACCAGCCACAGACATACAGACGATTTAGAAAAGAAATTAAAATGTGACTGAAAAGAACGTGACGGTATGTGACGTATACCGGTTGTGAACGCTTCGCTCGCCTTAACGCCCTGGAGCTGAAAGGTGCCTTAATGTGAACAGGACTCATCTCGGACCCCAGGACAAGAATTATTGATAGCTTATTACCTCTTCACTCTTCCCGCCGATCTCAGATCATAAATCATTTCTTCTCCTTCTCTTAGTCTTCATATTCTGATGTTTCTTCTCTTGTAATGGAGAGGTGAAAAAAGAGGACGCAACAACAAAAGAATTCGAAAAATGTATTTCTACTGCTTTGACCCTAGCTTGTATTATAAACAATTTTTCCGATTCACTAACTCTTCAAACCTTGGAATAGTTTGGCCTTAGGTTTTTCATCCTGTGACATTAATGTGATACCTTTTTTTAATGATTTAAAGAAATATAGTCCTAAAATTTCAACCTCCCATTGGCATTTTTGAAAAAAAACAGAATATCTATGCAACAAAAATGGAGAATATCTAGTTTTGTCTATCATGATTGCGTTGCAAAACCATTTTTAAAAACAGTTAATAACTTATAATGAGATTTCCAAACAATATATTTAGAGACTTAAAATCATTTTAGTTTATCGGATTAAATGTACATTTCAACCGTAAGTCCTCCCCTTACTGTCACTTACGTGTATTACAAAAATAATGTCGTATTCTCTGTTCCGTCTTGTTCGCTCCTTAGACTTCAAGGCCTCGTGAATGAACGTCCACTGCTCCCACTCCCCGATCTACAGCTCTGTTTTCATCAATGGATGCGTGAAAGTGACCAGTTTTTATTTTAGTGAATGGAGGGTTCTGGAATCCCCATTCAACTCTTCTAAGCTCGCCCTCATACAGTAAGAATTCATTCAGTTGCTTAGTTTCCTGAATATTCTTGTCTATTTTTCATTTTTATCTAATGATCTAACAAGAATTATTTTTGATATTGTATAGTACACTTTTTAATTACTATTTTTTTTTTTAAATTAATTTGTAAACGCCAGTTAAATTTTCTTATTGACGATTCTAGTTTAATTTAAGGTTCGTTAGTGCTTAGTACCTTATAATTTAAACTCTATTTATCTGTTAAGTTAATGCATCCGATTTTTTTTTTTTTTTTTTTTTTTTACATTTGACGGTTGCTTTTAATTATTGGCCTATCCTAGATTTTCATGTAACGTGAATTGATCATTCAGTTCCAAAAAAAAGTTTCATCTCTCTATGGATTACATTTTTTTTTAAAGTTATCAACTGAACATGGCTTTATTTATTTTGCTCATAACAATCCTCTCTACATAAATTAAGTATGGGTTAAATCTATAGTCATTGTTAGTTCACCGAAAAAAATGATATCTTCATTATACCATTATGTGCAATGAGTAGTCCTTTAGAAGTCTCTTTTATAAAGAGGAAAATAGTGTAATAACTCAAAAATGTATGGATTTATACGTGTTATGATAATCTAATTTATGAGTCTGAAAAAATTGGGTTTTTTTAATATGTCGGTCTCACGACTATACATATGCGTGGAGCCTAAATTACTTGGTCGATTTCCATAAAATTTGGGTTTTTTTATTTTACAATTTATGAAATATCATACGGCGAGGCAAAAAAAAAAAAAAAAATATTAGCTCTTTATGTAGTTTCCCAAAATCGGCTGCGTAGATTTAATCTTTAATTTTTACCAATTTATTGGTAAAAATTCTATTTATTATAATACCAAGTTAAAGATATATAAGTTACAGAGATATTTAAATAACAAAAACAGGTCCTTGTAAACTGTAATTAATAAATCAATTAAATAAGACATTTTGGGTTTATATTTAACCCAACCTGGGGGGTTATATTCAACAAAATAAGAAATTTTTGGTTTATATTCAGCCTTTTATCACTGTTTTTTTAAGGGTTTCGAGGTCATCCTAGTTCGATGGTAGTTCGTCCGTCCGTTCGTCGCATCTTGGAGTATATCTCCTGACCTACTATAGCTAAAGATTTAAAATTTGGTATACAAGTTAAACATTTTTGCCCAAAAAACAGGAAAATTATTACAACTTCATCAGCAAGCAATTGCAAACTGATCACAATATTTTATATGTGGTCCAATGTTATTTCCAGAAGTTAATAATATAAGAAAGCCAAATTTTAGAAATTTTAAGTGGCCGTAACTATGTAGACCCAAAATTTTTATTTTTTTTCAATTGTTAAGAGGGGTGTCATTTTAAAGGTATTGAAAATTGGATCACAAATATCTATCGCGTTTCCAAAATGGTGGTCATTTTAACCTCGAAATTATTAAAACAAAACGCAAAAAAATCAATTTTTATACATATTTTAGTTAAAATAAAAAATAATGTACAATATATGAATTTTTATGACCGATGAAACCGTTTTAGTAGCTTGCTGCAAAATCCATTACCTTGATGCAAAATCCATTACCTTACCTATATATTTAAAGCAATTTATTGCCTCCCAAACAATCTAATTCAACTTTGTTACGATTAATGAATGAATGAATACCTTTATTGGTTTATACAATGGACAGAGTTAATTGAAGTTTTATGTAGAAATGTTAAACCAAATCAGCTTTTGCTGAGGGAAATACAATTAATACAGGCCTCAAATAGTGGACCGGGAATTTGATTTAATTACTCCTCTTGATCGTACTTAATTTTACTTTATCTACTGCTGTTTTTCGTTTGATCTTATATAAGATATTGATAGAATTAAGCTTTTGTGTATAGACTATTTCAAGTAATGGTTTGCCACGCAAAATCTTTTGTGTAAACGTTAAATCAGATGTTATGTCGCTGTCTCGATTTTTTTTGTTTGCTTTTTTCACTTAGTATTATGAAAGTCTGTTACTTTCTACTTATGGAATGATATGACTGGCTCTGTTAACAAGTTATCTGAATCTTTCCTATATGCAACTTGATTTCTTGACACTTCCAAAAGAACGAGGATGATTTTATTTACTGTTTGAATGTGGTTTCACAGTGACGGAGTACGTCTGACCTGATTGTCCCTCGGTCCTTGTACTTGATAGGTCCGGTGAGGTAGCCTCGAGGTCGGTGAGGAGATACCGAAAGCGCTTGGTCGTTGCTTTCCTTCGCCGTCTCCCAGGTTATTTTCTCTTGAGATCCGTATTTATTAATAATGCGAGAGGCCGATGTCGGCCGGGTTGGAGTGGCGCCTCCGGGAGGAGAATGCCAAGCTGAGGTGGCGCCAGATCTCCGGGGCTACGCTCGGTTCTGTTTCAGGAACAGCTCTCACCCTGGCCACCGGTTCGCCACTCTCATCCCGTCCCTCTTCTCCTCGCACACTTTTTCCTTTTCAATTGGATCGCTTCCAAAATGGATTCGTATCTGTCAAGCTTTGCTCTCGGTCAATTAGTCAATCCGGATGTTTTCGCGCTTTTTCTTGTTAAAATGCCTCGTGGTCTAAGCACTATGTCCTTTAGTATATATCTAGGGTTGCCCATCTAGATAGATGTCCCTTGATCCGTATTTATCTCTTGTTGCAATCGGAGAATAATATTTTCAATATCTAAATACATCTTAAAATACATTTTTCTAACTTTATTTGTTATTTACTTTTATGGTGATATAATAAATATAATACCAACCTTTATTTTTTTGCAATTGGCGGCATTCTCAAACAAATATTATTTTATCTTATACAAAATAATGTGATACGTATTCTAAAATTTCTAATATATATATATATATATATATATATTTTTTTTTTTTTTTTTTTTTTTTTTTTTTTTGTCGTGTTTTCCATTTGTAAGTTATTGGATTTAGTAGGTAAATTTAAATTTGATTTAACATTTCATAAAAGGTTACCTTAAAATAATCCTATCCGGCTGGGAATCGTACCCCGACTCTCCGTAATTATTAATTATCGCTATTATTTTGGAAACAATTTTTTCGCGTGGTAGCAACTTATATGGTTAAATTTGTTGTTAAAATTAAAACACACGGATATTTTCTTTAAAAAAAAATGTAGTTATTTAGTTTATATTATTTAAGAGTTAAAGACTGTATTAATATATTAAACTATCTCTAACGGAATCATTTTTGTGGTAAATCTGTATTTCTTTGATAGATGTTATTACATGTTTTATTCAATATAATAAGTAGGTAGTTCAATATTTTAAGTAAAACTCTTAGCTAGAACAACTTTTATAAGTATTTAGAAACAAGTAATAATAGCACATTATTACTTATACATTATATACCGTTAATTAGATTACAAATTTCTAAGAACCGTTCTCGGCATAAAAGGAACGATGAATGTGATTTTGTTTTTGTAGTTAAATTTTATTTGGCATGCATGTAATAGGGATGTTGTTTAGTACGCCAGATGTTGAATGTAATTGCTAATAATACTGTTGTTGAATGGAGCGCAGTGGTGCGGCTTTACTGCTTGCCTTCACTGCGTGGGATCAGTGTTACTTCGCATTCCTCTGGCTACTGGTCAAGGTCGATATCTTTAACTTTTATTTATTTTTAAATTTAAGCTGACCTTTTTGTGCTAAGTTTTAAAAATAAATATAATCTTCTTGGTTCGGAGGGTTGTAGAGTTCATAAAAGAAATAAATTAGACTAGACAGTATTTTGTTTTGACAAAATCACAATTTTCTGAAACAGGTTTATTAAGAAAGAGAAAACTTTTCTCTTAATAAATTAAGAGAAAAGTTTTACGGATTATATTTTTTAATACAATTCGAGTAAAATCCGAAAAAAATGTTGCTTCATTAAAGACAACCGAAGGTTCTACATTACCAAATTATCTTCCTATAGAAAATTATAATTTTCTTATTCATTGTGGGATTTATCTTTTAAAAAAATCGGTCCGAGACAACTCAGACAAACTTTCTCATGTACGAGTTCATAATTACTTTGCCCAGTGTTTTCCATTTACTAGTTTTCACATGTACATTTAATTATTATTGAACATTTCATTAAAATTTATCATACAAATAACTTTTCCTGGACGGGAAATCGAACCCGGGCGCGTTTAAGGCTTTTTTATTAGGAACTAGATTTTCCCGCGAAAACGGCATACATTGTTAGATTATGTATTTAAATGGACTACATTTTAGAATTTTTAATCCAAATCGTTGGAACTGTTTATAAAAAAATTTTTTTTCACGTTTTTCAGAATTTTTGGGGGGCAGCACCCCCCAAATTTGGAGCTAAAATTCATTTCTCGTCTATTTTCGACAAACTATCCAAATTTCATAAATAATGAAATGAGTACTTTTTAAGATATAGATGTAAATAAATGTATGTTTGTACTCATTTTGAAGAGAAACAAATGGGCGCAGAAGTTTTAAACTTATATGGGACCCACAAGGGGCTAATTATGACCATCGAACATATCGAAAAGATATGTTGCTTTGCAAAGATTGAGCGACCGACAAAGAGACACGGACGCGGAACCAAAAATGTTCCCTGATGTCTAAAACTGATTTCTGTCTTGAAATTGGAGACATAAAATATTTTCCTTCCGTGAGGGACAGAGAATAGAGAGGAAGGACAGACTAACAACATCCCTTACTTGTATTAGATGTATCAGACCTAGTAGAACTTACTTGGACAGGGGGGAGACTTGGCTAAACCAATAATCTCACAACGTTTTACGCGAAACAACGTTTTACGTTTTGGCTTGTTAGCGAATTTCCATTGGAAAAAATTCGCTAATAGAGCCACTGGCATGGCGGGAGTTTGAGCCGGGACTGTGGCCAAAATACGTTTCATGGGTCCCTGATCACGAAAAAATAGGTTTTACAAAACTTTATATATATATGTATATATATATATGTATATATATATATATATATATATATATATATATATATATATATATATATATATATATATATATACATAATATATATATATATATATATATATATATATATATATATATATATATATATAGGTATATGTATTTCTAGCGGATTTCTTGTAAGTACGATAGCTCTCGAACGAATTGACGTATCAAAATAAAACTTGCATCTAAAAATCAAGCTCGTTGAGATGAGGATCCCTATTGAAAATGGGATCTTTATGACGTCGTTACTCCCTCCTGATAATCACCCAAGTTTAAAAAAAATTTAAGAAATCAAGTGAGGTATCGCTTCTTATGTTTTTTAGGGTCCTGAATCCAAAAAATGAGTTACTATAGCGATTCGAATAATAATTTAATAATAATAATAGTAATAACAACAATTTCTAGCGGATTTCTTGTAAGCACGATAGCTCTCAAACGAATTGACTTAAAATAAAACTTTCACCGAAAAATCAAGCTCGTTGAGAAAGATCCCTATTGAAAATGGGATCTTTATGATGTCAATAACCCCTCCTGATGAGTCACCAAAGATTTAAATAATTCTACCGCGGGTTTCCTCAAGCCAAGCGAATTTCCATTCGAAATTTGTAGTTCAATGTTGTGCAGTTTAAACCTCTTTGAAACTACTACTATTATGTTTAACTAAGCATTATTATAAAAACCCTAATCTAACTAAAATATTTCTTATAAATTTTCTTAACTTAAAATAATCCACACAATTGTAGTAGTTATGAAGGAAGTTTAAACTGCCCAACATTGAACTTCAAATTTCCAATGGAAATTCGCTTGGCTTGCGGAAACCCGCGGTAGGATTTTTTTATGCTTAACTGGTTTTTTTTGGGATAGGTTGTAATAACATAAAATTATTAAAGTATTCAAAATAAGACGCGAGGAAGGTATGTGCCACACTAATTGGTAGAGTAATTTTTATATTAATTTGTATTAGCTTATAAGTTTACTAGTAATTAATTATCAACTGTTGATTTAATCGATGTCGTTCACATTTTTCAGTCATGCTATAGTTATTAAGTAAGTTAATTCCGATCGAATCTGTCAAATGAAGTTAATAGGCTGTTAGTTATTTCTCTACAAAATGGAACTTAACTTGATGTGTACAGCAAATAGTGTTTCTCGACGAGTTGGTTTATCCAAATATGTTGAGGTGGCTACTAATATGAAGTTCAGATATGGTTATACTCGGGTAGAGGGATATCTCATCTCGATCCTGATCCTCCTATATATGGGCACGCTGGAGTCCGAAGCTATCTCCGGGGCAAGCTATCGCAAGACCTTAAACAAAAACAGACCCCCCCCCCTTTCATGCACTTTGCACGTGCTCTCATTACATTTATGGACTGGCCTTTGATTAAAAATATTGCATTAACCTTATTCTTTCATCACACTTCCACACAGATAAAAAAAAACCATTCAAATATTTTTACCCGACCATTCATTAATCTTCAAGACCATAACATCATAACATGGTGTTAAGTCACTTATTAATCTTAGTATGTAATTAGAAAACCATGATTCGTCTATTTAAATCAAATTAAAACTAAGATTATGTTTATTCTCGTTTTAATTAAACTTTCAAACTTTGTAATTTTCTTTTAGTTGTGGTATGAATATAACCTGGTACCTGTAAGTCGTCTTATTTCTTTATTTTCACTCCAGAATCTGAACGAGGAGACGGCCTTAACCCAGGCTCTATGGTACCCAAAGAAATTGAATATCTTTCTCTTACTCTTATGACATATTTCATTAAAAATATACAGGGTGACTACTTTTTAATGGAAAAAAAAAAATAGATAATACATCCTAAATAGAACGAATAAATTTGTATATACCATAGCTCGATTCTTACTCGTTCAAGTGAGAATCGAGATATGGTCTCGAAACTTTTTTGGTCCATTTAGGTTGTCCTATGGCCCTAAAATTGATCTAAAAGAGAAAAGAGATCTAAATTTAAAATTAAACTTTTTTACATTAAATATGTATCACCCTATATGATTAAGACGCATTGTTTTCGTGTCGAGGAAGATGATCGATTTGTATTTTTTTTTGTTAAATCGGACGATATAAAATGATGCCAAGATATATTTTATTAATTAAATTTAAACATGGCAGAGTATTTCCTGGATTATACATTAGAGATTGATTAGGTCTTAACTCATATATATATATATATATATATATATATATATATATATATATATATATATATATATATATATATATATATATATATATATATATATATATATATATATATATACATAAAAGAGTTTACATTTTTATGATTCCGATTTATTTGATTGTGTTATACTTTAATGTTACTCATTTGACTCATAGTAAATTTAAATGGGGTGTGTATTTGCAAAGTCAGAAAATGTTTTTAAATTTAAACGTGTGGAGTGATATGGGAAATAGAATAGAGAAAGGGACAGACAAACATCATTTACTTGGACTGCGGATAAATTAGACCTCGTAGAACTGACTCGGACAGTGGGAGACTTGGCAAAACCAATGATCTCACAACTTTATACGCGAGACTTGGCTTATTTTTTTACATTAGTGTTTTTGTTGGGATTAGGTTGACTAAATATATTTACCCTGAAGTGACAAATTCCACTGATTCGGTGATCAAAATGTTTGGGTACTTCTAGACCACCTGGAGACTAGTAGTTTTTTGTGTTTGGTCGGAAATTGGCCCAAACTGACTTGAAAAATCAAAAGGTTAATTTTTGTTTTAACCTCCTTAAAATAATTAAAGATGGTGGACGCAACTTTAAAATTTGTTTTGGAGGCTTAAAAGCGGCAAAACGGTAAGTCGTATCGAAAAGCTGATTGCTCCAGCGGTAACTGATTATAATAGATCTACAACTTTGGTCCCATGACTTTTTGACTCGGTTCTACCTTAAGTAGAGCTAAATTTGATAATTTTTTAAAAATAATTTGACTTTGAGCTCTTATGGCGTCCGGAATTGTTGACTGATTTAATTTCTGATCGGGGCGCTTAAACCAACCTCACTCTAATGCTCTTTAAATCAAGTATTTATTATTTTAATAATTTGTCCTAGATCCAGAGTTATTAAATATTTACTGGTACAGCCGCCGTATTGTGAAGAGACAGATAATTAAATTAAAGCACCACGGTTGATGATTGTTCTACGACTTCCCAGTTTGACTGGTTTTGACTGCGTTTATTTTTTAGCCTATCTTGGTTATATCGAGCGTTGCTATTTAATTTATTACTATATCACTTAGTTTCAATTATCTATTTTTTATATAAATAGAGTCCAAACTGTAATTTGGGGAGTATTATAATTCTTTTATTCTTAGTAATGGAATGCATGATGTATAATATAGTCCTGATTCTATTCTTAGATGGCTTTGGAAACAAAACTATTTAGGCATTTAATTTAATTGCTAGGCCTACATGATAATAGGAAGCATAGCCACTAATTCCTAGCATGAGCCCCGAGCGCAGCGTGGGGTGAAGGCTAGTTTATAATAAGGTTGGAACTTGTTTAACCTCTCTATAAATCCATATTGTTGGTGTTTATACTTTAGTTCCAGAGAAAGCGCCTGACTTGCCACTTGAATAATATTGACCGAACTTATCAAGTGGCACATTAGTTGTTGTAGGTTAACAAAAACACGAACGCGTATCATTTCTTATGTTACTAGTCCCCTTTGATAACATTGTTTACCCTGATTTATGCAGTTGCTAAGGTATTGTGACGAGAAATCTGGTCAAGCATCCGGTCAATTTGACCGGACTGATTTATAATGGAAACAATTAGCCGGCCAGGTTTCCGGTTTGGTAAGAGAGCCGAGCGGACCGGGTAACGAATTGCCCAACTCCGCCCGCATTGAGGCCTCACTTCGTCCTTGCTCACCCTACCAACTGTTTCATATATATATATATATATATATATATATATATATATATATATATATATATATATATATATATATATATATATATATATATATATATATATATATATATATATATATATATATATATATATATGATATTCTTTATATATATATATATATATATATATATATATATATATATATATATATATATATATATATATATATATATATATATATATATATATATATATATATATATATATATATATATATATATATATATATATATATAAAATTAATTGATCCATCAAAATTCTGGTGGGAGTTCTCGTCCAATTAAAGATTTCAAAACTTATTTACAATAAACATGCGTAACTAAGGTTATTTTAGTCCGTGGGTTGTAAAAAAAAAGGGCGTAAGGTTAACATCTCTAACGTTAAATCTATAATTAACCTTTACAAATGTAATTTTTATGCTTATTTCCATAATTTTACTTTTAATTAAATACCTGTAAATTTATTCGTTTTAGGGCGTAGGTGAACACTGAGTTGGGATTTTTCGAAGTTCTGTTCTCATTTGTCTTCTATTGCTTAATTTGATTGTTAGTGCCGGAATAAATACATTTTTCTATTTTAAGCCCCAAAACTCATCATTTGAATTAAACTGCTAATATTTACTTAATCTAGGTATAAGAGCGTTTATGTTACTTAGATAAACAGTTTTTAAGTTATTGTAGATTTAACAGAGGTGGATGAATTAATAATAAATTCTCTCCGTAATTCTTTGCAAAATCGATTCTTTTGCTATTGATTAACCAAAATCGATTCTTTTGCTATTGATTAACCAAAATCGATTCTTTTGCTATTGATTAACCAAAATAGATTCTTTTGCTATTGATTAACCAAAATCGATTCTTTTGCTATTGATTAACCAAAATCGATTCTTTTGCTATTGATTAACCAAAAATGCAATTATTTTATACTGCATTTTTTCTCGAGAAAAGTCACAACTTTTAATTTTTG
The DNA here is from genome assembly GCA_951217055.1 of Gerris lacustris. Classification (NCBI taxonomy): domain Eukaryota; kingdom Metazoa; phylum Arthropoda; class Insecta; order Hemiptera; family Gerridae; genus Gerris; species Gerris lacustris. The sequence goes on along the minus strand of OX578283.1, from coordinate 19,942,547 downwards.
TTTCCAAGCGTACCAAAGACACATATCCGTTACAGACATCAGAAAACATTTTTGGTCTCGTCTCTGTCTGTCGTTCAATTTTTGCGAATCAACATGACTTAAAATCTAATAGTTCAAGCAAGCAAATGTAAAGAGCCCAGAAGGTTGAAATTATTATGGGACATTCTATTGGCTTCTTTCAATATCGGATGAGTATATACTTTTAATCATACATGTTTAAATAGATGTATGTTTGTGTGCATGTGGGCGCAGAATGATGAAACTTATATGGGACCAACAATGGGCTAATCATATACCTACCATCCTCATCATATAGCACGCAAAAATTGTGGAAAAACTGATACGAGACAAAACATGTTTCCTGATTTCTTAAACGGATTTGTATCCAGGAATTGATGAAATTGGACACATAAAAATATTTCGTTCTTTATAACGACCACAACTCTTCCGTTACCTTCGATTAGCTCGGAAACGAAAAGGGGTAGTAATGGGTTGTAAAAACATAACATAAAACGTGATGGGATGACCAAACTAATCAGCAGACAAATTTTGCTGTAACAATATTTTAATTTGGTTTAGTTGATTGTATTCTCTTTGTTTGCGCAAAATATTCTAAACAAGAAATCAATTCTGTGGAAAGTTTCATATCTGCTTTGATTAGAAGATACATATTTTTTTTATATGAACTAGAAAGCAAATCAATATATCCTTTCAGTATTGAAGCTATATTAAGGGATAAGAAGACAAAATGGAAATGATTGAGTCACCTCTTTCCAAGTTAAATTATATTAAAGGAAATCAATTGTTTTAAGGACTATTTGAGAAGGATTGAGAATTAGTGGTGCATGTCAAACAATCAGTGTCGGATGCCTTTATCTCTAATACTAGTCTGAAGAAAGCGTTTTCTATCTTGACAAACATTCTCCTCCTAGCTGTGAGCTCTTCAACAGACCCATTAGTAAACGCTTGACATCCCATTGTCTTTGTCCTGAATAAATTTGATTTCTTCTGACAACCTAAAATTAGGGTATCATTATTTTAATTTTCTGGCTCGTTTTTCTCGTATTATTATTTTCTTTAATATTCAATAGCACTTCTCTACCCTCGTATTAGTTGAACGGCTCCTTGAATGTTAATTGTATATGTTGATTTGTGACATGGTGTTTTTAATGTTATTCTTATCCCCTTTTTTCATATTGTTATTCTTCCCTGCCTGTTATTTTATTTGATCAAAGATGATAACCAGTTCTCTTTAGAAGACTTTCTGCTGTTTTACGGAAATTTTAACATGTCAGAGATATATGGACTCATAGCTTAATTGACTTAAAATATGTATTATCTTAGTGTTTACTACAATAACAGGAAGTTAATTGTTTGTTTCCAAAAATCCGCATCTTTGTTTTCGAAAGAATAATCCTCTCATTTCCCAGCAATTGTAAAGGTGGTGAAACGAGTCTTATTATTTTAAGCTTATAATTAAATTAATCTATTTATAGCAATAGCTAGAGGGCTGAAATTTGCCTCAAGGTTCCCCTAATCCACCTGGGGTTCGCTAAAAAATATTTTTACGATCCGCCATCTTGATTCAAGATGACAGCCATTTATATGAGGAAATTTATTTGGTGGACGCAACTTTAACGTTTTTTAATGCTTATTGTGGCTAAACAGTAAGTTGTATCAAAAAACAGATTGCTCCAGTAGTTTTAAAAGATCTACAACTTTGGTCCTATGACTTTTTCCTATGGTGATACATTAGATAGAGCTAAATTTGATAATTTAAAAAATATTGACGTCCACAATAATTGACCGATTTAATTTCTGATTGGGACGCTTAAATCGAGTATTTATTATTCTATTGATTTGTCCTTTTTACTGAGAAAAGTAGAATTTATAAATAAAAAAACAAATTTAAAAGTAAATAAATATCTTCATATTTACTTTTTAACAAATAAGGATTTGTATTTGAAATATATTGTTCAAAATAAGTACATATAAAGAAAAGATAAAGAATAATTAATAATAACGTTTGATTTATTTACATTAATACGAAGGGTTAAAGATAAATGTTTGTTTTCGCATAAAAAAACACACCTTGGAACATGGATGTAAACAATACTCCTACTCCTTCAACTTTCATTGGCTTCAGTATTGCGTCAGCAGCCGAATGGTGGACATATAAAATTTAAGTATATAATATTTTTATTTAGGTATAATTTTATTTTTTCCCCCTAATATTTTTATTGTCATGATTATTATTGGATTTTTTTTAATAGTTTCTTAAAAGCTATATTAAGAAAATGTTTTAGTTTATTTAAGTTAATGTTTTAATTTATTTATGATGTTTTAGTTTATTTAGGACAATGTTATAGTAAAGTTGTGAGTTTTAGATTAATGTGACAAATTATTTCTACAACATAGTTTTCAATGATTCTTTTTTTGTTGAGTCTTTCAGGGGTGTTTTAGTAAAAATATTATAATTTTAAAGTAATAGTTCATCCCTAATTTAGGACTTTTTCAAGCAATTTACTACTGTCCATTCCATGTAGGTAATTGAGTCTATTCATCAGTTATAGAAGTAAGCTAATTACCTACATCAAATTGAAATATCTTTACTGGAATAATATAAATTAGAGAAAATAAAATATCACAGGACACGATACAAAGAGAGAGATTACACTATGACTTATCAACATAGTTTTCTTTTTTATGTGGTGTAGCTTAATTTATGTGTAGAATTGTTTCGCCTCAACCTTAAGTACTTATTTTTCAAATAGTTTAGAGGTATGTACTAATAAATAATGAAATGCGTTGATTGATGTTCTATCTTTGTTATATTTTTATATAAAGCCCAGCAGTGTCAGCGTCTAATATTAAACTAATAAAATATAATGTAATTTATTTCATGACGTGGCCTACATTTAATCCAATATATTAGCACTTTGATACACCCACTGATTCCTTGCATGAACCCCGCGCGAAGCACGGGTCTAGTTATTTATATAGTTATTTTTTAAAGAATGCTCATCTGGGTAATTTACAGGTGCTGTGCGGATGTTGCGCATTAATTGTATGTTTCCTGTTGTCCTTTTTAATTCCTTTGTATGGAGCATAAGATCCTGGCGAAATAACTTACTGAGAAAGAGTTAGTCTTAAGGACGTTGCGCTATAGAATGAGTGAAGAAGGGAAGAAAAGAACTTCCTCCTGGTCCTTTCTTCAGCCTAGAACGAGCCTTCCTTGGACACAGGATGCACACTTAAAAATAAGGAAGAAAAAGGTTCAAGAGGAAATGGCATATAGAGCAGAAAAGAAAAAGGATTTCAGATAGGTTAAGAAGAAAAAGAGTAAAGAATGAAGGAGGATAGAATGGTGTAGTAAAAACAGGTCCTGATCCTGTGCCTTTATTACACGGAGGAATTGCCTTTGCTAAAGAGGTCCTGCGGATGATGTCCCTCGAGAGACGTGAAGAAAGAGATCCTATTTTATTAGGTATCCTTCTTTCTCTTGTAAAGGATAATGGCAGTGCCATTGATAGCGTCCCTCCTCGTCCTGAACATGTGTCACCTTCTGATGGACATTGCATTGCCTGCGTTAAAAGCACCTCTTCCTTCTTCGCCTTCTTCTTCATTTCATCCTGGATAACATCCTGTGAGCTAACGTGTCTTACAATATTCCCCATTCACTTGCCATATCCGTCATCCTCTTTAACTAGCTGCATCATTGTAGAAAAACGTTTTACTTAAGGTAAATAACCGGTTTATCCTTGTGATTTGACTCTTTACACTCACACACTCATTTGTGTATATATATATATATATATATATATATATATATATATATATATATATATATATATATATATATATATATATATATATATATATATATATATATATATATATATATATATATATTCGTTTGCATGTTTAATATAAATTACATTGCATAAAAAAGTAATGAATTTTATTTAAGAAATTATCTTTTAAGGTGTCTACTTTTTAAAATTGAATCGTCAATGTTCGAGGCATGGTTGAGACATGTAGGAAATAATATATTCTTACCTTTTAGAAGAATTTACATTAGAGATTTGATTAAGAACGCATATTTCATATAATTTCTAACTGGTAGTAAGCAATTAAGATTCATCTCAGGTTATTTGAAAATGTTTTTGGCAATATTGCGTTTTTCTTACACAATCATTCACGGAGAATGATGAATTAATCACACTCATTTGTAAAAGCTCTTTCACTTCTTTTCAAATAGTTATAGCATTCCCTGGGTGTGTTTAAGCGTGGAGATATTAAATCTGCGTAGTTGATATGGAATATATAAATTTTGAGTTATTCTTGGTGTTCGAAATCTGGCCCGGAATGTTGAAATTCTGACCTCCTTTTTTCTGGTTGAGACTTGTAAGTCTTTGTCATTGTAATAGTCATAATTACCCTTGTTTCCGGCCTTTAATTGTCCGGTTTAAAAACACAATTTTTATCAAGTACATGCCAATAGTAAAGTTGGAGTGACAACACTCATAAATTGTTTTTTCTTTAACTTTTCTTATTATTTGAATGGCAATCGTGCAATCAGGTACTTCAATGGGTATAGTAACTGAGACGGTCACAGTGGCTTAAGTTTTTAAACATTGTAATAAATGAAGGAGTAAAAATAGTCTAGACGTGAATTTTCATGTCGGAGGCAGACGGATGCCCTTGGTAAGGGCGACGTTAGCGCCGAAGTACTTGTCCTTTACAATAAGCAGTAGAGACAGTCGGACAGACGAAGGCTTAAAGGTTTTCTAGGCGAACCGGAAGACTGGTGTGAAGGAGTCACTTCCCTCTGACAAAACTATGACATGTTCAAGTGGACGAGGGTCCACTATTACTACTAACTTATTATCTTGCTCTTCGCTCTTTTCTACTAATTTTCTGTGGCTCGTGCCCCTGATTGTTCTATGTTAAGCCCCACCCTTTACTACGAAAAATCGACCTTTCAATTTTTACTGAATGAAGTTGTAAAAACAGAAATGTCTCAGTAGTAACTAAGGGGATATCTCTAAGGCTTGTCATTTGTCACTTTACGACCAAGCCTTCTATGTGCTCCCTCTCCGTCACGTCCGTTTTCGTATGAATGAAAACTAGAAGTAAAAGTTTTAGAGGGTACTTTGTCAAAATAAATAAAACTTTTAGATTAGACTCCGCCCTCGTTTTCGTTGTCTTTTGAAAACCACTTGATGGCTGTAATAAATGGGTAATTTCCTTTCGTCTCTTGGCACTTTGACTATAATTGCTGAACACTTTGGAAATCTTTTTTATATTTATTATTATTCTCTTCATAACAGTAACATAACACTTATTTAGCAAACTGAGCCTGACTCATCATTTAGTTGGAAACCTATATGAAAACGGTTTGTTGAAACACATTAAAGCATTGATGATTGTCTAGTTTTTTAAACTTAAAATTTAATGCTACAAAACATTGGATTATTACAAGTTTAAATAACTTTTAATTTTTTGGATTCCTTTAACTAACTGTTTAAAAAAATACTTTAGTGCTGCAAAAAGAAAATACTGCTACAAAACATTGGATTAACCCATGTTTAAAAAACTAATTTTTTGGAGTTCCTTTAACTAACTGTTTAAAAAAATACTTTACTGCTGCAAAAAGAAAATACTGCTACAAAACATTGGATTAACCCAAGTTTAAAAAACTAATTTTTTGGAGTTCCTTTAACTAACTGTTTAAAAATATGCTTTACTACTGCAAAAATATTGGAGTATCACAGGTTTAAAAAACTATTTTTTTGGATTTCCTTTAACTAACTGTTTCAAATTCTATATATTAATTATTCCCAAATCGTTTCATTTAAGGGTTTCGTTGATCCTTCTCGAAACCCTTATATGCCGAGGGTGATGTGTCTGTACGTCACATCTCGCGAACCGCATTTAAACTTAAGTGTTAAAATTTCAAAAACTGGTATACATTTTTGACCCACACATAGAAAATATATTGAGAAGTTAGAAATTGAATATGCGCATGTGCAATACGCAAAAATGTGATAAACTCAAGTATATATTTTTTTTAAATTTTCGAGTGGGGTATCAAATGGAGCTGCAAATGAGTAGGTTTCAAGTGTATGTATAAATGAATTAAATTCTGTATTCTTTATTGATTTTATGAGTTAAAATATACCCTAAAATAATTTTCCTACCGCAACCACCCTAAAACGCGGCTAGTCCTAAAATTTTGAAAAAATTCATGCAGATACCTTATTATGGGGCGAGGGAAATTTCCCGAAAAAATGTAATTAATCTTGTTGTTATTACCTATAAAAAACATTGTGACCTACCGGGGGATTGAACTAGGGACCCCTTACACCACTTGGTTCTTGTCTTTGTTTTGTTTTCAAGGTCCTTCCATCTAATTTTTAAAAATAAAAAAAATCATAATAACAGCAGATTTGCGTAATAATTTACGAAACTCTGTAAATTTCTTGGATGCAAATACTTCCCTGTGGTGTTTTAGGCTTATCTAGACTATGATTTTATAAATTAATTTCTGTGGTCGTTCGTGTTGTGTATAATGTAATTAAAGCTAATGTAAGTTCCATTAGTGTTTGTCGGATAGCCCGGCAGAAGGCAATGTTTGTCTTGGCCTCTAAACGAGAGAGACCTGGTCAAGTCAAACTATCGGACATGTGTAGTCTCGTACTGCTGAGTACAAGGGCTCTTTAAGGCAAGACCCTGTTATTAGACCCTTCGTCCATTAACCAGCAACCCCCTTCACAACCCAGGTAAACACAAACCCACAGATTTACTACCATTAGAACAAACCATTCTCAGACCACCGGAAGTTAACAGAATGAAGAAGAGAAACTACTTCCTCCATCTGTAGACTCTGAAGGATCACTTAGTAACAATGTTCATTAGTAGAAATATAGTTTGCTTAAGATTGTTAGATGTTAGGTGATGTTTATTAGTTGTACTGTTATGTCCAGCTTTAAACTTAATTGTTTGTTCAATTTTTTTTACCGCGTGAACCTATTAATATATTTCTTTTTGATTTATACCCTTTTTTTCTCTTAACAAATAAAAATACAGATTTGTCCAATATTGACCAACAGATGTCCGAGAGGGTATTCTATTTCTTCTCTACAATCGTAAGCATAAATATATGCTCCCTACAAATAAGCGAGGTAACTCATTTTTAAGGTTCTATTTCAGTGATGATAAGATTTGATATACCAGCGCTATACATTCAATCGAACAATCTAACCATACCAAAAAATAGAATTATCCTTTCAAATATTGTATGTTACATATAAAGGTACCTTTTATCTTTTCGTTATCTTGTTTTTATCTTGCTTTTATCTTTTCATTATCTTGCTTTTTATCTTTTAAACCTGGATACCTATTAGCAAATTACCAATAGTATGTTTCATTGATATGTTAAAATAGCTCTGTTGCTCGTTTAAGTTCTTCAATGTAATCATAGAAATTCATAATTGTCTATTTTCTTTTTAGTTGATCCCTTATGTTTCGTTAAATTCTTATTCTTTTAGTAGGTCTTTAGGTATAAAAATTAAGATAATTATTGCTTCAGAGCTTACCGAAGGTAACGAAAGCATTGTGTTCACTTTTGAGAACGTAAAAAAATTATGTCTCCGATTTTAAAAATTCCTAGACAGAAATTCGTTTCAGACATCAGGGAACATTTTTGGTCTCATGTCTGTCTGTCAGTCTGTCGGTCTGTGTGTCCGCGACCCCCAACTGAAACGTGTGGCGATAACTTGAGTAAAAGTAAACCGATTTTGATGAAATTTGGTAGACATGTTCGTTTTACCAATGGCCAGGACAAGTACGTTGGACAAGGTTATCCGCCCAAGCGTTCGCGCGCAGCGCTCGCGTAAATGTGAACTTCAAATTTAAAATTTGAAATTTAGGTCCAAACCAACTCTCCCATTCTATTGTTAACGAGTTACAGATAATAAGAAATTCCTAATTATGACTAGAGAGGTTAAGGGAAAGTAACAAAAGTCGAAAAAACCAATCATTTCATAAAATTCCCTCATAAATTTTCACTTGTAAGTAATTCAACTTTTTGATTAAAATACCATGAAAGATTACTTGGCTATTATTCGAAGAGAAGTAAAGGAATAAAAATGATCCGGGTTGTACTCCCAGAGATGAAAGCCGTTTCATTTCATTAAATGATTTGATGGGATCATTATCCCATCAAAAGATATTTAAAGTAGGAGATCTGACATGTTCAGTCAATATACTGTCGACTTGGAAAAGTAAATAAAGCTAACAATAGATTAGAGAGATTGAAATGTATTGAAACGAACTAAATTGATTAAACTGAGCGGTAAAGTTTTCACGAAGATCTTCTATCTATCGCTTATCTACTAATCTATAGATATCTATTGACAATGATTTAGATTATTAGATAATATTAGCATAATGGTTTAAATTTCGTATCTTTTTAATATTGAAGAGGAAGGTTTGTTGGCACTATTTGGCCAGCACCGGGTTTCTGTACGACATCCAATCCCAGATAATAGACTGGAATCATTTCCTAATCAACGACATGTTAGACCGGGTCGCCGAGATTATATATAGACCTAGCAAGGCCCGCTGCATGTTTATACTGCATTCACCGTCGTCCTGCAGTTTATCTCCTTTATTCCGACCTCTTCCTATTGTAGTTGTTGTTGTTTTCATTGCTATTTAACCTATTTAAAACAATAAACATAAAATCGTCTCAAATATGGTGTTATTTAAAAACTATTTCCAGGTATTGCATTGGCTTTTGTAGTAAACAAGTTATTTATTATCTGGTACTTACGTTTTTTTAAAATTGTGTTTAGTGGAAATAGTTATTTACGCATCGAGTGGTTAAAGTAAGTCATTGTACCCTGAGCGATTTTAATCACCGAGGCGGAGCCGAGAGAATTAATTATCGCTTAGGTACAATTGATTTTTACTCCCGAGGTAGGTACTAGATTTTATCTACAGAAGGGAGAAAAGCGCAAAAAAACAAATGGAAAGAATGACTATAGGGAAACAGCTGCTATCCAGCCTAGTCATGCAATTAAACAGAATTGCCAACTTAACTTTATGCTGTATCATAGGCAACACTGTCTTTTTACTAGAATTGCATTCATGCGATTCTAATAGTTTTTTACAAACTTTTGTTTAACTTGCAATGTTTGTGTGTGTGCTCGGGTCAAATCTTGCAACTGAATTTTAAAGCAGCTAATCCTCAACCGATAGAACTGAAATTTTGCATACAGGTTTAGTTTGGATGACAATGCATGGTTAGCTAAGGGAAGTCATTTCTTAATCCAATATAGTGAACAGTCCAAGATAAAACCTTGTTTTTAAAAATGGTTTTTGCTATTGATTTATTTAGGATAATAGTTATAAACGTAGCAGAAAATAGAGCCTTTGTTCGATTTCCATAGTAATAATGTTTTCACCAATATTTGTTACTATACATAACAATTTAATATTAATAATTCACTAAATAAAAGTTTGAAAATTTTTGTTATTGGAAATCTAGATTATTAGTTATATGAACATTCTCTTGTAGTTTTTTAATAATTTCACTAACTTTTCGAGGAGTTTTCTTCGATCTCGTCCTGTTTAACCTATTAGTTTTACTTTTTAAAGTTGTTTTTTTTTATGAATATTGGACTTGGAGTGGAATTAGCGCTTAATTTGAATTCGTATAGGGTTCTTCTCACGTCTTCTTTAAATCAACTCTATTTTTAATAAAAAAAATTACGAATGCCTTTGGCTTGCTATATGTTGCGCTATACGTTTTTTTTGCTAAGCATATACCTACTTTGTCTTAGGAATTGATTGCTTTAGAAACTGCACTTATACATACTTCTTTTATCTTAAATAATTAATTTTACAATCGAATCAACTCAAAGCTATAACTGACAAGTATAAAGGTGGCAAATTCAAAGTATCTTCAAGGATTATTCGTATCGGAGTAGTGTAAGTAGAGAATGTCCAGTGAATATCGCTCTATTATATTGAGCTATTGGTTTAAAGATGAGTTTTAGTAAAGACAGTGGGCTGTGTGTCATAAATAGATCGAATCAATTTAACGATAGTTGAAGGAGACAAAGCGCAGATTGGACTGAAACAAGCTCTAACCACCTCCTGCAAGACAATTCCAATCTATAACCAGCTTCTCGAAAGCTTAGAAGCGCCTTTCCATTGTCTTCAGGAACTCTATTAAACAGAAGAAGAGCTTTCTTTAAAGAAAGAAATAAATAAAAAAGAAATCTTCAGGAGCGCCCTATCAAAGTCCTCTTCATCATCTCTTTTTGTGTCTTCTATAGTCCAAGGTTTCTGTGTTCTTTTTTTTCTCTCTTCAGAAGGAGTCTTGAGCTTGTTGAAGCCTTGCATTCCTTTCGAAGTAGCCCAGTCATTCATTAGTTTGAAGAAGACCTTCGAAAGACAAGAAGCTCCGAGACATACATCGACTGCGGTTGAAAACGTCCGAATGAGAACTCGAGTGAAGATACAATGAGACGCAACCTTGAATGGTATGGATAACTTTTCGAACCAATAGGGGACCTGGCTTTGAATGGCGCATAGTTTGGAAACGAAGAATGGTCCTTCTACTTCGTGTTGAGAGGGATGCTTCGTAATTAAAGTGGAATGTCTTTATCATTTGAGAACCTGATTTATAACCTGACGTACAAACTACAGGACGCTTTTAGTAACACTGTATCGCAGTTGATGGTTGACTTTTATCTATTATGAAAACTTCCTTTCTTGGCACATGGTATGACAAAAAGAAAACAAAAATTCAACACCTGATTTAAGCATTTGTTGAATGAATCCCAAGTAAAATTTAATAATTGTGATTTTTAAGGCTACTTTACATTAATTGTTCTTAAAAAAATAATAATATCACATGCATAGGAACTCATGCACATGCGTAGGTACTCATATGTGAAGAATTTGAAGTTGAGCCTACCATCTAGATATATTCTTTCCTTTTTAGCAAGCGCCATTGGACATTTATTTATCGATGCATAAAGGGTAGTCTGAAGCCACGTTGTATGTTATTTTGCCTTTCCCTAAAACACTTTTATGAATGGAGACGGGTATAATCCTTAAGCCGGCGGCGCGTAGGCCCAAGTCATGAATGAAGATTTCGTATAGTCGCCTTGAACATAACGGGTTTTTAGAGCTACTGTCAATCCCTACGGTAACACCGGCTTTTTCAACACAAGTCCTTTTTCCTAGAGCGACGGCGCCTTTTGATCTCTCTGTGAAGACCTTCTGAATTACCTTGCTCAAGAGCTTTCAAGAGAGACTTGAAATGCGCCTCTTTTCTTCTCTGCTGTTTTCAATGAGTACTACTCGTAAGTGCTATAAGACCTATAAAGGTGAGACCGCACTTATTTGTTACGGTGTTATTGTATTTTTACCTCCATTCAAAATGCCCTCCTAGACACCGGAAACACTTCCGAAATCTTCTCACAATGTTTCTAATAATAACGTATTGGAATAGTACTATACGAATATAGTATGTAGTTACGAATATGCTAAGTTGATTTATGTTTTTAAGAACTATTAATTTTTTAACGGAACAGTGATTTATGTAAAAATAATTGTATTCTTTTTCTTCATATATTTGTGGCATTCATCGTTGAATTACGACTTCATTCTTTGACTTAAAAGATTTCTGATAACTACCATTATATGCACCATTAAGGCGCAATTCCACTGAAGCAACATTGAGGCTTGCTACATGTTCCCTAGTGTTGTCTGTTTCTAGGTGTGCCACAATTTTGAATAATATCGCATGCGGCATTTGTCTATTCCCGTCGCATGCGCTTTGTCGCCTATCCTTGTAGCATGCGTCTTAAACGATTCCATCTAGGCAACTTCAGTTTGGTGCATCATGTGTTTAGAAACAGTCACGACGGCTGTATATTTGGTGACTGCTTTGCAACGTAAAAAAAAGAAAGCCTCGGTGGTGGAGGAGAGAATTGTATGTAAGAGGTAAAGAATCTCATTACAATTTTTCGAGCAATAGGTTGCTGACGACGAAGCTCTATTTCGAAATTTTACACGTATAAAGGCTGATCGACATCTAATAAAAAACTTAAAAGTTCACGAGCAAACCATTATAGCCTTTTTTGACCACAACAAAAGTTGAGATGAACCACTCTTCTTTGACTATTGTTTCTTTCGCTCACGATGGAAAACTAAATGACTTTTTTTCTTTTCTTTACATCACTCGAAGTACAATCACATTTATTATAATTTTCTTTATAAGTATTAATGTTATTATTCCACGACTCGGGCGAATTATGAAAGTCCTATAGTTTTATCTACATTCCACTCCATGTCGTATGCTACAAGGCGTACTGATCCGCTGACCATTGGATAAGAGCGACATTATTCGACACGTTAAAACTTGTCGAGAGGTGACGCATGCGACCTGGCAACAACAATCAACATGTAGCATGCGGCAAACATGCCTGTGTCTTGTCGCTTCGTATTCCTTCGATTGATAGATTGTGTCTAGCATGCGTCAATGCCGCATGCTACATGTTGACTGAATGTTGCCTCAGTGGAATTGCGCCTTCAGAGATGATAAGTTTTATTACATATTTTATTTTGTTTGTATTGCCTAGTCCGTTATATTTTCATAAGGCGATGATCCTAAGATACTTTTCCAAAAATGTGAAGAAGGACTAAAACCAACTAAGGATCAATTGTTGTTTTATTTCCCCAAACTTGTTCTTGACTTCCTTACAACTCCTTAAAATAATTTTTGTCTACGCCTTAGGGTTTGTAATTTAATTTTTTTTTAGGGTAGTTTTATTAACTATATAAGTTCATGTGGTTTTAAGCTGGTGTAAGTTATAGGCATGATCTCTTATAGCTAGAGGACCTGTTGATAGGGTGCTCACCGCTCATATCTTCTGACTCTCCCCTTTGCTATAGATTATACATGGTTGCGGTAAGTGCGTCTCTTTTACTCTTCCCCATCTCTTTAGTAACATAGCGTAATCTATATCATTTGAACTGATACTACCATGCCTTACCAGGTTTCCCTATCAGCCCCTTGCTACATAAGACCTGAGCCTTAAAAAAAGAAACCTTACAAACTTTACAAAAACCTTAAGTTGCAACCTTCACCATAACCTGAACCAACTTTGTGCCTCTCCTTACTTAAATCTTAAATTAATACAATGACTTGTTTATTTTTGCTTCCGAGCTCACTGAAGGTTCAAGCTACGAGTATTTAATCGTTATACAGAACAAAAAAATGTTATGTATCCGATTTCAAAAATTCTAAGACAGTAATCTGTTTCTGACATCAAGGAATATTTTTGGTCTCGTTTCTATCACGGACGGTTGGTTTGTCGGTCGTTCAATTTTGGCGAACCAGCGTTTTCTTAAATCTACTTGTCCAATTTCAATAAAATTAGGATGCAGGTCATAATTAACCCATTTTTGGTTCCATATAAGTTCCATCCTTCTGCGCCCATTTGTTTCTTTTCTACATGCGCACAAAAATACCTTTATTTACACATATATCTTCAAACGTACCTACTCACCTGATGGTTATGAAATTTGAGTGGTTGGTCAAATGTTACTCGCAGACTGTTACATTTATCCATGTATAAAATCAAATCAATTTTGATGGATTTAAAGAAAGGGGGGGAAACAGTTATATAAATTAAACAATAATGGTTTAACCAATTAAGTACGTGATAGGATGCGAGGAAGCTATGTGCCACACTTATTTGCAGACTGTTTGTTATCGGTTTCTATTGCCGTATATATACTTTATTATAGCTGCTAGATAACTTTCAAGGTGATTTTCAACGGTCGATATATTGTTTGGACAACTCGTAAATAACTGAGTCTAAATTTATTTCTTAAAGCAGTTATTTAATGTTCACGATCTTCCGTTGCTTGTTAACTTATAAGTATAACTAACTAACTTTGTGCCACAGCCCATGGAAGGCCTAGGCCTAACATGTTTTTACAAAACATGCATTAAAAGGAGAAAGTAATATTGTTACAGCCGCAGTACTCCGCAGTACCATTAAATGTTGTTTTGGCTTATGTCACTCAAGATAAAAGCGTGGTATGCTATCAACAGTTTTTGTCATTTGTTGACTGCGCACCAGTCTTTGTTCTCTTTAAAACAATTTGACTAAGTTTTGTTCCTCCCCTTTTTATTTCTGCGATAATTTATTTTGTGAGGTTGTTACACCATTTTTATCGTGTACTTTTTTTCTCCTCGACTGACAGGAAACGGTCGATAAGGATTTAAGAAGGTGGTTTCCTTCCAGGTTACGCCCATAAAACAAACTGCCCAATGCTTAAAGGGTATATAAAAAAAGGCTCCAAGGATAGTTAAGGAGTCAGTGGTAGCTGTTATTTCTTTATTCGTCTCTCGGTTGAGAAGTCATTAAAACAACTGAGGGTGGATGTTGTCGAAGGTTAACCCTTTAAAAGTTAATTTCCACTTCTTGCTGCCGTTATTTTTTTCAGGACCTCAAATGTCCTGCATCCTGTAGCCTTTCACAGAATACTCGTAACTCTAATTTTAGAAATATTTCCTTAATTTTTACTTAAATAACGGCAACTCTTGTTACAATTTGCAAATGTCCAAGATTTTTAGGTAGATTTTTCAAGTCCGACCAAATGACAAGAGTGAATTAAATTTAAATTTTACAAAAGCGTGTCATCGCCTTTTTTATTTATTACTTGTTATTTTTGAATTGTGATTTACAGATACAGAGATATAAGACCTTTTTTTCTCTCCAATATGAGGTCAATTTCGTCTTGGGTTGGCACGTAAGACTAGAAGGCAAAAAAGAAGCAGGTTGCCATCCCCCTTTATAAGTCATTATTCCTTTAAATAATGATTTTATTTGTTTAAAAAAAAAGAAACGTGTTTAAATAGATAAATTATGTCCCTTTACGTTTTCAACACCGCATGACAATGTATTGCGGTTAGTATTGATATCATTGTTTTGTCACATAAAATAATGACAAACGTGAAAAAGGTAAAATATTTCATAATAGAATTTTAGTTCAATATATTATTTTTTTTAATAACAATATCTTTTATCATGAGAGTGCTACTAGTAAAGTCGCTGTAAGGGTTTTGCTGAGGGATTTGAACTACCTACATATAACTGCTCTTTAAGATTAGACCTTTAAGTAATTAGCATTTTTCATAGTATTTTACCAAGTCTACTAGGCTTAGGTAGGGAGAATGTAAGTGAGGCGTAAGTGATTCAAAATGATTCTTTTAAAAAGCACAGGGATGTAACAAATCCAGGTGTAAAAACAGTAAAATGGGACTAATACCTGCTTCCGTTATAATCGGAACGTGTAAACGTTCCAAATTATAATAATAATAATCAATCGATAAAATGGGGTTTGATCATGAATAGTAGTAGTTATTACAATCCTCGATAATCAATCATTATAATCTAGCCTTCCAAAAAAAGCTAGGATTTTGAGGTATAATAACACATTCTTATAAGGCTAGAATTTTAAGCTAATGCGCAAGAAGATATGGATTAACTAACGCTAAACAAATACCCGCTAGGTTTCTTAAATTTTAAGTTGATACAATTTGAGTTATAAAACATCACATCAAAGTCCCAGCTGATATTATATTGACGTAATGTAGTGTTAAGTAGAATGATGCTTTATTATCTCTGTAATAACTTATATCCGCCCCTTTTTTTTAAGGAAATTATAAGAATCAAGATTTCTGTAAGATTAGTTTGTGTTGTCGTAAATGACTATGGAGGTAATTTCCTGGACAATTGCGGTCGACAACTATCTTTTTTTAAAGCCACTCTTCTTATACTTATTTTCTTTCTAAGCTCTTGCCTGTAATTTGGTTTTATTAAATGACTCCAATAAGAATGACTTGAGTTGTATAATGCACTTATGAGAATACTGTTGACAGTAATATGTGAAGTATGTCTCGTATTTTATAGATATTTTAAATTATTATAAAGAGAGCTAATTAGTACTTTTAAAGATATGTGTTAATAAAAACACATTTGGCGTATTTGAAACAGAAACGTATATGGGACCAATATTGGGCTAATTGTAATCTACTATCCAAATTTCATCAAAGTAAGACTTATAGTTTTTAACATATGATATTTTGCAAAAATATTGTATAACAGATCGACCGGAAGACAGACACGAGACCAAAAATGTTCCCTGATGTCTGAAACGGATTTCTTTCCTGGAATTTTTGAAATTGGAGACATAAATAGTTTCGTTCTGCAGATCGATCACATAGCTTCCGTTACCTTTGGTAAACTCGGAAGCAATTAGTATATAGTTCTTATAATCACAAAGTATGTATTTGTTTGTATATAATATTATGTGATAATATTGGATTAATTAGATAAAAATATACCGGTAAAATTTCGACTACCTGCGTGGTAATTTATTTTATTTTAACAGTATTTGCTGACAAATATTTAACTAATCTCTAAAACATTTGATTCTTATATGTAAGGTGCTAAGAGAATGTCAGTGATATGTTTTGATTTGTAAGTCTTTATTTAATCAGCAATCATTTGATTTTGTTGTGAAGATAACCTACTTTATACCTATTAGGAAATCTTTTGTTTTTAGAATTGCTACTTTTCCATGATGTTTAAATATGAATTGAATCCTGATTTGGGATTTGAGAAGTTAGGTGTTTTCATGAGTGGTATTGATTCCGTTTTCAATACACCAATCAACAATAGTAAATAATTTTGTAACCTTCACCTTTTATAACCAAGTTTGTTGTGTTAGTTTTTAAATACAAAACTAAAAATGACAATAAAAGGTTATGTTTTTTGATTGAATGGAGTGTGTTGTTTTGACAGATTTGACTACAGTTTCACCAGAAAACCACTACTAAAGAGGTGCTCACTCTCAAACTATGCGTAGGTCAGGTGTTTCCATGAAACTCTATCCAGATACGAGCCCAGAATTTAGTGTATATTATTTGGATCTTAATCGTATTCAATTTGTAATGAATCTAGGTTTCCATGGATTTTTTGGATCCGAAAACTGTATTCAACCGTATTAAAACATCATCGAAACTTATTATATAATAATAAAGTACAAAGTGAGCGTACAAAATTAGTTTTAAATTGAAGTTATAACAATTAACATGAACTTTGAGTTATTTTTTTTATTTTAAGGGCACTCCTTTAGATTGTTACTCCCCTTATAAAAGAAACAAAGAGGAGTAACAATCTAAAGAAGGTGTATTGAAGGTTCTTCATTAGACTGTTACTTCCCTTATAAAAAAAAATGTATGATATTCCTTTGTCCCAAAGTAAATTGGAGTAAACATCCCTTTGTCTTAATAGTTATTTAGTCAGTCATTTATATTCTTAAAAAACATAGGGGAGTAACAATCTAAAGAAGTACCATTTTAAGAATCTAGATTTCTTTAGAATTACTCTTAAATTTGTTTTTGATCTTTATATAATTTGTTTTTGTTTTTTATTATTTAATTTAATTTTGTTTGGTTTTAGGTAAACTGTACGCGCTATTGGGTAAGCGGCAAGGACGAGTTATTCACGAAGAGATGGCCCAAGGTTCAGCCTTCTTTAACATATCAGCCATACTTCCTGTCATTGAGAGCTTCAACTTCGCACAGACTATCCGCAAACAGACCTCCGGACTAGCCAGCCCTCAGCTTGTCTTCAGCCATTGGGAGGTAAGCCATTCACAGACTTTAATTAAACAATCCGGCACTTCTTTAGATTGTTACTCCCCTTATAAAAAATAGAGTGGAGTAACAATCAAAAGAAGGTGTACGTAATTTTCTTCTTTAGATTATTACTCCACTTATAAAACCAGAAGTGTAATATTCCTTTGTCCTAAAAGTACATTGGACTAAACATCCCTTTTTATTATTTATGGTTATTTCGTCAGTCATTTATATTCCAAAACAACATAGGGGAGTAACAATCTAAAGAAGTACCAAAAATCGAGTTCTTTTAATATAGAAGTGACCAATGTATACTGATGATCAGTATCTTATCCACGATTTAAGTAATTCTTTTAATCTTTCCGCGAGGGCCTTTATTTCGAAAAGCTTAAAAGCGTTGTTTCTGCTTCTTTTGCTATAGTTTCCAACTTAAAATGTGGATTAACGTTTATTTAAAGTTTTAAATATGGGTAGATAATTTGGTATGTAGTCATCAAACATAGGTATAAAGTATTTTAATCATGAAGGGCTCCACGTCATTTCGCGGAAGCATCTTCGCATGATGATCTCCTCATACTTACTGTCCAGCTTGTTTTTCACACATAGCGATGTCCAAATACCCTAAAGATGCGTCCATTAACGAGAGGGGGATTAAAACCCTTTATTACTCGGTATTTTTCGAAAAACATATTTTTGTAAACTTATAAGTAAGTCTGACCCACTTTCTATTGTATAATAAATTATAAGTTAGTGCAGATGTCAATTATTCATTTATAACTTCTAAATGCGTGGATTTTAAAAATATTATTTTCGGTTGAAATTAATTTCTTTTAACGGTGATGATGTTATAACAAATAAATTCCAATATATTCCGAAGTTAATGTTTGCATACATAATTAGTTCTCTGTCTCTTTCCTTTCTTTATATGAGATAAATTCTATTTTTGGATATAAAGTAATATGTCGTTAGTTCCCCGTGTATGTGTTTTTCTTGCTTATTTTTTCTTTCATATTTGTAAATCTATAAATATAGTCCAATTTGTTTGTATTATGCACGTGTATAAACTTGTTCATTCAACTTGTATCTGATTCTGTTATTACGTTAAATTCAGCATTTAATCCCTTGTAAACAGTTCCTCGTGTATTAAAATAACAGTTATTACTGCTATTTTTGCATTATTTATGAATGATTTTCTATCATATTTAGTTCTAATAAGAGGAGCTCTTTCCTCATCTTAAAGGGGAGGAGGGATGGGGTAAAATAAATATTTCAAAAAATGTTAGTTCAATTTTTCAAGTAATTGTTTTCATGCTCTACCTTTTTACATTATAATCTAATATAATCTAAACATAAAACTTATTTCCCAATAACAGCTTCATATATAATTTAAATAGACTATCTTTACAAGGTTGGAACGGAACGCTTTTGTTTAGATAAGAAAGATGTTCGTTGTTTTTTGCTTCCGAGCTTACCGAAGGTAACGGAAGCTATGTGATCGTTCCGAAGAACGAAAAAATTTTAGGTCTCCGATTTCAAAAATTCCAAGACAGAAATCCGTTTCAGACACCAGGGAACATTTTTGGTTCCGTGTCTGTCTATCGGTCTGTCTGTCGGGCTGTCGGTCTGTCTGTCGTGCAATTTTGCGAACCAACATATCTTAAAAACTACACGTCCAATTTTAATGAAATTTGGGTGGTTGGTCATGAGTATCCCATTGTTGGTCCCATATAAGTTTCAACCTTCTGCGCTCATTTGTTTCTCTTCCACATGCGCACAAACATACATTAATTTACACCTATAGCTTCAAAAGTACTTATCTGATTTGGATGAAACTTTTATAGTTTATCGAAAGTAACCCGCAGATAGCCCCAGATTAGTTTGAAATGTCTGCGCTTTTTAACTTTTGCTAAGTTGATACTTTATTTCGAGTAAAAAATCAAAACAATTTTGACAGATTAAAGAAAAATCGGGGGAAACAATTAAACCAATTAGACAATAATGGCTTGTAAAAGCATAAAATCAAGAAAAGTACGTGGATAGGATGCGAGGAGGCTATGTGCCACACCAATTGGCAGTCTATTTTTAGGTGCCTAACTTTTTGTTATTTTTACCATTTTCGCCTTGACGAAATATGATCCACCTGAATATGCATACTAAATTAAATTGAAATTGATGATGAGCAATTTTTCTGTGCAAGCATTTGCTTTTTAATAGTACATTACGCATCTAGTGCGGAAAGTAGTATTTTGCATGCGAGTGTGGAGTTTGCACTCGAGCGACAGCGAGGGAACCAAAACTACACGAGCAAAGCAAAATGCAGTTTTTGCAAGAGTTTCGTACCTTTATCTACGATCTTTGTTGGATTTTAATAATAAATACAGAAAAATTTTTCGTTCTTCGGGACGATCACAAAGCTAAGCTCGGAATCAAAATATTTAATAAACTTCCTGTGTGCAAGTTCGTATTTCTCTTTTGATACAGATGACATTAATTCATTAGTTGCATTTTGTGCCGAATTAATTATTTCGGGAGGCGTATTATTCTCTTCATTTTCGTCATAATCACTTAAATCACTCATAGTTTTTCACTAACAGCTCGATATAAACAGTTACTTTAATTAAACTAACAGCAAATTAGTTTTGTTAAATGTAAACAAACTCGTTAATTCCTCTTTTTTTCGCACTTGGGCTGGAAAAAGAAGAATTATGAACGCGCATGCGCAATGAATGCATATAAGAAAAGAATCACTTTCTACGCATCTAAACAGAGAAATCATTCTCCTGCGTATCTTAGTTGGTAGAGCGCTATACTGTAAATGTAGAGGCCCGTGGTTCAAATCCCGGCGCTGGAGTGTATTTTTCTCTGTCTGTTTCCCGTAGTTAATAATAATTATAATTTGATTTAAACTAAACAGAGATGGAATGTTTATATTTCGTATCAATCGTAGATAAAAGTTTTTTTTTTCGCTATAACAACACTCAATTATCAAAATTACATAGCGAGAGAAAATCGTTTCTGTATGAAGAGTAAGGCTAGGCGCACACTAAGGGCAAAACAGACTTTAGATAAAACTGTCGCCCTCCACTGGGAGACAGCCCGCAGACAGTCTGCAGACTGTTTTGCCCCTAGTGTGCGCCTAGCCTAAGAGCGCAATCGCATCTTTATGCGCCATTATTATATTGTTTCCATTTAACTGGTTGTTTTGGAACCGATATTAAGAAGAAAAAAAATGTTTTACAGTTCTTGGGGCAGCACGATTTCATAATACATACTTCATCTATTTAAATTTAGATTGTTTTAATATATAAAAAAAAATCAATTTAATCTTGTTTAAATAGCGGGGTCAAATTCTTGCTTTATCAACAATGTTTGTTTATGAATTTCTTATTAATTCAACTGAAGACTATTTTTTTGCTTGAGTAATAAACAATCAAATTTAATAATACATTATTTAGGAAAGAATTATATGAAGTGATAAATCTTTATATAGACAATGTGCAATTAAGTGAACGGCTTATTATTTTAGGTGTTTATTCTAAGAACAGGTGGCTCTATCAGTGTTGATTGGTTAATTAACCTTGACTGAATATGAACGCCTACATCTTCCCTCTGTCTTAGTTATGCTTTGCGAGGCAACACTGCACCCACATACCCCTTAGTGACACTCCAATCTGTTACACCCACCCACACCCTTAGACCACTTTATCTTATAATAACCTTAGACTTACAACAACAACTTTATCCTGTACTCCTAGTTTTGTGAATATATTAAGTATGCAAACAATGTCCTAGCTTACATTTAGCTTTAATGTTGTTTTAATGGTGGTGTTACCTACTATGAATTTAAAAATTTATACATCAAATATTAATTTCCTCTATTGCAGAATTCGTCTATCAATTCACTGTTTCTTAATGTTTTGTTTTATAAGTCTTATCATAATCAAAGATACACACAATAATAAACAGGTTTTTTTTTTTTTTAATAATACTGATTGAAAAAAATAACTTGAAGGTCAACAGCTTGATATGATTAATTGTTGGTAAGCTGTGCTGAAGAATTACTTGATTTTAAAGTATTTCCATGTAAAGAAGGCTAGCCATCAACACATTTTAATTTAATACTATCCAAAATTATATTTTTATGTTTTTGTTTACTCTATCCTATTAAGCTCTAATTTTTACTTTATCATATAAAGAGAAAGTATTGTGATGGCGCTTAAATTCGATTTTGAGATTTTGATGGATTTACACGTTTTAAGGTCCCCTGAGTCAAAAGTGGTTTTTAAAAAATGTCTGTCCGTCGTCTGTCGTCTGTCGTCTGTCTGTGCAGACGCCTGGAGCCTAAACTACTGGACCGATTTTGACGAAATTTGGCATACATGTTCAGAAAAATCATACCCCAGGCGAAATCGAGAAATGAATTTAAGCTCCAAATTTGGGGGTGCTACCCCCCAAAAACGTGAAAAAAATTTTTTTCTCGAAAACGGTTCCGACGATTTTGATTAAAAAATTCTAAAATGTAGTCCATTTAAATACGGATACAACGATATAAGCAGTTTTCCCGGGAAAAATCTAGTTCTTGAGGAAATAGCTTAAAACTTGGACGGAGAGATCCTGGGTTCGATTCCCCGCCCTGGAGAAGTTATTTTTATGGTAAATTTTGATATAATTTTCAATAATAATTAAACGTACTTACAAAAACTAATAAATGGAAAACTTTGGCTAAGTAATTATGAACTTGTATTTGAGAAAGTTTGTCCGAGTTGTCTCGGACCGATTTTTCTGTATCAGATTCTAGTTTGCTTTAAAAAAAAGTCCAGTCAAATACCCAGGGCCACCTTAACCACAGGGCTAAATGGGCTATAGCCCTGGGGCGCAAGTCTTTTGGGGGCGGCAATTTTTATTAGTGTTATATTAGGTTTCCGGTTATGAAAAATTTAAAGATGCTTTGAATAAAATATACGAAGATGATTTTCAAAAGCCTGCAACAAAAGTTGAAGCTGAGGGGTTGTTAAATGAGTTCAACTTACTAAATACTGCTATTAAAGTAGCATTTTAGAGCGAAATATTAGAAATCATAGATAAAACAAATAAAAATTAGTAGATTATACACTTCTTTAGAAAAATTTATACAGTCCAAACGAAATACACAATCAGATAACCTTTACAAATCTGATGGTATAAAATTGTCCGGATGTGATTAGTACAAACGAATGTGCAAAAGAAAAATACAATACGACGAAAATACATCTGAAGAAGTTAAATTTAATGCCAATGCCGAATTCCGCATAAATACATATTATGCTATCATTGATAAACTTCTAGCAGAAGTGCAAAAGAGAAAGTGTGCCTATGATGAAATTTACTCAATATTTGGGTTTCTGGCCAATTTGAAAAATTTAAATGAAGACACAATTAGAAAGTATGCTGCTAAGTTTTGCATAATGTAGAAGGACGATTTATTGAGGAATGCCTTCATTTTATTGGAAAATAAATCTACTGCAGAACTTAGTTTAAGAAGAATAATCGACTTGAAAATTGAGTTTACATTTCCTAACGTGGCCACTGCACAACACATTTAATTAAGTATTGCCTCTACAAATTGCGAAAGATCTTTTTCAGCACTGAAAAGAACAAACAATTATTTACGGTCTTCTGGCGCCGAATATCTTATTACGGCCCTGCAGCCCTGCATGCACCTTGACTTAATGTGCGAATCTTTAAAGAAATCAGCGTAGTATGGCTTATGTTATTACAGAAAATTTTGGTTTAGAATTTGGATGGGTGAAAAAGAAATTGGTACACAGGTGTACGGTACGAGGTACAAAAGTCAAAATAGTATTTACCCTTCAAGATGCATGTCGTTGGAAAGCTCTTTCAAGATTACAGTAATTGTTGTTTTTTTACACTTTTGTCATATTTTCATATAAGAGGGGGGTAAAATGGAAAAAAAAATATGTTTTTATGCTATTTTTGACCCAAAATTTGACCCCTAAATGAACTCCAAAAATTCTGGCCAACGAACTCATCCTTTCATTTGATATTATTGACATTTTAAAATTCGATTGGATATTTTAAGTGCATCCTAGCGTGAGATATCGTTTGGAGTGACATACATATATACATACATACATAAACAAAAGTGTTAAATTTCAGGAATCGATTAAGAATGGTCTAAAACAGATTTCCATGGAGAAAATTTTCAAACATTCGCATTACAAAAATTTTAAAGCCATTGCAATAGCTTAATTTTCTTCGCAAATTCGCTAAAAAATTAACAGACTCTATTTATTTGCTGTTATTTGTTATCTACCGTTGACAACAAATGTCAAATACATCAGCCTGATTTAAAAATAGTTAATGTTGTAACTCGTACCGGAAAATATACAAGAATATACATTTCTTATCTAGGAAAAAGGCATTGACTTAAACAGCTAACGCTTCATCGGATTAAAAAAAAAATAAAACACTTGGAGAAGGATTTAATAAGTACGAAGCTTGTAGGTTTACTTATCTCTGACACGAAACAATAGTTTATAAGGAACTTAGAGTTGCTGAATCTGCATTCGACCGTCTTGGCTAGAAGAAAGGCAGGCTGCCTTCTATTGTTATCTCGGTGCAAATGTGCATTTCTTCAGATGCTGAACCGACTTTATTCCTAGATACTCGACCAGCAAATATTCTTGATAATTCCATTTTCGAGAGGTGATTCCTACTCAGCTAAAGTTTCAAAACAAATACTCCGTATTCAATATGTTTGCAAATGTACGTATATTTTATCCACTCCAGTTTATTCTTCCTAATTCTGTTTCTTTACTACTAAATTGATTTAAAAATGTATACTTACTTGATAAGAATATTAGAATTCCTTTTTTAAGGGGGTTGTCTCGCCAGCCAGATTGTGACGTAAAGGAATGTGATTACTATAGAACGCTTGATTAAATTACGTATACCGGAACAGCTGTGAGCCCTCCTTTTTACATACTTACACTTTGGTCTACATCCATTGTTAACGCTCAATTACGTGTCATTACTACCTGCGTCTAGTTTACTGAAGCGAACCAAGCGAGCTTCCCTAGCTTACAACTTTTTGCACTCGGTTGTATATCTTCGTGTAGTATGTTAGTCGATACCTTAAGTTAAAGTACCCCAAGTTTCATTTATCAATGGACCGTTTGAGAGGGTTTGACAAAATATTTCAACCGTGTTTATGCGCTCTACACTTCCTTCCGCAAATGCGGAAATAAAAACAGTTTCTTATAACCTCCAGCCTGAAGTTCCTGGTATACACTGGTTAAACATAGCCATAAAATAACTTTAAAATAAGTTCAAAAAAAGTTATTGAAAACCGCTAGGATTGATTTACATGTAAGTATAATAAAAATATCGTAAAACGTGAAAGTAGTTTTCTTATTTAGGCTCCACTTCATCTTAATTTTTTTAAAGCACTATATCGGTTTTGTTAATGTAACATTTTCTAACTAAGGCGAAGGTATTTATTGGAATAAAAGTCCTGTTTTTTGAAGAAAGATTCTTTTGTTTCATCAAAGCTTTCGCTCAGGGAACCTGAGCATCATCAGTGATAATCTACAAATACATAAAAAATAAAGAAATATAGAAAATTTTAGACTAAAAATTAGGAAACAACAAAAATTAACTAAACAATTGTTTAGGCATTATGTGCAATTTTTTTTTTTTTTTTTTTTTTTTTTCATAATATATTTAAGCCAATACTTATAATGCTCACATATTCTTTTAATATTAATTTAATTTAATTTACTTTCACCGCTGGTAAGAACCTATGTCTCATTTTTTTGCATTTTCAGTTCGAATTATTTTTGTTGTTTCCTAATTTTTAGTCTAACATTTTTCTATATTTCTTTATTTTTTATATATTTGTAGATTATCACTGATGATGCTCAGGTTCCCTGAGCGAAAGCTTTGATGAAATAAATAAATCTTTCTTCAAAAAACAGGACTTTTATTCCAATAAATATACCTTCGCCTTAGTTTGAAATTCTAAAGAAATCCACTATTACATCTCTACAATTGAGTAACATTTTCTGTTTTTCCTTTTATATTTCAATTTAACTCTCTTATAAATAATTGTTTAAAATAAATAATAATAATTAATTGTTGTCTCATGAGTTATAATAAAGATTACTCTAATGATTTGTAGCCTTATTATAATTTTTTTCTCTTCTCATTATGACTAATTCATTTCTTAAGTATGTTTTCTCTGTTGTTAGGTCGTTTAAATAGTTTGACCGATATTTTTTTAACGTCCTGTCCAAAAAACTGTTGGCCGAGGAGACAGACAAGGGGTGTAGTTAAGGAAACAGTAGGTTTTAGAAGTATAGAATGGCCCGAGACTATGGACCCAGGACCCTGTCTCTAACCTGTAAGAGCGTCAAATTACCTCCCCTTGTCCCTCCTTCTAAAAACCCCTGGGTAATTTCGCCTCGTTTTCAGCTCCGGGTAATTTGTTTTGTTTCCGTTTGTTTTTATATCCTTTTGACCTTTTTATTTGATTTTGTCAGCAGTTTATTATTAAGGACTCGTGTCGTCTCAGGTACCCACATCCCCCTGGTATTTCAACATCATCTTTAACTACAACCTTTCATCTTCTTTTCTGAAGTTTTATTTATATATATAAATGCTTGTCCTCCTAAAACTTTTTTTTATGTCATTCTTAAATGTTCTAAGAAGGACAGAAATAAGGACGATATAACAAGACTGTAAAAAAAACAACTAAATTATTATATACATTATATGTGTTTCTTTTAATTTAAAAAACATTTCTTAAAAACTGTATTTATTTATCTTTTTATTATAGTACTTGAGAGTGATATTTATGTGAAAATTTCCTGAAAATTAAAAATTACTGCATTATATAAAACCCGTAAGGTGTTTAGACGTTTTATTTTGCTCTTTAAAGTCTAAAATAATGGTCTGATTGTTGTTTGTATTTATATTGTAATTAGGCCGTTACTTTTATTTTTAGATTAAAAACTTTTGTGAATTAATTATCATTATATGAGTGCAGTTCTGTAACCAACGTTTACAAAATTCACAGTCATACTCTATGGTAAAACTTTATCGCTAATTTAAAAAATTCCGCTTTTATGTTTATCTGATCTGAAATTTTTATTTTAAATATACAGACACGAGGAAATGGTTTGAGAATAAATTTGTTATTGCATAGACGGATATTTTCGGAATGATCTTAAACTCGATTTTCTTTGATGGATAAGTGTTAAAAGAAATTTTGTTGAAATACCATTGTCATGAGTTGAAGCATTTGATCTGAGGTTTGAGTAGCTATTTATATCGATGTACGTGGACGTAGTTCCTAATATGGAGTAACTATTATTCCAATTCCGTAACTTCCGTTGTAGCTTGTTTACGCTGTCTTCCATTCCAGGGAATATGGCCGGTTTCGGCCCGTCTTCTCGTTCTGTTTCCCGCCTCAGCAAACCGGTTGTGGCTCTACAACTAGAATTGCTTCAACTCTAAATGGTCTCTGTTTAGTTTCTTTCTCCTCTCGAGTCGATTTCATTTCCGCTCGTGTCCCAGCCTATTCCCAACATCCGGTGATCTGCAAATATCATCACCGGATGTGGGGGGAAAGTGTTTCTTTTTCTTTCGTCTTTCTTACTCGTGCTTGGATCCACCCTCTGAGAAAAAAATTCATAAAACAATTTCACCCCTTTTTTGAGTGCATATAACTGTATAGATGAGTCGCCTTCTTTAAAACTAGGACTCTCTGCAAATTAATGTAAAAATAAACAGCTTGTAGAATGCATACTAACAAAAGCACCGTTAAAGTCCCGAAATTAACAATAAGTCACAGGTTATATCGTACCTACTACAGGTTCATAATCTAGGTTCTATGTCATCCAATCTTCGGTAGTTCTTTAAATAGACCCCTTTTACAAATTAAAATTTATTAATATTACAGAAATAAAACAATTTTGTGTGGTTACGATTTTAGTGGTATTACTATAGTGTTATTATTATTATAGTCCACACGATCTGTTCTGTCAGTTATAAGACGATTTATTTTAATCTTAAATCTTAAATACATATATATAAAATTGGAGTGGTGTCTGTACATTTATCCGATTGGGTTCAAAGTTTTGTATTTCCACTAAATTAGTATTCCTGATAACGCTTTTAAGTTTAGAAAATTTTATGTCTGTGCGTCAATCAAGTCCAATTGGCTGAACAGATTTTGTTGGTTTTTGGGTACAATGTTAAGCTCAATTCTGCGGGAGATATAGGCTATAAAACTTTTTGATAGCTCAATATAGGGCGGAGAACAGGGCTTTTAAATAGATTTCAAAATTCTAATTTTATTTTTTATAAAAAAATGTATATAACCAAAGTTGCTGAAGAAGCTATAGCCAATAATTTATGTTTTGTGAACATTTCTGTAGAAAGAACTGTTAAAGAAATTTGTTTCCAAACGCTATCAAAAAATATTTATATTTATTTTTTAAACAAATGCCAAATATATTATTTAAATAGTTTATAAATCACGCCTTACCTTGCCTAAACTATTACTAATATAATTATCACCTCTTCTTCAAAAACGCTTAAATAAAATCTACGAGTGTGTATATAGAATAATAATTTCTAAATTATTGTGATATCTGCCAATAAGGATTTTCTAAAATTGTATCCCTAAAGGGAACGTAAGGATAAAGTAAGAAAAGAAGGGAAATTGAGCCCAGACTGATCTTCTATAAAGTCAGGAAGTTAATACTTAAGAAAGGGCTCCTATTTTGAATGTAAGCATATACATAATATATTAATAAAAGATAATTCCAATTTCAACCCAGGGATGTGAAAAGCCACGGGGAGATACGGAAGGAAAATACCGCTGCTTTTCCCGAAAAATCTAGCTCCAGCTAGTAAGTAATCAGATTTCAGAAACTGCACTAATTTAAAGACAAAATTATAAAAGTACATGCCTTCTTTATTGGATCTCAATTTACTCTTTCTTAACAAGGAAGCAGCTACTGGTAGGCCATGCAAACTTCAAGACCCTCTGTACAAAGGGCTACATTGACATTGTTTTATGTTCCTGGATAAATTTACATTCCACATTTAGCGTAACTTAAACTGGCTTTGTCTTTATAAGCAATTGTTTTGTTTGGAATTTCCTCCTGTTATTTCTAATAAACTCATTAATATAAAGTGTATATATTAACTCGCACCTACAATACAAAAATGTCTTATTCAATATGAGGAGGTAAACTTTAAATTATATTACTACTTGACAAAAAGTATATGTTCATTGGTTGGTATTTGGAAAAATATCAAAATATTAAACAAAATAATTTATAGATGATCAGTCTTAAGTTTATATTATCAGAATCATCTCTTCCTCCATTTAATTTGATATTAATAATGAATCAGATTAAATCAGAACACTTGAGATTAAATATCTTATTATTAATTAAGTTGTTTAGAAGTTACAGTTGTGTATTTTAATTGTCAGGTTCTTCCGATGATCTGTACAGTCTTTACTAGTTGCGCATACCGTTTAAGGTTGGCACTCCCCTAAATGGAATTTAACAGGAAGCCTCGAAAGTGTAATCTATACATTAAACATAACATGTAATAAACCTCTGTTTACTTGAGAATAATTTAGAAAGTTGGGTTGGGGACTACAAGATAAGATGTACTCCCTAGATCTTTCAGTGGATTGTAATGAATCACTTGGTTTTTACTACACCACAAAAGCTTCCTATTTGGTATTAATTACCACGAGTAAAGCGGTCTTTTAAGAAATGTGATTTTTGTCTTCGTTTTAGTTCTCTACATCAATAATTGCTTAATTTTAAGTTATCTCCACTTGTTAATATTATAAACAGGTCTAGTGTGTGCTAGTCAGCACACAGCGAGGGTCCGTATGCCACACTGTATAGTGTTTAACTGTAAAGTGTATAAACAGTGTTTTTTTTTAAAATGCTAAAAAGCTTACTTTGAATTATCCTAAGGGTCTGATATTCTCTGCCTGATATTCTCTGAACACACTCTGATAAAGTATTTTTTTGCCACTGAACCGGACTACAACCATATAAATCCATCGAAAAGACCATACTTTAAAAAAAAACGTATTTTGTCAATAAGAAATAAAATAATATTTTTTTCAAAATTTCCAAAAAGTGGTATGTTAACTTTTAGTCGAAGAATATTCAGGAATTTTTTCAGATTTTTTGCACTTCACATAAGCGAGATAGAGAGGAGGGGGGGGGGGGGGCACGTTTCACACCCGCTTCAAACTTGCCTACGCTCGCCCTCTCAAAGTTATAACCAAAGAATTATATATTTTTGTAATCAGCTCGACGTACCCTTTCATATGATACCCCTCACGGTGTCGAAAAAAAAATATAAAAAATTTAACCTTTTAAGTTTTTTTTACCCTAATTTTTTTGAATAATATTTTTTTAAGTCGCTATATTTTTAAAATATGTGGGTAGGTACAAGATACTTATACATGCCAAATTTTAAAGTGATCGGACGAAAGGTGTAGCCGTGAGAGCAGGCGACCGGACAGACGGACAGACACACGCAGGAAAATATCCTATAAGGGTCCTTGGTTTTGCCTACGGACCCTAATAAATTAGTGGGCTGTTATTAATGTTTTAATCATATTGAAAATAAGCTGTTTCTAAACGAGTTTATGTTTACCTTACTATTACTAAATATCTTAATTTCTTAAATTATTAGATATAATTTAAATAGTAAATTGTATTTTAATAGTAAATAAATTATTACTAAATAGTAAATTGTAGGGATTGCCGAGGGGCGCTTAGCTTCATTTACCAAACACCAATGCCATATTTATTCTGTACCTTAGAACTTAAATAACCAATGCCAATTTTTGGAGAATTTATTTAGGCTCGTGGATGTTGCTTGTTTTAGCCTATTTTATTGCAAGAACAGCCTATCTTCTTCGGCTCTCCCTTATGCTAGAATTCAATTACCACAACCATAAATATGTTTGGTACTAATAGGTCAAATCTTGATAATGAAACTTTTGTTTTTTGACATTGATTGTTTTAGTTCCAAGGTACAGGATTATATCTATATTTACATAATTGTTAAAAGTATGAAATATCCCATGATGCAACTGGTAAGCACAGTTGTTTATGGTGCGGAATACAAATATAGGATCGCCTAATAATCTACAAAATATAAATTAAACAGCAACATTTAACACTGTAGTCAAACAAAAAATGACAATTGCCAGTTTTTTCAATAAAAAATTTACCGGTTTAGTTGATTAGTTATTGTTAGCTGTTGCAATTTTTTTAGGCTCTCCTAAAAGATGGGATTTTAACATATATTTTCTTTGTTTCCTAAATAACAAAGGATATCAGGATGATTGTTTTTAGGTTATCATTACTGTTATTGTGTTGGTAACTCACAGAAATAAGGGAAGTTGAAAATTCGGTATAATCAGTTCTTTTTGTAAATAATAAAATGGCACTAAAAATTGTGTTTTTCAAAATGCTATTAAAATTATTTATATTTGTAAATTTAAAAAAAAAAAACTCATTTTTAAATTTTTAGGTCGACAGCAAGTACAGCTGTAAAATGTTTTACTCAAATCCGTCGAACATGAAAAAAAGGTACATAAGTTTCTTTTGAAAAGACACTGGGAAGTTCTCCCCTTAAATTCAAGTTGCCGGTTAAATTTATTATAATAATATTATATTTGCTTTTCCACCTGAAACTAATTATACGTTTCAATTGTATTATTAAGAAATATTCAAATATAATAACAGTAAACATAAATAATTGCGTCTAAGTTAACTTAATACATTTCTGGATATTGACTTTAAATTTGTTTGAAGACTAAGCCAATATTATTCCTATACACGTCTTCATCTCTGTTATTAAAAATCCTTTTAAAAATAATAAATGCACTCCTATGGTTTGCTAGATCGTATGACCTAAATTATTTATGACCTATTTTATCCATATCCTACTACTCGATGCCCCGCATACTATACCCCGCTATTTCTTTTGTAATATCCTTCTAACAGTCTTTTTTTCTTGAGAAGGAAATAAGCCCATCCAATTGGTGGTTTCTTTTATCTGTTATTCTACTCTGTATACGCTGTCACAAGATTCAAATAATAATTTAAGTTAGATAGTTAACTGTGAAGATTTTGGAGCGCTTTTGTACTTACAAATTTTAATTTCACTAAATGCGTGTAAGGCTTTCATTGAGCAGAAAAACACGGAGATTATATATTTTTTAAAGAAAACAACTTATTTTTTGTAGTGTTTAATTAGCAATAAGATAATGAATGAGTATTTGTGGGAATGGTTCCGTAATCCAGTAGTAAAGGCTAGTGTTTGAGGACCGAGCTAGGCTATAAGAAGGTAGAAGTGGTGGAGACTGGAGACCAGGAGAAGCGGGCCAGGTTAGAGTGTATCCCCGTGCCACGGCTTAGCCCTGCTTCCGGTCCCCTCAATACAAACTCTCCCCTTTAGAACCTGTTTCATTCACTTCTACTTCTTTTTTTTATCCTTTTATATTTTTTTTTCTTATTCTCTTCCAATTCCATTCATAAATCCTTGGAAGCTGGATTCTCCACTCCCTCTAGAAGAGAAGGCTTTTTTTCTTTATTAATTTTATTTTATTGGCTATCGTTTCTTAACAATTAAGAAACTCTGCGATTATATTTTTTTTTATCTCTACCAGTATTATTACAATGTTTTTCAGAAGATTAGTGATTTAGAGAAAATTTTGTTTGGTTTATGAAGCTATTAAGCAATTAAAAACTTCACGAATATAAATCGTATATGCTAATTTTATTCCTGGAACTTATTGCTAAATGTATTTATTACTTCTTAATTTTAAATATTTTTAGATATTTATTATATATATATATATATATATATATATACAGGGTGATCCAAAAGTTCGGCAACGGCTTAATATCTCCGGTTATAATTGAGATATTAAGTTCCCGTTTGCGGGTATCTTAATAATTTGTAAAAAACTACTTTTTTGGTGGGTAATCATTTTTTCCGCCATATTGGTTGCCGCCATATTGGATTCAACTTTGAAATTTTAAATTGGAACACCCATAAAGTGATACATTTTTAGAAAGCCCTTAAAAAAAGAAAACATTTGCCGCAAACCCGAGTTTTCTATCTACTCCCGTTCCAAAATGGCAGACACTCAAAGTGTAAAAAATAACCCTTTTTTTTTTTGTTATTTTCAATAGTTTAGTATGGTATGAAAAATCGGCCCAAGACAACTTAGACTAACATTTTCTCATAGAATCTCGGTCCCAGATCCTATAAAATATAATAATAAAATTAAATATTTATTGCATTAAGCTCGCTTCGATGATAAACCTACGTGATGCTTAGTAAATTTGTATTATTTAAAATGTGTACAACAGGTGGTTGTTTACTTTTTGTTTTTGATTTTCATCGAAATGAGATTTATTTTCATCAATATCTCGGAAACTATGACTTGATAGCTAACTATGTTCCCTGATCTGGGACCGAGATTGTATGAGGATGTTAGTCTGAGTTGTCTTGGACCGATTTTTTATATCATACTAAACTAATGAAAATAACAAAAAAAGAGTAATTTTTTACACTCTGAGTGTCCGCCATTTTGGAACGGGAGTAGATAGAAAACTCGGGTTTGCGGCAAATGTATTCTTTTTTTAAGGGCTTTCCACAAATGTATCACTTTATGGGTGTTCCAATTTAAAATTTCAAAGTTGAATCCAATATGGCGGCAACCAATATGATGGCGGAAAAAATTATTACCCACCAAAAAAGTAGTTTTTTACAAATGATTAAGATACCCGCAAACGGGAACTTAATATCTCAATTATAACCGAAGATATTAAGCCGTTGCCGAACTTTTGGATCACCCTGTATATATATATATATATATATATATATATATATATATATATATATATATATATATATATATATATATATATATATATATATATATATATATATATGTATCGTATTACATGTTTTAATCTCATCCTACCTAAAAAATAATATTTTAACCTTGGAACTTCTTTAGACTGTTACTCCCCTTATGAACAACAGAAGTGTGATATTCCTTTGTCCCAAAGTACATTGGACTAAGCATCACTTTGTCTTAATAGTTATTTAGTTAAAGTCATTTATATTCTAAAAACACATAGGGGAGTAACAATCTAAAGAAGTACCTTAATCTCTATGGCTGAATATAAGTTCTTCCTCGTTTTTCACAATAAATTGCATACATAGATCATTCACGTGGGGATTTGTTATAGTAAATTGATTTTAAACTCTGTTACAACTTCGAGTGTCAATTTTTAATTAATAATACTTTTTATCAATTTAATGAGTCATTTTTACAAACATCCTGAGGAAATGTGTTTAAATTATATTATGATAATTAATAATTTTATATCATTATTGGACGAATTGCCACATGAGAATTAAAAGTTTGATCAAACTTCAAAAGTTTGATTTGACAAAATATGTTTAGACTTTTTTCGATTCCCAGTTGAGCCATAATTATTTTTATTCAATATTGCATTGCACGTTCTTTTAAAAATACAGGTATAAATAACTAAGTTTGTGCTCATGCTAAAAAGAGAAACCTATGAACTCAGAACTTTTATATTAATATGGCACCAACAATGGGCTAATTATGACCCACCATATTTGTTATTTTCTCATATAAGTAGTATATTAAAATAGTAAGTATTATTATGCCGCGAAAATGCGATGTTGATGGATTTACACGTTTTGAGGTACCCTTGAATCCAAAAGAGTGTTGTCCTTTTTTATAAAAAAAAAAAGTTCAGTCATGCACCATGACTTAATGAGCGAATTTTCAAAGAAATCTACCTATTATTGGCTTATGATAATATAGGAAAATTTTGGTTTTGAATTTGGATGGGTGAAAAAAAAATTGGTACACAGGGGTACGGGGTACAAAAGTCAAAATAGTACATACCCTTAAAGATGCATGTCGTTGGAAAGATCTTTGTACAGTAATTGTTGTTATATACACTTTTGTCATATTTTCTTATAAGAGGGAGGTTAAATGGAAAAAAAACACAATTTTATGCTATTTTTGACCCTTGAATTGTCAAAATTTGACCCCTAATGAACTCTAAAAATTCTGGCCAACGAACTCATCTTTTCTTTTGATACTATTGAAATTTTAAAATTTGTTTGGATTTTGTATGTGCATCCTAGCGTGAGATATCGTCAGGAGTGACATACATATTACATACATAAAAAATATGTGTGGTGTCGCAGGACACCCGGTAGGAACGAAGTTCCTTACAGTTTTCATTAAATATAAATTATAAAATTACACTGCTAAGTACGTATACGTTGCTAACTACTTATACATGGCGGAGTTAGAAAAGAGACAAAATTTAAAGTAACGAACTATTTGTACCTAGCAGAGTTAAAGCAAAATTAAAAGAAAATCATTATTTGTATCATTAAAGCGAGCGTCTTTCTATAAATATATATTGAATATAAGAAAAAACCTGATCATGATGAGTTTATAGTTAAAGAGTATGTTGGATTGAAATAGCACTGTTTTCTACCTAATTCCCGGCCTATTAATTTAAAATAATATAAAATATATCTCTCCCCTACTCTAAAGCTTCTGCATGCATCCGGTTGAAATTTTACATGCCCTTTTTAATTGTACTTTAGACAATGTGTAAGAAGTTTTATTAAAATCGTTATACGTTAGAACGGAAGATATCGGTAAAAACGCTGTTTTCTTTATTTTAAACGTTTGGGTCCACTATAATAAATTTAGCGATCTTTATTACTTCATAACAGTGTCGGTGTTTACTAAAAAAAAATATTTCAAAAAGTTTTTTGTCTCAATAAATAGATAAAGTTAGAATTTTTTCTTGGATTAAGTATACGCAGTATTATAATAATATACCTAATTTATTGAAATAAGCGTCACCACAGATCAATTATTTTACTTTTAACAATACCGTGATTATATTTTCTATATTTATAAAACCAAGTGACATTTTGACGTATAACAAAAATAAACAAAACAAGTCAAGGAACAGGCTTCCTTAATAACATTTTTCCCGTCTTCTTGAAGCTTACGTTTACACGAGCGTTGCGCGTGAACGCTTGGGCGGATAACGTTTTCCTACGAACTCAGCCTGGGCATTGGTAAAATGAACATGTGTACCAAATTTCAAATAACTCAGAGATCTTTTACTCAAGTTATCGTCATCGGTAGATTTCGTGACGGATTTTGCGTGACGGTGATTTTGGTCGTTTTTTTCGGACTCACTCCCGGGCTCCAGAACGCGCCCGTTTAAGGAACTCCGTTCCAAAAAGTGTTAAATTTCAGGAATCGATTGAGAATGGTCTAAAACGGATTTCCATGGAGAAAATTTTTTAAATATTCGCATTACAAAAATTTTGAAGCCATTGCAATAGCTTTGTTTTTCGAAAATTCTCTAAAACAAATATCGGTTTGTCGTCTGTGTGGATCCTAATCTACTGGACCAATTTTAACGAAATTTGGGATACAGGTTCAGA
Organism: Gerris lacustris; assembly: GCA_951217055.1. NCBI lineage: Eukaryota > Metazoa > Arthropoda > Insecta > Hemiptera > Gerridae > Gerris > Gerris lacustris. The sequence goes on along the minus strand of OX578283.1, from coordinate 19,906,207 downwards.
ACAATCATATCCTGAGGTGATATCGAGAAATGAATTTTAGCTCTAAATTTGGAGGCGCTGACCCCAAAAAAATTCTGTAGAAAAAATGTAAAAAATTATTTCTCAAAAAACGGTTCCGACGCTTCAACAACAATTCAACACAAATTCTTAAATGTAGTTCATTTAAATACCAATTTAACGATATGAGTCGTTTTCCCGGGAAAAATCTAGTTACTGAGATATCGATGTAAATAATTTTGATGTTATTGACACCTGTAAGGTGGGATGTTAGCAAACAATAGACGATTTTGAATCTGAAAATTTCTTGAAGTGCATAACTAAATGTTGTGTAGGTCTTCAATTACGTTACACTGTGCACATTGCACATTGTACCGAGTCTCTTTTCCTTATCAAATGTAAATATTTATTGCAAATACCGCGAATAATTCTTATATATATATATATATATATATATATATATATATATATATATATATATATATATCTATAATATAAGTGGCAATGTCCTGATTGACTGACTGACTGACATAGAATCAACGCACAGCAAAATCTGCTTAACCGAGAGACTTGAAATTTTGAGGATATACTCGGTTCATATCATAGGCATCCACTAAGAAAGGATTTTGCGAAATTTTTATTTTTGTACCCAGGGGTACGGGGTACAAATGTCAAAGTAATGAATACTTTTAATGATGCATATCGTTGAAAAGCTCATTAAAAGTACAGTAATTGTTGTTATGTACAGTTTTGTCATATTTTCATTTAGGAGGGGGTAAAATGGAAAAATGTGTATAACTACATCTTATATAAATGAAGAGTGTCTATGAGTGTACTGCTTACATGAGATTATAAAGTTAAAATGTTGGTACACAGAAGTACGGGGTACAAATGTCAAAGTAATTGATAGGTACCCTTTATGATGCATATCGTTAAAAGGCTCTTTAAGAGAAAAGTAATTGTAATGTACGTTTTTGTCATTATTTTCATTTAGGAGAGGGGTAATAAGGAAGAGTCAACGTATGTGTGTGTGTGTTCTTTATTCAAATCTACCGTTTTATTCCGTTTTGAATGAATATTTGCACACTTGTCCTTCAAAGCAAGGGGAAAAGGGGAAGGTCACTGACTTCATGCATGTTCGAAATTTTGATTTTGGTACACAGGGGTACGGGCTACAAATGTCAAAGTAATGAAAACCCTTCACGATGCATACTGTTGAAAATCTCTTTAAGAGTGCTGTACAATTATTGTTATGTACATTTAGGGGGGTAAAATGGAAAAATATATCTATATCTATGGATAAAAAACTAATAATTGTTGTGTCTGTACATTTATCCGATTGGCTAAAATTTTGTATTTTTTTTTTATTATTATTATTTTTTTTAAAATACCTTTATTGAATAGTACAGAAGGAAAATACCACTGCTTTTCCTTTTTAAAAATTTAGTCGGAATGAATTACAAATTTGGGATATTAGCAAATTATCTTATCAAAGGGGAGGGATAGAATCTAGATATTCTCGCTTTGTAAAATAATTTAAATGTTTCTTGATGGTAGTTTATAAATCCATTAAATTGAAAATAAAACACCCCGTAGCGAAGCACGGGTATTCAGCTAGTATATATATATATATATATATATATATATATATATATATATATATATATATATCTATATATATATATATATATATATATATATATATATATATATATATATATATATATATATATATATATATATATATATATATATATATATATATATATATATATATATATATATATAAATAAATAAATAAATACTAATTATTCTATTTAGTAAAAATTGAATAGATAAAAATGATGCAAGTTGCTCATTAGAATGGTTAGGCAAAGAAACTGTTGACTGGACTAGCTGTAGAGGTCGAGTGACCGATAGAGCCGAGAGCGAGGAGCACGAGGTTCCGAACCTCTCGCCCAGCATATAAGAAAATAAAAGGACACCAAAAACTGGTTCGTCCTTTCTTGTTGTTGTAGGCACCTGATGCCGGTGCTGATGACTGGGTGCTTATACAAGCCAAGGAGAAACAAGGATCGAGACTTACTCACTTTGCTACTGTGGTACGCAATACACTTCCCTACCGGTCCCCCTGGTACACTCCCTTCTCCTACACTATGGTACCCCTCGCACCTCGACCGAAGACTGTACCCACCTCTAACCACTTCTCTCTTAGTCTAAACCCCATCCACACATCCACTTACAACTAAACCCTTTCTTTAATAACCCGTGTTCCACAGTGTATGTGTGCCTTGCCTACATTTGGATACAAAAATCAAAATCGATTATTAAAGGGGAAAAAGAAAGAAAAAAAAGGCTATTCTATAATAAAAAGAAAAAGTCATTATTGAAAGAGGCCCTATGAAGACGAAGGATATGAAGAAGGAGATGGAGCTTCGTTTCCAAGGTGCCCGGATCCTGTCAATGTAGTGTTATTTTTTTTATTCCTTCGTCTTTTTTGTTCTCTTTTTTTTCGCCGGTGCTACCTGTTTTTAGTGGCGGGCGTACCCTGGATCCGAGATGAAGAGATGTAATATACAAGATTTATAGCTGGTATGATTAAACAGAAGTCCTACCTTACGTTGCCTGCCACCCGCAATAATAATCTGGCAGGAAAAGGAGAACCCAGCTTTAGAAAGGGGTCCTGTTACTTTGTAGCGACTTGATCGAGCTTTTCCTTAAAGCTCTTTAAAAACAATACTCTACTAAAATGTACACAATTTTTTCTTATTATTGGATCCATGAATAATATACAATATTATCATTATTTAGCTTTTTTGAATCTCAATAGGCTTCTTTTATATACCATTGCAGATTCCCAAAACTACATTTTATAAGTTAAGACATACTCGTACTCCATTTCCAAAAGGACTATCCCAATGCCTTGTTATTAATTAATTTTTCTGTTTAATATAATAGTTATCGTTTGAATACATTTGAACTTGCATATTTCGCCTTTCTTAAAACAACCTTATCGAAAAAATTAAATTCTTTTAGAAAGTAGAATCCTCAGCCAAATCCTAACCGTGAAAAATGGGCCAAGTTCCAGACCCTCGACCAAAAAAATCAGCATATCAAAATAGCGATACCTACTTTGTGGCCAAGTCTACTCTTTATTTAGTCCATAACCTCACTTCACTCCTACTTTCATGAGCAAGACTACTCATTTATTTGTATTGCTAAACACTTGGCCTGTTTCTAAAATGATGATAGCCTGACTATTTTTTGAGGGGTCTGGAACTTTTTTCTTTTCTTCTGACTTCTCTCCTTCTTATTATCTACGTAACTCATGAGTACACATGATACTAATGTTTTATACCTCATTCAGAAACTGGCCAATTGTTAAGCAATAAAAATAAATGATTAGTCTTGCTCATGAAAGCAGGAGTGAGGTTATGGACTAAAGAAAGAGCAGATTTGGCCATGAAATAGATATCACTACTTTGATTAGCTGACTTTTTTGGGTTGGGGTCTGGAACTTGGCCCAATTTTCTCGGTTAGGTTTGTGCTGAGGATATCATTCCTTTTAGTTGGCTTCAGTATCGTTGGTGTCGATCTAATTTTTTTAAGAGGCACTGAAGGGAGCAGCGCTGTATTTTCCCCGTATGAAATTAAGCCGTCAAAGAATAATCCGGGAATAGAGTATTTTCTATGTGTGATAATTCACAGTTCTGCAAAATTTAACAAACTTTACTACTACTAAGATACTACTAGGTACTAAGAAATTCAAAATCAGAAAAAAGTCACAAAAAATGTCATTTATAACTGAAAAATTAATAGAAATACGAAGAAAATTCAATAAGAGGAAAAATTGATTTTTATATTTCCAAATTTTCTTAAAGAATTAAGATCAGAAGAACTTTAGACGCATTTTCTGTGAAAACTGTACTTATAGGAGAAATTTGGACTTCAGATTCGGAATTTTATTCTGGTGCTTTTTTTACAGGTTGAGTTATTATTATTCTACAAATCGGTACAAAAGTACATTCAATAATTTTTTTTAAAAATAAACAAATGAAACAGCCCTAAAGTACAAATTGAGGCCTTTCAAATAATAACAAACTTCTACTAAAAAAATAGTCTCGTGACATGGCACTCGAGGAAAAATTTACTCTCATGTTTTCAGCAAATAAGACGAATTTATAAAATTATAAATACTCGATTTAAAGAGCATTAGTGTGAGATTTTAGCCATCCTATCAGATATAAAATCGGTTTTATAATTGCCAATTGCGGACGCTATGAGAAATCAAACCCAAAGTTAAAAAATAGTAATCAAATCTGGCTCTTACTAAGGTACAACCGATAGAGGTGCGAAAAAAAAGTCAGAATCAAACTTGCAGATCTTTCAAAATCAGCAGATCTTTGTGCAATCAGTTTTCCGATACTTTTCAATTCTTTTTTACAGTTTTCTATAAGGTACTTAAGCTTAATCTATGTTTCATCTTTCAAAAGATTTATCTTAAGAGGAAGCAGAGATGAATTGGTTCAAGTAAAGATACACTGCGCATGCTTACTGGAACTTGGCCTTGCGCACCGCCGTTATCTCAGATTTGGCAAGATGAACTTGGTAGCTATAGTTGCGACAATATGTGCATCTTATTATTTACAAAACAATGTTTTGGCCATTTATCATCGTTATAGAGACTATAGTATTCTTGTTTTACTTTTATTCGCTTATAATGCTAACTTTATTGTGTTTTTTATACTGAAGTATATATTGTTATTTTATAAAAGCAAATTGTTCATTTTTATTTTGGTTTTTATGACGACTACTTTTCAGGTACCATACTTATACTCGTCCCAAATCACCCACAAAAACAACTTTGTAGCATTGAGTAAGCAGCTTGAGCTTAAAAGCCGCCATTTTACGTTCTACATTATAAAAGAACAGTTGAAAAGAAGTAAGTTTAATCGGTTGAGTTCAAAATCTGATTAGAGTGATATAAATAAAGAAGGGGGGGAAAAATATATAAAGTTTTATACTTTGAAAAGTATCAGTGGACCCAGGGAAGCCATTACTCGAGATATATCCTACCGTTTTATGACTTTGGAAACAGAAAAAAGTCCTTTCAAACCGTTTAAAACCGTCGTAAACTATGTCAAGGATGCTCTAAGCAACAAGAAAAAATAAAAACCACTGAATTCCACCTCAATTTATATCTTAACATTCACCTTTATAGTCTCTGTGACATTTTATATTTGTAATTTTTTATTTTATCTTCTCTTCTGTCTTTTTGATCACTCTTAGATCCTACTTATTGGTCGTTACTTCTTATATTGGATTTATTAACAGTTTATAGGTTTTTATGTATATTTATCTCTCTCAGAACTTTATATTTCTCTCTAGAAAAAAACGAAGTAAAAAAAAAAAGAAACCGTTAATAGAAACCCAAGTTAATTTGAATGTATTTTTTTACACAGAGATAAAGATAAGAATGCAATAAAAAGCACAATAATTACATTTGGTCATTTTCAAGTTATATGGGTGTTGTATGAGTTATTAAACAAAAATAATTTACTTGAAATATATTTAAAATTAATTGGCAAAACTATCTTGTGCCAAATACATATCGTGTAAAGTTGCTCTAATTTTTAATGGCGAAGTTACAACAACAAACTGGTCGATTTTGTTCGTAAGTTTTTGCACTATAAGTACATTCCTCAACATTTCTATGGTTTGGTATTCTCAACATCTCTATAGGTATATTCCTCACCATTTCTATGGTTTGGTATTCTCAACATCTCTATAGGTATATTCCTCACCATTTCTATGGTTTGGTAATCTCAACATCTCTATAAGTATATTCCTCAACATTTCTATATTTTGGTATTCTCAACATCTCTATAAGTATATTCCTCTTCATTTCTATGGTTTGGTATTCTCAACATCTCTATAAGTATATTCCTCAACATTTCTGTGGTTTGGTATTCTCAACATCTCTATAAGTATATTCCTCTTCATTTCTATGGTTTGGTATTCTCAACATCTCTATAAGTATATTCCTCAACATTTCTGTGGTTTGGTATTCTCAACATCTCTATAAGTATAAGTATATTCCTCACCATTTCGATTTCGATGTAAAAATAGATCTTCAGAAAGTAATATTTTTTATTTAATTATTACGTTATCGTATAAAGTTATAAACATATGCTTACTTTGCGATCAGAAATATGAGATGCACTTGTGTTATTTAACAGTCTAAAAAATTATGTATGTGTCTCTTGTATTTTCAATTTTTTACCATTTATAAATAATAAGATATCGCTCAACAAAGTAGAAGATCTAGAAGTACATTTTAATTTGTGAGATCCTCATTTTTTTTCTTTACACAAAACCTTGCTTATATTAACAACTATTGACTATTGTCCACTATTGTTCTACAGATGGTGGTCAATTTTTACTTGATAAAATATCAGGAGTGGACACGCATGCGGTCAATGAGAGCCGTATTCCGGTTTTTACGTATATTATAATGTCACACCCTAGTTACGTAGTATTAAATACAAGAATTTTAGTTTAATTTAATTATTATAGTCACATATTCTACACTAAGAAGTTTAATTGTTAACTGTACAAATGTACACTTATAAGAAACATGCTCCGATGATTCCAAGGCTACTTTTGAAGCGATTGCGTACGATTTGTGCTTTTCATACAAAATTTTCTACCACACCTACCACCTACTATGGAACCAACTATGTACAAGGGGGGCAATTGCCCAGGGGCCCGGGTCTCCAGGGGGCCCCGCCCTCCGAGGGGTGGCCCTGGTTTTTCAACCAATCAACCAAAAAGGCAAGGCGGCTATTGTGATCAGTGGTGTAACTATAGGCCCGGGCCCAAATTGCGGGTGGGCCCTCGGTGCCAGGGGGCCTCCCAAATCCAAAAAACATGAAACTACTATCTTTGTACCAAATGTCGATGGGGGCCCCTTTAGAGCATAATAAAATCCAACTTGGAATTATACTTCTATACCATATTGTCAGGGGCCCTATTCAGTTCAGAACGATTTTTTTTTTGGCGGGGGACCCCCAATTCCCTAGCTACGCCACTGATTGTGATGATCTTAAAATTATTCCTAATTTGTCAAGAGTATGGAAGTTTGAATTCTTGTGTTTGATTTAGGTACTTAGTTTTTTGTGATGTATGCGTCTTATTCAATATGGTCAATGTTAATTACAGGAGAGAAACTGACAGACAAATCATATTAACAAACTGATATTAATAACTTTTACATTTTTACTTATAATGCAATTTTTATAAATAAAAATTTGTTGCTTAACTATTTTGATTTGCTTACTCTTAATGTCACTATTTTACCAAACAATTTATATTATGTTTTATTTAATATTATATATTATACAAAGTGTAAAAGAAGGTTTTTTAATGAAACTTACTAGCTACAAAACAACTCAATTATTTGTTTTTTTAGCCCATCTTAGTTAAACTTCAAAATTCGTCCCCACCAAACATCTTTTCCTTTCAAGGACAAACTTGCCCTCAGAAACCTATAAAGAGAGAGGGCCCCGGACCCACCGCCGTTAATAGTTCAAAGGGGCCCAGATACTAACTTGCCTAGGGGCCCGGAAATCCTCTTAGCGGCCCTGTTTTTAAGTAATATGCTCAAAAAACGATTTACCACCAAGACCTGCTTCTAAGATTGATAGATTCATGAGACGACTCAGTCATAACCGCCTCGCCTCGTGCAGGTAATAAACATTTACCCTTTTTAGGAACTTATTACACAATTTATTGTTATATAGGTTATAGGGTTACTTCTTTTTAGGTCGGTAGCTGTGTATCAAAACAATTATGACCTTCCTCTGTGAACCAAATTTTTATACCTTCGTGACAGCAGGAAATACTAAGCATAGTGAAAGGCGAATAAATGATCTGAGAAAGACAATCTTACTTTACATTATGCATCTATATGATAAACTATCTTTGTCGAAATCCTTTAACTACGAATAGAGTTTAGTACAAAGGCTTTATAAATCATAGGTTTTTTGAATCCATCCCTCCAAATGATATGAATGGGCCTAAATGGTAGTTGCAGGGTGGAAATTAGCATTTATTGGTTAGCCCTTGGTTGGGATGTGACTATATAGGATGTTGTTATACGGGATGTAAGAACATAGGGCCGGCAGACTGAGATGCGCCCTGTTCCATGCCCTTGTGAAGAGATGCTTCCGGTCTGAAGGAGTCTGGTACCGTAGTAGTTTGAAAGTGTTAGCGATGACCCCGCACCTGCTCTAAATTCCCACACCCCCGTATCCACCTGCTGCAGGAAAACATGTGCCCTTCCCCCCCTTACACACACGCGCACAACACACATCTCTCTATGCTTTTTCCATCCCTATACACCCCATTTAAATCATTGTTATTTTAACCTCCTTCTGTTATCTCTCTCTCACTCTATCACACTTCTCTCTCTCTCTCGCTTTATATATCACTCTCTTTCTTTAGATGTATACATATAATATGTTACGATCATCCGTAACACCCCCCAACCCCTAAAGAGTCTTTAGCAAATAAAAAAAATAAAAAGATTACGGTTACGGAATTTGTTAGAAATGCTTTGACATAATATAAAGATATACAACGCATTTATTACGATATCTGTGGACACCTTTCCTTATTATATTTTATATAATATCTTTTAAATTTCTTAAATATTTTAAATATTCTTTCTCATAACACCTGAAGTTTCATCCTATTATTGTTCCTAACTGTGTTAGATGCAAATCTATTTATTGAGAAATTTAATTAGGTGTGCAACCAAGCCGTTCTTGAAATCACATAGAAAAGTTTTATTTTTATTTTCATATCTAGCATTAAATATTTTCGTACCTTTATATAATTTAACTTTAGCTGTTGATTTGTCTTTTCTAATATTTATTTTATTCGTAGTTTCTGCATTATTTATGTAGAAACATATATTATGGTATAAGACAAAGAATATTAATGGGAAAATTGTTCATTGGGGACCTGTTTAGTGCTACCAGCTCTCAATCAAATGTGGCCATCATCAGTGCCAGAAATAAAAATTGAATCAGTTCCTGCTCCAGCACTGTTGATGATATTTGGTTGATTGACACAGTAAACTATAAAGTTCAGAATCAACTCTGTCTCACTCACTAGTTTCCTGCTACTTCTTCTTTAGCACTGTTGATGATATTTGGTTGATTGACACAGTAAACTATAAAGTTTAGAATCAACTCTGTCTCACTCACTAGTTTCCTGCTACTCCTTCTTTAGTACTGTTGATGATATTTCGTTGATTGGCACAGTGAACTGTAAGGTTATTAGCTCAAACACGATTTTTTTGTATTCCATTAGTTAATAGTTTGCTGAATTATATGTGGACGTTTTAATCATTATTAAAGAATAATTAGAAATGAAAGGACCAATAACGATCGAAAATACATATTTATTATTAATTATAATTAGAAGAACTTTAACATCTATCGTTTGAAATTCATATTTTACCATTTTGGTAGTATTTATACTACAGAAAGATTAAATTTTAATTTAAATCAAATTATAATTATTATTAACTACGGGAAACAGACAGAGAAAAAAAAACAGAGAAAAAAATACACTCGAGCGCCGGGATTTGAACCACGAGCCTCTATATTTCCAGTATAGCGCTCTACCAACTAAGCTACGCAGGAGAATGAGTTTTCTGACGTTAATGATACCTTGTCCCGAATTTAAGCATTCAATTTTCCACATAAGTCTTAGAAGTCAACATTAATGACATAGAACTAGACCGAGAAATAACGCTTATAATTATGAAGTACCCAATTAGTACCTGTACCTAGTACAATCAATTAGAAATTCATATTTTACCATTTTGGTAGTATTCATACTACAGAAAGATTAAATTTTAATTTAAATCAAATTATAATTATTATTAACTACGGGAAACAGACAGAGAAAAATCTATTGTTTGATAAACAATAAAAATAAATTAATAAAACAGGAAAATAGGTTCAAAAATCAAATCGACTAAACACAATGTGACAACTATACCAGTTGCAATCAGGTCTTCTAATTACATAGTTAGGACCTTCTTAATTGATGATTATGTAATGTTGAATCCTTATTGTAAATAACTTGTACATTGTCTTAAACATTTATTCTATCATATATAGTTCCTTACTAAGAGTGGTAAAATCTTAAACTCGACTTAAATAATTTTCTATATTATATTTTAAGTATGAAATATTTGTTATCACTCTTTCACTGATTTAATTTATTATCTTTCTTTAATCATATGATTTAATTTAGCCTTTTCACGGATAATATGTTAAAAAATGAGTTTAAAATTACTCTTGTAATTAATCCTCTTGAAATTCGAAATTGAGTTGATGGATATTATCTGATCAGAACTTAATGTAAAGGTACGCTTAACTTGGATGGTTATCTTGAAGAGAGAATACACCTGGAGGATAGAAATGGGGGGTGCTCCAGGGTCTATAATATTATAATGTATCCTAATCCATGACATCCTCTTTAACCCTTTCTGCTTAGAGTATGTATGATTTACCGCTAGCACCATGTCTTGCTATAATTAGTATAACACAGCTTGGCTCGTATAAATAATGCACAATATGTTTTCAATTGCTCTGTGTTGTACGGTATTTATTAATACATATATGTATGGTATTTCACTTTATTTAGTGCTCGGGTTGGAGCATATGGTATAGCTACCGATATTGGTAAGGGTTTTCCTCTTGAAGGGGAGCATACCCTTGCTGCTTAAAACAAAATCCTTTGTCAAAATTAAATATTAAATAAAACGAAATCATCCGACTTTATAATGTTTCCTCTTATTTATAATAAATAACTATAAAATTTAATTTAATAATAACATTGATATTTTACGATTTTGGTAGTATTCATACTACGGAAAGATTAAGTTTTTAATTTAAATCAAATTATAATTATTATTAACTACAGGAAACAGACAGAGAAAAAATTCTCGGTCTAGTTCTATGTCAATAATGTTGACTTCTCAGATTTGTGGAAAATTGAAAGCTTAAATTCGGGACAAGGTATCATTAACGTCAGAGGAAATCATTCTCCTGCGTAGCTTAGTTGGTAGAGTGCTATACCGGAAATATAGAGGCCTGTGGTTCAAATCCCAGCGCTGGAGTGTATTTTTCTCTGTCTGTTTCCTGTAGTTAATAATAATTATAATTTGATTTAAATTAATAACATTGAGTTAAAATGGCAATACAGGCTTTTTTACACGATGGGATCCTCACTGCGCTTGTCCCTTCTAGAAACAATACTTACTGTATTAATATAAGAAGAGTTCTGTGACACTCAGGTTCGCCAACTTATGGGAGAGGGAAAAAAATAAAACCACTTGGCGGGTTTTTCTGAGATTATCTAGTGATATTTTTTTGGTTGTCCTGACCTTCGAGCCATCAAATCTTGAGTTCTCATTGGCCCCCTCACCCCAATTTTTAGAATCTCCCGCGCTTTCATATAAAATCTTCTCTCCTTAACAATAATGTAGTGTTATTGATTTTATGTCGTTATTGTGTTTATTTCTTATTATAGTATTTTTTTCTGTATAAATCATCAACTATGTAGGTATTTTATTGGGGTGCTACCCCCAAAAAATCTGAAAAAGTGAATCTAACGATATAAGCCATTTTTCCGGGAAAAATCTAGTTCCTGAGAAAATAGCTTAAAACACGCGGAGAGAGCCCGGGTTCGATTCCCCGCCCAGGAGAAGTTATTTTTATGATACATTTTGATGAAATGTTCAATAATAATTAAATGTACATATGACAACTAATAAATGGAAAACACTGGGCTAAATAATTATGAACTCGTATATGAGAAGTTTGTCTGAGTTGACTCGGACCGATTTTAATTTTTTGGAGTAGGGTTCCCTATACCTTGGACACTTAACAAATATGAAATATCACTAATATGAAATATCACTGTTATCACTAAGATAGCTGATATCATTGATATGATAGCTGATATTACTGATATGATAGCTGATATCACTGATATGATAGCTGATATCACTGATATGTTTGCTGATATGATAACTGGTGAAGGGGAAAAGGTTGTTAAAGTAGTATTGCAAGGTTCCCTCTCACAATAATAATTTCTTCTCTCCCTGGAATTTCGCTGAAGACAAGTGGTCAAAGGTACATAACTTTCCAAAGTATAAAAGAATCTCTCCTAAAGAAAAGTTTGACGTGGAAATTCCATTTAGAATTTCTTTTGCTAAGGATTAACAGTTAACGTGTCTTTTATAAAAAAATTAAATTAGTAATTCTGTGAATAGAGAACTTTGCTTCCAAATAAATTAAAACAACAACAACCATCCACATCGATTCAACGACTTGAAGGAACGTCTATGCCAAATTTGAAGAAAATTGAACAACGCGTTCGATTGTGACTGTGTAGCAATTAAACTTACAGACAGACAAAATTAAGTTAAGACAAAGAACTTGTCCACACAGAGCTTAAAATGATAAAATATTTTGTCTTTTTTTACTGCAATTATAGAGCCTTAAGGACCATTTTCCTAATATTGTATTTTTAATTCATTCAGATTGCTGAAATCTTTAAAAAAAAAAAAAAAAAAAAAAAAAAAAATAGTCTAAATCTCATTTGGATCTGAAAATTTGTGCAGACAATTGAAATAAATATGGGACCATCTTTGGACTACTTTTTACAAACTATCAAAATGTTTTCCATATCGGATCAGTACTTTAATTTAAAAGATATTGCTATTTGTTAGTAAAAACAAGTTTGTGCACATTTAGACAGAAGCAAGTGTAACAATGAGCTAACTATGACTTACCATCCAAAAATCATCAAAATCGGACTAGTAGTTTTTAAGAACTGATTGTTCGTAAAAATGTTAATTGACACACCGACTGATCTATTGACAGACTAGAGTGCCTTAAAATATTGTAATTATACCGTCCATCAATGCATTTAAGCACGACGTGCCTGCATTTTTTAATGGGATAGCTATAGAATATTGTCATAGTAATTTTTGTACCATACTTGCATAAACTAAATAACATCATTCCACTAATCTTATTTATTACTTTAATTGAATCAGCTTAACTAAACTGTTTTCTGCTTATTTATTATCTCATATAGGTACATTTTTGTGTTTTATCAGGGCACATCACTTATCATTATCACATTTCTATATTACCTTATTTAAATCTATTTGATACTTTTTATAACTTTACTGATGTTATATATTATTTTAGAAATACATTGTTTACTTTCAAAACCATATGTTTCATTTTTTTTTTTTTTTTTTAGTTAAAGCAAGAAACTTCATCTGCCTTTTTTCTTCTTAGAAGTTGATTAATTGATCGAAGGAAAAGAACTTATTTAGTGTCACTGCAATTTTTTGTTTCTTATAAAAATTTGAAAATATAAATACATATTTAACAAATAGTTTTCAAATAAACGACACAAACATCTTAATGTCACATTAAGATGTTTATTAAGACATGAATTTTATAATAAAGAAATATGTTTATATGAGCAAATTATCAATTTACCTACTGGTTCGAAAAATATGTAAAACAATTACCATTATCATCTATCTCTTTCTTGTTTTTATCTATTAATATTTATGTTATAGGTCATTGACATAGATCCGTTCTGGTGTCCTAGTACGGAGGAAGAATATCTGCATTACGGAGAGAAGGCTGATACTGAAAATAGGGCCCGTTTCTATATGGAATCAGTTAGGAGACGAAAAGGCCTCTCTGTACAACAGAAAATAGTTCAGTTTGCTGAGAAACAACGTACTCTATCTAAAAAGAAATAAAACTAATTATTTGATTAGTAAGAGTTTATGTTTAAGAGGAATCCTTATTTGTTTTATATTTCTTAACAGGGAAAGAGAATATTTAATTTGTTATATAAACTACATAAATTCTGTTTATGTAATTAATTATAAAGAAGCACATAACTTTTTTGTTCATTTATTTATGATAGTCCTTCCCTTAATTCCTACCTTTATTTAATGAAATGCATGCTTTTACCACAGGGTTGTCAGATTTCCAAAAGTCAAAACCTGGACACTAAGTCGGGAATTGGGTCCTTACCCTAAAGCCCTATTTTCCCCTTATCCAAAAAAAAAAAAAAAAATGTATGAATAACCATTTAATATATATAAATAACAAAAATAAAAAATATCTTCACATCCAAATAACAACTGTGTTGTAAAACATTCATTACATAATGTACCTGGTCAATTTACCCATCCTACCTTGCAAAAGGTTTGATTTATCAGTTTGAGTATTGTACTTCTTTAGGATTTTGTGCATGCTGCGTTATGTTTCAGTTTCAAAATGAATACCTACTTCAATACAATATCGGTATCATAAAATAATAATTATAATAATAAAACAGTTTTCTAATTTACCCTTTATATTAATAACTTACATCTTATCTTTGTTTTGAATCCATCAATTATTTTATAACAAATAATCAAAATATGCTGTTTTTTCGTTTCTTTTTATTGCGACAAAATTATCTACTTCCGACGTCTCCAATTAAAACTGGGGCATTTAGGCATTTAAGTCCAAAACTGGGATTCTTACCAACTGCTTTTAAGTACAGCCTTCTATTGATCGAGTAATTAAATATACTTCCAAATTATAACATAAAAGTCCTATTTTATTAAACCATACCGAAATTCAATTTTAAGTTTTTGGTAGTTTTCATACTACCGAAAGTTTAAATTTTAATTTAAATCAAATTATAATTATTATTTACTACTAACCATACCTTAAAATATATACAAAGGGCTTAGCATTACATTATCACATGGCAGGGACTGTGTAATAAACGGCAAATGAGTGGAAATAATGGTACTTCTTTAGATTGTTACTCCCCTATGTTTTTTTTTTAGAATATAAATGACTGACTAAATAACTATTAAGACAAATGGATGTTAAATCCAATCTCTGGGACAGAGGAATATCACACTTCTGTTTTTATAAGGGGAGTAACAGTCTAAAGAAGAACATTCCATACACCTTCTTTAGATTGTTACTCCCCTCTGTTTTTTTTTTTTTTTATAAGGGGAGTAATAATCTAAAGAAGTGCCAAAATAATTATACTTTTTTTTATTTCCAGCATTATACATTATTAAATACATAAAAAGAAAAGTGTAGATATGTTTTTTCTTTACTTTCTCAAATAATAATTTAGCAATGATAATTCTGAAAGGAAATGCAATGCTTTTATGACTGCCACAAACTCCAATTTTCTATCTGTTTTAGATTTCAAGGTATTTAGGATTTTGTCGCCAAAGCGGTAAAAAAATCACAAATTGAATAAACCAGGCAGGGTTGACTTATGCTTTTATGCCCTTTATGGATGTAGAATATGCCATTTTTTCTTTTTTTGTACCATAAAACCTGGGTCACCCTGAATATAATGTGTGTATCGTGTGTCTTATACTGACTGAAATTTTACAACCACTAAACGAAACTATTACAAATAATAAAAATTATTCCACCCAGGTGTTATGGACAACTGAAGGGTCAGGTACTAGTACACAAGCAGTGTGCATGAGCATGCACAGAAGACTCCACCTTGTACTCGGAAAGTTTTTGATTCTCTTTATCAATCAGTATTATCTTTATTTTCTACTAAATTAAAATTTAACATTATTATGAATAATGTGTTTTTTCTCTTTTTTGTTTTTACTTATTATTTACTCCCTTAACTTTATTCTTTAATTTGCGTAGTATTTTGGTAGATATAATGTTTTAAAATTGATTTTAATAAATTACTTTCTTGTTAACATGTCCATATTTTGTTGGTTTTTTTTTCTGTTTTGTACCTGGTAACTGTGGTGGCGAATATTATTGTTAAATAGGTTTATTAATTTGAATACCCTCCTACTATTTGTTTTATTTTTAAAATAGTTCCAAAAGCTGCTAATTAAGTACATACACTCTTGACATGTTAAAATCTTGAACAAGTATATGACTTTTGTTGATAATTTCTGATAGCTTTGCATACGTCCTCCATGAAATTCTTCTTTCTGTATTGAAAAGTTGTTACATTTTTTAAGCTTGCAGTATTGCTTATAAACAATTTAAACTAGCTACATTGATGATGTAATGCATCGTCTGATTGATTTCCACATTGATTCGATCCATTCTTTTCCACAAATATTATATTTTTCTTTGGACCGTGTGCAGAACATCTTGATTTACTCTTAGGCCCTCCGCATACGGGTCGACTGAATTGCAAGCAACTGTTCTGTGACACGCCCCTTGTAGAAGGTAGGGGTCCACACACGGGTCGACCAAAACCAGACCAGTTTGAAATCAGTTTGCAACTGGTTGTGCGAGACCGTCCTTCCCCGTTGCAAAATGGTTGCAGATATAAGTTCAAAGAAAAATACTGTCAAGAATGAATGATCAAAGCTCCATAACACACTGTGTGAAAAGAGGTCACCGACTAATCTAAAATCAGTTGCACTCATGTGTGGACCTGGTTTTAACCTGGTTGCAAACTGGTTGAAAGTGTGACTATTTTGCAACTAGTTTCCAACTCGAGTTGCAAATCAGTCAACCCGTGTGGAGGGAAACTGGTTGAAAGTGTGACTAATTTGCAACTAGTTTCCAACTCGAGTTGCAAATCAGTCAACCCGTGTGGAGGGAAACTGGTTGAAAGTGTGACTATTTTGCAACTAGTTTCCAACTCGAGTTGCAAATCAGTCAACCCGTGTGCGGAGGGAAACTTGTTGAAAGTGTGACTATTTTGCAACTAGTTTTCAACTCGAGTTGCAAATCAGTCAACCCGTGTGCGGAGGGAAACTGGTTGAAAGTGTGACTATTTTGCAACTAGTTTCCAACTCGAGTTGCAAATCAGTCAACCCGTGTGTGGGTTGACTGATAAAGTCAACAATATTAATAAAGGAGGGCCTTTATAAATAAAAGTGTCTTTTTCATGTTTAATATTTAAAAAAGTATTTTTTATAATTTGATGATAATGGATCATCTTAATTATTTCCCAACTTTGAATTTACTGTTTTTTAGGGTTTCATTGGTAAAACCAAAAAAAAGAAACCCTTATAGTTTCGGTCCTGTGTCTGTCTGTCAGTTACTCTGTACGGTTCCAATAACTTTTGAATCAAAAGATATACAAACATGAAACTTTCCAGTATTAAAGATCGTTTTGACGCACACACAGGAAAAATATAGCGAACTCACAGTTATCAGCTGTTAAAATCCAAAATTGCGGATAATTCATGTCTCGAGAAAAATATTTTTTTTAAAAATTTTGAGTGGGGTATCAAATGAAAGGTATTGAAGAGTAGGTTACAAAAAATTTTAACACCTGTGGAAAGTGTTTAATTTTTCATGCCATTTTGTCAAAAAACATCAAAATTTGGTGTGTCCCCCCCCCCCCCTTATATTAAATACCAACAAAACCCTTTTTACGTGAGACTTCACACACAACCTTTTTTTTAAGAAGTCATATCATGATGATGATCATGAAATGATCTTGGTTTGTTTTATCTCATTCTTATAGTGTCTGTTTATGACAATGATTTGAATATAACCCAAACTTCGTGTTTTAATTTGTTCATCGTAATGATATTAACTCATTTCATTACAGTAATCAGCAAACTTTGTATCTCATGATTAATAATTATTTAAATTGTTACTTAAGGTATATTGTATCTCATGGTTAATAATAATTTAATTTGTTTCCTAAGGTATTCATAAACTTCCGGTAACATTTCCACTTTATACAATCTTTAGTTGGTTTTTGCACGATTGTAGACGAGGGAAGATTGTCAGCAGGTGGTACTGGAGGTGGGACGCAAACTTATGTCAATAGGGTAAACAATGAAATAATAAAACTAACTAGCTTCTGTCCATTTCTGCTTACATACCTTTGAAGATTATTTTAAACTCCATCATTGTGGGGAGGGTTAGCATAACACACAGTTGAAGGTGCATTTAAATTAGTAATTAAGTCCTTCAGTTTTTCTGGAGAGCTTTAACATACAGAAAATTACGTCATAAGGACCTTTATCATTACTGATATTATTAGAATACTTACTACAGAATATTAATAAACATTATTGTACCCCAATAATATCTATCTCATCACAAATTAGGCAAAGTAAAAAAGAAAACATTTTTTTTTTCTATATATATTTATTTTTTCATACTTTTCTACATTTTATTTTTTTCTCACTTTCATTTTTTAAAAACTATTAACCCCCATACATAAATTAACAATACAAGAACCAAATGTCTTATTTAAAAAAATAATAATAATGATAAAATAAGAATAATAATTACAATTATATAATTGCAATAGAATCACTTTTTTTTAATTAACAATTAATCAATAATTGAACTATATAAAATATTATTTTAATTAAAAAATAATAAAATTAAGACAATTTACAATAAAGGAAAAAATACAATTTCATTTTTAAAGAAATACATAAACATTGAAATATTTAAATATACGTATATGTACACTGTAAATTAATTATAATAAAAGCTTAGAATTAAAAAAAGAAAAATTAATAATAACAGAAAATAAGGAACCATCAACCCTTTAGGAAGTTAAAGTATTAACAACTTAATTATAAATAAATACTGAATTTTGTTCCAACATAACGTTTATTATTTCACAAGGACTTTAAAAAGAACTCTGACATTTTAATTCAATAAGTTTAAATGTATAGTTTAACTAGTGCTCAGTGCTCTCACTTCTAATAGATAACAATATAAATGCATTTTTCAGAATCATGAGAGTTGCAGAGTTTGTAGCAGATATTAGTATCAGATATGATATGATTTTAGAGCAACTATAAAGAAAGCTTGATAAAGCTTGGAATAGAAAATAGATTAAATTATAAATGCAACAGGTGCTGATAGAAAGAGCATAAATTTAATGGGCAAAATGGTTGGAAATATTTTTAACTGATTTTATTTAATGTCCTGATCAATAACAATATCAAACCATTATAAGACGAGGGATCAACAACTTATACATCCATGCGATGTAATCAATTGCACTTTTTCTTTAGCCTTTCTACTATAATAAAAAAAGTAAAAATAAAAACGAAAAATTGTAATAAAGGGTTACAAGAAAGAAAAGTGTTATTTTTGAAGAGAAGAATGAAACCCCCAGAAATATACAGACTTAAGAAAATATTATTTACTTATACGAAATACTCGTGAGGAAAACAATGAAAGTATTTTTTAATACCTTTCTGCTCATAAAATACAAAAAAGTTTTTGTGATTATTTTATTTGGACTAAACCTATGACTTCTATATGTAACGTTCTTGGTTCCAGCCCTGGGTGCGTCACTAAGAAGAACCAATCTCTTGTCTACTGCTTTCTATAAGAGAGCATGAGCCAAACTTAATTTTTAATAAGAGTTTACAAACAAGATTTAATGTTTTTAGATAGATGTTTAGTACAAACAAATAATATCCTCATTATAGTATATAGATGATTGAAATGTGGGGGAAAAATACAAAATTCTCACAATTTTAAACCTTTTTAGTGATAGGGGCCATAAACAAACACTCAAATTTCTTTGTTTTTTACCAAACTTATACAATTTTTATACCTAGTTCAATGAGCTGATAATTTAGACAATAATATTACAGTAACAAGCAATCAATTTATTTATAAAATTGAAAAAGGAATAAATTAGGAGAAACCAAATCACACTTATAATACATTAAAGAAAAAGTTATACAATATAAATTATGCTGGAACAAATTTCTTTCATTTTCCCCTTTTTGAAACAAATTAAAAAAGGTAAGGGAATAAAAATTATAAAATCCATTATGACAAATATCTGTACATACGTACATACACTTACCGCTCCATTATTTATTTTTTTAAATCAATGATTTTTTCCCATTTTATTTATACTTTTGGAGACAATTATACTTAATAATATCTAAAAATTATTACAATGTACAATAAATATGTTTTTATTTCAACCTAATATCTTTTAATATTTTCAAATCGACCAATTTTTTTTTTTATATTTCATAAAATATTTGTTTTTAATTCATCTTAACAACTAATTATAATTTATTTATTTAAAATATCACGGGGTATAATAATAAAGTAAAAAAAAAAATAAAAAAAATAAAAAAATTATAGAGGTAGATACATTCAATTAACATTTTTTATTTATTTATTTGTTGAAGTGGTGTTTTTATAATTTAATATAATAAAACTCAGGCCTCATTCTATCAATTTATTGGAAATTTACAAGTACTTCCTGAGTAATTAATTCTCAAATGTTGGAACAAAATATATGTTCTTATTTAAATATATAAAATATACATGGAATTTAGGTCATCATAAAAATGGTAGGATCTTAGACCATTTTCTGAAGAAAATGATAAATATTATAATAGCATGGGTAGTTATTGTGTGTTACAACATACCTATGATGTGCAGTATGTATAGGTGTATATTGCAACAATGAAATCACCATTTATATAATTGAGTTGTTCAGAAGCAAAGATATACTTAATGTGTAAAACTTTTTGGAGGTAGATATCATTACTTTTTTTCTTTAAAAAAAAATGTATAGAATGATAAAAACACTTATATTATTAATTTATAATATTTTTATATTTAATCAACTTGATTAAGCTTTTTAACCAGTGAATTTTGGTTACACTCCTTCCCTGAGTTACGTGAATTCGACTTAAACGTTTATCGTTCGGTTCCTTTCGAGTAAGTTAAAGGTATTACTGTATTTTATGATAAATTTTTTTTTAAATCCTTACCTTCTGACCCCCTCAATTGTAATAATATGGTAAGTTTGAGACCAATTTTCATTAACTTTTACAAATGAGAATTTAAAATGGAATTGAGACAAAGATAATCCTAAAATAAATCAAACATTAATGATACAATTAGTCGTTTTCAACTACTTTTTGAGTAGGTTACTTTTATTTAATTTAGCTCAAAAATTTATAAATTGTGAAACCACAATATATAATCAAAATATGGATTTCATAAGATAAAAATACAGTTCAGAGTTTCATCTGAACAACTGCATTTATTCAAAGTTAACTCTTTAAATTTGATTTAGAATAGTTGAGCTAACAGAGTTTAACTTTCTTAAAAAAAAAATCTGTTTATTAAATATAGTGACAAATATTTAATATCTTATAGGTAAATATACAACTTCAACTCCAAAAATCTGGTTTTATTTATACACCATTCATTATGATTTTTCAAGGAGTACTTTATTTTTATTTTTTTGGTTTTGAAATCTCTAAAATACCTCTATAATTTTTATATAATTAATTAAAAAAATATAATAAAAAAACATTTTTATTTTAAAATAAGTAATTAAAGTAGCTGGCGAACATTTGCCTGGAATTTTGCTAAAATTATAATGTTTTTATTTTTCAATTATTTTAAATCTGATATTGTACTGGCATTTACAATTTTATTTATTAATAAAAGATACATTATTAAATAATAGAAAAAAAAAAAAAAAATGTTTACAGCCAATGAATATATGAATGAATATATCTAACACAACCCTTGGAGGGCTTAGGCCTGCCATAGGGCTTAATATAATATGTGGCCAATTAGCTGTATAAACCTTAATATTGGGTTCCATAACCAGATGGATATCACTTAACAAGAATTGCTGAACCGGAAAAGAATAACTTTTTATTAAATAACCAAATTATTATTTATTTTTACATGTTAAATTTTACAGATATGCACCAGTACTTTAATTATTTTTAATTATATATGTATAAAATAATAATAATAATAATAAAATAAAAAATATATACAGTATTAAAATGTATTTTATTACATCTAAAAAAAATTAATTTTTATAAACAATTAATGGGGAAAAATGATTTACAAAGAAATGTTTTATTTTACAAAATATATTAAATGAAATCATTGCACATAGGTTCTTTTTTATTATTTTATATATTTATATTGTATTTTAATTGCACCTACAATAATATGAATTAAAAATAATAAATCTTTTACATTTTCCTAAAATATATATTTATATTAATTATACAATGTTTTTATATCACAATTTTTTTATTTATGTATTTATTTTTGTTTCAAAATCACTAAGGGTGGGAGTAGAAGGGGAATGCTGAATTTAATTTTTTTTTAATGCAATTTCTACAATTTTATATTCAATTAATTCAATTTTCAAGCCTTTTCAAATAAATTCTACTGTTCTTTCAAATGTATTATTCTTTTAGAATGGTTAAGTTAAGGGTCAAAAGTAAAGTTTCCATTATTGTGGAGACGGTGAATACCTAAAAAAAAATTAAAATAAACAAACCAACTAATATATTATTGAATTACAGAAAACCATGTGATCTTTAAGATTCAATTAATTTGCAAATACTCTCTTATTCTGTAGCTACATTTTAATTATTTATTCATCATAATATAAAATTGAACAGAGAGTGATATTTCTCAACTAGGAAGATAACAACTTTTAAATGATCAATTATTATGTTTAACAGGATTAGAAAAACATTAAAAGAACCAAACTATTAAAATTTACTCCTTACTTAATGTTATTAATAAATATTTAATTGGATAAATGAAATAGATATATGTTAAAGAAGAATTGGTTATATTTTATGATGTAGTTTTTTTTTAAGATATAACCATTATTTCCGACAACCTTTCATGATAAAGTTAACGTTCATTTTATATGAAATCAAAATATGTATCCAGTCTCTATTTTCTACACCAATCAGCCTTTCCTAATCTTAATTATTCATATCCCATTATTCATACTATTAGACATACATACATACATACAAAATTAAATTAATAACAATCATTGAAAATTATAAAGAAAAAAATAATTTTTACAATTACAGAAAGAAAACGTTTATAATTAAAATAACATAATTAATTACAGTAAAGATTGATTTATCTTTTTTAAAATATAAAAAAATATACATATCACAATTCCCCTTTAATTATAAAAAAAAAAATAAGACAAAAACACAATTAAATTTATTACAATAAACAAATGTACATCCTTTTCTACAAATATGTCTGTTCCCATCGCCAATTTTTTAGGACATAAATTATATATAACTAACTAATTAAAGAATTAATATGAATGAGAATTATAATTTTTTCTACTACACAGTATTTTAAGAATTTTTTTCTCAAAAAAATAATCAAGAGATATATACTTTTTTGTAAATATTTCCAGGTGTGTTTAACATACCTTTCTAAAAAATAATGTGATTTAAATCTTTATTGTTTTCATTGGTTTATTTATAAGAATAATTTATTAGATATCAAATATGGAATTAATTTAACGTAAAAAAATATGTTTTCCGATTTAATTATTCAAATAAAACTTTGTATAAATGTGAAATGCCAGGAAAATAAAGTACCTAGTTAAGTTCTAATCTAACTATTAATTTGACATTATAGTTAGAATTAAAATAAGTTTGAAAATGAATATTAATTTAATTGACTTTTAGCTCAACCATTACATTTTATATCAGCAGATGCTAAAGAAAAAAAAATAAATAAATAAATGAACAGATAAAAATTAAAAGTGCGAAGGACCTTTAACCTGGAAGTTTTTGGAATAAACAAAAATACAGGGTACGGAAACATAACTTCCTTTTTTCCAAAAATAATGAAACCCATTTTACGAATCAGAAGCTGAATCAGCCATGGGGATTGCAATATTGAAGCTCTTACTGCCACAATGTTCTAAGGTGATCTGAGGGGCCGAGGGACTCCAGTTCTTCGTCTAGTCGCACTCAGGGTATGTCTGAACGTAGTGAACCCATGTAACAATTGATTTCCAGCTTGAGACAGGGCTCAAAGGGGCTACATTGAAGCGATTTTGGAAGGCTCGCTGGGTTGTGATCACAGAACATTAGTTTGAAAAGTAGGCCTCAATGGCACACTCCAGCGCACGCTCCACAATATTCCAACACACGATGACGACTGACCATGGTGGAGAACAAAACTTTAGAACCCCGCCTCTCGAATGAGACCATTCCCACTTCGCAGTGATAGCGCCCATTTTAGAAAAGGAAGTTATGTTGATGCACCCTGTATAATATAATTAGTTATTTCAAATAAACAAACACAAATTTATCTAGAGTAATAAACTAATATAATATTTATAAACAAAATACAATGATGCTTTAATTTGTAATTTATGAGGCAGTTTGAGGACTCTGACACATCTTCAAAAATAAAAGAAAAAACTTTTAATTTTACTTAATGAATTATTTTTTAAAAACTGCATTCCATGATGCTGATTGTTGTTTTTTCGTGGCAGAACTTTTTGTTACTACTGGAAGCATCACTATTATTTTCATAATTTCAGAAGAATGTTTGCTTTAAAATACATAGCTATAAAATTAAGCACAAGTATATTCACAAATTAAGCAATTTTGTGAAGAAAAATTCACAGCACAATTATATCATGTGTGTAGATGTTAAAGGGATCACTTTTAAAATTTATATTGTGTAAGTTTATATTTAAAATTAGAAAATGTAATTTTTATAGTATGAAAAGCAGATTTTTTTTTAATTAAAGATAATTTCCAAAAGTGAAATTTGATGAATTTAATAAAAAATTTGAAAGCAAATTTTATTTATTATTTTACTTTAGTTTTAAATAGAAAAATGTGCAATCAAAATATCTAATAGATAAAATTGTGATAAATGATTTTGTTTTCATTTTATATTTTTTAATCTGAATATACTACTTGAAAGAGTAAATTTGATGATTTTATTAGCAATAATAAGTTGCGACCATAAACAATTAAATTGGTTGGTAACCAGTTTATACTAATTTCACTATCAGTAAACTGACCAACTTCCAAAATGTCTAATAATTAACCTGATAATATTCAATAAAATAATACATTTTACAAACCGATATTGAAACGAACAAAAATAATGTGTATCTGTTTAAAAAATCAACGATAATAATAAAATAAAAACACACAAATAAAGATACGACACCGCTTTTTCATGTTACGAGTTGCAATTAACCCAATTCAAGATGATACAAATAAAGACTATGTATGAGTTTGTACAAATTATGAATTTATGAGATGTTAACATGTTTCATTCCCTCAGGAATTTAATCGTGTATAACGTTATAAACTTATGCCACAAAGTCTCGATTATGCCATCTTTAGCATTCAACATTTTACATTAACACTCAATTATTCTGCATTATTAAATATTTCTCATTTACAGAACCATGTTTTAACATCATTCCATAAATAATAGGTTTAAAAAAACATTTAAATAATCACATATCATGTTAAAGTTTTCTTCTAAAATGAAGTTGTGCTAAAAAAAAAAATTATTGATTCAACATTAAAATTAATAAATCAATCCTTAAAACCTCAGCATCATGGAAGCTCAGTCAGCTTATTATGTATTCATTTTTTCTTCAAGTTCAAAAAAAAAAAATTAAAACTGTATTTTTTTTTTTACAGATACATAAAATCTACAACAAGCATTCTTTTCCTCTTAATTTTTTTGTATAAATATTAAAAAATAATTCTTACTGTACTCTATTTATAATTTTATAACAGCTATAGCACAATTTTTAAGCACTTCTTAAATGTTTGAATCAGTTAAAAGTTCTTCTTTTTAATTGAAATTTCCTATAAACTAATACGCACTTTTCTTATTTTTATTTTTAATGTAAAATCTGTAAATAATGCCGTTTACTACTATTTTGTATCCGGAGGGAGAAAAAATTATATTTTTATTACGTTATTTTTAAAGCTCCATTAAGCCCGTATTGGTTTACGTTTTTTTACACATTTATTGTATTTATTTATTAATTCATTAATGTGTGTTTTTAATAAATAAACCGTGTGGCTAACTTAAAATTATTTTTCTCCTTTCTAAAATATGTAAATATAATCAGCATTTATCAAATATCTTAACAAAATATACAGATAAATGTGTGTACAATATGTAGCCTGAGCATTTAATATTTGAATGAACCATTATTTATTTATTTTTTTTTTATTATTATTATTATACAAAGTTTAAAGTCTTTATTTTTAAATTGGCCATAAATGTAAGTATGTTGAATACATATTCTACAGTTCAGACCCATACATATGTCGTCTTTATGGATAAAAAGATTAACTCTGAACTTTCAACCCTTAAGCAAAAAAGTGAGGACACATTTTCATACACACGTTATTTCAAATTAAATATGTGCAATTTCAACAATATATACATATATATATTTGGTGTCTCTAGCAGATGCTACTAAAATAAAATATTACTTAATGGGTTTTACTATAAAGATTTGTAAAATTTGAATTTACTGTATAAGCTTTCTACACAATGTTATATTTAAAAAGAAATATATTTCCCAAGCTAAGCTAAATTTGAGTTTTTTACAAATTACGATATATTATCATTTTTTCCACAGGACACTCACTTTTACATACATTTATTACATCTATGACCAGTTATTCTGGAAACTAGATTAAATTATTTCTGACCCTAAAATTTACAACTTTTTAATCATTTTTATTCAAAATTTTCCTTTCAAATAAATTATTGAAATTTTTACACTCGTATTGTAATTGTCATTTGGTAAATATTAAGATACTAGGGCTTAATTTTACAACTTCCTTAATGAGCATGAGTATAATTAATTCATTATTTTTTTCTTCATCAAATTGAATAATAAAACCCACTTTTTTTTTGTACTAATTAAAAGAAAATGTATCATAAAATAAAACTGATTTTTTTCTATATTAATATTATTATTATTTTAAAATTATATCTTAATTTTAAAAAGGGAACGAGCACAATATCAAAATTAAATATTTGTATTTTTATGATTTTTTTTCTATTTTACATTTTGTTCTTTTTTCAAAAACTACTTAAATTACAAAAGACACAAGCCTTACATTGATAATTTTCGGAAATATCCAGCATATTCTATCATACTATTTTTGTCCTTTCTATCTGTCTTTACTTTTAATTTTATTATTATTATCATTATCATTATCATTACAATATATAACATAAATATAAAAAGTATATTTTAGATTGGCTATTATGCTTATGTATCTTCTTCAAAATATTATTATATTTAGACCCAAAAATAAATAGATGTTTAAAATATTTATTTCATATTAATAGTTCACAATTGGATCCAAATGTTAGGTTTGATTTTTTATACCGTTTAATATTAGAGATGGGACAAATACTAATGTATGGGATCAGTATTACATTATTTTATTATTAATTAATTTAAACTCCTATTACAAAAATAAAAGTTAGGTTTTTAATTTTAGAATGACAACTAAATTTGATTTTCATCTGACATTAGTATAATGTACAATGATTAAAGACTGGCTTATTATTATAAAATTAATACAAGCCAGATATAATGTAATGCTATATCAATATCCGTTGATATTATTTTTTATCTTCATTTCAACTATGTTTAGTGGTTACACCTGAATTATTTTGATAATTCCAATACATTTAATAGACTGAGTTTTAATCACCGAAAAAGATCACATTATGTTAAACAGGATGAGGGATCAGTATGACCTCTCGGGGAATTTTATAACATATTATGGCGGTTTAAGACCAGTGGTTTTAGGCAACCACTTTGCTATTTTATCTAACCACTTGGCTACTCTTATCTAACCACTTGGCTATTCTATCTAACCACTTGGCTATTGCCAACTCCTCAACTATATCTTGTTTAATCTCAGAATATTAAGAATTAATTTTAAAAGTCCCATCTCTAGTAAGAGAAATAATAATAATAATAATAAAATAGTTATACATATATTTAAATGATCATAAAATCTACTGTTTATAATATATTATTAAAATTCACAACTTTATTTAATTTTATATTAGAGGAAGGGGATTCTATATTACCTACTATAAAATGAGCAAATTACATTAAAAATACATTGATAAGAATCTAAAGGGTAGAAGTATAGTGGACTTGACGATTATAAGTACTGGAGAATTTAGTTAAAAATAAGTCACATTTTGAAAATCAAGAATTTACTTTCATTTTATGTAATATATGATTGTAATTAAGTTTTAAATACACCATAAATACCAAAAGTGACAACCCATTGAACGCATTTGGATCCCACTGTGGATCCATGCGGTGCTAAGGCTACTGGAGATTGGATCCCTAGTGGATCCAAGCACACCCTTTTGGCACTCCACAGCTCTTTTCCTCATGCCTCGCGTAGGACCCTCTAACAATGCTCCGCCAGGCCCGCTGGCATTTGTGTCTATAGAGGATCCCAACAACATTTTTTTTTTTTTTTTTACAAAATTAACTTTTAAATCATGCAATCCCGTTCCCCATATTCTATCAGAGAGGTACGTACATCCCTGACTTGGATGTCGCTTTGAATGGGTTAAAAGTTAATCTCAAACAGAAGGTGAATCCAATTATTGATGCAAAGGAACTTCTAATAATCCAATACCTAAACTGGAATTAAATAAGGTTTTGATTTTTAAATAGTCAGAAGGTACTTTACTTGCTTGTAATTGTTTAAATCACTGATAATGATCAAGCTCTGAAGAGAGAAAGCTCTCATTAAATAAATTCTTTATCTTTAAAACTCAGACTAATATTTCTAACTAAATTCTCGAGTAATTAATAAGAATGTTAATTATTATTATTATTTTAAAAACATTTTTTTTTTAAATATAAGTACAGTCTATGTGTAACAACTATATTGCTGACAATTACATGAGATAAAAATGTATATCATATATATTTAATTTCAAATGTTTACAGGTTTTAAAAAACGTATTTCCAAAAAAAAATTGATGTAATAAGGTAAAAAAAAGAATACGCTCGATTCTTTTATCCAAAATAAATAATGGCAATACCACTTAAAATCTAAAAAATCCACTCTTTTTAATTTACATGCTTGGCTTTTATTAATTAAAATTAAATTGCAATTATGTTTATTTTAATTAGATTAATACTTTGATTTTTCTCTAAATTGGCCACCATTTTTTTTTTTTAAATAATTATTAGAGTGAATAGAATTTAATTAAATAGGAAAAAATCTAAAATAACCAATAAATAAGTTATGGGGTGCTGCAATTTGCCCTGACAAAAACTTTTTTTTTATCTATATTTAATAGTATTTTTAAAATCCATATTTACATGTTTTATACTCCTACATTTTTTTAAGCATGTTCATCAATAAATCAATTAAATACAGACAAATCAATATTCATAGTATTATTTTACTAACACAATAAAGAAATACATGAAATTTATTGTTCATATTAGTATTCAATTCATATACCAATTACAATAATAGAACTCTTTATTAATGCCTAAGCTTAGAACTAGAGGCAAAGCATTATTAAGTTGGCTGTTCAACTTCTCAAAGCATAGTTCTAACCACCTCTAACCACCTCTAACCACCCCTAAGCTTAGAACTAGAGGCAAAGCATTATTAAGTTGGCTGTTCAACTTCTCAAAGCATAGTTCTAACCACCTCTAACCACCTCTAACCACCTCTAACCACCCCTAAGCTTAGAACTAGAGGCAAAGCATTATTAAGTTGGCTGTTCAACTTCTCAAAGCATAGTTCTAACCACCTCTAACCACCTCTAACCACCTCTAACCACCCCTAAGCTTAGAACTAGAGGCAAAGCATTATTAAGTTGGCTGTTCAACTTCTCAAAGCATAGTTCTAACCACCTCTAACCACCTCTAACCACCCCTAAGCTTAGAACTAGAGGCAAAGCATTATTAAGTTGGCTGTTCAACTTCTCAAAGCATAGTTTTTGATACCTACTTGACGTAAAATTATGAACTATAAATAGAGGAAGTCAATTGATTACTTTTTAGCGGTGATTTCCTCAATTTCATGTATTCTGATGGTTTAAGCTCAAATAACTATTAAAAATATTAACTTGGTTTCATCCTTGCAACTTAAAAAAGCCATATTTTAACTATCTAGATAAGGTAGTTTATAATTTAAAAAAATGTAGATAAAAACAAAAAAATTATTAGGGGATTTTGAAAAGCATAAAATTCACTTGAAAAGACACTTATTCCTGGGAATAATATTTATTAGAAGCAAGTTTTGCATTTAACTTTAATGGGTACAAATTACAAGGTTAAAAGTTGCCAATTTTTAAACAAATAAAAAAAATCAAAATAATCAACTGAAGCAACTTTTATAGTTTGAAATACAATTCTAATCTCTATTTCAATTTGACAATAATACATTTTGGTTAGCTTTGAGAAGTGAATTACATAAATTGGCTTATTTATGGAAGAAGCTATAAGCCTCATCTTACCTTCCTCTATTCTTAACACCCATCTTTTGGCATTAACTCATAAAAACAAATAAAAATCATTTTCAGAAACAATAATCTCTTTGCTCATACTTAAAATTGGAAATTGGAAGAAACGTAATGAATAGCATTAAATTATACAGATTGCTCTTCTGATATATACAAAAATTAAAATACTATTTTCAAGCAAAATAAAAATTTGTGTTACCATTTCAATACAAATAAAAAAATAGTGGTAAAAGTGTCTTTTAATTAGCTTTAATCTTTATTTTAAATATTAAATATAAAAATAAATAAAATTTATATTTTTTTGTAATTAATGGATCAAAGCAATAGCCTTTTTTTTAAAAAAAATAAATCAAACTCATTAACTGAAGCAAAGAAGGTACAATTGCAAGCTACCCCAATATTTAAAAACAAAAAAAATACAATCAAGTAATGGAAGCCATTTTGACTTATCTTATTTTTAACACAAAAAAGATTTGGCTTTGAAATATAAATTTCTATCTCAGGTTACTTTTTTATGCTCGATCTTAGGATCATAATTTTCTGCTAAATTTTCAAAATTAAAGCAATAAAATCACTTTCATACATTTACACTTTTTATACCATTCAATATTATTTGTCTATTACAAACATTAAAAAATATTTAGTTAATGTATTCTAATGAGATACATGTTTTTTTGTTTTTTTTTTTGCAAAAGCATAAAATTTTACCATTTTTAAAAAAAACCGTATTCTTTTCTTAATAGTTGACTACATTCAAATACACGATCTTTACATGCATGTGAGCAAGATTAATATTACAAGTTATTTTAAAATTATAAATTCATTGATGTTGTTAATTATGATTGAACTGAATTATTTAGGAAAATCTAATAAATTTCACGATAATTTTTCAATCGTAATACATCACCTCTAAGGAAATAACTTGCTAAAGATCATTGTAATTATTTTTTTATTTTTTACTTGTACTAAACCAGATACATTTAATTTTCTATTTATTTACCATTAATATGTTTAAACAGAGGTGTTTTCAAAATTCTAAGTCTGGACAGTAAATTATTACATTTTTTTTGACATTCTACTGATTGTATGTTTCATCTTGCTACTGATTAAACTCTTCGTTAATCCACAAATAGAATTAATTTATATTTTTTATGATTTCATATCAATGATTAACTATGTTCCCAATTACTAGTAATTATTTAATTCCTTATCAATTCATAAAATCGTTTTGATAAATAACTCCTCAATATTTTAGTTAATTATCATAAAAAAAAAACCAATTTCATTCAATTCTATATCCGTAATGCAGAAACATTGTGATCCCAACAAATTCAAAATTCTTTTTAACTTTTAAAGATTTTCCATAAACTTACTTATCAATTTTTAAGCTTAATAACAAATGAATCAGTAAGGACAGTTTCAATCTGCTTAAAAAAAAGCAATACTGCCCTTAATGACGTGCACCAAAATAGAA
The DNA here is from genome assembly GCA_951217055.1 of Gerris lacustris. Taxonomy (NCBI): domain Eukaryota; kingdom Metazoa; phylum Arthropoda; class Insecta; order Hemiptera; family Gerridae; genus Gerris; species Gerris lacustris. Next base: position 19,874,296 of record OX578283.1, on the reverse strand, counting down.
CTCAGTGAGAATACATGCTCAGCATTTTTTTTTAAACCACTTCGGTTAATTTTTATTTGAATGAGGAAAAATAGATTTTTATTTGCTATTTCTCTGAGACTTTTTTTTTTATGTGTAAAAGTCGCTTTTATTTTTTTCTTACATCATACCGTTAGTAAATAAATGTTTGCTTTTATTTTCGAAATAAATTTCTTTCTAATAAATATTTTGTTTCTTTAAAATTAGATCAATTTTAAATCAAGATAACAATCTTATTTTGTTTGATTGTTATCATTAAATAAATCATTTATTGAATATAATGCAACCTTTGAGTATGTGTTTCTCTTACTTTAAAATAAAGCTTTAATCATAGCTTATCTTTTACATTCACAAAATTATACAACCTGTAGCTTATTACAAATACCTATTTAGAGCTAAGTTGTTTTGTGGTTGGCTACACTGGCAGCAGGATTGTTTGGGTAGCATTGCCACTGTTGCTATGCTATAGATTGTGCCTCAATCGTCTGGAATGCTAACTGTTATGCTGATAATTATTGTCGGCATTGGAGAATGAATTCCATCTTTGCTTACCTACTGCGTTTTCTGTGTTCCCCTCAATTAGTAATGAGAGGGTTTCTAGTGATTGCCGCACCTGTAAAGCAATTAAATAAAACAATCGTGAAAAAAAACAATAATTAAATATTCATAGAAGAAAATTTAAAGTTTTAAGTTAGATCTAAAATTCTATTAATAAGTAAATAATATTATATAGTAACTTATTATTTTATCGATTTAATTAACTTCAATGGTCTTTAAAGAAAAGGCTGTATAATGAAAAATCCAAATCTAAATATTACAGTATTGCTTTGAATATAAGATACACGTCATTCCCCGTTTTTGCATCTCAAAAATTGAGATGTGTCTTACAGTCTATGCATTTAAGTGTAACATATCTAACAGCATTTTTTCTACGAACTTCTCTTTCAAGAATACTGCTGAGATCTTGTTTTAAATTTTTATTTCTATAAAATATCATTGCCGGGCCCTCCTATTTCATCAATTTTCTGACGAGGTTATGGGTAAAAGGGGTTCCATTTTACCTATTTATTTCTTGTTTGCTTCAACATTTTGTTTTCAAAATCTAACCTAGCTATTTCTCTGCCAGAATGGCGTCTATCTATAAATGCTCTTTACATCTAAATAAAGATTCGATATTCCAACAATATCCATAGTAGACTGACTAAGTTTTATGTCTGACCAAGTTGTTTAGAAAGAGAACAGAAGATTTTCTCTTTGAAACAAAGGTGCGTCTTATTCAATGCATTGATGTTTTTTTTCCAAATTTTGGGTTTGAAAATTGGGATGCGTCTTATTTTTGAGGGCGTCTTATATTCGATGCAATATGGTAATTACATTTCTTTTTTTTATGATAAAATAGGAAAAATGTATTGTGACAGGATATCAGGGTTCAATTTCCTACCGGGTTTAATTTTCAATAATTGCCAAATTTAACTAACACATGGGAAACACTGAATGAAGTAATTATTTATATAAGAAAGTTTAGTGCAAGCAGTGTAGTCAATATTGCTTCCGAGCTTACCGAAGGTAACGGAAGCATTGTGTTCACTTTTGAGAACAAAAAAGTTTTATGCCTCCGATTTTAAAAATTCCAAGACAGAAATCCGTTTCAGACATCAGGGAACATTTTTGGTTCCGTGTCTGTCTGTCTGTCGGTCTGTGTCCGCGAATTATGAAACGTGCGACAATAACTTGAGTAAATGTCGACCGATTTTAATGAAATTTGGTAGACATGTTCATTTTACTAATGCACAGGACGAGTTCATTGGGCAACGTTATGCGTTCACGAGAAACGCTCACTTAAACGTGAACTTCAAATTTAAAATTGGAATTTTAGGTCGGGGAAAAAATCTAACTTCATCTATTCAATGAGACAAACATTTTTTTTCAAATACAATTTTCAACAGCGACACCGCTATGAAGTGTTAAAGATCGCTAAAACTATTAATAGTTTTTACAAAATAAACAATATAACAATAATTGTTATAGTACATGATAGGATGCGAGGAAGCTATGTGCCACACTAATTGGCAGTCTATTTTTTAATTTAATTATATAAACACACATTGTTTAATATTATAGGTAAGAATTGTTGTTTATTTTTTGAGATAAAAATATACAGCCCACTGAAATGCTGTAGTTATAATTTTGTTAATAATTGGGATTAGATATATTCCGATATAGGTCATTCCTCAGCTATAGCTCTGTGATAAAAGTTTAAGAGTAAATAAATCTGTAGTACAATTAACTGGTATTAGGATACACTTATTTTCATCTCACTTCTTTAATAATAATATTTTTTATTTGTATTTTCAATACATTTTTTAATTGATGGAGGTATTAATTAAATTATCATTTATTTCTAGTTATATAATTAGAATTATTACCTTTGAAATTTGCTCTAGATTTGAATCGAGAAATTCTTGTACTTCACTGATTGACCTATGGAACAAAATATAATAGTAAATTAGCAAAACAATATTTAAATATATTATGAAAATAAATGTATAATTAAATAGAAATTAATAAATAAAAAGTCCAGTCATGCACCATGACTTAATGAGCGAATTTTCAAAGAAATCTGCGTTTTATTGGCTTATGACAATGTAGGAAAATTTTGGTTTAGAATTTGCTCGGGTGAAAAAAAAATTGGTACACAGGGGTACGGGGTACAAAAGTCAAAATAGTATTTACCCTTCAAGATGAATGTCATTGGAAAGCTCTTTAAGAGTACAGTAATTGTTGTTATTTACACTTTTATCATATTTTCACATAAAAGGGGGGTAAAATGGAAAAAACACGTTTTTTGACCCTATATGGTCAAAATTTGACCCCTAAATGGACTCCAAAAATTCTGGCCAACGAACTCATCCTTTCTTTTGATATTATTGACATTTTAAAATTTGTTTGAAATTTTTAAGTACATCCTAAGGGGAGATATCGTCTGGAGTGACACATATATACATATATACATACATACATAAAAAAAAGTGTTAAATTTTAGGAATCGATTCAGAATGGTCTAAAACGGATTTCCATGGAAAAATTTTTCAAAAATTCGCATTACAAAAATTTTGAAGCCATTGCAATAGCGTAATTTTCTTTGAAAATTCGCTAAAAAAAGAATCCTTAAAAAAAAAAAAATGAAATGAAGTTTATACTAATGTTCATTTAAGTGAAGGCTGTATGCTTCTTACTGTTAAAAGAATATGTGTGTCTGACACTCACTTATGAGTGTGGTAATAACTGATAGAGTAAAAGTGAACTGATGTAGTTAAAATTTAGTACAGACCTTTTTGGACACTCATGATCTTCAACTATGGCACTTATCATTGTGAACTATTGTCTTAATATTCAATATTTTCTTCAATTTTTGAGTCATGAGATGCCTAGTAAAATATGTGTTATCCTCAGAAACATTGCTTTCATACTTACTTTTATATTATTATATTTGATTTCTGAACAATGTTCAGTATTCACACAGCATCGTTCGGCAAATAGGATTTTATGCTAGAAAATAGTGTCTGTAGGACTAGGGAACCTAACAATACGGTTAAGTGAGTGCGTTCTTTGAAGTGTAGTTTCCAAAGAATTCTTACATTACTATGATTATACCCTCTATTGAAACCTAATAAATTATAATGTGCAACTATATTTTAGTTGCTTTAAATGACTATTTATTACAAAAGGTTCTATTTAAAAGTAATTTGTGAAAAAAAAAAAATTATAGTCAGTTCAAAAGTACAAAATAATTTCACACTTACAATTATACTAAGAAAACATTTTAAATTAAATTATAAACTAATTATTAAAGTTTAAATCTGATAAATGTAAACTTAAATTATTGTATTACCTAGTTGTAAAATGAGAATTAGAATAGCCTTCTTGAAGCCTCGATATTCTAAAGAGTAGAACAGCTGCAGAAGTAAATAGAAGAATTAGAAGTACCGTAGAGAAGACTAGAAGAAGTGTTGGCCGAGGAACGGAACTAAGATAAGCGAAATAATGAGAGCAAACTCCTTTAGGTGGCACTGTCTGACTAAACACATCCTGGTAGGATTTCGTTTCTACATCTAGAACAAAAATCAAATCATAACATTATAGGATAAAAAAAAAAGAATGCAAAAAAATTGTAATCAACAATGAACAACCATTAAAATAAGCTAGTTAATAAAGCAGACATCAGTTGCAATAAAATCCATTTGAAATTTGGCATTTTTTTTAGGTTTGACTTTAAAAAACATTCTTCCAATCTTTATAAAATTTACCATGCATTTAAATAGCTCAAATATAAAAAGATATAGTTTCCAGGAAACATGGTAATCAAAGTTAGAGAATTTCAAAAGTTGCCAACTTTGATCAAGTATATCTCAGGCTTATTAAGACTTGGATTTAAAATAAAAACAGATTTGACGTCTACTCGATGGCCTCTTTAAAGCAATTATCAACCTTGAAAATCGTGTTCAAAAAAATGCATGCCTTATTTGATTCCCAGAAACACAAATCCAAAATAATTTTTTTTGTATACATATATCAGTATTTAAGGTTCAAATTGTAAATAATTTATGTAATGAAAAACTTGTTATTAAAATTTTAAATATACAATATAGAAGGGGGGGATACTTGGATTATACAATTACTTGGCATATAAGGCCGTAGGCCAGCTGAGACTAGTGATTTTATATATATAAAATCCCAATGCCTCTATCTGACTCATCAGAATCCCACTAACCACTGCCCACCAATAACTATGCAATTTTGTAGGTAAATTCCTCTTAGCCCTTAGATGCTCTCTAACAAATCTTTTGACAATCTACTATCTTTATTCAAAATGGCGACCCTTCATATAGAAAATTCAACATGTCCTCAGAAATCAATCGCACTAGAACCTTAAAATTTAGAAGTTAGCTTTATTTTAAAACAGAAGTATTTTTTGTAAAAGGGGATTTTCAATCAGTCATTTTGAGTCAAAATGGCGGCTATATAAGTATTTCTAACCAAGACCCTTCAACAACAGATTAAAAATAACACTCTGCAGCAAAGCTCAAGAATCCATAGTGTCCTAGTGTGTTTTAAAAATCGGTAATATTATTGTTATCATTAAATTGAAGTTCTTAGTAGATTACGTTAATTGACAGAATATTTAATAATAATTCTAAGATTATGGTTCTCACTGAGTGTTTGGTTAGCTTTAGAAGCTGATAGAGGTCTCCTAAGTTTGGCACCTAGATTAGATTCACTCCCAGATACGCTGGATTCATCGTCATTCAGCACTGGCAGATCTGTACAGTCTTCTAATTCCTCCTTTACTGCCTCATCCCCTTCCTGAAACATCAAGAGCAAATAATCAATATAAAGAAAAAAATTAATGCACTTTACTAAATAATAACAACTTTACAGAATAAACACTACAATCGAGTTAAGTGCTTACTTAAAAAATGATTAATAAAAAAATAAGTAGAACGTTTGAGCTTTTTATGCAAGAGGAGTTTTACATTGAAATAGCTATTTAGTGATATAATCAATGGAATATAAAAATAAATCGAAAAAAAAAAAATAGATAAATAAATAATAAAATAATTTAAATAAATCGATTATTTTAAATAAGTTTTATAGTATTTTACTAGAACCAGAAACCAAGCGCCCGTGGCGCTTCAAAGGAAGAGCAAAAACCTTAACAAACCCCTTGATCTTGGGCTCGTTTTTCTACTCTAACTAACCACTACACTTGGCATATCAATGGTATGGTTTGATTCCGTTTTGACAAAATCCTTTGTACAGAGATTTGTCCTTTTATATATTACAGATTTCTAGTTATTTCCTTAGGAAAAAAGCTAAAAAGAAAATAATAATTAATAATATTAGAATACTTTATGTCTTATGTAGTCAGTTTACTTTTTAAATGTGTTGTGATCCCAGAAAATAAAATAATTAGAAATTCAAATTTTTTAGTTTTAGGTAGTATTCTTACTATAGAAAGATTAAATTTTAATCTAAATCAAATTATAATTATCATTAACTACGGGAGACATACAGAGAAAAATAGACCCCCAGCACCGGGACTTGAACCACGGGCCTCTTATATATCCGTTACAGGCGCGAATTATAATTTGATTTAAAATAAAATAATTATTTATTTAAAGTCTGAACTTACATAAACCACATTTAGTAAAAAAAAAATTAAAGAAATTAGTTTATAATAATATCATGGCTTACTCTTGTAATAGGCATAGCAAATCTCTTCAGCATCTAAGTTATGATGATAATATAATATTTAAAAACACTAGATAAAACTCTGGGTGAAGGGTAAAATAGCTGAAGTTTGCCAACAACCTTGATCTTATATAATACAGAGTTGCAATGGAGTATATAGGAGAAACAGAGCATTCAAACAGTATGATAAGAACAATAATAATGGAAATGTTCAATAAAAATAGTAATAACAATTATAACAAACAGAAATTCCTACAGCTGCTAGCAAAAAGAAAACACTTCTATGACACACAGACGTACAGCTGACAAAAGAGCTATTAAGATACTCTAGATATGGATAACATCTAAGGAGGCTGGATAGATTTACTTTTAGTTAAGTATATCAGTCATTATAGCTTTGATTTTTTTTTTTTTTTTAAATCACAGAAAAAATGTATTATTTAAATGTATTTGTTATTAATTTTAGTTCAGTTTTATATAGTATTGTCAAATGCCATGCATACATTGATATAAAATTATAAGCTTTTTAGAATAATGAAAAATGGAAAGCCTTTCCACAAAACGAATGATTATTCCACATAACTAGTTTTCGGCCTCTCGGCCATCATCAGTGCTGGTAAAAGGTAAAGGAAAAACCCGACGTTGAGTCGGGTTTTGGCCTCTCTTGTGACTCAACGTCGGGTTTTTCCTTTACCTTTTACCAGCACTGATGTTGGACGAGAGGCCAAAAACTAGTTATTGGGAATAAACATTCATTTTGTGGAGAGGCTTTCTGTTTTTCATTATTCTATTGATATCAACTCCACTTGCGCTCTTAATCTGCATTAGCTTTTTACATTTAGATGTCATTATAGGCTCTTGTTATAACGTTTGGCTTCGTTCCACCGTTTTTACTTCCTTGATGGTGGCTCAATTGAAATCTGTTAATTATAGTAACCCTTATTTAGTTTGCCTTATTAGAGAATTATAACAACTTTCACTCAACTCATTTAAAAGATTAAATAATTTTAGATTCTTGGTCAAATTAGATAAGATTTCTAACTTATTTACGGTGCAGCGAAGACTCAAGACCCTTTTATAAATAGTAAGAATGGTGCTCACATTGATTGTCTGTTTGTTGACCGGAACAAGAGGTAGATGAGTGGGTGACTGTTTGACAGCAGCACTCCATACTTGAACCATGAGTTTAAATGTGCTGTCACGAGAAAGCAAGGAGCCGAATACATGCTTGTCTTCCTCCGTTGTGATGCCAACTGCATTAGGGATGATATAAGCAGTCTTCTCCTTCGTCACTTTCACTACGGTAGCTGTTGGTATTAGCAACTAAACAAAAAATAAGTTAGTTAAAACATATTTCAAATCAACCTATACTTTATAAAATAATTTTTTTAAGAAATATTATTTAGGTATGTACATATTATTTCCCTTTGAAAAGCCAAGGCAAGGTTTGTTGCTTCATTCACTAGTGTGCTAGGAACCTTATTGCTTTTTTATAAAACTAAACTTGTTAATGAATATTTTCACTTGCTCAATTAAAGAGTGGTTCCTAGTTCTTAAACCCTTTTAAAGTTATATGCATTGAGAAAATTTTTTAAAAAAATTAAGCCTTAATAGAAGAATACATTCATTGAATATCTTACAGGAAACTAATGTTATTCTTTCTAAAGTTACAAAAACAGAAATTTCAGATTTGAATACGCCTTTGAACACATTCTCCTATTTTATATCCTTCATTCTTTATTTTTATTACTTATGGTTTGACAATATACTGAAGTGGTAAAAATGTTTGCTTGGTTTCTTAACTACCTTTTACTTTTTTATCTTTATTATGAATAAATACCATAAAATCTCAATCATATTTAAGCTATTATTCTCCTCTCTACTCCTGTAACAAAATTTGTTTTAATACAATGAGTGGCAGTTTTTAAAATTGTTATTACAGAATGTCACGTCCAAAAAGTATTATACATATTTATATGAACTAAAGAGTTTATAAGTAGTGAAGTAAACTAATTTCTACTAAGCTCAATCTGGGTGAACTTACCTTGGTTACATATCCAAAGACGTTTGAATAAAAAGCAAAATAATTTTTAGTTATATACAAGTGTCCCTGCAGAAGAATATCAGCTACGAGGGCACACGAATAATCTGAAACAGACAATTAACATCGCAGGTGAGAGAAAATCTCAATAAAGATTTCTTTCGTTGGTACTTCTTTAGATTGTTACTCCCCTAGGATTTTTTTAGGATATAAACGGATTTGACTAAATAACAATTATTAAGACAAAGAGATGTTCAGTCCCACGTACTTTCGGACAAAGTAATTTCATCGTCTGAGGTAAGAAGTTTATTTTTTCAGTCTGAGGTAAAGAATTAAGATATATCTCTCCACGTTACCTTTATTATGTTAAAACTAACTTAACTGCAAGCTGTCTTCAACGAAGAGAATGTAGTTTGGTAGAACCACAAGGCACCCTAAATTGCACATATTTTATTATTATTATAGCCAAATTACATCTGCAAAACTTTTGTGCAGGTGTAATATCTTACTTCTTACCTCTGACAAGAATAAACTCCACTGCTCAATTTTAAAGGTTAGTTTAAAATACTCAATTTCTTATGTAACAGAATATACATATATAAAATTAAAGTTTTCACTCAAAATGTTTGAATACTTTTTCATTTCATACATTTCAAAAACCAAAACCAGGTTTTAACTTTTATCCTGTCTTTCTTGTGGGAAGTCTCACCTGTTTGAGTGCTAACATGTAGCGCAAGTTGTAGTCTTTATTTTATTGAAAGATATTGCGTAGAACCTTAGTTATTAAATAAAAAGTCAAAAAGGCTAGTGGTATATTAGGTTTTCAAGCAGTAGTTTAAAAAGAAGCAAATTTAGGAATAAAAATGAAACATTAGCCATGGTTGTAACAAATATAGTTTTAATAAGTAATTAGCAACAATATTTTGTATAAAACAGATTGGGCACTAGTCTTAACCATTGCATAATTGGAGTGAATAAACTAACTCCCTACAACTGTTAAAAGCTCAAAACAATGATGCAGAGGATTTCGAGAGAGTAGGGATTATGGTCAACAACATTTTCACAACCAAGTTTTTACTTTAATTATGGTAAAATAACATAATTAGCATAATTGTATACCAGTTGTTCTTTTGTGTTTTGCAAAACAATATTTTACAACAGAACTCAACTAATAAATTACTTACTTACTGTTAGTTTACTTATATATTGTTTTTTTTATCAACTGTAACTTTATCCACCAAAAAATATAAACGATATACAAACATTTATTTTATTTTTATTACTGTTAATCAGACATTGTTATTGAAATAAAAAGTAGAACCTCTGTTAAGCACGGGACCGGAGCCTTAACGGATCATCCACAAGATGTTTTAGTGAGAAAGAGGAATATTTTAGGGGTAAAAGTGACACGTTACATTTATTTTTTATTAGAGGCACAATTTGTCAAACCAAGAGTTAAAAATATCTTGGCTCATCCAGGTACATTGTTGAGTTTACTAATTGACAGATAGTGCCTTCATGGTCACATGCTGAGTGGGTTGGGGGTAGTGGAGGAATCTGTGGAGTTAAAAAAAGGGGGTGCGTTCGGCAGATGTGCCAAAAAGATAAGCAAGAAAGACAGTGAATCGGGAGATGGATAATCAGAGTTCTATTATAGTTGGGAAAAGGATTAAAAATTGATCACAACATTTTTACTTTACAAACCAAAGAAGTTAAATAAAAGTCTAACTAGTTCATTTATATTTAAAATAATATTAGTGAGTCCTTCCATTAAAACGATTGATGGAATTATGGAGGATAAACAAACAAAAAATAATATGATAAAAACCATGTTTTTGTTTTGTTATGCATGTTGTGTAACATGGAACTCTCTTTACCACTTCAAGTGACAACATGACAGACTAAAACTGTTTTCTAATTTGGTTTTCTAAAACTGTTGTACAAATGTTAAATAAAACAATACAATTTTGACCAAGCTTTCAACCGTTCAAAAACAAATAAATAAACACGATACAATAATTTACATATTACTAGTTTCTACTATTTGAATATAATTATACAAACTGATAATCGCGCAACTCACACCAACGTTGCGTTCTAAGTATACATGGAAATTTCAAGGATCCATATAAAGTAATTTTATAATATATTATATGTTTAATTTATCTTTCCAAACGTGGCTGGTGTAAAGGAATTATATAGAGTAATTATAATTGATAATAATTAAGTTTATATGCATTAGAACCATGTTTAAATATTGCATTTAGTATAATTTGACAAAATTGATAAAACTTTTAATACCTAATACAAAGTTAACAAAAGGTTAAGAACTGGTATTAGCAATCTTTTTATATAGACTATTTTTAGGTGAAAATAATAGGGTATTTCTAAACACCTTGTGTTTAATTCGGTATTTTCTTTAAACTCAGTCTCAGGCACTTTCCATAATATACTTAAGGTTAGATAAACTGATAAACACGCAACACACAGCAACGTTGCGTCCTAAGTATACATGGAAATTTCAAGGATCCACATAAAGTAATTTTGTAATATCATGGAAGCAGATTCTATCGACCTCAACATATAGGAAATACAAAAGCAATTGAATATCAAGAGGTACTCATAAAAATATAATTTATAATATTTAGTTATATATTCTTTCACGTTACCTACATCCACTGAAAGAATTCTTACATTTTATTAGCTCGATAAAAATAAATATACATGTACGTATATAGTTTTTCTTTTTTACTTTGTTAACATACATCATTTAGTAAGGCAGTCTATTACATTACATACTTGAACCAAATTTATATTATACTGTAGGGTACACTGGATTTACCCACAGATTCAAAAATAGAGACCTTTTATAAATTCTTTAATTTACTTAATTGAACAAAAGTAGGGTATTCACAAGTCGTAGGGTATTCTTCCAGTTAATAAAAATACAATGCAGAATTATTTCTTTATTTATTCACTAATTAAAAATATAGTGATGTATTATTTATTATTTTCCTTTAATCGTTTGAACAAAATATCATATAAATATAGGATATTATAGTTGCTTAATTCATTGAACAAAATAGAGATGAACTTCATAAATATATTTAAGATGACGTCATGATAAATAATTGGATTGTGATTAGAACCAATTATCTTTTCTTTCAGAATTAAGTTAAATTCCTCATTTAAATGCGTATGAAATATGTTGTTTTTTTGCTGGAACATAACTATAGATACAATAGCAACACAAATGGTTAATTACACCAACGGGTTAATTTAATATCAAAATTAAATGGTCTTTAAGCTACTGTTAATGATATACTTACGGGCCGTTAAGCCCGTAGCGACGGACTTAATTCTATATTTAGAAAAAAAGTAAAATTAAGTAAATTAATTTAGATATCTATTTACATAAGTTATTATATATCTATTTGAAGACCAACAAATCAAAATAAATGTTTATTTTTATTGTAATAAATTTGGTTGCCTTAGCTAAGCAATAAAAAATCATTTCAAGGTGAGTCGTCACCGTTGGGACACTACTCGATTATATAAATGATTGGAATAAATGTGGTTGCCTTAGCTTAGCCATAACAAATCATTTCGAGGTGAATCATCCCCGTCGGGACACTCCTTGGTTATGTAAATAATGATCATAATAATCTGAGCAATAAGTAGGTACTTACAATTGAGTACGGGTTCATCGGGAGCCACTGTTTTGAAGTGGCGATGAAATTTCTTTTGCCTAGCTTTGCTACTGATGGGGGTAGCGACGAGTTCCTGGGAGACCTCCTCGCGACCCCCGGCCGCCATCATCTCTATCCTGAAACATCACATTATACGTCAACTAAAATATCAGAGAAGATTGGCTTCATAAACATAAAATTATTAAAAAATAATACATTTTAACTTCACCACACCTTTATTACACTATGTATCAAGAATAGGTAACTATTCAGATGCAATTGGAAGTGAACTAATAAGAGATAATCTGATAAATAATTCTTAAGGAGGTGTAATACAGATTTAGGTGATAATCCTACATCGGTTTCCGGTATTAGCTAATGGTAACAGCTTCTGAACACCGACTTTAGTGCTCGGTAATTATTAGATGAGACAACCATCGCTGATTTTTAATCTTCGCACTTTCTTAAAATATTTTTACACTGATTTTCATACATTTAACTTAATGACACTGCATTTTTATGTTACGTTAAAAATCACAGAGAATACTCTTATATGTGCATTGATTTGAGTTTTTTGATAGTTCCTTAGAAGAAGGTGGGACGAATAAGACATTTGAGAGTTTTTACTGCCACATTTTAAAGCAGGCTAGATATTTTATTTTGCTCCCGAGATTACCGAAGTAACGGAAGCCATGTGATCGTACTGAAGAAGAAATCCGTTTCAGACATCAGGGACCATTTTTGGATCCATATCTGTCTGTTTGTTTGTAGGCCTGTCGCTCATTTGTTGCGAACCAACACATCTTAAAAATACTCGTCTGATGTTAATGACGTTTAGGTGATAGGACATAATTAGCCCATTGTTGGTGCTATGTAAGTCTCAACCTTCTGCGCCCATTATCTTCTCTTCTATATGCACACGAACATATATTTATTTACACCTATATGTCTAATTAATATTTAGTTATCCCAAAAAATATCAAATTATGAAGAAGAAGAAAAACATTTCATTAGCCATAAGCGATCTTTCGTTAATAGAAAATTTGAAAAAAGTATTTTTAGGCATTAAAATTTAGCAAAAATATTTCTACTTCGAAAATTTTGTTTTTAAAGTGCTTATGTCCAATCTGAAAAATCTTAAACCACTCCAATTCGATCGAATATTATTAAATAAGTGCCAAAATTAATATTGAAGTAAGAGGTATCTTAAAATTTAAAAAGTTAGTACAAAAGATCTATATTTAACTTGGATAAAAAAAGGAAGCTTTATTGTGCTAAATTTATTCACAAAATTAATTATTTCGATTGGAGTTTTGTGGAAATAAAGTTAAATAAAACTTAAACTGTAATCAATGAATAGATAAAGACCCATTTTATTTGATAGAAACCGCTATGTAATTAACTAAGAAGTAGTTACTTAATTAAATAAATAGATATAAAAAATAAGCAAAGTTAATTATTTTATTATCTAACTCTAATGATTTAAGTTTGAACTGACAGACTGACTAATTACAGACATCGTGGTCCCAATATGTCAGTATTAAAACATTATATGTAATTATGGTTTGATAAAAAACATTAACCTCTAATGACCATCGTGCTGTCGAAGCGGTATTAAAAAGAAACATTCAAAAATAAAATTAAGAAAAAAGAAATTTAATATTTTAATTTTATTCCAATTCATATATGTCAAGACGTAATAATTAATTGTCCGTTTTATTATTGTGAACAAATAAAATGTATATAAAAAATAAACAAAGGTTGAACAGCTGGACGGAGGAAGTAGTATGGGTAATTTTATTTTATTATTTATTAGGAAAGTCACAATACATTATTTGTGCTAATAATAAGAAACAAAGATAACCCTAGTTAAGTAATAAAGATGAATGAATGCGACGATGTTATCTGATTATGCAGTCTTTATAAGAAGTGTTTTCTTTTTTTTTTCATTTCAATAAAATCTTACAATGTTGACCTTTAGCCCTGAAAATACGAGTTAGTAAGAGAGTATATTTTAGAATGTAAAATCATTGCCCTAACCCTTAACACGAACCTTAAGGAAATGTTTTAACTTAATCTTGAATAAATTATTTAAAAGAAATAAAATAAATAAATAAAAATAACAACATTTTCTTATGCCAAAGGAAATTATGTAATTTTAAAAAAACATGTTTTAATTAGTTATTAAATTTGTGCATTATAATATAGTTAGGTATCAAATAACAAAAGGCTGAATTAGGTAGAAAACGAATTTGTGGAGTGCTCATGTGAAAAAATCAGTAATATGTAATTAAATTGCAAATGAATCAAGTTTTCTCTTAATTTGTATTTAGTTTTAATATGAGAACGCTAACCATATCATTTCCTACCCTCCCCTCCTCCCTTAATCAAAAAATTAATGAACTCCTAAACATTAAAATAAAATTGGAAATAATTCAACTTTGGAGGCTTGCATCTCCACTAGGAGTTCGGATCGAAAAAGTTCACAGTAGAGTACCATCTCCAAAGTGTTCCCTACAACAGTATAAGATATTTATTATTCGATTTGGTCTTTCGTAAAAAAGTATCAACTATCTGCGTCATTTTAAGCCCTACAAAATAGCCCAGTTAGTGTTTTTTTTCAAGAATTAAATTAAGTCAGAAATAATGCCTGAACAAAATATCCTGTAGTGAATCAGGCTGTGAACATATTTCATATGAACACAATAATGATCATAAAGCCAAAACATTGATAAGTTATAATAGATAAAACGAAAAGTTGTTATTTTTTATTAAATCTTGTCCAAATAATGTAAATTTTTACTAAATTTGACATCTTCGAGATTAAAGCTTGTCTAAAATAAATCTAAAAGAAAAGCCTTTTGGTTGGGCTGTTATCTATTCTTAAAGTAGAAATAGATAATACGTTAATCATTTTATCAATTAAAGTTGTAGTTGTAACTGTGGTTTATTATAGATAGCTAAAAAATTGTTTAATTTATTTTTTTAAGTTTAATTCCGTATGGAATTGGTTCCAGTATATTTGTTTTGGTTGGTTCTAGAAATGTTTTTTTTCGAAATAGTAACTTAGAGATAATGAAAGAATAATTGACATTAAGTTTGGGTATTGTTAGGAAAAGTACTTCTACATTTAGAAATTTAATGCTGGAGGTTGAAAGTATACTTTTCTATAGTAATAATGCATTCTTCTCCCTTCAAACTAATAACTAAGAGTATCTAATATTTATTATAACTATCAGAGACAACCGAAATACTATATTACCCAACTTTAAAAAAAGAAAAACCTTAAAACTACATTAATAATGGGAGAGCAGACACAGAATGTGGGGAGTTTAAGATAAAAAAATTAAAATTATAGCTACTATCTACCTCTTAACCTAAATTTCCTTAATTCATACTCCTTACAAGTAGGTCTGGGTCTCATGAGAGCTACTTATTCTTTTTTCCTATATTATTAAATACATTCTCCCTTGACTATTATAACCTTAAAAAAACATTTTTAAAACCCTAAAATAACACCTAAACGGTTTAAAGTACAGGCATATTTAATAATTACTCACAATACACTATACACTAATGAAGTTAAATCAAGTAATAAATCACAAAGCAAACTCATTGGGTCGATGTTTCATTGTTTTATTTTAAAACGACAAACGAGCCCTTAGGCCCGTGACAACGGGTTTAATTTTAATCTAGAAAAAAGTAAGATTAAGTAAATTAATTTAGATATCTATTTGAAGACCAACAAATCAAAACAAACCGTTATTTTTATTGGAATAAATGTGGTTGTCTTAGCTGGGCAATAACAAATCATTTCGAGGTGCATCGTCGTGGAGACACTACTCGATTATATTTATAAAAGAGATTAATCTTAGTCTTAGAATGAAAGCTCATTATTTTTCTATATTTATAATAAATTATATTTCAAGTTAGTTAGAAAGATTTTATTTAAAAAATAATAACAACACTGAAAAGAAAATAAACGGTATGATTAATTAAAAAACATTGCGCTCAAGCGCTAGGCAACTAAATAAAAACAATTTTGGAGGTTATAACCTTCGCTGCAATGTTTACATTTTACCAAACCAAAAAGTAAACAATAGGAAGATAAATAATAAAATAGAGTTATAACAATATTTAATTTTATAATTTTAACATAGTAAACGGAAAGTTAAAAGAAATAAAAGTTCATTTATTCACTTATTTTTAATAATTAGCAGTGCCCGTGCCTTATATTTTCCTGAACATTTTCAGCGCAGTAACCACAGGTAATTATTTAAACGTATTTAAATGTATTAATAAATAATAAAGTATATTTGTCAAACTAGTTATTTGTTATTTAGGGCAATAAATATAGCATAATAAGAAAAAAATTAGGTTAGTGAAGATGTCAGATTTGTTTTTAATCAACCTTGCGAGCTTTTATTAACTTTCGCGATTGGGCTCATCATAATAATCTAGGTTTTGTGGCTAAGAATGTCCAGAAGGATATTAATAATCAGGACATTATAGGAATCAAAACTAAGTATTAAAGTTATATAGAATAAACAAGTTGTTGCACTGGATTATTTTTTTTCGTTTGGTGAGGTTAGTTTACTTTTTGCCCACCACGCAGCAGTGCAATCTGTATGGGGGCTAATTTTCTACACAACTACATTACAAACTATAACTTTTTTAACTTAATTGAAGTGACCAGACGTCCGTACTTTTTACGGACAGTCCCGAATTTCAACTAGTTGTCATGTAATATTTTTTTCCGTATACAGATACTGATTTGTCCCGAATTTTTCAACATATTTGTGGTTTTATAAATCAATGTATGAAGACTTTTTGAAATATAATACGAAATAAGTGTAGAATTATTATAAGTTTTTCTACAGTTTTTCATGACAATATGTTTCATTTATCTACGTATATGAAAGTCAACGTATATGTGCATATATTTGTATATATATGTGTGTGTGTTTGTGTGTTGTTTATACAAATCTACAGTTTTTTTTCTGATGTAAAAAGTTACACATTTGATCTTCAAAGCAAGGGATAATCATTGTCTACATGAATTAGAAAAGAGATTAATCGGATGGCTAAGTTTTTCTTCATTTTTTTTTTTTTGGCCTACAACCACTTTTACAAAAAGGAACATAGCAAGTCTTCATATTAATCCTTTTCTTAAACAATTCTCAATAAATTGACGTAATTTTAGAAATGAAAAAAAACATACAAAAGCAAGAGAAAAGAACGAGACCCTGTCATAACATCTAGGATTCGCGGGTAAAAATATACGCTAGAGTGCAGGCCAAACAGTATGGGGGTTTACTGTTTGGCCTGCACTCTAGGGGATAAAAATGCGTAACTTTTTTTCGACCCGAGATTTGAAACGTCAAACCTAGACAGTGCAACAACTTGTTTATTCTATATAACTTTACTAAGTATACTATGGAAGTATCGTCAAAAGAGTTTGAGCATCAAAAGAGTTAACTAAAGTCCAGTTTCTAATTGTTCGATTCAATATCTGTTTGTGCAATGCTCGAAACCTCTAAAGATATACCTATCTACTTTTAGATGTGTACAAAAAAAACCCTTTTTGGACTTTCTGTCTTAGAGTAAAATTTTAATATTTGTTTATTATATGTATATTATTTTCTTCAGAATTTATGGCTAATTCAAAGTCGAAATCAAAATCGAAAAAGAAGAAATCGCCTCCAAAGAGAAGCGCATCGAAAACTAAGAAGAAAAATACAAACAAATGTAAAAAACCCACTGTAGAAAAGAAAAATAACAAAAAACAGAAGGCTAAAATTGACAAGAAAATGACTAAAGACAACAAACAGAAGAGCGAGAAAGCTCCGAAAAAAGGTAAAAAGAATAACGCAAACGAAATGAAACGTAAAAATGATAAATTGACGGTAAACCCTACTGAAAACGATCCTGAAGTTATTGATCTACCAAAATCTATAATGAATATTGAAGATAAACAGGAGATGGACGAATTGCCGATTATCATGGAATGTACTGAAAGTGACGATGAAACTATTCAATGTCAAATTCCCCAAGATAATTTGAATCAATCTCAGATCGAAGATAAAATACCCCAGACTGATCACACTGATTTATCCAATATGAAATATGAAAATGATTTTGACCAATGCGATGACGATTTTAAAATCGATATTGATCTCGGTAGTGAGCTAATGGAAGAAGAGTTAACGCTCAACTTGGACTGTTTTGTTAATTTACAACAGTTGGCTTTAAGTAATGATGGTAGTAATGATTTTGTGCAGAGTATTGGTAGCAATGAATACGCTAGTATCAACTCCGGCCCCGATTTAACTAGCAGTATTGAAAGCAAGGTAAACAATTTTAATGACTTTAATAAAGTAATTGAGAATAAAGAAGCTCGAGATAATAGTTTAAAAACATTAAAGAACGAAGAGGTTATTAACTGCACATGTGGCTATCGCGAAGAGGATGGTCTGATGGTCCAATGTGACATATGCTTGACTTGGCAGCACGCTTTATGTTGCGGCATGAACAATGATTCGGAAGTACCGGAAAATTATCTCTGCGCCTATTGTACGCAACCGCTGAATGTCAGACCGACTCAAAGGTATTCATACGCTAAACATTTCTTAACTTTAAGCAAACTACCCAGATTCAGTCAGAGAACGTGCGAAGAACAGTTGTTGAAAAGTCGAGAAGGGGTATTGACGAAGACATTCGAAATCACAGCCGATTTAAGGAAAATAGTTAAGATGGAACGGACCGTGACGGCGAAATTGAGTATCGCCGAGGAACCTGATCACCCGAAACTTTACATGTGGTCGGCTAATTGGGACAGTCAAGATCCTTCGACATACTTGGATTCGGTATCGAATGAACTGATCGTCGGCCCTATTGGAGAACGTCCTATCGAATCCGTCGATTGCCGTTTGAGACTACTAGATAAAATAGAAGCGGATCAACAAGAGATGGCTTGTAGACTATCGATGATATACGAACAATTGAATCATTTGGAATCGGACGACTACGACAGGAAAACAGAAGAGATAAATCTCAAAAGAGTTATGCGAATGTTCGAAAAGGATTTGAAAACTATTGCAACTGCAGTTACGCTATCATAATTATTATTTATTAACAAAATTAGAACGCTCTTTTCTTATATATATTTATAAATATATACTCTTATATTAGGAAATAAATATTAAAAAGTAAGCTGAAATTTAATTATTAGAAAATATATCTTTTGTTTATTTTATTATACTCAATTTATATCTAGTTAGTTCTATAAATTTATTTATACTTAATAAATCAGTATTATAATACTTCCTATTTGTTTTCTTTCATATAAAACAGACTTTTTTTAAAAATGTACGTTTTTCTTTGTTTTATTTTTGGACTATTATTTTATAACAATTACTTGATGGTAAAGATTATATTATAAGTGTACTATTAATTAATAAACCTACAAACTCAAGACAGTAAATAATAAAAATAATGAAATAAAATATGTAAAATATTTCTCAATTAAACAAGAAAGCGCCTTCTCGTCCATTAATTTTGGATTGCAGTACTTATTTCGGCTTCATTAAATAGATCATATATAAAATCAAAACCAAAATTAAATATTTTATTTATTTATTTATTTATTTATTTTTTGGCACCGAACAACATGGTTATATGTGCCTATGCAAAATTTAAATTAAACAGTGGTTAAACAATATAATACATAATAACAAATAAGAAACAATTTAATTCAGATATCAGTATAGTAATTAGCGTCCTGTAAGTAATGCATACAGTAAAGTAATATTTTTTAGAGAATTTACTTATAGCATATACATTTAAGTAACTCGAAGATTAAAATGTATCAGCAGTGAGTATAGATCTAAAAACTTGTAATTTTGATTGAAAATTACTAAAATGTAACACTGCCTTAAGACCTTCTTTTTTAAGACCTTGTCAGCACTGTAATAAAATAGATGTAGCTTTCGAAAAAACCCATTTTGACTATTTTAATGCTCTAAAGTAAATATGTTAATATTTGTAATTTTACAGTCTTAAAAAAGGACAAATAACAATACCTAAATCCAGTCATAAGATTAGCGAGATGAAGATACAACATCTAACTCGTACTAGATCTATCTGACCATCTGAATGAGAAAAACATTCAATTCAAGTATAAAACTAGGCAGATTCATCATTTAATTTCCGGTCGGATTCTAAGTAATATTTTCTTCGAGGGAAATTTAAAAAAAAGAATCCAAGAGAAAATGACAGAATGAGACAATAATATCTCCTTTAATTACGGGTAAACGTCACTTGGTATGCAGAAGAAAAACCTTGCCAAGAACTCTCTAAGTCTCACACATTATTAAGAATAGCCAATTATAAGGCTATGTCTAACAAATATTCATTTATATGCGTGTTTTTTTTCTGTGTGAGTCCGTGCGTATTTTAATATATTTTTTTTCGTGCTGAGTAAGAACGCCTTGCAAAAATAATTTATAGAAAATGATTCTAACACCTCTTTTTCTTTTTAGCCCTATAGAATAACCGAGGTTTGAAATTATGTTATTTTTAAATTAGTTACACATTGGACTAAACTGTAAAAGGGGGAATTTTCATGATGCTTAGTTCTGGGTCGAGCCTATTCGTAAGAAACAGGGAAGTGTATTTAAAGAACAAAGAATAAAAGCTAATGAATGGGTTGAAAGACAATTTAAAATTCACATCCACAGATATATATATATATATATATATATATATATATATATATATATATATATATATATATATATATATGTATACGTATATATATATATATATATATATATATATATATATATATATATATATATATATATATATATATATATATATATATATATAGAAGAAGAGGATATATATATATATATATATATATATATATATATATATATATATATATATATATATATATATATATATATATATATATATATATATATATCCTCTTCTTCTTAGTGTTTTTAATGTCTTAATTATTTTATATATTATATATATTTATTTATTATTATTTATTATATTATATATATTTTATACATACATTTCAAATCTAAATAATCCCTTATTATTTTAAAAACCCCAAAAAATGTATTCTAATTAGATTAAGTTATACAAATACACTTATACGAGTTATTTTTTTTTTTTTTTTTTTATTGTGATGTAAATATGTGACACATATTTGACTACATATTTTAATTTAGTATAAATTAGTAGTACCAACTCATTTAAAAGATACACATTTACTCTGAATAATATTTTTATGGCTTTCTTACAAACAATATAAAGAAACATCATATTATGTGGTGGCGAGACTGTTTTACTAAAGTTATATCATATATCGAATATTCAAGATTCTTTTAAAAAATATTTTAATAATACTTTTAAAGAATCGACTAATTTAATTATCTTTATTAATAGGTGAATGATGGTTGAAAAAAATTACAATCGATCACCCATTTGTAAATATAAGTATCCGTACACGTTTATAATAAATATATATACATTAATATAAGACTAATTATTATTAATAATATAGAAGCCACCTATAAGGGAAAATTGTTAAAATATTAGGAAAATTAAAATAATTATTATATTTAAAAGGAAAAAAGTTTTTTTTTTACAAACAGTCTAGTAGATTATAATAGAGGGAAATACGTGAATAAATATAATTAAGAGAGCAAACCTTTTTTATTTAATAGAAATTAATTTTCAGATAATTGACCATGAAAAATGTCAGTAATAATACTAGCTTCATGCATAATTCTACTGTAATATAATATAGAAGTTACTCGCGTGATGATAGACAGTACATAATTTTTTGTTGCTGTTGTATACACAAGCGTGTAATGTTTATAAATTTTGCGTACATTTTATGAAAATATGCAATGTAAGATCGATATAATTATATTTTCTCTTTTTAAATTTAACATCTAGAAATATAAACGTGAATTATATTGATTAAAAATTAAAACATGAACTCAGGGAAAGCGATTTAAATGCAAGACTAAAAATATGAATATACATTACTTTTTAAAAAATATATAAAAAGAACAGTACAAATTAATTATTTAAAAAAAAATTCATTAGATAGAAAAACTCATAAATTAAATCATGATTCATTTGTGAGAAAAACTTTTTCAAATTGACTTATTCGATTAAAAAGGTTGTAGAATTTATCTAGAATTCGCTAAGATTCTTTCCTTGTTTAGGAAAGATTAATGAACTATTTTTACATGAGAGCAATGTTGTTTTTAGTCGAATCTTTTGTTTTGTTTTTTAACTGGAAACGGATAAAAGTTTAAAAGAATAAATTATGTAAGCAATGTAGAGAAAATCCTTTTTGCGTTGGCCACGTGTTTTTCCGGGTGTCCAAGTCGATACTCGTAAAAAAAACCTCAGCGTGTATATTTCTAGTAATCTGTTTATTTTCCTATCGCCATTCATTTTATATCACCCACCTCACTGATTCGACTAATCTCCTTCTCACATAACTTACGTAACTTTTAACTTATTGACGTATTTACCGACTTAGCTTATTCTCTTTACCTCTATTCCACGAACTCTTTTACTTATTTCTTTTTTCTGAATGGCGTTTTATTTTCAACTTAAATTTAGCATACATGTTCAGAAAAATCATAGCCTGAGGTGAAATCAGGAAATGAATTTTAACTCTAAAATTGGGGGCGCCATCTACTAAGATTATTTTCTAATCTAAATTTCTTGATATCTCTTACTTATTTCCAATAACTTATGGCTTTACATACATACTCGTCTTGTTAATATGATTCGCACTTATGACATATTTTGTCTCTCATGGTCTTACTTCTTCACAACTCAATTATCCCTTTGTCGCTCTAAAGCCGGGTTAACACAGCAGTTTGCTACTAAAAAGTTTAAAAATATTAGGTTTGTTGCAACATTTTAGTTTCTGACTTTTTGTTTTGAAACAAAAAAGTTGTAAAGAAGCTATATTTGCGTTTAAAAAGTCATAAGAGTTTCAAACTTTTTATTTTGATGGCTAGTATTATTCAAGATGTGGAGAGTGGAGGACATAATTGCGGCTGCAAGTGCTTGTTATATTTTGGCTACTCAAAGAGCACCAAGAAGATACTGGATAAGACCGTCGCCTAGACGGTCGTACAAGAACCAGATATAGTGGTAGTGCACTATATCTGGTTACCACAGAAGATCTGAACAGGGATGATATTGATCCACTGTCAGGAGAATTGTGGACAAATGGCAGTTTTAAAAACTTTTTGACAATGGCAAGCAGTGAATTTGAACATTTGATACTTCAAGTAGGACCCAAAATTGCTAAGGCCGACGCACAAATTGGCGATTAGCCCTTCCCGTAAAAGAAAAACTGGTATCGCCAATGCGTTTTTTAGCCAGTGGAGATTCTTAAGACGCAGGGAGGGAGAAAGTTTGCAACTTTGGTGCACATTTGAGTTTCAAACTAAGATCAAAGGAAGTTTCGGTATTTTATCGACTACTAGTGGAAACACGAAATTCGGTTTGCAACTCCATAATTTTATTTGAGACTCGTTAAGGTTGCAACGATTTTACAAATCGTATTTTGAAAAATTTCAAACTTTCTTAAAAAATTGTACACTTTTTAGTTGCAAACTGCTTTGTAAACGCGGCTTAACGCTCTAATTATCTGACATACCCATTTAGCTAATTTATAAATCCAACACATTCTTTCGTCTCTTTTATCCTCTTTATTTTTTACACACTTATAATTTACAAGATTATTTGTTTCATTCAGCATTATAAAAACAACATTACACCTATCTCATTCACTCTTTGTTTCTACTCTATATGTTATTGTTTATTGTTGAGGGAACCTTGTCCTCATTAGCTCGCTGCTAATATGGTTCACCTTCTTTTTAATTAACAATATCTCGAAGATAAAATACAAAACATAGTTTTAGTGACGGGGAATAAATGGTAGTAAGTTAATGTTAATCTAGCAATAATAAACAACTTCCATAGGTTACATCAAAAGTAACATAATTGGTTACATTAATACACGAGGATAAATATAAAACATACAATAAATATATATATAAAATATACAATGCAATATTATGCATACATATATATATATATCACAAAGCCCCGGTCAAACTACACATCCATATTTTGTTTTCCAAAAAAGTTTATAATTTATTTTATCTTCAGTAGCGAGAAAAAGTTATGATTTTAGATTAGTTCAGAGGTGTAGTTCAATAACCAAACAACGTCTTCACACAAAAATTGTAATTGGAACAATTGACCGGTTTCGGCTGTTCTAAAGCAGCCTTCTTCACATAATCTTGAGGTTACTGGATTGACTTCACGAGTACTCATTGACTACAAGTCAATCCAGTCAATCAGTAAGTCAATCCAGTATCCTCAAGATTATCTGAAGAAGGCTGCTTTAGAACAGCCGAAACCGGTCAATTGTTCCAATTTCAATTTTTGTGTGAAGACGTTGTTTGGTTATTGAACTACACCTCTTTCATGATGAGTCGCTATCACACATTGGAGAAAAACACAGTCGAGGATCTTAGTTCAGAGGGACTAAAGTAAGTATTTTCTTCCCTGAACTCAAAAAATAGGGAGACAAAGTAAAAGTAGGGAGAAAAAGAAGGATTGCCAACTTAGGTTGAAGAAATCAGGTTGTTTATCATTGTATAAACCTGCATCTAAATGACCTTTCATTTGAGTTTAACTGCAATTCTTATCTTTTTTTTAATGTTGAATCTCTTATATCTGCTATTAAAAAGGCTAAAAATTATTGTTTTTATTAAAATAATAAATAAAAACTGTGCAATGAATGAAAATGTGTATTTTCTACCTACTGGAGATAAAATATTGTATACACCTCGGGAGTAAAGTGCTATAATTCCCCTCGCAATAATTATATCTTCATTGGCTGCACCTCGGGAGCTAATTAGCGTAATTCCCTCGATTACGCCTCGGGAATTAAAAAGTCTAATTCCCTCGGCTTCGTCTCGGGATTTAGGGACCATGGTTCCTTCAGCTTCGCCTCAAGAACCAACTTAACACTCAGGGAGTAATGGCTTACTTTACTCCCTAGGTGCACAAATAACTATTATTTGTTTATAAGTACTGATTTGTAATACTAATAAATATACCTAATAGCTTTTATTTTATCATTTCAAACGAATACGCATAATAATGAATTATAAAATTAATGTTTAATGTTTGTTGAGGTTGAGATTATGTTGTTTTTTCGTCATTTTATATTGTAGCACGTTTTTTCCAAACACTGACAACATCCTCTATTAATCATAGCTATTTTTAAAAATTTTCTAAAATTAATTTGATTCATTTTCAAACCGAAATGGTGGGAACGCGGGTTCTTTAACAATTACTATATAAGAGTTCTCGAGTACGTAATCCATTCATTTACATCTAAAAATAAGTGGATATTTATTTTCAAGCAAACTTTAAAAAGATTATTGAATGTAAAGAATGATAATTATGAATACACATAATAATTTTTTTATTTGAAGTTTCTAATTTTATTAAAAACATATATTATATAAACGAGATTGAAATGATCTTACTTTTTACTTAATCAATATCTCATTTAGAACCATGGGGTTCATGTTCTCTATAGTCCACATACTGTTCTTTAGTCAAGAAACAATTTTCAGTAACAAATTAGTTTGGATCTTCAAAAAAAAATGTAGGTAAATTTGGAAGTAATTCCTAATGAGTTCAACCACAGTTTGAGACCCCTATAATAGTTTTGGGTTAGACTAAAGAAAGGATACAAGATTTTGCGCTTTATGGGTTATGAGTTTTGACAAAGCGAGAAAATCCGAAAAATTCGGGTGGGGTGCCAGTGAAAGGTCGGGATTTTTAATTCTAGAAGGTCGGGCCAACTAGGCAAACAAAAATATCACTGGCCCGAACCCCTCCCACAGGCCTAGCGGCCTGTGGGCCTATTTTTTTCCTCATTTAGGCTGGCCAATCTGTGTGTAAAAAGTCACAACTCACAAACTGCAATACAGTGCCAACCTAGGGCTTAATCAATAAGTATTTTCTAATTCTATGGACGACGCCAGTTAAAATAAATAGTTTTTAATTACACAGCAGCAATTGCCGGTTTCTTAAATTATATATTTTTTCGCTGCAAATACATTATTAAGGTAAATGTAACTTAACAATAACTATGAAGTTCTAGGTCTTCTGGTGGTGACCGCACCAAGAAGGGGTTAGGTCCCAACGTTTCAAAACCCTCTGTTGAAGTTTCACACACAGTATTGAAGTTTCACATCCAGTATTGAAGTTTCACACACAGTGTTGAAGTTTCACACACAGTGTAGAAGTTTCACACCCAGTATTGAAGTTTCACATCCAGTGTTGAAGTTTCACACACAGTGTTGAAGTTTCACACACAGTGTTGAAGTTTCACACCCAGTATTGAAGTTTCACATCCAGTGTTGAAGTTTCACACACAGTGTTGAAGTTTCACACACAGTGTTGAAGTTTCACACCCAGTGTTGAAGTTTCACACCCAGTGTTGAAGTTTCACACCCAGTGTTGAAGTTACACACCCTGTGTTAAAGTTTCACACACAGTGTTGAAGTTTCACACCCAGTATTGAATTTTCACATCCAGTGTTGAAGTTTCACACACAGTGTTGAAGTTGATAACGTTGTTACTTTCCTAGAACAACATGTACGTTCCTAAAGATGCTCCCAGCACGTGGTGCGAACTTCGTGACCTAAAACTTAATGACGCGATCACCACCGGGACACCTAGAACTTCATTCTAACTCAGAAGCCTACTTAATAGTATCAATAAAAACTGTTTGTTTATGGGACAAGTTGAATTACCCATTGTCAAAGCCTGTTAGTAGAGTGTGGACTTTTGGACTCAATACTCTATACCTATACACTATATAATACACCTACCATAGTTTACCTTGACCCGCCGGACACTCTCCTACAGTGAACTGAACTGTACAGTAATCAGTACCGAATTAGGATCATTAATTGATCAATTTATACATCTTTATCTAGTATACAACAATTCTAATATACATTTATAAATTCTTATCAGCAGGAAATAAAGGGTTCTTATCACTTATCAATAAGCTTTTCAAATTTTGCTTCCAAGCTTACCGAAGGTAAAAGAAGCTACGCGATCGTTTTGAAGAACGTAAATGTTTAGGTCTCCAATTTCAAAATTGTGTCTTTCTGTCGGTCTGTCTGTCGCTCATTTTTTGCGAACCAACATATCTTAAAAACTACACGTCCGATTTTAATGAAATTTGGATGGTAGATCATAATTAGCTCATTGTTGTTCCATATAAGTTTCAACCTTCTGCGCTCATTTGTTTCTCTTCCACATGCGCACAAACATATATTTATTAACACCTTAGCTCCAAAAGTACTCATTATTTGTATGAAACTGATTTGTATGAAACTTTTATAGTATATCGGAAGTAGCCCACAGATAGCCCCAGATTAATTTGATCCGTCTGAACTCTTTAACTTTTGGTATTTCAATTTGGCTCTTAGCTAAATTGGTACTTTAATTTACGTTTGCTACTTTAACAATTTTGACATTAAAAAAAACGGGGGAAACAATTAAACAAATTAGACAATAATGCGGCTTTTAAAAGTATTTTAGTAAAATCAATAAAGTACGTGATAGGATGTGAGGAAGCTATGTGCCGCACCAATTGGCAGTCTATTTTAACTAGTTAAAATTAGTTAGTTGTATAAATTTGTCATGTAAATAATTTTAGTTCGGTACTGGCAAGCAACTACAGAGTAGTTCACTGTAGTGTCCAGTGGGTAAGGGTACCAAAGTTAGGGTAGGTGTACAGTGTATAGAGTATTGAGTATGGAGTCCACACTCTGGTTGGAGTCTGATTGGCATAACGGTTCCCTTCCAGGCCACGGCCAGGCACCCACCCATCTAACAGCTAACATTTCAACACCGTTTCACCTTTACACCTTCCTTCTTATTGACTATATTATAACTAGACATCGCCAAACTATATCCAAGAAACTTCAGTTTTCCCCGCAAAATCAAAATTTGACCAAAAACACACGTGTTGTCCATAGGAAATACTGTGTCTGTTATTTATATTATATTTTAATAACTATTGAATTAGTGAAAGTTATTGTATCACATTAGAGATTGCATTGATCCAAGGTTACCTAAAAATGATATCTACTGGTCACGCACAAAATTTAATTTTTTAAATATATTATGCTAGTTAATAAGCATTGGGGAACTGAGGATGACCATGCTTCCCACTTAGACCTCGTTTTTATTAATTTATTTTATTTTTTAAAGTGAATTTTTCCATGGTTAACATCAATGGTTTAACACATCTTTTTTCCACATGTAGTAAATATAATATTTTATACATTTAATAATTCTAATTAATAAGTGAGTACCTACACTTACTCTAAATATTATTTAGTAGGTAATAAACAAAATAGTTCTATCAGATTAGTAATTATTTTAGTAAAAATAATATTATCCATTATTAACAATATTAATAAGTGAGTACCTACTCACTAAATATTATTTAGTAGGTAATAAACGAAATACATCAATAAGATTAGCGATTATTTAGTAAATAATATAAGATTAGTGACTATTTAGTAAATATATAACATATACCATTATTAACATTACTAATAAGTGAGTAACAACCTAATAAATATTATGAAGTAATCTAAATAATACTACACTATAAATATCGAGCCCTTATTCCCGTGGAAACGGGGCTTGATTAGAAAAAAGTAAAATTAAGTAAATAATTTAAATATCTATTTAGATAAGTTATTATATCTATTTGAAGATCAACAAATCAAAACAAATATTTATTTTTATTGGAATAAATGTGGTAGCCTTAGATTAGCAATAACAAATCATTTCGAGGTGCGTCGTCGGGACACTACTCGATTATATAAATAAATAATAATAATAATAATAACAAATTAAAGACTAAATGTTATGTATGTATTTATATAAGTACACACATACCTACATTACCTGTGCCTACACTAGGTCTAAATTTAGATTTTTTCCACACGTTAGGGACACCATTTTACCTAGCGTGTAAGGGATTAAAGGGTAAGATAAAAATTCCACGATTATAAAGAGAGGGAGTAAAGATTTTTAAAGGTAAAACAAAAACTAGGTCATCAGGTCGGCAAGAGCAATATTATAAAAGTCTAATACTCACCACATAATAACCTTAAGTGCTTTTAAACTCATGAATTAAAAATAAAATTTATAAATAAAGGAGAATATACCGAACATATATATTATTTATTAATAAAAAATAAACACCATTTAACCTTGAGTTTACTCAAATATATTATGTCTATGGTTCATTTAATTAATTCGTAACTAAGAATAGAAATAAGGTTTGATTTCAAGATAAAAAAAGAACTCAAAAACTCAAGTTTATTTGTTCATAACCGTGAACGAATAAACTATAAGTATTATGTTTAGACTCAACTCTTTTTATGATTAATAAAAAAAGGTTGGAGTCCACTTTTAACATTTTTATCTTTTCCAATGCACTGAACGTGTGTAGAAGAATCTTTTATAAAACAGTTAACCATGCCTAATTATAGAAGACATAGTTATGTTTAAAAGTACCGTGTATGTTATCACGGTTTTTTAAAAATAAATAATATATTTTAAATAGTTAAACACTCAAGGTCATGCCTTAAAGAATCCATTAGAACATTCTAATAAAATCTAAGATACTTATTAGATTCCGACGATTTTTATTAACCATTTTTAAAAATTAGAACTATTTATACTAATTTAGATAAGTTGATATAAAAATTTAGTTTCTGATATAACAGCGAAGATTGATAACTAGGAAGGGTCGGGATTTCCCATTGGGTAGGATTATTTTCATAGTTATATTTTTCTTTAGCCAAGAAGTAAACAAGAAAGTATACACACTTCTGTTTTTATAAGGGGAGTAGCAGTCTAAAGAAGAACATTCCATACACCTTCTTTAAATTGTTACTCCCCTCTGATTTTTTTTATAAGGGGAGTAACAGTTTAAAGAAGAACAGTCTGTACAGCTTCTTTAGATTGTTACTCTACTCTATATTTTTTCTAAGGGGAGTAACAATCTAAAGAAGTGCCGTTAAGGTAAATGACTGAAAATTGCTTTAGTTTCTAAGCTGATAAAATCTCTTTTCAAATCTATTAAAGCATCTTTGATATTTTTGGATTACTTGTTGTTGGATCATAAAGGTGAGTTAGATTAACAATTTTAATACAAAACAATAACACAATTATTATTAACAATAATAATACAAATGTATATTGTACATTATTATTCAAATTTAAAAAAAATTGTATAATTCTAAATCAAATTATTTTGTCGTGATTTTTTTTTTTTTTTTTTATATTATATTTTTGTTATAACTTTATAAATGTCAAATACTTTTTAATTTATTTTATTTTAGGTCTAATGAGTGAAATATAACCTTTTTTTAAAACTACCCAATTGTTAATTTTACTAACCTTTATGAACCATTAACATGTAATCTCTTTTAATTTTATCTAGCTATTAGATTTTTTCTTCAAAAATTGATTACCTCGAGAGGAGAAGAAGGGAAGCAAGATTAGTCGCATCACTAGATTGGCACAACATTATCACTTTCTTTACCTAACTTTTATAATTGTAAAATAGAAAAACTTTCAACTAAAATAACAACGATTGAACAAGGCTGTTTGAATATTTCACTAAACAATAAAGAACACGTTTCGAGATATAAACAAAAACATTACAGAACAACAAATAAAAATGTGTAAGTATTGTATTCTGGTCTATGATTAAAGAAATATTTTTCCATTAAATAGTTACTTCTTAAATAGTTTTACATCGATGTCTTTTAAAATAAAACATAACATAGTTAAATTAAACATAGGAATCAGAATATTGGGTCATTGAGAACCCTGGTATTCGTTTAAAAATAAAATGTCTCCGTTGAATAACTTTTCTTAGAATTTTTCTTTTATAAAATGTATACACATAATTTAACATTAATTTCTGCTTTGAAAATTGAGCAAAAGTATATTGATTCAGGTAGTTAATTGTAATGAGGTTGTTTAGATAATATAAAATAATGCACAATTAGATATAAAAAACAACACAAATAATATGAATTATATATATAAAAAAAAACTTATATTCGATAAAGTTAAAATATGTCTTTCATAATATAAGAAGTGAAACGTTAATAAAAAAAAAAGTGTTTAATAATATAAAAAGCAGTGATGTTATTATTGAAAAATATTATTTAGAAATAGCGCAAAAATGCGTCCGTAAAAAAAAAATATAGGATTAAACGAAATATAACATGTTCACATGACGACTTCTAGCACGAGACTGAAGTGGGAAGGGAAGAAAAACCAGTAGAAAATAAACACGTTGGACTGAAACGGAGATAGATAGCGCCCGAGTAGAACTATGCCAGACTTGGGATCTAGTGTGGAGGAAAGGCATGAGAAACTACTGGACTAAAGCCAACAATCACCTGGGCAAGGGGCATATTATATATAGGGAAGAAGAAAGAATTCACTATGTAAAGTAGTAAAAAAACATTGAGATAAGAAAAAAGGAAAGGAAAACAATAATAGATGAAAATAGGCTTTGATTGTTATATAGGTTTGGATTCATATACGATCACTAGTATTGTGGGGGGAATCAAGTCTATAAGAGTAACTAGTTTTTTAACTAATAGAGGCTGATCTTTTAGAGGGGATCGTGTGTTTTAAATGATCCCTTGCCAAGATCATTGTTAGTGATTTATGATATTATTCATTAAAAACTTTTGTTAGTTGCTCGAATTAATGGAATTAATATACCTAATATTAAACTTGATATTCTACGGAAGACATTGACTAACTAGGCATCGCGTGGCTTAATCATTGAAACGAGCGTATAGTGAATAAATATGCATTGAATATTGAGAAAATATAGATAATCATGATGAGTTGATAGTGAAAGAGTATGATTGTAATATAGAGTCTACATAGTAATGGGGGAGCCTCCCTGCATTCTTACTATTCCTCTAACTTCACACTTCAAACATCTCCTTTTTAACAATTATAAAAAGGTATCACCTCCCTACACAAGACCTTCTGTTTTTTATCAAGTTGAAATTTTACATGGCAGTATCAATTGTATTTAAGACGATGTATATGAAGTTTTATTAAAATCGTTACGGTATAACGTAAAATATCGGCAAAAACTATGTTTTCTCTATTTTAAACGTTTATAGGTTTGATTTAATTAGCAAACTCAGAATTAGTAAACGGGACATGATTACCAAATTTTAACTAAATCGTCAACATTTCTTTTAATTAAATTTGTCGGACACGTAAAGGTTACTAACAGACAGACAGACAGACAGACAGAATGCATATTTTGTTGAATGTAAGAAAATCGCTTCAATTAAAGGAAACTACATATTTTTATACTTTCTCATATAAAGACAAAGAATTGTGATGGCGCGAAAATTCTATTTTGAGATTTTGATGAACGAAACTTGAAAAAAATTATTTCTCAAAAATGGTTACGACGATTTTAATTAAAAAAATTCTAAAATGTAGTCCGTTTAAATACGAATATAACGATATAAGCAGTTTTCTTGGGGAAAATCTAGTTTCCGATATAATGATGAAAATAAATCTGATTTTGTTGAAAATCAAAAAACAACATTTGTTTGGTATCTGGGAAAAATTTAAGGAGAAAGTTAGTCCGAGTTGTCTCGGAAATTGTTTTTAATCTAGAAACGCCTATAATCTAACATGCTCAACTTAGTGGTCTAACGGGTTTTAGTAGTTTACCTTTTTTCGACCAATTTAAGTGGTAATTTACAAACATACTAATAAATGTAGAAATAAATATAAAGGAAAACCATTTTTATAGGTCTTAACTTAACAGTAGGACAAATTAATGTAACATTGATATTGCAAAGAATATAGGTACCACATAAAAAGCATTTTTATATCCATGCGAATATAAACTTATACAATCAAACATCTAGAAAGTAATAAGAATAGATTACGCTACTTTATACGAGTATGTACTGCATCAATATAGAAATATATGGGTATATATATTATAAGATTTTGCACAGATATAAAGCAAAGATTGTTATGGCAAAATAAATAAATTTTAGATTAGAATAGATATATTTTTGAGAAAAGAAATAAATACATGGTTCTTGGTGTTGCAATGAAAATATAAATTCAAAGGAAAGAATCAAATGAATAAAAGCATGAACCTTCTGGGTTTCATAGAAAATAGATAGGGTTAAGGAATATCTCTGAATCATAAATTTTTTTGACTATATACTTTTTGCAATATTATTTTATTTATTATTTTTAAGATGACATGCCGAGAAAAACTATAAAATATGAAGTTGAATAAATGGAATATAAATACTGGAAGTTGCATGAATGTTCAAACTATTTTTAGATAATTTCTTTTTTTATTTGGTTGTCAAATTATAATATAACAAAAAGATAAAAATCAAATTAAGTGTGATTTTCCCCCCCAACAACTAGCAGTTTAAAGTGAAGGGGAAAGTCAAAAAGTTGTTAATATATTTTTTGAAGCAGACGATACGGGTAAACACGAATTACATGATTGAATTTTGCATTATTAATACCTGTAATAATAATGCTAGAGTTGGCTTAAAATACGCTATGGCTTAAAATACGCTAAGGGTACTATTTCTAATAATAAAGATAAATATTTATTAGCGGTTATTTTTTTTTAACTAAATGACGATGGATAGATTCTTATAGTACACTTAAGTGTTATTTTCGCTCGTTGAACTTCTTTTCAACGTCTCTTCACGTTTAGAAAACATCATCACAACTTTATAAAAGTGGGGAGACTACAAAAAAACATCGTTGTTCTGAGACTCGGACATAGGACGTAGACAGAACGGTATCCGAGCTATAAGTCTAACAGACTATCTGGAGCGAATCCAAAATTGTCCACCTGCTATTGTCAGTTAATTCACACATACACATAGAATAGAGGATGCTGCCATGTGGTAGGGTAACATGTAACCTACCTATGTAATGGTGCCTTTGGTCTTCAGTGCATTTTTATCAAGTATGCAGGCATTTATCGAAGCCAATTTGTTTCCTTTAGGAAAATCATAAAATAAAAAAAACCCGTTTTTATTTCATGGGAACTGAAATCTGAAACCTTTCAGACGTAATCTGGTGGATCAAGAATCCAAGAAAATATTTACCATCAGTTTTTTTTTTTAAATCGGTCCGAGAAAACTCATCCAAACTTTCTAATATAGGAGTTTATGATTACTTAGCCCAGTGTTTTATATTTATTAATTTTCGAGTTTTCGTATGTACTTAAATTTTATTATAATTGAATATATCAAATTGTATCATAAAAATAACATCCTCTGCGGGGAATCGAACCCGGCCTCTCTCCGTCCACTTTTAAAGCTATTTTCTCAGGAACTGGATTATAGAATTTACATTATAGCATTTTTTAATCAAAATTGTTTGAACCGTAAGTGAAAACTCATTTTTTTACATTTTTTTAGGGGGGTGGTCACCAAATTTAGAGCTAATATTATTTTATTTTTTATTTTGCCTCGGTTATTCTGTTTCTGAACTTGTATGCCAAATTTCGTCAAAATCGGTATGCCAAATTTCGTCAAAATCGGACAGTTTGATTTTGACTCCACTCATCTGCACAGGCGCCAGACGACTGACAAATTTTTTTTAAAACTGTTTTTTTTACTCAGGGGACCTCAAAACGTGTAAATCCATCAAAATCGATTTTTTGCGCCAACACAATAATTTCTCTTTTCCAATATGAGAAAGTAAAAGTGTATCGATCAATAAAACAAAAAACTCACTTATTCAATATTTCTAATAAAATAATTTTACATCATAAAATCATAAACATTTTTAATAACATTAAATTAGCAGACACACATAAAAGAAGTAATTAAATTTAATATATATGAAAAAACCGGGAGTATTAATATTGAGTCGTCATAAAAGTCAATCGAAAAATTCAAACTATATTGTAACAACAAAATCTAAACTTCATGAACTAAAATATTCAGAGTACTATTTAGCTATTAATGATAACATTTAACGTTTATAATTTATAACAGGTAAAATTTTAATTTTTAACAATTAAATAAAATGTAGTATTTATTATAATGACTATCTGACTCATGGTTATTAAAAAACAAATTTAACACCATTCTAGGGTTGATTTCCAAAACTAGATAGAATAAACTTTAACAAACACTGCGGGTGATTAGATGGTGTGACTGTAAAAACTGATAAAACTTTTTAATTGCTTAGCAAGAGTTAGGGGCTGTGTCCCGTGATACTAGATAACGGCTCATCTGGAAACCAAATCATTGCCAAAGTTTAAATGCGGGAAGTTCAAAGGTCACTATGGATTTCTCTGCAGATTCCCTAATATAGATTTTTATTGTGTAAGAGAACATTGAGTTTAGATTGAAATGAGCCTTAAGTGAAGATCAACGTATACAATGTTTCTCTAAAGAAAATGGATCTAATCCATATGTGAATGGATTCTACCGGAAATTATATTTTCTTTATACTTCGGAAAACAGCATACATAATTACAAGAAAAAGTAAATAAACGCATTAACAAGATTTAATATTTTTAAGAAAACATTTTTTACATTTTTAAGGACTAACAGGATCGATTAATTACATTGCACAATGCTAAAATTGTTAAATCGGTTCGAAAAACTTGATCAAACCTTTCTCATAATACAGAGTGGAGCGCGGCAGACGTATGACTTTGTAGAGGGGATTGCTCCCTTTCTATTGGTCCTAGACGGTTTAGAGTAGGGTCGTTTCAAAGAGGGGGACGGGAAGTTGTTCGCTATAATGGAGTGGTCCGTTTAAACTTTTTGCAAGACAGATTTCCCGGGCGTCTCATCTCTTTAAGAGGCGATTTAAACTGGCCAGCAAGATCGCCTGATTCGGCTCCTTGTCCTTGTGATTTTTTCTGTGGGGATACCTTAAATCCTTGGTGTACAGCGATCGTCCCAGAACCCTGGAAGTCCTCAAAAACAACATTCGAGCCAAAATTGCCGAAATTTCTGTGGAAATGCTCGAAAGAGTGCACAAAAACTTCGAAAAAAGGCTTAATCAGTGTTTGGAGTGTGAGGGGAATCACTTATCCGATACTTTTTTTAAATCTAGGTAAATTTAAATATCCCATGTTATTAAATCGGGAAAAAATAAACAAATAAATATTTTGTAACATTCTGTGTTTTATTACATTTTTAAATTCATATGTCTGCCACGCTCCACCCTGTATAAGTAGTGATACTAAATCAAACTCAATATCTAATTGAATATCACAATATCTAATTGAATTAAATTCTCGACTGTGTTTTTCTCCAATTAGTGACAGCGACTTATCATAGACGATAACCAAATTACGTCTTCACACAAAAAATCGTTATTAAAACAATTGGCCTGTTTCAGCTGTTCTAAAGCAGCCTTCTTCAGATAATCTAGAGGTTACTATATCGAATACATAAGTACAAGCGACTTGTGCTTTCAAAGTCGATCCAGTAACCACTAGATTATCTGAAGAAGGCTGTTTTATAGCAGCCGAAACCAGTCAATTGTTTTAATTACAATTTTCTGTGTCAAGACGTAATTTGGTTATTTAACTACAGCTCTTTCATAATGAATTAAATTACCATAAAACATTTTTAAAAAGTCTTCAATTGTTTACATCTCGTTTTCAGCGATTTCCAGTAAAATCAAATTTATTGTCATGAATATCTAAGAAACTAGATTTTTTTCCCGGGAAAACGACTCATGGAAATGGACTACATTTTAATTTATATATAATAAAAATCGTCGGAACCGTTTTTTGATAAATATTTCTTTTAGTATATCACAATCGAGTTCGTACGCCTTCACAAAACTTTCTCTCTACAAATAATACGTATAAGAAAAGAGAAAATTTGTTTAACCTGTTAACAAAATATCTGGTTTTAAAGTATTAATAATATTTTAATGAAAATAATCTGCCAAATCTAACAGTACAAACCTATAGCGTAGTAACATTTTTTCGGGGATTAATGTTCATTTCTTTGAGCGAAAATAATCAAACAATATTTAAAGCATGTTTTACAATATGATAATATCAAGACATATAATTACTAAAATAATTTAATAATTATTATAAAAATGAATTGTTATTTATTTAAAAGCAGTCACGCAGGTAGTAAGGTGGCCAGCAGAAATAAGAAAAATCAGTGGTAGATGAGGCATTGTAACCTCCTTAAAGGCGGAAATACACATGCTAGTAAAAAAGCATGCCAGTGGCGAGTTACTAGCATGTGAGTAGCTGGCATGCTGCAGACGCTGTATACATTTGCCAGTGAAACAGCATGCCAGTATCATCCGGATGATCGGTCTTGTGCAAGCTACTAGCACATGACAATACACATTCCAGTCACAGTTCTAGTTTTGAAACAGGCAATCGTTTCTTGCCTTCTTTTAGCCGGAATAAATTATGAAATAATTGTATTTGATTTAATTAATTTTGATAGTTTTATTAATTGTTTCAATGTACCTTATGAATGTATCGGTGCGGAATGAAATTAACCAGATTGTTCTGTTACTTGCAAAGAACTGTGTTTTAAAACATTTGAAAAAGAGTGTGGGTAAAGATTGGATAGCTAGAAGGGAATTAGGTGCATGGAGCGAGTCAGTCCCTACTAAATAAAATGTGGTTTGGGGACGTCAATGGTTTTAGGAATCAATTGCGAATACTTTTGAAGATTGTTGATGAGTTGTTGTCAGATAGCCGCGAAAAGAAGGAACACAACTGAAGACTGAAGGGCTGAGGGAGACTCGTGCTAGCTACTAGCCACCTTGCACTGGCAGGCCTGTTTACACGTGCCTTATCAGTTCCCCCTCCCCTCGACTCGTGCCACTGGCAAGACAAAAATCAAACCCCGTGCGATTTCCTCGCATTCTTTTCACTCGCATGCTATTTTATGTATACACATGCCAGTAGCTCTCCTCTGCGAGCTACTTGTATGTTTTTGTGCGAGTAACTAGCATGTGTATTTCCGCCTTAATCCTAAAGACCCCTATGCATTACACAGAACAGTAAGGTCGCCAGACAGGTCTGGATACATTTGCAGGCCTTTCCGGCGACCGTACGTTGTATGAACTTGCCAGATTTTTTTCATAAGTTCTCAGCCAAACCTGGAGCAGAAGTATTCCATGGATGTGAGGTTTCCGGTACGGCTCAGGTTTACACAATGCACATGTGCAATATACCCCCTCCTTTCCTTTTCCTCCACTTCCACTCAGGTTAAGCGGGAAGTTTGAAGTTGAATCAGAGCGGATATTGGTTTTTTATTCCAAACTTTGTTTGGACAAGGGAATAGAATTGACTATTTTTTTCCATTCTACTGATATTTATGTTTTTGACAAAAGCATATGTCCAGGAGATAGTGTGCAAAAACAAACATCAAGCAACATTTTTTGATATTAATTTATCTTTTGGTGCCTTTGCATTTTAAGAATATGTGGTCCGCTAAGTTCGTCTGCGGGGCATTGCTTGGCAAGGAGCATTTAAAAAAAAACATACCTGTAGAGAGCGGCCATGTCCCAACTATTTTGGTGGACAATGTGGTTTTAATGATCCCGAGGGCAGAATTAGTTAGTAGACCGAAAATCAAGTTGATGTTAGTTTGTCCATTGAATGGTTAGTTATTAAAATATTACTTCAAATCGATGTACGGTCACCTATCAAGTGATAAACTAACATCAACTTGATTTTCGGTCTCCTAGTTAATTATGTACTCAGGATTATGAAAATGACATTGTCCGCCAAAATTGGCGGGACATGGCCACTCTCCACAGTTGTTTTTTTTCTAGTTTTTAGCAGAATCTAAAAAGGCATACAAGGAATTGTTTTCTAATTTGTACTTTCTTTTATCAACAAAAGTGTCTTAAGGTACTATTCTGAATATTGTTACAATAAAGCTTTCAATGCAGGCACCAATAATTATAGTTATTGCTGTTTTCTTTACTTGTTAGATATCATATATATCTTCTATTATTTATTGGAATCGGAATTGTATGACTAATAAATATAAATTATTTCTTCAGTTTAAATTCTTGTTTTAAGAGAAATGTAAATTGATCAATATTGGGTGGTCAGTGATTCACCCTTGACCTTTCATGAATTCTTATCATTTAAGCTCTTAAATATCAAATATCACATTAACATAGACATAGTAATGTTCATTGTTTTTCTATAGGATCTTCTTCTTTTATAAAATCCATTTTGTTTTGATCAAGTAGCTGCTTATAAAATTCTGAATCATAGAATTTGATTTAATGATACAGAATAACGAGTTATTCACACGAATGCCCAGATATTCGTATTTCCTTCTTTTAAAACAGAGATCACATCTAATCAGAAATTAGAATCATGCAGAAAATAAAATAAACGAAAATTCTTCCAAGAAAAAAAAAAAGAAAAGAAAATAGAGAGATAATTTCGATTCTGCAGAGGAAATTTGGTGAAAACTTTTTCTTTATTTTAACAATGTAGATTGTAGATAAATGATAGAAGGAAGGAGGTAGAGAAATGGTTAAGTTAAAGAGGGGCAAATCGCGTGCCGAAAAAAATCTTAACTCGAAATCTAGACAAATGGTTTTTTTAGGGGGGGGGGGGTCGCTATTTAACTTTAATGGAACAGATAGCCGTAGCTTATTATTCTGGACGTTGAGTTAAGGAAGGTCGGATATTAACCAAAGAATAAAAGGTAAAATCCCCAAATATTTTATGGACATTTTTTCCATAAACCGGGGTTTTTTTTTTTTTTTTTTGGCGGGGGGTCCTACAATTATAACGTGATAAAAGTACGGATGAGGGAGTTTGTTTTATTTTATGAAAATTTATTTAGTCTAACAATTGTTACTAGGTTAATAGTAATGTGATTTTAAGGTAAAAAGAACAGCAAAATATTTATTGGTTTACTTGTAAAGAAGATTAAATTTTGTCAAAAAATAATAATATAAAAATATAATATTAATAAAGTATATAACCAAATAATTTGCGCGGTACTCGGTTTCAAATACGGTTACAAATAGTTGTACTAAAAATATATTTAATTCTTTAATGTAAATAAATATTATAAAGACATATAGAAATAAATAAAATACGCGAAATACTAAAATGCATAAGTACAATGGCATTTAAATATGGAAATTGAATATTTTATTAAAAGGATTTATAAAATTAAATGGATAATCAAATAGATTGGTTTATTTTACAAGGTCAAGAACTAGGAAGAAATATTTAAATTATGTAAGTCAATTTAGTAACTTGATCCAAGACACAGATACACGTGTTTTAACATTTAATGTAGTTAAACAGCTTATGAATAAGGATCTAAAATGCGGCAAGGTTAATTTCACGTGATGTTAATAATGTCTTTAATAATGATGCATAGTTTAAGTCTACATATAATATCAATCTTATCTAATTAAACATAATGGTAGATTTGATTTGTATAGATTTGATATTAAACTAGCTGATGGATACCCGTGCTTCACTAAATGAAAATATGACAAAAATGTACATAACAACAATTATTTTTCTCTTTTAAAGAGCTTTTTAACTATATGCATCATGAAGGGTATCCATTACTTTGACATTTGTACCCCGTAACCCAGTGTGTGCCAAAATTTAAATTTCGTAATCTCATGTAGGCAGTGAAATTCACCTTGTTTTGAAAGAAAAGTGTGTTAATACTTATTTGCATGAAATTGGAACTGCAGATGACATACCCTCATAATGTACCTTTTTTTATATAAGATAGTTATATTTTTCCATTTTACCCCCTCCTAAATGAAAATATGACAAAATCTACATAACAACAATTACTGTACTCTTAATTCTTAAAGAGCTTTTCAACGATATCATGAAAGGTATTCATTACTTTCACCCCGAATTCATTACTTGTACCCCGTACACCTGTGTACCAAAATTTAAATTTCGAAAATTCATGTAGACAGTGATTTTCCCCTTGCTTTTAAAGTCAAGTGTGCAAATTTTCATCGAGATCGGACTAAAACTGTAGATTTGTATAAAGAACATACACACACACATACGTTGACTTTTATATATGTATTGTATATAGATGTCTTCACCCATGCGCAGTTTGTAAAAGAATATTTAGTGTATGTACATGTATGGATTACAATATTCGTGGCCTCAAAAAAAAATGTTGTGATTTCTTTCAGATAAGCATTAAAAAAGACAACGGACCATGGTAATTGGGAGATTTAAAGACTCTAAAGTGACAAATATTTTATAACTGCCAATTTTATACGAAACAACTTTTTTTAAGAACACTCATGTTTAGCTCAAAGCTCAACAACTCGCAGCAAACATACTGGGTATGTGTACTAAACAAATATTATTAGATATTCACAGGGGATATGGAAGTATCACATCCTCCTCTAGAAGCAAATAAAGGAATGAACTCAAGAATTCGATTCAAATATCGTC
Organism: Gerris lacustris; assembly: GCA_951217055.1. Taxonomy (NCBI): domain Eukaryota; kingdom Metazoa; phylum Arthropoda; class Insecta; order Hemiptera; family Gerridae; genus Gerris; species Gerris lacustris. The sequence goes on along the minus strand of OX578283.1, from coordinate 19,832,625 downwards.
AGTTTAACAAATAAAGAGTGCGGTCATGGAAATAAACGTATCGTCAAGTCGTGTTTTCCTAGCAGACAAACTTCACTCATAAATAATTCAGTCAACAGATGATTCATTAAGTATTTATATAGGTCATGTATATTGATCCTAACAAAACGGCTCATACTAAAAGAAAGAAGAGACGAAAAGTAAGAGAAGAAACTCTTTTTAAAGAGCAAAAACAAAAATGTAACTAAACAACCAACAAAATGACAAAAAGGAGAAAAAAATCTTATCAAAATCTATCAAATATCATAATAAAACGGTTCATCCTAAAGGAGAGTAGAGACGAAAAGTTAGAGAAGAAATTATTTTTTAATATTAAAGATCAAAAACAAAAACGTAACTTAACAGCCAACAAAATGGCAAAAATGATTATGAACTTAGCTATAAATATTATTTATTTTATCACTTAATATTAAACATTAATTCATAAAATATATAAAAATCATTCGAAAGTTACTATTTTAAAAGTGACTTTAACAAGTTAATTACACAAAACATATTTGACAACAAAAAAATAGAAATAATAAAATAAATGTAATTTACCATGTTAGTCGATCTGGTAAAACCCAAACAAACAACATTAATAACAGAAGTATAGATTACGAACTTAGCAATAAATATTATTTATTTCATCACTTCGGAACTAACATTAATTTATAAATATATAAAAATTTACATCCACATTTACAGTTCTTTTAATCATCACGAGAACAGAATTTATCTTAAACATAGAATATATCATTTTTATCACTTGGAAATTAAATAAATAATATATATATATATATATATACACATACAAATAAGTTTAATAATTAAGTTTAACGCAAATAAACTTCTTTTCTTTTATTAAAAATACAAATTTATTTTATATTAATCATAATTGATATGATAAGCGATCGAGCACTTTGAAAATATTTAGTGTTAAACATTCTCAAAGAACAGTTGTTATACGAGTAATGGAAACCAACTAAATTATGTTTTATAAGAATTCTAATTAAGTGTTGAAGTGTTTAAAACGTAACATAAATTAGTTTTGCATATCTAAGAGGGAGAGAGGAAAAAAAATGCGAAAATTGTATTATGCTATTAACATTATAAGTGATAATAACAAATAGGTGTTTATCTTTTTTACCCTCTCTTTGATTTACTAAATAAACGACAAGAGATAATGGCGCCTTAAAAATAAAACTACAGATGACAAACATACGCACACACTTGAAATATATATATATATATATATATTTGTGTGTGTACTCAAACTATAAAATATTGCATTGTACTCTACACAAGATAAAAACAATCAAATAAAACTTTAAAAATAAAATTAGGTTTAATTTGAAATATGTGTCAAAGATTTTATGCATTTTTCCCCCTTGTAAGATGATATCATAATTCAGATTCAGAATGTCTTCTCGAAAGACCTTCGAATTAAGAGCGATCAATATATAATATATACGAGTATATATTTATATATATAAAGGTATTTAAAAATAAAAAACACGTGATTATTTAAATTTATTGTGGTAATATTATGTATGTGGAACAATTGGTTTGAAATTCGGAAAATCACAGCTCTTGTTATTGAAACATTGAGGAAGTGTACCAATTAATAGTGTAATATATACCTATTCGCGTAAAAAGCTTGGAAAAATATATGTAAAAAATTAAACTATATTAAATAATATAACTACTTAATTGTGTACCATGATCATTGGAGTCATTTGAAAAAAGAATAAATAAACATTTCTCTTTCTGTAAATTAACTTGAAAAAATAATGTTGCTTTTATTATTTTATTTTACTTCTACTCAATGTAATTTAAAGTTTTTGTTGAAATTTAACTGTTAGATTTAAACTATTTTCAAAGATCCTGCTCTGACTCTTTCTCAGTCTTTGCAAAATGAATTTTAGTTCGACGATGGCGCGGGAAAGTCGAAAAAATAGGGTAGGGAGCTAATGAGAGCTCAGGATTTTAAAATCCTAACTAAAACTTATTTGGCAAAAACTGTAGGCCAAGTTGGTTTCAGCCTAGTGATTGAAAGCCTCTAGACCACCATTTATTTATAAATAATTCACATAATCTTAAATAAAATGTTGGAATATATGTGTACTGTGTACATGCACTTCGTAGTTGTGCATACATGCACAACAATTACTGCGTTTCCAAGATGTTTAGATTGAAAACGGGTTGAATACAGTTTTTGGATCCTAAATGGCCATGGACACCTAGATTTAATACGAATTGAATACGATTTAGATCCATATATGATACACTAAATTCTGGGATTGTATCTGGATCGAGTTTCATGGAAACACATGAACTCGATCCTGACATGCGCAGAGTGTGAGTGTGAGCGCCCTTAGCGTGTTTGTGTAGAAAATGTAGTCAAATCTGTCAAAAAAAAAAAACACATTTGTCCTTTTCAAAAAAAAAAAAAAAAAAAAAAAACACTTAACAACAAACCTGGTTATAAAAGGTTAAGGTTACGAAATGATTTATAACTTTTATCAAAGAAACCTACTAAGAGTTTGGTGTATTGAAAACATATTGAATACGGATTCAATACCACTCATGGAATCACCCAGCTTGATAAATCCCAAATCAGGATTCAATCCGTATTGAAACATCATGAAAACGTAGTAAATAAGAGTATAATATACTTTATTACCCAATTATGTTTCTAATGTTATAAAATTAATTCTGCATTTTTTGAACTTCTTAAAAATCAATAATCAATTTGATATATCTAAAATCGTTTAGTCTTGCGATTATTTTAAGATAGAGCCACTCGATGCCTCCTATATAATACAAATATAAATTGAGTAGGGTAAGTATGAATGAAACAAATTTTTCTTTCTGATTAAACCCACAAGAATTCGCTGGACTGTAAACTTCTTTTGGTTCAGCGACCTCTTACTACGACTTTTGGACAAGATCCCAGTTTAAGAAGAAACTGCTCTTTATATAACTTATTTTTATGTAAATAAAATATAGTTATACTCGGAATATATATAAAATGACATCCAAGAGGGTGAAATAATATCATGCTAAACGATAGTATATTCATAGATATTAAAATTCGCTCTTGCTTTATAAACCGTAACGAATCGATTTTGTTCCGTGGACCACATATTATATAGCGTCTACATTTTAACAATTCTACGGGCAACAGTACAGAATTAAAGGCTAAATTAATACATAAAAAATTAAAAATATATTATGACACATATTCTCTTAATTGTGGATGACTATATTATGATAATTAGTTAAATACAGTAGTCTCGTTAATCCGGATTTGATGGGACCGGGCACTGTCCAGATAACCAAAAATTCGGATCACGAAAAGTCCGGATTAAACGGAATCAGTGTGAAAATGAAAATGTAAGTAAAAACTAGTTTCAGCTGGGTAAAACTATTTATAATAGATGATTTTATCATAAAAATTACTGTTTAGTCTCATTATGTCCACTTTTAAAACCTACAAATTGATTTAGGATAAAAAAAACTTCGCAAGTTTATTAATAATACATTAAAAGAAAATGATTGAGGTCCGGACTAGCGGGGGTATGGATTAGCGAGAATATTATATTGCAAACATATTACAACCAACATAAAACACAAAAAACCTATATAGGAACCACAAATGAACAAATATTTAACAAATCAGTTCATACTTTAAATACCTAGTTTAACTTATCTTTAATTACTTTAACAGTTTTTGATTTAAATAAATTATTTTTAAAAAATAACTTTTTTAAAAATCATGGGCCATCCGCCATATTGGATTTAGAGTGAAGGTATTATATTTTCGTATTCTTCTCATAAAACCCTTTCATTTGATACCCATATCATGGGCGTGCTTAAAAAATAACTAGTCCACCATCTTTGGCTGTCCGACATATTGGATTTAGAATGACTCACTCAGCTAACCCTGCATTGTCATCCAAACTGTGTATGCAAAATTTCAATTCAATCGGTTGAGGATAACTGCTTTAAAATTCAGCTGCAAGATTTGACCCGAACATACATACACAAACATTGCAAGTTAAATAAAAGCTTGTAAAATAAAATACCTACTTTAAATAACTTTAAATGGTTTAAATAAACTTCAAACATTTATTACTTACTTTAAACATTTAATTTTTTGAAGAACTGACTTTAAACGATCTGACTTAACTCTATACTTCATACTTATAACAGATTTACTTTAAGGTAACTGTTTTAACTCTGAACTAACAGTTTTATACATCAATGCAAGAATACTAAGGTTGTAGAAAGAAGATACACGTATGCGTCATAGGGAATTTACAGAATATAAAATCTAGGGATTTTTCTTAAATCCCAGTGCTGCCTATTATCCTTTATTTCATTTAACCACTTACTAACCACTCTACTAATTCCTCATTGACCATATTTGTGTACATGTATTACCCAATAGCTAATCATGAAATGGAACATTCCCCAAAAAACGTAACGTGGAATTAATGATTGATTACTTTATTTTTTTGTAAAAATATTACAGAAATATATAATTTTTATACTCATATTGTAAGTATAATGAATAAGTAAATGTTATCAATTTTAATACATATTAAGCCAGATTTGTTTCTTTTCAGGAATTTCTAAGATAACAGCGTGAAAAGATACAGTTATTTGGAAAGTCACATCCTTACACGGAAAATTATTACTATTATTTTATTTTAAATTATGGATTTTTAAACTTAACTAAGCAGTTATAAAAGTTAAACCCGATTTAAACTTAATTGAACTTATTATATTTTTGCATTTAATTGACTCCATACATTAAGAATTTAATTTTTATAAATGTTTCTTATTATTCAGACCTCGCAAAGCGACATGAATGGGAAATTAGTGCGTCTTTATTTCATGTTAGAAAATGTATTAATATTTTTTTTCCTTCGATCGATTTTTTAGTTATTCTATTAACAAAATAATATTTGTGCTAAGCGATGCTAAAAATCATCAAATCCTGTTTTGAATTACATGAAATATAAAGTTTTTCTTTTTAAAAAAATCTTTTACATTTAGTCCCTAAAACGTTGTATGAAAAACACGAAAAAGCTCATTAAATGAATATAAAAGCATAATTGGAATATAATTTTTTCTATGAGATATAAACATTGATAAAAATTTGGCTGAATGCCCATACGTATTGTTTATCCGTAACTCTACTTGGGGATGCCAAAAATTTGATTTTACGTACAACATTATTAATTAAATTATAAAGTTTTAGAAAAAAGTGAAAAAATAAAAACGATAGTACAATTTACTTTAATTCAGAAAATATTTAAATTGCAAACATTCAAATGGTGTGACTGTTCCTTAGTGACCAATGCCAAAAAAACATTGCCAAATATTACCAGGGGCGCTAGTTAATGCATTTGGTACAGTACAATATCACGTCTCTATTTATACGATGACTTCACGATTATAATAAGCACCAAAAACAAAACATTATTTTAGTTTAATGTATGACAACATTAAATATGTGATCCAAATTTAAAATCGGTTAAGTATTTTAGGGTTAAGTTCGGCACCGACTACCAGCTAAACAATTTTGAAAATCCAAGTGCTAGACCACAGAGGAACGTACTAATAAATTTAAGTTTCTATTAGGTCGACAGTTCCATGTAAAATTAATATCTGTACTTAACATTAGATCTGTACTCATGGAGATTTTATTTCAATATACATAGAAAACTAGGAATCTAATAATGGCACAAACTTCCAAAGATGTGGTAGAAATAAAATTAGATTCATTCTTTCTATATTATAAACGTTAAATATTGTTGTTAAATAGCAAACATTATCCTAAAAGAATAAGATTGAAGTATAATGTTGAAAAGACAGATAAGAGGTAAGAAGAAAAACAACGACATTGTCTAGTTCAAATTGACATGTAAATATAGTCGGCAATGCGGAGATTATATAATGTTAACAGCGGGAGGAAAAATATACAAAATAATTACTTAAATACTTAGGTACAGGTTAAAAATAAATATTAAAGAACATTTAGATTTAGCAATATCAACTAATTTGAACGAATCGTTTTTATTATGCAGGGTGTCCCAAGTTTAGACGTCGAAATTCAAGGAGCATATATTTAGAAAGTCGAAACAGAGCTTTTTTTTGTCCTATAAGCTAGGAGCTTCGACGTGTTTTCGTCATCGAGAACGATATGAAATGCGACGCTTTTGAAGATGTGTTATTGTTTGTCTATTAATTAAATCAGGAAGAGATAAAAAACACCTGGACTTTGAGCTCATTTTCTGAGAAAAATATACTTCCAAAAATGTATTATTAATATTTAGCATTGACTAACAAAAGCATGTCTGCTCTGTCTCGTTCCACGAAGAATGTACTTTATTAGGAACGGACTGAGAACAAATCTAGGTCTATAGAAGCTAAACAATAGATGAAATCTGGGCGGTCAAGGCGTTACATTTCGATGAGCTTTGCAGTTTGCTGAATCAGTACGGAAAGACGTACTAAAAGTCATAAAATTTAAAAAAAAATCATAAGCGAAAATTCTTTTGTAACCTGGCTATGTTTAAAAAACCCTATATCTTAGCTTAAAAGAAAAAAAAATTAAAGGGAAATTTATAGACTTCCGAAAATCGCACCTTTATATCCTCATTGGTTTCGAAGTTATGCTTTTTTATTAAGCAAAAAATGTGAAATCGACCAAATCAAAAACATTGTTAAAACTCAATAACGAAAACACAACAAGGCTATCCTTATACGCAAAAATCAGAGGCAATCAGACAAACTTTCTCATGTAGTTCATAATTATTTAACCCAGTGTTTTCTATTTATTAGTTTTCGAGATTTCGTAAGTATACATTTAATTATTGTTGAACATTTTATTAAAATTTATCATAAAAATAACTTCTCCTCGGCGGGGAATCGAACTCGATCTCTCTCCGTCCGCGTTTCTCAGGAACTATCAGACTGGTCCCAGGAAAACGACTTATAATGTTAGATTCGTATTTAAAAGGACTCAAAATCGTTAAAACCGTTTTTGAGAAATAATTCTTTACATGTTTTTACAGAGTTTTTGGGGACAGCACCCCCAAATTTGAAGCTAAAATATGTTTCTCGATTTCACTCGGGGTATGATTTTTCTGAACAGGTTTGTCAAATTTCGTTATAATCGGCCTAGTAGTTTAGGCTCCACGCATCTACACAGACCACAGACAAACATTTTTTAAAACCCACTTTTTTGGATTCAGGGGACCTTAAAACGTGTAAAACCATCAAAATCTCAATATCAAATTTTCGCACCATCACAATACTTTCTCTTTATATGAAAAAGCAAAAAAAGTTAAGTTGTGACCTTCCAAATATGCTCTTTTAATGTCGACATCTAAAGTTAGTAGGTAAAGGAAAAAACCCACGTACATACTTAAATTCCATATTAATTTTATATAAGACAATGAACAAAGGCTTAATAAATAAATTTAATTCGCAACTTTCACCTATCATTTATAAAATATATTGTCGAAAGATACATTAACTCACCATATTGCTATGTTTCTTAATTTATTAGAGAATGCTTACGATTAAAAAATATACATTATTTTCTCTTCAGAATACAATGGGTTGAGTATGGCGACCTCCAATCGAGATAAATTTAAGATTCAAATAGCATTATCATTTTTTTAATGTAATTTTACGTTATGAATTATGACTCCGCTATGTTGTTAGCTCAAGCATATTTCTTTATTTAGGTGGAAGCCAACGGTAATGATATTTTAATTACCCTCACGACCTACACTAACTGTAATTTACCCACACGTTTCCTCATTTTAGTCTAATCAGGTCCTCTCTGGAACGTGATTAGGCTGCCAAATTCAAAGGAAACCCTTATCAAGGGATTCTCTATACAACATACGTCCGCTTACTCAAGCTTTACTCCAAGGAATACTTAATACTTCACCAAGTTTAAAGGACTTAGGACGTTAATATAATATAAAGGACTTAGGGCAATATAAGATCGAACCTGGGACTAATGGCAACTAACTTCAAAAGTGAATCGACGCCCTCTAGAAATTTACTTATGGGCCAACTTCGAGGAAGGGTTCCTTACATAATATTACGTAGCAATAAACAAGGGATAACAAATAAGTAACCTCTCTAACTTTTTAGGTGCTTATATATAAAAAAAAAAAAATATATATATTTTTTACCCCTGTTACGGAGGGTTTTTAAGGGGTAAAGAAACAATAGTTTGTGCTAGAAATTTTATATGATGCCATTAGAATGATAAAATTAGTCAGTTCCGTAATAATTTATTGTTTAAAAAAGTAAAATGGATTTAATTTTCCCCCTTCAAACGCAATTTCAACAAGATGACATTTTTTTTTTTTTAAGGTAAATAATTAATTGAATATTATCAATAAGTCTCTCAGATTTCAATAGTAACAGGAACGAAACTTTACTCAATTTTATATCTTACACGATCTATATCAATAAAATTTCATTTTAATTTAAAAAATTTGCTCATGCGCTCATTGCGATCGTGGTAGTGCTCACACTTCTAATGATTATCCTATGATAGATATTACAAAGTAAGATCCTCAAGAAAATTGAAGATAATACATGCCTTAGAAAGAAAGACACCTACTTAAAATGAAGGAGAATTTAATTTTTTAATTTAATTATTAAAAAAAATCCGACTTTGAGCTCTTACGCCATCCGCAATTTTTCACTGATTTAATTTCTAATTCGAGCGCTTAAATCTCACACTAATGCTCTTTAAATCGAGTATTTATTATTACATTAATTTATCCTTTTTTGCTGAGAAAAAGTAGTATGTATAAAGAAAACTAGTTATTTATGCACCTAGGGAGTAAAGTAAGCCATTATTCCCTGAGCGAAAAAGTTGGTTCTTGAGGCGAAGCCGAAGGAACCATGGTCCCTAAATCCCGAGGGAATTAGAATTTTTAATTCCCGAGGCGCAGCCGAGGGAATAACTCTAATTAGCTCCCGAGGCGCAGCCGAGGGAGATAATTATCGCGAGGGGAATAATGGCACTTTACTCACGAGGTACATACAATATTTTATCTCCAGTAGAAAAAAGATTCACATTTTCGTCCATTGCACAGTTTTTATTTAATATTTTAATAAATAACAATAATTATTAGCACTTTTAATAGCAGATATAAGAGATTCAATATTAAAAACAAATAAGAATTGGAATTAAACTCAAATAGAAGGTTATTTAGATGCAGGTTATAATGTTGTAAACAAAGATAAACATGGTCAAAAAAGCGCAGTGCCGCCAACCTGATTTCGACAACTTCATTACATTAGCCATACATTTTCTACTATATATAAAATAATTAAGTTGCAATCTTTACTTTTTTGCCCTACTTTACTTTTTCGCCCTACTTTTACTTTTTCTCCCTACTTTTTGAGTTAGGGATGAAAAGACCTGTTTTAGTCCCTCTAAACTAATTCAAAATCATAACTTTTTTCCCCTACTGGAGATAAACAAATTTAATAGTAAATAAATATCTTCATAGTTAATTTTAAACAAATAATGATTTTTATTAGCATATTTTAAGTATATTTATTTTATAGTTATTAATATAAGTAGTGTATTAGTGTAAGTAGTTTTTTTATATAAGTAGTGTTTTTGTTGTGATGTTTATATAATTATAGTTTAAAATAAGTATAAAGAAAAGAAAAACAACTATTTAAATATTTAATAATAAAGTTTGTTTTATTTACGTTAATTCGAAAGGATAAAAGATAAATAAATAGTATGTTTGTTTTCGCATAAACACATATGTTGTTTTCGCATTGAATCTGGATGTAAACAATCCCCCACTCCCACTCCTTCGATTTTCCTATTGTCTTCAGTTTAGTGCCAGCGTCAGCAGCCGAATGGTGCATATGTCTCCGAGTCTTCGTAAACTACCAACGTTTATTAAGGTAAAATTTTATGTTTTTGTAACTATTTATTTAATTGTGTTTATTATCATATTATTATTATCATAAGATTTTTTTAAATAGCTTCTCAAAAACTATATATATATTAAAGTAAATATTTTAGTTTATAAGTTAATGTTTAGTTTATTTAATTTAATGTTTTAGTTTATTTAGGATAATGTTATAGTTAACTTGTGAAATTTAGATGTTATAGTTAAGTTGTGAGTTTTAGATGTTATAATAAAATTATTTATTATAACTTATAGAGTTAAAAATAAAAATTATTTATTATTTATAATAGAACATTATTTCTACGACATAGTTTTCATTTTTTCAGTGATGTACTTATTTAATATATATGTACAATTATTACCTTAACTTGAATTACACCTTAACTTGAACTACTTTGGTTTCAAATAATTTAGAGTACTAATATATAATAAAATGAATTTATTTGTGTACTATCTTTGTTAAAATAAGTAATTTATTTTATGATGTGGCGTACATTTAATCCAATATATTGGCACTATGTTACAGCCACTGATTCCTAGCATGAACCCGGGCGAGTGCTAGTCAAGTACATAATATATATATATATATATATATATATATATATATATATATATATATATATATATATATATATATATATATATATATATATTGCAATTAGATTAATGTGAAATACGGAAAATATATAAATCTTTTTTGCTTTATAGTCTCTCGCTTTCGACAAATGCATGAGGGTCGTAACTGAATGATTATATAGATTTTTATTAAGCGTAAAAAAGTAAAATAGTAAGATAAAAAAAAGAGACGACAAAGATATAATTAAAGTTATGACGTTCTCATAATTCTTAAAATCAGTTTCCCTTTATGGTACGTTGTCAAAATGGTTATGTGTCTTTTATCACAAGTTTTCATAATATCAAAGTGGATGTGACAGTCTTTTTGATATAATAGTTAAGTTAAGTAAGATTTAATAAGTATAACTAATTTAGTACCTGTCTTTCTCAGAGCAAGGGGTGGATGGTAGTGAACCCTGATCACTCGCATCTTGCAGGGGTTGCTGAAAGCACAGCTGTGGACTGCTACTGTAAAACACAAATTGAAATAAAATTTTAGTCTTTAAATTGTATAAGAGTACACAACATTATCGTAAATACTAAATAATTTAAAATAACAACACAAGTCGAACTTTCCTCACTAGGAATCAACATTTTATCATATCTTCACGAAACATTATCTACCTTAAATTGTTTTTCTTTTTTTTATCGAATTAAAAACACTTAACAAAGATGTAGAAAAGAAACTTAACAACATCAAGTACGTAATGTTTTTTTCCGTGGTAGGCTGTGAAATAGTAACTTTAGAGCCTAAAAAACTTAAAAACATAGCTAAAATCCATTTTTTCATTACGTGGACTTAAAAAATCTTTTCATTACTCCTAAACTGTATTGATTTTCTTTTTACATCCTAGGGAGAAAAAGTAAGAACTTGGGTAGTTATCAAAAGTGCCGTCTTTAGCGCTGCAATCAAGTAGACATGCTTCTTAGTACGATTAAAATCCACTAAAAGTCAATGCGTTTTATCTTTTTTTATAGTGCAATATCTATTAGGTTTCTTTTTCTCAAAATCTTAAGTATGTACTAATATTTGTTATAATTATATTGATTAATATTAATTGTTTTTTTCACTGTCTGCTACCTCTGAAAAAATAGCATATGTTACACGACTGTGAAGTGTTTTTTCTTTACCTTGGCAAAATTTGCTGTCTCGCTTACTCACTTCACATTCTAGTAACATAATATACTATTTTCATTTGTTAAGTTAATAACTCAGTTACCTTAAAAATCAAAAATTTTCCATAATTTCCTATTTTTCTTTTAAAAAAAAAATGTATAATCAAAAAACCAATAATCAAGAAGTTGTATACGAATTACAAAAGTTCTTTCACAATCTTTTTTTCCGTTACGTTCAGACAATTGTACATTGTACATTTATATATTTCAATTACAGCGGGGTCTTAAATTTATATACGTGTGTTGAATTTTAAAATCATGGTGGCAACTTGATTTATCCATTCCTTAGACGTCTGTACTAATACTCAAGACACTTCTTATTCAAGAAGAAGAATTTCTTAAACAGATAACTAGCCAGGAATAAAATAACCAAGAGAATAATAAGTATATTTATAAGGGACATTATTTGAGAAGCCTGGTTTGTTTGGAAATTATATAAAGTACAAGCAAGTCAGAAGGATTTTTAAGACGTTTAACTAAAATGTTCAGCAAAGATACCTTATCTTTCCATTATGTTGGCGAGTTCCTTTATTTATACAATAATATTGTACTTATAAATAAACAATTCCACAGGTCCACTTAAAAAGTTCTTAGTTGAGCGAAGGAACTAAACTTTGTTCTCTTTAGTTTTCTGAAATATTTATGGAGAAGTTCCATCTAAAATCGTAGCTTAATTATAATTTTCAAGGCTAAAAAAAAGGATTGTTTGTAAGTTCATGTATTACAGGACAGTAGTTAGATACTTGCTGATAAAGATGCCAAATCAGTTAAGTTGCAGAAAATTGTGTTAGGAGAAATAGGGGGGAAAAAAAAGAAATACACAGAATAAAAAACAGTATATTTAATATTTATAATCTTAAGGAATGTAGAATACAAACAGTAAACATATGAACGTATTTGGAATATAATAAATACAATATTTATAATCTCGAGGAATGTAGAATACAGACAGTAAACATATGATTGTATTTGGAATATAATAAATAAAAAATATAAATAATTATATTTACACTAATATACAATATTTGTTTCTATTTGTGTTTATAGTCAAAACCAACATAAGTGAATATCTATACAATATTTTTCGAGCAATTTATTTAGTTACCTTCTGTAAATTGGTGGCTTATCGCTTTTATCCTTTTAGTTCAATATATTTATGGTCTAAGTTCCACTGAACCTCGGTAGAAACAAAAACTAGTTTATGCACAATTATAGTTTATACAAAAACTAGTTTATGCACAATTATAGTTCATACAAACATTGGTTTATATGCACAATTATAGTTCATACAAAAACTAGTTTATATGCACACTTATAGTTCATACAAAAACTAGTTTATGCACAAGTATAGTTTATACAAAAACTAGTTTATGCACAATTATAGTTCATACAAACATTAGTTTATATGCACAATTATAGTTCATACAAAAACTAGTTCATATGCACACTTATAGTTCATACAAAGCTAGTTTATGTACAATTATAGCATATGAGAGATATGTGTCTATAGGTAAAAGAGCCAATTTTTAACGATTTGGTTATAAAGAATAAACATGTTTTTATATTTCTTTTTTTCGTAGTTTAATTTTAGAAAAACATATAATGAAAGGTGAAAATATGCTCGAGCTTAATTGGATTTTAATTTGGATTTAACGCTTCCTTCATGATTAACCTAAATTTTCAAAGTTAACCTAAATTTCAAAGTTAACCTTAATTTCCAAGTTAACCTAAATCATTTTAGATACTTTTAGTTTTAGTTCATGGTTGTCAACGAGAGAAAGAAATGATAAAGACTTTTACTAAAGATTCCTGAGGATCAAAGGAATTAGAACACCATGTAAAGAGACCATTAAATATAGGGATAAATCCCGTTTAGCACAAGAGAACGAACCAGGTAATGGCAGGAAGGAGGGTATTGATGGTAGCTCTAAATAGAAACACCTACCTCCTTACAGGAACAGGGTAGTTCTATTATATAGTCTACAACCTCTCCCTGGGGAGGTCAGGATATACCGTCTGCGGTAATGGTTTCGACCTTCGACCTCTTTACTATTCAACACCACCTACCAAGCTCCTTCCCTTTGGGAAAAGGAAAGCCCTCATTAACGCAGAATTAAAACATGATGGCCTTGAAATAAAATATTAGAAACAATAAATATCTTAACCTTTTAAAAGGTCAAAGGTTAGACTTTCTATAAAAAAAAGTATAGACATTTTAAACCTTCTGTAAATCACAAATGTAAAGAAAGAAATTTTAATATAGATTCAAAATAAAAAGGCATATTGCTGAAAAATCCTATTCGTATAAACATAATTATTAATTTATTTAAGCGTGTATGTTTTTCTTTGTTATACAAACATTAAAATTTTAAAAACTTTTTTTTAAAGTTTTCGTTAAAAAAGTTAAAATAAATTATAGGTAAATTTTTTATTATGAATTATTAATTGCATGCTAAATTAAAATACTTTAAATTAGAAAAAAGTAAGATAATTTATTCATTTTAGGATTTTTAGATTAAAAATAAAAATATGAATTAAATTATTAAAAATAAATACATGCACCAAATTTGATCGATTTGGTAAGCTTATAGTAGTGTGAAAATTCGCTTAATTTAAATATAAAACAATTCTTTTATATCGAATTTTAAATTTAGAGAGCTTCCAAAGCAAAATTTTTATATACTCTCATTACAATTTGATAAAAAAAATAATTATTTGATAAATATTATATATAAAATATTATAGATATGTATATATAAAAAAAATAGTTTTCCATTATTGTCAATAATATTTAAAGAAACTATAAAATATGAAAATAAATATATAAATATATTAATATATATATACATATATATATATATATATATATATATATATATATATATATATATATATATATATATATATATATATATAAACTATTTAATATGAAAATGAAAAATAAACAAGTAAAATATAATACAAAATACAAAAAAAAAAATCGAATTATAAAAAAAAACTGTAACCTTTAAAATGTAAATGACTTTGGCAACTCGTTGAGCTTCATTATAAAGTTACATAATGGATCCCGAACTCGGTAAAATCCTTTCTTGTCCGTCCTGCAAGATAGAAACCTGATATTGTCTCGACCATTGCCTAAATTAATATCTTTAAACTTGATCTTAGCTAAAAAATTAAATTATAACGGAGGTGTGTTCGAGTCCCGTGTGGACTAGAAATGGATAAAAATGTCATGGTCAAATATCGTTCGAGTTTGTTCCAAAAGTCGTTTTAAGATTTAAAGATTTAATTTTTTAGACAGTAAAATTTTTATATTTATTATAAAGCCTGATAAATTCTTAACGATAACATATTTTTCTTTATATATATAAATTTCATCAAAAATGTTACAATAGTAAAATAAATTATACATATTTTATATTATGTAGGTATTTAATTTTCTTAAGGGCTAAATTATAACAAAAAGAAATAAATGTAAGTAATTCATTTTAGAGTTTTCTTATAACAAATATTTCGATGAATTAAATTATTAAAATAATACATGAATGGTAGATCTAAGTTTAGATTATGTTGAAGCTTGATGGGGAGTTTTGGATTACACTGGGTTGGAATGATTGTTTTTGATGTTATATAATTATGTATATTGTATGTAACTTTTTGTACTGATTAATAAATAATAAACTTTCTTTAAATAGTACCTAGAATGTGAATGTGGTTGTTTGAATCACCACAATGAAATCACAATTTGGCCATGTTGTGGCAAATTTAATCGATTGGTCAGCTTATATTATTGTGAACATTAGTTTTAAAAGTTAAAGAAGAAATTTAATTTAGTTGTTTGAAAAATCGTTTTATTTTTTTTTTAATGTATTATTTTCACGCCCTAGCAATAATAATTCTCGAAAGGACACTTTTTTAAATTCTATTATTAACTTTAAAAATGTCTATCATCTCTGGGAGTTAAACTAGATAAAGAAATTAAATTCTATTATTAACTTAAAATTCTATTATGTATTAACTTTAAAAATGTCTATCATCTCTGAGAGTTTAACTAGATAAATAATAAGTCAAAAACAGATGATTTCCTATGAAGATATAGGTGATAATAAATGTATGTTCGTGCGCATGTAAAGAGAAACAAATGGAGGCAGAAGGTTGAAACTTATAATGGGACCAACAATGGGTTAATTATGCTCTATTATCCAAATTTAATTAAAATCGGACAAGTAGTTTTTAAGATATGTTGGTTCGCATAAATTGAGCGACAGACCGACAGATTGAGGCGGAACCAAAAATGTTCCCTGACATATGAAACGGAATTCTGAAATCGGAGGCGTAAAAAATGTTCTTTCTTCAGAACGATCACATATCCTCCGTTACTTCCGGTAAGCTCGGAAGTAATAAATAAGAAATTAAACTATTTGTTTAAAGACGAATTTGATAATTTGAAAGAGCTTGAATGAGCTGGCAAGTGCGCTTTAACCAATAAGTTTTTACAATAGGTTATTGTGTTTTAAGTTAATGGATCTGAAAAGTCTAAAAGCCAATGAGGAGAAACTCGAACACCCTCAGTATGCAATGCAATGAATTATTTTGATGCAGTAGTAGAAGAGGAGGTTTAGGACCTAAAAATAGATCAGTTCAGATCTTCCGATGAATGCAATATTACATTGAATTTCTAAACATCGTAAAAAACCTACATTAGTGACATCAATTCACACCAGTTCTTAGATTGTTTCATTTGAAAAATCAAAAATAATCTTCACAATGAGATAATGACATTACGTAACGGACACATTTATACCCCGCTTTACGCCCATACTTTTCGGTCCATACTATGGCCATTATCAATGATATGGAACAGATTTCAAAGAGTCGAACATATTTTTTAGAGCGTGACTGCGTTATAAAGAGAAAGTATTGTTTTGGATATATTTTATGTACCATGTACAAACACGCGCTCTGTAAATTCTGTTAACTATATAAGTAGCAAATTATGAGTATATGAATTAATTTACATAAATAGATGTAATTTTCCATATATACAATTATATACAATGCGGAACAAAACACAGATAACGGACAAACATAACAACCATAAAATAATCCCAACAAAAACACTTATGTAAACAAATAAGGCAAGTCTCGCGTAAAATATAGTGAGATAAATTATCGCGCCATCACACTACTTTTTCTCTTTATATGAGAAAGTAAGCAATAAGTCCTTGAACGTTCATTACAAGTGTTTGCAAGCATAAACTAGATTACTAGATTAATTTTGAATTCTTTAAATAAATTTTCATTCTCAAATTTATATTTATTTTGTGTCTTTAAAGAGTAGTGGTAGGTAGTTAATGATTTGATACAGATTCACTTCTCAACAACTCAACTGACCTGACAATGAATCGAGTTCAAAATAAAAGTATTGTAAGAAAACAATAAAGCAAGTGTTCTCTATTATTATTTAAAGGTGGCAACCTCTATTCCTCTAATTATATTTAGAAATCTAAATGTTGCTCGGCCGTGTATAAATAACATTTAAACAAACTATTATTGTGTTTATTTACGTCATTAGATTGGATACAGATTGTAATTAATAGAATTGCTCAAATTTGAACACCCCTTATTTTATTTATTAAGTGATTTAATCGGATCAGATACTTATACTATGTATTATAATTGTTAGTATTTACAAATATCATATAAAGAAAAAGTATTGTGATGGCGTTTTGAGGTCCCTTGAGTTAAAAAATGTGGTTTTTAAAAAAAGTCTGTCTATCGTGTGTGCAGACGTCTGGAGCCTAAACTATAATGGGCCGATTTTGATGAAATTTGGCATACAAGTTCATTAAAAACATACCCTGAGGCGAAATCGAAAATTAAATTTGGGGACGCTACAAAATTTTCCTATATTATCATACGCAGATTTCTTTGAAAATTCGCTCATTAAGTCATGGTGCATGACTGGACTTTTTTGTGTTTTTTGTTACTCATAAAACGCGTTCTATAAAATGCATTGTATCCACGTCAAAAATGGTTTTTGTTTAATTATTTTTTTAAAAATAAAAATCGTATACACAAAATTATTTGAATAAACAATCATATTTAAAGGTGGATATAATGAATTTGTGAAAACATTTATCCTAGAATTCAATATTTCTGCTACAGTTGCTCCATTAAAATCACATTAAGTTAAAAGACTATTAGGTAATATTATATTTAAAAATTTGTTTAAATTGAAGAGATTCATTATGAACATGAAATTGGTAAACTTTAAAAGAAAACATTTATTTTACAGAAAACAAATTACGCAAGAAGGTATAATAATAAAAGGATGTGAGTGAAATATCTGTTCAACTTACAAAGCTTAATATTTATACGTATATAAAAGGGATATATTGATAAAAACTCTAAAGCAGTCCGCACACGATCAATAGTATACAATCAATAGTACCTTCTTTCAATAATAGTATTGACAATACTATTGTCAATATGTCAATTTAGTACCAAATTTTCATCAATACTGTTTTTTTATACCAATACTAACCCCATAAACGGTCAATAGTATTGACAATACTTTTATTTATTGACAATAAATATTATTGATCGTGTGCGGCCTGCTTATATGAAAGGGATATATTGAGATAAACAATAAGAAGAAATGTAATATAAGTAAAAATAATATAAAGGGGGCATATTCATAAAAAAATATGTTAAAGATATTGTTTCTTTGTAAGCAAAAAGGCTAGGGGCTTGAAAGAAATAATGAAAAAAGCGACACCAAGAGAGAGAGAAAAAAATACAGATCAATAAAAGCAGTGTTTTCTGCGTTCTATTCAAATTTACCAGAGTTGCAAGCAGAGAATACCATTTAGTAAATGAAGATTTGTTTCATTGATATGCTTTCTTCATTCATTCAGTTTATTTTTATCATCAGACGCAGTAAAATGAAAATTGAATGTACATAAGATCATGTACGAATATGCATTTAATAAAAGTAACCAGAAAAATAAAATGCATTCATCATAAGGAAATTTCATTTGATTTTAAACTTACTTTCTTTTCATTTAACTCTGTATAAATTATCTTATTATACTACGTATTTAACCCGGTCTGTTAGAATTAGAGTAAAAGTTAGTTTCACCACACAATAACAAAGTACAATAACAACACCACACTGACAATGCAAAAACACCACAGGAACAACACCAAGTTTTTAATAATTTAAGCTTTCAGCCGATGCTGTAGTAACGGGTAAAGTAAGGAATAAAATAAATACTTCAGGAAAATTAGATGACAGAGTTGAATTGTCACAAATCACAAATTTTAGCTAAATCTCTAATATTTTGAGCGTGTTCAAAGTGATTTTTCATTATTGATCTAAATAGTATTATTTCTTAAGGGAATGTGTGCGTAAAATCATTCTTGTATCGATCACTAAATTCTTTTGATTTAGTAAACAGGTCGTCATCCGAAAGGTTGAGTAGACATTTTGGGCTCAATATGTTAAATTTAGAAATCACATCACTGAAGCCTTTATACCTTTCCTTCAGCCTCACAGTTAAAATATCAATTATTCTATAGTATATTTCTACTGTGTATTTCTTTTCTGATCTATCACGCTTTCATCTACACTAAGCTCATCAAAATGACGTTTCTTTACAGGTATCCATTAAAACAAAATTTTGCATTAACATTCCAAGCTCTAGCTAGTTTTTCAGATAATTCCTTTATTTCTTGAAAGCCAGCACTCAAATTTTTTAATTGCGTCATATGTATTTATATGAATTTAAATTTTGCCTATTTTTTTCTTCTCCAATTTCGCGCCAATTTCAAACCTGCGTCCGCCCGCAGCCGCGGGTGCTGTGGCCCGATAGCTACGCCCCTGCACAGTAACAAAGTACAATATCTGGACGGTCCATCAGCAAAAATAAAGAGATTAGAAACTTTATTTCGTGGCAGACAATCGTAAACACACAATTCTTAATTAATCAATATATATTTTTAAAATATTGGTTCATAAAATTCTTCCTCGTTACAATAATTTGCAATAAATAATATATATTAAAGTTGGTTTATAAAAATTTAATTAGTAACAGAATAAAAGGCAATGGAACCAGATATTTATGGTACTTAATAAGTCAACACTAAGAGTGGAGCAAGGGCACCTTCTTTCATATCGGGACAGATATATCTGTCACATGACCTTCTCCATTTGAAAACTAACACCTTAAGTACCATTTAATATTTGAATTAAGTTCGTCAAGTTTAAATCAATTATTTTACAAGGTTGCTCTCTTTTGGATATTAATTACTAGGCATCGCGTGGCTCTATCATTGAAGCGAGCGTATTGCAATGAAATACTGAATATTGAAATTTATTAATCATGATGAATGTCATAGTTGAAGATAAGTGGAAGAGGGTAGTGTAGGGAAGAGTGGGGGTACTCGGTATAAAGCTTTACTTTCTAAACAAACCTATACAATACACTATACGACTATAACAATCTTCACCACCCGCGGTAGCTTTTAAACAATTATTATAAATGTATCTCTTCACTACGCAAAGAATTTTGCTTGTATCAAGTTGAAATTTTGCATACCTGTTTCAATTGTGCATTAGATGGTGTATAATAATAATAATAATAATAACCATTTATTAAATGTCCTTTACAATCTTTACATGAATACTTCCAAGATTACATGAGTACTTCTAAATAAATGAACATTTAAATCAGCCGTAGCTGTGGTAGTCTGTAGAGACTTATGAGTTCAGCTCTTATCCAATCTGGACATCATAACAATTATTAAACATAATTTTTATTTATTTATTGTAAATTTTGCTACTATAGGTTTTAAGATTATTTAAATTATTGCTGGTGAAGCCAAACATCCCTATAAACTTGTGCCATTCTTCTCCACTCTGCCCGCTCTCTTGCAACTCTTGGCCAGGTGGCTCCTCCACAACAAAGCTTCATTTCTTCATCCCATCTCATCCTTGGCCTGCCTCTTTTTCTCTTGTGCTCCAGTGGTGTCCATTCTATAACTGCCTTTGACCATCTTCCATCTTCTGTTCTCATCAGGTGTCCAGCCCATTTCCATTTCTTCTCACTTATCACCTTGCCAATGTCATCCAATCCTGTCTTTTCTCTTATCCATTTGTTTGTTTTCCTCTCTTTCCTTCCAATTTTGAGCATACTTCTTTCCATGTTTCTTACTGTCACTCTGAGTCTGTCGATGCTTTTCTTTGTCATGCACCACGTCTCACATCCATATATCAACACAGGCCGTACAACACTATTCCATAATTTCTTTTTTTCCCTTAACTCCACATTGGACCGGAAAAGTTTTCTATACCTATTATAGGCTCTCCATCCCATACCTATCCTTCTTTTTATTTCTTTTGTTGTGCCATCTCCCTTTGAAATTTGCTGTCCCAAGTAGATAACTTCATTTACTTCTTGTATTTTTTCTTCTTCAATAATTATGCCTTCATGTGTGCTTTCATTGTTTACTGTCATTAACTTTGTTTTCTTCTTGTTGATTCTTAATCCTATTTTCTCAGCTTCTCTTATTAATTCTATAACCATTGCTTTAATTTCCTTCTCTGAGGAACCAATCAAGACAATATCATCAGCAAATTTCAATATATTTAATTTTTTTCCATTGATCTTAATTCCATAATTATTCCAGTCCAGGTTTTTGAAAGCTTCCTCTAGTACAGCTCCAAAAAGTTTAGCAGATGGCACATCTCCTTGTCTTACACCATTCCTTACTCTTATTGTTTTACTCTTATTTGCAAGACCGATATTTATATTAGAGTTGCTATAGATAAACTCAATTAAATTGATGTACTCATCTTCTATGCCATTTGTTTCTAGGGCAGGTCGAATAGCCTCATGCCTTATGCTATCAAACGCTTTCTCAAAATCTATAAATAAGAGGTGGAGTTGAAATTGGTAGTCTTGAGCTTTTGATATAAGTTGTTGCACTACTAGGATGGCATCACAGGTGGAGAAGTTCTTTTTGAATCCGACTTGGTTAACAGGTGAAAAAAAATCTATTTGGTTAGTGATTCTGTTTGTAATTACTGTCATAAAGGTCTTATACAACACGGAGAGTAGGTTTATTGGGCGGTAGTTTTTTATCTCGTGCTTGTCCCCTTTTTTAAAAAGTAGAATAAGTTTTGACTCAAGCCAGCTTCCAGGTAAGTAACACTTGTTAAGACACTGGTTGAACAGCTCAGTCATTTCTTCTATTAATTTCTCACCACCTGCTTTTAACTGTTCGTTTATGATCCCGTCTATTCCTCCTGTTTTTCCAGATTTCAGCCTTTTTACAACATATTCTACTTCACTCTTCATGATCAGTTTAATTTCATTTTTCTCTCTTTGTTCATTAAATGTTTTGTTGAATGGAATTAGTTTCTGTTCTTTATCTTGTATATTTTTACCTGGATAATAATAAATTTCTTTATAAAATTCATAAATTACTTGTAATACAGATTCGCTGTCCCTCTGAATATTTCCCATTTTGTCCCTCATAGCTACAATTACTCTTTTCCCTATTTTTTGTTGGTTTATACAATTTTTTAAGCTTGTTCCATTTGCAACAGCTTCATTGAGCTCTTCAATGTCCTTGTTATTAGACCAATCTTTTAGCTTATCTCTTATTTCTTTTGAAATAGCTCTAAATTCCTCAGAGTGACATCCTTTTCTTTTCATATTTCTTCTTTTCTTCATCAATTTATTTATTTCTTTTGGAATTCTCTTTCGCTTCTTTTTATGACGGATATTGTTTTCAACGATAACGCGTGTAGCTTTTTTTATAGCTTTGACTAGTTGTTCTCCTCTTTGGTTGATATCTTGGGTTTCTTTGCCGATGTCTTCTAGTTCTAGAGACAAGGCCTGTTCATAATTATTTTCTCTTAGTATTTTGAGTTCTGCCTTTTCTTGTGTCTTTTTCCAATATTTCTTTACCTTTACATTCACTTCTGCCTTCACTGCTCTATGATCACTCCCTATATTGATTTTATTATCAATATCTACATCAACTATAAGGTTTTTCTTATTGCATACAAAGTAGTCAATTTCATTGAATGTTTGTCCGTCAGGACTGACCCACGTCCATTTGCTCGATTCTCTTTTTTGGAAGAATGTATTCATGATAAACAAATTATTTGATTCTGCGAATTCTACCATTTTATTACCTCTGTCGTTTCTTTCACCTAATCCGTGTCGTCCGACAGCCTCTTCGCCTTCTGATTTTCCCACCTTTGCGTTCCAATCCCCCATGATGATGGTGTGACTACATGTATCTTCATCTAATGCTTGCTGTAGGTGGTTGTAGAACAAGTCGCTGTCTTCTTCAGTTGATGCACTTGTTGGGGCATATATCTGTAGTAATTTTATCCTCCCAATTTTTTTACTTCTAAATGGTTTCCATAATAACTTTATTATTCTAGTAGAATAAGTTTTAAATTGCACAATTTGTTTGGCTAGACTACTGTTAACTAAAATCCCTGTGCCACCTGTACTTCCATGACCGTTATAATAAAATTGTATACCATTTTCAATCTCCATACATCCTTCTCCCACTCTTCTCACTTCTGCAAGACCGATTATATCCCAATTTGCTCTTTTCAACTCTTCAATTAGTTCCAACAGCTTTGTGTTATCCATTAGTGTCCGGCAGTTGTAAGTATAAATTTTACATATCTTCATTTTAATATTGTTAATTTGTGAATTAGTTGTTGGTTGCTATGCTGATTCATCTGAGATTCTATTATTCATGAGCTTTTCAACAGTAGGTGTTATGTCGTACTTAGTTATCTCCTTCAATATTGTCAGCCCTTCCTCTTTTCCATGAATAAGTCCCCTCTGGTTATCCCATCTGAACTTTCTTCCCTCCACATACAATACATCTCTTTTCAATTTAATTTTTAATTCTTTGTTATAGTTAATAAGATCTTTTTTCAACTGATTTAAGATATATCTTTGCTGTCTAGATGAGTAGGTCAAATCTTCTTGCATAGATATACTTGTGCCTTGAAGTTTCCATCCTTGTCTTAATACAAACTCTTTTTCCCTCTCATTCTTGAAAACTGCCAGCAATGCGGTAGGCTTCTTGGGGTTTCCTATTGGAACAACTTTTTCAATATTCAAACTCTCCGATATATCAAGGTCTGTCTTTATAAATTTCTCTATCGTTTGACTGAAATTTTCATCATCATTAATCTTCAAGCCTCGGATAAATAGGTTTTTTATTCTTTGTTCATTCTGTAGCTGGTTTATAATTTTGTTTTGTTCTAACACTTCTGATTCTATCACTTCTATTTTTTGTTTGAGCTGCATATTTTCCTTTTCTAATGACACTATTTTGGTTGACAGGTTGCTCATATCTTCTTTTGTCGACAAATGACTGATTTTTGCATCAATAAGAGCTGCTATGGAACTCATGAATTGTTTTATTGGCATTTTGCCTATTTCCATGTTTTCTTCAATTGAGGAAGGGTTTCCCATTAAATCATCCTTTTTCTCTACTTGGTTTTTCAGTTCCTCCACCTCATTCCAGTCCTTTTTTTCCATATCATCACTCCTTGTCCTTTTAGTATTTCTTTGTAAAAAGTAGGTATTGATTTTGCTGTCCATATTTTTAATTAAAATAATTATTTTATTTTATTTTCTGCCTTGCTACGATTTTTTTTTTTTTTTTCTTTGTAGGTCCTACTGTTCAATATATGCAGTTAAAGATAATTGCAATTTTTAAATTAATCATTCATTTATGTTTTTATTTACCTCAATAAAATAATTTATTATTTAAACTATTATGGTAATATTGTTGATAAGATTATAAGACAGGCTCTATGATCTCTAATCTCTTCTCAAGGTGGTGATTGCCCTTTGAACCTTCTGTATTAATGTACGTAAATTTCAGCTATTGTCTTTTTGATAATTTTCTATCTGGTAAAACTCTTTTGATGGGGTAATTACATAATAATGTAATTGAAATTACCTTTACAAGTATTGTTTATCTGGGAGTTGTGAAGCAGATAGTTAGTGTTTATTGGATTTCTCCCTCCAGGTAACCTCTTCCCTGTACACTTGAGTTTATTTAAGCTTAAACTTAGTTAATTAACTTTCCCAAACTATAGCAACACTTTCACATCAAACATAAGGCTACTTTGAATTGATTTAGCACTAAATTATCACTTTTAAATTATTAAATCAATTGTTTAATAAAATTTGCTTAAGAGCTGTTGTTCACTCTACCACAGCAATGGCTGAACTCCCTTAGATGGTGTATATGAAGTTTTATTAAAATCGTTTCGTTAGAACGTATAGTCCAGTCATTTGGTAGTTTAGACAGGAAAAAATTGCTGAAGAATTTTTCTCGACGGATCTATATGTTTTTTGGGGTGCTGAATCTGAAAATCCAGTTATCGACTAGATTCGGATATGGCTTCACCATGAAAATGGTGAAAAACCATGAAATTTCGGAAGTAGTTTTAGTTTTTCGCCTATAACTCCGAAACGACGCATCCTAGAGAAAAATTACTTCTTAGCACAATGAAAGCTGATAAAATTTTCTAAAAAATAAGACTACAACTAGCTCATTATCTTTTTTCGTTTGGCCGCTAGAGCGCGCTAAAGATTGACCATAGTTTTTAAGTTATCCAAAATCTTCGAATTTCAGACTTTCAAAGCCTAGTATACCCCGCAGGATACCCTAAAAAGGCATCCTTAGGCCCCAGACCTGTTAAGGGTACCTGGGGAGGACCTAGCTGAGACCTGTTTAAGGGGGGGGGGGGGGAGGTATTTGTTTCGTCAAGTACGCAAGGTGGCCACTCTTCCCCTCTCCGCCTTCCTTTGGGTTTGGTCCCGCATTCCTAAACCCAAACAGTGATACAGTCAGTTGCCTTCCAATTGGAAATTATCACTTTTTAAATAATTAAAATTAAATTATTACCTAATTAAAAATGAATACACTTTTTAAATACAAAAAATTACCACTAGGTAATCACCGAGTTAATTGTTTTTGGACGAGTGCTATTTTTCCAGATTTCGTGAATTAAAATGCCGAATGAGCATTGTATAGCCATCCATGACGAAAAAAGCGTAAGTGCAAGAGTTTCATTTTTAGGAATCATGATTTAAATTTTCTAATTTTTTTACCCTTACATTTTTTTATTATTTATTTCGCAACTGTGAACCCTAAGACATTTAGGTAGAATGGCTCTTAATCTACCAGGGTATCAAAAGCAAAATTCAAAAAAGTTTCCTTATAGGAGGGAAAACTAAGAAAATAAAAGAAGTCTGTACTTAAGCCAAATTACATTAAGATTTACATCACTATTACTTAGCGAAACGAGCGTAAATGCCATTAAAATATTTTTAATAGTCATTATTACTCTTAATCCTTAGCAAAATGTTTTTCCTACTCTTTTTTGTTATCCCTATGCTCCTCTCCATGGATCTCACCGTTACTCTTAGCTTGTTTAGTATCCTTCTATTTAAAACCCCAAGTGTTGCATTCATGTGTAATTGGGAGGACTGTACGTCTCCATAATTTACTGTTTTTGTACATCTTTACTGGATTTAAATATTATTTCATTTTTATAATATGATCGCCAAACAATCGTCTGCTCACCTCTCTAATTGTACTTTCATTCTTAACTAATAGTCTGCCCCAGGTAGATTTATTCTTCTACCTCTTCTACTTCTTTTCCTTTTATGACAACTCGTTGATTTCTTCCATTACAGTTAATTTTAATTAGTTTAGTTTTTGCCACATTTATTTCTAGCCCGACTTCCTTTCCTTCCTTTTCCAATTCTGCTACCATTTCTTGTACCTCATCTACCGAATTCCCGATAGGAGCTATATCATCTGCAAATTTTATGTATTGCAGTCTTTCACCATTTATATTTATTCCTTTGTTTTCCCAGTTAAGCTTCTTAAACAAACGTTCCATGACTCCTATCAAGAATGTTGCCGATGGCACATCGCCTTGACTTAAGCCTCTTTCTACAAGGATTTCTCCCTCTTCTTTCCCTATTTAAATTTTTATTTTTGCTCCTTTATAAATGAATTTAATTAGATTTATATATTTTTCCTCTATTTCATTTGCCCTTAACATTTTAAAAATATTCTTCGTAAAAATGCTGTCAAATGCATTTTATAATCGATAAATAATATTGCTAATGGTATTTGATACTCATTTGCCATTTCCATGATTTGCTGAACAACTAAGATACCATCATTAGTACTGAAATTTCTTTTGAATCCAACCTTGTCAATGCTATTATTTTCCTCTCAATTCTACGAGTCACTAAACTCTTAAATATTTTATATATTATATTACACCTAGTAAAGTAATAAGCCTGTAGTTCTCTATAAGAGTAGGTCCACATTTTAAATTAATTTGACAGTTTATTGTTTAATTTGTTAGATTTATTAATAAAACACTAAATGTATTAGTAATTTAATTTATTCATTTTTTGTAACATTTTTTAAAAATAAGTATAATTTGTTGACAAAACATGCATGATAAATCTTTACAAAATAAACCTTACAAAACATAAAAAAAAATCTTTAGTCCAAATAAAAATATAATACTTAAATTTAAAAATAGATAAATATATATTTATGTTTAGTAAGGTTATTTTGCAAAGATTTATTATGTATGTATTGTAAGATTTTATATTATGTTTTGTCAACAAATTATACTTATTTTTAAAAAATGTTACAAAAAATGAATAAATTAAATTACTAATACATTTAGTGTTTTATTATATTATAAATTTAACAAATTTAACAATAAACTGCCAAATTAATTTAAAATGTGTACTTATGCTAAGGATTAAGAGTAATAATGACTATTAAAAATATTTTAATGGCATTTACGCTCGTTTCGCTAAGTAATAGTGATGTAATTTTTAATGCAATTTGGCTTAAGTACAGACTTTTTTTTATTTTCTTAGTTTTCCCTCGTATAAGAAAACTTTATTGAATAAGCTTTTGATACCCTGGTAGATTATGAGCCAGGCAGTACAATGCTCATTCGGCATTTTAATTCACGAAATCTGGAAAAATAGCACTCGTCCAAAAACAATTAACTCGGTGATTACCGAGTGGTAATTTTTTGTATTTAAAAAGTGTATTCATTTTTAATTAGGTAATAATTTAATTTTAATTATTTAAAAAGTGATAATTTCCAATTGGAAGGCAACTGACTGTATCACTGTTTGGGTTTAGGAATGCGGGACCAAACCCAAAGGAAGGCGGAGAGGGGAAGAGTGGCCACCTTGCGTACTTGACGAAACAAATACCTCCCCCCCCCCCCCCCCCTTAAACAGGTCTCAGCTAGGTCCTCCCCAGGTACCCTTAACAGGTCTGGGGCCTAAGGATGCCTTTTTAGGGTATCCTGCGGGGTATACTAGGCTTTGAAAGTCTGAAATTCGAAGATTTTGGATAACTTAAAAACTATGGTCAATCTTTAGCGCGCTCTAGCGGCCAAACGAAAAAAGATAATGAGCTAGTTGTAGTCTTATTTTTTAGAAAATTTTATCAGCTTTCATTGTGCTAAGAAGTAATTTTTCTCTAGGATGCGTCGTTTCGGAGTTATAGGCGAAAAACTAAAACTACTTCCGAAATTTCATGGTTTTTCACCATTTTCATGGTGAAGCCATATCCGAATCTAGTCGATAACTGGATTTTCAGATTCAGCACCCCAAAAAACATATAGATCCGTCGAGAAAAATTCTTCAGCAATTTTTTCCTGAATCGACTACTTTCCGTCACCAAATGACTGGACTAGTAAGATATCGGTAAAAAGGTTGTTTTCTCTATTATAAACGTTTAGGTCCGCTTTAATAGTTTTAGCGATCTTTATTAAGTCATAGCGGTGTCGCTGTTGGTTTTAGTAAAAAATGTTATTTGAAAAAAATGTTCGTCTCATCGAATAGATGATGATAGAATCTTTTCCCGTCCTGAAATTCCAATTTAATTTTTGTACCTCTCGTTTACGCGAGCGTTGCGCGCGAACTCTTGGACGGATCACGCTGTCCAACGAACTTAGCCTTAGTATTAGTAAGAGGAACATGTATACCAAATTTCAACTAAATCGGTCAACTTTTACTCAAGTTATCGTCACACGCGTGAACGTTACTGACAGACAGACAGACAGACAGACAGACACGGAGCATATTTCGTTGAATGTAGGAAGCTCGCTACGCTCGCTTCAATTATAGCAGGATGATGTTTATCATTCAAATTAAAGGCTTATTTCCCCAAAGATATAGTTATACTTTTAGTAAATTAGATATTAATATTTAGAAAATAAAACCTTTAATATTTAATTTAACATGCTGCATCTTTTGAGAATGGAATCAAATGCCTTAGTTAACGTCGGACAACTCAAAACCGTGAACAAGTTTTTTAAATAATTGTTTATTTATGGCTAATTATAAGTTATAGTTATAGTATTGCTTATTTAATCCTTAGTGTATGATATCTTTTAAACTAATTTTATAATAATTTATAGATTAATTTTCTTCAAATTAAACTAACATTACCAATCACTATCATAATGATTACAGAATTACTATTTAAAATTTAGTAGATAACCAAGACTATGCATACAGACCTGCTTATCAATTCCTATGTGTGCAGGATTTCAGATGTTCTTATAGTTTATAAAATCTGATAAGATCATTTTTTATTTTATTGTTTTTTGTAAAAATTATAACTGTAATATATTTTTTCAAAATCTATTCATTTGAAACATAAAGGTTAAGTCAGCAAAAATAAATCATTGACCTTATGACTGAGTCTGGATATCTCCTGCATTGTTTCAGATCAGATAAAATTTATAGACATGAAAATGAACAAGACAAAGAAAATTTATAGAATTTATATAAGGGTATATTGTAAATATAATATATATATGTGTATGTGTATATATATATACTTCTTCTTCTTCTTCTTAATGTTTTTAAATTCTTCATTTTATTGTTATTTTAAGTGGAACAAAATATTTCATTTTTTCTTTTTTTTTTGTTAAAAACTTATTCCTTTCAAAAAGATGAAGAACAAGTTTTAATAAGAAAATTTCATTTTTTTTTGTTTAAAACTTATTCCTTTCAAAAAGATGAAGAACAAGTTTTAATAAGAAAATTTCATTTCTTTAAAACAAACTTACTTCTGATAAAATTGCATTTTATTTCTTTTATTATTTTACTTAAAAAAAGCTCTTCTAAAAACAATACAGAATAAAAATCATCATAAAATCAAATAGAATTTCGTCCAAAAATAAAACAAAATTAACCAACCATAAAATAACTGACATTCAATTTGCTCAAACGGTTGAAATTAATATGGTTCAATCTGTGGGCTACTTTCGGAATACTATCCAAATTTCTTAAAAATAGATAAGTACTTTCAAAGATATAGATGTTAATAAAAAAAAAACTTTGTGCTTATGTGGAAGCAAATCGGTGCAGAAGGTTGAAACTTATAGGAGACCAATAATGGGCTCGTTATGATCTGAAACGGATATATTTAATTCGAAAAATACTTATGTCACTTTCGGAAAGCTGGTAAGGAAAATTATATTTAATGAAAAATCAATTTTGTACTTATTTAAATGGTAAATCATACAGGTAATTTAAATAGACAAATGAACCCGTAGGATCCATTTAAATATAATTGAAAATTCTAATTGAACAATAGACAAATTCATTACGTTATCTTAATGGAAAATTACCTTCAACTTCAAACTTAATCATATCCATAAATCTTGTTAATGACATTTTAATTGTTCAATGTGATTGACAGACACAGTAATAAATGGCAACAAGTGAATATCTTCAGATTATTATTATAAAATATAAAGATAGCTAAAGGTATACGGTATTAACGGTATTCAATTTGAGAAATTCCCACAAAATATGAATTTTACTTTTAAAATGTGATTCTACATTACAAAAACTTGTGTACCAGTAGTATAATATTTGATATTAAGAGTCTTAAAAATCTTTATATTTCGGTCTCACACATAGTTAATTACATATTTTTACGTATCTAACACTTAAATAACATCTCGTCTCAAACGGTTTTCTTTTTGAATGAATGATTTAACTGACCCAATTCATTTATTATATGGTGATAAAATAAAAATAAAAATTTTGTTAGTAGTCTGACTTTTATTGACAAAAAATATAAATTTTATGATGCGTTTATTCATCTTCACTATTAAATTAAGCAATCAAATATATTATTTATCTTTATATATATATATATATATATATATATATATATATATATATATATATATATATATATATATATATATATATATATATATATATATATATATATATATATATATATATATATATATATATATATATATATTTAAAAATGATGTAATTATTTAAACAAACCACTACCTACTAAATTAAAAAGAAATATTTACTCGCAATAATGAAAAACTATAAAAAAAAAGATTTTATTGTCTTTTGTAAAAGAGATAGAATGGGAAAAAATCAACCGTTATTTGGTTACGGTGGTAAAGTGAGGATATATGAGGCAAGATGGAAAAGAGAGGCTGTTAATGGTTCCCGGAGTGGAGCAAAGCGACCTGGAAAAATAAACATTTCAAACCAGCAAGGTTATCGTCCGCATTTACTGAGAAAGAGGAATTTTTGTCAGGGTTTTTCTAGCATTAAATTTCCCTCATTTGCTTGGCCCTAACAGCTCTTTGTTTCAGACAGAGCATAAACAGAACAGAGTTAGTTTGTGTTTGTTAACTAAACATAGATCTCGTAAATATATCAAACCGTTCTTTACTTCCTCATACTTCTCTTATATTTTACCGTATATTTAGTCTTAAATTGGGGAGCTAGCGTAACCGTGTGGGTTAAACCATGTCTGCTCGGCCATTGCTGAATGTCGAGTGGAACGAGACGGGGTTCGATTCCTCGCCGTGACACTCTGATTTATATGGCTCACTATTGATCACATCATACTCGCTTTGGCGGTACTATGTACAGAGGTATGATGTGTGAAGTGGCTGGAACTCTCTACCGCGGGGCGTAAAAAGAGCCTAAGCGATGGCCTAATTGCAAGGTTCGAACAAGTGGTTCGTCCTACCCGTCCTAGTAGAAAGTACTAGACTACTACTACTACTATTACTACTAGTCTTAAATTAATATTTCTATTTTTCTACCTAATAATAGGTATATATGGAAATATATCAAACATTTTCCCTTTCATAACAAACAAACCAAATGTGTCTCTATTTTCATCTCTAAATTAAACTGTTGATGGGATACTTTTTTTATATGAACAATATAATATTACTAAGACTACTTTTAATTTTTTATGAAAGTAAACAATTTGTAAAACACACATTGTGTACGATACAAGTCTAGTTGAATTATTTTGTGCCCGTAATATTTGTCCCACTAGATGTTGTACAATGTTATTTCACTGATAATTAGGATTTCGAAAATCGTTTTGGAAAGTTGAGTTTCATTCCACCATCGTTTGAACGCTAATCGCTAATCAAATCAACCGAGTGAACGGTTCGATTCTCAGGGTGGGTGAATTTAAATCAATCTATGTTCCCATCTTTTAGCTAGATGGGCCAATCACGAGGCCAGCTATTTAAAATACTAATCCAGATCTTATTAATCTGACTGTAAGCCTAATAATTCAAAATAACAAATAATTATTGTCTGGTTACAAGCCACCTCAGCTAAATACCAATTTATTATAATTTATTTAAGACAAAAATGTCATATATCCTCATTTTACCACCATTACCAAATAGAGATTTCTATATTATCTTATTCCATATATATATTTTTCTTTTTTTTCTTTTTAAAAAAAGCACTGATTTTTTAAAGAAGGTTTTAATAAATAATTATTATGGGTGGTTATTAACCTTTAAAGCTAGTTTAGAGTAATACAATCAGAAAATAAATATTTGTTTTAATTTATGTCGAAGAATTACGTGATTATTAATACTAACAGTATTTCTTCTGTGAAATAAAAGATGAAATGAACTCTCCAAACCTATTAAGAAATTACAGAGAAAAATAAAAAAAAACTAAAAAAGGACAAAATGCGATGGGTGTGACTGTAATTTGACTCAATTATCCTTTAAGCGCAATGAAAATAACAGTGAGCAAATATTGTAGATTGGAATGACGATATATCCTTTTTTATAACGTCATATTAAGTTTTAATCACTACCAATAGCAATCCAGCGACATAAAGTTTAACAAAAAAGAAATACCTTACAGTAATTATACGTCAATGGAAAAAATGATGAGTGCTAAAGTTTAAAAACAAGGAAAATTGCGGGAAAAAACTATTCGGCATAAGTTAACTACTATAAATTAAAAATTATTGATAAGATTTATCATTGAAAGGCCTGGTCAAGTAAATAGACATTTGATAAACAATAAAATTCCAAACACGAGTTATCAATAGTTTGTGAAGGATATTCGTAACTAAAACATTTATAACAATTAAATGTTTCCGGGTATTTAATAGATAATTGCCTCCAAGAGAAGCTTAATATTATAAAGTATTTCATTCACAGCATATATAATACAGTTCAGATCTCATAAATTGCATCTGAGATAAAACATTAATGTTCTGAAAGGTTATAATAGACATAATCTAAGATAAAACAATTAAATAAATTATTGAACAAAGAGAGGCTATATTATCACTCGGGATTTTTAAATGAAAGCATCTCATATACGTTAAAAGAATCAGATGAATGTAGAAACAAATATTTTCCTGAATAACCCTAATCATCCAGTGGGCATTTTAGGTTTGAGGTGTTATTAAACCTAAAATACCTAATACAATTATATTTAAGTATATATACATTTACATAGATTAAGTTAAAAAATGAAACGTAAATGGTTTCAGTAAAAAAATTACGAAATTGCACTTGCTAATAACCTGCATCCTGCAACCTTCCTCTATAAGGCTGATAGTTAACTAAATTTTAAGTGATTTAATTATTAGTAAGCGTTTACACTGTTTCCACTTAATATTTAGTTAAGCTTTTTAGTTCTTTTCGAAATGTGGTCCAATATAACAATTTCTAACCCAATAATACGTTTCTAAATAATATATAAACAAAGATCTACTAATCTATATAAGCGAGGCTCCTTCAAACTTGTGCATTTAAGTAAATTGCGCATGTCCTTTAGTTACTTTACTCCCACCTACTTAACCGAAAAATAGACAAAATTCTATTCTACTTATTTACTTTTGCACATTAAATTTTAACTTGCAACTTATTACTGAATTCATTGTTTACAAGCATTATTTAGTTAAAATTTAGTTATTTACTTAATAACTTAATACGTGTAAATCAGCCTTTAATTAAAAAATGTCCACTTCATGGAGAAACATATAATTATATATTTATGAATATGTTTTGTGCTGTTAGAGTCTAAACCCCTACAGTTAAAACTTTGGTCTTGGGTGACGAAATATAGTAGGAACTTATGTGAAATCCAAGCTACCTCTTGTTATATCTAACTTTCCTCATTACTATATTTAGTAGCGTCATATTTTTCATGTTGTTATTTGCGTGATGGAAATTTCTTATGTCTCCCAAACAAAAACATAGTATCCTTGTTAAAAGTAAATAACTCGATCAATACTTGAAAAAGTTTAAGGAAATATGATTATCATTTTGATATTAATTCATATATTAAAGATACTTATTAGATTTTTTATCTCGCTATCAACAGTTGGTCATAAACAAGACATGCGATCGGTCCTTTTTATTCAACGAGTGTGGTCCTTAAGATGACATGTATATCGCCTTTCAAAAATGAAACTCAATAAGGCTAAACGTCAAGATAATAATGATACTTTTCATATTGGAAACTCCATAACTTACTCCATAGATTAACCAACAGTAAACGACTCATCTACAACTTTCAAAGTAATAAGTAGAACATTTCTGTTAAGTAATAAGTATATACTTTAAAAACAAAACAATATAATTGAACAGATGTAGGTGAGTAGGTGTTGGTTAACATTTCTTAAGTTTATTTTAAGGGCAAAAACTCCGAACTACAGATGTAAGGCTTCCCAGCCGTCATCCTCACTAAGTCTATTAAGTAGACATTTTCTAACGTTTTCAGTCGCTCGATTCACTTCAATCTCGAAGAAAGAGGGGTTAGCATACGAAGGTATTAACTAAAGTTCAAACATTGATAAATACTAAGCTTGTTATATATTTTTATTTACTCACGGCAGCAAAATTAAGCATTACTTAACTGTTCTTAGGCTGGAAAGTACTATTTCGTTGATTTGACATTAAAATATTAAAAACAGACAGGAAAGTAGTTGAAACAGGCAGGGAAATATTTCTCTGCATGGGCAGAGAAAGTACAGTGTTCACCAGTGCACGTCGTAACATTTGTTTTTGTGAGTGTTTAGTTTTATTTTAATTTGTGTTAATTTAATTTAGTTTTATACTTGTTTTATTATAAAGCAATGGTATATTACGAATGCATTAATATGTTTACCTAAGCTTCCATTTTTTTTATGTAAATAGCGTGAGTATAGATGAAATATTGTATGCAACAAGGCAGCAAAGAAAACATTTCTGCCTCGTGTATTCATTTTATGCCTCGGCAGTTAATTTTCATAGCCTGTCCACACCTCCGGCTCGGAGGCTAACTTAATCACTCGTCAGTGTAATTCCATTTTGCTGCCTAGTTACATAAATAACCATTATAATCTCTATTTAAAATGGAATTTTACTGATGATTGTGAGGTTAGCCTCAAAGCCGATGGCAAGGACAGGCCATGAAAATTAACTGCCAAAGCAAAGCCGAGGCAGCCAATGAAAGACAAGAGGCAGAAATGATTCCTTGCTGCCTTGTCACACACACACTATTTTATCTACAGGCGGCAGAAAAATGAAACTGCTAAAATACCGTCTTATTATATTTATTTATTGACTATGTATGTATATATTAATAAGATGATAACACATTAACTAAAATAAATTGTTTATTTAAAATAAGAAATCAAATAAGAAGCTTTGGAATAATAGGAATAAGTGAGAATAGAAAATTGAATCTATAACAGCAATGGATCAAAAACAAAATACCAAACACGCATACATAGCAAACAAAACTTATGAATGAATTAATGCATAAAACAATTAAACTAGTTATTTATTTTTTTTTTACTAAGAATATATCTTGCAAAAATTTTAATAAATTAAGGAAAGAAGTAATTAGAATAAATCAAGAAAAGCTGCTAATCTAATCTAGAATGACTTCAATAATATAAATGTTCACTTAAAGCTGCAGGGTTGCCAGTTAATATGCAGATTTTTTTTCTTTTTAATTAAAGAACTAATATTCTTTTAACTTATTAATCAGGATTAATTAATATAATCAAATTATTATATAAATAAAAAGGTAATTAATTAAAGTTTACTTATTAAACTATAATATATTATAATACTAGTATGCACAAATGCACATCATATTACAGGGGATAAAGATAAAATAATATAAACTGTTATTACCAACATCATAACAATAAAAGTTTGCTGTTTAAGCTGTAAAATATTTCTGATTTGACTGTCTAGGCATTAAAAGTACGTTGCCCTGCTCAAAATCAGCTTAATAATGACAATGACTCATTTTGCTGCCGCAAGTAGATAATAGTATATTATGTTACTAGGCTGTGAAGTGAGTTTTTTCTTTACCGCGGCAATTACATTTACTGTCGAGCGAAGCGAGACAGTAAATATTGCCAAGGTAAAGAAAAAACACTTCAATGTCGCGTAGCATATGCTATTTTTTCCGAGGTAGCAGACGATGAAAAAACATTAAATATTAATCACTAATCAATATATAATAATTACAAATATTAGTACATACTTAAGACATAAAAAAGAAACCTTAAAAAGAGGTTACACTATAAGAAAAGATAAATAAAACGCATTGACATCTAGCGGATTTTAATCGTACTAGAAGCATTTCTACAAAGACTGCAGCGGTACTAACGGAAGTTTTGACAACTACCCGCCGTAAAGAAAAAATCTTTTAGTGCCTAGGACGAAAAAGATTTTTTTTTTACAGCTAGGAGTAATGAAAAGATTTTTTAAGTCCACGTAATGAAAAAATGGATTTTAGCTATGTTTTATAGGCTCTAAAGTTACTATTTCACAGCCTACCACGGAAAAAATTAATTTATTGAAAACGGTGATTTTTCATCTTTAAAGTTTGGTTTCTTATTTCTTCTCTAAGATTCTATTAAGGCTTTAAAACAATGGAGTCAATTAATGTATAATATTATGGAAATGGACACCGAAATATTCCGACTATTCTTAACAGGGAATTTCAAGAATTAGTTCTCAATCTGATTCCATCATTGGACTGGATCCAAATCGATTTAAAAAAAGTAAACTGGGACACTCCGGAACATACGACACTCAAGGGAAAGGAACACATAATTATATACATTTTCGAAGTATTTATTCTATATTTTTAGACTTATTCAGGTCTTTAAGGTTCTAAATTATAAACAAGTGTTAATGAATCATTAAAGATATTTCAAAAGGAGGACGAGTAGTTCAAAAAATACTGTTTTATTTAAATAAAACGGAGCTAACGTTGTATAACTTTTGCGAAAATAATCTACTAACTTAAGCACAACATATTTTTACTTTTTTAAGTTGAAACAGTTACGAGCTATAGGTTAACCGGTGAAGACAACATTCCCAAGGACGACAAGTCCAATATATTAGCTCTCTAATTGAAAAAGTTTGTGTATCTTCACTTTCTCTAAAAACATTTTTTTATACCACGATTTCCTTGTAATGATATTGGTTTAAAAATCGTATGTAATATTATATTCAAGTCTTATCGACAATTTCAGATATATCAGATAACCACAAATCTAGCCTAACAATCTAACCTAAAATTTAACCTCATAAATTCTTAAAATTAAATGAGAACAGTAAAAAAAAAATCCGTACATTTGTTTTCATACAGTCGTTTACCTATGAGTCTATTATCAATTGATCGGTATTAAAATATGATAACAACACTGAACAAACTTATTATATAAAGACGATATCTATATAAACAGCCAATCAAGTATCATAGTTTTATTTCGCTAACTTGTAAAGAAAATTTATCGTAAATAACTAACGGTGTTTTCTTATAATCTGCCATCTTCTCTCAATAAACAGTAAACTTAAGACGCCAAATAAGCTGTCTACACGCAATGTTCTGTCTGATCAGTTTCATTTGATCATGCAAACTCGAGGCTGAAAGCTTCGTTGAACACATTGAATAATCTTCTATATAATATATTTGATGAAACATTCTCTTTCATCATGCACTAAATAGACAATGTATTATTTAAGAGAGTACACCTTTTGATGTTTTCATGTAATGATGAGCACTCTAGTATAACGTCAATAAAAGTCAAACATTGCAATTAACTAAATAAAAGAAATCATGTAAAATAATTCCAAAGAGTGAAAATCTTGGAAAATAAGGGGGAAAAATGGAACTATACAGAAAAACAACACCAAATAAGCAATAACCTCCTTTTAGGAATACAAGGACTTCTCGGAACACGATGGATGTTTAAATATTTTCAGTTTTTTATTTCCTAAAGAGGAAGTATTCTGACGGCGCGAAAATTCGATTTTGAGATTCTGATGGATTTACACGTTTTGAGGTCCCCTGAGTCCAAAAAAATGTTTTTTATAAAATATCTGTCTGCCGTCTGTCTGTGAAGACGCCTGGAGCTTTAACTATAGGGTCAATTAAGACGAAATCTGGCATACCTACATGAACAGAAAAATCATATCCCGAGGCGAAATCGATCCATGAATATTAGCTCCAAATTTGGGGAGCTACCCTCCAAAAACTCTGTCAAAAAAAATATTTTTCGAAAACGGATCCGACGATTTTGATTTAAAAAAATTCTAAAATGTAGTCCATTTAAATACAAATTTAACGATACAACCTGTTTTCCCGGGAAAAATCTAGTTCCTGAGAAAATAGGTATAAACGCGGACGAAGAGAGGCCGGGTTCGATTCCGAAGTTATTTTTTATGAAATATTCAATAATAATTAAATATACCTGGCGAATACTATTAAATGGAAAAGAACACCGTGCTAAGTAATTATGAACTCGAATATGAGAAAGTTTTTCTGAGTTGTCTTGGACCGATTTCTTATTTCATTAATAATCGAATCCTAAACTAGCTTTATTACAACTTTGAAGCGAATGATTATCAAATCATTTTAGTTTAGAAAAGACCAAATGGGGAAACCATGAGGGTACTACCAAATACCTGAAAAAGTAGGGTTCAAACTACTTAAAAAAGGTCACTTCTAATGCACGGAAAAGGAGAAAGTGGTAACTTCAAAATCCTAGGTAAAATAGAAGAGGTAAATGGTAAATACCCTATTAAAATGGCTAGCAGGTGCCAAGTACGGTAGAGAAGAGAGACATATTTACTATCCCCTAGCCTCCTAGATAAAGGTATAATTTTTTTTTTATAAAACGTACTAGGAAGTACAACTGAAGCCGACAAAATATTACATTAAGAACAATCTATAGTTTAAGGGTAGTTCACAGAAATTAAAGAGGAAAAATAGAAAAAAGCAAGCCGTTGCAGTAAATAACTACTGTTAATTTTTCCTTCTGCTTAAAAACATGTTTTTCCTTCTCTGACAAATTAGGTAATTTGGTTTAGTAAATACCAACAACGTTTTCCTAATTTTTTTTTTTATCACTTTTTGACATAATTTACTGCTATCAGCATACATGGCACAAGCACAAGAATTAAACATAAATAATCTATCTTATCAAACATTTAAGGAGGTACTAAAATTTAATGTGTAATTAATAAGCGACTAATTATAAAGTGTATGTTTATAATAACAAGCAAACAAATTAAACATTTTTTCACAATTATTTTCAAGAAAAATAATAAAATTTCACAATAATTAAAATAGGAAAACCAAACGGTATACAATAATTATCCTTTATTGTCTATTATCCCATTAAAAAATACCATAAATGGTAAAATACACATTGTTATTAAAAAAATTATATAAGTCATCGATTCCGATAAAGTTTGATTATATTTAATGCCCGTATTAAACATTTCTTACTCGTGACTAAGTCATAAAGTCATAATTATTGTCCATTTAAACTGTATAATTTGAAATAGGCGCAATTGTAAACAATTTAGAATGATAGGAAATTCCATTGAATAGCGTTAAGCTCTGTAATTATAGCATGATATCGTACAATATAAAGTTTGCATTTCCAACCCCCAATAAAGCGGATTAAAATTAAAGACTTTTAGAAAGGAAAAAGTTAATGGATTCGATTTTATTTAGTTAAAAGAGTATAGTAATGGGTTATATAAATTAATATTATCATATTTATACAGGAATACAAAGGTAAACTTTCCAACTGAAGTTTAAATACCAATTAATAATTTTATATACTACAAATTTATAAAAGAGTTCATATTTCTCTATACTCATTTTATTAGTAAGTATGTTTGCTACTGATTTCTCTTTAATTTATATAGAAGTTATTCCAGTTTACTCTTTAATTTCGTTATACATACTTTCATTAGTTTACTTTTTGGGTTATAATGAACACATTTTAGATCACTCTTTAACTTTGTTATACTTTCATTAGTTTTCTTTTTGGGGTTTAATGTACTCATTTCTGTTTACACTTAAATTTTGTTACACTCTCATTAGTTTACTCTTTTCTTTTGTTATACTTTCATTAGTTTACTCTTTAATTTTGTTATACTCTCATTAGTTTACTCTTTAATTTTGTTATACTCTCATTAGTTTACTCTTTAATTTTGTTATACTCTCATTAGTTTACTTTTTAATTTTGTTATAGTTTCATTAGTTTACTCTTTAATTTCGTTATACATAATTTCATTAGTTTTCTATTGGGGTTTAATGTACTCTTTTTTTTTTTTTTTTTTTTTTTTAATTTTTATTGATTAACACAACTACATAAATTACAATGTTATTAGTGTTATTGACATTGTTTTTTTTTTTTTTGGGCGGTGGATAACATGGAAAGGGTATAGTCCATTGACTAATCCTTTTGGCGTGAATAGTTTAGAACGTAAGATATATGGGTTTACAATAATAAGCCAATAATAATAGTAATAATAATAATAATAATAATAATAATAATAATAATAACAATAATAATAATAATCAAATAATAATATAAATAGGGATGATAAGTTAGGTAGTAATTAATTGTTAGATTATAATATATTACAGATTAAGCAAGTCTCTAGGCCACTGCCTCCTCAAGCGGCGAGGTGGGTTATCTGGGATGGTTTGGGAAGAAAGGAGTTCTACTAGAGGATTGGGGTGATTGGATAAGGACTGATGGAATTTCTGGTATCGGGATATAGATAGGTCGCGGACAAAAGGAACATTAAGATCGTTGTGGAGGGTGAGGTTGGATACATAAAAAGGAGCATCGGTAATTTTCCGGAGGATTTTAGATTGAAGAGTTTGAAGTCGACGGGAGTTGGAAGGCTTGGTGCTACCCCAGACCTCCAGACCGTAAGTCCAAGCTGGTTTTAAAATAGTGTTGTAGATTAGAAGTTTATTGTTTAGAGTAATTTTGGACCTACGATCTAGTAAACGAAGCAGCAACTTGTAGCGTCTTGAGATGTCAGTACGTTTAGTCTTAGTGTGGTGTTGCCAGGTGAGTCGTCGATCAAGGTGAAGGC
This sequence comes from Gerris lacustris, assembly GCA_951217055.1. Taxonomy (NCBI): domain Eukaryota; kingdom Metazoa; phylum Arthropoda; class Insecta; order Hemiptera; family Gerridae; genus Gerris; species Gerris lacustris. The sequence goes on along the minus strand of OX578283.1, from coordinate 19,791,009 downwards.
CAAGGTAACGGACAGTGTACTCATTTTAGTTTTCTCTTTATTTTGTTATAATTTCACTAGTTTACCCGTAAATATTGTTATACTCTAATTAGTTTACTCTTTAATTTTGTTATATACTTTCATTAGTTGACTCTTTACTTTTGTTATACTTTCATTAATTTACTTTTTGGGTTATAATGAACTCTTTCCGGTTATATTCTACCATTTTCAAAAGAAAAATAAAATTCTCAGTTCAGAAATTTATTTTGGAGACCGATTTAAGGTGAATTGAGATCCCTCTTTATCTGTAATAAGTTATAATTAAAATTCTGTTTTATTTTAATCTATATTTTTTATTTATCTTTATCATCCTGTTATATAATTTAAGGGAATGTGTGTCCAAAAACTAAATTAATTTCACTAACAATATTCTGGGTTCGACAACCTAAAGATAGTCATGACTATACTGATAGATTAATGATATTAGTCATGACTAATGATAACATCAGTGTGGATATTAAAATATTTGCATCTCCTGTAATAGCTGTTCATCAAAACATTAAAAAAAACACGAACCAAATAATTAATGAAATCTATTATAATTAAAATGTGGAAGAATCAGAATGCGACAGCCGTACTCATTTTAAAGTCATTTCATTATTTTTCAAAGGAAAAAAAAAGAGAAAAAAGATTAATACAAAATAAGTGAAAAAAGTACTTTTGCTACCACAATGATAAATTATAAAAAAAAATTAATGTTAAAAAAAAAAAATTAATGTTATAAAAAAAAATTATAAAAGGAAATTAATGTTTCTTTTTAGGCATGTAAAATAAACATTTCAAGATATGAAAGAAAAAAAAAGAAGTCAACAGAATATTTCAAGTAGAAGGCTCATTAAAAATACAAGGAGAAGGGAAATTAAACAGAGATTCCTTTTTACTACCTGAGACTTTGCATTAACAGAAACAAAACCAACATCTAAAAACACACGACTACGACATCCTACGACGAACAAAAATAGCCTTCATTTTTTTAAACTGCTTTATTCGCAGCAATTCGTCGTTAGGAACAACTGTTTTATTTTTCAAAAGGTAAAAATAATTAGCAACAAAAAATATGACAATTTTTAAAATATATTAACTAATAGAGTCATTATTTTATTTATCAGACTTTAAAAAAAAAAAAAAATAATAATAATAATAATTAAAAAACTATTAGCACTAAAAAAAAAAGTAATTCTTTTTGAGCATTTGAAAATTTAATGTATCCATTTTATTAAATGGATTATTATATATAATATATATCTATTAAGCGGTTCAAAAAGCAGTGATATATTTGAGTAAGAATAACGAAGAACGGTTCTTTTTACAAAACTTTTAGAAGTAAAATTATTAGTGGGTAAAATCTAAATTAATGGATAAATTGTCAGGAAAAATAGTCTACCATTTAGTGTGGCACATAGATTCCTCACATCCTATCACGCACTTTCGAAATATTTTGAAATCAGAGACATAATAAATTTCTGTTCTTTAGAATCTGCACATAGCTTCCATTACTTCGGTAAGATCGGAATATATTTAACTTTAAGTAAAATATCACACAAATATATAAATACGGAGACAATGGTACAATAAAGTTGGTATGAATTTATCCTCAGAGGTAAATTTTAGTCTAATATGTTTAAAAATTTACTCTCTGTGGTGTATAATGCATACAATGTTGTAACTCTTAACTGAGTTAATAAAGATTTAATCAGTGTAAAAATGTCTGTGGTGTATAATGCATACAATGTTGCAACTCTTTACTGAGTTAATAAAGATTTAATCAGTGTAAAAATGTTTCATATTAACTAACATAGATATGATTTTGGGCTGGGGACAGAAACAGAAGAAGTTTCCGTCACACACAAAAGTATAAAATAATTATAAAATATTATAGTACAAGGAAATTAAAAAGTATAAAACATTATAATACAAGGAAGGTGGGATGACAAGGGTAGCGGTAGCTCGTTTTCACATTTCGCCGATAAGAGCGCACCATGACAACCGACTTCAGAGAGGAAGGTATAAAGGTTGGCTTAACTGGATTCAATGACCAAGCACATATCAATGATTCAATGTCTTTCCATAAATTGGAGAAAATTTCAACAGCGAGTAGTAAATAGCTCTCCTTTAATTCTAAAATGTGAGTTACGACAACAATAACCTCTCAGGTACAGATTTAAACTGTAATTATATTTATTGGTAAACTGATTCTCCGATGATCTGTAAAGGTGGTCGAAACTGGTTTTTATTAAATATTGGCTATTTTACTTTTTCTGTACAATAAATTTATCAGTTTTTCTTTACTTTTGTTCATTATAGTTCCTAGTTATCGTATTAGTTTTATTTGAGTCTATTAAATCGAATTTAGATACAGAGATAGTCTCATATTGTCTTATCTGTTAATTTAATTTGACTTGACTCCATATTTACGATTCTTTAAAACATCATTTAGATTAGATAATAATATTAGGTTAGAAAAGCTATCGTTAATGGACTGCTGACAAGAAGTAAGCGTGAAGAAAATATAGGACGGATGGAACATTAAGAAAGTAAAAAGACAACGCGCAAACAAAACTATCATTACTTAGAGATGCTGAACGTAAATTCCATAATATCAAAGATAATTAATTTATTATTAAACATATTTAAAAATTGTTCAACAGGTATTGTCATTTATATACATAGTTTCATTTATTAGCTGAATTTAGTTTCATCAATACCTCGAAAACTAGATTTGTCCCGGTAAATAATTTATTTAGACTGTTACTGCCCTTATAAATTAAGAACAGAGGGAGTAAAAATTTGAAGGTGTGCGAAATTTTCTTCTTTAGACTGCTACTCCTCTTATAAAGAACTGAGGTAGTAATAATCTAAAGGAGTTGTACGGAATGTTCTTCTTTAGACTGTTCCTGCCCTTATAAAGAACAGAGGGAGTAAAAATCTGAAGAAGGTGTACGAAATGTTCTTCTTTAGACTGTTCCTGCCCTTATAAAGAACAGAGGGAGTAAAAATCTGAAGAAGGTGTACGAAATGTTCTTCTTTAGATTGTTCCTGCCCTTATAAAGAACAGAGGGAGTAAAAATCTGAAGAAGGTGTACGAAATGTTCTTCTTTAGACTGTTCCTGCCCTTATAAAGAACAGAGGGAGTAAAAATCTGAAGAAGGTGTACGAAATGTTCTTCTTTAGACTGTTCCTGCCCTTATAAAGAACAGAGGGAGAAACAATCTAAAGAAGGTGTATGAGATGTTCTTCTTTAGACTGTAACACCCCTTATAAAAGCAGATTGGACAAACATCCCTTTGACCTAATAGATATTTAGACAAAGTAATGTATAAATTTTTATATTCATTTATATTCTAAAAAAAACTTAAGGGAGCAACAATCTAAAGAAGCATTTGATTTATGTTTAGATTCGTATCTAATAAAATGCCTACAAATGGACTATATTTAAAAAAATTTTAATCGAAATAGTCGGTTTTGTTTTCGCTCTATGATGTATATACCATGTATATAGAAGGTAAAATGCAAAATTACCAATCGGCATAATTATAAAATATGACATAATATAAATATAAAATAATCAATAGGAATAAGTAAATTCTTTATTACCTGCTGTAAGGAGGCATATTGGCTCTATGTAGAAAAAGTTCGATTAAATTTGGTTCACTTCTTGATAAATGACAATATCTTATGTAATCTCTTCTCATAATAACATTAAATAAGTTTTATTTAAAGAATTAAAACGAATTAAATTGAAGAAAAGATTTTTTAGTTTAACTATACAAATTAATATTTATACTAATTCCAAACTGAAGATACAACAATATACGTGCTTATAAGTATAAATTGATATAATTAAATACAATAAAAATTAATCATAAAAAAAAAACAAATTAAATTTACATTAATAAAAATTAATATTTAAATAATATATTGCGGATTAATTAAAATTTATTTTTAAGTAAATACCTATTGTTAAATTTACAAATTAAGAGCGTAAAGTATTCTTCTTTTTTTTTGTAAAGCAAGTAAATTTAAATTATAAATCTAAAAAAAATCATAACGTTATGATATTGTTGACGAATCTAAGTTAAAAACAAACGAAGATATTGTTCAAGTAGGAGAGGTTTGAACGCTACGACAGTTCAAACACAACTGAACGGAAAGGAAATCGATGTGTAGTATTTTACTTGTCTATAATGTCTAGGGGAAAAGCCCCTGTTTGACTTTGTTTAGTTTAAGAGAAAAACAGCGTAATACGTGAGCTCTTTATCTTTTTTAACATGGTATTTACTCAAATGCTATGACGTCATATAATTATCCGATATTCTAAAAAGGAGTGGGGGATTGTGGGATAGAGGTAGGTTTAACAAATCCTATGGTTTCCCCCCCTGACCGAATGTAAGGTTATAGAACAACCACAACCATCAAACTAAACTAAAAATAAGAAATTAAAAAATAATATAAAATAAATATTAATTTAAATCGTAACTACGCGTTAAAGAATTATAGTGACGTAGAATAATAAATGAAACATAAAAGGTCAGACACTCTAACACATTACTTTCTCATAAAAATACTGATACTGGAAATAAAATATCTTCTTTAATTTATTTATCATTAATAATTGTTTATTATATATAATTTGACCCTTCTATAGGAATTAAAAGATGGTTCTGTACATGAAACATTTTTGATTTCCAACAAGGTCTCATTCATTTTTATTCAAATAACTCGAAAAACTTGAATTTTCCCTGGCTAGTGACTTATATTGTTAAACTAGCTTTAAATGGACAAATAGGTATATAAAATTGTATAATAAAAATTGTCAGAAGCGTAGGTTAAAAATTTGCTTTACATATAAGTTTTGGAGGGAGCACCACCAATTTTGCTTCCGAGCTTATCGAAGGTAACGGAAGCTATGTGATCGTTTTGAAGAACGAAAAATTTTAGGTCTCCGATTTCAAAAATTCCAAAACAGAAATCAGTTTCAGACATCAGGGAACATTTTTGGTTCCGTGTCTGTCTGTCGGTCTGTCGTTCAATTTTTGCGAACCAC